>CM064328.1:147990707-150558207 GCA_032595735.1 Pelochelys cantorii | reverse complement strand
CATTGGTGGGTGAATGATCCCTATATAGGCAGTTTGTAAAGCACTTTGGGCTTCTTCTGGATGAATGGTGCTATATAAATATAAGGTGGCAAAATATCAAAATACTACACATTATTGCGACATTGTAAGAAGCTTGATATTGGTCACCACATGCAAACACAAATACATATTTCCTTTATGAAAAGCAGCATAAAAGACTTTTTGTATTACTACCTATTTTAACAGCTACTGGAGAAGACTTGTTAAAGCACCGTTACAGGATTCCTTAAGCAGTGAATCTGCCAATGCTGCATCTGGTTCCAGTGGCTCATTGGTGCCGAGTCATTTGAAATGCTTCCTCCAATTTTTCCATTCCAGGTGGAACCACTCTCAGAGCAAACCCTTCACTTGGCCCGCTGTGTGATTCACAGCCTTTTTTTGTGTTTAATGATTCTTGACCAGCCATTTAGGCTAGTAAGTGCCTGTATTGCTTTTTTTATGCTGTTACCATCCGCCCAATGTGTGGCACTGAATGAGAAGAAATGTGTTTTCAACTCTGAGAGCACAGAAAGGGAGGGGGGAGGAAGCAGAGGACCCCATCAAGATATTCAACTTGATGTGACATTCGATGAAAGCTAACAGGAATGGGGGAAGGGCAAAGAACCATTCAATAAAGTCAAACTAAAGTGAAGAGGATTGTCCTACTCATTCATCCTTAAAACTGGGCCAATTCACAAACTTGGGGGCCAATTTTCCAATAAGATAGAAAAAAAAGCCATAAACATGTAGATAGTTAAAATAAGAACTTGTGTAAATTGTTGGGGGGGTGGGTTGTAACCAACTAATTTAAGCTAATGTAATGTTTATAAAGTTACTTAGATAATAACACCATGTGTGCCATTATAATCATTAAAACCCAATCTATATAAAAAAACTTAGATGATTAACACAAAATCAAGTTGATGTGAAGGCACAATTACTTTTGGGGGAAAAAATCAGGAGGTCCTAATATTCTGTAGAATGAGGGAGGATGCAGCTGTACGTCGACAGCTTTCATATCCTCATTTGAATAATGTGGCCTGAATCTGTCACTTTATTCATCCTCCTTATGCTCAGTGTACTCGGCATCAACAACAAATTAAGTTGTAAATAAGAGACAATCATCACTTTTGTTTTTAAGCAGTTGCTGCATGGAGAATTTCAATGTACTGTTTCTTTTTGACAGAAAGAAAGGGATTCTACAGTGTGCTTATGTAAGCACAAATATGAGGAAACCAACCAAAATGAAACAATTAGGGAGCACTCAAAAACGGCTCCAAAAATGTTCTTGGAAGTCCATTAATGCCACTAGCAGAAATTTCTTTTTTAGAGGATACACACATGTAAAAGTGTGTCATCCAGCTGTATTAAATATTCGTATTTTGCTTTGACATTTCAGACTCTCCTTTGATTAAAAACAAAAGCCAAAATGCAACCTCCTTCCCTCCAGACATGAGTCTCCAGCACACCTTAGTAGAAAAAAAGCCAAGTGAATAATAATCAGCTGTAATCTCTTGGTAGTGAAATTAGAATTAATAGTCATTTACTTTTAATGTGTTAAACTGATACATTTTCACTGCAAAAATGCAAACATGCAATAAGGATGGGGGGAAAAGTTGATTTTTTCCTACCTTTACATCTGAGAAGTAGGTTTTCAGCATATTGGAACTTGGGTACCGGGTGTAAAAGAACATGAGCTTGGCCTTTTTCAAGTGATTGGGTGACAGACCTTCCTGCATGTAGGATTGAATTAGTCAAGGAAAATGCTTTGCTTGAGAATAAAAGCTGGTTCTGAATATTCAGGGCTAGCAAAGTGCTCCTTCAAGAAATGTTCTGTAAGGACCGAGTGACAAATTGTTAACATTCAATCTGAAGCTTTTTAGAACTGTAATTATCTGCAAAACAACTACATGAGATATGGGAGGATACATAACATATATTGTCTCTCAGTTCGTTCTTGGTGTTGGTGGTAGGATTTTTTCAGGTTTAAGATTTGTGTACTATATGTATGTTCACTTGTTGCTAAGGAAACAAATGCATGAAGCATGTGCTACAAAAAAAACAAAACAAAAAACAAAAAAAAAAAAAAACTTAGTGTGAGATTTTTCTTTCTTTTGCAATTCCAATTTAGTTTTTTTATTTTTCTCCCAGTATTGAGCAGTTTATATCATGTAATGCGAATGCACATGAATCAATCAGGGGTGCTTTTAGATCCAGAGCAATGTTTCATGCAAGTAACATATTTTACCTTTTTTCTTTAATGTCAATATAATTCAGTATCTCGAGTTACGCTCTCTAATCCTATTATTCCTTTGCCTCAATTACTGGCTTTCTAATGAAAGCTAAATTTCTTAAAAAAAAAAAAAAAAAAACCCTCTCTAGATCAAAACAAAAAATTGTCTGGTTCTTCTGATTTACACAGTTAACTCCTCGGAGAATGAAACTGTATTTGGGGCTAACTAATCAATAAGTGTGGGTTAGCAGATCAATAAATGGCCACTTACCCTATAAGGAGGCCTATTTATCCTGGAAACATCATTACCTTTTAGATCTGTAAACAGAAGCAACTAAAACAGTTCCCAAGGGAATGTGAAGCTAACCATAACAATCTAGGCTTTCTGATTCCCCCCCCCCCCCCCCAGCTTCTTGGCACTCTTTTGTGTGCTGTGTGCTAGGACGGCTTTGGTCACATCTGTGCTGCAGGCTGGCCCTGCCATTTCCTCAGCAAATTAATGGCTTTATAATTTATCAGAAATGAAGATGCACGTGGAGAAAATCAATGTGGCCCCCACAAGGTCAATTGAGGGTTCTTCCCAGCAGCTTCTCTGAGGACTGTTTTTTCCTAAAGACAGTCAACAAAAATTTCACTATTTCACTCCTTCTGGTGGAGAAAGGTCAAACAAGTTCATAGCTATTCTACAGTGGAGGTGCCTCCACCTTACAGCGCCTGTAATGCAGGAGAACCAAATGAATAACTCCAGCTCTCAACGTGGGAAGTTCAAAGAAACATATGCCGATAGTAGCAAATTATTTAGGCTTGTTCTGTTAACAGAGTATCTTTTCTCAATCTACTGACTTGAGTCGAAACAGGGTTATTTATTCATGTGCTATGCATACATGCAGACACCATTGTAGAAAGAGAAGGCTCATTTTCAGACTGAAAAAATAGTACGTTTTTTATAAATAGCCACTGAAAAAAACATTTTAAAACCTCCTCCTTTACAAAAAGTGCACTGAAAACAGCTCAAGTGAACTTGTGTTTTGTTTTAGATGCTTAATGATTACAAAGAAGATAATTTATGAGTGACATACTTCTTGTGCCAAGAGAAGAGTTGAAAGAACCTCCAGTTACCTCCATTACACTGATAGAGAAGTCTAAAAGAGCATTACACTCGGCAGTGCCATCTGTCAAAACGCATAAGTGAAATAATAGTAGCAAGCTGTCACCTATTGCTTAGTGATAAGAGTTTTAGACAAGTAGAAACTTCTGCACCAGAAATCCATTTTGTTATATGATTCCATTGGGGGACCAGGACCAACCAACCAATGCTTCAATAAGTAAAAGAAAAATCCTAAATCTCCTTAATGTATAATTCCCCGAAGCAGATAACATCTTGATATCATGTTTGGCATTTGGTCCATTTCAATGGATGCTAAGATATGATCTTAAACTCTCCCCATGCTGGATTTCAATATATTAGACAGTTGTTTAAGTATTTTAATTCACTTTGCATTTACGACTTTTCCTTATTTTTCTGTAATAATACTAGAGGATATTAATATTGATTAAAACATGTATTAAAATGTTCTAAAAATCAAATCCCCAGAAGTCCATAATTTAAATTAGAATTATGCTTTCCTGTGAAGCACTTGGGATTCTTAAAGTGAAATCTAGCACACTATAAATCTTTATGTCCTGTTCCTAAGATTAAGGCTATCTTGTGATAAAAGATAGTTTTCTAATAAACTATTACCATAGTTAATGGAGCACTTAAGAGACAACTGTTAGATAACTCATTGCTATTTCAGTGTAAAACTGAACTTACCAATTGGTTAATTTCCCTTTTAAGTGCTTGTGCTGAAAAGCAACTGTTCTTCCAAGAAAGCACTAGCTGTTTCCAGGATACTTACACACGCACAATGACTCATGATGGAATAGATTCAGTAAACATACAGCTGTACTGAACACGAGCTAAGCCCCATTCAAGGCCAGGAAAGAAAATGAGCACAAATAAATATTAAGGAGGTAAAGGGAAGGGTGTGTATGTGTGTGTACCACTTTGTGTGTGTGTGTGTACCGAATGGAACGCAAACAAGCTCTGTCCCAGCAGCTCACGTGGCTTGCCTCAATTCTCTTAGCCATAGCTTTGTGAAGACAGATGACATTCAATTCTATGTGTAATGCAAAATAGACAATAACTGCTGAAACTTGAGCCAGCTGCCAGGTGTAAAAAAAAGAAAGGAAGAAAGAAAGAAAATGATAAATCCATAAATTAATGAAAGACATCTGCTCAGGAACATAAAAGATCAGAGAAACAGTGTACTGCAGCTGAACCTAAAGCAGTGTTCAAACAACCTGAGTCTGAGTGTTGTGTATTTACAAAGTACAATATAGCCTTACCTAAAATAGCAGCAGCCAAAAGGCAAATGTAAGACATAGGAAGTGAGAGGGGGAGGGGCAGAAGAAAATGTATGCAAGCTCAACATATTTTAACTTTTAAACTATGGTTAGACTCTTGTACCTGATTTGTGCCAAAAAGCAAATAGGTTTAATACAGCTGAGTAACTACCTTTTTCTACTAAGATACTTTTATGTGATGATAACCTCACTTTTGCCTCAAATTCCTGAAAATGTTCTGTTAGGCTTTTGTACCGCATATTGGTACTAGATGAGGAGATAGGAGCAGGAATCTGCCACTTCAGTTAAGGACAAATTGCTGCTTAAATTACACAATAGTTGTCTTTTCCAGCATACTTCTAACTCATAGGAATACTTCTTCATGTCTTCAAGAACCTTGAAAGAAGAAGCTGGACTGAATATTTCCCTGGTTTTATCAACCGCACAGAATTATCCACCTTGTTGTACAATTGCTCACCTTTTAAAATTAATTTAATTCTCGTCAGATATAGTAACTCCTCATTTCAAAATTCATTAACTGTAGCTTTCACATATTGGACTGAGAAAGTTGCCCCAGTTGGACTGGAATTCTATTTAAAAATTAAGGATTTTTTAAAAGTTTCATTAACTTCCTTCTGTGAAGAAAAATGCTGAACATCTTAACAGCGCACAAAAACTACTGTTGTGCTTCAATCTGATATATGCAAATGTTTGGGGGCTGAACAAGGCTATTTTTCTTGAGATGCAAAGAGGCTGCATGACAAGGATGATCATGCAGAAAAACAATTGGCTGTCTGTTTCTTTTAGAATTTGAATAAAACTTAATATTTGATTAAACAGATTAGTTTGCAAAGATATAGAATGCATTCATGACCAAGATATGAACTCACAGTGCAGGTGCATCTTATCTTGTTTAGCAAAATACACAAACATTAACCATTTCCTTGCACAATTCAAGAAGGCTGGTAACGATCAGATGCATTTTACAAATGTAAGTTAAAAAAAAAAACACTCTAAGAGGGACTGGTACAGGGTTTCAGCCTAATACTAAAACCTGAACTTGTCTGGTCTTATATTCTTATCCTGGTTGTATTGTTCAGAGAAACAGATGTTGCTTTCTGTTGTGAAGGAAGAACTGCCTCTCTTAAGAAACATTCTTTATATATGCACATTGAACCATGCGAAGTAAAGGAGCTCAAACAAAGTCTACTACAAACAAACCTCCATCCTTTCTCCCATATGCCTTCACCTAGAATACACTGTAGGCTGCATGGACAAACAGGCCAAGGCTAGAAAAATATCACCATAATAGAGTTATACACCAAAGTGTGCACTTCTGGTGACATTTAAGAATCTAGCAGCTTTTCAAAGAGATGTGTATCCAGGCTGCAATAGTGACTAAGTGGCAGAGTCAGCGTATCTGCACAGTGTCAGGGAAATAAGGTGTGTGGGGAGGAGAGAAAGTAGCACCCGCATTAATATTCAGTTTCCCCACTGGCTAACCTTCAGAATGGTACTGGCTCTAGAGGAGGCTGCCTGCACACCTTCTCCATGAGAAGTAACACACTGTGATAATGACTGCCCATGAGAGACAGGAATATAATGAGGGGAACACTATAGCAGGAAGGGGGAGGTCAGAAACCAACAGGACAACAGAAACAGCAAAAGTTCCAAAACTACGGAGTTGCACTAGAGTGGATCATACAAAGTTACAGACAAGCGAAAGACTAACTCATAATTTTATACACACAATTGTTTTTCCTTTTCAGTCCTCCTTTGAAAAGGTAAAAGATTTTCATTCTTCTTTCCAGGAAGAAAAGAAAGCTACTCTTAGGGTGCAACAACACTGCACTGTTATTTCGAGATAACTAGCGTTATTTCAAAATAACAATGAGAACATCTACACAGCCATTTTGTCATTTCAAAATAACTTCAAAATAATAGACGGCTTATTCCAAAATCTGTAAACCTCATTCCGAGGAATAACACCTATTCCAAAATAGCTATTTTGAAATAAGGCGTGTGTAGACGCTCCACTGCTGCTATTTTGAAATAGCCCCTCACCAGGCCCATTCTAAGTTATTCCTCCCCAGTGCCTCCTGGGGCTCTAAATCGAGATAGCACGTCTACATTAGGGAAGCCTGCCTCAGACTCATTTTGAGGATTCCCTGCAGTGTAGACATGCTATTTCAGAATAACTATTCCAGAATAGTTTATTTCAAAATTAGCGTGCAGTGTAGACGTACCCTAACTTAAAACAGAGTAATATGCCATCACATGGTTAGTTTGCAATTACATAGTTAGAGAATTGACCTCAGCTGCACAACTGTGGTTCCTACTGACGTCAATATAATTTGGAGGAAGGAAGGATTTTTTAAAAATCGGAAGTAGTACTTTTTAGTGTTTATGGAAGAGGCTAGCCTTAAACTGAAATCCATTTTTAATTCACATGGAGAACACTGTGTGGACAACGACAGCACAAGCTTCCCTCACATCTCTGATAATGTAGATGAACCCAGACTTGAAGAGATCACCCCCGTAGGATGAGAGGCTACTTCCATCTCCATTCCAATTCATGCTCTGGCCACTAAAGGTTTGTCTACACAGCAATTAAACACCCGCAGCTGGCCTTTTTCAGCTGACTTGGGGTCATGGGGCTCTGTCTGGAGGGCTGTAAAATTGTAGTGCAGACATTCAGGCTCAAGCTTTGGGAGCCCCTGAGGTGAGGAGAGTCCCAGAGCCTAGGATCCAGCCCAAGTCCAAATGTCTACACTGCAACTGTTAGCTCCTCAGCCTCAGCCTGAGTCAGCTGACCCGGACCAGCTGTGGCTATGCCGCAGGTCATATATTCCAGTGTAGACATACCCTCTGACCGCCAGCATAGTTTCCATTTGTGATGCTTTCAAAATGTGAACACTTGCCCACTAAGAACTGGACAGATCAGAAACGCGCTTCATGCAGCCAGCTTTACTGGGCTTTGGCTTCAATAGGGAGAAAAAAATTGTTTGGAAGGTTAAAAGTGTTTTTGGCAGGGGGACACTGTTATAGGAAACATCCATTTCCCCCCATAATTAAGGGCTCGGGTGAGAAGCCCTTAGCTTTGTGAGCACTTGCTATTGCTAGTGACTGCAGTGGGACCACCCATGTGAGGTAGTGCTGACTAACGGGAGAAAAGGTTCCACGCAGCTGGGCCCTGAAGCCTCTTTCTCTTTTTGTCATGACTGAAGCCACTGTTTTATGGGGAAAGAGGGAGGAATCTGTTTAAAATTCTCCTTGAAAATCTGTCAGGCAGGTGATATAGGGAAAGAGCAGAACGCTATGGCTGAAGCAGTGCTGTTCCTTACCTGATACAATATTTAACCACTACTCTCACAAGGCCTTACCTGCTCCATCTTAGAAATTAGATGGCAAAAGCTTTTGATAACACCAGCCCAGGCTGGATTTGAACCAGGTGAAATCCATAAGCCTGAACTAACACTCTTTGACTTGCATCAATAGTTCCTTTAAGTCAAATTGGACAATTCACATGAGGGAGGACTACTCATATGGATAAGAGTTTGCAGGATCAGGCCTTGAGTCCCTGCAATCAGTTTGCTGAGGCACCCTTACTCTTAAAAAAACCTGTTTGCAATTTAATCTAACAGTCAAAATTATTAACCACAAAAAGATACTCATGGATAACACAAGCATGTTCTTGGCATCTGCCTCCACTGCTATTATTGGAAAAAAGACTACTTCATCAATAGAACTATTATTACTCAAGGATAGGTATGGTCATTCAGTTATGACAGACTTCATCAACTTGGAAAGGAAATTAACTATATCTATGATTCAATCCTTGTGTGATTGCCTTCTGGAAAGTCTTACCATAGGTGGAAAATATAATTGTACCTTTCATTGGAAGTCCTCTATGTAACATTGGGCAAATATCCCATTTTATCCAAATGTAGTTGTTAAAAAAATCTTCTAGATATATATTGGGGGGAGGGCAAGAGGGGAAGGAGTATAATTGCTCCAAAAAATTCCCCAAAGGACTAGTTTACAGAAAATGAATATGGAAATAGCTAGATATGCTTAAGCATAAGCAGAATACATTTTCCAAAACACAAGCCTGCTCTTAAGCTAAAAAGTTATTTACACAAAAAAAGGGGGAAATGTCCTATAAATGTCATACAGCTGAAGTTGTATATCTAACTGTGCTCTCTAGCTTTCCAAAATAATTTGCTTTGTGTATGTTCGGACAAAAGATTTCTGTGTACGGCTGAACAGAGGTTAATCATGCATAGCAGGCAGCTGCACAAGGGCTGAGGAACAGACCTCTGGGTGGGGGAAGGAAGTTGATGCAGCTTGAATACATCAGTACCTGTATCTTTTGTGTTTTGTTTGTTTACTCACTTGAGAGCCGAACTGAAGATTTACAACCAACCAACCATTTGTTCTTTGTGAGAGTCGGCAATGACACTGTTAAAATGGGTCGGGCTTACTTTAGCTTAAAAGGGAGAAAAAAAATCATTTGAAAGGTTAAAAGCGTTTTTGGCTGGGGGACACTGCTGTATGAAACATCCCATTTCCCCCCCATTATAAAGGGCCCGGTTGTGGAGCCTTTAGCTTGGTGAGCACTTACTCACTCCAACATTGCTGTTGACTGCAGTGGGACTACCCATGTGAGGTAGTGCTGACCAATGGGAGGAAAGGGTCCACACAGCTGGGCCCAGAAGCCCCTCTCTTTTTCTGTCATGACTGAAGCCACTGTTTTATGGGGAAAAGAGGGAGGAATCTGTTTAAAATTTTCCCTGAAAATCAGTCCAGCAGGTGATACAGGAAAAAGCAGCAGAACGCTATGGCTGAAGCAGAGCTGTTCCTCACCCACTACTGTATTTAACCACTACTCTCACAAGTCTTACCTGTTCCATCTTAGAAAGTCCTATTACCAGAAATACTCTGCACAAAAGCATTGCATACTTGCATTAGGCAGGCATTACATTAGGTAAGCAGTGCATTTTTTTTCTTTAGTTACTTAAAGAGGAGAACAAACTTACATAGATTGGGCCTGGTATTGCAACCAATTATATATTTTTAGAAAAGGATATTGCACTTCCCGAGTAAGGTGAGATTTCAGACATATCTTGTAGGTCACCACACTCAGACTTTATGAGAGACAAAGAGAGACCTTCAGCTGTGCTGGGAGGGTGTGCTGGTGAACAAGGATGGTGATTCATATGGTGCGACGACATCTTGGTCCTCAGACTCGTGGTCTCCCTAGTTAAGTCTAAGGATTCCGGGGAGGCTCTATCTTTCCCTGGAAAGGAGGCAGATGGAGTACCTAAGGGATTCTGAAATGGGTATGCCATGAGGGGAAGCGGAAAGGGATGGCGGAAAGAAGATGTGGTGAAGCCCGTGGTAGCTGAGAGCGGAGACTGATGCAGAGAAGCATGATGGCTGCCAGGCGGTGGGGCAGATGCGGATTGGTCAGAGGAGTTTTTGCGAACTACGAGGGGCAGTGCTTCTGTTTGGTCTGTGGAATTAGGCACTGGCATGTTGCTGAATGTATCTAGTGGATTTGGAATGATGACGTCACCAAAGCACTGTAGGCGTTGGTTTGTGGTATGGAAGTTGTGGTTTTCCCCATTCACTGCAAATCTTGCTTGAGGGATTTGAAGAGGTGGAAAGACCTGAGGAAGCTGGCGGGAGGGCTTGGATGAGAAAACTTTAACCACTGTGTCCACAACCTGTGACATGGCAGTGTTCAGCTCCTGTTTCAATGTCTCAGCCAAATGTTTGCCTTCTGGATGGAAAGAGTTTGGCCCATGCTCTTTTTCTTTAGGACCTTCTCTTTTAGGCTTATTTTCTGCTATTTCTTGTTCCCTGATCAGGGCTCTTGCACGATCAATGAACTGCCCTGGGTCTAACTCACACATTTCATTATCTGACCGGCCAACAGAATCCCTTGCTCTAGCATCCAGAATTTCTGAACGCATGCTGTCTTCAGACAGGTTACCATCTTCATCATTTTCGGAATCAGTGCTGTCATAGATTTGGTAGAACTTTTCCTGCAGCTGGCGCAGCTGTTTCTGCATGTCCTCCAGCTGCTGTTTCAGCTGTCTGCGCTCCTCTCGCTTCTGTTCTTTTCGAGCTGAAACCAGCTGCTGGAAACTCTGTTGCTGCTGTTGAGGCAGCTTTTGCTTGCGTTTGTTTTCTCTGTAGCTTTCTCGGGGACTTACAGACTGCGGAGCCATCTCTCTTTCATTTTCATTGCCCCTTAATGCCACACTTGGGGAATGGCTCATACCCCGAATGATATTCTCCACCCGGGCGCGCTTAGCTCTCAGGTGCTCATCACATAACCGATCCATATCAAACTGGCTCATAGCAGGCCTGCCAAAAGGGGAAAGACACTCTTGGGGGCTGTCTCTTGAAGAGTTGCTGCATACATCCTCCTGATGTACTTCTGAGCCTGTACTAGAGAGACCGCTGGCTTGGAAACTGGGCTCTGTGCCACCATTTTTGTTCATGTTATTTTTCAACAGCTGGGAAATTATGGTTGCTCCTGGAAAAGGCATCATGGCATCTTCATATGAGTTCGCCCTCTTCAGCAGCTTGCGGAGCACATTTGACTTTTCCCCATCTGCATGCTGTACTACTGAATACTCAACATCCTGCTCTGAACCTTGGGGATTCATGGCACTAAAAAATGTTGCTCTTGCCTTTGCAAAAAATGCAGATGCTGTCCCTACCGTCCTTTTCACTCCAATATCAACTCTTCTTCTCTTGGTTTGCCTGCTTAAGAGGGCTGTGCTGTCATGGTCAGGCATCACTGGACTGTTATTGTGCCATCTTCAAAAGCTTGTCAGCTGGGCTCAGCTCAAGAATCCTGGGACCCTGGCCAACAGAACAAAAGGACTGATGAATCATTTTCTTTAAATTTCTCCAAATTTCCTGACCTCAATCCTGAATAAAATGCAAAATGCATAGGCTCTGGGATTTATGGCACATTACAATTATTGAAATTTATTATGCACTCTGCTTGAAATGAAACATTTTTAAATATTTCTGCTCCACTGGTTTAAGATGGATTAAGATTTAAAAAAGCAAAAACTGCTTAAGCACCAGTAATATGATTCTCTTGCACAAATGCCTAAAATGATACTGTTTATCTTCAGAAGAAACAGTAGATTAGAAGAACACAGCCTCTGACAACCAATTGATTAAATTTAGGGCATTGAGATACATGTTACAAAAGAAGATGAAAGTAGTCCTTATTTAAGATTTATTGTTAAAACAAGAAGCTGTATAAAATTTGGATTAAAAAAATATCAATTGCAATGTAAAGACTGTAATTGTGTTTTCTAAGGCTAAGAGAAAAGAACTGATAAACAAATAGCCAAAGGTCAAAATAACAACTTTTACTTAATTTCACATAGGATGGTCTATCCATGAATGACAGAAGCATAGAAAACATGCACACGTTCAATATTTAATGTTGCAAAAACTCTCTGAAATCATAATGGCAGCATTTATTTAATGAATCAAAATGCACTAAGATTTTTAAGGGAAAGGTTTGTAAAATACATGTATATTCATTTTAAAAAGGAGAAAGCAAAAAATGGTGAATATCATTAATGTAACGCAGCACATGCCATAGCGTTGCCATTGTTGTATATTAAATTCTCCAAATACTCTGCCCTTTTTGGTTACTTGTATTCTCAAAGTAAATCTCAGTGCTAAGCATGAAATTTTCACATTTCGTAAGCTATGATAGGGGGCATTAAATTGTTTATATAAGCAAAACCAAGACATTTTTCAGTGCTACATCTCTGTTTTAGAACAGGCTCCAGAAATAATATCTCAAATGCCCAATGAACCCATTCTTACATATAAGATTTTAGATACACAAAACTAGTTTCCTGTGACATGCAAAAACAGAAGAGAAAAAATATGGAAAGATGAAAGAATATAACATCAATCAACTGCATGAGAAAGGAAAATATCTTCTCTTTAGATGAACTCTCATTGTTTCTCAGGAACACAGTATAAAAAGATAACACTTCTTTGCATTTTAATAAAAGGTTCTTGACATAATTTGTGACTTATTAACTAGTGATGCTAAACGCACATTGCATGTAAAGTGCACTGTTTCTTCCTGTTTCTTACAATTGAACACTATACTAAATAACATTAAAATATTTTTCATGCCGTGTTTATCTAACATTAAACTTCACGTTTGCTTAACAGTGCACTATCTTCACAATAACAGGGTATATTGCCAAAGGCAGCATGCAGACTTTTTGGAATTGCTCCCATCTTTTTCGGTTCACCTGTAAAAACATCTACGTGCTCCATAGGACTGCATCTGTGGCTAGTTTTAAAGAATGACTATCCATGCAAATAGGCATCATTGCAGCTTGAAATAATCTGTAAAAATCAAGACAGTAGCCAGTGCTTAGATTGGGGGGGAAAAAGGGTTTAAAAAAATGCAATGTTCATTCTGTGGTCTTTGCCCATGTATTTTGGATGTGCTAAAAGAATTTTCAGAGCTTCTGCGTCAACGACTGTTACGAAAGGAACATGATGCTTGTTTATCTTACTGACTCCTTGTATCTAGGAGGTGAAATTAAAAAATAAAAATTCCCTGATTTCTGACTGGAAATCTAGACCCAATAATTGTTGCCAGCACTGTTCAGAAATTGTCTGTTGACAAGTGCATGAATCAAATTATGTTATGAAATTAAAAAAAAGTCATATGGCAACTCACTGTGGTCCCAATTCTGACGTCCTTACTCATGCTGTGTAGGGTCTTCTCCTGCAAGTACTTCCACTGGAATCAATGGATTACTCACATAGCAAGATACTATTTGGTGCAAGTGAGCATGGCAGACCTAATTGGAGGGGCATTTTTGAAGGACACGACCCTGCTTCCATCACAGTCAATGGCAAAATGTCCATTAACTGCAATGGGGATAGGAACAAGACCTAGGAGAGGAACATCCCAGACCTTCTTATTAACTGGAGCTAAGAGGTGATTTTCATAAATGAAAAGCTAAATTTTCTGCAGGTATAGACTCCACTGAAGTCACCAGGTGACATTCATTTACGCCAGAAGAGAATATTGGCCCAATAAGAAACAGAATGAATGTCCACGTTCCTCTTCAAAGGATATGAATGTGAAAGGTACATGAAATAGCAGCAAGAAAATGTTAAGGGCTTTTGCCTCTGTATATAAAATATCCTACAGGCATTTGAGCTTCAAAATAATTGTCACTAAGAGAAAAAAATAAACTGCATCATGTGCTTTTCCTTCCTTCGCTGTATAGTGACATTATGCTTGACTAAAATCCAGCAATAGTTCCCAGGCTCATATCAAAATCTAATGTCAAGTTTTATGTTTTATGCACTTCCTAGCGGATTCTAGGCATCTGAACAGAGCTTCCGTCTCTCTTACCCAATCCCAACCAAGGACATACGCAAAGAGGGCCTGCTGTATCCTTGAGGTAGTGACTCAGGAAATAGGTGGGCCAAAACAGGTCATAGGGTCACCGCTACGCATCCTTCCTTCTGAGATTCCATTTTCCTCTCCCACAAACCAGGCATTAACAACTGCTTTGCAGCGCACTTCTACCTCCAGGAGGGAAATCAGTTTTCCATTAATGTTTAGGAGATGCTCTGGGGTGACGCACCTTTTTCTCTCCCTTTCTTATTGGAGGTTGAGGGTGTTACTCGCTGTCTAAGCAATGTACAATACTTCTACTTTATCCATTGAATGATATTGACTCAATATTTTGGCTTAATGGGGCCAAAATGAGTTCATGTCCAAAGGAAAATAGAACCCAATGGACAGCAGAATGCAAAATCCAATTCAGCAAGAATGTATTAATTGAATATGACACCAATGTTATAAGAAGACTTTGATAATGGGAAAAAAATCTTCCTACTATGCCTGCATATTTCATCAGCACTGTATTTCCTACATGTGGTACATAGCAGTGTCTGTGTACACCCATTCAGGAACTTACATTTAGAAAATCATGTAATTTTTTACAAAGAAAGGCAATTCTTCAATTCCTTAAAATTGTTAAAGTTTACTTTGTATTGCAGATCACTTTTGACATTTCCTCTCTGCTAAGTATATTTGTCATTACATCAACACAAGTTCATAGGTAATTTCATATGGGGGCCTGATCCTGTTAGATGCTGAATGCCTCCTGCAAGGTAGTGAACATTCTCAGTTCCCATGAACTTCAATGTGAAATAAAGTGCTCAGCTCCTCTCTGAACCCATCTAATAAACTATCCTACATTATTCTACCTAACTTTAAAAAAATCTCATTACAAGAAGTTTAAGAATAGATCTGTAATAATGACTGACTTCTGAGTAATGTAACATCCACAAGACATGTAGTCAATATCTGTGTACATGATTAGGTACACATCAGCATAACATAAATTTGCAAATAGCTTGCTTTCCAGACATCTTAAGGATTCATTGTCCTAAAAATCTATTAATACGTATGTCTGTAGATAAGGTATGATGTCAGGTGCCTTGCTGTCATTATCTTGTTTGATAATTGATAGATATGATACATATTCTAGGGATTTTAGAATAGATACTAGATAGATACCTATTCTAGTTTAATCCAAGAAAACTGCTCTACAAAGTTTAGTAAGCATGACAAGCTTCTTCAAAGCTAAATAGCTCTGAAGGAATCTATACTGACACATAAATACCAAAGTGCTGAATATGAAGAATATTCATTTAGGAATTCAAGGGAATACTATCCTGCAAAGTTGAACATTGTTCATTTTGTCTTTTAATCATCTTTGCTTAGGTGTCTGCAAGTTTGTATTCTGCTTATTATGGTAATGCAACTAAAGAAATGTAATATGCTCTTGAAAATAGGGACATGCAAAACTTTGAAATGAAAGAGTTATTCAGGCCATGATTTTAGCTGAGCACGTTAGAAGAAAGCGATTTCAGACAGTTGTATCCCACACACAAAAAGATAGTTAAATCTGAAGAACACATTTCACTTATTAATCAGTTTTGGTATTAAAAAAATATCTCTGCTGCACTACTGAGAAGTAATCAGTGACAAATTTTTTTCTGTAAAATTAATAATTGCTCCTTGGCAATCGTGGTGTTTTACTAGTTTTCAGAACAGTTTTCATGGACATTTTCAAATAGAATTCTTGATAGAGAGCTCATCCTATCTCCGTTCGCTGAGATGCTGTTATGCAGGAATTTGAAATAGAATACAAATAATTAATGACTCTGGATGCACTAATAGCTCCAAAAAGTAAAAATAAATAAATAAATAAATAAATAAGCAACTAATTACCTTTGACGCTACATGCACTAGTCTTTATCTTAAAAACAGAAATACATTCCTTCTTTCAGATCATGGGCATGTAGGGCCCAATTCAGCCCATCCACAGCAACTCCTGTGAAGCACTGAGCATCCTCAATTCCCCCTGACTGTCATGGGAATTGAGGTTACTCGCCGTGTCTTAGACAGTACTCAGCATCTCACTGGTTCAGGCCTTCACTGTTTTGAGGAGAAATATACCCCGGGGTTGTATATCTGCAGGTTGCATTGTTTAGAAAAAAAAGGGTGGCCAAGTGAGAAAGAGATAACAAGCCTACCCATGACATCAAAATGTCAGTATTGTTCTCTTTACAAACCAGTTTAATAATTGTTGTTTAACTGCTTATGAAGAAAATAAAAGTCCATGTGGAATCTATGCATGTACAAAGCCGTGAGATTCACAAGATTCCTCCTGTAAACACAACTCAGGCTAGTCTCAATATCTTTTCCAAATTACCTTATGCCATTAAACAGAATGTGTGAATCAAATAGTCAACACAGTATACTTAGGGATAGAAGAAATCCTGATCTGAGGAATACAAATGATAATAATATTTAATTCTGCAATTAAACACAGATAAGGCTCCCATTTAAAATCTGATGTGTCTGATTATTCCATTTGCTAACTGATCAATAAAATATCATAATTTACATTAAAAGGCCTCCTTAGCTTTTGTCCTGTAGAAAAGTAAGTTATATACAGACAGCATCACTCATAGAATGTATATGAGTTGCTCCATAATTTAATAAGGAACTGGGTAGCAAAGCAAAAGTATATACATTGTACTTTTCCTTGTATTTCAACTCAGTAACCTTTTAGCACTCAAGTGCCTATACTTGAGTATTTATAAATATTTTAGCTCTGAGGGGGTAAGTCTTGGGGGGGTGGAAGCAGATGAAATAAAGACTGAAATGGACTGCCATGGAAATAAACTTTATATGCTTGGTGACCGATTATAAAAAAAACCACTCCAAGCATAAGACCTAAAGCACATGTGATATATGCAAATTTACATGTAAGAAATCTACCTTAGTGTAAATAATTTTACATACTGTCAGACCTGTCAAGGTGACAGAAATAACAAACGCTCAAGTTTTTACATCTAACAAATAAATAGCTGCATTTCTAAAACCTTCTGTTACTCTATTAGGCAATATTAGCTCTTCTCTTGTAAGGTAGCGAATGTGTATGCATGTACAGGGTTGTGGGAAAGTACACATGCATATTCACATACTGTACATAAATCTACTATACTGGAGATACACTGGTCATAGCAAGAAATTTGAAATGACCATTGTACACACTTGGAATCTGTGCCAAACTTAAGCATACTTCCCCAACTTTTACTCAATATTCAAATGATTTTCTAGCCTGCAAACATTGTCCACTACCATGTACAGTTTATATGACTGACCAATCCTGCTTCCCTGAGATACAATCTGAGCATCCCTACATATTCTTTCTTGAAATGGAGAAGGTATGCACAGCATGTAGAACTCAGGTTAATTCTGGTCTAAGGTGTGATTTCTGTACCTTTTAGAAGCAGACATTTGGATTCCTTAAAGCCTAAATGCAGTGGTCAAGATCTCCCACAAGGAAAACAGAAGACAGAAGAAAGTTTGACTGAGGAGATGCATGAAGTAAGACTTTCAAAAATAACCACTTCGATGTGTTCCGGGCCTCTTTTGAAACAGACTTGAAACAACCTGCTCTGTGCTCTTTGTTAATACTCTCCAGAGCCCTAAAGAGTTTCCAGGGCAAAGTTTAAACCAAAGATAAAACCACCGCGCAGGTCTTAGCCACCAAAGCAGACAGTCCTGGCTAACAATGCACCATAAATTCATAAAGCTCGCCGGCACGGACGCGGGGCTGAGGCTCTGCAGCGAGAGCCAGAGAAACTTGCACCTGTCTTTCTTGACACAACACACCTGTCTGGCACTGCCCATGCCATTTCGCGGCGGCTCTCGGTACCTCTCATTAACTGTGGGGGGGGAAAGAATGGGACGAAGGACTCCTTGTCAGAACCGCTTCCCAGTCAGAGCTCTCGAGCAAACTGGTGCTCGACGGCTACTTTGCAACCTCCCCTTTCTGCGCCCCTTGCCAAGATTTCCAGCCCCGACATCCCTCTCCTCCCCCCCCCCCCCCCCGCCGCGCAATTCTGCCTGGGACTCCCCTCGAGGCCAGCCTGCGCTCTCCCTACCGACTCTAAAACTTTCCCTTAACTTAGAAAGAGCCCGTCCAGGAAGAAGCCCCTGGATTCCAGCTTCTTAGGGAGACAGCGCTTTCCACACGGACTTGGTGCACAAACTGTATCAATCGCACGCCAAGAGATTAAACCTGCAGCTCAAACCAGGCTTTGCATGGCAAGAGGTACTCTTCCAACGTTCCCCCCTTTGGAGACTTAGCTCAATGTAAAGCACACCTCTCCCTTCCCCCTGCCACAACGTCTAGTATCACCCCATTCAGAAAACAGCCTTTCCACTCCATTTACACACATAGCAAAGTAGGGGTTGGTCTATCATCAGATTAACAACAACAAAAAAAGGCTCCACCAACGTGAACAAAATGTCCCTTCCAAAGAAAAATTCCCACCTCCTCAGTGCCCCTGCGGATCAAGAATAACCTTCTCCCTAAACTTGTCCAGGACCTATTCTCAGGCGCTCGCTCGACCGCATTTGCTGTACATTTTCACAATTCTCAGTTCGTCCCCCCTTTGAAATGAAAGGGATTCATCCTGGAAAAGCCCGGCTAGGGTTAAAAAGGAGAAGTGGGGACATGCAAATGACAGGCAAATGAGAAGAGAGCGAAAGAAAGGCAGCTATAATAAACAAGACAAAGAGGAGGCTCACAGGAGCAGCCTCGGAGTTTATAAAGGGGGGAAGGGAAGGGGGAAGAAGGGGAAGCTCAGTACAACAAAAAGAAGTAAAAGACTCCTCGCATTTGCCATCCCCAGCAACGTGCCCTCCAACCGCACAGCAAATAAAACGCCAGGAGCCAACAAAAGGTGGCCGAAATGGAGACACGCAGAGAACAGACGCACGATGCCCCCCCCCCCCCCCAGCCAGGTCACTTACTCCGCAGGACCGGGCAGGCTAGAGTGATGGTTCCATTGAAGCTTCGGGGTAACACATTGCTACTGCTTTGGTAATTTGATTACGGGTTAGTATTCATTTAACAAAGTCAGTGCCATCCCCCCCTGGAAAAAGAAGCACACAGTTGACACCGGTGATCAGTATTTCGCTGGGGATTATTTGGTCTCATTCAAACAGCCCGTGCAAGTGCCGGAGGAGACGCTTTTAAAGGGGGAAGGAGGGGAGAGAAATACTTACTCAGTGCAAAAGCGACGGAAGAGAGTCTTTGTGCGTGTGTGTGTGTGTGTGTGTGTGTGCCGGCGGACAGCGAGAGGAGAACCGAGCGGGCGAGCCGGAGCGCCGGGGATGATGAATATTGTAATTGGACAAGGGAGGGTGAGTGTGTGAGGAAGAGAATGAGCGAGTGTGTAGGGGAGAGAGCCAGAGTGTGAGAGAGACAGAGAGGAGGGGGAGGGAAGAGCTGGTTTGCGCCGCGCTCCGCTCCCTGGCTGCTAGTGCCTATTATTTCTGCAGGCAGCGGGGCAGCCTTGCTCAGCTCAGGGCTCCGCACCACAACAAGATTTACTTTAAGACACAGCTGAAGGAAACAGGAAGACTACACGTCACAGTCTGAATGACGTGGGCCAGGCCAAGCGCCCAATCGGGAGGCTCCTTCGGATTGAAGGGGGGATAGTGAACCGAGAACTTGGGGAGGAAAAAAAAAGAGGGAGGGGGGAGAGGAGGAGAAACTGGATCCCTTTCCCCCCCACCCAATGCTGCAGGGAAGGAGACTTTATCACCTGATCGGTGCTTCCATGGAAAGAGCCATCTACAAGCAGCAGCCGCCGCCAAGAGCAGCACTTGATCTACTTCTGAATCTTGCCCCCCCCCCCACTCCAGGTCCTGCTGGTGCATTGGCAGATCAGTTACCTAAAGAGCCGCAAAGCTCGTCTAGGGGATGGGACTGCACAGCAAACGCTGCGCCGCAGTTATGGATAAGGAAATGCCAGGAGACACCGTGCCCTGCTATGTAGTCATTTGGGGAAGGGGGTATTGCAAGATAAAGTAACTTTTTAAAAAACTCGAACTCGAAGAAAGTCTTTAGCAAAGTGAGGAGTGCTGGCCAAGGTACCCCCACGCCACGCACTCAGATTTTACAGAGTTTTCTTTTCTTTTCTTAATTCTATCAAAGCGGGGGCAGGACAGTGCAAGGTAACGTGATGTAAGCCGGTCTGTCCGTGTTCCAGGGCTATCACTGCTCCGAATGCTTAAGAAGTTGTGGCTAATCATCTCTGGCAGCAGCATATACTAACTACAGCAACAGTAGCATTAAAAAAGCACAACAGAGAGAAGGCAAATGTCCTGAAACCTAGACACAATAACCCACCCCGCTACTATGTAGGCATGCCTGTTTGCATACAGGACTTCAATACTTCTGATGCACTCGTTACACATTTTTTAATTAATTGTTTCAGAACTTCTTATAAGTCTTAATTGCAAGGGTGGGTTTCCTGAGTGAACTCAACTTTCTATTGAACGTGAGACTGCAACTTTAACTGAGCCCAGCAGTTAATTTTTCGCTTGTAAGACAGAAAATGAACTGTCCAAAAAGAGCATCAGGTTGCAGAGTGTCCAAACAGCTTTTAATAAATCAGATTGATTGCACCTCACTTTTCTTTGCTATGGGCCGCTCTGACTCAGCCCTAATAAAAGCATTCTCCTAAAGCTCAGATCTTCTTAAATCTACCCCTAGCTAATTGAACACCAATTGAACTATAGACCCTCCTGTAAATCACTATCATCCCAATATCTCTGGAATGTAATCAGGTCAAAGAGTGCGGTCCGGTTTCACCCTGGTTAGCGCAGATTTACGACGTGTGCTAACAGGAAAGACATCCCTTTTGCTCGGACATGTTACATTTCTATAAGAGAATCACCCCCAATTTGAAACGGATGATGCTGAAGTTTGCTTAAAAAATATTTTTCGGCATACCCACCGCAGGAAAAGGAGGAAGGAAAAGTCAAAGCAGACAGGTTAAGCCGCTTTGAGAAAGGTAAGAACAGTGTTTAATATGTGTGAAAATAAATATCCGTCTCTTGATTTATGTATTTGTTAAAATATTAACTTCTCTGCTGCATAGAACAGCTGCCAAATAGGCGGTTAGAGACAACTCCGCAGTCCGTGGGGTTAGCATTTCGTGTCTCGTACGAGCCCCGTCCAATTAATGCACCTAAACGTGCTGGCTGGGAATGTTTCCAGGGTCAGCGAGGCTAACTTCTGAGGCCCGTGTAACTTCTGCATTTTGTTCACTCCTTGTCCTTATTTTCTACATCGTGCAACAAACCCGCTTTGAGCCAAGCGCCCCGGCGCCGCGAACTCCAAAGACAGGCGAGGAGGTCAGGAAAGAGCCCGAGCTGCCCTGCTCACGCCCAGGGGCAGTCAGCCGCGGGAAGAAAGCCTCGCAAGCGGGGAGGGACCGATGGGCACTTCGGCTCGGCCCCGGGTGGTTTCTATGCGAGTGCATTGCCGCAGAAGTTTGAGCATCTGTTGCTAGGGGCAGTTCTGGGCACTAGGCAGCGGAGGGCGCGTGCAGCAAGCGCAGTGCCCCGGCTGCCCGCGCCCCTGCCACTCCAGCAGCGCCCCCCCTCCAGCCTAGGGCAGACCTCGCCCTCGGCGCTGCTGGTACGTTGTGCGGCGAGGCATGCCCCCCCCCCCCCCCACGGATCTGTCTCATTAAAGGAGGACCACTGTTTCCAGCCTTGATGTGTGGATTTCTGCTGCGGCGCGCTGACCTGTCACCAGGAGCCAGACATATAATGCGGGTGCCTGACATTGCACAGCTCCCTCTCTGTTAAGGCTGTATCCTCGCCCCCCCCCCCCACACACACACACAAAGCTCCCGAATAGCTGATCGCAGTCCCACTCACTCATTTCCCACACGCTAGGTGACTCGGAAAAGTCAGCCACCAGCGACGGGACCCCACGACCAATCAATCCGCACTCCCCAGTGCCGTGTATCACCCCCCTCCGTTATTTCAGAGTGTGGACACAAGCTTAGACGCCCACCCAGTCACTAAACTGTTAAACAAACCACTTCTGCGGCACTGAAATGACAAGGTGCCCACGGCTGCTTTGCTTCGCAGACTGGTGTCTTACCTCTGTGCCATGGGTAGGCGCAGCTCTTCGCCCCCCACGCGGGCTCGGAAGCGCGGTTGCTCCAGTCCCTACCCCTGCTTTTGTTGTTTCTTTACATCCCACCTGAAAACAACCCAGAAAGTCAGAGTCAGCTGCCCTGTACTAAGACTCTTCGTGCCCACCCGCGGAGTGTCACGCAACGGGCAGGCTGTCCGCTCTGGGGCGTTCTAGCCATAGATGCCCATGGAGCAGTCGACCAACCTGAACTTGTTGGCGAGCGAAATGCCAGAAGATCAGCAGCAGTGGCAGCTGCAGGAATTCCCTAATGGGAACCCAACTGCTTATGCCCCTCTGAAGTGATGTTTGTTTAACTAACAGCTTAAATGTACACAGAAATGATCACTTAATATCACTGGGAATAAACATTTAAAAGAGCTGTCAGAGAGCACGGAGAAACCCTACAGACGCCTCTAGTTAAATCTTCCTTCTTCTACTCCTTCCTCCCCGACCCCCGCCAAAGTCACGAATTACAAGAAAACACCTCAGATAAAAAGCCCCCCATTACAGCTCACCACATTGCTGAATCGTGGAGCGAACTCAGCCTGTAGTGGATAGCGTAACTCCTCCAAGCTGCAAAAAGTGAAACTTTTAGTTGATAATTAAAATGCAATATTACCCAAAAGTGCTCCCTTAGCCAGCTTCGGCTTTGCCTCAGGCCCCAAACTTTCCAGTATCAAGATATTAACAGATGGTAGTAACCACATGGTGAGATGTTGCTTAGAGAATCCATAATTTCACACAGGCCTAAAGGACTGTGTATTCTGGACAGGTCTGCTTTGACCCTGGTCGTTCTATTGCAAGATTGTTTGTACATTAGAGCTCTTAAAACATTTATTATTAATTATTATTATTAATTATTATTATTATTTATTTAAAAGTTTCTTGGATGACGGAAGAGTTCCAAATATATGTGCTACCTGCTTTTACCATTTGCTCCCCTTTTTACTTGTGCAACTTAGTATTTCACCAACTAGAGATGAAACAAAAAAGTACTGGGGGGGGGGGGAGGCAAATATTTACTGAAAGGAAGAAGCTAGCAGGTGAGTGTATTTGTCTGCATATCTCAGTGCAGTAACGTAACAAGACGCAAACTGGAACGCAATTATTTGGCACTTAAAAGCCCGAGTAATCTTTTCTTTTAGGCAAGGGCATAAATTGCGTGGGGCGGTGTCATCGGCCTCTATTATCTGACCCGCTCACAGGTTGGTAGGAGCAGCAGCATCTGAGCTGCTGGCTAAGCGAATATCGCGAGAAAGAAGCTGCCTGAGAAACTGTTACTGAGCAAAACGCTCTCGACCAGAAAGTTCGGGATTACACAGAGGGCAGGTGGAATCCCTGGACCCGCACCTGTGCGTGTTCTCGTTAGGGAGCTCGGCGGCAGTGAGCAATGGTCCCCTCTCGCCCAACGTAGGACTTTCTTCCCTCCTTTGGAAAACAGTAGCGGTGGCAGAGTGGCTACAGGATCTCCTCGCCTTGCTGCACGTAGCAGCAGAGGGAGCCGTCCCAGCAATGGCTCTCCCTTTCCCTTTCGGAACCCGTCCTTTTGGATATCCCTGCATTGGGTCAGGTCCTGCGGCCACTCTAAGTAAGGGCACGCCGAGCCCTTAGCTAGCCTGCACCGGCTCGCCGCTGGGTCCTCATCAGTCACGTCATTGGTGGTCCCTTCTCCTCCACAGAACTCCGTCCCATTCCCTGCCCAGGAGAACTGCCATCCCTCAACAGAATAAAGGGGAAAGCAGTAAAGGCTGCTCCCCTCCCCCCGACACACATTGCCCCAGCCTAGGAGGCAAGAGATCTATGGTTACTTCCCCGTGCTAAGCGCAAAAACAAGTTCCCGGCCTTAACTTCGGTTTTAAAACACAAGGAAAAGCCTGCCACAGTTACCACAATAAGTCCCCCTCTCCCACCCAGGCGGCTGGGTTTTGTCGCTGCGGATACCCTGACGGCCCTTGGAGATGAGTGTTCAGAAAAGCCACAGAAGCCTATGAAATGACCCGCTAAGTTAGATGTCACATCTTCGCTCCAGGGATTGGATCCAAGGATTGGTCACGAACAAGCTTTCTGATCCTCTTTATAATACTACTGTGACCATCAATCTGAGATGTAATTAAGCCTGACCGGAACATTTTTGCTTGGCTACTTTTCCTTTCTGGATCCAAGCACAGAGAGCTCTCTGTTGACATATTTTGAGTGTGACTTGTCCCGTGTAACCTGAGGCTTCTTTACCCGGTGTGTCTGGCATACTCCCCCGAGACGCCGGGTCTGGAGTGGGGAAAGGACCTGATTAATAAGAGAAGGGGATGGAACGTTTTGTGCTTGCTAGAGAAGGACAAATACTATGCGAGCGGAAGCCCCGATTCGCCTTGTTCGAAGTAGGACCTTTAAAAGGGGGTTTCAGTGTTGCTGGGTGAGAGCATTCTCTTTTCCGTCGTTGTGCGAGATGCCTTCCTCTGTGCCACGCATCCTGCCAAAAAATCAAACACGGCTTTGCTGATTAGCTCATCGTGCCCCGTGTTCTCCCCCGTACACCATTATTTGTGCGGAATTTTTAAAAATCGGGGTCTCTCTAGCTAGTTGAGGGACTGCAGGCAACAAGTAGCACTTAGTAATCTCGTAAATGCAGGCTGAGAAACGGGGTTTGCATGGCTCAGGGCGCTTCCTACAGACAGTTGTAGAACTACTGCGGCGTTACCGCATTTAGCTCCCTGGTGCTGCAAACCTGGCTCGCTTTGCGTTGTGCGCTGGGAGAGTCTACACAGCCAGACCCAAAGCGGTGTTGCTCAAAAGGAAAGGGGGCGGGGCGAGATACCACATCGGTGGGATTCAGAAGTTCTAGATAATGAAAAGAGCTAGGAAACGTTTTTTCCCGCGTCTAAAGATGATTTTAAAATGCTTTAATAAGCGGGTCTGATTCATGCCGAATGCAGCAAAAATACACATCAGAATCCTGATGAATTGTGAACCTAAATCAAACCTAAATGTTTGGCCTTTTGAATTTCTGCTCTTCATGGTCTCTTTTCGGGGTTTCGTTGCCCTTCACCCCTCCCAAGCCCCGCGCCAGGGGCTCTTGCTCTTTCATTTCCAACATTGCAACAATTCCAGATTGGCAGCTGGATCATAGGGGCTGTCCGATTAACGCCCGATTCCGCACACTGCCTGCCTGGCAGCTTTCCTTGAGAGAGGAATGCAAGGCAAGGCGATCACAATCGAACCTGCACCACGTCCTGACTTCACGCGTTCCGCGGCCATACAGATGGGCCGAGTGAGAGAGCAGGCGTGTGCTTTGCGGGTCTGATCCTGCAGTCTTTTGGCAGGCAAAACGCCCAGGGCAGCCGGTCGACCTTTCGGTCGGGGGACTTAAGGCAGCTTCTGCAGAGGTGGAAAATAAACACCCTTTCTCCCTGCAGACACAGAAGGAAAACGATCCCTCTCCCCACCCAGAATAAGTGGCAAACAGGTGGGAAATAATAATACATTTTAATGAATGATAACGTCATATAGGCTCCTGCTACTAATCACTAGTAATGCTCATGTTACCCTGGGTCTGGAGAATCTCAGGAAGCTAGGAACAAATGCGCTGCTAAAGGCCAAGCACCGAAAGGGAGCGGAAGCATATCTTGCTAAGAAAGCTTTTGTGTTTGGTACTCCCCCCATGACTCCTTGTGCATGGGTGACATAGTGTGTGGTGGCTGTGAGTGGGGTGGGACAAGGGTGCAGAAGTGTGTCTGGAAGCACCAGGAGATAGGCTAAATTTGGCAGGTGCGTGGCGCGCTGGGATTCTTTCTGTTGAAGGCACTTGAGGATGCCTAGGGCCGAAGCATTTTGCGGTTGGGACGGCAGGAGGTAGGGAGCTCGCTCCAGGCCTGGCCCCTTGCAAGCTTCTGCCGCGCGTGCCCTGCCGCCTGAGCCATGGCGCCCCAGCAGCCAGTCCAGGCGATCTAACCGCGCGCCAGGCCTCCGCGCGCACTGGGCTCTCCACGCGCTTTGGAATCGGACTAGCGAACTGGCTGCCGCAGGCGCCAGTGCCAGGGCTCGGCAGCGCACGGACTATTTCCCAGCCCCTGCCCCAGCCTGAAAGGGCGGGAAGTCCCTGGGCCAGCCGCAGCTGCCTGGCCACGTGCTGTGCGGCCGGTTCTCGGGCTGAATCCCTGCTCTTGGGTCAGGCGTGTCCCACTTCTCTCCAGCGCCAGCTGCAGTGGCTTCGTGTCAGTGGCCAGGAAGGGCACGTGCTGTCTCTGCTCCCTCTCTTCAGCCCCCCCCGTCCCAGCCCCAGAGCAAGCGCTAGCGCAGTGTAGGGAGCAGATCCCAGGCTAGGCTCGAGCCCCGGAGAAGCCCGCTTCCCCCGGTGATTAACTCAATCAGCGACGCTGCTTATTCCCAGAGGGCAAGGGAAGTTGGGTCTCCACAAAGGTTCATCCTAAACCACAGCCCGAGAGATTGCGCCAAGAGGCTGGGTGTATGGAGACAGGCCTTTTCAGGGGGAGGGACCCTCTCCCATTACACACGTAGAACCCAGTCGGACAAGGCAGAACCAGAGCTCAGATTTCCTTCAAGTCTGAGCTGTGTCAGATTTGAGGTTCCAGGCCAGCTGCAAAATTAGGATTCTCAGGATTTAACCCCCCCAGTTCTGCTCCTTCTCTGAAAAGAATGGTGTTAATTCCAAGGTGACAGGGTTGCAGCCTGACATGTTTCTTTCTACCATGGGAGAAAATGGGAGAAGAAAGCTTGAGAAAAATGTTCAGGACCATTGATGACTCTTCATGATTTTGCACTAAGCCCATGAAATAGAAAGTGATAAAGACATGCTGTTAAAAAGGCCTTCTCTTTAATCATTTTCCTTGCTGCACCCCTTCAGCAATCAAACAGATGGCATAGGGGGCTGAGAATGTGGGATGGTTTTTACCTTCCTTCTGAACTGGAATGCAGACAAAATCCTGTAGTACACAAAAAGCAGGAACAACAAAAGTTAGAAATCTATATGTAATAGTAATCTCGGATCATTTGGGGCCTGACTGTGCTCCTAGTCACACTTCTGTAAATCAGGAGTAACTCCACTGAACCCAATGGAATTACATCAGTTCGTGTGTGCGAGGACTAGGTCCCTAATATCTTCACCCACTGAATTTAAAGTCTTTGTCTTACACTTCCTGCCCCAACCCTTTCCACAACAGACCCTTTGGAACTGAATACCTTCAGCCTGGAGAGTAAATATGACTAGGTGGTTCAGCAAAATGTAGTTTAATTCATGGATCTTGTATTGTTGGAAATAGAATTGTAAAAAAAAAAACCCACTCCAGAGAAGAGAAAGTGAACTAAACTAATCCTATTAAACGCGGTAGCATGTTTCTGTGGAGCGCAGGGAGAGATTAAGCACAGGAAAAGGGATAAGTGCTGCTTCAGTTTCACTAAACTAATGTGACAACTTGTCATTGGAAATCTTTACAGCTTGTTAGCAGATGACTAGCTGATTCAGATATGTTTTCTACCATTTCCTTTGTATCTGGGATGGTGTTTTTTCTTTCCTGTTCTTTTCTTATATATGCTGCTTTATTTTGTTTTTTAATCCTTCCTGTCTCCTTCAAGTGAAAACATTATCTTGCTTTAATCAATATTTTGTTTTGAAGATGTCCCTTGACCTTTGTTTGCACAAATTAACCTTCATGGGGACTTCATTCATTCATTAACCACAGCTGGATTCCATATCCCATTTGGGGGATGGCATCTTTTTTAAGAGCTCCCAGATCTTATAATGAGTGTGTATATCAATAAAAATAATATTACTATGTGGTTTAAAAAACTTGGCCTAGAGTTTCTTTCTTTCTTTCTTTCTTTCACCCCTACTTCTCTCCTCCTCCCTGCCCCCTCTCTTTCCCTCCACCATTAAAGGCATGATTGTTGAGTAATGGAAAAAGCCATTTTACAACATTAAAGGAAGACTGTTTAGAAAAGGAAGGCCCTGCTGAGGTGTAGAGGAAGCCTGTTTATTAACACTGGACACCTCTTATCTCAGGCAGCTCCAGATGGATCTCCCCTTGGTAATTCCCACTCTGTGCCAAGTGGGGTTAAGCAGGGTAACCACCTTGACGTGGGCTGGTGATCACTAGGGGATCATCGGCTTCTTCAGAGAGAACTTTCAGTTATTTTTCATTTTCTTTTGTTTTTTCCTTACCAGAATCGCCAGGCCCCTCAACAGCAGGGCTCTTTGCACAGTGATGTATTTGCTACAGTGTAGGTATACTGGTTTGAAGTGGGGCTTACCCCAGTTTGAAGTTGCACCAGTGGAAACCCTGCTTTACACCCACAGAGCGCATCCACACCGGGTATATGCAGAAGTATAGCTCCAGAGCTGCAGAGACCACTAACACAAGCAAGCTGTCAGTAAGTATGGGGAGGAAAGGTGAGGGAAGCAAGCTAGAACTCAAAATAAAAAGGCACGTGGACAGATTTACTTTTCTCACTGTAAATTGATCACTTTTGGGCCAAGGCCAGGTTTTGACTGAGAGAGAAAATAGTCCAGATCTGTCAATAATTAACTGTCATGCAATTAATGCCTCCTTAACAAATTGATGCTTGGTAACACCTCAAGTTCAGGCTTTTCATGGGAAGAGATTGATTGAGTGGCACTGGCCATGAAATTTACCTATCCACCAAGTGTTGTTTAATACTGTATTCTGCTCATTTTAAACATTGCATGCCTGCATGTGAAAATTAGATGCATTTACCCATAATCCATATTTTGGGGGAGTGTTTTTTGAGATTAACCATTTAAATTTTCCAGTTCCTGAAATGCAGCATTATTATAATGCATGTCCACATGAATAATATGGGGCTAGATTTTCTCCTGCACTGAGATCTCCCCCCAACATGCCCCTTGTGCTCAGGTTGGTTGGGAAAATTGGAACAGGAGTGGGCAGCCCCTGGCTATGTCCCATTGGATAGTTCTTCCCCACTAGCAAAGTTTCAGTCAGGCAGCTGTGGCCACATTCTGGTCTCAGCTGATGCTATAATTTTATTTGGCTTTGCAACCAGATTTCACCAGGGCCTGTGAGGTCAGATGTGTTTTAATAGTATTTAACAGTATTCTGTCTCTCTCTTTTCAAATTATTTTATAATATTAGAGGTAGTTTTGGTGTCCAGTGCGTAATCGTCATCTTGTTAATACTTAAATAAAAATATTTGGACATACCATCTTAGAAAAGAGGAGACTAAGGGGGGGATATGATAGAGGTATATAAAATCATGACTGGTGTGGAGAAAGTGAATAAGGAAAAGTTATTTACTTATTCCCACAATATAAGAACTAGGGGTCACAAAATGAAATTAATAGGCAGCAGGCTTTAAGCAAACAAAAGGAAGTTTTTCTTCAGTCAGCGCACAGTCAACCTGTGGAACTCCTTGCCAGAGGATGTGGTGAAGGCTAGGACTTTAACAGGGGTAAGAAAAAAAAGCTAGATTGATTCATGGAGGTTAGATCCATCAATGACTATTAGCAAGGATGGGTAGGAATGGTGTCCCTAGCCTCTGTTTGTCTGGAAATGGGTTACAGGGGAGGGAATCACGTGAGGATTACCTGTTGTGTTCCCTCCCTCTGGGGCATCTGGTATTGGCCACTGTCGTCAGACAGGACACTGGGCTAGACAGACAGTTGGTCTGACCTAGTATGGCCGTTCTTATGTTATGTTCTTACTTGCACACAACAGAGGCATAGCAAATTCAGGCCTTACTGGAATGTCATCCCACACTGACTCTTTACTTTTTCATTTTGAAATTGTAAGTGCATGGTTGGTGTGGGCCAGATCCATTGGGGGCATATTGAGTTACAGCAGCTGATGACCTGGCACAATATTTGTGAAAGGTGCTGAATTCACAGTCCAGGAAACCGAAGTCCTATGGTGTGTTACAGACAGTAGCAGTCCAGACTTCCTGATAACTTGTCATACCAATGCACCACAGTCCCCCTGAAGAAGAATCAACCTCTTGGAGGTTAGGAGACAATTTGTTCTTGATATCCATTCATAAATCAAGTGCAAAACCCAGGCTGTGGTTCCTTCCCCACCACAGAGAATAGACCATGTGAGTCTAGATAATTTTTATTTTAGTTTTGGTTTGTTTTCTCTAGTATGGCTTTGCCCTCGCTGTGAAGATGGTAAAAACAGTCATCATCAGTTGCCTAGTCTCCTGAAGGCATTTAAAAAACCATATGTTTAGCCAAATTAAACCTTGTCCACAGTGCTAAATGAAACAGATTTTTAAATCACTCCTTGGAAATGGTTTCATTGTTGTCCCAGCCTGGTGATTCCGTGCAGCTGGTGGCCAGTCTGGTCCGGCAAGGATCAGTGCGCATTGGTCTGATTATTAATCCAGATAAAACAAAGTTTCTAGACATTGCCATCAAACAGACTCCAGGTACACATTACAACCTGCTCAGTGTTAACCCAGCCGGCCAGGACATTCAGTGGGTGGCAGCTGTCAAATATTTGAGCAGCATCACAGACAGCACTGGAGGATGCTCAAAAGATGTGACATTCATTTAGCAGTAGCTGCTGTCATGTTTCAGGCCCTTCATGATCTTCACTGGGGATATTGTGACATCAGGCCTGCCACAAAACTATTCTAGTGCATCTATAGAACCCCGGCCATACCAACTCTATGGTGATGAGAAGAACACTGGACTGACATTCTCCATTTTCATCATTTCTGTCAGCTGCTCCATATCAATGGCAGGACTAGATGAGAAACTAGGATATTCAATGCTAAATCCAGCAACCACCTCCACCAGCCCCAGTTCTGTTTCAGTGGCTGTCTTGGTGTGGATATACTGGAAGCATGTAAAAATTGACATGGGAAACAAATATTTAATAATAGTCTCTTCTGTCTAGCAGAGGAAGTATAATGTAATCTACTTGCTGGAAGTCGCAGCTAACCAAATTCAGGTTGGAAATAAAGACATTGTTAATAATGAGAGTGTCATCGCCCAGGACATGGACTGTTGTGTCTTGTGTTGGGAATGGGAGTTAGGGCTAGTGGTCAGAGCAGGAGTCATGTCTAGTGGTTAGAACTGAAGTCAAAAGTCAGAGGCCAGGTGCCAAGCCATAGGTCATGTCTGGAGTCAGGAGACAGGATTTGGAGCCCGGGCTCAGGACTGTAATCAGAGGTCAGATACTAGAACCAACAGAACTCTGAAATCAGAGTTCAAGAATCAGTGCCCAGGGTCAGAACTGGGTTACCTCTAGTGAGACATGGCTGGCCAAGGCAGGAGAAGAGCTTTAACAAGGAAGGAGCACAGGTAGGAACAAGCAGGTCACAGCTGTGGGCAAATGTTTTGAGCAGCTGGTGCTGTTGCTGAGCTTAAGAACTGGCCTGCTGAACCTTTTTCCAAGCAATCAGATGTTGTAGCCTACTGCAAGCCAGCAGTGCTAATTAAGTTGCCTGGAGATTGGCATTGGGGTAGGCCCTGATTCCTGATGGAATAATTAACCACTAGAACAACTTACCAAAGGTTGTGGTCAATGTTCCCTCTAATCTTTACCATCCATGTGTGGATTTTTTCCATTCATATGTGGAATACATTTTTCTATGTGCACCAGGCATGCGCAAATGTGCCTCTCCACTAATCAGCTCAGTGGCATTTGAATCTCTGCTGAGTGGCTGCACAAGCACACAGCTTACTGGGAACACTGGTTGTGGTGGATTTTCTATTACAGGCCATTTTAAAATCAAATCTGGATGATCTTCTAAAAGCTACCCTTGACGAATTATTTTGGGGAAGTTCTGTGGCTTGTGTCATATAGGAGGTCAGACTAGATGGGCACAATGGTCCCTTAAGCCCTTGGAATGTATGAATCTTTGAAGCTATAGGAACGGAAGAGCAACACATTTCAAAGCCCATGTACTAAGGAATACAGCTACATGGCCAGCACAAGTGTTGATGGCACAACAAGCTTGTAAGTAATGGATGTAAACCACTGGTCTCTGACCTTTTTAAGCACAAGATCACTTTTTGAAATGAAGTGCAATCCAGGATCTACCTCAGACCCAATACCCTTGCCCCGCCTCCTTCCCACCCCTTCTCTGAAGCCCCACCTCTGCTCACTTCATCCTCCCTTTCACCAGGTAGGGGCAGAGGGTGGGGGCACAGGCTCTGGTCTTGAGCTAAGGGATTTAGAGTGTGAGGGGGCTCTGAGCTGAGCCTGGGGCAGGAAGTTGGGGTGCAGGAGGGGGTCCAGGGGACTCAGGGCTAGGGTAGGGGCTTAGGGTGCATGAGGGGGTTCATGACTGGGGCAGGGGTTCGGAGCTGGCTCCAGCTGGACACTGCTTACCTCAGGTGACTCTTGAGTGGTGGTGCAGTGGAGCTAAGGCAGGTTCACCCCTGCCCTGGCCCTGCACTACTCCCAAAAGCAGCCCTCAAACTCCCTCCATCCCAAGCCCTATTGTGCCCCCCTCCATTCTCTGGACATAGAATACAGGGTGGGAGGGGGCACCCTGACATCAGCACCCCCTCCTCTCCCTTCCCTGCTCTGAACAGCAAGCAAGAAGCTCCCGGGCGGGTGTCAGCGGGGAGGCAGCTCTAAGGGAGGGGCAGCTAAAGTGCTGTGCTTGATAGCCTCTTGGCCAAACCAGTCAGGATCACCTGTCAGAGGCTCCAAGATCTACCTGTAGATCCTGATCTACTAGTGGCTGATCGCTGATGTAAACTGTATATTCAATTAGACCAGCTTAAGTGCCTCACCAGAAACCAGTCTATCAATTTGTCATGATGATGATTTAGAAACCATTTCCAGCCTAGCATGGTCTTTATTATAGTATAGGTGAGACCTTTGTGATGCAAACACCTTCCCATTAGTAACTGAGCCCACCGGTTCCTTTCACAGGCCACTGAATAGTTGCCAGATGCAAAACCTCTCAGTCATTGGTCCTGGACTGTCTCACACTGCTGTGATGCCCTTAAGATAAAAGGGTCAGACATTCACACAACCACTACTGTAAGCCTCTTTGTTTTGGTCCTTACCTTACATTTAATGTGCAACTTCAGCTAATAAAATGGAGGATGCTTGCTAGTTAACATTGTGTTCTTAGCTTGGTGTTTTCAAAAGAGAAAAAATATTTTTAAATGCTTTATCATCTAAGCATCTTCTTCTATAACTTCCTGGGTATTTAATTAGTTTATTTGCACAGGGTATAACAACTGTTTTTCTAGAAGAATAGTTTTCTGACATCAGGTTCTAATGGCATTTATAATAACTTCATAATTTCAGAGCATCAAGTTATTGAATTCTAAGAATGATTAGACCTACTTGACAGTGCTGTTTAGTTGCTCTTACAACAAAAATATGCTGTTTATCTCCTAAGAGTTTCTTGAGGAAAAAATTCAATCTATACCAATGAGTAAGTTATCTTCCTCTCAAGGCATATTGATTTAAATATTGATTTCACTGTTGGAGGATTATTTCACTCCAGATATGCATGGTTAAGTGACAAGTATTTTATGTACCAACAAAAATGTGATTTTTGCCACAGTAATCTTATTTGTACAGTTCTGACTTTTTAAATTTCAAAGTAGCTTTGCTTCCTAAACTAACCAATATTCGTCTGAATCTGAATCCATTTTGCTCAATGTAAATGGATTTCATCCTGGTTAAAAAGTAAACAAACATTAACCCTCCCCCTCACAAAACTACTTTATGCTTGTTGCAAGATACTTTCATGTTTTTCAGTAGGGAATTTAGTTTCTGGAAGACAGAAGTTCTTTATACAAGAAAAGATAATGCTACAGGATCTGCTGCAATTTGTCATAAATCCAGATAGAGAATTCTCTGGGACATGAAATACCTATTTACTTCTTGTTTATACAGCATCTTTTACTTGCAGTTCCTGACTTTCATGAAGTCTGATAATAATAAGCCACTGAATAGGAATCTAAGGCTAGTAATTATTGTTTTATTTTCTAGGAGTACCTAAGAGTCCCAGTCATGGAGCATGACCCTACATAAAACAAAAAATTGATCCTGCTCCAAAGCGATACAGACTTTCTCATTGTCCTCATTAGTTAGTGAATATTATTGAAGTCTATTAATGAAGTCCCTCATACATGCTAAAATTCACATGAGTGTGCACACAACTCTGGCCTACCACCCCTAGGAGCCATTTTTATTTGTACAATTGTTCCTAGCAAATTCTTTTAGATGTTGGCAAGGAGTGCCCCACCCAACATCCTCTCTTACTACCTTCAAGTAGCAGGCTTCTGAGGGTGTGTCTACACTGGAATAAAAGACACACAGCATGGCTGTTGTAGGCCAAGATCAGCTGACTCATGTTCATGGGACTCAAGTTGCATGGCTAAAAATTGCTGTGTAGAAATTCCCCTTAAGCAAGGTCTCAGAGCTTGGGCTCCAACCTGAGCCTGAATGTCGACACAGCAATTTTACAACCTGGTAGCTTAAGCTTCATGAGCTGGAGTCAGCTGTTTAATTTTTATGTAGACCTATCCTATATGTCCTGCTGCAGGAGATTCTGGTGGCAACCTGAAAACTCTCTGTGCCTTCCTCTTTTGGTACAAAATGAGTCACATTTGGGGAGGGGAGGGACGGGCAACCCAAAAATCAATTCTCAGATCTTCCTGAAAATTGTGGAACCTGCCCTGTGCCTAGTAGTGTAACTGGAAGGGCAGGAGAGAGAGCTCCATTCATCTTTTGTTCCAGCATTTGACCCCTCAAGACAGCAAGGGGTCTACACTGCACTGCACCGTAGGTCGAAATAAGATACTCAATTTGAGCTATCCAAATTGCATATCTTATTTTGATGTTATTTTGAAATGGTTTATTTCAAAATTTGGTGCTGTCTACAGCACTTATTTAGAAATAAATTGCTATTCTGAAATGTCCCTTACTCCTTGTGGAATGAGGTTTACAGGGATGTTGGAATAGTGAGCCAGTTATATTTTGAAATAAAGGGCTAGTTCAAAAGATGCAGAATAGCTATTTCGGTATCCTGAAATAGCACTGTAGTGTAGATGTAGCCCAAGTCAATTTGTATGGGGGTACAGTAACACCAGCTACCTGAGGCTGTCTCTACACTTACCAGGAGATCAGCACTGTTGGGATCAATCTCCCGGGGTTGATTTAATGGGTCTAAAGACCTGCTAAATCAACAGCTGATCATACTTCCATCAACTTTGGTACTCCACTGGAGCGAGAAGAGCAAGGGGAGGTGATGGGAGAGTTTCTTCCATCCCCCTGCATCACAGACACTGTGGTATGTACTAAGGTACGTTGATTCCAGCTATGCTAGACATGTAGCTAGAGTTGTGTACCTTAGTTGGACATTGCCCCCTAGTGTAGACCTGGCCTGAGGCTTCAATTCAATCAGCAAGGGAAGCCATCACTATGCTAATAAAGCAGATAGCTTCTGCTGGCAAATGCTTTTAAGCCCTGTCTGGAATTTAAAGCTGCCCCATCCTGAAAGAAACTCTGGGGGAAAAATAAAGATTTGGGCCAATAGGGACAATTCCCCTGGGGTGAATCCACAGCAGGCATGAGGAGTAGAATTGTGGAAATGAATGTGTCCCATAATTTGTTAGTGATTGGCTAATTTATTTATATTTATTTAATTTCACCTTTCAGCAAGAAATTAGCCTTTTTCGCTGTACATGTTTTAATTGAAATCTTGATCTAAACAAATGGGCCCTCTCTTTATTAACCCCAGCAGTATAACTTTTCATTGTAAGACTATGATTCAGAGGAAATGGTGTCACTGAAACAGCCACACAACCCAAGAAAAAAATGACAGCTTTCCTCAATCAGTTCCTTTTGTGACCTTGATTTGAACCTTAATCTGTTTTAACTACATTTTTTTTATTAGCCACTCAGACTTTGAGGTGATGCTTATTTTCCTGTTTTTAGACTATCAGTTTATAGGGACTTTTTAATGTAACTAATCAAGGTTGATGTATGTTATTTTGGCTACGGTTTCTAATAATTATGGGGTTTTTTTAAAGTATTTGCAGTTATCTGCAGTTTTCTGTCACATTACACATAAACTCTTCATTTTATTTTTAACAAGATAACCATGAAAATATTATTATATGAAGACTACCAGCCTGGTTTTCTAACCTTTACTCATATGAGCAGTTTTTTCCTGCAATTAATATAATTGAAATCAAGGAATACTCGAGGGAGGAAGGCTTTTCAGGATCAGAACCTTATTTAAGGTGTCTGGAATAAAGAATAAATATATACTTAAACTTTGCTAAATATTATAAAATGTTGTAGCTGATAATTAGTGATTTTCTTTGCCTATGGTATTAAAGAACAGATTGTGTTACTATGCTTATTTCTACCTTTACAAACAAATACACTAGAAAAATATGTTGAGTAGAAGAAATAATGCTCTTTATCAAATACTTAATTAGATTTGCTACAGGATTTGTACTTTTGGCATAAACTTCAAAACATATTGCTGCATGGTTATTCTTGGAATTCTTTACAGTTTAAAAGGAAGCATCTATGTATTTACACTAAGAACTGATCTTGATATCTAATGCAATAGTGTGTTTCTTCTTATTGTTATTATTATTATATTATGTGTATTAACCAAGTTATATTAACTGATGAACCAAGACCAGGACCCTGATGCACTTGGCCATTTAACATACAGCTAGTAAGAGAATGTCTTTACCCCAAATGTAATTAAAAGCTAAAGCTTGGCATATCTGATTATATTTGCATTGAAACTTTCACATTTGATCCAGTATTTTGAGGACATGTACACGTGTGCTGTCGTGGTTGGAGGGGGTGGGCAGCTGTGAGTAGTATTACATGCCCTGCAGTGATAGGTGTCATTGGAACAATACCAAGAGAACAAATGTTGATATTGTTCCATAGGCTAAACCTCTCAGTGCGTGTTCATTAGGGCTGTGTCTAATGATATATTAATATTTTGTTAGAGAACAAACCGATCCAATAATTACAAATACAGTTTTAAATTTGACAAGCAGAGTTTTTACACTGAAAAGGGAAAAGACCAAGAGACGCCATGAAATTCAGTTAGGACTTCACAGTTGCTATTGACCTTATGTAGAAGATGTTCAGATGCTATGGTGAAAGGGCATCAGTATAAAATCCTTACATAGAAAGATAGATAACAACTCCATTGATTATTCAATTTTCATCTTATTAAAACTTTTTATTCCTGGACTGAGCAATTTCCCTGATCCTCACCATTAGTTTGGAAGCATTACTGTGTTTGTCATTACTTAAGGAGCTACTGGCTAATTTGGAAATATGTGGAAGTAGAAAAATGAATGATATATGTACAAATGGATGAATATCCTTGAATGCTGCATTAATTGACACAGCCATATAGCCAGTGTGTTTGGTGTTGAAGAAAAGAATAATGCTTTTTTGATCCTAAACTTTCCCTCCTTCCTCATCCAGTTCATCCCTGCTTGTCACTTTTTATTAGCTGATCATGACATCTTGTCTCTTGCTTGAAGGGTGGGCCAACATATTACTTTGGAGTTGATGTAAGTGACACTCCAAGGATTGGCCAGCAGCAGGATCAGTAAGAGCAGCTACCACGCAATGCCTGGCGTTGTCAGGATGTCATCTCCGTGACATGCCTGGAATCCTCAGGACATTCTTGATCTGTCTTGTTACAGCCTAATAGCAGTAATGATTTGCTTTCAGTCTATCAATGGCACCGACTTGAGCTCGTCACCCAGTTGCATCTTTCTCTTTTGCTGAGCTCTGTACTTTTGTTTTTACTTCCGAGTTCTCCACATTAATGGAGCAGATCATCTCTTGTAACACAGGATTTCTATCAGAGTAGGTGAATCCTACTGAAGCAGGCGCTAGGGATGTGCCTGTGTGTGTGCCGTAAGAAAAATCATTTTATGATACAGTAGCTAGTCCAAGCCAAACAAAAACCTTTCAAACTGCATTTTATGGGAGTGAATTTAGTGCTTGTGGAAGGTCTTGGGACTGAAATTCCTCGATCCTAATCCTGTTCCCTGCTCTTGCTTCTTTTGGCCAAAGAAGAGACAACAGCTTCCTAGGTGACCCCCTTTGGGTGAAGAAGCTACCCACATGACATAGGGTATCAGAATGGCCATCCGCTTGTTCTGGACTGATGGATGGCTCCATAGGGAGATGTTGCAGGCATGGTGAGTTAGACCATCTGATTGGCTGGCTCCAAGTTTTGCTGCAATCCTGTCAGGACCACAGAGAAGACCAGAACCAAGATCATTTAAATGCTAATGTTATCTGGCACAGGTGATATATTCCTCTCTTTCTCTCTCTCTCTTTTAAGAAAACAAAATAAAAATTGTGAAACTAAAAAAGTGGGATATAAATTTCACTTGCAAACACATGCTTTATCTTATATCCAATCTGTTTTATCTTATATCCCATCCCATTAGCTAGCCTATATTTAGGATCCCAGTCTCATCAGCTGGGCTGGATAGAAAGCAAATGAGGTGGAGAGTTGCAGGAAAATGGACAACAATCTCTTGTGTTTAAGAAACTGGTCTTGGACTTAGGGGAGCTGGGCTCCATTCTTAGCCAGGCCAGAGATTTCTGATGTTGTGTTGGGCATGACTGGAATAAAATATACCCATGAGTACCAAATTAAAGTTCCACAAGTAACCTTAATTCTGGTTTTGAGTGGTTGATCTTTCAACCTTCACATTGATTTCACTTTTCTTAGCTTTTGGGATGTAATTTCCTGAGTTTTTAAAAAGTCAACTGAACCCCTCCCCCCGTCCAGGAAATTAATCATGTGAAACTATATTAACCCTCTTCATGGGACATCAGCAGAGTTGGAACCCAGGACGTTTGGATCCACAGAACATCTATCTACCCTTAGACCTAAAAAAATAGCAGATAGCAGCAGTAGGCAGTTATCCCTTATGTGGACAAACCTGTTACATGGAAAAATGATACACATTTTGTTGGTGGCTTATGCTCTTATTTGGTAGAAAATAGAGCAGGGATGGGCAAGAGACTGCCAGCGGGCTGGATCCAAACCGCCAAGCCACCAGGTCTGGCCTGCAGCCACCTCGCCAGAACCCTTAAGCAGAGAACAACTCACACTTTAAAAAGCCAGCTGTTCTCCATTACGGATGACTGGGGAGGGAGGAGGGAGACTTCTCATGCTGTTCCCACCCCCCAGGAAAATCTCTCAGCTCCCATTGACCAAACTCTCAGTTTCTGGCCAACAGGAGCTAAGAATTGTTGCTGGGACCAGGGGCAGTATAGGAAGCCTTCTCTCTCCCTCCTAGTCACAGGGAGCCATGTGGAGCAGCGAGAAGTCTGCAACAGACAGTCTGCCTCAGGTTTCTGGTGGTAAGCACCTTCCAGCCAGAGCCTGCCTCTAGCACCCTAGCCCCTTCTTTCCCCAATCCTCTGCCCCCCTCCACATACCCAAACCCTCTGCCCCTTCCTGCACTCATACCCCTTCCCAGATCTGGCACCCCAATCCCGTGCCCCAGGTCACATCCCAAAACCCTGAATCCCAGTCCATTGCCCTAGGTCACAACTACTTCTGTCACCGAAACCTCCTCCCAGACTCCATTCTCTCTTCTGTGCCCAACCTCCATCCCAGACCCCGGAATTCCTCCATTAATATCCTAGAAGAGTGCAGCCCTTGACCACTTTTCAAATTCTTGGAGTGGTCCCCTGTCAAAAATTATTGCTCATCCCTGAAATAGGGGAACCTTGGGAATTAGGAACCCTAATATAGGTTCTGGAGGAGAGAGTGATCTAGTAGTTTTCAACAGTACAGCCAAGCACGTGACTTTGGTGCACTGATTTCAACTATCCTTAGAAACAACAGAGGTATTTTTGATGAAACAAAAAATCACTTAGGCAGAGACTAAACATGAAAAATTTCAGCCCAAATCAAAGTCTGGCAAAATTGTCAGGAACTGAATACAGGGGGTTACAATGGAAAGTAAAGTATTAGACAGCCTTAACTAAAGGTGTCACACACTGCCAGTTCCACTACTAATAACTTAGTAGCTGATCCATATTTTTCTACGGAGCTCCACTGACTTCACTGAAGCCCCCTCATGGGCGCTATATTCTACTTGGGTGTTCCCGACTGCATGTTTGGGAGGGTGTCTTAGCTTTTGCAATTTAGTAGATTTACATTTGTCAAGTGAATACAAATTAAATAAGTTATAATGATGTCCACTTAGGCATCATATATCATGGGCTATTGTAAGTGGTATGTTATTCTGTACAAAAACAGAAGTAGAGGTTTTCACCAAGAATTATCTTTGTTAAGAAAACAATAATAAAAAAAAGGAAAGTCAATGGGGCATGTGTAACCCACACTCCTAGGCTAAGTCTACATTGCTTCATTTGCATAATTAATTGGGGCCATTTTTGCGCAAGAGGCTTTTACACAAAAAGGAGCCCTCTACACAGCTCCTTTTTGCTCAAACCTCCGCTCTTGAGCAAGAGCTGTTCTTCCTAATTTTTTCAGGAAGAATGGCTCTTGTGCAAAAGGGGGGTTTTGCGCAAAAAGGATCTGTGTAGATGGCTCCTTTTTGCGCAAAAACAGCCCCTAATTAATTATGCAAATGAAGTGAGGCAATATGCTAATCCACACTTCATTTGCATAGGCTTTTGCGCAAGAGGGATGCAATGTAGATGTAGCCCTTGTGTGGTTCCCTGTCACTTGCAGTGAGAGATAAGAACAAGTGAGCCCCGCTTGTAATTGCCTGCAGGCAGATTTGAATCTGGGATCTCTGGAGTTTAGTGTGGGAACCTCTAGTGCTTGAGCTAGAAACCCAGCTAGTTCAAGCTGCTGAGTCTTCTCCACTGAGCTCTAGAGGTCTTAGGTTTGAAGCTGCCTACAGGGCATATGCATATATGTCTTCATGGATCTTGAACACACAATGGCTTCTGGCCTCTGCAGACAAAAAAGTCCTCACAGGTTTAAAAGGGATGCACCCAGAAAACAAGCCCAGGAGATTTACATAGCTTAAAAATTTCACTAGATGCAAATTTTGGGGGAGATTCATGTTTCTCCATCTTTTAAAATGTGCATGTGGTTGCAATATTGTTTGTGCCCACCCGCAATGTTAACTTATGACCTTGAAATCCTTGGAAAATGTTTTTAGAAGGTTGTTTCTACTATTCTCTATGGGGCATTGCAATGGAAACACTGTTTATTTTATTTTGTAGGAAGGGAGAGTGAAATTCCCTTTCTAATGGCTGGGAGTTTGTGTGGCTCTTTAAGTTTTCAACAAATCTATTAATTTTACATGCCAAAGTCTTGAGAAGTGTTTGACTGCCCATGGCTTTTGTGTGTATTTCCAGATGGCAGATGCCATTTTGTGTTTTGCATAAACTGACTAAATTTCCTTGCTCTTTGTACATATTGCAGAGAAAACCATTCTCTGCTTTCAATAGGACAGAACAGCTCGTTGGCATCAAAACCACTTCTGGTTTGGTGTTACAAAAAATATTTAAGGGGGAATTCTGAGACCAAGCTGGTGACAATAAAAACTTCATACATTGTAACACAGGGAAAAGGTTTAACAGTTATATTAGAATTGTCTTGAGGGCTCTTCCCAGTGAAGCTGAAATAAATCAGCCAGAGTAACTTCATGGTGGAAGGTATAATATGATGTATGCTTTCCCAATATTTATTTAAATGGAGAAACATATGTTGTATAGGAATAAGCATTATTTTTTGTTCATCTTGCCAGTGCAGGTTTGTTCCCTTGGTGTACTTTGTAGGTCTTTGTTTTAAATACCCTAGCACTGGATCTTCAACAGCATTGAATCTTTTATTCTATCTGTGTTAGCTTATTTATAGGAAGTGGATGTATTGCTTTTCCATATACAAAGACCAAAGCAGAACCTTAAGGAATCTACTTTAATTGGAGATGAAGAGAAAGAAAGAAAGAAAGAAAGATCTATATGAGCAGGCATGCAGTGAGTGAAATCCTGGCTCCATTGAAGACAATGGGAATTTTGCCACTGACTTCATTGGGGCCAGGATTTCACACATCGTGTGTGTTTTCTGTGACTGTTTGCACTGAACTTAATACAAAATGGGAGTCTCTCTGGAGATAGCAGAGCTCTTACAGATTTGAGATTTAAAGGTGCAGCACTTTAAAAACAGAGGCACAACAAGGAGTAACAAAGCTAAACACACCATAATTTCAAACGAATCTCTAGTTTGATCTTATAATTGTATGTTTAGATGTTCAGAGGCAGGCCTGGAGAAGTTATGTATTATTGCCTTAAGAATGGAAATATGTTTTTGCAAATTGGTAAAGTATGTTAAGTATAAAATGAGGTTTTAAAATAACCTCTTTCCAATTATTTGTATGCTCACCCCAACAACACCCTGCAGAAGAAAAGTAAAACAAATATTCTGCCTGTTTTAGAAAGAATACAGAAGTCTGTACTTTTTTGTGTTCAAAGAAACTAAGATGATATGTCATGCTGTTAATCAGATTTTTATCATTTTAAGTGGTGTGCAGATATAGTTGAAGTGGGCAGTGTACATAATAACATAATTATGGGTGTTATAATGACGTAACAGCAGCAGGAGCTCAGCTCCTGACTCCTTGGTTTTCCATTCCCACCCACCATGACCTACAGCTATATTTAGTTGTTTTTCACAGTGCTACCTAAAGCTGTAGTCCCAAGTATTTTGTTGAGTAAAATAATAGAGATAAGACCATATTGATTTTCCATTAAAGTCTAAACACTGGAACCTTTCCTTGCAGATGATTGTTCATATTTTTTAAATTATGTGTATTATTGTCTTCTGTATATGGAGTGCAACTTCACTCGGGGTAGATTCTCAGTCCTTGCTCCACTGAACGCAACATACCCAGGACCACTGATACCAGCTGGAGATCTGTCCCCACACATTTTAAAACATGTTTGTGAATTGTAGAAGAACTGAGATGATTAAATAACTAAGTGGCACTTGGGGACTTGAATAAAGGAAGTTTTGACTGCTGAATTACTGTCCTTCAACAGTTCTCAGGCGAGCATTTTTGGCACCACTCATCCTTGTGGGATTGCAGTTCCAGGAACACCTGATAAACCACTAATAGGTGAGACCTCTACATCTATGTAACACTAAGGTGATGGTGGACAATAAACCTCATACCCGTGATAAACATTTGCTATAGAATCATAGGTTTAGAAGGGACCCACAAGGGTCATCTAGTCTAACCTGCTGCCAAAATGCTGGATTTGTTGTGTCTAAGCTATCCAAGACAGATGGCTATCCAGCCTTCTTTCGAACAGCTCCAGCGGAATAGTTTCCATCACCACCCCAGGCAGTCTGTTCCATTGTCCTGTCGTTACAGTTAGGAAGTTTTCCCTGAGATTTAACCTAAATTGCCTATGGTGTAGTTTGAACCCATTGCCTCTTGTTTGTGCTCTGTGGCAGCCTTTCAAGTATTTGAAGACCGTGATCATGTGCCCCTCAAATGTCTCTTTTCCAAACTAAACATATCCAGTTCCTTCAGCCTTTGATCAGCTGGTTTCCATTCTGTCCCTTTGATCCTCTTTGTTGCTGTCCTCTGGATCCTTTCCAGTTTCTCCACATCCTTTCTGTACATTGGTGAGCAAAACTGGACACACTACTGCAGCTGAGGCCTCAGTAGAGCTGAGTAGTGCAGTATTATCACCTCCCATGACTTGCATGATATGCCTCTGGTAATGCAACCTACAATTGCATTTGCTTGTTTTGCAACGGCATCATATTGCTAACTTATGTTGAGGTTGTGATCACCATGGTGCAATAGTAATGGGTCTTTTGATGCCTCCTGGTTATAGTTAATGTATTACTATGGTACAATGGATCTGTGCAAGTTTCCTTGTGCAGTTGATGGATTTCCACTCCATATGGCTGAATGCAGTGCCCTGCATGTTTAAAAGTCTCAGAGGTGCAACCATGTTAGTCTGTAACTAAAAAAACTTAAAAATAACAATGGTCCTATAGCATCCTACAGAACAACCAAAAATATATATAGATAGTATCATGAGCTTTCATGAGCACAACCCACAGTGAGTAGAAAGCTCATGATGCTATTTATATTGTTGTTTTTAAGTTTTTTTCGTTACAGACTAACATGGCTACCCCTCTGAGACTTATGGTAGAATGGGACATTTTCCCAGTGCCACAATAGAGTCTTGAGGTGAACTCTGATCTTTGCAATGGTAAGCAATTTCCACTTTAACTAAAGGAATATTACTTTTGTCCATGACATGGAACACTGTCTCTTCAGTATATCTCTAGACATGACCATTGGATAGTGTTGGTGACTTGCTGAAAGATTAGTTCACCAGTCCTGAAGCTGGCAACAGAAAAGTGAGATGTGTGCAGTGTATTTAACTGTATAAAGAAATGTATTGTTAGCAGTACATGTGTGCCGAGGAGTCCCAAGCCAGATGAAGCTTTGGATCAGGAGTCCTGGCAGGCGGCGGCAGTTTGCCAAGTTTACAATTGGTTCTTTCAGCACAAGTCAGCAGAGTTGCCTATCTCTGTTCCTGCCAGGGGTGGGGAACCTAAGGCCCGGGGGCCAGATGGCTTGCTTGGATCTGGTCCCCCTGGTTGGGCTCCACCCCCATCCCTCGCAACACCCCACTGCAGGGCTGGAGCACACAAAATCTACTAACCTGGGCCCTTGTAAGCTCTGGTGTGCGAGGGAATGCAGGGGAGTGTCTCTCTCCTTCTCAGCCAGGGGCAAAATCAGTGAGGTTTTTGTTTGGTTCGTTGTTTGCTTCTCTTGTGTGTGGCCCCGGACTGATTTTCTGTGGGTCAGTAGCCCCCGACCCAAAACAGGTTCTCTCCACTTCTTGTAGTAAAAGCTCATTCATCCTGTGCAATATAGTTCAAATCATGTGCAACTACTGAAATTTGCACAACATTTACTTTTTAGTTGTAAATATTTTAAAAATCTACATACAAGTGAAAAAGCAGAATATGGCACCTTCCCATTACATTTCTTGATTGCATCATTGCAACTTCTTCTTCCTGTCAGTCAACATATTGCACAGTATATAAAATAGGAAGGTTTTGAAAATGTGAAAAAGGTTGGAAAGAAGGTATATGTGAGTTTTTGTGCATGAATAGCTTAAAATGATTATTCTTCCTTTTCTAAGAATCATTCATTCTTAACCTAACCTAATCTAACATATTCATCCCGTGTGTAAACCCATTGATTTCAGTGAAATTGTGCCAGGGATGAATTTACCCCAGTCAGCTTTGAATTTATTTAGATTGAAACATGAATTAGAAAAGTCCATATGAAGAGCTTTAAGGGCATGTCTACAAAATAACTTATTTCAAAATAATAACTCCCAAAATAATAATTTCAAAATAGCGCGTCCAGACTACAAGGCACCATCAAAATAGCTCAGAATTATTTTGAAATAGCGTGTCCATAGTGATTGGAACCTGCATCAGATTTAAAGCTCCTGGAAGCACTCTGGGGAGGGCACCAGGGGGGTGGACACGTTCTGTGGCTGCTTGGTCAGGCAAGCTGTGACACGTGCTTTCAGGGGCTCCTCTCCACACCCGCATCTCACATGCCACTCCTCCACTGCCTCCCCCCTCACAGGACACAAAATGGACTCCGTGTGCTTGGGTTGTCCTTGTGGACACCACAGCACTCCCAACATGGAGCCAGAGCTGCTGCAAAGCAGTGTCAGGCTCACAGGCCTCGTGCTGTACCTCATGGGACTGTTCATGCAGGCTGTGTCTAGACGACAAAGGAAATTCGGAAAAAGATACGCAAATTGCCAAATGCATTTTGCGTGTTTTTTTCCGTTTTTCTTCCGAAAGAGGCTTTTCCGACATTTGACCAGTCTACACGGGGCCAAATGTCGGGAAAAAAGCCTCTTTCAGAATATCCCTTCTTACTTGTAGAACAAGGTTTAGAGGGATGCCGAAAAACTGCATCTGCTTTTCTGAAATTTTTTTCAGAAAAGCACACATGTTCCTTGGATATGGCAGAGCTTTTCTGGGATACCTCTGGTATCCCAGAAAAACTCTACAGTCTAGACGTACCTGCAGACGTACTCTACAGCCTAGACGTACTCTACAGTCTAGACGTACCTGCAGACGTACCTGCCCGCGTGCTGCTTCAGCACTAAAATGACCAGCCCAAACTGCAGGACCCCTTCACCCAGGCTCTGGTGCTCCTGCTGCAGAAAATGCCCCTCAGTCCCCTGCGCACCGTGGAACGCCGCTTCTGGTGGAGGGAGAACAGTTCCAGCTGGTGGGACCGCATTGTCCTGCACTAATGGGACGACCAGCAGTGGCTCCAGGAGTTTTGCATGAGGAAGGCCACAGTCCTGGAGCTCTGTGAGTGGCTCACCTCTGGTCTCTGGCGACAGGACACCCAGCTGAGACCTGCCATCCCCATGCAGAAGAGCGTTGCAAAGCTTTCCTCGTACCACAAGCCCTTTCCCTTCTGCCTGCTGCTTTAAGCTCTGCATGAGAAGGGGAGCAGTGGAGTTGTCAGGTGAGGCCAGAGCGGCCACAAGTGCAGCTATGAGAGGCCTCTGGAGGCCAATTATTTCGAAATAGCAGTAGCTGAGTGTCCACACTCACACTATTTCGAAATAAGCGTTATTCCTTGTGAAAAGCTGGTTATTATTTTGAAATAACCAGCCTTTCATTTTGAAATAACAGGCTTAGCAGTGTGGATGCTCCACTTGTCATTTAGAAATAAGGAGAGTTATTTCAAAATAACTCCTAGTGTAAACCAGAGCGTAGTATCATAACAGTTAGTTGGACTTACAATCACCTAATGATGATCATCCTGCAGCATAAAAATAATCATATATTGGGAACAAATCAACTCTCTTCCAGATCCTGCCCTCCTCACCCCATCCTGCCAGAGGTCCAAGGCGCTCACAAGTCTCTGCCTACCCACTCTCTTTTATGATGAGGAAGTTCCCTCCTGCCTGTCTCTGCTGAACACATCTGTGGCAGTATGACACATAAGAGAGAAGAAGTCCCTTCAATTCCACCTGGAGACTAGCAGGTTCTCTAGAACCTGGAGAAGCAATGTCATGTGCTGCCAGTAAGATTCTCCACTTAATGAGCAAGTTGCCGTATTTTGTGCCAAATTCTATCTCCCAATGCATTTAAAGTTTAGCCCAAAGTACATCCCATCTCAGTAGTGCACACTCAGAGTAACAAAAGGCACAAATAAAAGCATGAAAGCTCCTAGCCAGGTATGGATGGTAAAATACTGACTTGGCTACTGCTGTAATATGATCATCTAACAGCATCTGACTGGAGCCTAAATCACATCTTCTTTGCAGGTGATCAGTGACGGATGCACTACCAAATCAAATGGACTGGTACATGCCACTGCTTCCTTCAACCCACTATGACCACCTCAATCTGGTCTGGGCTGAGTTTCAAACAATTCATTCTTAGCCAGGCTCCAGTGTCAACATGACATCGTCTGGGACACGGAACCTCCTTCTTATAATGAACTACCCCTCCCATGCCTCCTCACCAACCCTCCTAATGGTAGCATATATAGGCCGAGCAGGCTGGGTGACAGAAAGATACCGGAGTCACCCCACACTGCAGAGCACTTTGGGAGATGGAAAGCTTCTGGTGCAATTTCTTCAAGAGAAGAGATTGTAGTCACTGAGGGGAAATCCTGTATCCTCTTACCAGGGTCTACAAAAGAGTCAAAAAACATCCTAGGGTCAATTGTGGCGAAGGCGGCAAATACGTGGAACAGCAGCAGTCCAGACAGCTGATCTTCATCCACTGCCAGGAGGAAATTGTTGGCCAATGCGACTAGTGTAGTCTTTGTGTCAAATGGAGGTCTGGACTCAGAGCCACAAAGGTGAAGAAGATTGAAATTCTAGTGGGCTCTATCTTGAGATCCTTTCTCAGCCACACTCCCACTTCTGGCCCTGATGGAAGAGAGGCTGGTTCAGTGGTTAAGGCACTAAGGTAAACATTTGGAAACAGAGTTTCTGTTCTTGGCTGTACTATATCACCGTGGGGCAAGTTATTGAACCTAACCGTGCCTCAGTTTCACCAATTTTAAAATGGGTGATGATAATATTGCCCTCCCTGAAAAATTCAGAACCATGAGTCATATTCCAGCGATGAGTGCCATAGAAATTCCTACTAATTCTTTTGCCTGAGGTTGGAAAGTGATGGAGTCTTCCCCAAGGGGCTTTCACTGACTTCAGGATCAGTCCTCAAATGACTACTTAATAGGAACCCATGGCAATGTGAAATGGAAAGTTGGACACATAGATGAATGGGAAAACGTGTGTGCAGCTCCTGCCACTCCCAAAATATCTTTAGCAGCACTGAAAGCACCACAGATTTTTGAGCAACAGATGATTGATGGATGATTAATAGCTGATTTGCTGTGCCATTAGGAAAGGATTCATTCTACTTATGCACTGTATGTAGAATTAGTTAAGGGTTGCACAGGAAAGAAAGTGATGAGCCATTGTTCTCATTAAATTATAATAACAGCCTTCCTCAGCACTGTATATTTATTATATAAGAAAAGGAAATGCCTAGTAAAAATCTGTATAGGTTAATAACACCTCCATCATATAGTCTCTCTTTTCTATTGACTTGAATAGCCCTCCTACTGACTTTTACTGGATTATTAGAGTTAATTACATCAATTGCAATATAATTGATTCTTAAATACTATGTAGGATCCTCATACAATTATGGAAAAACAAAAGTCATGTAGACAACTCAGATCAAAAAAGATTTGGAATTCCTGCATATTTAATTCCTGATAATCACCAATCAGTTTGGACATTAAGATTGCAGGGTCTCTTGTTTTCTGTCTGCTAGGTTTTGACAGAATTGATAGTTTTACAACATTCAACTCAGTGTGCATGGAAATATAAGATTAAAGCTATGAATGTAATTTGCTAAAACTGCTACTTCATGTCCAAAAAGTGAAATGTGTTACCTGCCTGTCTATACTAAAATATAATTTGTACACACACAAGCATGCAGAAATATGCATGTATAATTGAAAATTGAAGTCCTTTATCCACAGGTGCAGGAATTCCTATAGATCTTGCTTGCTAAAGTCACAACGGGCCTTCAATATATGACATGAAGCAGAACTGAACACTGATCTCCAGAGGGTAAAACATCTATGAATTATTTCACTAAGTAGCTTTGACATAAAAAAGGTTTCTAAAGGATGGTCCTGTACCCCAGATAACGATTACAAACCATTCAAAAGAAGGTGCTTTCAGATAAACCCTCTGAGGCATGCTACAATATTATTAAGCAGCAGTTCAACTTTAAAGTCAGTCAGATATAACATTTTTGTGAGTCTGCTCTTGGTCAGAAACCCCTATGGTATAAATGTAGTAGATGTAACTTGATTTATTTTTTTTACAGGCTTTGTTACTGCTCTCCAGCAGCCTTCTAGGAGCCATGCAGGGTTTTGTATGAGTCAGTTTTCTTTGTGTTTGTGGGTGTATTGTGCCATTAAACTCTCTGCAAGGTAAATTCAACACTCTTTAGGTTGTTAAATGAAATGTGTTAAACTCACTTGAACTGGTGTTAAAATGTCAGCCCAACGTTCCTACTACGCGATCCATGAAATCAAGCCACCTGCATGTTCGTTGTATTTTTAGTGTTATTATTTTTGCTTTATGTGGCAGACTACTTAATCCACATCACTTAAACCATACTGCAGCAGCCTGCTGTCAAAGGTTTCCCCAAGGAAAAATTAAGCACTTGCAACAATAAATTATTGAAAGACTACATCTAAGGGCACCATCCACCTTGTTCTCATACCCGCTCCAAGTGTTAAATAAATCATAACATCCTGTTCACCGTGCCGTCAGTAGGGGTTAAATAAGTCATTACAAATGTGATCCAAATCATAGGACTTAACTGGCTTCCAAGTTTTCTGTTTGCAAAGAGTACCTACTTCAGGCCGTTTCATAGTTTGTGTCTTTAAGGAAAGCCTTTTTTCCATTCCAACTACTTCCTGTTAATGAGGAAATGAGAGGAAATGAGCATTAAACAGAAGCAAGGGCCCACCCTTTTCCAGTCGTGTGCCTAATTTGTCAGGTGTCATATTGGCACCTGGAGGCTTGTTTTGGCTTCTGTTACATCCTTAGTGGGGAAGTATCAAAATCCTTGTAGCACAAGGGTAGGACTTCAAAGCCTTTTTTTGTTGCACAAAGAAAGAAAGAAAGAGGATATCATCATTAGAAAATGCAGAATTCCATGCTCTCGTTAGTTTGTTAGAAGTGAGCAACAGGAACCTATCAGCAAGGAGAACATATATATGGCATTTGATTTCAAATATACAATAACAATGAAGCACGGTCATGGTCATAAGGTAATCATGGCCTCCTTATAAAAAAAAAGGTAATCATGGCCTCCTTATAAAAAAAGCACTATATGAATCTTCATGTTGCTGGGTAACCGTAAAGGCCCCAGTTCAGGAAGATGATTAAACAGGTGTGCATCTGAGGAGTGAACTGAGGACTAGTCACAATCTTAAATGTGACACACATGCTTAAGTATCTTGTACCCATTGCAGTTAAAATGCTGCTGTAATGCGAGCTATGGTGAACCCAAAGTGACAGCACCTGATACCCATCAAGAAGAAAAAGGGTATCTCAATCCATGAGAAGTCCTATTACATTCAAAAGTGGTACTCAGCATGCCAGTAGTTGTCTAAATTTCTTACCGATACACTAAGAATCTCTTTGCAGAATTTGTTTGCCAGACTGAAGTGCAAATAGGTTAAACCACTTTATACAGTACCTGATATTGGAAATATTCTGAGTGAGCCGAAGTGCAAAACACAGCACTGACTGGATCTGTGAAATGGCTAGGCTTGATTTGGATTTTCAGAACTGACTAACATTTTTGGAGCATAGCCACTGTCTGTGTACCATTTCTCTCAGCTATGAGCTGCATGTAATTAACATTTGGGGTGGGGGAGTGGAAATAGCATAGCTAATTATTATTCTAGTCAAGCTAATTCAAGCCATGAGGGAATTCTTCTTCTTCTTCTTCTTCTTCTTCTTCTTCTTCACCAAACTAAAATAAATTCCAAAAAAACAATAGAGCTCCTTTAATTCCTGCCTTAATGCAAGATGATCTGTATGGATGTATCCGTAACTGTTTTGATAGAACCGTAGAATCAGTGGAATGAAAGAAGAGGATATGGAAATCAATCTGCCGTGCCAGTGTTGGGTGGCCAAGCAAAAAGGGGTTATGCCATTTCACATAAAATGAGTATCTTGGTTATCTGGCCTGATTCAGTCACCCTTCATCATATAGAGAAGCTTGCTAATTGAGTTGTCCCATTGATCAGGCTCACTATTTGTTGCAGAAAGCAGAGAAAGCCAAGTGGTCAAATGATTGCCACATGATTTGGATTCCTCTGATTTCTTGGATCCATTTCATCTGGGTCCATCCAACTATAGTCTCAAGAATGAGTGTGGAGATAGAAGCAGTAACATTGGTCAATTATCTCCCTTTGGTGATTACAAAGGTCTGGGTTTATCTTCACCATTGGCTTTAAAATGAAGTCAGGGGATCGGGCGTGTCTCTGGGTAGACTGATCCCCCTTAGTTGTGTTAGTGCACTAGTCTGCTGTCATTCGTGCTGGGCTGCAAAAGCCACAAAGATCCATAACAGAGCTGAGGATTGGTCAGTGCAGGCACATCCTTCACTTGCCCCTGTTCCTCTGGCTGGGCTCTCTTTTCTCTGTTATGCCTGCAGCAGAACAATTAGTGATGTCTGCAGTCTGCCTCCAGAGATTATTCTTACATTGGGATGACCCTTCCAGGTCCAGTTACACTAGGCATACTGCAGGATTATGCCAATGGTGAAGCACAAAGTGCAGGAGCACTTCACTGTAATTGTGTCATCCCCAGCACACCTTGCTGCCATGAATTTGAGGACACAAATAAATTGGACTCTTTGTAGGGCAGGAAAAAAGAACCTCACACATTCCTCTCCAAACACCTGAAAGATCTTGCAGCATTCCTTTGGAGAGCTATTTCACGTAGTAGCTAGCAGTGTGCTGGAAGCTGTTGCTGTCTGTGAGCACCTCCCCCTTTTCAGTACATTCCAAGTGTTATATCATTTGGAGTTCCACAGTTTAGAAGAAATCACTGGAAACAGAAAGCTTGAGCAGTTGCAAGTGTCCATTTGTTTCATAACACAGAACTAACTAAAACCAGCCCAGACTGGCTGGGCTGACCCCTAGTGACCTAACTCAGTTACTATAACAACAAGATCTATATCTACAACCCCAATACACAACACAATGGGATGTCCTTTCCTATTGGGCCAATTCTAGCAACTCTGTACAACTCGAAAAAATACTAAGGCTTCAAGAGCGATGAGGAGTCCTGTGGCACCTTATAGACTAACAGATTTATTGGAGCATAAGCTTTTGTGGGCAAAGACCCACTTCATCAGACGAAGTGGGTCTTTGCCCATGAAAGCTTATGCTCCAATAAATCTGTTAGTCTATAAGGTGCCACAGGACTCCTCATCGCTTTTGCAGATTCAGACTAACACGGCTACCCCTCTGATACTTGACACCATGAAAGGCTTCAGGGGATCTGTGACAGCTGTAGTGCTTCCCACCAGCTTAGATTCCTAATGACACTGGATTCAGGCTAGATCTGCCTCTTCTGGGCAGCCATTTGCAATGCTCAGAAATACCAGAATTCAGTTCTCCCCTGCTATTCTTTCATTGGTTTCTTTTTGGAGAATTATATGCCAGGTCTTGTGCTGGTGCAAATAGTATCTGCATGATGTCAACACTGGTATCTCTTGTACTGTATATACTTAATAAGCAGCACAGTTATCCCTCTATCTACTCTGTATAATAATTCCATTGTGATCTGCGGGTTTAGCAAAATCGATGTACCCTTTGTGATATGCAGCTGGAAATCATCTCTAGAAGGCTGCATTTTTTGCTTTTCCCAGGAAGGGTTTATTTGAGAGGTGCAGATAGTAGAAAGAAAGGTACAATGAAGGAGTCTGTAGGAGCATGTTTCTGGCCCTACTGACTGGCTTTCCTAGAATTATAGATTCACAGAATACTAGAACTGGAAGGGACCTCAAGAGATCATCAAGTCCAGTCCCCTGCCCTCATGTCAGGACCAAAAACTGTCTAGAGATCATCCCTGATAGATGTCTATCAGCCTGTTCTTAAATATATCCAATGATGGCATTTCCCCAGCTCCTCAGTACATCTACCATTCTAAAAGGATTTTCTGCCCCATGTTAGTGAGAGAATAAGCTACAACAAACAATTTGGGGAATGGATTCACCAACTAAAGTTACAGGGGAAACAATGAAAATGAGTAGACAAAAATGGGCTAAATCCTCTCACAGTTACACCATAGAATCATAGAATCCTATGCTGGGAAGAGACCTCAAGAGGTCAAGTCCAGTTCCCTGCCCTCACTGCAGGACCACTGTCTAGATCATCCCTGATAGATGTCTATTTAACCTGCTCTTAAATATCTCCAGAAGTGGAGATTCCACAACCTCCCTAGGCAATTTATTCCAGTGTTTAACCACCCTGACAGGAAGTTTTTCCTAATGTCCAACCTAAACCTCCCTTGCTGCAATTTAAGCCCATTGCTTCTTGTCCTATCCTCAGAGGTCAAGGAGAACAATTTTTCTTCCTCCTCCTTGTAACACCATTTTAGATACTTGAAAACTGCTATCACGTCCCCTCTTAGGCTATGTCTAGACTGCAGAGTTTTTCTGGGATACTTCACTCTGCCACATCCAGGGAACGCATCCACTCTTTCGGAACAGTTTCCGAAAAACTGGGCACATTCTTTCTGCACCCCATTTTATGAGGAATAAGGGATGTTCCAAAAGAGGAGGTTTTCCCTATATTTGGCCCTGTGTAGATGGGCCAAATGTCGGAAAAGCCTCTTCTGAAAAAACAAGTGGAAAAAGATACGCAAATTGCAGTTCGCAATTTGCGTTTCTTTTTCCGAAAAAACCCTGCAGGGTAGACATAGCCTCAGTCTTCTCTTTTCTAAACTAAAGAAGCCCAATTCTTTCAGTCTTCCTCCTAGGTCATGTTTTCTAGACCTTTCATCATTTTTGTTGCTTTTCTCTGGACCTTCTCCAATTTCTCCACATCTTTCTTGAAATGTGGTGCCTAGAACTGGACATAATACTCCAACTGAGGCCTAATTAGTGCAGAGTAGAGCGGAAGAATGACTTCTTGTGTCTTGGTCACAACACTCCTGTTAATGCATCCCAGAATCATGTTTGCTTTTTTTGCAACAGTGCCACACTGTTGACTCATATTTAGCTTGTAGTCCACTATGACCCCTAGATCCCTTTCTGCCGTACTCCTTCCTAGACAGTCGCTTCTCATTCTGTATGTGTGAAACTGATTGTTCCTTCCTAAGGGCAGTACATTGCATGTGTCCTATTTACCTGAGACCATTTCTCTAGTGTGTTCAGATCATTTTGAATTTTGACCCTAACCTCCAGAGCAATTGCAACCCCTCTCAGCTTGGCATCTGCAAACTTAATAATCATCCTCTCTATGCCGATGTCTAAATCATTGATGAAGATATTGAACAGAACCTGTCCCAGAACAGACCCCTGCCCCCTGTCCTCTGCTTTGTGCTTCTCCTGTGGCCCACAGCAGCTACAAGTGCCTCTTGTGTAAAAAGAATTCCAGGGTTGGGGGTGTGAGGGGAGTAGTCATAACATCTCTATACAGTGCCAATTTTTGCCTTTAGGCAATGCTCAGATTATAGGGAAAATGTATGGGAGGGGAATGCATGTCAAGTGGCTTGTGTTAATTAAACAAGAGTGAGAATGGAACCAGAAGACAGAAGTAGCCCCTTAAAGTAGTAAGAGGCTCAGCCCCTCCCCCAACCCCATTTGAAGACTACCCCCAAGGCAGTGCTTGTGTATGCATCCAGGAGGTCAGGTGGGTTGGTACTCAGGTGGCTAATCCGAGATGCCACTCATGCTGTCACAGCCATGCTGCTATGTTTCGCACACTGCCTCAGTTAGAGCTGGTTCTTGTCTGTCTCCCCATGCTGGGAAGCACCCTCCTAGCCATTGAGTAGTTACCCTGAGATAAGCTCTCCATTGCAAGTGGGACTGACTGGCAGTCCCAGCTACAGGTTGCTATGAAGATAAGTTAAAGCCTCCCCCTTGACAAGAGCAAAGTGCAGAATGGCCAGTTCACTTTGCCTCCTGCCTTTTCACACTAAACCTGCCAAACACCCAGCCTGTTTTTAACAATAGGCATAAGATGCTGTTCAGAGGAAAATCTTTAAACTGACAATTAATAGAACTGAGTCTGAGTTGCAAATTTCAGATCTATAAGCAGATCCAAACCCAAACTTCCCCAGATGCCAGTGTTGCTCAGATTCAATGTTTCATTCCAACCCATTAGTAAGATAGGCCCAAGGCGCTAGACTGGAAGGGGAGCGGGAGAGAGGGAGGAGACTTCCCTGAGTGTGAGAGAGGGTGCAGTGGCCCCAAGTTAGGGCCCCTCTCTGTTGATAAAGAAGTACATGCTGTAGACCTACAAATACAATGTAGAACAAACTAATGTAGGCCAGGGTCCCTCTCCCCAAAGATTTGCCATCTAATATTAGAGGTGACATGAGGAGTGAGGTAAGAAACAGTAGAGATGAGGAAGGACGAGAGTAATATTGATAAGATCCTGTGGTTCCCATCTCAGTGGGGACCGACCAGTGGTCACCAGCCAGTCGATCACACTGCCCCAGGGGTCAGGCAGCTGGCTCTCTTTGATCCAGCCTGGCTGGAGCATGGCGCAGCCTCAGTGGGTTGAACTCTGTGGCCAGCTGGGCCACAAAGAGGGGCAGCCGCTGTGAGTTCAACCCACTGAGGCTGTGCCATGCTCCAGAGGGGCTGGACTAAAGAGGGGCAGCCGGGTCTCTGTTAACTTGCCAGCTCGGGGAAGAGGCACGTGTGTGTCCCTGTCTCTTGTCTCCTGTTCTGGGAGAGGGTGGGAATGGGCCTGCTCTGAAGAGCCCAGAGCTGGACTAAGAGGGGCAGCCACTCAGGCAGAGGCAGCCCTGGGCTCTGCCTGCCCCAACCCCAGCCCCGGAGCCACTGCCTGCAGGTAAAGGGCTGGGCCGGGCAGGGAAGGGACTTTGCCCCCTCCCCCTCCTCGCCCCAGCGCTTCTCCCTGGAGGCTACGAGTCCCAGCCCTGCTGCCCTACTGGTGAGTGCGCTGGGGGCACAGGTTGGGGGGGGGGCAAGGGAGGGCGAAGGAGAATGTGGGGGCAGGATGGGAGGGAGCAGGGGTTGCACTGAAGGGCATGGGGCGGATGCAGGGGATCAGGCTGAAGGGAATCACGGTGCTGAGGGGAGTGAGGCTGGAGCAGAGGGAAGATGTGAGGGGGGGATACAGTTTTACTTTGCAGAAGCTGCACTTTCCTTTACTCCCCACTTCTTTGCCTCCTTCCCCAACTAGCTATTTGGCTGCATTCTCACCCTCTCACCTTTTCTGTGTTACTGCCCTGACTCCCTCCAACCCCCAGACTCCCTCTCGTTCCCCCACCCCACACCCTATCCTGCTGCTAAGCTCCTTTTCAGACCCTGCCCTCCTCACCCCATCCTGCACCCACCTCCTGCCCAGATCCTGCACCCCCATCCCACTCACTGGTAGTCCTGTCCAGCACATTGAACCCCTCATTTTTGTTCTCACCGCAGAGCCTGAGGGGGTCCACAAAATCCACTAACTCTGGAACCCCAGAAAAGTAAATCTGGCCTATGGGAAGCCTCAGTCCTCCCTGCCCCTTCCCCTCACCCTGCAGGGGGCTGGAATGCCAGAGGAGTGAGGTATCTCAGTTGGGGGCCACAACAATGATGGTTGGGGGTTTTGGGAGGAGTTTTTTTGGTTCTCACTTGTGTGGTCCCCTACTGATTTTTCTGGGGATCAGTGGCCCCCAACCCAAAAAAGGTTCCCCACTCCTGCCATAAATAAAAAAACATTGAAACCTTCTGTGTTCAACATAAAGTTACTTTATTTAAAATGAAGTTTCATAAACTAACAAGAGAAAGTTAAAATGCTTAATCTGTTTAATAATTTAAATTAAACTGTTCTCTCCAGCTGCCGCACTAGCAAAATGGCTCGGGTGTAATTATGTAATTAACAGTGAGTTTCCATTAGCAACGGGTAGTCCGTGGAAAGGTTTGGAGAGTGCGGGGCCTCAAGAAAGGGGTGGAGTCTCGGGGAAGGGATGAGGTAGATCCTGGCTTGCCCTGACATTTAAAAAGAGATCTTAGGTGTCAAAAGGTTGGAGACCATTGGGATAGACCTATAGTAATAGTAATAATAATAATAATACAACAATGTCAATAAGAAGACTGTGTCAGGGCATCTGTGTTCTAGTCCTGGTTCCTCTACAAACTTGTTATGGTGAGTCATTTAGCCTCCTTCTATCTCAGTTTCCCCATTTTTAAAATGGGGATACTAATCTATTACAGGGTGCAATGTGACTTTAGAGCCTTAGATTGATGCTAATTTAAAAGTCCAGAGTATTACACGTGAAATCATTCGGTGACATGGATTGGGCTTCAGTCTCTGGGGACTGAATTTAGCCTGCAGTAATTTAATGTTTTCCTTCATACTTGTTTCTCACAGCCATGTAAATCGGGAGTAATTCCACTGAAGTAATTCCAGTGTAAACCCATTGAAGTTATTCCAGTTTACACAGGTGTAAGTAACACAAGAATCAGACCAGCAAGGTCATTATCTTATGTGCTGCAATTATCCAGGACCAAAGGGCTGGTCCTCTTCATTGCTGCATCACACAGCATGTCCTTAATGCAATACTGCACAGTATTGGTGCCAGACAGGAGCGGAGACTTGCCCAGCAGTTAAGTGCTTAAAGACACTCTGTTTGAATTAACTTTGAGCTTTCCTGTGTGTTTGATATTCCAGCTAGAGCTGACAGAAAGATGTGTTCACTGAATTCTGATGCTTTTTTTCTTTTTGTCTAACAGATCTCAGATCTATCGATTAAACGTGATTATTCTCCAGTACCTTTGACTTTATTTCCCCTCTGTTAATAGAATTGTGACTATTCACCATTTGTGCTTTGGTTATTTATTGGATAGTTTCACATGTCTGTTTTGGTGCCCTGATTAGATGGCATGTGTAGCTAGCGTTTAAGCTTAAATTTAGCTGTGAATAAGAATTCTTGTGATTTTAGCTCTTCCTCACAAATACATGTGGAAAGCAACCCTAAAAGGGCATGGCCATGCTCAGCTGAATTTAAAAAATTATTACTGGGTCACTTTTTCCTCTATTTGTCCAGCTCTAGTCACAGTCAAGACACTTGAATGCCACATTAATGCTAATTTTAAATACAATAATATTTACTTGGGAGAAGAAAATATTTTAAAACATTTTAATTTACGAGAACCTGTTTTAGCCATGCTCCTGTTGCTGCATCCAGTTGAACCAAATGTTGGTAGTAAAGTTTCCCAAGAGTAGTAGTAGGAGCCTGGGGATTTGCAGTGCATGTGAGTATTTTGACTACAAAATGTTGCTTGGTTGTAACAGGCCCTGGTTGTGACATTACTTAGGGCCACATTCTGACTGACACTTATGCAATTGCATACTATGGGGAGGTTAAAACCCTTTCTTTGATTGGCTCATATAAGCACCAGCAGAATTGCAGCCACTGTATTTAAGGTTATGCTGCGACTGCTCCTGCCTACTCCCTTACAGCTTGTCTACACTAGGAAATTATTTCAAAATAACTTATTTTGAAATAACTGCCGGAATAATTATTTCGAAATAGCATGTCCCCATTACAGGGGAGCCTTGAAATTAAACTGAGGCAGGCTTCCTTATTGTGGACATGCTACCTTAACTTAGAGCCCCAGGGAGTACTGGGGAGTAATTACTTTGAATGACTCTGGGGAGTAGTTATTTTGAAATAGCAGCAGTGGAGCATCCATACGACCGCTATTTCAAAATAACTATTTCAAAATAAGCATTACTACTCATGGAAAGCAGGAGTACAGATTTTGAAATAACCAGCCTGTTATTTTGAAATATCGGGCTTGGTAGTATGGATGCTCTGCTTGTTATTTCAAAATAACTCGTTAGTGTAGACCAGGACTCAGGGATACAGGATGCTCCAAAGAATGTGGCACCTTGCTACACAACAGGCAGCTGAGCCAGCTGGCTACCTGAGGAGTAGTGTCCAGCACCTTGCAAAGGCATGTAATAATGCATGTGCAATCTCTGAGCATCCAGGAGAAGCCTCTTGGTGTCTTTTCTAGGGCCAGGAACCTCTTGGCTATCCTGTACCATGAGCTGCACTTTATGATCTGTTCCCCTGGACATAGCAACAATCAAACAGCAGGAAACAGTTTCTTTGCCTGCAGTTCCAAGCCTTTATGCAGCCAGCACTCAGCTCAGAATGTCTCTCCAGCCTTTTCTCAGGGCCATGTTCCCAGACCTTTTCTGGGTACGTCTACACAGCAGCGTTATTTTGGAATAAGGGTATGTCTACACTGCACAGCTATTTTGAAAGCAGCTGTTCCGGAATAGTTATTCCGAAATAGCTTATTTCAAAATAGCACATCTACACTGCAGGGAAGCCTCAAAATGAGTCCGAGGCAGGCTTCCCTAATGTAGACATGCTACCTCGTTTAGAGCCCCACGAGACACTGGGGAGGAATAACTTAGAATGTCCGTGGTGAGGGGCTATTTCGAAATAGCAGCAGTGGAGAGTCTACACACACCTTATTTTGAAATACCTATTTTGGAATAGGTGCTATTCCTCACCGAATGAGGTTTACAGATTTTGGAATAAGCTGTCTGTTATTTCAAAATTATTTCGAAATAACAGAATGGCTGTGTAGACGCTCGCATTGTCATTTCGAAACAATGCTAATTATCTCTAAATAACAGTGCAGTGTATTCCAAAATAACATAGTGTGCATCTATACTACAAACTTTTATTTCAAAATAATGTCAAGCTGGAGGTCTTCTTACTCTGACTCTGGTAACCCTCATTTCATGAGGAGTAAGGGAAGTCGAAGGAAGAGTGTTTTTCCTTTGACTTCCTGCTGTGCAGACAGCGCCAAAAGCCAAGTTAAGCTATTTCGACTTCAGCTACACAATTGATGTGTCTGCAGCTACATAACTTAATTCGACTTTAGCCCTGCTGTATAGACGTACCCTGACTGTGTCCATGGCTTCAAAGTGGCAGAAAGAATGTGGCACCATGTGCCACACCTGTTACATAGCAGGCAGCTGAGCCTGCTGTAAGTTTTCCAAAAAAATGTAGTGTCCAGTCTGCACTAATATTATGTTACAACAGCTTCACCTTGCACCATCAAAAACTGCATTATCACGAAGTCCTGCACAATGAGATACATTCTTGGCCGAAATGTCTGCTTTTCCTTGCAAAACCAAAAGTTGTTATTGTTGTTGTTATTATTTATCTGTTTGTTATTTATTTATTAATTATTATTTTATTATTATGAGTGACTTGGGTTAAACCTCATAGAAACTGGAGTGTGTTTCTGTGTAGCAGCTGATCTTCATTACTGATAAATATAAATAAAATTAAGCTCCTTTATAGAACCAGGTAGCTGAAACTATAGCAACCGCTACTGAAAACGCCGATGCCCAACCAAGACAGTGGCACATACAAAGCACAAATTAGCAGGGGAGATTTGCTGAGTAATGTTTGATGGCTATCTCTATGAAGCTATGCCTACACAGCAGCATGATGTTATTCCAAAATAACAGAAGGTATGTCTTAAATCTTATTTTTTAAGGAGTAAGGGTTATTTCGAAGGAAAGGTTTCTTTTTGAAATAACCCTGCGTGGACCGCGTTTGTTTTCTCGAAATACGCTATTTCGGAAAAGTGGCCGGCAGCAATTATGCAAATGAAGCGTGGGAAATTCAAATTCATGCTTCATTTGCAATTTTGCTTGTCAGCATTTACATTCCTCTCTCGAAGGAGGAATGCAATGTAGACATATCCAGAGAGTGTATCTATACTGCAAGCCATTATTTCAAAATAATGTCGAGCTGAAGGACCTCTTATTCCAATTCCTGTAACCCTCATTTCAGGAGGAGTAAGGGAAGTTGAAGGAAGAGTGTTCTTCCTTTGACTTCCAGCTGTGTAGACAGTGCCTAAAGCTGAAGTAAGCTATTTTGACTTCAGCTACGCATTGACGTAGCTCAAGTTGCGTAGCTTAATTTGAGTTTTGCCCTGCTATGTAGATGTACCCAGAGGCTACTCAAAAAATGAGGAAGAACGGCTCTTGCGCAAGAGGGGGGTTTTGTGCAAAAAGGAGCCGTCTACCCAGCTCCTTTTTGCGCAAAAGCCTCTTGCGCAAAAAAGGCTGCTCATTACTTATGCAAATGAAGCATGGCGATATTCCATGCCGCGCTTCATTTGCATATGCTTTTCCGCAAGAAGGCTACAGTATAGACATAGCCTGAGAGAAGCAGGAAAGACAGCAAAAAAGCTGAAAGAAACAGCAGCAAGCCATGGACACTGTGGGCACGTGTACACAGCAGGGAAAAAGTTGAATTAAGCTACGCAACTTCAGCTTTTGGTGCTGTCAACACAGCAAGAAGTTGAAGGAAGAACATTCTTCCTTTGACTTCCCTTACTCATGAAATGAGGTTTACAGAAGTCGGAGTAAGAAGCCTTTTACTTCTAAATTATTTCAAAATAATGGGCTTCCTGTGTAGACATGTACTGTGTTATTTTGAAATAACATGAGTTATTTTGAAATAAGCATTCAGTGTAGACTTAGCCCGTCACAACAAGCCCTGGTACCATGGTCTGAGAAAAGACTGGAGAATCATTTTGAGCTGAGTGCTGGGTGTGAAAAGGCTTGGAACTGCGGGCAAAGAAACTGTTTCCTGCTGTTTGATTGTTAATTTGTCCAGGGAAACAGGGATTTGTACATTCTTTGTGATATCAAATATCTGACTCCACCCAAGTTTCTCCTCCTAACCAAAACAATGAGGTAGACCCTTCACACCAAATTGTTGCTAACCATTTAGGCACTGGGATGGAATAAAACACACAAGCAAAGTGCCAAATTCTACTACTCATAGGTTGAATAGTACCTTGCTCATTGTGCCAGATTTGACCACTCTTGGTCCTGGCAAGTAGCACCTTACTTCAGGAGTAGTCCCCCATTGTGAGCAAGGGTTCAGCGTCTGACCCACTGATATCAGTGGAGCTATTCAAGTGGCCAAGGTAATAGGAGGCATGTGTCTTGTTAGTTACATATTAGTTAATGGTCACCCCCTTTACCCTTCAAGCCCCAGAGCAACCCCAAGCCTCATTTCCAGTGTTTCATGCACCTTCCCTGAAACCCCTGACTTCTTTTTATCAGCATAGGTCGGACAAGTACATTAAGCCAATGAGTAGATGACTTCGCTGTTTCCTAATAGGCGTCACAGAAGAAACTTGTCTTTAAGAGGGTTTAGAAAATATGAGAGGAGTGACTTTGCATGGCAGCTCAGGACAGATGTTGTCTGCACAGTGGGTGGCACGGCAGAGAGTACGAAGATGGAAGTAGGAGAAATAGAGCAGGACAACCCTCTCAGTGGAACAGAGAAGACGGGTGAAGGAGATAAGAGTAGGGAAGAGTGGAAGCAATAAGCACACAGGTTTGTGGTGACAATGGTGAGTTTTAACCTTTGGGAAGAGGTATAAAAAGTATCATTTTTGCTCATGGCAAAATCTCCTCATGTTCAGAGAGGTGCTAGTTTTACTCTTTTGCAACTGGTGAATTTTTGCAAAATTTAAGGCTTGTTCTTGTGAGGTACTAAGTGCCCTGTGCAAGGTGCTTGGTACCTCTCCCCCAACCTACCATTTCAGTCAATTCAGGCACCCCCCAGAATCATGCCCTTAGTGAATTTTGTAATGTGTGTATGTGAGTGTGTGTGTGTGTGTGTGAGAGAGAGAGAGAGAGAGAGAGAGAGAGGTTGCCATTTTCACTATAAAAATTGATGCAGCAAAATAAATATATCTTCCCTTTAAATAATCAAAGAGCCTCATAAAAACCTGCAGGCCTGTCAGTTTTTGCATGCAAATATTTACCGAGTAAAAACGGATACTTTTCCACAGCTCATCATTCTGCTTCTCTCCTGTGGAGAAACTGCCAACTGAACATGCATGTTGGCTTGGCATCTGGACAAAACGCTCCCTGAAGAATAGAATGAAACCACCAAACTTGCTTCACTTGTGAACCCATTTTCCTTAAACTGGTGCAAGCCTGCTGAACTGACCCTTCCATATGAGCTTTGTTGTTTTCAAAATGTCATTTGGAAGGACTCCCTCCCTACCCAGCTTTATCACTTTTGCAGGAGGCAGCCATCCATCAGCAACAAACCACAATGCTAGTCTTGGCTGGCTGAATGCAGTCAGCAGCTGCTCTGTTCCAAGTTCTGGGCCAGCCACAGTCATCCAGCTTCCCACTTGTTCTATGTCTTCTGCCTCAGTTGCAATATAGCATCTCAAGCTAGAAGGACCACTAATTGACCAGCTTGGATAGGTTGCCAGTACTAAAGTACATTCAGTTCCCGATCCCCTATAGTCTGTGTGCCTGTCCCCCTTTCACTACACTTCCTACTCCTCTGACACATTCCAAATTCTCCTTGCATTGAAAATTCGAATTCAGCATGTGACATGTTGTGCTTTTCCAGCAGGCTGCCTTTTGTTATTATTTTTCAACCAAAGTGAATGTTCAGTGTGGTATGTTCTTTCTTCAGTTATTGCAGATACCGAAAATGTAAGCCAGGAAAGCTCAAGACAGATTTTCATAATGCCAAACATCAGACAAAATCTTTGTCTTCTCCAACAATCATGTTGAAAGACTTACAAGCCTGGAAATAAAAAAATGCAATTCCTCATTTCAAAAAATGAAGCAGCATTATCCTACAGGCTAAGATAAGAATGTGATTTAAGTTTGCTTTAGCACGTTTCTTCACCGTGTTGTGCTGGCACAATTGTTCAAAGAAATTGTGCTTTTGGAAGGAAAAGGTTAAAGTTTGCTACTGATATTCATCAGGAGATGGATATTTAATCTTTAATCTCTTGTTCTAGGCCCCTACTTCGGATCAACTTATTATCCCAAATAAACGATGTGTCATTCCCATTATTTATGTTTCACTGCAGCCAAAGTATCTAGACCTCGTTTTGGTAAGCACCATTCATTTCGACCCATTCAGTATTAATCTCCCTGCTAACATCTTTCCTGTCCTATGTGCTGTCCCCTATTTGCTTTTATGTTTTCCGCAGTGTTTATAAAAGGATAATCTTTTACAAAGCAGACAGAATTTTTGTGTATAAACTGCTCTGTTTGAATGCCTCATTGATATACCATCTAAACTGAAGTGTTCAGCAAGATTAGTGCATCCACTGAGCCACTGAACTGGGTTAAAATATGGGAACTGCTCCTTCCTCTATAGCGAAAAAGGGTGGCTAATGATGTCATCTTCTTTTAAATAGGATACTTTTAGCAGATGGACTGAGAATATGAATACATTCAACAAATAAAAAATAATCAGTACAGGAAGTAGTTTATTGTGATGAGTAAAAGGAAAAGAGGGCTATCTATCTATCTATCTATCTATGTATCTAATTTAAAGACTAGGAGCCAGACTCCATCTCAGTGAAACTGTGGTATATCACTGCAGAATAACTCAATGGAAATCAAAGAAGTTACTAATTTCTTACTCATTTTAAACTGAGACCAGAATCTGTCCTTTTTATCTTAAATGCAGATGACTTCATCTAGGACAGAGGTACGTAAGCCTCTGGAATGCAAATGATAATTTTTTTTAAAGAGACAGAATTCTAGCTTTTGAAATCTATATCTGCTGTTGTGAGGTAGCATTGACATGCCATCTGTGATGCAGACATTTTCTGTTCAAAGAACACAATAGGCAAGTGAATTTTTGCCCACATTCCAACATTTAGTCAGGAAAAATCCAAAACAGACATGTGGTAGTAACATTTGAATGACACAGATCCTTAAATACATTTGTCACTTTGTGTACTTGCCAGCTATGTTTTGAAGATCTAAACCACGACAACACTCCAAATTTTATCCATCACAACTCTGTCAACATGTAGCACTGTTTAGTATTTTATTTTTGTTAAATTATACTATTGTTGTCTATGTATTATGACATAAACTAGAATTGTATTGTGACATAAACTAGGATTTGTGCCCTTGAATTTAAATGAAATGAACACTGTAAAAAATAATTGAAAAATATTCAGAAAATGTTGCAATTCATTTTCACTGTTAAATGGTCTAGGGCATATGAGAAATGCAGTGAATGCAAGAGTTGGACTGGGCACTTGTACATACACTCAGATATTTCCAAGATACTAGACTAGGCTGACAGGGTTAATCCCGGGCAGGCCCTCATCTCTATATTTACCTGTGCCTCTGCAGGTATTGGACGATGGCAGCTCTCGTTGGCCGTGGATCATCATTCACAGCCAATGCAAGTGGGGGGAAGCGATGTCTCAGTCTGCACTGCTTCCTGCCACTCCCGTTGGGTGCGAATGGAAATCCACGGCCAACAAGAGCTGCGATCGTCCAATACCTGCAGAAGTGCAGGTAAATGTAGCAGTAGCAGCCCACCAAGGACTAACGCTGGTGGGCTGCTGCTTTTTTATTGCCCACCCCTGTACTAGACTTTGAGCCTAGTTTTATGGAATGGCTTACAGCTGTGGGAGGTTTAGAAAAGAGAGTTATCTGGAATTCTCCTTTGGTCATTTTTAGTTCACTCCTCCCATTTAAGGGTCCCATGTCTAACTAACTGGTACTGCTTGCAAGGAAAGACTGGGTGCTGCTATCGCTGGAGTCTGTCGACACTTCTAGGTTAGGTAGAGTGGTATGATGCCTGGGGAGAGAAGTACCAAGCTAATTCCCAGCCTCTGATCCCCAGATGGAGGCTTACTGAGTTGTCACTGGGCCTTGGAGGTAACCCATAACACAGGATAGATAAAGTGATTCTAGGGAACTCATTGGCTCAGAAGGTTTTACTGGGATAAGGAGTCTATCCCCCGTAAGTCATTGGCTATAACTCAGCCCACAGTGACTGGAATACAAAGTTGCCACACCGTAATTGGTATTCAGTGGTCTGTGGGTAACATTTTTGATGTTCCCTGCACAGAGGAGAAACTCCATAACCCTGGGAGATTTGGGCTGTTAGGGAAGGGTTGGCCTTAAAGGGTACTTCTAGATTACATGCCTCTGCTGACAGAGGCATGTAAAATAGGCTACCCAACATAGTCAATGAAGCAGGGATTTAAAAATCCCCGGCTTCATTAAAATAAAAATGGCTGCTGCGCTGTGCTGGCTCAGCTGATCGTCAGCACAGCGCGTGAGTCAAGACGTGGATTGGTCAACAAGGGAAGCCTTTGTCGACCGCTCCCTTATGCCTCGTGAAACAGATGTGGAGGGGCAGATGTGGAGGGCTTTTTGCAGCGAGGAAGAAATACGTTGCAATGTGCATGATGCCCTACCAGCATCTCACTCATATTCACAGGAAGAGTCTGAGCATTGCCATGAACCTCAGTAGTGAGAACATGGCACAGATGTCCTTAGTGACTAGGGGCTAAACCAGAAGTTCTCAACCCCCCTTGGGGTTAAGGCCTAGTGGTTCAGCTTTGGCCACCTTAGCTGGGGCGGTGGGGTTTGGGCAGGCTTCGGTCTTCCCTCCTAGGACTTGTAGTAATATTGGTTGTCAGCAAGGAGTTGTGGTGCAAAGAAGTTTAAAAACCCCTGAGCTAGATCATGACTTGCTCTACATTTGAACGATACCTTCCTACGCGGCTGTGTATGCTGCTTAGGTTGTAGCTGTGGGAGTAGCACCAGCCTTTTCTTATCCCACCGAGGGGAGCCAACAGCCTCAGCAGGCCTCTGGGCAATGTGGGGGGTGGGGAGGCCCTGTGTCCACACCCCCAGAAGAGGTGGGACAAAGGGCAGAAGGGGGAGGTCCAAGGGCAGCCAGCTGCCAGGCAGTCCTCAGTGCTGGCTGGAGTGAGGCACACTCCTGCCCCCAGCCCTTTGTGCTGCCTGAAGCGTGCAGTGCAACTCTCTGGCAGCATGTTAAAGGGCTTAGGGCTCCAGCTGCCACCACTGTTCCTGTGGCAGCGATGGTGGATGGACCCCCAAGCCTCTTTGAATTGCTGGGCCCCAGGGCCACTGTCCCTTTGTCCCCCTTCCCTGTCAGCAGGCCTTCATTTGACTTGAGGCAGGTGAGTGAAGAATGGGTGGGAAATGGACAGAGGACAGGAGATGTAAGTCAGATAAGCTATGGGGAGAGTGAAGCCCTGAAACAGGTGACCTAGGCAGGTTGTGAAATCCTTGTCACAGAGATTTTTTAAGAACAGGTTAGACAGACCTGAACAGCTGTCAGGGATGGTCCACGTATACTTAATCCCTACTTCATGCATGGGGTGGCCTGGATGACCTCTTGAGGTCAAAACAACATAAGAATGGCCATACTAAGGGTGCATCTATACTGCTCCCTTAGCCTATTTCAAAATAGAATCAGAATAAGATACACAATTTGCATAGCACAAATTGTGTATCTTATTTCGAGCTATTTCAAAATTTGGTGCATCTACACAGTGCCAAATTTTGAAATAATACACTATTTCAAGACATCCCTTATCCCTCGTGGAACGAGGTTTACAGGGATGCCGAAATAGCGAGTCTGCTATGTTTTGCAATAGCGGACGCATTCAAAAGATGTGGTATAGCTATTTCGGGATACCTCTGGTATCCCAAAATAGCCTTGCAGTGTAGATGTACCCTAAGTCAGACCAACTGTCCACCCAGCCCACTATCCTGTCTCTGACAGTGGCCAGTGCCAGATGTTTCAGAGGGAATGAACAGAACAGGGCAATTATTGAGTGGTCTATCCCTTGTTGTCCAGGCCCAGCTGGCAATCAGAGGGTTAGGGAAACCCAAAACATGGATTTGCATCATTTGAGTATCTTAGCTAATAGCCACTGATGGGCCTATCCTGCATGAAGTTATCTAATTCCTTTACAAAACCTGGTTATACCTTTGGCCTTCACAATGCCCCCGTCAATGAGTTCCACATGCTGACTAAAGCAGTATTTCCTTATGTTTGTTTTAAACCAGCAGCCTTTTAAATTCATAGGGTGACTCCTGGTTCTTGTGTTATGTGAAGGAATAAGTAATACTTCCTTATTGACTTTCTCCACGCCATTCATGATTTTATATAGACCTTTCTCTTATCCACCTCTCATCATCTCTTTTGTAAAATGAACAATCCCAGTCTTTTTAACCTCCCTTCATATGGAAACTGTGCCCTAACTCATCTTTTTTGTTGTACTCTGTACTTTTTCTAGTTCAAATATATCTTTTTTTGAGATGGGGCATTCAATACTCCGTGCACTATTGAAGGTGTGGATCTGCCATGGAATTATAGTGGAGAGGACTGTCAAACGATTAAAAATATCACAGGTTTAATCACAAGATTAAAAAGTAGTTGTGATTAATCACTGTTTTAATCATACTGTTAAATAACAGAATACTGATATAAAATTTTAATAAATAGCTGTGGAGGTTTTCTTTACATTTTCAAATCAATGGATTTCAATTACAACACAGAATACATAGTGTACCCTGCTCTCTTTATGTTATTATTTTTATTACAAATATTTGCACTGTAAAAAGTCTGAGCATGAAAGGGCATGTGAATGTTTATCCTATCTGGCATGTTAACACTTTGCAATGCAGGCTACAATAGTGCCATGTGAACAGTTGTTCTCACTTTCAGTTGATGTAAATAAGAAGTGGGCATCATTGTCTCTTGTAACGTAAACAAATGTCTTTGTCATAGCAATTTGCTGACCAAAAGGTAGGACTGCGTGGACTTGTAGGCTCTAAAGTTTTAAATTATTTTGATTGTGAGTGCAGTTATGTAAAAAAATTCTATATTGGTAAATTGCACTTTCACAATAAATAGATTGCACTACAGTACTTGTGTGAGGTGAATATACAACATTTGCATTTGTACCCTACACATATTTATAAAGAATAACAATAATATGAAGTGAGCACTGTACATTTGTATTCTGTGTTGTAACTGAAATCAGTATACAGTATTTGAAAACGTAGAAAAACATCCAAAAATGTTTTATAACAAATTTAAATTGGTATTCCATTGTCTAACAGTGTGATTAAAACTATTATTAATCACAACTATTTTTTGACCTATTGTCAGCCGGTGGTCAGGGCAGTGAGTGGTGTGTGTGAGCTATACACCCGAGACTTTAACTGCTAGGAGTGGGGTCCCTTAGCAGTGGGCAACCTGGAGGAGGTTGACGGGTGCCCCAAAGAGTTTAACGTCCGTGTCTTTACTGCTAGGATCGGGATCCTTTGCTGTGGGCAGCCAACAGGCTGACAGACGCCCCAGAGTTTAACAGGGAGAGCTTTACACCTCAGACTTTGACTGCTAGGACACAAAGTCCCGTCGCAGTGGGCAGCCTGGAGAGGCTGAGAGGTGCCCCAACGGATCTGTCCCCTGGAAGCGACACGATCCAACGCTCAAGCTCTCCCTATATCTGTCCCTTATGACCAGCTGGAGTTCTTTTGTTTGTGTTCGGTTCGGGTACAGCAGCACGGGTTCAAGTCAGAAACTCAAACCACACTTGCTTATTTGTAGGAGAAAGAAAAGAAAGAAGAAAGAAAACTTGGTTCAATATATATATTTAAACTTATAAAGTGAATGAGGGCACAATCTTATTTTCTTGTTTACAATAGAAGTGAAACAGGTTGATTAGAGAAACTTATAATAGAGTAACTAAATTAAAGTGTACACATAAGAAACACATTGCAGGTATAATTCTCACCCCTGCGTTCCAGACTTGGCGTGGCCAGCGTCTTTCTCTCAATCCCTCGGGAAGAAGTAGGGCGAGGCTGGGCATCCCACAGACCTCGGGAGACAACATATACCTGCCAGCAGGTATAGATTGGAGCTCAAATGGGGTGGGCTACTAAACCCCTCTTTATACCCCTTGGGTCACGTAGGCTTCTTCCTGGTCTCAGGTGGCCAATTAGGAAAAATGGCTTTGAATGCCAAGTTTCCCACGGAAGGGTGCAAAGCATAATTCACACCTGGGAAAACTGCAGACAATGGGCACTCTAGTATGTGATGGGCGAAGATTCCTCTCCTGGGACAGTGTAGGCGTGTCAATTACTGGTGCTAGCCATCAGGGCAGCAGGAGGCCCTGGGTCGTCAGCTAGCCCATCTACTGTCTGGTTTCTGTTTATTAGAGTCAGGGACAAGCAGCACACCTGCATTCCCAGGGCATCAAAGGCTGACTGCCTTTCTCTTGCTCTCTGGGGGGGGGAAAAACAAGATGGGGTTCATGTCTGGCTACACCCATGTAATTTGTTTTGCATTAATCACTTGAGTTAGCTGTGGTTATTGACAGTCCTAATAGTGGCATTATGATATTTTTTCTCTTATTATCTATACTTTTCCCAATGGCTCCTAGCATTCTGTTAGATTTTTTGCACGTGGAGCAGTTTTCAGATAACTATCTACAGTGACCCCCAAGATCACTTTCTTGAGTGCTAACAGGTAATTTAGACCTCATCATTTTGTATGTATAGTTGTGATTATGTTTTCCAATGTGCATTACTTTGCATTTATCAGCACTAAATTTCTTCTGCTATTTTGTTGCTGAGTCACCTAGTTTTGTGAGATTCCTTTGTAACCCTTCATAGTCAGCTTTGGACTTGCCTATCTTGAGTAATTTTGAATCATTTGAAACTTTGCCACCTCAAAGTTTACCCCTTTTCCAGATCATTTATGAATATGTTGACCAGCACTTGCTCCGATGCAGATGTTTGAGTGAACTTGCTATTTACCTCTCTCCGCTGTAAAAATTGATCATTTATTCCTACTCTTTGTTTCTTACAATTTAATTAGTTATGGATCCCTGAAAGGACCTTCATTCTTATCCCATGATTCCTTACTTTGCTAAAGATCCTTTTGTGTAGGACCTTGTCAAAGGTTTTTTGAAGGTCCAAGTATGCTATATGCATTGGAGCATCTTTGTCACCAACAAAGAATTCTAATACATTGATGAGACATGATTTCTCTTTATATAAGCCATGTTGCCCCAACATATCGTATTCATCTATATGTCTGATAATTCTGTTCTTTACTATAGTTTCAACCATTTTGCATCCAATTTGTCCAACTCTTTCCTGAAATGTAGTCCCCAGAACTGGTCACAATACTCTAGTTGAGGCCTTCTCAGTGCAGAGTAGAGTGCAGGAATTATTTCTCATGTCTTGCTTACAATTCTCCTGCCATTATAATGATGTTTGATTTTTTTGGAAACAGTGTTACAGACTCGTTTTTCACTTATGATCCACTACAACCCCTGGATTCCTTTCTTCCATATTCCTTCCCATGCAGTCATTTCCCATTTTGTATGTATGCAACTAATTGTTCCTTCCTAAGTGAATTTGCCTTTGATGAATTTCATCCTATCCACTTCAGAATATTTCTCCACTTTGTTCGGATGATTTTGAATTTTAATCCTATCCTGCAAAGCACTTGCTACCCCTCCCAGCCTGGTAACATCCACAAACTTTTTAAGTGTACTCTCTATCCTATTATCTAAATCAGTGGTGGGCAAATTCCAGCCCATGGACCGGATCCAGTCTGCAGGGTTAATCCCTGGCAGGCCCCCACCTGTAGGTTTACCTGCACCTCTGCAAGTATTGGACACTTGCAGCTCTTGTTGGCTGTGGATTGCCGTTCAAGGCCCATGTGAGCGGAAGGAAGCAATGTCCTGGTCCATGCCACCTCCCACCATTCCCATTGGCTGTGAATGGTGATCTGCAGCCAACGAGAGCTGTGATCATCCAATACCTGCAGAGGCGCAGGAAAACATAGCAGCAGTGGTCCGCCAGGGACTAAACCCTTGAGGGTTATCATTTTTTTATTGCACACGTCTGATCTAAATCATTGATAAAGATATGGAACAGAACGAGACCAGGACTATTTCCTGTTGGACTGCACTCCATCTACCCTTCCAGCTCAACTGAGAACATCTGATAACTACTCTATAGTCTTCCCCTTCTGGAGTACCAAGGCTTTCCATACCTACAGTGCCAGGAAGTATTCTCCTTCAGTAAAAATGTCATCCTCCTCAGTAGTGCAGAGGCTGTCAGAGTGGGGGTGGGACGGCTCGACTGTATCTGTGAAAATCTCCCCTAGATACGTCCCTGTCTCCAGGTCAACCACTCTGCTCTTAAGAGCCCATGCTAGGCCCCTGAGAGCCATGACCTGTTTGCCTGAATGTACATATATGCCACCTGCCCACAAAGCAAGTAATCATACATGCTGTATGCAGTGCAACAAACTGGGTAGTTCCCACTCTGCTGCTGTACTTCTGCCTGCTTTTACCCCTGCAGAGTTTTCATTTGTGTGTTCATTGTTTGTGGTTTTTGGGGGGTTTTTTGTGAGGGAGGATTATTGGCCTAAGTTTAGAGAATGTTTATTAGGTGTATCAGGCCCTAATGCTCCCTCTTTAAACTCCTTCAAAAAACTCCTCTGTTTGCTGCTCCTGTTCTCTAGCTCCTCATGTCCTTTATGAATTTGATTTTTAAACCCCTGTTCTCCCAGAATTATCCACATCCCCTTGTCAAGGAACCTTAAAGGTTCCTTCCAGCCCCACATTTCTATGATTTCTATGATTCTCTATCACTCCCGATGCATCAGCCAGCTCAGCTGTGCTGACATGGAGGTGGTGCAAGCAAGTGGAGAGTTGCTGTCATTGCTGTGTATGGATATGGATTGAGGGTGGGGCACACAGATGTCACATGGGATTCTGGATTGCAGGGGCCAGAGCAGGATGTGGCGGGCTGTAGCTTAGAGCAGCCCCTCCCTGCTGTATTGTAGAAACTTTAAACAAAACAATGTTGGTGTAAAACACAATCTCTCCGTGCTTGCTCAATAAGAACAACCAAGTGATATGCTGTTGACTCAGATGGGTGTTGTGCTGCTGCTGTGACTCCCATGTCTTCTCCTGGGCTGGGACAGTTCACACACAAAGTTTTCCACAGGCCTACACCTAAGTGCACAGTCTAGCCCAAAAAAAACAGGGTACAGGAGGGGAGGGAAATCAACACGAGAAGATGTTATAAATCATCATCAGAACTCTCTCCGGATGGAAAGTTTTATAAAGTTCTCAAGGAGTGACAGTGCATTGTCAGCGCACCATGCCAGCTCAGCCCTATCTTCTTCAAACAGGAGTGGTGTGGAAGCAGTTGGAGATAGTAATTTTTTACACCGTGTTGTCGACAGTTCAGCAATCTATCTTCTGGTGTAAAAGTGTGGAAGAGCTAGGTGCTGAAGTGATTAATCTCGCTCCTCAACAAAAGGGATCTCCCACATTTATATTGCTCAGAAATAGCCCTCTAGGAAATTTATGTGAGCTCTTAGCAAACTAAGCAGCCATCAAATGTTAATCAAAAACATGAACCTGATAACTCTAATAGATATTTAAAGAACCAGATTACATTAGCATTCCAGTGGGGTCAGTCAGAGACTTATACAAATAAAATGTTAAAGAGACACTGTCAAGGTTGACAGGTTCAAAATTTAACTTACCTTAAAACTAACATTTTATCTTTAAATTTCCTTTAATACAAAAAAATCTGTCAGGACTCCAAAATAAGGTGTGTAATATGCTAAGAATACCAATGCTTGTCGAATGACCCCATGATAACTAGGGACCTGATTGCCTCTTATTCCATACATGGCTTATGGGTCTATCCTGAACTGTCTTTGTACAATTGGGAGCCAACTGCCTCTTCAGAATGATCCTCCTTGCTTTCCTTGAACCCCCTTTCTGGGGTCTCATATGTGTGTGTGTGGAGAGTGGATAGGTTTGGCTGGGTATGAGGACACAGCACATCATCCTCCCTACCCCAAGCTGTGCAAGTAATCAACAAAAATGGTAAAACAGGAGCTCCTCCAGTCTGGGGAATCTGCCTTAAACAAAACTTCCGGGGGCAAGAACAAATGTCCAATCTGCAACAATTCTCTAGCTATAAGCTTTATTTGTATTAACTTTAGAATAAAGTTAATTGTAAAAGAACTATATTTTAAACATATAGTTTCCCCACCACCCACTCTGGTTAAGTACAAATATCGGTACCGTTGCACTATCATCTGCTTGCTTCGCACTCAGAAGTCCAGCTAGTTGAGATACTTTTCTCCCTAGATTCACAGGCTAATATATTTCTGATGCCAGAATGGACTATTCCAACCATCTAATCTACTTGTAACCCTTCTGCCAGGCACAGTCAGGAGCGATAAGGGCCAGGTGCAATATCTAGGCATGCCTTTTTAACAATACAACACAGAAATGGGCCCACCCAGTAATCTAGGAAAATTAAAGCTCTGTGTGCCTCTAAGAGGCAATACTTCCCCTTGCACAAGCACTGAGTCAGTGTTTAGAAAAGACACTTTTAATAAAAGGAGGGAAGTGACCCAGCATTAAGCATGCACCAGCAGCAAAACACTCACCCTGGAGTACACTGGGCAGTTCCTTTGCCTCAGGCTCTCACCTTTCAGTGAGAAAGTCCAACAAATAAAAGTTCCTCTCTCTTTTTCTCCCAGTGGCAGTAACAGTTACTTGGATCAGGCAGGTGTTCTTCATTTCTGCTATTGTTTGGTCATGCTTCCTCTTACAGGTCTAATTTTCTTCCCCTCTGTCTTGCTTAGTCAATTTGGCTTCCTATTTCTACTAGGTGGCTGTGACCTGCCCAGGTAAAATTTATCAGGTATCTAAAGAAGTTTTAGATAATGCAAGGTGGGTAACAAAGGGGAAGCAAGGGAAAGAAGGGGGAGGGGAAGCTCAGGGCTCAGGGTTGCGGGTCTCGCTGGACCAACCTGACTTTCATGCTAACCTGCTCCTGGGTTCGCATGTGGCCTTTGGTGGCCAGGCTGGCAGCCATAGATGGCCACGTTCCTCTGTCTAATGCAGAGATCATGGACGCTGGGGGCATCCTCCCCAAACCTGAATAAGATCCATGATCTCCACCCAGGACCAGGAAGGCGCCCGCCTTCTCCAGCCCGTGTCAGGCTCCTGCGAGCTGGCAGACTGCTCCTGGGGGGCAGTGGAGGGCTGGCTGCCAGTGGCTTGCTGGCTCATGTTTTGGGGCCACTGGGTCAGGGGCCCCGGTGGCCACTGCTGGCTCTGGGCTGGCAGGCTTGGAGCTGGCACAGGCACTGTGGCCAGGGTCTACCCCTTTAATGTCTCCAGGGCTGGGGGAGAGGAGAGTAAGCTTTCCTGGCTGTGCCCAGAGTGGCCACCAGGGCTCCCTGGGAAGGGCTGGAGGCCCCCTATTTCGAATTAAGTGTCTACACAGCATTTAATTCGAAATAGCTATTTTGAATTTGGCGTTACTCCTCGTAGAATGAGGTTTACCAAATTCGAAATAAGGGCTCCACTATTTCGAATTTATTTCGAAATAGCGGTTTGCCTGTGTAGACGAAATAACTCCTGTTATTTCGAATTAACTTTGTAGTATAGACACACCCTCACTTATTCCTGGATCTGGACATATTATACTCCGGTCATCTGAAGAAGTGGGCTGTGCCCACAAAAGCTCATGATACCAGCTACATGTTTTGTTAGTCTTTAAAGTGCTACTAGAGTATTTGTTGTTTTTTAAGTTTTTCCTGTTACTGACTAACTCGGCTACTCCTCATTTACAGTATTTTTAAAATGTTGATAACAATAGTGTGGGGGGAAGGGGTAATACTTTTTCTTCTGGGATCACTGACAATTACAAATTCTGAGTGATTCTGCATGCCTGAAGATGAGATCCTAGTGTATCAAGCATGCATCTTTGTCATGAAAATATATTTTAATATGCATTGTCTCAATGGGAGAAAAATGTATTTACAGCCCATTAGGGACATGTAAAGACCTTAGAGACTTGCACCCAATAAAAAGATGTGCCTCACCTTGGATGTTCACAGTACTGCAAATGCACAAGTCATTTGGTGATATTTTGTTTAGTTTTATTTTTCATACACTATATTCAAAGCTCCCATGTCACTAGAACATATCCAGTATGCAGCACACAAGAGCAGAATTAGGGCTTTAGTTTTTATATAGTGGACACTGTTCCAAAAAAATTACACTTCCCTGGCCATATTTTGAAGGTATTGTGTGGTAATGACACACTACTTCAGTAAGTTTTGTACAGTGGCACTCTCCCCATCTGTCATGACAGCATTAGTCTTGGCGTCTCTGGTGAAAGAATCAAAATTAAAAGGGAGAGGGAAAAAAAAGTCACTTTCTAATGGTTTCCAAATACCCACGTCTTATAAGCATGAATTAAAAATTACTCTCATCTTGTGGCCTTCCAGCACTATTACAGGGATAAACACATTAAAACTATTTAAAATAAAAATAATCCTGTTAAAAGCTAAAATATACATATATTCTCAGCTATTTAAAACAACCTGTTGATAGACACTCAGCTTTCATTTGATTTGCACTTCATTTGCATTAATAAAAAGTAAACCATAAGCATTGTGATTTACAGTAATATAAAAGCTATTACAGAGGACCTTCATCATAAGCTTCTTTGTTGCAAAGCTATTGCATCTTGCTTTCAATCACTAAACGCCATTAAAAACATTTTCTAATACAATACAGCTTGCTATAGTACATGAATTCCTTTGCTTCAGAGAATGGCCTTATGAAATCACACTTTGTCTCTTTAGAAACAAATAGGTTACTTATTCATTTGGTTTTAACTGAAAAAAAAAAGTTTCCAGACATGGAAGTCTCAGTCTTCTTCCCACATTACTGCATAGAGACCTTCAAGACCAGATCCATCCAAAAACTCCATAGTATCTTTGTATTCTCCTTTATTTGCCTTTGACATCTATACCAACTCTCAGGCAGGGAGGATGTAGATACCCAAATAAAGTAACTCCTCCTCTCTTGTGACTCCATATTTACCTCAGTTTTGCATTCTCTCCAAATGATGGTGCCTGAAATAACAATGTCCCCAACACTGGCCCAGTCTGTTGATTTAATAATGTCTTGAAAGAAGAGAACAACTCACAGAGGCTATGTCTAGACTGCACGCCTTTTTCAACAGAGGCTTTTTCGACAGTATCCTTCGAAAAAGCCTCTGTCGAAAAAAAGCGTCTAGATTACATTATGCGGATCGAAAAATCGATCCGCTTTTTCGAAAAGGAGCGTCCAGCAGTCAAAAAAAGAAGGCACCCGGAAGTGCTTCTGGCAGGGCATGGGGGCAGCCTTTATTACCAGGTGCTGCTGTATGCCCTTTGCAGAGATGTGTGCTTAAAGGGATCCCCCTGGACAGCCGTTGCTCTGCTCCTGCTTCTGGCTTGCCTACCTCCTAGAAGGAAAGTGAAGCTGCTGCAGTGCTTGCTCTGGTTCCCCTGCTTCCTCAGACACCACAGCAGTTTATTTTCAGGGGTTTTTTCTGCTTTTCACCGTGTTTTTGGCCATGGAGCCTGAGCTGCCCCTGCGCAGGCAATGGCCCCACGCTGCCATACTGCAGCTTCTGCTGCATCTGCATGACTCTGTCATGAATCTCCTGCCCCATATGGACCCGGACTGCACTGAGGAGACCCTCCTCTGGGATGCAGGAGTTCTGTCCTTGCCCCCAAACTTTTTTGGGGACAGGTAGATTTGGAGGCACGAGACGAGTTTGGACTGGTGGGACCACCGGCTCGTCATGCAGCTCTGGGACGATGACCAGTGGCTCCACAACTTCCGGATGTGGAAGGCCGCATTCCTGGAGCTGTGTGCCTGGCTTGCCCCTGCTCTGGAACACCAGGACAACCACCTGCGGCCCGCCATCCCCCTGCAAAAGCGTGTCGCAATCTCCCTGTGGAAGCTGGCGACCCCCGACAGCTACCGCTCCGTGGGACATCAGTTTGGCGTGGGGAGGTCTACTGTCAGGGCCGTCTTGATGGAGGTAAGTCACTTTCGGGGGACAGGCCCTGCAGAGTGGGGGGGTTGAGAAAGGGGGACTGTCAGGCAAGGGCAAGAGGGAGTGGGGGATGGAGTGGCACTCGGAGGCCGCTCCTTGGTCACCCCTGCACTGATGTGGGGGAGAAGGGGTGTCCTGACAAGGGGAGGGGTGGGTCGGTGGGGGAGGGAGGTTCTCCTCCCAAGCGCTTAGGTAACCGGTCTAACTCCCTGGTTTCTGTCTGTCTATTTGTCTGGTGCTGCAGGTGGTAAGGGCCATCAATACGGAGCTGCTGAAGAGGCTTGTCCGTCTCGGGGACCTGGACAACATCATCAAGGTTCCTTTGGCTTCCCGAACTGCGGAGGAGCCCTTGATGGGACACACATCACAATCTGCGCACCGCCCCATCGAGCAGCCCAGTTCATAAACAGGAAGGGCTACTATTCCATGGTGCTGCAGGCCCTCATCGACCACTGGGGACACTTTATGGACATTTGTGTCGGGTGGTCGGGGTGGGCACATGATGCCTGCATATTCCGTAACTCCTACCTGTACCGCAGGTTGCAGGCAGGAACATTTTTCCCCAGAGGCACCTTGCGCTCGGGGATGTGCAGATGCCGGTGTGCATAGTGGCCAACACGGCCTACCCCCTGATGCCGTGGCTCATGAAGCCCTACACCAGCCACCTGGATGCGAGCAAGGAGCTTTCCAATACGCATCTTAGCCAGGCTCGCATCCAGGTGGAATGCACCTTCAGCCGGCTGAAAGGGAGGTTCCGTTGCCTCCTCACACGCCTGGAGATGGGCAAACACCACATTCCGGAGGTGGTGGCCATATGTTGCGCCCTCCATAACCTGGTGGAGAGGAAAGGGGAGGCCTTCCTGCCGGGGTGGGGGACAAGTGCTAATGGCGAGGAGAGGCAATTTCAGCAGCCCCGGACGGCTGCCATCCACCAGGCTCACCAGGCTGGTGTCCAAATCCGAGAGGCCCTGAGGGAGAGATTCTCAGAAGGAGCCCACTGACTCTCCCCAGGGCCTCCCCCATGGGGGGTTTGGCCTGACCCACCCTACATTTCCCTCCACAACCCTCACTCTCTTCCCATTAAGAAGACATAGACTCGGTTTTCTTTGTAAACAGAATTTTTTTTTATTAGAAACAGTAGCAGTACAGAACAGGTGCGGACTGTGTATAAACCACCTTTCTCTTCTTACTGTTCAACTGTTTATAAACAAAGTAAATCTGTCACTCAGAAATAAAAATTTTGTTACATAACTGAAATGTCCTTTAACTGGGGTGGTAGAGGACTGAAAATCTGGAGGGGAGAGGGGGCTCAAGTAGGCCACTTCTTCCCTGATCGCAGGGTCCTGCCACCTTCCTGCATCCTGGCATTGCCATGGCCTTGGGATCGGGTGGAGCGAGAGCCAGTCCTGGCCTGGGCAGGAGGGGGGCAGCTGTTGGGCCTGTGCAGGCTCGGGAGCAGGAGGGGCTGGGGAAGAAGGGGTCTGGCGTGCAGGAGGAGTGGTGCCCGTGACAGGGGCAGGGAAGGCTAGGACCTCCCACATAGTGGCACAATTGGAAGTGCACTGCTGGACCAGCTCATCCAGCAGCCTGTTGCGCCACTCGGCCTCTGCCTCCGTCCTCTGCTGGAGGGTCCTGTTCAGGTCCTGCAGGGCCACTACGTGCTCCTTCAGCAGGTCTGTGTAGACCCGCCAGTGCCTGCAGGTGCCACGGGTCCGGGATGGTGGCGGGGTGGGTATCGTGCTCCCCTCTTGGGTAGAGGGTCTGGTTGTGGAGGAAAAGAGGAGGAGACAATCACTGTCTGTGTGCACCCCTGCTGTCCCCGAGGGCATGCTGTCACTGTCAGGGGCTCTCCTTCGGACAGGAGACTCGGGGGTGTTGCACGTGACATCGCGTGTGAGTTGGGCAGCAGCCTGAAAGCCCTGTAGTTCGAACTCCCTGCCTGCGGCTACACGCGGCACTGACTAGGTAGTTTGAATTAGGAGCAGGGAGTTCGAACGACGGGGCATTTAAAAATGGCGGCGCCCGGGAACATGCAAATAAAGCCCAGGATATTTAAATCCCAGGCTTCATTTGCAAGTTCGAATGCCTACATTAGCCACCCTAGTTCGAACTAGGGTGGCAGTGTAGACATACCCTAACAGCACATCTGAGAGAGATTTCTATAGAACTCTCCCAAGAGCATAGATTGGCTTCAGTGGAACACTGACTTCAGTGGAAGTATTCATAGGTAAACTTAGGCACATACTACAGGCTCTGACCCAAAGCTTACCCAATTCAGCAGAAAACTTTCCACAGACTTCAGTGAGCCTTATGTGCTTTGATGAGTAGAGATGGGCTTAATTACATACTGAAAGCATGTGTGTTGCTGAACTGGAAACTAACAGACCAGAGCAAAGCCCACTAATGTATGAATTTAGTAAGATTAGAACCTAGATGAATATTTCTGTGTGTAAAATATGAAAGCTTATGTGTAAGCAAAGCAAAGAATAGGGCTAATACAATCACTGTCAAGCCACCTCACTTACTGATTTTTTTTAAAAGGTAAGAAGTCTAGAGTGAGCCTTCTTACTGAGGGTATGTCCACACTGCAACTCCATTTTGAAATAACTAGTGCTATTCCGAAATAACTTAGGGTATGTCTACACTACAGCACTAATTCGAACTAACTTAGTTCGAATTAGTTAATTCAAACTAAGCTAATTCAAACTAGTGCATCTAGACTTAAAAACTAGTTCAAATTAGCGTTTTGCTAATTTGAACTAGCATGTCCACATTGAGTGGACCCTGAACCGAAGTTAAGGCTGGCCGGAACCAGTGCCGGCAGGGCATCAGGTTAGGGCTTAGAGCGTGGAGCTGCTGCCTCAGGCTAGCCGAGGGCTGTGCTTAAAGGGACCCGACCCCCACCCCGGACAGACAGTTCTCAGGGTTCCCCGCTTGCTTGTCTACCTCGATGAGGGACAGCAAAGCAGTCCTGTCTTGGAGTGCCCTGAGTGCCCACCCTCGGCACATCACAGCACTCGGCCATCAGCCCGGCTGCACTTGCCGCAGGCTACCATCCGGGGGGGCCAATCGGGGGACTGTCAGGATCCAGGAGGCCCTGTAGGAGATCTTCCACCCCGAGGAGCCCGCAGAGCCACCCCAGTCCTCCCCATCGGGGGCTTGTGTCCCATTCCTCCCTCATCTCCTTCCACTTACCCCTCCCTAGCCCCCCTTCCTGACGTAAAAAAAAAAGGACACATGTGTTCAAAAATTGAAACTCTCTTTATTTAACAAAACTGGGGAGGGGGAATAAAACTGGGGAGATGCGGGAAAGGAGGCAGGAGAGAGGGTGGGAGAGGGGAGGGGGAAAACTGGGAGGAGGGAGCTGGAAGGGGGAGCCAGGGGAAGGAGAGGGAGGGGAAACTCAGGGATCAGGGGTGGGGGTCTCACCGGGCCAACCGCCTCCCAGCACGGCGAGGGAGGGGGGCCTCGGCGTCCCCGGGGGGATAGGGTGGAGGGTGCGGAGGTTGAGGTGGGGGGTGTGGACATTGAGGAGGAGGGTGTGGGGATTGAGGAGGACGAGGTGGGAGGGGGGGCAGGAGCGGGAGGAGGGACAGTTGTTGGGGGGGCAGCAGGGGCAGGACAGGCACGGGGCACCATGCTCTGCAGCAGGGCCTGCAGGGTAGCATTCCTGGCTCGCTCCTCAGCCAGGTGCTCCTTGTGGAGCTGCAGGTCTGCCCGCATCCAGGCCTGCACAGTGTCATTCAGGGCTCACAGGGACCCCAGGTGCTGGTCCCAGTAATCCTGCTCCGTGGTGGTGGTCCGGAGCAGGCCGCGGGTGCAGGAGCATGTCCCGGGCGGGGTGCACGAGCAGCTGGTGCAGCTGTAGAGAAAGAAGAGAAGTGGTCACTTCTCCCTGGGGATGCAGTGGATGATGCCCAGCCCCTCCTCCCCCCCCGCAACGTGAGCGTGACCGTGCCTTGCACCGTCAGAGCCATTGTGCTTGCACAGAGGCCATGGTCAGGATGTCTGGCTCTCCCCGGGACTGGGAGCTGCCCCAAGACCGCACCCATGTCCCTGTGGTGTGTATAGTGCAGCCGGGGTGGGGGGGGGGAGATGTCCCCTGCCTCTGTATAGAGGGGACGTGTGAAGGGAGAGCGTCCTGCCCTGGGGTTGGGAGCGTGTCAGGTCTCTTCACACACGTGTGTGCCTATTGGGCCACGGCCCCTGGGTGTCACGCAGCTGGAGCCACCTGCCCAAGGGTGGCATGGCACGTGCTCGCACGTACACGGGTGTCTGCGTGATCCGTGGGAGGCATGGCCCACGCGCGCGGTCCCTGGTCTCCCTCCCCACCTCCCCCCCCCCCCCCCCGGGCAGGGGACAGTGCTGTCACTTACCTGGTATGGCCTCCCCGGACGACCCTGCCGACTCCGGTGCCGGGACAGCTGGTGGTGGCCCCTCTGCTGCGCCCGGGTCAGGGCCCTCCGGTCCCGGCTCGCTGCCTCGTGGGCTGGCGCGGACCGCCCCGCCCCCCAAGAGTTGGTTGAGGGCGGGGAAGTAGGGGCAGGTGGCAGCCCCTGCTGCGGCACCACCCCTGGTGGCCCTGGCATACGCCTGCCGCAGCTACTTTATTTTCAGGCGCACCTGCTCCTGGGCACACCTGTGTCCCTTGCGGGCCATGGCAGCTGCGGCCATACACGGCCGTGTTCCTCCTCCTGGTGCGGAGATCATGGATGTTGGGGGCCTCCCCCCAAACCTTAATGAGGTCCATGATCTCCGCATCAGTCCAGGAGGCCGCGCGCCGTCTACGGCCCCTGGGTGCTGGGGGACTGCGCGGGGGACGTCTCGCTGGCACTGGCACTGGCTGCCTGGCTCATCCTGTAGCCACTGGGTCAGGGCAGAGACTGCTGGCAGGGCTGTCTCTGGAAAGTGCTGTCTGGCCAGAGTCTACCCCTTTAAGGGCCCCAGGGCTGGGGGAGAGGAGAGTTTCCCTGGCTTGGCCCAGAGTGGCCACCAGGGGGAACCTGGGAAGGGCTAGCCTCCCACTAGTTCGAATTAAGTGGCTACACAGCCCTTAATTCGAACTACTTAATTCGAACTAGGTGTTAGTCCTCGTAGAATGAGGTTTACCTAGTTCAAATTAAGCGCTCCGCTAGTTCGAATTAAGTTCGAACTAGCGGTTTGCGTGTATAGCGCCTATGAAAGTTAATTCGAACTAACAGCTGTTAGTTCGAATTAACTTTGTAGTGTAGACATACCCTTAGTCTGCATCTACACAGCAGGCAGACATTTCAAAATAGTGTCAAAATACTGTCAAGCTGAAGGACTTCTTACTCTGACTCCTGTAACTCTTATAGTCTGAGGAGTAAGGGCTCTATTTTGGAGGAAGAGTGCTCTATTTCAAAATATGTGCTGTGTAGACGCTCCCAATTTCAAAATAAGCTATTTCAAAATAAGCCATGCAATTGATGTAGCTCAATTTGCACAGCTTATTTCAAGTGAAGCCTTGCAGTATAGGCGCACCCTGAGTCTGTGAAGAAAATTCTCTAAAAATGAAAAACAATATTTTAAATAGCTATTTTTGGGGTGAGGGGTCATTACTGTTTCCATCTTGTCTTTTTGTTACTAAATTCTCAATTCGCATACAAACTTACGCCCCCATATCTGATGTCTCCATCCTATTTTGACCAAATTCACAAAATTGGATATAGCTCTGCATATTACTTCACAGAGTTTCAGTAGATCATGTGTTCAGAAGAACTTGAAAACTGCCTAGTGGTTTAGTGACATGATTAGTCTTCCTTGTGAGTCCAGCAGGCAAACAGCAGTGATTTCACATGCTTAGAGGGCTTAGCTTGTGCATGCATGTAACTTAAATACCTGCTTGGCACCGTTTGCCCGTAGCTGAACATTCTTGATGCTGCTTTCATTTCATCCTTCTGTTCTGTCTTCCTCAGCAGGAGATTCAACAGCTGTAACAACACATGGAGGATACTTGGCAGCTGCAAAGCACAGATGCTGAGTTTGGTAATACACTTTTCCTTCTAGAATCATGTGAGTGTTTTGCTGGCTGCTGGAAAGTTTTCATTGGTGTCTGAATGGCTTGCTCCACAACCAGCTACAGTCTGCTGATGGTTGTGTCCAATTACCCCTGGAATCAATCTGACTGATGAGCAAGATCACTTACCTTGTCCTTTAAGATGCTGCTATCATTTGTCCCTCTTTGCTGGCGAGAGATTTGTTTGCGTTAGCAGCATATATCTAAGAAAGAGATCTTGTATGAAATGTTACTGGGCCTTTGTTTTTATATTGAGAGATATATCAAGGCAGGCAATCCTTACTACATATCACATTTAAAAATAACAGAATAACAGATTTACCAGGCAAATTAATGGTTAAAACCAAACTCTTTGCAAGATTTTCTTTTTCTTTTTCTTTGCCAAACAGTGCTTAAAACCTAAGATTCTTTTCCTACAAAAAAGAACACACCTCTTCAATTTTTTTTAATATGAACATTTAACGGACATGTCTGGTTTGATGAATATGTGTTATCAGGATAATAAGCTCAACAGAAACAGCTCATCCTGGAAAGTGTAAAAAGGCTCAGTAATATGGTAACACCCTGATATATAGTAAGATCTGATAATGCTATAATATTTACCTAAAGAAAAGCTCACTGTTGTAATGATCATTGTTTTGTGTTTGATATTACATGGCAAGGATTTGAAAATTTGTTAAAACTATGTAAATACATAGATTTAAAATACCCAAACACTATGATTTTCTTGAGAGTTCAACAAATATGAAACCATATACATACACACACAAAGAATCCCAAACACAAAAACTTCACTATAACCTACGCCCATATTTTTAAATGGTGCTAACTTGGACATTAAAAGTTCAGAAAAATCTTTTTCTTTTTCCTCAGAAAATTTCAATTAAATTAGTTTTAATTGCAATTTCCTATGGAAAAATTTGACTGTAAAAATGAGTGTCAAATGTTGTGAGCTGAGCTCCCATGAAGGGGAGAGGAGATGGGCTGATTGTGAAACCCCATTGCTCAGAGGACTAAGGCAACTGTTTGTAGTGTGTACCTTAACCAACCATCTCCCTGGGTTTGCCCATACTGATGGAGGAGTAGATGTTACTTGAAATATAGGGCTGTGTGCGAATTCGTCTGAGAGCCAGAGAGAACACTGGGGAACAGATGACTAAGTGCTGGGACAGCGATAATGACCAAGTCAAAGGTGACTAAAGTTAGGTACCTTAACTTGGTGGCCTGATTTTCACAGATGGCCTGATTTTTCACAGCAGCCTTAACTCTTATTGATTTCAAATGACAAATGTCATCAAGTGCTTCACACATACGAAAACCAGCCCACTGTTCAGACGTCTGCAAATGAATGTGCTTAACTTTGGGCCTCCAAATTTGAACATTTTGACAATAGTTTCTAAAAAAGCACAAAATATGCATTTTCACAAAACTCTATCTATATACATTTATTTATATGCACCATATGAACATTTCTTTAGCCCTGTATGCAATTCTGAGGTGTTAGTTCCTGGGATTACTTTAGGAATTTAGGATTTCTTTAGGATTTCTTTAGTTTTGATTCACATGGATTCACATTTCCTGTGTTTCACTTGGATTTTTAGGCTCTACTGTACACCAAACCACAAAGTGAAACTTTACCTACCCCATTAAGTTCCAGCTAATTTCATATTGAAACCACACAGAATGGTGTATTTTGCATACTTTTAATCCAGACCTACTAATTGCTCCTCCTTTTCATTTGAGGTATGTGTTTTGGGATGAGGGTTACACCAACAAGCAGAGTCCGGAAGGAGAAGCTGACAAAAACTCATGTATGACCATACATTTGGTCAGGGTTGTGTCTGGATATATTCAGTGCTGTCAACTATTGTGACTTTATCATGATTCTTGATAGCAGGTGCTTAAAGACCCAGCTCTTGGCGTCAGATGATTATATGAAATCTGAATTTTCATTAAAAAATGCAGATTCATAGCTCTCACAGTCGCAGAGAAACCCTTGAAAATGTGACTTGTAATGATGGTGACACCAGATGACAAGCAACACCCCCCAATTTATTCGTTTTAAAAAATCCTCCTGATCCTCCTTTTCTCAACTTGTGCTGCAGACAGCAGCCAAACCATGACTGTCCTCTTCTCTTTGGACATGTCTACACAGCAGAGCTAAACTCGAAATAGGCTACACAGTTGAGCTATGTCAATTGCGTAGCTTATATCAAAATAGCTTATTTCGAAATAGGGAGCGTCTACACAGCACTTATTTCGAAATAGAGCGTTCTTCCTCTCACTTCCCTTACTCCTCGTACAATGAGGGTTACAAGAGTCGGAGTAAAAAGTCCTCCAGCTGGAAATTATTTCGACAGTATGTTGAAATAACTGCTTGTATGTAGACACGGACTAAGCTGCTGTGTAGACATAGCCTCAGAGAACAGTAAGGCTTTTGGGGAAGCATGAGGTCTTGGCTTCTGATCCCAACTGGGGGGCTTCAAACATTCTTTTTCTTGCAGCAGAGCAGCAAATTAATTAGCTGCATCTCAAGTAAGCAGTTTGCACAGTCCTTCAGGTCTGGCTACATCATTCTGTATCTCAGTGTGCTCTGGGGAGGTCCAATAGAAGCAACAGGCTGCAGGTGGCTTGGCTCCCCCATTCTAGTAAAGGAATAGATCTGCTGAATAAGGCAGCTCCTTGGCTCAGAATTATATCAAGAGATTGCAAGGTTCTCTGTCTTGTTCCACGAGGAGTAACGGTAGTTCGAATTAGAGATCCTAATTCGAACTACCTACTCCGTAGCCGCGGGCACGGAGTTCGAACTAAGGGCATTTAAAAATGGCGCCCGCCCGGCAAGATGCAAATGAAGCCCGGGATATTTAAATCCCAGGCTTCATTTGCAACTTTGAATGACTACATTAGCCACCCTAGTTCGAACTAGGGTGGCAGTGTAGACATACCCTTCTATAGTCTACACACCCTGCAGACTATGTAACTCATTTGGGTACCACCAACATTCAGCTATTTCTCCTGCTTGGAAGCACTTAGGTGACAATGCTGTTGGTTTGGAAAGTGGTTCTAAGCATGTCCTCTTCATCAAAAGCACCATCATCCCTGGAAAAATATGTACCATGGTCTCTATAGAATGTCCCAGTTGACAAGAGGATAAGGATAATTATGAACATTGACTACTCAAATTCTTTCCTTTGTGATCCTGCTTTCGTTAATATTGGTTTGGTGGCAGCAGCCCTGGTCAACTCTCACCCGAATGGTAGACATGTGGTGACTGACTCTGATCTCTCTTACACTGGTTTTATAGCAGTGTAACTCCCCTAACTTCAGGGAAGTAACCGCTGTTTTGTGGTCCAGGCATTGTCTACCTGGTGCAGCAATTCTCACTACAAGGGTGTAATTTCTAGCACACATTAACAGGTTGCACATGGAGTGGTGTGTGTAGATGCTACTGGGGCACACTGAAAATTCTCTAGTGCACATTAATCACTAGAATGATTAATCATTAATCATTTCAAAGAGTACAAGATTAAAGATTGCTTATATTTCCCACAGAACAACATTTTCAGAAGAAATTTCTTTTCAGAAATCTGTTTCAATAATTTTGAAATGTTTCTTTCTGATTTAAAAAACTTGATATTATCATTCATAACATAATATACCAGAAAATGGAATTTTAGACAAAATGTCACTTAGAAATGGAAAATTGAAATGCTCTATCCTGATAAGGTTGCAATGGAAGTTGTTGGCCTTTTTAATTTTTTCCCCAAAATTAAATTACACCAAAGTTGTCATATTCTTGGGTAAAGTTTTGATTTTGATGACTTTGCCAACAGTAAAATATTCTGTTGGCAAAATTTTTACATTTCTACTGAAGACCTAAAAAAACCAAAGGAAAAAGGCAATATGTGGAGTTTTTATATGCCCAACATTGCTCAGGCTGTGGGGAATATTCAAAGCAGAAATAATCTCTGAGATTTCTTCCCCTGTTAAAGCCATTGACACTTCATTTCCTGAGCATCTCCGAGAACGCATCAGTCGCTGACATCAAAGGTATCAGAAACCTCATTGCAAGGGATGAGAACTGACCTGGAAAAGGTAAGTTAAAACTTATTTCTTCACGTCCTGCCCTTTCGCCTGGGAAATGGGGGCAGTCAAGCTGTATTTTGGAGCATCACTCAATTTTCATTTTAGTTTTTCATTCCACCTTTAAAAGGACACACACTTTTTGAGGAAAATTTGGATAAGGCTTATTAAGAGGTAAAGTAACTGAATCCATCACATCCCTCTTCCAAGCACACATCTAATCTCTGTCTCCATCACCCACACTTGAAATCCATGGGGCTTAGGATAGCATTCTTCATATAGAGGGACAAGGATGCTATTTCCTGACTGGTATGCTATCACCAGGACTGCTGGTATCTGAGGAAGGAGAGTGAGCAGTGAAATCTGCTGTCATAGCACTTTGCATTTTATTTATGACATGGCATCATCACTCATGAACTTTGAAATCTTTATAGAGTAGAGGAACCATAACAGTGGCAAAGGGTCTCATTTTTATTTCAGTTACACAGGTGTAAATCAGAAATAACTCCATTGAAGTTAGTGGAGTTACACTGGTGTAAAACTAATGAAAGTGAGGTCAGGTACAATTAAAGGGCCTAAGAGTTTGTTTTCTTCTGACAAGCAGACAGCTCGTGAGTTTAGTATTTCATAAATCTTGTGTGTTTGGAACTGGACAGTCAGCATGACGGGAAGGGAGTGGTTAGAGTCTGGGCTGCAGGATGGTTTATCACAGAAAAGATTTGCAGAAGAGCATTGTAAGGAGGAATTTGAAGTAAGAGAGTGTGGTCAGTAGGGTCCTAGAACGTCATTGCAGGCATAAAGAGCAGTATGAAAGGCACCTTTGAGATAGGAGCAGGTAGAGCCAAAAGCAGGAGCAGGCAGCAGAGCGGATGCAAAGTCAAACTAAAGAAAGGATTGTAGGTAGAAATGTGACCAGAGAGGTGAGCAGGAATGGAAATATAAAATGCTTTGAAAATGAAGACCAGCAGCAAGAACTTGATGCCAAAAGCAAATTTGACTCACTGAAGAAAAAGTACCAGGGGAGGGACATGGTCCTAGTGGGGGGAGAGAATGGGGAGAGGTAACTAGTGGTGTCCTGCAGGGGTCTGTCCTGCGACCAATCCTATACGACATATTCATAAATGATCTGGAGAATGGGATAAAAAGTGATGATACTAAACTGTTCAAGATAGTTAAGTCCAAAGCAGACTGTGAAGAGTTTCAGAAGGATCTCATGAAACTAGGTGATCAGAGAACATAATGTCAGATGATTTTTAATGTTGATAAATGCGAAGTAATGCACACTGGAAAACACAATCACAACTATACATACAAAATGATGCGACTAAATTAGCTATTACTCAAGAAAGAGATCTTGGGATTATTGTGGACAGTTCTCTGAAAACATCCACTCAATGTGTTGCAGCAGTCAAAAAAGCAAACAGAATGTTAGGAATAATTTAAAATGGGATAGAAAATAAGACAGAGAACATCTTATTGCCTCTATATAAATCCATGGTAAGCCCATGGTACTGCATGCAGATGTGATTGCCTCATCTCAAAAAAGATATCTCCGCATTAGAAAAAAGTTTAGAGAAGGGCAACAAAAATTATTAGGGGTTTGGAACGGGTGCTATATGAAGAGAAATTAATAAGACTGTGGCTTTTCAGCTAGAAAAGAGGAAACTAACGGGTGGGAGAAAGCAGATAAGGAAAACTATTTGTTTGCTCCCATAACACAAGGACTAGGGGTCATCAACTGAAATTAATAGGTAGGAGGTTTTAAACAAGCAAAAGGAAGTATTTCTTCACATAATGTCCAGTAAACCTGTGGAACTCCTTGCCAGAGGATGTGGTGAAGGCTAGGACTTTAAGTGGGTTCAAAAATAACTAGATTAATTCATGAAGAATAGGTCTATCAATGGCTATTAGCCAGGATGGATAGGAATGGTGCCTGTAGCCTTTGTTTGTCAGAAGCTGGGAATGGCTGACAGGAGAGTGATCACTGGGGGCATGTCTACACTGTATTGTTATTTTGAAATAACAAGGTGAGCGTCTACACATGCACACTCAGGAGCAGCTGCGCATGAAGGTCAAGGAGCTGAGGCAGGCTTACACCCCAGTCGTGACCCTATTTGGACCAGTTCCACCACATCCTGGGAAGGGGGGAGCAGTCCTTCCCCTCCCCCACATTGTGGAATGTAGACTGGAGAAGTCTGTCATCAGCCTACCAGAGGGCGTGGCTGTGGAGAAGGATGAGGAGGTGCAGGAAGAGGAGAAAGAAGTTGAGGAGACCAACATGGACATGATGCCTGCCAGACAGGTCATCCTGGCCCTGGAGCTGGTACTCCCCTCCCAGGATGTCTCCCAGGGAAGAATCAAACATAGTCTGAGGCAGACTACATTAATGTGGACACACTACCTCGGACTCAGAGCCCCAGGAAGCACTCTGGGGAGCTGTGGGAGGCCTGCCGGAGGCCAATTAGTTTGAATTAGCGGCACTGGAGTGTCCACACTAATGTTATTTTGGACGTACAAGTTCAGGAATAATGTTATTCCTCATGAAAAGCAGGACTACAGAGTTTGAGTTCCACGGCCCCGTATTCCAGAACAACAGGCTTGGTAGTTTGGCTGCGTTGCTTACAAATTTTACCTGGGGGGGGGAGGGGGCTAATTTCGGACTAAGGGGCTAGTGTAGGCCAGCCTAGGTGAGATGTGAAAGTGCTTATGGACCCTTTTGGTTATACCTGGCAGGTTTAAGTGAAGCTCATGTTCACAGTGACTGACAGAGGCCAATGAGAAATGAGTCTGGTGGCACCAGTGCAGTTCCCAGACAACAGGTTTCGACATCACACAAGGAAACATTCCCCTGGCAGGTACCCACAGGGGCAGTTTTAGCAGAGAGGAGCCAAAGAGTAAACAAGGATATAGAGCCCAGAATTGTACCTTTCATCTCAACTGGCTCACAGCTATAGTACGTTGCAGGAAAGCTGCCATCTATTCTGTGGCCAAGTAGACGACTCTTATAGCCAGAACTGCCAGGCCTGCATCTTTCACAAGTGCTGCTTTCACATGAACAGTTTGTAAAAGTTAAAAGGGAAGGCCTGTTTCTAGTGGGTGCAAGAAACGTGCTGCTTACTTCCTTTACACTGGCGTTAAGGGACTGCTCTTTCTGCCCTCCTTCTTAGTAGAGATAATGTGGTTTCAAGACTCACTGCTGGATAGGGGAAGACTCTATCAAACAATTCCAAGTACATAATATTTCCTCTCATTAGTTTGTTGTCTGATGTGCACGGTATGAATCTTAAAAGAGCTTATATGGCTGTTCTCCTTATATGGAATGAACACTTGATATTTGTCCTATTCTAGGATCCATCACTTGAAATCTTCCTCTTAAAGAAGAGATCTCCTTTAAGCATAGTCAGCATAATCTGTTTGCTTTATAAACTGTGTCCATGAATGTTTTGGGTACTCATCCTGCAAAGGGATCCATGACCGTTGACACGGCCCTGTTGACTATGGAGACCTCGAGTTGTTTCTGCTGATACCTTTGCAGCGGCTCAGATGCTTAAGTCCAAAAACCATTTTCACTGCTCCTCTCAAAATAAATGTTTTGGAGACTAATACCAACACTGATCTTTATTATGCATCGCGAGTAATCTGTCAGTTACTGCTGCTCAAGGATTCTGGGTGCCTTCACAGAGCATATCTAATAACGATATATTAAACTAAAAGCCAGTGTTCTCTCAGAGAAACCACAGACCTAGAGCAATACCTACTCTCCAATAATACGACTATAAGGCCTGTTGCAGCAGATGCCTTTATTCTGCTTTGTTTGCATGAAAACATGTGAAGTGTTTATTTTTCATTCATATTATCTCACTATTACAGGTTTCCTTTACAGCATGGATTGTTTCAAATGTATCACTGAAAAAAAAGGCCCAATGATTTTTATCTGGGGTTGAGAGTTTCCAGTAGTGATCGGTCACACACAGCATTGATCACAACCTCTATAACACTTTGTTTTCATTGTATCTCCCACCAGGCTGGATGTCCAGTAAGTGAAATGTATTGTGAGAACTTTTCTTCTGTGCTTTAAAGGTAAATATTACACACAGAGACAAAAAAACCTAAACAAACAAAGCTACAGTGGTTAGCAGACAGGCAGTAAAGATCACATAGTGACCCCCTTATGCCCAGTAAAGTGAATTGGATTGGTCATGTGAATAATAATATGTCCCTCAACAAACATTTACTAAATAAGGTCCTGATCCTGGAAATGTGATCCGTCCTGCATAACTTTCCATATACAAGCAGCCCCATGGAATTCAGTGAAACTAGCTGCATATGTAGGTTACTCCTGTCCTTAAGTGTTTGCAGGATTGGGATCTGAGGCTCTGTGGGTGGGGAGGGTTAGAGGTGAACAGTTCTTATACTCCAAGGTTCTTTAGGCATGTTGGAAAATCTCCACCTTAAAAACATTGAATGTTCAGAGGACTCCTTAGAAATCACTGGCCATTTCCCCATTGCACTGTTGTGCCTCAGAATCTTGTCCTCTGAGGTGCTGAGCTCCTCCTGAGCACCCGCTCCTCCAGCTGAAATGCAGGCGAGTGGAAGGCAGTGGGTAGACCCTTTCCAGGTGTGGCTGTATCTCAGTGCCATTTTAATGATCCTTACCCACCTGCAGGCTTTCTTTGAGGATGCACAGGACAGAGAATTCAGGTTCCATTTGAACAACTTGCAAACCAGGGGGGTCTCAAAGCTGCTGGATGTTACATTCTCTCTCTCGCTCTCATTTACATTAGGTGGTTAATTGAGCTGGCCACTGGAAAATGAGCCATTCTTTTGAGGGGGAACCTGCTCCCAAAGTTAAATGGTCAGTGTGTTTTGCCTCCCTGACAGCTATCACTGCATAAAATCTCAGTGTCTTGAAGCAACCTGCCTGGAACTTGGAGAAGGAATACAAGTTGCATGAAGTAAAAGCTTGGGAGCAGGCACCAGGAAGCTGCTTTGTGTTCACGTTGCTGGAGTGCTTGCAGCCACCCTGCAAATTGCTCTCTCAATAATGAGCCTGCTTAGGTTTAGAAGCATGGAGCATTCGGTCCATGCACAAGAGGAGACTGGTGGCTGGTGCAGGTAGCAGAGGATGGATGAAAGAGTTGGTGGATGGGATGTGCTGGTGATGAAAGGCTGCATCCCCACTTTCAGCTTCTTGACCAGTAGCTGCTGATCCAGCCTCTTGGATCCAAATCCTCAAAAGCAGTTAGGAGCCTAAATCCTGTGGAGATGAATGGCCCTTTCATACCCTTTGTCTCAGGAGCATTATGCACTATATGGAGGTAATGCTCGCAAAAGGATTTGAGTTCCTCAGATGGAACCTGCCTATCTTCTTGTGATCCCCATTACTATTTGGGGGCAAAATAACACTATAAAACTCGTATGTTGTTTTGCTGGTCTGTCTCCCATTTCCATAGCCATGTGAGCTGTAGTTGGCAGCCCTAAGCTTGTCAATTTCAACAGCTTGCTGGATGCCCAGTGAGTAGTGAAAGGTTGCTAAAGCCATTCATACTTTACATTTACAATACAATTGTACTTGTCTGGTACCTTTCAGCCCAGACACTCCCTCCTTTAGAAGCATTTAATTCTATAAGACTTCAAAGGATCTAAGGAGGTGGGTCAAGGTTATCGTCTGTCATAGCACAGATGATTACACTGAAGCTTCAGTGACTTGCCTGAGGTCACAGAATAAGTTAGGGTCTGTCTACACTGCACACTTATTTTGGAATAAGCTAGTTCGAAATGTATATTGTAATTATGTATATAATACCATAAATATAATAATATAATATTACATTATTTATATAATTTATATTTATATTAAATTTGGAATAGATTATTTCGAAATAGCGTGTCTACACAGCAAATTCCCATTGAAATAGCACTGAGCTATTTTGAAATAGAGCGTTTACACTCACTGGATGCTGAATCATATTTAAGGCCACCCGGAAGCACTTTGGACAGGGCATCAGGTCAGCAGTTACTTCCTGTAGCTGCTGCCTGAAGCTAGCTGAGGCTGGTGCTTAAAAGGACTCCCCTGTACAGCCATGTCTCATGCTCTTCTCTTTTGCCTACCTTCTTGAGGGACAGCAAAGCCTTTTCTCTGTGTGCTCTGGTTGCCCTTGTGGACACCTCAGCTCTCTAGCCACGGAGCCAGAGCGGCCTGCGAGCAGCCGACGGCTCTTACATCTCATGCTGCAGCTCCTGGTGCAGTTTCTGCAGGCTTCTCTCGTGGCTCTGCAGGAGGAGGACCCCCAGCTCATTGCAGGATACCTTCTCTCCTCTTTCCATGCACTGCTCATGCAGCTCGACCCCACCCGTCCTCCCCTGATCACTGTGCACTGCCGCTTCTGGTGATGGGACACCAGTGCCGACTGGTGGGACCAGCTTGTCATGGAGCAGTGGCTCCAGAACTTCCACACACGGAAGGCCACTTTCCTGGAGCTGTTTGAGTGGCTCACTCCTGCCCTCCGGCAACGGGACACCCACATGAGACTTGCCGTCCCCTTCCAGAAGCAGGTCGCCATCGCTATTTAGAGGCTCACCACGCTGGACAGCTACCACTCTGTGGGGAACTAGTTTGGTGTGGGGAGATCAACCGTAGGGGCTTTGCTCAAGCAGGTATGACTCTCTCATGCTATTGTCCTGGGGGGCGGTGAACTGCTGGAATGGGGTTCCCTAGAGAAGGGGGTGGCAGATGCTGCCTCCCTAGGAGGTGTTTCAGTCCGGCCTTCACAAAGCCCTTCCGGGGAATGGAGTAAGTAGGAGTTGATCCTGCTGTGTGTGGGGGAAGGGAGGAGTTGGGCTTGGGGGCCTCTGGAGGGTTCTGGTCACCCTGTGATTCTCTGTGTGTCTCCATCTACAAGCGGTGAAGGCCATCAACAACATCCTGCTATGCAGTGTCATCACTTGGGTGACATGGACCCCATCATTGCTGGCTTTGCCAACCTGGGCTTCCCCAACTGCAGGGGGGCTATTGATGGCACCCACATCCCCATCCTGGCCCCTGACCACCAGGAAGCTGAATACATCAGCCACAAAGGGTCTGCAGGTCCTGCAGGTCCTCGTTGGGTGATCAGGGAAGGCGCACAACGCCCACATCTTCATGAACTCCAGTCTGTTCCAGAAGCTGCAGGCTGGCACTTTTTTTCCTGACCACACCATCAGGGTCGGGGATGTGGATATGCCAATGTGCATTGTAGGGGATGCAGCTAATGAAGTCCGACACCGAACACCTTGACCAAAGCCACGAATGTTTTAATCGCCACGCTCCATTGTTGTGGAGGCGCCTTTGGTTGTCTGAAAGGGAGGTTCCATTGCCTCCTCACCCAGCTGGACCTCAGCAAGTGGAACATCCCCCAAGTGGTGGCTATGTGCTGTGTCCTCCACAAACTTTGTGAACATAAGGAGGAAATGTTCCTTAAGGTGGGGAGCAGAGGCCAAGCGGATTGCCACAGACTTAGAGCAAGCCCATCAGGAGGCCTTCATATGGGAGGCCCTCAGGGAAAGTTTCAGCCAGGGTCAGCTCTGAGAATCTCCCATGGGCCTCCCCACAAGGGGACTTTGCTGTGGCCCAGTGTGCCTTTGCTCCCTCACCCTTCTCTTCCCCTGCCCTCTTTTCCCCCTTTGTCCCCCACCCCTCCTCTGCAAATGCAATAAATCAGACTTCTTGCTTTGGAACAATGAGCTCTCTGGTTTTCTTTATTTGGATAAGGAAAAATGGGGAGGAACTGGGGAAAGAACCTGGGAGGAGCATGAGGGAGATGGAAGGGGAGGAGGAGGGGGGAGGAGAGGCTCACGGCTGGGGCTGGGAGTGGCATCTGCTTTGGGTGGTCCCACAGTTTCATCTGCGGGGCCCTCGGTGGCCATGGTAGGGCTGGGGGGGCAGGAAAAGGTGGGGGGCAAGAGCAGGAGTGGCTGCAGGAGTGGCCACCAGGCTGTCGAGGGCAGTGGTGAAAGCCACGCACAGGGTCTGGCCCTGCTTCAGCAGCTCCTGCCAGGTGTTTCAGTGCAGCTCCAGGTCAGCCTCCAGTCTGTGGTCCTGCCAGTCCAGGGAGTGCTGCAGGGCACACAGGCAGGCAGGTGATGTTCTCCCGCTGTAGGTCTTCCTGGGCTTGCCTTCGCCTGTGGGTTACACGGGGTCAGGAGGATGGTGAGGGAGATGTGGCTCGCGACCCACTCATAGCTGGTCCAACTGTGGAGAGCAGAGAGAAGGGCAGTCATCCCGGGAGACACTGTGCTTGAAGCCCAGCCCTCATCTCTGAGCTGAAACTGAAAGGTCAGATGAAGGGGATGTGCTTCCAGCAAGGCCACCTGAGGCCTGGACAGCGGGCCCTTTCCTGCATGGACACAGATGTCCCGGGAGGAGCCTCACTCCCACACCCCAGGACAAGCAGGCATGGGAACGTGCCGGCCAGGCCAGGAGCTGTGGATGGGAGGAGGAGTGACAGGATGGATCAGCTTCCCTCCATGCCATGCACACATTGGGTCCGACAGTGAGGGTGTCCTGCCCAGAGAGGGGACTTGTATCCCTGGCGGCTGGAGGAGAGGGGGGCAGGGTGTTGGGGGGAGGTGTGTGTGGGCAGCAGATGCTGCTTGCTGGGGAGCATGCTCCTGGGGTCCCCTCCACTTCCTTCCCCTCCCAGCAGGCTCCCCTGGCAGTAGCTTCGTGTCCTCCGCCTCACCGCACTGTCCCCAGGAGCAGCTGCTGCCCTGAGAGTGTGGGCATGCCTGTGTGCCATGTACAGCACTGCTGTGTGTGTGTGTCTCCATGTCCCCTGCCTCCTTATAGTGGTGGCTTGTGATGGGGTGTCCCACCCTGGTGTCAAGAGTAAGGCAGGCTCTCCAGACATCCAAGGGTCCTCTGTTGCAGCCTCCTGGGGCTGTGTGCCCCAGACTGGCACTCCATGTGCACCTACATGCACAGGCTGCTGCACTATCCCCAGGCCGAGAAGGCCAAGTGAGGAGTGCGCAGCTGCCCCTTGCCACCCACCACCTCCACCTGTGTGTGTCTAGGGAAAGGAATGGCACCCACCTGAGGGGCCTTCCCTGGCTTCAGATGAAGCCTGGGAGACATCCTGGGAGGGAGGTACCAGCTCCAAGGCAAGCCTGACCTCCTGGCTGGTGGGTATCAAGATGGTGCTGGCCTCATCCGGCTCCTCCTCCTCCTCCTTGTCCACATTGGCTTTGCCCCCCCAGGAGGGTGACCATGGGCATCTCCAACCCAGAGTCCACAACTGGGGGTTGGGGTGGGAAGGTGACCCTCCCAGGATGCAGTGGAGCTTGTCATAATAAGGGTAGGTCTGTGGTGCTGTCCTGGAGCGGGAGCTGCGCTTCCTGGCCTTGGCATTGGCCTATCTGAGCTCCTTATCTTCATGTGCACCTGCTGCTGGGTGTGCATATGGCCCTTGTGGCCTAGGTTGTCAGCCATCCGGCCATAGACATCTGCATTCCTGAGCCTGGTGTGGAGATCCTGGACATTTGCCTCCTCTCCTCAGAACTCAATGAGGTCCAGGATCTCTGCACCAGACCAGGCGGCATGTGCCTATTTCATCCCCGGGCTGCAGCCATGGAGGGTTCCAATGGAGCACGGGGGTCGCTCATGGCATCAGGGACAGACGTGATGGCTGCTGCAGTGTGGCACTGGGCTGTTAGGGCCTCCTTTGTGCCACAAGCCCTTTACCCTGTGGCTGCAGCTTTAAGGGCTGCAGGGGAAAGAAAATTATAGAGTTCTGATGAGTGTGGACAGAGTGGCCAGCAGGGCACCTGTGGGAAGCCGTGGAGGCCACTTATTTCGAAATAACTCCAACTGTCCTGTCTAAACATACCCTAATTCAAAATAGGTGACATGTCTCATAAATGAGTGTTACAGAATTTGAAATACGAAGCCCGTTATTTCAAAATAATTTCAAAATAATGATTTTATTTCAAAATAATGGTAGTTATTTCGAAATAACGCTGCTGTGTAGACATGCCCTTAGTGACAGAGGCAGGAATAGACTCCAGTACCCTTCTCTGCCAGTGATATGCACCCTAGATATATTGGGCATACAATGTTGGGTAAGGGAGAATTATGCTGAATAGGCTTGCTGTCATAACTTTTGTCAGCCAGTAGGATTCCTCCTGCCATAATGCTTATTTTATAGAAAATGTGCTTGTTGCTTTCCTGTCAGAAAAGTTGTCTTTCATACAAAACAATCGGTGCTTTGTCTTGTAGTCTGTGGGCCAGATGATGACTTGGACTACACACCCCATTCAGGGATGGAAGCAGGAAAAAACAACTCTCCTTAAACATTTGCAGAGACCACCAGAATCGTGGGCATGGGAAATTGTAAATACAGCCAAGTGGGTGTGTATGTGTACATACTTCCCTCTCACCCCAGAAGCAGTGGGTGAGTGAGCGTAGAGATGATCTATCCACCAATGCACTGGCCAGCACACTTGATAGGAGATGCCTTCATTACTGGTATATGCCAGAAGCCAGTAACTACCCCTCTCCCCCAAAGCCCGAGGGAGACTCCAGGAAGGAATTGTGGCTCATAGGGTGTCTCCTAGGGTATTGTAGCTGTCTTACCACCCCTAAAGCAGGACTGCAGCTAAAGTCACAATCTAGCCATGCATGTGCAGGTCTGTAGCATTGATCGTCAGTGGTAACAATGCAACACAGCAGTTCAGGGTGAAACCTGACTAGCAACTTGAAGAGTCAACAAATGGTCTGGTAGCACTTTGAAGACTAACAAAACATGTAGATGGTATCATGAGCTTTCATGGGCACAGCCCACTTCTTCAGATTGCCGGAAAACCGTGCCCACGAAAGCTCATGATACCATCTACATGTTTTGTTAGTCTGTAAAGTGCTACCAGACCATTTGTTGTTTTTTCCTCTACAGACTAACTCGACTATGCCCTGAAGCAACTTGAAGAGTGTAAGTTAAATGGGAAGTTTAGGGAGACAAACTGTAGTTTTAGATTTCATGACTGCAAATTAGTCACAAAGTGATCCAGCCCTTTAAAAAAAAATCCAGCAACTGTCTTTGATTCAGTGAGTTCCTGCTGCAGTCAGTTCCAGAGACTGACTAATAAATGTGCCATTCCATGCCAGTATGTCATTACACATGTACTGGTTATTAGTGTAATGGAGTTCATGATGCTGAGTTCCTTAGCCAGGTTCCCTCTAACTCTTCTCTTTTCTAACCTAAGCACTCCTGGTTCTGGCAGTGTCTCCACCTATGTGGTGCAGCATGAAAGGGGCACATGAGGGTGTGCTGGGGGAGGGCAAGGGATATAGTACTTGGCCTTGTGCTGAGGGGAATGAAAGCGAGGCTGCTGCCAGTCCTTGCACAAAGGGGGCGTGGGCTGGGTAGAGGGGAGCTGTGCCCTCCAGTGCTCTTGTGAGGCAGGGAGTATGGGGAGTGCGATGGTGTGTAGAATGCAGGTCACAACTTCATAAGCTGTACCATCATTACCGACCATCCTTCCCCAGGCTCTGGGAGTCACTGTGCCATAAACAATCATTAAAACCTGTACATCTCAGTATGGCTGACAGGCCATCATTTTGCCCATACAGTCTAGAGGTGCAAAAAGCCTATTATATCATCATACACTTTTGAATGCAGGACTGTCCCCCTACTGCACAATTCCCCAGCTGCCCTAGCCAATTGAGTTTTGCACATGTCAATGATGAGGCTTCCACCACTTCTTGGGAAAGATTGTACCACAAGCTAGTAGATTGCATTTGCCATAGTAGCGTCAAAAATCTGTGTTGCTCTTCTTTCCATTATAAGCAATCTCTTAGTTATGGGAAGGGGAGCACAGCTGGATAGAACGCAGGTGGAGGGATTTGTTGGCTGTAACTTCATTGCACTGTGCTCTGCCACTGCGTGTCCTTTTTATGAATACAACCAATGATCCTATTTGCTATTTTGAAATGTTGTCTATACATTGGGCAGACAGATTTAGGACCTGATTCTTCCATTCTTACACCATTTAAATAAATTGGACCTTTTGCCCAATAAAGCACTATTCTGAGTGGATAAGAATGATGGAATTGGACCCACAATGACCTACACACGAGATCTCTTTCTTTAAAGGGTCCCACATGTTGGCACCCTACTGGGAGACGTTGTGGCTATTTCTCATTATATGCCAGTGCTTGTAAGTACACCTGGAGTTCTTTCCAATCTTCCATTGTTGTTATGAACCAAAAGAGAACGCTTGCACATGCTTCACAGATGGATAATTTGTACTCACAGTCCACCTCAATTCAATAGGTCTACTAACATGAGCACTGATTGCTCACATGAGTAAGGATTGCGGGACCAGGCCCACTGAAATGCATCATTTCATCACTCTGTCCACTTCCTCTTTCAGAACACACATCTATTCAATGACATTAGTCCAAATACTGATCCTTGGTGGCACCCTACTATTAACCTCTCTTCAATCAGAGAAGCAGCTGTTCATTACAACCCTTTGTTTCCAGTTGCTTAACCAGTTTTTAATTCACAACAAAGACCGTGTCCCCAGCCCCATGATTATTTATTTTCCTTTTATGAGTGGTCTTATCAAAAGCATCTTGAAAATCCAAGTAAATTAATGTCCTGCAGGTCACCTTTAGTTCCTATTTTATTAACTTAAAAAAACAATATGTTGCACTGTTCAGCATTGTTAATGGCTGGCGTGTGTGATTTCAACCATATTTTGACAGCTACAGTAGTGGCTTAACAACAGAGCTGTGCTTGGATTAGCACAGTTATTCTGTCTGTGCTTAAGGATGCTATTTCATTTCCTGGCATCTCTCTGCTCAGGTCAACCACTAGTTCAAGGTGGAAGTGACAAGTTTGCAGCATCTCAAGTGTGCTGGTGTTAGCTCTTGGGAGGCTGAGAGGAAGGAAATAACAGTCCATAAAGTTTTGATTGCTTGGAAAAGAAAAGATGTTTGTTGAAAGGCTGAGTGAGGCCAGCTGCAGAGAGAGTTCAGGAATGAGCAGAACTGGTCACGTATTTGCTGCATGCTCACTTCAGCTCTGAACTGATGGACATTTCGACTTGGCTTTTACTGAGAAGGGGATTTCTTCACCATGTCTACTGGGGACCATCTCCCTCCATGAGCTTGGAAGCCAAGGGGGAGTTCTCTTTAAAAATGGATGGAACACTGTGATCTAGGATAGAGGAAAAAGGGAGTCTTTGGCAAAAATAGTGGCAATGAAGAAGTCAAATAAATGTGCCATGCTCTATTCCTCCCCCAGTTTAAAATACCAGCATTTTGCAAGCAACGAGCCATATGCTCCCAGGGCTTGCACGCCAAAAAGTGTAGCAACTTACTACAAAACCTCCCTCCAACTTCTACACACAAGCCAAAACCTCCTACTTGATATGCTGCCTTCACGCCAGCTTACAGCACAAGATGGGCTTGTGCAGGGAGATCTGCAGAAGAACGACACACTCCACAGACAAGAGAACATGCTGGCTGAGGAAATGGGGATGGCGTCAGGGGAGAGTCCTGTAGCCCCTACCCTGGAGGAAAGATAGGGTATATTACTACAGAAAAGTGATAGCACATTAATTCTTCCAACCTAGATTACTACCTTCTGTGTAAAAATCCACACAAGGGGATTGGGAAACAGGATTTCCCTTGGGTTGCCCTGCCAGGGTTTCCTATACTGCCCCTCTGGTGAGAAGGGCTGCTTGCTGTAGAAGTGTGATGCTATATCCTCTCTTGCCCAACGACTCCACAAGAACAGAACATCACTTTTCTGTGGAGACAGGAGCTGATTTGGAGGGAAGGCTGCTGCTCCTGTGACCCCTCCCTCCGCCCCCTCCCCCACTGTTTCCTGGCCTCAGAGCTGCTGTGGGAGCTGCCAGGCCCTTGGCAGGGTCCTCCAGAGGCTGCTCAGTAGAAGTCACATGAGGATGACAGAGGGAGGTAATGCCACTCAAAATTATACTTCCCTGCCTCCCAACCTGGATGTAGCCATGGGAACCCAAGCCCAGAATAAGTGATGGTGCTGCACAGATCTGCAATCTCTTGTTCCACACACACTCTGCCACCTTATACCGAAACTCTCTCAGCTCTCCCTTTGTGTGGGGCTTTAAAGCGGGGCTCTGTGCCATGGGGGCCTTCTCCATGGCAAAGCAGGCTCCCTCCCTGCACGGAATAGCAAAGCATGGCCAGAGCACACGGTCAGTACATACCAGCAGAAATGCCTATTCGCTGGAGCAGAACAAGTATTTCTATAGATTGCTGAGGATACCTGCGGCTGGTGGACGCATGGACTTCACCTCAGAGTGCAAGCAGATGCCTGTTTCCATGTGCTGTGACCCCTTGCCAATGATTCTGCCATTTATTCTCTGCAATTTCCACAGCACAGTTCCTGTGGGCCTTTGAAATCTCGTCAGGGCCTGTTCCTTGCACTCCCACCTCTGGCTAGCCCATAGCTTTCTTGACTGGTGGGCATGATACTCTAACACTGAACTGCAAAGGACAGCAGGTAAAGATGCTGCAGACTTGTAGGCCTTTCTGGGACCACACACTTCCCAATCTAAAATGGGTAAACTGGGGCAATAAAACTCGGAATCATAGAAGCGAGTAACTTACACCTCCTATAAATGCTCCATTGTGCCTCAGAGAACACAGCCTTTGGTTGGGGGTGGGGGGAGACATTTTTTCACACAAGAGCATATTTATTTTGTTCTGCAGTCCTTTTCATTGCCTGTTGAATGATCAGTAACTCTCTCCTCTGTTGTCTACTCCCACCCTTTTAGGCACAGAGGGGCATAACCCCAGGCACCATGGCTGCTAAGGCAGCTGTACTGCTCGGGCACAGGGTGATGTGAACTGAGCTGAAAAAGATGTGCCATCTCTATAGAAATGTGGCCTGAAGCTATGCTGTGGTTCCACCAGATCCTACAAACTAAGACAAGGTCACTACTTAACCAAGAAGCTTTTGGTGATTACTGTAGGTCCTTCATGATGGGGGAGGAGCATGATGGTCAAATGAAAGGAGCAGGGATGTGGGAAAAATATTGGCATAGCTCATCCTTCCACATGGTAGGGATGAGAAGAGCATGGGAAATGCAAGGGAAATTGAATGGATGGCTAAACGTAACATTGTGAGATTGGGGAGGAAGATAGAAGGAGCACAAAGAAGGAGGAGAGGCAGCCCCGAGACCAAGAAGGCATGGTATGGAAGGGGTCCAGAGGAAGAGGTGAAAATGAGAGTGAAAGAGCCTGGGAAGAATGTCAAGTGAATGAAGAATACGGGTGGAGACAGAAGAGCTATGCAGTCGGAAGAGGGTTAGGAACCAGAAGAACATGGAAGAGGAAAGGTAGAGCGAGAGAATCACCTTCTGTCCATCCCAGAGACTGTACACCCTGACACTGACCCTGACTTTTTTTGAGTCACTAGGGGGAAAAGTGAAGGCACCCGGCTGCCTTGCTGAAAGTAGAAAAACTGGGGCCAGAGGAACCTTAACATAAGACAAAAGGGTATGAAAAAAGGAAGTGGTTCACACACCCGTAAACATTAAAACACCTTATCCTTCCCCCACTTTTCCTTTCACGCCTTCCACCCTCCTCAATAAGGCTTTGGGGGTTCAAAACCTCCAGCAAACTAAACTTGGCTCAGCGGCATTTTTTTTGTCACCCCATCACTCTCCATGTCAGTCCTAATGCATATTGTGCCCATCTTCATTTGTCAGTGAAAACCATCCTGATGGCATCTCTGCCATCCACTCTGCATCACTTGAAGCAATCCATTAGATTGCCTGCCGAGACTTGGACACCTAACGCCGCTGTTTTTAAGAAAGAAAGAAAGCGAGCGAGAGAGAGCTAGCGAAGAGCAGGCGAGTAAATCTGTTCATTCCAAAGGTACGTGTGCACAGATTTTCAGGACTGAGCCTAAGAAGAGGTATGGGCATCAGAGCCCAAGCTCCGCCCAGAGCCCAAACATTTATGCAGCTACTTTTAGTGCAGTGGCATGACCTCTGTTAGCCAGAGGCTGTCAACCCCAGCTCTGAGACTCATTCCTGCAAGCTGTAACCTAAATAGTCTTCTCTCTCTTTCCACTCCTCCCCCCCCCCCCCGCAATGGCTCTCATTGGGTCTAGACCACCCCTCCCAAACCGAAGTGGCCTGTGCAGCGGTCAGAACCCCGGGATACCTATACAGGTTAGCCAGACTCCTAAGTGCAGGAGTAAGTGGCTCTGTGTGTATGCTCTTATCCCCGGCCTCTGAAGCTGATGGGCTGGAGAGGGCGGGGATAAGTGTAGAACCTTTGTCCCTATCCCATACACCCTCAATGGGTGGCCAGCACAGTGAACCATTTGATTGATGCTGCCATAGGCCAGTAGCAAATTACTGCACCCACCTCCCCCTCTCCAAAAAGAAGGGAGGAAGCCGGGAAGGAAAGGTGTTTCGGTGAAATAGCTGCTGGGGGTAGTGCATGTTATGCACCCCCCCATTGGTTACAGCTGTGTCTAAAAAGCACCATCCAGCCTTTCGAGTATTTCAGTAATGGGCTCTTAGAGCTCCAGTGTGCCCAAAGTGATCACTACAGTTCCGTGTGCACAGGAGGTGGGGTGTTAGGTGGGAGGGGAGTAATGCAGGGATTGGTACCGTGGAAGGTGTGAAGCCGACTCAACAATTTTGACTTAACCAAATTTCTGCCACATGAAGCTCACTTGTCGAGCCAGTCACAGCACCAGGTGGCATTGATACTAGAAACCAACCCAGTGCCAATGCAGGTTTACTGATGAATTCATTTTGAAACCACTGTTGTGCAGCAGCTTAGCAATTAATCAAGGAGAAAGATGAATTGCAAATACATTGGTCTGTAAGGTCCCAATTCTCTACTCTGTAGCTTACAGACAAACTGATTACAACAGCTCTTTACTTTCCTTCCAGTTTAAAGATGCGGCTGGGGGGAGGGAGGGGGAATTCCAGTTATATGGGACAGACAAGCATGTTGCACTGATGTCTATAGTGTAAGGTTTTATTACGTGCTGCTTAATGGCACGTTTATGATTATAAACAGGTAAGAGTACTCATGCTAAAAATGTTTAGACATATGGATTCCCCTAGTACTCAAGGTTATTCTCATCCACCAGATTTGCACAATAGTCCAGCTGCATTATAGTACTGTGTGCATAATAAAGGCACATTTTAGAAGGCTACGTGAATGCAACTGGAACAAATAAATGCGTAATATTAGAAATACACATATTTTTGCTACAGAAATTAAATACACAAAGATAGGTTTAGATCAGTGTTAAAGAACATAATGGTAATGGCAAGTGGCATAATGGGAATAATGACATGGGATTATCCATGGGCAATAGGGGACTAATAGGAATGGAATAGTATTAAGGACATGAGGCTCAATCCTGCAAGATATTGAGCAATCCCTAAGATGTGCTAACAATCCTCAGTACCTTTTATAGTCAACAGGACTTGAGGGTAATGAGCAACTGGCAGGATCAGACCCCAAATCAGAAAATTCTCCGCTAAGGCTGACACTCAGCCTGGATTTTTATGAGATGCTAATTAATTTGGATTTCTTAATGGGAGCTGGCCACAATGAAAAGACATTCAAAGCTGTAGTCAAATTTGCACCGTGGACTCAATCTAACTACTACTACTACTACTACCAAACAAAAGAGGGTGGAAAGACGCCCATTGAGTTTAACAGTGGTTGGATCAGGCCCCATATCAGAAGACACTCTCAAGTGTTGAAAACGGGCTTAGGAAGCTATGTGACTAGCACATTTACATAAATCCTGTGCTGTTGGCACGGCCATTCGATGGCTCCAGCTTAAGTTGGTTTTCAATTATTGGCCAGCCAAGCTGTGTGTCCCTGTCAGCTCATTCCACTCCTTTTTAGACACCCCTGTTACAGACCTAAAATAGGCCTTGAAGCCACGGTGGTGGGGCTATGGGAGATAACAACATATTTTTGTGATAAAAACTTCAGGATAAAAACATATTTTGATTTCAGGCCAATATTTTCCTCAAGTAGAAAAGTATCTTTTTGAAACAAACCCTCCTGCCGTAGTGAGCCCTTCCCTCAGGGATCAAGCCGGGTTCTTTCAGTACTCCTGGGTCCACGTGGCAATGGAATGGCCACACCGTGTCCTGCATGCCCATGTGCATGGCTCTGAATAGTCCCACTGCCACTAATGGAACTATTCACAGGCGTAGAGTGAAGCACACGTGAAGAGGTTATTTGTCAGGACTGCGGCTGAAGGCCCCGATCCTGCTCCCGTGTAAAATCAACTCAAATGCCATTGACTGTAGCAGGCATGAGATCAGACCTTTGGCCATCAGGCTACTTTAATCATTGAATCTCCTTTTGCAGGTACTGCAAAACACACGTGTAGATTTTAGGGAGCAGAGCAAGCCCACTTTTGGGTCCAATTGTAAAGCTCTCTAAGCTGCTTCCTGTTACAAATCCTATTTTGGCACTTTGCTTTGATACCTTTGTGCCATTTTGATAGGTCTAACACAAGGCTCTGAACATTCTACTTTTGTCCTGTGTGCTGCAGGCTGTGCTGCTCCCCAGACACAGCCGGCAACAGGCCCAGCTCCTAGGTGGGCAGGAGGGTGGAGCACACAGGGCTCCACGCACTGCTCCTGCCCCGGGAACTAGCTCTGCACTCCTGTTGGCTGGGAATCTGCTGCTGGCTGCTTCTGGGGCGCAGCATGGTCTGTGCTATCCTGAAACGCTCTGCAGTCTAGCCGTACTCTAAGTTGGGTCATGGACATCAACAATTTTCTTCAATTAGGTAACAAGAAAAAAGTTTGAAAAGCACTCACCTAATCTGTCCCCCTCTACGTCACGTGCTAGCACCACCCCCTCACACTAAGCCAGCACCTGGCTCAAACCAAAGTGTTATGAAGGGAGATTCATATCTATAGGCTTTGAGTGGAATGGCTTTTGGCAGTATGGCTCAGGACTGTCACCTTCAGGTGCACTGCCCCCTATTCAGAGCTCTATTTAGGTGGCCACAGCAAAAGCCCACTGTAGAGGTGAGGGGTGCAGAGGTGCTCTGCCCAGCGGCTTTGTGGCTGATTCAGGCAGGACGCCACTAGGAGCGCTGAGGAGTGCTCCCCAAAATGGGTGCTGCAGCACCTTGTGAGGATACACTGTGCCCCTCTTCCTGGCTCTGCTGGCAGCTGGCAGGCTGGCTAGAGTTTCCATTAGCCCCCAGTTGTAGCTATCAGTTAAGTAGGTGCCCAGTTGTGGGAGTGTTCCTGCTCTTTGCATTGTGCACCAATAATCTAACCTGCCACATTATTCTGGGGTGTGGCCATTGCTGGGGAGGTGGGATGAAGATTGCACATCAGAGGGTTGTCTCTGATTCACAAAGCTTTCCACTGCTCCTAAGGTGTTGAGACAAATGCTTCAGCCCTCACTCAGGGGTGTGCCTAAAGGAGCCCCTAGACTCAGCACTTTGAAAGCAGCCAGAAGTATCCTCATTGCACCATGTACCTATCAGAATCATGACAAGTCTGTCGGCTAAGTCCAGCCTGACAGGGAGAATGCACCGTTCTTCCTTAAATGCACAATGCAGAGCATCCACATTCATATTTTTAGTAGCATATAGCAGTGGTCCAACCTTTAGTGTACTGTATGTACTTTTAATAATCTCCATAAAAGCCTGATTTTCAATCCCTAGGCTCAAGCTGACAGTGTAAATAAAATCACCCAAATCCACAGGGTAAGAGAAATGAAAATGACAAGGATTAAAATTTTGTCAAACCTCTTTCTTTTTAAAATTCTGCTTCCCTTCCAATTGGATCACGACCCTCTGTGTGCACAGCTTAAGACCAGACGGTATGCTTTCACTTTTATTCCTCTCTGCAGCAGGCTTACCGCATTTAGTGAAAGTCTGTAAAGAATGTGTGCTGTGTGGAGAGTTAATACCATAATCCCCTATCGTTGGGGTCAAATGCTGAATAGAGCAGAAGAATTAGAAAATATGTTACATACAATGGCAGAAAAAATGCATCAGCATGCTGTTCTGTTAACACAAGCATTCATTACCAACAAGGAAATGGCAATGAGGTAATAGAGTATATAAAGAGATGTGTACTTCAAGTCTAGTGTGCATGTTATTGTGAGAACATAAGCCTTTTGAGTGAGAAGCTAAGTACTATATATATATAGTCACACAAGTGCACATACACTCTCTAAACACATTGCAGTGGTATTTTCCATTACGTATAATTACATCATTCCAAGAAGCATCTTAGGCTTGGTTATGAAGTAACAAAAGTCAGCCTTCAACATTATTTCATGGAGGTGAACTTTGAAGGCTCTTTTATAGGAGCCCTACATTTTGTACTCCCACCACTACAATGCATCTCCCTTCTGGAGAATTCCCATACACAAAATACAGTTACCTTCACTAAGGAAGTCCTGAGAATAGAACTTTAATGCTGGAATCATCAAAAGAATTTGAGACACACAATCCCACTGAAATTTAGAAAACCTCAGGCTACGTGTGTTGTAGGAATCCAAAATAAACAAGTATATACATACTGTATGTAGTAGCAAATTCTGTGTAGTGGTTTTGGTAGCAGATTGAGTTATACAGTTTGAAAATCTAATCCCAACTAGTTAGGTGCTTGGTTTATGCTTTGATAACAGTAAAGGTGTTGATAATGAAGTGACAGTGTATAACTGGAAGAGGAATGAAAGCTATCACTAAGCCAGGTTGTAATCAAGTAGCATCCAAATCCCATCAGTAGCCCCATTGATTTCAACCTATTAAGTTAGGCAGACTCTGGCCCATTGAGCTAGAGAACAAGATGGGGTACTTTAAAAAGTCTTGCAATACACAGCACATTAGTGACAAACTGTAGAGAGCATTGCAATAACATGTTGCCGTGCCACTTTGTCCATTGTGAGGGCTTTATCTTATCTCATGCATGACCAGTCGTAGAAAGTGCTAAGAGGGAGTTTGCCATAGAGGTGATGTATGTGCTGCATGGATTTATTACCATGTTGTGGCTGTGAGTAGTCACTTGCATGATTTTGAATTTTACAAAGAATGAGAGATGCAAAAGGCACTGCCTGGCATAGAAAGCAGTTCTCCTCTAGAAAGGGAGGCTGTACAAATAGTTTCACTGGGATGAAACAGTTATTTGTGACTCAGTGAATGTACTCAGTGACAATTAACAAAACCCATAGTTTTCTATTTTAGCAGTGACACTTTTTAATAGCTAAAAATAGAGCTTTCAGCTGCCAAAAACTGAGAAAAAAAATCAGTTTTCAGGTTTTCAATGAAAACAAGAAAATGTGTGACAAGAGCTGATACTTCCCACAAAGGTTTCCATTTGGACAGAAAAGCCATTTTCCTTCAAAAGTGTTGTGATCAAACATTTGTGACCAGCTCTGATTAAAGTGGAAGAGACCCTTGAGTTCAGATGTTTCTAGCTTTTGGGATGGGTCATTTTGGAGGCTGCAATTTTTTATGACTTTTAAATGATGTTTTAAATTGGAAAACTCGGTTTGAACATTGTGGAGTTGGAGGGGAAGGAAAGGAGTAGGAAAGGAGTCTTCACTTTGTTAGGACTCACTGAGTGCCTCCTACAAACAGTTCTTGGGACACACACAGCACCTTGCAGGATCACACGCAAAGTTAGTCTGTTTTTGTCTCATGTTTTTATGTTGTTCTTTTAATTAAATGATGTTTTGAGAACTTGTTTTCATATTTTTGTTAGTCTGAATTCTGATTCTGCAGTTTCTGGCTGTTTCATTGCTTTTTGAATGACAGAACAATTCATGCCTAGATTACAATGTTTCTGGTTTCTTTGCCCAGACAAAATAGCACTAATGAGGAAAAATATAGAAAAATGTATGAAAAAGAAGTTCCTTCCTACTGATGCAGTTTTCACATACACTTAGTCCTGTCAAAGGCTTTTTCTTCTCCTGGGTAAAGTGTAATTTTATGATTTATTACTCATTGTGTAAACTCATACATGGTTTTTTTTTCTTCCTGTGTCCCTCCCTTCTCCACTTTCCATGTGGGGAAAGTAAACAATCTATATGAATTCTAAGTATTGCTATAATAGTTCCATGCACACAATATAAAGATGTTTCACCAGGCTCAATCCTTCATTATCAACATGGTGAACAATCAAGCCACTGCTGTTACCACCAAACTAAGAGCTAGATAGTAAAATTTGTAGGTACTAGTTTCTGTTCTTTGATGCATAAACACCTGGTTTCCATTGAGTTCAGTGGAAGCCGTGTGTGTTCATCCAAAAATGAAATTTGGGACCTAATAACTTCAGAACCACTGAGTAGGAGGTGCTAAAAATCAATGGTTTATACAATTTGACTTTAATAGTATTCAGTCTCTAGGGGAGTTAGTAGGAGACTGGAGTAATAAGAAATATAAGAGGAAATAGTTTGATTTACTGAGCTGAGGAAACAGAGATTTCTATAGCCATAAGAAGATGCTGTCTTTCTATTACTATCAAACGGAAAATGCATTGAAGGAGGAGCTAAATTATAATTAACAAAAACTTGTCTGTAATTTGGAATTCTTTTTTAAAAAGATGAATTAGAACAACAGATTATGGAATAAAGTGAATGATTATTCACATTAATGCTCATGTTCAGCTAGCCATCCTGCTACAGAACTGAACTAACAAACAGATAGGCCTTGTTTACATGCTGCTTTAGTTAACACAAGAGAGCTATAAATAATGTGTTGCACACTAGTTGGCCAGTGTGAAGCCGGTAGGTGTGCCCTAGAAGTTCCCTGGTGCATATCATGTACTGTTTGAAATGGGTATGTATCAGAGGGGTAGCCATGTTAGTCTGAATCTGCAAGAACAACAAGAAGTCCTGTGGCACCTTACAGACTAACAGATATATTGGAGCATGTTTGAAATGGGACTCTCTGCAGACGAAAGCACTGTATAGATAAACCCTTAGGGTATGTCTACGCTACAAAGTAAATTCGAAATAACAGCAGTTATTTCGAATTAACTTTAATAGCGTCTACACAGCCAAACCACTATTTCGAAATAAATTCGAAATAGTGGAGCACTTATTTTGAATTTGGTAAACCTCATTCTACGAGGAATAACACCAAATTTGAAATAGCTATTTTGAAATGAGTGCTGTGTAGACAGTTATTTCGAATTAGGGGGCCTCCAGCCCTTCCCAGTTTCTCCTGGTGGCCACTCTAGGCCAAACCAGGAAAACTCCTCTCCTCTCCGCCAGCCCCGGGGCCCTTAAAGGGGTAGACTCTGGCCACTGGGCACGTGCGAGAGCCAGGCCTGCCAGCAGCCGCAGACCCTCAGCCAGTGGCCGCACAATGGCAGCCAGTGGCAGCCAGCCGTCCCCCGCCCAGTCCCCCAGCACCCAGGGGCCAGCCAGGGGCCATAGGTGGTGCGTGCCCTCATGGACTAGTGCGGAGATCATGGACCTCATTAAGGTTTGGGGGGAGGCCCCCAACATCCATGATCTCTGCACTAGGTGGAGGAACGCAGCCGTCTACGGCCACATAGCGGCCACCATGGCCAGGAAAGGCCACAGGCGCACCCAGGAGCAGGTGCGCCTGAAAGTGAAGAAGCTGCGGCAGGTGTACTCCAGGGCCACCAGGGGTGGTGCCGCAGCAGGGGCTGACACCTGCCCCTACTTCCCCGCCCTCAACCGAATCCTGGGGGGCAGGGCGGTCCACGCCAGCCCGGAGGGCAGCGAGCTGGGAGCTGAGGGCCCTGACCCGGGCGCAGCAGAGGGGCCACCACCAGCTGTCCCAGCACTGGAGTCGGCAGGGTCATCCAGGGAGGCCATACCAGGTAAGTGCCAGCACTGTCCCCTACCTGGGGGGGAGGCAGGGAAGGAGACCAAGGACCGCGCGTATGGGCCATGCCTCCCACAGATCACGCAGCCACCTGTGTACGTGCGGGCACGTGTCATGCCACCCTTGGGCAGGTGGCTCCAGCTGCATGACACTCAGGGGCCGTGGCCCAATAGGCACACACGTGTGTGAAGAGACCTGACACGCTCCCGACCCCGGGGCGGGACCCAGCAGGATGCTCTCCCTTCACATGCCCCCTCTACACAGAGACAGGGGACATCTCCCCCCTGCCCCGGTCGCACATACATGGCACAGGGGCATGGATGCGGTCTTGGGGCAGCTCCCAGTCCCGGGGAGAGCCAGACATCCCGACCATGGCCTCTGTGCAAACTCGTTGGCTCTGATGGTGCAGGGCATCTGCACCTCGCAGGGGGTGCTGGGCATCATCCACTGTGTCCCCAGGGAGAAATGACCACTCCCCTTCTTTCTCCACAGCCGCACCAGCTGCTCGTGCAGGGCGCACCACCCCTCCTGGGACATGCTCCCACACCTGAGGGCTCCTCCGGACCACCAGCATGTGGCAGGGGTACCGGGACCAACACCTGGGGGCCCTGCGAGCCCTGCACCACACCATCCAGGCCTGGGCGCAGGAGGACCTGCAGCTCCGCTGGGAGCAGCTTGCCCAGGACCGTGCCATGTGCTCACACCTGCAGGCCCTGCTGCAGAGCATGCTGCCCTGTGTCGCCCCATCGCCTGCTGCCCCCCCCCAGCTACTGTTCCTCTTCCCACTCCTGCCCCCCTCCCGCCTCTCCTTCCTCAACCTCCTCACCCTCCTCCTCAATCTCCACACCCCCCACTTCAACCTCCACACCCTCCTCCCCATCCCCCCGGGGACGCCGAGGCCCCCGCACCCACTGTGCTGGGAGACATGTGGCCCGACGAGACCCCCACCCCTGAGCGCTGAGCTTCCCCTCTCCCTTCTTCCCCTTGCTTCCCCCTTCCAGCTCCCTTCTCCCAGTTTTCCCCCTCCCCTCTCCCACCCTCTCTCCTGCCCTCTCCCGCCTCCTTTCCCCAGTCTCCCCAGAATTTCATTCCCCCTCCCCATTTTTGTTAAATAAACACAGTTCATGTTTATGAAAAAACGTGTATTTTATTTGACATCAGGAAGGGGGGCTAAGGAGGGGTAAGTGGAAGGACGTGAAGGAGGAATGGGGCACAAGCCCCCGGTGGGGAGGACCGGGGTGGCTCTAAGGGCTCCTTGGGGTGGACGCTCTCCCACAGGGCCTCTTGGATTGTGACAGCCCCCCCGATGGACCTCCCGGATGGCAGCCTGCAGCAAGTGCAGCCGGGCTGATGGCAACGACCCCACGAGACGCACCGGCGTGCCCAGGGACAGCTCTTGTTCCATGTTGCAGAGTGCCATGGTGTCCCAAGTGAGGGCAAGCAGAGCACTCCGAGACACAAATGCTTTGCTGTCCCTCATCGAGGTAGACCAGCAAGCAGAGAAACTTGAGAACTGTCTGTCCGGGATGGGGGGTCGGGTCCCTTTAAGCACAGACCTCGGATAGCCTGAGGCAGCAGCCCCACACACTAAGTCTGACCCTGATGCCCTGCTGGCACTGGTTCTGGCCAGCCTTACCTTCGATTCAGGGTCCACTCAATGTGGACGCGCTATTTCAAATTAGAAAAATGCTATTTCGATTTAGTTTTTGTGTGTATATGCGTTATTTCGAATTAGCTTAATTCGAATTAACTAATTCGAAATAAGTTAATTCGAAATAGCGCTGTAGTATAGACATACCCTTAGAGACACTACTAAAGAAACCATTGGTATCACATGGCAACATTGGTGATTAAAAGAAAACCAAAGAAGCAAGTGTCTTAAATTTTGAGGTTAGGAATGGACAAAAGGTGATAGGTTGCAAAACTTCCATTTGGGAATGGGGAGATCCATACATGAAGAAATCTTCTACAGAGGGCCTTTCTACACTACATGATTAGTTCAAACCTACTAAGTTTGAGTTCTGAGCACCCGCTGTTGAGAAGTCGAGGGGCTGTGTCCCCACTGCAGGAATCGAATGTGCTCCAAGGTAGCATGTCCACATTCACAGAGCCTGCCTCAGACTCAGAGCCCCAGGAAGCACTTAGGGGAGCCTGCCAGGACAGCGGATACTTCCAGTGTCCACTTGGTCTGGGAAACCAAGACCTCCTCTCCATGCCTGTATCCCACAAGGCACTCCTCCACTCCCTTTCCCCTCATGGGACAGAAAAGGGATGCAGTGGGCTTGCCCCTCATCGCGCTCTGGTTGCCTGTGCAGATACCACAGCACTGTGACCATGGAGACAGAGCTGCTGCAAAGCAGTGCCATGCTCATGGTTCTCATGCTGTGCCTTGTGGTCTAGTACGTCGACAGTGCCCGCATATTGCTCCACCAGGAACAGGACAAGAATGAGGAGGACAAAGCCCAGTGTGGCCTGCAGGCTGTGCTGAGACAAGTCCTGGTTCTCCTGCTACTGTGCACATCCCTCAATCCCCTGGAGACCATGGAATGCTGCTTCTGGCAGAGAGACATGAGCTCAGACTGGTGGGACCTCATCATCATGCAGCGATGGGACAACCAGCAGTGGCTGCACAACTTCCGTATGTGCCAGGCCACCTTCCTCAAACTCTGTGAGTGGCTCGCCCCTGCCCTCAGGCAACAGGACACCTGACTAAGACCTGCCATCCCTGTGCAGACGCGCATGGCCATTGCCCTCTGGAAGCTTACCAAACCAGACAGCTACCGCTCAGTTGGGAGTCAGTTCAGGGTGGGGAAATCCACAGTTGGGGCCGTGCTCATACAAGTAGCCAAGGCCATCAACCATGTGCTGCTATGGTGGGTCATCACTCTGGGCAACTTGGACAGCATCGTGGACAGCTTTGCCAACTGTGGGGGGGGGGCATAGATGGAACACACAGCCCCATCCTGGCTCCCGACCACCGGACCTCAGAGTACATCAACTGCAAGGGGTAGTTCTCCATGGTACTGCAGGCACTCATGGATCACTAGGGTCGCTTCACTGACCTCAGCGATGGATAGTCAGGAAAGGTGCATGACATGCATATCTTTCAGAACCCCTGACTCTTCAGAAAGAGACACACTGGCACTTTTCCTGCTACCGGACAATCAGAGTCGGGGAGGTGGACATGCCCATTATGACCTTGGGTGATGCAGCCTACCCCTTGCTCCCCTGGCTCACAAAGCCCTACATGGGCAGCCTGGAGCCCAGCAAGGAGGAGTTCAACTATAGACTGAGCAGGTGCCGAATGGGGACGGAATGTGTATTCGAGCATTTAAAGGGGAGGTTCAGGAGTTTCCTCACCTGCCAGGACCTCAGCGAGCGCAACATCACTTACATGGTGGCTGCTTGTTGTGTGCTCCACAACCTGTGTGAAAACAAGGGGGAGTCTTTTCTGCTCCCTTGAAAACAAGGGAGGGGACTGAGACAGGATGCCTGACCAGGGAGTTTGAGCAGCTGGATACCAGTGCCACAAGGTGAGCACAGCAAGGAGCACTGCTCATCAGAGAGGCATTGAAGGACAGTTTTATGCAAGCTCAGTTCTGAGACTCTCCCCCGTGGCTCTCCACAGGGGCCCCTGCATTCTCTGTGTGAACCTTTCATACCCCATGCTCCCTTCCCCTGCCCTCCTCTTCCCTGCAGAGCAAAAGATAAAGAAAGCATTTCTCAACAAACAGGAATCATTATTCAGGGGTCATACAGCAGGGGAGGGAATGGAAAAATAACCTGGAATGGGGGAGGGCAGCTCAGGGATAGGGCTGGGACTTGCATCTGCTTCCAGGTCACCTGGAGGCTCAGGCTGCCTTAGAGGGCCACTCGTGTTCTGGAGCCCCGGTGCCTCTGGGAACCCTTGTGGGGAAAGCCATCGAGTAGGCGGGGATGTGGCTGGTGGCCCGCTCCATACGCTCTGCTACATACTCCATCACTGTGGTGAGGGTGGAGAACATGTTCTCCTGCAGGTGTGCCAGCTGTTCCTGAGTGGCCTTTCTCTCCTCCCAGTTAGCCTGCCGCTTATCTTCCTCTGTGACCTGAGTCTGCCTTGACTTCCTGCTTGAGGGGCTGCAGGCAGACCATCTGCTCTTTCATGAGCTCATGCCAGGTTCTTTTTGTCGGATTCCACTCAGATGGGTAGATGCAGCAACGATCCCACTGAGAAGATAAATGAGTAGGGCAGTCATCCCAGGAGACACTGTGTATGAAGCCTAGCCCTAATCTCTGAGCTGACACTGCAGGTCTCAGTTCACACAATGGTGATGTGTTTCGAGCAAGGCCATATGTTGCCTATAAAGCAGGCACTTTCCAGCAGGTGCACAGACGTCCCAGGGGAACATTGCTACACACACGGCCCATGGACAAGCAGACATGTAAGGTGCTGGCCAGGCCAGGAGTCTGCGGGTGGGAGGGGGTGATGGGGCAGCTTGACTTTCTACTGTGTTCTGCACATGCTGGTCTGGCACTCGCGGCATCCTGCAGAGAAAGAACTACTATCCCTGCCTGCTGGAGGAGGTGGGAGAGATACATGGGAGCAGCAGATGCTGCTTGTCAGAGAGGGTGCTAATGGGTTCCCCTTCTCTTCCTTTTCCCAGCAAGTTCCCATGCACAATATCATTCTTCTGCACATCATCAAGCTTGATCGGGAGCAAATGCTGACTGAGGGTACATCTGTCCCGGAAAAACTCTGTCGCATCCAAGGAATGCATCTGATATTCTGAATTTTTTTTCAGAAGAGCAAATGCGTTTTCTCAGCATCCCTGTACACCTCGTTTTACGAGGAAGAAGGGATGTTCTGAAAAAGGGTTTTCCCCCCACACACATTTGGCCCAGTTTAGACAGTCCAAATGTTGGAAAAGCCTCTTCCAAAAAGAGAAGCGGAAAAAGCTACACAAATTGTGGTAGTCTAGATACAGCCTGAGTGCAGGCATGAACCTAAGCGCTGCTCTGCTGTGTGGTTCCAAGATCCCAGACTACTTAGTGGTGGATTGGTGTGGGAAGGCGTCTTACCATGGATGCTGGAGTAAGGCAGGCCTCTCCAGGAACCTTGTGAGAAGAATTGAAGGGTTCCTGTGTGAGAGCTTCATGGAGCTGAGTGCTCCAGACTGTTGCTCTATCTACAGAAACATGAACAAGCTGTTCTGCAACCCCCACACCAAGTACGCCAACAAAGGCATGCGCAGCCTCTTGCAACCTGTCACCTGACCCTGCTTGAAGATAGAGAAGTTAGAGAACTCACCAGAAGTGCCCTCCCCAGGGTCTCTGGAAACCTGGGAGATGTCCTGGTGGGGGGGGAGGTGGGAAGGGCGAAGGAGGAGAGACCAGCTCAGAAGTAAGGAGCATCTCCTGGCCCTCAGGCATTATCACCTGGCTGGCCTCCTCCTCCTCCTCCACATCTTCATCCTCTTCCTCTGTTACCCTGCCCTCCTGCAGGCTGACTTCAGGTGTGTCTTGGCCAGACTAGATGACAGTGGGGGGAGGGGAGGTGACTGGCCTCCCTCCCAGAATGGCATCCAACTGTTCTTAATAGTGGCAGGTGCCACACCAAAGCATCTTCTCTGCTTCCTGGCCTTCTGGTAGGACTGGTGTAGCTCTTTGATTTTGAGCCTGCACTGCCCAAGGTTCCTGCTGTGGCCTTTGGTCGAGAGACTGGTGGCAATCCTGCTGTAGATGTTAACATTCCTCTTCTTAGTGTTGGACTCCTCCCGCCATACCTCAATGAGGTCTAGGATCTCCCTAGCACTCCAGGCTGGAGCTCTTCTCCATCCCTGTGCAGTGGAGGCTGTGGGAGCAGAGGTGCCAGCAGCCATTGAAGTACCTGAGGGAGTGTTGGGGGCACTCATGTTGCTGTGTGCTGCTCGCTCACACAGGGCTCACATAGCTGACCAAATGGGACAGGCACTTCCCCAGTTCTTGGGACTTTTAGAACTCTGTGGGAGGGAGAAGCAGTGGAGACGCCAGGTGTGGCCATAGTGGACAGTTGCGGGAGTCCTTCTGGAGGCCTATTAGATCAAATTAGTGGCACAGGAGTGTCTATAGTACCATAATTTCGGACATGCAAGGTTGTGAAAAGCAGGACTACAGGGTTCGAATTCCACAGCCCCAATTGTGAAATAATAGGGTAGGCAGTGTGGACGCATCACTTAATAATCAGCCATGGGATGCTAATTTCGGAGTAAGGTCCTAGTGCAGACCAGGCAAGACAGACCTGCCCAGGGGGGCAAATCGGGTGGTTGCTCCAGGGTCTGGAGATTCAAAAGGGCCTGGGGCTCCCAGCCATTGCTATCATAAGAACGGTGGCAGCCAGAGACGTAGGCCCTTTAAATCACTGCTGGAGTGCTGTGTGGAGTGCTTTGGGTGGCTTACAGGGCGGGATGGGGGGGTGAACCAGTGCAGCGCCCTCCTAGCAGTAATGAGGGCTGGCTGCCCCAGCCTCGCCCCTATTACCTGAGCTCCCTGCTTCTGGAAGTGTGAAGCCACCCCCCACCTTACCCAGGGGACTGGCAAGTCTGTCCACAGACAGATCTCCAGGAGAATGGTTCCTCACCATCTTCTCGTATTCCTTCATATTATCAATGTATAAGTTATGAATATATCCCAAATAAAATCAGAAATGATATGTAGAGCTAGTTGGATTTTTTTTCAATGGAACAGGTTTTTGTTGAAAAATGGAGCTGAGTCTAAGACTGAAGTATTTGAACATGTCAATTTCAATGACAATTTCAATGGGAAAGTCATAATGAATCATTTTATTTTAATAATGGCAAAGAATTTCATTTCAATAAAGCCTCAATGTGTCTTTTTGATAATGTTGAAACGTGTCATTTGGTAATAGCTAAAAACATTTAGTTTCAGCTATAGTGATTTGATTCATTTCAAGTTTCTATTAGATTGAATATTAATGTTAATATTAAAATATTAATGTTACGATAGCAAGCATATTTAACACCATGTTATAATAAAGGTAATATCAGACACATGTAGTGACTGTAGCATTTGATATTATATCATACAATTTTGAAATTATTGCAACCAAATGAGTTTTACACATTCCAAAACAATTTTTGGGCATTTTTCTTTTTTTGGAAATTTTAACATTTCAACAGTTTGTTTCAGTCCAGAAGGAAAATTCTAGTTTCCACCCAGTTTTAGCTAGGGGTTTAAGTCTCATCTTCACTTTAATATCCTGTGTGTTCAGGTCAGAAGGCATGCTTCAAAAAGGCCAATATGACTCCTTAATCCTAGGCTGGCTATGTGGTGGGTTGGCATTTTTTTATACCAATCTACAGGGTGTTTTCAGCTGTACCAGGCAATAAAGATCCCACGGAGCCATCCTGCAGTGGGGGATTGCTGAAGTACAAAAGGCCCAATTTGTACTTCAGGATATGACCTTGTGTGCAATCACTGATTTGAACAAATTCATAATTTTTTTTGTAGTGACAATTTATTTTTTGGTACAAAATAATAATGTGTGCTGAATAATTAATGGCTAAATACTCAATATTTGCAACTGAGGCCACATCTTCACTGCTGCAGTCAATCTTCCAGGGTTTGATTTATCAGGTCTAGTGAAGACCCACGAAATGGAACTCAGAAGGTGCCCCCATCGGCGCTGGTACTCCTCCTCATGAGGAGTAAGGGAAGCAGATGGGAGCATTTGCTCCTGTCAACTTCCTGCTGTGTGGATGGCATGGAAACTCGATTTTAGATACATCGACTCCAGCTACATAGCTAATGTAGCTGGAGTTGCATATCTTAATTCGACCTTCCACTGTAGTGTAGAACAGGCCTGAAAGAGGAGGGGACAGACAGAAAGAGCAAAAACATAGGCAACTTATGCAGGGATCATCTAGAGAAGCTGATGCTGTGATCAACCCAGTCAGGGCTTTGTCAAGCCGAGACTAAACACCTCTAGGGATGGAGACTCCACTGCTTCCCTAGGTAACCCATTCCAGTGCTTCACCACTCTCCTCGTTGGGATTGGTCCTGCCTAGAGCAGGGGGCTGGACTTGATGACCTCCTGAGGTCTCTTTCAGCTCTATGATTCTATGATACTCTGCTCCCCATCGATACAGACACGTTGTAGCAGGCCTGCACAACATACGGCCCAAGGCAGAAGCCAGGTAGGGCAGGGGAAGGGGCTTGTGCTGAGGGGAGGGGGGAAGGTCATGAGAAAGGGGAAGGCACCAAGGGGCAGGGTGGAGGAGAGACATATGCCAGGGCAATTTTTAGCCCGCATGTTCGGTATTTTTTGGGAGAGCATCCCTACTTGCGGTCCGCAGCTGTTTTCTTTGGAGTAATATGGCCCTCGCCGCTTTCTGAGTTGTGCAGGCCTGCGTTGTAGTATGACTCCATTAGTGTAATCTCTTTCGATAGCCTAAAAGGGTGGAACACCACAGGAAAAATTCTGCCCTCAAATTCAGCTTGTTGAAGTCAGTGAGGCAATTCGGACCCCAGCAAAGTTCACTGTGTGCTCAGCATTGTCTGGATGCAATCTTGTGGATAAGATGATAAATCAGGGTTCTTTCTGCCAATCCCTGCTGCCTGTGGTGGCTGAAGATGTCTTGGTGTGTTTGGAAGTATGAACTGTTTGGCTTTCTCCTATGGTTTGGAGGAAGTGAATGCAAACTCTTAACTCTGAACCCAGGTGCTCAAAACGCCATACAAACGTGATATGATTATCCCCATTCAACCAATGGGTAAACTGAGCTACAGAGAGGATAAGTGTCTTATTCAAGTCACACAGCAAGCCAAGGAGAGCTGATCTCAAGCTGTTTGCTGTGTTGTTTGTCCTTTTGATCCTCTAGGAAAAAGAATCTAAAATGAATATTCAGGGTTAATTTTGAGATTAGATATTCCTTTGAAAAAGTCAGACTACAGTATGCTTTGCAAGAGTATTTAACCAATTCTGTAGGAATAGACTTTTTGAGGTATTCACACAGCCCCCTTCACTTTAGTATGAGTACCTCTCAAGTATTTAAAAATAGAAACAACAAGAAGTATCTTTCTCGCTCCCTCCTGCGCTTTCTTTGCCGATGGGAGAAATAGCATAATTAGTTTGGTTTGTTATTGTTTATGCATCTAAGTGGGTGTGCCTATATGTGAGGAAATGAATGAGAAATAACTAGATCAAAGAGATGAGTGTTGCAAATAGTTGTGAATGCGGGGAGATCGTCGTCGTTCTCATCTTTTGCAAGAGTGAATTCAATAGTCTTGTAAAGTCCTGCATTCACGGGCTTAGCTTCACTGGCTCATTATTCCAATGGCACACAGCTGTAGCAGAATGTTATACACTGCATTTGTGGTGCAAACAGCATCAGTGTATGTTCAGTCACTTGGCTAAGAGTCTACTATTACTTTTCCCAAGGGAGCAGCTGCAGACACATCACTGGTGGAAGGAGAATTTTTTTAAAAAATAACTTTAATGATTCTGAGTCATTTTAAAAATAACACAAGGGGAAAATGCACAGCATTTCACAATCTTGTTGGTCATTCATTAGTACCACACATAATGGAACCCTAATTATAAATGAATTTTTGAGTGAGGAGGGGTATGTATGTGTGAGAGAGAAATATTTATCCCCTGTATATCTGTGAATTCAGCCCTGTGCAGAGAGATGGCACAAGGGCCATATATCACTTAATGCTTACTTTAGCCCTTGGCTGGCTCTCTACATGGGTGAGTTTCACTCTGTTATTATTTAATAAGTGACCCCCCCCTGCAAAAAAGGGAAATCCAAACCATCTCTGGGTTAAAAGCAGCATACCACTATACGCATATTATTTCTTTTGGTTTCCATTGCATAATTATTGAGTAAAGAAAATGAATTTCTTTAGAATCCATTGTAGGAATTACAACTTGATCCTGTATGGTAAATGGCTTCTTTTATGAAAGTTAAAAACATGGTGATATTCAATTATCTTCTATGTCTGTAGTGGACCGCGCACTTGAATCTTTGTGGATACAAAATACCAATGCAATGTTTACTGGAATCCTAGCAAAGATCAAAAGGCAAGTTTTTAGAATAAATGTCCTTTCCCATATCTTCTGGCTCCAAGGTCTTTTACACTGGTTTTCTATTGGTATAACTCCACTGACTCTCCTTGATTTATGCCAGAAAAGGGAACTAATGGACCCCTTTCCAGCAGATGGACATAAAGATTACAGAAAATAAAGGATGGGCACACAAGCAACTGAGGCCCTGATTAATTTGAGCACGTGTTTAAATACTTAAATCCCCCTGAAATAATGGGACTTAAGTATATGCTTAAAGTTTAGCATATCCTGAGTGCTTTGCTGAATTGAGGCCTGAAAGATTACAAGTGTATTCATATGGAGCCAAGTTCTGCCTGCAAACTCATGTGCACACCTTCTAACAGACCACGTGCATCTTAAGACAAAATTTCACCCACAAACTTTATTTTTGTAAGATGATTAGGCTTGGTTCCTCACAGGTATTTCAGTGCCTAGCTCATATTAATTTCAATGTGAGCCAGGCCACTAAATAACTTTGAGCATCTGGGCATTAATGAGAGAAATCGAATATTGGGCTACATTTTACTTCTCATTTTAGATCCAGTATAGTTTAAAATTACCCCAGATTGGTGACCCTGTTTTGTTCCAAAAGCTTTCTGATAGGAGAGAAAAACTTTGACTGAACAATGTTCACAGCAGCATTATCAATCAAAATATGGTCAGCACATTCCAGAGTATTTTCTGCTAGGTTTCATTTTTATCAAATAAATAATTGAAAACGTAGACCCTTCTTCTGCAGTTCTCATCAGGCTTCTTATTGCTGGGCAAACAACATGCTTACAAATCATAGTAGCATCCTTTAGGTAATACACATGGTAATAGGCATGGCTAGGGAATATCATCATATCTTAACAATTTAGGAGATGAAGGGGAGAAACTTTAATGCTTTGCATGAATTTACTTTTACAACATGCCATAAAGATTAAAAATACATTCTACACAAGTGCAGTATTTAATGTAGCACTTTAATTACATTCAAGTGTGTTACTAAATAGTCTTGAGAAAACCTTAATGACCAGCTGTTCTACCCCCTTCCCATATGTCAGAAATTGTTTCAGAAATCACATTCTGGGCCAGTAAGGTTGTATAATTAGACAGTGTATAGTTAACACTTCTAGATTTTCCTCTTAAACTGTGGACCCTTTTCACTAACATATTGTGGGATCGTGCCAGTTTGGCACAATACAATTATGCAGTGTGCCAGACGGCAACTGAGATGCACAAACTCTGAGACATGTTATGATTGCACCATTATCTTTTTATATCTTTTTCATCATTAGGATTGGATGCTTTTGGTGCTAAGTAAGATCCAGACTTTTATAGCTGACAAATAAACTTAGTAAATAGGACTATAAATTTTTAATATTCCTTTCATAATGCAATTTGTCTCATCAGAATTAGATGTTACTACTACCCTGCATCACTTTTAACCAAAAAAGGCATCATTCCAATAACATTAAATACATACAAAAATTCCAAAGGAGATGCTTTTGCTGAAGAGGCTACTCTTCTTGGCTTGCATTCAGGAAGGTACTAAAACATATACATAACTTTAAGCACCTTTAACACATTCCAGGCAGAATAAACACACAGGCAAACTAGGCACAATTCAAGGGATGGGGAGTAGGGCCCCACACACAACTGTACAGTACACACACAGCAGCTGCATTGGCCAGATGTGAGTGGTGCTGCAACCCCAGATGCTAGATCACAATGCCACTCACTCAGATTTGGACCAGCTGCCCCTCCAAGCAATAGCAGGGCGAGCAGCCGGCCCTAGCACATCTACAGATGTCTGTTGTTATTCATGAAACAGTAGGGGCCCAGACATGTATATTTGTCTAGGGCCTAACAATGAGTTAATCCAGACCCGAGCAAATGAGTATTGAGTGAGATTGCTCACTTGCTTAAGTTTAAGCATATGTTGAATTAAAATGCTTATTCCAAACAAAAAACAAGTAATCTTTTCTAAAGGAAGCACACGGACTGCTTGTTCTTTCAACCCATCCCATTCTCCCCAGTGTCTAAAAAAGACAATACGTCTCTTCTGGGATGATTATAAGATTGTTAGACAAAACACATACACAATTTCCAGTGGAGGGAAATTGGTGTGAATCTGTTAAGATCAAGCCACAAATATACCCTGAACAGCATTTTTGCTTTTGAAAAACGGGGGAGGGGAGAAACTCCACTGTTCTGATAACAGAGATTTACCACCATTTTTTCTAAGCTTGAATTTCCAAAGACTTATTTAGATGTAAGCAATGACAGCTGTAATCATGTTTTAAATCTTGCTTTGTATCCTTAGTTATAATGTTGTTCAATTAATATTCAGAATAATGGAAGTGATGTGCCCCTTTGAAAAAAGACTTGAATGCAGGCCAAAGCTTTGGGAAACTGATTCTCAAGAGGATTAATCAGCATTTAAAACTTGCATTAATAAAAATCTGATCTTCTACTGCGTGGTGTGCATAATACTTTTCGTTTTTAAGCATTTTATTTTAATAGTGTGGTATATGCTATGTCCTGATTTTTAAAGGGATTTCAAAAATCTAACTCCTTCAGATCAATCCTGCTTTGACCCCTGTCCATTCTTTTACTGAATATAAAAATATTAAAGGAAACCTTACAGCTGCACAAAATATTTCCATTACTATAGAGAAGTGGGAGCATTTGGAAATAGATATGATCTGGGTGGAGTTTCCACAGAAATTTACGTTAGGAAAATCATTAATTTAACATAAAGCTAAGCAGGCCACAATTCTTTAAAAGTCTGGTGTTAACGTGTCATGAAAACACATGGACCCATAACTAGGACTCTACATTGTTAAGCACTAGGTTATAAGGATTGTTCTTGTAGTCAATCGCGGACAGAAATGAGCCTACAACTGAAAGGCAAATCTAATCTACATTTTGTTTTGCTTTCCTGATCTTATTAATGGGTTAGTAAAACAAGAGGATTTTGTATAAAGTTTTGAGTATAAATTCAATTCTACTAAGCCAGCTAATTTATCGTGCTAATGTCTTGGTAATTAGCAAAATAGTTTGATGTCAAATGCAAAAACTAGATGCATTTTATGAACACTTGAAAAACATTCTTTCTTGTGAAGGCCATGTTTTTTGTGTAGTACAAGTCTCACTCGTGTTTTTACTATGCAAAAGTCTCACTCATGTTTTCCTATGATGTGAAGAAGTCTAGTTGAGAAATGCTTGTATTCTGATTCATTTTATTAAATGGCAGCGTTTTATGCTGTATGTACCATCTGCTTTTACTTTGTTACAGATCCAATTTGATGCTTCAGTTCATCATAAAAGTAATAGGTCTCCTAAATGGTGCCAAAGGTTGATTTATAAGTTTTTTTTTAAAAAATCCCCACTGCCTTTTATTAAAATAAATACATGGGGTTTTAAAAATAACTATAAAGTGTATTTTATCAAGTGGAATGTCAAAAATTATAATATCTAATGTACAAAACATTCTGATTCGATTCAGAAGGATCACAGAGGAAAATGAATGACAAAAACAGGCATCCTTCACATTGAGTGAACACATAGCCACAATGAGATATGCAGAAAACCTAAGGTCCTTTGGCTTGGGTTTTTTTCTTTCATTTAAAAAGTCCTTGGAGTTTATCAGCATTTATCCAAAAATTTAAAAAATGGGTGAAAAAAATCGGTAAAAATTCAAGACAAAGGTTAGAGGGCAGGGAGTTGGATGGGTGCTCTGGTGGAAGTGGGTGTGGCAGTTGAGGAACCCTTCGGCTCCCCTGAGGGCCTGTCACTGTAGTGATTGTGACGTTTTACCTGCCGGGGCCAGCTTCCCGCCCATCTCACTCTTCCACTGCAGAGCAGCATACATCAAGCAGAAATGTCTGAGTTTTATGGCACTTCAAAAATGTGGGTGAAAGTTGGTCACCCCCAATGGCTATTGTTAAACCCAGGAATGTGGGGGTAGGGGATTGGTAAAAACTGAATGTGAAGTGTTCTTGATAATAGAGAGCAGTTGTGGTGCAGCCTCCATTGGCTGGGGATGCCTTCTTTCAATTAGTCGATTCAATCCATAGTCTAGGAGTAGTCTTGAATGCTTCACTGCTCCCTCAGCATCACCCATAGGAACGGTTTCTATAATCTCCAGGTGGCTAGGAGAGCGTCCCATTACTGCAGATAATGATGTGACCTCCATTTTTCATGCCCTCATCTCTTCTCCGCTGGCCTATAGAAATGTGATGGACCGGGGCATGAAATCTTCAGCACTGAAAAACCTCCAGCGAGTACAGAGTGCTGTAGCATGTCTCTTCCCCATGCATGTGTACAATAGGCATGATGTGCGCATACACGCCTGGAACAGTGTCTGGTCTCAGTTGTGCTGTTGTTAGTCTGGAGTGACTCCATGGAAGTGAAGTGATCTCAGTGTTGCTGAGAACAGGATCCAGCTCAATGGACTAGCCAAGTGAGCAGAGACAGTAGAACTGATCCCCAATTCCCATGCCCATGAAAGGGATGGGAACAGTGATATGTGTAATGCTATGGATAGGGCTCTACCATATTCAGGAGAAATGTATCACAGACTGTGAAATCTGGTCCCGCGCCATGTGCAATCTGGTCCCCCCGCCATATGCAGTCTGGTCCCTCCACCATGTGCAATCTGGTCCCCCACCATGTGTAGTCTGGTCCTCCCACCATGTGCAGTCTGGTCCCCCCACCATATGCAATCTGGTCCCCCACCATGTGCAGTCTGGTCCCCCACCATGTGCAGTCTGGCTGATGTAGGGAGCTTGTGGCATTGCTACCCTAAGTTCTGTTCTGGGTGGTGAAAGAGCAGTGGCTCTGAAGGCAGTGCCGCCACCAGTAGCAGCACAAAAGTGAGGGTAGCATGTTATGGGGGATGTCCATGGGGGGTGCTGTGGGCACTGTGGTCAGGGGTGTGTGTGCTGTGATCACCCCATGCCCACAGAGCCAGCCCCAAACCCCGTTAGCCTCCCAGTGCTGGAGAGGAGCAGAGCTGAAGGTTCCCTCGACAGGGGCTCCTACCGAGCACTGGGCTCCAGCCGCTAGTCACAGGCTGCAGAAGGAGAAGCAGGGGCGGATATAGGGCAGGGCGAGTGGGACGGCCGCCCCGGGTCCCACGCTTCAAAAAGCCCCGCGCATGCGCCGTGGCGCCACCGCGCATGTGCCGTGGCAAAGGGGGGCCCCGCAAAATTGTGCTGCCCTGGGCCCCACAAAATGGTCATCTGCCCCTGGGGAGAAGACTTCCTTTTCACCTTTGTGGGCCGCTTCCAGGGCTGGTCAGACCCCCCCCTCCGGCACATAAGTACAGTACTATACCATGCCACCCTCACTACTACACAGCTGTCTTCAGAGCTGGGCTCATGGCCAGCACTTGCCACTCTTCAGCTGCCCATCTTTGAAGGCAGCACCATAGCTACAAGCAGAAGTAAGGGTGGCAATACCATGAACCCTCCTCCCTACAATAGCCTGCCCCCCCCCCCACTTACAATACAATGACATCTCAGATTTAAATTGCTGCAACCATTAAATGTAAGATGTTTTAAATCCCATGACTGTGAAGTTTATCACAATGGGTGTGAATTTGGTAGGGCCTTAATGATGGACAAAGTGGGTCTGTACTTCTCTTATGGCAGGCATTAGTCTTACACTGGGGCAGATCCTCAGTATGTATAAATTGAAGCCAATGGCGCTATGCCAATGTACACCAGCTAAGGAACTGTCTCCCTAAGTTCTGTGTGGCTGCAGAAGAATCCGCGGAACTGCTATTTACAGAGTAAAGTGTTACTCCATGAGTGAAACGTTGGCCCCAGTGAAATAAATGGCAAAAAATCCATTCATTTCAATAGCGTGCAAATGTCACTTTTCGTGAATAAGGGTGGCAGAACAGAGCCCTGAGTTTGAGGAACTCTGCTTTAAAAGGTAATTCTGAACTGAAATTTAACAAACCATTGTTTAAAACAAAAGTAAGATTAAAGTTTGAAAAAAATGATAAGCTATTTTGGGAGACAATTGTTTTCAATCAAGTGAACTTGGCGGTTTTTAGAATTTCATTTTTTTTCTAGACATTCCCCTCCCTCAAATAGGGCAGTGCTCGCAACCCCATTTTGCAGATGTGTAACAGAGGCCCAGAGAGACTAAGTAACTTGAGCACACAGGAGGTCTCCGGGACAGCTTTCTTTAGCCAGATGCTGGTCAGCTCTTTAGCCAGATGCTAGCATCTTAGCCACTGAACTCCCTCTGGCTAAAGAAAGCAATGGCAACCTTACTTTTGAAACTGATTATTTTGATGGTTGAATCACAGCTTTTAAACATAGAGGTTCCCGCTGCATACATACCCCCAGTATGTTCCTCAGGACAGCATGGATTTAGTCCCTATACTTCAATTCACCATGCAGAGGCAGACTGCTGGGCCCCTGGGCTCCACATAGGCATGCCATGTTCCTGGGCCCTTTCAGTCACAGGAGCGGGCTGAAGGCTTAGCTCTTCAAAGGTATTCAGGCACCTTATTCCCCCTGAACTCAAGGGGAGTTAGGTGTCTCAATGCTTTTGAAAATGGCCTTAACACTTTGCACTTGACTGTGGTTAGCCCTTATGCGGCCATACAGTGGGGAGAGGGCTTGCAAAGCCATAGGCACCATCCCCTCAGCAGGTGCCACATTCAGGCAGCTTAGCCCCAAGGGTGTCATGACTTTGTTATAAAACCAAAAGGGAAAGAGATGGAAAAGACCCAAAGTGACTTAGGAACCTCAATGCCATGTGTTAAAGTGATTTGGACACTTGGGACAATAGGCTGTAATGGACCCAGAGGACTTGAAAATCACCAATATCCCACAGAGCTCAGCTCCTCAATGGCTCTCTGCATGTAGGCAGGATGGGCCACTGTGGGCAGTGCTTCTGCATGTGGGAGGGACAATGTTGCATATAGTACAACAGCCACAATCTATAACCTCAAGATCCTGTTTGCCTAAGCTGGGTAGTCAAGAAATCAGATAGCTACGGACCTTGTCTTTCCTCCCACTTTTCTAGCTGCTGTTTGTTATATCCTTGCTGCTCTGTTAAAGCCTTTGTTGATTCTTTGAACTCATTGGGGCAAAGGCCTCTATTCTGTGTGTTTTCAGGGAAACAAAATAGCACTTTCGCAAGTGCAACGAGATAATACATAATCCTGAATTATTTGCTGCAAAATGATTTATTCTTTAGAATCAATGACAAGCAGACCTTTGTAGAAAGGCATCTGTTTCTTGTCTGTGAAATGCACATTTCACATCAAATCAGAAGCTACTTATCTGCTCCACTGTATCTGCTTTCTGTTCTCTTTTTATTGTTCTTCAAAAGCATTTAGCGCCATGGGTCAAGATGTTCAGAAAAGTGATTTTTGGCTACTTCAATTTTTAGGTGTTTTTGATAATTTTTCTGACATGTAAATGTAGTTTGGTATGAGGTAGGTTAGTGTTCTACATGATTGTAAAAGTTCAAACATACCCATGATCATTTGTAGAGATCATAGGTGAAAGGCTTGATGTGACTTAAATGGGACCCAGATTTGACCCACCTCTCGTTTTGTTTTTTGCAAAAGAGACACTCAGGAGGTGTTGCCAAAGCAAGAGTCCTTCAAATTTCATTTGCTCATTTCTTGGAAATAGAGTTGATCCAAAGTCAATTCTGCCCTCATTTTTCTCTGAATTTAGGTGGGAATTAGATCTAAGCTACCTCAGTTTCTGATTTTGGTGTTACTAAACCAAAATCTGTTAGGGAATACAAATACAGACTCAAACTCAAGGCATTTTTTGAACTTCTCAACTCCCTAGCTTTGCCAATCTCTAATTTTCTTCTAAATGGTTATCCACTGAATGGGAACAATGGCCCTGCCACCTAAAACAAATGAGGCTGTAACTTCCGTTGTATAACCTTCTGCAGTAGGTTCTCTTTCGGCCGTATCTTCCTATATAATTCCTTGTTGGTGACCTTCTGCATCCATCCTATTCTCAGGATCTTTCTATAACAACTCTTCTTGAATGCCAATATCCTTCTCTTTGAATCTTTCATTATCACCCATGTCTCACACCTGTACAACATGCTGCTAAATACACACATTTTCAAGATGCTCAGTTTTGTTCCTAAGCTAATCATTTTACTTTTCCAGATCTTATCCATCGCCTTCAAACGCGCTCTTGCTTTCACTATTCTAGTCGCTATTTCCTCCTTACAGTCTAGATCATACGTCATGTTGCTCCCCAAAAACGTGAGCTTCTCTTCGTTCTCTAGTTCAATCCCATCTACACTGATCTTCCTTCCTATTTCCTTATCTCCAAATACCATTGCCTTTGTTTTATTGATATTCATAATCAGTCCATACCACTTCCCTTCCTCATTTAGCACCTGCACCGTTCTCATTAACTTCTCTTCATCTTCCTCGATGATAACTATATCATCCGTGAACCTCAAGTTGTTAATTCTCATCCCATGCACCGATATCCCTTCTACCGCTTCCTTGATCTTGTGCATCGCTCTTTCTAGATGTGTGATGAAGATACTCAGCAATATTGGATCTCCTTGTCTCGTACCTCCACTCGTTCTAAACCAACTTCCCAACTCTCCGCATTATTGTTGCGTCCCCGTTATTGTTGATATCCTTCAACAATTGTATCAGTCTGCTATCCACTCTGTATGACTCCAATACCACCCAAGTCACTTTCTGATCTTGCAGTTAGACATGTGCTTACATATCCTTCCTCCCGGAGGATGCTCAGCTTACAATTTTCATAGAATCATAGAATCCTAGGGCTAGAAGAGACCTCAGGAGGTCATCAGGTCCATCCTCCTGCCCAAAGCAAGACCAACATGAATTTTGACAGAAATTTTAAAAAAATGAAAATAGTGGTGATAGCAGGTACATATAATTGGCCTGATCCTGCAGCAATGTTATTTGATAAATGGACATTTTCTGAACATTAGTAAGGCTCCAAATGCATAATATAAAATGTAGATATAATAGGTACAATGAATATGTATTCATTTTGCCAATATTAGCTGGTTGTTCTGGAACATAGATGATGCTGTTCATAAAGCAGAGTCATAATAAAGTTATCCAATAAAGTTATTGTAACTATCCTAATTAGTTGGGAAGTGATCTTGTTGAGGGTTAAGTAACATTTTTCTGCCATGTAGGTCTGCATTATACTTGGCTGATTGGCTTTTTTTCCCTGTTAACGGTTTATACTTGGGTTTGGTTGTACAGTGCTTATGTGCAACAAAAGAGATACTTTACAAATGAAGTAAATAAATCAATAAATCTGACTCCAAACTCACACGGAATCAGAAATACATACTTTCCTTATTTTCCCTTATGTCTTCTTGTATCTCTTAAGAGCATGTTTGGAGATCACATTTGTTGTAGTAAGTTTGTCCTGCCAAGATAACAGATTTCTAAAAGACTGCAACTATCCCTTGATGTGTATTTTGACATAAAATACAAAAAACCCAATATCCTATATTCTGGGAATGAATTTACTTTGTTATTTTTCTTCCCCTTAGCATTCTCCTTTTGCCATTTTCAATTCTCTTTTGGCACACACTTTAGAAAGACCACATCCGCAGCTGAATAGTTAAGCAAAGGAAACTAACACAAATAATCACTTTCTGGTACTTTAAAATATTCTAATTTTTTAATGGAGAAAATGCATTCTTAAATTAAATATGCATAATAAGTAATACTAATAATAAGAAGAAAGTGGGAGATGTGAGACTGAATATAGTGTTGCAAGCAAAATGCATTTGATTTGCTGGGTATAAAAGCTGGCTGAATCAGTAAGAATCAGTGGGGGGAAAAATAAAGAGAGAGAACCTCATAATGCTTATAAATTGTCCATAATTGTATGGATTTTAAATATAAAAAGTTGGCAGTGGCAAAAGCTAAAAGCCATTAGGAGAGATACTATTGTGCGATACATCAGTACTAGCAACTTTTAATCTTAGGGAAAAATCTAACTAGAATTTTCTAAAATTTTGATAATACTTGAGGCTTGTCTTGATGTTTACTACAATGCTGCCATTGTTCAAAATGACATGGCCTAATGCATAGATGAATCCTGCTTGAAAAGAGCTACTAATTAACATGAATAGTCTTCCTCTGAGAAGGTCATTTATTGCAAAGTTCATTTTTTCAGCTGAGCATTGCTAAAGTAGCCACCCCTCAGTAACAGCCATTAGATTAAGAGACTTAGGTCTGTTCTCTTCCTGACATTGGGTCAGGGTTTTCAAAGAAAGTCTCTTCCTTGCCAAGAAGCCCTTAAAGTAATATTTGAATAGGCAAAGAATGGATGTAATTACATTGTAAATATTTCTGTCGTTATTGAATTAATGAAGATCGCTCTATTCATCCCTGAAAACAAGTCTTCCTAATTTGATGGCCCAGCTCAAATCTTTCCCTGTGGGAGCTTGAATTTCCTCAATCATAACCAGTAATTAAAATAGAGAGATACTGAATATTCAGCTTTAAGTGTGTGCATATATAGTCACCTATGGCAAAATATTAGAGCTGTCATAGCATACTCCCTATGCTGGCCCCAGTATAGTTTTCACCTTCTCAAGATCATGTAGGTTTCAAAGAGCTGTTGATCACCAGGAAACAAAAGGAAATTTCTTAGGGCTTCCCCCTGTCAAAGGCTGACTGAGCATTCTGGCAACAAAGCACTTAAGCAGCTGCTTAACTTTAAGCATGGGAGTACTCATATTTATGTTTAAAAGCATAGCTGGACTGGGTTGAGAGGTCTCAGCAGCTTGCAGGGTTGAGTGCTTACTGAGAGCATAATTCTCACCCTTTTTATCCTTCTGACAATTTAATTCAGTACTGAAGTGCACACTAGAATCCAAAACGAGGAGGAGCGGAGCCTGCACAGAGGGGAAAGATATACACCCAAGCATGGGACACATTTTTTAGCATCTGATTTTCCCTTCGCTACCTTGGGTGTTTGTCTCTAGTTACTCCTGCAGTTGGACAGCAGCCCCACAGTACAGTTATGCTCTGGAGTTTGGGGACCAGTGTTAGATGTTGGAGGCCTGCCCAGAGCCACCTATATCATGCTGCAAGATGAGCTCTACAGTAAATCTGCTTATATTTGTATATTATAATTCATTCATTTAACAAATGTTAGTGGAAACAACTGAAACACATGTTAGGACTTTCCAAGATTGTAAAATCTTTGGGGCAGGGACCATATCCCCTATTTGCTTGTACAGAAGATAGAGGAGTGGGACCTTGGTATTGATTGGGACCTATAAGCATTAAGGCTTGGAGCATTGATTGATAAACAGAATCTAAGCAGTTCCAAAAGAATTTCCCATTTGCGGTTCCATCTTCCCAGGAGGGATGAAAAAACTGTAAGTTTCAGTTTGTGGAGTTTCTTTCAAAGCATTCCATTGGGAGGCAAGGATTCTCTCCCACTGCTGTGGAACTGGCCTGCAGGAAGGTTGGGGTTAGTCCTGCCTTGAGCAGGGGGTTGGATTAGATGGCCTCCTGAGGTCTCTTCCAACCCAAATCTGCTATGATTCTATGGTAAGGTGTGCTGAGATCTCTCAGACTCACTGATGTCCTGAGACTGGCACAGAAGACCTATGGATCCATGGCATTCAAAGATCAGATCCATTTGTCTGGCAGCTCTGGGTCCCCTTCCTGTATGAGCCCATAGATTTTCTGCCAGCCACTGCCTGAAAGTGAGGATTAGGAATTCAAAGTACGGAAGGGTCAGCATTATCTTCCATTAGGAAATTCCCCAGCTTTGCCAGAGAATGGTGTCCTAAAGAGCAGCAGTCTACCCCAGTACCCTCCTATTCCCTGCATGCTCAGAGTCCTGTCCCCACATGCTTGGGCAGGAAGGTAATCTGTGAGATTGAGAGGAAAGGAGGAGTGTGCTTCCGCCTGCCAGCTTCCACTGGGCTTTTGCTCCTCTGCATTTACATTAGCCGAGAGGAGCATATGGGCCTCTGAGATTTAATGTTTCATGGCTTACTTGGCTGTCACAATGTTTTACATTTCTGTGTGTTGTAACATACATGGTGATCATCTTTAAGGAAAAAAAATTGTACAGCAGGTCCCTAGATGCCCTTGCTGGGAGCAGATGTCTGAACAAGAATGTTATTAAACCCCTCTTGGATTCTCATTTCCCACCCTCTGTAAATTCTAAATTGCACCACTTACCACACACACAACCTCTCTCACTTCCCAGCAGAACTTACAATGGTTTAGGGGGGACGGAAGGTTGAAATGGGGAAACTTGCAGATTTATTGGACACTAAAACAGATTCATAATCTGTATTGATGCCATCATCCCCAACCATGTGACAACCAAAGCAGATAAGCCTATGACTGAACTGAAAAGATTTCTTAAAGCTGGTAATCGATATTGAGCAGCTCAGTCTGTCGAGCTATCAAGTTCAGAGCTAGCCACACGATGGTGGTGGGGGTTGGGAGGGGGAAATTAGAGAGGCTGACAGCAAGGCTTGTACAACTGGAGACACAAAATCAGCAATTAAGAAGGCTTTGATATGCTTGCAAATCAACCTTACATGACACTACAATGGAACAGGTAGGTAGTGCAGAGGATAGATGGGATCAGCTGAGGAGGGAGTATACAAGAACTACAGGTATACACTCTTTCATTAGGACAACAATCAGAAATAATATGGGGGGGTTCACCCTTTGCAAAGTGATGTGTGAATCTGAATGTCTCCATTTTGGAGTACACCGACTGAGATGTCAGAAAGGGGTCTGATTTCAGAATGCGCTTAATGCCTCTGCCTCTGAAAAAGAGGCCCTTTTCAGGAACCAAGAGTTGGGCACCAAAAGTCACTAGTCAGTGTTGTGAACCTAGGCAAGGAATTTCTTGCCCAGACCACGTGTCCTCAATTAGGACTAGATCAGGGAGTCTTATTCAGCCTCACTTTGCTCGTCCCCCTCCAGTGTGGGAGGACCTGCACCCCCAGATATGGAATTTGGGAAGAGCCTCTCTGCTCTCCCCACAACTTCCCTCAACAGCTGCCAAAGTCATCCTCTGCAGAGCTGAGGATCTGCCTGCGGGGACAAGTGGGAGCCCTGGTTTGGGAGTGAGAAAAGGACACACATCATTCCCCACCAAGTCTTCAGGGGTTCCACAGCAAAGTTAATACAGAGGGGCTGTGTCTATACTGGCGCGATCTTGCGCCAGAGCTTTTCAAATGAGGCTCAGCGTGGAATATCACCGAGCCTCATTTGCATAACTAATGAGCCACCATTTTTGCGGAAGAGGCTCTTGTGCAAGACGGAGCTGTCTACACTGCCCCTTCTTGCGCAAGAAAAACCCTCTTGCGCAAAGCCGTTATGCTGATTATTTTCAGGCATAACGGCTTTGCGCAAGAGGGTTTTTCTTGCGCAAGAAGGGGCAGTGTAGACAGCTCCGTCTTGCACAAGAGCCTCTTCCGCAAAAATGGCGGCTCATTAGTTATGCAAATGAGGCTCGGCGATATTCCACGCTGAGCCTCATTTGCATAGCTCTGGCACAAGATCGCGCCAGTATAGACACAGCCAGGGAGTATTGACTATTGACTTTTCCCACATCTGCCTTGTGTGCTGTGAAACTCCCATCCTACTCTTGAATGGTAGTATCCAGTGGGGCAGCGCTTGGTATCACATTGTCTATAGATTCTCCAAAAGGGCAGAACTCACTTCCAGGTCCTTGTGCATGGGAAACAACCCCCAGCTCTGGTAAGACAGGAGAGAGAAAACTGTGATGAGAACGTTCCAAGTTTTCCTGCTCATCGGGGTCCCCTCCATGACGTTCTTCATTTCAAGGGGGAGTTCTGCTTGAAATGAATGGTCTAATCTTGCCCTGAGTAAAGACTAAGGATTTAGCTCTTAATGAGCCAATACGTCCACCCTTCAGCGAGGAAGCTATCTATGCTATTATTATCCAGAGCACAAAATATAAAGCATGAGAACAAATTGTCACTCAACCATAGGATGTGTGGTACCTTTCCATGCACAAGCCCCAATATTCTTTTCCTGCCAACTTCAGTGGAGAATGAAAGGAAGCTGATGCCCATCAAAATAAGTTGTCCAATGGTAACACCTTAAACAGCAGCTTTTTCTAGAAAGGGAAGGAAGCATTTTGCATGGACATGCCTTGTTTCCATAGGAGGAATGAGTTCTATGGATCCAGGATTGGTTAGAAGGACTTACACAACAGAGGTGAAAGTTGGGTTAGATGGATATTCTGGTTCAAGTGCAGTTTACAGTATGATATTTTTGATAACATAGTCTTCCTGGGGAAGAACGGGAGGTGCTTTTCTCTTTTTAAATCTCTGATTAGTGGCAGTGTGTCATGTGTCATGTCACTACTTCAATAAATTCCAATTGTGGAACATTTTGGGAGCACATGAGAGTGAGCGTTTGTCTTGAAAGACAGAGCAAACAGAAATTAATAATCATGTTTCCCTTGTTATATTTACTGTTTTCCTTCTAAAGGGAATATTAGTCCACTAAGAGATTCATAATTAGGAGCACGCCAGATGGGTTATCAATGTGGTTTTAAATTTTTATACATAGAGTGCTTGCATTTTTTTAGGAGATGCTTTGGTTGCATGTACAGTAGTTAAATATAAATATCTTGTATAAGGGGGCTACTAACTGCTCCATGATTTTAAATCTGTGTTTACTTAATCTCCCCACCACTTTTGGGGGGGGGGGATGGGCTAGTGGGATAGATGAACTGAATGGACTTACCAGATGGAAGAATAAAACTGGAAAGCAGAATAGAGATCCAGACCTCTCAGCTAGTAAAAAGCTGAGAGCTTTAGCTCATTTAAAAAAAAAAGGCTGGAAACAATCAGCTATGCTGGGATTCTGGACATCTCACTTGAAGTGATATGGAAGAGGTGATTTTGTCAGGAAGCTGGAATGCATGTATTCTATAATCATGTTGCAGTCAAATCGGAGTGTCAGTGTGGAGAAAGGGCTGGGGGTGAACCCAGTAACTGGCTGATTCAGCTCAGGTAGTGAGTGATTTATTCATGAAGTAACCTCAAAATGGGGGACTCAAATGGGGCTTGGCAACCATGATGTAACAAACACACATGATGAAGCCAACCATTCCTAAAGAAATCTCACCCATCCTGAGGAAGCTGTGATAGGAACACTGGGTTTTAGGTTCCCCAGATACCATCTCTGCTCTTCCAGCTGGAGGAACTTTCTTCTAACTAACAGCGATAGTAAGTCCCTTATTCTTACAGGTAGCCAGTCACTAGAGGGTGACATGACCATATGCCTGCATAGATGCAGAAAGCAGTTTTGATCTGTTTTCTTTGACCTACAGTACAAATCTAATTAAACCCAAAACTCAGGTGTGTCTCTTAGGGCGCGTCCACACTGCACCCTTATCTTGAAACAAGCTACACAAGTTGATACCGGAAGTATCCCGAAATAGCGCTGCTGTCTAGACGTACCCCAAGAGTTCTTCAAAGCTGTCATAACTTTATCATGCTTCAGGGCTGCTGACAAATATAAATGACCTTAGTGCTGGTCTCTAAGCTCCTTCACTCATGTACCTCTCCTGTTTATCTAAAGGTTTTAGAAATCCTATAACAGGACTGAACCATGTACTGTATAACGGTGACCAAGACATTCACTCAATTTCAGAGGAGTAGCCATGTTAGTCTGTAGCTGAGAAAAATTTAAAAAACAACAAATAGTTTTGCAGCACTTTCTCCATTCATCTGAAGAAGAGGGTTGTGCTCACAAAAGCTCATGATACATTTGCATTTTTTGTTAGTCTCTAACAGTGCCGCAAGACTATCGGTTATTTTTTAAGTGTATTCATTCTATTTGTTACTAAATGAGGAGAGATAAAAACACCAGACAGGATAGTTCAAAACTGCTAAACAGTCAGTCAGTCTTAGAGGGATGGGAAACTAGCCTGTAAACAGAGTGAGATTTAATATAGCCACATTTAAGGTAGTACACGAACTGAGAAATAATTATATAGATTAGAGACACACAACACAAGATTCACCTTCAGAGCTTTGGGAAACTTCAAATCTTCAGTAAGATGTGGATGTGAATTTCAAAGCATAGGCCTATTTGTATAATGAGAATGAATTAAATGTGAATACCCACAAGTTTATAGGATCTAAATCCATGATTTGGACTTATTTCCACACACAAGGTGGGAGACTGCTACACTTACAGCAGAAATATAGACAATTTTCTAAAGGTTTTTAATTGATACATGCTTACAATACAATACATTACAAAAGGGAAAAGAAAGGAAACTTCCATCTTTAGGTGGATATATAAAATGGTAACTTGCAAAATAAAAGGGGCCGTTATGCCTGTTGATGCTGTTTTGATAAGACTGCACTTGGAATACTGCATGCAGTTTTTGGTCCTTCATTATGAAAATTATATTGAGAAGTTAGAGGTGGGGTTTTCAAACTCTGGGTCGCGACTTGTAAAGGCAAGCCACTAGCTGGCCACGAAACTCTTTGTTTACCTGCGCCTCCACAGGTACCAGTGATCGCAGCTCCAGTTGACTGTGGATCGCTGTTCCCGGCCAATGGGAGCTGCAGGGAAGCAGTGTCCCAGTTCACACCACTTCCTGCAGCTCCTGTTGGCCAGGAAGGGTGATCTGTGGCCAATGGGAGCAGCAATTGCCTGTACCTGCAGAGGCGCAAGGGAGGAGCATTTTCAAAAGAGCTTAACTCACTTAAGAGCATAAATTCCAATGAAGTATGCCTAAATCACCTTAAAAATATTCATGTTAGGTGCTTAGGTTTTTTTGAAAATCACAGTAGGCACCTAAATACCATTAAAAATTTGGCCCTAATCTTTTTGAAAAGTTCCACCCCTTGTCATCTTTCCAGTCTAGATTTCCCCTTTCTTTGTCTATCTATATGCCCCCATACCGTATGAGCACTTCACAAGGTTTCATCTATTTACTCTCAAAGCAAACCAGAGGTAGGGAAAGGTCTTATCTTCATTTGATATCTGGGGGAATTGAGGCATAGCAAGATGAAGTGATTTGCACAAGATCACATGGGAAAACTGTGGCAGATCAAAGAATTGAACCCAGGTTTCTGCTAGTATCTTCATCACGGGACAGTTGGGCCATCTATAGGACTATTAATATGGATACTATCTAACTAGAAATATGTTGTCTGACATCTAATGTTCCACTGATAGGACTTCATTTAACTGGACTGGGAAAAGGTGATTCAAGGAAAAGGATGGCACTCTGGAAATATCTGAGAGGTATTGCAATGGTACAAGCATAAAATATTCAAGATAGAAGAAAAAGAAGTTTGGTGATAATCAGTTCCTTACAGTGCTTAGGGAGGTAGTTGAAGCATCATTTAAAATAGTTTGGAGAAAACACTAGTGAGAGTTGGGTAAAGAAAGATCGTACAAGATGTGGTATTGGTCCAACAGAGTCTCTATGTTTGTATGTGGCCAAAGGTGATATTTAATTTGTGATATTAATTAGGGCTTTATTTAACTCAGATTCAAGATCCACAGCTGCTGATTATACAATGCTGAGCATTAGATAGTATCCATATTAATAGTGGATAGGAAAATGTGAGCATGGTGTACAGTATACACCGTTATCCAAACAGCATGGGGACGCGTAGAAGGCTGCCTGCACTGCCGCAGGGCTAGTGACATACATTCCCCGCATGTGTGCAGGGGAGTGGGGCAGGAGAGTGGGGAGGCAGGAGTCCCTGGCTAAGGATCTGTTCTGCCTTACCAGCGCTGCAGCCCTCCCCACACCTAACGTGTGAAAGGATCCAGTGTCACTGGCCCTGTAGCAACACATGGACCTCTCTACTGTCCCGCCAACACTTACTTCCATGACATCAGGGAGGCAAGGGGTCCCTGTGCTGCCACTAGAGCCATTCAAAGGGTATGTCTACACTGCATTCCTCTTTCGAGAGAGGAATGCAAATGCAGCTGAGCGAAATTGCAAATGAAGTGCGGATGTGAATTTCCCGTGCTTCATTTGCATAATCGTGTCTGGGCGCTATTTTGAAATACCCTATTTCGAAAAAAGAAACGCTGTCTAGATGCGTTTTTTTCGAAAGAAAACCCTTCTTTCAAAATTGCCCTTAAACCTCATTTTATAAGGAGTAAGGGTAATTTCGAAAGAGGAATGCAGTGTAGACATACCCATAGAATCATAAGACTAGAAGGGACCTCAAGAGGTCACCAGCACTCAAGGGAGAAATATTATCTAGACCACCCCTCACAAGTGTCCATCTAACCTGCTCTTAAGAATTTCCAGAGATGGAGATTCCACAACCTCCCTAGGCAACTTATTCCAGTGTTTAACCCCCCTGACAGGTAGTTTTTTCAAATGTCCAACCTAAACCTCCCTTGCTGCAATTGAAGCTCATTACTTCTTATCCCATCCTCTGAGTTTAAGGAGAACATTTTTTCTCCCTTCCCCTTGTGACAACCTTTTATGCCCTTGAAGACTGTTATCACCCCCCACTCCCTCGGTTTTCTCTTTTCCAAACTAAACAAACACATTTTTTTTCAATCTTCCCTCAGTGGTCATGTTTTCTAGAACTTTAATCATTTTTTTTTGCTCTTCTCTGGACATTCTCAAATTTGTCCCCATCTTTCCTGAAGTGTGGTGCCCAGAATTGGAAACACTACTCCAGCTAAGATCAAATCAGTTTGGAGTCGAGAAGAAGGCTTATTTCTTGTGTCTTGCACGCAACATTCCTGCTAATACATCCCAGAATGATGATTCCTTTGCTGTCTTTTTGCAATAGTGTCACTCTGTTCGATCATATTTAGCTTATGATCCGCTATGACTGCTGATCCCTGGTGGCCTCCCCTGCACCCAAGGGCTTGTTTTCACACTCTCAATCCTGGCCAATGGTCTTTGCTCTATTATCTGGATCACCACATTATCTGAATCCTTTTCTTGTTTCACAACATGAGATATAGGGGACTCAAGAAAGGGATTTGAATAATACAAAGGATCAGATAATAGGGGTTTGGATGAATGGGAGTATAAAGTATTGAGCAGAAAATGATAAAAAACATGTAAGTGCAATGTCCCTTTTTCACCCCCTGAAGCAGCACTAAGAATATGTTTGGAGTGCTTCAAAGGAGATACTAAGTGGAATACATACTCACCCTAGCTCTCCTAGCTCTTTACATCCATAAATCTCAAAGTGCTTGAGCTGTGCACAGAAGTGTAACTTGGTTAGTCAGAAACAGACTTTCAATACAGAGTTTTACACAAATAAGTCACCTCAGACTTTCTATTACATCTTTCTATTACCTCAGATTTCCTGGAAAGGTCTCTTCCCAGAGAGAAGACTGTAGGCCTTTCAATAGTGACGTTTGCAATGGAAAAACTTGGTTTGTGTAGTAGAACCTCATTTCTTAGACAGAATGGGACCATCAGATTTTTTTACACAAATGAAAAGAATTATGAGTGTCATTGGTACACAAGGGGGAATATAACCCAGTGCCAGATAAAGCAAATGTCTGTTCATTGCTCTACTCTTTTGAGGGCCCTGCATCTGAAGAAAGCTCAGCAACTTAGCTCAGCTGGCCTCCACCATAGCCTTTGCACCAGAGAAATAGGAAACAATTTATAGTGATGCTTGTACCGCTCTCTCCTCTTTCAGAATTACCAGAGGGGAGGCATATCACTGCCTCATCTGAAGCAAAACGTTACAGCCAACCCTGATGTACATTCCCACACATTGGCAAGATTTGCTTAAGGGCCTGTAGCTTTGTAACATATCAGACTGGTGTTTTCCTGAAGCCTGAGTCTGTACTATGTCATATGGGTGTGGAAAAGAAGGAACAATTGTGTGTGTGGGGGAGGGATGTTCAAAACGAAGAGCTGATCTGTATGTACTTTGTCAACTTTGCTCCTTTTTCTAACACTAACAGTGTCAAAAATCTTCTGTTAACATGGGCAGATGAAAAAGTTTTGACACCCCAGAACCGCAATACCCTTTCTTCATTTTTGTTTTCCCTCTTACGCTAATAACAGCAGTTACGATACGAATATTCAGCATACCATGTTTGGTCTGTTTCTTAAACTGTGATCATTATGAGACTAAACATAATAATAGGGGGGGGAAAGGTTGGATGATATTCCCTAGAGGAAAAATGCATTTCTTTTATCATCTACAGTAGTTTATTTCACATATTCATGACCCTCCTGGTATTTATTTTTATGATGAGCCATAAAAATGACAAAATACATTAGCAAAGTTCTTGGTTTATGCTAAAATGACCATATTCAAAAATAATAACAGAGACTTGTATCAGCAATGCAAAAGATGCATGAAGTAATTGGTGCTTAATTTGTACACAAACTGTCAAGGCAGTTTTCCTCACGGCCTGCATCTTCTGAATTCATTAGTCTCTAATTAAGGCCAGTTGGGACCAGCAGTTAGAAGGTTAAAGAGGTTCTGACAGCCCTAATCATTGCTCAGGAAGCTGAAAATGTATGCAAAGTCTCGGCAGATGGGGTGAGATCTGCTTCTGCCAAGTGATAACTGTTATTCCTTTGCACCTCCAAAGCTGTCATCCTAATAGGCACATTTTAAATTTATTAATGCTCTAGTTACAATGCATACACAGTCTCTAATGGTATGTCATTCAGAGTATATAAACTGAGCAATTAACGCATATTACCTGGTAATGGTAAAATTATTTGTTGCCTGTTTTGATTTTTTTTCCTTAATCCAGCAAGAACCATCATAAGCAACGACTTTTCTTTGTTCAGAAATTAAAAAAAAGAAAGAAAACAACCAAAACCAACCAAACAAGGTTCTGAGCCCCATGTGTGTTTGACTGGCATTTATTATTTGCTTCTCCAGACACAGAGTTGGAACTAACTTTACTTTGATTTTTCTCCTTTAGATTTGGAACCCAGTGACTTTTTTTGTCCAAACTCGGCATTTAAAAGTCAATGTTTTAGAGAAGTCAAATAAAGTATTAAAAAGAGGAGGGTTTGTAGCCAAATTCTCATCTTTCACATCTTTTTTTTTAAGACACTGATTTGAATTCTTCAGAAACCATCCCTCTTTGTATCTTCTAAGCCATTTTGCTGGGTATCCCACTTCTCTGTGAGAGCCATATCTAATTCCTCTGTGTAGTGCTATCCCTGTCCTTAATCCTATTTTGCTCAAAGCTGCCTAATCAACAGAAAGGGGCTTTTTTTTGGGGCAGGGGGGGAGGTTAGGTTTCTGTTGTCCATATTTAGGCTTCAGCCATGACAGGCCTTTAATTAAATGTAGCACTTGTGCAATAGTTGTTTGTGACATAGCAGCCTGCAGAATTGTAGTCTTGTGCAATGATGGTTTCTAAACTGTAGGACTGCAAGATTCCTAAACAGTCCTGATAGAGTGGTACTGTGTTACTCACAGCAAGGGAGCAATTATACAGCCAGCGACTTATAGACTGGCCAGGAACCTATTCTCCTATCAGGACAAATTGATTTATACTCTGTAAAACTAACATACAATATGAAAGAGAATGTAGGGTAATTGAACCTTGGGCCTGATTCCGCTCTCACCAGCATAAGTCACAGGTGGCTCTGATTTTAATCGATGGAATTACAGCAGTGTCAAATCAATGTGAGAGTTGAAGCAAGGCTTCTGATGATTATTCTCTGCTAAGATCCGGAGTGGAAAGGTTTTAGAGCTTAGTGACTGATAACAAGTAACAGAGATCAGCACACAATGCTCCGGCCACCCAGTATGGGCTTGTCTCCCATTCCTACTGAAGTCAACAGAACAACTCAGCTGAGCAAGGGTGCCACATTGGGTAACTCGGCTTTCTTAACAGTTAAGACCATGCAGGCTGAGTGTTTGGCACCTGAAGACACTTTTCAAAGCCTGGGCCCTCCAAGGTATTTAGGCACCTAAGTTCCACTGATTTCAATAGAGCTGGCTGGATCCCAGTGCCTCTCTTTGCCACAGGAATCATCTTAGCAGGCTTCAATAGTATTTCTATCCCATACAGGAGAAAAATGGGAAGGAGAGAAGTATAACATAACCACAATAAATTGAATGGGATGTAGAGTGGGGACAGAAAGTTGAGCCCCATTGACTGGCCTAAAGCCCTCTGTTTTGGAGAACATTATCCCAATAATCTCTGTGAGCACCACCTGGATCTCCAGTGCAGTATGACTCCTTGTAGAGATCTAATTTTCTAAGGCAGTACTTATCATTTGATGTGCAAAATTCATACAGCCTGGTATACTTTGTGGTGGTGTAAATGGTCATCATTTCTGAGGAACTATGCCAATGTAAACCAGTGGAGGGCCATGCCCTCTCTGTGTGTAATGACTGCGCATCTTGTGACAGTATTGGTTAATAACATGTCTCCTAAGTCTCTTTATTTTTTTAGGTTACCAAAATGCACCTTTCCAATGCTGTAGGCATATGTACACACATTTAAATTCAAGCTGAACCAACATCAGTTACAAACCTTCTCCACTTCCATTGCTATAACTCTTCCCACACCCACCTCTCCAGGGAAAAGAGCAGGGGCTTTGCAAGGTACCCAGAAGTTTAGAGTAGAATTGGGCTTTGTTACACCAAGGGGGCAGCAGTCTGGAAATGAGGACTCGACAGTTAGGAGGTCTTGCCAGCAGCACTCTCTTGCCATGAGGTTGGTTACCAGCGTCTCAGCTCACCTGAATTGCTTCATTGTCCTAGATGGAGGAAGGTGGCGACTGGCTTTTCTCCTCTGTCAATAAGGCCCATGCAATGCTGATGAAATGCAACACAGACTCAGGACCCAGATCACTGAGCTAGACAGGACCCAATGCCTTTAGAACTGGAGCTACAACCAAAAATCATGTAGTTGCGCTGTGGCTTCCCCTCCCTCTGACTGGCCCTCAGCAGACAAAACCAGCACATATCATGCACTGCAGATGGGACAGCGACAGAACACATGCAGCTGGCACAATGTGTCTCCTCTCGTACTGCTGGCTCCTGACCCAGCCAGCAGCCAGGCATTTCTGGGGTCAATCATTTGCAATTGCCTCACAGAAAGAAAAATGTTCAACTGCACAAATCATAATTCTCCTCTCATAATAGATTCAGTGTGTGAATCAGGGCTATTAGCCCCAGGGCAGCTGTCCTACCTGTCTCCACCCATGATTCCAAGTCCCCGTCACAGCCAATTCAAACAGAGGATGAAAGAGAGGTGTAAGTAATGTGCTCTGAAAGGTTTACTCATGGGACACAAGTCAGCAACAATGGAAAAGTTGGTGGAAGTTATAGGGCAGATACAGCTTAGTCAACAAATCAGTGCAAGTGACCAAATAGAGTAATTTGTACCAACTCACAAGGCTTTCAAAACTTGTGTAACTTGACACAAGTCTGGTGTTCTGACAGGATACTGTTCTGGTTGGGTGTAAGCTACTGAAAGTTGCCTCCACTCTTGCTAGGACTGAATGACCTCCAGAAGTACTGTGATGGAGGGGAAAGTTAAAACTCCTGCATTCCCTTATGCTCTATTGTTAGTTGCTTGCCCTGTTACCTCCTCCTCACCTGTCCCATATGCCACTTTCACCTCTCCTGTGCACACTCTGACCAGCACTACATGCCATCACTGGAAAGTTCCCACCCTAGAGAAAGTTCATCTCGCTTTGTGAGGCCGGAGTGCAAGGCATACATACATCCTTCGAGGGCACAACACTGGGCAAAGATTTCTGTCCCATGCCCAAACCTCACACTGCCAGTGTTGGGCATGTGGTAGGAGAAAAGGGACCTATGAAACTATGGCTTTGTCCTCTTTCAGCCACTGCCAGCAGGAGGATCTTAGAGCAACCCAGATCAGGCAGACGCAACAGGGGAGGGAGAATTGCCATTATGTAGCTCAACAACAGCATTACTTTTCTGAGCCATGCCCTATTATCCCAGGTTCGTTGCCTATAGTCAGTATGCAGCGACTCCAAATTTCAGCCCAGGTGGAGTGAGAGTGAGTTTTTCATTACAGAGCGAAAAAAGTTCAGGACACAGTGAAAAACTCCCTACACAGTGAATGAAGATGCTGACTTCTTGTGGCCAAGAGACGCCAGTGGTCTTTCTCCAGAGGAAGCAATACAGCACAGCCTTATTTGGAGGTTATTTTAAAATGAATTTCCTCCTTGGAGGGGGGAGGCCTAGTATGTATGTATTCTAGGCCATGTCTCCTTACGTTTCAGAAACACTCTGTTGGTTTACGTTGGGACACCAGACGTTCACTGGTGGGACATGCGGTAAGCTCTTTAGCTCTATTTACATCTGCCGCAGCTCTTCTCGGGCTCAATACAGGGCAAAAGAAAGAGCCAAGCTGTCAGTGCCATGACTGATAGCACAGGTTCCTTTGCCTGCTTGCTCAGGTGGGCTGCCAGCACTGGCATGGTGCTGGGTTCGATGGATATTCTTTTCATGGACACCCTACCAGTCGCACCTTGCTCAGGCCAGGCCATTGTGAGCCTGGGGCAGAATGGATCCTGTGGTACCAGATGGTGATAAATGATGGTGATCAGATGGCAGCATTAAGGGGAATGAATGGCTGTGTTTACATACAGTGCTCACTGCAAGATGTGAGGTGAAAAATGTGTAATGCAGTTGGACTTGAGAGCATTACAAGTGAAAGGGAGGCAGCTATTTTTCTGGGGGGACGTGTTTTCAGCTCACTGCGAGTGTAAGAATGCTCTATCCTGAGATTAGAAGGCTCTGTGCCCTGAACTGGAGGGATACCTGTCAGAAGCTAATGACATCCTAGAAGGTGGGTGTCCCTTCTCAAGCTTATACTCAGTCTCTTTTCTGGAAGGGTGTCCTGATCTTCTACAGCTAGGAGAGCAGGAGGGGATACTGGCATTCTCATTATCTCTTTACAGATCTAGCAAGAAGCTGAGCATTTCTGTGAGGGGCTCAGCCCCTCAGCACACTCTGACCTCCGGCGTTTAGGGCATGCAGTCTTTGGCGGGAGCCCTGAGCACCTGGCAGGATCAAGCCCTTTAAGCATTAATTGTTTCCATTTAATTGGAGTTTACAGACAGTTTATCTGGAAGGACGGACTGTGGCCAGAGACTTCATTGGTTTGTGTTTATTTTGGCTGCACTGCGAAAAAAACAAACCCTGCAAATGAAGTGGAAAGCCCAGAGAGAATTTCTATTTCTAAACTTGGGGCTTCTGCTAAGTTTCTCTCCAGCTGCATAGACACTGGCTCTGCCACAAGCTCAAGGATGATTTGTACATTTATTTCCAATTGCTTCCAAACAGAAAATGATACAAATATGTGTATGCCTTGTCTTGCGCAGTGCTTCTGTGCCGATTGGCTTCTGTAGAGGTGAAAGCCCTACACAATGATGAGTAAGCATCATCATCTCCATTGACAGATCAGGAAGCTAAGGTTCAAGGAGATTAAGGAATTTGTCCAAAGTTACACAGCAAGTCCTTGGCAGACCCAGAACTAGAAACCAGGAGCTTGACTCCAGTCCAATACTCATTTCACATCAGGGCAACTCCACTGAATATGGTGGAGTTCCTCCTGGTTTACATCAGTATGTGGGAAATCAGAGTCAGTCTCCAGCCCTTCTGGCTCTCAGTCTCATGCCCATTTGCTCATAATGAGCCAGATTCTCTCTTGTATTTAGTTGATTCTCTGTACAGACCTGGCACAGGGTCCCCACCCACCACCTGAGCATAACTGGCACCCTGCATTCCAGGCACTCATCCTCCTTGGCCCTACTACCTCAGACCAAGGTCTCTGAAAAGGTGCCCTTTGGAGACTCCCTTATTCCAGGGAAATGTTCAGTGGAGACACTAAGGCAGGTCTGGGTAGGGACCGTCGAATTGAGCAAGTAAATGCGTGGTTGCGCAGGTGGTGTCGGAGGGAGGACTTTGGTTTCTTCGACCATGGGACTCTATTCCGGGCACAAGGATTGTTAGGAACAGATGGGATCCACCTAACCAAGAGAGGAAAGAGCATCTTCACAGGCAGGCTTGCAAACCTAGTGAGGAGGGCTTTAAACTAGGTTAGTTGGGAGAAGGTGCCCAAAGCCCTGAGGTGAGTGGGGAACTCAGATACCAGGAAGAAACATGAGGAGGAACGAGCAACAAAGGAGGACCCCTGACTCAAATAAAGAAGGTAGGGCAATCAACTGGCTATCTAAGCTGTACACAAATGCAAGAAGCCTGGGAAACAAACAGGAAGAACTAGAAGCCCTGGCCCAGTCAAAGAACTATGATTTGATTGGAATAATGGAGACTTGGTGGGATGACTCGCACAACTGGAGCACTGTCATGGAAGGGTATAAATTGTTCAGGAAAAACAGATGGGGGAGAAAAGGAGGAGGAGATGCATTGTACATAAGAGACCAGTATGATTGTGCAGAGGTCCAGTATACAGAGGGAGAAAAGCCTGTTGAGAGTCTATGGGTTAAGTTTAGAGGTGGAAGCAACAGGGGTGATGTTGTGGTTGGTGTCTGCTATAGACCACCGGACCAGGTGGATGAGGTAGATGAGGCTTTCTTCAGACAACTGAGAGAAGTTTCCAGATCACAGGCCCTGGTTCTCATGGGGGACGTTAATCATTCTGACATCTGTTGGGAGACCAATACAGCAGTACACAGACAATCCAGGAAATTTTTGGAGAATGTTGGGGATAACTTCTTGGTACAAGTGCTGAAGGAACCAACCAGGGGCCATGCACAGCTTGACCCGCTGCTCATAAAGAGGGAGGAACTAGTAGGGGAAATAGAGGTGGGTGACAACCTGGGAAGCAGTGATGATGAGATGGTAGATTTCAGGATCCTGACCAAAGGAAGAAAGGAGATTAGCAAAATACACACCTTGGACTTCAGAAGAGCAGACTTTGAGTCCCTCAGAGAACTGATGGGCAGGATTCCCTGGGATGCTTACATGGAGGAGAAAGGAGTCCAGGAGAGCTGGCAGTATCTTAACGAAGCCTTATTGAAGGCACAGGAAGAAACCATCCCGATGCGCAGTAAGAAAAGCAAATATGGTAGGCGACCAGATTGGCTTACCGGGGAAATCCTTGGTGAGCTTAAACACAAAAAGGAAGCCTACATGAAGTGGAAACTTGGACAGATGACTAGGGAGGAGTATAAATATATTGCTCGAGAATGCAGGGGAGTTATCAGGAAAACGAAAGTGCAGTTGGAATTGCAGCTAGCAAGGGATGTGAAGGGTAATAAGAAAGGTTTCGACAAGCATGTTAGCAGGAAGAGGGTGATCAGAGAGGGTGTGGGACCCTTACTGAATGAGGGAGGGAACCTAATGACAGATGATGTGGGGAAAGCTGAAGTACTCAATGCTTTCTTTGCTTCTGTCTTCACGGACAAGGTCAGCTCCCAGACTAATGCACTAGGCAACGCAGTATGGGAAGGAGGTGGACAGCCCTTGGTGGGGAAAGAACAAGTTAGGAACTATTAAGAAAGCTAAACATACACAAATCCATGGGCCCAGATTTAATGCATCGGAGGGTACTGAGGGAGTTGGCAAATGTGATTGCAGAGCCTTTGGCCATTATCTTTGAAAACTCGTGGAGATCGGGAGAGATCTCGGATGATTGAAAAAAGGCAAATATAGTGCCCATCTTTTTAAAAGGGAAGAAGGACGATCCAGGGAACTACAGATCAGTCAGCCTTACCTGAATCCCTGGAAAAATCATGGCGGGGATCCTCAAGGAATCCATTTTGAAGCACTTGGAAGAAGGGAAAGTGATCAGGAATAGTCAGCATAGATTCACAAAGGGAAAGTCATGCCTGACCAATCTGATTAGCTTCTATGATGAGGTAACTGGCTCTGTGGATATGGGAAAGTCAGTGGATGTGATATACCTTGACTTTAGCAAAGCTTTTGATACGGTCTCCCACAATATTCTTGCTAGCAAGTTAAGGGAGTATGGATTGCATAAATGGACTGTAAGAAGGGTGGAAAGCTGGCTAGAATGTCGGGCCCAACGGGTGGTGATCAACGGCTTGATGTCAGGTTGGCAGTTGGTTTCTAGAAGAGTGCCCCAAGGATTGGTTCTAGGACCGGTTTTGTTCAACATCTTTATTAATGACCTGGATGAGGGGATGGATTGCACCCTCAGCAAATTTGCAGATGACACTAAGCTAGGGGGAGAGGTAGATACACTTGAGGGCAGGGATAGGGATAGGGTCCAAAGTGACCTAGACAGCTTAGAGGATTGGGCCAAAAGAAATCTGATGAGATTTAACAAGGACAAGTTGTAGAGTCCTGCACTTGGGACGGAAGACTCCCAAGCATTGTTACAGGTTGGGGACCGACCAGTGGATGAGAAGCTAGATATGAGTCAACAGTGTGCCCTTGTAGCTAAGAAGGCTAATGGCATATTAGGGTACATTAGGAGGAGCATTGCCAGCAGATCTAGAGAGGTGATTATTCCCCGTTATTTGGCTCTGGTGAGGCCACATCTGGAGTATTGTGTCCAGTTCTGCCCCCCGACTATAGAAAGGATGTGGATGCATTGGAGAGGGTTCAGTGGAGGGCAACCAAAATGATTAGGGGGCTGGAGCACATGACCTATGAGGAGTGGCTGAGGGATTTGGGTTTGTTTAGTCTGCAGAAGAGAAGAATGAGGGGGGATTTGATAGCAGCCTTCAACTTCCTGAAGGGAGGTTCCAAGGAGGATGGAGAAAGGCTGTTCTCAGTAGTGATGGATGGGAGAACAAGGAGCAATGGTCTCAAGTTACAGTGGGGGAGGGGTCTAGGTTGGATATTAGGAAAAACTATTTCACTAGGAGGGTGTTGAAGCACTGGAATGGGTTACCTAGGGAGGTGGTGGAATCCCCATCCCTCGAGGTTTTTAAGTCCCAGCTTGACAAAGCCCTGGCTGGGTTGATTTTGTTGGGATTGGTCCTGCTTTGGGCAGGGGACTAGACTTGATGACCTCCTGAGGTCTCTTCCAGCCCTAGGATTCTAGTATTTTATGAGTGATGGGCAACCTGCAGCCCTTTGGGTGTCTATGTGTTCCCACAAGAGATTTTGTTTGCTGTTGCCAACTTGCAGGGTTGCCAGATTCTGCTGGTTTCCATCCACATCATTTTTTCTTACCGGCATTGCTCAAGTGACACGTATGAAAAGCAAGGACACGTGAATTGAGGTGCATGCTGACTGCACACAACATCGACTGTGAGAGCTGAGCACTCCCTCTGCAGCCAATTGAAGCGCTGCTACGGTTCCATCAGTACATCCTGCAAATTCTACTTCTGGAAGCTCAGTTACCAAATTACCCTGTGCCAGGAGACTGTCTTGGTTACGACCATCTTGTGGCCCAGTGAGATGAAGGAGAGCCACTCATGCGGCCCACTCACTAATCTAGGCTGCCCTTCGCTGCACTAGGACCAGATTGTATCCCATTCACACCACAGGAAAGGCTCTAAAGGACAGCTTGAGCAAAGAATCTGATCTGCTTTTTGTTATTAGAAGGCCTAATCCTGCACCACTCCAGGCAGCAGGACTCTTGCCATTGTTCTAATGGAGGTACTGCAGCTTTATGCTGGCAGAGATGACATGATGTTTTGCTGAGCCTGGGCAAATTCATGCAAATGAATGCTGTTGCTCCAAGGGAGCATGCCTTCTACAACGAACTTTTGTCAGTGTTGGATAGGACAAAATTTTGGCCTTGGTAGAGTTTTATTTTTCGATGGGGGAAGGGGATCTTTTTTTCATTGTACAGACTGCTAGGTGTTCATCTTCCAGAAGGTGTGTGCCTTGCACTTGGAGCAGAAGGTGGTGATGGTCCTCAGTTCTTGGGAAATTCATGCCTCTGACTCAGACAGGCCCTTGAGAAACTTTGTCTACTGCACAGTTTTTGTCTTTGTGGTAGAAAGTTCCACTGTGCTGGAGAAATGAAATTTTCAGCCCAGAGTTTTAAGTAATCTTTTAGGTATTCTCAGCCCAGGACACTGAATGCCTTAGAAGATGTATCAGCACAGTGGGGCAAAGATTCAGGTTTTGTTTGCACACGTTTTGAGCACTGAAGGCCAGAGATGTTTGAGCTGCTTTTTGCCACTCTGGTGGCTGCTTTAACTAGCCATTGAAGAATCCCCCTGCCTAGAAGATGCCTCAGCTGGTGCCATACTTATGCTCCTAGGGCAGGGGGCATGGCCAGGAACAAGGGAGCATAGCTGGAGCATGCTGGAGATCTCTGATGCCATAAACCGTTCCTGTTCCCCTCCCACTAACAGGGGAGGGAAGAGATGCAGCAGGATTCTGTTAAAGAAGAAACTTTTGTCTGAGCCAGTTCTTCCCTTATCACATGCTTGCTGCTGCTGCTCCATCCACTGGTAGAAATTCCTCACCTTCTCCTCCTACTCCCACCTCCTACTCCGAGCCTTTACCTAGTGAGACTAGGGGAAGTGCTAGGAACCAATGGGCCCCACCCTCTGGGGAGGGAGAGAAGGCTGAGCTGTGCTCTCCTGAATTCCCTCTTGCCTTTATGTAGCACTTCAAATCCCCCCAGTGCAATCATTTCTTCACACAACAGACTGGGGGCAGAAGGTGGAGAAAGTCTCTTGACAGGGGGAAGGCTTCTGAATGCCTTGGAAGGGAGCATTTTGAGCTGAGGGGAAGCTGCTAGGTTTTGAAATGCCCACTCAAAACATTGAAATGTCTGAGTCACAGCATAAGATATTCAATTAGGGGAGAACATAATTGGTGGGAGGGTGCCGTGAGAGCCACTAGCAGTGGTAATAACCTATAGTGTCATGTCTGACTACTCAAAGAACGTTTCTGTTTATGCTATAAAACAGTAATTACAATACAAACAGCTTTTCTTTAGGCTGCAAGAAAGACTCAGTACAGAGTCTTCTCACTAGGTAACCTGCAAAACGTCCCCTTCTGCAACTTATCATATGCCTGGATAGTTCAAAACAAATGTTAATATCGTGGTTTTAAAATCAATTCACATCACCCATGCCATGTCAGTGAAAGACTATTTTCTAAGCATGTATCAAGGCAAAAGCCTGCCTCCTTGCACTATTTTCATGCTCTTACATCCTCATTGACTTCAGTGGAGCCTTTCCTCAGTCACCCTACATACATGAGAGCATCCAGAATGGGGGGGATTCTCTCAGGACATCTCAGTGATACCTACAGCAGCCTCTCTCAACCATGGGAGACATAAACTGGGCATCCTTATGTCCAGTGACCCCAGCAACATTCAGGTCTTCCACTGTATACCAAGAACTCAACCAGCCCCAAGGCAGCCCCAATACAGGCCAATACAGGTTGTTTAAACCTGGATTTGTTTCTCTTGAAAAATGCACAGCTTGGTCAGACCAGAGGATCTGGCTCTCAGGGTAGAAAGGAGGTTTAAAAGTAACTGTCTAAATTAACTGCCTGTGATAAGTAAAATATATAAAGAGAAACTGATGATTTTCAAAAAGGCCGTGATCAAATTCTTTGCCAGAATAAATACTTCTGGAGTCTGAGGCTACGTCTACACTACGAGTTTTGCTGGAAAAGGCAATGCAAATGAAGTGCGGAGTAACATTTTCTCACGCTTCCTTTGCATACTCTCTTCCAATCCATTTTTGCGCTAGGGGTTTTTGCACAAAAACAAGCAGACTATGTCTACACTGGCGGGTTGTTCCACAAGAACATCTTGCGCAAGACTTCCTGCGCAAGAACTCTTGATAAGAACACGTCCACACGGCCATGTGCCTTTGCGCAAGAGATGTGCTTTTGCACAAGAGAATCCATGGCAGTATGGATGCTCTCTTGCGCAAGAAAGCTCTGATGGCCATTTTAGCCATAGGGCTTTCTTGCACAAGAAACCCCTGCCGTGCTTCCACCTTGCCTTCTTGCGCAAGAGCTCCTGTGCAAGAGGGCTTACACCAATTAGAAAAGACCATAGCTCTTGTGCAAGAAGCCCTCTCCTCCAACACCATATTGTAAATCTTCTTGCTCAAGAGCTGGCTGGCAGTGTGGACGCTCGGCAGAAGAACAGTTGTTCTTGCGCAAGAACCCACCAGTGTAGACATAGTCACAGTGTGGATGTTTCCGCAAAAACCCCTTTTTGTGCAAGATCCTTATGCCTCAAAAAATCTTGCACAAAAACCCCTATGTGTAGACATACCCAGAATGTTCACACAGAGGGTATGTCTACACTACAAAGTTAATTCGAACTAACAGCTGTTAGTTCGAATTAACTTTCATAGGCGCTACACACGCAAACCGCAAGTTCGAACTTAATTTGAACTAGTGGAGCGCTTAATTCGAACTAGGTAAATCTCATTCTACGAGGACTAACGCCTAGTTCGAATTAAGTAGTTCGAATTAAGGGCTGTGTAGCCACTTAATTCGAACTAGTGGGAGACTAGCCCTTCCCAGGTTGCCCTGGTAGCCACTCTGGGCCAAGCCAGGGAAACTCATCTGCCCCCCTCCCGGCCCCGGAGCCCTTAAAGGGCCACGGTCTGGCTACGGTGCCCGTGCCAGGTGCAAGCCTGCCAGCACACAGCCACCAGACCCTGCACCTGGCACAGCACGAGCCAGCCACCCGCTGCCACCCAGCCCTCCCCCTCTTCCCAGGACCAGGCTGGCGGCTCCCAGGAGCCTGCCCGGAGCCGCAAGAGGCGGACGCCCGCCTGGTCTAGTGCAGAGATCGTGGACCTCATCCAGGTTTGGGGGGAGACCTCCAACGTCCACAATCTCCGCACTAGGCACAGGAAAGTGGCCATCTAGGGCAGGATAGCTGCCAGCCTGGCCACCAAAGGCCACATGCGAACCCAGGAGCAGGGTTGCATGAAAATCAAGTTGGTCCAGTGAGACCCCCGACCCTGAGCTTAGAACATAAGAACATAAGAACGGCCGTACTGGGTCAGACCAAAGGTCCATCTCGCCCAGTAGCCTGTCTGCCAACAGCGGCCAACACCAGGTACCCCGGAGGGGATGGACCAAAGACAATGGCCAAGCCATTTGTCTCGTACCATCCATCTCCAGCCTTCTACAAACAGAGGCCAGGGACACCATTCCTACCCCCTGGCTAATAGCACGCCATGGATCCAACCTCCATGACTTTATCTAACTTCTCTTTAAACTCTGTTCTAGTTCTCACCTTCACAGCCTCCTGTGGCAAGGAGTTCCACAGGTTGACTATTTGCTTTGTGAAGAAGAACTTTCTTTTATTAGTTTGAAGCCTGCTACCCATTCATTTCATTTGGTGTCCTCTAGTCCTTCTATTATGGGAACTAATGAAGAACTTTTCTTTATGCACCCTCTCCACACCACTCATGATTTTATAGACCTCTATCATATCCCCCCTCAGTCTCCTTTTTTCTAAGCTGAAAAGTCCCAGTCTCTTTAGCCTCTCTTCATATGGGACCAGTTCCAAACCCCTAATCATTTTAGTTGCCCTTTTCTGAACCCTTTCCAAGGCCAAAATATCTTTTTTGAGGTGAGGAGACCCCATCTCTACACAATACTGAAGATATGGCGTATCATAGTTTTAGACTTCCCCTCCTCCTTCTTCCCCTGGCTTCCCCCTTCCAGCTCCCTCCTCCCAGGTTTCCACCTCCCCTCTCCCACCCTCCCTCTTCCCCTCTCCCACCTCCTTTTCCCAGTCTCCCCAGAGGTTAATCCCTCCCCCCACCCTCAGTTTTGTTAAATAAAGAGAGTTTCTATTTTTGAACACACGTGTCCTTTATTTTTTACATCAGGAAGGGGGGCTAGGGAAAGGTAAGTGGAAGGAGGTGAGGGAGGAATGGGGCACGAGCCCCCGATGGGGAGGACTGGGGTGGCTCTGCAGGCTCCTCAGGGTGGAAGCTCTCCTGCAGGGCCTCCTGGATCGTGACAGCCCCCCGAATGACCCCCCCGGATGGCAGCCTGCGGCAAGTGCAGCCGGGCTGATGGCTGAGTGCTGTGATGTGCCGAGGGTGGGCACTCAGGGCAGTCCAAGACAGGACTGCTTTGCTGTCCCTCATCGAGGTAGACAAGCAAGCGGGGAACCCTGAGAACTGTCTGTCCGGGGTGGGGGTCGGGTCCCTTTAAGCACAGCCCTCGGCTAGCCTGAGGCAGCAGCTCCACGCTCTAAGTCCTAAGCTGATGCCCTGCCGGCACTGGTTCCGGCCAGCCTTAACTTCGGTTCAGGATCCACTCAATGTGGACATGCTAGTTTGAATTAGCAAAACGCTAATTCGAACTAGTTTTTAGGTCTAGATGCGCTAATTCGAATTAGCTTAGTTCGAATGAACTAATTCGAACTAAGTTAGTTCGAATTAGTGCTGTAGTGTAGACATACCCAGAGACTAGTACACCGAGTGTAAATAGATTGTATCACACAGGGTATGTCTACACTACCACCCTAGTTTGAACTAGGGTGGCTAATGTAGGCATTCAAAGTTGCAAATGAAGCCCGGGATTTAAATATCCCGGGCTTCATTTGCATCTTCCCAGGCGCCGCCATTTTTAAAAGTCCCCTAGTCTGAACTCCGTGCCTGCGGCTACATGCGGCACGGATAGGTAGTTCGAATTAGGTTCTCTAATTCGAACTACCGTTACTCCTCGTGGAAGCCTACCTCGGTCTCATTTTGAGGCTTCCCTGCAGTGTAGACGTGCTATTTTGAAATAAGCTATTTTGGAATAACTATTCCAGAATAGCTTATTTCGAAATAGCCATGCAGTATAGACGTAGCCACAGTTGGGATAGCTGGGGCCATGTGCAATGAATGCAGATGTGATTTATGTACTACACCATGCAAAGGTGAACAGCTATTTAAGAGAAGACTCGAGCAGCATAATCCATTAGAGTACATCCAGAAACTGAGAGATATTTTACAGATATTCAATCAAATCAATCTCTGAAACCTGCCAACAATAAAACCCACACATTAAAATCAGGTTATATAAGCATGACTTGATGAACTGGAGAGAATCTGATGGCATGAGATGCATACACTACATTAAGTCACACATTCCCCTTCTTTATTCTTATCTGTTAATAGCGCAGTAGAAAATGAGTAGTCAATGTTTTGGAGCCAGCATATTCATCTATTTATAATTCAATAAACTCAGAAATCTGGACAGGGTAAAATTAGTTTATTGCAGTCTATTTGTCAGCAGTCTCTTACCATGTTCCCTGTTGGTCTTTTCACTAATGGCTAGACTACGCTTTCTATTGAAGTGCAATGTGGAGCATGTGTGAGGGGAATGAAATGACTGGATCAGATTGCAGGTTTGGGGATCTGAGTTTGGCATCCAATGTTTAAATCTCCTGAGTCTGGAAGCTTTACTCAAATGAGCAATATTGATGCACTGCAAGCAACCCCATAGCTAGCCTGGTGACTGTCCTCTATGGGTAAGCGCCTCTTGTGTATAAATGTTGGCTGGTGCAGGCCCTGAGCCCTGGTCTACACTAGGGGATTAAGATGCGCAACATCAGCTACATTAATTGCATAGCTTAAGTTGAAGTATCTTAACTTGAATGTTAGTGCCATCCACTCTGCGGGAAGTCGAAGGCAGAACACTTTCCCTTCAACTTCCCTTACTCTGGGACTACTGGCATCGACCGGAGCACCCTCAGTTCAAATTAGCGCATCTTCACTAGACCTGCTCATTCGAACCCTGGACGATCAACAGCAGCTGCTTCAATCTTCTCTGTAGTGTAGACATGGCCTGAGAGATTTAACAGCTTGTGCCTGTGCCATTAATAGCACAAAATGTAATGTTCATTTTAAATATGATGGAGAGGTTGTGTGGGTTGGTGTTTTGTACAGGCTGAGAGGAGATATTCACATACAGCCTGTGGCAGGTTTTGTGGGGGGAATTGTAAGTGAAGTGCCAGCAGGTAGAGTTGTGTGGAGAGCAGGGTTGGAAGCATGCATTCATTGCCACCATTACACAGATCCCATGGCACCACTGCCCCAGCATGATTACTGAAGTGCAGTCCCAGCTCCTTGGCTGGAGTAGCAACTCCAGAAGTGCTGGGCCACAGTCTTGGTACTGGAAGGGGAGACTGATTTCACACCATTAGCTGCCTCCCAATCACAGCATATTTCAACCTATGTGACCACCGTGGTAGATACTTTTTCAAACTTTACCCTGTGAATGAATGGATCTAGTGAAGATTAACTGACACACAGTTATGTTTGTTGGGCAGAAAGCACTGAAAATAGTCCTGTGTTTGTATTGCTAACAGCTATGGCATTTCTATCTTCCTGTGCAATGCAAACATAATTTTTTTTGTCAGTGAACAAGAGTTAATATAATGCAGAGGCCCCAATCTTGTTCCTGAATCACCCAGGGCAGACCCTTATAGCCACAGATCATCTCACTGAAGTTAAGAATCTATCTAGTGCAGAGCTGATAATAGGATTGGGACCTTAGACATGACAAAAATCAATTTACGTGATCCAGGGGCTGGATGGCGGTATGAGCTGGCATGGCTCCAAGTTACAATGTACAGCAGATGAAGAGCTGAACCAAAGCTCTTAAAAACCGAAGGTCTGGGACTTTCAAAATGGTCTAAGGTTGTGAGGTGCCAAAACCCTACTGAAATACTATCTGAAATTGTAATATTAATACTAACATTAACAATAACCCCCTGAAGCATGTTCTGAAATGTACTAAAGCAATTATTGGGTGGTTGTTAAAGTTGAAATTATTTTTTGTTACAATAATCCTTAAAACATCCATTTTTAACATATTTTCACTACAGAGATAATTTCATAGTGGAAAGCTAAGTAGAAAAAGCTGGGAGAAAGAAAAACAAGATGAATGAGTTCTATTGAGCATAATTTGATATTTATTTAAAATAAAAATGGTCTAAGTGTAGAAGGGCAAAAGTTCTTCCTTGTTCAGTAAGTTTTTACTCTAATTCTAGAGAATTAACCCGCCTGCTAATTTACCTTTAAAGTGTTAGTAACATTTCAGAGCAACCCAGCTGTCTCCATAGGAAGGAGTGTGTGTGGAAGGGGGAGGTGGAAGGTAACTCATGAAGAAAATGTTGCCTTCTTCCATTTTCCTCTGGCCAGAAAACTCTTCCTTTGTCTCTCTGCATCTGGCTGCATGGAGCCACATTTGTCACATCAGGGCTGAATTACAGCCGCAGAATATTTTACTTTCATCTGACCCTATAAGCCACCTGTGAGCTTCATTTGGTCCACCATACAGCAGCTGGCCTGCTAAGGGAAGTGAGCAAACCAACACATTAATAACACCAATCTATTGCCAACTCTACTGACTAGTTTCTGAGTCCCTGGAACAGTTTAAGATTTCTGTATTTCTCTTCAATGCCTTCCATGGTCTATTCCAAAGATCACCTTTTTCTGTTCTCTATGGCAGTTGCATTCCACAAGACACTGTGCTACACAGAGCATACCTAGGTTATAGGTTAAATAGCGGAGCAGCAGGGCATTCTTGGTAGAAGGCCTCTAGTTGTGGAATTTACTTGTGTTGGAACCTGGCTGAGCCCAATGTGTGCCACCTCAAGATGGTGGGGCAGGACTCATTCCTTTCAGCAGACATTTCCACAACAGTCCTGCTCTGCACAGCCCTGACATGCTCCAGAGCCAAAGCTGCCCACTCATCCTGAATGACCTACTGGGAAGGAGAACTGACTCCTCCCACTGAGGAATCACTCTTGTACATTTAAGGTACCCAGTGAGTCCCTGCGGCAGACTTCTCCACCACAGCTTGTGGGCTTGTATTTGTTGAGTTGCCAGTTATGTGCAGGTATGTGATATGACAGCTAGTCTGATGAAGATATACAAACAGCCCACTGCACTTCAGAGAACTTTATTAGCTTGTCAATACTGCTACTCTTCTGTTACTTAGCAAAAATGGACCTCATTTTGTTAGCTAATTGTTGGGTAACGGGGTCAGGCTCACCACTGTGGTGCCTCCTGCTGGCTCCTCTGGAAATTAGCTCTCTGCAGGCCAACAGTATGTTTTACTCTACTGTGGCCTCATCCACTGTCACTCCTGCCTCCACCATCTGTGACCTGTGGGTTCAAAGCATCCACTTTGGGTTACTGCCCTCTCTCCCCCGCTTTTGGTGAAATCATCAGTTTATCACCCTGCCATTTGCCTCGGTGGCAAACTGCAGTGTCTGGTTCGAGCCACCTGCCTCCAAGGCAAACGGCAGCTTTTTGTAGCCCACTTCCTTCAGTAGCAAGTGGGGGGAAGAGGAGGAAGAGGTGCAGGCCCCTCCATTACTCTTTGTCCTGACCCAAGGACCATTCGATGCTGCTCGTCCGACTCATCTGCTGTCTCTTCCCTGGGCCACTTCCCCTGTAGCCCTAATACCTCCTTAGCCCTTCGTATCAGGGCCTCAGTCTGGAAGTCCTCAGGTTGGAGCTCCCTATTCCTCCTCTGACCATGGCCAGCACTGCTCTATCGAGGTGCATCTCAGCAGCCAGTCCTCCCTTGCCTTTCATGGAGAGACTAACCTCTGCTCTGCTGTAGCAACCCTTCTCCTGACTGGCTCTCTTAATGAGCTCTTCCATTATTGGAGGGTTCTGTGCAGGCTCCCTCTGTCTTGCTTTCACCCTACCTCTTCCTGAGTGGACAATCACACCACTATAGGATATTATTAAGATCAGTAGCTAAATTAGTTAGAAAAGTGCTTTCAGAATGAAAAGTATCATATAAATAATTTTGGCAGAATTCAAGTTTTATTTTGTTGTAGTTTTGATGGATAATATCAATATTTAATCATTTTAATTTTTTATATCAATTTAAATGGTCACAGTTACATTTTTTGGAGAGGAAATAACCAGTCATCTTGTTAATTTTTTCCAAACCCTGAGCAGAATGACTTCTCTTACTTGCCCCAAAGTGGAGGTGACGTGCGACACATCACTTTCCTCTTGGTGCATATAGCAAAACACATGTGGTGGGAGTAGAGTTAAGCAGTTCTGAGTGTGGGAAAGGGCTCAGGGATGGGGCAGGGGGTTGAAATACAGGAATGTGGGGGCTCTGGCTGGGGGGGTGCAGGCTCTAGGATAGGGCTGGGTTGAGGGCTCAGGCCTGAGACAGGGTTGGGGTGCAAGGGTTCTAACTGTGGTTGCAGGCTCTGGGGCTGGGCTGGGAATGAGGGGTTTGGAGTGCAGGAGGAGGGCTCTAGATTTGGGGCTGGCTCTGGGCTGGGGTTTGGTGAGCAGGGGGGAGTACAGGCTCTGGGCTGCGATTTGGTGTGCAGGAGGGAGTACAGGCTCTGGGCTGGGGGTTGATGAGCAGGAGGGAGTAGAGGCTCTGGGCTGGGGGCTGGTGTTCAGCTGGGAGTTCAGGCTCTGGGCTGGAGGCAGACCCACAGACAGGAAGCCAAAAGGGGCAACTGGCCCCCTGGCCCGGTGATTCAAAGGACATGGGCGGCGAGTTATATGGGCTTGTGGTGCCCATGCTCCAGCAATATTTGGAGCTTGGTCTCTCCCCCGGCCCTGCCTGGAGCAGGCCCCGGCCCCAGACCCGGCCCCGGCCCCGGACCATCCCTGCCATGTTCAGCTTTCAGTCTGGCTCCCCCTTGCCGGCGCACGCTGCCGGTTGCTGCTGCCACCATGTGCGGCATTTACAGGTGAGCAGGGAGACACCCAGGAGTGACGTGACGTCACGGCCTGGGACTTTAAAACTGCTCGGTGTGGCATTATGCCACATGGCCTAGCTCTGGGTTCAGAGTCCGGGGACTTCTGGGGCCCGAGCACAGACTCTGGTCCCGCAAAGTGGTAGGCAGAAGGTAAGTTAAGGTAAGGTAAGGGGGAGGGAGAAAGTAGGGGGAGGGGTGGGAGAGGAAGGGGCTTGTGCGGGGGGAGGGGGGGGGAAGAAAGGGGAAGGCACCAAGGGACAGGGTGGAGGAGAGACAAATGCCAGAGGGCCAAGTGCAGACAATGAGGAAAAGGGCAGGAGGGGAGGTGTCAGTGGGAGGGGGGAACAGGGTGGTGCTGGGAGAGGAGAGGGTAAGGGCATTGGGGGCTAGAGGGGGTAGGGGGAGGTGCTGGGAGAAGGCTTGAAAGAAGGGGTGGGCATGAGGAAGGTGGGGATGGAGCAAGTCATGTGTGAGGGCACAGAGGGGCAGGAGGGGAACGGGGGCAGAGAGTGGTGAGGGGGTGGGCATCAGGGAAAAAGAGGGCAAAGGGGGCAGGAGCAGTGAGGGAAGGGAGAGGCACCAGGAGGGTGCAGGGCTAAGGGAAGGTGCAGGTGCCAGGGGATTCTGGGGGTGAAGCAGAAGGGCAGACACCTGCAGGGGAGGGACCAGCACCAGAGGAGAGAGGCAGGGCAGGTGTGTAGAGGGAGGTGTTAGAAGAGGGGTAGCTCACATGATCAGAGTGGGGCTACTGGAGGAGTGGGCACAGGGGACAGAGAAGGGCTGGTGGAGGGGGGCAGGTCGCAGGAGGGCTGAGGGCAGTGAGAAGGGCAGGAGTCAGGACAGCAGAGGAGGGTGAGGAGTTGGGGGGTAGCAGGCACCAGGGGAGCTGATGGAGCAAGGAGAGGAGACATGGCGGCAGAGAGAAAAGGTAAAGGTTTAAAAATATTTATTAATAACTTGGGTGCCACAGTGGCACATCCAAACAAGCCACATGAACTCAGTACTGGTGCACAACACAAAATCCATTCTGCTCATAGGAGGAAACTCTTAGGCTATGTCTACACTGGCGGCTTCTTGCGCAAGAACACGTCCACACTGCCATGTGCGAGCTGTGCTTTTGCACAAGAGCATCCATGGCAGTGTGGACGCTCTCTTGCACAAGAAAGCTCCGATGGCCATTTTAGCCAAAGGGGTTTCTTGCGCAAGAAATCCCTGCCGAGCATCCACACTGCCCTTTTGCGCAAGAGAGCTTACACCTGTTAAAAAAGAGCGTAGCTCTTGCGCAAGACGCCCTCTCTTACCATGCAGTACTGTAAATTTCCTTGCACAAGAGCAGGCGGGCAGTGTGGCTGCTCTGTGGGTTCTTGCACAAGAATGGCTGTACTTGCGCAAGAAGCCGTGAGTGTAGACATAGCCTTAGAGGGAACACTTCCCCCAGCCTCTCTGCCCCCGAGTTAATGTCACACACACTGGGTTAATGCAATTACAGGATAGTTGCATGAGAGGGGTTTGATGGGGGCCAAACTAATCCCTGTTGGTAGGAGGATGTGGGAAAAGTCCTTCAAGAGGGGTGACATGCCATCTTTTACTTCTGGTCATGTGTCCATCTTGCCCCAAGTGTGTTACCTCCAGAGGCCTGGTTAATGGGGGTCAGGGGGCGTGGTTAATGGGGGTCAGGGGGCGTGGTTAACAGGGTTTAGGTGGTGTGGTTAACAGGGTTTAGGGAGTGTGGCTAATGGGGGCACCACCAAAAATTATACAAACCTGCCACCCCTGCAAAAGGACCCAGCGCTCCCAGTCGCCACCATTGCTTCTGTGGCAGCAGTGGCAGCCAAAGAGCCAGGCCCTTTAAATCACTGCTGGAATGCCATGGGAGGTGCTAAAGACTGTTGGGGTGGGCAGACTCCTGAGACCCTGCCCCTTCCGGGAGTGTGCAGCCAGCTTTTTGCCTTGCCCAGGGGCCAGCAATTCTGTCAGCCCCATGGGTGCATCGGGGGCATAGGTGTAGGAACTAGGGCACCCTCTGACTTGAAGTGGCTTCCATCATACACAGGGTTTACAGTTTGGTTCAATGGTTCTCAGCACCCCCGGGAGGGCTTTGGAGTGCAGGAGGGTGATCAGCACTGCGGGGGGGAAACTCAAGATGGGGCAGGCAGTTGGAGCTTGGGCTTATCTGGGTGGCTTCCTGCTGGGGACGGTGTGGAGGGGTTCCTTATCCCTGTCCTTGGCAGTTCTGCACTGGGGCTGGCAGGGAGGGGTTTCTCTGCGCTGGCTGCAGCAGCTACTTGCACAGGCTTGGGGAGAAATAGATTTTTCACACTGAAACTCTAAGCATCTTCATGGGGCTTAAGAGCCCCTGCATGTTTCTTAATGGGAAGCTGCACTGCCACATAGCCACCCAGTTTAGGGGGGAAATTAGGGGACACAGGTTTTAGGACAGTTAGACAATAGACAGAAGACAGTGAGATTCAAAACCTTAGAGCTTCAGAAATGTTAAAACATAAATTGCCAACATCACAGGTCAAAATATATAAAGTAAATAGCGAGAAATCAGACTGCAGCATTTCTCTTCCTTTGCCTATCTATACATTTGGATCGTATCCATAGAAAGGTGTTTTCATCCGCTTGTGTGCATGCAATGAAACTGCCGCTTACTGGTGTTTAATCTGGTCCTTCCAAGTCTGCACAGAAGAGTTGGGTCCAAAACTGTTGAATATTCTAACAATTATTGGGTTTTAGTGGCTGTGTTTTCCTAAAAACATATCCCTTTTAAAAAAAATAGCTGCTAAGATATGACTGAAAAAGAGAGACTGCTTCATTTCAGAGATATGCCCAAACAAAAGGAAGGATTCAGTCTGGTGCAACTTGCAGGAGGCGACCCTAAGATGGGTATGCATGAAGAAGATAATTTTGGTTCAGAGCTTCCAAATGCGCCAGGCCTCAATAATGTGGTGAAAGAAGGTGTCTTCCAAGAAGTTCACATTACGAACTATAGTAAAATAAAATAGCTATATTGTTTCAGCAGCCAGTTTCTTCCCATTGTCTTCGTTTTAAAAACCATGCACACTCAAAGGCAAAGGGATGCATTTCACTACAATTTGAGAACTGTATTGTAACCAAATATTATCTTCATTTTACTTCTTGTTTCATGTTACTTTTTGGTCCTTGAGTTCTCTAGAGTTCATCATTGCCCATGACATTACCATGACTTGCAAACTTTCCCATTATTTGCACAATCAATAGGAGAACAATATATTGTTTTATTCTGTATTTCAGTTACCTATCACTCAGTGTTTTATCTCCATTGATACTTCAGGTACCATGCACAGAAACTGAAGTAGGCTGGCTTGTCTTCAGCTAATCTTGAATACCTTTTGTTTGAGAGGTGTTTTGTATTCATCAGTCAACTAAGGACTCATCCTGAAGAAGCCCTCAGTCAGCACATAGATCTCAGTGAAAAAGAGATATGCAGCTTTTAAAATATTCATAGCAAAAGGTACCTCAATCATTTTCACCTTTTGACCCATCAAGCCTGAAAGGATTATTAGCAGTAAGTGGCAAATCTTATGAACATGAAGTTTTCATAGATGAAATATCTTGCCATCTCTATTATCCACTTTTGATATTAAACCTATTCAGAAGTCACATTTATCTTCCCACTCTATCTGCCACTACAGTTGTGTCAGACTCAAAACAGTTTTAATAAAAGTCCAAAGTTGAAATGATAGTGATCAAAGTCTGGAGATAGCCACAATTTTTTTTAAAGAGAAAAGTGTGGTGGATATTCATTTTTCCGGCCAAGGGCAAAAACTGAAGCTAGCAGTAATAAATAAAATTAAATTCCCCACATAACCAAAATTGTAGTTCTGGGGAATCATGTAGCATGTTATCTACATCTGTGAAGGGTAAGTCTAAAGCAATCACTGAGATTTCCCAACATACAGTAAGTTAAATAGAAACAATGGAGATTGATAGTATGCAATCAGTTCGAACAGCACATATTAAACAAATCACCGTTGCTGAGAATGTTCTACAAAATCTGCAATAGTTTTAGAAGCTACCCTACATTCTTGCAGATATAAACTCTTATCCCATGATATCCTTACAAAATTTAATATAAAAACTAGTTTTATACAGCTTAGAAAACAATTCTAGCTTTGGAGCCAAGTCAGTCAATCAGATGCGCAAACTGGATCCCATAAAAAAATGCAACCTACTCATTTCAGAAGATGAATAGCAGATTTTCTGTCCCAGTTAATAGTCTTTATCCAACCAGTCTGGGGGATCTGCTGAATTACCAGTGCTATCCATGTGAGAGTAAGAATTCTCTAAAAGCAGGTTGTGTTCAGGCAGAAAACAGGCATGGCCTGTTGCAGGGATGGGGGAAACTGAGGCTTGTGACCCACATGCTGCTTTTTTGAAGTTAAATTGAGGCTCACAGAGCCCCTCCCATTCCTTCCCATTCTCCAACCACCAGACTGGATGGGAGGAAGCCTTCAGCAGGGTGGTGGGGTGGCGGCTTTTGCCCAGCAGAAAGGAGGGTCTCAGAGCTTCAGCTCAACAGGGCATGTCTGCCAGACCTCAGGGCCTCAGCAAGAGTGCGGCTCAAGCTCCAGGTGCTGGCAGTGTTGCATAAAAGCCTCCACCTGAGCTATTACTTGATTTTACACATGGACTTTCTGGAAATACACTCAACTATAAGGTCCTGCCAATACATGACTTAGAGTAAGTCATGGTGTAAAATACACACCTTGGACTTCAGAAAAGCAGATTTTGACTCCCTCAGGGTATGTCTACACTACAAAGTTAATTCAAACTAACAGCTGTTAGTTCGAATTAACTTTCATAGGCGCTACAGTAAGTAATTTAATTCGAACTAGCGGAGCGCTTAATTTGAACTAGGTAAACCTCATTTTACGAGGACTAACGCCTAGTTCGAATTAAGTAGTTCGAATTAAGGGCTATGTAGCCACTTAATTCGAACTAGTGGGAGGCTAGCCCTTCCCAGGTTGCCCAGGTGGCCACTCTGGGCCAAGCCAGGGAAACTCGTCTGCCCCCCTCCCGGCCCCGGAGCCCTTAAAGGGCCACGGTCTGGCTACGGTGCCCGTGCCAGGTGCAAGCCTGCCAGCACACAGCCACCAGACCCTGCACCTGGCATAGCACGAGCCAGCCACCCGCTGCCACCCAGCCCTCCCCCTCTTCCCAGGACCAGGCTGGCGGCTCCCAGGAGCCTACCCAGGGCCGCAAGAGGCGGACGCCCGCCTGGTTTAGTGCAGAGATCATGGACCTCATCCAGGTTTGGGGGGAGGCCTCCAACGTCCACAATCTCCGCAATAGGCACAGGAAAGTGGCCGTCTAGGGCAGGATAGCTGCCAGCCTGGCCACCAAAGGCCACATGCGAACCCAGGAGCAGGGTTGCATGAAAATCAAGTTGGTCCAGTGAGACCCCCGACCCTGAGCTTAGAACATAAGAACATAAGAACGGCCGTACTGGGTCAGACCAAAGGTCCATCTCGCCCAGTAGCCTGTCTGCCAACAGCGGCCAACACCAGGTACCCCGGAGGGGATGGACCAAAGACAATGGCCAAGCCATTTGTCTCGTGCCATCCATCTCCAGCCTTCTACAAACAGAGGCCAGGGACACCATTCCTACCCCCCGTCTAATAGCACTCCATGGACCCAACCTCCATGACTTTATCTAACTTCTCTTTAAACTCTGTTCCAGTTCTCACCTTCACAGCCTCCTGTGGCAAGGAGTTCCACAGGTTGACTATTTGCTTTGTGAAGAAGAACTTTCTTTTATTAGTTTGAAGCCTGCTACCCATTCATTTCATTTGGTGTCCTCTAGTCCTTCTATTATGGGAACTAATGAAGAACTTTTCTTTATGCACCCTCTCCACACCACTCATGATTTTATAGACCTCTATCATATCCCCCCTCAGTCTCCTTTTTTCTAAGCTGAAAAGTCCCAGTCTCTTTAGCCTCTCTTCATATGGGACCAGTTCCAAACCCCTAATCATTTTAGTTGCCCTTTTCTGAACCCTTTCCAAGGCCAAAATATCTTTTTTGAGGTGAGGAGACCCCATCTCTACACAATACTGAAGATATGGCGTATCATAGTTTTAGACTTCCCCTCCTCCTTCTTCCCCTGGCGTCCCCCTTCCAGCTCCCTCCTCCCAGGTCTCCACCTCCCCTCTCCCACCCTCTCTCTTCCCCTCTCCCACCTCCTTTTCCCAGTCTCCCCAGAGGTTTTGAACACACGTGTCCTTTATTTTTTACATCAGGAAGGGGGGCTAGGGAAGGGTAAGTGGAAGGAGGTGAGGGAGAAATGGGGCATGAGCCCCCAATGGGGAGGACTGGGGTGGCTCTGAGGGCTCCTCGGGGTGGAAGCTCTCCTGCAGGGCCTCCTGGATCCTGACAGCCCCCCAAATGACCCCCCCGGATGGCAGCCTGCGGCAAGTGCAGCCGGGCTGATGGCCGAGTGCTGTGATGTGCCGAGGGTGGGCACTCAGGGCACTCCAAGACAGGACTGCTTTGCTGTCCCTCATCGAGGTAGACAAGCAAGCGGGGAACCCTGAGAACTGTCTGTCCGGGGTGGGGGTCGGGTCCCTTTAAGCACAGCCCTCGGCTAGCCTGAGGCAGGCAGCTCCACGCTCTAAGTCCTAAGCTGATGCTCTGCCGGCACTGGTTCCGGCCAGCCTTAACTTCGGTTCAGGATCCACTCAATGTGGACATGCTAGCTTGAATTAGCAAAATGCTAATTCAAACTAGTTTTTAAGTCTAGATGTGCTAATTCGAATTAGCTTAGTTCAAATTATCTAATTCGAACTAAGTTAGTTTGAATTAGTGCTGTAGTGTAGACATACCCTCAGAGACCTGATGGGCAGCGTCCCCTGGGATGCTAACATGAAGGGGAAAGGAGTCCAGGACAGCTGGCAGTGTTTTAAAGAAGCCTTATTGAAGGCACAGAAAGAACCCATCCCAATGCGTAGCAAGAGAGGCAAACATGGTAGGAGACCGGATTGGCTTACAGGGGAAATCCTTGGTGAACTTAAGCACAAAAAGGAAGCTTACAAAAAATGGAAACTTGGTCAAATGACCAGGGAGGGGTTTAAATGTATAGCTCGAGAATGCCAGGGGGTTATCAGGAAGGCGAAAGCGCAGTTGGAATTGCAACTGGCAAAGGTTGTGAAGGATAACAAGAAAGGTTTCTACAGGCATGTTAACAAGAAGACGGTGATCAGAGAGGGTGTGGGGCCCCTACTAGATGTGGGAGGTAACCTAGTGACAGATGATGTGGGGAAAGCTGAAGTACTCAATGCTTTCTTTGCCTCTGTATTCATGGACAAGGTCGGATCCTGGACTAATGCACTAAGTGATGCAAGATGGGATGAAGATGGACAGCCCTTGGTGGGTAAAGAACAGGTTAGGAACTATTTAGAAAAGCTAAACGTACACAAATCCATGGATCTGGACTTAATGCATCCGAGGGTACTGAGGGAGTTGGCAAATGTCATTGGGGAGCCTTTGGCCATTATCTTTGAAAACTCGTGGAGATTGGGAGAGATCCCAGATGATTGGAAAAAGGCAAATGTAGAGCCCATCTTCAAAAAAGGGGAGAAGGACAATCCAGGGAACTATAGGCTGGTCAGTCTTACCTTGGTTCCTGGAAAAATCATGGAAGTGATCCTTGAGGAATCCATTTTGAGGCACTTGGAAGAGAGGAAAGTGATTAGGAATAGTCAGCATGGATTCACAAAGGGCAAGTCGTGCCTGACCAATCTGATTAGCTTCTATAAGGAGGTAACTGGCTCTGTGGACATGGGGGTTACAGTGGATGAGAAGCTGGATATGAGTCAACAGTGTGCCCTTGTAGCCAAGAAGGCTAATGGCATATCTGGGTGCATTAGGAGGAGCATTGCCAGCAGATCCAGAGATGTCATTATTCCCCTTTATTGGGCTCTGGTGAGGCCACGTCTGGAGTATTGTGTCCAGTTCTGGGGCCCCCACTACAAAAAGGATGTGGATGCATTGGAGAGGGTCCAGCGGAGGATGACCAAAATGATTAGGGGGCTGGAGCATACAACCTATGAGGAGAGGCTGAGGGAGTTGGGTCTGTTTAGTCTGCAGAAGCGAAGAGTGAGGGGGGATTTGATAGCAGCCTTCAAATTCCTGAAGGGAGCTTCCAAAGAGGATGGAGAAAGGCTGTTCTCAGTGGTGACAGGTGGCAGAACAAGGAGCAATGGTCTCAAGTTGCAGTGGGGGAGGTCTAGGTTGGATATTAGGAAAAACTATTTCACTAGGAGGGTGGTGAAGCACTGGAATGGGTTACCTAGGGAAGTAGTGGAGTCTCCATCCCTAGAGGTGTTTAAGTCTCGGCTTGACAAAGCCCTGGCTGGGTTGATTTAGTTGGGATTGGTCCTGCCTAGAGCAGGGGGCTGGACTTGATGACCTTCTGAGGTCTCTTCCAGCTTTATGATTCTATGACTGACAAAAACCTCCTGCTGACTGCATTGCTGAGGGGGGTGGGGGGTTCAGTTGTCTTCTAAGTCACTTCATTGCTGATGACTTGTAAATGATTCTCTGAAACTTTGTAATTGTTTCAGCTGCATTGCCTTTTAAACTCTGCAACTCATTGCAATCGTAAACCTTGCAATTCTGTAATCTTTGTTAAATCTTGCAACTTTGTAACTCTCAGCAACTTTTCTTTATAAATTCAGAAATTTACTGTAATCTTAGTGATTGTTGAGCCTTGCAACTTTATAATCTTTGTAACTCTCTGCCACTTTGCTTGTAACTTGCTCTAAACTGCACTCTCCTCTGAGATATGAATGTATGTGAGTGGAGACTATTGTGTGTTTGGGATTAGGAAATAAGTGGCAGAATGGCTGTTGCACAAGAGGGGGTTTTCACACAAAAGCCCCTTGCGCAAAAATAGCGGCTCATTAAATCACCGCACCTCATTTGCATATGTTCTTGCGCAAGACTGGGCAGTGTAGACGTAGCCTCAGTGTTTTTGTCCACCTGGACTTTTGGCTCTTAGACAGTTTCGTGACCATTCCTCCAGCTAACAGCTATGAGTTGGCAGCTCCATAACACAACAAACTATTTTGTGTATTTTTTACACATAATGTATTTCTCCAGTACACGGTCTAACTCCACCCTTATGTTATCTTTACCCATAATTTTTCCCCAGCATTTAGGAATGTTTGACCTTGTTATCACAGAATATGGATATTGTCTAGGGTGACCAGACATTCTGATATTATCAAGACCAATAAAATGGGCTTTGTCTTATATACGTAACTATGCTCTACCCCATACCCCGCCCCCAAAAAAACCTATCCTGATTTTTTAAATTTGCTGGTCATCCTAATATAGTCATACCCTGAATTATACATAAAAAAGGATCATTACTGAAAAGAATATAGATAAAATGCATTAAAGGCTGAAGCTCAGGACATGTCTGTGGTGTGAAATGGGGACATATCCATGTACCAGGGAAAGGACAGGCAGATTTATGAATGGATTAAGGGGGAGGCAGCATGATACTTCTTGTGTGATCTTGAGCAAGTCACATACCTTTGCAATGCCTCAGTTTCCTCACCTTGAAATCTGAGATAAAGCCCTTTGAAATCTACTAATGAAAACTGCTACATATATGTTAAGTGTTTTGTTTTATTGTTCTGATATTTACCTGCTATTAAGTAAATATACACCTGTCAGTCTGACATCGATCACGGGCAAGGTAACAGAGCAACTGATATGAGATTAGATTAATAGAGAATTAAAAGAGGGTAATGTAATTAATGCCAGTCACCGTGGGTATATGGAAAATAGATCCTGTCAAACTAACTTGATTTTTTTTGATGAGATTATAAATTTGGTTGATAAAGGTAATAGTGTTGATGTAATATACTTAGACTTCTGCAAGGTATTTGATTTGGTACTGCATGACATTTTGATTAAAAAACTAGAGTAGTATAAAATTAACACGGCATGCATTAAATGGATTAAAAGCCAACTAACTGACAGATCTCAAAATGTAACTGTAAACACGGAATCATCATTGAGCAGGTGTGCTTTCAGTGAGTTCCTAAGGGATCTGTTCTTGGCTCCATGCTATTTAACTTTTTTTCCTCAAGGATTTGAACATAAATATAAGATCATCACTAACAAAGTTACAGCTGACACAAAAATAGAGAGAGTGGTAAAGAATGAAGAGAACAGATCACCGATACAGAGCAATCTGGATTGCTTTGTGAGCTGGACATAAGCAAACAATATGGTTTTAATTCAGCTAATATGTAAATGTATACATCTAGGAACAAAAAATGTAGGCCATGCTTAAAGGCTAGAGGAACTATCCTGGGAAGCAGTGACTCTGAAAAAGATTCAAGGAGGAGGGAGAGAAATTATTTTTCTTTACCTTTGATGATAGGACAAGAAGCAATGGACATTAGAAAAAACTTCATTGGAATAAACTGCCGTGTGTGTGTGTGTGTTTGTGTGTGTGTGTGTGTGTGTAATCTCCATCTCTGGAAATATTTAAGAGCAGGTTAGACAGACATCTGTCGGGGATGGTCTAGATCTAGATGGTGCTTAGTCCTGCTGTGAGGGCAGGGGACTGGTCTTGATGGCCTCTTGAGGTCCTTTCCAGTTCTAGTGTTCTATGATTTGGGAGTCATGGTGCATAATCAGCTGAACATGAATTCCCAGTGCAACCCTCTCACTAAAAGGGCTAATGTGATCCTCAGATGCCCAAAGGTATTTTTAGCTGAGTATATGCCATGAATAGGCAGAGAGAGGTTATTTTATCTCTATATTTGTTCACAAGCCAAGAAGGATGTTGAGAAACTGGAGAAGGTTCAGAGAGCAGTCCCAAGATCATTACAGAGTTAGAAAACTTGCCGTATGGGTCGGACTCCAGGAGCTCCATCTATTTAGCTTAACAAAATGAAAGTCAAGGTGTGACTTCACATTTTATAAGAAGCATCCTGGGGAACAAATACTTGATGGCAAGCTCTTCAGTCTAGCGGAGAAATGTAGAACAAAATCCAATGGCTGGCTGTTGAAGTGAAACTAATTCAGCCTGGAAATTAAGTGTAAATTTTTAAGTGAGGATAACTAGCCACTGAAATAATTTATCTAAGGTAGTGTGTTCTACACTAGCAATTTTTAAATCAAGATTGGATATTTTCCTAAAAGATATGATCTATGAATTATTTTGGTGAAGTTCTGTGCCTGTGCTATACAGGTCAGACAAGATGGTCACAGTGGTACCTTCTGGCCTTGGAATCACTGAATTTAACAAATCTGCAGTCAGAAATACAGGCCATCAAATCACAAAGGTTCATACAATATCTGCAGTTTGTAAGCACAAAGTAATACTGATTTAAATGAGATCTACTTTCAGTGACGGTCATTGTTACCTGGAAAACACAGAATCATAGTGTAACTGCCACCGGGTTGATTTGAATCTGGGACCTCTGAAGCTTTGTATAGGAGCCTCTACGGTTTATGCTAAAAGCCAGCTGCCTCTCAGCCCAGGCTGTAGAGGTCTCTTGTTCTTATCTGTTGCTGTGGTCTAGATGCCACTGCATGGGACAATGACCCACACTAGGGGTATGTGTACACTACAGAGTTTTTTTTAGAAAAACAGCTGTTTTTCAGAAAAACTTGAGGTATGTCCACACTGCAATTGTGTTCTTTCAAAAGAAAATTGAAAGAACAGAGGTGGTTTTCCGACATTGGTAATCCTCATTCTATGAGGAAGAAGCCTTTTTCCAAAAGAGTTCTTTTGGAAAAAGGTGTGTGGGGATGGGGAAGAGGGAGTTCTTTTGAAAGAAGAGGAAAAAGCACAGGTGCCCTGGTGGCCACTCTGTCCATAGTAATCACAGCTTAAATGCAAGATAGCAGCCACACTGAATGGACGCTATCTTTCGAAAAAGCAGATGGCTTTTTCAATGCACTTTTGCAGTGTAGACACTCTCTTTCGGAAGAAGTTTTTCCAGAAGATTTCTTCCAGAAAAGACTCTTCCAAAAGAAGCCTGCAGTCTAGATGTAGCCCAGGTGTGTGGGTTACAATAGGATGTGGAAGAGACCTTAAGAGGATTCCAGTCCCCTGCATTCATGGCAGGAACAAGCACCATCTAAAACCATTCTGGACAGGTGTCTGTCCAACCTGCTCTTAAATCTCTCCAGTGATGGAGATTCAACAACCTCTGTAGGCAGTTTATTCCAGTGCTTAATCACCCTCACAGGAGGTTTTTCCTATTGTCCAACCTAAACCACCTTTGCTGCAATTAAGCCCAATTTAAGCCCAATTTAAATTTAAGCTCAATTTAAAAGCAGTTTCTGGCATGTCCCCTGCTCCTCAGTACATGTGCCCTTCTAAAGGGATTTTCTGCCCCATGTTAGTGAGAGAATAAGCTACAGAAACAATTTGGGGAATGGATTCACCAACTAAAGTTACAGGGGAAACAATGAAAATGAGTAGACAAAAATGGGCTAAATTCCACTCACAGTTACACCATAGAATCATAGAATCCTAGGCCTGGAAGGGACCTCAAGAGGTCATCGAGTCCAGCCCCCTGCCCTCACAGAAGGACCACTGTCTAGATCATCCCTGATAGATGTCTATCTAACCTGCTCTTAAATATCTCCAGAGATGGAGATTCCATAACCCCCATAGTCAATTTATTCTCGTGTTTAACCACCCTGACAGGCAGTTTTTCCTAACGTCCAGCCTAAGCCTCCCTTGCTGCAGTTTAAGCCCACTGCTTCTTGTCCTATCCTCAGAGGCCAAGGAGAACAATTTTTCTCCCTTTTCTTTATAACACCCCTTTAGACATTTGAAAACTGCTATCATGTTCCCTCTCAGTCTTCTCTTTTCTAAACTAAACAAGCCCAATTCTTTCAGTCTTCATAGGTCCTGTTCTCTAGACCTTTAATAATTTTTTGTTTCTCTTCTCTGGACCTTCTCCAATTTCTCCACATCTTTCTTGAAATGTGGTGCTCAGAACTGGACATAATATTCCAATTGAGGCCTAATCAGTGCAGAGTACAGCAGAAGAATGACTTCTCATGTCTTGGTCACAACACTCTTATTAATGCATCCCAGAATCATGTTTGCTTTTTTTGCAACAGTGTCACACTGTTGATTCATGTTTAACTTGTAATCCACTATGGCCCCTAGATCCCTCTCTGCAGTACTCCTTCTTAGACAGTCGCTTCCCATTCTGTATGTGTGAAACCAATTGTTCCTTCCTAAGTGGAGCACTTTGCATTTGTCCTTATTAAACTTCATCCTGTTTACCTCAGATCATTTCTCTAGTTTGTGCAGATCATTTTGAATGATGACTCTGTCATCCAAAGCAGTTGCAACCCCTCCCAGCTTGGTATCATCTGCAAACTGAATAAACAAACTCTCTATCCCATCATCTAAATTGTTGATGAAGGTCTTGATCAGAGTCGGTCCCAAAACAGACCCCTGTGGAACCCCACTTGTTATGCCCTTCCAGCATGACTGTGAACCATTAATAACTACTCTCTGAAAAGGGCTGTCCAGCCAGTTATGCACCCACCTAGTAGCCCCATCTAGTTGTATTTCCCTAGTTTATAGATAAGAAGGTCAGGTGAGACCTTGTCAGATGTCTTACTAAATTTCCAGATTTACATAGGGGAAACTGATAAGAGGATATAGCCCGAAGTGCAGCCCCCTGCAAAAAGTAAACTGACTGACAAAGTACACAAAAATGGTTTTGTCTCTAATCTCTTTGAGTTACACTCACCTTAGAGACATTAGAGAAGTGGAAAGCAGAAGTGCAATATTTAAGTTGATGGTTTCTTTTTAAAACATGAAAGCAAGATATGGCCCAAAGCAACCAAAATAAAGAGGATGAGGAGTCTACAAAGACTAGTAAGGAAAGCTTTTAGACATCACTGTTTATACGCTCCTGGAATAATGCATTATGCATATATTGGTATAACTATGCACTTGGATTGTCAAAAAGCCAAGGCCTAGATTTTTGAAAAAGTAAGGTTTTCAATGGTGTCTAGGTGTCTTAAAAAAGCAGAGATACATCTAGTAGGGTTTTCAAAATTGCCTAAGCAGGGTAGGTGTCTAACTCCATTAAGAGCTTTGAAAATCTGGCCCTAAGTGCCTGCATTAATATAGTCTCAGAGGGGTAGCCATGTTAGTCTGTATTTACAAAAACAACGAGGAATCCCATGACACATTAGAGACAAAGAGATTTATTATGGCATAAGCTTTCGTGGGCAAAATGCATTTCATCAGATAAGTTGGAGTGGAAATTATAAAGGCAGGGATATATGTGTCATGGCTCACAGGCCATGCCCACACTTGGTCCTCCGTCCCTGGGCAGGACCCCCCTCTCCAGTGCGGCAGCCCCTTCTCAGGAAGCACACTCCGGTGTGGAGACCCTCTCTCAGGGTGCCAACTCTCACCTGGGGGGGGGGGGTCTGTCCTTCCACCTCCAGGATGGCACCTCTCAGGGCCTTCAGTATGCCTGACTCTGCCATGAGCCCCCTCCACTCCCTCTGGAACCCTGAGGCCTTCACTACCAGAGGGAGTAGTGCCACCCTGTTCTCCAGACCAGAGCAACTCTCAGCCAGCACAAAAGAAGAGGGTTTATTAAGCTTTGAACACAGCAAAGGATCTCTCAGGTAACAGGGTCACCTGGGCCCTTCTCTTCTCCACCTCTCCTCTTCTCCATCCAATGTTCTCCCCTCGCTGGGACCAGCTGGGTCGGTTGCTGGGGTCTCCCCTCTGCAGCCCATTGTCTGTCGTCTGGCTGGAACCAGCTGTGTCCTCTGAGCAGGGCAGTGGTCACCAGGGCACCAGATGCAGGCTTCAGTTCTGGGCTGTTCTCTGAAACAACAAACTCCCTCCCCCTTGTCACATTAAGCCAGTAACATCTGGGCACTGCATGCCCCCTCTGCATGCAGCCCCCCTCTGAGTTCCCAAAACTCCTCCACTTCCTCACAATATGTAATAACAAAAGAAGTTACTTGTCAAGTGTAGGTCTGGTGTTTATGAGGCTAATCAAGTTGAGGTGGATGTCTCCCCTTCGGAGCATTTGTTCTAGAGATGTAACTTTCAAGAAAGGGAAGATTGCTTTTGTAGTGCATTCACCAGTTAAGATCTTTATTCAATCCTAAATTGATTGTATGGAATTTGCAAAAGAATTCCAGATCAGCTGTCTCCCTTTGTAATCGGATTTTAAAGTTCTTTTGTAAAGGATACAGATTTGTGTGTGTTACCTTCCCTGATGTCTGTTTTGTGCCCATTTATCCTTTGGTGCAGAGACTGTCCAGTTTGGCCAATATACATGGCAGAGGGGCACTGCTGGCACTTGATGGCATATAACACGTTAGTAGATGTGCAGGTGTGGCTTATATGCTTAGGTCCTGTGGTCGTGTTGCTAGTATACATGTGTGGACAGAGTTGGCAATGGGGTTTGTTGCAAGGATAGGTTCCTGAGGCCCACAGGTGAGAGCCCTTAGATTGGCTCCGGCAGAGCTGCATTGGGGGGCAGCTTCAGGGAAGGCAGCAATGCTGCTGTCTGTGCTCTACCTCTTCTGTGGAGCAATAGGGTTCCATGTCTCCATGCCACCAACACTTACCCAGTCAGCAGTTTTAAGCATGTAGGCAGTCCTTTGGGTTTCATTGGGACTACTCCAGTGTGCATATAGGCTTGAAGGATCATAGAACACTAGCACTGGAAGGGACCTTAAGAAGTCATCGAGTCCAGTTCCCTGCCCTCATGGCAGGATCCAGTACCATCTGGACCATCCCTGATAGATGTCTGTCTAACCTGCTCTTAAATATCTCCAGAGATGGGGCTTTATCAAGGGCGTTAGTCTGTTTCATTGCCAAACTCACTTGAACTAATTACAAATCAATAACTGAAAACAAAAATGGTAATAAACATGAAAAGTGAAAGCACTGACTAATGGGAATAGTTGCTCACAGGCACAGAGGGTAGATGTGGACATGATGGGTACATCTACGCAGCAGGCTAAAATCGCATTAAGCTATGCAACTTCAGCTGCATCAATTGCGTAGCTGATGTCAGAATAGTTTAACTCGGCTTTAGGCACTGTCTACACAGCAGGAAGTCGAAGGAAGAACACTCTTCCTTCAACTTCCCTTACTCCTCATTAAATGAGGGTTACAGGAGTCAGAGTAAGAAGATCTCGAACTCGACATTAATCTGAAATAAAGGTTTGTAGTGTAGATGCACGCTTTGTTATTTCGGAATATTGTCAGTTATTCTGAAATAATGCTGCTGTGTAGATGTACCCGGTCTTAAAGACTCTCACTGCAGATCCCTTGTACACTCTGGATTAAGAGGACTTCCCTAAAAACAAAGCATTAAATTCACAACTGGAGTGTCTAAAATGAACATATTTCAGAGTGCGCAAAGCTACTTTCCCTAGTAACTTTTAACTCACATTTCTGGCATTAAAAATAAATGCAGCACCCCTTACTTCAGCCATAAACCATTAGTAAAGTGCAGTAGGCACTACAAATGCACCTCCAAATGTAAATGGGCTAAATGTTTTCATTTCATGGGTAGATCCATTTGTGGCCCTGTGTCACGGAGAAGAAGAAGCACCGAGATTTTAATCCTCTTACCCCCGAATGTGTTTACCAAGAATAAACATTTATTTAATGTAATTTAGTTCTAACTATTTAAAAGCTCACTTTGTTTAATGTGTTTTCATGCACAAGATGTTAAGTAATTATGTGTGATGTGGTGGTCTTTCATTAGGTAGAGTTAATGACCATTTGGGGATTCAGGCCCCAAGGCAGCACTGAGGGCTTTCCAAGTGCTAGATGGCCATTAACATACTGGTAATGGACTAGCACATTGTACATGATTGCTATTATACATTAAGCATAAAAATCACATTAAAGTAGTATTACAGCAATGAGATAAAAACCCACCCAAAAACCAAAAGAAAAATTCTGGCCTAAGGCTGTTCTATCTGCCTGGACCAGACCCTGGCCAAGTTACTACACCTGGGCATCTCCTGGGTGGGTCTGGATCAAATGGAATAATGGAAGATGGCTATGTAGCTACATAGCTTGAGGACACCCCAAAGACCTTAATGTGGCTAGAGCCCTATGCACAGATGCAATCCCATTGTGTACGTTGGGGCTCTGTACTGGCACCGGGGCCTGCCTGAATGGTTGGGGTCTTACTATACAGTATCATGCCCATATTAATGGAATCAATATTTTCCCTCTTGCATATAAAATCCATCACTTTTCATGGGACTGTCTGATAAAGGGTAATTATTATTTATCTGATGGTAGCACTGACCAGCTTTCACCGGCATCAGGATTCCATTGGACTACATGATGAACAGCCCTATCACAAAGATCCTACAGTCTAAACAGGTGACACAAAAGGTGACACGGGGGTGAAGTGACCAACACAAGGTGATGTGAAAATCACCCAGACCTCCTGAGTTCAGTGCCTTGGTCACTGCACAACCCTGTGGCTCAAAGACAGTACTCAGACACTGCAGACCTGAAGGGTAAGGATAAAATGGCATTTCCTTGAGTACTGTTTCACCTTTACAATACGTGTATTTTTCCTGAGTTTTACTTGTTTGCTAGCATAACTACATATTTCAAATATGTTAGAAAACAAAGATTTTTATTGGAAACATACCTAAGACATACCTAACATACAAAGGCTTAGAGCGTCTGAATATGCTACACTTGGGTGCCCAACCTACAGCTTGTGGGCTGAATGTTGCCCACCAGAGCATTTCCTAAAGCCAGCAGTCTGTTCTGACACATATACTAATGGCTAATTCGTTAACATTTTGCCATCATTTTGATATCATTTTGGTTTACCTAAGTGTGTAAATACACAATACTGTACCTAGAAACAACCTCTTTAAGCACATGAGAAACAAGCTGACCTTAAAGCAGTGTTTCTTAAACTGGTGTGCCGTGGAGAACAGAATTCAAAATGGCCGCCCTTAAAGGACAAGTAACTTTTTTTCTCTCAATAATTTTCCCCCCCAACCTTTTATGTTCCCCATAAAAAAAAATTATTGTTTGTGTTCCTCGGTCTTAAAAAGTTTAAGAAACACTGCCTTAAAGTATAAATCAATGCAGGTGACTTTAAATTTATTAAAATGTGTAGAATCTGTTTGGCCCACACAAAGTTGTGCCTTGGTTTCTGTTGCCCTCTTGCAGGCCTGGCCGTAGGGCAAGGCAAGCAAGGCGGTTGCCTTGGGCCACACGCTGACTGGTGCCTGCCCACCCAGTTTGCTGCCCTGGCTGGGAGTTGCCCGGCCACGTGGTGCAACCAAACATAGCGTGCCGCCTTGGGCCCTGCAAACTCTTTGGCTAGGTCTGCCCTCTTGTGTAACAACAGTGGACCCCATTTTGCTACCTAGAATTACAATTCATAAACAACACTTCAGAGGATAGGTAAACTAACATGCATGTGGGACTGACAACATTTTGCTGTTACCTCAGTATAATACAATTTTTCACATAAGCAGATATCAACATTGCTTTCACAGAACTTAGCGAGAGAAATGACCTATTAGGTGTTACCATTCTCTTGGCATGATAATGTGCTCTCTGTAGGCGTACACTGAGTTTGTTTTGCTATCATCTGTCACATGGTCTCCATAGACTTGAATTGCCATAATTTTACTTTCATAATGACATCTTAATATGTCTTGTGTCCACAAAGCTCACATGACAATGTCATGGCATCATTAGACTATGCTAAAATACCATTCAAGGAGGAGCACAAGGTGTTATTTAAAAACAAGGACTATTGGGATTTGGTCATATGTTTCTTTTTTTCTACAGTACCAATACCTGATGAGGATAAGCAGCAGGCTCGCTGGAAATTCATTGGGCACAACTATCTTTTACTGTTACATGATACTTAGAATGGGGTTTGATTAAAGCTGAATGTTAAGTGACTAAAACAGATTTTTTTAAATTCTAAGGATTAAACACTATTTTAAATGGTTAAAAATAAATCTTGTCGAGAAGAAATGGTAGTGTATACACACTTTAGTTACAGACATAACGATACATTTTTGTAAGGAAATCAGGAGCTTAAGCTAATACTGTGTATTTATATAGCACATTTCTTTCCAAATGAACCCCAAGAACTTAGAAAGTTTAATACATCACATGCTCTACCTATAACAGTTTAGGGGAGACAAAAGTCTAACAGTGCACAGTAATACTACTACACAATAGTTTTTGACAAGAAGTGAAGAAAAATAACATATCAATGTATACTTAGCGAATGTATAATATTTGCACATATGTGTTTCCTGACTGTCTTAGATCTCAAGTCAAGTTAAACTTCAGCGGTTAAAATAAAACAGCAGCAATCAAGGAAACAATAGGACAATGTTAAATAAAAGGTCCCGAGACAAATGAGAAGCACATCAACTAGCTCATCCACTAGTTTGTTCTAATAGCCAAATGGTTCTGTATTAAAACAATTACCACAACTGAAATAGCCTAAACTCATCAAAGAAATCAAGAACATTTTTCTTCCAAATCAACAAAGTGTCATAGTTTGCTGTGGTATTTTACTTTTCATAATAATGTAAAGGAAGAAGATGTCTTATTTCCCAGTATCAAGGAGAGTGTTTATTGATGCCCTTGTCCCAGTTTTGTGGCACCTGAAGCTTCTTACCACTGAAACTGATCAAGCCTTAAGTTTAATGTCCATTTTCCTTAATCATTTCACTCCACTGTGCAAAAGGGAACATGAAGATAAACATTTAATGTGAAATCTGGAGGCAAGGGGAACATGCTTTATAATAGCTCATGCTGAGTTCATCTAGAGCAATTATTATTGCTCGTTATATTTATATGTAAGAATCATTACATTTTATATCACAATATGCATGCTTTTATAAGTAAGCTTTAAGCAAATTAGAATACTTAATATGTTGTTTGAAATTTTGCCAGACATGAGCGCTAAAGCCAGTTCTTTCTATTTACATTGTAGCATTTATCCATTTCCAAATATTAGAAGATTTATCTATCAGATTCTGTGTAAATTCAGTACACAGATAATTTGTAAAAAGCTTCCTTTTTAAAAATGGTCTGTGGTTTTTCTAATCTCATCTCTTTTCTAATTTCCTAATCATATAACCTTGAAGTCTAAAGACACAGCCTGTGATAATCTGTGTAAACTGTCTTTATTGTTATCACAGACATTCATAAAAAAAACACACACACATTCAAAGCTCCCTTTGAAGTAATACTTTAGTCACAGTTCAATCAGATCCCCATTAACTCCTACTCATCAGATAGAAAGTGTTCGCGAGCAGAAGGGGGATATTGACTTTAAAAAATTCACTGGCGAGGCGTACAGAGCCTGCAGGAATGTCAAAACTCCAACCTGCATTTTGATGTTTTTGCCTCAGGTTAGTCTTGACTGACATGCTTGGAGCACTCTTGTTTGTGCTCCGGCATCCATTAACTGTCCTTGACTCAATGTTATACAGGCCTTTACGGTCAGTTCAGTGCCTAATGGTTACAGCAGATTAGGTGCCACGAGGTGTAAGAAAAGCATACGCCTCATTTTAAGGGATCACATTGGTTGTTCTTTGCTTCATTAAGGGTGTATTGTTTGATCCCAAATTAATGAGAGCCTGTTAATTATTATTCTGATAATTGTGCCCCATGTGGAAGCATGCTACAAAAGTGGTGTTTTAAAGAACTGGAGTTTTGCAAAGGAAAACAAAATGTCAAGGTTGAGATGTCTTTGAATCGGGTTGCTTTATATGCAAGGCATTCCTCACAAATGTGGATGGCATTAGATGTACAGAACATAAAGAAGGCGAGCTTAAACTACATTTGCTTTAGCTATTGTAGAATGCTAAATAGCTACTTTGTAAAAACAGCTCAAATAAAGCTTATCTGCCCCATATATAGAGCTACCTGTACACCTGTAATCTCTCGTACTACACTGCAAAGCCTTCTCTTTTGACTTTGCCCTTCCTAGGTCTCCACCAGAAGTTTTTTTTAAGCTTTATCAAAATGAGACCCAATTCACACTTCCACTTGGGTTGAAGGAAAGGATCCATTTTAAAACAGGGGGGAAAAGTGAGTATGCCCATAGAAATGTTTTTCTTTTACATAAAGCTCAGATAAGCTTCTATGGTGCCTATGTTCATTAAATAGAAAGTATTGAGATTAGACAGATGTCTCTATTTAGAGGGAAAAAAGTCTTATGTACATAAACCAGAATGTGACACCGTTTTACCTGTATTTTTTGCTAGCTTATATTAGAATATAAGTAGAATTTTAATTCATACATCCCATTTGACATTGACTGAACATTCTTTAGAGAACAAATGCAGGGAGATGTCAGTTTTAAAAATAGAGATTTTATTAGGCCCAAATGGAAAAAAAATTGTTCACTTTACTTCTTTTAAAATCAGTCATGGGATAAAACACTAGAAAGCAACATCCCCAAACACAAAGATTCAGAATCTGAACGTGGTTGGTTCCTATCTATGCAGCAGGCCAAAGCAAAGAACTGAATCTAACTCCCAGACTTTTTAGGTGGGAAGGGTTTGCAATTTTGATCTGAATTTTGCTGTTCATGCCCATCTCTGCTTAAAAACTGATCTTCTCCAATGAATCTAGACATTCTACATCCTGAAGCTTCTCACCTCCATCCAAGAGAGTGGAGAATCAAGTTCTCAGCATCTCTTCAAACTGAGCTGCTTTTGGCATAAGTTTGAAATGTTGGCCTTAATTTTTTTTAAAGCCATTTGGCATGAAAAACTCTCTCTGAATTTCTTACTCTGGGTGAAAATGTAGTCTATTGGCCATAGCCAGGATGACTAAAACCAGCTGATGTAACTGGTAACAGCTTGTGGCCTTTTAAAATAGAATGATCAGAAGTAGAATATTTCACCTTTATGTGCAGTAAAAGCCTGCATGCGCTTCTTTAAAAAGCTGACATACTGAAAGGAGAAAAATATTTAGCACCAATGGTCCTACAAACAATGTTAAGATTTTGATCGTAAACTGTCATTTAGGGTCACACAGCTGGCTGTTGCTCACAAAAACCTGAAGATCATCGGGAAACACTGAGAACCAATTTATCCTTTCAGCAGAGAATGGAATAACATCCAGTAAAAACAATGAGGGTGGAAATTCATGTATATTACTGCCACATTTCTTTGTGATGTAGTGCTTGTGAAAGGTGCTCGACCAAGTGCCCTTGAGAGTAAAGCCTGCCTCCACAAGAACTGTGCACTGACACAATGAGATGGCTTACATGTTCGAGAGGGAGCTAGTCTGGCTGGAGTGACGTTCCTGGTAAGGCCACTCAAGTCAGACAGATCGAAGGGTAGGAGCCAGACTCAAGGTCCACATGGAGGCTTGCTGAAGAGAGGAAAGAATTAAAGAAAAGAATTCAACACGAACAAGACAGCAGTAAAAGAGTTTTCTGCAACAAGAATATGTGGAGAAAAGCAAGGAATATAAAAGATCAGTTAGAACAGTGGTCCCCAACCTTTTGGGGCTGCTGGGTGCCCTGGGGCGGGGCCGCTCACATGCAGGGCATCCGGGGCCACTCACACGCTGCACGTCCAGGGGCGGGGCTGTGCATGCGCCACGCGCCCGGGGCAGGGGCCGCCCATGCGCCGCACGCCCGGGGCAGGGGCCGCGCATGAGCCCCGTGCTGGGGTCGGGGCCGGCCCAGATCATTTGGCGGGCGCACATAAATGCCCTGGCGGGTGCCATGGCACCCACGAGTACCACGTTGGGGACCACTGAGTTAGAATGTGGAAAATAAAGCAAGTGAAGCTGAGAAGTTGTACAAGAGAGAGGATTCCAAAAAAGCATTTTCTAAAATGTAAACATCCCAATTCTCAAGCCATTGTACAACTGTACATTGTTGACCACAGACAAAGGACAGAGAGCCTGTTGGATGGAACATTTCCAGGCTGTGCTGAGCCAGCCAGAACTACTACCACACAAGAGGTGAAGATAGGAAACTTATCTTTATCACCAGAAGATTTATCAACTTTACGGAAGTAATTAAGTCCACAAGCCAACTGTAGAGTGGCAAAGCACCAGACTATAGATGGAAATACAAAGGGAAAATGTTAAAAACAAAGGGAAAATGATTGTGAATGACATGAGCAGGTTGTACAGAATGTTTTGGGAAAAGGAGATCTAGCCTAAAGATTGGAAAAGTGGTATCATCTGCAAACTTCCTAAGAAGGGAAACCAATTTATTTGTGATGACCGGAGAGAGATGATACTCTATCTGTACCTGGAAAAGTGTTCGGCATTATCATTTTAATAGGATGAAAGCTGCTTTTGATAAAATACTCAGGGAAGAACAGGCTGGATTTTGATCTGGTAGGTCATGTTTAGATCAGATTTTCACCTTGTGAAAACTTATTTAGAAACATTAGCAGAAAATGGCATTTGTCTTTCTAGATTTCATAGAAGTGTTTGACAATGCCTGCAGAGAAGTCCTCTGGAAGATCCTGAGACACTGTGGAATTCCAGCAAAGATTATTAATTTGAGAAAAGATTTGTATGACAAGTCTGTGTGCTACACCAGGACAGTGACTGGAGACATGGAATGGTTTAAGATTGTAAAGCACTGGAGCGTACTACCCCTACTTCCCTTCTGCATTGTCATAGACTTTGTAATGAGAAGAGCTACAGCTGCTGCCAGTCATGATGATCTTGTTTGGGCAAGAGATAGACTAAGAGATTTGATTTTGCAGATATACTATTTGATGTAGTCAAACTGGACACTGACTTGGTGTCACAGGGCCAACTCACCGGTAGGGGTAGGGCGCCTCCAGCGGTTTGCTTTAGAAATTCGCTAGTTGTTTCGCTGGATGCCCCCCTCGAGCAGATGTCTCCCCATGTACATAAGAACGGCCGTACTGGGTCAGACCAAAGGTCCATCTAGCCCAGTATCCTGTCTGCCGACAGTGGCCAGCACCAGGTGCCCCAGAGAGGGTGGATCGAAGACAATGATCAAGCGATTTGTCTCCTGCCATCCCTCTCCAGCCTCTGACAAACAGAGGCCAAGGACACCATTTTATCCCCTGGCTAATAGCCTTTTATGGACCTAACCTCCATGAAATTATCTAGCTTCTCTTTAAACTCTCTTTAAACCTTTTGGTACATTGGTAGTGGATCATTTTTTCTGTCTGTCAAATTTCTGGAAGAGATATAAGATACATCTACACACTAACATAAGATTGTACAATGATGTCCTCCTTACTGGTTCTCGGTTCGGTAAAATGGCGGGATTCCCAGAGGCTTAATGCCAAATACCCAGTGAAAACACCGAATAATGGCAAGACAACAAGTTTTAACAAAGAAGGAATGATTTATTAAACTGAACAACTTAAACTGAGCAATTACCCAATATTTGCCACAAACAATTGAACCACAACAATTTTTAAAACTCTATCTAAGTTACAGCTAAGTCAAATATATACACATTTCAAAAACTGTTTCTTTAACACTGACAATACCAAAGGTAAAAGTTACAACTGAGCAATATATTTTCTAACCTGTCTCTTTTAAACCACTTAACAAACAGTGAGGGTAAATTAAATACTTACGAACTCAGCAACAACAACATAAAGATACACAAGGAATCGGAGCATGCTCGAGATTCGTACACCCCTTTTTAGATTCGGTGGGTGGGAGGCAGCCTTTGGGTGATCAGTCCTAAGCCAGACTCAGATTCTGTCTTCCAATATTCGGGAGTCCTCCCTGAGCTTAGGGCTCAGGGGTTTTTATGTTATTGCCTATTACCATATTTGGTATTGTTTGTGCTCTGGGAGTGGCATGGGTGTGGTCTGGGTGTGGTGTGATGCCCATATATGGTGTTGAGTGCTGGACTCTGATAAGCTCCATTTTATTGGTAGATAAGGCTTGTTGCTATCCATGTGAGGTGGTGAGGTTGCTGAGGTAGATCTCAGCTATGCACCTGAAGCCTGGCCAAGAGAACCCATACTTGACACTCCTATCACTACTTTATGCCTTGGAAATGTGTCAGATGGCAGAAGCACATAATAGGAAACTGAATGCAATGCTTAAAAAAATCTTGGGAATTCACTGACAAGATTCTTTAACCAATATGGACGTGTAGTGGTGCATGGGTCAGCAGACTGCAGACTCAATAATTGGACAGAGACAGCTATGGTACTCTGGTGGTTTGGCCATATCATCAGGCTAATCTGTGGCAGAAGCTCAAGATGTGGAGGATCTAGTGCAGGACAATCAAAAAGTATGCTGCTGTCATGGAGACAGCTTCTGATGGAGCTAACCATCTCACTCTGGACAGACAGCAGTGGAAAAATAGGTTATCCCAAATGGCACTGTGTAAGAGAATCTAAGTCTTTTTCCTATCTACCAGACAAGGGCAACTAAGTGTGGTACCATCACTTCCCCATGATGTTCAGCCACTCCTCCTCAAAGCTCGTCTAGGGAATGGCGGTAGTTTAGTCTCTGTTCAGCCATGTGTGCCCCTTGACAAGTGCACCAATTGTGGCTGCTGCTGCTTTTGTGTCAACTCACCTTGACTTTTAAAGGCTTGAGTCTGAGCTAGGCCGTTTCATTTGAGCTCTGGAGGATTGATGGTTCTCTGCCCAAACAAGAAATCCATATTTCATGTTTCATGTTTGATGTGTTTCAAAGGCAAACCAGGGAGGATGGATGTTTTAAAAGTCATCAGGGCAGGCACTGTCCATTCCTTTATCTCTGTAAGGCACTCAGCAATTTGGAGATCTACTGGAAATAATTAATCAGTAATTATAACCAAGAGATAAACTGGCCTTGCTTATGCAGTGACGAGGTTACACAGAAATCACTGTTCTCCCTGCTTACCCTCATCATGCAGGTGGACAGGAAGTGGGGGGAATGGATGGTGCCTTGGCTGTGCACCCCAGTAATCTGATTCATTGCATCAGCATTGCAGGGAAGATGTGGGCTACCAGGTAGACAACCACTCTAGCTGACTTCCTCTCCAGAGCAGTGGGGGAACTGCAGGGAGTCTGTAACTCTGTGTCACAATTTCCTTCCTGGGCCACCCCTAGGACAGTACAATATGGTGTTCCCTAATCAGGGCAGATTGTTCATTCATTATCTAACTGTAAGTTTTGCAGCGATTTCAGGTTCATTGGGACCCAAAACTCAAAGCAAAGGTGCATATGAATGCCCTGATCTACTCTGAAAGTGTCACGTGTATACTGTTCTTAAGAGGAAAGAAGCTTATTCAGAGCCACTCAGCCAGTTCCTAACATACCTCATTTCCTAGGAACATTTCAGCTTTCAGCCTCCTTAAAGAGCCAGAGGAGACAAAATGTTACCACTAGCTATTGTATTCAGGACATCATTTGACACTTCTTTTAATTACATAATAATTAGAAGGGATTGATCTAAATTAAGGGCCAGATTCTGCTGCCTATCCTCTGGCTGGATACAACTTTGTTTCATGTGTGTTGCTGCTGGAGTCAGTGTGATCATGCATAGAGCAAGTATCTAGTCAATGGGGATTAGGATAGTAGATTCCAGTCGCACATAATTAAATAAAATAAAGAATTTACTAACCTTGCAGGGAGATTTTAAATAACAATTTTCTGATGACATTTAGCAAGTGACTAGTGTGAATAGTTGAAGCACTGATCCATATGCAGGGCATTTCAGCCTGCAGTGTATTTATTTACAGCTGAGAGAGTCAAATTCTTCCCTCTGCTACACTAATGCCACCTTTATTAAAGTCATATAGTTTCAATGGAAAGTAGAATTTGGCTAAAATTTTCTCCTGACCTGAGAGTATACTCCAGAAAAGACTCCTATTTTTTCTAATACATTTTTAAAAAATGTTTTAAGATGCTATGCTAGAAGATGCGTGTATTGCTTTGATTTAGCGAGGGCTGGTGTAATTTGTAAAAGTTAATCTGGTACAGTGAACTGAATTTAGGCAGGGTTATGTTTTGGAATAGACGGTTTTTACCAATCTAATGACAGAGCTTTGCACATGTTTGTCACTGTCCTATTTGGCTTTATTTAATGAAGTTTCATGTTGTTTTTATGCCTGTTGGAACTACTGAATTTGTCAGATATGTGTAGATGCTCACATTGTTATTTCGAAAGAACACTCATTATCTTGAAATAATGGTGCAGTGAAGATGCACCCTGAGTGAATAATTAGTTTAGGTGTGGCATGTAATGTGAGTAATTGTATAAAAGTCCCTATAAGTAGAATAAACAGCATCAGTAGCACAACCAAAGTGCTAATATACAATGAAAGAAGTAAGTGTATCAGAAATTTTCAGTGTTCTTAGATTTAGCACTTATTTACAACCCAAACCTGCTCACTCCCTGCTGTGGGGCTTACTGTTTTCCTGTGAGGTCAGTTACTGTTTTCAGGATTGGGACTGTAGGCTCTGCAATGAGTGCCATGCAAACAGAACCCAGTGCCTGTATCCTGTTTCTGTGAAGGCAGCTGTTAATGGGGCTGTATGAATGCAAGGATCCTCATTGCAGATGAAAGCCTAAGTAAGGCCTTATATTATTTGGTCTGTAAAGAGCTGTGTATGTTTTATAGTGCTATATAAAAATAAAGCAGGAGGTTTTTTTCCTATTTTTATTCAACATCTACACTGGGCAATAATTTTTGATGGGGGGCACTCCAAGATTTTGGTAAGCGGTCAACGGCCACCCTTCTATGGAGGCAGTGTGGGATATGGGACGGAGGTTGGGTGCATAAGGAACTTGGGGGTGGACATTGGAGTGCAGGAGAGGGTGTGGGGTCTGAGAGGGAGTTTGGATGAAGGAGAGGGTTGTGATCTGGGTCAGAAGTTTGGGTGTAGGGTCTGAAGGAGGTATGGGTGCAGGAGAGGATGCCTGGGGGAAGGGTGTAGGAGAAGGTGCAGAGTCTGGGAGGCAGTTATGACCTAAGAGAAGGGGGGAAAGGAGGTGCAGAGGGTGACCAGGGCAGGGGAGTGGGGTGCAGGTTTGGGGAGGGGTTATGAATGCAGGAGAGGATTCTGGCCTGGTGGAGGGGTGTAGAAGAGGGTGCAGGGTGTGGGAGGGAGTTGTGACCTAGAGGAGGAAGGAGAGGGGATACAGATGGTTTGGGTGGCAACATGGGACAGGAGAGTGTGATGGCCTGGGGCAGGTAGTTGGGGAGAGAGGGGATGGGGTGTAGGTTCCTCCCAGCTAGCAGCCCTGCAGGAACCTAAGATAGGCTCTCTGCCTGTCTGCTGCAATCCCAGGCTGGTCAAAGTGTCTGGCTGGTCCATGTGGCTCTGCTCTTGGCGGGTGAGGTAGGGAGGGAGGGAAAAGGCTTTACATGCTGTCCCAGCCCCCAGCAAAATTTATCCGCTCCCAATGGCTGGAAACTGGCCAATGGAAGCTGAGGGATTTTGCTGGGGGCTGGGGCAGCACACAAAACTTCCCCTTCCTTCCCCAGCATGCAGAGCAGAGAGTAGCCAGCCATTTAAAGCGGTGTGAGTTGCTCTGTGCCTAAGGGTCCCAGCGAAGCAGCCGCGGGCCAGATCCAGCAGCTTGGTGGGCCAGATTTGGCCCACGGGCTGCTTCTTGGTTACCCCATTCTACATCTTCTGAGCCCCAGAAGCTCCTATATCATTCATAGTAATCATTTTAGTCATGTATACTGTAAAACAAAAGGGTCCAATTCAGACTTGTGAAAGCAGATGCACTACAGTTTCTGAAAGGTTGATGAAATGGATACTCTGGATGTTGTAAGTTTTGGAGGCACTGTGGATAGCGCTGTGATAAACTCGGCTCAATGCGAGTAGCAATTGAAAAGACTAACAGGATGTTGGGAACTAATAAGAAAGAGATAGACAATAAGACAGAAAATATCATAATGGCACTATATACATCAATGGTGTGCCCCACACCTCAAATACTGTATCCAGTTCTGGTTTCCCCAACTCCAAAAGGATCTAGTGGAATTAGAAATGGTTCAGAGAAGGCCAACAGACATGATCAAGGCTATGAAATGGCTTCCACATAAGGAGAGACTAAAAAAATAAGGGCTGTTTATAGCTTTGAACAAAGATTAGTGGGAGGATATGTTAGAGGTCTGTACATTCATGTAGAAAAAGTGATATTTGTCCTTTCATACAATACAAAAACCATGGGTCACATGATGAAATTATGCAGTAGGTTTTGTACAAACAAGAAGAAATACTTTTTCACACAATGTACAATTAACCCATGGAACTCATTGCCATGGTATGGTATGATGGCCAAAGTATAATAGGGTTACAAAAAACCTACATAAGTTCATAGAGAATAGATCTAGCAATGATTATTGGCCAACATGGTCAGGGTTGCAACCCCCATACTCAGGGCAACTCTAACTCCTGACTAGTAATGTTAAATTCTCGGGAATAAACTTTTGGAGAATATTCTCGAGAATGTTCTTGAGGACATTCTCCAATGCGAGAATTTTTGAGAATTTTCTCTTAAATACTTGTTAAATAGTTTTTAAAGAATTTTACTATTTATATTAATGTCTTTCTTTAATAAAACTTCAAGAATCATGAAAGTTTCCAATTGTTAACATGAAAATTCGGGAAAGTAAAGAAAAAAAGACAGAGGTTTAAATTACTAGAACTTTTATTACAAATCTTCTGTTGCAGGATACAAATATTTTTAACTTTCTGGATTGAATACAAGTCTAATCAGAATCTGCACTTTCCGAATCTGACCCATATATTTCTATCACTTCTTCCTTCTCATACATATCCTCTTCTTCGACTTCTTCTTCTTTCTCTTCAGCATCATCAATTTCTTCTTCCTCATTTCTCTGGTTCTGTTTCCTTTTTTCTCTTGGGGATTTCAACGGAGCATCATTTGGGTTTTTAAGAAGCTTTATATTATGGGCTATGAATGTCAGCTTGCCTACCCTTTCTTTTGTTAACTTGTTTCTTTTTGCATTATGAATGATACCGTAAGTACTGAAACTTCTTTCAGTTGCTGCCGTTGTTGGTGGCATATTCAATATGTTGATTGCTGCTTTCCCTAATTTTGATCCATAGCAAATACCTTTCCACCATGTTACGGCATCTACTGAGCCAGCTGATTTTGTTACATATGATTTTCCAAAAAACCTTCTTTAGCATGATACTCTGCAAGCTCTGCAATGACTTTTGCTGAGTGATCAGTGATCATACATTCTTGTGACTAATTTATTGATGAATTCAGTTCCTTGTATTTGTTCATTTCTAGAAAAGCACTCACCACTGAATTTTGGATCTAGAATATTTGCAGCATAGTGAATGTCTTTTAGAGCCATATCTTTTCTTTTTTCAAAACTTTTCATCACTTCCTGTTTTTCTTGTTTGGTAAGTGGACTTTTGGGAAGTAGCTTATCAAAATGATTGCTTAATTCCCTGAAACATTCAGGAACTTTGCTCATTTTTGGCTGGTCAGATTCAAGCAGTGTAATCCATTTAACAACAGGACTTATCAGTGCATGCAGTTTTTCGACCCGTACCCAAAATACATCTTCATCCAGGATTGAATTCCTGGTACATTTGCTCAGTTTAGTCTGTAAATCTTCATGGACAGCAAGGCATTTTAAGACTATTTTTATTTCAATAAGCTTTTCAAACAATATAAAATGGAACCCCAACTAGTTTTAACTGGCAATTTAAGTGCACAAGTTTGATTTTTCTCTTTTTGAAATGCAGTAAAATGAGCTTGTAAAACTTGTGATTTGTTAATTTCCTTCACAATAGTTTTACAGGTAGCTTCAGTTTCTTGAACAGATTTTAAGTTACTGATGTCTCCAATTAACAAATTTAGTGTGTGAGCAGCACAAGTGTACATAGCAATGTGATTGTATTTTTCGTTAAGCATTGATAAGGATTTCACCATTGCTGCAGCATTATCAGTGACAATGGCACCAAATTTGTCAGTGCCTATTTCTGTCATTATTTCTGCCATACAGAATGCCATATACTCAGCAGTATGGCGTTCAACATCAGTTGCCACTGTCTTGTAAAATGCTGGTTGGGGTGTTGACATAATAAAATTTATAACAGATTCATTTCTTCGGTTGCTCCACGCATCACACTGCAGTGCAAGAGAAGAGGCTTCAGCAATTTTTGTTTTTATAAGAACATCAACAAGAGCAACAAACTTCCAAAAGTTTGTTAGAAAGTGTGTACCTGGATGGCATCTTGTAGGATGGTCTTAATTTTTGCATGAAAGTAATCCAATCTTCATTTTCAACCAGTGAAAGAGGTGATCCTGATGAGAATATAGCTCGTGCAAAAAAATTCATCCAAAACTTTATTTTCAGTTTCATTCATAGAATCAAAGTAGCAACTTATAGAGTGAGATACCTTGGCTGAACTAGATGTGGAAGGTGGTGATGTAAAATCACTAGCACTATCTCAGTGTTCTATAGATGTTGATGCAGTTGATGGTTGAGGTGGTCTGCTTCTGGACTCTGAGAATTTTGTTGCCTTTTCCTTGATGTAAGCAGGGATCTTCAAACAATTGGAAATATACTTTCTCATCCTTGTTGCATTTCTGATGTATTCAGCCTTGCAGTACTTACATTCAAATAACACTTTGTCTTTAACTGTTTTATGAAGGAAATAATCCCACACATCACTTTTAGGCTTAGTTCTTCTTTTCATACTGATGAAAACACAATTACACCTTTCACAAAAGAGAATAAATATGTTATTGCCTCTTTATATGCTTTTAGTGATGCTTCCAGAAAGTTCCATAACAGTCAGAATTCCTGACTCATGAATGTTCTAGAAAGTTCCATAACATTCTGGAACGTTCTATAACATTCTCAAACTATCTTTCATGATCAAGAAAGCTCGTTAACATTCAAGGTGTTCTAAAAGTTGAATACAATATATTATTTCAAGAGGAAATGAAAAATTAGAAAATTCTCAAAAATTCTTGGGAAATAATCTTTTGGAGAATATTCTCACTTCACATCACTACTCCTGACTAACTGAAGAAGACAGGGAGAATCACTACAGTTGCCCTGTTCTGTACACGCTGGCAAACTCAGCATCAGTGACTTCCATGTAGCTAATGTAAACTGCAATGCCCTAGGATCAATACACCTTGAAGGTTCTAGACATAAACCAGGCTCTAGGTGGGGACACTACTCATTTCCCTTCCCTCCTACATCCCCTTCCAAATCTAATGAGGCACCTTTAAATCCTACTCCTCCAACAGGGATAATTTTGGTCCTGTACTACAGTTTATAGAGGCCCTAGCTCCCCTCATTAGCTTGCCTCACTAGCGATATGGCCCTTCTGATGGGCAGTAGGCCCTTTCCTCAGATCCTCCATTTTTGTTTCTCATTCTTATTCTTCCCTTGCTCAAAGAAATTTATAGCAATTCTAATCCTAGACCTTATCATGAACTTTGGAGCTGGAGGTTTAAAGGAGGATTTTACCTTGAGATTCCTTGTCAGGCTCCAGACCCTCTGGCTTCAGCATCGTGATCTCCCTTCGTTTCTTCTGAAGGTTCTTATCTTTTGTCTTGGAGTCACACATCTCAGGGGGAAAATTACTTCTGTTTTCCTATTTCCAGCATCCATCAGTGAAGACAGGGTCAGAGTTCAAGTCTTTGGTTGCTAATTGGCCCAACTGGTTTTTTCCTGCACTTGTTACACTAGACCCAATGCACTGAGATGATCCTGTCTATGGTGCAGGTTCTTACTCTGGGATTTCCTGCTGTCGGTGGATAAAAGAGATACATATCTACATCTCACTGTCTACTTGTATTAGGGCATTCACGTGTAATACATACAAGTATAGAAATAACCACTAGTGGGCTTATGTACATGCATCAGAAGACAGCAATTATTTTGAGTTTTTCACGTCCCAGCTCAAGACAAGTCAACTCAGCTCTGGCATCCTACACCCAAACCCCTGCCCCAGATCACAACCCCCTCCTTCACCGACCTTGCTCTTTACTATATCAGATGACAGTCATTTTTGCACCATATAGGGCTTAAGATTGTAGGCAACTTTGTTAGTAGTTTTCTTCCCAAGCTGGCTAGACACCTATGTGGCTTTGGCAATGAAATTATTTAGCAGGAGGTATTCGTTCATGCTGCCGCTCCATAAACAGCCCCTTCCTAAAGAGCCCAAGTGATTCAATGGCACAGTAAGTGATAGAGCAGAGGTCAATACTGGGATCTGCCAAAATTCCAGATATAACAGTTTATACCATTTTAAAATAGACACAGAGGGCCTGAGTCACCTCGGTCTTGTAGCTTGTGTAGTTATGTGCATGTGTATAAATTTGGTGCAAGTGGGCATAAAACACAACAGCTGGGGAAGTTGAGTGCAGAACAGCATTTTAGTAGCAGTTTGCACTCGCTTTGCAGTGGCGTAAAACATTACACAATGGGGAAGCACGCCAAAATAAGATGGGTGGAAACTACATGTAAAGGTGTATTTGTTACTTAATTTCAAAAGATCTCAGAAATCACTAGGAGGAACGGCTCTCTCTAGCTAATTTTTAATTGTTTCTAAAGCTAATATGACATTTGAAATAAAATATGAATGAGGATCCCACTAAGGGAAGATTGCAATGTGCATATAAATGTCAGTACCCAGTTGTATCCAGTACACTGGAATTTTAGCGATGTAAGAGGCATTTTAGGTTCTGGGCTGGAGGCTGGAGGTCAGCTTGGTTGCCGTGGAGAAGGTTAGAACTTGTAATATCTCAGGACAATGAGGAAAACATGATGAATTAAACCAGTTTCACAGCTTTGAGAGTTGTGGTTTTGCCCTAGTTACCTCAGTGTTTCAGGTCTCCATCTACATTTCAATATGAAGTTTTTACCCTTCAGTGTTGGGCTAGGATGTCAGTGAAATGAGAATGGTAATTAGCATTGTATGTTTTACAAGTGGGGAGCTCACAGTGTTTTTGTGATCCCAGGGCTGATTGTGTGCAGAGCAATTTACTGGAAGCCGAGGTTTGGTTTGGTTTTCTTTAGTCCCGAGAACAAAAAGAAGTCTCAAGGAAAGTGTAAAATGGAATTCAAAAAGAACAATAGAATTTGGTTTGATTTGTTTAATTCTGAAATCAAGGTCACTTAAAAGTACTACAGCTTTTATTTGTTTTAATTTTTTTTTTTGGCAACATCTTTCTTTTCATTTGATGGGCCTGTCATCCCCAGAACTGTGTATGTTACAGATCCTGCCTGTATTCAAAGCTGTTATTAAGTGGAGTCTTTTAGATTTTAGAGAAATGATAATGGTTCCAAAGATGACAGAAAGTGGCAGCTGGTGACAAAAAACCCCCTTGATAAGACGACAACAGTAAATCAAACTACCGCTACTTTTTCGTTTCATGTTTGTTAATACCACCTCGCCTTTTGAAGTTTAAAGCAAGGTTCAAAAGAGCCAGGTGCTGAATCATAATATTAAAGCAAGTAAGGAGCTCCATGAAAGGGAGGAGATCTGAGAGGGGAAAGCAACAAACACAGCTTTCAACTGCCTTTTGTCGGCCTTTCTGCAGATGTCACCAGTTGTTATCCCCAGCAGAGGCTTCAAGCTTGTAGCAGTGCCTCTGGCTGATTCCAACTCAACGTTTCAAGTGTCAATCAAAAAGGAAGGACACAGCTTAGGTCCTGGTCATTGTCCTGTGAAAAGAGCCAAGCATTTAACATTGATTTAGCTCCCTCAATATACAAAGATAGAGCCAGCTTTGTGCAGCAAAAGGGCCTTTGGCAAGGTTGCTTGTAGAGCAATTCCATCGCATCCGATGCTCCTTGGTTTAGCTGTCACACTGCAGTGTCTGGAGTCCTATGAAAAGTTATTCAGCAATGAGTGAGCAAATTAAAAAGAAATAGCATGTTCTCCTAAATAGCAAGGCAGGCTAGAGAAAACGCTTTTAATGCCATTTAGCCTTGAAAAGCAGTTTTGATCAAAGTATTTTATGCCTTTAAATACCATGCAACCAGGAAAATAACACATTTTAGGACAAGAGAAAGCCCATCTGCAGCCCATTTCCATTGGACTGTAGGAGCAGTTCTGCCACAGTATATTTTTGGCCATCTTTGTCTCAAAGCTTCTTCTAGTCTTTGCTGTCCATTCCAAGCCTCTGTTCACAAAAATTCGGCTTGATTTCCACTGGTATGGTCACACCCCTGTTCTTGTTGCTATTTTCTTCAAAAATCCCATTTAATTATTTTATTCCTAGTCATGGCACTCCCAGTCTGGTTTTGATTCTGAATTGCTGATGACTCAATGGGAGTTATGCAAAGCACTTGCCATTGTCATGGAAATAACACATCTCTGAAAATGTCTAGCAGCCCTGGGGTGGGGAATAGGTCCGCACACATGTGGCAAGACCCACACTTATGAGCTGTAAATGGGGGAAACAGGAGAAACAAGCCACTGACGGAAAAATGTTTTATTTTTAAAAAGAATCAATGCAAAACAATTAAACCTGGGCAGTTTAAAGTGATATTAAACTCATGAACACAGATATTTGTCAAGAAGCTTTATCTGTGGACAGCTTATTTCATTACAGGGTTTCAGGCATCTTCCTTCTCAACACCTGGAATGAGCCACTGCTAGGTCACATCTAAGATATGAGCTAGAAGTGAGATTCCCCTACTGAGATGCACACATGTTAACTCTCATTGAGCCTGTACAAGTATAACTAGCAGTGTAGTCAAAGTGTCGTGGGCAGCAGGAACAGATACATGGCTTAACTTCATTTGGACTGAGCATGCCTCTGGTGACTGCTACCTGCGCTGCCCTGGCTACATCTGGAGAAGTGTGGGTTGTGCTCACAAAAGCTCATGATACCATCTACATGTTTTGTTAGTCTATACAGTGCTACTAGACTATTTGCTGTGTTTTAAGTTTTTCCTGTTACAGACTAACTCGGCTACCCCTCTGAAGCTTTCTTACATTGCTGTTGTTACTCACATTAGCTTTTGAGACCTAGCGCGAGTACATGAACCCAAGTGGGGGAATGATACCCTGGCTTGTAATGTAGACATAGCCTCAGAAATGGGATACTGGACTAGATGCACCAATAGTCTAGTCAAATATGCCATTATTATGGTCCCAATATGTCAAAGTCCTTATGCACATGCCTAACTTTAAGCCTATGAGTAAAACTGGTAAAAAGATAAGAAAAATGACTTTGTGGAATAGGTCAACATTTTGAAGTTGTTTCCATTTTGCATTGTTCTAAAGGAAGGCATTTGCTGTTTAAAAAAATGATTATTTTGATCAGAGTGGTGTTTGAAATATTGATAAAAATGTTGGATAAAAAAAGAAAGGGACAAGATCTCTCATGACCTTGCCCTCCTCCCACTCACTCTTCTTTCCTACCCGTTCCACTGAGTTTGGCTCCTTGGCTGTTTTTGGCATCATTGATTATACATTGATCATTCTTGAAATCTGTTCCTCCTTACCTTCTGAGACTCTATTCTTTTCTAGTTTTTTGGCTACCTTCTTGGTTATTCCTTCGGTGTCTAATTTGCTGTGTTCTTTCGCACCTTTTTCCCGCTCCCTTCACAGGGTATCCACCAAGGCTCTGTCTTTGGTCCAGTCTGCTTTCCTATCTACAGTCTGTAGGTGCTTTTATCCACTCCCATGACTTCAGCTACCTCCTTTAATCTGGTATCTCACACACTCATCTGTCTGCATCTAACCCGTGTCCCTCTGTCCAGTCCCTCATCTTGGCCTGTCTTTCAGACAGTTTCTCCTGTGTGTGCTATCATAAATTTAAACTTTCCATGGCTAAAGCTGAACTCATCTCCCAAGCCCTGCTTTTCCCGCCTATCTCATCACTGACATCAACACTGTCCCAGGACAATAATGTGGGTGTCAGACATGATTCGGTCCTCCCTCTTTAACACCATGTATGCAGGCTTATCCAAATCTTGCTGCTTCTTCCTCCATAATATTTCCAAGATCTAGCCTTTCTCAATGTCCATGGAACTAAAGCTCCCATCTTAACTTCTCCTTAATGATTGCAGACTTCTTCTCTGACCTTTTTGATACTGATCTTGCCTTTTCAAGTCCAGCCATAACCCTACGGCTAAGCACCTCTGCCTGGCATAGTTTTTAATAAGTGTCTCACATAACACAGCCTGATTTGCTCTAGGATAGTGGTTCTCAAACTTCATTGCACTGGACCCCCCTTCTAACAACAAAAATTACTACATGACCCCAGGAGGAGGGACTGAAGCCTGAGCCCACCCAAGAGCCACTGCCCCAGATGGGGAGCAAAGCCCAAGCTCAGGACAGGGGCCTGTAACCTGAGCCCCACCACCCTGAGTGGAGGGGCTTGGGTTTAGACCCTGGACAGAGGGGCTCAGGTTTTGACTTCAGTGCTGGGTGGAGGGGCTCCTGCTTCAGTTCTGGGCCCCAGCAAGTCTAACCCCAGGCCTGGCAAACCCATTAAAACAGGGTCACAAACTTTTTTGGGGTCCCAACTCAGAGATTGGGAACTGCTGCTCTAGGAACTGGATGCCCAAGAACTCAATGCCTTTCACTTAACAGCACAGTTCTAATCATGTCACGCACCCCCCTTCATTTGGGATTAAGAGCCTGATGAAGGATTTCACCAGACTGTTAACTGACCCTGCAGAGGGCAAAATTCCAGCCACACATGCACAGGTGGTGAACTGTGCTCAGGAGAGCCAGAGCTCCCTGGACATCCAGGTCCCCTGCCCCACTGCAGAGTGCATGGCCAGGCTGCTGCAGAGCCGTGGACCTGGGAAACTGGGGTTCCCCAGCTGCCTGCTAGGCAGAGTTCCTTTGGAACCCGCCTACAATTTGATGCAAATTTGTTGAACCTGAAGGGTCACAAAAATTTGTTTCCACGGAAAATTTCTGACCAACTTAAATCTTCGGTGGAGTAGCTGGGCCAGCTGTCACTGCTCTTAAAATTGGTCTGTCTGCATAGTAACTTCAGTGCTAGAAAGGGTCCCCATGGCACTGTTGCTAGAGACACTCAGACTTGTAGCTAGACTCTTCCTGCCACATCCCCACTTCACATAGGAGCTGTCTTCCAAAGCCAGCCCTCTACCTGAATTAGTTACTTACCAATTAAGGGGCAGATTCTCCACTACACTTCCGTACCTTTGTACTACCTGGGTGATGCAAAACAGCTGTAAACCCAGCTCAATTGTTTGGTACCCTCTGAACTTGGAGTTGCTCTGATGTAGTGATAAGCCTGTCCTTAACAGTTAAAAAAAGAAAAAAATTATTTAAAGTTAATACTGCATCATTGGCCATATGCTATGGTAGCATTCTCTTACTAGTTTCTTGTTTAGTGCTGGTACATGAAATCTGTAATATTCCCAGACTAAGAAAGTGCAGGAAAATGGAGATGGAGTTAAGGTTCTGAGTATGTACCAACAAAAAGGGCAAACAATGTTACAGATATTCTGTAACAATCCCAAAGCCAAGCCTTACCTAGCCAGGAAGTAGTGTTAAAATTTCAATTAAAAGAAATCACTATTAAGGTAAAAACGGCACAGTTAAGACACCCAAATATCCTTAACTCTGCCCTTCAATGATATTAAGAGGAGAAAAGCATGATAAAAAACCAAATGTGGTTTTTTTTAAAGTCAGTTTACACTAATCTGGGGCAACAAACACTAAAATGCTTCAGTCACAATAACACATATCAATATAGGGCAGAGTTAATATTTGGGTTCTTTCTCTCTGTTTCCCATTCAATCTGCAGACTTTTGCCTCCTCTTAGACCCACAAAAGGGATTTAGGTGCCAAACAGCTACTTTAGGTATTTAAATCCATTGTTTAGATCCTCAAAACTCCCTTTCATCTGCCACTTACCTGCGTAGGCACATACATTTCCCAGGTGCCCATGTTTCTGCTGATGGTCCTGCTTATAGCCACTTATGTCCTGACATCTGATACCTGGGTCAGACCTAAGCCCTAGCAGGATTCACAAACTAGGTGTTCTCCCACCTGTCTTGCCTGTGGGATCCAACCCAGTAAGTGCTCTCAGAGGCCATCTCGGGCCACACCTACCAGATCAGGATGTGGACAAGGAGGTGTTGGCAGATCCCCGCCTTTTGACCCCTAGTTCAGAGATTATAACAACTTCCCCGCCCCCACCCCCAGCCCACACACAATGTGGGAGATTCATATTCAAGGTCCAGTTCTGTCTGATGTGGAACAGTGACGTCAACCCAGGTCTTGGTCTCACCTCCCAAGTGAGGGCTTCTATCAGTGGGCATAAGGAATTGCTCTCCTTTTCTCCTGTTGCAGCTCTTGCACTTTGTATCAACACCTAAATATTCACTGGATCACATAGGGGGAAAGAATGACACTATAGCTCAGTGGTTAGAGCATTCGCCTGGGACAATGGCCCTGCTCTAGTGAATATTTAATTACTTTATACAAAGTGGAACAGAAAATAGGTACTGCCCTACAGCGCAAAGGGTGGGGCTTATGTTACACTCTTTTCTTCTGCATTGCCATTAGTAAGCTTACACGGTGCCTCATTCCACTTGCTGGCTTTTGGGATTCCTATTCTTAGGCATTTGATGCTCCCCATGCCTTGTATAGGGGCTTGGTACCTAACTCAAGCTGTGAATTCCAGGAAAGCTAAAATGAGGTGTTGTAAACTGACCCTAAATCCCCTTTGTGCATCTAGCTCTCCCTGTTCTTACCCTCTCATCTGCACCTCTCACTTTACTCTTACAAGCCTCATTTCAACTCTTTCCTCCCTAACTGAGCCAAAGTCAGTGCTAGTGTATGAAAGTGTAACTCCACTGAAATCAATGGAGCTTTCTCTGCCAACACAAGGACTGGGGTTGGCCCATTATGGAACAGGGGGTGGCTAGTGAAGTCCTGGCAGTGCACTTCTTTAGCCAACTCTATTTAATAACATAGACTCCCTGGGAATTACAAATCTCTCAGATTGCTTCACGGCATTGTTTGCCACCATCTCTCCTACACTGCTCTGCCTTCCCTCCCTATTTACTCCAAACCTTCCTGCTACAGATGTGGAAACCTCTCTAACTATGGCGTGTGTGAAACACTCAGTCCCCTTGAAGGTCAAAGGAAAGCAAATCCCAGGAGCACATTTCACTGAGTGACTAAACACAAGTATATTGCACACCAGTTTCAAAACTTTTTTGAACAGTGATGCTCTGCATTATCTTGGAGGTCATCAGATAATGCATTTGTGTTCTTCCTCCATTGTGTGAGTTAATGCTTCTGGTTGTTATTGTGTCCTGTGGAAATAATAGCTTCTGGGCACCACAGGTTACTTACTATATGCAAATAGAAGAATAAGCTGAGTCTAAGAATAACTGCTTTGCTAATGCACAAACCATTATACATCTAGTTGCTTCTGCCTTATCTATAAAAAATGCTGGTTTAAGAGAACCAGTCAAAAAACTCAATACTGTCTTGGGAGTGTCAGGAATATAACAGTTGAGGTTTGGTTCATAATTTCATTTTATATAAGGACTTCCTTTCTTAACTATAAATTATAATATACTATCAACCTAGGTATTCTTTGGTTATCACTGTTAAAGACAAATAAAGCACAGAAAAATAAAGTTTAATTTGCTTTTATTTCCACTCAATATTTTTACTGTTCCTTCATTAGCAAAACCCCAGCGTACACCCTCTGTGATAAATATTTAGGCTCCACTGTTCCTCTATCAACATCCAGTTAAACTGTCCCATGGGGGAGAGGTTATCCATTACCACACCAAAAGGACAATCATCACCATGTCTTATTATTCGCTGCTGGCTGAAGGCCTTGTGTTGGTAACTGAATACGTCCTGCAGAAGATACCAGCTCATTACTATCAATCTCTGCTGCTCGTGCCTTTTAAGATAATAATTTAGTAACACTTTTATCTTGTCCATCTCTTGCATGTAAAACTCTCCAAGAGATTGACATGAATTAATTTTCACAATGTCCCTATGAGATAAGTACAGATTGCACCTCCCTGGTCCAGCACACTTGGGACACGACTGGTCCCAGATGAAGGATTTTGCTGTACGAGGGGAGCTTATATCTGACCCCCCTGCTACTGGCCCTCCCAGCCCTTGACTGGTCACTGGCCTCTTGAACACACACACATACACACCCCACAAGTGCCAGCCCGTTGCCCTGCTGGTCTCCCACCCCAATTCCCTGCTAAGCTGGGCAGCCCAGCTCCAACCCAGCTCCTCCTGTGTGCTGGGCTCCTAGTCCTGCTGGGCAGCCCTGCTGCCGTGAGCTGGGCTCTGGGTCCCATAGGGCAGCCCTGCTGTTGCACGTCAGGCTACAGCCCCACTGAGCAGGCTAGCTGGGTTGCTACTGGCAGCCCAGGTGCATGGAGCCCAGCCACCAGCCCTCCACCGGGGCTCTCTAGTCCTGGAACATCCATCCGAACCTTGGATATGGTTGGACCAGAGGGCCACAACTCCAGCCTGTGTCAGTGGAAGCCGCAGGTGCTCAGCCTCCCTGATAACGAGGAACTACGTGTTTCAAATTGGGTACTTAAAATCTGAAGCTCCACAAATTCATGTGGCTTCAATTGGCTTGTTCCATCTTTAAACGTTTTCCTATATATTGTCCTGCCTGTCACCATAATTCCAACCATTACATTCCAATGTATTTCCCAGGCATCTTTTTCCATCTCTTTGTATCTCTTTCATCACACATGCAAGTCCTCACAATTCTAGCTCACATGTTTACAACTGTGCTGTATGGACATATTTTGAAGTCTTGTTTAAACAAATCCTTTCATGGCACTCATTGTCCTGCTCATTTTCCAACAGGATCTCCTTTAAATCATCATTCTTCTTTTCTCCTTGCCTGATTTGGTCCAGTGCTACATTGCCACATTACATATTACTTTATAGAAACTCAGTATTCCCAATCCCAGTGCTCAGTCATGAGTCAGCACCCCAAAATCATGAGATTTTAATAATATATGAGGAGCTGTTTTCATTTGCCTTCTGGATTTTTCACCTTCAGGATTCATATTTTTCAGCATTTCTCCACAATCACTAGGCCTAGAAACATGCTTAAAAAATGAAAGCTGAGACTTTGTTATATTCAGATGACTCCAGGGGAGAGGCTTTAAGACAAGCACTAAATTTTGTGTGATTTGCTATCAAATCATGAGTGTGACACTGCACCTGAGAAAACAAGACATGGTCCTGAAACAAGTGACACACGTGTGATTTTTTTTCACATACGTAGTCCCATTGATTCCAAAGGGATTATGTACACAAATAAAGTTAGTCATGGATGTAAATGCTTGTGGATCAGACTAACACAGTAAGATATTTTTTAAATAATCATCAGTAAAAATAAAACTATGCCATATATGCAAAACCTCTAGAACCATTTCTATCGTAATGCAGATCTGACAGTTACTCTAGCAAGAAGTTTATTATAAATAAAATATTAGATAATTTACACTGCTTTTTTTAAAAAAAAATTCTAAGGCCAGATCCTCTGCTGGTATAAATGGTGTAGCTCCAGTGACTGAGATCACACAGATTAAAGTGCAGCAGGATGCAGGTAACATATGGATAGACATTTATGACACTTCAGACAGCACCATCTTCTAACCCGCTCATTGATTTTAATGGAGTTACACCAGTTCTCACCATGGGGGATCTGGCCCCATGTTTCTTAACTAGTAGGAAGACCATATAAGTACATCATAATTTCTCTGTGAGCCCTTTCAATCCCCTGTCTCTATCTTTTTACCTTTCAATCAATACTCCTCACATTCTATCCAAATGTTGCTCTGTTGAAATTCAACGTCCCAATTTTGGTCACATTAAGTCCTAATTATAAAGCCAACTGGATTTCACCATTGTGTGAATGCTCTTGCACTCATTTTTTGTAATCACATTCATTGTGAAACTCAAGGCTAAGTCAAGAATTGCTGCCTTTTTACAGTTCCCTCTTTTATAAATGTTGTGTTAGAAAGCCGTCCTTACCACTTTTGTTGTCGTTGCTTCTGGGCTTCTCTCCATTTACTAGTGCACTGGCCTTCTCTCACTGCACCCTCTCAGTACATTCAGCATCCTTTTATGCATGTGCTTTTAAAAAAAATCTTGCGACAATTAAAGATATGAAATACAGGACTGCATTCATTGTTCTCGCTTTTTAAAAGGTTTAATCACACTTAATGGCTCTCTTGAAAACTTGAATTTTCCATTTTGATGGTTTTTTACCTACTGAGGAGTTTACTAATAATCTTGTCAAGTGTTTTCTCCTTAAATGAGCCATTCAATAAGATTTATGCAGAACTGTAAAGATTGAGTGGGGGAACTGAAAACCGCTTAACTGGGTTCAGAGGTGTCTTTTCTCAGGGGTTTGTAAGTCCAAAATGTAATTATAAACAGAAAGGGGGAAATATTCCTATCCCACTTGCAAAAAGCTAAAAGGGAGAGTGCAGAAATCCCTGAAATGTCTTAGGTCTCTCTGCTGAGACAAATCTAGGACTTGAAAGCCTTACGTTGAAAGCCTCACCTGCAAAATCCACCAGAATTCAGTTCTCCCCTCTATTATTCGACAGCAATACAGATCCATTGCAGGAACTGGTGAGATTCCACAGACTGATGTGCCAGAAGTATGCAGATGATACTTGATTCTCCATCTCCTTTATGTCAAACATAAACAGAGCTATCTTTCAGTTCTCTGTATGCTGAGCCAAAATCAGCACCTGGCTGAAGAGCAGCTGACTGAAGCTGAACCCAAGCAACAACTGAGGAGATGCTGATACAAAGAGAGAAGCCGTTTAAACAATTCCTCTGCAACATCACCCATTATCAAGGGCATCTAACCTCAGACAGTTGTCAGTCTGCAGCCTTGAAGTAATGGGGACTGTATTGGTAAGGTTTGAGCTGGCTAACCACAATGGGCAGTGTGCTGGGAAGCTACTGTTCTTGTATCCAGCCATTTGGGAACCAGACCTAGGGTACATCTACACTATGCGGCTATATTCCGCAAGAGCTACCCCACCTTTTAACAAGCTGCCCGTTATTTCAAATAATGGACACGCTCTTTTGGCATCCCAGTAAACTCGTTCCACGATGGTTAAGTGATGTCTCGAACTAGGGCGTTATTCCAAAATTTGGTGCTGTGTACACATGCCAAATTTCAAAATAAGCTATTTCAAAATAGATTCAAAATAAGATACACAATTTGTATAGCACAAATTGTGTATCTTATTTCAAGTTTAAGATGCTGTGTAGATGCTGCCCTAGAATAAAGGAAAGTTCTTAAGGCCCTGAAACACTTAGGCCCATAGCCTCAAAGATTTTTAGGTGTCTAACTCCCACTGATTTCAATAGTGAATATGTCATTGTCGCAGGAGTAAAAAGAAATTAAGAAAGTACCCCAAATTAGAAGAAAACAGCAGTTAAAAGCTACACCAGATCCAAAACTCTCTGGAAACATGGAAAAATATCCAGAGGAAATTCAGTCAGCAGTTCACTATCTACAGTCGGTGCCAGAAGAAAGGAAAACTTTCAGGAGGTAGCTTTATTTTGATGGTGGCTGACCCTGAAGCACTTGATGGCTATGTCTAAACTTGCAGAGCATCTACATTGCACGCACGTTCTTGTGCAAGTAAATTTACAGTAAAGCGTCGGAAAACAGGGCTTCTTCTGGAAGAGTTATTCCTCCCCCATGCCCCCGAGGAATAAGCCCTCTTGCACAAGAGCTCTTCCAGAAAAAGGCAGTGTAGACAGGCAACATGAATTTCTTGCGCAAGAAACCCCTATGGCTAAAATGGCCATCAGAGCTTTCTTGAGCAAGAGAGTGTCCACACTGCCATGGACACTCTTGCGCAAAAGCACATCTCCTGCGCAAAAGCACATGGCAGTGTGGACGTGCTCTTGTGGAAGACCTTTTGCACAAGAACTCTTGCGCAAAACAGTTCTTGCGCAAGAAGCCTGCAGTGTAGACATAGCTGATATGTTTAATAGAGTTCATTTACCTCAGGCAGAGGAGGCTGACTAAGTGGAATGTGAAGAGTCTAGCACTTCATGTCGAAATCAGTCATAGCCTAAAGACATTTTTCTTCTTGGACGCCTCAGTGCAATCCGGTGCTCAAAGAGCCATGGCAGCAAAATACTCCCTTTTCCAACTATGTCTGACCAGAAAAGCAAGTCCAGGGCTATCCGCTATAGACCATATCATGATGATCCATGCACTTCTGATTTCTGGGCTTGATCATATTGAGAAATGAAGCCACACTGGAAGCCACACTGTAAAAGCTCCAAATCATTCAAAACATGCCCACCCACCCTGGTAGTGACAGACCTCAGTGCTCTGCTCTCTGCATTGGCTCCTCCATTGAATACAGAGTCTGTCTTGATATTTATGGCATTGGCCTTAGCTACCTGAGTGATCACATCTCTCTCCATCAATGTGACCTCCCATGACATTTCACTGGAACAATCTGAACTGGTGACCAATAGGGGAGGCTTGTGAGCATGGGAAATGGAATTTTCACAGCAGCTGGACCTTGACTATGGAATTCACACTTGCAAGTTATAAGAGCTGTCAAACATAACACTTTCAGAACTAAATGGAAAACTCATTACTTTGACTAGCTTTCTCCAAATCGGGGAGGCGGGAGGGAGAGAGAAAATATGCATCCATTTACATATGAAACAATAAAAATGCAAACAAAAGAGCATAAACCAATAGACAATCTATAAACCACAGTCTGGGAAATGACAGAAAAAGAGAGAGATTTTTTTTTGTTTATACATTTACATAATTGGCAGTCACTCAAATACTTAGGTGATGGGGGGCAATATATATAAATAGGTGCAGAGATAGGGAAATTAAGCTTATCATTTAGATGCTGTAGAACTAGTATTTTATCTGTATGTCTCAGGGTTTATGCCACAACAATAAATCCTGAGATAGATTAGATTAGGTAGATCTGCTATGCCAATATTCTCCAAATATTTTGGGCCTGTTCCCAATAAGGTTAATGGAAATAAGATCAGGCCTTTATTGTTTCTATGCTATCAGTGAGTCTTTACTGCACATGAAGCAATTCATTTTTTTATACTAGTCTGCCAAAGTGGGGTTTTCAAAGTGAGATTTGCTCTTCGTTGGTCAATTCTGCTCCTACTGAACTTAATGCTATTTCATTTTCCTGTTAACATCAGTGGGAGCAGAGTTAGCTCATTTCTGAGTGGGTTTGAACATCTCAGTCTCTGGGTATAGTTCACATTCTGCCAACTTCGGTTTTTTATGAATTGTTCCTATTAGGCTCAGTCCTCATGTGCACTTGAGTTCAGGGATTAAGGAGCTAAAGAAGAATTCACATTCTTCCCATCTTGGTCCTGAAGGTGACTGGGGCCTTTTTTTGGAACCCAAGGCTAATTAAAGCAGCCTTAAGAGAGCTCTTCATGGCCCAACTTGTAACAGACTCTCAGGAGCCCCATTATTCTTGTTGAGGATAGTCAGAATGCAGCCTTGTCGGACCACACTACTTCTCACTCCTGTCTCTCTACTAATGCATGAGGCTTAGTAGCAGAGGACAAGAGAGAGCAAAGGTACAATACACTGGTGAGTAGTGCAAGGGCTCCCTGTGGCAAGTCAGAGTGAGAAGTTTGCAATGAGATATTTTACTGTTTACCAAATGTGAGCTGCCTGGATTGCTGTGTGAATCTGGTGAGCAAAATGTAAAGACTAATGTGTGATTTAAATGCAAAGTGGTGTTGATTTGTTAGAGAACAGAAACAATGTCATGTGGGATGCTGAACTGACCAATGCAGTGGACAGTCACACTAGTGGCAATGGGTTGTTCCCAAAGTAATATTTTGCTGATGAAGTTTGTGGAAGTCAAATCACAGACATTCAAGAATTTTAACTTTGGGTGAATGGAAAATGAGATGAAATGTGTAGATTAACATTCCTTATGTTACCTTGCATTGCATGCTATGCACCAAAAGTAGTCCTATTGACTCAACAGAAGCCCCCATTTAAACCTGTGCTTAATTTTAAGCAAATGCCATTTGTTGTAGCTGTGTTGGTCCCAGGACATTAGACAGACTAGGTGAGTGAAGTAATGTCTTTTATTGGACCAACTTCAGCTGGTGAGAAAGACAAGCTTTCAAGCCTACCCAGAGCTCTTCTTCAGGTCCAAAGTTTGTTACCAACAGAAGCTGCTCCAATAAAAGATATAAACTCATCCACCTTGTCTCTTTAAGCAAATATGTAAGTCCTATCAAAGTCAAGCACATGCTTAAAGATAACTATGCTTTGCTGCGTAGGGATGGTTTGCTGAATCTGGGAGGGAGTAAGGAAATATTGAACATAAGAGTGGCAGAATCTGTCCCTTTGTTGTTGGGTTTTTTTGCCCAACTATAATTACGATAAATGTGCTTAAAACACATTTCGTATGTGTACATAACACAATACAGCTCATTTTGGGATGTGTCTGGCTGACTTATGAATTTGCCCTGTGTCATCTGTCCACCCCCCTCCCCGTCGTTTTGTGTGATGGGGGCCTCCCTCACCTGAGACACTCGGGCCTCTGTCCTGAGTTTAGTCTTGGCTTTCACCTACTTGGGGGTGGGCGTGCCAGCACCAGCGGGCAAGACCTGCCTCACTGTGACCCACCACCCAGGAGCTTGCTATGTCTCCCTCCGGCTGGCACAGCAAAAGTCCGACCTCAGTGCCCCCTGGGGGCAGGGTCTGCCGTATCAGTAGCCTGACTTTGGATTGATCGGGCCACAGCCCGTAGAGTCTCTGTCTCGGGGAGGGGTTACTCCCGCCCAATGGCGCAGTCCAACTTCGTATGGGGTAGAGGCCCTCCCCCTCAACCGAGCTCCAGCCCAGGACCCTTATGGGTAGGACCCATGGCCTTACCCGAATGGTGAGCTGTGAATCAATCTCTCACCACCCCTCTCGGGGAAGTTGTCTGCTGCAACTCCCCATCCTGGGCTACTTCCTCCGCCGTCTACAGACTCTTTCGGCATCTTATGTTCTCTGACCCCGTTGGGGCATTTACCCACCGAGGCGGTCATTGGGTGCATTGGGGTAAGGGTGGTCCAGTCGGCGGCTCTGCCGTCACTCTGGGGGACCCCCTCATCCCGGCATCTGCCTTGGGTTCTTCTCCGGGGGAGTCCGTGCCTTCACACCTCCCGCTGTTGAGGTGGGTCCGGTGGCTGCCGGCCCGGGGTCCTTCCCATCTGGGTTCCCCGCGTCTCCTGTGGCACCCGCCCTCCTGGCCGCCACCCCAGTGACGTGCTCTGCCGCCTTCCCCCGCGGTACCGCCTCGGCTTTTAAAAGGGGCGCGGGGCCGCCGGAGCATGCGCAGCAGCATCGGAGGGCGCCGCGCGTCTCACTCCCGGCCACTGGGGATGCCGATGTTTTCTGGTCCGGGCGAGGGGACGGGCTCGCCCCGTCACACCCAGCATTACACTTCTGGTTTTCTATAGGCATTGTGCTGGAAACTACTATGTCCCTTATTATCTTAAATCTACCAGCAATGTCACATGGGAAAGTCTTTACATGCCATGTGATGTCCATTCCATTTGTTTTCCTGAATCTAAGCATGTCTCCAAAGTTACTGATTAATTTTACAGTGTACAAGAAGTTCTACTTATATCTTGTTTCTGCCACTGATCTTTTTAAGATATAAAAATGCAAATACTTCTGCATTGCTGTTAGGGAGGGAGTACTTTTATTTATTTACCCTTTGTTTTCTTTTCTACCAATAAAGTGTAACCTTTAGCCTGACAAGAAGCTTTTAAATCTAAAAACATCATTGCTTCGATAAATTCTGCCTTGCCTGGTAGTCCATCCAAGCACTATTCTACATACTCATTTCTAACCTGTTTTTCATGTCTCATAGCAAAATTGCCTTTCTCTGCATGCGTGTGCAGCACACACACACTAATGTGGTAAACCTGCAACTTCACCGGTAATGTTTATTTTCAGAATGCAAATATTGTGCCAGTGTTAACTTCAATTACAGACTTATTTGACAATCTGACTACTCCATCTGATGCCTCAAGGGCAAATTTCAGCACTTTATGAAAGAGGTTGGCCACTAATGATCTATATGAATAAAATTTACAGGCAAGAAGTTATAATGAACATTTGAAAACAGAATGATCAAATATTAATTTTACACATTTACATTAAAACAACAAAGGATTTGATTGATGCTGGCAAAGGCTAAAACATTCAGAAGGAAGGCTGCCACTCCATTCTTTATGTTGCCCTGCTGTGACTCCGTATAACAAGTGTCTCAAGCAGTGCGTAATCAATACTTATGAGCCACAATGCCTAGCCACAACAGGAGGTCTGATCCCGTAGTACTACTGAATGGCACTTCTGCATGCATGAATACTGTAGCATCAGTTTTATGCTGCTGCATCTCTAAATTGAAATAATGAATAATCATTCAATAAACTTTAACCTACTTCATGCTGAACTTCATTGCTTTGCTGGTGGTTTATGCTCAAAACATTTTCAAAAAATTTAAATGACTTCTGTGTTGTTCTGTAAAAGGGATACACCATTCAGGGTGAAGCTTAGCAGGTACAGCCAGCCCACACAAAAATCTTAACAGTGCTACATGTCACCCCCTTTGTTGTCCTTATTTAGGAAAAACTTTGGATAACTTTAAGGGAAGGGTTCACCTATGTGAAGACTATGAATTCAGGTCCTCAGTGTTGTTTGAGGGTCATTGCAAGTGCAAAAGACAGTGCTACATTACAAGGAACTAGAACTTCTAGGAACTTCTTTCATAGTCTGTTTCAAGGAATAATAACTGTCGTGCCTTTGAACTCAAATCCTATGAATTGAACCTACTGATTCTTACTAGACAGTGGAAAACCAGAGAAGCAGCAGTGTATCTAAGTCAGAATTTTAGTCATTGGTGCTTAAGCAAGTGTTTAAAGTTAAGCATATGCTTAAGTACTGTGCTAAATGGGAACCTCATTGGGGTGCTGTTACTAATCTTAACTGCACATGTAAAATTATGCTGAGCTGTGACTTCTGGGCTGTTCAGAGAAGCTGGCTGCTGGCATCTGCTTCAGGGTCATGCGCAGGTGGATTATATAACCTGGAACTGTGGAAGAAGTGCCCTGCCTGCATCCTTTAGCTGTGAAATGAACAGCCATGCATGGGGCATCATTAGAACAGAGACAAAGGCAAGTTTGTACTGTAGTACCTTGCACATAATTTCTGGTTTTTATGCCTGTGACAGATCTGGGGTGCCGTTGCTCAAAAAGGTTTCTATTTGGACAATAATGGAAAAGTTTGCATGCCTCTCCAAACCAATATGGTAGTAAAAACAGAGCTGAAAACTGCTTCCTTAAGATTTTAGCCCTTACGGAAACGTCCTACAGCATTTACTAGAGAATCATAGAGCTGTAGAATTTAAATCCATCTAGGGAATGCCACAGCAAGGGTTTTTCTATAACATTCCAGAGGTTGGTTTAAAAACTCCTGGCCATATTCTCTGCTGATGTAAACTTGTGTAGCCTCATTGACTTGTCAATCACTTATTTTTATCTGACCCAGTTCACCCATCCTTCTTTCATAACAGAACATCTGAGTGTTTTCTGTTGACCTCACCTAGAGCTCAAAGGTCTTTCAAAAACAATACTATGTCAATAGAAATATAATTATGTAAATTATATTAGGACAAAGTCAAATTACGGTGAATTGTTAATGTTGAATTCATATTTTGCGGCTACAACCAAATGGACAAACTCAAACAGAAAAGCCATCTGAAGTCCCAACAAACCATATACCATTCTCTATGAATTAAGAAACAAATGGAGTAATTGATTTTCAATCAAATTTTGTAAAACCAAAAGGAAATATATCTGAACTAACAAATGCAATTTGAAACGTCTAGGTTACAACTCCAGAAAATTCAAGGGTGCTTATGGTTAGAGCTCTGCACACATACAAAATTTGTATCTGTAACCACATTTCTATCTGCAAAAATGAGCTGCGGATATCTGCATCCACATCTTCAGATATCTGCAGATTTGCAGGATTCTAGACACAAAATTTGTATCCACATCTCTATCTGTATCTGTAAAAATGAGCCATGGAAATCCACATGCACATCTATGGATGCGAATACCTGTGGATATATAGTGAATATATGGAATCAGTTATAGGCACTTAAGTATAACCAAATGAATGGGTCCTGCTGTAATATCAAACATAAACTAGACAATGAGCTTACATCAGGCTGTACTTTGCAGGTTATGAAGTCTCTTGTAGTGTGTGTAAGAGGGAGATGTTCCACCTTTTTCAATATGTTCAAGTTATTTTCTATTCAGAGCACACAAAGTAGCCACAACAGTAGGAGACTGTGTTTAATACATTGGGAGAAAAAAGTATATTCAATTAATGACTGCATGTAGGAAAAGTCTTTAGCACTAACACCTGGTTCTAGAGAGTATTCTCTTACATTTCTCTCTCTTATACAAACAGACACGCATGCACGCATGTGCGCACACAAATTTCTACAAGACTCATTACTCTTAATAGCTTTTTGAGTTCTTCCATGGTAAGTTTTTAGAAAAGAGAAAATCCCACAGTGCTGGTACCTTCAAAGAGTTAATTTTAATAAAAATAATATTGACAAAACATTTCTGAAAGGCTCTTGAAACAACAATGAACATGTTTTTTTAATCTAGCACATTCTAGTAATGCATCTATGATTAAACTATAGGTATTGTACCTTTCATAGAGCTGGTATTGATAAAACATTAAATTATAACAGCCTCAGTGCTTAACAACATCAGTGCAGTAGCAGAACAAATATTTTTTTAATTGAAGGCTCTGTATTATTATTTTATAGTATAGGCTTTTAAGATAATTTATTAATACTCTCCTAACAAAGATAAGTGATTTGGAGGCTGCATATTTTTTATTTCTTAGGAGTTATTTTATTTGATAATGACATTAAATATTAGAAACTATAACAGCTGGTGTGTTTATCCTTACTTGAGTGTATTAACCTCTTTAGCCATTTTTTCCAGAAGAAGGATTCAGCATTACAGATTTGACTGTCAGCTGCAGTGCCTGGCGGCCCATTGGATTGGCATCCTGACAGAATCTAAAGTCCAATGCTGCAAGTAAACATGGATGACATTGCAGATAGATAGAACTGGCTGACTTGAGGCACCTGCAGCTGCTTGCACCAGAATAAAAGCAAAGGTTGTGTTCACTGGAGTGGAAAAACACTGAATTTACCTCTAGTTATTTTGCCTGATTTTCTTGGTTCCCCCTCCCGGTTGTGTGTTTGGAACCTTTCCACTAAAAGCATATTAAGCTAAAATACCTTGAGTGAAAAAATCCACCAGATCCCAGCTTTCATAGCCTCTTTTTTTTCCCCTTCACTGAACAGTTTTCCTGCTAGTTTCTGACTGGTACCAACTGGTATTTTACTGGTGTGAATGTCGAGTTAGAGGAGAGGATGCTAACGCTATATGCACAGAAGCAGAGAGTAGTAGCTTATCTTTTTACAGATGGAATTCATGAGTTGTGTTTTAAAGCTGAGTTACATAACGCTATAAAAATTGGTTATCTAGGAAAGCCATTATCTTTTAAACATTCCTGTTTTCTGAGGTAAGTCCAGAAAGTCTTTGGGTCTTGGAACCCAGGAAGAAAGCACATTAACTAAGCAGGCTGTTCTTGTCAGCCGCCCAGGCAGTCAATCATTAATTCATAATCATAATATTCATTTTGATAGCACCAAGGATCTCAAATTGCTTTACAAACATCAATTAGTTGTCATAGAACCCTTGATGTAGGCATAATATTTACCAGTAGGTAAACTGAGGCAGAAAAATGATTAACTGACTTGTCCATGGTCTTACAGCAAATTATTGATGATCATGTAATAGAATCCTGATTCTGAGTCCCCTGCTCTAACCACTAGATAATGCTTCCCATATTACCCAGTAAACATCACTCCTACCTTACCCAGCCACAGCTGTGCATCCTGACTTGCCTGGGCTGAGATAAGCAATCACATTTGCAAATGTGTTGGAGAAAGAGGGGCAGATTGGTATGATAGAACTGAACTGAGGTGTTTGATGGCTGGTTCTTTTCCCCTTATGCCATCTGCATTCTTCTCTAACATCAGATCATTTACCTTTTAAAGAAAGTGTATTCTTTTTCATCATGGGTCACTGCTATCTTTTGTGTGGAACCCCTGCTAGCAGAGGTGGAGGCGTATCAATCATAGCTTTCCCTGGGGTTGTACCTTGCTAGGCTGGCTCTTGATCAGAAAGAAGCAGATGGTTATTTACAAATAAAATAATCAAAACCTCAAGAACGTTTTCCCCCAAACCTTCCAACAAAGAGGCTAAAACAAAGTAGAATAGTTTATATTCCCTTCTGCCAGCTCTCAAGGACACTGCCTAGTCTGCTAGCACCTTTAAGCCTGCTATTGGTTAAATTCACCATAGAAATATGTGATACCTGACACAATAGAGCTGCTTCCGATTTTTCTGTGGTATTCAGAAGGCACTGGCACTCCAAAGACAATGGGAATTAATGCTATATTATTGTGCAAGAATATTGTATCTGCCTTACAGTATACATATTGTGCAGTCAGTTCTTTACAAGCAATGCACAAACTGCCTTTGAATCTCTTCAGTAGCCATGGTCACCCTCCTTCTTTATTTAGTGTTAAGTGTTATGCATTTGGCAGTAAAACCTGAACAAAAGAAAAGAAAGCAGGTGCTCTAAGTTTACTCTACAGCCAGCTGCCAGGAGAACATACTGTACTTATTTATTTATTTTTACAGAACATAAGGGCTTTATATTGAGTGCTTTTGAAAAAAAAAACCCACTTATGAAACATACATTTTATCAATTTTTTTAAAATCAATAGGGTCATGGAAGTAGCAATTACTGAAATAAATTGTCACAAAATTTTAATTTCTCTTTGCTTCCCTTGTTGCTTACTTAGACACAGACATTATTAGAGAATTCTAAAGTCAGGAATGAAGATCTTGCCAACACTGTTGGGTTTGCCTCATGACAACCATCTGTGGCTGGTTATTGGGATGGCTGGCCACTAGTGCAAATTCTTACTATAGGCAAGGTAAGCCATGATTTGCACTGGTGGGATAGACCCCATTTTTGAGCAGGGATTAGCTGCAACTGGTACAAATCATGGCTGACCTTCTCTACAGCAGGTATTGTTGTAACTATACTGGTGTCCAACAATTGCTGGGTCAAATACAGTTCTTTCTGATCACAGGCAAGAATGAAGACAATAAAGCTCAGGGGAAAACTATAGAAAATATGAGGGATCTGTGGTGTTGAAAACTGGATTAATTACTGTGATGCTTGCAAAGAAATCATAGAAATGCAGCTCTGGAAGTAGGCAAGAAGCCTTCAGGGCTTCCTGCTGCCCAGTCGCACGGCACAGCGGGCCACCTTGGGCCCTGCAAACTCTTTGGCTAGGCCTGTCTGGAAGCAATGTCTAGTCTACCTTCCCAAACTGAGGTAGAATTAAGCATATCTAGACCACTGATCTTACATTATCTTGCATCCCTCACCACAGTGTTTAAGGCCCAGATTTTTAAAGATATTTAGATATTACTGCACTCAGCATTGCAATGCTTAACTAATTTAGGAGCTTGACTTATTTTTAAAGGTGATTTAGGCCCCAAGGAGCCAAAGTCATGTTGAATGAAAATAAGATTTTTGTACCTTAATCAATGCAACGCTGAGCATAATAATGCCCAAATAACTTTAAAAATCTGGACTTAATTCAAATAAAAACAGAGTCCAAAAAGTAGAATAAGAGTGGAATTCTCAAAAGCACTTCAAAGGTTAAAAGCACAAATCCCATTGATTTCTTCCTCCTCCTAGGAAGTGGGTGACATTTAAAAGAATGGTGTGTGTCTCTGAGAGCTTCTCTTCCTCCTTTTCTTAGGTATTGAGGAAGGCTGGACTGAAGCAGCAAGTTTGGCACTTTTTATGAAGGTGGTTAAATCTGTAAGGATTCTCTCCTTCTCTAGAAAGGAATTCCAAAATCTTTGCACCACCTGCTGAGAAAGTTCTGTCTGCCTGCCTGCTTTCAGGAGTTTGACTCTTAAGGTCAACAGTTTCTTCATTCCTGTGGCTCACAGTGTTAAAGAAGCAGTGCTCTCTATGCGAGTGCCTTGTGAGAGTCCCTGGCCAGGAGGTATAATGGAAGATGTAATCCAGCTGGAGATAGGGGAGAAGCGAGGCATCAGGCAGTTGAATTACAGCTCCAATCAGACACCACAGCAGCTGTTTCAAATCTTTTTTCCCCCAGATTTTGAAGCTGAAATTCAAAACCTTTTCAGTTTGAGGTGTTTGTTCTTTGACTGGAAGTGAACATTTCCATAGTAAGCAGACAATTTTAGAGAAAAATGCCATTTAGTCAAAAAACAATTTTTCCATGAAAAACCATTTCAACAGAAAGCTTTCAAACAGCCTGGCTCATTTTGAACACTTCTGAAACACAGGTTTTGACATATCTATGTGCTACAGTCCCCTGCTGTCAGTGTTTTAGATTATAAACCAACCTGGATGGTTCAGTCACACTTAGACTGAGAAGGAAACCTTTCCACAGAATGTTTTCCTGCTCTCTCGTCTCTCTTCCCCTTGCTACTCTTTTTTTTAAAAAAAATAGTATTAATGTATTTATATCTAGACTGTCACAGAACTGATACTGGGAAAATACAGTGCCTTGCCAAAAGCACATATATTTTAATGGCTTTCCTGTTCGAGTAACCCCACATCAACAGTGTATCCTCCCTTGCCTGAACTGTGCCCCTAAAGGGTGTGGAAGGTCAAGAGCTGGGTGGGGCTGGCCTGGTTCCATTACCTGTTTAACATAGGAAAATTTGGGACACTTTTGAAAACACTGCATGCCTGTTTCAAGACACTCAAGCCCCACCTACATGGCCACTGTTGATAGAGTTTGTAGTCAGTCAGTGACAAGGTTGGCTCTAAATGTAGTCTGTGCCCGCATACACCACGGTTAATATTTGGTTAGCAGTTGGGCAGCTAACAGTTTCAACCATGCCATGTTCTAGGCTAGAGAATAGTTGTCTGCCTGTGAATGGTTCTTTGGGCACGCAGATGGGGTTACTTAATTGTACCTGTGCATTATGGGATATTGTGTGTGCTACAACAGGCCAAGGGTTTCCAGAATGCAACACTACTATCTAAAACACTTCAAAGCCCTTCGCTACAGTGATATCTAAATGCCTCACAGTCTTTAAATGGTCCATCCTCAGGCATTTCCCTGTGAAAAAGGGAAATGTTATTATTCTCCAACATGGGAGTGTGGAGGCACACAAAGACAAAGGGCAAGATTTTCCCATGTCTTGGGGTACTTGAAGATGCTGGAAGATGTTTAGCCCCTTTTGAAAATCCCACTCAGTGCCTACCTGCACCTTTAGGCACCTAAATACAAAATCTGCCCCTTAGAGATTTTGGTTGAGGTAACACAGCATACCTGTGGCAGAACAGTGAATTGAGCCTGCATCTCCCAAAGCTCACACTAGGACCAGCTTTTTGAAGTTATTTAGATGCTGAGAAGGCTTTTCAAAAGCACCTAAAACTCATTGATTTCCATGCTTGTTGGACCACATAGATATTTTCAAAAATGCCATGAGGCACTTTGATACCTTTATGAGCTATGTCTATGACACTATTTTTATAGGAAGTTCATGCTTTGGTGTGATACATATAACAACATAATAGTTTCATGTACTGTGGCATTTTTAAATACTCATGGGTTTTTTTGTTTGTTAGTTTTTTTATGCACCCCCAACTAAAATATCTTCTTACAGAGAGCACTGTGGATATTTCATTGTACATATTCCCTGTAAACCAGGGTCCCTGTGTGGTAGGCAGAGGAGGTATTTCTCAATCTAAAGGTGCATGCCTAATTTAACTCTGCCAGTAATATAGCTAAATTGTGCACTGAAATCTTTTGTGAACAAGCAATACAATTCATGGACATTTTCCCACATAACATTTTCAGACTTGCATTTAATCTGAATTCTCTACATGTTTCTTCTAGCAGATAAAACTCCTAATTGGAATTTTTTTTAATCAGGTATCATTGAGATTAGTTTATGAATTATTTTCTAACCTGCAATAAATACTGAAAAAAGTATCCTTCATTCTACTAAGCAGAATAAAATAAACACTTCCACTTAATACACACACACAAGCTGGGTCATTGGATTCCAAAAAGATCCATGATTGAGTTTGGGAGGAAAAGGATACTATTCAACATTACTTTTTTTCTAATTTACAAAATATTTTAAATTTAAACCTTAGGGGGCCGACACTTTTCTTATCACAGTTTTGATCAGCAACAATCTCTTATTACGTTGTATTAAGAGAGTGATGGAAAATAATACTGAAAATGCTGTAATGCTTACTAAGCTTACTGCTTACTGAAAATGCTGAGATGATGAAGAGAGCGGCCACTCATCAGACTGCAGTTTGCTCCTGAAATGGGGGTTTAGATGAAAGCCTGCAGTTGATGACTGAGGGCAGTGGTGAGACAAAGAACTGCCAGCACTCCAAAAGGAGAGGGGGGAGAAAGTGCTCTATGTCTCAGCTGGAGGGCAATACCTTAAAGAGGATTCCACCATCTAGCGGTGATGTGGGTTTGAACAGGTGGAGACAGCAGAGTGACGGAGGGTGAAACACCAAAGTGGCATACACAGCTGAACAAAGCTAATTCCCAGAGGATACGGCTACACTAGCTCGTTAGTTCGAGCTAGGTAGGGTAATGAGGGCAAGCGGAGTTGCAAATGAAGCCCGGGATATTTAAATCCCGGGCTTCATTTGCAACTCCGCTTGCCCTCATTACCCTACCTAGCTCGAACTAACGAGCTAGTGTAGCCGTACCCAGAGGGCACATCTACGCTACAGGACAAAGTTGAATTAACCTATGCAACTTCAGCTGTGTTTATTGCGTAGTTGAAGTCCAAGTAGCTTAACTCAGCTTTTGGCGCTGTCTATACTGCAGGAAGTCGAAGAGAGAACACTCTCCTGTCAACTTCCCTTACTCCTCATGAAAGCAGGGTTACCAGCATCAACTGGAGTGCCCCCTCAGTTCAAATTAGCTGTCTTAACTAGACTGCTCATTCGAACCTTGGAAAATCGACAGTGGCAGCTTCGATCTTCCTCTGTAGTGTAGACATACCCAGAGTGACCAGCAAAAGATGCTGTGGTGGTGAGCCTGCCCCGTTACACAAAGCCAAAGCTATACAGCAATAAGTTTTATTGGAACAGTTCTGGAGCAATTAGCCAAGAGCAGGCAGTTTTACATGGGAAATAAACAGTTGGTACCATGGTCTACAATAAGCAGAATTTAGTGGCATTCTTTTATTTACAACATGCGGCTGTCACAAATAAAAGTTGCATTTTCAAAAGCTTTGTTTTGGCAATTAGCACATGTGAAATAGCAGTCACAAATGATAATGTCATACCTTTGCCACAAGTTGAAGAAAACTGCAGGGTTCCTGTTTGGATGGAAATCCCAGAAGTTCCACTCTCCGTGATTCACATAAAACAATCTTTGACAAAGGTTTTGATTTTGGCAGCTGCTATCAATGTAAATATTTCTTTCAAATGCAGCCATCCCAGTTCAGGGATGGCTTTGCTCCTTGTGCTCAGAGGTCTTGGCATTCATTTCCCTCCAACTTCCTCTTTTACATGGAGCAAGTAAAGCAAAAGTTAGTGAGAAGGTGTCTTTGTTATTATTTAGTACCTGCTAATACACTGATAACATTACCTTTCCCCATGAATTCTGAGTAAGCTTCAGATATGTTCCAGTAAAGAATATTCACCTTTTGTCAAATGCATTTTTATAAGTTGAATGTGTTCTTTAGCGCATTGGATTGGCAGACCTGAGGAACAGAGGTCTCCCATTGCCAAAGCAAGAGCCTCAATGTTGTCCCATGAATCTGCTTCACACATGAAATGAGGGGTAGCCTATTCTCTATGTCCATTCATTCCCTGGCCTCTGACAGGCTAAAAAATGTGCCCGTTAGTGTCCAGACTAGTGGCAATAATGGCATTTTCACCAAGGAGATCAGAATGTGTTCTGATTTGTGGCCTTTTTCATCATATCGTTAAAACCATCATTCTCCATTCACTTCAAGGCTGCGGACTACCAGACAGCCTGTGGAAGTATATTCCTAAGGAAGGCTGCACCTATGCAAGGCTTCCAGAAGGTTCCACTCCACTGGGATGCAAGCTTGTCTTGCTGAGAATGAACTAAATATCTCTGCTGGAATTTACAAAGGAGCTGAGCTAAAAGAAGTTAGGTGCTGAGCTCCCATTTCCCACTGATGTTTAGTTAGCTTTGGGAACCTTGTTCTCTTCAGCGCCATTGAAAACTCCTGCCCTCACTCATAATAATTCTATCATCACCTGCAAAAGTAAAAGTGTTAAAAGAAAGTATAACAAGTCACTTTAAGTTTCATCCTCTACTATTTTTCTTGGGTCCTTCAGTTTGGAACAGTTTAACCTTAACATATAGAATTGTTTAACATTCTTGTTGAAGTACATGTTAAAAAGAACACCTTATAATTTAAGTGCAAACTTTACTTGTCTAGCCTTAAGAACATAAAATATGACTAAGAAAGAAAAGACAATGTCTATACACTAATTAAAACACATTCAGCCCAGGGCAAGAATTTGATCAAAAGGATTCCTGCCACCAGAAGGGTACACCAGAACCATTGTAAGAAGTTGTGTATATGTGTGTGCACGTTTCTTTTCTTTTTTGTGCCCTGTCCCTTCCCCTATCACCTTCTATCACTTTTCTTCCAGCTGGGGGGAACAGAAGAAATCTTACTTCCTTAATGACAAGCCTGGCCTTTGAACAGCTAAAGCAAAAAGTACTTTAAGTTCAAATGAGACTGTCACTTAAATCAATATTACCTGAGACCAACACATGTTTATTGAAATGTAACTATCCTTTATTCTGATCAGCAGGCTTTACTCATCCCACTGCGATTTCAATCATTGCCCTTTTATTTGTCCAGAGTGAATAAGTGAATGGGCTGCACATTTTTGTTCACAGCAGTAGGTTTGGGACTTCAAATCAGAGATGCGTTTTGATTTTAGAAACAAACTCCTGAGGAAACAGTTTCAACTGGAACTTTCATTTTTTTTCACCAGTTTAAGTTAACATCAAAACTCAGCCTTCCCCGAAACCAAAATCCAACAGCCTTCTTTTAATCCAAATTAAATCAAGTGTTGTCCCTTTTTCTACCTTCCAATTTAGAGGAAAATAAAACTATCTTTGCTTGAACGGTTTTGTTGCAGATCCTAAATGCCATGCTACTGCAAAAGTTCAAATGATCTCATACAGCCCAAAGTTGCTTTGGTGTCAGCAGCTGCTCGGATACCGACACAACCATAAGAATGCTGCTGATCAGAACAATGACTGCCTAGCCTACAGATGTCATACTGAGGTAGAAATCTTGATGCTCATTGGAGTGACATTACAAAGTGTATCTCACACACACTGTATCTGGGTCAGAGGAGAAGTTCTCTCACCAAGTTAGTACAGCACTTCTGGGCAAACTGATTTTAGGGGTCAGGAAACATTTAAGTGTATGATTTTATTGACAACTTTACATTGAATAATAATAATAAGAAGAAGAAGAATCTTTTTATTTCTATATTCCCTTTTATCTGACAATGTGTGAGAGGAAGACTGGTCCAGTGATTAGGGTGCTAGCCTAGGACTTCAGAGAGTGGGTTCAATTCTCTGCTCTGTCACAGACTTCCCGTGTGACTCTGGGCAAGTCACTGAGTTTCTCTGTGCCTCAGTTCCCTGTTTGTAAAATGGGGATATTAGCACGGCCTTGCCTCACTGGGTATTGTAAGGGTAAACATATTAGAGATTGTGGGGTGCTCAGATGACATGATAATGGAACCCATACAAATATTTAAGCACACAGGGTAGATCGGTATTTTGGGTAGGAGACATGGGCCTGCTAATTGCCAAAGAGAGACACCCAAATGCAACCCAAAAGATGTCACCACTGAACGTCGTTTCCAGAATCTAGATGGGAAGGCAAGAGACAAAAGAAAGACATATTATGTCTATGCACCAGGAGAAGGCATCAAAACTAATAATTTAGAAGACTTGACAATTCAAGGTAAGCAACAAGGCTGTTGGCTCACAGCATTGTGAGAAGGCGATTCTGTCAGTAAAGCACTGGGGCTATCAACACACCATGTAATGAAGGAATTCCACTGAGAAATTATGAGGCCAATGACTGACAGGGGGGTCAAAATCTTTGATGGATATGACCAGTGGCAACCAAAAAATCCCTCCTGGTTTCAAAGAGGCACTGAGAACTCAAATACTTTTTCTGTGATGTTGCTAAAAGTGTACTGGGTAAAACAGTGCTGCAAGGAGAAACTCTAGAACGCTTTTTAACAAGCCAAGGCATTCCAGGGATACAGAATTGCTGTCTGAAGCAAACCTAAGCTCTGCAAAGCTGGTAGAGGGGGGAAACAGGTCTAAATAATTCCAACCATGAGTTCCCTTCCTGAGAGCAGTGAGGAAGAAACTTGGGAGGAAGAGGGCAGAGCTGAGCCACTGACAGCTGGTCTAAGATGGAGGCTGGCCTGCCTGTACATTAAAGGACCTCCATGTTTTGAGAGCTAGAGGAGTTATAGCCTCTCTTGCACAAAGGAGTTGAGAGCCAAGAGTAGAAATCTAGTCCACATCATGCCTTGAGAGAGTATACTTATCCTCATTTATAAAGTCCTTTGAGATCTTCAGATGAAAAGTGCTAATTTATATTTCTTAATAATATTACTTAATAATCAAAAATGAAAGTTACATCCAAGCAATTAAAGGCATAACCTTTCTATCATCAAATGTGGACTCTAGCATGAATTTAATTCATGGTACCAGCAACTCAGGTGATGATAATTTATTTTTGTTATATCATTTTGAAAGGTGGGCCATATTTGCCTGTGGACGTTGTAGAAATGTTGGAATCTAAAAATCTCTGTTTAGAAGAAGCTACCATGAAAAGAAAGATTCTTGCAAATGCTACAGCAGTTACTTCTGTGAAGACACGTAAAGGAAAATCAACGCACAGTGCCTAAATCTAGAGGCAGAAAACCAACAACCATCTAACATTATCTTTAAACCAACACTGTTCCAATAACACTGCAAACAATCTAAAATAGCAGTTTCAACAAATCATAAGACATTAGATGATTGTCTTTCTATTTTATTCGATTTGTAACACAAACTTAAATACTGAACTTATACTTAAAGTTTTGATGCAAAAGAGGTGAACATTATCTTTTTTACCTTACCACCTTTTCTATATTGTTTAACCCCCCCAACTCTCATATGCAAAGTAAAGGCTTAGTTTTATTTTAGATACATGCAGCAAACAAAGCAAATGAAATTACTTCACATAAGAGATGGTTTTGGTATAAATGAGACTTTATCAACTGGACTTTTATTTTACAAAACCAAAGTCAGAGGTAATTTCAGTTCGGGTCCAATTTGTTCCAACCCTCCATAGTTTGATACAGTTGAATAAATTATTCTATGTTTGGCTCAGCTATGTAAGGGCTAATTTCCTACAGCTGAGGAAAACCCTGAGCAAAATTGGTCAGAAAGAAATTTAGACAGAAAAATGTGAATCAAAATTTGAAATTCTTCAAGAAAAGTTTATTAGATGGCTAAAAATCCAAGATTCCACAATTGGGAAAAAAAAAGGACAACTTTATTTGGTTCACTGGTGAATTGAAGGCAGCAATTAGAAATAAAGAAACAATATATAACAAATGGAAATGGAGGGAAATAGAGATAATATACATTAGAATGTATGAAGTACAGAAAATTGATAAAAGAATCTAAATACATCAGAAAAAAATCCCTGGCTGGCAAAGCAAAGAACAATAGGGGATTTTAAAAATATATTGGGAAGAAAAGAAATCCTAGTAATAATATTGGCCCATTAATGCTGGGAGATGGTAAAAAACTGTTAATTATGATACAGAACAGGCAGAAGAGTTCAATAAATATTTCTATTTTGCATTTGAGGAAAGGCAAGATGATATACTCATGCCATGTGAGGATGATGAAGTACTTTCCAGTTTATTAGTAACTATGGAAGATAGTAGAAAACATTTACTAGAAATAAACATTTTAAAATCATCCAGTACGGAAAGCTTCAACCCAAGAGTTCAAAAGGAATTGGCTCAGGATCTCTGGGGCCCACAGATGTTAATTTGTAATACATTTTGGAATATTTGGGAAATGTCAGAGGATGAGAGGATTGCTAATGTTGTGCTGATATTCTGAAAGGGCAAATGGAATGATTTGGGTAATTATGAATTGATTAGCCTGACATTAACCCTAAGTAAAATAATGGAAAATCTGACATGGGATTCAGGAAGTGATGAAGAACTAAGGAATAGGACTATGATTCAAACAAATTTCATTTTATTATTTGATGAGGTTACAAGTTCGGTTGATGAAGATAATTGTACAGACAATGTAAGGTATTAGAATATTGCATGATATTATTATTAAAAATTATCAATATGGCACCAATAGAGCACACATTAAAATGGATTAAGAACAGGCTAACTGACAGATCTGAAAAAGCAGTAGGCAATTGGAAATTGTCATTGAATGGAAATGTTTCTAGGGGCATTCGGCACTAGGCCTGATATTATTCAATATTTACATCCATGATTTGGGAGCAAACATAAAATTACTCCAAAAATTTGCAGATGACACAAAGATTGGCAGAGCAGTAAACAATGGGGACATGGCAGTCATGCAGAGTGATCGAAATAACTTGGTAAGTGGGGCCCATTCAAACAATATGCATTTCAGTATAGCCAAATGCAAGGCTATGCATCTAGGAACAAGGAATCCTGGCCCTACAGAAAAGGGAACTGTATTCAGGGAAATGGTGACTCTAAAAGTGAGTTAGAAGTCACAGTGGACAAGCAACTTCAACATCAGCTCCCAGGGGCTTATGCAATCTTTCAGTGCATGAATAGGGCAACAGTAAGTAGGAGGAGAGAGGTGATTCACCTTTGTATATAGCATTGGTGAGCCAGATGCTTGATTACTGCATCTGGTTTGGGTATCCACAGTTCAAAAAGTATGTTGAAAAATTGGAGAGGATGCAGAAAGAAGCTAGAAAGATTATTCATGGGCTGGAAAACATACCTGACAGTGTGAGACTTAAAGAACTCAATGGCTGTGTCTATACTGGTGCAATCTTGTGTTAGAGCTATGCAAATGTGGCTCAGTATGGAATATTGCTGAGCCTCATTTGCATAACTGATGAGCCGCCATTTTTGCGGAAGAGGCTCTTGCGCAAGACGGAGCTGTCTACACTGCCCCTTCTTGCGCAAGAAAAACCCTCTTGTGCAAAGCCGGTATGCTGATTATTTTCAGGCATAACGGCTTTGCGCAAGAGGGTTTTTCTTGCGCAAGAAGGGGCAGTGTAGACAGCTCCGTCTTGCGCAAGAGCCTCTTCCGCAAAAATGGCGGCTCATTAGTTATGCAAATGAGGCTTAGCGATATTCCACGCTGAGCCTCATTTGCAGAGCTCTGGCGCAAGATCGCGCCAGTATAGACACAGCCAATCTGTTTAGCTTATCAAAAAGAAGATAGCGGCAAAGTGTATAAGTTCCTTTATGGGGAGAAAATACGAGCTTGTAAAAGGCCCTTTAATCTAATGGAGAAAGACAGAACAAGAACCAGTGGTGGAAGATGAAGCAAGACAAATTCAAAGTAGAAACTAAGTACAAATTCCTTAATAGCAATGGAACAAACTACCAAAGAAAGTGGTAGATTCTTCATCTCTTGATGTCTTCAAATCAAGACTGGCTGCCTTTCTTCAGTATGTGCTTTAGTTAAACACAGGGTATGAGTTGAATCCATGAATAACTGAGTGAAATGAAATTGTCTGTGATACATAGGTGGTCTGATAAGAGGATTTAATGCTTCTGATCTTAAAATCTACAAATCTATTATTATATTTCAGATGAAATAATAGCCTTCTGTAGCGGAAAACTTGGTCCATGTTCAAATATTGTCAATACTCAGCTCAGGTACATTCACTCTAACACAGTTTCTCTATATAACAAATGATATTTGTCCTCAGATCTCTATAGCAAATAAAAGTTTAGTTCAGACTAAAACATAAAGGTCTATTTTCCAATAATGTAGGGCTAAAAGAAGAAAAGTATTTAAAAATCTAATACAAATGTTTCCGATCAATTTTTAAAAGAAAAATTAAGTGTTTGGAATCAAAACACAATAGCTCCATACAATTGTTTGAGAGTCTGAAACTGATATTGATTCCATAACAGAAAGTGAAACTTACCATGATTGAGTTTTACTGAGTAAGCTGTAAATTGTTTTAATTATTTTTTAAAATAATTTTTATCCAGAATATCAAAATATGCAATATGTCCTGGCCTTTATGATAAGCCCATTCTATCTCTTCCTCCATCAAGATGATGTATTTCTACTTTAATAATAATAAAAGGGTACATGAGAAAGATAAGGGACAGACCCAATGCTCATTGAACGCAATAGAAAGTCCCCTATTGACTGCAAAGGGCATTCCAGCAGTTCACATATGCAGTATGGTCACTTTACTTTGTGTTCTTTCAATTTTTCTTCAGCTGGGTCATTTAACAAAGGATTTTGTTTTAAAACATGTCCAGTGTTACACAGACAAAATAAGGTGATATGTTTTAACTACAGTGTATGATTTATATCTTAACAATATTCCTTAAATCCTATATTTACATTTATATTTAAATTATCAATTTATTTAAAGAGGAAAAGGAAAGAAAGAAACAACCATTTTTATTTCAGACTATAACTAAATGTATAAATATCTGTCTCTATTTTATTTTTTTCCAGTAAGAAGATAGGCTTTCTTCAAAGCATTTCATTATTTAAGGTTTAAATGTTTCCAGCACTTGCAAAAGGTTGCAGCAAACCTTGACTTATTTACAGAGAGATGTTGAGCAGAGATAAAATTACTTAGTAATCCACCAGTTCTTGCTAAACATATTCTCCTTCTATGTCATCAGTGAAAGCAAGTAGAAAAGCACTCTAAGTTGCCATAGACATTTTTACATTACATAGATGTCCTTTTTATTCTACAGATAGCTGTCCAATTCAAGGGTGAAACAGAATGGTTCAAATATGTGAATCTGAAAGTTCTTCAGAATAAAAGAGCTCTTAAAGATTTTATGATTTTTTTTAAAAGTGTTCATTTGAAAACAATTGTACAATAGCAGTAACACATGGAAGGGAATGGAAACAACAAACCAAAAGATGTATGTTTCAAGAAAGGTTGACTAACTTGAAGACAAATTATTGCCCTTGCATTTTATGGAACTTCTGTTACATTAACAATAGCCATAACAATCATGAAATACCCATGAACCTGGGCAGGAAAAATGTCCAGTCTATAGAAGAAGTTGCCCCCCGAGTGTTTGGATGCATTCCAGTTCACTCTATACATGTTTACAATGATAGTGTTGACTGAATAGTTAGCCATTCTACCACTCATAGCAGCTGGCTATTATAATAAGGACATAGGAATGTCAGATATTTTAGGATACAGACAGTCCAATATAACTATCTCAGGCTATGTCTACATTTACAACTGAACTACATATATATTTTTTTGTAGTTTGGAGGTGCTAAACCCTCCCTACATCCATCAGTGGTAGCATGCTGTTGGCAGGTGCCCTCTCCTGTTGACAACGCAAATGCAACTCATTGAGGGTGGAAGTATTTTGTTAGCAAAAGAGCTAACAGCAGCTACACTGCCTGACTTTTAGTGACACGACTGTGTAGACACACCCATGTCATTAAAAGCTATGTAGTGTAGACAAAGCCTGAATCTGTCCTTCCTTCAGGTTAACAGAATAGTACAATGCCCACAACAAAAAAGGACAACTTATTGGGCCATGTCACTTTCTGATTTGCTCTTCTTGCCTTTGTTTTTCTAATCTGAACCCGCTGAGCTAGGTCATATCTTATGTGTTATCTCCTAGAAACTCCATGCCAGGTCATTCTGCTCTTAACATTAGTTATCACTCTGCATTTATCATGCCACACAGTACCTGTTTGTACTTTTGTACAGCCTGCAAGATGTCTGTCATGCACAGTACCGTTTTGTACACAAGTCACTCGTTTCTATACTCTTTTACTAACTTCAGACAGTCATATCTGAATCATGTACTGTGTCTGGGTTAAGAATGGTCATATATTTACCAGCTATTTCCTTTTGCTATTTGCACAGTATTTAACGCCTCACTGGCCAGAATGAAAAATAAAGTGGTGAGTGTCACCCAATGAGATATAGCAAACTTACCTCTAAGTAAGGCAGTTTTTCACCATCTTCCTCTTCTGGGCAGATTGAACAATCTTTTCTATTTTTAAATGCTGCTACTTCCTAATGTAGATTGAAACCCTATATCATGCTCTCTTTTGCCCATGAGGACTGGATTCTCCTTGGATCTGCAATTTTCATAGAATCATAGAATACTGGAACTGGAAGGGACCTCGAGAGGTCATCGAGTCCAGCCCCCTGCCCTCATGGCAGGACCAAATACTGTCTAGACCATCCCTGATAGACATTTATCTAACCTACTCTTAAATATCTCCAGAGATGGAGATTCCTCAACATCCCTGGGCAATTTATTCCAGTGTTTGACTACCCTGACAGTTAGGAACTTTTTCCTAATGTCCAACCTAAACCTCCCTTGCTGCAGTTTAAGCCTACTGCTTCTTGTTCTAACCTCAGAGGCCAAGATGAACAAGTTTTCTCCCTCATCCTTATGATACCCTTTTAGATACCTGAATTTTGTAATCTACAGAATTATTTCTGCAGCCCATTACTGCTGGAGGAAATATTAGGCTAGATTATCAGGTGCTCCAGGTCATCACTGAAGGAGTCGGGGGAGTAAAGGTACCATTATAACACTTGCTGTCCCCACTCTCCTAATCAGAGGGACACACTGGATTGTTTCTGGCCTCATTTTAATTTAGAGCAGTGTTAGGGCTGCTCCAAAATATGAATGTCTGGCTCTCACTTGATCCTCTAACAGCCAGGGATCACTGAAATGATCAGTCTTGGCTCCCCTCTTTATAATTTCCCCTCTTGGTTTCTTTGTGTATGCCCCTCTTTTCTGTTACATTGCATGACATCGTTTATTTGCCTCATTCATTTCTTCTAGTGTCAGGAGCATTTGTATTGCATTGAATTTGTATTGCCTCTCCACAATATTTCCATTCTAATGATACATGGTGTTACTAGATCCTAAATACTCCCCATCTTCAACCTAATTGATCAGAGTTGGCACATTTCCTAGTACTAGGACCTATATAGCCTCAGTACATGGACTCGGGAGATGGCAATCTTACATTACTTCTAGAAACCCATTCCTCCTCTTAGCTTTTGCGTAGTTGCTATTCCTAATCAATATCTGAGTAATTAAAATCCCTCATGATCAATGTTCTAGCTGTTTTACCAGCCTCTGTTATCTTTAAAAAATATTTGCTGATCTATTTTCTTTGCCTGCCCTGGGGGTCTGTAGAAACATCCAGGAATAGCATGACTACATTTATTGTTCTTACTTAGCGGCTGTTCAAACTGTCTCCACTTCGACAGTCAAAATATTTGTGTTGTTTCCTACAGCAGACACAATATTCTGCCATCCTCCTTTTGATTGAAGATGGTTGTCTAACCCCATTAGTAAACTTTGCATCTTGGTATTAAATTCTCAGATGTTTTTGTCTTTGAAGTTCCAGGAACTTCATGCTTATCCTTGAAAATGCATAGTTCCAATTCGTGACCTTATTAGTATGCTTACAGCATTTGTTTGGAAGATACGTTCTCCTCCCACCTTTGCTTTATATTCTCATTATCTCCTACAGTGATAATCACTGGATACATTACCTTGAGATGCATGCAATCCCCCTTTTCAGTACTTCTCCTCCCATACCACTAATTGTAACACACATACACACACACACACACGAGCTAGAATATTTCCCTTCATGTCCAATCCAGTTTTCCCATTTTGTTATTTGTAACTCCCCAAACCTCTCACATCTCCACTCAAGATCTATTAATCCAGCCATGGGAACAAGAACCACATATGTTATGTAGCATACTTCTTCCATATCCAGTAAAAGGGTGTAAGGCTTGTTAGACCTTACTCAACATTTCATTTATTTCAACATGCAAATTGTCACAGGCTCTTCCTTAAACTTTTTCAGCTGGCCTATCCCATTTATTAAAAATCCTTAGTCTGTCTTCCTGGAAGCCTCAGTTTTGTCCTGGTTTTGTCTGTCAGTCATTGTTGCTTTTAGCTGCCATGTCTATCAGCAACTCCAACTCTGCTACTGTCAGTATTTCTCTGATTTAATACTGCTGCAGATTGCCCCTTGCTCATTTCATTTTGTACCATCCTGTCTTCTGACCTGCTCACAGTTGAAACTATAGGAAATGTGCTGAGCACTGCTACAATACCTGTTTCTATATATCTTCCTTCCTTCTATGCCACTGCTTCTCATAGTTACCCATCCTCTGCCTTTTATAGCCTCCTATTTCTGCTGGAACCATGATGTTTCTCCTGTACTGTGCTGTGCTTCCAATGCACTTTTCCTGCAACTTACTCACAGCTGGTTCTCCTCCTACTCTGTCACTCCTTTGGAGACTAAAACCAGCCATCTGTCATCAATGAACCTCTCAGATTCACTGGTCTTCCCTAGCACATCAACCTGTCTCTCTAATGCTGTAGTCCAGTGCCACAACTAACCAGCGATACGCGTGCACACACAAGTGTTGTCCTAGCTCGTCTGTCCTCCAAATTGAAAATGTATCTGCTGCAAAATCCTTTATTACTTTTAATACAATGCAAGTAGATGCAGGGGGGTTGGCCCATATGATTCCTTGGGGGAGGCACTGCCCCTGGGGGGAGAGGCCGCTGGCCAGTGGGGCATCTCCTCCATCTGGTGCTGCATCCGAGGGCTGTGGGGCAGGCGTTTGGGGCAGGAGGGTCACTTAGCCATGGCCAGTGGATGGCAAAATGGAGAGCCCTAGCTGCAGCTGGTTACTCTGTTCCTGGTGTGGTCACCCTTCTGTGGTCACTCTGCAGTATAACTGTCCCCCGCACTCACTGCCCCCAGTGGTCATTGTGAAGCACAACTGTCCCTGCTCTCAGACCGCTCCCTTTCCATGGTATGGAAAACAAGCCCATTCCAGGTCTGTTTTCCTGGCACAGCCAAATATTGACTTTGCTTTAAGTTAGGATAAGAAGAAGCTGCATACCAAATTTAGTGGGCCTAGCTCTTATCGTTTAGGGGAAATTCTTGAACAAACAAACTCACAGATGGATGGACTCATGGACAGATGGATGCACAAATGAAAGAAAGAAAGAAAGAAAGAAAGAAAGAAAGAAAGAAAGAAAGGTGAACTGCAAATATTTAATATATAAATAAGTATCCGCAAGCTAAATTCTTCACCTATCTATGTATCATAAAATCCTTCTGACTTATGAGATCTATGGGTGTATATTGGCTCAGAATTGGGCTCTAAATCATCTAAAGAATGTAAACTACATTCTGGCTACCCTCCACAGATGGGAATAAAAATGGGAAATAAACATGTGCAATGGGAACTGTGGCATGGTTCCCCTAAACTCCCTGCCTTGATACCATGGGAACTCCAACAAAGAGAGGAGAAGCCAGGAAAGAGTTGTTGTCTCCTACTTTGTCACTAAAGTTCCAAATGGAACTTGGCTAAGTAGTTGTTGCTGTTTGGATCAAACCTCTATTCTTGTCTCACAACTCAATCCCTCTCATGGAAATCAGACAGGCTCTGTGCAAACTTTTTACCATTTCCTAGGATGGTAAAATACTGTCTTCTGCTTTGTGTTATGTTTGCAAACTTATCAAAATCAATCACGGTACAAAGATGACAACAGAATTTGGTTTAGCTTATGCAGCCTTGGAAAGCACAAATGCATTTATGTTTTAAAACACAATCTATGAAGATCAGATACATCTTCATTCACCGGCCACTAAACCATGCTACAGGGCTCAGTGTTTTTTCTGCAATGGCTGATGACATCAGATTAATAAAAGCAGCCGAGCCAATGCAGCTTGCAACAAACGTCATGGGACCATTTGTAATAGCTGCAAAGTTCCTCTGTATTGCTCTGTCTGCTGCACATGAGCACTGTATTCTCATGCTAAAATTCCCAGTGACATTTATGTGGAAGACATTTACAGCACATGATCAGTGGCTAATTGATTTTTAAACTACAGGTATCTTGTCTGGTTTTATTTTTTCCTCAAAATGCCAAACACTGATTAAAGCATAGGATGAAAGAGTCTTTGTCTAATTCCATTTTTATAACAAGGCTCTTTTTTCAGTTGTGGAAGCAAAAATATAGGGCATGGTTTCAATACAAAAATCTTATGTTTTCATATTTCTATCCCTCATCTTACTTTATGGCTGTGCTTGCCTCTTGATTTGAGCTGTTAACCAGTATTTGGGGCCTAGCACACTTGTTTCCATTATGAAGAGAAATTGTTGACACGAGGTAGGTATTTCCTTGGTGCAATCCTATCTATTTACAAAGTCCCTTTTCCCTTGAATATAGTAGGAACAAACAACAGAAGGCAATTAGTTTGTTGAGAAATCCAGATCTGCCTTTCCAGTCCTGTGTCCATAAGAAACTGTCTCCTGCTGTCCTCACAGGGCCACTGCTTCCCTTCCTGTCTGTTCACTGTCTCAGTGCTTTTGGCCCCTCTCGCACAGTGGCACATACTGCTGCAACCAATCAAAGCCCCAGCTCCTGCATGAGTAATCCACCCTCAAATAAATCACTTGGCCTCAATAGCTCAGATACTGATCAACCTGACTTGTGGAAGACTGCCTTGGGTAGTGGGCTTCCATTGTCTCCAGTTACCTTACTTCCTAAAGGATTATAATTGCTTCTTCCAAGTAGCCTAAATGAAAGGTGCTTAGCATGTCCATCAGCTTTAATGAGATCTGTGACTGCCTATGAATTAAAGACATGTTTGATAGCAGCCATTAACATCTTCCAGCGCACAGTTACATATTTTAAGTTAATTTATTTGTCATAAAAAGTGCCAGATTAACATCATTTCTAAGTGAAAGCCTCGTTTTATCCACAAAAGGGCCAACCCAAAGCCCAGTAAAATCAACAGTAGTCTTTCTATTGACCTCGTTGAGCTTTGGATCAGAGCTCAAACAGGTAAAGAAGAAACAACAGCAGTGCATGCATCTCCACTCCACTATTGTCACCTGGCCTAAAGAGACAACATATAGAATGGAAGAAGGAAGTTTGTTCTCTCTATTCACCTGTCCCTTCCATTCTAGACATTCCAAGGGTCTAAAGGGGCTCTTGCTTGGGTAGCAGTTGTGTGTGGAGACATGTCTATGAGGAACTTGACTGAGATCTATAAACTATTTTCCTCGGGTGAGTGAACAGTTGTTAGATGTTTGGACTTAAGTCAAGCCAGTCACTCTTTTTTTTTTTTTTTTCCAAATTGGTCAAAAATTGCTTCTGGCTCCAGATTTCTATGATTGAAGTTTTAAACCCAGAAGTTTCTGTGATGCTTCAATACACTTGCTGCATGAACTTTGGCTGGTCTCTGTCTGTTTGTGGAGAAAGATTGAGCAAGTCCCAGACCATTTCTCTGGAGAGGTCTGAGACAGTGTCTGGGTAGTGGATGGTGAGTACATTTACACTGAGAGAGTGTGTCCCTATCATACAACTGGAGGTTCTCAAACCACCAAGGGGAGACATGCAACTAAGTATGAGCTGCACCTTTGTTTCTGATGATGGGTGAAAGCCAGAGAAGAGAATGAGATAAGTCCAGGCCACGAGCATCAATGCCATCCTAACAAAGAGCAGCCTACTGACTTCCCTGAAGCATGAAGAAATCCAGGCCCTCACTCACACCATATGATCTTTCCAGCTACTAATATGTGTTGAGCCCCCACATCCAGAATGAGCAAGAGCCTTGCAGCATTCAGGGTATTTCTGACAACTTCCCTCTGCTGCACAAAAGCCTTATTCTAGCTTTTTCACCTGGCGACAAATATCAGGTGAAATTCCCACTTGTGAATGTGATGCTACCAGAGCAGGGATGGAGGTATATTCTCAAGCATTTTCTCATTCCTATGGCAATGGGCACATTAGAAAACATTGATAGATGTCTGCTTCACAGCTCAGCAATAAATCTACAAGAGATTACAGGCCAGATTATTTTCTATAACTGAGATCCGGTCGGTGTCTTCCAGGGTGAGGCTGCCCAGATAAGCTATGTCTAGACTACATCCCTCTGCCGACAGAGGGATGTAAATGAAGCACTTCAAAAGTGCAAATGAAGCCGGGATTTAAATATCCCGCACTTCATTTGCATAATCACGTAATGGTGCTCTTTCAAAAAAGCGCTATTTCGAAATTGAAACCACAGTCTAGCTGTAGTTCTTTCGAAAATGGGGTGCTTTTTCGAAAGATCCTGTAAACCTCATTTTTAGGTTTACAAAGCCCCACCCTCGACCAGCCTGGACCTGGCACCCTTGCGACTCAGGACGGATAAGGAAGTCCCAGAATATGCAGCAGTTAGGGGACTCCTCCAGTGGCATAGTAGATAAGGTACATACCCCCTAAAGCCACAGGTCAAGTGTTCAAGCTGCACCCTTGGGACACAGGACAGATAAAGAGGTAGCAGAACCATTTTTTGAGGTTTTCCAGATCTTTCAAAAAAGCACCCCATTTTCAAAAGAACCACATCTAGACTGTGGTTTCAATTTCAAAATAGCACTTTTTCAAAAGAGCACCATTATGTGATTATGCAAATGAAGCACAGGATAGTTAAATCCCCAGCTTCAGTTGCACTTTGGAAATGCTTCATTTATGGCCCTCTGTCGGCAGAGGGATGTAGTCTAGACGTAGCCTTAGGGCATGTCTACACAGCAGCATTATTTCAAAATTACTAGCATTATTTCAAAATAATGACACAAGCGTCTACACAGCAAGCCCATTATTTCGAAATAATTTCAGAATAACAGGTGGCTTATTTCAGAGTCTGTAACCCTCATTCTATGAGGAATAACACCTATTCCAAAATAGCTATTTCAGAATAGGGCATGTGTAGAGAGGGAGTCTCGAGTTATTTCAAAATAATCGGCCTCCAGCCCTTCCCACAGGTGCCCAGCTGGCTGCTCTGTCCACACTCAGCAAAATTCTATAGTACCCTTTCCTGGAGGGGCAGATCTTAAAGGTGCAGCCTCAGGGGGAAAGGGCTTGTGGCACACAGCAGGCCCTGACAGCCCAGAGTCACAAAACAGCAGCCTGCACAGCTGTCTCTACTGACACAAGTCATCCCATGCTCCGTCCAAGTCCTCCATGGTTGCAGCCAAGCAGGCAGCCAGCTCCCAGGACCCTGCCTCAGGATGGAAGAGACGCATGCCTTCCTGGTCTGGTCCAGAGATCCTGGACCTCACTGAGATCTGGGGCAAGGAGGCAAATGTCCACCAGCTGCATGAATGCTGATGTCTATGGCCAGATGGCCAAGAGCCTGGGCACCAAGGGTCACATCCACTCCCAGCAGCAGGTGTAAATGAAAGTTAAGGAGCTCAGGCAGGCCTATGCTAAGGCCAGGGAGCATAGCCCCTACTCTGGGGTGGCACCCCAGACCTGCCACTATTATAAGGAGCTCCACCACATTGTAGGGGGCGGGTCAGTCCCTTCACCCCGGTAGTGGACTCAGGGCTGGAGATGTCCGTCCCCCAGGGGGCAGGGACAAGAAGGAGGTGGAGCCAGATGAGTCCAAAACCAGCTCCATGCCTGCCAGCCAGGGGGTCATGCTCACCCTGGAGCTGGTACTCCCCTCCCAGGATGTCTCCCAGGCATCATCCAAAGCCGGGGAAGGCCTCCCAGGTGAGAAACATTAGTTTCCATAGACACACACAGGGCAGTGGGTGGCGAGGGGCTGGGGCACGCTCCTCACTTGGCCTTCTCAGCCTGGGGATTGCACAGCAGCTTGTGCCCATGGGTGCACACGGAGTGCCAGTCCGGGGCACACAGCCCCAGGAGGCAGCAACAGAGGACTCTGTCCCCTCTCTTCCAGTGGCCAGGGATACAAGTCCTCTCTCTGCAGGATGCTGCCACTGCCAGACCCGGTGTCTGCCCAGCCGCCCCATGGCCCCCTCCCACCCGCACGGTGCTGGTGTGGCTGGCACCTTACCCTGCCTGCTTGTCCCTGGGGCATGGAGGTAGTGAGGGTCCCCCCTGGAAATCTGTGCCTCTGCAGGACAGGGCCCACAGTCTAGGCAATAGATGGCCTTGCTCGAAGCACATCGTCATCATCTGAACTGAGACCTTGAAGGCCCCCTCCCACCCGCAAGATGAGTGTCATCCTTCTCCCCAGGGGCCCGCAGCAGCCTGCAGCTCACTGGGGATCCACCTGCAGCCCCCTCCCCCACAGGGCCAGCCTTAGGCCAATTCGACCGATTCGGCTGAATCAGGCCCCATGCCTAAGGGGGCCCCGCGCCCCTGAACCCGGAAGTGCCGGCGAGTTACTATTCAGAGCCAGGGCCCTGCTCCAGCAATATGTGGAGCTGGGTCTCTCCCTGGCTCTGCCTGGAGCGGGTCCTGGACCGCCCCTGCCGGACCCCCCCCCCCCATGCATCCTCCCACCCTACCCCCAGAGCGTCCCCCTCGGCCCCGGACCGTCCCTGCCATGCGCGGCTCTGTGCAGCTCCCCCTCACTGGATGCTGCTGCCTGCCATGTGCAGCGTTGCAGGTGGGTAGGGAGGATGCCCGGGCATGACGTGATGTCACGGCCCAGGATTTTAAAACTCTTCAGGGCCACGTTGCGGGGCGTGGCTGGCTCCGGATTCAGACTCTGGGGCCTGAGTGCAGACTCCGGCCCTGCAACATGGAAGGCAGAACGTAGGGAAGGGGCTTGGGCAGCGGGGGAGGGGAAGGGGCTGGGGCTGGGGCAGAGGGGGACGGGCTTGTGCGGGGGGGGAAGGGGCTTGGGTGGAGGGGGAGGGGGAAGGGGCTTGTGCAGAGGGGAAGGGGCTTGGGTGGAGGGGGAGGGGAAGGGGCTTGTGCGGAGGGGGAGGAGGAAGAAAGGGGAAGGCACCAAGAGACAGGGTGGAGGAGAGACAAATGACAGGGGGCCAAGTGCAGACAATTAGGGAAAGGGCAAGAGGGGAGGTGTCAGTGGGAGGGGGGACAGGGTGATGCTGGGGAGAGGAGAGGAGAGGAGAGGAGAGGGGAAGGGCATTGGGGGCTGGAGGGGGAGGTGCTGGGAGAAGGCTTGAAAGAAGGGGTGGGCATGAGAAAGGTGGGGATGGAGCAAGTCATGTGTGAGGTCACAGAGGGGCAGGAGGGGAACGGGGCAGAGAGTGGTGAGGGGGTGGGCATCAGGGAAAAAGAGGGCAAAGGGGGCAGGGGCAGTAAGGGAAGGGGGAGGCACCAGGAGGGTGCAGGGCTAAGGGAAGATGCAGGTGCCAGGGGATTCTGAGGGTGAAGCAGAAGGGCAGACACCTGCAAGGGAGGGACCAGCACCAGAGGAGAGAGGCAGGGCAGGTGTGTAGAGGGAGGTGTTAGAAGAGGGGTAGCTCACATGATCAGAGTGGGGCTACTGGAGGAGTGGGCACAGGCAGGAGAGAAGGGCTGGTGGAGGGGGGCAGGTCGCAGGAGGGCTGAGGGCAGTGAGAAGGGCAGGAGTCAGGACAGCAGAGGAGGGTGAGGAGTTGGGGGGCAGCAGGCACCAGGGGAGATGATGGAGCAAGGAGAGGAGACATGGCAGCAGAGAGAAAAGGTAAAGGTTTATAAAATATTTTTTAATAACTTGGTATGCTGCCCACAGCCAGTTTGTTTGTGCCCCGCGGTGCAGTTTGGCTTTATGTGGGGATCAACACGTGGCCAGCAAGTGGGAGCCAAAACAAAAAAGTAGTCAGTGTAATGATCTTCTGTTGATATGTGTTTTAGTAGTTAAATTCTTGGACTGTCATTGCTCATGAAAAGTGCTGTCACATGGGTAGAAATCGGGTAAATATTGCATTTTATTAATATCAGCAGAACTGACTTAAATGGGGCCTGTGTGTTGTGTAGTCTTGCCTTAATCTTTGTATTCATGCCTGTCAGTATGAGAGAAGCTATTTGTATATATTGCTTGCATATGCAACCACACTTAAGTTGAGGCCCTCAGCATGTTCTGTAAGTATCACTGTGGCCCCTGGGGCTTCCAAAGTTGAGTTGCCCTAGCTCATCCCTGACAGGTATCTGTCTAACCTGGTCTTAAATATCTCCAGTGATGGAGATTCCACAATCTCACTAGGCAATTTATTCCAGTGTTTAACCACCCTGACAGGCAGGAAGTTTTTCCGAATGTCCAACCTAAACCTCCCTTGCTGCAATTTAAGCCCATTGCTTCTCATTCTAACCTCAGAGGCCAAGCAGAACAATTTTTCTTCCTCCTCCTTATGATACTCTTTTAGATACTTGAAAGTTGCTCTCATGTCCCTTTTCGGTCTTCTCTTTTCCAAGGTAAACAAGGCCAATTTCTTCAGCCTTGCCTCATATCTCATGTTCTCTAGACCTTTCATCATTTGTGTTGATCTTCTCTGGACTTTCTCCAGTTTCTCCACATTTCTTGAAATGTGGCACCCAGAACTGGACATGCTACTCCAGCTGGGGCCTAATGTAGATGGCTCATTCCCTGCCTAGGGTCATGAGACTGGGCGGGTTAATTTCCAATCCTCCTGTTTATTCTTTTCCTAAGCCAGGAGGGCACAGTAGTTCTGATGGGGGCTCTGCAGGAAGGCAGCCCGCACTGCCCCCTGCCTGAAACCTTATGCAGATGTTAAACAGCTGTCCATCCCACCCTAGAGGTGACTGCATTTCAGCGTGTCTGAAGCAAGGGCCTGCTTTGGGAAGCCCCCTCTTTGGAGGTGAATGTGGCAGCATTGAGACACCACCCAGAAGCAGGCGCCACAGACGCTAACTGCAGATTCATGGGACGGCTCTCACAGATCTTGCACATGCATAAGCTGATAGATCTGTAGGAGGGGGGGCAGTGGCGTAGTGAGGGGGCCGGAGGGGTCAGTTGCCCCTGGGAGAAAAATAATATAAAATTTAGTTAAAAATAGATGTCACACGTTTTTAAAAGGAATACCATATCTCCTGCCTTTTGTCTATTTTTGTCTCTTTAGGCCCCCAGTTAAAATTTTCAAAAGCACTTGAGTGACTAAAGTCATTTTTGAAAATTGGACTTGGAAATCTAAGCTCAGATTTTCAAAGGTAATTAAGCTCCTAAAGAGACAGTTGTCAACTCGGATCTTCAAAGATATATATCTGATCTTTACACACCTTTGAAAATCTGGTCATAAGTATCCTAGTCAGTTCTGAATGTGAGATGTAGGAGCCCAGTCCTAATTCCTTCAGGCTTTTTTTTTTTTTTAATTTGACCATTTATCTACACTAATTCCCCTCCTTTCTCTTTCACTATCCAATAAATGCATGGATCAAAATTGTAGGTGCTTTGTGAATATGCTGACTTGAGAGTGGAAAGATTTCATATTGTCATGTATGATTCCTGGTAACCCATCTCAAATATGAAAAACTAGGTTGATACCTGTTCATATCAGGAGCTGTTGAATTCAGTTCACCACTTGCAGTATCTCATTAGGATGTTTAGTGGAGAAGATATTGTGTTTTTTTATTTATACTGTGGGCAAAGCATGGGCTCACAAGAATTCCTCCATTGTTTTACCACGAGTCTCAAAACATTTGGTGTTTTTCTAAAGGCCCGGAATCAATTGATTATGTAAGAATCTCAGCTTTCATTTAAAAAAAGTTCTCTATACTTCTGGGCCTTACAGCTAAGGAGGAAAGCTTTAAAACATGAACCCTAAATACTCAAGAAACAAAAGGCCAATAAAAATCCAACAAGTTTTATTTTTAAAAAATCTTATGATTTGTAGACCATTCTCATAACTTTGTGTAGGCGTTCCTTGTGATTTTTTTGGGTTGGCAATACTGCTCTTTGATTGGTGAATTTAGAGAGGTCTCTCCCTTCAGTTTCCCTTTCCACCCTCCTTTTTTGTCACAGGTAATCAGAGAATCATAGAGACAATGGAGAGAAGGTTGAGTCCATGACTATGGTTAATGACTGGTCAGGGTTACTAACTATTATCAGCCAGTGGTCTGAATGAGCTATCTACTACCATCTGTTAATCAACTGTAGGAAAAGGCTTCACGAGCAGACCTTATTTATATAGACATACCTACTTTGCCACAGAGATCAGTAGACACACTTGCTGTGTCAAGGTGATCAATTTTGGCTTTTTTGGGTTAAATTTCACTTAAGACTTGGAGCTGGGAGAATGAAATGTTGTTATCCATATTGTATGATTAAAAGGTAAAAGACCTGAACTTAATGGCTATGTCTAGACTGGCATGATTTTGCGCAAATACTTTAAACGGAAAAGTTTTTCCGTTAAAAGTATTTGCGCAAAAGCGCATCGTTATAACGATAACTCTGTGCCAGTCTAGATGCGCTTTTGCGCAAAAGCGCGTCTACATTGGCGGTGCGCTTTTGCGCAAAAGCAGAAGCCCGGAACCATTTTGCAGAGGGCAAAAGAGCACCAGCCCTTTCCGGGGGCGGGGGCTGGAGCTCCTTTTTGACACATGCTTAAAGGGATCTCCCTGGACAGCCGTTTTTCTCCTGCTCCGTGCTTTAGGACCTCTTGTAGGACTGACAGCCGTAGTAGTTTTGGTGGTTGCCCTCTGCCTTTTGGACACCACTGCCTTTTGCCACCTAGTGCTTTTGCTTGTTTTTTTTTTTCTTTTGCCTTGTTTTGTCTGCCATGGAGCCAGGGGTGGCCATGTGTCTGCTCTGGCCACTGCTGGCCATTTTCGAGTGCCTGCAGCTGCTGCTCCAGGCTGGTGCCCTCCTGTTCCAGGACCAGGAGGCGCAGACCGCTTTGGACTCCCTCACCAGGGAGGCCATGGCATCCCTGTGGCATCTCCACCCCAGGGTGGAGAGGCCACTGTGGAGACTGGACACCAGCACCGACTGGTGGGACTAGCTGGTCCTGGGGCAATGGGGCGACCAGCAATGGCTGCGGAACTTCCGCATGCGAAAGCAGACATTCCTGGAGCTGTGTGCCTGGCTCGCCCCTGCGCTCCAGAGAGCCACCACCCGGCTATGGGCACCCTTCCCGTCGAGAAGAGGGTCGCCATCGCACTTTGGAAGCTGGCCACCCCGGACAGCTACCGATCGGTGGCACACCAGTTCAGGGTGGGCAGATCCACCGTCGGTGTCATCGTTATGGAGGTAAGTCCCAGGGGGAGTGGGGTGGGAGGAGGGTGCTGCGCTCCATGCCCAGGGACAGCCAAGTCTCCAGGCTGGGTCACCCAGGGGTTTGGGCCGTCCCTCCCTTGCACAGGCCTGCTGGTGGGGGGGAGGGGCCGTGCAGCGAGGGGGCTGTGGTGTGTGTGTGTGCGTGAGGACAGAGGGAATCGGGGGGGGGCCAAGGGAGCGCACACTCACCCCTGCCTTATGTGATGTGTTCCCCTGTGTTTCTCTGCACCCTTCTGCAGGTCGTCCACGCTGTCAACGATGTCCTGCTCCCGAGAGTGATCCGCCTGCGCGACGTGGACGCTACGCTGGCCGGCTTCGCTGCCCTCGGGTTCCCCAACTGCGGGGGAGCCCTGAATGCAACCCACATCCCCGTCTGGGTCCCGGAGCATCGAGCAGCCCATTTCACAAACAGGAAGGGGTACTGCTCGATTGTTCTCCAGGCCCTCGTGGACCACCGGGGCCGCTTCCTGGACGTCTACGCGGGCTGGTCCGGCAGGGCACATGACGCCCGCATCCTCTGCAACTCCGGAGTGTTTTGCAGGCTGGATGCGGGAACCTACTTCCCCCGGCGGGGGTTGACTGTCAGGGATGTGCCTATGCCCATCTGCATCATCGGGGATGCGGCCTACCCCCTGCTGCCCTGGCTAATGCGGCCCTACATGGGGCGGCTGGACCAGAACCGGGCCCGGTTCAACGACCGCCTCAACCGGGCCTGGAATCAAGTGGAGTGCGCCTTCGGCCGCTTAAAAGCCCGCTTCCGTTGTTTGCTCACCCATCTCGAGATGGGTGAGTGGAATGCAACGGAGGTAGTGGCCGCGTGCTGCGTGCTCCACAACGTTGTGGAGCGGAGTGGGGAGGCCTTCCTCCCCGCATGGATGGCAGCCGAGGCACAGACTTATGAACAGCCCCACACAGCTGCCATCCACCAGGCGCACCAGGATGGGGTGCGCATCTGAGAGGCCCTGACGGGCATGTTCGCACAGGCCCCATAGTAGGGTTGCCTCGGTCTCCCCATACAACTCCCTCCCATGCCCTCTCCTTCCCCCTCCCCTCCCAATTGTAAATTTACTGCATTGAACAAACCAACCTTGGTTATACTTGTTTTGTTGGGTACGAAGACTCCTGGTAGTCTTGTCTGTCAGGTCAGGTCAAGGGGAAGGCTTGCACCTACCAATATAAATTGGATCCAGAGTTAGGTTTAGTTAAATTAGCTATCGTCGTCGTGACTGTTCGTCAGGCAGCGTCGGTTCGAAGCATATCAGCCGTCATCGTGCATGTTCGTCGGGTGCATCGGACGAAGCTAGGGTTTTTCTTTTAGTTTAGGCTAGGTTTTAGGCCACCATCGCCTGTTCGAGCTGTCCCAAAGAACAGGAAGAGGATTCGTGGTTCATGCGGAAGGCTCAAGTCAGCGTACCCGATTCCAGTCGTCTTCGAGGGATCTCCTGGCAGTTCCTCGTCTGAGGCCTGGAAGGACCAAAGGATTGAGGTCGCCAGCTTCGGCGGCGTCTTCCATCGCGGGACTCCTGGCTGTTCCTCTCCCGAGGCCCGGAAGGACCAAAGGATTGAGGTCGCCAGCAACAATACAATCGTCCCTGCGTCTAGACTATGTAAATATTCTTTGTGTTCATGTTTTAACCTTTCTTGCTTGTTTGTTATCTATGTTAATTTAGTCTTGTGGTTTAAATTTTACTTAAAGTGTCAGTATTTATTTATGCGCCACAAACCAATGACCAATTAAAGGAACGACCGGTGATAGATACGGTATGTGGTGTCCACATTTTGTAATCTTCTGAAATTTAGTTGGCTAATTGGCATCTCAAATCAATTATTTAAGTTACCTCGAGTAACACAATAAACAACACAGTTTTGTTTTCGACAGAAAAACTGGTATGTTTTTATTTACAAGGGGGAGAGGGGGAGGAGACCTTGAACTGGGAGGGGGAGACCTTGAACTGGGAGGGGGAGTGGGAGGAGTCCTTGAACTGGGAGGGGGGGGGAGAAGGAGACCTTGAACTGGGAGGGGGGAGGAGCTACTCCTCGGAGGGGTGGCCACTGCGACCGCTCCTGCGGGGGCGGACTTGGACATGGGGGGCAGGCCGCATTGGGGCAGGCTGCACGGGGAGGTAGGCAGGAGATGCAGGAGCAGGAGGGGCAGGAGCAGGGGCAGGAGGGCCCATTGCAGGAGGGGCAGGGACAGGAGCAGGAGGGGCCATTGCAGGAGGGGGCAGGGGCAGTGCTAGGGGAGGGATGGCGGGGGTGTGGGGCAAGGCCATGCCGTAATGTATGGCATGGCCAATGTGGGCGGTGAGGGTGGTGATGGAGTCGGCCATCCGCACACACTGGGCCTGGAAGGCGGCCCAGGACTCCTGGCGCCACTGCAGGTCTGCCTCCACACGCCGAGTGATGGCAGCCTCGACGCGCTCGACGGCCTGCACATGGCGCCGAAGGAGCTGGTCCCGGTGGCGGAGCCTCTGCCTCGGTGGTTGGGCGGCTGGGGGTGCTGCTGCTGCCACTGCTGCTGCCGGATTGGAGGGTCCCCGGCTTGTGCTTGGTCCTGCTGCAGGGAAGAGAAGAAAGGATGGGTCAGTCAGGCAGCCCGGCCACTGTCCCCACACCTCATGCCCTCCACCCCTGAGCCCAGGTGACACCGCAGTTGTGTGGCTTGGCCCCACTCGGTTCGCCCCCTGCCCCTCGTGTTGTATGTTTGCAAAGAGGACCGCCCCTGGAGTAGGGTCCTCCTCCATGTATTGTAACCACCAGTCTGTGTCCTGTCCCTGTGGAGGGTGGGAGGGTGCTGGTGTTGCGTTAACCTGTGGAACTCCCTGCCGGTGGAGGCTGTGAGGCTTTGGGCTAATCACTGGTGTTTGAAAGGGAGCGAGATGAATCCCCACACAGTGCCTGGGAGCACATCTGGCAGATGTGGTCTGGGCTCTCAGATCCCCATCGCGTGGGATATCTCCTGGACGGAACCAGGAGAGTGACTGGGGAGTGTCCCATCCTTGCAGCAAAACTCAGGCAGCCCTAAGGGTGGCCCGAGCGCTTCCGCCCCTTCTCCCTCCCACTATCCCTCACACACGTAGCCCAGGGACACGTGTGGCCGCAGTGGGGACTTCCCTCGGGGAGCCAGCCAAGGCACCAGGAGCAGGCGAGGGGCTCAGAGGGGGCCACGTTGACAAGGCTGTGATGCTGTGGTTTTCCCAGGAGCAGTTGGCTGTGCCTCACAGCCAGGCATGGGACAGTGTGCCGTTCTGCGTGCTGCACCCTTGCGGAGGTGCGGGCTCTGGCCTGAGTCCCTGGGGCCCTGGCTGGTTCCAGCCAGCATCCACCCTTCCCCCTGGTCCCGCCAGATGTGTGTGAGCAGCACGGTCCCAGGCGTGCCCTGGAGCTGCCTGCCACGGCCACATGCTGCTCAGTCACCAGGCTGCACGTGGTTGCACGTGCTGCTTACTGCCTAATGCTACACAGCGTGCAGCTCACATGGCCTGAGCAACATGCTCTCCCCGTCCTCCCTCCGGGCGCCTGGCTCTCCCCCCGCCCCGCCCTTGTGAGTGCAAAGTGCAACACTCACTGGTGGATCCTTCCCTGCGGGAGACGTCAGGGCTGCCGGAGGGAGCCTGCTGGGTGGCAGTGCTGGCCTCATCCTCCTACGCACTGCTGTCTCCTTCCCCCACCTCGGTGGTCCTGGTAACTGGGGGCGCATGCTGCTGTCGACGGGGACCTCCGGGACTTGCGGGGCTGGCTGGCCCAGGATGGGTGGAGCCGGTCATAGTGGGGGCAGGTGTCTGCTCCTGCCCCCTGTGCCTCGCTGGCCCACACATAGCCCAGGTGCAGCTCCTTGACTTTCGCCCGGACTTGCTTGAGAGTCCGGGCTGGATGGCCCTGCTGGGCGAGCGCCTGGGCCATGCGGGCGAAGATGTCCGCATTCCGGCGCCGGGAGCGGGTGTCTTGGAGGGCCTACTCCTCCTGCCAGAGGTCCAGCAGGCTGTCCAGCTCCCCCAAGGACCAGGATGGGGCCCTTCGTTTGCGGCCCCTGGGGGCCTCCTGCGCTGGGGGTGTGGGTGGCTGATCCCCCCCTGGAGCTGCCATGGTGCTTGGGGGTGTCTGTTGGATGGCAGGGGCCACATGGCAGACCTCTGGCCAGAGGTGCGAGGAAGGCTCCTGCCGCGTGAGCTCAGCAGCCTGCGTCTGCTTTAAGGGGGATCGGGTTACCAGGAAGTTCAGGGAGCTGACTGTGGCTACGGAGTCTCCAAGCGTCCATAGGGCTTTTTTCCGTTTAGCCTGCTTTTGCGCAAAACGTCTTAGCTACCTGTCTACACTGGCCCTTTTGCGCAAAAGCATTTGCACAAGAGGGCTTTTGCCTGAACGGGAGCGTCAAAGAATTTGCGCAAGAAGCACTGATTTCTTACATTAGAACGTCAGTGCTTTTGCGCAAATTCAAGCGGCCAGTGTAGACAGCTGTCAAGTTTTTGCACAAAAGCGGGTGCTTTTGCGCAAAATCATGCCAGTCTAGATGCAGCCAATATGACCTGGCTTAGGGTCTACCATAACTTGACACTAAGCAGAGGATAGTGAGTCACATCTAACTGAAAGTCACAGAAGATGGAAACAGGTTTTATTTCTGGTGGTGTAGAGTCTATTTGGGAGTCCTGAATTATATCTGACACTTTACAGCCAGTGTTTAAAGGCAGAGCTGACTAGAATCAATTGAGAGTGCTTGTCTTGTCTCAGTGATCACTTGAGCAAAAATCATTGATAAAATCTTGTGTAGACTGACCTTGGACTCAACATGCAGGCAATGTGTTGAAGGGCAGTGCAAAGGAGGCAATGGTGGTGAGGTACCATATTACCTAGTGAAATCATTGGTGCTGAAATCACTAAGGACTGGAATTTGACCACAGAACTGACACTTTCTTAACAAAGCCTCCTTTTTTTGCTATTTAAAACGTAAATCAATGTAACAGAAAACTGCAACGCTCTCTGGTAACTTTTTAAAAATCAAACTTTAAACTTTTTTGAAAAGATTGGATAGTTTGCAATTGAAAATATTTGACCTATGCTTAAGGCAACTGATTTAATTTTGTGTAAAATTTTGCATAATAAAGGATGGCATTTTTTTTTGAAAATGTTCAACTATATACATTTTGATCAGATCTACTTCTGATGTGATATTTGTGTGTGGTTGTGGTTTGTTGTGTGGGTGCTTTTTTTTTCCTCAACAAAAAATCCTGGGCGGTGGGGCCCCACCCAAACTGTTCGAATTGGGCCCCGCACTTCCTAAAGCCGGTTCTGCTCCCCCAAGTACCTCTCACAAACTGGGGCACCAGAGCCCTGCACCTTCCCCCTCCCTCCCAGCACTTGGGAGCACATGAATCAACAGATTTGTGCTCTGTCCCTGTTCCACCCCCTCTTTCCCAGAGTTGAAACACCCCACAGACTGCTGATTCATGGCATTCCAGCTCTGGGACGGAAGGAGAGGTGTGATTTGCAATTCCTCCCAAAGTGCTGGCAGGGAGGAGGTGTAGGGAGTGTGGAGGAGGGGTCCACAGGCCAAAGATGAAGCCAGGGAATTTTAAATTTGTCATTTTAATGTCATTTTAATGGCCTCATTTTCAGGCCCATGATGAATCAGGTCCCAGGGAGAACCCAGTGTCTCTGTACATCAAGAGCACCCTGTGATAATTTTGTCTCACCACACAACACCCTCCCATTGAAGAGCTCATGTCCAGATTTAAGTGCCCCAATAAATACAATAAATAAAACAATAAGTAGAGTGCAACAACTCACACAGAGACAGATTTCAGTGCTACACTTTCTACTAAAAACTAACACCAGCTTGAAGAGGCTCACTAATGGCATGGATCACACATTCAATAGCGTTTCTGAATAACCATATTTGGCAGTCACCATTGGCAGCCTGGCACTATCTCTCACCATATTTCATACACGTGACACTAATCCACAGAACTACTCACAGCATTATTCATCAGCCCCAACCTCTCCTGTAGTGTGCACCTAAACCACGTAACCACTTAACTGATAAACATGATGGGAGCTGATTGCACAGGAGATGGCTGGAAATATTCAGGTTATGGGTGTGGAAGAACGGGAGCTGAAGCTGAGAAGGGTAACTGAGGAGTGAACTATAGGTGAAAGGGTGAATTATTTAATAGCTTTTTCTGTTTTATTTTGATAGATTATGCAGTATAATGTCCTTCACTCAGCATTAGCTACTTTTTTGTGGCTGGATAGGTAATTAAACAGAAGTAGTTGAATAGTTATGTATTATTAAAATACTCCACTGTAGAATGTTGTGTCATCTTTCATTTCCTCACATGGAGAATTATCTTTGTAACTCATTTGGCTGCCTGGGGTCTCAAATTGCTAGACTCTCTAAACCTAGGAGCAAGTGTTAAACTGAGCTGCAAAACTTCCATTAGAGCATTATGTGTCCACTTCCTCTGTTAACCTGGTTTTCTCTTAATCAGAGACTTTAAATTTTGTACCAGAGGATATTTTATGGGAAAGAGACAGCAAATAAAGCAAGCTCCTATACTTGCTCTCCTCTAAAACAAAGCACTCACAGTCCCAACAGGACTGGTACTGAATACAATGCATGAGAAAAAAGTAAGGATAAAATCCTGGCCCTATTAACGTTAATAGGAAATCTCCCACTAGCTTTAACAGGATATGGATTTCTAAAACCTTCCTTCGCCCTATTGCTTCACAAACCTGTGCTATTTGGAAGTCAGATTTTAAAATGCTGAGAGCCTGGAGTAATTTCCTAATCCCAACAATTCCAGATTCCTGGTCAGAATCTTAGAACAACAGAAGCAGAGTTTGCTCCTGAGAATATTCCCTAGAATCTGAATTCAGCTCCTCACAGATTGGGATAGGATTTGGGGTGTTTAATCAGCACTCATGCAATGCAGAGATAGCCAATAGTTATGTACCATGTTGTAATACTTTGCCTTAAAAGACTTCCGACAATATCAAAGGATAAAAAGCAACTCTAAAAGCAAGGCGGTCAGATGTTTGTGGATGAAGTGAACATGCTACCTGTACCACTAGCTTTTGGAAGCAGCTAAGGATGCCAGTATTTTTTTTTCCAGTATGAGTATTTCAGGGTAGGAAAGACTGCAATGGGAAGCCAAGCCAAGCTGTGTGTTACTTCTAGGAATGATACTCAGTAACCATGAATGTTAGAGAAAAGAGTAGAGTGCCCTACATGTGAAAGTATTTGAGATAACTCGGTAGTGACTAATTCATTCAGCCAATGCTTACAGTTCTATTATTACTTCTATGTCTCAGATATTCCCCTGAGATTAGACAGAGAGAGGGGAACAATCTATGAAAAGGTCTCAATATGTATTCCAAAATAGGAAAGTTTAAACCCTCTCCAGTTTCAGTGGTGCATTTTTATTTTACTTTGGGCCACATTGAAAAGGCGGCAGGAAGGCTTTTAAGGAAGCAAATGAGTGGGGATAGAAAATGAAATGAAAGTATGGTAGGGCTACTACTGTTTAGAGCCCTGGGAAATACCCTACACGCCAAACAGAAAGAAGCGATAACAGAGGCAGAAGAAACAGAACTGGTGAATAGCCAAAATGTCTCCAGTGTTGGTTCAGAGGAGAGAGCTTTTATAGAGCTTTTCTCACCAAAACATGTACGTGCCTCTCTTTTTAGCACTCACAGACTTACAGCCAACATAGGTCATAACCAGGCAATCTATTTTGGACTAATTGAGGTATATTTCCAAAGCAGTATGTAGAAGGAATGATCAATCAGGTCTTGTGTGTTAATCATCCATCTGACAAAGGTGATCTCCTTCATACTCAACACACAGTAACAAACCTCCATGTGACACAGCAGACCTTTCATACAGAAGATGAGTGTGAATCTTATTTCATTATCCAGGGGCCCACATGTAAGGGGGAGACAGTTCATACAGTCATCTGGTTTCACTGTGCAGTCATGCAGCATTTTTTTTTCAGATCTTATCTTCGGACTTTCTTCTTTTCCTTCAATTTTCTCTCTCATTTGAATTAAGGAAGGTCAGTTTGCTAGAAAGCAACTCTCTCTTTTGTCTGACAGCTGGGACAAAGTGATATAGAGGGACAGATGTACCATGCAGATTTCAGATGTGAGAGTCTTTTCCTCTTACTTTGCTTCTTCAGTGATTTCACTACTGATCTGAAGACTCTCTTCCCATCCCTCTAACTTACAAAAGTGTGAAAAGACATTCACTCTCTATCTTAGCTACATTTGGCCTTTCTTCAGACCCCTCCATTTGGGCCCATCTGTGCCCATGTCTGCTCTCTTTTAAATTGTATGCACTTGATGTTTGCATGAAGTTACAGACATGTACACAACTCAACCAGATAATGCCTCCAAAAGTCAATAAACACATTCCATGTAAAGAGAATTGTTGTTCTGCTGGTCTACACATATGAAGAAGGGGGAAGATTTGCAAGGCACAAATGGCAATTAGGCACCTAACTCCTATTGAAAGACAATTAGAATTGGTACCTAAATCCCTTAGGTCCCTCAAAAATCCCTGTCCAAAAGCCTTCTGTCTGGCAGGAAAAAATAAATAAGTCTCATTAACACTCATCTTCAAGGCTTCTGGTAGAACAGGAAAGCAAACATTATTAGTGTTCTATTTTAATTAGCTAGGTACAGCATGGAGAGTGTTGCTTTCCATTGAAACATCAGATGTTGACTGCTGATGGAAGAAGGACATTGAACTAGGTGAACTAATGGTCTAGTCCTCTAAGACAAATCCTAGGTTCCTTTTATGAACATGGGAAACAGGCACTATCTACTTAAAATGAAACTTACTGAATGTACAGATCATTAACAAATACTGTGAGGGTATGTCTACACAGCAAAGTTAATTCAAAATAACAGCCGTTATTTCGAATTAACTTTAATAGCGTCTATACAGGCAAACCGCTATTTCGAAATAAATTTGAAACAGCGGGGCGCTTAATTCGAATTAGTTAAACCTCATTCTATGAGGAATAATGCCAAATTCGAAATAGCTAATTCAAAATAAGAGCTGTGTAGACACTTATTTCAAAATAGGGGGCCTCCAGCCCTTCCCGGGGAGCCCTGGTGGCCACTCTGGGCCAAACCAGGAAAACTCCTCCCTCTCCCCCAGCCCTGGAGCCCTTAAAGGGGTAGACTTTGGCCACAGTGCATATGCCAGATCCAGGCCTGCAAGCACAGAGCCAGCAGTCACTGACCCTGACACAGTGGCCCCAAGATGAGCCGGGAAGCCAGATCCAGTCAGCCCTCCACCGCCCAGTCCCCCAGCTCCCAAGAGCCAGCCAGGGGCCGGAGAAGGCGGGCGCCATCCTGGAGTAGGGCGGAGATCATGGACCTCATTGAGGTATGGGGGGAGGGCTCCAACGTCCATGATCTCCGCACTAAACAGAGGAACACAGCCGTCTACAGCCGCATAGCTGCTACCATGGCCACTAAAGGCCACATGCGCACCCAAGAACAGGTGCACATGAAAATTAAAGAATTGAGGCAGGGATATGCCAGGGCCACACGGGGCAGCTCCCCAACAGGGGCACACACCTGCCTCTATTTCGAGGCCCTGGACCAGGGTGCGGAGGAGGAGCCGCCACGGAGGGTGCCATGGAGGGTGCCACGCCGGCTGGACCCCGGAGCTGTCCCAGCAGTAGAGTCACCAGGGTCGTCTGGGGAGGCCACAACATGTAAGTGCCATCACTGTCCCCTTCCCGGGGGGGGTGGGGAGGGAGACCAGGGACCGCGCTCGTGGGCCTTGCTTATCATGGATCATGCAGCAACCTGTGCACATGCACAGGGCCGGAGTAAGGGGTGGGCTAGCCAGGCAGCTGCCCAGGGCACCAACCTACGGGGGTCACCCAGGTCCCAGCGGGCTGCAGTGGCTGCCCGGGGCGGGGGCCGTGTTAATTCCCACAGCACTGGCCAGCAGCACCCTTCCCCCCGCGGCCACCCCGGGCTGCGTGCCATCAGCGGTGGCCAGGCCGACTGGGCAGTGCATGCGCCGTGCATCCACCCATACACCCCGGGGGCGGGCCCGCGCATGCGTCATGCGCCCAGAGGCGGGGCCGCGCATCCCGGGGGCGGGGTCGCACATGCGCCGTGCACCCGGAGGCAGGGCCATGCGCCCCGGGGGCAGCGCCGCGCACCTGAGGCCCGGGGTGCCAAAATGGCTTGGGCCGGCCCTGCACATGCGAGCATGTGCCGTGCCACCCCTGGGCAGGTGGCTCCAGCCATGTGCCACACAGGGGCCATGACCTGATAGCCAGAGACCTGACATGCTCTTGACCCCAGGGTGGGACACAGCAGGACGCCCTCCCTTCACAAGCCCCCTCTACACGGAGGCAGGGGACATCTCCCCCCCACCTCGGTCATACTATACACAGCACAGGGGCATGGATGCGGTCTCGGGGCAGCTCCCACTCCCGGGGATAGCCTCCCATTCCGACCATGGCCTCTGTGCAAGCACATCGGTTCTGACGGTGCAGGGAACGGTCATCCTCACCTCGCAGAGGGGGGCTGGGCTTCACCCACTGTGTCCCCAGGGAGAAGTGACCACTTCTCTTCTCTCTCCACAGCCGCACCAGCTGCATGTGCAGGGCGCACCACCCCACCTGGGACATCCTCCCACACCCAAGGGCTCAGCAGGAGGACCAGCCGAACACTTCAGGGGTACCGAGAGCAGCACCTGGGGGCACTGCGAGCCCTGCACCGCACCCTTGACCGCTGGGTGGAACTAGATTTGGAGCTCCAGCAGAAGCAGCTTGCCCTGGGTCGTGCCATCTGTGCCCATCTGCAGACCCTGGTGCAGAGCGTGCTGCCTCATGCCGCTCCAGCACCTGCTGCCTCCCCAGCTCCTGCTCCTCCTCTCACTCCTTCTCCCCCTCCCGCCTCTCCCTCCTCAACCTCCACACCCTCCTCCTCAATCTCCACACCCCCCACCTCAACCTCCACACCCTCCTCCCCATCCCCCCGGGGACGCCGCGGCCCCTGCACCTGCCGTGCTGGGAGACAGTTGGCCCGGCGAGACCCCCACTTCTGAGCCCTGAGCTTCCCCTCCCCCTTCTTCCCCTTGCTTCCCCCTTCCAGCTCCCTCCTCCCAGTTTTCCCCCTCCCCCTCCCTCCCCCTTTCCTTCCCTCTCCCGCCTCCTTTCTCCAGTCTCCCCAGAGTTTCATACCCCCCCCCCAGTTTTGTTAAATAAACAGAGTTTATATTTTTGAAAATACGTGTAGTTTATCTGACACCAGGAAGGGGGGCTAGGGAGGGGTAAGTGGAAGGATGTGATGGTGGAATAAGGCACAAGGCCCTAGTGGGGCAAGCCAGGGAGACTTCAGTCCTGTTCCATGTGGAAGCTCTCCCGCAGGGCCTCCCGGATATGGACAGCCCCCTGATGGGCCTCCCGGCTGGCAGCCGTGCAGGGCTGCACGTACAGGCCAGCCAAGTGGTCAGCCTCTGCCATCCAGCCTGGTAGGAAAGCCTCCCCCTTCTGCTCACACAAATTGTGCAGCACACAGCACGCTGCCATCACGTGCGGAATATTCCTCTCGGAGAGGTCGAGGTGGGTGAGGAGGCATCAAAATCGGGCCTTCAGCCAGCCAAAGGCCCCCTCCACCACAATGTGGGCCCTGCTGAGCCTGGCATTAAAGGCCTTCTGGGAGGGGTTGAGGTGTCCCATGTAGGGCTTCATGAGGCAGAGTTGTAGCAGGTAGGCCGCATCTCCCACTAGGCAGACAGGCATGTCCACGTCCCCAACCCTGATGTGGCAGTCGGGGAAGAAGGTCCCAGCATGTAGCCTCTGGCACATGGAAGAGTTGTGGTACACCCGTGTGGTTTGCCAGACCAGCCCACGTTGATGTCCAGGAAGCGGCCCCGATGGTCAGACACAGCCTGCAGGATGACCGAGAAGTACCCCTTCCGGTTAATGTAGAGGGAGGCCTGGTGTACCAGGGCATGGATGGGGATGTGCGTCCCGTCAATTGCCCCCCCGCAGTTGGGGAAGCCCAGGGTGGCAAACCCCTCTGTTACCGCGTCCAAATCCATGAGGCGGACGACTCTGCGGAGTAGCACTCTGTTGATGGCCTTGACCACCTGCAGAGGGACACACAAAACCGAGAGTCACTGGGGTGCCAGGGTGGCTGAGAGTGTTCCTTCCCCACCACTGCCCCGCCCCCCCACTCCCCAGGAGCAATGCCCCCCCCTGCAATCCTGGCCACCGCAGGCAGTCCAAAGTGCGGCTGGGACAGAACAAACCCTCCCGTGGAGGGGACTTGCACCCCCTTCCCTCCTTTCCTTTTCCCTGGGGCAACCCATCCACTCCTTCCCCCCCTCCCCCCGGCACAATGGCCGGAGACTGCCATACCTGCATGAGTACTGCTCTGACGGTGAATCTCCCCACGCCAAACTGTTTGCCGACGGATCAGTAGCTATCCAGCGTGGAGAGCTTCCATAGGGCAATGGCCACATGCTTCTGGAGGGGAATGGCGGGCCTTGTCACCGCAGAGCAGGGGCAAGCTACTCGCAGAGCTCCAGGAAGGTGTCCTTCTTCATCCTGAAGTTCTGGGTCCACTGTTGGTCTCCCCAGCTCTCCAGGACGATGTGGTCCCACCAGTCGCTGCTGGTATCCAGGCGCCAGATGCGTCGGGGCACGCTGGCATCTGGGCGCTGCTCCTCCACGGCCCCCAGGGGGGTCCGGAAGAGGACCTGGGGGTTGGGCTTCCGCAGATGGAGCCATGCAGTCTCCAGCACTTGCTACCAGGCTTGCAGCAAAACATCCAAAATGAGCACCAGAGTGCCCAGGGGCAGCTCTGACTCCATGGTGCCGAGTGCTGTGGTGTCCTGAGTGAGGGCAACCAAGCAGGCAGAGAGAAAAATGCTTTGCTGTCCCTCAGCGAGGTAGTCAAGCAAGCAGGGAAACCTGAGAACCAGCTGTCCGGGGGGGTCCCTTTAAGCACTAGCATCAGACAGCAGCCACACAAAGCAACTGCTGACCTGATGCCCTGCCGGAACTGGTTTCAGCTGGCCTTAAATGCGATTCAGCGTCCAATCAGTGTAGACGCGCTATTTTGAAATAGCAAAACGCTATTTTGAAATGCATTTTATGTGTAGATGCGTTATTTCAAAATAACTTATTTAGAATTAACTATTTCAAAATAACGCTGTAGTGTAGACATACCCTGTCTGAACATAGCTCCATTAAGAGAACATTAGAAGTTGCATACTGTAACATAGAAAAGTCAGTAAATGTCAGAGGCGCAGCTGCATGTGTAACCCACAGCATTCAGTGGTGTAAATAAGGGAGGAACAGTGGGGGAAGACACATAACACTTGGCTTTGTTTTGGAGGACTTTATGCCTGCAGACTTGGCAGAGCTGGGCAGGTTGTGATGGGTCACAATCATCCAGCAGTTAGATGTAGTGGGACAGTATGGGTTATTAAGTAGCTTGGCAGGACAAACTTGGTCACCCTCTGAGACTGGAACCAATGGGGATGCCTGGGAAGGAAAAGGCATTTGCAAATAGAAGGAATGAGAACCAGCCTGGAAACAATTCAGTGTTAGAGTAGCACAAGGACCAGAAGGCTCTGCTGCAAGGCTTGTGTTCTAGGGACTTTGCCAATTTATAACTTCCAAATAATCCGTGTCTCTGACTGCACTAATCTAACCAATACCCCGTTTCTGCACAGAAAGGATATACAGCCAGTATGGGGCCAGATCCCGCAAGCACCCACATAAGTGTTTGCAAGTTCAGGTTAATTATTATTAGAGCTGGTCAGCCTTTTTGCTACATTTTTCTAGGGCATGGACCAGCAGTGCTAGATATACAATGAACTCAGATGAGGTGGGCTAGTTCTCTGCATTCAGTTCTCAAGGTAGTAGGATGTTTTACATCCAGTGCCTTCTGGCACTGCATGTTGTGGGAATGTCAGCGAATCCTCACTCCATCTTGCACAAAAAACTGGAATCAGGATGTTTCCTAAGATGAACTCAACCTAGATGCCACTCTACTGGAACTGGAACTGGGCCCTCCAATGCAACTCAAAGCAAATTGCATGCCCCACCTCTGTCTCCATGAGCTCTCCAGTCTGGACCAGCAGCGCCCCAATGAGCTGTAATCCTGTCAATCAAGAGGTGGAACAGGAACTTCTTGGCACCCACAAATCCAACCAAAGAACACTATAGTTTGGACACTTACAGAGCTCTTAAAGCCACAGGTCCCTTTTGGAAAGTAGTTCATACCACCAATCTCATTGAAGTAGTATCAGCAATGATACTATTACTGGGAAGGGAAGGGGAAATCTGTAGCTTTTTGAATATGCCACCCTAATTATTTTGCCGAACAGTGTTTAAGTGGGTTTGAAACTAGGCAAAATGAGTCTGTCCCTAACCTTAGATTAGGTACGTATGAAATACATTTCTCTGCTAAGTTATTGGCTCTTGGCTTCATCTTTAATTAGAGTCAGATAATTTAACAAAGGGAAATTGCCATAACATGTTCTATCCAGTTTTTACTTTTCTTATTGCAAAACTATTCTGAAAACGTATCAGTCCAGGCCCAAATCCTACTCACTCACACTTTACTATGGTGATGATAACTATGGAAGAAGAAAAGATAGGTTACTTGTTTGTAAAAAATGTAAGTCTTTCCATGAGAAGGTGAGTAGGTTTTTGGAAGAGTGCTTAGTAATTTACTACAGATTGAACCTCTTTAGGCTGGCAATCTTGGGACCTGATCAGTGCTGAACCAGAGAACTTGCCAAATCACGGGAGGTCAGTATTGTCTAGCAGCATTACCAACACTTCCGCTGCTTACTGGGCTCTTAGAAAGACATTTAGGGGTAAATTAGAGCTAAATAACAGCACAGAACACTGAGAGCCAGGACTGGTGGCTGTAAACACGGACCACGGGAAACTTGGCCACACCCAAGATAAGTGGACATCCAGCTCACTAAAATCATGCTCCACCACGGATTTTGCCAAACCAGAGAGTGCCAGACTAGGGAGGTTCAACCTGTTCATTGGTTTACTAATAATAATTGGGTGGTTTGGGGGTTACAAATGAAGTAACCAAAGATCTGTACAGAAATCAGTCCTGATTTTTGATTTTCTTCATATAGTTTGTACTCACAACTTTCAGCCTATCAGCTATACATGCCCTGGTCTCTACAATTGTTATTCTGGGTCAATGGCTGGACCCCAGAATAATGTGAAGGAGAGGTATTTTTAAATACCCCCACAAACAAAATAGGCAAAAATGACATGCAAATAGCAATCAACTATTTTAAGAATTACACTGTCAGGCCCTGCCCCTAAAAGCCTGCAATCTAAATAGACAGAGGAAATATTATTATCCCTGTCTTACAGTTGGGGAACTGCAGCACTGTTTTTGCACAGGTTAGGTGTGCTCTGAGAAAGCCTACCAGATTGGGCCCTGGTGGGAAGGTTGGCAAAGGAATATCTAGTCTGAGAATCCCACTGGGGTTTAGGTGTGAGCTAAGTTGTATCAGTTATCCAATACCTATTGACAGAAATGGCGGTACATAAGGGTCTTTGCCAGTGGAAATCCTAGAATCCTAGGGCTGGAAGAGACCTCAGGAGGTCATCGAGTCCAGCCCCCTGCCCAAAGCAGGACCAACCCCAACTAAATCAACCCAGCCAGGGCTTTGTCAAGCTGAGAGTTAAAAACCTCTAGGGATGGAGATTCCACCACCTCACTAGGTAACCCATTCCAGTGCTTCCCCACCCTCCTACTGAAATAGTTTTTCCTAATATCCAACCTAGACCTCCCCCACTGTAACTTGAGACCATTGCTCCTTGTTCTGCCATCCATCACTACTGTGAACAGCCTCTCTCCATCCTCTTTGCAACTTTCCTTCAGGAAGTTGAAGGCTGCTATCAAATCCCCCCTCACTCTTCTCTTCTGCAGACTAAATAAGCCCAAATCCCTCAGCCTAAGTCCCTTTGTGGATCTAAAGATACTAAGTGAATTGCCCTAAGTCAAACAGGAAGTCTGTAGCCAGGATGGAAACTGAACACAGATTCTCATGAGTACCAGATGAGTATCTAGCAAGTATTCTTGTTAATGAATTGATCTCCACATGCTGATAGATAGTGGTACAAACTTCAGCCATTCATTGGTGTATGAACCAAAACTCATTTGCAGCAAAGGTTGCAAACATGATTGTAGCAAACACCCATTCCCAGTCTGGACAGAGGTTTGCATGCACTGTTTTTGCACATCTAATTAGCCTTAACTCACTAATTAAGCTTCTCCTCATTTGACAGGAAATATTAGCGGGGGAAAAGCTGGAAGCAGCATTTTCAGAATTACTACAATTTAAAGTAAAGAAACTGTATCCTTGAAGTAGGCATATGCAGAAAGATGTGGTGATATTTAAAAAAAAAACTATTTTCATGAAATTTAAGCAGAAACCAAAGCTTAGAATATTCATAAAATCTGCTTTTAGAACATTGACATAGCCAGAAAAGATTCTCTTTAAATGAATGTGAAATACATTATTTCAAAAATACCTCTTTACCAGCAACCCAAGGTCTCTAAACAAAAATCATTTTGCTTTAGATGAGAAAGAGAAGAATAAACACAAGAGGGTTTTATGCATGCTCAAGTATTTGCATTTCAAGATGTGATTTTCTTTTTTCTCTTTTTATGGGTATTTTTTAATTAAATCTGAAACCCACTGTTCATGTTTAGAGTTATACAGTGAGAAAGAAACTAAGAGAATGCATGTAGGACAATAGTATACATCTTAAAGCCCACATCATGAAGTTGGGAGTGTTTCTTTCTCTGTAGAGAGAGAACACAGGTGGAAATGAGTGGGGCCATTACTCTAAATGAGCCCATACAAAGGATAATCTCTAAGGGTATGTCTACATTACAGTGTTATTTCAAAATAGCTTATTTCAAAATAACGTGTCTACACACAAAATGCATTTCGAAATAGCGTTCTGCCATTTCGAAATAGCGCGTCCACACTGATTGGACACTGAATCACATTTAAGGCCGCCCGGAACCCGTTCTGGCAGGGCATCAGGTCAGGAGTTACCTGCTGTGGCTGCTGCCTGAGGCTATCTGAGGCTCGTGCTTAAAGGGATCCCCCCGGACAGCCAGTTCTCAGGTTTCCCAGCTTGCTTGCCTACCTCGCTGAGGGACACAAAAGCCTTTTTTTCTCTGCGTGCTCTGGTTGCCCTCACTCAGGACACCACAGCACTCTGCAGCATGGAGCCAGAGCTGACCCTGGGCACTCTGCAGCTCCTGGACATGTTGCTGCAATCTGGCAGCACTTTCTGCAGGCTGCCTCACAGGCTCTGCAGCAACCCAACCCCCAGGCCATCTTCCAGACCCTCTTGGGGTATGTGACAGAGAAGCTGCAACACCTGGATGCCAGCATGCCCCGCCGCATCTGGTGACTGGACACCAGCACCTACTGGCAGGGCCACATAGTCCTGGAGCGCTGGGGAGACCAACAATGGACCCAGAACTTCAGAATGAAGGAGGACACCTTCCTGGAGCTCTGCGAGTGGCTCGCCCCTGCTCTGAGGCAATGGGACACACATATGAGGCCCGCCATTCCCCTCCATAAGCATGTTGCCATCACCCTCTAGAAGCTCTCCACGCCAGATAGCTACCAATCCGTGGGGAACCAGTTCGGTGTGGGGAGATCCACCATCGGTGCCATGCTCATGCAGGTACGGCAATCTCAGGCAACTGTGCTAGGGAGGGGATGGCAGGAGGGCTGCCCTAGGGAAAGGGAGGGGAGGTGGTGCAAGTCCCCTCCCTGGGAGGGTTCTGTTCTGCCCACACTAAGGACGGCCTGTGGTGACCAGGATTGTGGGGGGGGGTTGCTCCTGAGAAGTGGGGGAGTGAAGCAGTGGGGGAGGAGGGGGGCACTCTCAGGAGCCCTGGCACCCCCGCGACTCTGTTTTGTGTGTCCCTCTGCAGGTGGTCAGGGCCATCAACAGAGTCCTGCTCTGGAGAGTCATCCGCATCACCAATGTCAACGCGGTCATCGAGGGGTTTGGTGCCCTGGGCTTCCCCAACTGTGGGGGGGCCATCAACGGGACACACATCACAATTCATGCCCCAGCCCACCAGGCCTCCATGTACATCAACCAGAAGGGATACTTCTTGGTCATCCTGCAGGCCGTGACCGACCACCGGGGCCACTTTTTGGACATTAATGTTGGCTGGTCAGGCAAAGCACATGATGCACACGTGTACCGCAACTCCTCCGTGTGCCAGAGGCTGCACGCTGGGACCTTCTTTCCTGACCGCCACTTCAGGGTCGGGGATGTGGACATGCCAGTCTGCCTGGTGGGAGATGTGGCCTATCCCCTACAGCCCTAGCTCATGAAGCCCTACACGGGACACCTCAACCCTTCCCGACAGGACTTCAAATGGTCAGTCATCCCTGAGCACACAGTGCCTGAAGCCCAGCCCTCCTCTGCAAGGCAAGGACAACAGTTGTTCTCTGTGCCATCAGAGCCATTGTGCTTGAACACAGGCCATGTTCGGGATGTCCAGGGGGCTCTGCTACCCCAGGAGTGGGAGCTGCCCTGAGACTGCACCCATGCCCCTCTGCTATATATCAGTGTGGATGTTGGGGGGGATGTCCCCTGCCTCCTTGTAGAGGGGGCTTGTGGAGGAAGGGTGTCCTGCTGTGTTCCACTCCAGGGTCAGGAGCATGTCATGTCTCTCCACACACCCTTGTGGCTAACAGGCCTAGAGTGCCAGGAGTGGCACAGCATGCATGCGCACATGCACAGGTAGCTGTGTGATCTGTGGCCAGCAAGGCCCAGGTGCGCAGTCCCTGGTCCCTCCCCACCCACTCACTCATAAGGGGACAGTGCTGGCACTCACATGATGTTCCATTCCCGGCCTCAGGGACGGCTCAGGGGTCCTGGCTCAGCTGGGTGGTGGCACTGGCCTCCTCTGGCTCCTGGCCCTCCTCCTTCTCCTCCGTGCCGTCATCAGGGCCCCCAGGGAGGATGACATCATCTGGCTCTGCCCCAGAGTCGATGACTGCCTGGGGAGAACCGACCGTCCCGCTTCCTCCCTCCCTCCCCCCCCCGGAAGTGGTCCAGGGCATCAAACTAGGGGCAGCTGTCTGTGTCTGCCCCTGGTCAGGAGCTGCCCTTTCTGGCCCTGGCATAGGCCTGCCGCAGTTCTTTTATCTTCATCAGCACCTGTTCCTGGATGCAGATGTGGCTTTTGTCGGCCATGCTGGTAGCCATACAGCCATAGATGGCTGCGTTCCTGCACCTAGTGTGGAGATCATGGAGGTTGGTGGCATCCCCCTAAACCTCAATAAGGTCCATGACCTCTGCACGAGACCAGGAAGGTGCCCGTCTTTTCCAGCCCCTGCCAGGCTCTTGGGAGCTGGAGGACTGCTCCCGGGGAGCAGTGGAGGGCTGGCTGGTACTGGCTGGCTGGCTCATTTCGGGACCACTGAGTCGGGGCAGCAGCAGAGTGGCTCAAGGCTGGCAGGCCTGGTGCTAGCCACAAAGGCTCTGGGCAGACTCTACACCGTTAAGAGCTCTGGGGAGGGAGAGGGGGGAGGAGAAGAGTTTTCCTGGTGTGTGCCAGAGGGGTTAGCAGGGCACCCTGGGAAGGACTGGAGGCCCCCTATTTCGAATTAGCCCCTATTCGCTGTCTACACAGTGCCTATTCCAAAATAGCTATTTCAGAATAGGCGCTATTCCTCATAGAATGAGGTTTACATATTTCAAAATAAGCTGTCCGCTATTTCGAAATAATTTTGTAGATGCTAGCAAAGTTATTTTGAAATAACGTCTGTTATTTTGAAATAACTTTGCTGTGTAGACGTACCCTTAGGTGCTACTCATTTTAATGAATTAATCCAGTTTCTCAAGAAACCTTTTGACCTGGAAAGTTACTTTTTCCCATGATTAAAGCAAAATCATGTTCAACAGTCCATTCCATCAGAGCATGAAGAGAGTTCTTATACCATGTTGCACAAGAAGGATGTTATTTAGCATGTAAGTCCATCTTTTTGTTCTCTGTGCAGTGCCTAGTATGGTGGGGTCTAGGATTGGGGCTTCCAGATGCTATGGGCCTGGGACTAGTCCAATGTCTATGGAAGTGAGTGCAAATCTTTCTGTTGGCTAAAGTGAGCATCAGATGGGAACCTTGTAGAAGAATAATATGCAAGTGACCAAGTTTCAGTGATCTGGCTTACTGAGTGAGGTACAGTTAAGGGAACTGGGGTTATTCTCCTAGACAAAGAGGCACCTTTTGCACTTGCAGAACTTTTCAGAAGTTTAAAGGACATTGGTGATAAAGACAATAATCATTATGCATAGTTAATGGCAGTTCAAAATTGAGCTGAGCTAAATTTGGGAAATTTGTCCTGTGGGAAATTCTGATATTTAAACATTTGCCTTCCTCATAAATTGCAACCAAAAGGTTGAAATTTCAAAATTTTTGTTATGAGTGGAATTTCCAAAACATTTTGACTCAGAAGTATTATAATGTTTCACTTCAACATTTAACTGACAGACATTCCCAAAATTGATTTCAACCAATTGTTTTGATCGGTTGAAATGACCCAAAAAGCTTTGTTTGCCATCACTTCAAACTTCAATTGCATTTTCCTATTGGGAGCCAGTTTTCCATATTGGGAGTCTGGGAGTTGCAGCTCAAGCATCTGAGGACTCTATTGCTCCTTTGGGGTATTCTCACTGGACAGACCACATATGCCATAATGCACTGTGTGACTCCCATAAGGCCGCACACAGAAAAATCAGAGAAATCAAAGCATTTGCCTCATTTTTTGAGGTTTACAGGATCTTTTGAAAAAGCCTTCCTTTTTCGAAAGAACCGCGTCTAGACTGTGGCTTTACTTTCAAAATAGCACTTTTTTGAAAGAGCAAATGAAGCGCGGGAAATTCAAATCCCAGATTCATTTGCAATTTCGAAGTGCCTAATTTACATCCCTCTGTCGAAAGAGGGATGTAGCCGAGACACACCCCTGGTGTCAGCACCACTGGAGATAGAGACCTCACATACAGCCACTGACAGAGAGTGTTCCTTGCCAGAATTGGCTCAATTTCTTATCTACATACTCATCAGCTAAAGGCGTCCAAGGGGAAATCTTGCTCAATTCGAGGGATCCCAGAGAGAGAAGCAATTCAAAATGTAAACATTTTGAGTCAGTTCAAAATATATTTCTAATTCAGGTCAAATCCTCCCAAATTTTGATTTTGCTCAAACTGCCTTTTCATTTGGAACATCATTCCATTGGAAAACCCTGAATCAGCTCTAGTTCAAAACAAAGGGACACAGGTTCAGATATGGCCTCCAATGTTGCAAGGCCACAGTTTGGCCCCTGCAATAAAATGCAGTCACAACAGGTAGTACTTAGATACCAAACTTCTTTTGTTTATACAAACAAAGTTAGAGGCTATCCTAGATCTGTAGGAATGGAAGGATCCTCAAAAGATCATCAAGTCCAGTTCCCGGTATTCATGGCAAGACTAAGCATTTACTAAGCTATCCCTGATAGGTGGTGTTTATCTAACCTGCTCTTAAAAATCTCCAGAGATGGCGATTCCACAACCTCCCTGGGCAACTTATTCCAGGGTTTACCACCCTGACAGGCAGTTTTCCCTAATGTTCAAGCCTTAGTGCAATTTAAGCCCATTGCTTTTTGTCCTAGCCTCAGATTTTAAGGAGAACAGTTTTCTCCCTCCTCCTTGTAACAACCTTTCATGTATTTGAAAACTGTTATGTCTCCTCCCAGTCTTCTCGTTTCTAGATTTAACAAATCCAATTCTTTCAATCTTCAATATTTTTCTAGACCTTTAATGATTTTTGTTGCTTTTATCTAGACTTTCTCCAATTTGTCCAAACTTTCCCGGAAATGTGGTGCCCAGAACTATATCCAATACTCCATCTGAGGCCTAATCAGTGCAGAATAAATTGGAAGAATTTCTTGTGTCTAGTTTATAACACTCTTCCTAATACAATCTAGGGTGATGTTTGCTTTTTTGGCAATAATGTTACATTGCTGACTCATATTTAACTGGTAGTCTACTAGGACCCCCAGACAGGGCCATTCCTGGGGGGGCAAGGCCGTCCCTGGGGGTGCAGGGCCAGCGGCAATCTCCCTCCAACCCCAGGTGTGGGGCCCAGGACAATTATCTACTGCAAGCTCTGCCCCACTCCGCCCCTTCCCTAAGCCCCACCACTGCTCTGCCTGTACCCCTACCACTGTTCCATTCTTTTACCCCTCCCCCATGCTGAGGGATTATAGGGGCTGGCATGGGACAGCAGCAGGAGTCTCCCTGCCCTGCGGTGGTGGGAACTGGAGTGGCCTAGCAGCCTGCGCTGCTTTGCCCACCCTGCTGCCCTTTGCCAGCCCACTGTGCTCCATTTCTCCACAGCACAAGGATGCAGAGTGCCCTGAGGCTAGGACTCCAATCATGCCACTGAGGAGAAGCGGAGCACAGCACAGCAGGCTGCCCAGCTGCTTTGGTTCCTGTCACCACAGTGAATTTGCAGGAGGGTGACCTCTTCTGCTGCCCCACATCAGGCCCTGTAATCCCCGGGTCCTTCCCATCCATAGGACGGTTGAGGCAGCCACTGCGGGGCCCCTCAAAGCATGGGGCCTGGGGCAGCCACCCCAAATTATCTTATGGATGGGACAATTCTGTTCCCAGATTCCTTTCTGCAGGATTCCTTCCTAGACAATCACTTCCCATTCTGTATGTGTGAAACTGATTGTTCCTTCCTCAGTGGAGCACTTTGCATTTCTCCTTATTAAACTGCATCCTGTTTGTTTACCTCAGACCATTTCTCCTGTTTGTCCAGATCATCTTAAATTATAACCCATCACTCCAAAGCACTTGGAACTTCTCTCAACTTGGTATCATCCACATTATCTAAATAATTGAAGATATTAAACAAAACCAGACCCAGAACTGTTCCCTGTGGAACCCCACTCCATCTGTCCTTCCAGTTCTACTGTGTACCATTGATATCTACTTTGTAGGAATGGTTTTCCAATCAGTTATGCACCCACCTTACAGTAGCTCTGTTTAGGTTGTACTTCCATAGTTTGTTCATGAGTATGGTGAAAAAACAGGATATTATGTTTAAATTAACCCACAAGATAACCCATTTCAAAGATAAATGAAATGGCCTCTTCTTACTCCTTAATGACAAGTTCTGGCTGAACGTAAGCACCCTTCTGATCCTAATATAACATAATACAAGTGGCAGTACAATTTCCTTGTTTAATGGTGATGTAACCCTTCTCCCGGTAGTGCTGGGAGCAGCCAGGGCCGGGTTCAATATCTAGGGGTTCCTCTCCATCCATCCCACACAGAACTGGCTTGAGCCCCCACCCAGTATCCTGGGAAATTCTCACACACCCCTGGGCACCTCTGGGAGGCAGTGCTTCCCCACTCACAAGCACAGACTCTGAGGCTACGTCGACACTGCAGGCTTCTTGCGCAAGAACATCTACACTGCACGCGAGTTCTTTCGCAAGTAAATTTATAGTAAAGCGTTGGAACAGAGGGCTTCTTGCGCAAGAGTTATTCCTCTCCCCACGAGGAATAAGCCCTCTTGCGCAAGAAGGCAGTGTGGATGGGCAACAGGGGTTTCTTGCACAAGAAACCCCTATGGCTAAAATGGCCATCAGAGCTTTCTTGCTCAAGAGAGCATCCACTCTGCCATGGACGCTCTTGCACAAAAGCACATGGCAGTGTGGACACACTCTTGTGCAAGACCTTTTGCACAAGAACTCTTGCACAAAACAGTTCTTGCGCAAGAAGCCTGCAGTGTAGATGTAGCCTGAGAGTAGAAAAGAAACTTTTAATGAAAGAGGGAGAGAAGTAATATGGCATTAACTTGGGAAAACACCACAGACCAAGTTCATAACCAAACCATGAGTAAACAGCCCAGCTCAAGTAGGTTGGACAGTGTCCTTTGCCTCTCAGGCTCACAAGTCCAACAATGTAAGTGTTCCATTCACATGCCCAACCCTTCTCTGCACCTCACTCACAGTGGCTGCCCTTGGTCAGGGCAGACCAGAGCTCAGAGGTGATCTGCAGAGTTCACCTCCCATCCTAAGTGGGTGTGTGGGGTGGGGAATAGGAGGCATCTCACCCACTCCACTGGTCACTCGCCATCCACCTGCTCACTGGCACTGCTTTACTGGCCAACTGCCAGCCGCTCCCGCCAGCCACCTACCGGCCACTCCCACTAGCTGCCTGCTGGCCACTGCTCCTGCCAGCCACCTGCCAGCTGCTCCCACCAGCCGCCTGCAGGCCACTTGTTCCTGCCACTGGCTGCCTGCTGCTACTCCCACCGGCCAGCCTTGTGATGGATTTGGCTCTAGGCCAAACCTAGTGATTTCAGCTCTCTGTGATGTCAGTTTCTCAGTGATGTCAGCTCTTGGCCCGCAGCACAGGCCAGCCAAAAGATTCCAGCATCCACTGGAATAAATAATAAAGAGACTCCTTATGGAGTCTGTTTCAGTTCTATCATTAAAACGGGGGAGGCGGGAGAGAAACAGGTTGAAGCAGTCTTACAGCTCATTCCTGGAGGCCATGCAGCCTGCTGGTTCAGAGCTCTGTCTTTCCCCGCAATTGACTTCACAGAGTCTGGAAGAGAGAGCCTTGTCCATCCAAGATTCTTTACGATGACTGAGTTAAACACAGTCTGCTTTTCTGCATTCCCAATGACTGCAAGCATTGGTTGTCATATTTTACAATTCCCACATTTAGGGTTAGCATGGTCTGTGACCCCCACAACAGCCAAATTAGTTACAATAGGCAAAATACCATTTTAGCAAGTGAATATCTATCAGGTCTATAGCAACTGTGTGGACTGGATTTACATAACTACCCCCAGGATTTCCTTCCCATTCCAGTATGAACTGCATTTACATAACAACCACTGAATCCCTTGCAGGGCTAAGCAACTGAGTGAGCATAACCACACCCAGGATTCCTTTCCCCTTCCAGCTGGCTGCAATGGAAACATTGATTCAGACCCTGCTCACATCGACTATGTGATATTTTTATAGTTAATATTTTGTTATCCTACCCTGTTTGCTAAGCCCTCCTAGAAGTTTTAAAACATTTTTCTACCACTGATTTTGCTCATTTCCATATGGGAGACATAGATTTATTATTCCATGTTTTGAAATGAGTTGAAAGGAACCTGGCTGTTTATTTTTCTACTTAGATAATGCCTTGCCATGCCAAGACAACTTTAATCACCAGACTCATCAGCTAGTATCAGTTCCACTCTGGGAATGGTGTTTGCTAAGAAACTGTTGCTACAGAACAAGCAAATTGAGAATGAAACATTGGGCCAAATGCTAGAAGAAGCAGAGGGGAGTCTGTATCTATGGCTGCCGGCCCAGGGAGAACAGACGGGGGAATTCTGTCTCCCTGGCACACTCCCTTATCCCTCCACAGGTCTTGGGCTCTATTGATGGGTTAGTGGGGCCAGGCTGGGATGCCATTCACACACCATATTGGCTCTCTGGCCTCCGTGTGCAAACCAACAGAGGTTAATACTGATTCAGTTAGGGCTGTCTAAACCTGCCTTGAAAGGAATAAGGGACCAGTGATTTTTCGGGGTGGTCCCTACTGCTGTGGGGTGTAGGAGTCTGCTGTAGGATAGGGGGACTAAGCCCACTACCTCTTTGGCTATGTGAGGAGGCAGCAACTTATCCCCTACCACTTGAATCAAAGCATTAGAAGGCTTGTTGTTTCACAGGGCGGGTACTGGGGCCAATAGTATGTGTTACCACCTACAGAATGAATGGGTCTTTTTAATTTAAAAGACGGGAGGTGATTTTCAGTGATCAGAAGGACAAGAAATATTTTTATCACATTTCTTACCACTTTCCATTTTCTTAGACCTTAGGCTTCACATCTTGATAGTTTCCTCCTACATGTACCCTGCAAGTAGTAGTCTGCCACTTTGGTTTGATACAGACTCAAAACACATGATTAATCCATGACAGGGGATGGAGGACAGGGCTATGTATGTATGCACGGATACACAGATGTGCCCACCCCAGGTTTTACATTCAAACATAGCACTTTTAGCTCGTGTTGCCAATTCTAAGGGCTTAATCCACCTCCCGTTCTAATCAACAAAGAAACTTTCAGGGTAAGTCTACACTACAGCGCTATTTCGAATTAACTTATTTCGAATTAGTTAATTCGAATTAAGCTAATTCGAAATAACGCATCTAGACACAAAAACTAATTCGAAATAGCATTTTTCTAATTCGAAATAGCACGTCCACATTGAGTGGACCCTGAATCGAAGGTAAGGCTGGCCGGAACCAGTGCCGGCAGGGCATCAGGGTCGGACTTAGTGTGTGGGGCTGCTTCAGGCTAGCCACGGGCTGTGCTTAAAGGGACCCGACCCCCCATCTCGGACAGATAGTTTTCAGGTTTCTCTGCTTGCTGGTCTACCTCGCTGAGGGACAGCAAAGCATTTGTGTCTCGGATTGCTCTGCTTGCCCTCACTCGGGACACCACAGCACTCTGCAACATGGAACCAGACCTGCCCCCAGGGACTCTGCTGCGTCTCATGGACACGTTGCCAGCAGCCTGGCTGCACTGTCTGCAGGCTGCCATCCAGGAGGACCATCAAGGGGATGTCAGGATCCAGGGGGCCCTGCGGGAGAGCTTCCACCCTGAGGAGCGCTAACAGTCTCCCCGGTCTGCCCACTGGGGGCTTGTGCCCCATTCCTCCCTCTCATCCTTCCACTTACCCTTCCCTAGCCCCCCCTTCCTGATGTCAAATAAAAGACACATATTTTCAAAAATAACAACTCTCTTTATTTAACATAACTGGGGAGGGGGAATGAAACTCTGGGGAGACGGGGGAAAGGAGGCAGGAGAGGGCAGGAGAGAGGGTGGAAGGGGGAGGGGGAAAGCTGGGAGGAGGGAGCTGGAAGGGGGAAGCAAGGGGAAGAAGGGAGAGGGAAAGCGCAGGACTCAGGGGTGGGGGTCTCGCCAGGCCAGCCGCCTCCCAGCATGGCGAGGGAGGGGGCCACGGCATCCCCGGGGGGATGGGGAGGAGGGTGCAGAGGTTGAGGTGGGGGTGTGGACATTGAGGAGGAGGGTGTGGAGGTTGAGGAGGAAGAGGTGGGAGGGGGGGCAGGAGTGGGAGGAGGAACCGTAGCCGGGGGGGCAGCAGGTGCAGGACCGGCACGGGGCACCATGCTCTGCAGCAGGGCCTGCAGGTTAGCGTTTATGGCTCGGTCCTCAGCTAGCTGCTCCCGGCGGAACTGCAGGTCCTCCAGCATCCAGGCCTGGATGGTGCGGTGCAGGGCTTGCAAGGCCCCCAGGTGCTGGTCCTGGTACCCCTGCCACATGCTGGTGGTCTGGAGCAGGCCGCGGGTGCGGGAACATGTCCCGGGCGAGGTGGTGCGCCCTGCACGAGCAGCTGGTGCAGCTGTAGAGAAAGAAGAGAAGTGGTCAGTTCTCCCTGGGGATGCAGTGGATGATGCCCAGCCCCCCCCCCCCCCGCAACGTGAGGGCGACCGTGCCCTGCACCGTCAGAGCCGTTGTGCTTGCACAGAGGCCAGGTCAGGATGTCTGGCTCTCCCCGGGACTGGGAGCTGCCCCAAGACCGCACCCATGCCCCTGTGCTGTGTATAGTGTGGCCGGGGCGGGGGGGAGATGTCCCCTGCCCCTGTGTAGAGGGGGCATGTGAAGGGAGAGCATCCTGCTGGGTCCCGCCCCGGGGTCGGGAGCGTGTCAGGTCTCTTCACACACACATGTGCCTATTGGGCCACGGCCCCTGGGTGTCACGCAGCTGGAGCCACCTGCCCAAGGGTGGCATGGCACGTGCTCGCATGTGCACAGGTGTCTGCGTGATCCGTGGGAGGTCTGGCCCACGCGCGCGTTCCCTGGTCTCCCTCCCCGCCTCTCCCCCGGGTAGGGGACAGTGCTGGCATTTCCCCGGTATGGCCTCCCTTGATGACCCTGCCAACTCCAGTGCCGGGACAGCTGGTGGTGGCCCCTCTGGTGTGCCCGGGTCAGGGCCCTCCGGTCCCGGCTCACTGCCTCCCGGGCTGGCGCGGACCGCCCCACCCCCCAGGAGTTGGTCGAGGGTAGGGAAGTAGGGGCAGGTGTCAGCCCCTGCTGCGGCGCTGCCTCTGGTGGCCCTGGTGTACGCCTGCCGCATCTTTTTGACCAGGCGCACCTGCTCCTGGGTGCGCCTGTGGCCTTTCCTGGCCATGGTGGCCGCTATGCGGCCGTAGACGGCCACGTTCCTCCACCTAGTGTGGAGATCATGGAAGTTGGGGGCCTCCCCCCAAACCTCAGTGAGGTCCATGATCTCCGCACTAGTCCAGGAGGGGGCGCGCCGTCTACGGCCCCTGGCTGGCCCCTGGGTGCTGGGGGACTGGGTGGGGGAGAGCTGGCTGCCACTGGCTGCCATCCTGTGGCCACTGGCTGAGGGTCTGCGGCTGCTGGCAGGCCTGGCTCTTGCACGTGCCCAGTGGCCAGAGTCTGCCCCTTTAAGGGCCACGGGGCTGGGGGAGAGGAGAGGAGTTTTCCTGGTTTGGCCCAGAGTGGCCACCAGGGGGAACTGGGAAGGGCTGGAGGCCCCCTAATTCGAAATAAGTGTCTACACAGCACTTAAGTCGAACTACTTAATTTGAATTTGGCGTTACTCCTCGTAGAATGAGGTTTACCAAGTTTGAATTAAGCACTCCGCTATTTCAATTTAAATTAGAGCTAGCGGTTTGTATGTATAGCCACTATTAAAGTTAATTCGAACTAACGGTTGTTAGTTCGAATTAACTTTGTAGTGTAGACATACCCCTACTGTCTTTAATGGTGTAGATCTAGTCCTTAAACAGGGAAACAACCCCAAGTGAGTTACATTGTGGTACAAAACAATTCACCCATGGAGCAGAACACAAAAACATAAAGTCTAAAAAAAATAACAATATAAACATGCTTACATGACACAGTTCAACCCATTTTCTCAAGGTAACATCTACTGTTGTAGCTTTTGATGAGGTAAATGTAATCTGATCATGGGCCTGAGCTACCCACAATGGGCCCATGACTGTATTCCTCAGCATTCCACTGCCAGTGTTACTGATTTTCCACAACAGATTCTCCCAGTCTTTGTAAGGGCAAATCGTGCCTGACCAATCTGATTAGCTTCTATGATGAGGTAACTGGCTTTGTGGACATGGGAAAGTCAGTGGATGTGATACACCTTGACTTAGCAAAGCTTTTGATATGGTCTCCCACAATATTCTTGCCAGCAAGCTAAGGGAGTATGGATTGGATAAATGGACTGTAAGATGGATAGAAAGCTGGCTAGACTGTCAGGCCCAGCGGGTAGTGATCAACAACTCGATGTCAGGTTGGCGGTCAGTTTCTAGCAGAGTGCCCTGAGGATCTGTTCTAGGACTGGTTTTGTTCAACATCTTTATTAATGACCTGGATAAGGGGGTGGATTGCACCCTCAGCAAGTTTGCAAATGACACTAAGCTAGGGGGAGAGGTAGATACGCTGGAGGCCAGGGATAGGGTCCAGAGTGACCTGGACAGATTAGAGGATTGGGCTGAAAGAAAACTGATGAGGTTCAACAAGGACAAATGTAGAGTCCTGCATTTGGGACGGAAGAATCCCAAGCATTGTTACAGGCTGGGACCGAATGGCTAACTAGCAGTTCTGCAGAAAAGGACCTGGGGATTACAATGGATAAGGAGCTGGACATGAGTCAACAGTGTGCCCTTGTAGCCAAGAGGGCTAGTGACAAATTAGGGTGCATTAGGAGGAGCACTGCCAGCAGATCCAGAGAAGTGATTATTCCCCTTTATTCAGCTCTGGTGAGGCCACATCTGGAGTATTGTGTCCAGTTCTGGGCCCCCAGTTTACAGGAAGGATGTGGATGCATTGGAGAGGGTCCAGCGGAGGGCAACCAAAATGATTAGAGGGCTGAAGCGCATGACCTCTGAGGAGAGACTGACGGAGTTGGGTTTGTTTAGTCTGCAGAAGAGAAGAGTGAGGGGGGATTTAATAGAAGCCTTCAACTTCCTGAAGGGAGGTTCCAAAGAGGATGGAGAAAGGCTGTTCTCAGTAGTGATGGATGGCGGTGTGATGGACCGGGCCAGTCTGGGCACAGCTGAGGGCGTCCGCTCAGGGTGAATTGCTCAAACTCAGGGCTCCTTACTGCCCCCAGACTGGTGACCTTTCCAAACAGGCCACAAACCAGTCCCACGGAGCGCTTCAGCTGCCTGCCTGAAGTCTCACGAGCAAAACCCCTCCAACACCCCAGCAATATCCGTGCCCCAGATGACCCCGGGCCTCATACACGGGTGGGGATGGGGTCTTAGAACCCAATCCCACCTACCCCGAACAAGTTCCGTCCGGTTCCAAGAAACCAGCCGCAAATCCCCAGTCAATTTACCCTCCGGATCTTACCCACAAATCACACTGAGCCAATTCTTTAGCATCTAACATCTAAAGGTTTATTGCTACAAGAAAGAAAAGCATGAGAGTAAGGTTGCTAAAGAATCGCACATTACATGCATCGAATCTCCCAGTTCTCGATGCAGGCTCTAGCAGAGATGTTATAGCTGCTGGCTTAAAAGTCCTTGTTGCTCATCCTATAGCAGGATGGGTCTACAGTTCTTCCCGGCTCGTGATTCCCTGCGAGGCCGCATCTGGGGTCCGAAGCAGAGCTGAAGACAAAGATGGAGTCGAACACGTGGCATATTTATACTTCCTTCCTGGTCTCTTCTTAGCTGCAACAGGTCACCTGGCCAGCGGCCTATCCCTGTGTTCCCTGCTGGCAGCCCTTAGGTGTCAGCCCTCATTCTTGAGGTGTGTCCTTGGCCTATTGAGTGCTATTGTCCCACATAGCCTCGCTAATTAGCATGTCCGTAGGCCGAGCTTTGCCCAATACTCAAGCACATTCAGAGAGACTTCCAGTCTCCATACAGATTATAGATTCCTAACTCCACACACAGACATTATACAGATATATGAAGAGCAGATACAGAATCAGAAGAAAGTAAGCTTTTGCTTGACCCCTCACATGGCCCCCTTTGTACCACTTTTGGGGCGAACACCCCCCCTCATGCATGCAGCAGTGACCCAGCTGCTCCCCTCACAATCCAATAACGTGACAGGCAGAACAAGGAGCAATGGTCTCAAGTTGTGGTGGGAGAGGTCTAGGTTAGATATTAGGAAAAACTATTTCCCTAGGAGGGTGGTGAAGCACTGGAATGGGTTACCTAGGGAGGTGGTGGAATCTCCATCCCTAGAGGTTTTTAACTCTCGGCTTGACAAAGCCCTGGCTCGGATGATTTAGTTGGGATTGGTCCTGCCATGGGCAGGGGCTGGACTTGATGACCTCTTGAGGTCTCTTCCAGTCCTATGATTCTATGTGACAATCCAGAGTGTTCCACTTCTGCTATCTCTGTTAGAGCACAGAAGGACAGCACATAGAGGGTATGTCTAGACTACAGGCTTACGTCGACATAAGTTTTGTTGACACATTCTGTCGACAAAACTTATGTCGACATAGAGCATCCAGACTACATCGCTTTGTCGACAAAGAGCATCCAGACTGTGGGACGCTCTGTCGACAGAAGGCGGCACCCAGAAGTGCTTCTGGAAGGTCACAGGGGCAGCCATAAAGTCCAGGCACTGCTGCATGCTCTCTGCAGAGACGTGTGCTTAAAGGGATCCTTCTGGACAGCCATAGCTCTGCTCCTGCTTCTGGCTTGCCTACCTCATAGAGGGAAAGCAAAGCTGCTGCAGTTTTTCTGGCTCTGGTTGCCCTGCTTTGTCGGACACCACAGCTGCTTATTTTCTGGTTTGTCTGTTTGTTTGTGTGTTTGCTTCTGTGTTTGTTTGTTTGTTTGGGTTTTGGCTTTTTTGTTTCTTTGTTTGTATTTTTGTCCATTTGTTTGTTTCTTTTGTTCTTTTGTTTGTGTGTTAATTTGGCTTTTTTTCGCCATGGAGCCTGAGCTGCCCCTGGGCAGGCGATGGCCCCACACTGTGCTGATGGAAGCTCTGCTGCATGCTCAGGAGAGCACGGTGACCTTGACAGCAGAGCTGGATTCTGAGCCCAGCTTTGAGCCCCTCGCTCAGGCTGCAGCCCTGCTGCTCTTGCCCCCCAACTTATTCCTGGAGAGGCGAGTTTGGAGGCTGGATACCAGTTCCGACTGGTGGGACCAGCTAGTGCTGCAGCAGTGGGATGATGACCAGTGGCTCTGGAACTTCCGGATGTGGAAGGCCACCTTCCAGGAGCTCTGTGTCTGCTCGCCCCTGCCCTGCAACGCCAGGACACCCACTTGCAGTCTGCCATGCCCCTGGAGAAGCGCGTCGCCATTGCGCTGTGGAAGCTGGCCACCCCTGACAGCTACCGCTCTGTGGGGCATCAGTTTGGCGTGGGGAAGTCTACCGTCGGGGCCATCTTGATGGAGGTAAGTCACTCTCAGGGGACATTCCGGGGGGGGGGGCAGTCAGGACCAGACACAGGGAATTGGGGATGGGGGTGGTAGAGGTAGAAGCCCTCTCAGCCTCACCCTGCCATGGTGCGGGGGGCAGGGGAGGGATTGTCTGGGAGGAGGGCTGTTGGGATCTGGGGGGGAGGGGGCGAGCACCCCTCAGCAGCTGAGCCAACCTCTCTAATGTCCAGTTTTGTGTGTTTCTATTTGTCCCTTTCTGCAGGTGGTGACAGCCATCAATTCCGAGCTGCTCCACAGGACCATCCACCTCAGAGACCTGCAGACCATCCTGGCCGGATTTGAGGGGCTGGGGTTCCCAAACTGCGGTGGAGCACTCAACGGGACCCACATCCCCATCTGCGCCCTGACCCATTGAGCAGCACAGTACATCAACAGGAAGGGCCACTTCTCCATGGTGCTGCAGGCCCTGGTCGACCACAGGGGACAGTTCACCGACGTTTGTGTCGGGTGGTCAGGCCGGGCACACGATGCCCGCGTGTTCAGGAACTTGTACCTGTACCGCAGGCTGCAGCATTCTTCCCAGAGAGGAACCTGGCAGTTGGGGATGTGCAGATGCCTACATGCATCGTGGCCGATGTGGCCTGCCCTCTCATGCCCTGGCTCAGGAAGCCCTACACCGGCCACCTGGATGCGAGCAGGGAACTGTTCAACTCCCGACTCAATAGGGCTCGCCTCCAGGTGGAGTGCGCCTTTGGCCGTCTGAAGGGCAGATTTAGGTGCCTGCTCACGCGGCTGGACATGGGGGAACACAACATCCCCGATGTGGTTGCAGCATGCTGTGTGCTGCACAACCTGGTGGAGAGGAAAGGGGAGGCCTTCCTCCCTGCATGGGGGCCACGGGCTGATATGGAGGGGGGACACTTTGAGCAGCCCCAGACAGCTGCCGTCCGGCAAGCCCACCAGCTGGGCTTGCGCATTCGAGAAGCCCTGAGGGAGCAATTCACACAAGGAGGCCCCTGACTGTCCCCAGGGCGTTCCACATGTGGGAGTGCCCCATGCCCCAGATGCCTTCCTCCCTGCAACCCCTCCCAGCCCCACTTTCACTCAATCGACCCATTCATCACACACTGATAACGGAGACAGGTGGTGGTGAAAACTTTTGTGCAGTTTATTTAACTGTTGCTTTTGGAACAAAATAAAATAAATAACTCTTGTGTTCAGGGAAAAAAAAATTTGTTTCTTATCAAATAAACTGTTTGAAAAAAAAAAAAGTGCATCCCTCAGTTTGTGTCACTGGTGAGAAGGGGGAATGTCAACTTGGAAGGGGGGAGGGAGGCTTAGGGGGCTGCCTGGAGTAAGAGCCCCAGGCGGTTTGGCTCCGGAGGCCTTCTCGCACCCGACTGCACGTGCGGGCTGCCACAGCAGGGGGCTGGGCAGGAGGTGGGGTTGGGGCTGGGGCTGAGGAGGGGACAGAGGCTAAGGGGGGGGCAGGCTGAGGAGGAGGGGCACAACCAGGCAAAGGACCGGGGAAGGCCACGGCCTCCCAGATGGCAACGCAGATGTCCCTGCGCTGCAGGGCAAATTCCTGCAGCAACTGCTGGCACCACTCGGCCTCTGCCTCCAGCCTCCTGTCCATTGACTCCTGCATCCTTTGCAGGACCATGATGTGCTGGCGCACCAGCTCTAAATAGCTGCGCCAGTGCCGACGGGTTCCCTGCGGCCGTCTGGGCGGTGGGGCAGGTGTGGCACCCCCCTTCTGCCCAGCTGGTCGGGCTGTGGAGGACAAGAGGGAAAAGTCGTCAGTCATGCATGCTCACCCTTTCCCTGGGAGGGCATGCCCTCCTTCCTCTCATCTGGCAATGCCTGTCCTAGGGTCAGAGGCTGCTCATGTGTCTCTCAGTGAGGCATGGTGTGGCCTGGCCTGCAGCCACGGCCTCCCTGGAGCCCAAGCGGTGTGCAGGCCACCGTCGTGCCCCCCCTCACGCATCCCCCATGGCCAAGCAGCATGGACGAGTGTCGGGCCACAGTTGAGGCTCCCGCAGAGTGCTGAGAGGCCTGTGGCTGTGCGGCAATCGCAGCGTCTCCAGCCCATGCCTGCATGTGGCATCCCTGCCTGCAGGAACAGGTGGTGCCTAGCAGCCGTGTGGGTGCAGGGGGGTAGCATGGCCCTCCCTGAGGGCGGCCATGGGTGTGCTCCCCCTTCCCCCCTGGGCTGTGCTCAGCCTGACATGTCACAGCACTGCATCGTCCCCTTTGCTCCCGCCTGCCCTGCCCTGTGTGTGTTGGACCCTCACAGCACTCACCTGATGTTCCCTCCCCGGTGTCTGAGGTGGTCTGCGAGGCCTCCTGCATCTGGGTGCCTGGCTCCTGGGTGCCGTCCTCCTCCTCTTCTTCCTCCTCCTGGAGCTCCTGGTCTCCCAGCAGGTGTTGTGGCTGCTGTACCACGGGGGTCTCCAGCCCAGACTCCACGAGCCTCTCAGGAGGCAGGGGTTCCGCTGCCCCCAGGATCCTGTCCAGGTCCTCGTAGTAGGCACAGGAGTGTGGTCTTTCCCCGGAGCGGGAGCTGCGCTCACGGGCCCTGACGTACCCCTGCCTCAGCTCCTTCACCTTGGCCCTGACCTGTGATGCCGTGCAGAGGTGGTGGCCTTTCCTGGCCAGGCCATCTGCCAATCTGCTGTAAATGTCCACGTTCCGGTGCCTGGCCTGTGGGAGCTGAAGTGCCTTCTCCTCAGCCCACAGCTCCAAAAGGGCTTTAATCTCGGGCCCTGACCAGGAGGGTGCCAGCCGTTTAGTGCCCCTGGCTTCCTGGGGGGATGAGTCCCTGGAAGGGCCAGAGGGGTCTTGGGGGGCTTGTCCCTGGGACATGGCTCACCACACAAGAGAGCTCCACCGTCAAGGTCCTCTCTGGATCTGGCTTGTTGCCAGAGTGCCGATCCTGGGTGCCTGTGCCTTTTAAAGATGGCTGCAGGCAGGAACAATAGAGTTGCAAGCTGTGGCAGGAGTGTCCACCAGGGGTCCTTCCTGGAGGCTTTTTCTGTCGACATAACTTTTCCCCTGCGTCCACACTGCCCTTTTGTCGACATAACTACGTCAACGAAGGAGTTATTCCTCATGGAATGAGTTTTACAGCCGTCGACAGAACTCCTGAGTTATGTCGACCTTATGTTGACATAACTCGAAGGCAGTGTAGACACAGGTTTAGTTTTGTCGACAAAAGTCCACTTTTGTCGAGAAAACCCTGTAGTCTAGACACACCCATACTGAACTCTGAGGCGTGAGTAGATTGCTGACACGATGCTCCTCCTCTATGCTCACTAATTAGTAGTATTTCTATCACAGAACACCCAAACAAGATCAGGATCCCATTTTGTTTGACATGCTACAGACTCACAGTCTCTATCTGGGAGACTTTGCAATGTAAATACACAACACAGAGGAAAAAAGGGTGAATGAGAAACAGAGGCACGAGGAAGTTATGTGACTCACCGAAGGTCACGTAGTAGGGCAGTGGCAGAGCTAGCGATAAAGTCCAGCTCTCAGTCCAGTGCCCTATGCATTGCACCACACTGGTTCTCTAAATCATCTTTTGAACCAATCAGTTCCTATGTGTGCTGCACTACTAGCGATGGCTGCCTTGCTGCTTTAACATCAGTCACTGCACACTTTTCAAACACCTTTAATATTTTCTCATAAAAGGAAATCCTTCTTTCTGCCTGAATGTAAAGACAACTATCAGGCATGTGGGTGACCAACCCTGCCCAGATGTTGCAGTGTGGTTTCAAACTGTATGTCATCTGTTCTTTTTGCTGACTACCATGCAGCCAACATATTCATCTGACCATACGGAAGATCCATGCGAAAAAAGAAAAGCTACTTGCGCATAAGTATTGAAAGTCAGAATAATACAGTCTTTAAGATTTAATGGGCACACAAGCTGGTTTACAAATAATCTCTTTTGTAGGCATTATTTGATCAATGTCTTTCTTTATGGAATAGGAATAATACAAAAGAAAGATCAAAGATTCCAAAATCAGTTTTGTTGTGAAAGGAAAATCTCCTTGTTCCATTCAAATAAAAGGTTTTCTATTTAAGAAGAGCCAAGCATTTCTACCTACTATACCTTTGCCTCCCCCACTGATTGACCGTATTCTAATTATGGACCAGATTTGCAAACCTCGGTACTTAATTGTGCCTATGTGATAGGGCTAGTTTCAGTGGCTCTGGGACCCCTGTGAAGTAATTCGACCCAGCTCCCCCACCTCAAGGCCTAGCATTCAGTCTAGGAATGTCCCCTCTTCGGCTTTTCTCCAGATGCTGGGAAGGGTTGTGTTTCACAGACGGGAAGATGTGTCACAGGTAATACATATGGGCCTGGTGACGTATATATTTTGGTGTGACTTAAAGGAATGATGATGGAGATTTCTTGTGTCTCTCAGACAGTGCTATGGTGACTTGAGTTATAAGCGTGGTTTTGCAATGTCATTAGGGCCATAGTATCTTAAGTTGATATATCACGGATTGTTTGCAATGCCAGCAGGGAATGGGTATAACAAATTCTTTATAAACCGAAAACAGTGGAAGTAATTAAGGCCAATCATTCAGATTGTTACAATCTCCTCCTTGCTGATCCACAAAAGGAGATGGTCTCCCGGGCAAGATGGGCCCCAGCTCTTAAGGAAGGGGTGAAAGAACTTTGACCTGCTAGGGCCCTATAATGATGGGTGACCACTGGGTGAGCTTTTGGCATGCCTATGGGAAGTTTCTTTTGGTTTGTTCTTGTATGTTTTTCTGTAATGCTTTTACCTTAAGAATACATGTGCTTGCTTAGAAAGAGTGGTGTGATAACCTGTAACTGCTGGCAATACACCACTCATAGCCCTCAGGGAGAAAGAAATGCAATCATACTGACCTTTCAGCAAATTGGCTTGCAAGGGATATCAGGGTATGTCTACACAGCAGCGTTATTTCAGAATAACTGATGTTATTTTGAAATAACATAGTGAGTGTCTACACAGCAAGCTGTTATTCCGAAATAATGCTGAGCTGGCAGACTTCTTACTCTGACTCCTGTAACCCTCATTTCATGAGAAGTAAGGGAAGTCAAAGGGCGAGTGTTCTTCCTTCGACTTCCTGCTGTGTAGACAGCGCCAAAAGCTGAATTCAGCTATTTCGACGTCAGCTATGCAATTGACTTAGCTGAAGTTCCATATCTTAATTCGATTTTTGCCCTGCAGTGTAGACATGCCCTCCGAGTGTAAGGAAGGGAGCTATGCAACCTTAAAACCCTGGTCCAGAGGGAAAGTGACATGCATCTCTGCCCAACGGAGGTGATGGCTGAGAGCCAGACCTCTTAGCTGCGTGCTTCAAAGGACCACAGAGAGCAATTACCAATGCAGTTTCCCTGAAACTGTGACAAGCACCACAGGGCTAGCTGTGTGTGTGAAGTAGCTCATACGCCACACCATGGAGTTGTGGAGCAAGCAACCAGGCAGGACTACCACACACACAGCAGGGCCAACAACCACCACAGGCCCCAGGGCAAGGGGTGGGGGGAATGGCACCGTGACCCCAGAAGGGGTGGGGCCAAAGGTGGAAGGTGCAGGGGTGAGAGCCATCAGCCCTTAGTGCTGCTCAGACTGTGGCATGCCCTCCCCCCCCCGCCCCCCGGATACCACTGCTGCAGTTGCAAGTGCTCTGGGCCCCTTTGAATCTCTGGGTCCTGGGACAGTTGTTCCCTTCACCCCTCCCTGTTGGCAGGCCTTCCCATACAAACATGGAATCATTCCCTTGGTGGGATGGGCTCACATGGCCTGACGCCAGGCTGCGATGCCCCATCATTCACCATTCTGTACAATGGCTCAACCACACGTAAGAAACGTACTTGTAAAACCTGGCAATTGCATGTAGAAAACACTCCTCTTGTATACAACACGTGTGTGATTGTGGGTATTTACAAAAAGGGTTGCCAGATGTTAGCACCTGTTTGCATATACAGTTACCTGCTTTGAATGTTTAACTATTGACTCGTGTGCAGCTTTCATGGACCTAACTTCCGCTCAGATATTTGAAAATTTGGCCATGTATCCACTGTCATATTGCTGTCACTTTCTGTTTTGTATGGCATTTGTAAGACAGTAGCTAATGGGGCAGGAGCGTGGAGGAATCCTGGCTAAGACAAGTCTCAGTGATACTTGCTTGATCTTCCTTATGTAAAATAGTGTAAAAACAGCACAGTAAAATATTGTAAAACTTAAGCTGATACTTCTACTAATGCGAAGTGGCAGTTTTTAAATAGGGCTGCCGCCATTTGTCACTTTCAATCACAGAATGCTGATAGTGGTACTTAGAAGGACTTAATAGTCTTAAGAAAATAAATAGAGCCCCCCCCGAAACAGAAACACACACATATTGAGGCTTGGGTTGTCATGCCTTGAGATACATCAAGTGCACCACATGGCGCTGTCTGTGCTCTTCCTTTTCATCGGACTCAAGTGAAACTGACAACTTGTCAAGTCTCTCGATCTGTTCACTTAGCACCCTGCTCTATTCTTCGGTCTCTTGTCTTTTCTTTAGCGTCCTCCACCATTTTTGTGCCTCATTTTTAAAAAACAGAATGGTGCCATTTTTTGTTAGTAGCCTCTATTTGTGAGAGAGTTTCAAGAACCTAAAAATAATTGCTCAGCAGTGAATAATGTTTAACACTTATCTAGCCCTTGTACTTGTTCAAAGCACTGTGTGGAGGTTACTTACATTTTTCCCGCTCAAACAGATGTGGTATTAGTACAATTTCACAGATAGGGAAGCCAAGATAGAGAGGCGGAGTGATGTCCCCAGGCCCATACATGAAGTGAAATGGTGGCTCCATGGAAGTCAAGAGTTCTTGACTCATGTGACCACAGTGTCATTCCAGTTATTTCCCTTGACTCTTGTCCTCCAGAGACATGGGGTATGTCTACACAGCAAAGTTATTTCGAAATAACAGCCATTATTTCAAAATAACTTTTCTAGCATCTACACAGCCAAACTGAAAATTTGAAAATTAATTTCAAATTAATTTTGAAATAGCGGCGGGCTTATTTTGAAATTGGTAAACCTCATTACATGAGGAATAGTGCCAATTTTGAAATTGCTATTTCGAAATAAGCGCTGTGCAGATGCTTATTTCGAAATAGGGGGCCTCCAGCCCTTCCCAGGGTGCCCTGCTGGCCGCCCTGGCCACAAGGTAACTTCTGACCTGATGCCCTGCTGGAACCAGTTCCAGCTGGCCTTAAATTCAATTCAGTGTCCAATCAGTGTGGATGCGCTATTTCGAAATAGCAAAAAGTTATTTCAAAATGCATTTTGTGTGTAGATGCGTTATTTCGAAATAACTATTTCAAAATTACATATTTCGAAATAACGCTGTAGTGTAGACATACCCATGTTTATCTTCTGGACAGAGTTTCTTCATCTTCTTTGCTGAATTTTGTTTACTTCCTATCATGTGCATCAGTAACACAATGGATGACATGCCCAGCCCTGGGAGCAGCCTTTGGTTTTGTTATGTGTTCCATTAGCAAAGAGCAAATCTCCTAATATTCACTCCTTGTCATTGAAAATTAATGGAACTACCTAGAGCCACATGAGCCTTTGTTCTTACATGTAACCCTCATGATGCTAGTAAGATGCTCAGCTACACTTTGTCCTCTCGGATCAGTAATGGTTTGATGGCCATTCAGCAGAGCTCTGCTGAACACAGGGTAGAGTTCACCTGTACCTTCACTGGAACTAATATAATGTTTGCTGTCATCACAGCTCACTCCCACACCATGTGTCTGTCTCGTCTAGCTAAACAGTTAGCCATTGTGGGCAGATACTCTGCTATTTGTTGTTTGCATAGTGCCTAGCACAGTGGGGCCCTACTTTTGGCTGGTTCTTATGTACTGCCCTTCTAAATTTGATTCATAATAATTCAAAGACATGAATATTAATTTTTCATTATGTGGGTCAGATCTCCAACTGATTCAAATAAATATTGCTCCATGATCTGACCCATAAATTCTCCGTCAGTCATATTAATATTTTTATAATATAGTCACACACAAAATTAGATACTTTTTCATGTGAGTAAATTTCAGCATCTAAGAAGTCCTATTTAACTCAACAAGATCACTACGTGTATGAAGTTATTCCAGGATAAAAACATTTGCATAGGCGAGGCACCCAACTGTGTCCATTTCAAGCAATAAAACCTATTCCAATGTTCAATATTTGTCTTTAAATAGAGACATTTCCATATTTTATCACTTATGCATTAGGAGAGAAAAATGTAGAATATGTGAAAAGAGTTGAGGGTTTTAAATGGAAAGGAGGAGAAATGTTACAAAATGAATTAAACCAAAGATCACTAATGTCTTTGGGGGAGATTTTCAAAAGCCCAAATGATGTCTGGTGTTTAACTCCCATTGGCTCTTCAAGGGAATTAGATGGATTGCTGCCATTTGTGCCTTAGAAAATCTCTGCCTTTATCATTAATATCCAATTTCAGTACAAAGATTAGAGGTACAATTTAAAGACATTTCACCTTCTGTCAAAAGGTAAAGATGAAGATTTCTATACTGAATCCAAGCTGGGTCTAGTGAAAAAGTACTTGAAAGAGAAGAGTAGAGTGTGTGTGTGTGTGTGTGTGTGTGTGTGTGTGTGTGTGTGTGTGTGTGTGTGTGTAAGACAAAATGATTAAGTCCTTGCATTAAAGTAGTTGAGCTGTCATCTTAAGCACACTTTATCAGAGTTATTGCTGGTTATTCATAACAGCACTAAGCAACAGATGTTCACCTGGCCAAGCAGGCCTATGGAAAGGAAGATGTACGTATGCTGTAGAGAATGAAGCATGATCTGATTCTTAGAAAGAAAAGTTCTTCTTTCCAGGCATTTGCTGAAGCCTAACAGATAGAGAGTCAGAGAGAAAAGGAGAAAGAAAAGAATGGAAGGGTAGAAAGAGAAAAGTAGCACAAGGCAGCAAAAATAAATGGAGCCAAAGTGAAATTACAAACTAAGGGATATTTCTTGAATAACAGTAAAAAGCATCAAGAGCACAGTTTGCTAAAGAAACAAGTTAGTTAAAAAAGCACAAAGTAGGAAACTGGAGAAGACATTTTCCAGCTGCCCCCACGCTATTGTTTCCAGTGAGTTGAGTAAATGTGGAGACAGCAACGATTCCTTTCAGCTTTCTAAACCCCCTGGTCTGTCTATCTAATTTAACAAACTGATTTAGGACTTAAGCCCAATTGTGTCTTTTATCTCCCATTTGCCTGATTCAGGATATTTGGGAACGATGGTGGTCAGCCTTTAAGATTCAGGCTGGGGATCAAACAAAAGTAACATGGGGTCATAAAACCTTACAGTCGCCCTGAGGGAACCTGGCACATGTGTCCTATTTATCATTTGATAGGTTACTTTGAATGACTTCTGGATGTACTTCACTTGAACAAAACTTGTTGGGATGCTGGCATTAGAGTTCATCTCTTCTCAACCTGTCTCTTGACTTTGTAAACACAGGGAGAGATTTAATTCCCTTCTGTGTGGTTCTAAATGGCTGCATGGCAGCAGACTGGGTATGGTTCCTCTGAGCAAAGGTTAAAACGACATGCAGGGCTGCTATCCCTTGGGCAGCCCTGAGGCACATGTGAGTTCACCAGCAGCAGGCGTGAATGGAGCTGTGAGGGGTCTGGAGAGAGGATTCACAGCTGTGAGCCTCTTTCCATTCTTCTCCACCCTTCCCTGCATACGGGGGAAGGTTTCATTTGCTCCCACACATTTTTGCCCAGAGCCCAGCTGGCTATTCAAGCCAGCCAAAATGCTCATGGTTTGGCCCACAATCCAGGAAAGACACAACAGCCATGTTTGCTCTCTGAATATTGTTAAATGGAAAAGGTCTATTATTCTCTGCTTGGATGACATTGCATCGTCAGTCTGGGAAGTAATTGCTTCGCAAATCGTTCCATTGCGAGAACTCTTTTAAAACACAATGCGCTAATGTGCAAGTTATCTGCAACTGAATAGTTGCCCGATTGGGTCCCTTTGTATTTAACACACTGGGTGACAACAATCCAGCATGACACGTGGCACCCTGTCCTGAATGCACCAGCAATGTAACTGGACATTTCTTCTGAGGGAAAGCTTGCTAATGATTGAGGGGGAGTGTGAGGAAGGGCTGGGTACTTGGTCTTCCTGAACTGTTTTTGCAAATAGAAAAAGAATGCTGAAAGACCATTTGAAGCTGATTTGTAAGACAGATATTCAGACTAGTAGCATCCTAGTATCCCTCTAAACTTATCTCATGTACCAAATATATTGTCTCAGCCTAAGTAACACTACTGCAGTATATAGGACTATAGATATAGTATCCCAAATGGCTTGTCATGCAAAGGAATATGGAAATATTCATGCCAATAAAAATATTTTACACTGGCAGAGGGCCAAATAGGGCCATATGGGTGTAGCCGTTTGCTGGTAGTTTAATGGAGTCAGTCCACTGTCAGGGAAACAGAGTCCCTCCCCAAGCAGCCAGGAGTAGAGGGGTGCACCTTTGGGTGCAGTATGGTCTGGTTGGCAGGGTCCTGGACTGGGAATCAGAAATCTGGATTCCATTCCTGGCTCTGCCATTGATCTGCTGGGTGACCTGTGGCAAGTTGCCTCACCTCCCTGTGCCTCCTTTGTCTGTCTTTTCTGCTTAGAGCATGGGTGGGCAATAAAAGAGCAATGCTTTGACAGGGTTATCCCCAGCTGGCTGCTGCCACTATATGTACCTGTGCCTCTGAGGTATAGGCAACTGCTGCTCCCATTGGCCACGGACTGTCATTCCTGGCCCATGGGAGCTGTGGAAACTGGAACATTGCTTCCCACAGCTCCCATGGGCCAGGAACGGTGATCCACAGCCAACGGGAGCTGAAATTTCCCTGGCCTGCAGAGGTGCAGGTAAATATAGCACCAGTGGCCCACCAGGGGCTAATTGTGGGGAAGCAAATCTAGCCTGCGGGCTGGCATTTGCCCATCCCCAGTTTAGAGTATAAGCTCTTTGCGGCAAGGACTGACTCTACCTATGTGTTTGTACAGCCTCCAGCATAATCGGGCCTAGTCTCCGTCAGGGTCTTTAGGCAACATAATAAAGCATAATACTAGCCATTCATAGAACAGAGGGAAGGAGTCCTACTGGCAAGAAGTCTAGGAAAAACCACCTACAGAGAGGAGCATGTGATCTGTAATGTCCATACAAAGTTGGCCAAACGGCCTTTATTAAGGAACTAACTGAATGGAACTCAATGTACCATTTTAGAAATATCAAGGGGTTGAGCAACCCCTGCTAGGATTTGGAACTAAGATTTCAAGTCAGCTAGATATAGGTTGGACCTTCCTAGTCAGGCGCCCTTGGGGCATGAGCAGTCCAAATCAGGGGAGGTCCATGCTTCCCTGCTGGCTGCCCTGCTCCCAGGCTCCCAAGGCTGGGGCTCCCACCCTGCTGCTGATTGTTGCCGCCAGAGTTCCCCAGGTTCCAGACAGGAGCACCTGGTTGCTGCTGGCCCCACTGCCACCAGGGGAACTCTGGCCGAGGCCACAAAGCCACCCCTGCCCTGCCACCACAGGGGCTCCTTGGCTGCCTGTTCCCATTGACGTTGGGGGTTCCCCGGCTGGCCCAGATAATACCGGGGAGTTCCCTGGTCAAGGCCACCATGCTGGCTGCTGCTGGGAGTTTCTGGGTTCTCCAGCTGGGGCCACCTGGCCACCATCGGCCTCACTGCTGGAGCCAGTCCTGCTCCTACCCAGGTCTTCCCAGGGTTCCCCGACCCGGGGCCACCTGCCCACCACCTGGCCCTGCTACTGCAGGGAGTTTCCCAGTCGGGGCAGAGGATCCTCATTCACAGCCTGGCCTGGCTGATACCAGGGGTACCCAGGCCAGAATGGGGGCTCCCCATTTGGCCTCACTGATGCCAGGGGATCCCCTTCTCCCCAGCCGCCACCTGGCCCAGCCACCATTGACCCAGCTTGCATTCTCCGGCTGGTTCCCACTCCTGCCTCGGGGAGTCTTTGGTACAGCAATATCTATGGCCCTGCTGAACCACAGATGTTGCCAGACCAGAGAGTCCTGGATTTGGGAGGTACAACCTGTACCACGTTCAGAAAGCAATGCTTACCCCATTAAGCCTCAAAAGTGGGACTTCTCATGTTTGCAATTTAAAAAGTTTTGTTTATTCTAGATTGCTGACAACCTCATGTGCAACCACATTCACTTATTCCAGCAATCAATTATTGGAATTTATAGGGGTAATCATCATTGTGCATGAAAAACTGTAGGAAATATAATGGAAATTAGTGTACAAATGAAATAATGTGCATTCCTCTTCTTGCAAGCATCATGTTAGGTTCAGCACAGTCCATAGCAAGATCCTGCACAGATTTTCAAGATATTGCACCTCTGAAAGATGACGTATTTATTAGCTGTGGAATTGTGTCAAAATATTACTTGAGATGTCCTGCTGGGTATGTTACCCTGTATCTAATCAGTTTTAAGGCAATAAAAATAGATTGTTAAGCAAGAGCTTTAAAAAGTGCAAATATTCTCTGGAAAGGTTGTTATATAAATGACAGTGTGTAGTTCTGTGTTTATTTTCATAGAATCATAGAATCCTAGGGCTGGAAGAGACCTCAGGAGGTCATCAAATCCAGCCCCCTGCCCAAAGCAGGACCAATCCCAATTAAATCATGTCAGCCAGGGCTTTGTCAAGCCAAGACTTAAAAACGTCTAGGGATCGAGATTCCACCCCCTCCCTAGGTAACCCATTCCAGTGTTTCACCATGCTCTGGTGAAATAGTTTTTCCTAATATCCAACCTAGACCTCCCCCACTGTAACTTGACATTTCTCCCTCAATATCTTGCTTATCAGTTTTTGTTCACTTTACAGCTCAAAAGTTTTTTTTTCTCTAATTGCTCGCTTTGCTTTTTTATCCTGGGATTGGAAAATCCAGCTGTGCCCCTAACCAGCAACACCAGTTGCAAAGATCTCACTGTCAGAATTCTGCTAAGAACACTGTTGATTTGTGAGCCAGGAGAGAACCCAGTTTGCTCTCATGCACATGTTAGTGCTCCACTAACAGCACTATAAACTTGCTTATGTCAGAACAGAGCCATTACCCAAAATATGCAGAAGGCAGCTAATGATATTACTTTGTGTATAGGTTGCTTTAGATTAGGGGTGGGCAATAATTTGAGCCGGGGGGGCCACTTGAGAAATTTCTGAAGCAGCCCCAGGCCTCCCTGGAAGGGATGGGGCCTCGCGCAGAAGTGGCAAGGCCAGGACACTTCCATGGTCCCCTGCCCACAGATCCTGATTGACCTGGGGGTGGGAGGAGCATGTGAATTCTTTGTCTCCACCCCTCCCAGAGAGAACCGCCAGTTGCTCTGAACAGCTGGCAGTTCCCTCTAGGCACCCATGCCCCTGGCAGTGGGAGGAGACTTCACGTGCTTCCCTCTGCTCCCAGATCCTGACTGGACTGAGGGTGGAGTGAGCGAAGTCTTTTGCTCCCTGCCCCCGTCCTGTAGGGGGCACGCGGTGCTTAGAGTCAACCCTGGTGCTTAAGTCTAAGTGCCATGGGCTGCTGGCAGAGGAGGAGACTTTGTGGGCTCTCCCACCCCAGGTCCTGATTGGCCTGGGGGTGGGGGAGCAGCAGGGCATCTGCAGGCCAGATAAACCCACTTGATGGGCCGGCTCTGGCCCATGGAGGCTCTTTTGCCCACCACATGCTTTAGATGCATTGAGTAAGAAGGCTTTGTTATTATTATAAGACGGTTAACCCTAACCACAATGCATGGGGAATTCCTGTTGGAATGGAAAGAATATGAGCCACGTCCTCAGCTGGAGCAAATTGCTCTAGCTTCATTTTTAACTTTAAGTGGACCTCCTCCAATTTATCCCAGCTAAGAAACTTTGGCTCAGAATGCTGAAGCCTAGAGAACACGTGATCATTAAAGAATGCAGGCGCAACCCTGCTCCTGTAGTCATTAACATGGGAATATGGGAGCAGGTACTGTGTTTATTGCAGTGAATAGTCCCTCTTAAGTTAGTGGTCTATTCATGTTAGGGAGCAGTAACACCAGCCACAGGTGTAGTCTTTCCAGGACTGGAACCTCCAGAATTCCCTCTGTCCCTCATACTGCCTGCTGGGAGGTTATTTTATAATAAAACTCAGGACTATAGTTATTGGCTTAGCTCATGCGCTCTGTGTGTGCAGAAAACAATAAAAACAGAAAAAGTTGATTATATTAGTCTCAGAGGGGTAGCTGTGTTAGTCTGTAACTGGAAAAACTTAAAAAACAACAAATAGTCCTGCAGCACCTTAGAGATTAACAAAACATGTAGATGGTATCATGAGCTTTCATGGGCACAGCCCACTTCTTCAGATGAAGAAATTATAAAAGCAGCTTTAAAATCTACACTAGCACATTGAACACTGACCGGTACTTTCAGTGTGATCTTCCAGGACCTAATCCAAGTCCATTGAAGCCAATGGAAAACTCTCAATGGGATTCAGGTCTCAGTGTAAATTTCTGAAAGGGAAAGTCAGTGGGGAACTACTGAGTTAGCAAGAGAGAAAAGAAATTCCCTCCATTTCAGTTGTTATAACTTAGGGCTCAAAAGAGGCTGAAACCCAGGTCCATGGCAAAGCCTGACAAGACTTCCTGGGTCTCTCTGTACCAAATGTTGTACCCAATTCATCTGGGCAAGCCTCAAATAGTTTAGAAATTCCATTCAAATAAGCACCCAAAAGTCTGGGGGAATCTCTGAGCCTTAGTCAACATACCCAAGCTTCCTAACTGCATTCTAATTTACCTTCCTTAAGTCTCTCTGAAGCAGGTATTTTCCCCATTCTGCAAAAGAAGAAATTCCAAACACTTAAAAGGCCAAACAATTTAAAAGCAAGGTCTGTTTGGATACCCACCAATATCTATACAATTGCATACTCATGCAGCCTTACTCTTACCATTACTACATGTGCAAATTGGGCATTTGTGGTTCCCGATGGCTTGGAAGAGGCCTTGCTTGTGATTTGCACATGGATGTATTGTGTGGTTTTCCCACTAAGGCATGCAGGCGGGCTTGCCATTTCTTTGTGAATGACTTTCCCAACAGCGCAGTGGGGGATCAGGTCTCAGAAGTTCTTCCCTCTCAGTTCTGTGCTGGAGAGTTAGGCCACCTCACGTCCCATCCACTCCCTCCCTCTCTCCTTTTGCAGCTACGTTTCTAACTTGGATGGCATTGAATCACTGTCCCAGACAGTGTCAGCAAAGGGAAACAAGCAGGAGGAGGAGGAGGCTATCAGGGCATATCAATTCTCAGAGTAGTTTCCTTCATGAAGCCTTTTCAAAGGCTTATGTATAATCCCAATCATCTCTAGGTTCTTCCCTTCCTACTGACTAGTGTAGTTAGTGTTGGCTGGTTCTCTGACCCCCACCACTCCCACTTCCTTTGAATTAACTAACTCCTTTGCCCCTACCCCCAGCTGGCTTTGTATTATCACTATATTCCTACACATTTCTTCATCAAAGCCCGTTTATATGTAAAGTGAACAAAATCAAACCTAACACCAAGCCTTCCTCATGTAACTCCACTCTTCATCCTCTCCCCTTTGAGCTGAGTCATTTTGATTGATGAACGCCTTCTGTCTTTGATATAAACGCCAGTTCTTTATCCACTGACATAGCTCATCCCAAAACCTACCTATTGACCTTAAGAAGTAATCTTTTGTGAGATACTGTATCAAAAAGGTTCCTTGAGGTCCAGATAAATTATACCCATGCCTGTCCCTTGTCAATCAATTTGTGACTTTCTACAAAAATTCCAACCGATTTGTTAGGCATGGCTCCTTTGCCTCCTTTGTGCACCTACTGTCACTATCCGTCATAAAATCAGAAGCCTCTAGGTCTTTTCACCTCCCACTCAGGCCGATTCATGTTTTTGTTCTCCTTCCAACTTTTAAGGTCAAGTATGCAGGCATGTAGTCTCCTGGATCTTCCCTAGCTATATCGTTTTGAACTACAGACAAGTCCCCACGTATTCCAGGGTTCTGAGGCTATGGAATGTGCCAGAAAATCCATCCCTTATGGCAGAACTGCTTTTCAGACTTGAAGTTTTCATGTTATGTTTCTAGACCTCACGGCTGAGCAGATAACCTTGAAAACATTAACAGAGTATCGACCAATGTTTTCCTGACTCTGCAGGCAGGCTGGAATGATAGCTCTGAGAGGTGTGGGCAACCCCTTTCATTTCAATTGGGTGTCAACTCTGCCACTTAAAGGTGACTATTTCATTTCTAACATGAATTATTCTGCTTCTGGTTTTTTTTAACAGAAACATCCAGCCAGTGCATCTACTCCACAATCTCAAATGGCCTCCTATGGCTCCCCAGGAGCCAAAAGCTCCAGCTGTCCACTCTACAACTGCCAAAGGCTACCACTTTCCCTAGGACAACTTCCATAAAGACATTTTCATTATAAAATTCCACAAAAGCAGAGCATGAGCAAGGGAGAGACTGTAGTAGCTAAATTGATTTCAATATCCAAATAAATAAAATCCATAGTATTGTTCATTAAGGTATTTAATTAAATAAACCTCAATTTAAATTTAATTTAAACATTTCTGCCACTGAATATCAGGCTGCCATACCAAAGCTGCAGAATCCAGGGATCTTACCATAGAATTTAGGTCTAGTATGTTGTAGAACACCTCGAGCCTTTAAATATAAATGATGCATTAAGAAATTGAATTCTAACCTTGCTTAGATTTAAGTGGTACAAAAGCAAAAGTTTTGGGGACAGATTCTCCGCTGGTGGAAACCACTGTTGCTTAATTGAACCATGCAATATGAATATAACCTCTCACACACAGGGATGGACTCTCTATGCCACAGTTGACATAGTAGGGAGTGCTCAGCATATGGAACACTCTCAAACATGTTCTATCTGTCCATAGCCAGAGGACTTCAGTTTTCTGAGCTGGCAGTCAATCATCTTCTGTGCAAGCAATAAATTAAGGCAAATAATGTTTATAAGAAATCTCTTTAGTATGACACATCAGTGAACTGAATACATGTTAATCAAATCTCTGTATTCAAAGCCCCATACAGTCCACAAAAAACTGATCTACACTCTGCAGCAATCCTGTGAAGTTAGTAGAGCAATACTGATTTACACCAGCTGCAGATTTGGCCTATATCCTACTATCAACCTAGTCCACCAAAAAAGGTTTCTTAAACATATTCGCTTTCTACAGAAACTAGGCTGAGTCCCATCTGATCAAGCAGTTTTGCAAGTCTTCAGATATTCTAATTTCTTGATCACTTGTTCTGGCATGATCCTGATTTCCTTCAGTGTTTCTTTTTCTTCCCTGGGGAAATTTATGCCTGTTTCTAACATCTGTCCCCCACCATCTTCCTTTGTCAGCACCAAGGCAAGGAATTCATTTAATATTTCAAGCAATGTCTACATATCCTTTCAATAAATTATCTTTGCCATTTCTTTGAGGCCCTTCTGTCTCCTTCACTGACCTCTTTTTCCCTTCGTACTTGAATAAATTCCCATTATTTAGCATAACCTCCTGTGCAATCTTCTTTTTCATTCTCTACCTTGGCTTTTCTTATCTTTTTTTTTTTTTTTAATACTCTCTGAACTTCATTCAGTAATCTTGCCAGTCTTCCGCTGTACCTGGTATTTAATACCTCACATATGCCTCTTTCTTACCCTTGACGATTACTTTTTTTTTTGCCTGTTCATCACAATGTGGATTTATTTATTGCCAGACTGCATATGCAATGACCCTTGGGCATATATTAATTTAAGTTCTGAATGCTTTCCATTTCCCATCTATGTTCTTCTCTCCATTACTTTTCAGCGGCTTCCTCCCATATCTTTTTGGAACTCACCCCTCAACCCTTGGAAGATTTACACAAAACTGATGCTATGCTTTTTGAAATAGGGGTTGTCAAGAGAACCATCCATGTGCCCAAAGAGAGAGTCCAAGCAATGGGGACCTACAGAATTGTGAAAAAGTCATTGGAGCTTGATTCTAGCTGCACAATGCTGTAAGCCATCTTTATGCCTTCCCAGTCACAGGGTGGGCCCAGGGTAAAAGCATTCCTTTAATTCAAGGGACTATTTTGCCAGCCCAGGATCACTAAAATGTAGTGTATTCCAGTCCTGCCTTTTCTCCATCCCAACACACTCCCTCCCTGACCTGGCGCCCATAAGGGGGAAGTGGGAAGTGGCTAACACAGTTAGCTACAACAAAGAAATTCCCTGCTGCCCTATTTAGCACAGTACTAAGTCTCCTTTGTGCTTCTCACGTGGTGCAAAAGGTACTTAATCTGGGATACGGATCTGGCATGTTGAGCTGAGTGAAGTACCTCACTGGGCTTCATTGCACAGTTCAATTTAAGGGGCTGATCCTGAAAAGAAATGACCTCTGCCTTTAAAGGCCTATCTGTAGTCCCTATTCAGTAAGGCAGTTGCACCAGGATGATCCAGAACACTGAGGTTCAAATGCTCTGAAAAAGAGGTGTGGTTCCAAACACTGGGAGGCTCTGACCATGTACCTCAGTTTTTCCATGCCTGCAACATACTTCTGGACACTGCTGAAATACACAACACACGGGACTCTCCTGGGAACCAGTTGGATTAGGAAGTCTCAGTCTGTTCTTCTTTCAAAGCACTCAGAATGGAAAACCCAGCACACCAAAGATATAGCCTCCTAATCGGAGTTGTGGTAATAGTAATTCATTCTGAGTCAGCTGGACAAAATTATGAGTGCAACCTATGACAAGGTTACTTGTGATTGTAGGGGGCAGGGATCAACAGCCATAGGGCTCATTTATGTTCCTAAAAGCTCATGTATCAGGATTTCAGCCAGCCACTGGCATGAGTAAGGAAGGAATTCCCATGCTCCCCTCAATGTACTCTGTGGGGCAGGGGTTAATCTCCTTCTGAAGCATCAAGGAGGACACTAGCTGGAGAAGACAAATAGCTCAAGGAGGATCAGAGTTTTGATGTGGCACAGAGCATAGTCTCTCTCAAGTGCTTAGCTTGTTGGGTCTTGCTCACATGCTCATGGTCTCACTGATCACCTTATGTAGGGTTGGGAAAGAATTTTCTCCCAAGCCAGATTGACAGTGACCTTGAAGTTTTTTGCCTTTTCTTGCAGCATACTGTGGGGACTGGGCATTGATGTGCCTCAGTCCCTCCTATCTCTGTGTGTGGTACATAATAGTCTCGTTTCCTGTGGGCAGTAATACTTAACGTCTCATTTTGGCTATTGGGTTTAGTGTGAGGGTGTTGTACAGGAGGCCAGACCAGTTGACATTGTGGTGCCTTCTGGCCACCTACCACAGTTCTCTCGCCTGTGATAAATGTAATATCGATAATGAAAGTGATCACTTTATAAAGTGTTTTTCATTATAATGGAGCCCTCTTCCCTCTCTTTTCATCCACAGTATGATTAGTATTTACATACCATGGGGTAGATCACCACAGCCCTTACTGAGCCATGCAGTGAGGAACTGGGGGTGAGGGAGTAAGTCCTAACTTACCGCCCTGCTCCATCCAGTGCAGACTATGATTCAGTCACTGGAGCTGTTCACCTGCTACACCTCACTATATGGTGTGAGAGAAGTGTGAGGAGCCCTGGCTCCTCTTCTTCTACTCTAGTTGTCCAGGTAAGTTAGGTAGGAGTAAGTTGCCCTTCATAAAGGTAAGAGCAAGTTGCCCTATGCAAAGAGTGAAGTAATTTACTCCCTCACCAGGCAAAGGAGAAGCAGGGGAGGAACAGTGACACACTCAGGGTAGTCTACACTTCAATCTGATGGGATAATTTTCAGCTGGAGGAGACATACCAGTGCTAGGTCTGATTGACGCAGTGGTCCAAAAATAGAATGCAGTGGCACAAGGGACAAGATGGGCTAGCTGCACCCAGTATGATCAGATGTGAGACCACAAGTACATGCTCTAGCCCCTCCCATCACCATGGCTATATTTCTATTTTTAGTGCACTAGTTCAATCAGAGCTAGCGCTGGTATGTCTCCCCAAGCTGGAATTTACATCTTTCCAGCTCTATAACCCAAAGTTATAAATTACCCTATTGGCAGCATCAATCAATCTATCTAACTATGTACAAAGCATACACATTAGGGGAAGCTCTGCCATGTCCAAAGAACACATCTGCTTTTCCAAAAAAAAAATTTGGAAAAGCAGATGCATTTTTTTGGCATCTGTCAACCACATTCTACAAGGAAGAAGGGATGTTCCGAAAGAGGGTTTTTTCTGACATTTGGCCCCGGGTAGACAGGCCAATGGAAAAGCCTCTTTTGGAAGAAGTGGGAAACGATATACAAATTGCGGTTCACAATTTGCGTATCTTTTTCCGGCTTTTCTTTGTAGTGTAGACATAGACTAAGAGTATACTACATTTTCATAGTTAAGCACACACAAACCAGGGAACATCAATTGAGTTGCATGAAAAAATCCTAACTCTTGCAAATATGTATTAGAATTAAGACCTGGAGCCTGAAAATATTTATACACATGCTCAGTTTCTTTATGACTTCAGAGGGACTATTTAGTGTATCAAGTTAAGAACATGCATAAATCTTTGCAGGATTGGGACCATAATTTCCAATAACAGGATCACATGCCATATCTCAACAAATACAATACAATATAGCATCAAAATGTGCAGTTTTTTCCTTCCCCCCCCCCCCCTCTATACCAGGAAATTCCATACAAAAATCTAGTGTTTAAATTATTCAAGTGGAGAAATCAAATACTCAGAATTCAAATAAATTGCAGAATTTTGAACTTAGACCTTTAAACATGCCCCTTGTACGTATATCTTAAATTATGGTTTATAATTATCCATTATTTGTCAAATAATATAATATTGTAAAACAATGACATTTTATACAACCTTTCATTCAGAACACACAGTGTACATTCTGTATCGCACTCCCACCTAATACAGATTTTACATGTAGGCTGATATAGTTTGACAGCCAGCTACCTTTTTCTCTGACAGCCCCCACAAATATTATAATGCCACAGTTATTATTAGTTATTACTGTTATTTGTATTACAATAGTGCTTAGGAACCCCAGCCAAGGATCAGAAGCCCGTTGAGTGAGGCACTGTAGCAGGCATGTAGCTAAGAAGACTGTCCCTGCATGAGAAACCTCACAATTTACACAATAGATGTGACACAACGGATGGGTGTGACAGACAAATTGCTAGGGGTGGGAATGGGATGATGAGGTAACAATAAAATAAACCATTTTAGAAGAAAAGCACAAGTCACACTTGACTAGGCAATGTCTTTACAAATCATTGCTGAATATGATGGCGTAGCATCACGAGATATAACAAAAATGCAATAAAGACCCATACAGTACATGGCATAGGTTAATCATGTTTGGCTGCAGGGTGGAGATGAAAACCCTGCCCACTATCCTATCTGCACACTTCTATCTGAGAACAGAATCAGCAGGATAAGATGGAAATTGTGAAGTCCGTGTGGCATGCAGAAATTCACCACTTTTTTCCCAAGCTATTCCTTTCATTCTAACAAAGTTGAGAACTGAGCCCTAAGGGCACAAACAAAGGAAAAATTGCTTCATAGCATTTTCCCCTAGCTATCGCTTTGGGGTATATGTAAGATGAAGTCAAGTCAGTTCTACGGTACAAGCATCTCTAATTCACTGTGTGGGTACTTCTGCATGCTTGAACTTCACAATTTCTTTATTGCTTTTCAAACAAAATCAATGCAAACCACAGAAGGCATTGTTACTGAATCTTGTGTGCTGTCACTTTAATTTTTACATTTTAATCTATTTGATGATATGGGAAACTTTCATTTTCCACTGAAAGAAAAAGCTTTAGGATTTGATTGTGAATGGAAGGCTGCATCCATGCTGAGAATTTGGGGGAATTCTCCCACTGCTAGGATAGCACAACTTTTGCTACCAAACAAGGGAGCACTAATTTAAACCAGTTACCAGTATTGTTACTGTAGAATTAGATGACACTGTGGTACAGATGCCAACAGCTACACTGGCACTACTATCATGACTGACATCCACTGGGCTAGGACTTGGAGAATGCACTACATTTGTCCATGTGGATTTAGACCCCAGTGTGTTGAATGGAGTAAATCATTGGGATGAGCCATTGATGTAAGGTGCTAAGCAACAGTCACTATTTCGGAGCCTGACTATAGCACAATGTTGACTTTTGCACTCAAGAATGCAAAGAACTTTGATACAATTAGATAACCATATTCATAAAACAAACTTTACAGAAAATTCTTAAAACCACAGGCCAACCTGTCATGTCCCTTTCTCAGGGAGAATTTGACATAACAGTGAAACCACAATGAAGAAAACATCAGAAAGGTAGAGAAATGATCCTTACCTGCCAGCTTCTAGAGCTGAGCTCAAAGCCCAGTCTTTCCCCAGTGATTGTTGCCTCCTGTTGCTGGAGTAGGTGCTTTGGGTTCCTTCCTGGAGCACCTCCATCAGCCGACGCTGATATTAAGCTCTTGTTTGCCAGGGTCAATGTGGTGGCTCTGGGACTTGTCACTGTGACATTCCTTTTAAGATGGTTCCTAAGGAATGTGGTTCACATGAGGAGAGAAATTTTAGCACACCTTATTGCATGGCCTTGGGAGGTTGTACAGGCATCTGATGTCACTCCTCCAGCCTATGAGTAGGGAAGCGAACTCAACTATATGAAATGATGCTGAGAATAAAGCTATTCCATGCAGTTCCAACTCTCAAGCTCTTTCACACACATGGAGCTTAAACCACCCCACCAGTTCTAGCTCTAGGAGCATTAGTAAGGTTTGCAAAGCCTTTTTGTTTCTTTCCTTTGTAACCAAAGCTTTCTGCTAGCATTACCTATCTGAAGCATTGTTCTAACTGTGCAGTCTATAGAGTACCAGTGCAATATACTTCACAAAAAGAAACTCTGCTACATAAACAAGCTACTGAGACCTAAACAAGGTAAACATTTAGTGTCTTTCAAGTGTAGCCTTATGTACAGTAGACTGCCCTGCAATCACTCTGTCTGGATGCAACAAAGACATGGATTACAGTGGTGTGTCTGCATGCAGCAAGAAGCCTTGCAACTTCATAGACAGACGCTGATGGAAAACGGACTGCCTGGCTCTTGCTGCTACAAGAGAATTCAGAGCAGTCCAGTTTACAGAAAAACTCCCAGCCCTTCTGCCTCATTACGAATAGGCAGAATGGCTTTTCAGATATTAGTCCTGTCACCTCTTGTAAGTGCGATGGAGCAGTGCTCTCTCTAAGCTATGGGCAGCACAGCCTCATAGGTGATTAATCAGCCCCACGTGCATGGAGCTGACTGACTGGGTGGGACTGATTAATCACCTCTGAACCTGTGCTGCTGCGCAGTTTAGAGGGAACACTGCTAGGGAGCTCTCTATAAACTATGGAACAAATTAGAAGGGCGGGTCCCCAATTTTGCATGTGGTCTTGAAAATCACCAAGAAAGGTATTATGTAATTTATGGACAGCCCTACCTCAGATCTACTAACATCACTTCTGTCTTGAACATCAGACAATTGTCTCTCATCCAAGTCTAGGTGCAGTAGTTTTATGACCTCTGTTACAATAATGTCTCAGGAACTCACATTCTTGTTTTATGCTCCCAACACCCCTGTGAGACAGGGAAGTGCTATTATTGCCATTTTACGGAAGGGGGCCTGAGGAACAGACTGGCTAAATGGTTACCCAGGGTCACAGAGGAAGTCTGTGGGAGAGTAGGGATTTGAACAACGTTCTCCCAAGACCTACATTAGTGCTCTAACCATTGGAAACGTGTTTCCTCGCAAGTCCTTTTTGTAGTGGGATGTTGGAGGGATCTAAAACAGATGTCACTAGGCAGGCGCACCAACAGCAGTCAATGGGGCTCCACACAAGCACATGCCATGCCTGTGGGGACACGGTCGGCCTGACATTTGGGTGGTACCGTGCCTGCACTGGCTGGTGCCCAGTGAGCTCCCAGCTGCCCTCCTGGGTGCACTTTTCTGGCCTGGCCAGGAATTCCAAATGCCCTCCTGGCTGCCTTAGCCACTGCTGGTACCCACCCCTGCAATCTGCCTGGGTGATTGCTCCCTCTCCATATCCCCACATCGGTGGGCCTATCACTGGTAGCAATGAAGATTTGTTATGTGCTTTGTGATGTACCGTTTCTAGCAGGAAGAAACCAGTGCATTGAAAATGGGATCCAGTTAATGGGACCTTTACAGTTTCCAGGGGGAAATGAGGTGGTTGAACCTTCACTGTTAGAAACGGAACCAAGTCTGACACAGATTTCACTGTACACTACTTCAGGAAAAGAGGGTGGAATGTTGAGAATAAGATTTGAATTCTGAGAATCTGTCCAAGCCCTCTGCTCCCATATTTAGAGGATGACAGAACTCCTTTATGGGGAAAATGCTGTGAGAGTCTCCAGTGCAAAATCCTAAATACTAGAGGTTTTTAGGTCAACAGTTTAGGCCTATTTTAGGCTGCTCCCTGCTTATGGTGCCAGCTTTTCAGACCACATTCTAAGATACGCATCATGGATTGCCTAGGGAGCCTAGGCACCTCACTTGGGCTTTGAGGATCACAGGATTGAGTGTGTGATTTTCTAGGAGCCTAAACGTTGTGACACTGGGTATCACGCGACCTAACACCTACGTCCTTTTGTGGTTTGGGGCCTATTATCCTTCTTCAGGGGCAGAGCTCACTATTTTAAAATCAAGATTTTATCAATAGATATTTCATTAGTGATCCTCTAGTTTTCCCTGCTAGAAAGGTGTATATATTCTTTCCCTCATATACCACAAATGCCAGATTTTCAGTTTAGTTGAAAGGAACATTATTCAGTCTTAAATAATGAACTAAAAATAGTGCCACTTATCTCAAGTCCTACTGACAATATTTATAGCTTTACAATCAGTTTCTTTCTTTTTTAATGTTTGTGTAATTTCTCTTGTTCTTTGAAAGTCCCAGGAAAAAAAACTGTAGGAACTGGTTTACTCATATATTCATAGATTATTTTTTTTTATGACCAGAAGGAACATATGATCATCTAATCTAACCTTCTACAGGTCAGAAAATGTCACAGAATGATTCCTCCATCAGGGCCATAGCTTCTGATTCATCCAAAGCATATCTTTTGGAAAACAATCCATCACATCCTTAGGAAACCCTTAGGAAACATTTTTCAATTGTTAATTAGCCCTTCATTAAAATGTGTGCCTTATATCTCTGCTGAATTTGTTTTGCTTCTAATTGACTATAAAGGGAAAACAGTGAAACTAACTGCTTTCAAAGTGCAGTCAAAAACACAAAGAAAAACAAACTGAATAAACAAAGTATTTGTGTTAGAACCATGATATGTATACGTTAATAGGATCCCTTTACTTTCTGAGATTAGAACTAGAAATGTAATAATATTTTAAAGCAAATACTAAATCCAAGCAATACTCAATATTGTATGTAAGAGAATTTAAGGATCAGTCACATGCCAGACTACTAAGGTACATACATGTACATAAAGAAAAACTAATGTATGAAATATTAATTTCATTCCCAGTAAAAATCTAGAAGAGAATTCTTTTAAGGGTGTGTCTACACTGCACCCTAAACTCAGAATAAGATATGCAATTTATGCTACACAAATTTCGCAAATAAAGTGCTATTTCGAGCCATCCCTTATTTTTCGTGCAATGAGGTTTACCAGGATGGTGAAATAGCACACCTGTTATTTTGAAAAATATTTCAAAATAACAGGTGGCTTGTGTAGACACAGGGTAGCTATTTTGGGATACCTTTGGAATCTCAAAATAACCTTGCAGTGTAGATGTACCCTAAGACTAATTTTTTAAGACTGAATGTGACTTCAGTCATTCAGCCAATGTTGGAGCTAAAAAAGTTTGAAAAGACAGAGAAATTTGGCAGCGGAAAAGCAGTTCTCTCAAGAAAACAAACCTCAGGGACACTATATACACATTTGTTACCATCCATTATGTACACTATCAATGAATGATTAATAATTAACTTATGCACTGTAGAAACAGTAGCTTTGAGAGGTTCATTTTCTGAACTTTTTGGTTTTATGAACTCCTCACTCCCCAATTTGTTCCTCAAATCAGGGTTCTACTGTAATAGCTTCCACAGTGTATCTGTGTCCAAAATCCTGCCTGGTTATTTCATTTATCCTGTTACAGAAATTGCAGTAAATGACAAATCTGTGGCCCCAATCTTGCAAAGAGCTCCAGGTGAGCAGAACTTATTGCAGGATTGTAGTCCTAAGCATTAAGGTTATACTATATCACATGGCAATGTGCCTAAATGTAAAAAGATGGAAAATATCTTTTATAATGCTACATGCATCTCTGTGCTCACAGGAAAAATTGCAGCATCTAAGCTGAGAAATGGATGGGATCGTGTAATTAAAAACTAACAGAACACACAAGGAGGAAGTTTTAAGGCTACATGTTCCACCTTAACTTTCACATTTTCTGACCTTCTGAATGTAAACTGAAGTTCAACAAAGTATTTAAGTACATGCTTAAATGCAGCAAAGCATATGCTTAATTTTAAGTGCTTTGCTGAACAGTCATATATCGCTGAATCAAGACCATAATGTAGTTCTGTACACATATATTCTTCTATTAGATGAAAGTGCCACAGCCCTGCAGTTCCCTATAAGCATTTAGAAAAGTCAGGGGTGGGAGGGAGAGGGATAGCAAAGGCTCAGTAAAGAGTCAGACAGACATATTACATCTGCAGTTAGAACATTTTAAAGGATCACTGTTATTAGAAATTCAAGTTTTTCAAGTATTAAAAATAAATCTTTAATTCCCCTACAGATTCCTAGTATCCAGAGTATTTTATACAAACATCTGGATAAAAGGAATAAAGGCAAATCCATTGTGTTTCTAGACATTCCTGGAGCATTGATGTTCTTGAGATTATGCTATTGGATTACTGGTATAAAAATAATAAATATTTTCAGTACTTAAAGCTGTAATGCTTTATGTTGGATTTGGATTTTGGTTTCATTTTAGTAAAAGGTAGATGGAGAGTCAAAGTCTCTTCCTTAGCCAGAAGGATACATCTGACTTGTATCGAGTTTATTGCTTACTGACCTACATTTTTCTCCTTTACAGTATTTGAAAAGTTACTTAGAAACTTTATTATCATTATGTTAACATTTCAGAATATCTTGAAAGTGAAAATATTAATATATGACTTTTCATTCCCCTGTTAAATGATGAGAAAAATATTCATTGATTAACTTTATTAATATGTTAATCTTTATAGGGCACACCAATTTGTTATTGTCAGTTCAAATGGAGAGAATAGCATGTCATACAAGACAGACTTCATATGGAAGGGTAGGAGACGACTCCACCAACGGAAGATTGTTCAATGTGCTTTAACAATGTTTTGAGATACTACAATGAGAACATTGCATTTAACTAACCAGGAGCCTAGCAATATAAATGGCTCAAAGTCATGTTTGTAAACAGCAAATGTAGACAGCTCTTGCCAGCCATGCAAGGATTGAACAGTTATAAACTTCCAACCATGCCCAGAATTTATGTTGTCAACATACTTAAACATACTGTAACACACTCTGCGCGTCTCCATTTATGCCTTTCCTGAACAGAAGGACAAGGTGCTGCCTGAGGGAGCTGGATTTCAAAGCTCTATTTGTGCAAGGTCTTCACCCTTGTTGCTTGCCATTTCCCTAGGGAGCTGTAGTATGTCACTGAAAGTACTAGTAACCAAAGACAGCAATGCAACAGCTAAGCCTCATGGCTCCAGCCCAGCCCTTTCACTTTATCCCCTCTGCTGTTCTCTCTCTCTCACTCTCTTTTTTTTTTTTAAACATGCAAGTTGCCATGAAAAATTTGTTAATGAAATATTTGCTTAGAAGTCTGCTCTGGGCTAGGCTGATAACCTATCTGTGTTTGAGTTTGGCTTCCCATATTCTAAATACTCATCTTCTCTCTGTTTAGCTTATTGATTGGTTTGGCAGGAAAAGCAGCCTTGTCATCAGTGACCAAGGTCAAACTAAACAAAAAGGGACAGGAGAAAAAAAAGGAGAAGTTGAACTGATGAGCTTGGTGAGGCAAGAGTGGAATATCTGACCGGCCAAAACTTTTCTTAAAGGGACAAACTCTGTTTCCCTAGGGTCTTTCACACTGTTTGCAAGGTCATAGGAAATTAGCGCCATAATATTTTGCATTTATAGATCCACTTGCATCGAAAGGAGCTTACAAATTCTGTTTGTGCAGCTCTTCCAGGGTGAAAGAAGAAAACAGCTAATCACTGGGCCAAACACTATCCCCATGAAAGCATCATGGGATATTTAATGGCCACACAGAGCAGACAAACTTTTGGCCAAACTTTTCAAGCCTGGATACCTAAAATTAAGCCCTAAATCCATGTCTATGAACCTAAACAAAAGGCACCTGTTTCAAAAGTGCTGAGCACTTCTGGATTACACTGAAGTCAACGGAAGCTGTGATTGGTGAATAACTGATTACTTTCTTTTAAGTGCCCTAATTTATGTACCCAACATTGAACATTTTGGCCTCGGTTTTGGAAATCCTTCCACAAACAGAAAGCCATATGTACAGAACATTTATGCAGAGCTAAAGTGAGCCGCTCACTATAAGAAGCCTTTAAAGAGTAATGACAAGATCACCTTCATCATTATGCTAAGCTCTTCATTAAGTGTTTGGGCGTTATTATCTCTCTCTGTATTAAGACATGAAATGCATAAATGCCTGGGTCTCTGGACATTGTGTCCTCTCTACCTAGGGTTTAGCCAACTAAAATTTGTCTAGAATTTACAATAATTAATGCAGAAATTTTAAAAAGATGTTATTCTGCAGTGCTCCACTATTGATAAGTCCATCCCAGAAAGTACTGTCACGTACATGTCATTCAACATGACCAGGAATCTGCTTCAAGAGGGGACTGTATCTGACACTGGATGCTAGGATGTGTCATGGCATAAACAGACTCAGGCTGGCTCCTTCACAATTGTGGCTCATTGCAAAGAAAACGGACATTTTTAACTCATTTAGACAGCATAACGCAACATCTCCTGTAGTCCTGAAAGGAGCCTGTAACTGAACACACCAGCTAAGTAAGTGACACTTGATCCTTCAAACTAATCAATTGCAATAATGTTCAGGTGAGAAGTTTTTCAAGTTAGTGGGAGCTAGAGACTAATGATTACATAAAATTAACTGCAAAATTCTGAGATCTTTGTTCAATATATGCTCAGTTCATACTAAGTGAGAGTTTAGCTTTATTAATGACTGGGGGTTATGAGCCAGGACTAGATTATTTGGTCTTATCTACATGTAAATTTATAGAAAAAAAACCTCTTAAATGTTTTTTATATTTTCTTTCATCCAGGAATTAATTCAGTTATCAATGTATTGTTCACAGTGTATTGGACACATTCGTATTCTGTAGTTCTATAATATTCTATTATAGTTGTTGACACATTCGACTTCAGTGACCTAGCTGAATTGATCAAATATACATTTAATTTCCTATCTGCAGGCATGGATAGACTAACAAATTGAATCAAAGGGTAAAGGCTACATGGACTGGAGAAGGCAGCAACAGTATGTCAGTGAAATAACTACTCTGTTCTCCACACTACTGCATATAAACAGTAAGGGCCACAGTTTTAAAGAAGCCCCCAAAACTGATCCTATATATTTCTCCTTTTTGCATGAGTGTACTAACCATATACCTGACTATTACCTGCTTGACATAAGCAAAAGGACATGTTTCATAGGAATGTGGGCTTATGTTTTCAGAAATTAAAACTAATGACTTTTGGGCAAAGGGTTGCCAGATGGTTTAACCAAAAATACCGAACACCCTCCCTCCCCCAAAAAAAACCACCGGGGAAAAAATGTTGAGGAAAAAAAAGGGGGAGACCAAAGTTGATGAGCAGAAAAAAAAAGGACCCCAAGAATTGTTAAGCAAAAAAAAAATAAACAAATTAAAAAAATAATAAAACAGCGTGGCCCCTTTAAGAAATGCTTTTGAGGCTTTTTTGGCCCTAACAGGCTGCTGGTGGCTGTCCACCATCTTGTCTCCCTGCTCCAGGCCAGACAGTTCCCCTGCGGAACCAAGTAAGCACCTGGTATTTTCGCCTCCTGGCCAGGAAAAAAAAAATCAGAAAATACCGGACATTTTAGGAGGCGAAAATACCGGACTGTCTGGGTCAATACCAGACGCCTGGCAACCCTATTTGGGCACCCAGTGAGACACCTTGAAGGAGCCTGCTTTTGGGGATGTGATCAGCACTCAGTCTGGGAAAATCAGGTCCCTTGACAAAGTTAAGTCGAACACTGAAAATCTCTAGGAGCTTTTGATACTTCAGGCTGTGGGGTTTGTGCACTCTATGACAGTTGCATGTGGGAAAGGCCTGCCTGGAAAATTTAGACCTACATGATCCACTGAACAACTTCTCACTAAAGATTACCAGCAGAAGAAGGGAATGACAAGATAAAACTGAGTACCAAGATCAGAAAAAGTGCATTATCTGAAAATAAACCAAGACTCTGGCATCTGACATGGAGATTTAACTACCCTTTGCCGAGTGTGTTTTAATTTGTATCATTCTAATCGGGTTAAGAAATACTGTAGCCAAAGTAATTAGCAGGGAGCTACCAATCAGATTCTTGACACAGAAAACAAGCAGGTTTCTCCTCCAAGTGTGTCCCCCCCTGAGGGACGGGAGGTAAAGAGCAGAAGAAGGGAATTAGAGGTGACCTTGCATTAATGAACAGGAACAAGCTGCTGGATCAATGGGCAAACCTGGCAACACTCAGAAAGGAAGCTTCAACTGTGCCATCGAAGTATCTCTGATATCCATGGGGGTTTTGCAATAGATGCTTATGCAAAAGAGGTAAACATGAAGGAGGTGAATATAATAAAAGAGCAAGTGCGAGAAAAAGGGCAGGGGTGCAAACCAAAAATAAATGAGGTGATTGCCTTTGGTTCTTTTATTTATAGAGCCTCTGCATTCATGTTTCTGGATTAAGGATTTTGACCAAAGTTTATAGAATTTATTTTGGCCAAAAATGATTAATATGAATATTGGCCTAATGCCTGAGTAAAGGAATGGAGTTTCTCTCTCTAATCGGGTTGCAACAGATAAAAAGCTAAATAGAAATGAGTAATTTGCCGTGACTCAATTTTACATGGGCTGTATTTCAAGATGTAAAATTCCATCTGCATTTCTGTCCTTTCCTTCAGCTGTTCTACCTTTTGCACATCCTTGCTAGCCTATATGTCAACCTGGGTTGGAAAACTGGGAAACATTTTCTTCTGTAACCCTGATGTGCTTTTTAGGAGACTGTGTCTTTCTGGAACCTAAATCAATTCAAGTGTTCAGGAGGCCTCTAGTGGTTTATAGTTTCAGAGAAAGTTTCCTCCAAAACTTAGCTTATGAAGTAATGGAAATATACATAATGTCGGAGAAAGAAAGGAGACTCACCACTTGTTGCTTCCTGTTGTTTAGAATCAGTAGCAATTCTTGTTAGCGGAGTTCTATATCTAGGAATCGGGCCCTCTGGATCTGATGTACATTCATGACTAGAACATGCACAAAGGACAACAGAGTTTTATAGGCCTGTTGGTGCTCCACGTGTTTCTAAGCACAGACAGAGAAAGAATTACAACATGATGAGCTGTATATTTGAAATAGCCATCAAAGGAGAACCTATGCCAGCTTCATTTTGATCCCTAATGCGGATGCCTAATATTGCTGACATTGGAATTCCAGTGTGCTACATAAGTACATAATTCCCCATTTGCAATAACAGGAACTATTCACCTAACTCAGATACTGAACTGAACACATAGGGCTAGACCCTCCTCTGGTATAAAGCTATCATTATTTTGAGAGCTGAGGATGTGACCTGTATCTGTTTGGGATGTTATTTTAACAGACAAGTTAAAAAGAAAAAGAAGAAGAAGAAAACTAAAGAATAGTACTGACATTTTCTACTTCCCTCGGGAGTGCTAGCCTAAACTGTCAATTCTTTCTTCATCACACATGTATTTCCCTTGGCTTATTTTTGTATGTCATGGGATCGTCAAAGAAAGGTCCTTAATTCCTAGCACTTTGATTCCCCTCCACAAACTAAGCCTTGTTGTAGGTGACTTAGTCTCCATGTGATCCACCTATTATTAGAACACTTTAGCCCTCCAACCCCCCAAACTCCTGCGTTCCTTTGTCCTCTCTCTCTCTCATAGATAGATATATATATATATATATATATATATATATATATATATATATATATATATCTCCTAGCAGAAAAGTGGCACATGACCTCCTATCCTCAAGAATACATGGCCCAAGTCCCTACTTCTCCGCCAAATCTATTGTTCTAGCAGAGAAAGACACAGGCGTGCAAATGTCTTGCTGACGTTTTTTACTTTAAACATGAAATGCCATTAATCAATCAGCTGCATCTGTTTGGAAAAAAGCAAGCGACTGGAGTCAAGGCAAACACAGTAAATAATCCTTAGACAATCTGGAAAGAAAATAAGGGAGGATAGGGTTATGATGTCTTGTTACTTTAAATTCATTTAATCTGTAGCCTTATCCTCCTCACAAAGATTAGGTTTACTAAGTGCACAGTAGCCAGGCTCCAAATTCAAAATGCCTATGCAAAATATTGCCACCAAATTAAAAATGCCACATTTGCAAGAAAGGTGTCTACTATGGAAATCACACACTGCATAGAAAAGCAGGGGGGAATGAATGTACAAATGGGCAGATATGATCTTAGATTAAACTCTTAGGAGTCAGAGTCTGTGCCCACATGTGACTTGAAGGTTCATTTCTCTAGCTATACAATAAAGTTGCAGTTATGGTTAATGAGCATAAAACCTTGTCACTTCTTGTTACGACTGCTTCTCAGACTGGTTCCTCCATTAGTACTGTGTGTGTCCATCCTGTGAATTGCTCAGCTTCCTTGAAACCGATGGAATGGCAAATAGTACTCAGTACCTTGGAGGAGAGAGCCAACTCCTTGCAGGACTGATCCCTAAGTAAACAGCACTGGGATATTTATGTGCCTCTGCTGCTTTCTTTTTTCAGAGACTAAGTACCAGCTGCTAAACTGCAGTTGTGCCACTCTGTATCATTCTGGTGTGAGGGAGTCCCCAGCTGGCTTACAGCCAGCTCCTATGCTCCCCTTGGCCCATAGCAGGAATGCTGCTTCCAAAAGCCCTTGCTCGTCATTGATATTTCTGGAGCACTGCTTGAGGATCCTCAGCACCCAGTGCAATTGGGCACTAAAGCTAATCTACAGTTCACCAGCTTTGGGACGTGCATTAAAACAGACCTAGAACAGAGCTTGTGAACAGGGGCTGTTAACACAGAGTTTGGAAAGGGAGTTCTCCAGATAAAGGAGAAAGCTAATACAGGACCCTTGAGGGAAGTGGCTGTCTGTAGTGTGTGTCTGTGTTTGTGTTTGTGTTTGGGGTTGTCTTGCTGTGTGCTGAGCTTGTGTTTGGCTATTTGGTTTTTTGTTTTCTCCCCGCCAGCCCCCGCCATCCCCCCCCCCGCGGAGTGTGTGCTGTGGCTGGCAGGTGGAAGCTGTGAGCTTCTAATTAGGGTTTGAAATCTAGAAGCCTCTGCTCATTGGTTGAGCCTTAATCAGAGGGAGGGGCTATCAGGCAGTCCAGGGCTTTATAAAGGAATGAGTCAGCAAGAAAGGAGTTTTCGAACAGGGGCTGTTAACAGGGAGTTTGGAGAGGGAGCTGGGAAGAGGAGTGGGAAGGGAGTGAGATACTAGCCATTCTTTAACATCTTTTCACTACACTCCTTCCCTTCAGAAAGGCATTGAATAACAACTGAGGAATCTCTCAGAAGGAATACAGATATGGATGGTGATAGGTCTGCTGTTGTTACCTGCACAGCATGTGCCATGTTTGCCTTCCTTCCAGAAGAAAGAAGGGATTTCATCTGCACTAAGTGCAAACTGGTCGCCATTTTGGAAGAAAAAATTAGAGGACTTGAGGCCCAAGTATCGACCCTACGTTCTATCAGAGAGGATGAAGACTTCCTCGATAGAAGGCAGCGTTTAATCCTGCAGCCACAGCAGGCTGAAGAGCCAGTCAGGGCAGTACAGGACAAGGAATAAAACTAGCAGCATGTAACCTCTAGAAGGAGAAGGCGGCCAACTCAGGTATCCCCCATTCCTGTAGAGGTAAGTAACCGCTTTCAGGCTCTCTCCACAAGCACTGCAGTGGAGAATGCTTTGGCAGGGACCTCTCAGGGAAAAAAATCAGAAGGGAACACTTTCTACCGGAAGGCATGGGATGCGCGGTCCTAGGGATGGGGGTTCCACGACCACCACCCCCAAAAGAAGATGGGTAGTGGTGGTCAGGGACTCCCTCCTAAGAGGGACTGAGTCATCCATCTGCTGTCCAGACCTGCAATCTCAAGAGGTGTGCTGCTTACCGGGAGCTCGCATTCAGGATGTGAGCGAGAGTCTTCCGAAAATGATTAAACCTTCGGATCACTACCCCTTCCTACTTCTCCATGTAGGAACTAATAATATGGCCAAGAATGACCTTGAGCAGGTCACAGCAGATTATGTAGCACTGGGAAGAAGAATCAAGGAATTTGAAGCACAAGTGTGTGGGGCCTCTACTGGATGAGGGCAGTAACCTAGTGACAGATGATGTGGGGAAAGCTGAAGTACTTAATGCTTTCCTTGCCTGTCTTCATGGACAAGGTCAACGCCCAGACTAATGTGCTAAGTGACGCAATATGGGATGAAGGTGGACAGCCCTTGGTGGGGAAAGAACAGGTTAGGAATTATTTAGAAAAGCTAAACGTACATAAATCCATGGGTCCGGACTTAATACATCCGAGGGTACTGAGGGAGTTGGCAAATGTCATTGAAGAGCCTTTGGCCATTATCTTTGAAAAGTCGTGGAGATCAGGAGAGAACCCGGATGATTGGAAAAAGGCAAATGTACTGCCCATCTTTAAGAAAGGGAAGAAGGACAATCCAGGGAACTATAGGCCTGTCAGTCTTACCTCAGTCCCTGGAAAAATCATGGAGGGGATCCTCAAGGAATCCATTTTGAAGCACTTGGAAGAGGGGAAGGTGATCAGGAATAGTCAGGATGGATTCATGAAGGGCGAGTCATGCCTGACCAACCTGATTAGCTCTATGATGAAGTAACTGGCTCTGGATATGGAGAAGTCAGTGGATGTGATATACCTTGACTTTAGCAAGGCTTTTGATACGGTCTCCAACAATATTCTTGCCAGCAAGTTAAGGGAATGTGGATTGGATAAATGGACGGTAAGATGGATAGAAAGCTGGCTGGAAGGTCGGGCCCAGAAGATAGTGATCAACAGCTCAATGTCAGGATGGCGGTCGGTTTCAAGCAGTGTGCCCCAAGGTTCGGTTCTGGGACTGCTTTTGTTCAACATCTTTATTAATGACCTGGATGAAGGGATGGATTGCACCCTCAGCAAGTTTGCAGATGATGCTAAGCTAGGGGGGAGAGATAGATACTCTGGGGGGCAGGGATAGAGTCCAGAGCGACTTAGACAAATTGGAGGATTGGGCCACAAGAAATCCGATGAGGTTTAACAAGGACAAGTGTAGAGTCCTGCACTTGGGACGGAAGAATCCCAAGCATTGTTACAGGCTGGGGACCAACTGGCTAAGTAGCAGTTCTGTAGAAAAGGACCTGGGGATTACAGTGGATGAGAAGCTGGACATGAGTCAACAGTGTGCCCTTGTAGCCAAGAAGGCTAATGGCATATTAGGGTGCATTAAGAGGAGCATTGCCAGTCAATCCAGAGATGTGATTATTCCTCTTTACTCGGCTTTGGTGAGGCCACATCTGGAGTACTGTGTCCAGTTCTGGGCCCCCAGTTTACAGGAAGGATGTGGATGCATTGGAGAGGGTCCAGTGGAGGGCAACCAAAATGATTAGGGGGCTGGAGCATATGACCTACGAGGAGAGGCTGAGGGAGTTGGGTCTATTTAGTCTGCAGAAGAGAAGTGTGAGGGGGGATTTGATAGCAGCCTTCAACTTCCTTAAGGGAGGTTCCAAAGAGGCTGGAGAAAGGCTGTGCACAGTAGTGATTGATGGCAGAACAAGGAACAATGGTCTCAAGTTGCAGTGGGAGAGGTCCAGGTTGGATATTAGGAAAAACTATTTCACTAGGAGGGTGGTGAAGCACTGGAATGGGTTACCTAGGGAAGTAGTGGAGTCTCCATCCCTAAAGGTGTTTAAGTCTCGGCTTGACAAAGCCCTGGCTGGGTTGATTTAATTGGGATTGGTCCTGCCTCTGGCAGGGGGCTGGACTTGATGGCCTTCTAAGGTCTCTTCCAGCTCTATGATTCTAAGTGGTGTTTTCGTCCATCCTTCCGGTTGAAGGAAAAGGTCCAGGCAGGGATCATCGAACTGAGGAAGTAAATGCATGGTTCCACAGGTGGTGTCGGAGAGAGGACTTTGGTTTCATCAACCATGGGACTCTGTTCCAGGCACAAGGATTGTTAGGAAGAGATGGAATCCACCTAACCAATAGAGGAAAGAACATCTTCGTGGGCAGGCTTGCAAACCTAGTGAGGAGGGCTTTAAGCTATGTTCGTTGGGGGATGGTGACCAAAGCCCTGAGGTAAGTGAGAAAGTCGGACACCGGGAAGAATCACAAAGAGGAATGAGCAACAAAGGAGGACCCCTGATTTGGATGGAGAGGGAGGGTGATCAACTGGTTATCTAAGGTGTTTGTACACCAATGCGAGAAGCCTGGGAAACAAACAGGAAGAATTAGAAGCCCTGGCCCAGTTAAAGAACTGTGGATTTGATTGGAATAATGGTGACTTGGTGGGATGACTCACATGACTGGAGCACTGTCATGGAAGGGTATAAACTGTTCAGGAAGAACAGGCAGGGAGAAAAGGAGGAGGAGTTGCATTGTATGTAAGAGAGTAGTATGATTGCTCGGAGCTCCAGTACTTGAGGGAGAAAAGACTTTGAGAGTCTATGAGTTAAATTTAGAGGTGGAAGCAGCAGGGGTGATGTTATGGTTGGTGTCTGCTATAGACCGTCGGATCAGGTGGATGAGGTAGACAAAGCTTTCTTTGGACAACTGAGAGAAGCTTACAGATCGCAGGCCCTGGTTCTCATGGGGGACTTTAATCACCCTGACAACTTTTGGGAGACCAATACAGCAGTACACAGACAATCCAGGAAGTTTTTGGAGAATGTTGAGGATAACTTTTTGGTACAAGTGCTGAAGGAACTGACCAGGGGCCATGCTCACCTTGACCTGCTGCTCACAAACAGGAAGGAACTAGTAGGGGAAGTAGAGGTGGGTGACAACCTGGGAAGTAGTGATAATGAGATGGTACATTTCAGGATCCTGACCACGGGTATGTCTACACTTGCCCCCTAGTTCAGACTAGGGAGGCAAATGAAGCATACCGAAGTTGCTAATGAAGCGCGGGATTTAAATATCCCGCGCTTGATTAGCATATTCGCAGCCAGTCGCCATTTTAAAATGTCGGTCACCCGATTTAATTCGCCGCGTGTAGATGCGGTAGACTGATCCAAAACCCTTCCCTCGAATTAACTGTTACTCCTCATTGCTTCATTAGCAACTTCGGTATGCTTCATTTGCCTCCTTAGTCCAAACTAGGGGGCAAGTGGAGACATACCCCAAAGGAAGAAAGGAGAGTAGCAAAATACACACCTTGGACTTCAGAAGAGCAGACTTTGAGTCCCTCAGAGAACTGATGGGCAGGATTCCCTGGGATGCTTACATGAAAGGGAAAGGAGTCCAGGAGAACTGGCAGTATTATAAAGAAGCCTTATTAAAGGCACAGGAAGAAACCATCCTGATTTGCAGCAAGAAAAGCAAATATGGTAGGCGCCCAGATTGGCTTACCGGGGACATCCATGGTGAGCTTAAACACAAAAAGGAAGCTTACAAGAAGTGGAACTTGGACAGATGAGTAGGGAGGAGTATAAATACATTGCTCGAGAATGAAGGGGAGTTATCAGGAAGGCAAAAGCGCAATTGGAATCGCAGTTGGCAAGGGATGTGAAGGGTAACAAGAAAGGTTTCTATAGGCATGTTAGCAATAAGAGGGTGATCAGAGGGGGTTGTGGGGCCCTTACTGGATGAGGGAGGTAACCTAGTGACAGATGATGTGGGAAAAGCTGAGGTACTCAATATTTTCTTTGCCTCTGTCTTCACGGACAAGGTCAGCTCCCAGACAAATGCACTAGGCAACGGCGTATGGGAAGGAGGTGGACAGCCCTTGGTGGGGAAAGAACAAGTTAGGAACTATTAAGAAAATCTAAACATACACAAATCCATGGGCCCAGATTTAATGCATCTGAGGGTACTGAGGGAGTTGGCAAATGTCATTGCAGAGCCTTTGGCCATTATCTTTGAAAACTCGTGTAACGCTCCTCTCCACCCAATTACCTTCTTTAATGCCAATCTGCCTACAGGTTTCGGTGAACAAGTCTGGGTTCTTCTGGATCCCGCCACCCACTCAGCAGGGTGTATCTTCTTTATTTTTTCCTATGAATTTATTTGGCAGTGCCTCCATCCCCCTCACTCTTTCCTGGCAGGGTCACCAGGGCAGCTTGGGAGGAAAATTCTAACCACAGGGTAATCCCCACTTGCTTGCCAGATAGTTGGAGACTTCAAAAAATAACACCAACACATACAATATATTCAACACAATAATTATATTAAACAGGAGACAATTATAACATAACAGGGTAAAACACTATTTTTAGGTTCACCAGTGCCCACACTGCTAATACCCGTGACTTTCCCCAGTCACGTGACTTGATGTAGCAAATGTAAGATTAGTGTCCCGTTGGTATGTGTACTTTGTTGGGGCCCTTGATGACCTATGACCAAAAAATTCTTCTCTGCGGTGATTGAGCAGTGTGGCTGACTGGGTTCAGTACAGCCCAAAGGACTCACAAGCGGGAGAAGGTGGTAAAGCCCTCCACAGGTTTAATATGCAGCAGGTTATAAAATCCCCAAACCCTTACTCTCTGGCTTGCGGACACAGTTCAGGGAGTAGGGGGTCCCCAAAACGAATTCCCTGACTGACTGACTAAAAGATGGCGCACCCACAAACTCCATGAATGATCCTCCAGCTCAGAGATGACTGGACTCCTCAGTCACTGCAGAGGCTGATCTCTGCTGGCAGGGATCCTATTCAGGCAGGAATCAGGCTGCTTCGGTCCCAGGATTTCCCCTCACCACAAAGGGGTGCAGGGCTCAAGGTGCAGATTACACAACTATACTAAAATCCAAACTGTAGTCTCCTAGCCCAGCGCCCAGACACACACACAGCAGGCAGCAGCCCTGAACTAGCAGGCAGAGCAGAGCTGACCATGTGGTGACTGGTGTCACCTAGGGAGCTGGAGGGCTAACTCAGCCTGGCTGGGGAAGTTTCCCAGCAAACTCTACAAACTGGGAATCATCAGTGGAGAAGGAAAACCCAGCTGAGGGATCTTGCTTTCAGGTCCCTAGAGGCCAGTTCTCAGGGGGGACCCTGCATGCAGGCCTGGGGCTTACCCGCTCCCCACACTGCCAGTCCTGACCTTATTTCTCCCCTTTCCTGAACTCCCTGGGAGGGGCATCTCTGAGTTTGCCTTCGCTCTCCCTTCCTACCAAGGACAGTGCACCTCTCCCTGAGCTGCGAGCAGACAGAGCCCTGGGAATCTAGGTAATCTCCGTGGGGGTTACACTCGTGGAGATCAGGAGAGATCCTGGATGATTGGAAAAAGGCAAATATAGTGCCCATCTTTAAAAAAGGGAAGAAGAACAATCCAGGGAACTACAGACCAGTCAGCCTTACCTCAGTCCCCGGAAAAATTGTAGAGGGGATCCTCAAGGAATCCATTTTGAAGCACTTGGAAGAGGGGAATGTGATCAAGAATAGTCAACATGGATTCACGAAGGGCAAGTCATGCCTGACCAATCTGATTAGCTTCTATGATGAGGTAACTGGCTCTGTGGATATAGGAACATCAGTGGACGTGATATACCTTGACTTTAGCAAAGCTTTTGACACGGTCTCCAACAATATTCTTGCCAGCAACTTAAGGGAGTATAGATTGGATAAATGGACTGTAAGCTGGATAGAAAGCTGGCTAGACTGTCGGGCCCAACAAGTAGTGATCAATGGCTCGATGTCATGTTTGCAGTTGGTTTCTAGCGGAGTGCCGCAAGGATCAGTTCTTGGACCGGTTTTGTTCAACATCTTTATTAATGACCTAGATGAAGGGATGGATTGCACCCTCAGCAAGTTTGCAGATGACACTAAACTAGGGGGAGAGGTAGATATGCTTGAGGGCAGGGATAGGGTCCAGAGTGACCTGGACAGATTAGAGGATTGAGCCAAAAGAAATCTGATGAGATTCAACAAGGACAAGTGAAGAGTCCTGCACTTGGGACGGAAGAATCCCATGCATTGTTACAGGCTGGGGACCAACTGGCTACGTAGCAGTTCTGTAGAAAAAGACCTGGGGATTACAGTGGATGAGAAGCTGGATATGAGTCAACAGTGTGCCCTTGTAGCCAAGAAGGCTAATGGCATATTAGGGTGCCTTAGGAGGAGCATTGCCAGCAGATCCAGAGAAGTGATTATTCCCCTTTATTTGGCTCTGGTGAGGCCACATCTGGAGTATTGTGTCCAGTTCTGGGCCCCCCACTATAGAAAGGATGTGGGCGCATTGGAGAGGGTCCAGCGGAGGGCAACCAAAATGATTAGGGGGCTGAAGCTCATGACCTATGAGGAGAGACTGAGGGATTTGTTTAGTCTGCAGAAGAGAAGAGTGAGGGGGATTTGATAGCAGCCTTCAGCTTCCTGAAGGGAGGTTCCAAAGAGGACAGAGAAAGGCTGTTCACAGTAGTGATGGATGGCAGAACAAGGAGCAATGGTCTCAAGTTACAGTGGGGGAGGTCTAGGTTGGATATTAGGAAAAACTATTTCCCTAGGAGGGTGGTGAAGCACTGGAATGGGTTACCTAGGAAGGTGGTGGAATCTCCATCCCTAGAGGTTTTTAACTCTCGGCTTGACAAAGCCCTGGCTGGGATGATTTAGTTGGGATTGGTCCTGCCTTGGGCAAGGGGTTGGACTTGATGACCTCCTGAGGTCTCTTCCAGCTCTATGATTCTTTGATTCTAGAATGAGGAAGCTGAGCCAGTCCCTCTGTGGCCCCCGCCCTGCCAGCTACCCAAAGTGCTCCTGTAGTATGTCCAAATATTCCACCCTCACCTCCAAACATGTTCTAACAAACAAAGGGCAGGAGCTTCTCCTGGGGGAAAGCCAGCCTTTCCCTTAGCGGCAGAGGATTCCTGTACAGTGGGAGTGTGATTCTGATACATGAGGTTCAGTGGTTGTACTGCAAGAGGAGTTCATAGATGTTATGGTCAAAAAGGATCATCTGAAGTGATGTCCTGAATAATCCAGGCCATTAAACCTCATCTCTAACTTGTGTTTGGGCTACAGCTGATATTTTAAAAAGACATCCAATCTCACTATAAAGACTCAGAGGAATGGAGAATTTACCACAATTCTGGAGAAGCTTTTACGAAGATGGATCACTTCATTCGTACCTTGATTCCAGCACTCTTATTTCCAGGGTTCACATGCAGGACGCATACTTCATGCCAGCAGGGGTCTGGAGTCCCCATTTGCCAGGTAATAAACACATCTTTCTCCTTAACCTGGGGCAAGACTCCAGGCCTAGGAGCCTCATGTTGTTCTTAAATACCTCCAGGCATTACCGGCTAGCTTCCATCAAAAGAATCCAATTTGTATACCTGCATGGAAGAGTCACTTTAAGTGGTAAATAATGCCAAGGTTTCATAAAGTTAACACTTTAAAAACCAGCGTGTGGAGGGAGGGAGGTGAAGCAGTACCACTAGACCATTTAAACCCATGGCACCGTGGGTCTGACTCGCCTTCCACCAGGATAACACCATTGAACAAGATTCTCAGCTGGCATAAAGTAACAGAGCACCACTGTAAGTCTAAGTAGCTATGCTGCTGCACTGGAACTGTGGATCTAGCCCACAGGTTTTGAAGTAATGACTCAATTTACACCTCAAGTCAGATCAGAATCTAACGTACTGTCTCTACAGGCAGATTTCTTTTCCTAAAAAGTTGGTTAGGTTATGTGAATTACCCTCCCAACTGCTGTCACTCTCGTACTGCAGCACTTTACCTATATGGTGCCTATGGGATATTATCAATCAAGAGGTTTGTATCAGTTTGCCCTGCAGATGAGTAAACCACACCTAGTGACAAATACTGTCTCTTCCACTTAGTCAAAAATGGGATTCAGAGCCTGCTTCTTCGATCGGGGTCCCCCAGCTGGTGTGTGTTCTGGTGCAAAGTGGGACTTAAGCACTTATTACAGCTACAGACAATGAAATAATTATACATGTTTTAATAATTTGCCTCTCAGTTATAACACACTTCTGTCATGTCACAGACACTTGGCAAAGGTGTTACCCCAGTGGATGTTCAGATATTACTAAATAAAACATAGGCAGGACTGACCACATCCTCCCTATGAGTGAGAGAGAAAGAGTGTGCACCCAGAGGGAGTGTAAAAACATGGATTCCCGCCAACAAAATACTAAGGTTCTCCATTTAGAGATGTTGTGTGAGCAATGGTAATGTAACCCTTCCCCCATCGCATCATCAGTGTTCTTCAGACATGACTTTGAGGAGGAAAAGAGTAGTTCACATTCCATGTCTGTGTCCAATGGACTCTCACTTGCCCCTGGGACTTTGGCTGACAATCATTAAGGTGAACTGGCCCTCTAGCTGAGCCCCACATTCTACAGCAACACATGTCACCAGCCACTGGCCAGTGGACAAGGATAACCTGACCATCACAAAAAGGGTGAGAGGAGAAAGAATGTAGGAACTCTTATAAAGAGGGTGTATCATTTTTTACTTCATCATCATCATCATCATCATCATCCTCCCCACCAAAAGTCTTTTGTTCCATTTCCTCACAAGATCTCTTACGTCTCAGGCAAATCCAATGTTTACCAGAGAAACTGGCCACAGCCTGTGCTCAATTCTCCCCAAACACAGTACCTTTCTCCTGTGGAGAATGCATTCTTCCTGCCCCGTTCTGAAGCTGTCTTTCAGCCTCCCAGTCTTCCTGCCTGCTACCTCTCGTACTCTGCTCCTTTTTCCTGGAATGAGCCAATGTTTGACTTGAACTGACTCCACACCCTTCCCACTGCAGCAGTTTCTGAGAGGATTGGTTAGTTGGAGTCAGCTGCTTGGTTTCTTTATTTCTTTTTTCCCTGGTGTGGCAGTTCATATCATCACACTGTCTAGTCAAGTTTGGACATCTATAAGCAAAGATGCCAGATTTGTAATGTTGACACCTGCCTCTTAGAAACAGGATCAACGCACATGTTTCACACTGGCCACTGAGTATCCATTGGGTGGTAAATGGTGATCGCCTCAGGCTGGACAGAAACCAGTAAGAATTTCTTTCCTACTACCAAGCCTGCACCATTCAGTCAAATATTTGATTGAATTGTGAATGATTAAAATATTCTGATGAGGAGGCCATATAAACTCTTGAGAAGCAGCATGATTTAATGAATGAAGCACTAAACTGGGACACTTGAGATGTCATTCAGTTCCTAGGTCTGATACCAACCTGCTGTGTGTGACATTGGCCAAGACACTTCATCCCTCACCCTTTGTCTACTTAAACTGTCAATTGTTTGGAGGAGAAACTGGATATTACTATGGATTTGTTGGATGCCTAGCACAATGGGACCCTGATCTCATTGGGAGCTTCTGGTGTTCCTGCTAATAACTCCATCAGCACCACCATTACCACCTGAATAAATAGAGACATCAGTATATCAAAGTACATTTCGGTCTTGCATTTTATCTCTCACACTTTCCATGAATTAGGGAAAGGAATGAAAATGACACATGATCTGTGAAAGAAGAGGAAAGGAAACAAAAAAAGAAAATAGTCGTGAGATGATTCCTCACTCTCCAAAAAAGTTTTTTATTTAAAATAAATAACACCAGGAATAACAGTTCTTAGTACCTAAATAATATTAACAAGCAGGACCAGATTTTTACATTGTACTATTAAACCTGCAGACCCATTCATTGATCATCAAAACTCATATGACCATAAACAATTAGATGCACAATTACTAGAATTGCAAAAGTAAATACCTATTTGCAGGTAGAATGGGTTGCATCCAGTGGATACTCGAAACTGACACATCCAGAGATTTTATACGTGAATTTTTAAGGCCATTTTGTAAATACCAGAGTGCTTAGGATCTCTAACCAACATATAACATGTTTTAGGAGGAGCTCTATTCTGATCTCACATGTGAATATACATTGCCAGACCAGGGCAGACCAACTTCAGTCAAAAGTTGATTTGACTACACATACTGCAAAACGTACACATAGCTAAGATGAGAATGAGAATGCGTCAACACAACACCCTAAACTTGAAATAAGATACTTAATTTGTGCTATGCAAATTGCGTATCTTATTTCAAATCTATTTCAAAATAGCTTATTTTGAAATTTGGTGATGTACCCACCACCAAATTTCGAAATTACACGCTATTTCAAGCCATCCCTTATCCCTTGTGCAATGAGGTTTACTGGAATGGCGAAATAGCACGCCCGTTATTTTGTTATTTCCATGTAGTGTTGACATACCCTTAGATGTTTTCTTAGATCACATTCTAGTGCTACTGAAGATAGTCTGACTAACTTCAATAGGACCAGGATGAAGAACAGTGTTAAAATGTTGAGTTAGCATAGGAACTGTTAACAAGTTCAACATAAGAAACAGTTAACATTTTGCTTTTCATTCAGAAATCCCAGGCAGAGGGTGACATTCCTAAATTCCCAGAACTGTTTTGCCACTAGTGTCCTGTATTAAACTATACATTTAATAGCTACCACAGAGCTCTTCTAAATACCAGGAAACCTAGGGTTACACCAAGTTTAATTTAGGGAAAGAAACCTCCCTAAAGGATACTAAATGACTTCAACTACTTCAATGACCTCCTTCCTTTAAGATCAACAGTGTATTTGAAGGTTTGTTTTTGTTGCTTTATTTTTAAAGCTAAACTTTATCAAACCAGCCATTTCAGAATGTTGTGTTTCAGGGTGCATCTATACATCAGGGCTTAACTCGAAATAAGCTACGCAAATTGAGCTATGTCAATTGCGTAGCTTATTTCAAAATAGCTTACTTCGAAACAGAGAGCATCTACACAGCACTTATTTCAAACTAGAGCACTCTTCTTCCAACTTCCCTTATTCCTCATACAATGAGGGTTACAGGAGTCGGAGTAAGAAGTCCTCCAGCTTGACAGTATTTCGACATTATTTCGAAAAAACCACCTGTTGTGTAGCTGCTGACTAAGTTATTTCAAAATAACGCTCGTTATTTCAAAATAACATTGTTGTGTAGACGTACCCTTAGACTCCTGGAAGTTTTGAATAAACACACTGAGACCCAGTATAAAGTAAAAAGCTAAGCGCTTTACTGAATACTCACTATCTGACAACATGTGTGCATAAAGCTAAGGGCCCAGTCCTAAGAGATGTTGAGAGCTTTGCAAAAGGTGGTGCGTATCCTCATCTCCCAGGTAGTTAAGATGTATGGGAGAACCTCAAAGGAGGGAGCTGCTAAAGGCCAAAAGCCCATAAAACTCTGTACACCTTAAATAAAAAGATATAAAGCCTGAGCTAATATAAAGAGAACTCCAGCACTGAAAGGTAAGTGGCATAAAATCTCAGTTTTGCAGTGGAAAAGATACACAAAGCAAGCATTTGGCCACAATTAAAACAAACCATTTCTGTACAGCTAAGATGCAAAACACAGAATTTTACATGTACCCTTTAAATAAAGAGTAAATTCATACATCTCTATTAGACTTCCCCAAAATGTGCTGCTTTACCATTTAAAATTGTGTTCTGTGTCATATAAGAGCCTTTTTCTAGCCAAACTTCTTCTTTAGTACTCCAGTTTTACCTCAGTGTAGCAATGTTAGCTTCAATAGAGTCACTCCCTATTTACACCAGCAAAACTGAAAGAGGGGGAAAAAAGACCCAAAACTCTAGGAAATCCTGAACTATACAAACCCCTTGAAAAACTGGTCCCAGATTTTAAACGAAAATTAGTGCATGCTGGGACAGGATATTTTGGGCGTTGTAGGGGCCAATTCTAGAAGGTTACAGATTACCTCCTAGGAAGAGCTGAGCCCCTCATCTTCAATGGACTACAATGTTTAAGGGCTTTACAGATAAGGACCTTGAAACAAATCCAGAATCAGGCAAGGAAAAGTAATGGAGCAGTGATTGATGTGCCCTGAGCTATCCTGGCTTAACAAGTGGCTCGCAGTGAGTTGGACCAATTGCAGCTTTTTCCTATCAGAATGATTTTCATTCTTCCTTGGTTGAGTTTGAGCCATTTCATTTCATCTAGGGTCTAATTATGCCCAGAGAGTAGCCTTTTCACATGCATTCAATCTTATCTATTTCTTTTCTGTATGAAATACCTTTGATTTGTCATCCCAATGAAACAGATACAATGACCTGTAGACCTGAAAGCTTTACAGCCCATGTGGGAGGTGGGTAAGGATTTCACTACACATAGCATGGCACTGAATTAAAGGACTTACACATTTTCAGATGGAAGTTAAAAGGCATTTTGCAAATAATAAAGACAGAAATGATCTATAATAATTATCTCTTTAAGAGAGGTCCCAAGCCACAGTCAGATCAACTCTGACATTTGTCATCTTTGCTCATGCCTGATTCAAAGCCTTAGTGTCTGGGAACAGATTAACAGAGAGAAAATGTGGAGCCAAATTCTGGGCAGGCATAACTTAATATAGAATTTGGTTCTTGCAGTCTGGGTAAATGAAGACTGAGGTATGGTAACAGCCTACAACTATCTGAAGGGTGTTCATACCTGTGATAAATTGGGTATAACTAGGAATGGCAGAAAGAAAGAAACATTTAGGAAAAACTTCCCGATGGTGAGATCTATAAGAATGTGAAACATTCTCCTTAAAGAAATGCTAAAGGGTCATTACTTGAGACTTTAAAACTCAATTGGAAAGAACACAATGAAATGTAATGTATGGCATGTAGCACTGGCAGGGAGATGGACTGGATGATCTAACAGGTCTTTTACATTACTAGCATTCTGTGTCCAGGTACAACCCATTTAATCCCAGGTCAGTCATTTATTATGACAGAGAAGTGTAGTAGAAAGACATATATTCTACTGAGGAAAACAGTATTTTATTATGCCAGCCCAACTCAGTGGACAGGCAGTGAAAACATTCTTTCATTTTGTACCATTAGCTCAGCCAGGCCACTGCAATGTAACATTCTGTCACTTTCTAGGGCTTAGCTCATTTACAAAAATGTGCCGTTTTACCGAAATTAGCAGAGAGAGTATTGCACTTTGAGAGCTGCTGCAGCATAACTATTTGTCAGTAGATTTATGTAATGGATTGTTTTCCTGCAATCCAGGATAAGGAAAATACTTAAACAATTACTGCTGTGGGGAGTGTGGACAAGGCAGTAATTACCTTCCACAGTGTTAATAAACCTCAAGGCTACAGGCCAAAGTGTATTTACACTAGAGGAGATGTATTTGGTGATTATATAGGACATTTTAAGATGGAAAGAGGTCAGGAAGCCCCTCTAGGTCTGTTTCCTTTGTTAACAGTTGTTCCTCTCTATAGCTGTTTCCAACATTTTTTTCCAAGCACCTTTTCAATCCTGACTAGTTGCTCCTTTTGCGTCACTTAATGATTTATTCAATACACTAACTATGCTCTGAAAAGAAGCTTTTCCTGGCCCTTCCATTGCTTGCTTGTGCCCCTTTCCCTCTTCCTTGACTTGTATCCATAAAGCTTTGCAGCACAAACCTCCTCCATTCCTTGTTTTTGGGGAGTTTGGGGGGGGGGTTGTTTTGTTTTTTGTTTGCTTGGTTGGTTGGGGTTTTTTGGGTCATTGAGGTCCCTTTAGTTACTGGTTCACCAAATTCAAACTTGTTTAGGCCTTTAACTTACTAAATTTATATATTATTCAGTTTGTACCTTCGCGAATGGCCAGGAGTGTTTTCAATATTCCAAATGGGGCCTCACCAGGTCTCGCTGTTTAGGAAACATTTGCACAGTTGAGAACAGACCTTGTCACAGTCATTTCACACCTGCAGCAGCTACAGAAAGAGAAATTGCTGTTGAAATCTACATTTGGGGCCTAATTCTCTTCTTCCTAATACCAAAGTGAACCTGGGGCAGTGTCACTGAAATTAGCAACATAACTCTGGTTTAAAATTAGTATAGCCATTAAATCTATACTATGGCTACATGGTGCCACTTACTGATAATCTGCCTGTGCATTAAGTTCCTTTGTTCTACCAACCCCAATGTAACCTATGGCAGGGCAGTATAACTCCACTGGCTACTTTCCAGAGCATTTTCTGCAAGCCCTTGAGGACTTGTTGAAAATAATCTCCATGAGATTGTTACAGAAGTCTCCTAATCAGTATCTTGACTGTTCCCACATAAAACTCCATAATATATGTGTATAATTTGGAAACTCTTATGACCATGTAAAGCAAATATGAACTGAAATCAGCCACAATTTACAATAATTGCTTAGAAATAAAAGCAAACAACAGAACGTCTGATATACTATAGGGTAGCTTGTCTAAACCCTGTTCACGCTGATAAGCATGTGCACTTATTTATACAAATGCTCCCATTAAAGTGAACTGGCATACCCATGTGAGTGAATACGTGCCAGAGACAGAGTCCCTACCACCCAAACTTGATCCTACTGAAGACAAAAAAATTCCTATTGATTTTGATGGAAGCATCGTCAGACCTCATTTCGATTTTCCAATATTCCTGAGCTGCATTTGGACCTAGTGCAAGTTGCACTTCCCTGATTTAAAGACTCCTGCCCTAACTTATGATGTTGGAACTGCTGGTGGAAATTGCCTTATGCCAGTAGATAACTGGTGAGGCAGAGTTCAGCTCCATCATATTCCACCTGCTCCCAGACTGCCTTCAACACACTTTTTCTCTCCCACACTAGGAATCAAGAGAACAGCTATATCCACCAACTCCATGTCAGCAGAGATTCTCTTCTGCAGCAGGAAATCTTCATTGGAAATGTCCAATTGATAATGCAAAGTAACCTTAGCAGACCAGAGAATCTGGCTTCTCATGTCTAGACCAGGAAAGTGCTTGAAAGCGAGATGACGACTATATGGACCTAGCAAATGGCTGCAGGATGCCTGAACTTATTCAATATGCTGCCCCCCAAGCTCATTTTTACTTTAACAGAGTTAAACCAATTTACATCATGTGAGGATCTAGCCCAGAGCCTTTACATAAAGAGTAGCTTTGATATAAACTAAACGAGGCACACTTATGGGAGATATGTCGTACAGTAAAACGGTATTAAAAGGAATTTGACCTGTATTTAAGAGGTATATGTCTTCCTGATCTTCTACCATCATAAAGCTTCCTATACATTCTCATATATTCACACAATAACTGTGGTTCCCATTGTGTAAAAATATCTTGGCTTAAAGCCTTGATGTTTATTATTGCCTTGTCCACACTCCCCACAGCCGTTATTGTTTAAGTATTTCCCCTAGTTGGGGATTGCAGGAACAGAATGCATTATGTCCATTGACTAACTAACCCTAGCTGTGATAGCAGAAGCATGTAAGAGTTTCAGGGTCAGTTTGGCAAAACCCAGCTCATTTTGTAAAGCAGTTAGCTCCCCTTAAAGCTAACAGAACTTTCCGTTTGGGACGCTTGGTTGGATAGAGTGTTTTCCCTGTCAGTTGAGCTGGCATAATGAGGAGACATTGTTTTCCTCAATTGAGATCCCATTCTGACACCATTTGCCCATTCTGTAAGGTCATCGGGGGATCCAGTGTGAGCCTGACTCCTTTCTCTTCTCCCCCCCTATATTTCTTCTGCCTACCCTGGGACACTTATGTCTGTCTCTGGCATCTGTCCTCCTTTTGTGAGTGCACCAATGCACAGAATACATTACACTTTTTAGAAATGTGCTGTCAATAAATTACCATTGCCATGTCTTCAGTGCCCTGCTGTTTCCTTCACTGACCTCATGCTCCTTATGCACTTGAAACATTTCCCATTATCTGTCAACCTCCTGTGCAATCTTCTTTTCATTCTCTGCCTTTGCTTTTCTTATCACTTTTTTGCACTCTTAATTCCATTCTGTAATGTGTCTAGGCCTCTTCTATACTAATATTTTATAACTTACAAGTCTTTCTTACCCTTGATTATTCTTTACACATCCTTGTTCATCTGTACAGGTCATTTTTTTCTATGCGTAGAGTTCTATTTCTGCATGGCATGCATAGCCCTGGGGCATACATGCATTTATCTTAAACATTGCCCTTTTGTCCTTCCACTTCATTCCAAATGTGAATTGCTGAAATTCATAACACTTCCTCAACAGCCAGCTCCTTTGGGCCTGCAGCTCCCCACAGAGCAAGATAACCCCTGTACCATCATGGCCCATTTGCATATCACTACAGTTTCTAATACTTCCATCCTCACAAGGATCAGGAAGCCAGTATAAAATAATTCAATGCAACCATCTAAGTGGGAGAAAGGAAACAATGATGGGGGAATTCAGGCACAGACCCTCATCTGATATAAATCAGAATGCAATGAAGCTATGTCAGCATACAGCAGGTGAGATTCTGGACCTCAATTTTTGCCATGTCACTTAGACATATGTATCAAAGGAGACTACACCTCTTAATTTTTGCTGAATGAACACTTTCTTCCCCAAGGTCTGGCCACTGCCTGGGCTCATCTGATACCAGAAAGTAGAACAACTTGTGGAAATTTAAAGATCCAAAATATATAAAACTTAACCTGATTTTTTGACCTTGCACACAGTTCTGAGTGAACGTTCGGGGGGGGGGGGGGGGGGAAATCTATCAGAGTTGGAACAAAATTGAAAAATTTCTTTCATTTCTAGTAATGCTGGTGATTACTTATAACAATAGAAAGGACAGCAATTTGATATGGAAATGTCATTTGAAGTTACTGGTGTCCTTCTAAATTAGTGACATTTCACAATTTTTACTGATTACAAATCATATTAATTTAATTCATAAAAATTAAGTCCTCCGATCCACAGCTTTCATTTCACTGGACTCATATTTCCAACTAACACATCTTTTCCAGTGGCTGAAGATGGAAGCTGACTATAATTTGGTTTAAAGAAGTCATTTTTAACTGAACAGAATAGCCTTTCAGTAAAAAAAAAAAAAAATGAAAAGAAAATTCCATATTTTCACCTTTAGGAAACATGGCAAAATATTATTTTTCCCATTTCACCAGCCATGAAAATTTGCCTGCCTTCCTATAATTCTTCCTGTGATTACTTTCCTCTATTCACTTCATATGGTCTTATAATTGTAGTTAAAACCTATACAGTCTGCTGAAATTTGTGAACATCATTAGAAATGCAGCTACAGTGTAAAACCTACACACACTGGGATTTACAAATGATTCTCATTTTCTATGTAAACATTGTAGAGGCCATATTGATCTTTCTTTTCCAAAACATTATATCACTGTTAATAAGAGACTGTAACTATGCAAAATAATGACATATTAGCTTAAATAATGCCAGCAAATTGCAAAGTTTAGCATAAAAATTGAAGGTCATTAATAGAACACTGGTGTTTCATTCAGAATCATGCATAATATAGCAGTGCATCTGCTAAGCCCAAGCTCACATCAGATACTTTAAACTTATTCTGTGGACATGAGGACTGATCTTTGAAACAGTTTTGGATAAAGCCCTCAAATATCCTGAGACACGTGCTCCATGTTTTTCCCTTTCCTCCTTTCATCCTCATACACAGGAACTGTGTAATTGATCAGATCAAAGGTTCATTTTGTCTGGAATCTGATCTTAAATAATAGTCAATGATGGCTTGCTCTAAGAAAGGCATAAACTTCTTTTCATGCTCAGCAGCATAATGCATCACATTGTACACTATCATATCCTAGAAAGAAATCTTTTTTGACCACATTTGCTGATCAGATTATGCTCTGAAGCACGAGGCTTGATAACCCCTATCATTTTTGCCCTAGCTAATATAACTGGAGATCCACATTGGGCAGACATCTTCACTAACCTGTCTGCTATGTGGCATCTATCCCCTTTTCCTGGGAAACTACTGTCCAATAGCCAGCTTTCTCAATTGCATCTGTACATGATTAATCAGTATGTATAGCTCTACATTTGTAATTCCTGGAATGTGAATTCTGGTGCAAAAATAGAGAGAGATTTCTTTACAAGAGCTGGTTAAAAAATGGGGGGGGGGGGAAATCACAAACACACACACACATGCAAGAGAAGCGAAGTTTCAGAATTGCTTCCATTTCACATAAATCAAAATGTATCCTTTTGTGTGTGAGTATATGAATGTCGTGTTTTCTTGTAAATTCTTCTGTGTCATTTCCAAATATTTTCATATACTAAAACCCACATTTTCGTATTTTATGTCAGGTTTCCATTACAGAAAAAAAAATTATTTTCAAAACCATTTTGATAAAATTTCAACAACATTTTGATAAAAAGACCAAGTGAAAAAACTTAAGGAAAATTTTGCAAAACATAGAACGTTGCATTTTTAAAAAGCCTACTTTTTGACAAAAAATGACAAAAAGTTTGACAAGTTCTAATTTTGAGAAATGTGGGAAACAGTAAGGCTGTTAAGTAGTAAGCATGAGCTATCATGGGTTGGCCTGAAAAACCAGGAACTTGGGCTCTGCTATACTGGATCAGAACCAAGTTCTGTCTGGTCCAGTATTCTGTATCCAATACTAGAGTGCACCATGTGCTTCAAAGGAAGGTAAAAGAAACACTACAGTAGCCAGTGTATGATAATCTTTCCCATAAAGGTCTCATCCTAATAGTTAGGAATTAGGAAGCATAAGGTAGCAGCATGAGAATTACCAGACTGGGTTAGTATCAGGTCTGGTAGAGGCCAGAACTATATGGATCTCAGGTCTGATAGAGTATGGCAGTTCTTATGTCCTAATTTCATAGCCTTTCCAAATGGTGTGTGACCATCTACTATTATATATCTTGGATATTTTTGTTATCTTTATAAACACACAGTTTCCCATTGAACCTTGCTAAATTCTTTCCCTCAACAGCATCCTGTGGCAATGAAGCCCACAGTTTAATTATGCATTGAGTGAAAAAGTATTTCCTTTGATTAGTTATAATATTCCCTTGTACCTATTAACCAGAGGACAGAAACTTCCAATCTACCAACTCTAGATCATTCATTATTTTATGTACTCTTATTTTATCCCCTCTTATTCAACTCCATTTTCTATCTCTCGTCGAATCAGAGCTATTTCATGCTCCTTATCAGCTCTCTCTGAACACCATGGTAAGAAAACTGTCCTTAAACTATCAGGGTTAGGTCATGATGATCTAATTAAGAATAGTGTTTCCTTCTTTTATCTCAGGAAATATGAAGGGGAGGCTCTGACAGAAAAGTTCACATTACAAGGAACAACGGTCTCTATATTGGAAAAGAGTAGACTACATGGCTAAATACTGGTACTGTATAGCCATGCTGAAGGCCATTCTCATAAGTATCACTTTGGAGTTTCCAGATGGAGAGAGTAGAATTAGTGGCTCAGATTAGACACTCCTAGAAATTGTCCTTTCATAATGTAAAGCTTAGACTAACTCCAAAAGGGACACAGAATTGCTTTGTAGCGCAAGGAGAGAGTAAATAAACTCTTTTGTTGTTACAATGAATGAAGAATCGATCTGTGCGTTTTGTTTTTTCCCATATACATTTCCTTACACTTGTTGCATATAAGCTTTTGGCAGATTTTTTAAAATATTTTCCATGAATAATATTGATGTTTATTCTAAGCATTTTTAATTTTAAGCTATTAAATTTTCATCATTGTGAAAATGGTGGATTTTAAGCGTGTTTTGAAATGAGCTATTTAAATTTTTGCCATTGCAGGAAATTATGGGGGGTCAGACAATAATTATTTAGTGACGATAGATGTTGAATTCCAAAAGTTAAAGCTTTATAACCATTAACATACAAACTATCAATGTCATGTGTCAAAATATATAAAGTAAATATCCTCAAATCTGCCACCGGTTATAAAACTTATGGGCACTCACTATTGACTACAGGTGTCTGAAGCACAGGCATTCTCCTTCACAAAGATTCTGAGATTTGAAATCTGACATTCTGAAGCAGAGACAAATCAGAAACATATCAAAATTCTCTGTGAAGGGATTGTTTTAAAAGTTATTTTGGATCCTTAAATTGTTTTTAGACAAAATCAAAATGTTTTATTTTTATTTCAGCAATCTTTATTTTGTGATAAAATTGAACGCAAGGAAAAGTCATTTCAAAATGAAGACTCAAAACAATGTTGAAATGCGATGTTTGTAAATGAGGAATAGGGTTCTAGCTGAGTTTCTTCAACTAGCTCTACTATTGATCTGATTCCATCTGGTGACCTAGGCTGTAAGAGGGCTTATCACCACAGGCAATCCCCTGAACCAGCCAGTCTCCCTACTTGTTCTACTTGCAAAGCTTTTGATTTAGTAATCTTTTCATTGGCCTTCTGATCAAGTGATCATTAGCAAATTCCCTACTGCCAATGTATTCCCATTGCTGCCTCAAATTCTCAACTGTACTTCATTCATAACCTGGGACCTCCACATCTTATTTTATGTATTAAGCTCCCCGTTCCCTTACTTCCCCTGCAGTCTCTTGTAGATATGCTGTACAAGATGCACTGCCCTATTCCTTATTTACTCAGCCTTCAATTTCAGTTTCATCAGCAAATGTGGAGATCAAGCTGTGCTCTACTAAGGATCGCAGACAAGGTGCTCTTCGGTCATCTTTAATATCATTGTGGTTCTTCTGCTAAAGGATTTGTGTGCATTGAACAAAAAGCTGGGGGCATGATTGTCTCTGAATTCAGATTGTTAAATGTTTAACAAGCAGGCTGACATTCCAAAAGCAGGAATATCTGATCTCTCCCCTTCGCGGAAGGGGAATTTGGGAGGGGGGGGGGGGACATATAGCACTGACACCTGTGCACCTGTATTTTGTCCTGTCTCAGTAACCCCCTCTCCGAGGAAGTGAAGTCGTAAGGTCCTGTTCTGGTAACAATGACGAGAAACTGATGAAGAGCTGTTTTACAGCCTTTTCGCAAACCTGATGTCCTGTCTGTGTCTGGAGGGCAAATATAAAACTTGTTTTTCAGTGTGCCAGAAGGAAGTACAAGTAATTAGTCCTTGCCAGGCAATTCACACATGAGGTTAATCAAGCTCCTAGCAGACTGGATGTTTAGCAAGCAGAGTGTTTAGCAGGAGGAGGAGGTGGTCAGCAAAAGTATAGCCGGGGAGTGGTTGTGAGCCTGTGTGTGGGTATTTGCAAGACAGGAGTACGGGACACCTATGTCACAAGATCCACCCACCACTAAGGATGCCTCCCCCAGTCCTCTCTTGGCAGGCCTGCTGATGGGACGTGTGCGGGGGGAGGAGGTGCCAGAATGGGGGAACAAAGAGGGCAACTGCCCCAGAGCCCAGTGATTCAACTGCTCCGGGCCCTTTAAATAACCACCGGAGTCCTGCACAGCCCACTCTCAACAATACTGGGAGGGATGCAGTCTGGGCAGTGCCGAGGGCCATTTGCCCCAGCTCCCTCCCTTCCCTTCCACTCAAGGCCCCACTCCTCCCAGGAGCACGGAGCCACCTCACTCAGCCTTGCCTAGGGGTCTAGCAAGTCTGTGAGCTCACCTGGTTCTGGTGAAATTAGCTCCTGCCAGGTGCCACTGTCTCTCCACCCATCACCCTGTGGCCTCTCTCATTCCAAGAGTTTCAGGTTCCTTATTGTGACTTGGCCCTCCCCTTCCAGGGTATCAGTCTTTCAGGGTGAACTGTCCCAGACAGTCTGCACTCCACTGTTTGATTCTCGCCGCTTCCCAGGAGCTGGTAGGGGAACCCAAACCCTCTTCTCTGAGTTCCAGCTCAGGGATCTGCTCTTCAGCAGCCAAAGTCCACACACTCTTACAGCTTGCTGCTTTCCCCCTGAGCCTTTCCTGTCTCTTTGGCTCTCTTCCCTCTCTGGGTTTGCCAGCTCAAAATTCCTCCTCTCAGGGAGTAACTGTAGACTATTGTCTATAGTCCCAAGCATGCCTCCCTTCAGCCAGGCAGTAACTGCCAACTGCTTTCTTGAAGCCTCTTCCAGGACATCCCACCACAACCCACAATAACGGGCTGCCTCTTTTTAGCTGCAGTCTCCAGTCTATAGTTCTTAGCTTGTTGCTCATTTGCTTTGTTCTTTAAACAAGGAGTGTTAGAGTGATCCTGCCTGTAGCTAAGAGGACAACATTTGAGATCAGACGAGGCCATCCAGTTTCTCCTTTTGACCCTAAAATCCATAAATCTATTACATTTCTTTTACAGACATTGGGCCAGATTGTGCATCTCTTACTCACACTAATGAAATGCAATCTCACTGCAGTTAATAGGACTGCTCAGGAGAGTAACTTCTCAGCACTGTGAATAGATGGTTCACAATCTGACCCACAGAGAGCAGAATGAAAGGGGTTTATGAAAACTGTGAAACTTTTGAAGTTCATGTTCCTGTTTTGTTGGAATATTTTCTTACATCCATTGCTGTATGATACATAAAATTGCAGAAAAAAAAAGAATGTGCAGTAATTTTCATTTGTGTGCAGAAGTAGAAGCATGTTCAGGAACAATATCCCAATCAAAGTATCTTTGGAGCCAGTGAATGATTTTCAGTTGAAAGGTTATTTACAATGGGCCCGATTTTATTCCCCAATTAAACCAATGGGACTCTTTCCATTGACTTCAGGAGGCTGTGGATCAGGCCCTAGCAGGTGTGTAATCTCCCAGTATTTTAGTAGTAAGTCAGCATTTTCTTTATTATATCTGTGAGTTTTGTTTATCAATGATGTATGTTTCTGAGATGGCACATTTTCCCTCTGCCTCATACCCGCCCACGTATACATATTGTTCTTTACACTAATGATTTCAAGACCAGAAAGAATGATAGTGTTAACTACAGGAGGAACTAGATCTTCTCTAAAACACTTCTTAGTCTGCCTATGTCCATTTGACACATTTTTTTCCTCTCTCTCTCTGCCTCTCTCTCTTCAAATAGGACCGGTCTTTCTAATATCCTTAATGCAGAGTGAATAGTTTCTTCTTCCACATGTAGTCCCTCTGAAGTCAAGGAGACTACTCATGGACAAAGGTGCTACTCAGTATGAAAAAGGCTCTCAGATCCTGGGCCATAGTATTGTGTGTGTTTACAGGGCTTTACAATGGTATGGCAAGCAAAGAGCAGAACGTCTTACAGTCCTAGGCCCTGGCTCTGTCATGTGATCACAAAGGTAAACCCTCACCCACGTATGGAGTTCTGCTGAAGTCAATGGGGGACTAGGGACTTAGCTACATCTGCACAGGGCAAGTTGCAAGATTGGGATATTAAGGTACCAGGGGTACAGGACAAAACCAAACTTGATTTATGTAGCAATAGTGGAATTTACACTTAGATTTCTTCACAGACAAGAGGGATATTCGGGGGATTTTAAAGAAGAAATAGGAGGATTGGTGGCATATATTAGTTAGCAGGATGTTCCATTAAATATGTAGGCTCATTACATTATTTTAATTATTGTTATTAATATTAAAATGAGTGTTCACCTGCACTTTACCTCTCATTTTGATTAGGGTGAAGAACCACAGAAATAAAAACATGGTGGACCCAGTTCTGATCTCATACTAATTTGACAGGACTTTAACTCCAATAACTTCAGGGGTGCTACTTCTTATTTAGAAAAGCCACAGTCCAGCAAGGAACCCAAACATGTAAAACTTTAAGCATATAATGCTTAAAGCTTAAGAACTTTTCTGGATCAATATTTTTTGGTTGCAGAAGTGAGAGGAGACTCAGGCCTGGATACTCCAGCCAACACAACCTCACTTCTCATTTGTCTCACTTTTATAACTTTGAAATTCTTCGTTCACTTTGGTAATAATGTAAAGTATCAACTAAAAATTGCAATGCATGCATTTCATTTGAGTTTTATTGCCTTAACAGACAGCATTAGATTACAAAAGAGGACATTTTTCTTCTCAGTTTTAGCTTATTCTTATGATTTATGATTAGATACAGCAAGAGTTCATAAACTTCCCTGACCTGCTGACAGTTTTTACAAGCTCCTTGATTTATTTCCATCTTAAACTTAACAGCTTTCATGTGACTGATATTCCTGGAGTCCTGGCGTGGCTGCAGCTCAGACTGTGAGAGCTCCTCTAATCTCCATGTTACTAATTTAAATGAAGTCTTGGGCTGTTGTTTAAAAAAGACATTCGTCATCTCGCTGAGGTTTACAGATCCTCTTGAAATGTAATGTCAGACACTTCTGAGATATGGCTTCTCTAAAGCCTTCTGATACTGAGTGTTGTAAGGCATGCCAAGGTCACTTGAAAATGCCAAAGACAAAATGTTTTGCAAAATAGTAGTAGAGGAATTCCTAAGAAACTAAACTGCACTGAGGACATTTAGAAATGATTTTATACCATCTGTGAGTACATTTCGAAGACAAATCTTGTACTGCGGAGGGAAGGAATTGGCGGGGGGGGGGGGGAAATACATTTGAATCTAGAAAAATCCATGCACAGTCACCCAGCCAACAGCTATGAGTTCCTGATAAAAAAGCCAACACAGAGAGCGATAGATAGTCTCACAGTTGCAAGGGTTGCAGCATCAACAGTTTCCCAGTGTGCTCCCAAACTGCTCGGTTAACTCAGGCTGCTCTTTCAGCAAAGATGCAGCTGGCACTCTCTTTTCACTGTGCTCTTTCCAAATAAAAAAAGGTACATTTTGTAAAAACAAAGACCCAACTAGAGAGAGAGAGAGGTGGGTGGTTCCACAGCTCACATATCCAGCCACTGAAAAGATGAAAAAAGAGAGAGAGATTCCCCCCCGCCCCTTTAGAGCATTTAGAAACTGGCAAATAACATTAAGGTAGATGGAGGGATATCGAAAGAAGGTGACTGGAACACCATCATGTCGTAGCTTAGATATTGGATGGGGACAGGTGAAAGAGAACAACACTAATACATATTGCTTGGGCTTTGTAGGTTCTCAAGTGAATATGCCCAGGTATTTGAGGTCAACTGTGATCAAGCCTTAGAGGAGAGAAAATTGCTTTTGTACTATTTGTGAATCAGATAAAAAATGACAAGCAACACTTGCTTATGACACACTAGGGATATAAGTACGGATTGTCCAGATCACATGATTAATTAAACACTTCTTATTTTTGCTGAAGAAAATGTAGCTAGTGTTGCTGGCAACACGCACATAGCACTAAATAAATGTTACATACACTAGCTTGTCAGAATTTGTAAAAGAGCAATTGACATTTGCTTTACTGTCAAAATATCAGCCTACGAGTTTCCTCTCTTTGGAAGGAGAATCTGGGAAATAAGAGATACATATACAGTGCAATACCTTCAAATTACAAATGCCATAGAAAGTTGAGATCAGAAATTATGTCACTTTTTGTCATAGTCTCTATATGCCTCAAACAAGAGGGGTACATTTGCAGGCTTCTACTGTAGGGGGCTCTGAGAGACACTTTCTGTGCAATATGGTATATTGGCATACTTAGGGGTTTATTGCAAAGTTTGCTGTATACGATCCCAACACAGGCTACGGAAAACATTTTGTGCTACATTTCCAAGGGCTGCACGTAGGGAGGAATCTTTAAGGCTCCTTTACACATCGGGTTGCCAATTTTGGTTTGATGTAATCCTGAAGTTTTCATCACATCACATGACATAATCTTTAATTAAAGCTTAATCTTTAATTCCTAGAGACTCCAGGATTGACAATCCTATTTACACATTCAGAGCAATATAACGGAACCTTAAAATAAATGAGAAACAGGGCAACAATGCATACCAGAGAAGGGCAATAAAACAGCAGCAGTTCACCAGGGTTAGCCCCAGGTGGGCCGCTGACGCTATATTTACCTGTGCCTCTGCAGGTATGGGTGCTTTCAGGTCCTCTTGGCCCTGGATCACTGTTCCTAGCCAATGGGAGCTGAGGGAAGTGGTGCAGACCAGGACACTGCTTTGCACAGCTCCCATTGGCTGAGAATGGTGATCCACAGCCAACGGGCTGCAATTGCCTATACCTGTGGAGGCACAGGTAACTATAGCAGTAGCAGCCTGCCAGAAGCTAATCCTGGCAAACTGGATCTGGCCTGTGAGCCAGTATTGCCCCATTGCTGATGTATACCCATCTTAGACCACCTAAGCTGTTCAGAATATAAATCCCATATGCTTTGTTAGGCTCTCTCATAGGTCAGAGCCTTAGCTGCTGAAATAGACTAAGTCAGTGGATCTGTACTGATTTACACCAGCTGGGGATCTGGCCCAATATGAATCTAGACTGCTTTCCTTATAAACTAAGGTTATGATTCTGTCACAGGTAATTTTAGTAAAAGTCTTGGATGGGTTGCAGGCAATGAACAAAGATTCTTGGAACCCTGCAATCTGTAGTGAAAACACCCGGGGCGGGAGGACTAGGAGCTACCCATCAGCTACAGCTGCAGCCCCAAGACTGCCCACCACTACTCCAGTCCTGCCACTGCCATGAAGGCAGATGTCAGAGGTCAGGTAGGCCACATCTACACAGCAAAGCTCTTTTGCGATAACTCCAGTATTCTGAAATAGCTATTCCGCATCTTAAGAGCAAACCCGTTATATAGAAGTATAATGGGCTCGCTGTTCTGATGTCCCTGTAGACCTCATTGCATGAGGGCTAAGGGATGTTTCAGAATAGCACTTTATTTTAAAACAACATCAAAATAAGCTACGTAATTTGTGTAGCGCAAATTGCGTAGCTTATTTCGAGGTAAGGGTGCTGTGTAGATGCACCCTTAATGTCACAGAGTCCAGGAACACCATGATTTCTGTGAGACATTGTAGCCTTACTTAGAAGAGAAGGGATATGTACATGGTGCCCCCAGCCCATGCTGCTTGCCACCATTCCCACTGGCCAAGAACGGTGAGGTGGGAACTGCAAGTGAGCATGCCTGAGGATGCTCAGGTAAACAAACCATCTCACCACCCGCCAGTGGCAACTGCATCCGGCCCGTAGGCCACTTATTGCTCTTCCTATCTTAGAACAATACACACTTTTATATTTGCCAAGACATTTGTTCAACTATAAGATATGCTCATCTCTCTCTTTGCATTGTGGCAATAGTTACAATAATATCCTCTGACTCTCACAAGTGGCTGTAGCTGTGTCAAATGGCAGAGCAGTAAAATGTGCCTAAGAGGGGTCCCAAGCCTTGTGATGTTAAAGCCATTCAAGAATAGACAAATTCTAAATGCTCCCTCATCCATATTGCTTAGTAAGTGTCATACATTTTGGTCAGGAAAGCATGGAAATACCCTTGGGTCAGCACATAATTCCATTTATATGTACACGCACCCCTTCCACAGGATGAATGTGTATAAATCTCTCTCGTAGATCACTGGCATTATGGCCCAGGATTAGTACCCATCATCCAAATTTCACATCTGCCTAATAAGAAAGGTAAAAAGCTGGATGGTAAGAGGTAAACTGTGAGATGGAGCTAAGAGAGCAAGCGGGGTGAAAAGGAAACCATTTCAACACAATACCCGCAACACCCAGATGTTACCTAGATCTCTCAGGTTGCTTGACTAGCATAGGAAGCAGCAGTTTTCTATCGGTCTTTCATCATCATCACCCAACAGCTAACTTGAGGGCACAAATGCAATAAAAACAGGCTGAATTTGTTGAGTGCTGATTTCCAGTTAAAGGTTGTGTTCCTTCCTGTCTAGATTTTGCATGGCTACTGGGTGTAGTCTAAGAAGACCTTTAGAATAGGCTTTAAAAAAAATCACAAACACTGGTCTCTCTGAGAATCCACAACAGATGAAAGATGAAGAGTTTCTGCTTTGTTGTCCAAGGTTTACTCAGAGAAAGGTTGACCTCGTCAACTTCACTAGCTGTATATTGATTGTGTGGCTTTATTTCCTAGAACAAAGGCCCTTCTCCTTCAAAGAACATAGCAGCAGTAGCAGAGAAAAAAATCATTTTAATATTTGATGCCCACAGTATTTAACATTATGGCTGGGTTTTATTCAGCTGAAAGGAATTTCTCCATGCCAATTAAACAAGTCATTCTATAGCTTCAAAGACAGAGAAGTCTTACACTATAAACCATATTGTTTTACCTGTTTTAACGATGCCTTTGTAGTTAAAGCACACAACAGGATTCAGGGTTCTGGAATGACAGATCTAAGTTCTACTTCTGGTTTTACAATGGGTTACCTTGGGCAATTTGCTTAACCTTCACTCCCCTGGCACATATCTTCAAGATGGCAGAATTCGACTGATTTCAATTAATCTCTGATTTATAGCAGCAGTGGCTGAGCATCTCCCCTTCCCCGCATTGTAAAATGGGTATAATAATACTACCTTCCTTGCATGGTGATTAATCATTCATGTTTGTAACACACGTGAGATTTTGGGATGGAAGGCACAAATTGCTGTTAATAAATGGCACCACAGACAATATGTATATAGGCAAGATACATGCATCCACAATAAGTTATGTAATCAATATGTATCTCATTGCTTTGAGAGCTTTCAGACTGAAATGCACTATCAGATGTTATGTATTATAACATCATTAGAACACCTGTACTGTGGAATTCTTTTTTAGGTTTTTTGGATGGGTGCTGCGTGTGTGGTTTGTTTTGGGGTGTTTTTTTGTTTTTTTGGTTGGTTGGTTTGTTTGTTTGGGTTTTTGTTTTTTGCTTGCTTTTCTTAAAGCATCTCTTCCATTAATATTAAAAATCCACATATGTTTGCCCTGAAAAGAACTCCTTGCTAGATATACTGTGGGTGTTTCTTTTATTCAGAATGTTAAGTATTGGTGGCACGAGAGGATTCTATTTCTTGTTGATGGAACTATAGCATCTCTAATTGAACTTTCCAAGATGGTGGGGCAGATTGGACAGCAAACATCAAAAGCTTTCAACTCATGCTGAGTAAACTTTGTATCCTGACATACAAGTTCTTATCTGTTCTGCTCCAGACTTGAGATAGAGAGATGGGATGAATCTAACCAAATTACATTGTTTTTCCTTACAGCTGCCAACTTGGAAAATTATCAGGGCACAAAGGAATCATTAAAAATAAAAAAACAAAAAAGACATGTTTTTGTTAGTTCCTAAGCAACACAATATTGCTAAGATGGTGGCTCCTATGAAAATTAGAAAATATTAACTACACATCACACGCTTGTTTATTTAAACTGCTCTGTGAAGCTTTCTTTCTTTGCAAACTGATTGATATCATGAAAAATATCCATTCAAACAGAACTGTTGTGTATGTTGTGTCAGCAGTTTATTCCATTTGTTAATTCCCATTTCCTATTCTAAAATACCAAGTAGCTTAAAATTTAGTGGAAAACTTTTTCAGGTGGGGAATGATTTTAAAAAAAAGCAAAAGCCAAAAAGAAAAAACAAAACACCCCTAGCAATGGCACACAAAAACAAGAAAATAGTCTGCCTTGTTTTAATTTTAAATATACCAATAAATTAAGTTTACAACTGAAATTGGAAAAGGCACCTAAGAGACTAAGGTGTCCAATTCCCATTGAAATTAATTGCATTCAAATCTCTTAGGCAGGATTGAAAAATCTCAGCCTACTTGCTTAAAATGCTAACATTTCATGTATTCATGAAAGAAGGCTAGTTCAGTAGCCTAAGCACAAGCCTAGAAGCAAGAAGCAACAATCTCTTGTGTGTACTGTTGGCTGTATCATGGACCTCCCTTATACATTTAAGTTCTCTGCCTCACTCTTTCTAGATATAAAGTGGGGATAGGAGCTAAATAACATAACACTTCAATTGTTTTAATTAAAGGAAAATCCCATTTGTGATCAACCTACAGCAGTGGCTCCCTAACCATTAGTGCATTTTCTGCTGACACCTGGCTGACATTCTCCCTTTCACCTAGCAGTTTCCATTGTACCCCTTTTTCCTCGCAGAAGGACAATTTGGGCCCTCCACTGAGGTGGGCCTTAGCCTTATGCTGCATCTCCTTCACATTCTGTTGTGTGCACAGCCCTACGCTTGAGTTGATAGAGCTCAAAATCCAAGCATTTGACTACTGTGAGGCAAATATTTGAGGTAGTTCAAGCTGTACTGTGACTGAGTCTGAACACTGAATGGAAGGTGAATACCTATGTAACACCTGCTCCATGCTCGCCACAATGGCCTTGATTCTGCAATAGATCCACCCATGTGGACCTTGTATCCACAACTGAGTCCCAATGAAATCAATGAAATGCCATGCAAATGCAGGATTGGCACTTATGGCCGGGTAGGAAGGAAGTTAATGACAGCATGGGAAGGTGATCACACATCTGTCTTAGAGACAAATTCTGCAGTCCATACTTGAGCAAAATGCCCATTAAAGTCAAGTCCTTAGCCTAAAGAATTGATGCAGTTGCCCAAGAGATAGAAGTCACATGATAAAATCCCATTAGTACTTCCATGGAAACCATTAAAACACTGTTGGGAATGACAGTCATATTAAAGAATCAGTTCCTGCCATTCAGAAGTAATTGATTTCCAAAAAATTCCCTGTGGACTTTTAGCATGTCCACTAAGGATATTTCTACACAGCAACTAGAGCTGGCTCATGGCAGCCAACTAGGCTTGTGGAGATTAGCCTTCGAGGAGGTTTCATTGCTGTATGAACTTCTGGCCTTGGGTTGGGGCTAGGGCTGCGAGGTGTCCAGTTTCGACCAGAACACCCAGTCATCCTGATGATTCCAGTCGGCACCGCCAACTGGACTGTTAAGAAGTCTGGTCAGTAGTGCAGTGGGGGCTCGGGCTAAGGCAGGCTCCTTCCGGCCCTGGCTACACACAGCTCCCAGAAATCACTGCCCCTAGGCTCGGGGTGGCCAGGGAGGCTCTACATGCTGCTCTCGCATACACAGGCACCACACCGCAGCTCCCCTTGGCCAGGAACCATGACCAATGGGAGCAGTGGAGGCAGTGCCTGTGAACACATGATGCTACCTCCCTCACTACCCATCATTCACCTGGGGGCCACAGGGATCTGGAGGCTGCTTCCTGGAAAGCACCGCTGGGACCCCACACCTCCAAGCCCCCACCTCAGCCTAGATTCCTCTTCCGCACCCAGACTCTCTCCTGGAGCCCACACCTGCCCCCCACACATACACAACTGTTGCCCCAACCTTGAGCACCCTTCTGCACTCCAAATCCCTTGTCTCCAGCCCCACCCAAGACCTGAGATCCCCAGCCAGAGCCCTGACTCCTTCCTGCATCCCAATCCCCTGCCCCACCCTGGAGCCCTCTCCTGCACCCCAAAACCTCATCCCTAGCCCCACCCCAGCTGGAGCCCACAACCCTTAAGCACTCTGACTCCCTTGGTCCCAGCCCTAAGCCTGCCCCTATACCCCAAATCCCTCGTTCCCAGCCCCACCCCAGAGCCTGAATCCCCAAGTCAGAGCCCCCCAGACCCCAGCCTATTGCCTGGAACCTTCTCCTTCACCTTGATTCCTCATTTTTGGCCCCACCCAGAGTACACACCCCCAGCCCAGAGCCCTGCACCCAAAATCCCTGCCTCAGCCCAGATATCTAACCTCCCTCCTACAACCCACCTCCCTGCCCCAGCCGAGTGAAAGGGAGTGAGATACTTGAAATGGGAGCAATGGAGTGAGGGAGTGGAGCAAGCTGGGGGCGGGACCTCAGAGAAAGGACAAGGCCTTGGAGAAGGGGCAGGGAAGGGGTGTTCAGTTTTGTGTGATTAGTTTGTGGATTTTTTGACAACCCTTGACTCTAGGAACCTGTAAAATGGGAGGGTCCCAAAGCCTCACCTCCAGCCTGGAAGTCTACATAACAGTAATACAGCCCCACAGCCTGAGCTCTGTGAGCCCACGCTGGCTGGCAAAGGGCAGCCCTGGGTTTTTCTTTGCTGTGTAGATGTATCCAAAGGATAAGTCCATACCACAATGTAAGCCCAGGTGTAGCAGAACTCGAGTTAGCAGACCCAGGGTTCGTTAACCTAGGACCTGAATATCTATGCTCATTTATAACTCCAGGTTGATTACTGTTGAACCTTGGGTCAAAAAAATGCATTTCCTTTTCTATATGAGATTGTTTCATGGCATGAATATTATTTATTTGGAGCAATTTGCAAGAGAAATCCTTCGGGTTTATTCAACAGGAGCATTTAAAAACATGGTCTGAACTCTCACAGTTATGACTGAGTAAGAACATAATGTTGGGGTGTAAGGACTCCTGTGTAATTAGGGCTTGATGTGACAGGATAAGGATGCACGGCAGTATTTACCCGATACGTTGTAACTCCACTCTCCGTTCAGTTCCAGCATGAGCCTTGCATTCTGCAATAGGCATAAATGAACTAAATGGACTGACAAGGATTGCAAGCAAGAATTTCAGGCTTAAATCAATTTGAATCCTGCTTCCATTGACACCATTGAGAGCTTGACTCCTGACTTTAATGGGAATGATAGGCCCCTTCTTAGTCTAGGCAAGATTTTCAGCTGAATTCCTGGCTAAAATTTACCCACAAAATCCATGAGTGCCGCTGGTTGCAGCATTTATTAGCTACTTGCAGAGAAAAAGGATGCTTCCCTGGTCAGGGCACTAGCCTGGGACTGGAGAGATATGGGCACAATTCCCTACCACACCACACCATATTTCTGTGTGACCCTGGGCAGGTCACTGTGTGACACAGCCTCTGTGTTCCTCCGTTCCCTCATTGTGGTGGGGATAATAGCACTTCCCTCTCAAAGGAGAATTACAGGAATAAAAGTACTGAACACTGCAAGGTGTAGGGTTGCCAGGTGTCCAGTATTCACCCGGACAGTCCTGTATTTTCGGCTCCTGTCCGGTAAAAAAATTCAGAGAATACCGGACACCTAAAATGTCCGGTATTTTCTGAATTTTTCCTCGGCCAGGAGGCAAAAATGCCAGGCACCTGGCAACCCTACAAACACTCAGCGCCTGGCCTCCTCCCCCCCACCCTGCCCTGAGCCCCCTCCTGGCTCCCAACACCCCCAGCCCCCGACCCCAGCCCCCATGCTTACCTGGTTCCCCAAGGCTGCCAGCACAAAATGGCTGCAGGCCAAAAGACCTAGGGGAAGCAATGCTTTCCCCTGGGTCTTAGTGCTCAACCGCTCCCCTGTTCCTATCCCTGCACTCACTCTTAAAGGGGACATGCTGTTTTATTTATTTAAAATTTTTTTTGGCTTAATAAGTCCTTGGAGTCAACAACTTTGGTCTCCCCCCCCCCTTTTTTTTCCCCTTCAACAGAATTTTTTCTGGGTTTTTTTTTGGGGGGGGGGGATGTTCGGTATTTTTGTTTCAACCATCTGCCAACCCTATGTACAGATACCATGGGAATAGGACCAGATAAGTACCTTAGATATTTTACATGGCCCAGTACTCCTTCAGCGATGAAGGATCAGGCATTTCAGAGTCCAGATGGTAATCTCTTTCTTTCCATGATATTTTAACTTTTTTTTTGTCTTTGAATAACAACAGAAGACAGTAGTTGTACAAACCCACTGCAAAATATATCCACAATGAAGATAAACTATTATTTTTGGTAAGTATCAAAATAACTGAAAAGATGCAAAAAGTAACAAAAAGTCTGTCATGAATCAACCTGAGATGTAATGCTTTCATCAGCTATGTGAGCCTTGTAATTTGTGCTCATTCAAACGAACAACTTTACACCTTGTTCTGCTGGGAGATTAACTCTTGTGGAGATGACAGGCAAGATGATGAATCCTACATGTGAAGGATAGAGATTGTTTTAAATAATCGGACAATGCCTAGAATAAACCAGACAAGGAGGGCTGCAGATGCATTTCAAGAACCATTAACACCACTCCAGTAATCAAGAAATACCTTCAATCTACTCTCCTCTGCCATAGTTTTAATCTGCCAGATGCAAGCAAGCACAGTCTCCCCTTCTAAGTAAACAAAACCATTTCAAAGTCAGCTCAGTCATTCAGCTGCTCATTTCCACTGCCATGCCTAACAGGGGATTTCTCATGGAGCGAGGTTCTTCTCCTAGCTCTTGAAGTCATGGAAGCTATTGCAGGATTTGCATGGAGACAATGAGCTCAGTCTCAGAATGGGGATCTGAGACTGCATTGTTCTTCTATTGTCCACCCCGCCAGCCACACTGAGTTGCATCACAGACATTGGCTCTAGGTGAATGTATGCAAAGATTCTAAGGCAGAAAGTAGTGCTGCCTAGAAAGAGGTGTGCAATATTTACAAGAGAAGTGGATTAGAAGGGGCTATGAAGTTGAAAGCAGACAATTTTCACATTCCATTAGTTTCCCCTCGCATGTGAATTCTTTTATTAGTGAAACTGAGCACATCTCCAAATAAAAATCAGCTGGCTGCATCAGAATACAGGAGACCTTTGCGATTCCAGGAATTGCTATTCACGCTTCTGCATATTCCTGGCCTGCTCTGTGCGGGGAGGAGGGGTGTGCTCAGGGGCTGGGAGCTGCGAGGAACTCACCACAGCTCCCAGCGCCTGTGGTGAGTTCCCTGTAGCTCCTGGCAGCTGCAGTGAGTTTCCCAGTAGCTGCCCACAGTGACAATGAGTTCCTCACGGCTGCTGGGAGCCATGGTGAGTTTCCCACAGCTCCTGGCAACCGCAATGAGTTCAGAAGCAGCAGGAAGCTCACCACAGGGGGTGGGAGCCATAGCTCCCAGTATTCGCAAATTTTGCCATTCATGGTGGATGCAGGAAAACATCCACCGCGAACGGTGAGGGTTTCCTGCAGTTGCTTTGACATTCCCTGTTTGAGTCTTCATATTCTCTTTTGTAAAAATCACCAATCTGTCAAACTCAATCAGAAACGTGTAGGCTGAGAGGCACAGAACTGTCTGAAATGAAACAGCAAGGGTATTGGTGCAAAATATGGAAAGGTCTTCAGTTTCCCACTGCTCCAAGGACTTTAATTAAGATAATCAGAAAGGGGTCAAAATTAGGGATTAATTGCATTATAAGAACTGCCACTCCCATTTTTTTCCTTTTTACATGTCTCTGCATTTCTGGAACATCACTGAGACACAAGTCACAAGTGACAACAAGCCATAAACAAAGCTGATTTCATAGGCCCAGCACATCTAGAGGTAGGAAGTATCTGAAATCTCAAGAACTAGTTACAAATCTGTTTTTGCAGACTCAAGAAATTCAGGATAATAATACATTGCACTTCACTTCTATAGCTCACACAAACCTAGGATCTCAGAATATCCTAATCCAAGGGAAGAATTTAACCTATCACCCTTCCCATGAGGGGGCAGGTACCATTATCCTCATTTTACAGACTATGAAATGGAAACCCAGAGAGATTAAATGATATACTCCAACATAAAAAATAACTCTGAGGCAAAGTCAGGTACAGAGCTGAGGTCCCTCTCCTCCCACTCCCATGCCTCAAGCACAAAACCATCCAAACTTCTGGGCACTTAGATGAACTGAATCATAAGACTTTTCGAGATTTCCCCCTCACTAAGTAAACTGTGTTGAGGGAAAATAAAATAACTAAGGAGGAGAAAGACACCTGGTGTTTCTTTACCATGTACATACAGACATGAGAACTTATCTGGTCTTAACCATTGTCACCAAGGCATGGGGAGTCACCGGGTGGCCCTGTACCCCCATCTGCAGCCAGATATGACTCCCAGACAGCAGGCAGAACAGAAGGTTTATTAGCTGACAGGGACACAGAATAGCACAGACTTGTCAGCACAGAAATCAGAAGCAGTCAATACAATCCATCTTAGGGAAAGGGTGCTCAGAGCCAAGTCACCTGCAGCTCTGCACCCAAGGCCGGTGAGCCTCACTCACACACCCAACAGCTACTTTCCCCCCTGCAGTCATCTCTGTCTCCAGCATTTGTCTAGCTTCCTAGGCAAAAAGTGTCACCTGGTCACACACCTCCTCCCAGGCTCAGGTTACAGAAGGCATCAACCATTGTGTCCATGAGGGAGACACTCACATCCAAATTCCCATCACCATCTAGATATTGATGCAGTGCCCCGGGGAAACTGAGGCACACACACGGGGTTACTACAGGATAACAGAAATCACACAACATAAAGCGAACAGAGCGGATACAATCTCCACTTCATCAGAACCATCTCCAGTACTACAGCCCATTCTACATTTGCATGTGGAACATTAGCAATTGCATTCTCCTGTTACCCATGGCTGCAACAGAGAACCAGAGGTTGGTAGTTTAATCTTCTCTCTGAATTTCAGGTGCTAGAAGAATAATCTAACTGAAAATATTTGAGGCCAGAGGACATGTGAGAGATTTTTGTTCATGCATAGGAATTTAGATTTTGCAATCTGTGCAAGCAGGTACAATTGTTCAGTGAGTTTTGTGCAGACCCCAGTGCCTAGGCACAGCTCATTATACATTCAAGGATCTTAGACGATAATTTCCTCAGGGCAAAGAGATTATTTTTGTGTTTGGCTGAAAAGCACAATCCAAACCCCTGGCACTAGGACAACAAATACAGTTAATGATCTACTATATATTTGAGAGTTTGTCTATCTGCCTATTTGTTCAAGAACTCCTCTTAAACGGAAAGAGTTAGGAGCACCAAATTCAGTATACAGCTTCCTCTTAAAGCAAGGTAAGGAAAAACATGCCAGGAAAATGGGATGTGCCTTGAATGGAACTGCTTCTCATAAACTCACACAGAAAAAAAGACAGAATGACCAGGCAGGTGAAAGGGGCTGGCCGGGGGTATGCCCCCCCTTCCAGGACTGCCCCCAGTCCTGAGCCTCCCACCTTGAGGCACCCTTTAGGGAGGGCAAAAGGAAGCTGAAGCTCTCCCTGATTCATATAGGGAGTGAGGGGACAGTGCACAGTTTGCTGCATTCCTCACTCTGGCTGGGGCATGCTGGGGGCAGATGAACCTGGACCTGCACCTGCTAGGAGACATGCACTGCAGTGGCCATGCGGCACTTCCCAAACTGCTGCAGTGAGAGAGAGCGGGGGGTAGTTCTCTCTCTCCCTGGGGCAGCCTGCATATAAACCCCTCAGTCCCAGCCAAACCCCAGGCAATGATTTCAATGAAGAATAACCAAAATTTATTGAGATGAGGACCTGAGCAATGCCAGGTAAATCTTCTAGTAAGTAATAATAAAAATGCAATGCATACCCTTTCAACCAAGGTTCCCTCTAAGCTGTGCGGCAGCACAGCCCCACAGCTGCTTAATGAGCCCCTGCCCAGCCAGGGGCTCAGGGCTCTGCACGCAGAGCTGCCTGGCTGGGGGAGGGGCACTTCTCCCTTAGTGACAGCAGCAGAGGACAGAGTAGCCAGTGTCTCCCAGCCCGTAGGGACACAGCCCCTCTCTACCGGCTGGAAGAGACTTGCTACTGTTGCTGAGGGAGAAGTGCCCCTCCCCCAGCCAGGCAGCTCTGTGTGCAGAGCCCTGAGCCCCTGGCTTGGCGGGGGCTCATTAAGCAGCTGTGGGGCCGTGCTGCTGCACAGCTTAGAGGGAACCTTGCTTTTAACCCAGGATCCTGCTGACATTACTGAGAACCCTCTTCTGGAAACAACTTAGCACAAAACAGAATTTCTATTGATGAATCAGAATTTCCTAAATGCCACCGTGTGAGAAGATGGCACCCCCAGAAATATGAACACAGCTATGTTATAGAAATATGATACTTTGCTCCTCTGTTGAGCCTTCCATTTGAGGATCTCACAGTACTTCAGAAACCTTGAGTTAATCCTCATAATACCCTTGTGAGATTAGTAATTTGTTTTAAAAAGCACCTAGTCAATCAGGCTTCTTCTTTGGCATATACTTCTTAGACTAGCAGCAAAATATATTAAGTCAATACTTGCTCACTCAAAGCATGGGTCATTTATAGGTCATCCCTGAATTAGATGGGACTCGCATCATATCTATTTTTAAGTATCTTTGACAATGGCTTTAGAACAATTGGAGAGCAGGTGCTGCATGGCTAACAGTGTGTGTGTTATTTCTGTTTCTCTTGTCTACCATTGGTATCATTTCATTACCTGAATTCTTTTAATTAAAAAACATCTGCCAACTCCCATTGTCTGTCAGGATGCACAACTGCTGTTCCCTTTGTAGAGCCTTCTTATAACATTAGCAAACAGGTGGAAGAAAAATCTTGCTATTATAATCTTTCTGTTTTATGAGTAGATGGGGCTGTTTAAACTACAGATTAACTTTTACTGGCCCTGTTTTTAGAATGATCTTTGCTGTGGCAATGTGCAGATCACTTTGGGAGCTGTGTATCAGAAAGGCCTGTCTCAGTCACCTAAAAAACCTTTATGGACAATGAGTGTCGGCCCTTTGTCCGCCTTCTCTAATAAGTTTGGAAGCTCATTGGGGCAGGGCAGTTGCTGTGTGTCTGTGCAGCATGTAATACAATGGGTGGCCACTATGAACTGGAGCCTTGGCTAGTACCATAATATCCAGGATTATTCTTTTATCCTAGGGACACAAGGGAGACAGCAGGTTCCACAAGTTCAGAAAATGAGTTTACCGTTTGACTTCAATGTGGAAATAAATTTTCCAAAGTTGAATCTCTCAGCTGGTATGGCCCCAGCCCCTTGGAAAGCCATCCATTGCATTCATTGTCGGTCTGTACAAATGCTAATTACAAGTGCAAGGTCTCTTTATCCCGTATATAATTACAATACACCCCGGAATATCACAGGGAACCTAAAGGGAAATGTATTGCTTGTGTGAAGGTTTGGTTCCATGCACATTGCATACGCACGTTTGTTGTCTAGATTGGAGAGGGGGAGGGGTAATGCAGGTCTGATATTTCCTACATCTTGCAGCCCACAAAAGATGCTATTAAGTTTGGTTCCTTTTTCCCTGTGAACAAAAGGGCCTTTGTTATGATCCTGCCTGAGAAATAGGTAGAACATGAAAGGCAGGGAGATAGACAAAAGTTCCCAGACCTACAGTATGTCCATTGCTTTTAATGAATTTTTTTTGTGTGCCCAAATCGTTAAGCATAACAACAAGCAGGAGCTGTTCCACAAATGCTTGTTTAGGTGATCTTCTGCAGTTCACCTCAGAAAGAACAGGTACTTCCACACTAAGCTTACTTTCATTTTAAATTACACAGGACAGTCACAAGAAAGAGAGCAGTGTCTGTGTTTTCTACATCACAGTATAAAGTCACTCCACACAGTGGTTTCCTTTTCCATTATCCACCTATTTTCACTAAACTCAGCCAGATACTTCTCCTTGGTCTTAGGATCTTATCATACCATTTCCCTCACCTCAATTTTTCCTTCCCAAGTCACAGAGGTCAGTAATTCCTTTACCCTCCTAACTCCTTTCCTCAACTTTCAAAAGAGCCCCAAAATTTCTCAACCTCACCTCTCTGCTTACTCCAAAAGGCTTTCCAGCTAAATTCTCTTCTTTATCCCTAAGAGCCCAGCTATTCCCAAGCTGACCTCCTGAATCACCAGCTCCCAGTACACCCTTCGAAGATACTCCACTGGGGGCCAGGTACCCATAATGCTTGTCATTTCCTTGTTGCCCCTTTAAATCTCACAAATTCTGTTGGGCTCTGGAGATCCAAAGCCCCAGAATATATTTCTTGCTACTCACTGAAACTGAAGACACCAGTTGATGTGCAAGAGATCAGTTTTGATAAAGGGTGAAGACATGGTTGGTGGATGGAATGAAGTGCTCAGCCAAATATTTCTTAGCTCAGAGAGAACACTCTATTTAAAATGTACAATAGACTGAGTTGTGAGGTAATTTGTATTTTCTCCAACCAATTCCCCCAGTCCTAACAACATTCTTGAACTGAACATATTTACAGTATTGGCTCTCTTCTTGGACAAAATAAGATAAGCTGTCAACATGCAACACAAAAGACACCCCATGGCATTTGTGAAAACATAGCTAGCCTACCGATATGAAAGAGAGAAGGCTTTGCTGCATCAACCTATTATAAAGTGCTCTTAGTCACACTGAGCATTTGAAGTGTTTGAACTTGAGCAATTAGAACAAGTTGTCAGGGACACTAGAAGCTCTTCAGAAGAGCACAGAAGTTACCTGTATGTTATCCACCAATGCCATTTACCTTCAGCCTAAAACAGTCAGAGCTTAGATAGCAGGGTATAAAAAAACCCAGCCACGCCAACCATATTTCAGCAAGCTGCAATTTTTTTTAATAAATCTTCCCTGTGGTTTTTCCGTCTGTCTCTTCTTTGCTATTCTCTGCCTTGTATACTTTTTCCTATTTATTTTCTACTCCTTTTTCTTTCCCCTCATTTCTCCTTATTTCTTTTCTCCTTTTACTCCCTGCTCCCATTTTCCTCTCAACTCAATTTTCTGTCCCTCTCATAGTCTCCTCTCTCAGATCCCATTCTTTGACCTTCTTTATCCATTCTCCATTCCCACACTATTAAACTCTCTTCTTCGCTGTGACTTGCAGGTCTCTGTGCTATGTGCAGGATATTTCAGTTCCAAGGAAGCTCTAAGTTAAGTTCCAATAAAGTTATGTCCTACTGTGTACTATTCTGAGCAAGCAACCAGTGTTCCCTAAATTTGCACCTATATTCAAATGTTTAATAGGAAAGAGCACAAGCAATGCAGTTTATCAGAAGATCTAATCTCTCTCAAAGTCTGAGCTATTCAGATCTGGAGTTTTGGTTTAATCCAAACATGAAGATGTGCAAAAAAGACAGAAATCCCATTTAATGAAAGATTTGAGATTTCAAAATTCATCTTTGCTCTGAACTAGAAAAAAATAACAAAATTGTCCATGCTGGTAATTGTTTAAAAATATTTTTTGTTTCATATTGCTCAAAATGTTTACACTGGGCAAAATCAAAACATTTCATTTTGACCATTTAAAATTTGACACTAGAATAAATGATGCCACACAAAATTTTAAAAAATCATTTCAAAATGAGAAATTCAAATGTTTAATTGCAAAAATGTCAAAACAAGACACTTCGATGTTAGAATATTTCTTCCCTTGGATTTTCTCCAAAACAAATTTTTGGTGACATTAACATAATTTCACTAAATATTCTATTTTGATGAAACTACTTTCTTTAGCAGAAAATGGGTTCCAGTGGAGTTTCTTTCACCAGCTGTAGATATGAGGATTTGGTGTAAATGCATCCCCGGTTTTCAATACAATTAATATAAAATGCAGCAGCAGCAAGCGACCAACTTTTTCTTCTCTGAGAAAATTCACATCATCTACACAAATCTCTCCATCTGAATTGATTGGTAGAAAGACCCCAAGATGTGTTTGCTCTCCCGCTGCTACTGTGCAAGGTCTTCTGCTTCTGAAAAGCTGGCCTGCATATTATCAGCTTTGTCCTTGGCACTAGAATTTTCACGTTTGCCTTGCTCTCAGTGCCCTGTCCACCCTGGTGGTTTTTTATTCCCAACATCTGCCACATAGCACAAAGTAAGGATGTTAAGGACTTGTCAATCCCGCCCCCCCCCCGCTGCCTCTATCAGATAGAAGCAGTGGGGGGGGGGAGGGCGGGGAGGGGGAAGAAGGAGTATTTCAAAGTGGCAGCACCGCACAGTTGAGCCAGGGATCAGCTGTGCAGAGCTGCCACTTTGAAACCCCAAGGCAGCATCTCAAAGGGGCAGCCATCACACAGCTGATCCCTGGCTCAGCTGTGCGGCACTGCCCCTTTAAAATGCCACCTTGGTGTTTCAAAGGGGTAGTGCCATGGAGCCTGGGGTCAGCTGGGGACTTCCCAGCTGACCCCGGCTTCTGGCATGGCATTTCCGCGGAACCCAGGATCAGCTGGGGAGCCCCCAATTGACCCCAGGCTCTGTACATCATGAAGTGCAGCATGGAGCCTCGGGTCAGTGGGGCACTCTGAGCCCCCCATTGACCCCAGCCTCCATGAGGGCACTGTGGCTTTGAAATGCACAAGAGCCTCCACTAGGGTTGCACACAGTGTTCATAGAATCATAGAATCCTAGGGCTGGAAGAGACCTCAGGAGGTCATCGAGTCCAGCCCCCTGCCCAAGGCAGGCCAATCCCAATTAAATTATCCCAGCCAGGACTTTGTCAAGCCGAGACTTAAAAACCTCTAGGGATGGAGATTCCACCACCTCCCTAGGTAACCCATTCCAGTGCTTCACCACCCTTCTAGGGAAATAGTTTTTCCTAATATCCAACCTAGACCTCCCCCACAGCAACTTGAGACCATTGCTCCTTGTTCTGCCATCCATCACTACTGAGAACAACCTCTCTCCATCCTCTTTGGAACCTCCCTTCAGGAAGTTGAAGGTTACTATCAAATCCCCCCTCACTCTTCCCTTCTGTAGACTAAATAAGCCCAAATTCCTCAGCCTTTCCTCATAGGTCATGTGCTCCAGCCCCCTAATCATTTTGGTTGCCCTCCGCTGGATCCTCTCCAATGTCCACATCCTTTCTATAGTGGGGAGCCCAGAACTGGACACAATACTCCAGATGTGGCCTCACCAGTGCAGAATAAAGGGGAATAATCACTTCTGTAGATCTGCCGGCAATGCTCCCTAACATGCCATTAGCCTTCTTGGCTACAAGGGCACACTGTTGACTCATATCCAGCTTCTCATCCACTGTAATCCCCAGGTGTTCCACATTCGTCCTTTGAAATGTACAAGAGCCCCTGCTGGGGCAGATGTGCCTATCAACTAGTTGAGTAGTCAATGGAAATTCCATCAACTACTCGACTAGTCAATTAACCGCAATTTAACATTCTTAGTAAAAGGCAATAGCGCACGTCCCTTCTCAGAAGTGCTGGTGTAGACAAGTTGCTGGAATATTCTTTTTCTATCATATCATCTCCTCTCTTCCCCCACTGCTCCAACCAGCAGTGGAGATGCTCCAGAAGTAATGCCAGGAGGAGAGATTTTAAGGCAACTGCCTCTGTAGCTGCGAACAGCTCCAAAATCTCTCTCTTTCACCAACAGACATTGGTCCAATGAAAGATATTACCTCACCCACCTTGTCACTGTAGAAACAGATGGTGAATCTCCATCATTTTGTATTCCTTCTTCTAAAAATAATGTATTGTGGCTGAAAGATTCTGCAAATCCTCCCTTCAAACATGCTTCAGAGCACAGTAGATGTGGGGCCCCACCACATTAGTGATCCCTTTTGGTCAATTTCACAGTCATAGGTTTTTTTTTTTTAAATCATACATTTCATGATTTCAGCTATTTAAATCTCAGATTTCATTGTGTTATACATGTAGGGATACTGACCCCAGGTCACCATGTTATTGTAAGGGGAGTAGGGGCAACTGGTGAGGAGGGACAGAGTGGGGGGCCCCCACATGACTCCTTCCCATGCCATTCTTAGCCCGGGGAAGTGCTAGACCACTCCCGTCCATGCCTGGCCCACCCCCATCTCACTTCTTTCTGCCCTGTCCCCCCTATAATAATCTTCCTGCCAGTGAGTGCTTTCAGACACACACCAAGCATCTTGTCCAGGCACTGGGGGACCAGAGCGGGCTAGGGCCATGTTGCTTCTTTTCCCCCACCACTGCCTGTGAGTGCAGAAGTGGGCCTGATCCCTGCTGTGGGTACCAGGCCCCCTCAGAAGTGTCCCGGGCTGTCCAGAGGCTCTGGCCACACCAGCTGCTGTCATGTGCCCCTCCTGCCCATGGCACTGGGGAGGGCACATGCCCTCTTGCTTTTGTGCTGCTGCTGGCAGGGCACTGCCTTTAGAGTTGGGTGCCCAGGTAACAGCCACTGCTTTCCAGCTCTAAAGGCAGCACAGATGTAAGGGAGGCAATACTACAACCCCCCTAAAATAAACTTGTGACCCCCCAGTATCTCCCTTTTGTCAGGACCCCTAATTTGAGAAATTCTGGTCTCCTCCCCCTTGAAGTCTGTGTAGTACAGGGTAAAAGTGCATGAAACACCAGATTTCATGGGGGGGAAAACCAAATTACACCATCTGTGATGTGTTTTTCATGGCCAAGAGTTTGGAAGGGCCCTAAGTATAGGACTATGTCCCCAAGCTTGTAGACTAGGATTTTTCTTGGGGGCACAGAGTACTGGTAGGCAGGTACAACTAACTTCACTCCAGCCCAGCACAGGAAGAGCAGCAGGACATCATAGGATGGTACCCTATACCTGTTGTTGAATATGTGGGGTAATGGGGGAAGAAGTGCTCTATGTCCCCTCTCCCTCTCTGGCAAGTGGCTGTGGGCAAGATTGGACCTGTGTCTCTAGTCAGCAGATGCTGTATGAAAGCAAGCCCTATGTCATTTCTTGAGCTGAATTCCCAGGCCCATTCACAAATGTTTCCATTAAAGGCATCCTGGGCTGGCCAGAATAGGACCAATGGTGCAAGACTCTCTGTAAAAGAGGCGCTAGAACATGGAATGCACTGTCAGAGCCCAGGATGCAAGATCATCAAGAGAGAGCTAAATCATATTTTGGTAAAGGTAAGTAAAAATGGATCAAGTTGCTACTCAGACAGTTGAACTAATATGTATGACTAATATGTATGACATTAATATGCATGACTTTAGATTAATAGAAAGGCTAAAAAGGAACATTTGTTTCTATGTTCAGGGTGTTATTTTCTCTATATTTTTAAAGCTATGTGCAGCAGTACAACTTAACATAACCACCAGCTGTAAGCAAGGTTACTTACAAATTCAAACCCACCCCTAATAATTCCTCACCCTTAAAATAACCTCCTCTCTTTCTCCCTCCTCCCACTTCTGCCCATTTTTATATGCCTTGCAGGGAGTAGGAAAGAAAGTTTGCAACATGTCCAGAAGGTCATCAGATTCAAGGTATTATTGGCCATGGGAGGAAGCAATGGCAATCTCAATACAAGTTTGTTGAAGAAGGGAAGATACGAAACATGGAAAGAGCCAAATAAAAGGCAGTGACAATCAGGAGATTGTCCTGTGAGGGAATTTGAGGAGCTGGGGCACAAAATACCACTTGAGTTGGGGTTCTTACCTAAATTACTTCGGGTGTCTCTTTTAAAGGGTATTGGTTTCATTCATGGGCAGCATAACGGCTTTGCGCAAGAGGGTTTTTCTTGCGCAAGAAGGGGCAGTGTAGACAGCTCCATCTTGCGCAAGAGCCTCTTCCGCAAAAATGGCGGCTCATTAGTTATGCAAATGAGGCTCGGTGATATTCCACACTGAGCCTCATTTGCATAGCTCTGGCGCAAGATCGCGCCAGTCTAGACACAGCCATAGAGAAACTGAGGCACAGAGTCTTCACTATGGTCAGAGCTGGAAAAGGAACCAGGGCCTCCAGAGCCAGTACCTACTCCACTGGACCATACGGCCTCAGATATAGATATTGCAAGTGCTGCCTTCTGGTGAAAATGTGGAACTGCAAAAGGTGCTTGCTGATTTGCATAATACCAAATAAGTGTGCACGTGGCATTAACTAGAAGGTATTTTTCTTTTACTTGTTTTCATTTTTACAAATTGTAGAGTTTGTAATTGTGATTGACACTAAACCTTTATTTAGGCTGTGCTTTGAATAAATGTAGTGACATTAAAATTAGCCACCACAGTCTACAGAGCAGTAGAAGGACTGGGTTCGGGATATTACAAAAATTGTATTAAGCTTCATCACAGAATGAATTTTTTGCTGTTGAGGGACTTGAGAAGTTGTAGATTTCTGACACAAAATGAGCTAAGTTGTTTGACTTCTTTATAAATGTTTTACATTTCTGTGCATTGGTCTTCCCTACTGCAGGCCGTGAAAGGAAACTTTATTCCCATATCGCATGTAGGGGATTGAAAATTTACCCATGGTTGTCAAAGGCACAAATGGCAAATAGGCACCTAACTCCCCTTAATTTTCAATGTGAGTTAGGCACTTTATAGCTATTTGTGCCTTTGCAACTGTCCTTCCCTCCAAGTCTATGCATGCAATTATATATACATATATATATTATGCTAAAGGTCTGGCTTAACTTCTAAGCAACATATAAACTTTACAATGTCAAAAATAATGATTATTAGATTACATAAACTTGGTATTTCTTCTTCCATAGTTTTAGTTCAGATCCAGACCAAAAATAAAAATGAAACTTTGCCCAGACTAGAGATTTCTATATTGATTCTATCTTACAGTTGCCTGAATGGCTTATCTGTTGGACAGAAAAGGTATGACTAGGCATACACCATTATAGAATATATGAAGATTTCCTGAGATTGATGCATAAGCAAAGGACAAGTGTATTAACAAATCTAGCTGTCCAAATGTCACGAGTAATGTTAACCGAGAAGTACATTACTGTGATTCCATCAAAATGTTCTTTTATTTATTTAACTTTTCCATTTCATTTTTTATTTGGGTAAGATAATTGCTTATGATAAGCTCTCTGTGTGTAGCCTTGAAACATGCAGAACGGCAGCCTCTAGACTGTAACGTACTCAGAACTGAAGCATTAGAGATTTGTAATAGCCAAACCATATTTGCATATTGAAATGATCTCAATTAAAATTCTCTATCAGATGACTTCAAAGAGAGAACTTCTCAACATGCAATATATTTTTTCCATGAAACTCAGACTATTAGGGATGTAATGTGTTTATCCGCATTTGTAAATACAGTAATTTTACTGTTGAGTTCATAAATAATGAAAGATAAATTTCTTCCCTTGAGCTCTTTTATCATTCTTTATATTTTACTCACTGTACTCTGAACTACTTAGAAGGACACACACATAATATAGAACTTGAATTAAGTAATACTTTACACTTCTATAAGGTGTTTAATCCTAGAACCCAAAGCACGTCAAAACAATGAATTATGAATGACAACACCAGAACTAATGTTACTTCTCACACACACCCCCCACTGAAAGGCAACCACCTCTGAGATGGAACAGGATGATTCTTAAGCAGCAACACCATACAAGAGCTTAAGAATGCAAGTGAAGAATATGAGCAAGTGAAACTGCTGAAGGCATTTAATTAGTAGTACCTGAGCTGCAATGTAGACAGTGCACTGGGGTTATATCCCTACTGCAGTGCTCACAGCTGCAGTATGAAGGTTCTTCTGCCTATAAAATACCCTTTAGGCACTAGGCTGTGATAGTTTTTTTCTGGCTGGATAACTCCTGAAGTGAGAGGGGTGCTTTGTGGAGTAAGTTACTATTCATGGTGAGTAAGGGCTTCACAATCTGTCCCCCCCACACACACACCCCGCCTCACCAGGATAATGGGACAGCTGGTACAGTGGGTGAGGCACACCTTAGTCGTGCATTTGTCCGTTGTGCCACAAGTGCCTTCACACTTCCACTCCTGGTGGAGTATGCTATCCCAGAGCTTGTCCATAAAAACACTACTCTGTCCTTACAATCCTACCTTAAACCCCACTTGTGCCTAGTGGCAAATGCCCTCTAATAATAGGCAGGCAGATGTCCAGTGAGGATTGCGGATATAAAATCTTTGTTTGGCTATAGCTTATCAAGTATTTTATATTAAATTACTTGATCCAGTCTCACCACACATGCAACAAGTATGTAACCACATTTGTAACACTTATCTCATTCCTCCTCCCTTCATTGACCTCATTCCTTCTGCAGGCTTGTGGCATGTTGGGCTCGGTCTTCAAATATACTGTGAACTCTTCAGGTTAGTTACTGTCCCTGTGTATCTGATTCTACAAGGCCCTAATCCCAAAAAGGCCATTGACTGCAATATTAATATAAATAAAAATATTATTTATATGTTATTGAAGTACTTGAAAACTGTGAATATTATTCCTTTCTATTGATTAGTTTAATCTTGCTAATAAAGAGTTCCATACTGTAAAGTCATAAGGATCTGTGGCTGCGTCGTACCTGGAGAGACCATGTCCATATATACACACACACACACACATATACTAGCAAAGTCTGTGCTAAGCCCTGTGGGTCCTGTGCTTCCTGGAGGGTTCTTATGGGTTTCAGAGGCTCGCAGTGTCCCTAATTACTGCCACAAAGGCAAGGGTACCTGCTACCAGAGCATTTTTCATCATTGGCCAGTCCAGTGTCCTCCTTTTTCCAATCCCTGCTGGCCCTTCCAGCCAGAGAGGAGGGTTGGGGGGAACCCAGTCCCACCCACTTGCTTCGGGTTCTGGCCCAGGGCCCTATAGGAGGGGGCAGCCCCAAGCAGGCCGTGTAGCTTGGCCCTTGCCCCTTGAGCAGCAGCCCCTCCCTGGGCCACTTCCCCAACCCCTCCTGCAGTACCTTGTTCCCTTCATGTCAGCTCACTCGGGTGTGTTCTCTTGCTCTGGGCTGCTCCTTCTCCTTGAGTTCTCCTCTAGTCCGTCCCTTTTCTCCTTTCCCCTAGCCTTGCCTGGGGAAGTATTTTTACAGTGCACATATCCACCTTAAGTGGCTGCAGGTGTTTCAATTAGTCCTCCCTTCAGGCTGATGCCAGATAGGCTTCAGATGTGGCTGGCTGGCCATAGTCTTTAACAGCCTACTCAGGGAACATAAAGCCACATACCCAGCTCCCGCGCATATCTGCCCTCCACGAGGCTTCGGCAGCTCCCTGTTCTCAGGCTGCCACACATCCTCCCCCCCTGCTCAACATGTGGGGGTTGGGCAACTTGGGTTGTTAGGCAGTGTATACGGGACAAGCCATCTGCATTTCCGTGGCGACTTACTGCTCTGTGTTGCACTCTGAACCGGTAGGGCTGGAGGGATATGAACCAGCGAGTCACCCTGGCATTCTTTTCCTTATTTTGCTGCATCCACTGGAGCGGGGCATGGTCTGTCACCAAGACAAACTTGCATCCTAGTAAATAGTAGAATAATGCCTCCATGGCCCATTTTACGGCGAGGCATTCCCTCTCTACTACAGCGTATTTCTGTTCTCTTGGTAGCAATTTTCTGCTGAGGTACAGTATTGGGTGTTCTTCTTCCTTATCATCTGGGATCAGACTCCCCCCAGTCCAACCTAGGATGCATCCGTTTGCAGGATGAATTCTTTTGTAAAATCTGGGGCTATTAGCACCGGGTTGTTGCAAAGGGCTGACCGCAAGTCGGTGAATGCTTTTTCTGCTGTGTCTGACCAAGTAATTACATCAGGGCTTCGAGCTTTTATTAGGTCTGTCAGAGGGCTGGCTCGTGTAGCAAAATGCGGGACAAAACAACGATAATACCCCACAACCCCTAGGAATGCCCGTACTTGCTTTTTCCGTTTTGGTTGGGGCCACTGTTGGATAGCTTCTAGCTTATTCAACTGGGGTTTCACTAGACCTTTCCCTATCACATACCCAAGGTATTTGGCTTCGGTAAATCCTATAGCACACTTTGCTGGATTTGCCGTGAGGCCGGCACCCCTGAAGGTCTCCAGTACTGCCTCTACCTTCTGGAGGTGTGTCTTCCAGTCTGGGGTATGGATGACCACGTCATCTAGGTAGGCGGCTGCGTATTTGGTGTGGGGCTGCAGCAGCTTATCCATGAGGTGCTGGAATGTTGCTGGGGCTCCATGGAGGCCAAATGGGAGCACTGTATACTGGAATAGACCTTCCGGGGTAGAGAATGCTGTTTTTTCTTTAGCATCTTCTGCAAGGGGAATTTGCCAGTACCCCTTAGTTAGGTCTAGTGTGGTCAGATATCGAGCATCACCTAGCTGGTCAACTAATTTATCGATGCGGGGAATAGGACAGGCATCAAAGTGGGAGATCTCATTCAGTCTTGTGAAGTCGTTGCAGAAATGGGTGGTGCCATCAGGTTTAGGAACTAGAACTATCGGGCTGGACCACTCTATAACCCCATTGCCAGCATCTTTTCCACTTCTGCTCTGATCTCTTCTCTTTTTGCCGCACGGACCCAATAGGGTCTCAGCATTACTTGGGCCCCGGGACTGGTGAAGATATGGTGGAGGGCCTCTGATGTTCAGCCTGGTTTCGTGGAAAACACATCTTGGTTTCTGAGAATCATTTCCATTACTTCCTTTTTCTGCTTGGGTGACAACTCAGGGCCTATCTTTACTGATGCCCGGGCTTCTGTTGGGAGGACTGGTTCCCTCTGAGCAACCGCACAAGCCTCACAGTCTTTCCAGGGCTTCAGTAGGTTTATGTGGTAAATTTGCTCTTGTTTTCGGCACCCTGGTTGCCGGACTTTATAATCTACTTCTCCTACTGCTTCGATCACCTCATACAGACCTTGCCACTGAGCTAATAATTTGCTTTCAGTAGTGGGTACTAGCACCGTGATCCGGTCCTCCGGCTGGAACGGCTGAACTTTGGCCTGGCAGTTATAGCAGGTGCGTTGGGCTTTTTGTGCCTTCTCCATATGCTCCCTCACAATTGGGGTAACTCGGGCTATGCGATCCCTCATTTGTAGTACATAGTCCACTATGTTCTTCCCAGCCCTCTTTGGCGATATCCAAGATGCCACAGGGGTGCCACCTGTATAGTAGCTCGAATGGGGAGAATCTGACAGATGCCTGGGGCACCTCTTGAATGGCAAACATGAGATAGGGCAGCAGCAGGTCCCAATCTTTCCCATCCATGCTCACCACCTTTCTAATCATAGCTTTCAGGGTCCGGTTAAATCTTTCCACCAGCCCGTCAGTCTGGGGGTGGTAAACCGATGTACGCAAAGTCTGGACATGCAGCAGAGAACACAAGTCCTTCATCAGCTTGGACGTGAAAGGAGTCCCTTGGTCAGTAAGGATCTCCTTTGGGAGCCCCACCCGGGTACAAATAGCCACCAGCTCTTTTGCGATGGTTCGGGAGACCATGTTTCGTAGTGGAACAGCCTCCGGGTATCTAGTAGCGTAGTCGAGGATGACCAGTATGCATTGGTGACCCCGAGTCATTTTCTCCAGTGGCCCCACCAAGTCCATTGCGATTCTTTCAAACGGGACATCGATGATTGGTAATGGCACTAGTGGGGCCCTCAGATGAGAGCGAGGGCTATGCAAATGGCACTCAGGACAGGAGGTGCAGTATCGCCAGACATCCTCATACACCCCTGGCCAGAAAACCGGTGCAGGATTCATGCCTGGGTCTTCTCCACCCCCAGATGCCCTCTGAATAAGTGGCTATGGGCCAGGTCCAGAATAGCCCACTGGTGCTTTTGGGGGGCCAAAAGCTGATGTACCTCCTGCCCCTGTATGTTGGCCACACGGTATAGGAGGTTCTTCTTGAGTATGAAATAGGGACCAGCCCCTGGGTGTTCCCTGCTACAGGTACCCCATCTATTTCAACTACTTCTCTTCTAACGTTTTCGTACCTGGGGTCCTCTGCCTGGTCTCATCCAAATGTTGCCCTCCCTGGGTTGAGCAACTCAACTCCCTGGGGATCTCCTTCAATCTCTTCAGCTGTCCCTGGTTCATCAGGCCCAGTGTTAGACCCAAGATCCTCCACTTCCTCTGGGTCCCTTGCTACAGGCCCCTCAGGGCTCTCCCCCTCCTGAGTCTCAGAACCTTCCCCGAGCATCACTTGTGCACCTTGGTCTGCACAAGTGTCCCTTCTGCCCTGGAGCAGAAGGCACGAGCCTAAAGCCTTGGCCGCCCTCCTCTGCTTCCTTGTCTATCCCGGGGGTGGAAAAGAGTTCTTGTGCCCATTCCGCAAAAATGGGGGGAGAAGGCATTTCAGAGTAGGCCACCCCTGAATCAGGGGGCTCCCCAAGTTCCTGCTCCTGAAGGGGAAGTAAGCCCCTAAACCCCGGAAAGTCCCTGCCAATCAATACTGGGTAGGGGAGATGGGGAACCATGCCAACTCGTACCTGAACGTTGGTCCCTTGGACTTCCAGCATCACCAGGGCATTAGGGTAGAAATTGACAGTCCCATGTACACAACTGATGTCCACCCAGTCAGTAGTACCTGGTTGGGCTGTATCAACCTCCTAGAAACTAGGGTGACTGCACTCCCCGAATCTATGAAAGCCACGGTCTCTACCCCATCTACCCTCACTGGCTTCGTATAGTTGTGTGGGGTGGCTGCCACTCCCACCAGACTAAGCAGGGTACATGGATTACTCCCGGCCCCAACGTTGCACTGCATAGGCTCCTCGACATTGGGGCACTGCGCTGCAATGTGGCCCCATTCCCCGCATCCATAGGATCGGTAGTATCTCCTCTGTTCCCGAGAGGAGAAGGGTTTGGCCTCAGGATTCTTCTCCTTCCCGCATGGCCCTTGGGGGTTTCCATCCCTTTTTCCCCCCCCCGTCTTGGGACCCTGGGACCACGGGGCACTTTATCCTGTAGGGGCAGTTTCAGTCTTTCACCTCATAGTTGGTTCTTCGTAGGAGGCCAGGCCAGTCCCCTGGCAGCCAGCTGCCGCTCTACCAGAGTGATTGTCTCTTTGAAAGTAGAGGGGTCATGTTGACCTACCCACAAATGAAGATCTGGCGGTAACTTCCGGGTGAACTGGTTAATCACAAGGGTCTCCAGGATCTCATCTGGGCTATGCACATCAGGGCACAGCCACTTCTGGGCAAGATGTATCAACTCAAAGAGCTGGGCCCTCAGGGGTTTTCCCTCCTGGTATTTCCAATCCTGGAATCTCTGGGCTCTAGCTGCAGCAGTTACATTAGGGACACTGCGAGCCTCTGAGGCCCACAAGAACCTGCCAGGAAGTGCAGGACCCACAGGGCTTAGCCCAGACTTTGCCCAACCCCTGGAATCTCTGGGCTCTAGCTGCAGCAGCATGGGCCAGGATCTCCTCCTTCAGCCGGGGGTAGTCAGCTGCCACCTCAGCTGGCAGATTGTAATAGGCTCTCTGTGCTTCCCCACAGAGGAACAGTGCGAGTATGCTGGCCCATTGCCCCTCTGGCCATGCCTCATGGTGGGCAGTCCATTCAAAAGCCAGGAGATATGCCTCTACATCATCTCCGTGTCATCTTGGGCAGGCAATTAGCAGCTCTCACTGTTGCCGAACCCCCTACCTCTCAGGGTCGGTCAGTGAGTACACCCAACCGGTTCACCACTTCCCGGAGGAGAGCTCCATCTGCTGCTGCCTGGTTCAGGAGCAACTGGTTTGTCTCCTGTTGTAGCCTGGCGGCTTCCTGCATGGCCTGCCCTTGCATCCGGGTGGCCTCCTGCTGGGCCACTGTGGCCTGCACTAAGTCCTTCACTAAGTCTCCCATGGTGCTCTGATGTGAACCCTTCACCAATCTGGATACTGCGTAGGGTGTATGTGTGTGAGAGAAAACCACAACCCCACCAGTGTGATCCCCTTTCTCCTTCCAACTTATGGGGTTTTTTTGTGAGGGCGGGTTTGCAGACTACCCCACTGTGCTATGAACCAATCCCACCCCCGGCACCAGTTGGGCAAAGTCTGGGCTAAGCCCTATGGGTCCTGCACTTCCTGGCAGGTTCTTGTGGGTTTCAGAGGCTCGCAGTGTCCCTAATTACTGCCACGAAGGCAAGGGTACCTGCTACCAGAGCATCTTTCATCATTGGCCAGTCCAGTGTCCTCCTTTTTCCAGTCCCTGCTGGCCCTTCCAGCCAGAGGGGAGGGTTGGGGGGAACCCGGCCCCACCCACTTGCTCCGGGTTCCAGCCCAGGGAGGGGGCAGCCCCAAGCAGACTGTGTAGCTTGGCCCTTGCCCCTTGAGCAGCAGCCCCTCCCTGGGCCACTTCCCCAACCCCTCCTGCAGTACCTTGTTCCCTTCATGTCAGCTCACTCGGGTGTGTTCTCTTGCTCTGGGCTGCTCCTTCTCCTTGAGTTCTCCTCTAGTCCATCCCTCTTCTCCTCTCCCCTAGCCTTGCCTGGGGAAGTATTTTTACAGTGCACATATCCACCTTAAGTGGCTGCAGGTGTTTCAATTAGTCCTCCCTTCAGGCTGATGCCAGATAGGCTTCAGATGTGGCTGGCTGGCCATAGTCTTTAACAGCCTACTCAGGGAACATAAAGCCACATACCCAGCTCACCGCATATCTGCCCTCCATGAGGCTTCAGCAGCTCCCTGTTCTCAGGCTACCACAATATATAGTGCCTAACAGTATTATTTAATGTTTACAACACATTTTCTTTTGGCACACTATAATAAAAACCCTTTCGGTTAGCGTAATTATTGGCAGATTTGGAATACACACTAAGCACTGGGTCGTGGTGACTTGCTTTTGAATGTCATGATGCACTGTGGTAAACCTCTTCTCTTACTATGCCATTCTTGTGCAGTAGATTCAGGGCTTATGTCCCTGTGGGCTGCAATGACTTGAGGGCAACATTGAATGGTCAAGGCACATGGAGGCCAAAGCTGGAAGGAGAGCAGCACACACACGTTGCATAGTATACAAATGTGATGCAGTACACAAAACAGGAAGCGTTAATAAGCTGCCATGTGATCAGTCAGACCCGGGTCAATTCACCCACAAGAGCAGTCAGGCCTCGAGAGGGTGGTTAAAAGGAGAGAGCTTGGGCCTGACTGGGGAAGGAGAGCATACTGGTAGTTCTTGTTGGTAACAGATGTTTGGATGCAGCCAGCAACTGACAGAAGACTGTGGTCTGACAAGGCCTGCCGGTGGGAGAGTAGGACTGACTGTGAGTTTGTTACCAGGGAGACACTGGTGAGCATTAAGGCAAGTTGCTGCACCCTGAGATACACCTGAAAGGAAGAGGGCTGAAGGCTTCGCTCAGTGGGATCAAATACTCCTTTGTTCATGCTGGACTTTAAACAGGGGTACTCTGCTTCCTTGGAAGGGGTTGAACTCAGTGAACTGGCCAAATGACTAAGCCACATTCATAAGACTCCCTTGGGGATACTGAGAGAGAGCTGCTGTAGTTTTGTACCACGCCACGAGGAGAAATGCAGGGATAGCACCTCCACCACAATCGATTTGAATTTGTTTTCTATGAACAGACACACTCTGCTGTTCTCTGCATCATTACTAGAGCTGGAGGAAAATGCAAAAAGATAATTCAGTATTTTTTTCTAAATATTTTTCCACTTTTTTCTGGAAAATGTGTTTGTTGAAAGACTTCCAGCCAGACCTAATGATTTAGAAATAGAAATTAAAATATTTTGAAAAAGATTGTGTGTCCTTAAACAGAAATGGGAGAGTCTGGGACAGTTTTGAAGGATATCAGATGGCTTTGTCTTCCACAGGTGTAGTCCCCTTACTAAAGGAACCTCTAACTTTTACTGGGAGGATCCTCTGTGCTACAATCTAGCCCTAGAGACTACAACTCCCAGGAGCTCTTGGGGGAAAAGGAGGAAATGGTGGCTTTTCCAGGCTATGGAGCGAGAGAGTTAGTAGGCTCCATTTTGGAGAGAGGAGCCAGGCTGCTGGTGTGGAGCCTTTTCCAGGCCAGGAGCTGTTGTGTTGCAGCTAGAGCCTGTTACTGAGAGCCTGCTGGGGCTTGGATCTAGCACGCTGCTTCAGAGGCTGTTGATTATCCCTGTAGGGGAGAGACTCTAGCTGTGCCTGTGGCTGAAAAGGACTTGCTCCCGTGGCAGAGGGATTTTGCAGCTGGCTGCTCAGCTTGGACTGACACACACAGAACCTGCCTAGTGCTGTTTCCACTCTGGCTGCAGACCTCCAAGCACACCCACAGCAAGCATCTGGGACTCTGAATCCAGAGGGGTATGCACACTGGGGTGGGATAAATGGTGGCAGGGTAATTGCCAGACAGATGAGTTTCCTTTCTTTCTGTGTACTTCGTTAATTGATTTTATTCACTTTTAATCTGTTAAACCCTGCTTCTTTAAATTGTTAAGTAAAGGTGTGTTAATTCTAATTTAATCAATTAGATGTATATTATTTATAATTGTTGTTTTGGAGTTAGAGCCAAATTACTGCTAGAATAATTTTATTCCTGGAGGCTCCAAAGGCACACCGTTGAGCGTGCACAGGGCCAGCCAGATGGAGGCACCGCCATTGTATATTCCTTTAGGAGCAAGAGACAGCAGTAAGGTCGTCAATAGGGAACCCCCAATTATACAACATCACCACTGGGCTAGTCGGGATGTTTTATGTTAAAAACATCAGGCACTCAGCCACCCAGGGGAGCATGGCCTGCTCCCAAGTAACCCAGGGAGGAAAAAGGGGGTTACACAGGAAAAGAAGTTGAGAGGTTGTTTAGGTCCCCTGTGGTGTTTAACTTCAGGGGAGTTAAGTGCCTAAAGAACTGTAAGGATCTGGGCTTTAGCTACCACCATTTTAAATCAATTAGATTTAAACCAACAAGAACTCATGGGAGGCTACTGCATTTCAAAGGTGCATGAATAGAAATGAGCATAGGGAGTTGCATGCATAAATGAAGGAAATAAGTATTACCCAAAAAACTCCCACTGGAGGCCACCCAGGGTTCCACTAGTATGGATGTATTGACTGAAGAATTAACACTCCACTATATGCACTGTATGGTTAAACTAAAGAGGATAGAGCTGCCACTAAAGGTTTAAACTAAAGGGGAACCAGCTCTCTCTCTCTCTCACAGACACACATTGCACTCCTGCCCTCAGGCACTTACACAGGCATATGGGTTGCAGAAGGAGCCAAGGCATGTTGGTTCTGGAGGGTCTGTCTGCTGATCATGGCTGGGGAGCTGGTCAGGAAAGAAACTGGCTGCAGAAAGAGGAGCTTCTCAGAAAGAGAGCTTCTGCCACGTGCTCTCTCCTTTTATTGCCTCTGTACAACCCCTGTGACTCATCCACATTTGTCACCAGGGAGCATGCCCAGACTTCCCTTGATCCAGCAGAGTCTCCTTTGTTTGCTCAGCCTGGATTGGTCTGATGACTCATCACCTGGCTCCACTATGCTCAGCCTTGCAGTTTCTAATCCCAAATACACAATAGTCTCCACTCACACACACACATTCATATCTCAGAGGAGAATGCATTTTAGAGCAAGTTACAAGCAAAGTGACAGAGAGTTACAAAGATTACAACGTTGCAAGGCTCAACAATCACCAAGCTTACAGTAAGTTTCTGAACTTATAAAGCAAAGTTGCTGAGTTACAAAGTTGCAAGGTTTTACAAAGATTGCAGAGTTGCAAGGTTTAACAAAGATTACAACAAGTTGCAGAGTTTAAAAGGCAATGCAGCTGAAACAATTACAAAGCTTCAGAGAATCATTTACAAATCATCAGTAATGAAGTGATTTAGAAGACAACTGTCCTCCCCCCCCCCCCCCCCCCGCTCCCAGCAATGCAGTCAGCAGGAGGTTTTTGTCAGTCTCTAAGTCATGTGTTGGCAGGACCTTACAGTTTAGTGTATTTCCATGCTGCCCCCGCTCCCAGTTTCCAGCCAATAGCAGCTGCCTGTTTGCAAGACAGGCAGCATGTGAAGCGCTGCTCTCCCCTTATCTCCTGGGCTCACAGACACTGCACCTCCTCCTGCACTCCTGCCCCAGGTTACAACCCCCTTCCAGATCCTGCACTCCCTCCTCCTAAACCCCTCCCACGGGCCAGAATCCTCTCCTGCACCCATATCCATCCCAGACCCCCCCTGTCCCAGGTCACAACCAAAATCCCTGCACCCCTACCCTAGGTCACATTCCCCTGGCAGACCATACACCCCAGTCCACTGGCCCAGGTCACATTCCCCTCCTTCACCCAAACTCCCTCCCAGATCCCACACACCTATCCCTTACCCCAAGCTCCCTCCTGCACCCAACTTCCATCCTAGCCCTCTGTACCTCCTCCATTAATATAATGGAAAATTGTGTCCCTTGACCACTTACCAAATTTTTGGATTGTCCCCCCATCAAAAAATTATTGCGCACCCCTGATCTAAGTATAGTTAGCCTTGCCTCAGCACACGGATACCTTCCAGTCCTACATTTCTATAATTTCTATTCAGACATTCACAGAGGCCATGTCTACACTAGGAAACTATTTCAAAATTATTAAATTTGACTTAAGAACTCCCGATTTAACAAATTCGAACTAGCATGTCCTCACTATGGGAAGCATTGAAATTAATCCGAGGTAGGCTCCATTAATGTGGAAGCACAACCTCAGACTTAGAGCCCCAGGAAGCACTGGGGAGTAATTATTTTGAAATAGCAGCACCGGAGTGTCCACATTCCTGTTATTTCAATATAACTATTTCAGAATTAGCATTATTCCTGATGAAAAGCAGGAGTACAGAGTTCAAATTCCAGTGCCCATTATTTCAAAATAACAGGCTTCGTCGTGTGGACACGCTGCTTATAAATTAGACTTTGGGGGGCGTTATTTCAAAATAAAGTCCTACTGTAGACCAGGGCTAAGGGAGAAGAAACAATGCAGTATAACCACATGTGGCAAATTAAGAATGCAGAGATAGGAGGGTTTATGAACTGCCCAGAGATAGAAAATTATTTATCCAGATTATCTATTAAATATTTAGCAAATAATGAACACAGTGGAAGGAAATGAGGATGAGTCAGCACATGACTCACTTTCTGAAAGAGGAATAAGAACATCAGAATGGCCATACTGGGTCAGACCAATGATCCATCTAGCCCAGTATCCTATCTGCCAACAGTGGCCAATGCCAGATGCCCCAGAGGGAGGGAACACAACAGGTAATCCTCCCGTGATCCCTTCCCTGTCACCCACCTCCAGACAAACAGAGGCTAGGGACACCATTCCTACCCATCCTGGCTAATAGCCATTGATGGACCTAACCTCCATGAAACTATCTAGCTCTTTTTTGAACCCTGTTACAGTCCTAGACTTCACCACATCCTCTGGCAAGGAGTTCCAGACATTGACTGTGTGCTGAGTGAAGAAATGACAAATCCTCTGTTAGTGTAAATGGATGCAACTCTGCTGGATTCAATGGATTTTTGATCCTTTACCTTGACCTTGGTAGTCAGCTTAGCCCATTACTTGAAACAATAGTCAGAGCAGTGTTACCATGCATTTTGGCCATTCTGAACTTCATATAAAGAAGTCATATAAAGCAAGAAATTTCACGTTTCTCTCTTGAGGTAACAGAAAGTCTCCTTTAACTGGGGTAGTATTTTGACTTGAAAATGTACAGCAGCAGGTGTGACATTCCAGCAGACAGTGATAACAACAAACACTAGTTATCCCATTATAATGGGTTTCAAATTTCCCATTCTGCATCAGAGTGTCAAAGTCAATGTATCCTATTTGGTTAGTTATTCTTCATTGTATTTAAGAGGCTTTAAAACACATTGTCATAATTTCCTCTGTTGTAAATGGACACAAGGATAAGAATGTCTTTCAGATTATATTTGAGCTTTCCATCAGGTGATACCAGTGCAAAAATAGAGAAACGCTATTAATACATTAAGTGAGATGTGTACTCACAATGCCTCCCTATTTTTATTTTTATTTATTTTAATTTTTTTGCCTTTTTTCTGTGCTACAGTTTTTCAGGAGGTATTGTAGAGAAAGACTGTTGACATACTTAGCAAAGAAAAGACTAAAGAGAAGCTTTCCATAAACATAGAGGATCCTGTAAGGAGAAGAATGGATTGTTGCCAAATAAGCTTTTTGAAACACCAACATTCAAAACAATAGGTCACACAGACTGACACTGACGAGGGAACAACTAGAATGCTGCATATAGAATTCAGTCAGAATATCTTTCGACAAAGGACTGTCAGAGCACAGAATAAAGTGGGATGTGCTAAAGTCAGTAATAGATGTAAACTGTGAACATCAGTTCAAGAGGAAGCTGGACATGTTTAGAGAGATGAAGTGAATATAGAGGTTCATCCACAAGAGAGGTAATTGGGCTTAAGATGGTGAGCTGCCGTTTACAGTGATTTGTATTTCCTGAGTTGAGAGAGGCAGACTTTTGATGGACTGTGTGGTTTTCTCCTGGCCATTATTATTCTTATGTCTCTAAAAAGTGCTCCACTCTATCACTGCAGCCACAGGAATAAAATGTAAGTTAATAATATTATTTATCCTGTAACCATCACTCATGTTTACTGTAGAATTACCTTTTTTCTCTCCTGCTGTACCTCCCGCCTATTTGCATTTGAAGGTTAAAACCACAACCAAAGTTATTCAAAGCATCAGCTGAAGGTAGGGAGGTGGGATGGGTCCCAGTAGCTTAATGTATGGGGGGGTTGGGTTTTTTGTTGTTGTTGTTGGTTTGAATTCTTACTGCATCTGTACCAATTCACTGCACCCTGCATACTCAATCCCTATTTTATGGGCTTGCTGTGCACTCCCCTCCCCCCCCACACACACACCTTCAAAATTATGTTCCAAATGAGTCTATGATGCAGTGATTTTGTTCAAAATGTTCCTATTTCTTTCAGTTGTTGCACTGCATTTTCTGTATGGCGCCAATGTATTTTCTGCCTACAAAGGGACTTGCTCTATCAACTCAGTGCTGCCTACTTAACCAAGTACAGGAAGCAAAACACACCCCCAGTAGTACACTATGCCCTTGCTTCAGTACAGATTGAAGGGGAATACTCACTGTGCATAACCATTCACAGGAAGAGGGCTTATGTGATTTACTACTGTAGCTCAAGCAGGCACTCTGTAGCAGAGCTAAGAACTGAGCTCAGTGGTCCTGAGCCCCAGTCCAACACACAATCACAAGGCCATCCTCCTACCCTGTGCCGATATCTGTCACACACTGCTTGGATTAGGCTTTCTTGGTGGTCACTAGGTAATAGCATAAACAGTTTGAACTCTATTCCCTCTCCTGCCTCAAGGTGCACTCGTGGCCTTGCAGACTTTCCCAGCATCCCCCACTTTAAGAAGCTTCCCAAGAACAATTGGGAAGGTACCCAAAGAGCTACAGCAAGTAAAATAGTGAAAATAATATTTGTGTAGATGCTCAGCAAAATGACTACAGATTGGAACACGAATCTACATGGATGCACTGAACAGTTGTGTTCAAATCTATTCAGTGTCAATGGGACAACTAGCAACAGTTCAATATATTAGTGATGACACAGAGCTAAGTCTCAATACCTTTCCCCCCTATTTTATAGATGAGAAAACTGAGGGACCAATAGGTGTAAAGTGACTTACCCAAACTGTTTTGCTTCAGAGTAAGGACTAGAAGCCAGGGGCTGATTCTGCCCACATTTACACCAACAACAGGAGTAAATCTAGAGTCAACTCCTAATTACATCCATAGCAGTGACAGCAAAAGTCTCCTGGTCTCCTAATTCTCAGTCCTAATTCTCTATTCATAAGACCATACTTTCTCTTCTACAGTATGTAGATACTTTACTTCAAACACATTGGGGACAGACCTTGTCAAAGCTGCCCTAAAGAGACAGAAAAGGATTTCCCCTGTGGGGGCCATTGGTAAGTTTAGAGAGCAACATTGGTAAGCCTCAGGACTCTGAAGGGTGCATTGAATGTTGCTCCAGCACACCCAAGGGTGGAGCACATGGTACACTCCATCAGTCATGCTTTATACACATTACAACCTCAGTCTGGGGCACAAATCCCACCCGTCATTCACTCTTTGCTCAGTAGCAGCTATGGCACTGTGAAGTGGAGGTACAGAAGATGAGAGATTTAGGGTTGTTGGGTTTGGGGGGATTTTTGGAGGGATTAAATTATATTATATGAAAATCTATTTGAATCTGAAAAACAAGACATTTGACACCGAGGAAATAATTTTATTGTATAAACATCTATTATGTTAATTTTCTGAATCAAGAAGTTCCTTGGGTCCTTTAAGGACAATTTCCTGTAACAGAGGGAACTTTATTCTTCCCTTTGAGAACATGGTATAGAAAGAAACTTCCTCAGAGAGAGGCAGATGGCTTTCCCTATGAAGATACAAAGGTTCCTCCCTTCCACATTATCTCTCTGTGAGTATGTATAATACAATCAACCCTTTTAACCCTCTTATTGCCTGAACTAAAATCCAGCAATTCATACCTACTTTTTCTCAGTTGTATATCTGGCTTTTTTTTTCTACAGAATTCCTAAAATAATATTCCCTTCATTTCTTCTATATAGATGGACCTGAAGCCAAACCCCAAACCTAAACCCTGGGATATGTCTACACAGGAGCTGGAGTGTTATTTCCAGCCTAGGGAGACATACCTGGCTAGCTCATATCAAGTAAATGTGTTTAAAAAAACACAGCTGCAACAGTGCCAGAGCAGGATGAAATGGAGTATGTATCGTGGGGTTTGGAAAAGATCTTACTCAGATGGGTTGGCAAAACCACAGGTGCCACTGCAAATACACCCGCACTAGCTCTGCTTGAGGTAGTGTGCTAAAATAGAAGTGTATCTACGCAATCTGGAATTTGCAACTCCGGTGTAGACATATCCTCCAAGTTTGGAACCCTATACTGCTACCTGAAGGGTCATGTTTCATTAGAATTGCACTTTAAGAAATATGTTCCAAGATCTTATTTTCCTCCCAGGCTAACATGGGACGAATGCTCCACTGTTCAAACATTTTTCTGGGTTGCCAGTATAAACTGCAGTTCTGTGTACTATAAACCTTTATTTACCTTCCACATGAACAGGCCACATTTAGGCTTTGTCTACACTGGCGGCTTCTTGCGCAAGAACATCTTGCGCAAGGGTTCTTGTGCAAGAAGTCTTGCGCAAGAAAACGTCCACACTGCCATGTGCGAGCTGTGCTTTTGCTCAAGAGTGCCCATGGCAGTGTGGACGCTCTCTTGCGCAAGAAAGCTCTGATGGCCATTTTAGCCATAGGGCTTTCTTGCGCAAGAAATCCCTGCCGAGCGTCCACACTGCCCTCTTGCGCAAGAGCTCCTGCGCAAGAGGGCTTACACCTGTTAAAAAAGAGCGTAGCTCTTGCGCAAGGAACCCTCTCTTACCACGCCATACTGTAAATTTCCTTGCGCAAGAGCGGGCGGGCAGTGTGGACGCTCTGCGGATTCTTGCGCAAGAACGGCCATACTTGCGCAAGAAGCTGCGAGTGTAGACATAGCCTTACTGTGCGCTGTCCTCCCAGGGAGTTTTAATGAGCTCTCCTGACAGGTAAGGATGGAACCACACCAATGGCAGTGCCATTGGGGTCTAGTTTATTTGAGTGAAATTCTTAAACACTAGCCAATTAGCCCGTCATAAGATGGGATTTTCAGGTCTCTCCTGCACGTTGGTCTTCTCTCCTGAGCCTCCAGTCTCTCTCTCCCTCTCTTTCTCTCCCTCTCTCTCTCCTCCTACTGCCTCCCCCTCTCTCTCTCAGCTCTCCTCCGCCTCCTGCCTCTCTCGCCTTCTGCCTCTCTCTCCATCACTTTCTTTCTCTTCTCCCCCTTCTGCCTCTCACTCTCCCTTTCTCTTCTCCTCCTCCTCCAGCCTCTCTCTCCCCTCCCCCGTTCCCCTTCCTCTCCCACCGTGGTGCTTGGGGAAGGGGGGGCGGGGCGGTGACATACACGGCCCCGCCCCCTGGCCGTGTACATCAGCGCCCCGCCCCCTTCCCCTCCCTCCGTGACGGCTCGGCTGAGTGCTGCGCCGCTCAGCTGGGCCGCGGTGGGGAAGGAAGTAGCGGCAAGCAGCCGTTTGGGGTCCGTGCTCCCCAAATGGCCGCTTGCCGCCGCTTGCTCCCCCGCCGCAGCCCAGCTGAGCGGCGCAGCACTCAGCCGAGCTGCCATGGAGGGAGGGGAAGGGGGCGGGGCGCTGATGTACACGGCCAGGGGGTGGGGCCGTGTACGTCAGCGTTACAGACTCACAGACATTGGGCTACTATATATACGATGGCCGTGTTGTTATATTTTTAATTGCCACTGTCTATCTCCAGTGCTGATGTCTCTAGGCAGAAGGAAGCAGCAGAAAGCAGCAAAACAGGTTTCCCACCTTCCAAATTTATACAAACCTTGGCTGGGTCTGAAAACTTGTTTTCACCAGCTCTGTGGGGGACCTGTGAGCAAGGGCTAAAGACTGTGAAAAATAGTTCTGTCGGTCCCTTCCACCAATACACCCCTAAGTCAGTTAGGCCAAAATGTCAGTTGAGGGAAATTAAAGTAGATATAAAAGGGGTAAGGAGAACAAGAGAGGAAAGAGAGAGAAAATTAATCCATCTGGGATTATAGCTAAATGGTAGCCCATCCCCTTAACTCTGGGCATGTAATTCAAGACAGTTATTTGATGCTCCTGGCTGGAAATCACACCCTCCGCACCGATACTGTAATGCGCCCACTGTACGTGGTAGTTTGGCTGCTTATGCTCATTCCCATCTGTTCTGATGGCAAGATGCCTGCTCACTAGCTGGATGATATATAGGTGCAAGGCAACAATGTGTTTTGATGGGCAGACCGCACAACGCGCAATTGCCATCTCATAGACTCATAGACTTTAAGGTCAGAAGGGACCATTATGATCATCTAGTCTGACCCCCTGCACAATGCAGGCCATAGAATCTCACCCACCCTCTCCTAGAATAATCTTCTCACCTATATCTCAGATATTGAAGTCCTCAAATGGTTTAAGGACCCCAAGATGCAGAGAATCCTCCAGCAAGTGATCCATGCCCCATGCTACAGAGGAAGGCGAAAAACCTCCAGGGCCTCTGCCAATCTACCCTGGAGGAAAATTCCTTCCCGACCCCAAATATGGCAATCAGCTGAACCCTGAGCATGTGGGCAAGACTCACCAGCTAGACAACCATGACACATTGGCACTTCATGCCTCCATACACTTGTTCACACCTGTTGGCACTTATGTGCCAAAACAGGAATCCTTGAATAAGGAAGAGGAAGACACTGAGTTCACAGTCTTTTGCAATATCCCAGTAGGAACAAACATCAATTGGAGTTCTGTGCAAACTCTGGACCAGACACGAGACTATACCCAGATATACGCTGGATCAGACACTGAAATAGTTCACCGTGGCTTGTGCTGATGCTGTTGCCTCTACATCTTGGTGTTTAGGAGGAAAAATTGCTTGACCACTCCAGTCAAAAATTGGATAATCCCGTTAGACTTCACATGGTCAAACCAGACATTTAAAACAGAAGACCATGGGGATGCCAAAGTCCCTGATTTCCTACTGACACCTTACTAGCTCCATCTCCAATATTTATTTCTACAAGCCTTTTCATGTCTGCCGAGATACCATTCCACCAGCCTTACTGCCTCTTTCACTAACCCCATCTTTAGTTTAGTTCCAGCCTTAGCATCTCACATGGACTATGGTTTTTTGGAAAGGAGTTTAGAGAAAGTTCACTGCTGACGTAGGCGTCAACCACACCCAACTGTACATAAACTGTTTACATAAAGATGGCTACAGTTAAAGTTTATTTGTGTAGCTTCCAAAGCCACTGATACTCATGTAGATGGTGTATTATAGAATAAAATGTCAAGATCGGAATTAGAGGGAAAGGCCCTACACAGAAATCAAATAAACTTCCCAGGGGTATTTTAGGTTGGAGAGGCCTATCAGTTCCCACCTGATCGCTAAGGAGATTCTAGGATTTGGGCAAAGAGGAGACTCCAGATACTGGGTAGTATAAAACAATCCACTTTTTTTGTTTGTTTTGGGAAGTCCTGGACATATAAGGTTTACAACATTTACCAGACCTGTTGCAGACAATTTTGGACTAAAAAATCCTGAATTTAAATCTTAGCCTTAAAGTCTGGGGTGTAAAACTGAAATCAGATTTTCACTCATCCTTTAAAACAATTCCTGTTTTGAGGAAAGATTTCTGAATATGTAGAAAAAATGGGCAAAGTAGAGAATATCCTTCTGAAAGGCTCTGTGGATTTTGACTGGTCTCTACTAAGGTCTTTCACTGTAAGCCAAGGAGCCAGGAGACCTGAGCTACTGCCAAGCCTGTGGGAAAGGGTCAGAAAAGGAAGAGAATACTTTCAAACGATCCTTTTTGTTCCTTCACTTTGCCTAACTCAGTTCTTCCAAAATCTTACTTGAAGCAATACTTAAAGTAGAAGCCTCATTGTGTGTGTGTGCATGAATGGGAAAGAGAGACAGAGACAAAGAGTATGAATACAGCTGGGAGTGCAGCTAAACAGTTGCCCATCCTCTTGATTCTGGGCATGTAAATTCAAGATGGAGAGCTATTCTGGCATTTTACTGCTTGCCATCTGGAATCATTGAAAGCAAGTTGGGGACTTTCAACTGGAATTTCTGCTAGGATATGATAGAGTGTGTGTGGGGGGGAGGGGAGAGATTGATTTGTCCATAGGGGACTGGTTTGAGACACCTAAGCATTTCTCCTAGACCACTGAGTATTTTAGGGTGGTAATTTTTGATCACTACCAATCTAGCTTTGAATTGTTATTCTCGGGATGAAAGGCTACATATCTCACAAAACATCCAGTCCATCACCATTCTACTAACTTGGTCTGAGGGAGTTCAATTAAATCCACAAATCCATGTTCTACTGAAGCAGTGTCAGTAATTTCGGATTCCTGTGGGCCAAAGTTAGATTGCTTGGGAGCCAACCACAGAAGCCTTGTACATCCTACATGCATACTTAGGAAGAGATAACAGAAAAGCATATGGGTTCCTACATAGCTGTATCTAACAGGTAGCTGCCATTTCATTTCTATGAAATAGTGTAACTTTCTTAATAACTCAAGTAATAACTATAAAAGAATGACTCTATGAGGAGGTGCGGGCTGGACCAACCTATAACTGCATATCTGCTATGGCTGTCAAAATTCAACCTTAAGCAGCCTAAGCATTCATTTTAAAATGTACACTACTGATTACTTAATTATATCTAAAACATAAGTTAGACACATTGAAAACCCCAGGGAGTAAATTTCATGCAGCTATGAAGCAATGTGTGTGCATACAATTTACTTTGACGTTGTTTAAAAACATTATAATTTCCCCATGGGTCTGAAAAATTTTTCTGTTCCTGTTCTGCAAAACATCATAATGTTACAAACAGGTAAACATTTCTAAGTAATATCAGATGTGCGTGGGAGCATCCATCTTCAGCCTTACACTGTGGATTCTACTAAAGGTTCTTATCTTTATGTATATTTGAACAAGAAGATCTACATATGCTTGATCTCCCTATGAACCTCTGTATGACCTGATTTTGTTGCCATGGCCACCAATTAGACCGGCCTTGTTGACTGCAGAACAACAGTCAACGCATCTCTATTAAGTTCTGAAAAAGAGTGTCATATTTTATCAACATACTATACAGCCTCTCCTTAATGTAGGGTATCTTTCTTCCATTCCTTGGGTTAAAAAAATTAAATGGGGAACCTATTGCTAGCCTGACACTCACATTTTTTAAGTTATTTAAAACATCTCTCTATCTTCCAGTCTTCATTCCTCCAGGAATACAGAATGGAGAAGAGTGCAGTGGTAGCAGCACCACTCCATGAAAACCTTTACCTTAGCGTCAAGCTTTTACTCTATTCAGACTATTCTTTCCGAGAGCAGCTATCAAGAGCTCCTTTTCAACTGGGGACATTTTCCACTCATCTGGCTTTTTAAAACATTTTCTCCTCCAAACTGTGGCAAACAAGTAGACAATAGCTTGGAAAGCTCACTTGGTTATGACCACGTGTTAAGCTACCTACACCCACCAATAGGTGTGACCAAAGGCACTTAATAGTATGTTAAATTTAAAGAACGGATAGCTTAATGATATGAATATTGTTTTGTTAATGCCTTTTTTTTTTTCAAAATATTCTATATGCTCAGTTTGTATCAGAACTAATAGAGATTTGAGGATATAGTTTTATGGCCAAATCCTTCATTTCTCAGGCTGTCTATTCAGAAAATAATTTTCTTTGCATTGTTTTCACAAAACCTTTCAAATCCCAAAATAATGCAGAGAAATTGGCTTTTATTTTGAACAAGCTTTCGGCATATCTATTATATTAACTGAAGCCTTAATGATACAATGGTTAAAAACAGAGTACCGATGTGTATAAATGAAAAATGTAATAGATTTTCCTCTTAATGTAATAGAATTGGCACAAGGTATTGGAAACAGGAGAGAAAGTAGTCACTCAAGCATTGTGTTTGCATGTTATTTAAATACAAGTGGTTGAGGTATAAGTACCTCTAAGTACACCTGAAAGAGATGGTGCCTTGTAATCATTGTTTCAGCAATTGACAGTTGTTTACACAACAGCAGCACATTCTCTGCTGATTTGAATAATAAACATGTTTAAACACCAGCTGGATAATAGAAGGATAATTGAAACATAGTTTAAAGCTCTGATTTATAGGCATTGTGGCAACACTTTTATTTGTGGTACAATATACTATACTTCTGTGCAGTCTCTTGAAAAAAATTAAATGGGCATTGTTTCAAACAACTTTGGGATGTATTTAACTTGATTAATCTTTCATGCTTGTATGTGTGTACACATTATTAGATAGATAGATAGATAGATTTTTAAAAAGCATTGCTTTATATAGCAGAGACCTGTATAATTTTATGCAGTGTAACAAACAAATTTGGAAACTGTAAAATGCCTGGTAAATAAATACACACAGCAACACAGCTTCAGATAGGTTTGTACAGTAGTTGTGTTGCTCCGAGGTAAAAGATGTGCTGATTGGGCCCTCATTTTGCATATTTGCTTCACAAGAATGGGCTGCAATGACAAGTCCATGAAGTCCGCAAAGCAAAAGGTTTGGATGTGAAACTTGCTGAGAGCATTGAGGGAAATTTTACAATGATAAAATACAGAGAGAGAATCGGTCCATCCCAGCACATCTCCCACTGCTGGCCAGCGTGCATATGTGCCACCTTCCCAGAGCAACTGAGCACACACACACACTCCTCCCCCCATCACAGCTCCTCTGTATGACTAGACCACAAATGTGCCATCCTCACCTATGTTGTCTCCAGGCCAAGGCTACGGGGCTCAGAAGGGCTTTCCTTGTAATTGCTGCTCTGGTCCAGAGTGGGACCAGACACCGCAACTGAGCGCAGAGAATCTGCCCCCTCTGTGCTATGAAACCACCCTCCAGCTGGCACTGAGGCAGGGTGAGGGAGGAAGCCATATGATTTTAATGCCTAGTGGACAAAAGCCAGACTTGTGGGGAGGGAAGAAGAGTCTGATGAGATGAGAAGCTGGCCAGGAAGACTGGAATTTGGTGGGCAAGGAAACTGAGCCCAGGGAGAGAGCAGGCTGAGACTAGTTGGGCAAGAAAGCTTGAAACCATGTGGATGGGGGAACTGGGAGCCGGTGAGGAAAATGGGAAGACTGGAGAGCCAGGTCACTGGAGGATGGGGGCAATGCTGAGATTGTGTGAGGAGCTGGGGAAGAAGGGGAGATTGGGTCTAGATCAGCAAAGAGTCTGAACTAGGAACCAGTGGAAGAGCCAGAGGCAGCGGGAGAAGAGACAGATAGGACAAGGAGCTGGGATGTGGGGGAGAATTTACAAAAAATACTATGTGGTTGTGGAATTAAAGCCTATACCATAACGCATACACTCAAGGGGCTGAATTAAGATTTCATGTTTATGCGGATTCAGACTAACACGGCTACCCCTCTGATACTTAGTTCTGCCATTTCCTACTTTTGAAGTGCTTGATTTTGCAACCTTAATAACGTTCCTTTAACATTTTTTCTGTGTGCAATATCATAAATATAGCAGTATCTAGTCATTAATATTGGAAGAATGGGGCCATCCTTTTTGTTAGCATTTCTCTTGATTTAGCTGAGTGCTTATCTGAACGCTGACTATGAGAATCAGAGCAGAGCGAGTAGCACCAGGGTGATGTGCATGATAACCTTCATTGCAAAGTAGATTTTGCTGCATTTCATACCAGGTGGAGTTTTTCAGGCATGTGGCTTCATTCCTAGATATACCGCTTGGTACTTATTCCAAACTCTCAGAAAGATCAGTATTCTGTGACACTCCTTGATTAGCCAGGCAAGACTGCAATCCTACATGCATCAGTGTTGGTGAGTTACACATTCTAGAATTTGGAACCAAATCATTAAGAAAACTAAGATATTTTGTAATACAGATGTACATTCAAAACAGCCAGAAACCTATCAGCAATTGTTTCCATAAAAGAGCTAAAGCTGTCACAAGTTGTAACAAAGAGGTCTGGGGAGGGAGGCATTACTGAGATTATCAATTATTTAAAAATAGGGCTGCTTACAGCCCTAGACTCTGGTATAAGGCACACTACACCAGTCGCAAAGGGCACTTCTGTTCACCACACTGGCTTACAAGAAGTCATAGAAGCAATTCCCTCAGACCCTCCAGTTTTCTTGTATCACTACCCGGGCCACTGCTTATACTGATAAGAGGTTATGAAAACCAATCTTATCAAGTAAAAAGGTTCTTCTGATCCCAAAGGACTAACCACGTTCCCAGGCCAATTTATAACTTAGAATCTTATCCCAAAAGTATGCTGTTTCCAATCATGTAATCTAAAATCTAAAGGTTTATTCATAAAAGAAAGGGTGAGAGTGAAAACGGTGAAAGGAATCAAATACATATACCAATTGCTAAGTCCTTGGTGCAGACTTGTAGCAGAAATAGAATAAACTACTGGCTTAAGTCAAGTCTCTGGAGTACATCTACAGCTAGGGCGGGTTGTTCAGTCCTCTGTTCAGAGCTTCCACTTGTAGTAAAGATTCTCCAGAGTTGACAGGCAGGACTAAAGATAAAATGGAGGGATTTCCAGGACCTTTTAAATATCCTCAGCCATGTAGAGGGAATCTCATTGTTCTCACTGTGTAAAAGATGGAGTCACGTGGGCAAGTCACCTGTCCATGCATGACTCAGTTCTTGGGGGCAAAAGACCTATCTGGCTTCAAGATTAAGCTAGATGGGTTTATGAAGAGGATGGTTTGATAAGATAACAGCTCTTGGTAACTAATTGACCTTTAGTGGTAAATAGGCCAATGGAGGAATGATAGGAGTTACTATAGAGAACTTTTCCTGGCTGTCTGGCTGGTGAGTCTTGCCCACATGCTCAGGGTTCAGCTGATTGCCATATTTGGGGTTGGGAAGGAATTTTCCTCCAGGGTAGATTGGCAGAGGCCCTGGAGGTTTTTCGCCTTCCTCTGTAGCATGGGGCACGGATCACTGCTGGAGGATTCTCTGCATCTTGGGGTCTTTAAACCATTTGAGGACTTTGATATCTGAGATATAGGTGAGAGGATTATTCCAGGAGTGGGTGGGTGAGATTCTGTGGCCTGCATTGTGCAGGGGGTCAGACTAGATGATCATAATGGTCCCTTCTGACCTTAAAGTCTATGAGATGGAAGTCATGGCCCACATTCCAGACTGAAGGTTTGCAGAAAACTTCATTCAGTGTCAATGGCTGCCTCCCATGCTTCCCTGTCCGTTGAATGCGTCTTGATGGGCCAATCAACCAGAATAGCTTTTCCCAGATGTGCTGGCTAGCTATCCTGTGGGTATTACTCCAGGGACTAGCATCTGAAATACAGACACACAGCTAACGTTCCTATCTTCAGGTACAGAAATGGTAACTGCTCTAACAATCTCTCAGACTCAACGGCATTGGTACAAGATTTGTGGCAAATGTAGAACAGTGGTTGCAACAATGATCTCTAAGGTCATATCATACTCCAGTGACATCACACAAATACAGAGGCCAATTATGCAAGCTGCTTGTGTCCAGACACCCCACTATATGAATGCAAACGATGCTCTACAGAGCAGACTTGGTTTTCATTTGTTCACATATCTGACAGCCAGGCTGCACTAACCAGTGCAGTTCTGATGTCTGCTGATGACCAATGCATCCCCTAATTCCTACATGGGGAAACCTCATGAAAGTTATTTCTTTTCAAAGTAACATTTGATCTTGTTCAGAAAATGAAAATTGAATTAGAAACAGTAAACTAGAAGGCACCAGACAGAATTCTACTGAAAATAGTCAGCCACTGAAACCTGGCCAGACACACATAGACACACACTCGCTTTTGGTACTTCGCAGCATACCTGGCACAAATCAATCAAAAGAGAACATGCGAGAGCAGTGAGACATTTGGGAATACAAGAGACATTTTGAATTGCACACTCCTATTTAATAAGAGTGTCTTTCTGGTTATACCATGAGATGCAGAATAACAAGAGTGCACGGGAGGACAGTGTTAAAGCCACAAGCCCGATGGATTATGGGAGTCAGAAACAGTATCAGATGGCGTTAGGGTTGCCAGGTGTCTGTTTTTGAATCGGACAGTCCAGTATTTGAGCTTTCTGTTTGGGAAACAAATTGAGAAAATATAAATGAGAAAATAGAAATGTCCGGTATTTTCTAAATAAGATGTAATGTAGCTTGTGATGTAATGTCAATTGTGTCTGGTATTTTTGTTGAAACCATCTGGCAACCCTAGATGGAGTAAGCAAGTATGACTTTACTGAAGCCAATGGGAGTTGTACTCACTTCCACCTGGGTTGCGTTGGAATGTGTGTGTGAGAGAGGTAAGTCTATGAAAAGAAAGGGGGGAAAGACTGAAACTTAGTTGCTTTGCAAAAGGCAGGTATAATTCTCATTCAAGTTCATGGAGGTTGTACCCTCTTAATCCAAGGTTGAATTGGGGAAGAGAGGGGGAAAGAAACAGTAACACAAAATAAGAAGCACAATCAATGCGTGCAACTAGAAACATATTGCATTAATCAAGAGAAACTAATCTCTTAAGGTTATGAACCTGTGCCTTGTGTTGTTAAATGCTATGCATGCCATATATTTTTATTTATGTAAAAGGAATCACAATGGGCAAGTCACATTACCAGATGATGGATGAATGGCCAGAGATAGTCTTGGATGGGACATAAAAGAAGAAATGTGCCACATATGCCAATATAGGAAGAGACACAATAGGAGAGTGTGTTTCAGACTTAGGAAGGCCTTTATCTAAGGAACTAACAAACAGAAGCTGCACAAGATAACAATGTACAGCTGGATAAGACACATGGAAAAAATCACAAGCTTCCACAAGATATGATGTGCTGACAGTGGTAAATTATAGCTATGAGGGTGCATTTTAGTCAGTTTTACCAAGATGTGTGTATAGAGAGATTATGGGTGAGATCCCGGCCCCTGGCTATCCTTGCTTTGTGCTAGGACAGAGAACTGTCTTAACAAGGCAAATAGGTTTGCCTCAACGTAGGAGAATTGCCAGGGGGAATACAGCCAACAGAGTTAACTCTGTGCCATCCATTGAAAGGAAAGGAAAGGAAAGGAAAGGAAAGGAACTCCTGTATGGGCCAGGAGCAGGAGGAGATAGTGTAGAGGTGCACTGCTCTCTGGAAACCCCAGGCCAGTGGAATACTTCAGGATCATCATAGCTGCCTTAATTTAGAGAAATCCTCATGCCCAACATGGGGATTTCAATATTAAGTAAATATATATTAGGATACATGCCCTGAATCTCATGTCCCATATACAGTTTTTACACTGATGTAACTTCATTGACTTCAAATTGACTCTGATGTGGAAAGAGAATCAGGAGCTTGACTAATTAATTCCAAGACTAATAAAGAAGATTGTGGGTTTCAATAGTTTTCTGCAAAATAAGACTGAGCCTCCCCAGAATTCAATCAGCTGGTACCAAAGCAAAGAAACCAGAATGAAGATCAATTGATTGCAGTAATACTGACTGCAAGAGCACTAACAAATACAAATGATTCCTTGTTTTAGATTATATGTCTATCTAAACTTCATGTGCATTGTTTAATAAGCTTAATATTGTCTTACTGGCTAAACCATTTCTTTCTGGATGAATAGGTGGTTAAAAACACTTGCATCTAGACTCTTAACATGGTGGAAAAGTCTCTATAGTATACCAAATCAATTGTGCTTCACAACTGGTTTACCCCACAATGTTTGCAAGGGGCATTGTTGTGCTGTGAATGGCTTGGCAAGGAGAAATGCGTTAGCTACTTACACTAAACAATCTGTCCCATCTTGTATTCAGCGGTGACACTCTGAGTTAGTTTCCCAGACCTAAAAAGAGCTCTGGGTAAACTTGAGAGCTTGCCTCTCTCACCAACAGATGTTCAATACAAGATATTACCTCACCCGCCTTGTCATTTGGTAAGGAGAAAATGAGTTCTATTTTCTTTTCTCCAACAAAATTCGAGTTCTTTTACATCTATTTTACCAGGCAAAAGCTTTGAGTCAAAACACCTTATTTCGAAGAGTGTCTCAAGAGATAGTAGCAACAGGGAAAATGACATTTCTTTATCAGTTACAATACATATAATGTGACATTCAAATACAACAAGTGCTATTCAATTGCTTGTAAGTCACAAAAGGTGAGTGAAAACACTTATCTCTTTTGTACAAAGAAAAAAAGGAGGTGGAGAATCCTCAATGCAAAGATCCACTTTGACTTAAAATATAGGGTAAGCAGCACTACAAATTTATGAGCACAAAGCCCATCTATTAAGATTCTGAACAAATAGTAAGCTTAGATACCAAGAAGCTTTCATGTTAATGTACGGTTAGTTATGTCAAGGACAGTAAATGAAGCTGCTTTTCATATGCCAAATTGATCTATCTAAATCAGTGTATGTACACAAGAACTACTGGGTCAAACTGTCACCACCAAAAATACATTTTTCACAGTGTTTTACAGATGATCAAATGTTAACAGGTAAAGAAGAATTCATAAATAGTAACTTTCCTCTCCATTAGTAGTTGTTTAATTCAGACTTAAAATGTATGCAATATTCAATCCAAGTGCATAATCTTGTAGGCAAATGTTTTAGTTTAAAACTCCGTGAAGCTCAGTTTAAGCCAAATAAAAAGAATTGATTAGGTTCAAAATTTGTTCCTACGCAATGGCATCAAAGCACTCAAAGTTACTCAATAAGGCCTTGCTCTTACAATCTGGAAGGTAAAGTCAGACAAATTCAATTTAGAAATAAGGGAGATTAACTACTAAAAGAAGGTACGAAGAGAAGTCTTGAAGTCTTCAAATCAAGACAGGAAGATAGACCGGAAGAGACTAAACTTGTGTTAGTCAAATACAAGTTTTTGGACTTAGTACCGGAGTAACTGGATGGAATTCTATGTCCTGTGCTATATGGGAGGTAAAACTAGTTCAGTCTAGCCTTAAAACCTATTCACATTGGCACTCCAGTCCCATCACCCGCCCCCGCTTCTCACTTGGGTGTGGCCCCCAACTGACTTTTCTGTGGGTCAGCGGCCCCCGACCCAAAAAAGTTTCCCCACCTCTGCGATACATGAAAGCATACTTTACTGGAACTCCTCTTGGGAAAAAGGGCCAGTCCATATGAAACAGAGGTCAGGTCTACACTTCAGAGCAAAGTCAATGTAAGGCAGTTTTCAGCAACCTAATTCTATAAGTGTCCACAGTGAAATGTAGCTCCCACCGATGTACCTCTCCCACTACACTGACTCAATAATTCCACCACCATGAAAGACATTACTCTTAGGTTGATGCAGTTAGCCTGACACAGTGTCAGTGTAGACACTTCATTATTTACATCACCATTTTGAGTTCCACTGCCCAGCAGCCCAGTATACAGATATATGCTCCGCCCCTCTAAAGCCTCACAAATTTTTGAAATTCCATTTCCTGTTTGCTTAGTGCATAGAATTCACCTAGCAACTTCCCAGCTGACCATCCTGGCTCCATCTTCAGTGACACTCTTGCCTCGCATATGCAGGAGGTGGTGGATGTCTTGGGAGTGTGGGGAGAAAAGGCTGCACAGCTCTGATCTAGCCATAGAAGCATCAATATCTACAAGCAGTAGATTGTGCAAGGCATGGGGGAGAAGAGGACATAGGATGACATGTAATCATGAGATGTTGCAAGCCCCCAGTGCTTAGGACAGGACTTGGAAGACCACTCTTGCAGACACTGTGGACAGAGATACCGCAGAGAGGGAAAAGATGCAGAGAAAGGAAAGATGTGCAATAGGAGATGCTAATGCTTTTCAGGCAGCAAACAGACATGCTGGAAACTCTTGCTTACCTGCAGGTTCAACAGGCCTATGCTTGCCTTCCTCTGCAGCCCATAGAGAACTGTATTCCAGAACCTCCCTACACACACCCAAACACATTCCACATGATATCTAGGGAAACGACACTACTCCTACCACTCCAGACAATCACAGCCACACATACACTGACCTATGAGATTCATAGTTTGTGTAGCTGAAATGAAAATGATTGTTCTTTCCCCTTCATAGGTTCTTTCCCCTGTATTTATAAAGTTCCATTTAGTTACAAATACATCTGTTTGCATGGATTTGGAATTAAAAGCCTATTTAGGACAATTTAATTCATCCTAATAGGAAGCACATATGCTGGCTGGGCCTGACATCATTAACACATAATAGCAATAGGTGCATTTTCAATGAAATAGAACTATACACACAGCATTCATTGCAAGGTTCATACTGGGATGCAAAAAACAATGCCAGGCAGAACATACTACAGCAAGACACATTACTGTGGTTCACTATTAAAATGGTCTTTCAAAGCCATCCCGCACCATATAGCTTTCCACTGAGCTTTAATTATAGCCCTGGTATCTGGCTGCACAAACTCAGCAGATAGCCATTCCACCTCTCCTTCATCACAGGCAGAACCTTCCCCCTTTGCTTCACAGGTATTACGAAGCAAACAGCAGACAGCTATAACCATTGGGATATTTTTTTTCACTGAGGTCTAATCTAGTTACTAGATAGCACCAGCAGCCTTTCAAATGGCCAAAGACACATTCATCTATCATTCTGCATCTGCATAGCCTGAATTGGAAGCCTCCTTGCTGTTGCCAAGGTGGCCAATGTACAACTTCATGTGAGTATGGGGTAGGCGGGTCTCTCGGGATCTCCATTGGCATTTCAGTAGTAATCTTCTGTTCTAGAAAGGAAGTTCTTGCTTGCAGCTTTCTGAACAGACCCATGTTCTTAAAGATGTGTGTGACATGCACCTTCCCTGACCATCCAACACTGGTTTTGGTCAAATATCCCACCTTTATATTTACGTACTCTGTGGCAAGGCATTTGGTGCCGAAATAGGGATGTGTGTGCCATCTATCACCCCACCCCATTGTTGGGAAACCATCCACTATGTCCTGCGCATGGCATAGAATCACAATCCTTCATTGCAGAACACAATTAATGGCTCTGCATACTTGCATCAGAGCAGCCCCCACAGTGGAATTCCCAATTCCAAATTGATTGCTGACTGATTTGTAGCAACCTGGCATTGTAAGCTTCCATACAGTGATCATCACTCACTTCTCCACAATCAGTACAGCCCTCATGTAGATGTCACTGTGCTGGAGGACAAGGGCAAGCTCTGCACACACATCCAGGAATGTGACTGTATGCATCCAAAAGTTCTGTAGCCATAGTTCATCATCCCATACAAGCATGGTGATGTGACCCCTCCACTCAGTGCTTGTTTCTTAGAGTGTGTCTACACTACAGGGTTTTGTCGACAAAAGTGGACTTTTGTCGACAAAACTATACAGTAAGTCGACAGAACGCGGCAGTTTTGTCGACAGTGATAAACCTCATTCTACGAGGAATAACGCCTTTTTCCAACAGAGTTCTGTTGACAAAAGGCACTATTGCATCCACACTGTGCTTTTTCAAGAGAGAGCATCTAGACTCTCTGTCGAAAAAGCGGCTTGCTTTGTCGACAGACCTGGCTGTAGTCTAGACGCTCTTTGTTGACAGAGGCTTTGTCGACAGTATCTGTCAGCAAACCCTCTGTCAGCAAAAGCCTGTAGTCTAGATGTACCCTTAGGCACAAAACTGGTGCTCCACCATCTGCAGCTGCTCCATGAATGCCAACAATAACCTTGGATTGCTTCTTGCTATATACCACGGCAAGCTACCCTGAAGGAATCATAGTGTTCCTCATGGCTCTTTTGTCTGCTAGGCAAATACTCCAGGATCTGGCATGCTGTGCTCGCAACATTCATCACTATAGTGAAAAGCTGCACAGGATCCATACTTCTGGGACAGATGAAAGACACGTGGGTTTGAAGGGCTTTTGAAAAAAGCTGTGAAATATTATGGGGTGTGGATAAAATTATGGGATGGAAAAACTGGGATGTTGAAACCATGTCCCCAGTTTCCCTAATGAGGCATTGCAAACCCTTTCCAAAACACCTTGCACTAGATGAGGGCAAATTGCATGGTAGGATACCTACCCACAGTGCACTGTTCTCTGGACCAATGCAAGCCTGTCCCTAGGTCAGCACATATCATGGCATGACCAATTCCAACTTCCCTGAAGGTAACCTACAGATATCAGACTGTGCGGTTCATTGCCCAGGCATCTTAAACTTTGGCACAGCCTTCAGGTTTTCTCCATGGTGCTGTGGGCTCCAAGGTGCTTGGGTAAGTTCTGGAACACCTGATGTGAGTACTCACAAGTAGCAGCAGCGTAGCTAGCTCCCAGGCTGGTTGGGAGAAAATTCAGCAAGCTCAGCTGGGCCCAGTGAACCTTCTCCAAATGGTTGCACTTCCTCACTGGACAGGAGAGCTTGTGGCCTGCTACTTGAGCCTTACACTAGCAGCACCACAGTGGCTGTTCAACACATACCTCACCCATCACTGCTCTTGTCCTGGTCCTGCTCCCAGACCTTGTTACAGCCCTGCTCCAGCCTAACTACAGTCATAGTTCCAGTACTTTTCCAGGTCCCAACCCCAACCTGCCTCTAGCCCTTCCTCCAGCCATCTGCCCAGCTTTGTTACAATCCCATTTCCTCCTTGACACCTGTCAACTCCTGTCCAGTCTTTATCTCCATGCCCCGCTCCCAATCCCAACTCCAGCTCCAGCCTTCCCCTTGGCTTCTCAGCCCTGACTTTGACTTTACCATTTGCTTTGGTGTCCCAGTCCGGACTCTGCTTCTGACCTTTAGCTTGGCTCCTCGCCTCAGAGTCTGGCTTCACCCTCAGCCCAGTACCATATTCCTGGATTTCTGCTCACCACTACTCTGAACTACCACTGCAACCATCAAAGTCCTGTTCCACTCTCTAGGCAGGCAGGCTACCCATGCCTTACATCTTATGCATCATTGCCTATTGAACTCATTGAGATAATACAGAGACTGGCCAGCCTCAGGCACAATCCAGCATGGAGGTGAATCTGTTAAAGCAGCACATGATATTGAGCACTATTTATCTAAAGAGTGGTGGTCTTCACCCCAGGATCACACTCTAACCATGGTTACAGCAAATGAGTAGTATCTCACTGAACAGTTGGGGACCAATACGGTCATGTATTGTTGACACCTAGGTACCACATCCCAGGGAGAGAGGAGTGATTCCAGCACTGAAAGGCATGGGAAGAGGCCTGACACCCTCTCTGCTCCCACTTTAGTGGTGAGCTTTGTCTTACTATACACTCAAAGCCTTTAATAGACTTCAGGTTCTCTGCCCACGCCTGGCACCTCACTTCCTTACATGGGATGTGAACTCTTTTTCCTGGGGTAGTCCACGAATAGATTCCATCACACCCAAGTTTTAACTGGAGAAGGAGCCTCTCCATGGTTACGGCATCTCCCAAAGTACTAGATTCTTGCAGAGGCCCATTACTACCACCCTGCTAGGGTCCCCTTCAGCCCCCGTATGCCAACCAGCACACCTTCTGCAGCAGTGTTTGTACCTGCATTGAGAGTAAAACCTTTTCCCATTGTTAAAAGCAAAACAAATGCTTTCATGTCTGCATTTAGAAAGGTAGGTTTTGGCACTGGCCACCTGCTGTCTATGAATGCCAACTGATCATTGTGGTAAGGATACACACTGCTGGAATGAAGCCAAACATCTTCCCTCATGGCCCCTGCTCCAGGGATGGATCGCTGGCTGATAGTCTGTTCTGTTCATCTACTCTGAACCCCCTGGCATTGGCCATTGTCAGAAGACAGGACGCTGACCCAGTATGGCTGTCCATATGTCCTTATAGTCATTTTTAGGTAAATATAGGCCAAAACAAGTTTCCTTACCAGTGTGTTAGAAGTTACATGGTTTTCTTGTTTACAGTGTGAGATGTGTTTTTCCTGAATAACAAAGAAGTTGTTTAAGTCCACAAAATGGTTTATAGCTATTTTCCCCATCTTTGAAATGAATAAAAATAGGTACACTACACATATTAAATATTGTCATCATTAATTTGTTTGTAATAAATCTAACCCTAATCTAGTATTTGTTAAAACTGGACAGGATTTATTAAACTGGTTAAAGATTATCAAATATATGCAGATCTTTACATATATTACATTAATTCTCTTTCTAAATATTTGCAAAATTGATCAAGTCTTTGCAAGAATTTAAGAACCCCTACATAATGTTAAAATTGACTGTGTTCACAGCACTGATAGAATGTGCAGATTATGAGAGATGCCAGAAAGCCATGTCACATGAAATAAACCACCAAGTAAGAGAGGGGTGATCCAAATAGCAATTGTGTGAGTTTTCATACAGGGCATATTTTCAAGGGGAAACTCTGTTTATAAGTTTTCAGCTGGAGTCTCAGGCCCATTTGTGGTCTCAATGCAGAATCCAAGAGGATGAGGGGGGCAAAGATGTTTTGGTGCCACCTTTGCATTCCCTAATCCTGCGATTTGATGGGAGCCATTTCAGTCACTGTTACAACTAAATTCCATTCAGCATCCCACAGCCCTGTTGGACTGTTCCAACATTCCAACAGCTAGGAAATGACAAAGTGCAAGCCATACTCAGCCTGGGGACTGCAAGAGAGGACAATGTAGAGGGATGGTGTTTTATCGATAAAATGCTGTACTGAGACTCGGGACAGGAGACTGGAACTCTTTCCAATTTTGTCACATGCTTGTCAAAAGAGCAGTGGCCTTTACCACTTGGGCAAGTCATGGAAGCCAAGATTTTAAAGGGATGTGATTTTAGGTCCTTCCTTTTAAGGTGCACGGCCTGAGGCTCCTAAAAGAGGTCTGATTTTCAGATACGGGGTGTTCAGATCTTTCTTTAAATCAAGGCTCTTTGAGGTGTCTCAAGTTGAGCACCCAAAATCCCTAATCTCTTCAAAAAAGGTTGGCCATAACCCTCTGTGCTTCTGTTCCTCATTTATAAAATGAGAATGAATGCTGGCCTGCTTCAGAAGGTATTGTGAGGATAAATAATTATTCACTGCATGTGTGGTATTCCAATGTTACTTCAATGAGGGACATATAGTTACCCACTACAGTTGGCAGAAATTTTTCATTTGAAATGGATTTTTTTCCCATTTAAAATTGTTTATTTTTGAAGAAGAAACATTTTTAAAGAAATGTTCTGGTATTTTCATCAAACCAGAGATTTTCAACTTCTATTTTCCCTCTGCCTCTGTCCCTTTAGTACTTTTTTATAATGAATGCAATAGAGTGATTGTTTTCTGGGTTTTTTCCCCTTTATGTTTCATTCTTGCTTTCTTCTTTTTTGCTTTTGTCTTTCTCTAACTTTTCTAAACTGCCTCATTTTCCATTTGCCACTGTGTAACTTTTCAAAAAGTGTTTTAAAAAAATCACAAAATAACAGAAAAAAAAATAAGGAAACAATGACCAAACGAATGGTGGGCATCACTTATTGTTTTACAGCCAGTGACAAAATGGAAGAGAAGGAAAGGGGGGAGAATTCTTAGCAAGAATTACAAAATTTTGAAATTTAATTATTTTTGTGAAAAATTATATTTTTCCATTTGAGCCCTGCAATATAGAAAGCATAGAAATGTCAACATTTTATTGATTTCCCCCCTTTCAGACCTTCTCTAATTCTTAGACTGAGCCAGCTGTTAGCTATGTTGGTATTCTTCATCCCAGGGGAATCCTCAGGAGCCATTTAAACCGATGTTAAGATGTTTACTGCAGTCAAAACAGCTCAAAGGAATCTCACCAGATCAGAGAATCTGCCCCTTAACATCTTGGTTGTCAAATTATCTTTTAAGTTTACCAAATACAAATAGATTAAATAGCACTGGTGGATACTGGATTAATTATTAGATATTAAGATCCAGCCTTAAATCCTCTGGCATCCCATAAATAAGGAGTTTATACAAAGGAATTCCATTGTAAAGATTATTTTGTGCATACATACACATGCTGATCGCTATACCTGAGATTAGTTTCCTTCCTCTTTCCTGCCCTCATCCCTACTTTTGTCATGATAGGACAATTCCAAATTGCAAGATCCTTTGGGCAGGGACTATGCATTTGTTCTCTCTGTAAAGTTCCAGGAATGCCTATGTCAGCATATACAAATATTATATGCAATGGTAAACTTTGCAAATCAGATGTGTGGAGTGCTTTCTGTCTTGCAAAATGCTTATAAACTAGCCATCAACAAGTTTAGGCCTGAAATTAAATGAAGATTTGAAACCATCAGAGGTGTGACGTTCTGAAACAGCCTTCCAAAGAAAGCAGTGGGGGCAAAAAACCCTAACTGGCTTTCAGACTGAACTTGGTAAATTTATGAAGGGGGTGGCAGGATGAGGCTACCTACCATGACAGGCAGCTGATACAAGACTGTCTGCAGCAAATATCTCCAATGGTCCTTACAGGACACGAAATGGGGCAAGTGTCTGGCTGGGGGGTTTTCAGGACATGCTCGGGGCTAACTGATCACCATATTTGAGGTTGGGAAGGAAATTCCCCCTTGGTCAGAGATGCCAACTTTATAATGCGCTGGAGGTTGCTTCCCCCGTCTCTCCCTCCAGGGCCCACTCCCACCCCGCCACTTCCCCCAAGGCACCACCCTGCATCATCCCACTCCATTCTGCACCCTGCCCAGAGTGCACTCTGCCCTTGCTCCTACTCCCCTTCTCCAGGGCCTCCTGAATGCTGCAGAACAACCGATTGCCGCAGGCATGAGATGCTGGGAGGGGTGAGAGGTGCTGAATGGCAGGAGGCTCTGGGAAGGAGGTGCTGATAGGCGGGCTGCCAGTGAGTGCTCAGCACCCACCATTTCCCCCCATTGTTTCCCCAGTTGAGGATCTGGTCTCTAAAGTGGGCCCCACTAGGCAGACTGGTTGCTGGTTCTAATTAACCTTTCCACAAGCTCTACCATTCTATACACTCTCAATATGGCCTCAAATATATGCAGAATTCTTTGCTGCTTGTGAAAACATTGCAGATGATTTTTTTTTAATGTTCAGATTGATTTTTGCAACTGAAATCTTGTACTGATCAGTATTTACAAAGGGCAAATGCATCAGCAGCTATAGGAACTAGTTTCTGGAAAGTAAAATTTTATGCACATAGATGAACAATTATTGTCAGAGGTCACCAACACAACCAAACTCCACAGTTTTATTCTCAATAAATCAGCAGCTATTACCCCATTTATCACTGCACTGCAAAATACCAACCATCTCCCTGAATGAATCTGGTAACTTGATGAGAAATCAATGGGTTGGGTTACCCCTTCCCTAGAGGTTTTTAAGTCCCGGCTTGACAAAGCCCTGGCTGGGATGATTTAGTTGGGGTTGGTCCTGCTTTGGGCAAGGACTGGACTTGATGACTCCTGAGGTCTCTTCCAGCTCTAGGATTCCATGAGGCTGGTGACTGATGTAAGAGTACAGCCCCACCAGCTGAGGGACATCAGGTAGCTCTTCCCACCCAGGACTAGCCAGCATCCTTCGGCTTTAAGGATTTAACCTATCATGACATCACTGTGTCAAAATGGCAATGATCTAGATGAAGCTGGGGACCATTCAGAAACAAGTTTACTTGAATGTATGAATTAGTAAGAGAAAGTACTGCTTGGAGTATGTCCTTAACCTGTCTGTGTTTACATAGACAGGTCGCACCTCCCTCGTCCGGCATCCTCAGGACCTGACTGGTCCCAAACAAGGGGTTTTGCCGAACAAGGGGAGGTCTCTCCTAACATGGCCCATGCTAGGACTCCAGCCAAGCCCCGCTGCTGCCTGCCTGGCCATGGCTCCCCAGGCTGAGGCTCCACAGGCTTCCAGGGCTTCTGGGGCTCTGCGGCTGCTGCAGCTTCTGGGACTGCCATGGCCCTGTGGCTGCTGGGACTCTGTGGCAATCACCAGTCCCCGTCTACCATGCGACATCAGGGGCCAGAACTCCCTGCTGCACCCCCTCCCTCAAATGGGGTTCCTGGCTGAGTCACGCCCCTCCTTCCCCACTCCTGTCCGCGGCCTGACCTCCTTATTCCTGGACTCTGTGGTCCAGGAACATCCATGGTCCTGCCAGGCCATGGATGTTGCCGGACCACAGAGTCCCAGTGAAGGGGGGGGGGTACAATCTGTACTCCCTGCTTTGAAGGGGAACATAACTGACATTTTGAATGTGTAGTGAAGCACAGCAAATGCATAATCTTGTGCTTGGCCATTCCAAACTTTGCCATGGTTTAAATTTAAAAAGCTCAAAACCAAACATGTTATACAACATTTCGATTTGCCAAAAATAAATCTTTTTTTAAATGGCCATCAAACCAAAGACTCAATGGTGTGCCCAAAGAAGCGAATGATGACGTAAGGCCAATGCCCAAGAAGATGATCGGAAGCAGCAGCTTTTTTAATAGGCATTTAGGGGTCAATATTACAGTATTCAGAGCCAAGGAAGCAAGGAAGCTGCAGTAAAGATGAGAACTGATGAACACTTGGATGAGGGTTCTGGCTGTGGGTACAGATAGGAAAGCCCAAATTTTAAAGGTGTGTAAGAAAAAGTGGATAGAGTTTAGAATATTTGGGTCCACTGACAGGCTGAATCAAGGAGAACAGATTATGGGGCCAAGTGATAGGAGAATGGAGGTGTTGCTCATGGTGATAAAATGGAGACGGGGAGGACATGGGTGAGGCAGTGAGAAATCTAGTGCTCATGGTCATGGTAAGTATAAGATGGCAATTGGACCAAAGGAATGTTGGAAAGATGGGTTGAGATGCAGGCTGAATGAAGAGAAATTGCTCAATCATCAAATTTGGGCCATGATCATAAAGATGGAAGCTAAAGTGATGGCTGTGAATAAGAACAGCTAGAGGTTAGATGGAGAGAAAAGAGGGGGCCAAGAATAGAGTTTTGATGGACACTCCCATAAAAGGAGAGATGGTAGGAGGCTGTCCCCCTAAACTATAAGAGTAAATTAGAAAGATTGGAAGAGTACTATGAAGGGACAGAACTCTGAAAGCCAACAGAAGAGAAAATTTTAAAAAGCAGGGTGTGGTCAATGGTGTCAAAAGCCACTGAGAGGTCAAAGAGGTTAAGGATGGAATCCAGGACCTGAGATACAACCATGACCTGATCAGTATAGGTTTTAGTGAGAGATATTTCAGTAGCACATGGAAACCAGACTGGAGAGAGCCAAAAAACAGAATTAATGGGGGAAGACCAACTCCAAAAATCCATGTTTGTTCAGTTTAGAAATGAGAAAGAGGGGAAAGATTGGGAACTAGTCTGAGGATGATATAAGACCAAGGGTGGGCTTTTCAAGATAGGCAAAAACCAAGACATTTGTTCAAGGAAGGAAAGCAACCTGATCAAAGTGATAGATTGAGGGGGAAAGTGAGAAAAAGGGTGAGAGAGGTTGGAGGATGGAAGTGGGTGGGAATGTTTGTGCAAATCATTTTAGGAGATTACAACTATTTCTAAAGAGTCTGTGAAGGGGATTTTGTGAAATTTAATGTATTTGATTTGAAACCAGGGAAGGCACAAGTTCAAATCTCACTGAAGACCGAACCAAAATGAGCTACAACAATCTTCCCCTGCATTCCTCCCGCAGAGATTTCTCTGCTTTGCATTTCTCAGAACTCTTCTTCCTCTCTGTAAATCAAGATTCACAGAAATATAGGCCTGGAGGGACATCAATATGTTATCTATAGTCCATGACCTGAGGCAGGGCTAAGTATTATCTAGATCATCTCTGATGGGTCTTTGTCCAACCTGTTCTTAACAGCCCTCAGTGACAGAGATTCCACAGTTAGGATAGTTTGTTTTTCTCATCTAAATTTCCCTGCTGCAATTTGGGTCTGAGTCACCTGCTCTAGTGCCCCCTTCCATTGCACGCTCAGGGTATGTCTAGACTACAGGCTTTTGTCGACAGAGGCTTTGTCGACAGATACTGTCGAGAACGCTTCTGTCGACAAAGAGCGTCTAGACTACAGCCAGTTCTGTCGACAAAGTAAGACGCTTTGTCGACATGAGAGTGTAGACGCAAAGGACAGTGCAGATGCAATAACACCTTCTGTCGACAGAACTCTGTCGACAGAAGGTGTTATTCCACGTAGAATGAGGTTTACCGCCGTCGACAAAACTGCCGAGTTCTGTTGACATTATGTCGACAGAACTTGGCGGTAGTGTAATATAGTAGGTATAGTTTTGTCGACAAAAGTCCACTTTTGTCGACAAAACCCTGTATTCTAGACACACCCTCACTTACTCCACGGGCCCTCTTGCTCTCCAGGACTCAGGGTGTCATCCCTCCAGCCAGGTCAGTTCATAGTCCTTCCCTTTCCAGGGTATCAATGTCTCACTGGACCAATTGTCCAGATGCCCCTTTCATCAACCTACACCACTTTCCAGGGGACCCTGGGCCCACCTGCTACTCCAACTCCCAGGGCAGAGTCTCTTAAACATCAGCCACGGTCTACAGAATCTCAACCCTGGCTGTTCCTTCCCTAGCCTTCTTCCTACTCCACCATGCATAGGCTTTCTTCCCCACAACTTCTCCAAGTAAACCTTCCCTGCAGGGCTAGGATCCTAGGACTTTTACTTCCCCATGGGGTTTATTCTTACCCATCTCTCTGTGCCCATAGAGAGACTGTAGACTCACTCCCTGTAGTCCCCTTCTGCTCTCAGTATCCTGGCTTTATACAAGCCCAGCTGGACTTCCTCTTCAGTTAGTGCTTATCAGTCAAGCCTGACTCTACTCAGGTGTGGTTGATAAGATTAATGGGCCCCTTCTCACCAATTTTTACCCTTTCAGGGCTGGTGTGGGGTAAACACCCCATCACAGTCCCTAAGAAGTCTATGCTGAGATTTGGAAATGCAATAGCACTTCAATGTGCCAACATGATCTCCAGCCTCAGCATAAAGACTTTACAGCAGCAAAATCTGTTACATGATGCCATTTGATGGCATAGGCACCAAAGACAGGAGTTTCCAAAGGGCCATTGCCCTTGCTTTTTAAATGGGGGGGCATGCCTCTTACACACACACACACTTTTGAAGCCTGAACTCAGCAGAGGTGCAGAAACCGGGCAAGGTGATGAGAGCAGGTTGGCATAATGAGGAACTTCTTCCCTGCTGGCATGACAGAAGGGCGGTCAAGCCATATTTGAGCAAGTAACATTGTGACCATTGTGCTTGCTCCCCCTCCTTCACACACACACACACACACACACACACACACACACACACACACACACACACATATTCACACACTTTTGCAGTCCTTCCGCCAACCCTGCTTAATTGCCCCATAGATCCAGGGCTAATGACAAGCCATCTTGGAAAACATTCAAGCCAAGTGCTTGGCAAGAGAAGTAAGATAAAACCTATAAGAAGTAGCAATGCTATTTCTAATCTATAGAACCGTGACCTTGCTGTGCCACAAAATAGTTTGGTGTAATAAGGTAAAACAATGAGTTGGAATTCTGTATGGAATCCATACAACAGGAAAACATGTAAGTGTCTTCACCGCATGAGGTAAAATAGTTTCTATAGGAGTACACTGTGCACTAAATCATCGCACCTATAATCAGCATTAATATTTCTAGGTTTTAATTGATTATCACTATATGGTCAATCCATCCATCACACCTCATTTCTTTGGATACCTCTGCTCCTTGGGCAATAGTAAATGGTTTGGGAGCTCTCCCATACAAACGGGTTGTCACTTGTGTATAATTTTAACTGGCAGCAAGTGTTACCATTGTGAATTGTGATACACCGTGATAACCAACATGTAGAAAACTTTGTCAGGAAAGGAGATATACTCCAAACAGGAAGAGACACAGTGCTGCTGTGTCCCTCATCAAATGCAATAGCATATGAAGGTACAGAGTTGTTTTTTTAGTTCTGCTATCCAATAACAATTCACAACCCTGAGGACACTGTCTCATTCAGAGACCTGAAATGCAAATGAACAGTCACGTTGACAATCCAAGACCAAGCACAAAGACAAAGGACTTGAAAGCTTCCTGAAAGGGTCTTTCTGTGAGCTCATAGCTTTATGTGGGGCAGAAGCATATTTGTATCTTAAACTTTACATGGATAAGATAGATGGGTAGTTTTATTGATTGCTTGAGTCTCCCAGAAGATTTTAGTGGAGAAAAAACCTGAGGCAATGGTACAGAGAAATCATTTAGAAGTGGGAGACTTAGGAATAATGAAACACCTGTCCAACAGGAAAAGTTTTAGGGCATGATTTAGCCCCAAGGAATTATCATTCAGATCCCTCAAGTAGCAGAACACTCCATTGCCTTCTTTTGCTCAAAGACCCATTCCTTCAAATGAAAAACTAAGCCCAGCTCCATTTTGTGTGTCTCTGATCATTTGTCACAAGGCCCTTTAGCAGGAAGTTATAACCCTGAACAAAGTCAGATACTTTTGATGATCACAATGTTATTCATTCAACAAGACCCTCAAAGACACTCTGCAGACACTCTCAGAAAATTTGGGGAGTAACATGAGAACTTTCATGCACACAACATTCCCTCCAAACTCTGCCATCTCAGTCAGAAGATCCAACCAACCAAACCACAGTGCAAGGGAGAGGTCAGGATTCCATATCACTTGGGCAGAGGGTGGGGATAATGAAGCTCTGTTAACTAACAATCCTGATCTCATCTTTAAAAAAAATGTTTGCATTACATCTGAGCATAGATTTTTGTAATTAACTCTAAAAAGCAGGTGAAGCTCTTTTGGGTCTCGGGTTTATTACAAATTGAAAAATTGGCCCAGGGTTACATTTCTAGGCTGAATTCAACCCCTCTAAAGATGCCAAAAGAGCAGCTTGTGGTTCAGGATGGAAACAAAGCAAAACTCAGCAGTAAATCAATGTTGCACGTTGACTACAACCCTGCTGAGCCTCATGTGATTCCCAACCTCCTTAGCACCTTGGGGAGGATGTCGTTTTGTTAGAAACTTGGTCCAGATTCACTCAAATTTGGCCTAGTCTCCCCTGAAATGTATAGTAAAACTCAAGAGCAGTGTACCTAGGTGTTACCACTTCTAGCTCCAGTGTCCAGGACTTATGTGGTTAATTATTTAGTGTTATACAAGCAGAAGCAATAGCTTTGGGGAAAGACTCCAAAGTGGGGGAGGGACCATAGAGAAGAGATGCGGAGAGGCTTACCTTGTGCTGTGACCATACAGCTCTGCAGCATCAAACAGAGCTTCCTGCTCTCCTTCCTTGCACACACGCATTGTAACATCTCTCAGTTTGTCTCTCTGGCCAGGAATGCTGGGTGGTAAATCCAAAGGTCTCTCATACTTGGCACATTCCCCACCCCCCAAATACACACACACATATACACATACACACACACACACACACACACACACGCATACACACATGCATACACACACACAAAATATCTCTCTCTCTCTCTTCTTACCCTATCAAGAGACTCCTTATTTCCACCCAGCCCCACAGGTCTGGCTGCTGATGGGACACCACAGGCAGGGGATTATCCCCTGTAACCACACTCTTCATGCATCCCTAGGTCTGGCTATCCACTTGCCAGCAATATCCTTATGCTTTGCAAGGCCTGAAGAAAGGGCTTTGAGCTCTAAGAAGCGGAGACTTGCATAGCTCAAAGGAGTGTTTTGTCTTGCTTGTGCTTCAGGCTTGGCACCTGCTGATACTTGCACAACATCCAAGGGACACTGGGAAACCAGACAAGTCAAATACATGAAAAAAATTTGCTGGATGTTCTGTTCCAAAACTAATTATGGCTGATAGAAGCCAAATGGTGCATTGTCTCAGTAGCAGCCAGGTCACTCTTAGAAAGAGATTTACCTGAAACATTAAATGTGTATCCAGATTCATATTTGTTCAAGATTTGGAATTGGCATTTGGGTATCTGGGGTTTGACATTGCTTTTTTATAGAGATAAGTCCCGGTGAAAAGTTCAGAGCCAGATCTGAAATTCCCCATATCGAAGGGCTAGTAAGAGCAGAGTTTTGGATGTGGGGATCTGCCAAAACCTGCAGTATCATAGTGGGGAATAATACAAAAGGAGAGGAAACAAGAGTTCAGATAAGGGAGAAAATCCTTCTGTTCAGTTATGCTATGGACTCGGTACATGATACTTGCCTTTCACTGTCCGCTCAGTTTACCACAGCTGTGAATATTACTCACGGGTTCATCAAGGTACTTAGATAAAATTATAAAAAGATCCCAGGAATCCCAACTTGTCAATATCTTCATTAAAAGGACTCATCTGATTGAGAAGAATAGCTATTCCTGTATTGCATGGTCATCTACTTCTGTCTGATGAGTGTCCCTGGCTCAGAGCGAAACATCACAACATTGCATCATATATATGTGTTATTCTTTATTTGCTCTTCATGCTCTTTTTCAAGGTGTATCTTATGTACCTTAATACATCTTACTGATATAGTTCTGTTTAAAATGTAACCAGCCAAATTGTCAGAGGGTCCTAATTTCTGTATTTATTGAATTTTATATTAAATTAGACAGAGCCACACAAACTGACTAATGTGCACACATGGCTACCCAATTTGCATGTACAAAATGTCCACTTCTGTGCAGGAAGAACATAGATGGACATAAGTCTTTGAAATTGCAAAGCCAATAATTAGGCAAGCATTGAGGAAACTTCTGTGTGCACATGTCAATTTCTGCGTGACAACAGGTATACACACAACTGTGTGCACAAGAATCAGAGGCCCTCTGAAAATGTACTTGCCTGGGATAAAAGCAATGCAAATTCCTTCTCAGATATGGGATTAGAGGAGGAAACTTCAGCAGCCCTCTTTAAAACACACTTCTGTTTTACAATATACAACAGCTACAGGGAGCTGCAAGTTTGCTTTGTACATTTGAAAAGAAAATACAAAATGTCCTTTTATGAATAAGTTTATTACTTTCCTTCAAATTTCCACACTTTTAAAAGGTGGTACTATTTTATGTTACACCTTGCATGTAGAGTATGTTTGTTTAATCTGACATTATTGGGATATTTTGAATTATGAGTTAGAAAAGGATGAATGGATCCTTCTATCTTTATGGGCCTGATTCACAAAAAGCATCCAACTACACATAAAATATACAAACTATTTTGCACATACTGTCAACATGACTGCAGATGCAATTCTGTTCATAACTATATGACAGTCAAGTTTGCAGCATTTTGCATGCACAAATGCACACACATATTGGGAGAAGACTTTGCCAGGCTCAGATGATCTGAGATAATCACCCATACCTGAGTTGATGGGGAAGGCACATATCCAAGCCAAACCTCCACTCCTTTGGGAGATTTACCCAGTGCTAGCGTAAGGTGTTTATGTCGCCAGAAACAAGAGGCAGTTAATTCCATGTTGAGTCACAATGGACTAAACTCTAGTCTCCCTTCCACTGGTACAAACCTGAAGTTCGCTAGAGGTTACATCCATGTAAACTTGTGAGAGATAAGAACTGGGCCCTATACCATTCACTTGCCTGCCAGCTTCTCATCAACTTCTTTAATATTCCAAGATCAAAGCCCTTTCCCAGCTCCAAACAGGATCATAATTCAAATACCATATTTACAGGCACAGGCTGCCTTTTTTGTAACACTTGACGAATGCATTTTCTTTTCTAGTAGCCCCATTATCACCTACAAATCTTAGACAAGACCAGGGGAGCCTGCACATCTCTGGGAGAAAGGATCCCAGTTTCTGAGGCAATGTTATTACCATCATCATCATCGACTTATTTCTGCCCTTGATAACAACCTCTGAAAAGCTGGCAGATGTGAAACTTGAGCTACCCATGGGCCTCCACACATCCCATAGTTATAGGTATCCATAGTGGTTCAGATCATCTCCAATTTCTAAGCTGATCATATATCTCCTTCTAAAAAAAATAGGGGGAGTGATATGTGTGAAAGAGAGAAAGAGAGCTATCACATTTCTCCTTCAGAAAAGGAAAGAGACAGACAGACAGACAGACAGAGACAGAGACAAAGATTATACACAAAACTGCTACAAAATTTTAAACACATGGATATATTAACCGTGTGCAAAAGTTTCCTAGAGAGAATATTTCCTTTTGGATGATTTAACAAATGTAAGCTGGATCAAGTCAACATTATGCAAGAAATATGTTAACTTTCTTCTATAGTCATGCACAAATGGCTAGAACTAGCTGGATATGGTCCCATCCTATAAGCTGAAAACAGAAATAAATTGAAAGATTTATAAATTGGAGGTGCAATTCTTCAGCTACATTGGTTTAAAGATGGTGAAATGAATGACTAAAGCATTCATTCAGAATGTTTTATGAAGCAGATCTAATGTGCAGGTTTTGTGACCTGCAGTGACTTTAACTTCTCAGTAAATCAAAAAAGCTTAACAAATATTAAGATGGCAAAGATTACCTGTGTGTGCCAGATTTTATCTTTTATCCGTTATCATTTAGGAAATGAAAAGCTTGACTCGGAAATCAGACAGTCAGTCATGTGACACAGGCGGTCTGGCAGTCCCACGATACAAGGACCTGCAGCAAGAGAGAGAAATTCCACATTTAATGATTTGTTTTGAATCCTTAAGAAAATGTGTTTTTTACTGGCAATCAAGTGAGATTTAGAATCAGAGCAATTCCTTTTTAGTTTCCTAAACATAAATAATTATGACCTACGGAAAATAGCCAGATGAATGGCTCAGGTAATGGAACAACTGAATCCAGCGCTGATTTGACATATCATAGGCCACTGCATTTTAGCTCTGCAGCCACTGGTCTAGTCAGGCAGGGAACTTGTTGTCTGATCAGAGCACCTTGCTGGAGACTAAACTAGCAATTTAGTGCCCCATAGCTCACGAGACCAGTCATAGTTTGTGTCATGTAATCTCATTATTTCAGCAGATCTGCGTAACATTGTTTTGCAGTCCCCTTCAGGCTTTCTAAAGGGTGTGGGAGGCAGCATGCCCTGTGTTTATTGTGCTTTGCAACAGGTGGCCAATTTTCATGTCTGGAGGCTTAAAAGGAACATCAAGGAATATAAAAGGAGAGAGAGGGGGGATCCTCATTCCGTGTAAACTCCAAGTCACCTTAGGGAGTAAGAACTGAAGGAGTTGGGCCAAGGAAAATCCCAAGCATGTGTGCAGAGGATTCCACTGTCCCTGCACGTCACAAACATGAACTAATTCATTATTTTATCCTCCCAATTCTCTTGCAACGTATTATCTCTGTTTTACAAATGGGACTCTCAGGCAGAGAGAAGTAACTTGCTACACAATGAACAAACAAGTGGCCGAGCCTCCACTAACACTCCAGAGTTTCTGGCTTCCATTCCTACACTCAAATCAACAGGCCCTCACCCTTCAGTCCATTACCTGCTTCATTTTCTGTGTGGAAACCATGGACCCCCCAGCACAAATTCTAATGATTTAAAAAGCATTACAAATAAACCCTGATATTACACATGGCAGTTAATAGTAATGACATTTATCACCAAAATGTCAGGTTTTGAATTTTGGGACTAGCTCTATTATGGCCTGTGTTACTTGGGAGGGCAGACCAGCTGATCACAGTAGTCCCTTCTGGCCTTGGAAATTATGGATCTATGAACTGTGACAATCTAGCCCAAAGGGAAGAAATATATAACCACATGCATGCTTTAACCTGCCACATTTTAAACTTACTTTTAGTACTTTGGCTTAACATCTCCTGAAGCAGATACCTCCCCCAGAATGAATTTTTAAAGGGTGTTTGGTGGCTCTGACACTGATCTTACAAGGTTTACAAATGCACCACTCTGGAGTAGAATCAGGACTTGTAGCATCTGACCATAGGCTTCTACCAACGGAGGGAACGCAGTAACTGCACTGCCTGATCAAAGTGGCAGCCTCCCTTCTTCCAGGTGGACCAGTCCTTTGAAGGGGACCTGACACACACAGCCACCATGTTACACAAAGTGGAAAGAAAGGAGCCAAATCCTTGCAGCCTTCAGGGTGATTCCCATCAGTTAAGAATGTGCAGCTATGTAATGGGCTTTAATGCTGAAATGTGTTTGCTCTAGCTTCAGTTCTCAATAAGGGTTCAACAACCTAATTCTTATGTTCTTATGTTCTTATTAATTAGTTGTCTGTCCTTCGGGGTCTTACTAAAATGAACAGTTGGCATCCCTCAGGCCTGGCCCTTTTCATATCCTTGCCAATAGGATAACATCACAGCACCCTAAGTGTCAAGTGCCTCCTTATATAGGTTGGACCTCACTGGTTCCTCACCCTCAGGACTTCTGCAGTCCTGGAGGAGGGAATTTGCCAGGCCAAGGAAGGTCCTCTGCCACCAGCCCCCTGGGCCTGTCGCCCCTCCCCGCCACTGGCTCCTTCGGCCCCACTGCCAGACGGGTGAGACGGCTGCCCTGGCCCCACTGCCAGAACTGCAGCTCCAACCCCACTGCAGGCACGGCAGCACGCAGCCCGGGGCCCGCTGCTGCTGCACCAAGTCCACTGCTGGCTAGCACACGGCCCCGAGCAGGCTGCAGTCCTGCTGTGGCCCCAGCTGGGTTGCTATGGCGCTGGCTCCACTGCTGCAGCCCCAGACAGCCTTCCCCTGCTGGGCTGCTGCAGCCCGGCCTTCCTGCCAGCCTGGCTGCCGTGGCTCTATCCCCCCCTGCCAGGCCAGCATGCAACCTCACTCAGGCTGCCACGGCACAGCCCTGCTACAGGGCCTGCATGCACGGGCTGCCCCGGTTCTGCTACCACGACCCTGCTCCCACCGCCGGGTTGCTGAGGCCCTGGCCCACTATGACCAGCCTCACCTCTCATGGGCCTCTCAGCTACTGGCCCTCTTGCCCTGGGCCTCTCTTATTCAGCAACATCCATGGTCCTACCAGATCACAGAGTCCTGGTTTAGGGAAGTGCAACTTGTATGCAATTTCACTCCCCATTGTTTGCAATACCTTCAAAGTTTGAAAATAACATTAGTTCCTTAACAAGCTTGGCCTTTTCTTTTTGATAGTCAGCAAATATTCTTTGAAGTCAATTTCCTGGTGCCCCAGAATACTAGTAGCTCTCAGTGAAGTGTTGCTATTCATATATTCTAGGCTATGGGAAGAATCAAAGCTCAGGGTTTTAATTAGTGCCTGAGCAAACGTGGCTGCCTCTTGTTTATTTCCTGATTTGGAGACATGCAGTAAATACAAGAAATCTGGGTCCAGTTGCTCACTCTACCACAAACTTCCATTTGAACTTGTCCAAGTCACTTCATCGCTTAACTCCGCGACTGTAAAACTGGCATGATATTAATAATGCCTGATTCCACAGGGGCATTGTGAGAATATAGCCAATAATGTTTTAAGGCACTTACATACCAGAATTAAAGGAGAAGTACCCCTCTAGAGATAAATACGGCAGCCGAAACCTACGAGCTTTGAGATGAAAACAGAGGGCAGATTTAGACAAGCAATGGCTAAATTCTTGCTTCTACAGCACAGATGACAAGAAGGTAGGTCTATTGGTATGACTGAATGGGGAGGGTATTACTACATTATTAAAAATATCGAGACAAATGCAATTTATGGTAGGGTCTAAATCAGAGGTGGGCAATAAGCAGTCTGAGGGCTGGATGCTGTTCACCAGGGTGAGACCTGACAGGCCATCAGACATTTTATTTACTTGCACATCAGCAGGTACGGCCACCAGCAACTCTATTAGTTGCAGATCGCTGTTCCCAGCCAATGGAAATTGCAGCAAGTGTTGCGGATGGGAACACCACTTTCTGCAGCTCCCATTGGCCAGGAACAGTGATCTGCGGCCAGCGGAGCTGCGAGTGGCTGTACCAGCAGATGTGCAGGGAAATACAACATCTGGCAGCCCACCAGGGGCTAATCCTGGCAAATTGCATCCAGTCTGCAGGCCACTTACCGGCCACCCCTCCACTAAAGTATTTAACAAAGTTGTTATGAAATTCAACCTTTGTAAATCCAGCTCACATCCTACAAAACTTGTATGAAGCATATTTGGGTGGAAAATGAAGGTTTGGAGTGAGTTGTTCTAGAGATCGTCAGTGTATTTTCAGATTAACTTTCAGTAGGGATGCTAACCTTTGTGGTTTTGTTTCCTTCTCTTAAGGGTTTTTAGTTGAAGTAGTTTTTAAATAAGTTGAAAAAGAGTTTTCCTTGGAAATTTCTTTAGGGTTTAGGGGTTGACTGGTTGATTGCTTTTTAATGTTTAACAATTGTTCAGTGGCAGGGATAAAGTTCCCTGAATTGGGACTACACAGGTGAAATTTGGAAGACAGGGACCATATAGAGCATCAGCTTTTAAAAGCTCTGCATTGGAGCAACGAGGGAAATTGCAATGACCATATAGGAGCAGCTCCATAGAAAACTCATTTCCCAGCTTCCCAGCCGCCCCTGTTTTAAAACTGCATTGCATTCAGGGGATGTGAAGTTCTCCCTTCTCCAATGCCCCACCACTGCCTTTCCAGCCTCACAGAAGAGAAGCACCATTCATACGTCACTGGTGTCATTACCTCATTGGTGTCTCCGGTGCCTTGTGACTACAAACAAATTCAGAAACTCATTTGAGAAATTAGCTACTGCATCATGGTCTAAAAAAATTCCACACTGATGCAATTTTGTACAAGGGACTTCATATAAAACACACACACACACACACACACACACACACACAGCGTGACAATTTAGGAATCTGCACATTAAATATTTTTTAACGCTCCAAGCCCTGATGTTCCCAATGATATTGCGCTTGCCTCATTCAGATGCAGTGCCTTTTTTGCATTTGTTTCAGTCTTCCTGAAAGTTAACTTGTGTAATTGAATCTTGCTATTGTGCACGCAAAATGTCTGAGACAGCAGTTGTATTGGAAGAGGTACCCTCAGACCAGAACCTTGTTTTGACTATAGGGACATTTATTGGTTTGCTTCAAGTGCTGCTAAGTAAAGAAAGGACTCAGGATAAGTAACTCATCCAATAGGCCAAAAAAGTCACAATGGCTACTTAATTATGAAACTCTTGTTAGCTCTTATATATTAATTCATGGTCTAATGTAGTGTCAAGCAGAGGAGAATAAAGGTTAACATATTCTATTAGTCCCAATTGTTGCAAGAATTTCATCGCACAATACAGTTCATTAAATGTGGAATCTAATAATTATGTTCACCATAATAGAAATTATTCACATGAACATGATCTGAATAGTTGTGATTTATTTATTTAGACATACATTTAATTAACAATTGATTCCAACTGAGTCTCACATTGAACAATAAGTTTTGTTGTAAGCCATATAGTGAAAACAATATCAAATGAGAAATATGAAGCTCTTGGAAGCAAGAGGTTACTCCATTTTGAGGATTTCTATTACTGTGTCCTGCTTTATAAAAAGAGTTGTTTGCAGTGTTGTGGTAGCTGTGCTTATTTGAGAGACACAAGGTGGGTGAGGCGTGTTCCTTCTTCCAAGAGAAGTTGGTTTAATAAAAGATATTACCTCACCCACCTTGTTGCTCTCATAAAAAGAGTGCACGTCAATGAAGTATGGAAACAAATTTTGTATTTGAGGGATTTTCCCCCCACATTGGTAAGAATCCTAGGTGGCTCTGCGGTGTGCCATGTCAAGCCAAAAAAAGGGATTAAACGTGGCTTATAATGCCACATCTTCAAAAGCAACACTTCATTTGCTCCCCAATCATTTCTTCCCACAGATAACAAAAGATTGTGCATGCCAACAGCATTTACACATCAAAATAGAATGGAAGTACACTGATTGATCTGCCTTATATAAATGCTGTTTGGCAGATACAAATGATTGCAAGAACAAAATAACTGGAGAAGGGAAACTGTAGGCACAAATGATGATCTATGCAATATAATGGGCCCAAAATTCAGCATCTGATTGACACCCATTTGACAATATAGTCTTGAGTTCCCATTTAAAGGCCCTGGGACACAGCAGGACTTTGAATACCTTTTTTACTTTCCCTTTGAATACAAAATGATTCCTGTAGACAGAACCCAACCGTGATCAGCTAAACGCAATGATAAGAGTGCCTTCATGGGACAGGTGGTTTAAGAGACCTGTAGTGAATAGATCAGTTTTGAAAACACTGCAAGATTCTGCATAGTTGAAAATGTTTTATACTGAAACCAAAGGGACTCTTTCAAGACACAGGAATGCATAAAACAGCTTTTAGGGTTCGGGCTAAACGTCTAAATACATAATAGCACTTAGGTGTCTAAACTCCAGATCTGGGCTCCTAAAAGTACCAGTTTGCAACACTGTTGACTCATATTTAGCTTGTGGTCCACTATGACCCCTAGATTCCTTTCTACTGTACTCCTCCCTAGACAGTCATTTCCCATTCTGTATGTGTGAAACTGACTGTTCCTTCCTAAGTGGAGTACTTCACATTTGTCCATATTAAACTTCATCCTGTTTACCTCAGACCATTTCTCCAGTTTGTCCAGATCATTTTGAATTTTGACCCTATCCTCCAAAGCACTTGCAGCCCCTCCTAGTTTGGTATCATCTGCAAACTTAATAAGTGTACTCTCTATGCCAATATTTAAATTGTCGATAAAGATATTGATTAGGACCAGTCCCAAAACAGACCCCTGTGGAACCCCACCTATTATGCCCTTCTAGCATGACTGTGAACCATTAATAACTATTCTCTGAGAATGGCTATCCAGCCAGTTATGCACCCACCTTATAGTAGCCCCATGTAGGTTGTATTTCCCTAGTTCATTGATAAGAAGGTCATGCAATATCATGTCAAATGCCTTACTAAAGTCAAAGTATACCACCGCTTCTCCCTTATCCACAAGAATTGATATCCTATCAAAGAAAGCTATCAGATTGGTTTGACATGATTTATTCTTTACAAATCCATGCTGGCTGTTACCTATCACCTCCTTTTCTTAGATGTTTGCAGATGAATTCCTTAATTACTTGCTCCATTATCTTCCGTGGCACAGAAGTTAAACTGACTGGTCTGTAGTTTCCTGGATTGTTCTTATTTCCCTTTTTACAGATGGGCACTAGATTTGCCCTTTCCGGTCTTTGACCCCTGCTTTAAGTCCCCCCTCCACCTGAGAGGAGAAGGAATCTGAAGAGGAATCTGCCACCTCTCAAGTGAGTGCTCCAACCACTGGCTGTGAGCTATTCTGATATGGATTCCCTCAGTCTCTTAAAGCTGTGGGTAACCAAGTGAAGCGTCACATTGGGGGGCAGGGATAGAGAGAGAGAGTGCATGCATAAGAATGACTTTGTGGTCTGATGGTTTGAGTGCTCATCAAGGCTCTGTGAGACTCAGGATCCAGAGCCCTTGAGCTGGGGCGGGGGTGGGGGGGAGGGCAGTATGTCTGCACAGTGATAAAAGACCCACAGCACAGCCATGACAGGCTCAGGTAACTCACAGGGCTCTGGCTGCAGAGCTATCAAATTTCAGGGCAGATGTTGAAGCTCAGGCTGGAGCCAGTGATTCTATTTATATATCCCCAGTGGATCAGTTTCAACAGGAGGGACTGATGGAGTCCCACTCCCATTAAAAAATCCTACAGCTCAGTGGGCATGGCACTCCCAGGAGAGGAATCCCTGCTCAAATCCCTTCTACCCCTCAGGCCAAGAGAACACGTTTACCAGGAGTGTCCCTTGTCCCAGCTGAATACTCTCACCACTGGCTCTTCTCCTCACCCCCCCCCCCAACAATTCTTAGGCACCTAACTGCAAAGGGGGCTCACAGCTGAACACTGGCAGCAGAGGGACATGCCTCCCTGCAGCCTGGAGTGAAGACACCCATCTCCAAGAGATAGCAGGCCTTGGCATACATCCCTTTCATCAACATCTCCCACCAATTAGTCTAGGTGGCTCCCCACCTAGCACGTTGGCTTTTGTGAACTGTAATTCTAAGGGGATGCCTACACAGCAACTAGACACCAGCCGACTCAAGCTCCGGGAGTATGGGTTGCAGGGCTATTTCATTACTATGTAGACTTCTGGGCTGAAGCTGGAGCCCACCCTCTGAGAGTCTGGGGTGGGGGGGAGGGCAGTATGTCTGCACAATGATAAAAGACCCACAGCACAGACATGACAGGCTCAGGTAACTCACAGGGCTCTGGCTGCAGAGCTATCAAATTTCAGGGCAGATGTTGAAGCTCAGGCTGGAGCCCAGTCTGGGACTCCCATGCAGTGCAATTTCACAGCTCCGCAGCCCAAGCGCCACAAGCTCCCAAGTCTGCTGACCTGGACCAGCTGTGGACTTTTGTTGCAGGGTAGACATATCCCAAGACATCTGTCTCTCCCCATTCATTGTACAGGAGCTAAGCACCTGCCTTGGGCTTTGTGAATCGCAGTGTGTGTCTGTGATATTTCTAGGCAGCTAAGGGTCTGATGACTATCATAGGGAGTTTCTGGGTGTTTTGGTGGGGGGAAAAGGGAAGGGCTCCCTGATGAAACTAAACAAAGAGCATCAGGACAAATGAGCCAGATCAATACTGCCAATAATCCACTTCATTCTATTCCCTCTCCCTTTCTGGTGGCATGTTTAATGATCAACTGTCAGTTTGGGGTTTCTTCATTCATAATCATATCCATATTATGCTGGGGTGATCACTTGTGGTATCACTCTTTACTGTTACTGAATGCTAGGTCCAGTTCTGCCACACTTTCTCTTAGCCTCTCTGTGACTCGGCTTCACCATCTGCAGAGTGTGAATAACAATTCCAACCTTCAGGAGTTCAATGAACCTTAACTCAGCCATGTTTTTAAGGCACTGTGGTTAAAGGATCTCATATGGAAAGGACTGTACAAATACACTGTATGACTGATTCAAACTGACCATCCCCTTGAAATATCACCATTTGAACTATAATTCCAAATCATGGCTATGACCACGTGCTACACAGTGGGATTAACTACATTAATGCTTAAAGCTGTTGTTTTCCCTCCCCCCCCCACTCCAGTGTTCACAAGCTGATGCTGATGCTTGTGTGGATCTAATCTTGGACAATTCTTTAATGATACAGATTTTCATTTGAAAATTACTATTACATTTTCCTGGCTTCTAGCAGATTTTATCCTCATTGCATCTAAAATGTCAGTTTCCATTAACGATAAATATATCACTCTCGGTATAAACCTTTGCACTTTGTGTTGTTGCCTGATCTAAGATTACGTTTAAATTTCTAATGACCCACCTTTAGGGTTGACAGGTTCTTTGTCTCAGGATCAGGCCCAATATTCAATTATTCTGTGATTGGGAACCCTGATGTGCACAGTTGCAACACTCATACTATAGAAACTCTTGTATATTTTATTACAATATTTATTAAAACTATATTATTAATAAATATAGTTGATTAATACAGTTAGCACAGTCACAAACACCCCAATTTCATAAGACAGGGAAGGTACATCCATATTTCCATACCATAGACTTACATCATTCCTTCTAGGACAACCTTAAGTATGAGCCCATCATCCTTCTCATTACCTTCACCTTCCCCGTCACCAGGGGCCATCCTTCTGGCCCTTCCACGGATGACATCTTCTCCTCCCTATCGCCCCTAGGCTGGGGTCTCATTTTTATACTATGTGACGCTGACGCTTACTGATGCATATTCAGTAAGGGATGTTGCTAGTGTTGAAGTGTCCGTTTCCTATAGGTCAATATACCATTACTCTCAACTTATTATCATATTCATTACCATGGGCCTTTGTGGTCATTTATCGCATCCTGTGTCCTGATTACTCAACTCAGCCTGGGACTTTTATATAATGATGCATCTGCTGAGTCTGAGGGTATTTTCCCTACCATCCTATGTGGGTGAAAGGTCCCAGACCTAAGTTCCCCCTTTCAGCCCGGGGAAACCATAAATAAGCTATGACCTGTATCTGGGTGAGACCATGTCTCAACCACGGACATCTGCTAACCTTAGCTTCTGCTGATCTTGCAAATGGCCTGTTACAGTGGACCAAAGATAAAATATAACCCCGTATTACTTGATCTGGACTGTGAGCTTATGTGTGTTTTTTCATTCAAGTGCAACCCTGCCCTCTAAGGGTACATCTAGACGGCAAGCTTCTTTCGAAAGAGAGCATCCACACCTCAAAACTGGATTGAAAAAGAGATCTGCTTCTTCGAAAGAGAGCATCCAGACTGCATGGACGCTCTCTCAAAAGAAAGTCCTGATCGCTAATCACAGAATGGCCACCAGGGCACTTTTTTCAATTGTGCTTTTTTCAATTGCCTCTTCTTTCAAAAAATGTCCCTGTTCTGCATCCACATACACCTCATTCCACGAGGAGTAATGGTAGTTCAAATTAGGATCTTTAATTCGAACTACCTAGTCTGTGCCGCGTGTAGCTGCGAGCACGGAGTTCGGACTAAGGGGGATTTAAAAATGGCGGCGCCCGGGAACATGCAAATGAAGCCTGGGATATTTAAATCCCGGGCTTCATTTGCAACTCCGCTTGCCCTCATTTGCCTACCTAGCTCGAACTAACGAGCTAGTGTAGACATACCCTTATTTACAAACATGCCCTGGCCCCAGCCAAGAAAGGGCACGGACCTGTACCCAGCTGGGTTAATGGCAAAGCACCCCCCACCAAGGAGTTGAGTGCTGCTGTGCTAGTATTCAGTGGGCCTTCACAAACTGCAATGGGCAGACATAAGGCCTAGTGTATTACCCATGAATCCAGAAATCAGTCAAGCTAATACAAAGGGCCTGAGGGAATGCTGAGAGCAGCTTTGCAACGCCTGCCTCCCACTCCCCTGAGTGTAGCCCTCTGTCCAGGTAGATATGCCACCTCCCCTCCCCCCAACCAGTTGCTCCAGTCTGAGGCACTGGGAAGGCAGGGCACATTGTGCTGCCGACCGGCCTTTAGCAGATTTCTTGCATTACAGCTTGTGATGGGGTGGCAGAACCCCGCACTACAGGCGGCAGTGCCATGGCCCTCTGGGGCGAGCGTCCACAGCCGCCGCAGCTGTGCAGTGCATGTTCTCGGGCAGCCGAGGCAAATCCCCCCAGCCCTAGGGCCCAGGGGGAGTGCAATGTGCTGGGATGCCTGGCGCAAGACGCCGATGGGCAGGCGCAGCCACGCCGACCAGTCCTGAGCTACAAAAAGCCTGGGGCCAGAACAGCAGTGGGGAGGAAGGTCCAGGAGGGGGAAAAGGCCTCCGGGATGCTCAAGGGACAGGGCTAGCTCGCCTGCCGCCCAGAAAGAGCAACTAGAGCCCCGGAGAGGGCGACCAGGCTCAACTCCCTTACCCGGGGTGGGGTTGACTCCCCAGCCCTGCTTACCATTCGGCGAAAACCTGGCGTGGAGACCAGTTGTTCCATCCTCCTGGCCAGATGCTTTCCTGCTGCTAGATGCTGCTGACGCAGGATCTGCGAAAGGCCTCACCATGGTCCAGGCACTAGCCAGCTAAGGAACCCGAAAGGACGATGCGGGTATGAGTCCAACCCCTGCAGCCGGAGGGTCCTTCGACGCGGGCATACCCTTTGCACCCTATTCAACCCCTTGCGACAGGTAGTCTTCCAGCGGAAATCAACTACAGATAGGTAGTGGAGGTAGGAAGTGACCCAGGGCAGGGCTGTTAAGCCCGGGTGGGGGTTGGTGCGTTTTCAGCACGCTACCCCACCAACCCCAACAGAGGGTCGTTCCCGTGTCTTGAGGGCCCTTGGTCGGGGCCGGTGGAGTGGGAGGGCCCAGGTCCCCCTACCTCGCCTACAGAGCAATATCGCATACTTCAAGGAGTTGGTCAGTGGACTTTAGGCCACAGAGGCCCCAAACTCTTAAAAGGAAGATTGGACTAATGCAGGGCACTTGGAGGCACCAGAGACTGTGGGACCGTGGGCTGCAGGGGTTGCCATAAGTGGTAGAGAACACTGTTGGGGTGGTCTGAGGGACTTACAGAGAGCGCTCACACAGCTCTTAACTATTACCTAATTAATCTAAATTAACACAACCATATTATTAGCATGATAGGCAAGTAACTTGATCGGCTACAGTGTGTGGGTATACACACACAAAAGGTAGAGAATTGGAGTAAAAGTGGTATTTTTATATATATACACATATACTTGCAAATACATAGAGCATTCATGACAGTTTAAAGCATCATAAGGGGTTTACCAGCTTGAGTTTGTAATGGCCACACATTTTACAGGAGAAATATATAAGATGTTTTAGAATTTTTTTATTATTTTCATTTCATGTATTTCTTTCTTTCTTGTATTCATTTCTTCATTTCCTTTCCCTGCAAAGTTAGAATGCTGGTACTCAGGGAACCTTACTTTGCGGGGAAGGCATGTTAACAATATGAGGGTCATGAGAGACGGTGTGGGGCCCTTACTGGATGAGGGAGGTAACCTAGTGACAGATGATGTGGGAAAAGCTGAAGTACTCAATGCTTTCTTTGCCTCTGTCTTCACGGACAAGGTCAGCTCCCAGACTAATGCACTAGGCAACGCAGTATGGGAAGGAGGCGGACAGCCCTTGGTGGGGAAAGAACAAGTTAGGAACTATTTAGAAAAGCTAAACATACACAAATCCATGGGCCCAGATTTAATGCATCCGAGGGTACTGAGGGAGTTGGCAAATGTCATTGCGGAGCCTTTGGCCATTATCTTTGAAAACTCGTGGAGATCTGGAGAGACCCTGGATGATTGAAAAAAGGCAAATGTAGTGACAATCTTTTAAAAAGGGAAGAAGGACAATCCAGGGAATGACAGATCAGTCAGCCTTACCTCAGTCCCTGGAAAAATCATGGAGGGGGTCCTCAAGGAATCCATTTTGAAGCACTTGGAAGAGGGGAAGGTGATCAGAAATAGTCAGCATGGATTCATGAAAGGCAAGTCATGCCTGACCAATCTGATTAGCTTCTATGATGAGGTAACTGGCTCGGTGGATATGGGGAAGTCGGTGGATGTGATACACCTTGACTTTAGCAAAGGTTTTGATACAGTCTCCCACAATATTCTTGCCAGCATGTTAAGGGAGTATGGATTGGATAAATGGACTGTAAGATGGTGTGATGGGGTCTGCCCATCCCACACTGCACGGGTGGGGCAAGCACGCCCCTTCCCCACAGCCCTGGCATGCTTCCAGGGAAGCCTAGGTATAAAAGCCCGCAAAGCAGCTCAGTGTGGGCTGACCTCCCGAGCGGAAGGAGCTACTGCATGAGCACCAGAGCCACAGCCACAGCCACAGCCGCTGCAGCCAGAGCAAGAGCCACTGAGCCAGCTGCCCCCACCACTACCATCCCTGGGCCGAGCGCGTCTGCAACGCTGGTCATGCTGTACAGCCCACCTTATCTGCTGTCACTGCACCAGCCGTGGATGCACCAGACGCCGTGCCTGCCAACACCACTGTCGCAGTCAGACCCTCATCTGTTCTTGGACCAGTTTTGTTCCACATCTTTATTAATGACCTGGATGAGGGGATGGATTGCACCCTCAAGTTCACAGATGACACTAAGCTAGGGGGAGAGGTAGATACGCCAGAGGCCAGGGATACGGTCCAGAGTGACCTGGACAGATTAGAAGATTGGGCCAAAAGAAATCTGATGAGGTTCAACAAGGACACGTGTAGAGTCCTGCACTTGGGATGGAAGAATCCCAAGCATTGTTCCAGGCTGGGGACTGAATGGCTAAGTAGCAGTTCTGCAGAAAAGGACCTGGGGATTACAGTGGATGAGAAGCTGGATATGAGTCAACAGTGTGCCCTTGTAGCCAAGAAGGCTAATGGCATATTAGGGTGCATTGCCAGCAGATCCAGAGAAGTGATTATTCCCCTTTATTCAGTTCTGGTGAGGCCACATCTGGAGTATTGTGTCCAGGTCTGGGTCCCCTACTATAGAATGGATGTGGACACATTGGAGAGGGTCCAGCGGAGTGCAACCAAAATGATTAGGGGGCTGGAGCTCATGACCTATTAGGAGAGACTGAGGGATTTGGGTTTGTTTAATCTGCAGAAGAGAAGAGTGAGTGGGGATTTTATAGCAACCTTCGACTTCCTGAAGGGAGGTTCCAAAGAGGATGGAGAAAGGCTGTTGACAGTAGTGACGGATGGCAGAACAAGGAGCAATGGTCTCAAGTTACAGTGGGGGATGTCTAGGTTGGATATTAGGAAAAACTATTTCCCTAGGAGGGTGCTGAAGCACTGGAATGGGTTACCTAGGGAGGTGGTGGAATCTCCATCTCTAGAGGTTTTTAAGTCTCAGCTTGACAAAGCCCTGGCTGGGTTGATTTACTTGGGATTGGCCCTCCCTTGGGCAGGGGGCTGGACTTGATGACCTCCTGAGGTCTCTTCCAGCTCTATGATCCTATGAGTCTATGATTCTAAAATGAAAATAATTTAAAAATTGCATAGACTTCAAAGAAAGAGAAATTGTAACTAATACATTTTTAGAATATGCTTAAAGAGCTTTCTTTATAACACTGCTGCAATCATATGTTGAAACACAAAGTCATAGATCAGTTTCCTGCCTTGGGCCAGATACTGCCCTAAATTCCACAGAGCTACACTCTGCTTTCAGTGTACATATCTATGGTGATTTACACCAGCTGAGGATCTGGTCCACTGGCCAGAGATTGGTGCATATGTGTAAAAGTCACCTTTGCATCTTTTAATCTGCTGCAGCTCTGTGCAAGGGCAGTCCCCATTGCACCATAAGTTACAAGAGCTTTAGCACCTCCTGAGAGGTGCTTCATGTCCGTAACTGTAAAAGTTATTAGGGTTTACGAGAACTCAGCACTTGTAGCAACAATTGGTTGGCAAAGATACCTAGAAACTGTGATAAGTGCTCTTTTTAAAAAAAAGATGGCTCTATAATATACCGAAATTGATTAAAGAGATCTTGTAAAATAATCATCTCTAATTTTAAGAGATTTCATTAGTCTGTTTAGAACTCAGCAAACAAAAAATGTGTTCTATTTCTTCTTAATTGCTCTCATGGAATTAGATTACAAAGGCATATTAGCTATTATAAGGTGACAACGATTTAATTAAAAAGTGTGCCTACTAGTACTGTTGATATGTTAATTCTGTAACTGAACAGTAAGTTAAAAGAGCAGAAATACCAACTCTGTCAACCTACGTGCAATTCAGTCTGCTTCCCAGTATCATGAATATGCTTTTAAACTAGATGTAATGACAAGCGTTATTTTACTGACCTGTAGCGAGGAGGATGCATAAGACCCTGCTCACTAAATATGGTGACTTATAACAATCTCTCTGCTCTCAAATCGTGTTTTTGAAGCTACCTTTAGTATTAAACACAACAGGGCCAGTCTGGATGCCAGCACCTCCAGTTCACATGCATCTCTTCGCCAAAGAGAGTGGCAGAACTCCTGTTTCATTCGACAGCCACTCCATAGGCAAAGCCATCAGTAAGAGGACCATATCTATACAGAGGTCTGGCTGCATAGCTCAATGCTGTCACCTGGCTGATACAACATCAAGATTCCTCCACATCTTTCCCTGATTCTTTATGCAAAGATAAATGTAGGGCAGCCACACAGACTCCATACACTTCCAAGGTACTAGGACTTGGATTTGTCTGCTCAGAAGATTCCTTGCTTTGACAGCTCATTCCTGTGTTCCTATGACAGCTCATTCCTGTTTCTGAATTTATAAAACTAAATTCTCCCACATCTCTCTCTGTTCCTTAAGTTAGGCAACTGTTTAGAAAGCTTTTATTTTTCAGGATACCTCCTAATGTCCTAGAAAGCTTTAAGCTTCATGTTGTTTCAGAAGCAATAGTACTCTTTCCAGGATATTAAAATAAACAAAACTTCTCTCTCATTGGCATTAGCCTTGTTCACACTGTCTATAACCATGTCTGTTGTTATGGTTTGGGGATATCCTTCAAGTTTCTTATTTTCTAAAGAGGGACAATCCTGTGATGGTGATTAATGGTAAAGAAAAATAATTTACTTTTTATTTTACTTCTTTTGAAGTTATCTTCTCCCAGAGTTTTGTTCTTACTTCACACACATGCAATGTCCGCTACAAATTTTAGAGTTCTTTTAAGTGATATGCTTTTGTATTTATGGCTATGTACATTGTTTCATCCTTAATCCCTGGGAGGTGTTTAGTTTTATGTAACCATTTTCCATTCCCTACAAAGTTAATAAGACATGTTGACATTGGTTAAATAGTCTAATCTTTTGCTTGACAAAAAGAACTGACAATTTGAAGACACCGCTGGGCTGTGCCACTCGCACTGTAGAGTCAGAAACTTTTACTTGCTATTGTATGAGTGGTGAAGCTCTCCACAATTCTTTAGTAGTGGGAGTTCTCAGGTTCTGTCAGGATGGAGATTTGGAACTCCAAAGCAACAATCTCATGGCATGATGCATTTGAGATCACAGAATTACAAAAGAAGTCATTTTCCTCATGTTCATCCTGGTCCCAGAAGTGACATAGAACTGCCTCTTTTTTGTCTGCTATTTCAGTACTTCCATACCCATATAAAACTTAGTATTACAGAGGGGCACAAATGTGTTTTAAGTGGTAATAAATAAAATGGCCAGATGTTTTCAGACATCACAAACAGGTGGGCTTAGTTGTTCTTGAGTTTTCAAAAAAATGGTACGAATCAGTATTATCTGAAATAGTTCATCCATTACTACCAATAGTCTAACTTTCCTCGATCTTAATCCCAGAAGGGACCACTGTGATCATCATGGTCTTTTCTCCATGGTACATTAGTCCACACCAGAGGGATACAAATTCTACCATGCGCTAGCATACTGTGCACTAATTGGGCCACATGGAGCCCTAGTGAACATTACTGTGGTCCTATTTCAAACAGTTCTATGTCAGCATGTACAAGGGAACTTTTAGTGCACACTAGCAAGGTCCACATGGGCCAATTAGGGCACACTAGAATGTATATCCCTTTTCTAATGCATTGTGTAAATTTGCCCCTAGACTGACCTTGTATTTAACACATGAAATAGGATTTTACATAATAATTCCTGAAGTGAAAGAAATTATTCCCCACTATGAACAACAATGTTCAGATTCTTTGCACAATTTAAAGATGAACAGGGCAAATTCTCCTCTCAGATACTTCACTGTAACACCCACTGAAGTAAATGGCCACATATTTGTGAAATATGCTTGGTTTATAATTTTAATATGATACATGTTTCTGTCATTCCTTTTAACAATATGCATTTGAATGTGATTTTTGGTAAGTTTTACTTTTACTGAAATATACTTACTCTCTATGCTGCATGTGAAACATCCAAGTAGCACTGCATAGAGCCATGTGGAAAGCCTGACTCCAAGGACACAGCAAGGCACTCCAACCTAGAGCAGGTGAAAGAGGTGCACATTATAAAGGTGACAGCAAACTGCTTAATCCACTTCCTGGTTTGCTAGTGCAGATGAAGTGTCATCTGAGCTGATGTGGACTGGAGCTGCAAATATGTTCACCTTATTCACTCAAAGGAAGACATCCAGTGACACACACATGATACGTTGGTGATAAAATAAGAAAATAGAGCTGTCAATCATTATCACAGAAGATTAACCTGGGAAATTTGACAGGTCATTGGAGCAACACGCCTGTCTTTTAAAAATCTTGATTTTAGTGAGTTGAATTTAGGTTATAAAATTTATTTTAAAAAATCCTGCAGTTAATTTGATTATAATACAAGTTTTGTTCAGAAAGTAGTACAGTGTGAGGGGGTATCTAAATATTCAGGGGGCTGCTAATAGGAATGGAGTGTTAATGACATGAATGAAGAATATGGTAACTAGAAACAAAAGCCAGTTTCATATGATGCAAAATAAGTTGCTAATTTCAGACTTGCTAGCCTTTTGTCCTTATTTCAATAACTACAGGTGTATCTGCAATCAGTTGGCACCTCTTTTTGTCTCAATAGAGAAACCAAAGATAGAAATTGGCAGGAAGACTTGATTTAGCCTTAAGTCCCCGTATGTGGTACTTCCAAAAACAAAAAGTTAAATATTGCCAAGGCTTGTGCTAAACCAGGATCAATACAGGACTTCAGTCATTAACGCTCCCAGATCAGCACTAAAATTCACAATATACAGCAATATGTTAAGTAGAACTTTGTCACTTTTACAATCCCTACAGCAACTTTTCCCTTGATACTTGCTATAGTACTCGTCTACATGAAAACAGAAAGAAGTGTGCAGAACTGTGCAGGATCTTTAAGTTCTGGTTTTCTGTAATGTATCAGTATCATTGTTATAGACACTGTATCCTTAATTGCATCATTGCCTTTTTCTTCTGCGTGCACAGGAGCATCATAAAAGGAGAGAACAGCCATGAATGTCCTGGCTTCTGGGAAACCTGACAAATAGGCATTGATAGGATTACAGATTGCTGACAGCAGTACTGAGAGATATATTCAGTTGAGTATGCCAGGGTGACCAAGTTCAGACTGTTCGAAGAATCAAGTAGAAATGTGGAAAGAGGAAACAAGCAAAGATTTAGAGTGTCTGCTTAAATGAGAACATCCAGAAAGCACTAATTAGGCAGCTGATAGAGGGAGAGCCTGAGAGAGAGAAGATTCTTCAAGGTGGTGCATCTGCGCCTGACCAGCAGCAAAACAGTCAAAACAAATTGGAGAAGACAATCCTAGAGGAATCCCCAGAAAACACAGTTCAGCCAGCTGGTACAAGGTCTAGGACCATCTTTGCCTTGGGTGAGGAAGAGGAGATATTGCACTGAAAGCTCCAGCACTGCAGCAGGGGCATGTAAACAAGCCAGTAGGAAAAGAACAAACAAGATGAGCTAGAAGACAAATGATGCCACGAGCTATCCCTAAAAACACATGTCTTTTACTTTATGGACTTTCTACTTTGGTATGAGCTTCTTTAGGCATGGGGTGGGGTTTTTTCAAGGGTTAAGCTTTGGTTAGTTGAAAAACTTGAGTCCTTTATTATTGTTTAGCATAAATACGTATTTAGGACTGAATCATCCAACAGGAAAGTCAAGTATTTATACAGTACAGTACAATAAAGTAACTAGAGCTGATCAAACTACTTGCAGTAAACAATTTATTTTCCCTTTTTTCTGTTCATTAGCAGACTCTGGTTTTTATGAATCTCATCTTTCTATAGAATTATTCAATGAATGGCAAACATACTTCAGCTTTCTATTCACTCTCCATAATTCACTATTCACACTGCATATAGTCACCTAAATCAGCTGGTATTATTTCTGTTCCCACAATGCAGGATGCCAAGTCCATGAAGACCTCTCAGGAAGGCATATGCCTGACTTTAAACATCTAAGTAGCTGCATGTCAAGGCAATGTGACTACCTTGTGTTTAAAGTCAGATATTGTGCTTAAGTGCCTTCCAGAATTGGAACTAAGGAACTGTCAAGATGGCTGTGTAAATACATGTGGAACAAAGATTAATGAAAATACAAATTCACACAAAATATTTGCTCAGATATATAGCTATAGATATGTGCAAATATTCTCCATACTGATTTTCAGATGACAAAAACAAGAACTCTTACAATTGGGCTACATCTACACTGTAGCCTTCTTCCGGAAAAACTTATGCAAATGAAGTGCAGAGTGGAATATCGCTGTGCTTCATTTGCATAATTAATTAGCAGCCTTTTTTTGCACAAGAGGCTTCTGCACAAAAAGAAGCTGTGTAAGAGCCGTTCTTCCTTCATTTGCATGAGCTTTTCCGGAAGAAGACTACAGTGTAGACGTAGCCAAGTGTGCACAGAGGATAAAAATAGTTATAGGTAATGACCCATATGCTATATTTACATTTTTATTTAGAAAAATACTTACAATTTCTTTTTTCCAGCGTTTGTCCTGCCTTGACATTGCCTTGAATTGTGAGTATTAAAAAAAAAAGTTTCTTATAAATTTTAGAAGGCAGTATACATTTAGCACAGGCCTGCACAACATGCAGCCCGCAGGGGCTCACTGTGCAGTCCGTGACGACTACAGGTAGCGCGGCCCCATCCGATCCACTGGCCGGGTGGAGGAGCGGAGCACCGCCAGGGAGGGGGAAGTGCGGCGATTCTAGCTGCCGGGCTGCCTGCATGCAGCTATGGTGCGAGGAGGCGGGGCGTGAGCCAGAGGGCGGGACGCTAGCAGACGCCAGGATGCTGGCGTGACGTGGCGTCATGATGTCACGGCCGGCGACCGCCGTATTCAAAAAGGCTCCGGCAGCCCCGCACACTGGAAGACAGAAGCCAGGTAGGGGAGGGGAAGGGGCTTGTGCTGAGGGGAGGGGGGCAGGTCAGGAGAAAGGGGAAGGCACCAAGGACAGGGTGCAGGAGAGACAAATGCCAGGGGCGCAAGTGGAGACAATGAGGAAAAGGGCAGGAGGGGAGGTATCAGTGAGAGGGCGGACAAGGTGATGCTGGGAGAGGAGAGGGTAAGGGCATTGGGAGCCATATGTTGTGCAGGCCTGATTTAATTGAAAAATTCTTAATAAAGTATCACCCCCCCCATCCAACCTACCCTTGCGGCTAGGGTTGCCAGGTGTCCGGTTTTCTACCGGACAGTCTGGTATTTGCGCTCTCTGCCCAGTAAAAAAATTCAGAAAATATCAGACATGTGCAATGTTCAGTATTTTCTGAATTTCCGGCTGGGCACTGGACGGAAGCCTGGTGGCATCTCCTGTGGTTGCGTGCTGAAGCCGGGCAGTGCGAGGTTTTTTTTGTATGCCTGACGCATGGTTTTTGTTTTGCTCGACAAAAATTTTTAGCCCATGTGTTCAGTATTTTTTGGGAGAGCATCTGGCAACCCTACTTGCGGCCCGCAGCTGTTTTCTTTGGAGTAATATGGCCCTCGCCGCTTTCCGAGTTGTGCAGGCCTGATTTAGCAGGGTTTTCACTTTCATATTCATCTCTCTTCCATAAAAGCTGCTCACTTCATTACTTTAAATATATTTACAGGCAAAAGAACATGTTTGCAGAGAAGATGATCATTAGTTTAGGTAAATCAAGACAATGTTTAGATGAGTTTATACTAAGTAAGAACTCCCATTTGAATGACACATGCATGACACATTGTCTTCATACCCCCAAAAAAACCACCCAACCACATAAGCCAAGTTACAAAATTTAATTAGGACAATAAGAGATTTTTTTGTAGGATAAAAAATTATTTAAGCACAGAATTAGCATCTTATAATAATCTTAGACAAAAATTATTTTGTTTTGCTTTCGTTTGTAAATTAGCTCATGATTAAAGTATCTCTCCAGTTGAGCTTCATTGTCTTTTTGTGCCTAATTTTGAATGTAACTCTGACCAGAATGCACTTGCAGCTCAAGTACAAGATTTGAGAGCCGGAGAGGAACAATTATAATAAAGTGAAGTACTTACAGTTTTACCACAAAATCAATGAACTTTTCAAGTGAGTTTTATCATATTTTGCAGCTGCTGTTTGCTTTGAATGATGTTTATCACATTGACAGACATGGTGTTTTTAAATAGACTCCTTTGTCTAGGAGCATTTTCCACCCGTATGATTTTCTTCCAATACCCTGTAATGGAAACATGGCTTCCAGGGGATATTTTATTATCATCTTTTTCTCTTATATCTTTGAAAGGATATCAGTCAACATTTAGGCCATGGTCATTAGTCAGGACTCTGACTAGTTCTGTCTTAAGATCCTTTGAATGAAACAGAGGCAAAGTTCCTGGCACTTGATTCATATTTTCACAGCAGTTGATTAATAGTTTCATAGCAGTTCCATGTGTGACCATTAAGAGGCAATCCTGAAACTGCCTGAATGAATGGTCTCACCTAGTTGGTTGCCCTGCCGTGTGGATTGTCCATCAGGAGATGTTACAATAACAGTCCTGGGGGAATTCTACAATTGTTATATTTAGAGCCATAGTAAAATTGCAGAATTTCCCCCAGGACCAACAATAAGGAAAGACCTGATCCAACATCCATTGAAGTCAGTGATCAATTGTCCATTCACAAATGTCCTTGGAATCGATGACTGAAACATGTTACATAGGAGATTAGTAGAGGAATTTCTGAGGGCATGTCTACACTAGGGAATCATTTTGAAATAACTTATTTTGAAATAATAACTCCCAAAATAACTATTGCAAAATAGCATGTCCACACTACAGAGAAGCCTTGAAATTAGTCCAAGGCAGGCTCCCTTCATGTGCATGCACTACCTCGACTTAGAGCCCCAGGAAGCACTAGGGAGTAGTGAATGACTCTGGGAAGCAGTTATTTTGAAATAGGAGTAGAGCATCCACACTCACACTATTTCAAAATAACTGTTTTGAAATAAACGTTATTACTCATGGAAAGCAGGAATTATTATTTCGAAATAACCAGCTCCTTATTTCAAAATAACAGGCTTGGTATTGTGGACGCTCCACTTGTTATTTCGAAAGAAGGGCTAAAAGAGGATTCCACTCTGGAGGGCATGTATCCATTGGTAATCGTTGGGCAGCTCCCATGTAACAAAACAGAATTTGGCCCACTGAGCCTTATACTATCTGTTTTGTGGCCTAATAGGGGCACATTGGCAGCTCACTGCTTGCCTAGTGACTGGTTAACTGGCCTTACTTTAACCTTCTCTAGTTACATCCTTGCACTTTTAGTACCATTCGTTATCCTACCTTTTATCTTCTTTCTTTGAGCAGTTCATCCTTTTATTTTCTCTTTCTTCTTAAAAGGTCTATTTACTGAATCTAATAAAGCAGCAAATTTAAACAGACTACAAGAATTCCAAGTGGGTCTGTGAACAAAGCAGAAGTGATTTTGAGGGGAAGTCAAGGACATTTGTTAAGGAAAGTACAGCCAGGTGGGAGTGTAGCTCTCAACATATTAGGAACAAAAAAGGGTCATCATAACACGTCTGGCAATCAAATACAATTTTGATAAATATTGTTTGGGGTCCAAAAACATGGCATTGAACAGTTTTCATTCATGAATCCATTTGCTACTTTTCTTGAAGAAGCACCAGAAATGAATTAGACTTCAAGCCGAAGTCTCGCTCCCATTTCTCAGCATAGCAGCAAGCTTTCTTGATAGGGCTACACTAGTAGCATTTCATATTCATACATGTTAAGAATGTATGAATGTAAGGTTAAGGCCAGAAGAGACCATTGTGATAATTTAGTCTGACCTACAGCATAACACAATATAAAGGATTTCCATGAACAAATTCCCCCATTGCACATAAGAGCTGTGACTGAACTAGACCAGCAGTTCCCAATCGCCGGTCCATGGCCCAGTGCTGGGCTGCAAACCGCTGGCTGCTGGTCTAGAGCCTCCCCTCCCATTGCGACTATTGGGAGAGACATGACCTACCCCACCTCTCGGCCAACCAGCACTGGGTAGGGACAGGGTCTTCTCCTGGACGCAGAAGAGCGGTTTCCTGCATGGCAGGAGGCCCACATGGAGCCCGGCATGGCAGCCTTAGAGCATCCGCAACCCAGGCAGCAGCGCTCAGCTGGCGGCTGGGAGGCAGTGCACAGTTCGCTGAAGGGGACAGGGAAGGCACTAGGGACTCTGAGGGTGGGACTAGTGCTGGGGGCTCTGGGAGTGGGGGGCTCTAAGAGGCAGGAGACTGGCACTGTGGGGGCTATGGGGGCAGGGCTGGCACTGGGGAGCTTGGGGGGGCTGGGTGCAGTGGAGGTCTGGAAACAGGAGGCTGGCACTGGGGGGTCTGGTGGTGGGGGGCTCTAAGGTGCAGGGGACTGGCATTGAGGCATTTGGGATGGGGGGGCTCACACTAGGGAACTCTGAGGGTCGGAGGCTGGCACTGGGGAGCGTATTGTGTGCAGGGGACTCTGAGGCCAATGGCTAGCACTGGGAGGTAGTGGAGGGGTGGGGTGCTCTATGGGTTAGGGCTGGCACTGGGGGGGCTCTGGGGCTAGAATGTACCCCAGCCCTGACCCCCAGAGCTACTGTGAACAGCTGGCTTCAGCTGCAGCAGCCACCTGCCATGTGGCAACTGCCAGACCTGAAACCAACTCTTCACAGTGGCTGTGGGGGCTGGAGGTTGGGGCTTTTGGTGGACCGGTAACATTTTATGTGCATATTTGCATATTCATTATGTTACCAGACTGCCAAAAGTTTGTAAATGGGTTTGCCAGTCTGCAGTATAAAAAAAGGTGGGGACCAGTGAACTAGACCATGTCTTCTAGAAGAGGGGTGGGGAATCATGGCAATGGGAACTGAGGGGACAGAGCCTGGGGGTTCCAGCAGCATCCTCCATGCAGAGCCACCTGGACCCTCTGCCTAGGGGCTGGACATGGTAGCCACTTCCAGAAGTGGTGAGAGGCTGGGGCAAGCAGAGAGCCTGCCTTAGCTCTGTTGCCCTTCATGGCTGTCTGAGAGCTGCTTCAGAGAAGTGCCACCCAGCTGGAGCAGAATCCCCTCCCACAGATTCCATACTTCCAACTGCAACCTCCTGGGAGGTATGGCTTGAAGGTTTGTTTCATTCATGTTGGAAAATGCTTTGGGGGTCCCTAAATGGAAGAATCCACAGACAGAATTGGAGGCACCCGAACCCAGGCATACACTGCACTTCCCGAAAGGAGGCCAGGTCAGGAAGCGTTCCTTCCCCATTATATCTTTTAGATTAGGTTAGCTAATCAGAACATAAAATCACCTTTTAGCTGTAGTTTGATACGACCATTTCGAGAGCATGGCAGCTCCGGACTTCAGGAGCAACCACGTTCTGGAATAAGCTCTGGAACAAAGTGCTTACTTGAGCCTGTTGCAACTCAAAAGCTTCATAGAACATTAGGGAAGAAAATGCCAATTGAAACAGTTTCTTTTGCAAACATTACCAAAGGTTAATACCCGCTGGTTTTGCTAAGCATTTGTCCAAAAAAAAAAAATGCAGCATCAAGGAAAGATCCCTGTGAGTCTGGGTGAAAAATCCATACTAGAACAGCAGGTGTAATAAGTAAGATTACAGAACTTTTCAGTAGAGTCAAGAGAAGAATCCATGTTACTTACTGGGTTTTGTTTTTTAATGGGTTCTTTGTCTAGTCTACAAAGTGCATTGTGGAGATGAAAGAAAGCCCTGAGAAAGCCTGTATCCTAATCTTATCCCAAAGCTCTGTATTCAGCCACCATATAAAAGATTTTATTTCCCCCTCTCTCAGAGACAGAGGAGAATTGGTCTTGGGAAGAAAGGTTAGCTCCAGGTTTCTTTGTGGCTCTTACTGGAGTCACTGTTAGAGCCAAACCTGAGAAGAGGTAAGTTTGCACTACAAACTCTGTGTTGGAAACAGGGTGGGGACTCCCCATGCCTACAGACACTATAAATCCTGAACATATTTCAGTTGCAAAAGCACAGTGTTTAACACAATCAAATAAACTTGTGGCCAAAAAGCCAACACTCCTGTTCTTCAATGCTCACAGAAGGCACCAGTCTCACAGACCTGAAAAATGAAGGTCTCTGTTTATCCACAGATCAGGTACAGCCAAAGCAACAGCAGCAGAAGCTTCCTCACACTTCCTGCCAATGTACCTCAACCTTGACCTGAAGAGAGCCTCTCAAAGGGTTTGATTGAGATTTTATACCCATTCAGTTCTTGGCATCTCTGTTGAGATTGACAACAAGGGAGCCAATTAGTGCCAGTTGTGTTGGTGATTTTTTTTTTTCAAAATGTGGAAGGACACCTGTCTGCTGGAACTACTCAGAGACCCACCAATCACTGCACCCAGCCACTAAACAGCCAGGAGAAAACAACTTTCAGTCCCTGGCTGGCACAACAGAGATCTGCCTCAGACGGATAGGACAGAATCTGGTTTTCTTCCATACTGAGGAGCCTGTTTTGTTTTTAAACGCGGCCTTCTGTTAATTATTTCACTGAAAAGAAGCTGCTCTCACTGTCTAACTGAACAAAATCAACAACAAAAAAGTTAGAATTTGGGAGCAGGAGTTAAAGAAACAGAGGCCACAATCCCCCCCAGATCCTTTTGCTCAAAGCTGAGGGAGACTTCCATCTGCTCCATGTACTCTTCCCCTCTGCACTGCCCATTGGCTGGAGAAATCAAGCCTCAAGGCAGAGGAACTTGAAATGAGGTCAGCAGGCATAGATGAGGCCTTGGTGGAGAGCATTTTGGGCTCCTGGCCTTCCTGTTTCTCTATTGGCAGGAGAGGAAAAGAATCACTTATCTGCCTCTTTATAGGAAGGTGTGTGCCATGACCAGGACCTCCTTCACACAAGAGGAAGAAGTATGTCAAGAGATGTACTCTGCTGTATGTTAATGCAATGGAGTTATTCCAGATTCACAAGCCTTGCTTCCTGTCCCTTCATAATGGTACCATGAGAAGGGCAGTGGTTCTATATGCACCAGCCTCAGTTGCTAATGCAGGAAACAGACTGTCCTTAGCGTAGGCTGGTCCTATATTATTTAAGGCTTACTGGCATTTACAGTAGGACTCTTCTGAAGCAGAATGTAGATTTCAGCCCATTCAAACTCAGAACAAAACCTGAACTTCCTTGTCTTTTAAAATTGCAAGTCCACACTCCTTAACATCTGCCATTAAGTCTTTCTTTCTAGTCCCTATAAGGGCATTATTTGCCTCAACGTTCCCATCTCTCTTCTTCCACAGAGAAAATGGTCATGCCAGGGGCATTTCTTAACAATTTACCCTCAGAATCACATCTAGAGTCTCCTCCAGGATGCTAGAAGGACCATGAAGATTGTATCAAGGACATGATTAAATAACAGATAATGCGGAGCCATAGCACACTAACCTCATTTGCAAGCTCTTAAAAAATGATTGACATCAGATGCCCAAAGCAAAACTGTGTTTGTAAAGTCCTTTCCAGTCCAGCTGCATTAATTTCTCCACAAAGTAACAGTCAGTAAACTGTTGTCAAACTCAAGTCCGCTCATGCTAACACTGAAGTGGTTACCCCAAGTGTTGCTGCAAGTAAAACCACAATGTAATTCTGCATAGACGCATTATCATAAATATTCAGCTTTTGTCATGATGAGAACAAACAGATTTGCAACTAAGGTGAAAGGGATGAATGGCAAATAGATATTATAGGTTATGCTAGACACAGTGCCTCACTCATTTATATATAGATATAAGATGGTTTTGTTGTATGGCACTGTTTCTTGCAGTGTATTGGATCACATAGTTGAATTCCAACAAAATTAAGTTGAGGCAGGAGCTAATAAAAGAGGCAATCACCAGCAGAACAACTATGAAATTGGGATAGCTCAGCGGTCAGGATGTGGAAGTGAGAGTTCTTGTGATCTCTTTGGATTTGTAATTCTTAGTCTCCCAGGAATTACAGGTTTCAAACCCCTGAAAGGTCTTCATCTTTCTGTAGACATTTACAGAAGGTTTAGTATGAGACCTTAAAAATCAACTTCTATACGTTATTAAAAGATGCCATGGCAGCATTTCATATGAAGGAAGATTTGCACTGGCTTCCTTGACCAAAACTTCACCTTCCCTTATTATTGCACTCCACCCCAGAAGGGGTTGTATTTGAGAGGTGCTGTCTGGTACAGAGTCCGTCAGCAGGAGGAGTGTTAATCTCTCCCTAGGAACAGTACCACTAAACCCAACACCTTTTGAATACCTTTCCCCTTCATTTCACCTCTTAGTTCAGCTTAGTCCATTGGAAGTAGCTGCTAATAAAAATAATGCAACATTAGAAATGGCTTCCCAGCACTACCAGCCAGAAGCTGCCACCTCTCTCCAGATGCCCAGCTACGAAGGCAACGGTGGCACCAGCAGAGGCACAGACATAAAGGTAGCGGTACAGCAACCCCCACCACAGTACCCCCAACTCCAGTTTATTAAGAATCTACTCAGTGACACTGGTCCCCAGAACACAGCATCCCTCTGGGTAACTTCCCCTTGAACAGAGTCCAGTTTGGTTTATCTATGGTTCCTACAGATCCCTCATTACCATAGTACGAGCATCTCACAATTTTAGGGTAGCACTGTTATCCTCATTTTACTAATAGGGAACTGAGACAAAACACAAAATAACTTGTCCAAAATAATGCAGGAAGTCTGGTGGAGCAAGGAACAGAAGTACTGGACTAGGGCCCTAGGGGCATGTCTATACTAGGAAATTATCTTGAAATAACTTATTTTGGAATACTAATTCCCAAAATAACTAATTTAAAATAGCATGTCCACACTACGTGGCAGGCTCCTTTCATGTGGAAGCGCTGCCTCCACTTAGAGCCCCAGGAAGCTCTGGGGAGTAATTACTTTGAATGACTCTGCAGTGCAGTTATTTCAAAATAGCAGCAGTGGAGCATTCACATTACCACTATTTCAAAATAATTATTTTGAAATAAGTGTTATTCCTCATGGGAAGCAGGATTTATTATTTCAAAATAATATTTTCCATTAGTTCTGTTATTTTGAAATAACAGGCTTTGGAAATGTGAATGCTCTGCTTGTTATTTCAAAATAAGGAGAGCTATTCCAAAATAACTCGCTAGTGTAGAGCGGGACTAAGATAGCGCCTCTGATTTCCAAAGCCCTACACTGAATTGGTCGTGGATACTTGAGAGCACAGCTCTCCTTCCACAGCAGCTGTATTCCACGGGAATGCTGATACTGCTGACTAGTTGGGGTAGATGTGCCATGTTGATGGGGAGACAGAACTTTCATAACAACTCAGGCTCTGAGTATGGAATTCACTGCCTGAACCACTAAACTTGCCTCATTCAAGCCAAATGTGAAGCCTGTCTCTTGTGCCTGGGCCTACCTTAGAATCATAGAATCATAGAGCTGGAAGAGACCTCAGAAGGCCATCAAGTCCAGCCCCCTGTCCAAGGCAGGACCAATCCCAATTAAGTCAATCCAGCCAGGGCTTTGTCAAGCCGAGACTTAAACACCTCTAGGGATGGAGACTCCACTACTTCCCTAGGTAACCCATTCCAGTGCTTCACCACCCTCCTAGGGAAATAATTTTTCCTAATATCCAACCTGGACCTCCCCCACTGTAACTTGTGACCATTGTTCCTTGTTCTGCCATCCATCACTACTGTGAACAGCCTCTCTCCAGCCTCTTTGGAACCTCCCTTCAGGAAGTTGAAGTCTGCTTCATTCATGCATTAACACATAACCTAATCTGTTTGTTGCTAGCAAGGAAGGAGGAGAGAGAAAGGCTGCAGAAGAACATTATCATTCCTTAAGTAATGGGAGGCACTGAGATACTGCTGTGATAAGGACAATAGAAGTGCTTGAGTCAGTACTCACTCCAGCAAAAACCCTGTTGGTTGCAGTGACAGCTTTGCTGGACTGCAGTGAGAGACAAGACTTCAAAGTTGGCACAGAAATTTTAACACTTAATTTTAAAACTCTTAATAGAGGCCTTTTCTAAAAAATTCAAATTATTACTGTGTCTAAGGGAAAAGTATCATTATTTGTTAAAGGTTTTTTTAAATAATCATGGAAGAAATTAAGTCCTAAAATAGTTTCCTTTCCACCATTATTAACATGGCCAGCCTTTGCCCTCTCAAATAGGCATTAACTCTTTCACAACTACACTATCCTTTTAACAGATAATTACTTCTGCATTTTCAGACATGTTTTATTGGTGTACGCTGTGGAAATTGCACTGAGTTTCCACAGGAGCTCATCTAAACGCAGAGTTGCACCCGTTTAACTGAACAGAATTGTCTGGACACTCTTATTTTGTTTTAAGCTAAAGAGTGCCCACATAGGGCTTTGTACCCACTTAATTACATTATTAACTTGTGTGGAGGCAAATCCCAAATTCACAAAAATATTTGTAAATAGTTCAATCAACCACATTTCTTCATAACCTGGTAGGTAGTAAGATCAGAACTGAGTGTTGGTTTGTGGATAAAGGCCATGATTCTGTCCTGCAAAGCATTCAGTCAGACCCTTTCTGGGCCTGTGCAGAATCAATGAGATTCTGCATGGGCACAGACATCTGTCCAATGGTTTTCAATACAAATCATGGCCTAAATATCTCATTAACTTTCCCTAACTCAATACAACTTTAAAAGGTCATAATCCTCTTTAAAACACAATAGAAAAAAAATAAAGAAAAAAAATGCAACAGTATAATAGGTGTAAAGTCACTGTATCGACTCTTTCAAGTAATACCATTCAATAACAATTTGCATGTCACATGCCGTTAAAAGGTTCAGCTACGCAAAGCAAGGCATGACCTTCCTTGACGTTTTAGATTTTCATTTCTTTACGGTAATATGTTACACCTCTTTATGGTACCATTCACCATCCATGCAAATGTTACAGGTAGCATTTACATTCAATTATAAAGTAGATACTCTGAACTTCATTGATGCAATTTGTGCCACTTGAGGTATTATCCTTTATTAGTTTTTCCACTGAATTAGTGCTAGTTAATTTGTGCATGTGACAAAAAAAAGTCAAATTTAGCAGTAATAACTAGAAGATGACTCAGAAGAATCTTTGTTGGTCAATCAGTGCTAGACAGCATTACAGTTTTGTCAGGCACGTTGATGTGATTTTCAACTCCATAACAGACCTTTCTAAATAAAAAGGCAGCGCACAGCTGACTTGGTCAACCCTTACCAGGGAGCACCTGAAACAGTCTGATCGCAGTGAATGGGATTATACAAAAGAATAAGTGTTCGCTAGCAAGAGTAGGGGTCACATAGCCGGACCCTAATGGAAGCCATTAGAAAATAAGAAGGTCAAACTATTAACACAAAAGTCTGGGACACAGGAAATAATGAACATCATGCCTTAATCATGCCAGTAGCATCAATTAAGGCAATTGTGCTCCTTGTGCAAGGAAGGACAGCATAAGCAAGGAGTGCCTAGTTACCTTGGGCCAAATTATGAACCCTGTACTCACACTAGAGAGCAGGTACACACACAAGTCAGCAGTGGAGCTACCTGAACACATAACTTCTCACCAATATGAAGCAGGCTCTCAATCACGCTGTGTTTCAGTTCCTCCAGCCAGAAAATGGGTATGCTCCCTATTTCACGGAGAGGTGGGGGCGAGACTTACTTCAGTTATGTTTGTTAAGTTCTTTGTGTCTGAAGACACAAATTGCTATTCAACTGCAAAATAGTTATTATTCAAAATGCAGTGCCACTAGTGGATAGCAAAAATTGTGGGGCCTAGTAATGAAATCCTTTGCCATGTAAATAGACCTTACTCAGAAATGCAAGTAAATGCATTCAAGAAAGGACTACTCATCTGAGTAAGGGTTGCAGGATCAGATGCATAGATCCCATATTATTGTCTAGATGGTATTTGTTCAGTCTCATAGCTGTACATAGTACTTCCTAAATAATAATTTTTAAAAAGACAAACCCTGCACAAAGGAGTTTACAATACAGGGCACCTATCCTGCAGTCAGGTCCATGCTCGCTGACTAAGTGAGTTTGGAGGTAGCACAGTGAGTGGGAGAGAGGAGGGTGAAGGTTACAGCAATCAGACTGTCTGGTTATTTCCATTTGTTATGTGCATATCTCGATAGTCCTGCATTTTTAAAAACATATGAGTTACTGTTGAATAGTTGTCTGTGTTTGGCTGTGAAAGAGGCTCTTTTCCCCTTAACTTTTACATTTCTTTATTTCTGAATTTGTGCACTACAGGTCACTGAGCTATCAGCCTGAGTCCAGTCATTGGCATTTTAGTTCTAGAAACAAAAATAAATGCAAACAAGGAATTTTCAATTCTGTAAGGACAAGCTGCAGTAAAACACATAAAGGAGACAAGATTATGTGTGATTAGCCAATATAGACCGGTAATGGATTTGCTTTTATGAATCTCAAGAATGTTTCCCAATAGGTAAAAAGATAGCAGTTTAGGCAGATGCATCTTGCTCAGTATTCTACAAGCCATCAAACACGGGCTTAAGTAGACCACAAACGGGTTTGAAAATAGAGCCAAGGGCCCATCATCGAGAATTACCTGCCGCTTGTCCATATGCTTGTAATCTTGGGAAAAGACAGCAAAGGCATTCCAGAAACCCACAACTATTCTGACTGGTCATCCAGTGGGAAACATTTGCAAAGAGACCGGGGACCTGTTTGAAGTAGAACTGAACAGTGTTGGGATACTCTAGATATGAAACAGCAGCTCTTTTGGAGATAAAATCTATGGCTTGATACTTCTCTCAGTTACACTGGTGTAAATCAGTAGTAACTCTACAGAAGTCAGTGGAGTTACACCAATATAACAAAAAAATGTAGATCAAATGAAACGTGGGTTGTGCCCACGAAAGTTCATGATGCCATCTACATTTTTTGGTTAGTCTCTAAGATGCTGCAGGACTATTTATTATTTTTTAAGTTTTTTCAGTTACAGACTAATACAGCTACCCCTCTGACACTAATATAACAGCAAGGTGATGAAATGAAGATTCAAAGCCAAGATTTCAGAACTTCTTGCATCTGGACTTTGACAAGGCCACTTCCAAAGTAAGATTCCCAGACAAAATATTCAAAGACCAAAAAAGGTTGGGGGGACACTTAGCAGAACCATTCAGGAGACTCATTTGTTACAGCTAGAAAGAATAATTCCATCTTAACAAACAGGAGAATGGGGAACAGACTGGTAGGATGCTTGAGGGGGTATCTTTTCTGTCATTCATTTTTTATCAACAATTCTGAGCAGACCCCAGAACTCAGACTAATTAAAGACAAATAATTAAACACATTCATACTGGGAAGATTGGCAAACTCCCACTGTATTGTAAGAGCACCTTGGCACTTAAATGGTTAGGGACTATATCCCACAACATCATGCTCATCTCATTGTGCTAGAGAGCTCTTGAGAATGTTATTAGCTGGGTGTTCGCCTTGCCGTTTTTCCACATGAGGCAGATGGGTAATTACGAAGCTAATAGTCTGATTGAGAGAAATCAGATGCAGTGGTTTGCCCAATTAGATGATACATTAGCTTCCTTCTTTGTAAGCAGCTAATGTGTGAAGCAAAGTGGTATTTTTGAGGGTCAGAATCCTTAAACAAGTGCCGAGTTGCAGATTATTGTGTCTCTTTTTTTTTCTAATGGAGGAAAAGTGCTAAGTCTTCATTACTAAAAGCATAGAAAATGCAAATCAGGCTCTGAAACAAAAGAGTGAAGGGACAGGCGAGAATATTTGGTGTCCAATGTGTCAACCTACAACATCAATTACATTGAAATGCAATGCATGGGAGCCTAATCAAGGATAGTATAATTGTAATAATTGCATGCTTTTGTTGGAGAGCTGCTGCCATTGTTATTGTCAACCATTTGTTTCTCTCTATTGTTTATGGGGGGATATTTTAAATATACATATATATGTATATATGTATAAATGACTGAAGAACAGTATAGGTAAAAGGCTGTGCTATTACATACATAATGTGTGTGTGAAGTTTCTTTCTAAGTACTCATTCTCATTGGATAGTGAAGAAACAACTACCCTACATCGATTAAGACAGGTAAGCCAGTAGCTGAGATATAGATGTCAACTTACAAACTGTACCAAATAATGAGAATTGTTTTTTCTTTCTCTGGTGCATCCCTTTTGTTCAGAGAGGTAAGTTTCACTGAGTGACTGGCAAGTCACAAAGAAGCCAGGGGAAAATTTTACTAACAATTCCTTAAGATATTTCCAACTCTGCCCTCATACTCTGGGAGGAAGGCTAAGAGAAGTCAAAATGAACAGTATTTTGGCCTGGAACTACAGCTGCCTATGGCATTTAAAGGAAAAAAATCTGTAATTTTGACTACTATCTTCAAGATAAATGAATGAAAAGAGAATAGTGAAGATTAAAAAATGACAACACAAGTTTACCTAGGAACTTATTGAGGAAAAAGGGAAGTAAGATCCCACTCTGCATAAACCAGTCAATAGTTTCTCAAGTCTCAAGTTGAGCTAAAAATGCTTCTTATGACTCTCAGCATTTGCATCAGATAAGAGGTTTATTTTCTCTCTTCAGCTGGGCTCACAAATAGGCTGAAATAGAGGCACAATGGAAATGGGCTAAAACATTTAACATAGCTGTTAAATCTCATTCTCCACAGCTAAAAAGAATAATGCTGTATCATCTTTACTGAGAATACACTTCCTAGACATAGGAGGCTTTTCATGTATCTCTAACAATCCTGTACATACTCCAAAACTCACACTAATTAAAAGCAAATAATCAAATACATTCAATTTGAAAAGTTGGCAAACTCACTTGTATTATTGTGTTAGCACCTTGGCACCAAAATGATCACATCACCCTAATCTCATTGTGCAGGAGAGCTCTTGAGCATGCTATTCAATAGGTCTTGTTCCCAGCCTCTCTCCCCTCCACACACACACACACACACACACATGTGCACACGCACACACACCTCCCATTTGTCTCTCCCTTCTGCTCCTCTTCCTCCGATATTCTTCCTTTGACCAGATAGAGAAGAAAATAAAACGTGAGTAAAGATATACAGACCAGGATGACATTCTCATTACATTTCATTTGGATCTGTCTGGAACATACACTTCCATTTTAAATTGATTTCTTACCCTTGCCGGGTTTCTGCACAATTACAGCTGGTAAACCTGAGCTGTTTTGAAATAAACTAAGTTACCTGTATCAACCCCTTGTTTCTCATTAACCCTCTCTTCACACATAACCTCCTTACCCAGTGGGTTCCAATATCACAGCGGTGTGTACAGGATAAATGCAATAGATCAAGGAGATAGAGAAGGGCAGCAGAATCTGAGTGACTCGCTGACGAAAGGAAATCAAGGAGAAACCTTTGGCTCTAATGTTTTTCCTCTTAAGTTTTTCAGTTTCTAATTGCTTTGGCATGGAAGCACAGCTCCTGCCCATGACAAACCTAAGACCTATCCAGTGTTCATCAGGCTTTGTACAGAAGAAATCTTTTCAGGCAGGTTTGATTTCTACACAAAGAAAAGCCTCTGTGTGGCAGTACTTGTAAAAATACATATGTCCTTGATTTTCACTTTTTTTTTTTCCAAAGAATAAATCATTCTTGGGAACAAGCCATTACTTATTCAAGGTGCATGCTATATTGTAAGCTTAGCATGAATGCCATAATAGTTAGAACGTTGGTACTGTAGCAAAAGAAAAAAAAGTTGTACAAGAGAGCTTACAAATGTGGTTTTGGTGAAGCAATGTGTGTGACAAACTAGGTAGCAAGACTATGGAGCCTTTCCCATCTAGGTCATAATGCACATCCAGTGCAGATCACTGAAATCAGATGCCTGTTTGTGTGAAATCAGATGGTCTCAGTCCATTTTCTAGTGGAAATATGTCCACATGGAACATTCTCTGGAAGTCCCAAGAGAGAGGACAAAGCCTAAATAGGGATCAAAACTGCCTCATTCTCCCATCACTAGAGGTCTCTCCAGGTCAGCATTGAGGTAGCCTGGTGGGGCAGCACATGAAAGCTTGCAGTATTCTTCAGACACCTGTACCATTCGGAAGCTAGAGAAAAGATTTCAGACTTCTACTTGTAAAGGAAAATGAATGTAAAGAATATTTAAAATAATGCTAGTTCTAGTGTAGGAATCATATGTTGGTTAGAAGTAGGATGTTGCTCCTATTTATTTTTAAGATGAAAATGATGTAGCTACATTTCCTCGCAGAATCCATGGTAGTAGCTGAATGGTAGATTCCCCTGACACCATAAATTCATCATCAACCACGAGGGAATCTACTGAATTAAAGAAGATCATTTACTCAAAAACATGCTGCCTTCCTCTTACTGAAAAGAAACAGTATTTTACTGGTATACGTCAAAGTAAACATTTTCTTAACTTCATAACATGTTAAATAATAGCACATTAGATTATGAAAATTAGAGATGGACTCAATTCCAACCTGTACCAAGAACTTGACCGCCCCAGCAGTCCATACAATAAGAGAGAAATGAGAGATATTGAGGGGCACTCCCAACAGCAGTGAACATGCTGACTGCTATGACCGAATCTTTAGGATAGTAAGTTAAGAGATGGAATGCCAATACAATTTTACTGATGAAAATGCCACATGATACAGACTAGCTTGTTTGAGATCTCCAGGATAGTTCCTGATTCCACACCTCACTCTGTAACTGTGAAAGTCACCTGCTCTAGTACATAATGACAGACTCTTTTTTTATCCTACTATTGGAACTCTGTCTCCATCAGACACTATGAAGACCTCACATGGGTGCCTTCAGAATAATTTATTATCCTCTATTCACTTCTGTGTCTTCCAGCTCTACCACAAGCTTGTGTGAATCAAGGAATCTCTTATAGACCTTTGACGAACAAAGGAATCTAGGGCAAAGAGGATCTACCTATAGCCAATTCAGATAGAGCAAAACTCTGCCGATGGTGAATTAGAATGAAGTGCCCAGATTGTTTCAAAATATCGCAGTGTGGAGACTGTGCTTCTGGTCATTGTATGCCTCCAGCTACAGTATTAAAATTAATTCACTCTTAACCTCCTTCAAAGCTCATTGAAATCTATAGGAATCTTTCCATTGACTTCAGTGTGCTTTGGATTAGACCTTTTGAAGAGGCATGATTATATTTCAGGGTATTTATAGTCACATGTTTATGCTATTTATTTAGACTGCTATATACAAGTATTGTATTGTTTTATTCATAAAGACTAGGTCAGCGAATAAGACAGATGTCAAGGCTTGGAAAAAAAGGGATTCTCAGCAAACAGATCAGTTATTCAACTAAGCAAATTTTAACTCTAGTAGTTGCAGCATCAGGATCTGCCATAAAGAGAAGTTACTCAGCCAATACAAGAAGCAGCAGCACCAAGGCCCAATCTTACAACCATCTAGCACCTTTGATCAGCACACAAAGAACTCTTATTGATATCCCAGGGAGTAGAGTTTGTAGACTAAGGGTGGCATGAACCCTCTTTGACTTCAAAATTGGTCATATTTGACGTGTTTTATGGATGAATTACCATAGAGTGACTGAAATACACATCACTAAAGTAAGTACCACATTCTAGCAGATGTCTCGGCTAAGATGGATGATTTATAGGAATACACAGTAGACCTGAAAATGGGAAGATTTCATGTAAAATTATGAACAATAAAACATATTCCTACAAGGAAAATTTGAGTAGGATGCAGAAACTCCTCAGAAACAATGTTCAGAGAATGTTTTAGCAAAGTAGCGGCTGATGAAGTTGCTGTTTATTTGACACTTCAAATACAGAGTGAGAGTTCCCCCCACCCCCCAACAGCATTTTGAAGGGAGGGGGATTACGACTGGTTTTTAAAGCCCCACAACATGGAGGAAGAGAAGGATATGGATTTATCCTAGGCTTTAAAACGAGCTACTCCATGTATTTCAGACTTGTTTATGATGTAACGCATTACCCCAGGGATCTGCACATGAAATATACACTTCAGGAAGGAAGTCCTTAGTTAGCAAAGAAAGTGCTGAGATATGTATGTGTGAAAGCTTCTCCAACACCGTTTTCAGCTTGCCATATGGCTAACTTCATCCAAATAGTAGCAACTAATGGGCAAATTTCAACATTTGGAAAGAGAGAGAGATGTGAAGAAGTCCCATTCAACAATTTGGACCCAATAAATAATTGTTTGCCATTTTTCCAAATGTCATAAAGGTTCCTGGTTTTGTCTGACATTGTGAAAGGTTGGTTTTCCATTGCAATTGGACACACGGAAATTCTCTTTCCTTGGGAAAAAGGGAATAAAGCATTATCAAGTCCACAGAATAACTAGAACAACTGCCTGCTTGATTTCAGAGTTCTTGCTGTCTTATCGTGCAGCCATCTGCACTACTGATACACAGGGGCACTGAGAGTTTCCGCAAGCCCCTGGGCAAGGTAAGAGGGGCCGGATCCTCCTGGAAAGGGCAGGGCCTCAGGCAGAGGGGGTGGGGCTGGAGGCAGCCAGCCCTCTGTGCTGCCTAGAATGCAGCACACCCCACCCCCAGCCCTGAGAACCACACGGAGCATGCTGTACAGCACTCTGGATGGCAATTTAAAGGACCCAGGGCTCCAGCCACCAGTGCTCTTGCAGTAGCAGTGGTGGCTGGGAGCCCCAGCCCCCTTTAATCACCTGGCCTCAGTGCAACTGCCCATTTGCCTTCCTGTCGGCGGGAGTTCTGCTGGTTCATGTACCCAGGATAGCATTTCATGCTTTTGTGAATCTTAAAAGCCAGTCCTTTGGCCTTTCTCCAGATGTATGAGGCTCTAATGGCAGCATAAAAACTGCCAGACTGGGTCAGACCAAAGGTCCATCTAGCCAGTATCCTGTCTGCTGACAGTGGCTAATGCCAGGGGCCCCAAAGGGAATGAACAGAGCCAGTAACCATCAAGTGATCCATCCCCTGTCACCCATTCCCAGCTTCAGGCAATCAGAAGTTAGGACACACCCCCTGCCCATCCTGCTAATATCTTGTTTCTCTTATATACACTTAAGAGGTGAGGCGGGACAGGCAGCAAGAGTCCTGCAACAAAAGCAGTACTCCCACACATGCCACTAAGAAATGCTTCACAAGTCTTCTTGTTACCGAAATGTGATGATGAGAGATAGGTATTATGTTGACATTAGAGGGACGCAGGTCCTTGCAAATTGTGCAGATCCACCAGACCACAAATTTGCATGATGAAAAAGACTGGATTCCCATCCCACATTTGCATGGATTCACAAGGTCTTCTTATAGGCTTCGGATGAGTAGTTGTGCTAATTCCCCAACCCATGTGTGCTTCCTGTAGGCAAAGCCCTTTTATTTGAACTTTACTTGCTGGAACCAGGTTCAGTCCTGCTTTCATGGAAGTCAGTAGCATAATGCCCATTGATTTTGAAGTGTAGGAACTATCCCTTGGGCTGGCCCCGTTAAAGATGCTACTTTCAGAAAATAATGCACTTGGATCCTGAATTTTCTATCCTTTTCTTTTCAGTTTTTACTAATTGTTAAAGCTATTAATATCTGAGAATAGGCTTCCTTCCTCCAAACCTCAATTTTCTCTCAGGCTGATCTTACAGTAAAAGTCATAATCCTGTGCAGTGCAGCATAGTCTGCTGGCAAACAAAAGACTGTAACATCACAAACTGACTCCTATGAGTTCACTGGCACATCAGGAGGAAGTGAAGGACTATGTCAACTACTAGATAGACTTATATATTTTTAATGAATGTCATGCTCATGTAAAGAGTCAGACTGAAGGAAATGGTGGTCCTATTTATCCGCAAAAAAATAGGTAGTGCAAGAACCGTAGTAATACAGTCTTCCCCAACACAGACTAGCCAATGAGCCTGTTCTGTCCCGAAGGAAGTAATTTTAATGCCTTCTTTATGACAACTTAAGATTTTCCATTGTTGTTACTGCTGAAGGAGTTCTAACTCAGACAAGGCATTGGTTGTTGTCAACATTTTTATCACCATTTCATCTAGGCTTGCTGTTCACCAGATGTCAGCGTTGGTTTGTCTATTGCCATCACTGGTGGAGTCATACCAGCCCACGAAAACTTATACCCTAATACATTTGTTAGTGTATAAAGTGCCACAGGACCCCCAGTTGTTTTTGTTGAAAATAACAGGGCTACCTCTCTGATACAAGCCTGGTAATATAACACTAGGAGAGTTTAAGAAAAAGCTCAGTGTAGATACAGGGAGTGAGAGATGATTAGCCTCAATATTCACTCAATCCTTGGCCTCTTTGCTGATGATGTAAAAGATGCTAACTGAAGTGATGTGAACATTCATAATTGGAGTGACACCATCTACTCATTTCATATACGGCAATGAATAACCTTCCTATGTTACAGTGAATATCAGTCTTTGGCTAGCCTTGAACCAATGATAGAAAGGTGAAAGGCTCCATAATCTATTATCTAACCGGCTAATGCTCGAGGCAAGGTGTTCTGTGAACAACAAAGTCTTTGCTCATATGTGAACACAATATGCTTGAAACTAAGCAAAGATGGAAAGCTGATGTATGAAAACCAATAAAAAGTAAAAGGGGGCCATAAAAATGGATATTCACCATTAGCAGAAGTTACATTTAAAATTATATTTGCAGAATTTTTCATTTTAAATATGGAAAATATAAAAAAATACTGCAGTAAAGGCAAAGACTGGCATGTGGTGAGCACTGAAGACTGATAAATATCCACTTCTCAATGGCACCCACTTCTGTTTTATCCATCAAATTATTGTGATGATATTACATGAGGATTTTGGATGGAGCTGAATGGAATGTTCATGAAAATGACCATAATTTTTTTCTATTTACTGGTTAGCGTTGTTTTAGTTTCTTTTTCTCCCTCGTACTCTGGCAGTTAGAGATCTTGTGGGTTTACATCCACTGTAGCAGACAGCAGGATCAATGGCCCAGATCCCAGCTCCATTAAGGTTGCTTTTAGTCAAAACTGGCATAATTGGTCACCCAGCAATTCCCCTTGCAATCTCCGAGGCTGCTGTAAATTGCTTCTGGACTGGCCTTCAGCTGATTGAGGATCACGAAGTTTCAAAGACAGCCTATGCCTATCTTTGTTCCCCTACCACCATCCTGTGCTATACTTGGCACAGAAAGGCCTGTCCTGAGGCTCTGGCCATATCACTATACCGGGCATTTTTAGAGATCCCATCACACGTTAGCTGAACCTTCATTTTACCCACTTCTCTTAGTTCCTATTATACACAATGAGTCCTTGCATCACCATAGGCCACGTCTATATTTACCATGCCAGAGCTAGATCTTCTGGCATTCAATTTAGTAGGTGTAAACTATGAGGGCACCCCCGTTCGGCGCCAGTGTTCCTGGATTCGCTCATTTGCTCCTGTCAACATCTGGCTGTGGAGATGGTGCCACGCTCCGCTTAAGGTACGTGGACTCCAGCTTCATTTTTCACATAGTTACGTATCTTGAACCAACCTTCCAGGTCTAGTATAGACCTGGCTTTACTTATTACTCTCTCCAGAGCCCTTCCAATCTTTTCCCATCCCCAGCAGTCGTTTATCCAAGCTATGCATATATAAATCTTCCCTCAATTAATCCCTCCATCATTTTGTGGAATTGTTGTTCCTCAACATCCTTCAGTAAAGTAATCAAGTGCTCTCTAGTTAATCAGGGAAACTCCAGTTTCAATCATATTTATAAGAAATATCATAGAAATATCATATTTAGAAGCAGCAAGAATTCAACTGGTTAATAAAGATATACAGTAGGCAAAGAGGAAAAGGACCAACATGAGCTTTCTCTTTCATTGCCCTAAGAATATGAGCAATGACCCTAGCTGTGTCTGATGGTAAATGTCACAATTCATGTCAGATCTTGCCTGGATAGATTACCCCTGAAGATCATGTTGCCTCAGAACCGAAAATTAGCAGCTGCATGCATTACATTAACCCTTCACCTGCATCACAATGGCTTTGTACTTGCCAAGAGCCAAACCTTTTAAAGGAGGGTTGACTGACTTCAGAGTGTGGGGGAAAGAGAGCTGTAGGACAGAAAATACTCAGTATAGAACCTCCGCCTGCGTGTGTGCCCTTATGTAGGATGTTGTGGTAATATCCCAGAGCAATTGTAACTGATTTTAGAGGGCAATACCCACACGAATTGCCCACACGAATAGCACAGTTCTCAAGTGTTGGCTAATTATTTTGCAATTTTATAGAAAACATATTGTAATGACACTCAACTATGGAAAGAATGGTATCAGTTATCTGAATTTCCTCTTGCCTTCTAGATATTTTTATTCTAGCTTGGCTAGCATTGTTGCATAAGCAAGCCATTTTGCCCCATAAATAACTCAATCTCCGTAGCAGTTTCACTCTATGTCAGCAAAGAGTCATTTGCAAAATATCAGTACTGTGGGAGGGCAAAGGGTGAGTTTGCATGCAACACTGTACTGTTTTACAGCAGAATAGCATGGAAAACAAAGAACCTGATTTTCCTCTTACTTACCTCAATGTAAATTAATGGTGTAGCCCAATGAAATCAGTGGTATAAAATGGATTTGGGAGGAAAATTAGGCTCAGTGTGTCTTGAGTGGAAACATTAATTCCAACACTAACATGAGAAAATGTTCATATTACTTCATGCTCCCTTAATTTAACTAAGTTCTTAGATCACGGTCTTTCCTACGGTGGCTGAGCTTTTTACCAACTTATTAAAATGAACACAAGATAATCTTTTTTTCTCCTTCCATTCTTTAAGAACTATTTTAAATTAACTAATTAATGGGTTTCACCACTGTACATAATAAGCATCAAAACATATCACAAGTACAACACATCATGTGTCCAAAGTCACTTCTCTTCTGGGTTTTCACGTGAGAATTGGACATAGTCATTATTCTCTTTGGCTTCAGATCCTCAAATAAATAATCTACTAAATCTACATTAGATATTCTTTATTACAGTAAACTAACTTTTCACACTTTCCTCAACTTTGGAAAAGGTATAGTGGCAATGGTAATTTTTTTTCCTTTTGGCATTACTCTGTAACTTTTCCAAAGCTGAAAAAATTCTGAAAAGTCACAGAGTGGAAAATGGGTAGACATAATTAATTCTACAGCACTCAACAGCAAAATGGGGAAAGAGGGAAATTTGGGGTGGGTGAAATCCTAAATTTCAAAATTTGTGGGGAGAAACATATTTGAAAGCTGAAAAGAAATTTTCAATTCAAAATTAAATTAAAATGACCATTTTCTTTTTCATTGCATTTTTTACATAATCAAAAATATTTTCCTATGAACCCGTTTTTTGGTTGGTTGTGGGGGTTTTTTGTTTGTTTTTGTTTCTGTTTTGTTTTGGGTTTTTCTAAGAAAATTTTTCAGTTGCAATTTTTTAGTATCTCTCATGAGAGTTAAGTCTCCTAACATGGTTGTAGTTATAATGTAAAGAGGGGGGATATAAATGAAATAACCAATAACCTAGACAACTGGCATCAGATCCCATAAAAGGAAGTTTCAGTGAAAAATTGAAAGAGGGGAAATCAAACTGTGGTTTCACAAATTGCCTAGGGAAGTTGTGGAATCTTCATCACTGGAGATTTTTAAGAGCAGATAAGACAAAGACCTCTCAGGGATGATCTAGATCAGTGGTCACCAACCAGGAGATCAGGATCTACTGGTAGATCTTGGAGCCTCTGACAGGTGATCCTGACTGGTTTTGCCAAGAGGTTATCAAGTGCCAGCACTTCAGCTGCCTCCCCACACACCCCAGAACTGCTGCGCATCTCCTGCCCTTTGTCTTGGAGCTGTCCTCTCAGGAGCCTCCTGTTTGCTGGGCAGGGCAGGGAAGGGAGAGAAGGTTGCTGATGTCAGGGTCCCCCCTCTCCCACCCTGTATCCTATCTCCACAGAACAGAGAGGGGGCACAACAGGACTTGGGATGGAGTTTGTTGGTTGCTTCTGGGAGTGCTGCAGGGCCAGGGCAGGGGTGAGCCTGCCTTAGCCCCACTGCACCACCCCCCAGGAGCCACCTGAGGTAAGTATTGCCCAGCTGGTGCCCACAATCCAAAACCCTACCCTCGTCATGAACCCCCTCCTGCACCCAAGCCCCTGTCCTAGGCCCGAGCACCCCTGCATCCAACCACCCTCCCAGAGCCTGCATCTAGAACCCCTTCTGGCACCCAAACTGCCTGCCCCAAACTCAGCTCAGAGCTCCTCTCACACTCAAATCCCTTCATCCAAGACCAGAGCCTGCACCCCAACCCTCTGCCCCAGCCTGGTGAAAGTGAGGGAGTAGGGGAGGGAGGGAGGGAAAATGGAGTGAGCAGGGGCTGGGCCTCGGAGAAGGGGCACAAAGGAGGCGGGGCAAGGGTATTTGGGTTTGAGGTAGATCTTGGGTTGCACTTAAATTCAAAAAGTGACCTTGTGCTTTAAAAAGTTAGCGATCACTGATCTAGATGGTTCTTGGTGCTGCCATGAGGGCAGGGGACTGGACTTGGTGACCTCTCGAGGTCCCTTCCAGTTCTAGTATTTTATGAGTCTATGACTCTAAGGCTAGGTTTACACTACAAAGAAAAGTCAGAAAAAGATACACAAATTGCAATTCGCAATTTGCGTATCTTTTCACGCTTTTCTTTCTAAAGAGGCTTTTCCAAAATTTGGCGTGTCTACACAGTGCCAAATTTTGAAAAAACCTTCTCTTTCGAGCCAGCCCTTCTTCCTCATGAAATGAGGTTTACAGGGATGGCGAAAGAACACGTCCTCTTTTCCAAAAAGAGCTGCAGTCTAGACGTAGCCCAAGATACTGTTTAGAAGAAATAAAAAATAAAAAGACACACATTTGAACTCATTCTCACCTAAACCCAACTTTCAAGCCATGCTCAAATAGTATTGAGCTGGGTGACTGAACTTAAAGGAAACAACATAGACTAGATCTGAAATATACAAGAAGAAAGTATAAGTCTGAAGAACAGAGCTTGGAAGTTATAGAGTGAAAACCTAGACTATAAAATGGAAGGTCAAATGGCTTTCAACTTATATCTACCAGTAATTATAAAAGTTAGCATAGCCATTTGGCTTTACATTAGAGTCCAAGTTCTCAAGCCAGAGCTTAAGTTCTAACAGGATAGAGATGTTAGAGGACAGGGACAGGGTCCCAGAGTGACCTAGACAAACTGGAGGTTTTGGCCAAAAGAAATCTGATGAGATTCAACAAGAACAAGTCAAGAGTCTTGTAATAAGGATGGAAGAATTCCAATTACTGCTTCAGGCTGGGGACTGACTGGCTATGTGGCAGTTCTCCAGAAGAGGACCTGGGGATTACAATGGATGAGAAGCTGGATATGAGTCAAAATGTGCCCTTGTAGCCAAGATGAGTAATGTCATATGGGCTGCATTAGTAAAAACAATTCCAGTAGATCGAGGGAAGTGATTATTCTCCTCTGTTCAGGACTGGCGAGACCACATCTGGAGCATTTCAGCCAGTTTTGGGGGCCCCACTACAGAACGTGTGCGGATGCCCTGGAGAGTCTAGCAGAGGGCAATGAAAATTATTAGGGGGTTGAGGTACATGACTAATGAGAGGCTGAGGAAACTGGGTTTATATAGTCTGCATTTGATAGCAGCCTTCAACTACCTGAAGGGAGGTTCCAAAGAGGATGGAGAGAAGCTGTTCTCAGAGGTGGCAGCAATGGCAATGGTCTCAAGGTGCAGGGACTAATTTATGCTCTGCTGTAATTGCCCTCCTTCCTCCCCCCTTCCCCCCCCCCCCCCCACCACAAAGAGAACTGGGTCTAGAAACCAGATCTACAAAGCAAGATTATTACATTTTATAAGTAACTAGAAGATTTACCTGGTGTTGCTTGGGTCCTTAATTAATTTTGTTTATTGGAAAATAAAATTAAAATGTCCATGCTTCATCGAAATCATTGCTCTAGGATGGAGCTGGGGATGAGGCTTTTCTAGTAGATATAGTACATAAAAAGATATAGTACATAAAAGTCAAGGTAACACTGGAAAGAATGCAGTTCCACACAACTAGCAGAGGAGTGTCCAAAGCAAACATTACTGCAAAAAACTAAAAACATGTACTGGAACTATGTATTGCTCTAAACTAATATCAGTTTGCTCCATTATTTTTCACAAAATTTAACACAGGAATTAGAAACATTGGATTTAATACCAGAAAATTGTTTCGCTCTGAATTGTTTCACATGTTGATGGATCAGCACATGTATCAGAGCCCTAGGTGCTCAGATAAGAAATACTTCTAACAAACCTTACAACTAAAACGTAGCATTGGATCCAATTCAGCCAGCTCAATGAAGTTATTGCTCGGATCAACTTCTTTCTCTGTTTACCATTTAAAAACCAATGGAGAGGTTTTTTATAGATTCTTTTTACTTTCTCTAGAACAAAACAGGAAATGATTCATAAACTGATAAATGGAAGAAACACACCATGTCATGTATTTATTCTTCCTTTGAGTGGCATACCCCAGTAAAAGTGTTAGACCTGCTTTTTTCATCTGAATACCCTTCTCAGAAAGAGGGAGTGGAAAGTGCTAAAGCCTAGTCTCTATAATTGGCACTCATGAATTTGGCCAAAATATGCGTCAGTTTGGGGGGAGTTTCAAAATCCTCACTTAGATGTGGATTACATGATTATGTAATACATTACATTACAAGGCCGTAGAGCAGTTTTTAAACTAAGAGATGGGGGAAAGCCAATTGGTGCGGAGAAGCACATAAATCGGATGGAGACTTCTCTTAGAGGAGAATCCATTGACAGAGATTCTCTAGGCTGTAGTCAGAAAGAGAGGAGGGGAGAGGACAAAAAATGGGCCAGAGCAGACAAACAACCGCATATAAAGGAATCCAATGCATCAGGGAAGGGCAGACAAATAAACAGTGGCAATTTTTTAAAGTGCTTCTACACAAATGCTAGGAGTCTGACTAATAAGATGGGTGAACTAGAGTACCTCGTATTAAAGGAGGAGATTGATATAATAGGCATCACTGAAACCTGGTGGAATGAGGAAAATCTGTGGGACACAATCATACCGAGATATAAAATATATCGGAAGGATAGAGCAGGCCATGTGGGTGGTGGAGTGGCACTGTATGGGAAAGTTAATGGAGAATCAAATGAAATAAAAATCTTAAATGAATCAACATGTTCAGTTGAATCACTATGGGTAGTAATTCCATGCTCCAATAATAAGAATTTAGCAGTAGGGACATATTACCGACCACCCGACCAGGACAGTGATACTGACATTGAAATGCTAAGAGAGATTAGAAAGGCTACCAAAATAAAAAAAAACTCTATAATAATGGGGGATTTTAATTATCCCCATATTGACTGGGTACATGTCACCTCAGGAAAAGAAGCAGAGATAAAATTTCTCAATGGCTTAAATGACTGCTTCTTGGAGCAGCTGGTACAGGAACCCACAAGGGGAGAGGCAATTCTCAATTTAGTCCTGAGTGGAGCGCAGGATCAGGTCCAGGAGATAACTATTACAGGACCGCTTGGGAATAGTGACCATAATATAACAATATTTAACATTCCCGTGGTGGGAAGAACACCTCAGCAGTCCAGCACTCTGGCATTTAATTTCAAAAAGGGGAATTACACAAAAATGAGGAGGTTAGTTAAACAGAAATTAAAAGGTACAGTGACTAGAGCCAAATCCCTGCAAGCTGCATGGAAACTTTTTAAAGACACCATAAAAGAGGCCCAACTTAAATGTATACCCCAAATTTAAAAACATAGCAAGAGACTTACAAGGGTAGGAATAAATGGTAAATTTTCAGAATGGAGAGGGGTAACTAGTGGTGTCCCCCAAAGGTCAGTCCTGGGACCAATCCTGTTCAACTTATTCATAAATGATCTGGAGAAAGGGGTAAGCAGTGAGGTGGTAAAGTTTGCGGATGATACTAAACTGTTTAGGATAGTCAAGACAGAAGCAGACTGTGAAGAACTTCAAAAAGATCTCACCAAACTGAGTGATTGGGCAACAAAATGGCAAATGAACTTTAATGTGGATAAATGCAAAGTAATGCACATTGGAAAAAATAACCCCAACTATACGTACAGTATGATGGGGGCTAATTTGGCTACGACAAATCAGGAAAGAGATCTTGGAGTTATCATGGATAGTTCTCTGAAAACTTCCACACAGTGTGCAGCGGCGGTCAAAAAGGCAAATAGGATGTTAGGAATTATTAAGAAAGGGATAGAAAATAAGACACAGAATATCTTACTGCCCCTGTATAAAACTATAGTATGCCCACATCTTGAATACTGTGTACAGATGTGGTCTCCTCACCTCAAAAAAGATATTTTGGCCTTGGAAAGGGTTCAGAAAAGGGCAACTAAAATGATTAGCGGTTTGGAACGGGTCCCATATGAAGAGAGGCTAAAGCAACTGGGACTTTTCAATTTAGAAAAGAGGAGACTGAGGGGGGATATGATAGAGGTATATAAAATCATGAGTGGTATGGAGAGGGTGAATAAAGAAAAGTTATTTATTAGTTCCCATAATAGAAGAACTAGAGGACACCACATGAAATTAATAGGTAGCAGGTTTAAAACTAATAAAAGAAAGTTCTTCTTCACACAGCGCATAGTCAACCTGTGGAATTCCTTGCCAGGGGAGGCTGTGAAGGCTAGGACTATAACAGAGTTTAAAGAGAAGTTAGATAATTTCATGGAGGTTAGGTCCATAAAAGGCTATTAGCCGGGGATAGAAATGGTGTCCCTGGCCTCTGTTTGTCAAAGGCTGGAGATGGATGGCACGAGACAAATCGCTTGATCATTGTCTTCGGTCCACCCCCTCTGGGGCACCTGGCGCTGGCCACTGTCAGCCTACAGGCTACTGGGCTGGACGGACCTTTGGTCTGACCCAGTACGGCCATTCTTATGTTCTTATGTTCTTATTGCTCGAGGTATGAGTGGCTTGAGCTAAACCAAAACCACAGATCCACAGTTTGGGATGTTTTAAATTAGGAATAAAATTTTGCAGACTTAACCCATCTCCACAATTCTCCCAGATAATTGGTTGAAGTTACCTTCCTGGAAGATCTTCCTTATTAACTCAGGATACAATCATTATCGCCAAAACTGTGTTCAGTTCATAGTTAAGACTGTCCAGTGTTCACCCCTACACTAGCTTAATTCAGTGATCTTTGTGAAGAGATATCTGTAGAGATGGTTTCAAAAGCTGCAAACGTTGGATCCCCAGCCTGTTTCCTCTGTGTGCTAATGAGACATAACTAAAAAAGAAAATCAGTTTCTACAATATATCTGCCCCAATAATGGATGCTATTACCCCAGTTTGTCAAGCTAGCTTCAGAATCTCAGCCCTATCTATTGAGAAGATATTATTGAGTAAATAAATGACAATTTTAAAAAATATGTATATTTTTCCAACAGAACTTAATTTCACCAGTTAAAGGACTATCAAAAGCCATGTAGACTGAGCCAAACTAGAAGTTGTTTTATTACACATTTGCCTAATGAAATGGCCTGGGCAGACTTCTTTTATAGGTACAGATTCCAGATTTTTTAAAGGCTTTCTAAAATATTGCACAATAGACTGCAATGCTGATGAATGAGCCACCGTGGTCTGTTGGATTCACACAGTGGTGATCTGAATTATTTTCAGCAATAACCTGTGATACCATAGTGGAATTATTGGGGTGAAAGTGAGTTTATACTTCCGGTTTTCTTTGTTTTCCAATGGTCATTGATATCAAAAGCTATCCTGTACCTGCTGTGCAAATAAATAGGGTTGTTGGAGAAATACACATTTTAATAAGTCCCTAAATACATATTTCCTCTAATAGACTGAAACAAATCCTGAAGGGCCCTTTCCATTCTGTGAGGTAAATTCTGACACTTTCCATCAATGTGTTCCTCTTTCTTCTACATCAGATAAAAGCTAAGAAACTAAATGGAAAAGAATAAACTATGTTTGTAACATTTATGGACCAGATTCTGAGCTCATTAACATAGTCATAACTCTGGAGGAGTTACACTGGAGGAGTTATGCCAGAGTAAATGAGGTGGGGATCTGGCCCTGCCAGTCTAACTTAAACCAGCAAAGAGCAGGAAAGTGGGCATTAAGGCTGACACATTAGCTTATACTCTTGAAAGCACAATACAAAACAGTCAGCTTTATTTTCATCAGTGATGTTTGAGATATTTTTGTATAGAACTACACCAAGTTAGATAATCAATGTTGTTTAAAGATGTTCAGCCCAATTTAGCACATTGAAATCTATAACAAAAAAGTGCAGTTTAACAGTTAGATGTTATTATGTATCTTAGATGGATTTGATCCACTGTTTAATTTGGTTTTGTTTTTATGTCTACTTGTTGCTTGAAATATATCCAGATATGTTATCTCTTTTATTATCTGATTTGCATCAACTTACAAGAAGATAAAGCCTAGTGCTAGCTTTATTGTGACACTCAGAGAATCAGTGGATTCTTTATCCAATATACTTGACTATAAGTTAAAATTCCTGTTGCACAGTGAGGGATATCATTGTGGCGAACTGAACTACAGTGTTATCTAGCTCATGAGCTGCCTCATTGCGTATCAGAATTTCCCTGCCAAACAATTCATATTTTTCCAAGCAACCCTTACCTACAAGGGAGGTCTGACAAACTGCTCTCTTACCCACTACTCTTGTTTTCCAACACATAATAGTTTGGCATGTATCCAGTCACAACCAGGTGATTTTTGGTCTTTGGCCTTTTATTATATAGTATCATTGAGGGACCACAGAAGAAACCAATAAAGAAAGAGAAAAGAAGAAAGAAAATGAGTTGTTTCTTCTTTGCCTTCATGTTAACCTGACATCTTATCTTGTTTGCATGGCATGTTTTTGTCCAGGTGAAGGTTTGCACTGGTGGAACTGTGATTCCAGCATTATCTCCAATGAAAGGCAGGCTCTTTCATTACAGACAATTACTATTTCCAAACAGGAGCTGGTTCCTCAATTCCAGACATTCTTGCTGTAAAACATTCAGCTGAGAAGAACAGATTGTTCCTGCTGAAAATGAATGGAATCTGGCATGAAAACCTCATGTTTTTCCAATCCTAGTTTTTTTTACAAAGAAAACACTGGGATCTTGTTGAAAAATTGCACTTGTTTTGGTGGACACATTTTTGTTCCTCACTTGAGTTAATTCCAACTAGCTGAAACCAACTTTTATCAATCTAGCTATCAATAAATAACTCTTTTTGTAAAATCTCTCATTAGATTTGAGATCATGTCATGTTAGGAAAGGTACAAACAGTATTCTTACAAATAGATATAAAATCTGAAAAACAGCTTTCCTCAGTAAATCTTCAAAGGTAATGAGAAAAATACTATATGATTAACAAACGTGTAAATATCACAGAAAGAGAGAGGCTAAGGTGAATGGATACAAACCACTAAAGCTACAAAGAAACAAAATGCAAAGGTCACCACAGTGAATATATATTTGGTCAGTCCCATTCCAGAATGACTGACTTCATTTAGCTTAAGTAGCAATAGGTGATGGGGCAGCTTCCCCCAGCCCTATGAAGGGAGATGTAAATTACATTTCCTTGCCTCCCTCCACCCTGAGGGATATTCATCACAAGGTGGGGTGGGGGAAACAGTGATGTGGTATATTTAGCTATAAAACTGTGGTGCCTTTTAGCTTCAGTGCCCTGCACCTAGAAAGGCCTAAGAACTCTCCATGTCTACATCTCCGCATCTCTATCTCAATATCTTCATCAACGATTTAGATATTGGCATAGAGAGTACGCTTATTAAGTTTGCAGATGATACCAAGCTGAGAGGGCTTGCAACTGCTTTGGCAGATAGGATTGTAATTCATAATGATCTGGACAAACTGGAGAAATGGTCTGAGGTAAATAGGATGAAGTTTAATAAGGACAAATGCAAAGTACTCCCCTTAGGAAGGAACTGTTCATGTCACACATACAGAATGGGAAGTGACTGTCTCGGAAGGAGTACGGCAGAAAGGGATCTAGAGGTCATAGTAGACCACAAGGTAAATATGAGTCAACAGTGTGACGCTGTTACAAAAAAAGCAAACATGATTCTGGGATACATGAACAGGAGTGTTGTGAGCAAGACATGAGAAGTCATTCTTCTGCTCTACTCTGCGCTGATTAGGCCTCAACTGGAGTATTGTGTCCAGTTCTGGGTACCATATTTCAAGAAAAATGTGGAGAAATTAGAGAAGGTCCAGAGAAGAGCAACAAAAATTATTAAAGGTCTAGAGAACATGACCTATGAGGAAAGAGTGAAAGAATTGGGCTTGTTTAGTTTGGAAAGGAGAAGACTGAGAGGGGATGTGATAGCGGTTTTCAAGTATCTAAAAGGGTGTTACAACGAGGAGGGAGAAAATTGTTCTCCTTAGCCTCTGATGATAAGACAAGAAGCAATGGGCTCAAACTGCAGCAAGGGAGGTTTAGGCTGGACATTAGAAAAAACTTCCTAACTGCCAGGATGGTGAAATACTGGAATAAATTGCCTAGGGAGGTTGTGGAATCTCCATCACTGGAGATATTTAAGAGCAGGTTAGACAGACATCTATCAAGGATGATCTAGACAGTGCTTGGTCCAGCTATGAGGGAAGGGGACTGGACTCGATGACCTCTCAAGGTGCCTTCATGTTCCATGGTTCTATGTGAGCAGAGTTTAGCAACCATTTTGGACACAGCTTATTATTGCACCCACCGCTGGCTCCCAATCTATTTTTATTGCCAATTCAAGCCCTTGATTCTGATGGTCTGTGTAACCACTCACTCCGAGTCCTGATACATTAGTAACTATCCCCATCCAGATTTAACTCTTTGCAGTCAACTTTGGACTTAACTATCTTGAGCAGTTTTCTGTTCTCTCCAAATTTTGCCACCTCACCCTTCACCCCCTTTTCTAGATCATTTATAAATGTGCTGAACACACAGGTTCCAGTGCAGATCCTCAAGGGATCCCACTATTTACCTCTGTCCACTGTGAAAACTGACCATTTATTGTTACCCCCCCCCCCATCTATTAATTAGTTAATGATGCACGAGAGGTCTTTCCCTCTTATCCCATGAAAGCTTGCTTTGCTTAAGAGCCTTTGGTGAGGGACATTCTCAAAGACTTTCTGGAAATCCAAATTCATTTGTCCCCACCAGATCACTCTTGTCCACATGTTTGAATTTTAATAGATTGATGGAGCATGATTTCCCTGTACAAAAGCCATGTTTACTCTCCCCCAACATATTGTGTTTGTCTCTGTGTCTGATGATTTTGTTCTTTACTATCATTTCAACCAATTTACCTGGTGCAGAAGTTATATTCTCATCCTCTCGTTACCAGAATCAGTTCTGGAATCATTTTCAAACACAGATGTTACATGAGCTACCTTCTGTACCCGAAGACTGGAAGCTGATTTAAGCGGAAGGTTACATAGCATAGTCAGTAGTTCTGCAACTTCATGCTCTTTTTAGATTGAACATTCCTCTAGCCGCTCTGTTGACCAGTGGCTCCATTAACCGTTTGGCAGGCTTCCTGTTTGATGTACTTACAAAAAACCTTTGTGTTAGTTTTTGTGTCTTATGTGTCTGTATCTTGTTGCTCTTAAATTCTTCCTTGGCCTGCCTTATTACACTTTCATATTTGACTTGCCAAAATGTATGTTCCTTTCTATTTTCCTCACTAGGATTTGATCTCCAGTTTTTTACACTGACCTTTTTGCCTCGAGCCATGTCTTTTACTCTGCTGTTCAGCCACACTGGTCTTGTCTTACCAGGTTTTTTATTTGGGGTATATATTTCATTTGAGCCTGTATTGTAGTATTTTTAAATAGTCATGTAACTTGAAGGCATTTCACATCTGTGATTCTTCCTTTTAATTCTTACCTTGTCTGTCTAAGTTAATAATGTAGAAGCTTATAGTAAACTTTAGCCTTCGTAGAAACTCAAGATAAATTAGCCTGTAGCATTGCTAGTGTAAATGGAAAGCATAGCAGCACAGATCCTATTGCTTAAATGCTTTTAGAAGATATATGATAAATCAGTCCCTATTCCAGGGATTTAAGAAATATCAGCAGCTAAAGCCTCATGTCAAGCACCCCCTGCTAGCCCTTCAGTGATGCCTGGAGTGTGCTGCCCGGGGCTCCGGCGGGGACTGAACGGGTCTGGGGCTTCAGGCACCATCACTGCCACAGTAGCGGCAGCAGTGGCCTAGAGTCCCAGGCCCTTTTGAAGCTGGGGTCTGGGGCATTAGTCACCCACTCCCTCAGTTGGCAGGCCTGCTCGGCTGTGCTACTAGCTCTGAATGGCTATCCAGGGCCATCAGATGGAAGCTATAGTGACATGTTGAAAATAACGAAGCAGACCTTAAACATATAAAAGGCCTTTTTACAGCTACTGTCCAAGCCACAAACTCAAATGAAAACAACACATGAAAATAGAGTGGAAAATAGGTTATTACATTAATGCTTTTGTCACAGTTCAGGACAACTGTACCTATATTTTCCATCTGTGGCACCCATCCTTAGGCTTCCGACTCACCAGCCATTGCCTCTGGTGGCCACCGACACGCATCTCTCCCACTCCCAACAGGGGGAATGTCCAGGCTGCACAGTATCCTTCCTGCACTGTGAACTCCCCAGCAAGTCAGACGGCCTCAGGGATGCCTGCTTTGCTTTCCTTCCTCAGAGGCTAGAGACAGCATAATTGTCCGCTGTTATGTTACCACACAAGTCTTTCTGAGGGTATTTTAAGGTAAACACATTATAGAGAAACAATCAAAGAACCTACACCCATGCTAATAAATAAGCTTACCACGCATCAGCCTAACTTCAACAAGGGCTCTAGCAAGTGAACAACCTTTCAAACCCCATCAAGTGGTTTCTCTGCAGTTCCAAGTTCATCAGAGCAAGCTTTCCTATGAATCTTAGACTCACTCCCTTTATAGAGTTTGAACCTCTTGTTGTTATGTAACTGGCAGGCCCACTGACAGGGGGAGCAAAAGGGAGCAGTTACCCCGGAGCCCAGAGATTTAAAGGGGCCCAGGGCTTCTGGCCACCACAATTGCTACTGCCACCAGAGCCTTTAAATCGCTGCCAGAGTGCCTCTCTGTGTGGCTTTGAGTTCTCAGGTGGGCCAGCACCACACTCTGGGCAGTGCTGAGGCTGGTTATCCCCAGCCCTGCCACTTTCACCCAAAGGCCTGCCTCTCTGGGGGGCGGGGAGCCAGGCCCCCAGATACAACTCACCCATGGACCCGTAGAATCTGTAGGGCCCTCTGATAACAAGCAATCAGTCCACAAAGTCAGCTCCTCTGGGCAATGCTTCAAAAGGCTAAAGTTCTTGCACATGTAGGGGGGTTACATTTGCATACATCTCTCCCTATAGATTTCTTGGGAAAACAACTTAATTTTAAAAGTTCGTGTTGTTTCAAGTAGTCCTTTGAAGCTCATAATACTTCCCAGGATTTAAATTAGTTGCCTCAGCAGAGATATTACATACAATCCCACAGTAATACCTAACCATCTACATTTTTACTAGCACAAAATTCTGTAAAGTCTGCCCAGGCCATGTAAACAACTATCCTGAAAACCCACAGTGCATATAACAAAGCTTGCTTTTGGCTGAGTTGTGCATAGTTGGGCAGCTCACAGCTGACGATTTAGAGACTGCCCTACTCTCACCTGGCAACCTGGGGACAAGACCAAAGTGAAGTAAAGGAGTGTCTCAAATACGTTGAGAGAAGGAACAAGACTGACCTCACACTATGGATTCAATGCTCCTAAAGTCTTCAGGGTCATTCAGCTCTAGGCATTGCTTCTGACACTTTGCAGCACAGGTCTGTTTCCAGTTCAGAGACGCACTGTGGACATGCCTTTGAAAGTCTATAATCTTCTCCCAACCCTTCTGGTCTAGACAGTTAGCTGGGTACCTCAGAAGAAAAAGTTTCTCATGAGACTTCCATAACTCACAGTTTGTTGATGAGTCTGAAATATTGCAATGGGCTTGCTCAGCAGTTCAGCATTTCCACTTCCGGTCCAAGCTAAAATTCGAAAGTGCAGAGGTGTTTGAAAATTAGGGTTAGTATAATAACTAGAGATGGAGAAAAGTTAACTGAGTCCATCCCTTGTAAGAACAGCAGGTAGCCCTCTCAGAATAAGGCACAGGAGACAGAAAATTGCTAAGATACTAAATACAAGCCCAAAGCAACTTTGAGCAGAGAATGAGTATCAGCCTCTACTATCTGATATGCCAGGTCCAATCTGAGCATGGGGGGGTATGGGCGGGAATTTACCCTGCACTCTCCAGAGGAAGCAGGCTGCCATTGTGACTGGCCCTTGTGCAAGCTGCATAAAGAGAAGGAAGGCTTTTTGCAACTACATAAGGAGCAGTCACATTCTTGCCCAATCATAATCACTCTTATTATGAACAATGCTAATACTTTGCCCTTCATCATCTTCAATGACAGGTTCACACTCACTGATTAATGAATTAAACACCACTTCTATTGCTGCAGCATGGCTAAGTATTATCTCAGTATTGTCTCAGTTTTACAAGTGGGACACTGAATCTCAAGGTGGCTAAGTGACTTGCCCCAGGTTACACAGGAAGTCTGTGGCACAGCCAGAAACAACCCTCAGATTTCCTAAGTCTCCATTTTGTGCCTCAACCACAGGATGATTCCTTAAAGTCCACTTCCTCTCTCCCCCCCCCCTCCGCATAGTCCCCAAGTGTATCTATCGCTAATATAAATAAATGAAGATTTTTCATACCTCCATACTTCCACCTGCCAGGCTGTCTCTCTTCCAGGTGTGTCTCATTTCTCTCCTCACTCTTTCTGTGTCAGAGATCCATCCACCACAGTGCTAAACACTTACAGAGCACCAACAAAATCCTACAGAACAATAGAGCAGAGGTTACATGGCCAAGAAGACTGATATTTTTATCCATTTCTCAGCAAATCATAAAAGCTATTCTTGACAAGCCCTTCTTTGTAATGCCAGTAATCAGGAGGACACAGTACATACTATTGGCCATGGCCCCTCACTAAAAATACCCTGCAATCTTACATGACAACAAAAGCTCCCACTAGGGCGAATGGATGGCAGAGTGAAAACAGAAACCAAAGGCTTCAAATTGCACAAATTACAAAGGTAGAAGAACTGAAAGCAGCATGCCACTAAAAGCCATCTGCCATCTTGGCCCGCCCATGTGTCCCTTCTCCCAGCAGTGTTTTATATTAGTAATGATGTCTCTGTATTATGTATGACAGTGTCTGCTGCTTTGAGCAAGCAATAATACAGCTCCTTCAGTCTGGCGCATGGCATACGCACACATAGCTTGGGAAGCTAAAGCTTCTAGTGTGTACAGTTAGTCAACTCTTTCTGTACATCATACAACTGGAAGCCAACATTCCTTCATTTATTATACATTATCCAACTAAAATATAAATTGACTATTAGAAAAAGGAAAGTTTCATGCACATGAGTGCCATAGCCTGATTATGTAGACTCATGGGACCTAACAAATGCTTTGGTTTTGATTTTTAATTAAGTTATTACTAATATGACTAAGTGAATGGTGTCCTTCCTATAGCTGTGTCTACAGTTTATACGACTTCTCCAAGCAAATTCTGAGAAGAGTTTTAAGGGCGGAGAGGGATGAAGAAGGGAGTTCCAGTCATAGGGGCATCATGACAGAAGGAAAAGAGGGGAGGAGTTGGCAGACACTAAGTTTGCTTCCCAACTAACAGCATGGGCTGAGGAAAGAAGGCAGTGGAGAGTCAAAGGATAGCAGAACAGAGATGAAAGAGAGCTAAGTTGGGGATGTTCTTGATGGTGAGAACAAGGCACATGCCCGGGATTAGGGTGAGAACAGAGAGAGAGTGGCAGGACGTGAGGAGGGACTGGTCCAGGTGAGATGGATGATTTTGGCATCTGAGTTTGGTGAGGAATGCAGGGACACAGGCTGGGGCTGGGGACAGCTGGCAGAGGAGAGCATTTGTAGATTGTTCACGTATATAACTCGCACCTGCTGTTTGCCAGCTGCTGGAACTCGGGACTGAGCCTCTAAGGGGTTCTACCTGATGCATGACTTCAAACAATAATGGCCCCCGGGGCCCTCTCTCACCATTTCCCAGTCTGCTTGGAGTCGGACTGGAAACACAAATCTTGCTGAAACCAATAGGGAGACTACTGCATAGGGAGATCAGGACAAGCCCTGCCAGTGTGAGCAGGGCTGCTCAGCCCCTCAGTGGCAGGGGACAGCTGACTCAGAGACAGAGACTGGTTTTAATTTCAGTTCTGAGCTCTGCATTTGGAAGCCGGAGGGAGCTGAGAGAGAAGAACAGCAGCCCAGAAAGTCTCTGGTTAACTCCAGCTCCCCACAAAGGAAGTCTGACTTGCTGGGGGATCCAGTGCAAAGGGCAGGCAGTTCAAGCCCTGCAAAGGCTAATGTGCAGTAAGGCAGAGATCTAACTTGGAGCCAGCCAAGCCATGTGCAGGACTCCTCTCCAGAGTCAATCAGTCCATGCCTGGGACGGGTTATGAGCACTGGGAGATGGGAAATTGGTTGATGTGTTGGTACTTATTAGTTAACCCTAGGCTTCTCTTCACTAGGTCCAACTTCCCTGCTCCCAGTGAAATCCCCTTCGGATTATATTGTTACTAGAAGATTTGCCAGAGTTGTTCAGGTCCTTAACTCAAACAAATTGTGTTGTTCTTCATTGAAATCATTGCCCCGGGGTGTGGCTGGGGCTGAGGGGTTCAGTCTGCAGGCTGCCCCAGAGAGCGAGGACTACCCCAGCCCTCTCTCACCACAGCAGCTTGGAGCCAGGTGAGAAGCGCCTCTCCTTGGATGCTGCAGCGGGCACAGCCGGGGGAGGAGTGCATGTCCTGTGGCTGAGGAACAGAGACAAACAGACAAACAGATAAACTCTCTGACAAATATAATAGAGAGCTGCCCTGTTCTCCATCCCATCCTGTTCGCCCATTCTTACCTTTCCTGCCTTTGTGGAAAGTATCACGTTATATTTTTTAATCAGAGGCTGAAAGAAACCACAGTGATTTCATCACTTTTTCTTCCAAGGTTGCCCAGTTGAAGAGCTAACATCATAATGCTTCTCCTTCACCTGAGGTCAAGTGTTAACAACACTAGACAAAGACAGCAAGTCACTGCAACCCTAAATAAGTTTCCCTCCCATCAATGATTAAGAGTCCGCCTGAGGAGAGAGTGCCTGAAACTCAATTACAAATGAATGGGAAACTTAACCCTTCTCCTTTTCAAGGTGTAGTTCTGTCCTGAATGTATTCTGCTGGACAAAGGTGGAATTTACTAGAGAAACCCAGAGTTATTTTTCCAGTGTGTGTGGGGGTGGGGAGAGTGTTGAAACCCAGACTTTTAGTATGAGCCCATTTCCAGGTGCGATCACACACATAGGCCAGAGAGAGAAATTTCCCAATGGATTACAGAACTAGGAATCAAGACACCATACATTTAATTCCTCACTCTGTCACCAACACCATCGCACATTCATCACATCATTTCTTTGTCTTAGTTTTCCTCTCTGTATAATGAGAACAATAATCCTTGACTGGTGTTTAAATAAGTATCAAATGACAATTTATGGATATCATCATGTAGATAACTTTATGGAAATATTATAGTACAAACTATCAAAAGATGACCTGGAAGGGTTTGATTTTGTTGATGCTTGTGCTAAGACAGAGAATGGTTAGTGTGAACTAGAGGTTTCTAGGAGTTTGAACTAGTTCAACCTGAGATAGATGCTTGTGCAGTTAATAACATTATTGTGCCTTCTCTTGATTCATGAGTGCTTATCAAACATTGCATGATCTGAAAAGCTATATTATAGGAAAATGGGATCCATCATTTTCTCCACTTCCACTGGATTTGCAGGAAAAGTTTACAGAATAATGGTGGCAGCATAATGACCAATTTGAAAGCTCTTGCATCAATGATAAAACAATATCCAATAACAACTAATAACTACACCCGGTGGGCAATAATTTTCACAGAGGGCCACTTCATGAATTCTGGTATGTGGTCATGGGCCTGCTCCACTGCCCAGAAGGGAGGGGCTTCCGGGGAAGGAGTGGGGCTGGGGCTACAGAGAGAAAGTGTGTGTAAGTGTGAAAGAGAGACACTTGGTGCGTGAGGTAGACTTTGTGACAACAGATTGAGCATGTGTGGTACAGAGACTGGGAGAGTGTGTGTGTGTGACTGCGTGTGACTGTATGTGCCACAGACACAGCGTGGCACAGATTGGGTATCTGTGACAGTGACTCAGGAGGAGCGGGTATGCTGAGAGAAGCCACATGCTGTCCATTTAAGACAGGGAAAGCTGTCCTGCACTGTTGTCTCCCCGCTCCCCTGCTCTGCAGAGATGAGCTATGGGGGAAGTGTGTGACAGCGCACGCATAGGCACTGAAATCTTGGAAAAGGAGCACTGCCTCTTAAAACAGGCACTTCTCTGAGCCACGTATCATCCACACTTCAGGCTGGAGCAGCTCTTCTGCGTCTCTCCCTCTCCCCGACCCCTGCTCTGCAGAGATGTGGTACAGGGGGAGGAGCACCCTGACGTCAGCACTCCCCTCTTCCCTGCACCCCCGCTCTGCACAGCTAGCAGGAGAATCCTGTGAGCAGAACAGCTGCAGGACTCAACAAGGTGGGAGGAGGGGCAACTAAACACAGGTTGCTGGCTGTAAGTGTGCACTCTCCGCTAATCAGCTGGGCGGGCTGGAGAGAAATGCTTTTGTCCACCCCTGAACTACACTTAGAAGTAAAGATATTCTCCATTTTCAGTGCAGAGCATGCCTTTTGTCAAGTAAAGCTAAATGTGAAGAGCTGTAAGATTGTTAATACACCATTTGGATGGCATACATTAAAGTATATGTCATTTAGCATTGGTTCTCTTCAGAGGATACTTCAAAAAGTGATTTTACAGAGTGAGCAGAAATTTCAAGTTTGTGACACTATAATGGCTATGATTTTACTATGGGATTGGGCCTTATACAAACAATAAAAAGGTGTAATTCTTGCTTATCACTGATATTAAATGATCAAAGATTGGTCTAAAAGAAATTAATTGTATTGGACATATATTGAGCAAACATGTCTTAACATGTCTTAACTGTTGATCAAGATAAAATAAATGAAACAGTTTAAAGCTAAAGTCAACCTGTGGGGATTAATGGGATGAGAAACAATCTGACAAAATTCATTATACATCTATTTCCTATTGCTAGAAAATGATGCTGCCTGGCACTGGGAAAAGACATAAATAGGTATTTCAGCAGTTTAAAAACACTGATCACCAATTCACCAGCTTCAAAATACTTCCAGTTAACTATGCCAGTTATTGTGTCAGAAGATGCATCTTCAAAAGGATTAGGTGCAATCCATATGCAAGAGCAGCCAGCTGCATTTTCATCAAGATCCCTAAACAAAACAAAAAGATCAAGAAGGAGATGTTGGCACTTGCGTATAACTGACTTATGCCCAACATTTGTTTGGAAGAGAAAAAATATATATACAGAAGCCGATCCAATATTACTTGAAAGTTTACTTAAACACACTTGCTTTCATCACCACATAGAATCCATCACGTGCTGCTAAATCTGCAAAGATACTGTCTCAGTGGAAAATGTAAATTGGGTAAGGAACTGTATATGTTACTATTAGTGATACAGTAAACAGATCAATCTTACCTGAAAAGGATGCTGATGAATATGAAATTCGTGTATGGGTGCAGAATTCTTATTAATTCCAAATTTGCAGTATTCCAAACCAAAACACAGAGAGCTCTGGTTACATATAAACTGAAATTAACAGTTTTTCAAGGAAGGCCCAAAGAAATAGAAGAGATAGATTCAAAATAAGACCAAATTGACCACATAAAAGAGAAATTAGTGAGAACAACCATCTTGCTAAATGAAGGAAGACCAGTTGTTCTATAATTTCTGAGAAAAGAAATGATCACTAAAATACAGAGCACTCATCTACGTAATGAAAAACATAAGCAAAGGGCAAGAAACTATGTTCTAGCCTGGGGTGAGTGCTTAGATAACAAAGTAACTCATTGTATACATGTAATTGCTTCCAAAGAGCAGCGGCAAAATGCAAGGTCACAAAGTCCTAGAAAATTCATGGAAAAGACTGGTAAGAGATTTTTAGTTGAAATGTATTAAAGAATTTACAGTAATTATTACTCTAAATTCATGCCTGTACCCAAACTAACACATCAAGTATAATGGTGGATTATCCACATCAAGTTAGTTATTCCATACAGGGTCTTAAACTATACTCATCACTTCTAATAGCTCACTGAGCAATGTGGTACACTTCCCCTCTCACAACATGAAAACCAGGGAATATCAGAAATTCTGATTTATGAAAATAGGTCACATTTTTCATATCACCTCCAAACCAAAATACATGCACAGAGTCACCAGACAGAATCATTCAGACCATTCAATGCCTCCTAAAAGTAACCTGTGAAAGAAAACACTTTCATTTCCTTTTAAAAGGTTCTTCCCCCCTCCCAAAACACATACACATTTTACAGGAAAAAGGGAGGAGGGGTTTGGGGAAGTTTCCTCTTGTGTTTTATGTTAGAAATTCAGATCCTATCTGAATTGGAAGATTCTGACTCTAGGGCAGTGGTCTCCAACCTTTTAGAGGATGAGATCACTTTTTGAATTTAAGTGCAATCCAGGATCTACCTCAAACCCAAATACTTTTGTCCTGCCTCCTTTGTGCCTCTTCTCCAAGGCCCTGCCCTTGCTCACTCCATCCTTCCTCCCTCCCCTATCCTTCCTCCCTTTCATCAGGCAGGGGCAGAGGGCTGATACACAGGCTCTGGTCTTTGGCTAAGGAATTTGGAGTGTCAGAAGGGCTCTGAGCTGAGCCTGGGGCAGGAGCTGGGGTGCAGGAGGAGGTTCAGGGTCAAGCTCTGTAAGGGAGTTTGGGTCTAGGAGAGCTCAGGGCTAGGGCAGAGGCTTCGGGTGCAGGAGAAGGTACATGATTGGGACAGAGATTCAGGATGCAGCCTCCAGCTGGACACTGTTTACCACAGGTGGCTCCTGTGTGGTGGTGCAGTGGGGCTAAGTCAGGCTCACCCCTGCCCTGGCCCTGAGCCACTCCCAAAAGCAGCCAGCAAACTCTCTCCATCCCAAACCCTGTTGTGCCTCCCACCCCTGTTCTGTGGAGATAGACTACAGGGTGGGAGAGGGGAACAGCTCCAAGGCAAAGGGCAGGAGCTGCGCGGCAGTGGGGGGAGGGGCAACTGAAGTCCTGCTCTTGATAGCCCCTTGGCCAAACCAGTCAAGATCACCTGTCAGAGGCTCCAAGATCTACCAGTAGATCCCGATCTACAGGTTGGTGACCACTGACCTAGAGCTATGTCTAGACTACAGGATTTTTTTGAAAAAAATGGCCTTTTTTCGAAAAAAGCTTCACCTGCATCTAGACTGCCGTCGCATTCTTTTGAAATTAAATCAGAAGAACGCGGCGTTGTTTTCGACAGCGGTAAACCTAATTTTACGAGGAAGAATGCCTTTTTTTGAAAGAGCTTTTTTCGAAAAAAAAAAAAAAAAAAGGCGTTCTTGAACATAAATAGGGCTTTTTCAAAAGAGAGTGTCCAGATTGCCTGGGAGCTCTCTTTCGAAAACGCAGATCGCTTTTTCGAAAGTGTTGTTGCTGTCTAGATGATCTCTTTCAAAAGAGGCTTGTAGTCTAGATGTACCCTTAGGGCACTTGTAAACTACATTCCTCTTTTGAAAGAGGAATGTAAATTAGGCAAATCAAAAGTGCAAATGAAGCGTGGATTTAAATATCCCGCGCTTCATTTGCATATTTGCGTCTGAGCGCTTTTTTGAAAAAGGGTTTTTCGAAAGTGAAAGTGCAGACTAGATGCGGTTCTTTAAAAAAAACGCTTTTTCGAAAGAACCTGAACTCCTCATTTTTTCAGGAATACAGGTTTTTTTCGAAAAAGGGGGGGGTTCAAAAGAACCGCGTCTAGACTGCACTTTCACTTTTGAAAAACCCTTGTTCAAAAAAGCACTTGGATGCAAATATGCAAATGAAGTGTGGGATATTTAAATCCGTGCTTCATTTGCACTTTCGATTTGCCTAATTTACATTCCTCTTTCGAAGCCTAGATATGCTACTGAAATGGCCACATTCTAAGAGACATACACATTTTACAGGAAAAAGGGTAATTTTTACAGGAAAAAGGGAAGTAAGAGATGAGCAATTGAGAGGGAAGGAATATTTTGGTCAGACTATCTACAACTGCGGCTTTATCTGGGATTTATTATCTACAATGAGTAATTAGCACGTTGAAAAATAAGAAATGTTTGTTAACCCTATTCTTCCTTAAATTGAAGAATTAACACTCTGGCTGTGTCTAGACTGGCCAGTTTTTCCGGAAAATCAGCCGCTTTTCCGGAAAAACTTGCCAGCTGTCTAGACTGGCCGCTTGAATTTCCGCAAGAACACTGACGATCTCATGTATGATCGTCAGTGTTCTTGCGCAGATACTATGCTGCTCCCATTCGGGCGAAAGCCCTCTTGCCATTAAAAGCATTTCCGGAAAATCATGTCAATCTAGACGCAGCCTCTACGTTCCTTTACAACTTCCAACAAATCCTCTTGAAAAATCAAGGAAGACCAGAGTAGACAGCCTTGATATTTATGAAGACAAAAAAAAAAGCAGAAAAATTCCCCCCACTTTCCAGGCCCTCTCTTAAACATCACAGGAAAGCAAACTATCTAGCCCACAGAGAGGTAAGGAGAATTAATTAATCTGAATGCCTGAGGAGGTTGAATGCTGTATGCTGTATTAAAAAATTGTGCTGCACAAAGAAAAATAGAGAATCCACAGAAGATATTGCTCAACGGTAATTTCTGTTTTGCTTTGAAAAAAATTGTTTTCTTGGGCATCCCGCGTGTCTTATGAAAATACATATTAAAAACTCTTCTGAGAGAGCACTAAAGCACCCCCAAATTCAACAAGCTAGTGTACAGTAAGATCCCCACCACAGCTTGTACACATAGAGAACATTGGGCAGCAAATTTCCACTTTGTTCAGAAAAGGTGCACAGTGTTCCCAGAGTGCTAAACCAGACATCAATCTGTTCCTCAGTATAGGTAGGCGCTGGAAATTATTTTTTCTCCAATCAATACAAGGCATAAATGCAACTGTCTACCCCCAATTCAGGAGCACTTAAAAGAAGGGCTCCTTTTCCTCTTCTGGCAAGCATAGAATCACAGAACAAACATTGAAACAGCAGAGAGACATTACCTGAAAAAAGGGGGTTTGTACAAGAGGTACCCAGTTGTGAAAGCGAGCTATGTTTTAACTACACAGTTCATGCCCTGGTTGTGGGGATTCCACCAGAACGCAGGGACATGGAGTATTTTTTTTAAACAAAATCAACATTTTACATGTATGAATTATGAGCTGCGATTGCAACCTCTACCACATAAACAGCAGCACTACTGTATCTGCTACCATGAAGCTTTATCAAATTCCACACAGCCAACAAACAGCTCTTTCATTATTTTGTAAAGACAGAAAATTAAAACTTTGTCTCATTTTCCAGCTCACTGGTGTACTCCACATATCATCAGTTGGAAAGGATCCTACTAAAATAAACCAACTATTTACTGAAAATAATGGAAGACTCCCTTGTAAGGATGAAAGGATATTTTCATTATATTGTAATAACATCAAGGAGGCAACAGTCAGACATTAGGTGTATTAGGCACTGCACAACACAAAATGAATAGATGGTCTCTGCTTCCAAAACTGTACATTCCAAGTGTAACCCTGTGGCCTGAAACTCTAGAGGGTAAAGAGCAGATACTGGGGAATATAGGGAAAGCATGGTACAGGCAGAGCATCACTTGCGTAAGGTTTCTAACCAGAATTCCTGGAGTCACTCTAACCATACACACACTCAGAATAGGTTGGGTATAGTAGACCTGAACAGAAAGAGGGAGAAGTGTTTCTATCTTGAGTCAAGGCCTCTGTTCAGAGCTTCTCTGTGTGACTGGCTTACCTTAACTGAGAGCCCTGGGCTATTGGGAAGACTGACAGAGTGTGGTGAAAAGAATGCTTTGCAGAGGACAGCAGAAGAGTTGAGTGAATGCTGGTGTAGTCTTGCCCACCCATTCATTCCATATAGCTGAAAACACTCTCATGGGCTTAAGTGGCTGGGTTAGGTGATCAAGAGGACAATACCCAATAGTACTTCCCACCAGACCAGAGAAAGTCCTTCCTGAGTGAACCTTTGGCCCCAAGAGACTCAGGATTCTGGCACTGTGCTATCCACTGACTCCAAATGGTGGCTCTACGATGCGGGGAGGGGGACGTTATTTGCTGATTGGATTTTCACACCGACAAGTGAGGAACAGTTAACAGACTACTGCCATAGTTAATGTGAGATGTTGGATCTTTGGTTCAGTGTTGACTCAAATGGGAGACAAACACATATTTTGTCATTAACCTGACTTCAGCAGCAGACGAAGATAAGTTCTTCTTACCGATCTATTCCACAAGGACCAAACAGGCTCAAAGAGCACACTTCAAGGTGGACTGATTTTAAAAGGAGGCACTAGCTGTAATATGGTCTTTTAAACAGAAATTAAGTCAGTTATATTAGAAAACATCAATACAGGCCTGGACAGTAGTATGCACAGCAGAGGTACGAAGTTAGACTTTCTAGGTATTTCTGTGGATTTTTTTTTTCTGCTTTGTTTGCACCATTATTATCTGTATCTGAAGTTTTTGGTTTATAGAAGCATTTTCAAAGTGTCCGTTGATGTTTAGGAATGTACAGATATTGGATATATTATAGACATAGAACAGACAGAGTCCCAGGTACAGGACAATAGTAACTGGAGAGGGTTAAGGCTTTTCTACAAGCCCAGGATGTAATCCCAAGAGCCATGTGGAGCTGAGGGAAATGTTTCTGTCCCAAAATTTTTACCTTTCATTTTTTGCCCTTCAAGCTTTTACTTTGCCACAAAATTCAACTAAAATGGCCATTTTGACAATGAAAACATGAAATTTCACATTGCAGATTTTGCATGTTGCATTCCTCAGATTTGTCACCTAAAAAGAATGGCTCAGATTTGGGAATCTCTCTAACATCCTCGGCCCTGAAGACCAAAGCAAAGAATTTATTTAGTTTCTCCATAATGACCTAATATCCTTTAGCATCTTGATTGATGGCCCCACTGGTTACTTAGCAAGCTTCCTGCTTTCTGGTGTACTTAAAAAACATTTTGCTATTACTTTTTGAATTTTGACTCATTTTCAAATTAAGCACAAGTGTGTGGAAAGTCACTCTTCCAAACATTTGACTTTTGTTTGTTCCAGCAGTTCAGTATAAGGAATCCTGTTCCAGCTGTTCAGTATAAGACCTGTCAGATATTAAAATGATCCCTATCTTGATTTCAGATTATTAGAGGAAGTTAACCACTTAAAGCAGGTGCCAGATAACAACTGAAGCTTGATCTGAAAAATAGTTTCACCACTGTTCTCTGATTTACAAACAGCAAACCCTTCTGCCCTGTTATATATTCTCTCATTTGCCACATTCCAGCTTCAAAAACCACTCTGCTTCTCTAAATTGTTAGCAGCTTTTATAGAGAAAGACAAGTGTTTATCACTTTTAACTTCATTTTTGCATCTGTTTTGTCATTTAGCTACAGCAGGTTGTATTACAATGAGACAATTAATGAGGAAATGGATACAAATATTTTTATTTCAAATAGCAGCTCTCGGACAAGATCTGGAAAACAGAATCAAGCCATATGATTGTAAAAGAAAAAAACCTAAACAAGTGGGCATCATGCCACTATTTGTGAATACTCTGTAAATACAAGCATCATAATGGGGAGGAAAAAATGTACATTTTTCACTTTAGTCTGGCTTTTTTATTAATGTGGCCCTTTTTGTTTCACATAAATGCAAACTCGAGCGTGGCACATCAACAAAACAGGATCATTTATCTTTTCATGAAAAACCAAACATGGCATACCCATTCAGAAAAAGCAGCATATACAAAATACATTGCTAATAACTGAGGTCTTCCTAATGAAAAAATAATCATTTCTATGACTCTCCGTAATACATTTGCCATGCACATGGTTCATTTGTAATTATATTTAGCTAAGAAATGTCCTTTTAGTTTCATAATTTCCTGAAGATATAGAGGCAGAGGAAGAATGCATATGACTGAATTCCTCCTGGAAAGGAGAGGCACTTGAGTGCTTGCTACAAGAGGCAGAAAACTCTTCTTGATGTAACTCTTGAAGAAATGTCCTTTGACTTCAGGGAAACAAACATTCTTTCAATTTTATTAACATTTTCTGAAATATTGATCTGTGTTATGAAGTTCTTCTGAGAAAGCACAAGAAATATGTTTAATCATATTAGAGATATGAGAACTGGAAGATAGCCTATACACTTCCTCCAAAAAAAACCCCCAAGTATTGAAAAATACAGATGAAGAATATAAAATTAGATAGAACGCTACAGATAGATCAGTTGCAAGCCTCTAGATTCTACACTTTTATGTCACTGAAACATTTGGCCTATCAATATATTTTGCCTATTATGCCAGGCAAGGCTCTGACTCCACAGGAGAATAGCACTATAGATCTCTGCAGGAATATAAGACCATTTTTTCCCAAGTAAAACGTTCCCTAACTCTGCAAGGGAGGTTGGCAGTGGATCTCAAACTCTGGCCTGTCTTTTTAATACCCCTACAATAGCTCAGTTGGATTGAGACCAGCTGTTGGTGCATTACCATTTGTAAATGCTTAAAGCGACTACTCCTTGTTTTCTTGGCAACATTTACTGTGGAGGGAAAAAAAGCCACTTTCATTCAGACATTAAGAATTGCTGGATGCCAGCTTTGGCATACACAAGCCATTGTTTGCACAGTTCTCTTCAACAAGTTCTCAAAAAAAAAAAATCAACCCTGTAGGCAGGAACTGAGCCCCCAAAACTCAGATTTACAGGGTCCACCTAGTCTTCATTTGAAAGAATATGCATCTCTAGTCCAACCGTTAAGAGCCACAGGCCTGTCAGGGCTTCAGTTTTCCAGACTCCCCCAACAGATCACCTAGGTGACACTCTCACTAATGATTATAATGACTTCCCTATGTACATCTAAGATTAGCAATTAGAGAGATTGGATCTTTCGTTTTATGCAGCCCAAACTCACAATTTAGATTTTGAGAGTTTGGGAAAAAGAAACACAAAATGCACATTTTAACCAGGGTTTTACAAGAGCAAAAATGCTCCCATAGACACTTATGTTTTATGCAGGTTATAGATATAAGAAGAACCCCACCTTGGTCAGAGCAATGAAGGACACAGACTTACTTTTTATTACTGCTATTCAGTTGAAAACAGCTTTTGTGACCTTTCATTTTCTCATCCCTTCCAACCATCCCTACCAGCACTTGGTGCACTGGAAGTGTCTAAGCATGAATGCTAACATCTCGATGGTTGCAGCTGCTAGTACAATAGGATTAATTTGCCATCTACCAACTCTAATGCCCTTCTGTTTCATCTTCTTTCCCCACCAGGGGCAGTGGTGACAGCATCTGTTTCACTGTTTTTTAGTGGCGTCTTTTGTGCTGCTGCAGTTAAGGGTCTGTCATCATTTCCATTAAACACACACACATACACACACACACACACACACACACACACAGCCCTTGAGGGAAGACAGAGTTTACAACAACCCATCCAAAATAAAATGTTTGGGTTGCAAGTTGGCACATGCACCTACGAATGAAACATTTTAACAAAAATTGAGGATGTGGAGCACACTAGTATTCTGTTTTTTAATTAATGTAAAAATAATAATGGCTGTAAGCAGGTTAAGATGTTTGTTGACTTTTTTTTAACAGTTTTGTTCCAAAACTGATCCCACTACTCTTTTAAATGAAATCTGGCAAGACATCATGGCTCAACATATACCTTATTCTTTATTTATTCAGAAACTAATAAAGCAAGTGACGGGGCCTAGCCCAAAAAGGGTGAAGCCCAGATTTTCAAAAGTAACTAGTAATTTAGGTGTTCCCATTTGGATGCCCAACATGAGATATTTTAAAGAGGCACAATTTGCAAAAAGTGCCACGCATCTGCCCTCTGAAAATTCTTTCAGACTACCAACAGTTATTTGTATAGCATCTTATCTCCACCCTGGGAATTTTTGCTCTTTGCTACTGTAACGTTTGGGGGTGGGGATTATTGTGGCCCAGCCAGCAGAGACAATGAGATCTACTAACAGATAATGGAATGGAGCTCCAGGTACCTATGAATATACTCTCTAGCTTGTCTGAGTGCATGGATTCATTGCATATCACTTTGTGAGAGCAGAACTTCCCATTGCTTAGAATCCCCAGTCAGCATATTGGAGTAAAAACTCACTCCAAAGAGACTTGCCTAAAGGACATGCCTAAAGAGGACCAGAAATAGGGCATGACAGTGCAGTTTGGAGAGCAAGTCAGATCATTCAAATCCCAGAAATACACAAGAGGGATGAGAGATACACCGTCATTTTCAGAGGACTCAAAGGCAATTGAACCTAGTACAGTTCCACCTCCCAAAACCAGAATTCTCTAGTCCAGCAACATTCATGGTCCGACAGGACTACAGATGTTCCTTGATCATCATCCTGGTAGCCTAGTGGCAGGAGGGCAATCCAGGAGGGGCCAGGCTGAAGCAGCAGGATAGGGCAGAGGCAGGGGCTTGCAGCAGCCTGCAGCAGTGGAGCTAGAGCCAGCAGCAGCCCCAGGAAGCTCCCAACAGCCTATGGCACTGGGACCGGGTCAGGGAAGCCCCTGGCAGCGCAGGATTGGGCCAGTGACAGCCTGTAGCAGCATGGGGCCAGGGCCAGAGCCCCAAGAAGCCCACAGAAGCAGGAACAGAGCCTGTGGGCAGTCACGGGGGCAGGAGCCTGTGCTCTCGGCAGCCCACAGCAGGGGGCCTGGGGCCTGGTGGCAGCCCCAGCAACACACGGCAGCATGGGGCCAGAGCCCCGGACAGCCCACGGAAGTGGAGTCAGAGCCTGCAAGCTATTGCAGGCCTGAGATTGGAGCCTGAGCACTCAGCAGCCCCTGACAGCCTGACCAGGGCCAGAGTCAGCCCCTGGAGTCCAGCAGGCAGCCTGGCATGGGCTGCAGGTAGTCCCTCCTGGTCACTGGCAGAGTCAGCAGCTGGGGTCTGTGGCAGGGAACCTTCTCTAGTCCAGAAGATTCCCTGGTTCAGGACCAGTCAGGTCCCAAGGGAGCTGGATCAGAGCTGTCCAGCCAGTACAGCTACAGTTAGCACAGCAAGTATTTTCCCTCAGACCAAAGACGTTTTTAGTGTGGACCTATGGTGCATATTCAGGCTTTGCTTTATTGCAAAGGAACCCTGAGCCAATGTAACAGGCCCAAAATCTCTGGAATGAAATGATTCCAGCCCACTAGGCTTTCCATATTATAGAGAGGAAAGGCTCCTACAACAGAAAGGAGCCGCTCTGATCTAACCAACCTTTCCAGAACCCTATATTCTCTGGGAGTGACATTCACTATAGTTTGGATTTCCAGCATGAGGTTCTTGTCAAAGGACTGGAATGGTCCATAGGGCCCTCCAGCAGACACCAGCCAGCAGAAACAGAAGACCTGCAGGAGGCACTTTGGCAGCGACCTGTTAAAGGGTATAAGGACTAGGTGGTTCTGTTTCTGGTTATGGCACTAGTTCCCCATTTGTCCTTTGTCAAGTCACATAACCATTCTGTGTTTCCAGAGATTTTGGATCTGTTACATTGGCTCAGGGTTCCTTTGCAATAAAGCAAAGCCTGAATATGCACCATAGGTCAATACTAAAAATGTCTTAGATGGTTGAGGGAAAATACTTGCTATGAGATGAAAAAGGTACTGGATAAGAGATGAATAAGTATTATTATTAATTCTTGTTAGTGTGAGCTAAAACACTTTGCCCTCGGGTCCCTGCAATAGGTAAGCACAAAAATTAAAGCCAGAATTCAGAGGATCAGTCTGGATTTTCAGGCTTATCTCTGAATTTCCCAGCAATTTGAGAGCTGATGAAAAGACACCTGAACATTACTTTGATCCACTGTTTCCATTGTGTGGAAAACTATTTGGAGTATGAACACATTGCAGAAAACGTGCCACATCACATTGCTTTAAAAACCAGGATGGATGAAAGAGGGGAAAGGAGGAAAAGAGAAAACAAACGTACCTCCCAGAAATACTATATTCATGAGCTGGATGAATTATTTAACAGACAACTGAAAAGAGGAAACTCAAGAGAAGCATACAAAAAATACAGCCCACAGTGTATTTGGCCACTTTTGCAGAAGCCCATGACAATGAAATACATTTTATATCACTGTTCATCTTGCCAGCAGAGAAGGCTAGTTTGCGGCTGCCCACCTCGCAGCACTGAAAAAGCAAGTGCCCGGTGGGTATCATTCTCCATTATCTCTCAAACCTTTGCCACCAGCACGTGGATAGAAGCGCTGGAAAATGAAAAGTGTGTATATTGTAAGCGTTGGTTAAACAACCCCACAGTAATTCTTATTTGCTGGAGGTTTTAGAGAGCAGATGTAGGATTGGCAGGGTCTGGGAGCTGGCTGTATCGTTCTAGCTCATTTAGAGCCAACATGGAAAGAACACGGAAAGCTGCATTTGTGCTTGTGTGTGTGTGTGTGTGTGTGTGTGTGTGTGTCTTCTGCCATCCACTTGTCTAAGGTTTCTTGGATTCACACTGGCATTTAAAAAAATGCCAGGTTGGTCACTGTCCAAAAGAAATATGACTTGTATCAGCTGCTGCATGAGAGTCTCTCAATTGCTACTGCTAAGCTGCCTATTTTGCAGTAGCAAGTGGCCATGTGCTGTAACACGCTGATTGCCCACTTTGGTGGTATCGGTTGCTAGAATAAGGGCAAACAAATGGGGAACCAAATATAAAAAGCAGCCAGCAGCATTGAAGAAGCATTACAGCTGCCAGGCAATAACTTAGATAGTTACAGCTGCCATCACCTAGTTCACGCAAGCTTTTTAATATCTTTTGGCAACGCTCGGTGTCACAGCACAAAAGGAAAGTTGGCACTTCCTAGCATACTTTGTTTGACATAACTGTAGGCAGAACCCAGCTGATACCTTCATCAATGTGTATGTGTTTGCTCTTAAGGTACATTTTAGCAGATCAAACATTGTTTTTCTCTTTCTGCTGCACACACCACTGTTAAATCATAGGTTGGAACCAGCCCAGATTAATAGGAGAGAGCACAGTATGCTGGAGCATACGGCCAGCCCCAGCAGCAGCACCCCAGATAAGGGAAAAAAATAATTACTGCAGGAAAGGGGTGGGGGGAGGGAGGAGGTTAAAAAAATAAATAGATATACTGCTTTGCCAAAGCGTTTTCCCTTCTAGCCAGGAGCTGCAGCAGCAGGAGGAGGAGAATCAGGCCAAAGTCTCTTCTCGATTTACCATACTTATAAAAAACCCACAAGCGCAGACAGTCACATCCATATAATTAAAGCATCGACATCCCTTACTGTGATTTACAATCCACACCACCAGAAATACACTGGCGTTCCCAGGATTTCATCAATGTTTCATCTGGTGCTCTTGGCACATTCAGCCTCTTGGTTATATGCAGCGCATGCTACGCCCCAAGCCTCATTCGCTCAGCACTGGGGAGGCGCGGAGCAGTACCCCCACTTGGTCCTAGGGAGGACAATCAGTATTAAGTGTGTCAATAGAGCTGCATGATTTGCTGCTATGGCACCTCATCCATCAGGCACTGGTAAAGTCTAGCCTGAAATGCTGGATCTTAAGTCTGTTTTTCAATCATCATGAGTCTTCTATATGGCCCAAGAGTCTCAGAACAATGATGATATTATTTCATAGCATCAATAAGTGACTCAGTGAAAATATACTGAAGAGAGAAGCCTGTGCCCCAAAGAGCTTACAATCTAGACTGACTTGTTGTGTTAACATTTTTATTCTTCTCTATCGACCTTTGTATCTATTCAATTTTTACCTTATTTTATTTATAATTTGTTGTAGGCTATGTCTAGACTGCACCCCTCTGTCGGCAGAGGGATGTAAATTAGACGTTTCGAAAGTGCAAATGAAGCGGGGATTTAAATTTCCCATTGCTTCATTTGCATAATCGCGTCATGGCGCTGTTTCAAACAAGCGCCATTTTGAAAGTGAAACCGCGTCTAAACCGCCATGACGCAATTATGCAAATGAAGCATGGGAAATTTAAATCCCCGCTTCATTTGCACTTTCGAAACGTCTAATTTACATCCCTCTGCCGACAGAGGGCTGTAGTCTAGACGTAACCCCATAAGAGAAACACTCCTAGACATAGACCACTTTTCACTTTCATTACCATTATTTATTATGTTTGCAGCACTAAAAAATTGCACTAAGAGTATTACAGAAGAAGAAAGAGAACCTATCTATGCTCCAAAGAGATTTGACACAACAAGTGAAGGTAACAAGCAAACAAAAAAGAGGGAAATGGAGAGCAGTAGTATCATTATCCTTCATCTTTCAAAATGGGAAACTGAGGCACGGAAAGGCAAAGTGACTTACCCCAGGTTGTACATGTCTGTTAGAGAGCCAGAAATTGAAACCGGTCTCCCAAGTCCTAGTCCAGTGTCTGAAACAACTATCACTGAATTTGAGTATGGTTTCAGTATCTTCACTGAAATCCAAATCCTCATTTTGAGGTGGGCTTCTACCTCTACAATGGGTTGAACCAAATCCCAGAACCGAACACCCCAGAATTGTTGGGAGTTCCAGATCTGGATCTGAATTTTGTGCATTAAGCTTTTCTATGGCTCCAATTCAGGAATGTCTAATGGGACTAACATCATATGCTTAAGTAGCTTTCAAAATCAGGGCCTATGTAATGGCTTATTACAAAGATTTATAACCCCTCACAACAGCTCCCCTCTCCCAAAAACAACACCTCTCTCATCATAAAGAGGAAAGCAAGGTAACAGGCCACTTCACATGTATTTCAAGGGAGTATTCAAGTGAAGTACTTACGCTAAACAATCTCTTCTCTCTTGCATTTTGCTCTGACACTCCGAGGAAGGCTATGTTTGTACTGCGCACCTTACAACGACACAGCTGTTCTGCTACAGAACACAAAATATAAAGGGTGAGAGTATTCACTTTGGTCTGCCTGGGTGAGGGAAATTGATTTGTATCATGGAGCAAACTGATATTAATAATGGGCTGCTAAATAAAACTGAGTTACAGTTGGAGGGGATTGACTGTGGCTGGAGAAGGGCTGTGTGAATTAAACGAGACCAGGAGAATTGACTCACCGCTAAGGAGAAATGAATCCTGCCTGGGTGGGCTTGGGTTTGTTCTGTTTGGGGAGGGAGGAAAATGGTGAAGATGGTGAGGAGTGCTGGGGAGGAGAGTTGGTTTTGATTTTTGAGGTCCAGGGGGGAGGGTTGTGGTGGAAGCAAGAGAAAAGATGGCTCACAAGATGCCCTCCCTAACAGTCTGTACTATGAAAACATTTTGCTAACCTATGATATACAGTAGAAAGAAATGCACACACATAGACAGGCTTAGATTTACAGTCACCCACCAAGGTAGAACAGGTGGCTGTAATATAATAAAAATGTGTTGCAAGAAACTCGTCATGAATTTTAAAAACAAAAACGCCTACAGACAAAACAGAACTGGAGTGGTGCTCATCTAAAACTAAAGAATTCAAACTATTTTAAAATGACAACATAGGGGATTACAGAACAAGGGTCTGTTTCTGCAATCACTTACACAGACAGTAACTCCACTAATGGGAATCATCCCAGTAGTAAATCCTTCAGCTAATAGTGGTTAGCTAAAAGTGTTTGCAAGATGAGGTCCTAAAGACACCAAATCCAAACAACTGAGGGATCAGTACAACAGAATTACAGTAAAGCAGGATAGCCAAACCCTTGCCATTTTGTTTGGCTGGAACATGCAGGATTTTCTGTTCTTTGAGTATTTCAAACTATCCCAGGGAGCTGGAGTGTTTCTTAATTGCAGTGATGTCTATTTTTTTATGAGAGTTACAAGAAAGCTTGTGTGTTATGGGAAAATAGATGAATGGATTCCCTGGTACCTCCTCATTCTTTAAGCCCCACATTCCCGGTCATTGGATTTGTAACAGGATGAGGGAAAGAATTTTTATGCACAGCCCTTACTAAATCAGTGGCAGTGCAACATTGGGCAGCATCATACAATGCAAATCCAGGTTATTTTATTTAAGACTTCAGCAGTACAGGAGCAATAAGAAAAGTTAAGATAACGTGATAGAAAATACCTAAATTTTAGGGAACTTTGGATCCTGACCTAAACTTTGCAGTGAGGAGCCATCCAACTCTACTGAGAGTCTAATTAATGAGTTACATTGGTTTGACCGTTCCTTTGACTAAAAGAAAGCAAAGCTCAGGTGTGGGGGAGGAGGGAGCGAGATAGGAAGGAGAAAAACAGGGATAAATTGTTTATTATAATAAACAGGTTTCCTTGGTAACTATATTTATAACTGTGGTGATGTTGTTGCTATTATTTTAATAATGAACAGAAAGGTTTGATGTTAAGTTACATAATCCAGGCTTACGCTCCAGCGTCTGCTTCATTGGCAAAGCTGACTCCAGATCTTAATGGCAGACGGTAAAACTCAAAAGGCTCCATTGTTCTCTTTGGATCTGAAAGCATGGAAGCTCCCAACCATCTTCCTAGAGAGAGGTGTGCTTGTGCTGCTGAATTACCAGCTTGCTCAAACACAGCAAGTTTGAAAGTTCGGTAACAAAGGAGTTTGAGGTGATTTTTGAGCGTCCTTTCAGAGATACTGAGGGGAAAAGAACAGAGAAAGAGATGGGAACAATTCCAGTGAGGAAACAAATCAAATCACAGGCCTGGTTTAGAACTGTTGCCACAAATAAATGTGGTGTCATTCTGTGTTCACAGTTGCCACAATTGTAGTCGTAACAGAGCTGCTTGCACAAATGGCTACTTCGATAACTGGTCATTTATTCTGGCCAATGTCTGAATTCCCCTGGCTAAGGCCTACTAGCACCCACTTGTGCCAGCTTTAGTTGGGAAGGGCTGTTTCTTTTGTCACCAACACTTAGCAAAAAGCTAGCAAGAATTTTTTGTAATTGAATCACCTTTTTAAAAACAGCATCTAAATTACATGAGTCCCACAAGAAGTTACTAGAGCCAAGTATAGTAGCAGGATTGGGCCTCACTAGTGCAAACTCAAAGAACAGCTCAACATTTCAACAAAACCCCAACTGCATAAGAGTCATCAAGTCACACCACACTTCTTTAGCTGGAAATCTCATGAGGCTTTTACCACATTTCTGGCACTTCCTGGCCCAATTCAGGAACACCTTTACCTTTGGCCCTTATGAGCTTACTGTTACTTTTGTCCCATCCCAAATCTGAGGTGCACAAAAGTGAAAACAAGTTCACCATATCCCTTTGTTATAGAATATCCACATTCAGTTGGCTTATGGGGTGAATATTTTTATCTTTATCCAAAGCAGGGGGGTTGCCCCTACATCTGAATGTCTGAAATATAGCTTTATGTGTGGAAAAGTCAGAGTTTAGTTAGGGTGACTAACTCATTCATACTGGCTTTATTTGCAATGAAATTGTATGCAATGCTTTCACTGAAGGACATTCAGGAGTCAGGGAATGAGGCAGATTTAGCAACAATGACAAAGGCTGGTGGAAATGGGTTTGAAGGCATGATCCACAGCTCACAGAGATCAATGGGAGCCTTTCCACTGATTTCAATGGGCTTTTAAATCAGTTCTGCCCAAGTGTGACAGATGCTGGGGTGACCTATTGAGATGTTACAGACTAGGGAGTGGAAGAGGCCAACAGAGGAAGGGAGAGATCTGGAGTACCAAGCAGGCAAGCAAAGTGATCTAACATTTAGGGAGGATCCAGAGGAGCTTCAAACCTGAAGTTCTCACACGCACAGTTTCAGATTTGGAAAACGTCACAAGATGAACCCAGATCTGTGAAAGGACTTTGCCATAAAACACCAAGGTTACTGACAGAGGAGTTACTGCCAGTAGACTATTCAAAAAGAATTCCTGTGAGAGAAAACGTGTCATAATACTTAATGGTAAATAAATAATAATATTAAAAGGTCTGCACAAAGATTCCTCAGAGGAGGAAATGGAAGCACAAGAAAAATGGCAGCCCAACGCACAGAGTCAGTGGCCAACCAGGAACAGAACCTAGGACTTGGGACTGTCTTGGCAGTATGTTAATTACCACACCATGGTGCTCCCTCTAATAGATGGCACCAAGTAAACAATAAAATTGTTCTCCAGAACATTAGCACTTCAGAACTCCCTGCACAGGTTATGCCAGCACTTGCCACACTCTTTGCTCTACCCAACCAGTACATCACACAGCAAGCAAACAGTTAGACACACAACACACACACACAGAAAGGCACACACATCAGTAACAAATCTGCCCTCCTCTAAGCTAACACATCATGCTTAACATGGCCCTTTGTACTTTGTGACAGCAGGTGTTTTAGAGCTGCCCATGATGTTGCATACACCACACAATACCTGCTGCTGCAATACTATATTCACCACACAAAGAATCAAGGGTTAAGGGGGTGACCTTTGAACAGCTTTCCAACTATTCTCTAAAGAAACGCTACATGATAAGTTTAAGCCCATAACAACAAGGCTGCAAGCAGATATGGCAAACTTTAGTTAGCAGTGAAATCAATAATCTCACTTGATATTTTGTAATTTCTTCCACCATTTTTTTTTCAAGCCAGAAGAGTCATTTTAGTATCTTTGTACTTAAAACAGCATCCAGGTGGTTGAGAGAGGTGTGTGTTGTTGGATATTTATTGTAAGGGGCTCCATGTGGTTAGAGGTCAGAGCAAAGTACTTTCATTTGTACACCACAGCTCTACAATCTCCTTATACCACTCAGTAACCCTGTCTTCAACCCTTTAATATGGCAATTACTGAGGAGGTCCTTACAGTTATAAGAAACAGAACTCAGAGAACTGAGACCTGGCTCTGAGCTCTGTCCCAAGCTTCCTATGTGAGCTTTGCTAAGTCATTCAGGCCTAAATTTTCAAAAATGATCCACTCATTTTGGGTGCTTCCAATTGTATGTGGCCTCGTTGTGACTCCGATTGGCTGATTTCAAAGGGGCTGAATTCCAGCAATTCCCATTAACTTTCCCCACACAGCTCAAAATCAGATTCTGGGAATTTCCAGCTGGTCCCCTGGAAAAAAGAGGCACCCAAAGTTAGTGGTGAATGTTGGTCTTCAACCTCTTTTCTTCCGTGATTCAATATTTAAAATTGGGGTAATACTTACAGGGGTGTTGGGAGAAAGAGGAACATTCTACTTTGAGTACTCTGTCAGGTACTTCTATCAGCCTTTTTACCATAGTGTTGGAGTCCCTCATAAAACCATTGTGAGGTAGAGAAGTACTAATATCCACATTTTACTGATGGGGAATGGAGGCATAAAGAAAGGCTAAATGACAGGCCCAAACTCATACAGGAAGTTTGTGGCAGCATAGGGACTTGAAGAGAGACATTCCAAATCCTGTGCTAGGACCCTAATCGCCATACCATCCCTTGCCTCACTGAGCCTCTTCATTCTTCCCTGTGGTTGCAAATAACGGCTAAGGTAACTGAAAGTACCAATGATTAGAGATTTATTATATTGAGGGAGAAAGAGAGAGTTTGTGTTTACTTTGCACTTTTGACAGCATAATTTGTCAGTATTCACTTTCACTCTTTGCCACTAAATTGTCACCTTCAGTTAGCTTTTCTGGGAGTCACACAGCACAAAGGAAGTGATAGTATAGGAATATGCAATTGTAAAAGCACAAAAAAGTCAGCGGGAAAATTCAAAGTCAGGGTTAGGACTTGAAACTACTTTAATTCATTTTGAATTGACTTAGATTTCAGGTTGATGGCACCACTTGAATTCACTCATATTTCTAAGGAGAAAAAAAAGTGCTGTTATGAGCACACAAAGCACGATTATGGCCTAATCCTCTTGAAAAATAAGTGTTTAATATCTCCAGGAGTAACAAATGAGTTTAGTATTTCTTGTTTCTGTTCAAAATTTGTGGCCGCATATCTACGATCAGTTCTGTCCTCCCTATTCATGCTGATTGATGTCTCATTCCCCAGCACTTAGGCTACGTCTATACTGCACTCTTCTTGTGCAAAAGCCTATGCAAATGAAGCACAGATTAGCATATTGCCATACTTCAGTTGCATAATTAATTAGGGGCCATTTTTGTGCAAGAAGCTTTTGCACAAAAAGGAGCCATGTAGACAGCTCCTTTTTGCACAAAAACCCCCTCTTGTGCAAGAGCTGTTCTTCCTGAAAAAATGAGGAAGAACGGCTCTTGTGCAAGAGGGGTTTTTTTGCACAAAAACGGCCCCTAATTAATTATGCAAATGAAGCACAGCAATATGTTAATCCATGCTTCATTTGCATAGGCTTTTGCACAAGGAGAGTGCAGTATAGATGTAGCATTGGTTTCACTGATGGCCACAGGACTACAGGTTGAATCTCTGCAGTCCAGCACTCTGTGGTCTGGCAACATCCAGCGTCTGGCATGATTTTAGTTAGCTGGATGTCCACTTATCATGGGTGTGGCCAAGTTTCCAGTAGTCCCATGAAGTTTATTTATGGCCACCAGTCCTGGCTCTCAGTGTTCTGTGCTGTTATTTAGCTCTGATTTACCCATAAATGTCTCCTAAGAGCCCAGTGAGCAGTGGAAGTGCTGGCAATGCTGCTAGACAATACTGACCTCCCGTGGTCCAGAAAATTCTCTGGTTTGGCACCAGTCAGGTCCTGAGGGTGCCAAACTAGAGAGGTTTAGTTACAAAGTAAATTACTAGTCAATGTGAGTAAGGGTAACAGAATCCAGCCCTCAACAAACAACAAGAAGTAAGTCTGTAAGCACATCACTATCAGAGTTAATTGTTCTCACTTAAATTTCCAGGGCAGCACTGCAGCATCAGTGATCTAACCTCAAGCATCTTGGCAAATGCAAAGTGATGTTTAGGATAATATTATCACCTTTCTTATGAAAAGTGAAAAAGCTTTTAATGTAATTTATCATCTATCACTCTACTTGGTGCTAGTTAGTGTACACACAAACACATATCATAAACTGTAATGCATCACAATGTCTCTTGGAACACGCCCTCCAAAGCACTATGCCTAATTAAAGGAAAAGCATGGTCAGCAGGATGGTGAGGGAAAAAAACTTTAGGTATAGGGTAAAAAAAAAGAAATACAATTCACAGATGTTAATCATCTAGGTCTTGATTTTATTCTAAAACAGAGGTGCACTTCATTTTAAGAGAATGCTTCAGATCTTTCTCCTCAAGTGTAGCAAGAATTAGAAATGGTAAAAACTGGGGGGGGGGATACAAAAATATACCAATGTACCTATTGCTTTTTTAAAAACACAAGAAAGTAAAATTAAACACTAAAAGGAATGACCTAAACCTTTCAACATCCAAGCTTTCACTTCACTGACTACGAAATTGCAACACTCCCTGTTTCAACCGGATGTCATGAGAATGAGCAGCAAATACAGGAAAGTTGGCAGATTTTATAAAATCCCAGTGAGCCCAATCTCGCAAAAGAGCGCCCTCCTTTCCCATTCTCTTCACAGTAAAATTAAAAGCTGTTTACCATTTTGTAGAAATAACTAGTGCTCTGCACAGCATCTAGAATTGAACCAGCAACAGATCACAAGTGCAATATGCTCTCAGAAGTCTGCCTTCTGTAAAACACGTTCTGCACCAAGTGAAGTTTCTGAATTGCCTTAATAAGTAGCTTTGATAGAGCACCTTGCAGCCGTTTAGTTATGGGGTGACAAAGGCATAGGTAATTTTGGCAAGGTTTGTATGAGAGGAAAGGGCTCAAATATCAGCAATTCAGCACAAATGTGAGGTGAAAGCAAATGAGAAAATTAATCAGAACTAACATGGGATGCGTTAACACTTTTTCCTTCTTGTTTTTGACATGAAGGGGAGCTTTGATGAATTATAATTTTATCTATTTTATTTTTCTACTTTATGAAAGGCACCAGTGTGGAACTGTAGGTGCCAAGAACCTTATTGTGATGGCCTTTCAAACACTGTATGATGTGTCTAAGTCTTTCTTGGATCCCCAACTGGCAGAGTATCCAGGCTGTTCCACTACCTCATTGTCCGAGAAATTCACTGTAGAACTCTGCAAGAGTAAGTGGCCAAAAAAAACCACCACAAAACAATAGCACAGACAATTCCCTTTGATTCAGCACCTTTGTCCTTGGTGAGAATTTTTAAATATACACATTTTGGGGGCTATTCATCCTTGGTGTAACACCACTTGTTTAAATGAACTTATGCCCAAGGTGGTGATTGCCTTATGACCATAAGCTGGAAAATTGAAGTTTGCTGAGGCTTTAGCACACAAAGAAGAGACGAACTAATCAGCTCCAGAAAATCCAGGGATGCCTTAGATTACAGTCTCTGTGTTTTTCCTGCGTTTTTGTAATATATTGTTGCATATCAGTTACAAATGTGTGAAAACATTAAAGTTGAGCCAAATACACAATAAGCTAATATCTTGTGTTTTCTGAAAAATGCAAGCTTAATTAGAGTTTAGGTAATTAAAGCTTTCACAGTTATAAAAATACAATACAGCCATTTATGCAAAGCTGCCACTGAGTGAGATTTGAGTAAAATACCATGTAATGTGCATAACATCAAAATTTTGCTTACAATTGAACTGCCTGCAATGCAAGTTCTCTTCCTAAATTTTAGGCTCATGCACCGTAATTCTTTTACCTTATGGATTTAAACTCAGTTGCTTTGTCTTCATTTTAAAATAATTAGTAGTTTCCGTGGGATTTGTGTGTGGCCATGTCCCTCCCACCACTCAACACCTACAAGATGATGCACAAAAGCAGATCCACGATGGGTGTGAATGTATACAGAGCTACACATTAATTACGTTATAGCATACATGGCCAGCACACACAATATGTAATTGTAAACATGAACTCCTGTGGGACAGTTCTGAGAGCATCCAATTCAGGACAAACTGCTGAGAAAAAGGGCACTCACAGCATGGTGGTTCTCCACTTATAAGATACATCAAACCAACCAAAAAGAGAACTTCTGAATCACTACACTGGCTAACAAGAAGTCAGAAAAGCAATTCCCTCAGATACTTCAATTACTTGGTATCACTACCAGAAGCACCATTTATAGGGAAGAGTGACTATTAAAACCAGTCCCCCCAATTAAAGGTTCTTCTGATCCCAAGGAACCAGCCACACACCCTGGTAAATATATTACTCAGATCTTATCTTACCTTGGCTGGAGGAACAAAGCAGTGACAGATGCGCTGCCTGGAGATTTTTTCTGCTGCTCCATTGGCCAGAACCCAGCCAATGGAGCAGCAGGAAGCTGTGCCTGGAAGCCTGAGAGCAGCACGGGGTGCAAAAGCAGACCTGGCCACCAACTTGCCTGTAAAGGACCCACTGCTGCCATGATCATGTCCCTGCTGCTCCACTCCCACCTCATGCCACCCATGTGTGCAATGCACTTGCATCCACTGGAGAGCCATGTGGGGCTGCTGGAGTCCGTCATCAGCCTGAGCACCTTCTTCCTGGCCTTCCTAGTACTGGCGGGCCGGATCCTGGCCAGCCTGGAGAGATATCAGAAAGGTGACTGAGCGGGCTGGTTCCCATACATGCCCGGACCCATTGCCTGGACTCCCTGCACTCCTGGCGAGGTGCAGCTTCCATTCCACACTCGGCCTTTGGGCCGCTAACTTATTCCGTCTCCTGTGTAGAGCAGCGGCTGGCTGCCAAGTTGGAGTGACTTGTATTGGTTACAATGAATAAACCCTGTTACAGACACTAAGGTAAAAAAAGTAGGTGCTGCCCAGACCCTGCACCCCCACCCCCCGCACCGCCCTGTGCAGATACCCTGCACCGCCAGCCTGCTCCTGTCCCCCCGAGCCAGACAACTACCCCAAGCCCACTCCTGCACCCTCCTCCCGGACAAATACCTACCCCCAGCCTGCTCCTGCAGCCTACCTCCCCCCCAGATCCTGCATCCCTATCCCTATCTCACTCACTGGCAGCTCTGTCCCACACACTGGACCCCTCATTTTTGGCCCCACCCCAGAGCCTAAAGGACCCCACAAAATCCACTAACCCTGGAACCCCAGAAGAGTTAATCTGGCCTAAAGCCTTGAACTTCAGTCCTCCCTTCCCTCCCCCGACAGTGCCAGGAGAGTGAAGTGTCTTAGATAGAGCCACCTCAGTTAAGCTTGGGGTTTTTTTGGAGGGGTTTTTTTGTTTCTCACTTGTGTGATTTTTCTGTGGGTCAGTGGGCTTTGACCCAAAAAAGGTTCCCCACCCCTGCCATAAATAAAGACAGTGCTGAAACCTTTTTTGTTGGACATAATATTTTACTTTACTTAAAAACGAAGCCTGGGTAACAAGTCCCCAACTGGGGCCCAGCCCCCATCTGGTCACTGCATCATAACACTCCTACACCCCCCCCCAACACACACACACCAGCCCTTCATACACCCAAACTCAGAGTCCTGCACCCCACATCCACAGTCCCCTGCCATAACACTCCTGCACCCCTACACCCTCCAACCCTGTACCCTAAGCAGTGTTTCCTCTAAGCTGTGAGGCAGCTCAGCTTCACAGGTGATTAATCAGTCCTGCCCAGTCAGAGGTGCTGGCCCCAAGTCAATCATACACCCCAATCCAGACTCCTGCACCCCACATCCCCACCATAAGATTGACAGAAGACAGCCTGAATGTGTGCATGAAGCTGCATTTGACCAGTTATGATGTAAACTTCAAAGAAATGTGCAAAAAGATGCAGCAGCAGAAGTCCCATTGAATAAAGTCTGTGAGTACAATGTTTCATTTCTGCTATTATTAATCATCATGTCAGTGATCAATAATATTGAGTTGTCTATTTCCAGTCATGCAAATGGGCATTCTTATAGGGCTCTTTGTTGACCACGTGTTCTGAATTTGGATGTGGCTTGGCTCTTTGGTTTGAAAAGGTTGCCGAGCCCTGGTCCAGACGCTGGAGCAGCAAAGATGCAAAACAGAGATGTCTCCAGGGCTTTTTATAGCTTCTGCCCAGGGCAGATAGATCCTTTGTTCTCCTTGTGGAAAATCATAGCCCACACAAGAGCCATCACATGGGCAAATTACCTGTCCAGGCGTGACTCAGTTCTTTACATGTAGAAACCATTGCTCAAATGCTAGTGTGAACGTTCCCAGGAAGGCTCACCAGATGTGGACTGTCATCTCCCAAGTTCCACTGTGAACCAAGTACTCCTTGATGGGCCATTCAACTTGAATAGTCCCTTTACAATATGCTAGCCAAATGCTTCATTGGTACCCACTCAGAATTAAACTAATTGAAATACAAGTATATAGTTAATATCTATAAATTCAGACAAGAGATTATACATGCATACAAATAGCATAATCATAGCCAGCAAATCATAACATTTCCATAGACACCTCACTCAACAACCTTTGTCTAAGATTTGCTGCAATTGTATAACAGCGATCTACTTGGTCATATTTTAATCACATCATCACAAATGATGATTGAAATTTGCATTGTAAGTCATTATTATCTGTTATTACTTAGTACTGATACTGAACTTAGAGCTGTACAAATCAGAAGAAGGGAGACAGCCTTTGCCTCAAAGAGTGCACAGATTAAGGGTACGTCAATACTGCATGAGACCCTATGGCTACGTCTACACTGCACAGTTATTTCGGAATAAGCTATTCTGGAATAGTTATTCAGAAATAGCTTATTTTGAAATAGCACGTCTACACTGCAGCGAAGCCTCAAAATGAGTCCGAGGCAGGCTTCCCTAATGTAGACATGCTATCTCGATTTAGATCCCAGGAGAAATAACTTAGAATGGGCCTGGTGAGGGGCTATTTCGAAATAGCAGCAGTGGAGCATCTACACAATAGCTATTTCAGAATAGGTGTTACTCTTCGTAGAATGAGGTTTACAGAAGTTGGAATAAGCTGTCCACTATTTTGAAATTATTTTGAAATAATGGAATTACTCTGTAGACACTCACATAGTTATTTCGGAATAATGGCCATTATTCCAAAATAATGCTGCTGTGTAGACACACCCTATGATTGCAGTGCAGCCATACCCTAAAATGGCAAATAAACACTCTAGTTCAGTAACTTCCCAAGTGCAGGGGGACTCTTGTACCCAACTGGAGTTGTGGTGGCTTCACTGAAAAAGTTGTAAGCTTGGGAATGATGACAGGGCCCACAAGGCTGGCACTGGCACTTGGTTCCTATGCAATTTCTCAGAGAAATTGCATAGGAACCAAGAAGAATCATTCTGACTTGGATGATCAGGAACTGACAAAACAGCCACAAAATCTCTCCAAAACAAAACAGGTACTAGGTCTCATTCTCTAGCACAGTGATTTTCAATCAGGAGTATGGGTATCCCAGCAGGTCCTGCAGGAGCATATCAGCCCCTGTAGATATGGATACTAGATATTTGCCTAGTTTTACCACAGGCTACGTAAAAAGCATTAGAAATGTCTGTACAAACTAAAATTTCATACAGGCAATGACTTGTTTATACTGCTCGATGTACTACACACTGAAATACATGTACATTATTTATATTCACATTTATTTATTTTTATAATTATATGGTAAAAATTAGAGTCAGCAACTGTTCAGTAATTGTGTGCTCTGACACTTTTGTACGTTTGTCCAATTTTGTAAGCAGGTAGTTTGTAAGTGAGGTGAAATTTGGGGATACACAAGAAAAATCAGACTCTCGATAGGAGTACAGTAGACTGGCCAGGTGTGGGAGCTATGACTCTAGCCTGTGCACAGCCCCTTTGTTCCACTCATGACTAAAGGGGGGGGCTTTAAGCTAGATGCTACTAGCCTGCAGAGAATTCTCCTGGAGTAGGGAAGCCACATGCTCGTGCACCTGTACTGCTGCTGGAGCTTGTCTCTGTGGCACAGGGCACATGTTGAAGGGCAAGAGGACGTGTCCCTGCAGAAGGAAGCACAGCAGATTTCTACTCTACTGTCCCAAGTCGTGTCATTTTCAGATGCCTGGCTGTGTGTTACTGGGCACCAAGAATGACCCTCCAAATCCAGGTGCACCCATCCTTCTTTCCAGCATGGAACAGAGATCTGTCACAAGAAAGAATCTGCCTCTTCATTGTCACTGAAAACGGTTAAGGACTCTGGCAGATTGACTTGCAGACCTAGGTATACGCCGACCACACATCCTGGATTTTCCAGAACAGTCCAAATTTAAATACTCTGTCCCCATTTCCCCATCAAGTAGTTAGATGTCCTGGAAAGCCCAGCCAGATCTGGCTTGCAGGGAAGAAGCAAGCTAGAAATGGCTTCATGCACTGCCATTTCCCTTCCTTCAGCTGAGATAGCCACACACAGGAATGCACCCTAGTGTGATGCAGCAGCAATGCCCCCCCCCCCAGACCTCAGCACCTTGGAGTAGCCACTTCAGCCCCGGCAGGGGCTACATGGAGCCCAGCTGGGGTGCTGCAGGGTGGGGCGCACTCAGTCCCTTATATTTTTGAAGGGAGACTAAATGTTAACTGGATCTTCTAGGGTAATGTCAACAGATTAAGTTAGGATTGGGCCCAATACAAAGTTTAAATTGGATCAGGCCCTTTGTAAGCAGGTTGGGAAGTAGTCTCATTTGGCAATTATTATTAGGTATTATTCACATAATATTGGCATTGCCATTATGGTACTGACACATACATTTCTCAGTAGTATTACATATAAAATAGCCCAGCCCTATTGACTTCCATGGGAAATGTACCTTTCCAGCAGTGGTGAGGAGGGTTACCGACAACCGGTTAATGTTAGGGCACACTGGGGCTGCCACTGGCTCCCAGCCTGCTCCGGAGCAGCCCCTATGCACAGCAAGCTGGACTCCTCACAGAGAGAGGCTGCTCTGGACACTGGCACAGTCCCTGCCAGCTGGGACCCCAGGTTCCCCACAAACAGGGGCTGCTCTGGACATAAGCAACTCCTGTCTGCAGCAGGCCTTCTGTGGGGCTGGAGCAGCTCCCTGCCCACAGCAGGTGGGGAGCTGCTCCAGCCCCCTCTGATTACCAGGTAATTGGAACCAGTAAGCATCATCCATTAAGAGGACTATGGAAGTTGTCCCATGAAATTGTGGGACAGTTCTGGATGATTCCCAGGCCCTGAGTCAAATGGGACTGCATCTACACTGCAAAGTACTAGGTCTTCGATCCTTGACCTCATCTTGAATCGAGGTTGGACCCCTAGTGCTGCAGTGTCATGGGACCCGAGGTCTGGGGTCAGGGTTAATGCAATTGCAGTATAGGTGCATGGGGGCGCCTATGGGGCACAAACCCATCCCTGTTGGTAGAGGATGATGGGAGGAGTTCTTAGAGGGGTCACATAACACATTTTACTTCCTGTCATGTGTCCATCTTGATCCCAGAAGTACTACCCCCAGGGGTGGGACTTCTGGGGTCAGAGGTGTGGCTAACAGGGGATATGGGGTGTGGCTAATGTGTTCCCATTTTTGGTTTATAAAATATGGTCACTGTATCCATGTAGTAAAAGAACATCATTTTATGTAGTAAAAGAACATCACCATGACTGTGCCCATTGTAGTACCTTTAACATGACAGAGCTTTCAGAAACTTCAACTGATCTAGAGCTATTGGAGGGTGTCAATGAGTCAAAAAACATTCTAAGTGTCTGTGATTACATTAGTGGACCATTAATTGATAGAAAGCCTTCTGTACAACACTCCAGTAGGTGAACTGATATGTTTTTTAAAAATCAGAAAAGAGCCTGTGAAACTTTAAGCTGAGTTTAAGGTTCTTCAGGCAATAGGTTAAGGCAATGTCTGTTTATTAAAAAAAAAAAAAGATTGAATCTGTTTATTTTTTTTATAGGGAAACTGGAATTTCCATGTGAAAAACTGAGATCCTTGTCCCAGAGAGGAAGTTAGTGAATAAGTGATTCATCCCTAGTGAGTATAACTGAGATGTTGATAAAAAGTTGTGGTTAAATGGAGCTAGGATAAACAGTACTGTATTGTACACTCCCTGAGTGTTACAACTGTTGAAGGAGAGGGGATTTCACACATGACTCATTGTTTGGTTTCTAGATTTCTGGACAGTGAACACTGAGATCTTAACAGAAGCAGTCAGTAATAGGACTGGTTTCAGTTTTACAGCTCTCACTAAGTGCTATTACACTGTCTTTATTGACAAAAATTGCCAAGGCTGTGCAGAGGGACAAGAGGTATGAAAACATCCCATTAGTTCAAACGAGTTCAGCAAGAGAAACTAGCTTCCCAGAGGGAATGCCTTTCTCCTAAAGAGCAGAGAGGAAAATCTTAATACCTGGTCTACTAATTACCTGGGAGGAAAGTTGGTAGTAATTTAAAACTGGCTTCAAAAATTATTGTAGATAATTGGGCTTTTAAAAAATTACTAACAGATAATTTTGTTCTATTTTTAAATCCTTCGACTCTTTCTTCAGTGGGGAAAAAAATCCAACCTGGAAATGTCCTTCATTTGTATTTGCATACTATCTTACCTGCTCTTTTGTTGATAAATTGAAAGCTGTATTTGCAAAAAACTAATGATAATATACAGCTGGATGGGCAGATTGCAAAAAGCAAAGAGCTCAGCAACTATCTACTGTAAGAGATTTCTAACTGTCTTTACATCAACAAGTGTTTTTTAAAAATGTCATGCAGATTTTAATTGCCATTAATAAAGCCATCTAGGTCTTAATCCCATCACTGTGGTGTTGCAAGTTAATGATATATTAGCCAACACGGTATATCATGAACTCAGAGAAGGGTCGCAAATAACACACCACCGCAAGCCAGGGGTGGGGAGGGGCAGGGCTGTCAATCAACAAGCCAAATGAATGGCCACTGAGTTTCTGGTAAACTTCCTTTCACACCTATGAATTCTGTCAATCATCATCCATTATCAGCAGTTCTCTCAATAGCTACATGGCATCTATACATTGATTGGACTGCCAGATCTCAATAGCAGAGGTCAATGACTCTGAACTATTGTTTTTAGTGGTTAAACAAATCCTTGGAGAATTATTGATCCTGTCCTTTTGGATATTCTCATAGGACCATAAAATATAAAAGACTATTTGTTTGATTTGGCTGCAAATGACCCAAAAGGATGTATAAGGAAAAATTAGATCTACAAGTTACACATTAACTACTGGAAGACATACCCGGTGTTATCTGGGTCCTTCGGGGCCGGGCACTGGCAGTGTGGGGTATGTGTACAGGAGTCAGGGTGGAGGCATTGAGGAGGGACTAAGGGCAGCGGGCTGAAGATATCAGGGGTGAGAGTAAGGAGTGGGGGGTGAGGAGGGCATCATGGAGGGGGGGTCCCATCCAGGGGGGCTCACTCCCCTCACCATCCAGCAGGGGCCATTGCAACCCCTTCTCTTCCCCTCCCTCCCATCTGTCAGGGGCCTTTTCTTCCCCCCCCTCCCCCTTCCCTCTCTGGCACTGCAGCCAAGGCCTGGGGGTACTGTTTGAGTCAGGGAGAATACTTACCCAGTGGCATGGCAGGCAAGATGGCAAGCTCCAGTCCCAGCTCGGCATTCTCTTTGTGGTGCAGCTGCTCCCTGTGCTCACTGCCCCAGTGGCCACTGTGAGTATTGTGTCCCTCCTCTCTGCCCCCTCCCTTTCCATGTTATGGAAAAACAGTTCCATTCTAGCAGCTTCCCATTTTCCTGATACAACCAAACCCTGACCTTGCAGTGATATACAGAGTTAGGCTAAGAGGAAGCTGCATACCAAATGTGGTGGCCCAAGCTCTTGCCATTTAGGAGGAGTTCTTGAACAAATGTATTTGTAAACAGATAGACCGACACACCCTATAATATAGAGAGAGATAAGGAACAACACTGTTGTTGATGAATTAGGCAAAAGATACACAAAGATTGGATTTGTAGCCCAATTTTGTACTACAGAACCTCGCACCAGGACACCCCAGAACAGATGTGAGTCCTCTGGACAACTATTGTCATACAATCTGGGTCTAAACTTCCACAAAGATCAAGAGTGCTTTGATCTGGAGTTGTGATTCAGACCCATCCCATACACTGGCTGGCTAGCATGAGGATGATCCAAGAAGCAAGACCATGAGGCCATCTTCCTTACCTGACTGACGATGTAGAACTGAAGTGCAGAACAGTGGCTCTATTGAATCATTTTCTCACATGAATTAATACACATTTGTAAATTTTCCCACCTTTCCATAGCTCTGTACAGTGTTTAGTGTCTAGCCATCACAAGTGAAGACAAAGTCACCATCCTAATCTCACTGACATCTGTGTAAAGCAAGAATCACATAAATTAATGGAATCACACCAATGTAAAGTGTATAGCCTTATCTGCCCCAGGATTTTAGCTCTGGCACAAACCCAGAGAATAGACATGGTTTTCACTTGTGCAGCATGATTTTACATTACAACAGGATGATACTGTCTTTCTGGGCTCTTAACCATCACCACTGGTACCCTGTGGTATCTGACTTACCAGAGTGAAGATTTTTATGAAGTTCCATTTGCCACAGATGTTTTGAGAAAATACAGGCAATCTGCATGGGTGCCATATACCATGCTTTCAAATGCTGGAATAAGCTGCACCAGTACAAATCATGTTTCATTGTTGTAATCCACATCTATATTTGCCCTGCTATACCTGCACCCTACAATTCCAATGTAGACAAGGGGTTTGATGTAAATATAATGTGGTGGGGTAGGCTGGTCCAGCAAACCTACAATTTCCTAAATGGGTATCTGCAGCCAGTGGAACTCTGCATCACAAAGAGTTTGGAAAAGAAGAATTCAGATTTCTGAAAAATGGCAAGGTTTCAGGAATCACTTTCATATTCTGCAGAGCAGAACTCTTTCAATGTTTTCCATGAAAAAAATGAGAGACACTCACAGCCCAGCAGAGGCTGGTTCAGAATAGAGACATTAACCTGGGGTGTTAAATGTTGGTTAACTGAACAGTCAAGCGACCAAGGAGCTTGCGAACAGGTGAGTGCTAACAGGGAGTTTAGAGAGGGAGCTGGGAAGGGGTGAGGTTCTCTTGCCTTTCTTTTTAAATCCTTTCTCCAGGACAGCAGGGATGGATGGTGATAGGTCTGCTGTTGTTACCTGCACAGCGTGTGCCATGTTTGTCTTCCTCCCGGAAGAAAGAACGGATTTCATCTGCACTAAGTCCAAGCTGGTCGCCATTTTGGAAGAAAAAATTAGAGGACTGGAGGCCCAAGTGTCGACCCTACGCTCAGTCAGAGAGGATGAAGACTTCCTCAATAGAAGGCAGCGGTTTATCCTGCAAGCACGGCAGGTGGAAGAGCCAGAGAGGGCAGTTCGGGACCAGGAAGAGAACTGGCAGCATGTAATTTCTAGAAGGGGAAAAAGGCCAGCACGGGAATCCCTCAATGCTATAGAGGTAAGTAATCACTTTCAGGCTCTCTCCATAGGCTCTGCAGTGGTGAATGCTTTGGAAGAGACCTCACAAGGAAGAAACCGCAAGGGAACACCATCTACTGGAAGGCATGGAATGCGTAGTTCTAGGGATGGGGGTTCCATGAGCACCACCCCCAAAAGAAGACGACGGGTGGTGGTGGTTGGGGACTCCCTCCTAAGAGGGACTGAGCCATTCATCTGCCGTCCAGACCTGGAATCTCGAGAGATGTGCTGCTTACCGGGAGCTCGAATTCAGGATGTGACTGAGAGGCTTACCAAACTGATCAAACCTTCGGATCACTACCCCTTCCTGTTTCTCCATGTGGGAACTAACGATGCGACCAAGAATGACCTTGCGTGGGTTACTGCGGATTATGTAGCGCTGGGAAGAAGGATCCAAGAATTCAGAGTGCAAGTGGTGTTCTCGTCCATCCTCCCTGTAGAAAGGAAAGGACTGGGCAGGGATCGTCGAATTGAGGAAGTAAATGCGTGGTTGCGCAGGTGGTGTCGCAGAGAGGGCTTCGGTTTCTTCAACCATGGGACTCTGTTCTGGGCACAAGGATTGTTAGGAAGGGATGGGATCCACCTAACCAAGAGAGGAAGGAGCATCTTCGCGGGCAGGCTTGCAAACCTAGTGAGGAGGGCTTTAAACTAGGTTCGTTGGGGGACTCCCTGAGGGGAGTGGGAAAGTTGGATACCGGAAAGAAATGCAAAGAGGAACGAGCAACAAAGGAGGACCCCTGATTCGAATGGAGAAGATGGGGCGATCAACTGGTTATCTGAGATGTTTGTACACTAATGCGAGAAGCTTGGGCAACAAACAGGGAGAACTGGAGGCCCTGGCTCAGTCCAAGAAATATGATTTAATTGGGATAACAGAGACTTGGTGGGATGACTCGCATGACTGGAGCGCTGTCATGGAAGGGGATAGACTGTTGAGGAAGAACAGGCAGGGGAGAAAAAGAGGAGGAGTTGCACTATATGTAAGAGAGCACTATGATTGCTCTGAACTCCAGTATACAGAGGGAGAAAAACCTGTTAAGACTCTATGGGTCAAGTTTAGAGGTACAAACAACAGCAGTGATGTTGTGGTTGGTGTCTACTTAGGGCCACAGAATCAGGTGGATGAGGGAGATGAGGCTTTCTTCGGTCAACTTCCAGATTGCAGGCCCTGGTTCTCGTGGGGGACTTGAATCACCCTGACATCTGTTGGGAAACCAATACGGCAATATACAGGCAATCCAGGAAGCTTTGGAGAATGTTGGGGATAACTTCTTGGTTCAAGTAAGTACTGAAGGATCCAACCAGGGGCCGTGTGCAGCTTGACCTTCTGCTCACAAACAGGGAGGAACTAATAGAGGAAGCAGAGGTGGGTGACAACCTGGGAAGCAGTGATCATGAGATGATAGATTTCAGGATCCTGACCAAAGGAAGAAAAGAGAGTAGTAAAATACACACCTTGGATTTTAGAAAAGCAGATTTTGACTCCCTCAGAGACCTGATGGGCAGAATCCCCTGGGATGCTAACATGAAGGGGAAAGGAGTCCAGTAGAGCTGGCAGGATTTTCACGAAGCCTTATTGAAGGCACAGAAAGAAACCATCCCGATGCGTAGCAAGAGAGGCAAACATGGTAGGAGACCGAATTGGCTTACGGGGGAAATCCTTGGTGAACTTAAGCACAAAAAGGAAGCTTACAAAAAGTGGAAACTTGGACAAATGACCAGGGAGGGGTTTAAATGTATAGCTCGAGAATGCCGGGGGGTTATCAGGAAGGCGAAAGCTGTGTGAAGAAGAACTTTTTTTTATTAGTTTTAAACCTGCTACCCATTAACTTCATTTGGTGTCCTCTAGTTCTTCTATTATGGGAACTAATAAATAACTTTTCTTTATTCGCCCTCTCCACACCACTCATGATTTTATATACCTCTATCATATCCCCCCTCAGTCTCCTCTTTTCTAATGTGAAAAGTCCCAGTCGTTTTAACCTCTCTTCATATGGGACCCGTTCCAAACCCCTAATCATTTTAGTTGCCCTTTTCTGAACCCTTTCCAAGGCCAAAATATCTTTTTTGAGGTGAGGAGACCACATCTGTACACAGTATTCAAGATGTGGGCGTACCATAGTTTTATACAGGGGCAGTAAGATATTCTGGGTCTTATTTTCTATCCCTTTCTTAATAATTCCTAGCATCCTATTTGCCTTTTTGACCGCCGCTGCACACTATGTGGAAGTTTTCAGGGAACTATCCACAATAACTCCAAGATCTCTTTCCTGATTTGTCGTAGCCAAATTAGTCCCCATCACACTGTACATATAGTTGGGGTTATTTTTCCCGATGTGCATTACTTTACACTTATCCACATTAAATTTCATTTGCCATTTTGTTGCCCAATCATTCAGTTTGGTGAGATCTTCTTGGAGTCCCTCACAGTCTGCTTCTGTCTTGACTATCCTAAACAGTTTGGTATCATCCGCAAACTTTACCACCTCACTGCTTACCCCTTTCTCCAGATCATTTATGAATAAATTGAACAGGATTGGTCCCAAGACTGACCCTTGGGGGACACCACTAGTTATCCCTCTCCATTCTGAAAATTTACCATTTATTCCTACCCTTTGTTTCCTGTCTTTTAACCAGTTCTCAATCCATGAAAGGACCTTCCCTCTTATCCCATGACCATGTAATTTACACAAGAGCCTTTGGTGAGGGACCTTGTCAAAGGCTTTCTGAAAATCTAAGTATACTATATCTACTGGATCCCCCTTGTCTGCATGTTTGTTAACCCCTTCAAAGAACTCTAATAGATTAGTAAGACATGATTTCCCTTTATAGAAACCATGTTGACTTTTGCCCAACAAATTATGTTTTTCTACGTGCCTCACAATTTTATTCTTTACTATTGTTTCGACTAATTTGCCCGGTACTGAAGTTAGACTTACTGGTCTGTAATTGCCAGGATCGCCTCTAGAGCCCTTTTAAAATATTGGTGTCACTTTAGCTACCTGCCAATCATTAGGTACAAAAGCCGATTTAAAGGATAGGTTACAAACCACAGATAATAGTTCAGCAATTTCCCATTTGAGTTCTTTCAGAACCCTTGGATGAATGCCATCCGGTCCCGGAGATTTGTTGACATTAAGTTTTTCTATTTGTTCCAAAATCTCTTCTAATGACACTTCAATCTGGGACAGTTCCTCAGATTCATCACCCACAAAGGACGGTGCAGATTTAGGAATCTCCCTAACGTCCTCAGCCGCGAAGACTGAAGCAAAGAAATCATTTAGTTTCTCCGCAATGGCTTTATCGTCCTTGATTGCTCCTTTTATATCTCGATCGTCTAGGGGACCCACAGGTTTTTTAGCAGGCTTCCTGCTTCTAATGTACTTAAAAAACATTTTGTTATTTCTTTTTGAGTTTTTGGCTAGCTGTTCCTCAAAATCTTTTTTTGCTTTTCTTATTACATTTTTACACTTGATTTGACAGTGTTTATGTTCCTTTCTATTTATCTCACTAGGATTGGACTTCCATTTCTTGAAAGATGCCTTTTTGTCCCTCACTGCTTCTTTTTCATGGTGGTTAAGCCACGATGACTCTTTTTTAAGTTTCTTACAATGTTTTTAATTTGGGGTACACATTTAAGTTGGGCCTCTATTGTGGTGTCTTTAAAAAGTTTCCATGCAGCTTGCAGGGATTTGGCTCTAGTCACTGTGCCTTTTAATTTCTGTTTAACTAACCTCCTCATTTTTGTGTAATTCCCCTTTTTGAAATTAAATGCCAGAGTTCTGGACTGCTGAGGTGTTCTTCCCACCACGGGAATGTTAAATGTTATTATATTATGGTCACTATTCCCAAGCAGTCCTGTAACGGATATCTCCTGGACCTGATCCTGTGCTCCACTCAGGACTAAATCGAAAATTGCCTCTCCTCTTGTGGGTTCCTGTACCAGCTGCTCCAAGAAGCAGTCATTTAAGCCATTGAGAAATTTTCTCTCTGCTTCTCTTCCTGAGGTGACATGTATCCAGTCAATATGGGGATAATTAAAATCCTCTATTATTATAGAGTTCTTTATTTTGGTAGCCTCTCTAATCTCCCTCAGCATTTCAATGTCAGTATCGCTGTCCTGGTCAGGTGGTCGATAATATATCCCTACTGCTAAATTCTTATTATTGGAGCATGGAATTACTATCCATAGCGATTCTATTGAACATGTTGATTCATTTAATATTTTTATTTCATTTGATTCTACATTATCTTTCACATACAGTGCCACTCCACCACCCACACAGCCTGATCTATCCTTCCGATATATTTTATATCTCGGTATGATTGTGTCCCACAGATTTTCCTCATTCCACCAGGTTTCAGTGATGCCTATTATGTCAATCTCCTCCTTTAATACAAGGTACTCTAGTTCACCCATCTTATTAGTCAGACTCCTAGCATTTGTGTAGAAGCACTTTAAAAATTTGCCACTGCTTATTTGTCTGCCCTTCCCTGATGCATTGGATTCCTTTATATGTGGTTGTTTGTCTGCTCTGGCCCATGGTTTGTCCTCTCCCCTCCTCTCTTTCTGACTACAGCTTAGAGAATCTCTATCAGTGGATTCTCCTCTAAGAGAAGTCTCCGTCCGATTTATGTGCATCTCCGCACCAATCAGCTTTCCCCCATCTCTTAGTTTAAAAACTGCTCTACGGCCTTTTTAATGTTTAGTGCCAGCAGTCTGGTTCCACCCTGGTCTAGGTGGAGCCCATCCTTCCTGTATAGGCCGCCCCTCTCCCAAAAGTGTCCCCAGTTCCTAATAAATCTAAACCCCTCTTCCCTACACCATCGTCTCATCCATGCATTGAGACTCTGAAGGTCTGCCTGCCTACCTGGCCCTGCGCGTGGAGCTGGAAGCATTTCCGAGAATGCCACCATAGAGGTCCTGGATTTCAGTCTCTTTCCTAGCAACCTAAATTTGGCCTCCAGGACATCTCTCCTACCCTTCCCTACGTCATTGGTACCTACATGTACCATGACCACCAGCTCCTCCCCAGCACTGCACATAAGTCTATCTAGATGCCTTGAGAGATCCGCAACCTTCGCACCAGGCAGGCAAGTGACCATACAGTTCTCCTGGTCATCACAAACCCAACTATCTATGTTTCTAATGATCGAATCACCCACTACTAACACCTGCCTCTTCCTAACAACTGGCGTTCCCTCCCCCTCAGAGGTATTCTCAGTGCAAGAGGATACCGCAGCATACTCTGGAAGGAGGGTCCCAACTATGGGATGGTTTCCCTCTGTTCCATTGAATGCTCTGTTCCCTTGAGACTTTCATCCTTTTTAAGAGCACTGGGGCTCTCAGACTGGAGGTGGGACAGTACTATAGTGTCCCGGAAAGTCTCATCAACATAGCTCTCTAACTCCCTTAGCTCCTCCAGTTCAGCCACCTTGGCCTCCATAGCCTGAACTCGATCTCTGATGGTCAGGAGCTCCTTGCAACGGGTGCACAAATACGCCACCCGCCCACAGGGCAGGTAATCATACATGTTACACTCAACGCAATAAACAGGATAGCCCCCACTCTCCTGCTGGGCTTCTGTCTCCATTTTTCTTATGAATAAGTTTAAGTATAAACTGGGCTTCTTATTAAATGTCTGGAATATAGATTATTATAAAAGTTATGCTTAAAGAAGGTCAGAAGTCACTAGCGCCCTCTAAGCTCCCCCTCTAAACTCCCTCTCCAAACTCCCTGTTAGCTGCTCCCTGGTCACTGATTCACAGCTTATAAAGCCCTGGTAGCCCCTCCCCCTGACTGAGGCTCAGCCAATTATCAGAGGCTTTTAGATTTCAAACCTTTTAGAAGCTCCTTCAAACAAAAAAACCAAACAAACAGACAAACACAAGCTCAGCACACAGCAAGGAACCCCCACACACACAAACACACACTACAGACAGCCACTTACCACAAGGGTCCCATATTTACTCCTCCTTTACCTGGAGAACTCCCTCTCCAAACTCCCTGTTAGCTGCTCCTGTTGGCAAGCACATACGCCACTCGCCCACAGGGCAGGTAATCATACATGTTTACTGGATGACTGGAAAAAGGCAAATGTAGTGCCCATCTTCAAAAAAGGGAAGAAGGAAGATCCAGGGAACTATAGGCCAGTCTGTCTTACCTTGGCTCCTGGAAAAATCATGGAAGGGATCCTTAAGGAATCTATTTTGAGGCACTTGGAAGAGAGGAAAGTGATTAGGAATAGTCAGCATGCATTCACAAAGGGCAAGTCGTGCCTGACCAATCTGATTAGCTTCTATGATGACGTAACCAGCTCTGTGGACATGGGAAAGTCAGTGGATGTGATATACCTTGACTTTAGCAAGGCTTTTGATACGGTCTCCCACAATATTCTTGCCAGCAAGTTAAGGGAATGTGGATTGGATAAATGGACAGTAAGATGGATAGAAAGCTGGCTAGAAGGCTGGGCCCAGTGGGTAGTGATCAACGGCTCGATGTCAGGATGACGGTCGGTTTCTAGCGGAGTACCCCAAGGTTCCGTTCTAGGACCGGTTTTGTTCAATATCTTTATTAATGACCTGGATGAGGGGATGGATTGCACCCTCAGCAAGTTTGCAGATGACACTAAGCTAGGGGGAGAGGTAGATATGCTTGAGGGCAGGGATAGGGTCCAGAGTGACTTAGACAAATTGGAGGATTGGGCCACATGAAATCTGATGAGGTTCAACAAGGACAAGTGCAGAGTCCTGCACTTGGGACGGAAGAATCCCAAGCATTGTTACAGGCTGGGGACCAACCAGCTAAGTAGTAGTTCTGCAGAAAAGGACCTGGGGGTTACAGTGGATGAGAAGCTGGGTATGAGTCAACAGTGTGCCCTTGTAGCCAAGAAGGCTAATGGCATATTAGATTGCATTAAGAGGAGCATTGCCAGCAGATCCAGAGATGTCATTATTCCCCTTTATTCAGCTCTGGTGAGGCCACATCTGGAGTACTGTGTCCAGTTCTGGACCTCCCACTATAAAAAGGATGTGGACGCATTGGGGAGGGTCCACCGGAGGGCAACCAAACTGATTAGGGGGCTGGAGCATATGACCTATGAGGAGAGGCTGAGGGAGTTGGGTCTGTTTAGTCTGCAGAAGCAAAGAGTGAGGGGGGATTTGATAGCAGTTTTCAACTTCCTGAAGGGAGGTTCCAAAGAGGCTGAGAAAGGCTGTTCTCAGTAGTGACAGATGGCAGAACAAGGAGCAATGGTCTCAAGTTGCGGTGGGAGAGGTCCAGGTTGGATATTAGGAAAAACTATTTCACTAGGAGGGTGGTGAAGCACTGGAATGGGTTACCTAGGGAAGTAGTGGAGTCTCCATCCCTAGAGGTGTTTAAGTCTCGGCTTGACAAAGCCCTGGCTGGGTTTATTTAGTTGGGATTGGTCCTGCCTAGAGCAGGGGGCTGGACTTGATGACCTTCTGAGGTCTCTTCCAGCTCTATGGTTCTATGATTCTATGATTCAAGTAACCTCATGAATTCTTATTGGTTAGTCAACTGTTCTATAGTCCGAAGGGGTGGGGCTGGCAGCCAGGGAGCCCCGTTACCCTGCGCTGCTGTGTCTCTCTCAGAGGCAGTAGCACAGAGTGCCAGGTGGGAGCTGGTATGCGAGGGGAGTCAGTTTAAAAACTAGCTCCCCTCATGGACCTGGCTGCCTGCCACACCGCGTTGCAGCCTCTGATACAGAGGCAGCAGCATGGGGTGGTAGCAGTCCTTGTCCAGGGCTGGAGTCTGAGCTCTCAGACTCAGTGCAAGCCAGGACTGAGCCGGGCTACCTGCCTGTCCAGCTCCTAATACACATTAAATGCAGAGCCACAGCAAGGGTAAGTCCCAGACCCAGCACAAGCTGGAACTGAGCCAAGCTGCTGGCCAGCCTGCTAAAAAATTTACTGGCAAGGGGAATGACTGTAGTCTATAGCATTAACCTATAAACTTTTGCTTACCAATTAATCGATTAATCGACTAAACTATTATATCCCTAGCAGGTCCAGCCCGAGCTATTTTGCCGCTGCGGGCCCCAGGCGCACGGCACCACCCCCAGGGCGCACAGCCCCACCTCCGGGCATACGGCGCATGCGCAGGCCCACCCCCGGGACGTGTGGCCCCGCCTCCAGGCGCATGCGCAGGCCCACCCCCGGGATGTGTGGCCCCGCCTCCGGGCGCACGCGCAGGCCCACCCCCGGAGCACGTGGGCGGACACACGACGCATGCTCTGCCCAGTCGGCCCAGCCACCGCCAATGGCGCGCAGCCCGGGACCGCCCGGGGCGGGCTGCGCCTGGCCGTGCAGGGCCCTGTGGCCGCGGGGAAAAGGGCGCTGCTGGCCGGTGCTGCAGGGGTTAACACGGCCCCCGCCCCAGGTGGCCGCTGCAGCCCGCCGGGAGCCGGGCGCCCCCCGTAGGTTGGCGCCCTGGGCAGCTGCCCGGCTAGCCCACCCCTTAGTCCGGCCCTGATCCCTAGGGTCTACCCCAGCCCAGGTGCATGCCATAACCACTGGCCTACAGCTGTAGAACCAATCAGCTTCTCTCAATCTGTTTGGAACCATTAAACTTTGGATAAAAGTAAATGGCCATTAGGGCAGAAAAAATATATTTGTTAGCCTGGAGGGGGCATTCATACTCCAGTTTGCCTGATTCTCTCTCTGGCTCAGTGGCTGCGTCTAGATTGGCATGATTTTCTGGAAATGCTTTTAACGGAAAAGTTTTCCGTTAAAAGCATTTTCGGAACAGAGCGTCTAGATTGGCATGGACGCTTTTCCGCAAAAGCACTTTTTGCGGAAAAGCGTCCCTGGCCAATCTAGACGCGCTTTTGCACAAGAAAGCCCCGATCGCCATTTTAGCCATCGGGGCTTTTTTGCGCAAAACAATTCTGGGTTGTCTACACTGGCCCTCTTGCGCAAAAGCACGGGAGCAGCATAGTATTTGCGCAAGAACACTGACGATCATACATGAGATCGTCAGTGTTCTTACGGAAATTCAAGCGGCCAGTGTAGACCGCTGGCAAGTTTTTCCGAAAAAGCGGCTGATTTTCCAGAAAAACTGGCCAGTCTAGACACAGCCACTGAGTTTTTGACAGGACCCTGCTCAGGCTGATACATTCCAAGAGCATGCCGTAACCACTGGGCTGTTGGCTCTCCTCTCCCAGACCACTGACCCCAAAACTTGGCAGTTTCCAGAAATCAGCATTTTCACATGAAAAGGGTTTTGTTGGAAAATTCCCCACTAGTTTTAATCACAGCCTTATCCTGCAGTGGGATGAGTTGGGCATTGGCAGAATACACACAAGAGCCATCGCCGAGCAAAAGAATGGTGATGTTGTGAAGCAAACCTAACAATACCAAAGCCTGTTCCTCTGGACAAATGGAACCAAAACCCACAAAAGGAACTGGAGCCAGAAGGCACGGATTAAAGTTTGGCCATAGACAACCTGCACAACTTGGACAAGTTACTTCAGTTGTTTGTGCTTCAGTTTCCCCACCTATAACACGAAATAGTAAATCACTCACAAGCCATTTTGAGACTTAATTCATTCTTCTTTCAAATGTCATGTTCAATGCTATATTTCTTCATCAAAGTTGGACGTCCAAGCTCTCCAGCCAGTGAACAGCGTCGCTGGTTAGATTGCGGATATCCTCCAATGAGCCAGTGAATTTTCATGTTGGGCATTCCACAACAATGTGATTCATAGTTTGTGGACTGCCACAATCACAAAGTGGAGATGGCAACAAATTCCACTTATGCAGTAGATAACTGCACCTGCCCTGACCATTCCTAAGTCAGTTTAGGACACACCGCAGTCTCCAGGGAAGATTGAAGCCTTTCTGCTCAATGGTGGGATCCAACACAAGATGTTTGTTTGGGACGTCTACTTGCTGCCATTCAGCTCTCCATAGTTCCTTGCAATTGGCAGTGACTTCCTTCCCTCACTGCCAGGGAGGCTTACGGGACTTTAGACACGATGTTGGTGGCTGATCAAGGTATTTCTGGATGGGAAGAGGTTGGTTGCTGTGGTTGATATGTTGGTATAGCCCAGTGGTCACCAACCAGTGATCGGGTTCTACCAGTAGATCTTGGAGCCTCTGACAGGTGATCATGACTGGTTTGGTGAGGAAGCTATCAAGTACTGGCACTTCAGTTGCCCCTCCCCCCACTATCATGCTGCTCCTGCCCTCTGCCTTGGAGCTGCCCCTTGGGAGCCTCCTGCTTGCTGTGCAGGGTGTGGGAGGGAGAAGAAGAGGGGCTGATGTCAGGGTGTCTCTCCTCCCCCCCACTCCTGTACCCTATCTCCACAGAGAGAAGGGGATAGAGGAAACTTGGCAATGCAAATCTCTGTCACTTACACACAGTGTGTCTCTGTCACTCTCACAAACACACACTGTCCTTCCCTCTCATCTCCTGACCCCAACATATACATGGGGGGTTGTTGCCGCTACTGTTACTGCTTGCAAAGTGGGTTATTTTTAGTTTTTGACTGGACTGTGCATTTCATAACTTTCATTAAATTTAATTCTTTGCGTACTAAAATGCCTAACTGGTCATGTCTGGAGTAATTATCCCTATTGTTGGTTGTGCTCCTGGAGGTGGCTGACATGTCTCTGGAGCCTGCTGAGATGGTCAGAGCAGGGGTTCTCCACATACTGTCCTTGCCAGCAGACACCATTCCTGCAGCTCCCATTGATCAATGATGGAGAACCATGGCCAGTGGGGTCAGTGCCTGTGGATGAGGGACAGTACCTGGAGCCATTGCTGTACATGCCAGCTGCTTTTGGGGGTAAGGTGGGGCTGCCTTGACTCTACTGCTCCATCCCTGGGGCAGCTGTCCAGTTGTTCCCAGGGTAAGCAGGACTTGAGCCCACCATGCTGTGCTTCCCCAGGGAACTGTCCTATACCCTAGTCCACTCCAGAGCCCACCCCATGACCCTACCTTCAGAGGGTCCCTTATCCTGTGTCTGGTCACCCCCAGGGTGGGCGGAGGGGGTGGCTTGAAGGCAGGGAGGTGGAGTGGGATCTCCAGTGAACTTGGGGATGGGCATCAGCCTCTGGAGCACAGGGTGGTGGGCTCAATTTCCCCGCCCCCTCACCCACTCAGGCGATGGCTGGGTTGCCAAAGGGATGTACCTGGCACCTGTATTAGGAAGGCAGGATAAGGGAGCTACTGAAGGTAAGGTGCTGGAGTGGCTTAGGAGCTAGGGCATTTACCTAGGGAATCACATGGTGGCAGATTCAAGACCAGTCCCCCCTCAACCAGCCTGCCCCCACCCACCCCAAAAGCAACTAGACACAGGAAAAAGGAGCCCCCTGAAGGCAGGGTGGGCACTTGAGTGGGCTAGAAGATACAGCACCTGCCTGAGGAGGACAGGGTTGTGGGCTGGAGTCTCTGCCCAGCAGCCCAAGCCCTGCACACCTGCAACCAGACAGCCAACACAGAACCCATGAGAGAGGGGGTAGGCTCAGCCCAGCTCTGGAGTGGCATAGAGCACTCACCTGGAGAGAACAGGGCAGTGGGTTCAAGTCTTGGCAGCAGCTGGACAGCCACCACAGGCTGCCCCAGGGATGGACCAGGCTCCTGCACTAGGAAGGCAGGATAAGGGACCCCCTGAAGGCAGGGGGGTGGACCCTGGAATGGCCCAGAGCTGTGCTGCTCAACCAGTGGTACAAGTAGCCGTAGGGGCACTCAAGAGAAGTCTGGGGGTACATCAATACAACTTGTTGGATTGGAGAGTTGGAGAAAACTGAATTTGTTTTACATTTCACAGCACTTTATTATTTTTGTACTTTTTTCACCCACCCAGCTACAATTAAGTTGTTTAAACAAATGTGTTGCAATGGTTAAAAAAAATGTATGTATGTGAAAACTGTTGGTACTGGGGGTACTTCTAATTTTTTTTTAAAGGTGTACTTTATTAAAAAAAAAAAAAAAAGGTTGAGAAACACTGGCCTAGGGGATAGGGCATTTGCCACACACCCAAGACTAGAACCTGCACTCCTACCCCAGCCTGGTGAAAGTGAATGAGATTCAGGAAGGAGGTCCAACAGAGCGAGCAGGGTGAAGCCTCGGAGAAGGGGTGGAGCCCTAGAGAACGGGGGAAGGAAGCCAGGCAAGCGTATTTGGGTCTAAGGTAGATCTTATATTGCACTTAAATTGAAAAAGTGATCCTATGGTTAAAAAGTTTGGAGACCCCTCGTATAGTCTGTATTCCTGATCCTGTCGACGAAAGCTTGGTGGGGCAATGTTTGCCAGCGGCAGTAACCATTCTATGGCAGTGGGCTTTAAAGTTCCCATTATCACTCCCATGGTGCTATTCAGCTGAGTGTCAACTAGCTTTGTGTAGGCACTTTCTGACCACACAGGAGAGCAATATTCAGCAGCCGAATACACCAGGGCTATTGCTGAGGTCCTCAAGGTGCGTGCTCCAGTTCCCCAGCTGGTTGCAGCAAGTTTTCTTAGAAGGTTGATCCTTGGCTTTAGTTTCTCCTTTGTTTGTTCCAGATGGCATCGGAAGGAGAGTGTACGGTCAAGTGTTACGCCTAGGTATTTGGGATGAGGTTTGTAAGCAATCTTTTTCACACAGAAAGCAACATCAAGTTTTGCAGTGGCGTTACAGTTGTCTAGATGAAAAGCTGTGACCATAGTTTTGTCTGGATTCAGTTTGAGCCGCCACTTCTGCAGGTAGTTGGATATGGTCAATAGGTCGGATGTTAGCATCTGGCTGACAGTTTTGAAAGATTGCGATTGTTCAGCCAGATGCGTAGATAAACATTGCAGAGCCAGTATTTGGGATGTCGCTAAGATAGATGCCAAATAATGATATCCTACATGGTTTTCACAAAGAGTATATACCTTGTTGGTCGTCCACTACAGAAGAACTACTAAAGCAATACGAAAAGACCGGTGTTGTTGAGCAAGCACTCTTAAAACAGATGGACGAAGAGCCCCTGGAGAGATGGAAGGAAACAGTGGAGGGACTGAACTTCACACATTCCAGCAGGAAAGCATGGGCCCTGCTTCGTCATCTGGGAGCAGCTGTGCCACCAAAGCTACGACCACCAGCGGTAACTGCCAACCAAATTGCTTCCCATCTCCTCAGAACGTCAAAGATGTCACCAGACAAAGACAGCAGGCGAGAGATCGAAAGGGAGTACACCCAGAGCTTCCAGCGATGTCCAGAATCCAGTGTTTTCTCTGCTCCATACACAGAAGAAGAAATTAAAATAGCATTAACAGCTATAAAGAACAAGAAAGCCGCTGACATGGACGGAATATTCCCCGAGTTTCTGAAGAACTTAGGAATGAAGGGGAGGAACTGGATGGCTGCACTCTTCACATCTGTCCACCAAACAAGCTGCCTCCCTACAGAATGGAAGCAAGCAAAGGTGATTGCAGTTCTTAAGAATGGAAAACTACTGGATAGCGCCTCAAGGCTACAGACCAATAGCGCTCCTTTCCCTTACCAGCAAAGTGATGGAGCGAGCACTGTTGGCTCATTTGTCTGCCACCATAGAGGCTGGGTTATTAAAATATCACGCTGGTTTTAGGCCAGGCAGAAGTACATGCGACCAGGTGTTGGCCCTCACAACCACAACTGAAGTTGGCTACCAGGCAAAAATGAAGACAGGCATAACTCTTGTCAATCTGTCAGCTGCATATGACACAGTGTGGCACAAGGGACTACTATGCAAACTATCAAGGTTGATTCAGTGCCAGCTGACACTTTGGCTATTGACCGCAATGCTTGGCGACCGCCGGTTTCGTGTGCACCTCAACAATAGCATTAGTAGACCCAGAACACTGAATAACGGTCTCCCTCAGGGCTCCGTACTGGCACCATTGTTATTTAACTTAATTCATTAGTGTGTGGAAAGAGTTTTGAGATCCTTGAATGGAAGCTGAAAAATATTATTATTAACATAATAATATATCATAATAATACAATATACCACTTATCAGATGACTTTTCTGACTAAACTAGCGCAGGCCTGCTCCTTGTATTGACTCATTAGCAAAGCTCTGCTTTTGAGTTTAGAGGGCCTGAATTTTTATCTGGTTGATGCTGCAGGAGCAGAGAATTAGGATTTGGTTATTCTACAAGCTTAGTATTCAAACCTCGGCATTCAGTTGCCTTTAGCATCTTCCAGCTTCAGGGAAGAATCATGCAGCTGTTGTGAATGCGAGAAGCAGACAGACCACAAAATCCTGAAAGAATTTAACTATGAATCAGAAATTTACATATTGGCCTGATCCTGTAAAGTGCTGAGTCCCCTCAATTATACTGGCATCAATTCATCTGTAACCTAAATCCATCAGCTAGAATGTTGCACTCAAAGTCCCAGTGGCATTTCAAGCCAGTCTTGGTACGTTATTTCCTTATAAAGATTTTGAGATCTTGACTCCAGTGGGACACAAAGGTGTTTGGCACTTTTGCAGCAGAGGGCTCAAATAGCATTAAGTCATTGTTCATCAGACAGGTATCCATAGTACACTTGGCTTTCACCCTGCTAGGTGTGGATCACAGCAGTTGTCATTAGTTTCTCTAGAGAAAGAAATCAAGAGGAAAGTTCATTGTTTCCCTGACAATTTGCAAGAATATCTGAATTAAAAATGGAAGTTTTGTCATTTGCATGGCAAAGGGAGAGGGAAAAAAGAGGAAGTATTGTTAGGTGTTGGTAACGTAAAAACATAAGTATGCTGTTATTTATGTAATTAGTTATTGCTTTCATTATGGGTGCAGTCTTAATGGTTATAGTATTTATGTATAATTACCTTAATATTCACTGAAATTTCCAAGTAGCTCCCTAATTAACTGTCTCAAATATATAATTACATTGCATCTTTACGCAAGACTTGCCTAATTAATGTAGTTACACCACTTCTTTTGTGAATGTACATTATTAAATGCTCTTTGCATCATTCTTCTGACTTCTTGTAATTCACGCTTTACAAAAATTAAGACCTTGAATTAGAAACCTCCATGAGCAACCAACTCCAAAAGCAAGTGCCAGATGACACCTTTTCTTGGGGGGGAGAAAAAAATTCTTACTAAGCCTCATTACCACTTCCCATTACAAAAGCTTTCCATCTGGATGTGAAAGAAATCCCAGGTAACATTGTTTTTTAAGAGGAGATAGAAAATACTCAGTGGGGTTTGAAGAGAAGATCTAACTGGCATAAATGGGTCCAAACTTTGAAAGGCCTCCTTCCCCTGTCAAAAGTCTCCTGTCAGGGGCCTGAGTTATAAAACGCTACTGCCCTAACAACTTAATAACAGCTTGTGGGATTTTCAAAAGCACACTGCCTTAATAGCCACAGGGCTTACGAAATCTAGAGGATAGGGAGCTCACTAGTACTATCTGCTGGTGAAAGGGCAAGCAGACGTGCCCTAGGGGAAGGACCTGCCTGCCACCATCCGTTGGTAAACCCAAGAAAGAATGGCCAAGGTCAGCTTCGCAAGCTGTCCACACAGACCTCTAGATAGACAAAAGCTCCAGAAGGGGAGGAATTCTCCACCTCTGCCTGTTGGTTAGCAGTGGGAAGTACAGCTACAGAATGTATTTGCATAATAAGTCTATATGCAGAATTTCCCCATGAAGCACACTGGTGAATTAGCGGAATTGTACATGGACTCTGAATTGATTTGGGTAGTGGAATAAACCTGAGAAGAGAGGGAGAGAAAAAGGAACTTGAGGCTCGGGAAACTCTTAAGCAGAGTCCTCCATGTCATTGTTCCCCCTTTACTGAAGATTTTACAAAGCGATGATACAGAGGTGACTGCACAACAAGAGTGGATAACACAGAGGTGGCTTTGAGCTGAAGCCACAGCAGATGGTAACAGAGCTAAATGAACTCTGGTGGAAGAAACACCAATGTGATGTTGCACCCCCGTATTCTTTGTGGAAATATGCTTTTAAATATGAATATAACTAACTCAAATATGCTATATGCAAAATATTGCATGTAACCTATATTGGAAAGCTTGTAATCTACTGAATGCATCTAGCCTACTTCTGGGCATGTATTGTTTCTGTGTCTGAAGTCAGAAATATGAAGTGTAAATCTGTTTACTGATCTAGACCTGCTAACTGAGGGCCATTAATGTTACTTAAGGAACTCAATGACCCAGTATTTGGGACAATGATCTGGGAATAGTCTGGCTTCTCCTGTGAGTCTGGACTATGGTTGAGCGTACAAAGACATGTGATCAGGCCACCTGATGCTGGAAGCCATTTTGGGTGAGAGTACTTTTTCACTCAAAATGAAAAATTTTTTGACCTGTACAAAGGATTTCCAAGTAGAACAAAATATACATAAAGGCATGAAACCAAACAAATGAGCTGCTGCCAAAGGCCAGAAGACCCCTGGTTACCACCTAAGATAACTGTGGAAATAATCTCAAACTGAACAGGGGGAAGGATCAGGTGTAAGCTGGGAGGCTGCCTAGCTTGTGAGAAAAGGTGATTAGGACAACGGCATGTAACAAGTTTCTTAGAGTATTAAGCTTAACTGACATGTTTTGTTTTATTTTGCTGAGTAACTTACTTTGATCTGTCTGCTATTACCTGCAATCACTTATATTCTACTTTTTATACTGAATAAAACATTTTTATTATCAAACCCAGTGTGAATAATTGTTACCTGGGGAGCAGGGGACTATCTCTACATATCTCTCTTTCATTGGTAAAGGGGGCAAGCATGTGAGCTCACTCTGTATAAACTTTATGCATAGGGGCTTGGTCCCATTGGGGCTGTGCACCCGAACGCTGTGTTAAGTCCATTTGACTGAGCCTTCCCAGAGCTGGGTGGATCTCAGTGTCCATGTCACTGTGCTGTGGGCTGTGATCCCAGCCCTGTGCTGGAGCTAGGGGAGACCAGAAGTTCTGGCCCAACAGAACAGTGGGGGGGGGGGCATCCCAGAAGTCTGATAGGCAGACTCAGTGGTATTTTCAGCACATCAAGCGACGGTCTCAAGGGGATCCCTGAAACCAAACCTGTCACAACCAATATAGCTGAAATCATTCAAGCTGGATTAACATGGAGAAACCTCAGCCCAAGACCAGAGAGCACTTCCTGGAAGGGCTGGAGGTAAGCCTACCCACGTACACTCCTGGACTCAGGAACTACATGACTACTGACACCAAACCATGAGTGGGGTGTAGCAGAGATGCAGCAATGTGTTAAAGCAACGATACTCGGACTGAGGCTCTCCAGCCACAAGCGGCTCTTTAATACATCTCCTGTGGCTCTTTCCAGCACATGATATTAAAACACTATATGACTGAATACAGAGAACTTTAGTAAATGAAACAATGGAGTCCCGCCTTTGGGGCTCTTGGGTACTGCTGATAGCTAATTTGCCTCCTGAAACACTGAGGTCTAAGTATCCCTATGTTAAAGGGACACTGGATTATTGGATATAGGTGGGGAACTGTGTTAAAGGACAAAGACGTTCGAAGAATGAGTTTGGAAGCTTTGGTTTTGTTTTGGGGGAATGTTGTTTTGTTTTTGTTTTTTTGTGGGGGTTTTTAAACTTATTTATTGATTTATGTGTATTGTTGCTGTATTTCCCCAAATTGATTCTGTGTCCCCTTATGTCCTTGTTTTATACACAGATGCAGTAATTGTAAGGGAGAAGTACCACTTGTTAAGGACACCCAAAGAAGATGGTTTTAGGGTGTGGGCCTCAATGTGGTGGTGTCCATTGGTATTGAAAGGAACCCCAGTCCTGGCAGCTGTCAATAACACATGAGGAAAAGGTTACACTTATATAAACGGGTTGGAAAAAAACCTTTCCCATTCTTTGCACTTAAAGATACAGATGGGACCCAATTACACTGGTACCATGTCACCAAACTGCCTCACAGCCTTGCAATGATCCCTCACCACAAACAATTTGGTTGTGAAGCCCTTAGCAAGTTAGCTTCTTTCTGGCACAAGGGAAAGCCAGGTAGGTCCCTTTCATCCATCAGCCTTCAGCACTATCATGAGCTGCTCTTTCCAATAAGGGCAGCAGCAACTCCTCTCCTCCCTCGTGTGGGGCAACCAGGCTGATTAGAAAGAGATGAGACAGTAACAGGAGACCCTGCCATAGGCAAGATAACAGGCCAGCTTCTGCCAGTCAATGCTGGGACCAAAAGCAGCCAGCATAAGACAGCTCTGCCACTCTCCCTCACAAAGCATCAGGGTCAGTAGAACACAGTAAATCTGGTCCTCAGAGTCTCTGTTCCTTCAGGCAATGGTCCAGACTGGCATCATCATCCTTATGCCATCACCCTAGCACATTCCCACCCTACTGTTATTGTTGTTGAAAGTCACATATCGTCCCCTCCTCATCCACCTCTCAGCTCCTCCGGTCCCAGGGTCTGACTCCTATTACTGCCATGCAACCTGCCTACCCAGAGCGGAGAGGCCTCTGCAGGGGGCAGACTGAAGACCTGGCTTCCCACAACCAGAAGTTCACCTAGAGAAGCTGCTGAGAAAAAAGTAGCATGACAGGTGCCCGCCTGATGCACAGCTGCCAACAACGCTGGGACATTCAACTGAACAGCACTCACCTAGGACAGGAGTTTCACAGGCAAAGACTGTGCAAGCCACACCAGGTGTGTTGGCAGCTACTGCACACTAAACTCCATCTTGGCTGGCAGACCAGGAATGGGATGGGACCCCAGAGCTAAAAGCAGAAGCTGATGCTAAAGGGACTAGACTCTCCAGCTGGGGTTGTAACAGACTTGTATCCTCCTTGCAGCAGGCACAGAGGAGCACCTCTGACACACTGACTTGTGGATTACACCAACAGAGACGGTGATTTCTTTAGTGGTCAGAGCCTGTGCTTTTGGAGCAGCAGCATGTAAGCAACATCAACAGTCAGCTCCAACATCTCCAATTGACTGCAATGGGAGCTGCTAGACCCTCCACGCTCTCAGAGATCAGGCTACTCTTTTAATAGCCCATGTACATGCAATTAGTTGAGGAATTTAAAAAAGCTCTCAACATTGGCCCGTCTCTATTGAAATCAAAACCATCCTTGACTTCAATGGGAGCACAACTGGGCTAGTGCTGAGGACTTCTCAGTACTTTTTTTTTTAAGTCTTCTGACTTTAGGCCCCAACTGTTTAAAATCTTGGCCATACTGTAGTACTCAGCAATACTGTGATATCACTTGTCTACCACTACTCTTATGAAAGAGTGTTTAGAAATCTTTAGCAGCATCATGAGACTCTGTTTACACGGTTAAGTATTGAATAAATATTAATAACTTACAATACCATCATATTGTTAACCAAATATTGTCTTTTAAAAACAAACTCTTGCCCATTAAAATAATAAAATAGTAACTTGCATCTTGAGTGAATACACTACTCATGTACACTCTCAGTTCTCTAATGTTTTAATATGATAAAACAAAGGCCAGTTCTCCAATATTTTAGTTGGATACACTTTAAATATTGGTAGAATCTATTTTATTTAATATGTGACATGTGCCTGGAAAATAAGAGTCTCTCTCCAATATGGGAATTTTCCATTGCTTCCCACCCCCTACACCCCCAATACTGTAATACGCAACAAGTGACCAAAATAGCCAGGCATAAAACATCTGGGAGACAAAACACATACAGGAAAATACAGCAGAAGGGGAAGATTCATGAAAACAGGAAACATTAAGAGAGGGTGAAAATATGTCAAAACAAAGGAGGTAATAGAGCATCAGGGTGAATAAGTTCACCAATCAGCAGAAGTTCCTCAAGAGTCTTCAGAGACTAGTAAAGTGACGTATTCCCCACATAAAATGACAGGAACCTTTTTAACCTCCATTTTACATTCACACTATAGTAGTCTCCCTTTAAACATGCAAGCTTTTCCCTGTAAACATAAATTAGGTTCTCTATTTTTTGCAGTATGCCCTATGTGTTATGATAGAAAACAGTTAAAAAAAACCAAAAAACACTGACAACGGAAGTAACGTTAGTGTGTTATCAAAGACAATTGGTTACCATAATAGGTGCCCTCTACATGTTATTTAAAACTAAATGAAATTGTGCAAAAAAAATGTGTAAATACTCAGACTCAAAATGGCTGTTTGGTTCTACTTAAATCCATTGCCTCCTTGCAAATCTCATTCAAACAGGTATTTGTTTGCACTGATATTTGGGGGACTAGCTGATCCTTGCAAATGCCCCCATACTCACCAGAGGACAGTCATATTTTTGCACCATTCTTCATTTTACTCTTCAAAATGGTTTGGACATTCAATCAGAGAGCAGAAACAATATGGCAAATCCATTTGCAGAAATCATGGCATGGTACAACATGAGGAGCTGTGAAAGCAAAGGCCATTTGGCAAGAGATTAAGTCGGTTCTAAAGCCTGTCAAAGGGCAACAACTTCTTCCTGTGTCTGAAGGATGACTCAGAAAGGCAGCCATTGTAAGAAGTCATCTACTTTTCAATCAGTATAACTTCAAACTGAAAAGCAGCCACATACCATTTGTATGAAGAGAAGCTACTTGTGTTATTTTTACCAGTCATCAAGCAGAATGTGACTTAAGGAGTTAGAAATCTCATGGCTTCATAATAAGCAATGTTACAATCCTGATGGGGGGGGGGAGGGGAATAAAAATCAATGATTTCAGGATGATTTAAAAAAACCTCAGTAGAACCTCACCATATATGTATATAAGTTTTCCCTGCTTCTTGGCAAAGGATGGTTAGATACCTAACTCCCGTTGACTTTCAACTGGGAGGTAACTCCCCTTAGTAGCACAGTGATAAAAGGAGGTCTCCTGTGCCTAAGGCTTTAGTACCTTTACTAGGACAGTACACTATGAAGTATCAAACCATTAAAATCAGATTGCACTTGTCAAAATAAAAGAAATACACTGTGATAAATCTTATCTTGACTTTTTATTCTGTTTCAAATATAGACACATACTTGCAAATGTCAGGAATTTGCAATGCATCTTTAAGATACTTTAGTGCAGACAAGCAAGAGTTTACTGTATCAATAAGACTTTCCTAGTCAGTGGCTTCAAAGCACACACCTAAAAAGGTAAGAACTAGAGAGGACACCAAAACCATATGTATGGCATACAGATTGTTTCCTCTACAAGTACATAGTTCCCAAGGAATCAAAATTATTTGAAAAGGAGTGCAAAGGTTAAATAAGAAATTAAAGACCTTATAAAAATAACTTTATTATGAAATCCCTTGCAATATCTCTCAGTCTCACTGATATGAATCATAAGCAATTATGCAACAGCTTTAGACTAGACAAATAATGTCTTTTAAATGAGTGGCAATGTGATTTTACTGATAGTCAATGAACATTTTATCCTGGTCTAGGCCTCTCATTTCATACAGGTCAGGATTTTTTTTATGTTACTTTCACAGAATGGTGGCTTTTCATTATAGTGACTTGGTTAGCTGTGTTGTATGATTAAATTAAAATCACTGAAGACTTCTCTGCACTAAGACTATGCATGGCTACCCTAAACACCGATCATCCTCAGAGCAGCCATCAGAATCCTTAAATTATTTAAGCAACTAACCTTACAGTGCAGTCAATGCAAAAAGAGGGCACTCAGCACTGAGGAACATAGGAAGTGTCATAGCAGCTCAGAACAGGGCTTCCTTTTAGTCCATCTTGCAGCAGATACACAGCCTCTCTCATAATCCAGCCCTTAAGACTAGAACTGTTCTCCAGCAGCCTCCCACAAAACTAGCAATTACTCTCTGACTAAAAAAATGCCATTCCCCATCCCCCAGGCCAGTACAAAGGCACTGCACTAACATCTGCCCTCTTCAGCTCCAAGAAGATTGCACTAGAAGCACCTGAGGCTTCTGTAGATGGCCACCATTCTGCTGGCTAAGTGAGGACTGCAGATTGTCCTTAGCCATAAAGCAATGCCATGCCCGAGTTTGTGCATGACTCCTCATCTCATGGGCTGTTGAGAAGGTTTTGCAGCCCTGATACTGTAAAATACAGGTTTGTGGTATATCCTTTTGGGCTATGATTGCACTGTCAGGTTCTTAGGTGATCCTTTTTCCTTTGAGACACCTTTACAACCTCTGGTCTACCAAGACTGTGATTTCTAAATTGCAAGGGACATTGGAACCTCGCCCTGGCTCACAATAAAGCAGCACTCCCTGGCATCTTTGAGACTCCACCAGATTCTTGGTGCAAAACATCAAATAAAATATGGACTTTAAATAGCGATCTGAGTCCAGGGTCACACGTTACTCAGATGTCAATCTCTGGCTACTGATGTAGTGATCAAAAGTCAGACTGACTCCCATCAGTATAATTGAACTGTCCTGTAAGGTAATATTTTGTTAGTGTCTTTACTGGGCTCCCAGAGAAGTAACTCTCTGGCCATAAATTAATTAAATAAATGCTAATTTGAACCATTTCACTGAAAGGTTATGCTTCCAGTGCTGATCATTCTCAATACAAAAGATTGACAGGTTTTGGTGGGGTGGGGGAACCTAATTACATACAGTGCTACATGACTTCACAGAGCAAAGCTTTTTCTTTAAGATCTTAAGACCACCCGCAAGCATAACACATGGCCTGAAACCTGAAAAGAATATCTGAACAGGGGTTTCAGCATAAGGATGGGGGAAGCAGGCAGTTTTACTTAGGCATATGCAAATGTTAATTTTTATTTGAACTCATAGAAACAAATTTTTGTTTTGTCTGATTAGATATATCATTTGTACACATGAGGGAAGGGGTGAAGGGCTTGGTAAAAATATAGATCAATAAACCTTAAAACTTCATTTTTAGGAGGATTATCCCACTATGCAAGGCTGTTGCAATAGTCACATTATGCATGTTTTATATACCGGGGTTGTTCAGGAACAGGAAAACAAGCACTTTGTTCTGCTACCTGATCATCTCATCAAACAAAGCAAAAAGAATAAAAGTTGTGAGGCAAGACTAAATGGGTATGATCTGAATACATATTTGTGTTACATCTAATACAACCAGCATCATAGATGAACAAGATCAAATAAATGGTAAAACCTGACAAAGAGAAGAATAGATGGTATGTGGAGCCATCTGTTTTGGAGGACACCCAAATCTGTCTGAATCTGCAAGGCCAAACTACCAGCTATTCTAAGATGCTCCATTCCAAGAGTGGCCTAATACGCAACTACACAATCAGCTTCTCTCACCATCACGTTGGCTGCAACTTTTTTGTGCAATTAAGTAATTTATTCCTTTCTTCATCCTCCTGATTCTAATGAATCCAAGCCACAAACAAGCCCCAGTTGCTCCTATTCAAGGAGTCTGATTGCATCTGGCAGTAATTGCTGAAAATCCTGAAGAGGAAACAGGGAAGGAAAGCATACTGTTTGTGGGGGTAATAGGTGAAGACCTGCCTCTCTTGACCTATAATACATTAGTGTCAGTGAACATTTGGCAGCCTTCAGATGATTAGCAATGAAGATGAATCAAGCAAAAAAGAGGTAGAAATCTGCCTCATCTGAATCGCCAGAACTGCATAAATTTGCATGTTGATTAGCTGTTCTTTTGTCTGTGTTCCTAATTATTATGACACATTATGTCTTCATCATGCAAGATTCTGATCTATCTTGTTCAAAATGCATGTCGAAAAAAGTGCTGTTTATTGATTCAACATGTAACTTTAATTTTTATGTTTGCTTTAATTAAATACATATTTGATTGCCTTTGAGTGGTGTCTCAGACTTTTTTTTTTTAACTCTTATTTATTTCATCTTGTTGACAAACAAACAGGTTACCTTTCTTTGTTATTTTCCGCTCACTGACAGATTAAAAGCTCACGCCCCCTCCCTGCTCTCACACCAACCTTCACTTCTTTGTAGAGAAAGGATTATCAAAAAAGAAACAAAAAAAGCCCCTTTAGATAACAAAATGAGCCACTAAGCAAGCAGGATAGCTGCAGTACCAAAAAGAATTACTAGAACCATAACAATGTTACGATAGTAAAGAAATGCTTCTATTGCAATGTCAAGGTGATTTTCTAACACCATAGAACTGCTAGCAGTAAGGCTAGAAAAGTTCATAGCCACTCTGCTCTGCAGAATTAATCACTCTGGATTAGATCCTGCTTCACTGAAGTTAACTGAATTTTTGTCATTGACTTTAATAGGAGCACAATCTAGCCACAGGGGCTTGATCCAAACAAATCTGAAGCATTACCACACCTCCTCCCTAAATAATACCATTGTTCAAAATCTTTACACTCTCTTCATAGTACCTGGAGTGTTTGGAATGGAAATCTGTCTCATACTAGTTTGCCTTCATTAATTGGAGTTCATGAATTCTGGGTGTTAGCACTGGGGGGAAATGGAATTCTCATAGGTCTTGGCTGTTTGTTTTTTAATAAAACTTGCTCACCTTGTCTGAGACAGTTTTGGGAGACAACCAAACAGTAACTTGAACTTTGCAGATAGCTATGTATAATATTCACGGCAAATCTGGGGTTCATCAACCTTGCTTGTCTGCTTTTAAAACACATGAATGTTTATTTTAAAATTTAATATTTGCTAAAACCTACCCCTTAATTTATTTTAAAAAGTCAGTAGTCCATCAACATTTTTCTAGCAGTATTACTAGTCAGTATACAAAAGTTCAATCAAATTGGCCCTGATAAAGGGGTTTGAGGGGGAAATAAGCTGTACAGTCAAGCAATTGATTTAGCCTTTATTTTTTACCATTACAGTATTGCAAAACAAAATGAGATTTGAAATAACATAATGCCTGTCATTATTCACTGCTAATGGCACATGATTGACTACAAGTGTAATCAGTTGCTCGGTACCCAATAATAGTCTTGAAATATAGGTAATGTAAATCCATATTCATGCACAATAATATCAAACGTTTGCCAAACACACACAAAACCTTCATATATAAGGCATGGACATAAACCCATGGAAACAAGGAAGGTGAAGAAAGAAGCATTTCCTTTCATTGTTTAATATCTGTATTTTAAATGCTTTTACAATATAGATTATTCCCACCAAAATATTTATTGAATTACTTTTTGTTTATGAAAGTTCACCTATGAAATCCTCCAGCACATGTACAATCTTTATAAAACTATAATTTACTGGGACCCAATATCCCAAATTAAAAGATATCTCCATTCCAAATTTCTACAACCCTCACTCCTCTGTCCAGTCTTATCTGGAGAAAGAGACTTCACAACATTTCTAAAGTTCAACAAATTCAGCCTCAGGTGAATCAGAGGAGGAGCAAGAAAGTCAGCTTCATAACTCATGACTTTCCTCCTAAAATGCTCCAACGCCAGCCTTTTTATAATTAAAGTACAAGTCCGTTAGATTTGTGCTGCTTCAAGATAGCCAGGACCCATCCTTTCTAACAGGTCTTAAAAAAGTTAAAAACAGCACCTCAAAATTGCATCCAAAAAGATAACTAGAATCCAGTGGAAATCACAAAGCACAGGCAACACATGCTCTTGTGAGAAATATCTACCAATTGGTTGCCCATAATGCTGAAGTTAGTGATTTTAAGATACAGCTCCATATAGAATGCTTTGCAGAAATTCAGTCTTGAGGTAATAAAGGTGTGGATCACTATGAGGTCCTATATCTCAATAACTATACTGTAACTGTCTGGCCAAATGCAGATGTTAAAAAGCACTCTTGGCCACTGCTACCATCTGGATATCTAAAAGCAACTGAGGAACCAAAGAGGAAGCACAGATTGCAAGCTCCAGTAACAAAAGACAGGCAAATTGAGAGAACTGGTTTTGTGAACTGTTTCTTCAATTTGTTTACAGCATGACTTCCATTTTGTCTTCATTAAGTATCACCTATTTAAATCCTGAGTCCCAGCAAGCAGGGCCGGCTTTAGGCCAATTCACCCGATTCCTTGGAATCGGGCCCCGTGCCTAAAAGGCCCCCGCGCCTAAAAGGGCCCAGCGCGCTCCGATTCCCCGGAAGTGTGCCGGGCGTGCTGCGGGAGGGGGCGTCAGCCCCGGAGGAGGAGCGCGGCCGCTTCTGTGCGCTGTAGGAGGGGGAGTCGACCCATGGGTTTGGCTGGAAGGCAGGACTCTGCCCTGTAGCTGGGGATTTAAAGGGGCTGTGAGTTGTTTGTTTGTTCGCTGGTTTTTTTTTTTTGGCTCAACCAAAATTTGGTTCGAATTGGGCCCCGCACTTCCTAAAGCCGGCCCTGCCAGCAAGACACTGCACAAACCAACCAACTGTACCAGCAGGTCTGTCACAGAACTGAGCATCATCCACATATTGGAAATGGGGCAGTCCATAGCACCTCACCTGAACATTTAACAGTAGGGGCCATGGGATAGAACCCGATGGTAGACATATGAAAGAGCTCATGGCAATGATTAGTCACCCAACATCAGCCTGAATCTTCTCGGCAAGAAAACACAACTGTTCAGGTGTAACTCAGTTTATCCCCACTCATACCTGCCATCTCAGAGTAAAGGTGTCAAGGTGAAGTGAAGAACTCTAAAAGATGCTTCATGCTCATTCAGTACCAGAAGCAGCTTGCTGATCAATTAAGCCAATGCAGTCTCTATGGTGCACACTGCACTGAGCAGCACTAAGGAACGGTGAGGCAAGTATTACCAGAGGTGCTCAGACACTAACTTATCGGTAATACTTCCGCAAAAGTAAGATTAAAGGCTGAGTGACAGTGGTTGGGATTGTTAAGAGATGGTTTCAGCAGTGAAAGCCTAGCAGTCACCTCCTTCAGAGAAGCCAGTCCCTACCCTCCTGATAAAAGCCTCGTGATTTTAATCAACCAGAAGGAACACTGAGGTGACATTTTCCAGCGGATATTTTTTCAGTGAAAAAAAATACAGAAGTGGTGACACCAAAATAGTTTCTGAATTTGTGTTGGTTTTGCCAAATCCTTAATTACAAAAATCATAAAATCCTACTAATTTATTGTTCATTTTTCATAATTGCCAGTGAACCAACTATTCATGTGGTTTAGGACAACTCCCATGTGGAATTTGCCCCAGCATCAGTGAGAAACACTACTGTTCATAAAGACAACACTGCATATTTGTTCCCTCCAGAAATGTTCTCTCCCCAAAAGGAAGAGCAAACTTGTCTTCAAAGTACCTCTAGAACCTTCCAGAGTAAAAAGTACTGCGCCGGGAATGGAGACAACAGGAACTCACCAACTAGTTTTGCTGATCATGTTTCTCATTGCTCCTATAGCTAAAAGCAGCAATGCCCCACTGCAATGTACATTGGCCAAACTGGACAGTCTCTACAAAAAAGATTTAATGGACACAAATCAGATAGTCAAAAAGGCAACACACAAAAACCTGTTGGAGAACACTTTAATCTTCCTGGACACTCATTAATGGATCTCCAAGCCGCCATTTTGTTTCAAACCAATTCCACAAGCCAAATACACAGAGAAGGGTTGGAATTTAACTTCATTCACAAGTTTAATTCTTATGCAAATGGTATGAACCAGGATATTGGATGGCTTGCACATTATCTTCCATACCTTAATGACTTAACCAACCAACCAAACAATGAAGGTGTTAATGGTTCTTGATGTCTGTGTAGAATCTGGTGTTGGTCATCTTCCTTTCCTAATGCAAACTAATGGTTTTTAGCAGCCTCTTGTAACTATTTAGTCTTTAAGGTGCTACTAGACTATTTGTTATTTTTTAAGTTTTTCCTGTTACAGACTAACTCGGCTACCCCTCTGAAGCTTATCTACTCACTGTCTTTTTTTTTTTCCTTACTCCCTACCTCCCTCCTTCCTTTATTTATTCTTGGATCTGGACTTCCAACACTCCAGTCATCTGAAGAATTGGGTTGTACCCTACGAAAGCTCATCATACCATCTACATGTTTTGTTAGTCTTTAAGGTGCTACTAGACTATTTGTTGTTTTTTTAAGTCTTTCCTGTTACAGACTAACTCGGCTACCCCTCTGAAGCTTTTGAACATACTTCCATAGTTATGGGCCATAAGACTGTCAGATGAGGGAGTCCTGATTGTGCTTAACTGCATGCCAGCTTCCAAATACCATCAGCCTGTTTGCCACTTGAGCACTCTCTTCTGGCTCTGACAGCCATGTCCTTGCCTTGCCATTTAATAATTGGTGCACTGCAGTGCCTAAGACCCTCAAAAGTATTCCCCTAGGACAGGGGTGGGGAACCTTTTTTGAGCTGAGGGCTGCTGGACCCACAGGAAAATGAGCTGGGGGGGAAGGAAGTGTACAAAAGGGAGAAGAAAAAAAAATACCCACAGACCCTCACTGACGTGGTCCCCAACAGAGAAGGAGAGAGGGACTCCTCACATTCCCCTTGCACACCAGAACCTAGGGGGGCCAAGCTAATAGACTTTGTGTTCTCCAGTCCTGGGGGGGCAGCAGGGTACTAGAGCACCAGGGTGGGCTCCCCAATGCTGGGGGAGGGAAGCCCTGAGCCTCGAGGGCCAAATCCAGAAAATCTGGGGACTGCATTGGGCCCCTGAGCCTTAGGTACCCCACCTTTGTCCTAGGATATGCAGACCCTGACACTGGCTATTCACAGAATTATCAAGTCCTTTGAACCCCAAGAAACAGCTTACAGCAGTTTCTCTAATTTAACTCAGGACCAGCACATTGCTTAATATCACAGCACTTACATATATTTATAATGCAAAAAAGAATAATTGTATGATCAAGATTCAGGTGATTGTGAGTAAGGATCTTAGAACAAATGGTTATATACAAAACATAATAGTATTTCCTAGGTTCCTTAGGAGACATGATGCCATGAGGGAGAGAGGACAGAGAGGTGGCAGGAGAGTGTGGGGCTTGCAGCAAGTTCTCACACACACACTCACACACACATGCACACTCCAGCCAACCAGGTCTCCCAGGCTGGATTGTGAATAAGCTCCAACCCGTAGATGGCCTGCAGACCAGGAGTTTGAGAATCCAGCCCTCTATTTTACTTACCTGTGATAGGTATTATGTCTGTGTCGTATTCTTGAAGAGCGGTGCTCCAGCATAGTAGTTTGGACGTGATAGCTTTGCTGAGCAAAAGGTACACAAATAGAGAATGGTCTGACGGGATCCTAAATTTTCTGTTAAATACCAAAGACCTTAACTGCTTGATTGCCCACAAATTCACCTCACATTCTTTTTTACCACAGGAATTCGGTTACCTGGGTGCTGTTTTTTTTACTTAAGCAACAAGATGCTTCTTATTACTTTCCCATGGTTGCCCCAGTTCTGCTCCCAGACCCATGTCTGATACATCAGCATACAGTTCACAACACTTTGTCAAACTCTGGATTGGCCAGAACAGGCTTGTCAAAGAGGTGAACTGGAGCCAATGGGAGCCACGAGGATCCGTGGCCGCAGGGCCTGTCAATAAACACCGGAGCAGCCAGTTAGCAGGTTTCTCAGAACAGTTTCATGGACCACTTTGAAAAACACTGCTCTATCCCCTGTCCCTTCCCTATCCTGGAATGTGTCTGCTTGGTGAGGATGTCTGTTGCTGCAGGGCCAGCACTGTTCTGCTTGCAGTGTCTGCTGCCTGCTCACACAGCACAACAGCAGCAGGATTTTCACTCAGCAGAGCCAGCCCAGCTACAGTGCCATCTAGAGCAGAGAAGAGGATAGCTCAGCAAGGCCTTGTGGCAGCTTGCTGATGTCTGGTTGTCAAGGCTGGACAGAGCAGAGCCACTATGGCTGTACACAGGGCATAGCCTAGATTCAAACCTATTCTCCTAGCAGTCAACCTGCGCCTGTCTAGAAAGGAAGAAATTCAGGCAGTAGATTCTCCTACCGCCATTACTGTACAGTGCATTCAGGAGCGCCACTGATTCCGTAATGCAGAATGTCTCAATAGAAGCTAACCACCCCAGCTTTTCAGCATGAACATGATGTTAGCATTTCAATTGTGGTTTTATATGTTGTATTCTGTGCATTAAAATGAGTTTTTAAAAGGATGCTGACAAGCCATTTGGCCTTTACAATTGTGTATTCTAGTCTAGAATGTGATCCCTAATCCAACTAAGGCATTTTTAAAATTGATCCTTCCCAAGCACTGCTCTTTTTTTTTTTTTAAGAAGCACTTACCGCAAATCCTATATCTAAACACTTAGCCAACCGGACCTAGCTAAGCTTGTGGGATCTGACAGGCTCATGTGGCAGAAGTTGATAAAACATGAAGGCCGTACCAAAAGGAAGAGTATGGGAATCTGTTACCATACAAGAATCGTATAATAATTTATATTAACCATGAAAGCACTTTGCTGCAGAACAATGCTCGCTGAATTTTTAATTATATGACTATGGCAGGCAGTCACTTTTAGGCAGAATCTCTTCCTTCCCCAGGGTCAAATTCTGAGTGTTGCCAACTGCCTGTGGCAGTTACAAAACTCATGTATGTTGAATAGTGAGTATCACAGCTATATTTTTAATAATTGCAGTAAACTCAATTTTTTTAACCTTCAGGAGATGGTAAGGCCTAATATACAGAGATTTTTTTTACTGATGTAATTGTGTACAGGATACATAATTTTTGAGATTTCCAAAAAATAAAATACAATTCCCATTCCCATTCAGGATAAAAATTCAGAATCTCAAACAAATGTATGAACTACAAATCTGGAAAAAAATCTGTTCATGTCAATCAAAACCTTTGTTCTGAGCATTTCAAGACATTTCATTTTAAATTTAATTTTCTTTTAAAAACTATATTTTACATTTCAAAATAAAAAATCATTTCAAAGCAGGAAAAACTCCCAGAATGTTAACCTTTGAAACATTTTAGTTTCAATCAACTCTGCATTTTCTGCTAGAAATCATTTGGTCAGCCATACCCTCCGTAAGTCTACCAAATCACACAACATCGCAATGCAATGCTTCACTTTGCCCAAATCTGAAGCAAACTGGAGGAGAATGTATGGCTGATGTAAGGCTTAATCATCATCATCGTAATTTTATCCCACACATGCCCAAAGTTCCCATTCAGGATCAGGCCCCATTTTACAAGGCAATGTACATAACAAATAATGAAAGACAATTGCTGTTTTTAAGTACTTAAAGTCTAAACAGACAAGACTGTTAAAAGTGAGGGAGAGAGACAAACATACATCTAGGGTGCTGGATAGCAAAGATCATGCTTTGTTAGGGTTTGTATAAATTTTGGTGTGTTTTTCAGGTTTGCCAAGTATCATGCATTTCATAAGACAGACACATTTGGCAGGTCTCTCTCACCTTCAATGGTACAGAATCCTTTGGCCTCCCTTGGCAAGAGTGTAGACGAGGCTGGCTGACCGGCCGGCCTGCCTGCTAAATGGACCCAGGCTGACACCTTTCACCTCCAGCCCTGCTGCAATTCTGCTATAGTGCCCATACTTAAGCACAGAGCAGCTGAGCACTGCCTTTGTCAGCTCTGATAGGACCAATAGCTGTTTTAGACCAAACTGAGAGGTTTCCCCCTGAATCCATAGAGCTGTCAGTCTTCAATCAAGGCCTCCTCAAGACCTGAAAGCTGCTGAAAGCAGCCAGGTGGTCTGCTCCCTCCCAAAGGGAGGGCTTTCTGTTTGAGCCCCTGCTGATAAACCCCACTGCCATGCATAAGTGATGGGAGTCCCTGTCAGTGAGCTAATTGCTGGATTTGGCAGGTGCCAGCAGAGCTGGAGACGACCTAGATTAAAAGAGCCAGGATTGGGTACACATGAGGACGCATGGTCCTGCTCAGTGCTTGCATCTCCCATTGTACGATGTAGTGATAAGAAGTAAAAGTTGCCTTGTCCTCTTCTCTCAGGTCCCTCAAGAGGGTATTCTTCTCCTAGCCCTCTAGAGCTTGAGCATCCACTGACTCTGGGGCAGTGCCTGTTGTCTATGTTTCTCTGCTTGCTGTTGCCCAATGGTTTCCCCATATTACCCTCCTGAGCCCTTTTGATTTGTTCCAAGCAAACAGCTGGCCCTATTTTTCTTTGGGACCCTCTCACTCTTCAGTGGGAAGCCAATTTTGCTGCTACCAATAGGTCACTGGGGAACTACCACCTTTTGATCAAGTAGGCCAATGCCTTTTACCATCACTAAATTCACATTGTTTTTTAAAAGTGAACTTTATGAATACATTCACATTGAAAATATGCAGATTATCTCATGGAATTATTTGCATAAACATCACATGGCTCTGCACAAAACCAGGCAGATGGTTTTAAATATATTGTACAGAAGGTGGGGTAAAATGCTTTGAGATCCTCTGAGGGAACATGCTATAGGAATAAAAAATAATATAGCATTGGTTTGCAAAATTATTTCAAGTGAAGAATTTCTCCCCCCTTCTCCACAATGTTACAGGGACTCTCCTCATGGAATTCCACCTGTAGAGAGACTTACGTCAGCAATCCAGCTCATGGTTCCACCTTCCAAAAGTTTAGGTGATATTAACTCCCAGTTACAGCACTCATGTAATGAAAGGGTTGGTTGTCTCTGTAAAGAATGTCTCTTTTGATCACAGATTATTGTTTGCCATTGTTAATCTCTGTAGTCATTCTTGTAGATAAACAAACAAGTGAAAAGATGCAATGAGGTGTAAGAATAGATTTGCACAGAACAGACAAGTGAACATTTAATTTATTTACCACTCCTAACAGATACCTGGGGTGACATTTATTAATAAACGGCATTATCAGGTGTCTGATATGTAGCTCACAGAAATTAATTACCCAGCCCATGGTAAAACCATAACAAGCCTGCAGTGCTGTAACATTTGTGCTAATTGAAAATGAGATAAGTGCTGTGGGTGCAATTTGCATTCAATGCAGTGTATTAATTATCTTCAGTTCTCTTCATGATAAATATACCTGACTGAATCACTCTGCTAATTTACTGGGTAATAGAGTCATAAGTGGATTCCCTTAGGTGACCAACTAAAGGGAGTGGGCTCGTTGGAACATCAAGGCCCAAGCACTTAAATTAGTTTGCATATGTGATATGATTTTCTTCCAGACTGAGTTAAAAGTACACACCAAACACAAACTTTTATTGACCATATGCAATAAGACATTTTTATAAAAACCCACATTCCTATTTCATAAAGGTAAACAGGATACATTTCAGACCATTAATGCCACTTTACAAAACTTGATCTCTCCACAAAAAAAGGGACTTTCTCCCCCTCCCCCCCCATTCATTTCACTGCCATATTACCTTGGGTTTAATTACATTTTGAGTGGAATATAAATCAATTGACTTGCAATGCCAAAAGAGATTGGGAAACTACAGATTTAAAGACACTGTATAGTTCTAGTAGATTAGGAGACTAATTGTTCCACTCTCTCTGACTATGATTTGTATGGGGATCAGGTTACAGAGCCAATGTGTGCTCAACTCAAAGCTCCATGGTACCATACAATTAAGAATAATGCTTCTATAAAGGGGGGTGAGTAATGCAGAAAGCCCTTTGCTAACACTCATCTTTTCAAACCAGAGATGAAGCAGTGTATTGGCAACACCTTACATTGGACATGAGCATTGTCCTTCAATCACTCTCACTCTCATTGTTTTTTGGTAGCCTGAATTTTTCATTCACAATGGAGGCACTGTTAATAGTTTAGGGCTCAGCTCAGAGCTTTGCCATGAGCAAGGGGTAGTATGTTGTTGTGCTGCCCCTGGAACAGCCTGGCTGATATGGACTCTCAGAGTCATAACCTACCTTCCAGTCCCCGCCTTGCTCTGACAGGAACATACATTGCACCATGTCTATCCCTGACACACATCTATACCAGTGTGTCTCAAAGGGGTCCGCAAAACCACTTTGAGAAACCTGCTAACTGGCTGATTCGGTGTGTTTACTTACCAGCTCTGCTCCTTGTGGCTCCCATTGGCTCCAGTTCGCCATTTGCAGCCAAGGGAGGCTCCCCTTGGAGCTAGGGTTGCCAGATGGTTTCAACAAAAATACTGGACACACTTGACATTACATCACAATCTACATTTCATCTTATTTAGAAAATACCGGACATTTCTATTTTCTCATTTATATTTTCTCAATTTGTTTCCTGAACAGAAAGCTCAAATACTGGGCTGTCCAGTTCAAAACTGGACACCTGGCAACCCTATGTGGAGCCGGTAAGTAAACAAACCGGAGCAGCCAGTTAGCAAGTTTCTCAAAGTGGTTTCACAGACCACTTTGAGAAACACTGATCTATACCAATGCACTGACTTAGCTATGGTAGTTGGCACAATGGAAGAGTGTCGAGAGGCTAGCCCCCTCGACAGTCCAGAATGCCTAAAGTTGGGGTACATGCTCGCTTTCCGCAGGGCAAATACAACCCTGCAGACTCAGTTCCCTCTATTATGGTAAATACAGTCCTGCAGGCCTACTCCTAAAGTACAGTACCTTCTAGCAGGGTAAATACGGCCCTGCCAGCCTCCTCCCAAACACACTCCCCTCTCTCAGGGTCACAATGGCCTTGCAGCCTAGCCCAAGAGAAGCCTCCCCGAATGCTGGGGAGCAGGACTGTGGTGGGGTGGGGAGGTAGGGGGACCTAGGCCCTCCCGCTCCATCGGGTCCCAGCCTAGGGCCCTGTCAGCAGTCGGGGCTTTCACTGCCTGCTCAGCGGGGCTTCCCGCCAAAATGCGCCGAGCTCCCGGGGGACAATCCTCTGACCCGGGCCACTTCCTACCGTCCCCGGCGCCGCTCCACTCTTGGGGTGTCGCTCAGCGGATCGGACCCTCGTAGACATGTCCTCCCAGGCTGGGGCTGTTGCCGGGGTTGCTGCTCCTGGGGCGGCTGCGGCGACTGCTGCCGGGGTTGCTACTCCTGGGTCAGCTGCAGCTGCAGGGGCTGATTAGGAGCTCCAGCCTGAGCCCCTTCCCCCACCCCCAGCAGTGTGGCTTCCTGGGCTTTTATACCCAGCCTCTCTCTCGAGCATGCCCAGCAGGGCCATGGGGGTGGAGCTTTCTTGGCCAGTTGGGCCACAGCAACCCCTTGCTCCTCGGTGCGGGCGGATACACCCCGTCACACACCCTGCCCCTTAACTGGCCCCTGTTCTGTCCCAGCATCCCCCTCCTCTACATGCGAGACAAAAATCTGCGTTTATGTGGTCCCTACCCAGCTAGTGGGCCACGGTAAAGTCATATGGCTGTAAGGACAGATACCAATCTCATGATCCGGGGGTTCATCTCCTTCATGCTGTTCAACTACCTTAACAGGGCATGGTCAGTCACTAAATGAAAGTGGTTCCCCAATAGATAATACCTTAATGCGTCCACCGCCCATTTCAGTGCCAGCACTTCCTTCTCTATGGTTGAATACTTCTGCTCACATGGAAACAACTTGCGGCTCATATACAATACGGGGTGTTCTTCCCCCTCGATCTCCTGAGACAATACAGCCCCTGGTACCTTCTTCATTCTATAAGTCTGTAGAATGAAGGGCTTAGAAAAATCTGGGTGAAACAAGACTGGGGCCTTAGTGAGCCAGTCTTTCAGGGTCTGAAAAGCTCTTTCACACTCTGGTGATCTTCAGCTCTGAATTCTTAGTGAGGTCAGACAAGGGTGCTGCAAGTGTCGTGAAGTCAGGTACGAAGCGACGGTAGTATCCTGCTAATCCTAAGAACTGGTGTACCTGTTTCTTCATGGTAGGGGTTTTACACTTCTTCAAGGCCTGCACCTTCTCGACCAGTGGGCACAGGGTTCTCATCCCATTGTGTACCCCAGGTAGGTCACCTTATGGTGCCCCAAATTACATTTCCCTGGGTTTGCCGTGAGGCCTGCTTTATCCAGAGTCTTCAGCACAGCTTCCAGGTGCTGGAAATGTTCACTCCACATCTGGCTATAGATCATGATGTTGTCTATATAGGTGGCCACATAGAGGTGGTGAGGATATAACAGCCGGTCTATCAATCGTTGGAATGTGGCCGCGGCCCCACGTAACCCAAAGGGCATAGTCACAAACTGGTACAGCCCAAAGGAGGTGGGGAAAACGGTCTTCTCCTTAAAGGCTGGTATAAGGGGGATTTGCCAGTATCCCTTTGTCAAATCCAAGATGGAGATGTACTTCACGTTGCCCAGCTGTTCTAGTAACTCATCAACTCGAGGCGTTGGGTAGGCATCAAAGCACAATATAGCATTTATCTTGCAGAAATCGATACAAAACCAAATTGCTCCATCGGGTTTCAGGACGAGGATGATGGGGCTTCTCCATTTGCTCCACTCCCATTTCTATCATTATCTTTAGTTCCTTCTGAACTGCTCCAGACATCTTCTTGGGTAGGGGCCAGTGTTGATCTCGTACTTTGTGGCTTGGGAAGGTGGCGATATGGTGGTTGACTATGCTGGTTTACCCAGGTTGGGTAGAGAGGACCCGTGAGAAGTTCTGGACCACCTGCTGTAACTCTGCCTGTTGTTCCTGGCTCAACCCTTCTCCACAGTGACCTGGGATGGCCCCAAGGAGTCTTCAACTAAGGGTCCCAACTCCAGGTCTGGCGGGTATGGGGCAATCAACAGGACTTCAGGCGTATTCCACTTCTTTAGGAGGTTTATGTGATATGTTTGCACCTCCCTCTTCCTCCCTGTTAGTCTCACCTCGTAGTCTACCGGCCCCACACGCACACCACTTCAAATGGGCTCTGCCACTTCACCAATAGCTTGGATTCTTTTGAAGGCAGCAAGAGAAGTACATGATCTCCAGGCTCAAAGGATCGGAGTTTCTCTCCTCGCTTATAGTAGCGGGCCTGGGTCTCTTGGGCCTGTAAGAGGTTAGTCCTTGCAAACTCCCCCAACTTTTTCAGGTGCTCCTGTAAGCTGCAACACATAGGGCATCGTGCCCATGACCTGGGACTCCTGCTCTTCCCAATTTTCTTTTAAGAGGCTGAGTATCCCCCGGGGTTGTCGCCCATAAAGGAGCTCGAAGGGTGAAAAGCCCGTAGATGCCTGGGGCACCTTGCGTACTGCAAGCTGTAGGACCAGGAGGAGCTTATCCCAGTTGCAGGGGTCCTCCTCCACAAACTTCCGAAGCAACAGCTTGAGAAGCTCTGCCTCTATGGTATCGGCAGTGGTATTCCGCAATGGCACGGCCTCAGGGTACCGAGTGGTGTAGTCCACTACCAGAGGATGTATTGTCACCCAGAGCTTGCCTTCTCCAGAGGCCCAACCAGGTCCAGGCAGATCTGTTCAAACAGTTCGCTTACCACAGGCAATGCTACCAATGGGGCCTTCGGTACTCCCTTTTGGCTAGCGCGCTGGCATTCGGGACAAGACTCACAAAAGTCACGTACCTCACGGTGTATTCCCGGCCAGAAAAATCTCTGACCCACCTACTGCAGGGTCTTCTGCCGCCCCAGATGCCCGGCCCAGGGGTTTGCCTGGCCCAGATGCAGCACACCCTTCCTATATCTGGCAGGGACCAGGAGCTGCCACATCTCCTCCCCAGTTTGTGGGTCCCAGACCACCCGGTAAAGGCGGTCAGCTTGTACTTGTAACTGTGGCCTTGGGGCCTACGGGTGTCTCCTTCCTTGCGTTCTGACTCTCTTGCCTGCTCCCAGGTTCGACTCAATATTGGGTGTTCCCTCTGGTCTTTTACGAAGTCCCCACCAGCATCCAGCCACTCTACTCCCTTCTTCTAGATTGGCTTCCTGGCCGGGCTGTTGCTGAGGCTGTGCCTGTGGCTGCTGGGGTTGCTGCTCCTGGGTAAGCTGCGGCTGCAGGGGCTGATTAGGAGCTCCAGCCTGAGCCCCTTCCCCTCTGGCAGTCAGCCCTGACTGAGTGGCTTCCTGGGCTCTTATACCCGGCCTTTCTCTCGAGCATGCCCAGCAGGGCCGTGGGGATGGGGCCTTCTCGACCAGCTGGGCCACGGCAATCCCTTGCTCCTCAGTGCGGGGCAGATACACCCCGTCACAAGGAGCATATAGCCAAGACTCTGCCTGCTCTCCACCATCTGGAAGGGAAAAAGAAAGTAGAAGCCCCCTTGAGGCTGCTGTCCTACTTGTGATCTAAGTAGCCAGAGGAAGCTAGTACAGTCTGCTCCCATGCAGGCCAAGCCAGGCCAGTTTTGTATTGATCACAGAGCAAAGATTTTATAAACTCCCCAGTATTTTTGCTGGATTCCCACGCCTGCTAAGGGATATGCAGGAGTTAAAATATGGTAGAGGAAGACTGAAGTACTTCCTTCTGCACTGAATTACTTTTTAAAAGTTTGAGGCAGTGACTGTGAATTTTTTAAACGCATCATTCACCAGTGTACATTTCTTTCAAAACTTTTTTGCATCAACACTAATGTTCCCTTCCTATTTCTGCCAAATCAAAATAGAAAAATCAGTTCAAAAATATAAAATAATAAACCTTTCAGAGCTATTTACTCAGCTTGTGAATAAAGCCTGTAACAGTGATCCAGTGACACCTACACGGATATCCATTATATCACTCAGATACTTTTCTTGATCTCTTTTAATGAATTACTGTGAAGTATATCACAATAAAAGTCTTACGTTTATCACAGCACCCAATGCTACATAAGCTACACCAGCCGGTTACATTGGCTGAATTATTTTGTTCAGATGAGAATCTAAATAAAAAATTATTTCTGGAGCCCTGCACTGCCTATCCAGTGTCTAGTGAGAGAAGACTAGTTTTGTGGTTAAGGTGCTCGTCTGACAGTAAAAAACATCCCAAATTGACATATCCATGGGAGAATCATTCCAGGCCAACGTATTACAACCCTTCCCTGCATTCCAATCATTTTGGACCACTGGTATCTGCTGGTTTACAAGATTACAGCAGTTTTCAAGATGCCCTAATTTATGCCTGACAGCAGACTGGCATTCAGGCAGGTCAAGATTTAAGGTGCATAAGTGTGGCTTAAAACTATATATACATATAATCCATCCCCTGTGCTGTGCAGATCTCAGATACATCCAAATTTCTAGGCCACCTAATTTACACGTTAGATGTAAATATGTAAACACTTTTTTTTTTTTAGGAGAGAGAGCTCGCTATACTTTAAGAGATTTGCAGATAGTACTTCTCAGCATTAAAAATAATTCCTACAGGGTTTTTAAATCCCTAAAAAAGAAACAAACCGTCACTGAGTAACACCACGTTAGATGATCAATAGTAATATCTCTAATTAGTTGTTTTTTACTTAAACCTCCTTACAGATTATATTTAACCTCTTTATACTGCAACAGGTCATGAATATAGGAATCACCTAAATTAGACATATTGCCCACTGATAGATACATAGCCAAAGCCAACAGCAATGCAATACATACTCACTACAATTGAACCAAAAGGCTCCATGTGAAATAAGGTTGATTTCACCAGCATTTCATTCAAAATGGAAAAGTTGTGACAATACTGAAATATCCCATTTTAACATTTTCAGAATTTGTTTGTTGGTTTTGAAATGACTTTTGGTAAACAAAAATAGTCTAAATCAACCCCAAAGAAAACAAAAAACCCAGATTTTTTTCTTTCAGAGAATTTTTTAAAAATTTCAAGCCTTGTTTTTATTAAGGACAAAACAAATTTCAGAATCTGAAAAATCCTCTATAAAAAGAAATTACTATTTTCTGTACAACTTTAATACCCACAAGAAAATAGTAAAATAATAAAAATAAAATGCTTTTCATCAGATGATCTCAAAAAGATTTACAAAAGGAAATCCATGTTACAGAACAAGAAACTGAGGAACCAGGACACAACTTGTCCAAGGTCACCTAACAGTCCAGTGGCAGGAAAAATATCTCCGTCACTTGGGTCCTAGGACACTGCTCTACCCACTAATCCACGCTATTAATATTACCTATGAGAGAGGAAAAGTCCCTTTATCTTTTTAAAAGAAATCCTACCATGCATAAAACAGGACACATGCTGCATTGGTTTAAAAAAAGGTTAGCTGAATCTTAACTTTTAGTATGAAACACATTTGTTAAATAGGCATCCTAATGGTGTTATTGTCGCTAAAAACAGAGACTTGAAAATGCTATATATATTATTACACATTATCTACCAACTGCAAGAATGCTGCGCTAAAACTACCTCAAAACACCTCAGGTAAGGTAATTGCTACTAATGGATCTGAAGTGTGTAGAATTGGGCATTATTACTCAGTCATCACATTCTCGAATCGGTGAAACTGTTGGATATTGTAGGTATGAGGCTCACTCATCTCTCAATCATGGGAGAAATTTGAGAAAGAGGGCAAGCTCTCTCTCATTTTGCACTGGAAGAAAGATTCAACGACAAGCCAATATAATAGGCACCTCTTTGCACTTCTGTAGCTAAGATGGGGTCAGTAATTGCTTTCGAAGCAACTGTTTTCAAAGCTTTGGGAAACATCCGCTACAGTTAGCTCCAGAATCAAATCTCACCGGGAAGATCCGAATACATGATTTCATTTTTTATACTATTCATATATTTAAAGGAAACAGTGGCTCAGTAGGCCTCAAAAAGAGAACTACATGGAGATAGATGTGAGCTTGGGTGGCACGTTTAGATCCTAATTTAGGCCCCACTCCTGCAACTTGCTCCATCCCTGAACCTGTCTAGAGCCTTTACTGTCTTCAGCTGGGCTCCATATCATCCAGGGGAATGATGCACAAGTCAGCTGGCTGGCCTGGGACTGTGGATCTGAATTTTTCCAAAGCCCATGTGAATGTGAAGCTAAATGGTTTGGGTCATCTCTCAGTCCTGAACAGTAAAAGATAAAATGCAAGTTTACTAGATTTAGGTTGTTTATGGTGAAGACTGATTCAATTTATTTTTAAGTAAAATTCCTTATTGGGATAGATGCCCACAAACCTTGTGGGTCTGTATTTAGCCAAGTTTTCAAATCTCAAATCTAACGTTTGGTTTGGTTTGAGATTGGGGTAATTTGTTATTATATTTGAAGAACTTCTTTTATCTTTTGACATTGGTGCAAAATATGATCACTTAATTATAAACAAAATATGGCCTAATATTATTCTCCAACACATTTCAGATTCTTCTGATTATCTTGGAGGAAAGAAATAAAAATAGCCAAAACAGTTTTCAGAGTTGCTGTTTCTGTACAACTAAAGGGAGCTCAAAGAAATTTCTTAAAGATGTTTATAATACATCAAACCTTATTCACCTGATTACTGTAACAGCTGAGGAGGCATATTCCTGAGCTAATCAATACAAGAGTTGGATCTGAGTATCTTTATGTTGTCAGGATCCAAAACATCTCAGCTCAGACCTCTCCTTCTCTGTGGTGATTGTTTATCCTTTGCGTTTGGAGATGAGAATCACTCAGGGACTTCCTTGGGGTGTATAGGTCCCTTTGCAGTACTATTAAACTGGTGCCCCTATGTCCAATGACAGCTAGATGGGAGGAGGGCTATTTTGTAGAGATGGGATTTTATACTCTTTAGCAACACACTAATGAAATAGTTGTAAAGCAAATTTTAAACTAAGGTTCTGTAGACCAGCACGGATAGTATATACCTGGGGTTGGCAAATGCCTGAAAAATAGCTTCATTACCATTTGAATGGCTCTTCCACAGGTTCATGTTCTGTTACGTCTGGCAGGATTTTTCAGTTTTAAGTTAACTAGATTCCCTCTGGAGGAAGCAGAGCCAAAGAACAAGGATGGGAAGAGGCGGGTGTGTGGATATTAAGACCCAGTGGTGCCCCATGCATTTTGTGTATGGGTAAGGACGGCCCTGACATCACTGGTCGGTTTGGTTTCTGTGAACACAGAAGTGGCCGAGCAGGTCAATTTGAGTTTTGAACAGTCTGTGGCACACTGAACAAAAATGCTGCTATGGGTTACTTGATTAACAGTGCACATTCTGCTGTTGCAAGATTTACATTGCTGGCTGCTCTGCCTCAGCCGCTCTCCCTTGCTCATAGTACACGAGATAGAAAAAGCATGACCCAAAACCCTGGGTCAGTGTTGAACTATCCCAAGGATAACTTGGACGAGTCCTTGAAACATTTCTTTTGGCCTCTCCGAGAACGCTTTCTCTTCTTTCGCTTGCTGTAAAAGATCTTCTTTGGCAGTCACTCATATGATTCTCAGGTGGCATGGCCTGCCCATCTCATCTGTGATTTCATCAACACAGTATGGATGCTCAGAATCCCTGCTCATCCAAGATCCTCAGTATCTGGGGCCTTGTTTTGCCATCTTCTCCTCATTAGTTCCTTCAGCCAGACCATGTGATTCAGCTTCCTAGCATGGCATCTGTATACCATCCAGGTTACACATGCAAACATCAGAGATGGCAGCATAATAGCTTTGTAGACTTGCTGTTTTGTTTGTTGACTAATGTCTCTATGATCCCACACTTTGCACATAGTCTACCAAAACTGCTGCAAGCTGAAGAGCAATAAATCCATACTCTGTGACAGTCAGACTCAGGGCAGATCTACACTACAGGGTTATGTTGACTTAAGTTCCACAGTTCCAGATATGTGAATAGCAGGGATTTGGGCTTATTTAGCCTACAGAAGAGAAGAGTGAGGGAGGATTTGATAGCAGCCTTCAACTACCTGAAGGTGGGTTCCAAAGAGGATGGATAGAGGCTGTTCTCAGTTGTGACAGAGGGCAGAACAAGGAGCAATGGTCTCAAGTTGCAGTGGGGGAGGTCTAGGTTGGATATTAGGAAAAACTATTTCCCTAGGTGGGTGGTGAAGCACTGGAATGGGTTACCTAGGGAGGTGGTGGAATCTCCATCCCTAGAGGTTTTTAAGTTCCGTCTTGACAAAGCCCTGGCTGGGATGATTAAGTTGGGATTGGTCCTTCTTTGGCCTCCAAGTCTCTTCCAATTATTCAAGGGAGGAACAGCATGCAATTTTTCATTTTAATTCTCCCCTCCATACCCTTATTTCCCGCTCCCTTCCCAGCCCCCAAAAAGAAAAAAAATAAAAATGGGAGATGGAAGAATTTCAAACAACCAAAATATTAGTTTTCAGAAAAATCAAAGCCTACTTCAGAGTTTATTTTGTTGAAAATATGGAAATGTGTGTGAACATATGTTCTCTGACAGTTTTGTTGCATTTTCATGGAAAATATATATTGCATTTTCTAGAGGGTCCTAATCAGAACTCAGAGCACAAGAAACTATATGACTGTGGAAAAAAACTGCTATTCTCCTTCAATAACTGCAGAACAACCCAGTACAGTGCATGATTGACAATTCCATTCTAGTCTGAGAGGTAGCAGCTAAAATTAAAAACAGTGTATATGCTGTAAGAGGAAAAAAATTAGAAGTAATTTGCCTCTCTAAGATATTTTTCTAAGATGAATGCCATAGAAATCCATCTCCAGCAGATAGATTCCCATTTCAAATCTGTCCTGTGACTTTCTAAATTGAGTTTAATCTGCCACCATTTTCTTCCAAAAGATTACAGAAGCTAAGTTTTCCAGAAGTTGTGTGTTCCAAACAGGCGATTACATACTCTACTCAGAGATAAAGTTCATTTGCTCACACACGTTTCAGGATGAGATTTTTAAACCAAAAATGTCTAGTAAGGGCCTGAATTTTCAGAAGTCCTTTGCCCTCACAACTCCCACTGGAGCCAATGGGAGCCACTAGTGCCTCTGAAATCAGACCTTTGCCTAACTGGAGGAAAAGCCACTTCAAATATTATAACTGAAGACCTACATGAGAGAACACAAGCAGCTTTAAATGAGAGACAGAAAGTATTTCTTGCAACATACAAGCGGGCTTTCTGTATAGGGGCATGATCTACAATACATCTTTAAACTGAGGCAGTTGATTTCCAATTCCATAGCCTCATCCAAAGTCTTCTGAAATTAATATTAAAAAGGTGTCAGCTGAATTCAATAGGTTTTGGATCAGGCACTTGGAGAATCATAGAATCATAGAACCATGGAGCTGGAAGAGACCTCAGAAGGTCATCAAGTCCAGCCCCCTGCTCTAGACAGGACCAATCCCAACTAAATCAACCCAGCCAGGGCTTGGTCAAGCTGAGACTTAAATACCTCTAGGGATGGAGACTCCACTACTTCCCGAGGTAACCCATTCCAGTGCTTCACTACCCTCCTAGTGAAATAGTTTTTCCTAATATCCAACCTGGACCTCTCCCACCACAACTTGAGACCATTGCTCCTTGTTCTGCCATCTGTCACTACTGAGAAGAGCCTCTCTCCATCCTCTTTGGAACCTCCCTTCAGGAAGTTGATGGCTGCTATCAAATCCCCCCTCACTCTTTGCTTCTGCAGAAGCGAATGCCAAACTGTCTTAGCTGTAACAATTTACTCTGTATGTCATCCAAATCAATTAACTAGGGATTTGAGCATGAATGTATTTTGAACTATACAAATGGATTAATAAAAAAGTAGTATTAGCTAATTGTTAGGGCTGTGAGGGCCATAGCAGCCATTAATAGAATTAATCTTTAAAGTCAATGACTCACAGTATGTGTTTGAAGTCAGTCAGTCATAGGTAAAAAGCAGCTGATTGTAATTGAGTGGGAGGAGCCAAATCCTTGTAATTTATACCAGTAAATTTCAAGTACTGAGCTAGCTAGCAAGAGGCTCAATCGAAGAAGCCCTCCCCTAACAGAGGAGCTGTCTCTAAAAAGCAAAATAACCGAACTGTAACAAGCACATACCAGCTGCAGTCAAACTGATGCTGACCACATTTCAACTGAGTGCACAATTCAGGTCAGACTACACTCTGCACCACTGCAGAGACAGTTATTGAATCTGGGCAAATTTTTGCCTTCAAAACAAGTTTTCTACAAAAACTTAAAAAGAAAAGATATATATAAAATTTCCATATTTTTGTTGAAACTATTATTTCTTTCTCCCACTAAATGCAAAAAGAAAAGAAGAAAGCCCATCAAGAACATCCCCCCTCCTTTTATTTTTCTTTTAATCCCTGGCTTTATAAAAGTTAAAGATTTGAAATGTTGTCTGTATCAGTAAAACTATCTATACGTATTTTAATAACTAACTGCATGGTAAGATCTAGGTCCAGCTGATACTCAGTATCTCATTCACCTGCACTCGCATATGCCCTCAGAATAAACAGCACAAAGTTTTAGTCAGGGTTCAGGCTATTAAATTTACTGCACAAAGTGCAGAATGTATGACTACTTGCCTTGTACTAAAGTGTCTTGGATAGACACATGATGTAGTCAGTTTATGGCTCAAAGAGCCAACATTCATCGAAGGCCTGGAGACCACCTTTACCTTGAAGGAGTTATGAAAAATGAAACAATTTAGAGGCAGTATTTAGAAACTTTATGGAGCAGGCCCACTTTGCAACAGCTGGATTTAACTGGAACTGTTCCAAAAAAATGAGACATAATTGGGTAAAAAAAATTGTACAAATTCAAATTAGTATCCATCCCACAGGGTTCAAACTGGAACAATTTTTTCAAAAATCTTTAAGAAATCTTTTTTGAAATGTTTGAAAAGATTTAGATTTTATCAGACCCTCCCACCCTTTCTCCCTATTTTTGCATTTTGCCATTGAATGCAAAAGAAAAAATGGTGTCTAGAGAGTGTTTGCGACGGGTTCCGTTACAGAGATCCCCTTGAGATGGTCACTTGATGAGCTGAAATAGCACTGCCCTCTGGGGCAACGCACCACCCTGTCCTGCTGAGCCAGATCTTCCGGTCTGCTTCAGCACTGGCATGGAGTTGAGATCAGAGGCATAGCCCCCAGCAGAGCAGCACAGGCACTACGGAGCTCAGCTCTGCTCTGCATTCTTCACTTTAAATATCACTAACAAGTAACTACACAACGTATTTCCCTGAGTGTTGAACCCCATAAAACCAAAACCCCATGAACCAGTGGTGAACAGGGCAGTCTTTGGCTGAAAGTGCAGCTACATCACATTGAATGCCAGTGAAACTGCACCCACTTCTGACACTCTTTATTAGCAACAGATAGTTTTATCGACATAAACAAAGCTACAGCAGGCATGAACTTCTTTGGAATGAATGCTAGGTCAGAATTTAAAAATAAAAGGAAAAACTTTTTCTTCTTCCAAACAACACTTAACAAACTCATGGAATTCATCACACGACAGACTTCGTATGGGCAGCGAGTGCATCCACAGCTACAGTGATGTATGCCGGATTTAAACTCTTCAGGGCCGAAGCAGCATTTTGGAATTAGAAAGAAACTTCCCCTTGGAGAAGATTAATTTCATTTGTATTTAAAGTGGGGATTCTTCTCCCTTGAAAAAGTCTGGTACTAGTCAGTATCCAGTCTGTTTGTACAGATCTGTTCCCATATGGAATCAAAGGTGGGGATGGAAGGAATGCCCCTAGTATTATGAATTTAATAGGCTCCACTAACAGAGAGGAAGATAGCTAGATCCTGAGATACTAGGTTTCAGTGTTTTATTCTTCGTCCTGACACTGATGCTCTGACAGGTTTAACAAGCCTCTGAACCTTTCCATGGCTATAAATGTGCTCCTCTGAAAATAGGAGTAATATCTACCTCTCTCCCCTCTGTAAAGCTCTTTGAGCTCCTTTAAGCAAAGCTCTCTGGAAGTAGAAAGCATCATTATAAAAACTACAGCTTACGTTACACAGAACTTTTGAACCCAGAGATGACGCAATGGCCTGTTGCCAGGACAAAGAATATCTAACACCTTGTTTAACAACAGGTGTTCCATGTTATGCACTAGTGAGGTGTACATCACTGAAACCTAAAGACCCAGCAAGACAGTGGTACGGCTATAAACCTGAGCAGCCCTAGAACAAACAGAGCCATAACATCCTAATTAGCTTCATACATTTGATATGGGCGTTTTTATTTATTGACACGGTCAAATTAACAGGCAGCAGTATTTTCATAGCCTTGAGATCAACCAGAGAAAAGTTAGTATTAATGTTCAACCAACCACCATAGCTTGTGTCAACAACAGTCACATAAATATATTTAAAAGCACTTATCTATTGGCTAAGAGAGCAGTTATACATCATGTCTATCTGTTCCCAAACCATAAAGAATTAGCTACTACTGTCGGAAGAGAGGAAATCTCAGAGTTTTTAGCATCTACAACCACAAGTCTTATTACTGCACATGTATGGTTGAAAAACAGTTTCTTAGGAAAGGCTCTTTTGAATTACAGAACACAGACTGGTGGGTTTCAAGTCTTTGGTACCACCCCATAGAGCTGCCTGTTTTGAAGGAAAATAAGCATTATAGAGAAAATCAGGCCAAGGTGACTGCTGGCCAACAATAGTAGTGCTTGATTGATACATTTGTATCAGAAGATAAGAAGAACCACCAACCACAGAACACATACAAATACAGACATCTTAACTGGTCCCTCAACATTCTGAGCACACACAGTCAAGCATCATAAGTATTCAACCTCTCTGTACAGCTTAGCTTAGCTGACCTCGTCTCAAACGGCTTCCCCTGCAGCAAGCATGCCAGCCTTTACTGCCCATTTGTTTGCTCCACACTTTCTTCCATGCTGCCCCCACCCTTGCATGAAACAATCTCACTGAACTGATCTGTCCTTACCCTCTCCAACCCCTTACCTTTGAATTTCCTCTTCAAGCACCACTTCTGCCACAGAACAAGAAATCATGAATGATGGCTAGGTTGAAGGGCAAATGGAAATATTTCCAAAACAAATGTTTGAAAAAGGTATATATTTTTTATTGTATCCTTTGCCACTTATCTTTGTATGTCATATAACTGATTAGATTGCAAGCTTTTGCAGGCAGGGACTATGCCGTTTATATAGGTACAAGGCCTTGCACAACAAGGCTCCAATCTTGAGGTTCTAGACAATGTTCCCTCTAATCTTTTCCCTCCATGCATGCAATAAATTGTATGTGAACTGAGGAATGTACGAATGTGCACCACTAGCAGCAGGAAAAAAAATCAAACTGAGCACTTGGCTGAGCAACTGGATGGCATTTGAATTTCTCCTGAGTTGCGGCACAAGTGCACAGCTTACATGAAACACTGGTCCTAGTGGAAAATAAGTTCTAACTTCAACTTTCAAAACAGTTAGAAAAGTTGCACTTAATGCACGGACAGATTTCCAGATATTACCATTTATTAGTTGGAGTATCATAATGCTCAGAGACCATAGTCAAGAAGTCCTCTGCGTCTAAGCATCATACAAACAGATTTTAAATATAATAAGACAGCCCTTGCACCAGAAAGCTGCCAGGCTAGGGTTATGACAAGGCATAAACTGTGGGTAGACAAAATGGGGGAGTAGACTGGAGTAGGATGGAGTGACAGTGCAATGAATAGGTTGTATTATTGCAGCCATTCAGAGTGTATGTAATAAATACTGACATATATTAGTGAGCAAGAGCTGTTGTCCCTTCAGGTATGAGTGTTGATTTATATACTGTACCTTTTGCAAGCAAAGCACTCTACAGAATTACACTCTGGTTCTACAGAATTACACCTATCACCAAGAGGCAACCTCCGCAGGAGTGGGTAAGATACAGAAGTCGTTATTGTGACACTGGCAGCCACACTACACAACAGTTTAAAGATCAGAAGCGAAGCACCCCATTCATGTGATGGCCAAACTAATTACACTTAGGGCTCGTCTAGACTACATCCCTCTTTCGAAAGAGGGATGGAAATGAGCCCGATGGAAAGCGCAAATGAAGCAGGGATTTAAATATCCCGTGCTTCATTTGCATATTCGCATCAGATCGCTGTTTTGAAAAAGGATATTTTGAAAGTGAAACTGCAGTCTAAATGCGGTTCTTTTGGAAAAAAAAACCCCAATCCTTTTTCGAAAGATCCTGTACTCCTGAAAAAATGAGTACAGGATCTTTCGAAAAAGGGTTGGGTTTTTTTTTTTCGAAAGAACCACATCTAGACTGCAGTTTCACTTTCGAAATACCCTTTTTCAAAACAGCGATTTGACGCGAATATGAAAATGAAGCACGGAATATTTAAATCCCCGATTCATTTGCACTTTCGATCGGGCTCATTTACATCCCTCTTTTGAAAGAGGGATGTAGTCTAGACGAGCCCTTATTGTAAAAGGGAAAGAAAAAGAATCCAGACAGGTTTAGGGACTTGAATAGATAACCGGATTTGGGGTTGAAAGAAGTACTCCGTACAGTAAAGCAAAAGATTGTTTTAAATAAGTGTCTAAAATTAGGTTGGGTTGTTTTTTTTGGAGGGGGGGGGGTCACAATTGGAGCTGCTGGAAACTCAAGTGTTTTTGAAAAAGGAAATCATTTATTTAGGTCCCTAAATATGATTTAAGAGCCTGAACTTAGGTGCCTTTTAAAATTGTTTCCATTTTTCATAATTTTGGCCAACACAAGAACATGCAGCAAACCCCAGGGAAAAGATGTTGTGAGTGATCCTCTGATCATATCTGAAACAAACTAGCTACTAGAATGCTTAGCACAGCACATATTTCCACATAAATAATTATAGCATATGATGGAGGTTAGCTATGCCACTCGTAGGTCAGCAGGGGTAACATTTTCAAAAATGCATCAAGTTAAGAACAAAAGTCCTATTTTCAAAAAAACCTGAGTCTTAGTTTCATTAGACTTACCCTCCTAGGTGCATAAGTCACTTTTGACAATGACACTTCGGATGCTTTTGGAAAGCATACCCCCTAAATTATATTTCAGGTACATATTGCAGACTGGAACTTGAGGACATGGAAAAGTTGAGTTTATGCACATGCGCGCGCGCGCGCGCACGCACGCACACACACACACACATGCACAAAATACAAAGAACAAACACAACCAAACACAAGAGTTTTCCCTTTGTTTCAGAAGCCAGAATGCCTGTAGCTCAGAGATTTACCTGAGAAGGAAAGTTTCACACAGCACTTCCAAAAAATCAATGGTTAACTCAGGCAAAATACACTGGCAAAATAGAGCTCCTATTGAGTTTGCAAGAGTGGGATGGAAATAGAACTGAAGTTATTAAAGAATTTAAAGAAGATGCAGTAAAGCTACGGCCATATGTGCATACACCCATACTGTGTATGCCAAACAGGCAGGCAATGCATATATGCAATTTACCGGTGCCTAAAATAGCTTTGATATTATGCTGCACAGTTGTCTACAAAATGTCATCGGATACTAATGAAGTCAGGATGCATTTTTCGCTTCTCTCCCCTTTCTTCAAGTCATAGTATAGAAGGGGAGCAAAAGAGGGGACAGCAGTTTTCAGTGTTTGTCATTATTATAGGTTATATATACAGAAAGAAAGTTAATTAAGCTTTAAAAATCCATCACACATCAATGACTGCATTTTAATGAGTACAAAAAGTTGAGGTGTTTACTGCCAATTAAAGTGGTTTTTAAATAAGCATTAATTACCACAGAAATTCAGAAGAAAGTTATACCTTGTCAAAGAAAGGCCAGCACAGGCTGTGCACACTTCTGCTCCCATTCATATTCAGATAGTAATTACCACCAAGCCTATATTTTCCATAATAATGAGGACAGGCTGTCATGTCTGTCAAACAAACAACAAAAGTAGAAGGCTCAGAAATACTCTCAACCTGAAGTCAACTTTTTAAAATTTCCATGGCAAGAGTTCCTTTCGAATTGATAGGAACCCGCACTGTTTGTGCAAGGAAGCAAGTGAGGCTCTAAGAGAGAGAGAGAGAGATGCATTTACAATCAGAGGCCCTGATGTATAAAGCTTTAGGTCACCTTTGCACTTCCCCAGTCCTGGGGCCAGTTCAGCCCCATAGAGCCCCTGGCCACAATGGCCCCAAAGGGCCACTCTAGCCACTGAGCCCCACAGGAGCAGTGGCACTCTGGCATCTTCCCTACACTGGATGTGGTATCAGGGAGGTAGTGTGGACCTGGCTATGCCAGCTCTAAGCCATCTAGGGAAGCCCCATGCTGGTCGACTCCTCGACTTTGTTGGCCAAGCCATCCTTATGGCCTTTCAGTGCTGTTGCGACGGATCCTAGAGAAGGGCCTACCTAGCATGTAACGTCATGGCTGAGCTGGTATGAATATGATAAAATAAAACTTTACTTTTTAACTATTACTTCTTATCTGCTTGAACCAGTTAAATGGGACCTGAAAAGAACTTTGTGAAAACAGAGCCTTGGCCTTTTTCTGTCTCTTTATGAAGCATAAAGAGTTTTATCATTGGTTCACTTTCCCTTAGAAATGGCACGATCATTTTTTACCTTAACTGTCAGGAATGGCAAGCCTGGTTTTCCTGGGTTTCCCAGGAAGGCTTTTTTGAGTGTGAGATGGATAAGGAAAGGGGAAAAGGTAGAAGGTTCAGGGATACCTTTGGAGAGCTCTCACATCTTAAAAAAAATCAACAAAAACATCCTTTCCTCCAAAGACCTCATTAGTCATTGGTGTTAAATATATTTTTTAGTCAAATTTGATAATTCCTATCCCTTTCAATTGCTCACTTTCCATCCCTAGTGATATGTCAGTAACATATGTCAGATATGTTACCTGCTGATAAGCGAGACAATTTCATTTCCAATAGAAAACCAACCATTTTTGGACAAATCTCTCAGGCTTATCAGGCCCCCCCACCCCTCCAAAAAAAGTCTCCTGCCATCTCTGTTTCTCCCCTCTTGGAAGGTCACCTTTAAGAGTTGTACCATTAATACAAAATGTAGAACAATATATTGCTTGCTTGATCAGTCAGTACCTGTGGGCCTTTACTATTTACTCAGCAACACTCACATTTAAGATGATGAGATACGCTGAAACCCATGGGAGTTTTGTCTGACTAAAGAGGATTGAACTGGGCCCTCGTCTTTCTACCATCACAGCACATTCGCGGGGAGAGGTACTTTTATTGCTAAAAATAGTTGAGAGATTCAGAGACAGAACGGACATAACATAAAACAGAGTTTCCAGGTTCTGACAGGAAGGAGTGTTGCACATGTTAAATTCCACATTAGGCCTTACAATAATAATGAAAACCTCACCAGTCCTCATGATGTGTGAACTCACTGACACTGATCCATAAGGTGGACAGTAGAAGAGGAAAAAAGAAAGACTGACCAAACCAAACACTCAGGGACACCTAAGAGCACAACATAGATAAGAACAGTCACAAACCAACCCTTAGTTTCCAGTAAAATTTCACCATCCAAAGCAGAGTGCATGTAATAAACTTACAGGTTAGATGACCACAGCCATTTGTTAAGGTAACATGACATTTTATATAGGGGAAATGGAAGCTAAGATAAGGAACTACAATTTTAATTACTATGAAACCTATATACATATGTTCCTTGGATGTACTTGGCCCACCTCTAATTAAAGACAATAAATATACACGTGTGTATATGCAACTCACTGGTGACTTTATATTACAGGTTATCCTCTGTGCTGATCTTCGGAGCATATGAGCTGTCACAGCCCCCACCTAGAGAACTTTAGCTCAAGGAGCAACAACGCAGTTTTATGTCTGGAGGTCCCTGCATTGGTGCCTCGCATATCAGCCAAGATGACAGCCATCACACAGGTATGCACTGTAAAAAATTAAACTCCTTTATTCACAGATGGGCTGAGTACATCCAAGGTTATGCTTGTTCATTGGGGCCATGGGCAGGTATTCCACAATGCCAGAAAAAGAAAGCTGCTAAGTCATTCCCAGGATCCGATGGCAAAGAATGAGTGGGACTAGTGAGTGGATGCTAAGTGCACTATATGGACTCTGGCACTTGGAAGAATGGTATTCAGTTTCTAGTCTTTGGAATATTCCCTTGGATAGACCAATTGGAAATTGCCCCTTCTCTCTGTTTAACTAAGATCCCCATTCACTGTCGTAGCTGAACACTACAGATGATGCATTGCTCCTGCTTATTTACTCTTCAGCAACCAAATAAAGAATCCCATCCAGTTCTTTTTAGGCAAAAAGCCCTTGTCTATTTTACACATTTCTACACACAAGAATGCAGCTGTGAAAGAGCCAAGTTAATAACCACAATTTCAAGGTCGGATAACACTAAGCTAGGGGGAGAGGTAGATACGCTGGAGGCCAGGGATAGGGTCCAGAGTGACCTAGACAGATTAGAGGATTGAGCCAAAAGAAATCTGATGAGGTTCAACAAGGACAAGTGTAGAGTCCTGCACTTGGGACGGAAGAATCCGAAGCATAGTTACAGGCTGGGGACTGAATGGCTAAGTAGCAGTTCTGCAGAAAATGACCTGGGGATTACAGTGGATGAGAAGCTGGATATGAGTCAACAGTGTGCCCTTGTAGCCAAGAAGGCTAATGGCATATTAGGGTGCATTAGGAGGCGCATTGCCAGCAGATCTAGAGAAGGGATTATTCCCCTTTACTCGGCTCTGGTGAGGCCACATCTGGAGTACTGTGTCCACTTCTGGGCCCCCCACTATAGAAAGGATGTGGACACACTGGAGAGGGGCCAGCAGAGGGTGACCAAAATGATTAGGGGGCTGGAGCACATGGCCTATGAGGAGAGGCTGAGGGATTTGGGCTTATTTAGTCTGCAGAAGAGAAGAGTGAGGGGGAATTTGATAGTAGCCTTCAACTTCCTGAAGGGAGGTTCCAAAGAGGATGGAGAAAGGCTGTTCACAGTAGTGACGGATGGCAGAACAAGGAGCAATGGTCTCAAGTTACAGTGGGGGAGGTCTAGGTTGGATTTTAGGAAAAACTATTTCATTAGGAGGGTGGTGAAGCTTTGGAATGGATTACCTAGGGAGGTGGTGGAATCTCCATCCCTAGAGGTTTTTAAGTCTCCGTTTGACAAAGCCCTGGCTGGGTTTATTTAGTTGGGATTGGTCCTGCCTTGGGCAGGGGGCTAGACTTGATGACCTCCTGAGGTCTCTTTCAGCTCTAGGATTCTATGACTCTAAGGTCAGCACAGAGCAGGACAAGTGATTGTCTGCTTGAAAACACCTACACACAGGTAGAAAACACCCAGCATAGTTTGTTATTGTCTACACTAGCCACAAAGTCCTGGTGAGCATTGAGTCAGCTAACTTGATTCTTCACATAGCAAATACAATTCTGCAGGGTACTCCAAGGATGTCTACAACAGAAAAACTGGAAAGCAAGAAAAATTAAATGGTGGCAAATTAGTGTGTGTGTGGGGGGGGGGGAGAGCTGACGGGGGATGTCTGCCTTTGAGGGGTTAAAACTCAGCCCCAGAGAGGGCTGGAGTGGTGGAGCTGTGAAGCCAGCAGCTGAGGCCGGTATGAGCCAATTAGGGCCCACCTGAGGGCAGTGTAAATAAAGGCTCCTGGAGGGGTGGAGACAGACTCACTCTTGCTCTAGCTGAGGAGCAGAAGGGACCTAGCTTCCAGGCAAGTTAGAGAGTTCCTGACTTAGGCTACGTCTACACTACAAGGTTTTTGCGCAAAAACCCGCGGAGCGTCCACACCTCCAGTGCGCTTTTGCACAAGTAAATCAACAGTAAAACGACAGAACAGACGGCTTTTGCGGTGTAGGTTAACTTCCTTCTACGAGGCATAACTCCTTTTTGCGCTACAGCAGGGGTTTCTTGTGCAAATAGAGCCTATCCGAAAAAGCACAGGTGCATCAGAGCTTTCTTGCACAAGAGCGTCCATGCAGTGTGGACGCGCTTTTGTGCAAGATGTTTTTGCACAAGAACTCTTCCGCAAAAGACTTCTTATGCAAAAACCCTGCAGTGTAGACATAGCCTTAAAGTAGAGCTGGGGAAGCTCTGGCCAGTTAGGTTCCCAGGCTGCAGAGCCTGAAGCGAGGCCTCAGGCTACTAGGGCTGGGGGGGGGGGGCAGACAAGATAGGCAAAGGCAGCAGGTCCACACACCCCTTTGCCAATGCTGAGTGGCCATTTCAGACTGCAGTTTGCCCCTGCGGTAAGGGGGTATATGAAGACTGGCAGTGAATCACTGAGGGAAGGTGGGCATAGGGGGTTGGAGGTTCCCAGAGGGGAGGACCCCAGACTGTGCGTGGGGCATTGCAGCAGAGCAGTACCCAGAGGGAGGGAAATGGGTCCTATCATAGGGGTGGAGAAACATAGGTAACAGCAGGCATGACACCAGCCAAAAGGGGGCACTCCAGGGCAGAAGAGCCAATTTCCCAAGTGACTAAAAGGAGGTGCCCATGGTGGTGAGGTGCACCATATCACAGGTGGTGGAGAATGTGGGCAATTGTGGTCCACCACTGATACAAGGGGACTAGTACAGACTGGGTGAACCATGCCAAGAGAGACTGAACAGTGGATGGTAGGGACAGTGGATTCCCCAGTATACAGATGCAGAGTCAAATTGACCAAAACAATTTATGAATGTTTTCAATTGGAAAGAAAAATATATTCTAAAAAGTCTAAATCATTTCTTTTGACATTTCCAAAATGTCTTAACTGTTCATTTCAGACAAATGATTCCTTTTATAATTTCCCCTCACTATTTTTAAAAGAAAAAAGTTTTTAAAATATTGAAATTAAAACAAAATGTTTTCTTTCAGGTCAGTTGAAATGTTTTGATAAACACAAAATGAGTTTGTCCTTTTTTGGACCTGTATCCATACAAAATATTCAGCTATTTCTTCCTTTATTTTTGCATGTGGCCTCAGGCAATTTGGGTGTTGTTGGAGACTAGCACTAGGATAAAAATACATATATATTTCTCTGATTTTGAAGCAGGCATATCTATTTCTTCCACAAAACTGTATGCTCACTCTCTTCCTGGGGCAAAGTTTTTGTTTTTCACACCCCGCTGATTTGGATGTTATTTGTGTGCCCCAACTGGCAGGGCTATGTTTGTCTGGCAGGGCTACCTTTGAAGATCAAAGTTATGTATAAATAAAACAAATCTTTACCTGCATTACTAACAGCATTTCAGAAAGGAGAAACCAATTCACTGCTCATTTCCTGTACTGCACTTACTTTAGAGGCTAAGACTAGAATCTCAGTTGTTCTTTTTGGTTCTCATATCCTGCAATATCTTTAATTATGGTTATATGTTTATATGTAATGCCATGCCCGTAATGTTGTGAATTTACAGGTGCATGCTTATGGGATATAACCAGCTTGAAGCCTGTACAATTATGACCAAATAAGGAATTTGCACTGATTTCACTATGCCAGTTTAACTAAATCAGTGCAAATGGGAATGTAAACCTCAGTCTTAAAGAGAAGTGAAATCTTGCTTGAACAACAAAAAGTCCTGTTGGCACCTTACAGACTAACAGATTTATCAGAGCATGAGCTTTCATGGGCAAAGACCCACTTTGTCAGATGCATGTAGTGGAAATTCCAAAGGCAGGTATATTTATAAATATAAATATAAATATAAATATACCTGCCTCTGGAATTTCCACTACATGCATCTGATGAAGTGGATCTTTGCCCACAAAAGCTTATGCTCCGATAAATCTGTTAGTCTATAAGGTGCCCCAGGACTTTTCGTTGCTTTTGCAGATTCAGACTAACACGGCTACCCCTCTGATACTTGCTTGAACACTACTACTTTGACATCAAAATGGCAGACAATATTGGCCTTCTGTCCACTACGGACCATTGTAAAGTATTTCTTACACTACTGTTGGTATTGTTTCAGTTCTACCAGATTAGGAACCTTCGTGTAGGATAGCTCGCTGGCTGACGACACAATCTGAAGCATGAGGTCAATTAGATATGCTCCAAGTGGACATAAAGACAAGGCTGGCATCTCTCAAAACTGTTTTGAAATTTGATTTTAAAATTTGCAGCATCTAGTAGCTTTATTTACTCAGCCAAGCAATAATTGTGATTAATCACTGGTTTTTTTGATTAAACAAGTGAAGTCACCTGGTAAAATCTGGGGCCCTGTGAAGATATTACTGTTCACAAAAGTTGTGTAAAAAGCTTAAATGAGTACCTTTATTTTTCCCAGCTAACTTTACTGGAATAAGCTTTTAGTTGTCACCAACCTCTCCCCAGTCAAATGACAAAGGTGAGTTCAAAATTTCCAAAACAGAAACAAATCTTTAAATTTAGATACTATATTTCCAAAGATCATGCCAGTAATGTGACAGGACAGTACCCTGGCACTAATATTGATGCTGTTGTGAAACAGCAGGGAGGTCAAAAGCCACCCCTGGGCTAAGGGCAGAAGGCGATCTAGCAGCAGAGATTCCATATCCCATGCCAGAAAAGCCAAATCAAAACATACAGACACTCACGTGCACGTGTGCACATGCTGTAAACCAAGGGGTGGAACTCCTAAAGGGACCATTGCTACCATGAGTAACTTATCACAGTCTGACAGCATTATGGCTGGCAAAACTCAAAGCTGCTCTAGATTTCAGATCAAAACGGCAAGATTTGTGAATTTCTTGATTTAACAAACAAGCAACACATTGGCAAAAGAAAAATAGAATTGGATAATACATTACTGGACTTAAACAGATTTATACAAAGAAGGAAGCCTGAAAATAATGAATCAGAATTGCTCTATGCTTTTACTTTTTAAGATATAATTAAATATGCATTCATTATGCATCACATTATAATGCAGTGGCTTATTCTGAATCTTATCATGGAACTTTAAACTTAACAGCACATGAACCACTAAACAAGTCTGAGTTTAACTGTAATGCGCTCTGACTGGGAATTGGTCAACACTGTCCCTGTATTAATGCATATCTTGAATGTAAACTGTATGGTTGCCTGAGCTGAGCAGCTGTTTGTGGAAAAAGATATTCTTCTCCCTGGAACACAGTAACACAGACCCAACATGGCTCTCAGAGGCCTCTTTTAGCTGACTTGCTTCCCTTCCCCCACGAGAGTCCTTTACCAATGAGCACTGATCTAAAACACACACACACACACACACACACACACACACACACACACACACACACACACACACACACACACACACACACACACACACACACACACACACACACACACACACACACACACACACACACACACCCCCAATCTGCACCATCCATCTTAATATTAAAAAGACTTAAGCTTAGGCAAGGCTATCTATGTGTTTGAGCATGAACCAAAATGAAGTTAAGGCAAGCTAGCCTTTTACATGCCAACGCTAAGAACAGTTATTTTTACCATAGATATCAACCAAATCATACACAAGAGACTTCCCTTAGGACCAAAGAAGGTTTCGTGCATATATACAAATCTATCAAGGGAAAACTAGATTTCCCACACTCAGATACTGTCTTCATTAGCAACGTCTAATATCAGAAGACAGGGAAGAGCTCTGTTTTTAAAATGCATTTTTTCGTATGCAGCCTTTAGTGGAAATGTCACCTTTCTCAAGCAAGCTGTTATCATGTGTTTCCCATGCCAAACACATGGCCTCTAAGGAGAGGATTTTATCTCTACATTTTTAGTGATTTGTATTTCTCTTTCAAGGAGCTCCATGCCTTAAGGCGCCTGAAACACTAACAGCACAAGAAGGTAAGGTTACACGAGACACAGCCAAACAGGACACAGAACCCGGACCAGAGTTAGCAAAGCTTCAGACTACAATCACCATCTCCAATCATTCACAGTCCTTCGTGTGCTTAATTATATTTGGGTTCGTTGGTTAGGACAATAGTCTCAAAGACACAGTGCACCCATCAACAGACTAAGCCACATGACAGGCTCAGGAGCAGCCAGCACAACTGCCCGTGACGCCTGCCAATGAGCCAGATGCTGCCACATATTGGCTTCTGGGACCTGGAATAGCAACCATGCTCTCAGTTTGGCTATGGATTCTGACCCTGACTACTGGAGGAAACAAAAGGAGGATAGACGGGAGGGAGAGGGGAAGCATCTCCTGATGATTTCATTGATAAAAATGTAGACAAAACTCTATGATTTAGCTTCTTTATGTGACTGCATTTAAGTAGAAACACATTTCATGTTCTAGTCTATATGTTGTAGGAGTCCAGTTTGCAGTGATTAGGGGTAATTTATTTAAAAGGAAGAAAGCACAAGGAAACCAAAGCTTCTCTTTATGCTCCCACATTGCCATGAATTCTAATAGACCATACCACTAACTTCCCCTTATCAAAATGCATGGCAAACACTAACTAACCACTACCCCATCCCTGTGAGTTAGTCAAATATCACCCTCCAGTGAGATGGGGAAATGCATCAAGGCCATGAAGCACATCAGTAGCAGAGCAAGGTCCGGGGGTCCCAAGATTTTCTGGGTCACACCATCGGTCACATCCACAATTATGAAGTCTCGTTGAGCACTCTGATTCAGTGTAAGAAATAAAGAATATTGTACTTCTCTTGTGCTGAGAAAAAGCTATACGGGTGTGTTGATGGTAAAGTAACTATAGTGACTGGCTTCTGGGTCGCAGGGAACTGGCTCTACCTGGCAATTTAAAAGGGTGAAACCCTAGCGACATTGACATCAGTGTGCTGGTTGTAACCTGAAGGTGGTCAGTCACAGCGCCCTTCTCCCCCAGAATAACAATGAAGCAACTCAGATAGTCAAAGGTGCTCAAGCTCTCTCATGCTGGCATTACAATGAGGAGGCCAAAGGCAGGGCCCTCATCACTGGAATTTGCTCCCCCGGTTACTTTACCTGAGCTTGGATCTGTTGGGCCTTGCAGCATGTGTAGGGTTGACAGATTTGGTTGGACATATTCCTGGAGGTCTCATCACAACATAATCTGTAAATAAAGCCTAATCTTTCATTCCTGGAGACTCTTAGACAATCCTGCAGGGCTGGTTACAGAGCAAGCTGCTCTAAATCACAACACAACACTGGCTCTTTTTGTGTCAAATGTCTTCCTAGTGATCAAAAAATGCTTAGCACTCTCAAACTCAGCTTATTTACTCAGTCTACCAGAGTAAACTATTTGCTAACCCTTTCATGAGTTAGCCATTTTCATTTTGGGAGACTACTCTTCATCATTTCCATTGCTACCTTGAAAATATTCATAGACTATGTGGAGACAACAGCCTCATCTAGTATTCCAGTTCTGTGGCTCAGGGCATCTACACAGCAGGGCTTAACTTGAAATAAGCTATGCAAATTGAGCTATGTCAATTGCATAGCTTATTTCAAAACAGCTTATTTCAAGTTTTGGTGCTGTCTACACAGCACTTATTTTGAAATAGAGCACTCTTCCTCCGACTTCCCTTACTCCTCATAAAATGAGGTTTACGGGACTCAGAGTAAAAAGTCCTTCAGCTTGACAGTATTTCAACATTATGTCGAAATAACTGCCAGCTGTGTAGACACGGACTATGTTATTTCGAAATAACATTGCTGTGTAGACACAGCCTCAGAGTTTAGAGGTAATATTTAAAATTAAATAGACACATAGAAGGCAAGAAAATTTATTACTGGCACAGAAAGAACTGTGAAGAACATCTGAAGAACTGAGGGAGCTGGATGTAAGTAGCGTCTATGGTCCACGGTACATGTCCTGACTCAAGAAAGAGAATTACTCCTAATTTGAGAAGATGGTAGGACAGGAAACAAAAGGAAAGGTGATTTTGGCAATAACAGCAAACTAATAAGTGAAAGAAAACTCCAAGGTTCCTTCACAGTGCTCACTGCAGTGAGGATTTTATAACAGGGAAGTTAGCATAAGAATTCACCTGTTTTTAAAAACGCAGGTTATAGACTACGCATTGTGTGGCTTTTTTATGCAACTATTTTAGCCATTCACAAGCTGCATTTGCAAAGAATCATGGGTGATCTTGTCATTTGCTTGCAGGGGCTGCTTTAGTCAGACTCCAGTTGCATATAAAGAGCTGAACAGTAATGTGGTAAATTAAAGCATTCACCAGAAATACTGCATAATTCAATTGTGTTTTCGTTTTCAGTCACATTTGGGGGTAGGGGACTCAAATCAGGATTCATGCCAAATCAAGACTAGCCAAGACAATGATAACTTTGAATCAAACCAGACAAAACTTAGCATAGCTTCATTTGAGAAGACCACTAACCAATGTAACATCTTCTCTTCTTCTGGTTGGCCCTCCCTTATCCAGTCCTAACATTTGCCATTTGGCTTGCCTGGTATCTTTCCCCAAAGGACTTTACCTAGATGAGCCAAAGAATCAAAACTATTGCCCCAAACCTTCACATTGACATGCTTCCACCAATATTCCTGACCAGCACAATGCTGTAACAACCCTTCGGCACGAAGGCTTTAATCTATCCTGACAGCACCCTTAGCCAAGAGGATAGAGGCAGAGCTGCCTTTGGAGAAGTAGCACCTTTAATCTGCCAATAGCTAGTAGGTGCTTCTGGGACAGTGCATTAAACCATCACCCATCCCTAGGAATTGTAAGCATTATCTCTGCTATGCTCCAGTTAGCCTCCTTTCGCCTAGCAGCAGGAACTCAGGAAATGAAGCTGACTCTAGATCCAACACATACTGGAACAACAGGCTTGCTTGCCCTGATCTGCTTTATGTTTTTTTTACATCAGATCTTCAGGTCACATTGATTTTCTCTTAGACACATCTCATAGACTCAAGTGCCATGATGGGAATCCACCTCTGCACAATGTGAAAAGCTGTTAGCAGAAAGGCAGTCAGTGGATTGCCACCCTTCAGGGACAGGGCTGCAGAAAACAAGAGTTCTGCAGTGCTGACATAAAATGCTGCTGCCAAATAGCAGCTACTCTGAACTCTTCAGCCCCTCCCACTCACCCCTCTATGATGTTTTCCACTGGCTCTGTAGCCACTTCCAGATTAAGGCCAAATTGTGAAGATCAAGACTATAATGGAGTTCAAAAAAGAACTAGAAAAGTTCATGGAGGATAGTCCATCAATGGCAGGAATGATGTCCATAGCCTCTGTTTGCCAGAAGCTGGGAATGGATGACAGGGATGGATCATCTGTTCTTTTTATTCTCTCTGAAGCATCTGGCATTGGCCACTGTCAGTAGACAGAATATTGGGCTAGATGGACTTTTGGCTTGACCGGGGATGGCCGTTCTTATGTTCCAAAGGCAAACCTCTCATTCTCACATTCAAGGCTCTATACAATTGCCTACATCTCATCACTTACCACCCCAATTGCCACAAATTCCATAGACTTTGATGCCCACTTTGTCTTTTATATGGATGCCCACATCTTTTGCTCCCTATTGTCAGTCACATATTCTGTGCAACATCCCTCTCCTCAAAACAGCTCCTCAAACAACCTCCAATAGATGGGTAGCACAATAAAACATTGACCTCCACGAAGTGTACAATGCCCTATAATCTTAATGATGTGCTCCTCCCTTCCCGTTGCCTATTTATTTCACCAATGCTCAATCTAGCATTGCAGATTCGGTTGTACTGAGAACATACTCAGCCAGGACAGGGAACTCCTCAAACCAGAGAATAAATATTTCCTTGATATGCTCTATGCACCACAAGAATGATAATAAAATTAAACCCAGACACCCCAAAGCTGTAACAAGTGGCACATTGAGAAAAGTTGAATATAAGAAGTGTAGGGCCCCATCCAGAAGTGCTGCAAAACTGAAACAGAGAAGTATCATATAAAAGGAACAGAGCCTGAAATTACTGCAGAGGCAGAACACTGGTTACATCAGTTTCTGGTAACCATTTAGGAGCACCAGTGACAGTCTGGAGAAATGGTATCTAACAAGGCCAGAAGGTTAGGTACAAAATGAGATTTTAAGGGTGGAGAAGCAGCAGAAAGTTTGGAAATACCTTGCAGCTCAAAGAAAACAAAATCCCTACTAATCTTTTCCAAGTCCTTACAAGAAGTTGTAGGACTTCAATCTAAAAACATGAGTAACTCAGAAAAGATAAGATATCAAAGGCTCATTTTCAGATGTATTTAGTCCCTGCAGCTGCTATTGATGTCAACTGGAATTTTGAGTAAAGTAAGTAGAACGGAGCAAGTAAAAGGAAGCAGGTCCCCAGTATTACACATTTAGGCAACGTGGATTTTCAGATACATCAGTGGGGCTAAATAGAGCCCTGTCCCATAACAATTCAGTTAATGTACAAAGCACAGATGCAAATAAATTGACAAATGTTCATTCTCATTTTATAACTTAAATCACTCATCAGCCTTGCTAGAGAGGAAGTTGCTATTTCTCCATCTTCCTGGTCAGTGTCCTTGAAAAAACAAATGGCACCACATTAAAACAAAACAAAAAAAAACCCCCCCCACACCACAACACCGCTCACATGCCTGCCATGGCTTACTTCCCATTTCCCTATACCTGAGGTATGTCGAGTACATTATTTAGAAAGAACTGACATTCCCAGCCTTCTTTGTTTCATAGCCTTGCAGCATGGGGTTCATTATGCAGCCTTTCAAACGTTTAGAAGTGAACACATATGAGTGAGGAGATGCAAAATATTGGCTCTGAAGTGCTACCTGCTTTGAGGGTGCAGAAAGGGCTGTAGGACAGTGCCAATGCAGCCAGAGCTCTACAAGAGGTCGTTCTCACAGAAGAAAGAGGAGCTATGCTACAGGAATGGAAGCTGATGTTTCTTACCATTTGGAGGGGAAAAAGACAGTGTCCCCTTCCTAGATTTTCTTTGGATTAGATGCAAGTTTTTACAAAAGGGAGTAACGTAGTATATGGAGAGATAGGTGACCAAACTCCCCTCACCACAATGCCCTCAATGGAGAAATTCAACACCCTGATACCAGTCCAAAACTTTTCCCTTAATAAGGAGCAAAAACTTTAACATGCTAGCTCTGAGAGGAGCAACTGGCCGGTGAGGAATATGTGGAAGTGTCTAAAGGTCACTGCTTTAGCTAAACCCTGAATTAAGCTAGTAGGGAACTCTCAGGGTTCATTCTACTGTACTCAATGTACAGCTCAATCATTCCTACAGCCAAAAATAAGCATCTGCAGTGCAGGGCCCCAGGAGGGGAAGGTAGTAATGAGGAAAAACCCACACAATGTCCAAACGCTGGTCAGACATGCTGAGGACTTAACAGACGAAAATACGTATTTAGATACAAGGGCCATATTATGAGCTGGTGGAAATGGTCACAAATCCATTGAACTCGCAGGGCTGAATTTGAAATCCACTAACCGCAGGCTGACTTTGGCCCCACACGAGTGATGGGCAACCAGCAGCCCATGGGCCCATCAGGGTAATCTGATTGCGGGCCACAAGATATTTTGCAGACGTGGACTTCCCGCAGACACAGCCCTCCGCAGCTCCCTGCAGCCCCTTTGCTTGCAGCCACTGCTTCCCACGGTTCCCATTGGTCGGGAACAGAGAAATGTGGGCACTGCCGCAGTCGATGTCAGCAAAACGTCTTGAAGCCCACAAGCCGATTATCCTGATGGGTCACAGGTTGCCGCCACTGCCCCACAGCTTTAATTTGTGAAACCAATATATTTAACACCCATGAAGTGTGACATCCAGCAATAGGAGCAATGGCAAAAACCACCTTTTCATGTAAAATTGTGTTTGCTTTAGGCCAGGGGTTCTCAAACTTTCATTCCACTGCAACCCCCTTCTGACAACCAAAGCTCCAGGAAAGGGGACTGAAGCCCAAGCCCTGCCACCTTGGTCAGGTGGCCCCAAGCACCAGACCCACCATTCTGAGGCACCAATGCATGATGGCTTCAGAGTTTGGCAGCGGAACACAGACTTTGGCTTCAGCCCCAAGCAAGTCTAATACCAGCTCTGGACTCCTTCTAATAATGGGGTTGTGAGGCACTTTGGGGTCCCAATGCACGTTTGAGAACCACTGCTTTAGGTGATACAAGTAGTTTATTTAGTAGCAAGGTTAGTAAAAACATGGGCTATCAATGACCTATTTAGGGCAAGTTGCATTCCCACGTGACAACTTCCTAATACTGTCTAGATGATTTTTCCCCCCATAAAAGAGATGTTATGGACAGCATTCAAATAAAAAGTTGAAAATATAGTTGGATTTCATTAACTATATTGCATGCTTTCCAATCAAAATGAATGGTTATTTGGTCTTTTCCAGGAGAGCGTTTTTCTTGATTTTTGGATTTCAGGCCGCCTCTACATATTGTTTTGTACTGCCCTTGCCTGCAAACTGCACTTAGACACAAACTGGACAGTTAGAACAAGACTGTCTTTAAAGGTGCCAAGACAACAAGAAAAGTGTTTCTAAAAAGTTACTGGAAATCTACCACAATGGGATAGGCCAACAAACCATATCTATCTGATAGTGTTACTACAGAGAACCCCAGGGACTGAGTCAGGTGGCTGAGGGAAGGGAGGATTCACTTGAGCAAAGAGATCTCCTTCCAAAGTCACAGCGAGGGCACTGCTGGAAGGAAGCTCTGGAACAGCCTGGGCTGAGCATTAGAGATTTCCTACCAGCTCGGCACAGGAAGTTGTTCCTGTGGCTCACCTGAGGGAGTTCCTGTTATGAAGCCACAGGGTGGTAGGTTGAAATGCAGTTACTGAGAGTGATGTCATCTTGGACAGCACTCCATAGGCCATGCTACCAGTGACCTGGGTACAACATGCCCTGTTGTTGCAGCCCCTCTGCTGGAGTTATGATCACAAGAAGAAGAAAAAAAAGAGGGGAGTGAAATAATTTAAAAAGGAAAAAAAAGTTTCCAGATTTCCTTTGTTTAAGTGAAGTATTTTCCTTTTCCACTTTAATATACAGACCTCGTGTCTAACAGATTGAGGCTGTGCAGATGCACTTTTGGGAGTGCCCATAAAATGTGTTGTTAAAACACAAATAGGAGCAAAACTTTTTTTTTTTAAATACTGTACTTGTTGCTGAAGCCTCTCTTTACCAAAGGAATTTGCCCTTTGTTCTCCGGATAAAGTTAGAGGAATAGCAAAATGGATATTTAAAAAAATACAAATAAGTTATCTATAAAAAAATTTGTCTATACTGTATTTATGTACAAGTCAGGAAAATGGATCAGCATGGTTGGAGAACTGCATTAAGAAAAAAAGATAACTGACAAATTATTTTCATTTCTTAGCTCTGTTCTCCTCACTCCCTCCCTTAGATCCCACTACTCACCCAGTTGAACCAACTGCCTCAATCCCAATTCCCACCCCGAGTTGGCTTAGTTGCTACTCATTTACTTGGGACTGAAAAGTTCCCTTCTACTTCTGCACCTAGCACCTGGAAACAGATCATAAGAATGGGCCAAGCCACTCATATTGTAACAATAATTAAGAAATAAGATGCAGAGGATTAATCAGGAAGAAGACTATGGACAATGAAATCTTAAAGAGGGAGAAGTTAAGAGGAGAACATGCCAAGGAAGAGTTCATTAAGTGAAACTGTGGTAATTTCAATTAAGAGAGAAGAGTCTCATTTTTATATCCATACATTTATTGAGCATCATGTTTGCTTGGTCCTTATTAAGTTATGAAAGCAATATTTACCTGGCTCAGGAAAAATGACTTCCCTTTTCATAGTGACTTAAATACAGAATTCATCCAACGTTATGGAGAGTTCTACACAGACATTGCTGAGAAAGCACAACGCTGACAGCATTGGTTTTTTCACGTGCTCTTTTCACTACTTGAAATGATATGCAGCCACCTTCAAGACACATTCCACAGTAGGATGCAACAGCTTTCTTATTTTTTTCCCATGGATATATATTTTTGTTTCCGAGACCAAGTTTTGCATAAAGCACTTCTTTTGCATATGCCATTAATAAATTATTTAATCCATTCCCTATGGTTGCAGCTAGCACAGGAAAATAGTCTATTAACACTATAAAAGGCCCCACTTTCTGCTGTCATGGACTAGAGAGTTATGCACTTCTGTCATCTGATGAAGCACCTGGAGTGTGGTTCTGTTTCTACTTAATTCATAAACTGGCAGTACTAGACATGCTTACCCAACAGTTTCAACACAGAGCACACTTTTGGTGAGAAGGTTCACATACAGCAGCCACTTGCAATAAAAATAAACTAGCACCCTATAAAGTCAGTGATTCGTGTTAAAAATATTTGCTTTTTGCATGATTACTCCTGTCTTCTTTGTTCATGTTGTCCGAGGGATTCGATATGCCTTATACGATGACAAGTCAGAGGTGTTTCTGTGCCACACAAATTTGTCCATCCGAAGACATGAGCATATTCATAAGCTCAAAGATCCTTTCATCTCAAAAGATTGGCCCAATCTACAAGGGCAAAAAATGGATGAGATTTGATGTCTTCAACACCTGCAACTCCAGCACCAAGACGTTCCATGGGGTTAAACTGCAAAAGCTTAAAAACACACCATATAATTCAATTAGTAAAAGTGAGAACTGCTGCTTAGAAGACTCACAGCAAGAGTGAGGTACAGCCTATCACACTGAACACAGATGAGGTTCAGCAAATTGAAGATGCAATGCTCTGGAACATTACACACTGGGACTCCTCGTCCTCAGCGGCTAAGAGAATGGCGAAACAGACAGCACTATAGAACTCACCAGGATGCATTTGGCCTACGGTCACCCCTTAGTCACTTCAGCATTAACATCATGCCACAGATGATAGCAATACACAGGTTTCAGTAAGTTCCCTCATTCTGTGTCTATTGCCCTAGCACACTCTACTGTTATAAACAGAAGCTTCAGGGGGTAGCCGAGTTAGTCTGTTACAGAAAAAAACTACAAATGGTCTGGTAGCACTTTATAGACGACCAAAACATGTAGATGGTATCATGAGCTTTCATGAAAGTTCATGATACCATCTACATGTTTTAAGACTAACAAGATGGTTTAATAGGTGATGAGCTTTCGTGGGCCAGACCCACTTCCTCAGATCATATTCTGGAAGAGAATTGGCATGACCATATATACCAAAGGAATACAATGAAAAAAGTGAACACGTTATTAACTGACAAATCAGATTTAGTATCCTATACAAGAAACAGAAGAATATCAAGGATTACATCTCTAACCTTGAAAATCTCATCTCAAGACAAACATCCACTCCGGTTAACAGCTTACAAGACTTTTGTTCCACCAGACAAGAAATCTACTATACACACTTCTACTCCCTACAAAAAAGAAAAGACAATAAACTTTCTAAACTACTGCACACCACAAGATACTATAACAGCAACTACCTCAGCCCACGAGATAATATTGTCAACCTCTCTAGCTATAAACTCAACCCAGCAGAAGAGTCGGTCTTATCCCGGGGTCTTTCTTTCTGCCCCACCTTCCCCACAAACTGGATTCAATTTTGTGGTGACCTTGAAGCTTTCTTTCACCGCCTCCGTCTACAAGAATATTTCCAAACTACCAATGAACATCAGTCTGACCAACCAGATCCCCCCTATCAACACCAAAAGAAAAATAATTCTATGTGGACTCCCCCTGACAGCAGTAATTACAATCTGGATTTCTATATACAATGCTTTCGCAACAATTCACAGACTGACATTATGCACAATCAACAACAAGTGACATACAATCTCAGCCGCGCTGAACGCTACGCTATCCAGAGTCTCAAAAACAACCCGGACATTATAATCAAACCAGCTGACAAAGGGGGCGCTGTGGTCATTATGAATAAGTCAGACTATGACCAGGAAGCAACTAGACAACTCTCCAACACCACATTTTACAGACCTCTCTCCTCTGATCCCACTTCAGAATACCAAAAGAAACTACACTATCTCCTTAAGGAACTCCTTGCCTCTACTCAGGACCAAATTCACACAGAAACACCTTCTGAACCCCAACCAGGATTGTTCTATTTGCTTCCCAAAATCCATAAACATGGACACCCTGGACGTCCCATCATTTCAGGTATTGGCACACTCACTACCGGATTATCCAGCTATGTAGACTCTCTTCTCAAACCCTACGCAACCAACACTTCCATCTATCTCCGAGATACCACTGACTTCCTGAGAAAACTACAAAACATCGATAACCTCCCTGATAACACCATCCTTGCCACCATGGATGTAGAAGCTCTCTACACCAATATTCCATATGAAGATGGATTACAAGCTATTAGAAACACTATCCCAGAGGATACCACAGCCAATCTGGTAGCAGACCTATGCAACTTTGTTCTCACCCACAATAATTTCCAATTTGAGGACAACTTATACCTCCAGATCAGCAGCACAGCCATAGGTACCCGCATGGCCCCACAGTACGCTAACATCTTTATGGCTGATTTAGAACAATGTTTCCTCAGATCCCGTCCCCTTTTACCCCTTCTTTACTTATGCTACATCAATGACATCTTTATGATCTGGACCCATGACCAAGAAACACTGGACGCATTCCACAGAGACTTTAACAATCTACAGCCTTGGACCATTCAACACGAGAGATCCATTTCCTGGACACCACAGTACAAATCACTAATGGAAAATTAAATACCACTCTCTACAGAAAACCCACTGACTGCTACACTTACCTACATGCCTCCAGCTTCCATCCAGGACACAACATACGATCCATCATCTATAGTCAAGCCCTTAGGTACAACCGCATCTGCTCTAATCCCACTGACAGAGACCAGAAACTTCAAGATCTCTACCAAGCATTTGTAAATCTCAATTACCCACCAGGGGAAATAAAAAAACAAATTGAAAGAGCCAGACGAATACCCAGAAACCATCTACTTCAAGACAGGCCCAAGAAAACCAACAACAGAACACCACTTGTCATCACCTATAGCCCCCAACTTAAACCCCTCCAACGCATTATCAATAACCTAAAAACCTATACTGGAACGGGATATTACACTCCGAGAGGCTCTGGGGGACAGACCCATAGTCTCCTATAGACAACCACCTAACCTCAGGAAGAATCTTATCAACAACCACAGGACATACCACATAAATACCAACCCTGGAACTCTCCCTTGCAACAAATCCCATTGCCAACTTTGTCCATATATTTACTCTGGTGATACCATCACTGGACCTAACCATGTCAGTTATATGATCAAGAACACATATTCCTGTTCATCCAGAAATATAATTTATGCCATCATGTGCCAAGAGCGTCTTTCTGCTATGTATATTGGACAGAATTCTCAGACACTTCGCCAAAGAATTAATGCCCACAAATCAGACATCTTCACAAGGAAAAACCAGTTGCTTTTCATTTCAACCTACCTGGACATAGTCTTAATGACCTTACTACATGCATCTTACTTCAAAGAGACTTTAACACCAGATTACAGAGGGAAACTTCAGAACTTTCATTAATGCTTAAATTTGACACTTTACGAATGGGCCTTAACAAAGATGCTAATTACCTTACCCATTACAAAGATAGCTTCCCCATTTATCACCCCTGATTAGCCATTCATTGACTCATAAATAGATATTCCCTCCCTCTCTCTCCCTCACCCCACCTTCTGTACTAAATCTGATTTGTCAGTTTAATAATGTGTTCACTTTTTTCATTGTATTCCTTTGGTATATATGGTCATGCCAATTCTCTTCCAGAATATGATCTGAGGAAGTGGGCCTATTAAACCATCTTGTTAGTCTTTAAAGTGCTACATAGTTTTTCCTTTTGTTTTAGCAAGATCAGACTAACACAGCTACCTCTCTATTACTAATCTACATGTTTTGTTAGTCTACAAAGTGCTACCAGACCATTTGTTTGTTATAAACAGGTTTTTTCTCCTGAAAGAGTATTTCCACAAAATGACTCTAACAAATAAGGGAGCCTAAAGTTATGTTATTAAATCCAAATTTAAAATTGAGATGTTGCAAAAAATTGGTGCAATAGCTTATTGGAAAATTGCTAAAACTAAACAGCTTTGCTTGAGTAATAATCTCCAAACAAGACAGGCTGTTATCCCTACTGAGTTTAATGCAGAACAGAAACTTTAAAGGGAATGTTAAGTCAGTACTTTAAATAGTCTGATAAAGAGCCATGAAAATAGTCTGTAGACTTGGTGATTGTTTTTACATTAAAAATACGCCGTTCAAGGGCATGATTTCGTTTTTGCCTTTCCTCAGAATGCTTCAGAATATAAATTAATAACAATTTCTTCTCAAAGTTGGCATGAAGGGGTACTGTGATTTCCAAACTCAATGCATTCAAATGCCTACTCCTGAGAATCAAAATGAGCATAAATCCATAAGCATACTAATTTGTACATGTTATGCTGTTTCTGTCATTTAAAATAAACTAACTTCATTCCCAAAATGTAACTCAGAGAGCAAACTGCATTCCTGTGAGAGGTTACACATGTGAGCAGGTAAGCAGATACAGTCACTGTCACTCTGCCTTCCCCTGAAATGTAAGAAGTGACAGCAGATGGGAAAGTAAGCACAACACCATTTATGTTCTGAAGTTCTGCATTTCAGGACTAAAACTTTATTTTTGGGAAACAAATGCATTGTCAAGTATACTAGATAGCCTTTTCTTTAAAAAAATGCATATTGTCTTGGCCAGTGAAACACAGAAATATCTAAAGAAAAATCTTGAGGACAAAATACCAGTTAAATATAAATTAAGAACCTTAGTTTACTTGTTTAACAAATAAAAAATAGGAAAAGAAATCTGTTTTCTCTTAAGTGAAGGACATGATGTGTTGGCTAGGTTAAGAAGTGAAGTCATCAGCAAAGTCACCAGCATTGCAAGCTGTGTGCTAGGAGACAAAACTTGGTATGGTTTTCCATGTAGTTGCACATTGATCCCTGAAAACTGTTTTGTGATGTCCTGACCTGCATAACCTATTTGGGGGTGGAAGAGGAAAGCCACAATGACAAATTGCTAACCATGCCAAGAGACCCTTCCTTTTCCTGACAAGGCTTCCTCAGCAATGAATGGTAGTTTCCTTGGACAGTCACACAACAGAGGTTTGATTTACTAGCCTATGGAGCTTAACCTCCATCCTATAAGTCACCAGGCTGCACACAAGAACTTAACCTGAGGCACAACTCAACAGATATGATTTTGTTATCAATCTGTCATTGCCTGAGGAATACACTATATATCAGTGTGTCACTTAAAAACTGTAAGTGGGGAGAAGCTCTGAAGCTTGGTATATTTACAGGTGGATCAGACAAACCAGTAGTAAATTTACAACAGAGACTAATCCTTATCCTGTCAGAAGTGGACTAAAGCACCTAATAAGTCTCCAGCTCTAAAAGCATACGTGAGATATTTCTTTCACCGTGCAATGTTCCATTTCCCTCACACTTTTGTAACATGGCACGTGTGGAGGCTAGACTAGGAATTGGTGCCATATTATAATATGAATGACAAACCATAAATCAGTGGTTTGGGGAAAAGACACAAAAGTCAGTCTCCTGTTGATTCCTTTAAACCGTCAGTCTTTAAATCTCCTTATTTTTCAACTGTGTTTAAATCAAGACTGAGTTCCTAGGTGATGTCATCAGTTGTGTAGCCTCTAAGCTAGATGCTCTTCATCCAAAGTCCAAATCACAAAACCACCATGTTTCATTTACCCTGCTCAAATGGAATCAGCCATTCCTAGGTAGGGTTCCTAGGCTACATCTGAAATTAATGAATGCATAAGGAGGAGAAAGGAGAATTCATTACAATTCTACGCTGATCGTGCAAAAAATTATTTCAGCATCTTGTGTCATCAGTCATGAACACCTAACATGGAGAGCTAAAGAACACCAAGTCTTGTATTAAAAAGTTTTAACGCTGAGGGGAAGGACAAAGCACATTGGTTTAGAAAGCTGTGTATATTCTTTCAAGTCAGCACCCCTTGTCCTCTAATGGACAACATATTAAAATGATCTTTTGGTTGCAAAAGCCAGATTGTTCACACTTCAAATTACACTTCTCCTCCATCCTTAAGGGGCGTCTTGAAGTTCTCCTTCTTCATGGAGAGTAGTAAAACATTTTCAAGTACAGCAATGCCATAGGTATGGTTAACATAACAGTAAGTTACAGAATATTTAGAGTTTGTATGGTGGTTTTGGATTGAATTAAAATGTTCATGGAAACACTTTGGATGGATTTAGGACAAAACTCCTAAAATGGTTGTATACCACCAGAGGATTTTCAAAGCACTCAGCACTGGCTTAACTTTTCTCTCTTTGAAGTCAATGTTAAACTCTTAGTCCTCTACTTAGAAGTCTGGCATCAGAAGTCAGAATTTCCAGATGTAACAATATATTCATGCAAAATTCATAAGCAATGACAGGAGGGCTGCCTATATCCCCGCAGTCAGCTTTCTATAGTTAGGTTATTTCACTGCTCCAGCACAGTTAGAAACGTCTGTACATATATGTATGCTTACATATGTAAAATACATTCCCAGTTAAATTACCTGCTGAATGAGTGATCTGGCCTCCTTGGATACGTGATCTGGCATGTTCAGAGAAGTGTGAGTGTTTATTCCTGCTGGATGACACTCAGCCAGAGTCTGAAACAGTCAGTTAGGAACATTTCTTAACCAACATAATACAAAGATAGAAGAGGGGCACACTGAAGCAAATACTGGATTAAGAGCAATCCTCAGACTAATAAAAAAGCAAAGCTCAGAGGAGTATATAAAAGGTATTTGGTAGTTTCACTGGAACTATGTTTTTATACCATTTATATTTTAAACTTCTTCCTTTCCCTGCCCCCCTTCATCTTTCTCCTGCTTCTGATCAACTGGATTCTTGAACTTTGTTCAAAATGAAACTACTATGACTGTCAATGTCCCCCAACAAATTTGATTTGGTCAGACAGTTGTTTTAAAATACGGAGTAGTTTTCCCAATAAGCAGTAATGTCTTTTTTTTTTAACCATCTGCTTCTGTATGGGTAACTACATATCATCACTCAGGCACATTAACTACCTCATACATCATATTTTAAAATTATTGATCATAGTATATACTGTAAATGCATTAGAACATATGCAGGAGAAATGTCCAGCTGAGCCATATGAGACCAGGCAATAAGAGCGGAGGAGGAGAAATTAATTTTACTGACAGGGTGGTCAATCTATATCGAAATTGATTAAACATTGACATTTCACTGCAGACCCAGCTCAGGCCTGAATCAACATCAGTATCAAATATGTAAGTGTATACTGTTCCCTGGACTGATAGCCGATTTCTTCAGCACTAACATTTGCATTAATGTACAAATCCTGGACATGTACATTGAAAAATGTAAGGAAGGAATAGGAGATAAAAAATTAGCATGGCCTTTTTATTATTATTTACCATACTGTGATTGAAGTTAATACAATTTTCCCACTTTTTTGTGCTGAAGTTTGAACAAGTTTGAACCCCTGAGAAACCTGCACTGTTCCTCTGATTTTATGCAAATCAAGAAAATCTAGGCAGCTAGGTCTGAAGAGCAGAGATAAAAGGGAGAGAATAAAAAGCACACCAAGGCTCAATTGTTACTAAGGATTGTGCCTCCATGTTGATTTTATTAAATACCTGCACCAAAACCTACCTTTCCAGTGAGCAGTTCAAAGAGAATGGCACCTAGACTCCACCAATCACAAGCTTCTGTCTCTTCTAGAATTGCTCCAACCTCTGAACACAAAACATTTAGATTAAGATTGATAAAATCAGTTTCACCTCCAAAATTAGTATTCATTTACAGGGTACTACTTAATGCTGACCGAGCACACACTAAGCACTACAGAGCTTTTGTTATGCCTGCATGTTACTGCATCCTTTAGCCGCCTATGGCAGACTGCATTTTTCAAAACAGCTGCCCAATATACTCAATGTATTATTTCCTCGCTCCTTGCACAGACAAGGATTCCTCTTCACTGGACTGCAACGTTTCCTTTGACAACAAAATCTGATTAGCAAAATTAGGGCTGATTAAAGGGACCAGATCAAACATTCTTAAGACTGAAATAGATTTCTCCATAAAAGAGGGACAGTCTATCAGGGGTGGATGTAGGGGCAGGTGACCCAAGCAACCACCTTAGGTCCTGGGTTCGGGGAGGCCATTGATTTTTTCTTTATTTGCTCATATGTGGCATGAATAAATGCTGATGTACAGAACATGCAGATTTATCACTTTACATGAAAGGGATAAAGCATGCGTGGAAATCCTGCATTAAAATGATGAAATGGGCTACAAATGCAATAAAAAATAAGGTATTCAAAAATTTCACAAATGGAGGGGTGGGCACCAAAGACTGTCCTTGCCTGGGCGCCACTTCGGCCTTAGAGGGAGAAAGGATAGTTCAGTTATCTCATGATCAGTCCTGGGGCTCTGAGGTTGCCAAGGAGGATGCCACTTTAAAAGGAGGACACTAGTCCACTGGAGACCATAAACTCTATGGAATGATAGAAATGTAGGGCTGGAAGGGCCAGACAACTAAGCTATCGCAGGATTTCACAGAGACTAGTCAACAGTCATCGGAATTTAGTAACTGAAAGTGGCTACCAACTGGACTAGTTTCAAATCAGCTACCTACCTACTTGTTAAAAGCTCCCATCCTGAATACCCAGCCACCATCCAAACTATTTCATTATTCTCTATGCTGAGGAGACAGCAGACACCACAGAGCAATGTGGCCTGTAGACAGCCACCTCATGCGCAATTCCATGCCCATGGCCATAGCAAAAAGGCGGCACCGGGCCCTAACTGAAAATCAAGCTAACCCCTCTCTCTCACCAAGAGGAGCTGTCTGCTTTAAAACAAGGGGAATCGTAGATTGTAGTGAAGAAGAAATCTTAATTTTGATGGTCAAAATTGCAAAAGCGGCACTAAAATTGCTTTAGTGTCAAAATCCTCAGCAGATTCCAAGAGTCAGAGCACAGATTAGTATACGGTCACAGGGCAGTTGCAATGAAACACATTGTGCTAGTTTTGAAAAAACTACTGGGGATCCTTTTATGCAGACTAAAATGAAGATGGCAGGAGGGCAACCTACAGATGCACCAGATTCTTGTAGCAGAGGAGGGCAAAAGAACAACTACAGCTCTCCACTGGACCAAAGCAACCCTGCAAGATGTGGAGTGACAAGTGCTGCTACAAGGCAAGTGAAATGCTCAGCCCTTGCAGGACTGTCCCCTAATACAGCTGTTGCCTCCTTTTTTACACTCTGCAGTACCAGATACCTGGGGCCGTATTCTTTTAACACACTATCTACACTAGAAAGTTCACTAGTATAGTTAAAGCAATGCAACCCTTGGTAGTAACAGATGCTCATTTGTAGAATCAAACCTATAGTGCCTTCTACCAGACTCCCAAACCTATTTACACAAGAGGCTGTTACATATTAATTCTCTCATTTTGCAGAAGGTCAAGCGAAAGCAGCAATTGGTTAAGTGACAAAGTGGGGACAAGAATCCAGTTCTCCTGAGTCCTAGGCCTGACGACTAACCATTAAAAAACTGTCAAATTATAAATGGAAAGTTGTATCATTTCCAGTCTCTGAACCACAACATTCAGAACCTAGCACCTCCTGTCACCAAACACCCGTAAAATGATACAATTAGGATAAACAGAGACAGACACAAAAAACAAGGTTTAACTTGCACTGCGGGTTCTGGCAAGATTGTTCATGTGGCTTATAGTTAGAACCCTAAAAGATCTGCGGGTATGCACATCCATGGATATAAATGTGGGTATCTGCAGCTCATTTTTGCTGATACAAATACAAATGTTGTATCTAGAACCCTGCAGATTAGTGGATATCCACTTTATATCCGTGGGTATCTTCAGCTGCAGATGTGGATGCAGGTATCCGTGGCTCATTTTTTTTCAGATAAAGATGTGGATTTGGATACAAAATTTTGTATCTGCACAGGGCTCTACTGAATCTAAATGATTAGTCACCAAAAGCCAAAATAAAATGTTAAGTATAAAAGCCATCTAGGTACAACATCCATATATACAGTAATCAAAATTGAAATTAGCTTTACTTTTCTCCCATTCCCCACCACCACCTGTACCTCCTGGGGTACTGCTTTGCACTGCTACCCCCCACTTTTTCAGTTTCTAAATCAAAGTAAGATGTTTTCCTTAACAAGAAATTGCTGCATTTAAACATATGCTGTTAACACTCCATTATTTTGAGCAGGTCATATACACTGATAGCAATAAGTTCAGAATGTCATATCAATATTTCTGCATTTTTATCTTCACTACACTTCATGGGAAAATTTAGAAATAGGTTTATGAAGTGCTTTCAAGTCATGCACAGAAGCCATCTAATGTAGTACCACACAGTGCATGTGCTTTTCAAAGCTTTAATATTGCAATAAATGTGAACAACAATATCTGCCCTCACTAAAGAAAACATTTTCATCTCTATCCATCAGCAAAGTAATTTAGACAATAAATGGTAGTGACCCATAAGCCTAAGTGAATAACTTGGACATATTTGTGTCAGTCCTTTATCAACATTTAAATCAAGGACCCTATTCACATTAGGATATGAACACAGACACACACACACAAGTATTTCCTAGGATTAACAGAACACAGGATCCTTTCAACTGGAAAAGATGATAGGGTGAATACATCAGTAGGTCATCAAACCTTAATGTAACTTGACTAAAGAGTGAGCGCTACTTTCTTTCCCCATAAATCATATCTATGGGACAGACAGAATCAGCTAATGCAGCGCAATAGTGCTAAATTCCTGCACAGAAATACTTTACCTGTAATACCTATTGATAACTGAAGACAAGCTCTGTGAAATGTTATCCACTTTCACTCCAAGACAGATGGTGCAGATAAACAGCTTCTGTGCTATTCTTCCTATATAGCAGCTGGTCTTGACTGAAAAGCCTTCTTTCCTTCCTACCCCTTCCGCTCCCTCTACGCCCCTCAATATTCACCTAAACATGTATTTTATACGTTGTGATACCTTCTTTCCTGATATGCAGCTGATAGTTGATTATTTATTTTCAGTTTATTTTACAAACATGCAAGCCAGTTCTCGTGTAGAAAGGGGAAGCCCAAACTAATCTATTTTGGAAGGAAATCCTTCACACAATTATTAATTTGTAACCAAGATGCACGTTGACTGTTATCCTTTATAAAATTCATACACTAATGGTACAATGCATTACATTGAAATACCACTTTTTATGCTAAGATCTCAAAAAGTTTTATGTAAAAAGGCGCATAGGAAATTTTTTTCTCCCAAATCACCTCAGCTGAGGCTGACCATAAGATCTCTTGAGCAGTACACAGTTCTAGTTTTTGGGATGAAAGATACCAGGTCCAGGAGAAGCTAATTCCCAAATCAGACATTTCAATTAGTTGAGGCACAAGTCCTGAAGTTAGTACCAATGAAAATAAGTTGAGCTGAAAGTAAGTGGAGGCATTGCTTAATCCACGGCTACTCAACATGCGGCCCACAGTGCAGTTTGGGTTTACGTGGGGCTCAATACACAGCCCGCGGGTGGGAGCCAAAACAAAAAAGTAGTCAACATTGATAGTCAAGTAGTCTTCTGCTGATGTGCGTTTTAGTAGTTAAATTCCTGGATTGTCATTGCTCATTAAGGGTATGTCTAGACTACATGGCTCCATCGACAGAGCCATGTAGATGAGTTTACTAGACATAGGAAAATGAAGCCGCGATTTAAATAATCGCCGCTTCATTTACATCAAAATGGCTGCCGCGCTGTGCCGATCAGCTGTTTGGCGGCACAGCGGGGCAGTCTGGACGCACCGCGGTCGACAAGGGAAGCCTTTGTCGACCGCTCAGGTAAACCTCATTTCACGAGGCATACCTGAGCGGTCGACAAAGGCTTCCCTTGTCGACCGCGGCGCATCCAGACTGCCCCACTGTGCTGCCAAACAGCTGATCGGCACAGTGCGGCAGCCATTTTGATGAAAATGAAGCGGCGATTATTTAAATCGCCGCTTCATTTTCCTATGTCTAGTAAACTCATCTACATGGCTCCGTCGATGGAGCCATGTAGTCTAGACATACCCTAAAAGTGCTGCCATATGGGCGCAAATTGGGTAAATATTGCAGTTTATTAATATCAGCAGAACTGACTTAAATAGGGCCTGTGAGTTGTGTAGTCTTGCCTTAATCTTTGTATTCATGCCCATGTGAAAGAATCCATTTGCATATATTTGCATGTATATGTAACCACACTTAATTTGCGGCCTTTGGCATGTGCTGTGAGCATCATTGTGACCCCCAGGGTGTCCAAAGTTGAGTAGCTCTGGCTTAATCTAATATCTAGAGTTTTGCATTGAGAGGTGTCTCCTAAGCTTAAAAAAGGTAACATTTGACTTTTGATTGATTGATCATAATTATTTCAAGTTTTCATTTATATGGCATGTCTCATGGAAATAAGGTAACATCTAGCATAGTTCGTCCCTTGGCCAGAACCTAAAAACGTAGAACCCCAAACTCCTGTCTGAATAACCACCATGTGTCACCGTGGTATCCAGCCAAAACTATTAAGGAGAACTGATGAGGGGACAGCAAAGGACAAACACAACCCCCAATAGACATGGAGTTTACCATTCTCTGCTGCCATGTAGACTATACAGTTCTGCATGTGTAGCCAGCAGAGTTGAGAAATTCTATTTGCCTTACATATGTAAATATAAAGAAGCATTTGCTAAGAACCAGATAAAAGAAGCCAAAGACAATTTACTCCACACATCTTCAGTCAGGCAAGAGCCAATAAAATACAGTAAGAAATTACCATATCACATGAAAGTGATTTGGTCGTAATGCTCTCCTAACGTCTTTGCAATTCATAAAACGTAGACATAGGTAGTTATGTATCAAAAGTATATCATGGTCTTTAAACAATAAAGTAGTGAGGCCAGTCAAATGAAAATCTGCCAAGATTAATGTGGGTAAAAAATAAGAAACTGCATATTTAGGTATTTAAAAGTGTACAGGTATCTGTGTTCCTCTTTTGAAGGAATTTCTTCATGTCACTTAAGGAAAAAGATGAACTGTAATAGAATGGATTATATTTTTTCTTCCTGATAGCAATCCATAATGGATTTAAAACTTCCTCTAGAAGTCAGGTGACACAGGAGACCAAGGCTTTTTCCCACTGTTATCAGAAGGCAAACCTCGCACCAAACATGATCTTTAACCCTTCAAGTTACCTCTACTTACATTACAAAGCAATCTTCTTCATTAATTTCAAGTCTTATGCCCAATCCAATATATATGTCTCCTTTTGGAATTACAGTTTCTTCTGGAAATATTAACTAGGTTTTGTTCCAGGCAAATTGAAGGAAATGTAAAGCATATGACTGATTTTTACAAGCCCAATGCATTCTAAATGTCTTGCTGCTTAAGTTCCTGTGTCCTGAAAGAGTCCAGTGCAAGAACAAACATTGCCTGAAGAGAGCAATTGTAAAATATGCCCTAAGAACAAGCCCCATGAGTTACTTCTGGAAAATGTTTAATGATCTCTGCAAGCCCACTCCTTTCAACAATTCTCTGCCCTGTGTGCACAGGATTTTGAGATTTTGGAGTTGGACTGTTTTCTTTTTGGCATTTTGGTGTTTTTAAGAACAGTATTTTATTTCTCACTTCACAATAAATCAGTATTTTCTCTGAAGTGACAGATCCTACCTCTTAATTCAGTTGGTCTAAAGTATATGCAAGTTATTCTTCACCAAGCTTGTTTTCTAAAGTCAGTGTTTCTTACATTCAAGTTAATCTTCACTGCTCAAAATGTCTTTAGCCTCCATTTCTACTTTCTCCTTTGCATGTAGGCTCTGCATATAAAAGTTCATATAACAAGTCAATGGAAAAACCAGAAATAGCACCCTGCAAGTCCACTCTTTCACTATAATCATTAGACCAGCCCTCCGTTTGATTTCAAGGGATCAATGATATTTTAATCCACAGATTGAACCTCTCTAGTCTGGCACAAACTGGTACGGCAACATTGGTGAACCAGCATTATTTTAGATAGACAGATGTCCACTTATGGATGTGGACAAGTTTCCTGTGGTCCCATAAAATGTGTTTAGATCAACCAGTCCTGGCTCTCAGTGTTCCATGCTACTCTTTAGCTCTAATTTATCCCTGAGAGTCTTCTAAGAGCCCAGTAAGCAGTAAAAATGGGGCGGGATATATTTGTCTAGCAAATAAGCATCCTGCCATAAAGACTAATATTGTTTTGGGATGATATTTTTTTGGGTTGATATTTTTTACTTTTAAAAAAATATTATGTGCTTCCAACCATCAACTGCACATTTCTTCCTTGTAGGAAATTGTCTAAGAGCAGAAGAGAAGCTGTCATTTCACATCTGGAAGCTTGTGGTGTGAAGCAATTAGGGTTTTTTTGGACTAAAGTTTTTATCTACAAATCTTTGATTTTGATAGGCTTTGTACAACATACAGTAAACACTGGTTCAGATTAGGGCTGTCAGTCATAGTTAATTCATCCGATTAACTCAAAAATTAATTGTGATTAATCACAGTTTTAATCACACCATTAAACAATAGAATAACAATTGAAATGTATCTAATATTTTGGATGTTTTTCTATATTTTCAAATATATTGATTTCAATTAGGGCTGTCAAGTGATTTAAAAAATTAATTGCAATTAATTGCACGTGCTGCCCCTTTGAAACACTGCGGCGGCATTTCAAAGGTGTAGCGCTGAGGGAGCCTGGGATCAGCTGGAGTCCTCAACTGACCCCAGGCTCAGTGCAGCTGCCCCTTTGAAACACCATCGCAGGGGCAGCACAGCAGGAGCCCGGGATCAGCCCCACGGCATTTCAATAGGGCAGCAGCAGCACTGTGGGAGCCTGGGATCAGCTGGAGTCCCCAGCTGACCCTGGCTCCATGCAGCGCTGCCCCTTTGAAGCACCGCCCCGGCGTTTCAAAGAGGCAGCACTATGGGAGCCCGCCATCAGCTGGTGTCCCCAGGGTGGCACTTCAAAGGGGCAGTGCCGCACAGCTGACCCCAGGCGTTGCCCCTTTGAAACACAGCAGAGTTTCAAAGAGGCAGAGCTGCCTGGAGTCCAGGGTCAGCTGGGGACTCCAGCTGATCCCAGGCTCCTACTGCGCTGCCTCTTTGAAACACTCTGGCGGCGCGTCAAAGGGGCAGCGCCGCAGAAATGCCTGCAATTAATGCGTTAAAAAAATTAACGCATTAATTGTGCTCTGCTTAATCGCAGGCGTTAACACGCGTTAATTGACAGCCCTAATTTCAATTACAACTCATAATACAATGTATATGTTGCTCACTTTGTTATTTTTTATTACAAATATTTGCACAGTACTAATGATAAATGAAAGAAATAATATTTTTCAATTCACCTCATACAAGTACTGTAGTGCAATCTCTTTATAGTGAAAGTGCAATTTACAAATGTAGGTTTTTTTGTTACATAGCTGACTTTAGAAACAAAACAATCTAAAACTTTAGAGCCTGCAAGTCCACTCAGACCTACTTCTTGTTCAGCATATTGCTAAGACAAACACGTTTTTTAATATTTATGGGAGCTAATGCTGCTCTCTTCTGATTTACAATGTCACCTAAAAGTGAGAATAGCTCTTCACATGGGACTTTGGTAGCCAAGATTGCAAGGTATTTATGTGTCAGATATGCTAAACATTTATATGTCTTTTCATACTACCATTCCAGAGCACATGGTTCCATGCTGATTACACTTGTTAAAAACATTAATGCATTAATTAAATTAGCGAGTGAAGTTCCTGGGGGAGAATTATATGTCTCTGGCTCTGTTTTACCCATATTCTGTCATATTTCATGTTATAGAAATCTCAGATGATGACTCAGCATGATGTTCATTTCAAGAACACTTTTGCTTTAGATCTGACAAAATGCAAAGAAGGCACCAATGTGAGATCTAAGAATCTGAAGTGCCTTCCAAAATCTGAGAGGGATGAGGTGTAGAGCGTGCTTCCAGAAGTCTGAAAAGAGCAACACTCCAATATGGAAACTACAGAACCCAAACCACCAAAAAAGAAAATCAATCTGCTGCTGGCATCTGACTCAGATGATGAAAATGAACATGAGTTCGTCCGCACTGGTATGGATTATTATTGAGCAGAACCAGTCATCAGCATGGATGTATGTCCACTGTAATGGTAGTTGAAGCAAGAAGGGACATATGAATCTTTAGCACATCTGGCATGTAACTATCTTGTGATGCCAGCTACAACAGCGCCATGTGAATGCCTGTTCTCACTGTCAGGTGACATTGTGAACAAGAAGCAGGCAGGTTATCTCCTCCAAATGTAAGCAAACTGGCTTGCCTGAGCCGTTAGCTAAAAAATAAATAAAAATCTGTGGACTTGAAGGAAATAAAGTTTTACAGTTTCATTTTTAATGCAGTTAATTCTTGTACGCAAATCTACATTTGTAAGCTCAGTTTTCCATGATAAAGAGATTGCACTGCAGTAGGTGAACTGAAAAAGACTATTTCTTTTGTTTTTTTACAGTGAAAATATCTGTAATAAACTAGTGTTGTAACTGAAATCAATATATTTGAAAATGTAGAAAACATCCAAAAATAATTATACAATATTCTATTATTAATAGCACAATTATTTTTAATCACTTAACAGCCCTAGTTTAGAGCAAACCAAATATACTGATATACCTGCATACCATCCATATACAAAGATACATTTGAACCACTTTAATCCGTCAATTTTGGGAAACAGGCTATTCCAGATTACAGAATTTTCCAGACCAGGGGTGTTTATGTATACTTTTTGTTTTGAAGGTGAAAATAAAAGCATTTTGAAAAGTACTGAATTTTTATGTCACATGTAACAGACAGCAATACATACAGGTCTGGGAGGGAGGGATGATGGGTGCAGGAGCATGCTGGGTTTGGGGGAACGGGGAGGGAGGGTGCATGAGAGAATGGGAATGAGGTGCTTACCTGACTCCCAGGGGCTCTGCATGCCTCACCACTCCTAGGCCCTGCTCCCCTGCCACTATGGGAGTGGTGGGGGAAAAGCTGGGGGGGAAAGAGGGAGTGGCATCACAAAAAGCCACTTCCTCTTCCCCCTGCCAAAGTGCAAACCACTGGTGTTCAGAGATTAGGGACACCTGGATTACGTAGGTTCAAGCGTATATCATGCATATGGGCTCCTTATCACATCAAGTGGGTTGTGAGCCATCAAAATATTAGGACACGTGACGAGGACTATTTCATTCACGCATCCTACAAGAGAAATTGATGAGAATTGTGTAGTTAGATCTCCTTGGTGGCCTGAACATCTCAAGTATGTGTCTGTCTTTCTACATGTCCAGGTTGTTCAAGATTCACTATTAGGGGGGAAAAGGGAGTAGGAAACATGGGACTTCATAACTCATCTGTTCTCACGTCACCATTGCTAGATGGCTAGATTTCACAGCTGTGATATATCAGAGAAAAGTATTTGTATTGTGGAATGATTTCTAAGGTAACTTTGTCAATCATAACTTTATACATTGTGATCCTGTTGCTAAAAATGATACTGAATTTTCATATCTTTTCAGAAAAGCCCATCATATTTCAGTCTACAGTATTGCAGCTACAAAAATCTAACCCTCTGATAAGATCATAGTCATGAGATAGAACTTTTCCCTTCTAATTAGCAGGGAGATTTGGATGTGAGACCTGTATTGCAGTGTGGATTTAAAAAAAAATTAATTTTTTATTTAAAAATCAGATTTTTAAATTTTGTTCTTTAAATTATAATCAGGTTTTCTTTTTTAAAATAAATCTGTTTCAAATAAAACCTAAAATCATTCAATCTGTGAAAATATTTAAATAAAAATGTTGAATCCAGGAGACTATCAAAAACTTTTAATTACAATTTATAAAGGAAGAATCAAACAAGAGGAAAAATCTCAACTTTTGAGGCTAAACTTTATAAATATGGCACAATAGGTCATGTATTGTATCAATGGCTTGATCTTGTGGGGGAGCCCAATGACTGACACACTGATGCAAGAGACTGGCAAACTCATTCCAGGCATCACTGGTCTCTGACTCCAGGAAACACATCACTAGGCAGCAAAAGGGTGTACCAAATCTACGATAAGGCCCTTTTTAGTTGTAAATCAATATGTTTTAATGATAATGTCAACCAGTAAGAATGCACCTTTCCTTAAAAAGTAAGTGAAGTTCAAATGGAAAAGTTGATGAAAATATATTATTTAATTTAAGACGTTCCACTTGGCACTTTAAATCATGATTTTAAATCATCTTGATTTATAAATAAATCAATACACCTTGAAGTACAGGGGGCCCAAGATGCACATTCACATGTGTTAGTGCAATAGTTTTTTTCTGCTGCACTTTGCTTTAGAATTTAGAGATACAAACAACACCAAAAGGACTCATTTGTGCTTTACCAACAAGACCTAAGCTTGATCAGGTATGCCACCAGATGCTCTTGATATGGCTGCAGCTGCAGCCATTTATGTTTTAGTTGTTTTCACAGATTTTAACAAACAATGGCTTGGGTCTTTTAAAAGCTCCAGTTGTAGTTTTATAAACTTGCGATTATCTATGCCCTACCAAGAGTGTAATGCTATTATTGCATTATTTAAATGGCAATGACTCTTGAAATCTAAGATCGGAAAGTTGGCAAAAACTGTACTTAAATAACAGAAAGTGATCGTTTGCATTTCAGCATTTCAAAATTTATCTATTTTGCTTTCCTTAACTTGATTCGTGTGTGTGTGTGTGTGTGTGTGTGTGTGTGTTTCTTTTATAAACTTATTTATAGAACAGAATAATGGTCCCCTGCTAGCTTGGCATTTGCTCAAGTTTCTATCCTTGTAAATTGAATCTGTTACAGGAATTTTCCCCCCTCAAAATACCAAAGCACATTAACCAAGAGATAAAAAAGTTATATTGCTGATATTATAAAGCATGGGGTAGGGAGGTAGTAGGTTGTGTGTGGGCTGGGGTGGGATTTTATTGGGGGGGAGGGGGCCAAATATGTGATAAGAGTTCTCAGGGGGCACGAGAGCAAAAGGCTGTTTAAATAGAAGTGAATCATTCCCATCATGATCTGGTGGCAACTTTACTTTTTATTTAATCAGCAGCAGCTCAGCACATTTTTTAACTATATTTTTATTTTCTAAATGATGTAAAAAAAGGAAACAATATGCACTTCAGAGTTAATGCAGTGAAAATTCTCATCTGTGGGTTTATCATTTCTTAAACACATTTGTTACTTATAGTACATTAATCTTGGCCAAAAAAATCCACATTTTTTACTCTTAATGGTGCTGAATTTATGAGGAATGATTTATAAGTCATTTTCATTTCCCTTATAGTTCAGAGAAACAAAATCTGACTTATCATGGGTGGACAGCAAAGATTTGGCTTGGCTCTTAATCAAAGTATAATAAAGGCACTACTTTTAGATATCTGCCGATAGTTTTGTTATTGCGTTATTTATTTCAGCCGGAACTTTATTAAAGTCAATCTACCCAAAGAGCTCGGGGGCTTTCTGATTTCAACCATACAGCACACTAGAGCACTCTCAACTCACAAATCTTGAAAGTACAGTTCTTGTTATGCAAATAATTATAACAAAGCTCTTCTCCTATCTGCAGATTTTATCTAAAGTAAGGTAAAGGGAGTGCCAGCCACTCAACAGCATAAATCCATTAATGGTATGATGCCACCTGCTGGTCAACTATGAGAAATGTATATTTTTGCAAAAGATTTTTCTCTTTTAAAAGAAGCTTTTAATTTATACAAAATCATAGTCAACTTTCTGTACAACAGCAATTTGTTATCAGATGTATATCCTGGGGAACTGTTTAAACCTTTGTTTTTTTCCCCATTTTCTCGCCACTTTACCCTTCAGAAGGAGCCCTTTCATATTAGCTCTCATTTAGTGAGAGCCGACAATCTCTTGTTTTCCATACTCTAAAATGGTGATGAGCAAACGATGGCCCACAAGCTGCATTCAGCCCATAAACCATTTTAATCTGCCCTGGAGCTTTTGCTGGGGAGCAAGGTAGGGGGCTTAACCTGCTCTTCATAGCTCCTGGAAGCAACAGCATGTCTCCCCTCTGGCTCCTACAGGCAGGGCAGCCAAAGGGCTCTGCACACTGCCCCTGCCCCAAGCGCTACCCACGCAGCTCCAATTGGCTGTGAACATGGCCAATGGCAGCTATAGGGGCAGTGCCTGTGGATGGGGCAGTGCACAGTGCTGCCTGGCTGAGCCTCTGCATAGGAGCCATGGGGGATGTGCTGCTTCTTCCAGGAGCTAAGTGCCACCCAGCACCTGTACCCATCACCCCAACACCCTTCCCCAATCCTGATCCCCTTCCCTCCCTAGCCCAAAGTTCCTCTCTCATTCCAAATCCCTCAACCCCAGTTCCCCCCCTCCCGCAGAATCCGCACTCCCTCCCCCCCCAACCCCCGGCTAGAGCCCTTCCCCCTCCCCCCGCTGTCCATACTCCAACCCATGCCCCAGCCTGGAGCCCACTCCTGTACCCCCAAAGCCCTCATCCACACCCATTCCAGAGCCCACCCCCATGGCCAGAGCTCTCATGTCCTTCTGCATCCCATCTCCAATTTTGTGAGCATTCATGGCCCTCCATACAATTTTCATTCCCTGATATGGCCCTCAGGACAAAAATTTTGCCTGCCCCTGCTCTAAAAGAAAATAACTATGGGTATGTCTACACTACCACCCTAGTTCGAACTAGGGTGGCTAATGTAGGCATTCGAAGTTGCAAATGAAGCCCGGGATTTAAATATCCCGGGCTTCATTTGCTTCTTGCCGGGCGGGCGCCATTTTTAAATCCCCTTAGGTCGAACTCCGTGCCCGCGGCTACACGCGGCACTGAGTAGGTAGTTCGAATTAGGATCTCTAATTCGAACTACCATTACTCCTCGTGGAACGAGGTGTACCGGTAGTTCGAAGTAGAGATCCTAATTCGAACTACCTACTCCGTGCCGCGTGTAGCCGCGGGCACGGAGTTCGACCTAAGTGGATTTAAAAATGGCGCCCGCCCGGCAAGAAGCAAATGAAGCCCGGGATATTTAAATCCCGGGCTTCATTTGCAACTTCGAATGCCTACATTAGCCACCCTAGTTCGAACTAGGGTGGTAGTGTAGACATACCCTATTTCTGTAATACTGACAACTACTTTATTTAAAAAGTAAACACTGTCCTATATTCCTCAGTTCAATACCCAGTTTTTTAGAATGATTTCATAGGCCTTGATCCTGCAATGACCTCCACATGGAGTGACTTCTGCTCCATGTGGACTTCAGCATTGAAGAGAGTCTTTTAATAGTAAACTGTCATTTTCTTAAGCCATTCCAGTGGTTAAATCTGGTATGTGGATACACTGGTAAACAAAGAACTTGGTACAATCTAATTCTTCTCTCAGATACCAGTGTAATGGGTACACTGGACACTAAATAAAAAGTGAAGCAGAAAAAGATGCCATGTTTTGAAAATCACGCCAGTTAAAAAAAACTTTTTAGCCATCTCCTCTCGCCCAACCTGTCCCAGTTTCTCTTTGCATAACTATACAACCCATTTTCCTATTTCTTCTTAACCCATATTACGCTCCTCTCCCCCTCCTCCTGTTGAGGACGATGACCAAAGACAAGGTAGGCCCATTACTCAATGGGGGGGAGGGAGCAATAACAGAAAATGTAGAAGTGACAGAAATGTAAAATGATTGTTTCAGCTTTCACTAACCAGCAATTAGACATTTAACATTGTGTATTCCAGTGAAAATGGGGATGAGAAGCTGAATAAAGGAAAGAAGTTAAAAATTACTTAGAGGAGTAAGAGGTCTCAATGTCACCAGGGTGAGCTGAAATACATCCTAGAATACTCAAGAAGCTGACAAAGGAGATGTTTGAGCCATTAACAATTATCTTACAAAAGTCACAGAAGACAGGAGAGATGCCAGAGAACTAGAAAAGGGCAAATATAGTGCCAATCTATAACAAGAGGAATAAGAATAACATGGGAAATTATAGACCAGTCAGCTTAACTTCAGCACTCAAAAGATAATGGAGCAAATAATTAATCAGTTTGCAAACACCTAGAAGATAATAACGTGATACGTAACAGTCAGCATGAATCTGTCAAGAACAAATCCCATCAAACCAACTTGACATCTTTTTCTGACAGGGTAACAAGCCTTGTGAATAGGCGGGAAGTGGTGGACGTGGTATATCTTAAATGTAGTAAGCTTTTCATATGGTCTCGCAACACTCACACATTAAAAAATAAAACTACAGAATTGGCTACACTATTACATCCCTAAGATAAATATAAGTCAACAATGTAACTTTTTTTTGGCAAAAAAGCAAATACCATTCTGGGATATATTGGCAACAGTGTTGTAAACAAGACACAAGAGGTAATTGTTCTGCTCTACTCTGCACTGACTAGGCCTCAACTGAAGTACCATATCAAATTCTAGGCACCACATTTCAGGGAAGATGTGGAAAAACTGGCGAAAGTCCAGAGAAGAGCAACAAAAATTATTAAAGGTCTAGAAAACATGAGCTATGAGGGCATATTGAAAACATTGGTTTTGCTTAGTCTAGCAAAGAGAAAACTGAAGGGGGAAATGATAACGGTTTTCAAATACATAAAAGGTTGTTACAAGGAGGAGAGAGAAAAATTATTCTCTTTAACCTCTGAAGATAGGACAAGAAGTGATGGGTTTAAATTGCAGCAAGGCTGGCTTAGGTTGGACACCAGAAAGGAACTTTGCCAGAGTAGTGAAGGACTGAAATAAATTGTCTAGGGATGCTGTAGAATCTCCATCGTTGGAGATTTTTAAGAGCAAGTTAGAAAAATACCTGTCAGGGATGTTCTGGATAAAATTTAGTTCTTCCATGAGCGAAGGAAATGGATTAGATTACCTCTTGAGATCCCTTCCAGTCCTACACTTCTATGACTGTTGTAAAAGAAGCACACAATCAGGGAAATTGGCTGGCTAAATGTGGAAATAATCAAAAAGTAAACATACTGAAATAGAGATTCTCTTTCCTTCAGTTTTAGCAATCTCCAGTGTTACTTGTATCCACAGCTGAAAATTTTTTAGACCTTTTACATAGCAGTCTGATTTTAAGTTGCTGATATCCTCCTCCATGTTAACCTTCAGATTAATTTTCTGCCAATGAAACTGTGTCCAAAATTAAGAGAAATAAAGAATTGCATCTCACAAATAACTAATGTATATAGTATCTATAATAATAAGACTCCTGAGGGCAATGTTTTGATATGAGAACTCTCCTTTGATTGCAATGTGTAACTGAAACTGTACTTAGTTGCTTCTCACAATGTAGTGGAATATAGACAGTATTTTAAAACAGACTATCCCTAAGGAGGAGGACAGAGCAGTGACTTGGGTCCTCAATTAGGGATGTGACGGTTTATCCAGTTAACGGGGGGAGCTGGAGCAGTTCCCTGCCTGTTGCAGGTAGGGGGCTGCTCCAATCCTGCAGGGGGCCTGCTGCAGACAGGGGCTGCTCCATCTGGGATGCCAGTGCAGCTCTTGCCTGTGGGGCACCCTGCCCCTCTGCAGGCAGGGGCTGCTCCAGCATTCTGGCCAGAGCAGCCTTTGTCTGCAGCGGGGGGAGGGGAGCGTTACAGCCCCACTCATTCTCCTTTAATCTGTTTACTGGTTAAACAATATGTTTAACTGGTTAGCCAATTAAACAGGATTTTACTTCCCTATTCTCAACAGAATGATGACTGCTGAAGCACCACCTATCTGGACCTGAAGGAAGCAGACTGAAATTAGCTGTCTAATGATGAGCAAGTGGCTTGGAGTGCCTACATCAGTTATTGCTAGGCACAGCTATGAGGCTGCTACTCAAAATAAAATCTTCCTCCACTCAAAGCAACATACTCTTAAGTTACTGAAAACAGTTACATTATATGCAACATTGATTTCCAAAACTATGTATTAACGCAATGTTACATTTTGCAAAAAGAATCAGGAAGAGTGGAAGTTAAGAATCCTACAGCAACATTAACTCAGTCAGCTTGCAAATATAATATTCACACATAAGGACCCCATCATTTAACTGGACAGGTATGTGCAGACACACGCATTTGCACCCATGCAGTGTTCCAGTGATGTCAAATGCAAAGATTCACCCAAATCGATCCACATTGCAGGACTAGAAGCATAGCCAAAAAAACCTTACAGTTCAATACTACAAACATGTCCTGAAGTAGTTACTGATGGTGCAGGAAGCCTTAACTCTTGCATTTTATGATTTTTTAAAAAGTTATTCCAACTGCTCTGTCAACACTGCAGACTGAGGTTGATTGTTTAGCGCTTATGTTGCCATTAAAATGGCTCCAGTTAGGCTTTGATGTTCACAGCTCATTAAGGCAAGGGGGTGGCGAAATGAGGTGTTTCCATCTTTTCCACCATTACCACTCTGCTGAAGAAACCTTCCTGGAAGGCAACAACACACTGCTTGCACCTTGCCAACTGAAAGACAGGACTTTTCACTATTACAAAGTAGCTAAAATTGCTAGAACTCTAAAGTGAAGGTATCTGCAGCCATGGTGCCAATTCAGATATTTCTCATCTCTCACTAGCAGGAACCCCACTTGTGCCCCTGCATGAACCTCAGCCAGAGAGGCTGTGTCTACGCTGCTGTTAAACACTTGCATGTTAAACACTGGCCCATGTCAGCTCACTTGAGCATGCCAGACCGCAGGGCTGTAAAACTGCAGTGCAGACATTTGGGCTCAAGCTGCAGCTCTGGGATCATCCTGCCTCTTGAGGTCCCAGAACCTGAGCTCCAGCCTGAACCCAAACAACTACACTGCAATTTTACAGCCCCACATCCAAGCCAGAGTCAGCTGACATGGGCCAGCTGCGGGTGTTGAACTGTAGCATAGACATACCCAGAGTCTCCCCTTTCCTACCCATAGAGTGCCAATGTCCCCAAAACCTGAGTTCTCAGATGACTTCCCTGCATTCTGCCACACAGGAACAGACTCTTTACATGCCTGCTCACACCATTTGGCCTGACTACCCCTCCATCTGGAGGAGCAGCAAGGCCCAACTGGAGTAGTGATGTGACTCAGAGCACAATGCCACTCATTGAAATTTGGCCCAGCCATCACTCTGTACACCCTTCTTCTGGCCAGGTCACATTTCAGTGGCATTGAAACCATGCAGCTAGAGCCATGTTCCAGGCTGCCCTGGCAGTAGCCAAACTGATTTAGCATGGGACCAGTACTTTCAGTAGTCAGGCCATGCCTCTCCCTCCTCTCTCACTCCATGGCCTATGGAACTGGGATTTGACCAAGTGCAAATGCTCCCCAGAAGCAACCCCAATTAGCACCACAGATCTGGAGGTTTCCCTGTTCCTGCGGTTAAGGTTGGGGGGAGTTTTGTGTTGTTTGAAAATATAAAAGAGTATTTGGCTGTGATTCAGAACCTGTGAAATGGCCCAGTGGCAGCCTCTGTGCAAGTCTGGGCTGGGCAGAGACAAAATGCACTGTCACAGCATGGGGGTCCAAATTCAAGTTTTAACAGCTTCCACTGGGCCATCTTTATTTACACTGAGCAGCCTCTTACTCCATTTGATTTTAAGGGGACTGACTCACAAGTGAAGTGCTACTCAATGCTAAGTTAACAAGCTTCGATGCCATCTTATAAATGGTTTAGAACATTATTCAACCAGTCTTTGTTAAGAGTGATCACTGGGCTATGTATATGCTTTAGTCAAAGTTCAACCTGCAATTCAGCAGAAGTGGATAGGGCATTCTAAGTTTTAAAACGAGGAAGTTTTCCTCTTTCACAGAGAGCTCAAACAGTTGGACAGGTTTTGCTCAAACTTCCTGGAACAGTGTGCCCCGGGCAGAACCCACAAGTGAAAAATCTTAGCCACCAAAGTAATTTGGGTTTTCAAAGTTACTTGTATTTTAAGCTAATCTATAACCTCATTTTTAAAATGTCATAAGTGAAATTGTTTAGCAGGTATTACCACTTGACTACTGTAATATCAGGAAATAAAATTTGGGGTGTTCAGTTTCAAGCACACTATTTACCAGAAAATTAAGACACATATTTTATCCCACTGAGTTTAATGACAATGGTTCAAAGAAATGATACCAAACTCTGAACTGTTTCAAAGCCCAATTTTGCTCGTCACAGATGCCTCACACATTTATGTTTATTACACTTTCATATTTAAAGATGTTTTAAGATTTATATTTCTATTATTACTGCATATTGATTAAGTTTGTATTTTAAAATCTTTTGGTGGCATCTTCAATCTGAACAGTTCTTCTTTCTTTAATTGCCCTTTTTGAGGATCAGGTACATGCTCAAAAGTGTAAATTATCATCAGGAATACAAAATGTTTCCTAAAAAACAAGAAGTTCAATGTAATAATCTTTTGTAGAGGAGCTAAACAAGATATCAAACTATAGGGTCAGTTGAACAGTGGTCTAGTTACCAACTCTGTCAGATTCTAAGATAGTCAGAAAAATGCTTTCAGATATTGCATGAATTTGAGTCCTAAAGAGAAGTATGTTATATAGGCTCTATGAGAAAATGAAAACTGCTAATCTGTTTTCCAAGTTAAACATTTTAGGTGATTGCGCTAACCTGGGGCACAGTACAGTCTCTCCAAGGCATCGTTGTCACAGGAATCTTCAACCTCACTCCACCTGCTAAAATATGTTAGCTGAATGTGTCCTAAAAACAAAACGACAGGAGAAATCAAAACATTTTTCCCTTCCATTTTCTACAGAAGTGAACTGTAATTACTCCTTTTGTAGCTAAAAACAGTATCATTAAGAATAATGGCATCATTAAGTACTAGAAGCTATTACTGGGGGTGAATTTGCTGCACTGATAATGAAGCTCTAGACAGGAAATGAAGATACTAATTACAAGATAAAACGCCTACCCAGTTAATTGGAAGCAACAGCGAATAAAAAGAAATGCATTTGCAAAAGTTCCTGACCTCTATCATTCAATAAGATGTTGTTTGGGTTCAAATCGCGGCACACAATTCCTTCTCTATGTAAAGCATCAAGGGCTACAACCATTTCAGCTGCCCATCTTTGAATGCAACCCTCTGGGATGTGAAATCTCGAGGTTAGTGCTAGTCTTTCGTCAAGGTCCTGAAACATTTGATGCATTTCCTTCTCTCCTTCTAGTGCTATTTCACTTTTGCCCTCCACCACAGCCTCTCTGCTTTCAGCTTTTGGTAACAGAGTAGAGTTTGTTTTCTCTTTAACAAAGTCTTCAGTTTGATCTGAAAAGAGCAACACTGTTTGATTTCTTACAATGCCTCCATCTGAGCTATACTCTTTAGCACCTGAGATTGGGTTAGAAATAAATAAGAAATTTTCTTCTGTGCTTGTTGCATTTAATGAGGAAGAAAATGCTCCAAGTCCTTGACACTGAGCCACGTCTTCTGAACGAGCTGGGCCACTGTCAGATGTAAATATTGTCCTGACAATTTCCTGAGTGACATCATATTGTCCTTTTGATTCCTTGCCAACAGGATGGCCCAATTCTGGCGCCACATGATTTAACTTTTGATCAAGCGCTTTGCATTGCTCTGTACTATTATTTAATTGTAAGACATCAGGAGTTTCTAACAATTTGCTTTCCAAGATGTCTACATCAGTCTTTGTAAACTTTTTTGGCCTAACCACTGTTGCTTCTTCCACTTTCTCAGATACACCAGGTAAATTTATCAGAAGATCAGGCCTTCCTTCATCAACACTACTTACATCATCAAAAGCAGCATCCTTAAAAGAAATTACCGGCACAGAGTCATTGGAACCCCGGCTTATTGTGTCATGGGCTTGAATGCCTGCCTTGCTTTCTATGGTTTCAAGCCTCCTCTCATGATCTGGTGCAGAAAAAAATGGCTTTAAAGATTCTGATTTTAAGCTATGCAATTTATCTCCAAAATCAAACCCCAGAAGTTCACTGGTGCTATCTTTACTGTCTATTCTGAATAATTCCATAGGACTATGTTTGGATTTACTTAATGAGTCAGATATCCTAGTAGGACTAACTACTTCTGGGTCAGCATTTTCAGTGAAAAACTTTAGTTCACATGAGGTGATCGGAGAGCTGAAGCTATCACTGCCAGCTAAAGTATGTGCCTGTAAGCACCCTAAGTCTTTGGTTTTAAGATCTTCTCCCTCGGGTTTCAGCATAGGTTCCTCGTTTAGAGAGCCAGTGTCAATTTTTTCTTGCCCATATTCATTGCATAACGTTAAATAACTAGTAGTGCATTCTTCTTCAGATGTTGACCCAGAATCTGTCCATTTGGGGGAACCTTCCTGGCCATCTTCCTGGTTACTACTATCATCTTGAGAACTTGGTGTAAGGCTGCTCTTTAATGGTATAACTCTCAACATGTTCTCCCCATTGCTTTCTCTGGAGTCACCACTACTGCCGATTTCTTTAGGACTAGGGGTTGGCAGCTGCAGGTGAATTTTAGTAGAACTTGAGAGTTCATGAATTTCAAAGCTTTCTTCAGGGCTTCTATTCAAGAATTTACTGATGTAAGACCACAGCTTGCCTCCTACAAAGGAAGAAAAAGGAAAATCACCATTTAACTCAGAACTAAAAAAAATGTCATTATGAGATATAAAATACACAAGTCACCAAGGCAAATTACTTCCTTATGCCAATTAGAGGAGGTTAGAACTGCTATTTCAATAGAGAATAGCTAGAGGGATCCTGTCGACTTAACTCATAGTTCAAACAGATTTATTAATACATTCATGTTGGTAGTGCATCTTAGATTATTAAAAAGAAAAAAAATTAAAATCCTACAAAATGGTCTCTCCCAAATTGTTCCAGGATTTCAATGGCTCATTGGCTCCCCTGTTTCAGGACAAATAAGGCTCTTCTTAAACATTCTGCATTTCCTGAAATGTTTCTGGATCACAGCTCCAATCTTCTGAGTGACATCGGGGAGGGAGCTGGAGGGATGGAATAAAGGAGGAATTGTTATCCAGGTCTTTCCCCCTCTTCAGTGTTGTGGGTGTTAGAGCCCCTCAGTTCCTTATCTGAATGATATAGGATATAGACATTTGTCTTCCTTTTTGAAGATATTATTGGTCTATTAAATCGGGATCATTTCTCCCCCCGGTCCCAGCAAATAAAAATTTCTTTCCTGGTCCCTTGCTATATTAGGATATATTGGAGTTTTTTTGCAGGGGATCAGGGAGGACTGAATCAATACACTTCAGTAACAGATATCAGAATCTATAGCTAAAGAGGAAGGAATAAGAAAGCATTTGTCTCTGTCCCACCCTGACCCGTTTGTTCATTTCTGAAGAGTCCAAGAAAGTTACAGCACTAAATGTAACCACTGCATGGCTGCAGATAAGCTTTGGAAATAACAAAATAGGACTATTATTCTTCAAAATATTATAAATTGTATTAATGTTTTCATAAACAATTACAGACTATAGGTAAAAAACATGTTTCACAAAATGAAATTAGCAGGTATTAGTTCTATTGTGCTTGCCTGGACCTAAGAAATTGACCTCAAGCAGGGAAAGAGAGGTCCTGGAAAACTTTCAGGGGGAAAAATACAAATTCAAGAAATTCCCATTCATAAGAACAGAGTTAACTGGAATTTCTGAAAATACATGTGATCCAGCAAAAATCTTGGTTGGGAGAAACATTAATACTTCTAACTGAACATTTTCAAAATTGATAAGATCAAAAGTATAATCCCACAATAATGTCCCTCTTTAAACACATTCTATACCAAGAGATTCCTTTTAAAAAAAGCTATTTTACCCTAGAAAAAGGTTTCATATGTTTCCAAATATTTCAAAAATAGCTTACCAAGGGCAGAAACTCCTTCATATTTTAAAAATGTGAATTTGAACAACATAATGTAGAGGTACCTTTCCAAGTTAAAATAGATTTGAAGCAGCTATGATGAAGCTAAGTGTATCGAACAAAACATAATAAAAAATGCAAAAAGTTTGGAAATTGATTTTGAGGATGACAATCTGGGTCTATTCACACATGTCCTCTCAACCTACAAGTTGTAAATAGGTGTCAGGGTGTTACCACTTTGCCATTCCAATATAATTAAATGTTAGGGTCCTGGTACAGAAAACACTGAGAACCAATCATGGCTTATATCATAATTTCAGATCCTGATTTTGAGATGTTCATCATTATCATGAATATTTGCCTGTACTTAAATGAGTCATATGGAATTTTTTTTTGTGGTATTATGTAAAAGTTTTGGGAGTTGGTCAAATTTTGGGAGGGTTGCAAAAGTTTGATGCTTTGTCCACAATGTATCCCTTCCACACACACCAAGAATTCAAAAAAAAAAAAACCCCATGTTTTAAACAATTTGTTAAAAATATAGTTTAAATGTTCTGAGTTTCCCACTTCTATCATTTCCCCTTTCTTTCCTCCTCACTTTGGCAACAGGCGAGGGAAGGGGAAAGCAGGAGAGCTAGGGGGCCACTCACCTCTCTTGCCTTTTCCCTTCACATACTTCCCCCAGCTCCAGTTAGAAAGAGAGAGAGAGTGTAGAAGTGAAAACAGGACTTTAATTCCGCAAGTCTGAATGAAAATTTAAGTTTTGATGAAATTATGTTTTAAAATGCTAAAAATTTGCCAAGAATAATACTGATCAATTCATTCATTTATATATAATGGAAATATTCACAATTTTCCTGAACCAGTTAATAAAACTTCATTTAATAACACTCCCCTAAACCCATCCATAAATATAGATCCGGAAACTTTTTGCATGGGAGAAGACTGTTATGAAGCTCCCATATGAGAGCAGCAGTTCACAGACATTTAAGAGATGGCAGAATGCAGGCTTAAATTTACACACTATTGAGGCCAGAAGAAATTCTCTAACAGAGACACCTTTGAGGCATATAAGCTCAATGATCAGGGAACCAGAGGTGGCATAGGGACCCTGGGCATCCACAAGTCCCAAGCCAGTCCTCATTCTCATCTCTTCCTGATTTCCCTCCAGAAATATATCAAGAAAAGTCAAGAGTGGGACAAAGGAACCCAAGGTGTTTTCCATCCCCAAATCCTTCTCCAAAGGTTAGAAGGATGACCCAGGACATTGTTCCTTTATATTCATAGACATTTAAACCTATCAATGTATCAGACACTAAAGTCACTATGTAACTCTTTAAAAAGAAAAACAGCACATACAGTTTGCAAAGATTTTTACTTCTGATGCCTTTTAAACAGTAAATCCAATTAATAGAATCCTAGGGCTAGAAGAGACCTCAGGAGGTCATCAAGTCCAGCCCCCTGCCCAAAGCAGGATCAACCCCAACTAAATCAACCCAGCCAGGGCTTTGTCAAGCCGAGACCTAAAAACCTCTAGGGATGGAGATTCCACCACTTCCCTAGGTAACCCATTCCAGTGCTTCACCACTCTTCTAGGGAAATAGTTTTTCCTAATATCCAAACCAGATCGCCCCACTGTAACTTGAGACCATTGCTCCTCGTTCTGTAACCTGTCACCACTAAGAACAGCCTCTCTCCATCCTCTTTGGAATCCCCCTTCAGGAAGTTGAAGGCTGCTATCAACCCCGCCCCCATGCCTAGTCTTCTGCAGACTAAACAAGCCCAAATCCCTCAGCCTCTCCTCAGAAGTCCAGTGCTCCAGCCACCTAATAATTTTGGTTGCCCTGTGCTGGACCCTCTCCAATGCATCCACGTCCTTTCTGTAGTGGGGGGCTCAGAACAGGGCACAATACTCCAGATGTGGCCTCACTAGTGCCAAATAAAGGGGAATAATCACTTCTCTGGATCTGCTGGAAATACCCCTTCTAATGCAGCCAAATATGCCATTAGCCTTCTTAGCTACAAGGGCACACTGTTGACTCACATCTAGCGTCTCATCCACTGTAATCCCCAGGACCTTTTCTGCAGAACTGCCACTTAGCCATTCAGTCCCCAGCCTGTAGCAGTGCTTGGGATTCTTCCGTCCCAAGTGCAGGATTCTGCACTTACCCTTGTTGAATTTCATGAGATTTCTTTTGGCCCAATCCTCCAATTTGTCTAGGTCACTCTGGACCCTATCTCTACCCTCCAATGTATCTACCTCTCTCCCTGCCTTAGTGTCACCCACAAACTTGCTGAGGGTGCAATCCATCCCCTCATCCAGGTAATTAATAAAGATCTTGAACAAATCCAACCCTAGAACCGACCCTTAGGACACCCTGCTTGAAACCGACTGCCAACCAGACATCGAGCTGATGATCACTACCTGTTGAGCGCAATAATCTAGCCAGATTTCTATCCACCTTACAGTCCATTTGTCCAATCCATACTTCCTTAACTTGCTGGAAAGAATATTGTGGGAGACCGTGTCACAAGCTTTGCTAAAGTCAAGGTATATCACATCCACTGACTTCCCCATGTCCACAGAGCCAGTTACCTCATCATAGAAGCTAATCAGATTGGTCAGGCACGATTTGCCCTTGGTGAATCCATGCTGACTATTCCTGATCACTTTCCCCTCTTCCAAGTGCTTCAAAATGGATTCCTTGAGGATCCTCTCCATGATATTTCCAGGGACTGAGGTAAGGTTGACTGGTCGGTAGTTCCCTGGATCGTCCTCCTTCCCTTTCTTAAAGATGGACACTACATTTGCCTTTTTCCAGTCATCTGGGATCTCTCCCGATCTCCACGAGTTTTCAAAGATAATGGCCAAAGGCTCTGCAATGACATTTGCCAACTCCCTCAGTACCCTCGGATGCATTAAATCCAGACCCATGGATTTGTGTATGTTTAGCTTTTCTAAATAGTTCTTAACGTGTTCTTTCTCCACGGAGGGCTGCCCACCTCCTTCCATACTGCATTGCCTAGTACAGCAGTCTGGTTCCTTCAGCACTTGTCTGTCCCCCATGAGAACCAGGGCCTATGATCTGGAAGCTTCTCTTAGTTGTCTGAAGAAAGCCTCGTCTACCTCATCCAGCTGATCTGGTGACCTATAGCAGACACCAACCATGACATCACCCCTGTTGCTCCCGCCTCTAAGCTTAACCCAAAGACTCTCAATAGGCTTTTCTCCCTCCCTCTCTCTCTCTCTCTATATATATATACAGACAATGGAGCTCTGAGCAATCATGCTGCTCTCTTACATACAATGCAACTCCTTCTCCTTTCCTCTCTTGCCTGTCCTTCCTGAACAGTTTATACCCTTCCATGACAGTGCTCCAGTCATGTGAGTCATCCCACCAAGTCTCCGTTATTCCAATCAAATCACAGTTCCTTCACTGTGCCAGGACTTCTCATTATTCCTGCTTGTTTTCCAGGTGTTCGTGTACAGACACCTAACATAACTAGCTGATTGCCCTACCTTCTCCATATAAATCATTGGTCCTCTTCTGTTGCACTTTCCTCCTTGTGTTTCTTCCCGGTATCCCACTTCCCCACTTACCTCAAGGCTTAGGTGCTCTTCTCTCTCTTCATTAGGTGGACCCCATCTCTTCCTGGCAATCTTTGTGCCCAGAACAGCATCCCATGGTCCAAGAATCCAAAGCCCTCTCTCTGACACCACCTGTACAACTATGCATTTACTTCCACAATTCAACGATCCCTACCTGGGCCTTTTCCTTCAACAGGAAGGATGGCTGAGAACACAACTTGAGCCTCAAACTCCTTGATTCTTCTTCCTAGCGCTACATAATCTGCAGTGACACACTCGAGGTCATTCTTGGCAGTATCATTAGCTCCTACATGGAGACGTAGGAAGGAGTACAGGCCCGTACACAGGGAGGGTGCAAAGGGCGTGAACGCACCCCTCATGGTGCCCCATGTGACTGATTCTGGCCAGGGTGGGGAAGGCTGCAGCATCTTCAGCCAGACTCAAGTTGCAGCCACCCCCTCTGCTGACTGCTTGCTGCAGGGGCCAATCAGAGCTGACAAAGAATGGAAACCGCTGCCAATGCCTGGCTGGCACTGAAGGGAAGGGCCCCAGCCCTGTGGGAGCTGTAGTCCTGCCCCTATCCCTCTGTGCCACCAGACACAGGGAAGCAAAAAGGACTACAACTCCCAGCATGCCATGCAGCTCTCCTGTGGCACATATAAGAAGCCAACCCTGTAGGCGGAGTGGACATAGAGTATGGACCAGGCCTGGGCAAAATACCCTCCTGCCGGCAGACACATCGGGGAGCCTCAGGCAGACTCCTCGCCTGCACACCACCGTCTTCCTCCCCCTGCATGCTACTGAGAAAAATTGCTGCAGGGCTTTGTTTGAACAGCTGTGAGCCTTCTCACGCTACTCCCACCTCCAGCACAATTCCATTGGCCAGTTTTGTCCAATGGGAGCTTCCTGTTGTTAACAGGCAGATTGCGAACCACCATCCCTCACTCCTCAGGCCTGTAGCTGTTCAAAGACCATATGCCCCCTGCAACCGATGCAGGGGCAGGGCGGGCCAGGGGTCTGCTTTAGAAGGCTGCTGGGGAGTCAAGCAGGTAAGCCTCTCAGCCAGAGCCTCCCTCTGGCCCCCCCAACTCCTCTGCCCCCTACCCCACATAACCCAAACCCTCTCTGTCCCTTTCCTGCCTCCATATCCTCTCCCAGATCCTGCACTCTAATCCCCTACCCCAGGTCACAGCACAAACCCTCTGCCCCTCCCCCTGCACTCATATCCCCTCCCAGTCCTACACCCCAATCTCCTGCCCCAGGTCACAACCAAAACCCTCTGCCCCCCTCCTGCACCCCAATCCTCTGCTCTAGTTCACAGCCCAGACCCTTGCATCCTTGTCCCCTAACCCAGGTAACAACTGTCTCCTTCACTGAAATTCTCTCCCAGACCCCACACCCTCTCCTGTACCCCAGGCCCTTACTGCAAGCTCCCTTCTGCACCCAACCTCCATCCCAGACCCCGCACCTCCTTCATTAATATGGAAGAGTGCGGCCCTTGACCACTTTCCAAATTCTTGGAGTGGCCCCTGCATTGAAAATTATTGCCCACTCCTGGTATGGACTAACTCTGCACACAGCAAAAGTGGGAGGCCTCTGAGACCTTCATTCTTAGTCCGGGTCTCAAAGCAAACATATGAACTGAACAGACACACTGGATTTATGATTCATTACAACAATCTGTGACCCCCTTAACTAGCCTATGACTGGGGAGCTGTTAAGGGGCCACTGCACCTTAAGTGGTCCTTTGAAAAATGTGTTAACTATTTATGCTAAATCATCTGCTCCATCTTATATTTGACAGTGACACTGACTCTGAGCATGTAGGGGTCAATTGCGGAAGAACTCTGTACGTGTGAAGTATAGGGGTGGGGAGGCCTGCATTCACCTCCCTTTTTCATTCCCCCCTCCCCTTCCTTACTACTGATGAGCCAGAAGCAAGCCTCTAGAAACATACGCCATTGTATCAAGAACCAATTGTAGATAAGGGCGGGAACATAACAATCTTGTTTACCTAAATGTACTGATCATGTAAACAAAGTCAAAGGATAAACAGTACAACTGAGCCATACTGTAACAAGCAATGAGTAACCTCCGGATATTTCCAAACTGCCACAAACAAGGAGAGACACACTATTTAAAGTTGCACCAGAGCACAGCAATTTGGACCTCACCGATGGGCTTTGGGTACCGGTGCCTTGGAAGCTGAGACAGTCTCCCACTTCATCCGCAGCCAAAACGGGTTCCCCGGCTAGCAGAAGGGATGTAAGAAATGCTGCTTTTCCTATCATGTTGGTTCTCCCAAGCACAATAGAGTTAAAACTGGAGAACAGCTTCTGAATGGGCTTCAAATACAGGCAGATTTCCAATTAGCAATTTGAACTGATGAATCAGGCCTGTATGCAAGGGGTGCAAAGGATATGAGGGCACCGCTCTATGGTCCCATGTAGCCGTGCTCCAACTGAAGAATGGGGAAGGGAGGCTTAGGCAGTGCACTGCTCCTGTTTTCCCCCAGCTGGCCGGAGCACGCTTACTTGGGAGACCTTACAGGGAAGGGGTGCACTCGAACTCTTGAGGTCCACATTTACAAAAAAAGCACCCCCACACAGAAATTCCTGTGTATGGGTCTGGGGTAGCGGTCTGAAGGTTTGCTCAGTCTTGGAAGACTCTCAGTCACATTCTGAATCCGAGCTCCAGGTAAGCAGCATATCTCTCGAGATGCCCGGTCTGGATGGCAGATGGATGACTCTGTCTGTCGTAGGAGGGAGTCCCCGACCACCACGACCCATCTCTGTCTCTTGGGGGTGATGGTTGTGGAACCCCCATCCCTAGGACTATGCATCCCATGCCTTCCCGTCGATGGGATCGTCTTCTGATCCCTTCCCTCAGAAGTCTGTGCCAAAAGCATTCTCCTCCATAGTACCTGTGCAGAGAGCCTGAAAGCGCTTGCATACCTCTATTGGGATTGGGAATACTTAAATTGTCTTTCATCTCCTGGAGGTTACTGTTGCATAAAAAGCCTCCGCCTGAGCTCACCAGATTTATATACATGGATTTTCTGAAGCTACACCAAACTGTAAGGTCTAAGGTTTTAAACTGTAACTCACTGTGATCTTTGTCAAACTTTGTAATCTGTGTAACTCTCAAGCTTACTGTAAACTGCAACTTTGTAATCTTTGTAACCTGCAGTCACCTTGCTTGTAACTTTCCCTAAGCTGCATTCTCCCCTGAGTGAATGGAGAGAGAGTGTGAGTGTGAGAGTGTGTCTGAAGAAGGCTTGGAACAATGGAGCACATTTCAATGAGTCATCACAGTATGGGCATGCTCTCTGCTGGATAAAGGGAAGTCTGGGCACGCTCCCTGCTGACAAGGTAAATGAGTCACAGGAGCCATTCAGACACTATATAAGGAGAGGGAGCACATGTGAGTCTCTCTTTTTCCTTCCCCTGCTCCTGAGAAGCTCCTCTCCAATGTCTTCTCCTACTGACCAGCTTCCCCAGCCATGTTGAGCAGACAGACCCTCCAGGATCCACATGCCTTGGCTCCTTCTGCAACCTATATGTCTGTGTAAGTGTTTGAGTGCCTGAGGGCAGGAATGAATGGGTGTGAATGAGTGAATGAATGCAGGGGTGTGTGCTTGCTTGCTTGTCTGTGTGTGTGTGAGAGAGAGAGAGAAAGAGTTCTATCTTCTTTAGTTTAAACCTTTGGCGGCTGCTTTCTCCTCTTTAGTTTTACCTACTGGAAATAAACCAGTGTAACCCTGGGTGGTCTCCAGTGAGAATATTTTTGGGGTAACAGTTACATGCTGCCAATTTCCTTAGTCCTAGCTAGCATCTACAGATTGTTAGTAGGTAAGCTTCCAATTATATTTAAGACAAAAAAAATCTAATTTATATTATTATTCCAATGCTAGTGAAAACAGTTTAAATCAATATTCTGTCTCTCCTTCAATAATTATTCCTATTATAAACCTTCCTCTTCTTAAAAGCCTAAGAGAAAAAAGTTTATGATTCAAAAATTACTTGCAGTAGGAAACAATGAAAAACTATTGCCTTCTGATTTACAGTTAAGGGCAACTAAATGAAAAACCATTTGACTAATGTCCAAATACATACATGTAGCTGTTTATGAGTAAATATTTCAAGACTGGCCTCCTGGTCAAGTGGAAATACATAAATAAATGCTGTTCAATACTGAAAAACAACAATTTTATTCCTTTCTGAAAATGCCCAATCCAGGGTCAAACAAGAGGGATATTTGTATCTGGGTATATAATTATGCCTTTATGAGTGACACACAAATAATCTCCTCCCTCCTCCCACCTTTAAGAGCAAGAAAACCCATTAGCAAGCTGTGCTAATATTGTAACAGGAATCTATAAAAACTAAAATTACAACAGTCAGTCCACACAAGTGAGCTTCAGTCTCTTTATCAAATATTGTCTAACATTTTAAATAACTATAAAAAGTATCACTGCAATACTGAAGTGCAAGAAATTAGCATCAATGCAACTAAGTTGCCTAAATCTAATGTTTCTACCACAAAGTTTGCAGTCATTCTGTACGTTGTATCGTATAGATACATGAATACTAATGTACTAAATGTACCGATACCAAGGAAGATATGAAGTATTTCCTTTGTGCAATGTGGAAGAGTTAATACTGCAGCAGAAATCTTCCAAGTGACACCTACTTGAAGTTTAAAAAAAAAAAAAAGGTTTAAGTAATTAGACATTTGACATTTCTAGCTAGCACTGGACATTTATTTAGTTGCAGAAGGCCAAATCACTTCAATCAGGAAAAGAGAAGTTTATTTTTTACTTTTTTTATATAGTTACCTAACACAAAAATCCACCTTTTGGATTACACAAACCATGGATGAACATTCCAGAATGAATTTAAGAAAGTAAGTGCACCTGAAAAGTGGGATCTTAGAATGCAAGTGGAAATCCAGCCATACTGTTTGCTATTGGTAACCATGACAATATTAACTGAAATAGAGAGTATTCAAAATAAAGTACCAGTGCCAAGGCAAAAAAATAATATTTGACTCTTGAATAGAGTTAAGAGAAATGTTTCAGCTGAAGTTTTTCCCAAAAAATGCATATCTGGTTGACCAAAACATTTTATGAATTTGTGTCAATGCTGTCAAATTGTTTCAGTCTGAAAAAAAATAAATCAGAAGTGTCAAAAGATGAATGCCCTAATCACTGGACTACAGGGGACTTTGATGCAGCTCTCTCAATTTGTCATGCTTTGGATAATAGTTAAATATTCATTGGTCCAGAGGAAGAGAGACTTACTCTAATGGTTAGGGGAGTGAGAAATCCAAGTTGTAGTTCTTGCTCCAATTAATATTTAATTATTTATACAAAAATAGTACATTTCCCTCACTTATCGTGAAACATTTTACACATAGGCTATGTCTACACTGCAGGCTTTTTGCGCAAGAACAACCATTCTTGCGCAAAAACTTGCAGAGCGTGCGTTCTTGCGCAAGTAAATTTACAGTAAAGCGTCAGAAAAGACGGCTTCTTGCGCAAGAGTTATTCCTCTCCCCACAAGGAATAAGCCCTCTTGTGCAAGAGCTCTTGCGCAAGAAGGCAGTGTGGACTGGCAACAGCGATTTCTTGCACAAGAAACCCCTATGGCTAAAATGGCCATCAGAGCTTTCTTGCGCAAGAAAGCGTCCACACTGCCATGGACGCTCTTGCACAAAAGCATATCTCTTGCGCAAAAACACATGGCAGTGTGGACACGCTCTTGCGCAAGACAGTTCTTGCGCAAGAAACCTGCAGTGTAGACGTAGCCATAAGGAACATCTCTGTCGTACAAATATGGAAACTGAGGCATTAGGTGAAGTGACTTACTCAATGACATGCCAAAAGGGAGTTGAAGAGCCAGGAATATTTTTGGCTCTCCCAAGACCCAGTCCAGTGCTACTGGAGCCCATCAGCTACAATGGAAACATATTTAAGGGAACTTTTACACACAAAAATGCAAACAATGCACTTACAGCACAGTGCATATCAGTCATGGAGACAACATGTAAGAAAATTAGAGCTGTGCCCCCAAAGAGATGAATTGTACAAGTCAGTGTACAAGAAAGTGATGGGAAATTTGGCTGTAACCAAAAGCAATGTGGCTGGTCAGTGAAGCAGGGGAGGAGTCCTGTTAGTTTCACAATGTTTAGATTTTCTTTCAAGGGTTTTTCATAGAGAATGGGGGTGGTGGTGAGCATTTGCTAGACAAAAGGATGCAAAAACCAGTGGATAAGTATCAGTAAGATGAAAGGAAGCCCTAATAGACCAGGAAATTCCATTCCCTACTCATGCTTAAGTTTTAGTTTACAAGTGGAATTGACGTCCTGTTGAGCTTTGACTCAGGCAGCCTGCAGACATGTTACATTGTAAGTTCACATCCTGAAAAACTAAGTGGATGATTCCTCCCAAAAAATCATTTTGCTTTTGCTAAGTTGGCCCAAAAGCCTGCAATGCAGAGCTATTTATTCCAGTGCCTTCAGAACGTGATTACAGCTGAAAATTGTGGACATCACGGGATTTGGGCTTTGCTAAATAAAGTGAAAGACACCAATCTGGGTTCCAAATAATCATGACAACATAGGGGAGAGAAAAGTACTAAAAGACATCTATTCTACTGCTCCTTTGATCACAAACTGCATAAAGTATCTCATGTCTTGTCACTGTTGGCAAAAAAAAAAAAAAAAATCCAGATCTTGAAAAGAGGAGATGCAGCCACTACTAGTCAACTTCGTAACATATACAATGATTATTAAAACATATATTCTGATGTTTATGCAGTACCTGATGCAACTGGGACCTCACTTCTGAGCACTACCATAACATAAGCAATATCTCCAATGCATAACAAGGGTAGCAACAGTGGAGACTAGTGTACATAAGATGCAGGAGTTTCCGGTAATAAATCTCTAACATGACAGGGGTTAAAAAGAGTCCTACATTTATTACCACCTTTATTGTCCCTAACCCTGGTGGTGAAAAACTGCTACAAGTTGGACCTCACTGGTCCGGCACCCTCAGGACCTGACTGGTCCTGAACGAGGAGATTTGCTGGACCATGGAAGGTCCCTCCTCTCATGGCCCATGCTGCCACAGGGCTAGGGCTCCAGCCTGCCCCTGCTGCTGCCCCAACCCCCCGGGGCTCTCTAGATGCCACCACCCCGCTGCTGCCAGGGCTGGAGCACCATGGACGGAGCTCCGCAGCCAGGGCAGAGCTCTGCAGCAGCCTGGCTCCGTGGCTGGGGCTGGAGCTCCATGGCCAGGGCCGGAGCATCCTGGTTGCTGTTGGGGTGGGGGCTGGAGCTACTGGGCTGCTGGAGCCAGAACAGGGCCAGAGCCAGAGTGCCGCGGCTAGGGCCAAAGCTCCCTGGCTGCTGCTGGGGTTGGGGCTCCCTGGCCACAGCTGGAGTTCCACAGACACTGCTGGGCTGGAGCTCCCCAGCCACTGGGGCCAAGGAACTCCGCTGGAGCCAAAACTCCCTGCCTTGATGTCTGTCCACACACACCCCCAACACAGGGCTCCTGGCTGAGTCGCCAATGCCTCCTACACCACTCCTTCCCTGCCACCAGCCCTCCCTGTTCCTGGGCTCTGTGGCCTGGCCCAGACCACAGATGTTTCCAGACCAGGGAGGCCCTGTTAAGAGAGGTACAACCTATGTAAAGTTGTGCCCACCATCTGAGAGATAGCTAACATTTCAAAACAGCCTTTGGACAAGGACAGGACATCCACTACTACATTCTCAGGGCTAGCAATAGATTTTTCAGGGCTAGTAATGTAATCCATTCTGACCAGGGCTAGTAATGTAATCCATTCTGACTTGGCAAGACAGCCCACCACTGAACCATTGTCCATTAGTTCCCATACCCTGAAAGCCTCTTCAATTTGAAGTTTCTTGAGTGCTCTCCAGACTGATAGAAGCTCCAGCTTGTTTATGCTTAAAGAGATCTGACAGTTTCCAACAGCCACTTAAACTCTGATGTACCACGGAAGCCCCCCAGCCTGTTTTTGAAGCATCTGTTTCTAAAATTTTTGGCATTGGTAGTGCCAACAAAAGCTGAGGCCTTATTAACATCAAACTAGCTCTCCACCACATAGATCTTGCCAAATGCTTTCTGACAAAGCTACTAGATAACTTGGTGGACTTCCTTGCCTCTCTAACACACCTCTCTAAGCCCTCTAATAATGTGTGACCCTAGGAAGAGCTTATAAGGGAATCCATCAGCCCCATTAACTGTGTTTGGATGAATGACAACATTCTGGGTAAAACAAGAATGTTTTCTTTTTAATCAAAGAATGCTTGAAGTCAAGTTTTCTGAGTCCAGTTTAAAACCCAAGACGGTAGCTCTAAGCCTGACAGTGGATATAACTTGTGCAATAAAGGGAGTGAGTGTAAAATTAACAGCAAGACCCTTTGCAAATAAGCAGTTACTTTCATATGCAACTTTACAATCTTTTCTGGACAGGTCTCAATCCAAACTGTTTTCCAGGATAACATTTTTATCCTTGAACTTCCTAATGGTACAACCTCTAAGCATAAGCCACCAGGGGGCAATATATAAAGCAAATGTTCTGTTAGCTCATTGTTTCCCAAATGGTGCTCCGCGGAACCCTGGGGTTCTGCGAAGTGGAACTCGGGGTTCCGCAAAAAAATTCTGCTCCCCCGCCCCCTGCAGAACCCATAGGCAGCTCCCATTGGGGCTTTGCCGACGAGGACGGGCTTCTGGGGGCACGCGGCTTTGGCCGCTCCACCATCCACTGCGGCTGCCCCACCCCTGCGCACGGCGCGGTCCCTCCTCACCCCACAGGACTGCCCTATTCCAGTGCCTTGCAGCCACTTCCTCCTTGTGCGCAGGCAGCAGCGTTTACAATGGCGGCTGCTGCTGCTGCTGGGCGGGGGGGGAGAGACTGAGTTCCCCCCCTCCTCCCTCTCCTCCAGGAACAAGAGCATGCTGCTTGGAGGCTTTCCCTGCTGCAGCAGGGTGCCAAGCCAGGTAAGTGTCCCCCCTCGTGCCCAGACCCTGCACCCATATCCCCCTCATTCCCCTCCCCCCCGCCAAGAGCCCGCATTCCCAGCTTGCTCCGACACCCTGCCCCAAGTCCCCTCTTGTACCCTTCCTCCATGCCAGACACCCTGCCCCAAGTCCCCTCTTGTACCCTCCCTCCTGGCCAGATAACCTGCCCTAAGACCCTCCCGTACTCTTCTTCCTGGCCAGAACATTGCAGATCATCTCTGTGATTTATACACAAACATCATGAAGTATTTTCCAACCATAAATGACAACAATAACTGGATTTGAAATCCATTAAGTATAACAGGAAAGCCAGCCAGTTTTTCTATGCAAGATTATGAAAACCTAATCGAAATCACTTCAGATGGCCAAATAATACAAAAATTTAAAGAAGTTTCTCTGATTACGTTTTGGGGCGGCTTATGTCAAGAATATCCAGCTTTATCAAGACGTGCAATTCGTCAGTTGTTAACCTTCACCAGCTCATACTTGTGTGAAACTAGGTTCTTGAATTATGCAGCAACAAAAACAAAATACAGAAATCAACTGAATGCAGCGCCAGATATGCAAATCTAACTTGTTAGTATTAAACAAAATATAAAAAGAATTTGCCAAGAAAAGAAGAAAAACCACTCTTCACATTGAAAACTGCCAATATAATTCATATTAGTTTTTGAGCTTTATTTTTTTGTTCACGTTAAATGTGATTTTTGTTTTTAAATATGTGCAATTAAACTAAATGTTGATCTCACGACCTTATTTAGCATTTGTTCATTATTATTATCTTTATTTGGATGGGGGTGTGTGTGTGGTGGCGCTCAGGTCTGGCGGCTCTTTTTTTTTTTTTTTGTTCGACAAATTTTCCCTAGGGGTTCCTTGAAATTCTTCCGAGTTTAAAAGGGTTCCGTGGCCAAATAAAATTGGGAAACACTGTGTTAGCTCAATGCTCCTTTCTAATGAAACAGATCTTTTTGAAGTTTGGATGCAAAGGATGCATATAGGAGTGACACGCAGCTTTAGGCATTTACACTTGAAACAAGCATTTTTATCCTGCCCCCAAAATGACTGCAAAGCATACTGTGCCTGCTCATTTTTCCCAGTAGGTACTAATACCTAAGGACACATCTACACTGCAGGGCAAAAGTCAAATTAAGCTACGCAACTTCAGCTACGTCAATTCCGTAACTGAAGTCCAAATAGCTTAACTCAGCTTTTGGTGCTGCCTACACAGCACAAAGCCGAAGGAAGAACACTCTTCCTCCAACCTTCCTTACTCCTCACGAAATGAGGGTTACAGAAGTTGGAGTAAGAAGTCCTCCATCTCAAAATTATTTTGAAATAACAGCTTGCTGCTGAGACTCACACTCTGTTATTTTGAAATAATATCGCAGTGTAGATGTGCCTTACGAGACTACGCAGCCTTTTTAATTTTATCGTTACACATGGGAACTCTGAATAAGAAGGAAGTTTTGGTTTTGACTGATTGGGGGAACCTGAAAAACAGAGGAAGAGGTTTTCTAGAGGAGCAAGTATGAAGCAGCAATAATTTAAGAAAACCTTCTCTCGAGATTTTCGTAAGATTATATATGCTCAGGCCTGCCCACAGGGGGCAGGGAGAGGGGAGGGAGAGAAAGGAGTTTCCTGGGGTCTGGCAGTTCAAAGGGGCCCAGGGCTCCTGGCTGTTGTCACTGCTACTGTGGCAGCAGCTGGCGCCCCAGGCCTTTTAAATCATCACTAGTGCACTAAGGGCTGGTGGGGGGGGGTATGGGGTGGCAGTGTACTGCGCTCCAGGCAGTGTTCAGGGCTGACAGCCCCACCCTCTCCAGGGGCACACACCCAGCCCCGCTCCCTCCCCACACACACACACATCTTGCCCAGGGGCCCACGGAGTCTAGTGGCTCCCCTATACATTTACAACATTCTGGCACTCTGACTGCTATTAGCCAACAAGCCTCTCCTCTATGGTGTTCTTGGTGACAAGCCTAACCTCCCCACACAATTACAGTGCAACTCTACCCCATTTTACATTCCTGGTATCTATTTCTACAAAGTGCAATGATTTAAAAGGTCAACCACTGCACCAACCCATATACTGGGGGTCAATCAACTCCCAGTTCTTTTTCTTGGCAAAATTTTAAAAAGCCTCTCACACTGGCTATCAGGACAGTCAGGATTCCAACTACTTTTGTGCTCACAATGTTCCAGCTTCACTTTACTAAGACAGAGATGATAAGCCATCTTTGGCATGGGAATCCAAATAAGCTGGTTGTCAGAGAATCTGCACAGATACTAGAAACACAATGGCTATTTATTTTACGACTTCATCAACAGGGAGGTAGGAAGGTCTTGTAAATAAGGCACTGGATAGAGACTCATCAAATCTGCATTCAATTCCTGGTTCTATGAGGTTTCCTGGGCATAGCCTTGGGCAAGTCACTATATCATACTGTACCTCAGTTCCCCTTTATTAATGGGAACACCACTCCTTTCCCTCGCCCTTTGCCTTGTCTATTTTTACTATCAGCTTTCATGATCAAGGACTATTTTTTATAATGTGTATGTACAGCATGTAGTACAAAAAACCCCACAGACCTCAACTGAGGCAGCTAGGCAGTACTGTAATATTAATACATCAAGAACTACAATCGGCAGGGTCATATGGAGTTTGGATGATGGAAGCATAGCCATCCAAGAACTTTGACCACCTTGCTATGCCTCAGAGGTGAATTAGAATTGGGGGTGGCACAATTCCTTTCTGGTAACACCCAGGTATATTATTCAGGGATAGACAGGACAAACTGAAGGAGGAATTTAAAATGATTTCAGCCTGTGTTTGTGCTACTTTATACTGTAGAGTTTTAGATCAGAATGAATAAGTTCTTCTTTACAATACATTCTTTTGCCAGTTTTTTCTATATATACACAATTATGTCTGATTAAGGCACGCATTTTACTTTTTAAATGCAATTGTTTTCCCTTTATGTGTGGTTCACAGAAATAAACTAAATCACTATCTCTAAATTAGTAATTTTTATAAGGAATCAGCAACTGAGTAGTGATTGAGTTTAGCATGTACCCACTTCTAGGCAATGTGCTGCTGTATTATTCCTAATATACAAAAGGGATTTGAGAGAAAACCCTTTGCCCTATACAATTTATACAAAGTAGGGATTTAGCAGCAGTTTAAACAAATTAATTTCCCTGAGGGAACTCAAAACTTGTTCTGGTTGGTTTCGCCAGGAGCAAGCTGGCCAGGCCAGTAACTTTTCATGATATTTGTTATGCTCTCCTAACCAACCAAGAGACAATATTTTCCTCTTACAAAAACTGTCCTGTCCAATACATTCAGCTCTTACATACAACAGCTCTCTTATATGAAACATCTCTGTTCCCCCGCCCCCTCTTTATTCACAAGAGCCAAAGGAAGAGATTCCTTCCTGGGAAGTAGTAACCATTTCCAATAAATTGCCCGGGGCTGTGGCAGTTTGCTGTATTCTTTAAAGATCTTTTTTGGTGGTTTGGTTATTGCCCACCCTAAGTAATTTCCCCTGAAATACCATTTCCTCTTATTCTGTACAACCCAAGGAAGTTTTTTCCTTAAAAGAATTAAAAATCATAAGGTATGTTTACACAGCAGTGTTATTTCAGAATAACTGACATAATTTCGAAATTATAAAGTGTGCATTTACACCGCAAGCTGTTGTTTCAAAATAATTTCAAGATGGCGGACTTCTTACTCCAACTGCTGTAACCTTAATTTCACGAGGAGTAAGGGAAGATGAAGGCAGAGTGCTCTTCCTTCAACTTCCTGCTTTGTAGATAGCACCAAAAGCTGAATTAAGCTATTTTGACTTGACCTACACAACTGAAGTAACTGAAGTTGCATATAAGAACATAAGAACACAAGAACATAAGAACGGCCATACTGGGTCAGACCAAAGGTCCATCTAGCCCAGTAGCCTGTCTGCCGACAGTGGCCAGCACCAGGTGCCCCAGAGAGGGTGGACCGAAGACAATGATCAAGCGATTTGTCTCCTGCCATCCCTCTCCAGCCTCTGACAAACAGAGGCCAGGGACATCATTTCTATCCCCTGGCTAACAGCCTTTTATGGACCTAACCTCCATGAAATTATCTAGCTTCTCTTTAAATTCTGTTATAGTCCTAGCCTTCACAGCCTCCTCTGGCAAGGAGTTCCACAGGTTGACTACGCGCTGTGTGAAGAAGAACTTTCTTTTATTAGTTTTAAACCTGCTACCCATTAACTTCATTTGGTGTCCTCTAGTTCTTCTATTATGGGAACTAATAAATAACTTTTCTTTATTCGCCCTCTCCACACCACTCATGATTTTATATACCTCCATCATATCCCCCTTCAGTCTCCTCTTTTCTAAACTGAAAAGTCCCAGTCGTTTTAACCTTTCTTCATATGGGACCCATTCCAAACCCCTAATCATTTTAGTTGCCCTTTTCTGAACCCTTTCCAAGGCCAAAATATCGTATCTTAATTAAACTTTTGCCCTGCTGTGTAGACATACCCCTGAAGACCTGAAAATGTAATAATCAACTGATTTCCAACCACCACCACCCAATTTTTTTCTCCCCAGACTCCACGGAGCAGAAGTCCATTGGCACCTGTACATAGTTAAAACATAATTAATATTTACTCAAACTTATCTTCTCTAAAACTAGTTCAGTACCTTGCATTCCTCCATTCTGGCTGAATTAGCGGCATCTCTTTTAAAAAAAAAAAAAGGAGGAGATATAGAACTGTAATTTATATTCTGCACTCATTCTTCACATAAAAGAAATAATCAAAATTAGGGAATATTTAAATCCAGAGGAAAAAAAATCAAAACAAATTATTTTTTGCCACCTGTTCCCTGTACAAATAACAGGAATTTTATAGTCTGAAGGCACAACTCTGTGGTTCTGCTTTGAACTCCTATATAGCACCACTGGCTATTTTCCTAAAAATCCAGATCATACTGTTACACGATGTTAAGTAATAAGCAAATGGTCTTGTTTTTTAGAAAGCAAATATTAATTTCTTATGGGAATATTTCCCATTTCAGCTACATAACATTAACAAGATTTACTTGCCAAAGAATACAAAAGTAGCAAAAAGATTTTATCTCCTAGAGTTGACTTGCACATACAGTAGATTGGAGTTTCAGCCAAACCAGTTTCTGTCTTGTAGAAAATAAATGGTTAGAAATGTACAAACTCAAACAACCCAGAACCTTTTTGGGAAATTCGAAACAGGAATGAAGTTCAGAATGAGAATAAGGGGGGGAAATCTCTTCTTTATATTATTTTGTTATTCTAAGATGAAAAATGTTTTGTTTAGAAAAACATGTAAGAAAGTAACTTGACATTTAAATTTAGCATTGATTGAAAGTTTGAATTTTTTTTCAATGTACTTAAACCACAGACAAACCTTCTGCATGCTGCAGCACAAGAAATACAGACTCCTCAGAGATGATGTACTTGTGCAGACACACCATGTTGGGCACACAGCGGGGAATGATGGTCTTTCTGTTCCTGCTGTACTCACTACTTTTCCTTAGACCCTGACAGAGAACAAAAAGGTCAGTTGTACCCTCAGTTGCCTTTGGAGCCTGCTGTGCTCTGTGTTTATCAACCAAACTAATCTATCCGAGTTACTCTGGGCTTCAGAGAAACCACTCATCTGCTGCTCTATGCCCCTCAGTCCCCCGAGGCTCTGCTGATGGCATCTGGCGCATTTCCAGAGAACAGAAGATGGCACAAAGCTGCCATTAAAATCAATTACATGGGTCAATGTTTTTATTAGAATCTCTCTCAAACTAAGTCATCAGGCTGACACTCAGTTATTTCCTTATGACCTTTTTTTTAAAATTTATTTTTTTAAGCAAAGACATTGTTAAAATCAGTCTAAGTTCTAGAGACAAAAGAATATCCTGGATTTACATATTCTCCTTATAATTTCCACAATACTCTTAAAACTTAGGAAGAGGTAATGATTTTGGAAGGTGGCACACAGATTAAGTTACTGGAACAGAGGGGGAGGGAGGTAAGCATGACATAACGTTATATTGACAAGATGTAAGGAGTTAAACAGAAAATATATAGTTAATCTGTTCTGACTATAGATGCAATGTGGATACTTATTTAGGGTACAATATCTGAATTTATATAATGTTTTCAAATAGCCATTTAGGCACTATAAATGGAATGATTTTCTTCGCACAGTACATGTTGGGATTTCGAAAGCAAGTTAAATAGAATTAAAACAGTTTACAGCATGTGCATACAATGTACCTGAAGCCGAGGTGTAAATAAAGTTTCAACAGTTAATTACAGCATAGTTATATCATAGTAGCCTATAGTTTTAAGAAACAGGAATTGCCATACTGAATCAGAACATCAAACATTCGGTCTCTCACAGTGGCTAGCACCAAATGCTTCTAAGGAGCAAGCAACAAGCCCTGTAATAAATAATTATGGAGTAGCTTGCATATAGGAGAAATTTCTTCTAAACTTATGCCCTCAAGAAGAAAGGTTTATATCCCCTAGGCTCTAACATAACTATGATCCTTTACTGAAGGCTGCTGAGATATTGGCCACTATCATGATCAGTGGTAATGCTCTGGGTATAAGAACTACAAAGAGAAAGAGATGGAAGAAAGTGAAAATATATTTCAAAATACATTTAGAAGATAGAAATGTTAATGTGCCAATAAAATTCATGGAGATGGCAACCATAAAATATTTTTTTCTGTGTGTGAAGAAAATTAGCAGCCCAAAGAAATTGTTTAGGCAAGTATAATAAAGATTTTACTTACTTTCAATATAAAAGTCTGCTGTGTTCTAGTATCCATTACAAGTAAAACCTAAACAAATACATAGTTTAAAGAAAAAATATATTTTAAGTTTTCCATTGTTATAAAGCTATTTAACAGCAGTTAAAATTAACTACTGAACATTTCTACACAAAAGATCTGCATGTTATTAAAAAACAAGGCACACTAAAATACAAAAAACTCTGATAACATATTAGCAAGACTTTTACTGATTTTTTTAAAGACAAAAATATTCATGAAGACATGAAATAAGTCTCCTGAATACTGCAGAAACCTCATCTCATTATCAATTTACTGTGTAAAAATTTAAAGCTTGACAACCAAAAAATCCCATTACACCAACTGGTGTTTTATGCGTGAAGATATTCAACAGAACTCAGGTTGTGGTAACTGCATAAAAAGCTGTTACTCCTATTTTAGTCCAACATTCCTTTCTCCAAACAAGACTTGTTTTCACACCATCAGGATTTTTACACCCAAGTTTTGTTCTATTCCTTTAGGCTCCTTGTTTTCTCCAGGATAGGTGGGGTGGGTTTTTTTCCCCTACAGTGAGGTTTTCCTTCCAGGAAGTCAAACAGAAGACTGTTTGTTTTGGAAGAAACAAACCAAGTTGTGCTTATGACAACATGGCTTGTTCTAACTCATACTAGTTGTGGCAACACCTACAGATTTTTAATGCCTTAATCACCTCTACTATCATTGCTGTTGAATTCCTGCACAACCTTACTGTTTTGGTGCATTTATAACTGGCAACAGAAATTGCTGCAGCGAAATCCAGCTGTCAGGACTCCAACATTACAGTAAACTGAAAAGAGAATATTTATTTAGGGACAAACGGATTCATTGTAGAAAGGGGGAAAAGATATAATTGCAAAAAGGCAGTCTTCATTACAGTATACTGCCTTTGCTGCAGCAGCATCATCATAGACAACTTCATTTATAACTTAGGGGCACGATGGATGCTAAAGAACATTTTCTTACCGTTATAGGAGAAAAAAAATCGAATTCATTAATTTAGTATTGATACTTACTGGAATTTAAGGGCTGTCTTTCAAACATTAGGGAACTGGAGTTCTCCAAATTCCTTTGCAAACCCCCGCATTCTTGAGGAGCAGGTTACCCTTGAATTTCAAGAGTGCAGATGCTCACGCTTACCTGAGGAATTCCAGTTCAATACAATAACCTAAAATGGTATATGTACAAGACCAATACTCCAAGAGCAAATATGCAGAGGGTGTGCAACCTCAATTGTATTTTATTTCCATACCAAGAATACTCACTCTTTAAATTTCTATACAGTTATGCTTCCTATGTAAATCCAATTACAATTTAAAAAAACAAAAAAATGCATGAAAACATTATTTATGCTGCAAAATGAAGCATTCAGAAAAAGACCGGAAATGCCAAATTTACCTTTACCCATGCAGCCTTCAACACTGAAGCACTGACTGCTGTTGGACGAACTACGTTAGCTGGTAGCAGCAGAAAACATACCAGAGGGGTAACGGGCCAGTGAAACTATGTCCTGTGTCCAGGAGCAGGCCAACCCTGCTCTCTTCCACACACCCCACTTCTGAGAAGAGGGGGACTGCTGCCCCGGCTGGCGCCACCAAAAGAGGGATGGTCTGCTGGGACAGTGTACTGTCTTGGGGGTTCTGACAAACCCACCCAGCTCTTCCTACTCCCTATGAGTTAGGAGAAGATCCTGTCCCATGAGGGGAACGGAATGGAATGCTGAAGCCATGTGCTGGGTCTTTGGATACTGGAGCCCATTCAGCAGCTCACAGGTATTCCCAGTAAGATAACAGCAGTATGGGCCTAGCTCTTTAGAATGCCCATACTCAATTATCTGGGCATTTTCCAGGGTAATACATAGTAATTGTTAATAAAGTGGAACTCTGTTAACCTGAACAGAATTTCATGGGATGAAATCAAGACTCTTTTCCAGCCCAAGAACTTTCTCCCTGCCTAATTTCAAAGGCCTGCTCCAAACAGTGAACATGTTAGATCTTAAGGAAAGTTTGCAAGAATCTTTTCTATTGGAAAATGGAAACCTAGGCATGGAGGTCAATACCAGCGCCTCCTGTAATACTCATTCATTGCACAAAAATACTTGATTGTTTTAAGATGAAGGTTTTTGTTATGCAGTTTAACTAAGATATAACATTTTATAGCAGCCTCTAAACATCCCAATTTGCCCACTAAATGCATGACACTGTTTGATGGATACGTTGAATGTAATTTTCATCACAATGGGAAGGCTGGTGAGTAGACAGTGTGCCTAGGCAGATGAATTTTCATGGTGATTTTGTAAGCTGGCTCGATAGGGCTTTCAGAAACAATAGAAGCCAGTTGAATGAATCACAGCAGTCACATTGGTTTTACTATCCTTGCTTAGCCACAAAGCTTCAAATAAAATTGACAAGATATGAAAATTAAGACAGATAAAAACTGTTAGGAAGTGATACTTTGTTTACAATCACTTTGTCTTCTTTTACCAAGTTTATTTCTAGGTAGGTACTCTTCACATTGAGGCAATAAATACAAGAACATATGTGATTTTTTTTTTAAATGTGCCCTTTGACTGTCGATTTCTCCAAACAGGTGTTGGCTAAATGATTATAAATTGGCCTCTGGATACACCTCTTCAACTGAGCCGTATAGGACTGGTGATAATATAATTAGACCTAAAAACATCAGGCTGGTGAATGCTTTCCATCTGTTTGGCAATAATGTTTAGTTAACAACAGTCTTTTTAAAAAAGCACCTTCAACTTCAGCTCTTAAAGTTATTTATAGGGCCATTCTTAACACACCAGCACTTTTGCTAACAAGAGCTTTAGCCACTTAGAAATTATTAGCCATACAGCTGTATACCAAAAGGAATGTCTGCATTTAACATCTGTATCTCATGCATCAACCTCATTTAAAGTCACTTCTTAATGAACAGTTCTGTGGCTCTGTATTAATATTATAGTCGCACGCACAAAGATCATAAGGAGCCAAATATTTTTTTAATACCAACAGTAGGCCAATCAGTAATGAAGCTGTCAGCATAAAGGACAAAATAATAGCTTCTTTAACCCTCAAACAGGATTTGTTCATTTGTAGAATACAACACACCAATTTAAAAACTGCTCATGGGTTTGCTCACCTTTATAAAGACAAAAATCTAATTTGATACTAATTTGATACAATTGTCTTTCCAATAAAAGGCTCCTAAAGCCATATTTTATTTCATGATAAAACAAGTGCTATAACTAAAACGGTCATGAAATAATTACCTTTGATGGCACATCTTATTGCACAAATACAATTAATATATTCCTCCCTTCATGTTTTACACTTGCTTATCAGAACAGTATAAACATATGGTGTAACAGAAGAGACTACCAACTCTTCACCCTATAGTAACATATAGAATGACTGCCGCTAACTGGAATAAAGCAGATAACCTGACCCTTAAGGGCTAGCTTCAGCTATTATATCACAGCATCAGAAAGACTAGCCACTACTCTTTTTCAATCATGACAGAACAGGTTTTAACACATAATAGTTCTGTGTTGCTCGGTTTCACTAGCTAGACTGATTAACCAATCTTTCCAACCAGCCACCATTCCTTTGCTTTTTCTCTCCAATCAAGCATTATATTCACTCCTGCTGGAATTAAATGGAGAAAATAAAACCAAAACAGAAATCAGTTTCCACAGACATGAAAATAATCCACTGCTTCATTTTGTTTAATAGTAGAATTACTATTTATTGAGTACTTCAATATCTTGGCGTAACTGATTATTTTACCATGATGGAAATTTAGAGAAACTCTTAGTGCCATCCATTTAACCCAGGTTCATTGGGTAGATCTCTAGGACACATTTCATTTGGTTTGAAATAACTGCAGTCGGGCCCTAACATTGTACTGAAACAGATATGCACATGCAACTTTGTAAAAAGTAGTGCAGATGATGCCAATTATGGACAAGTCACAGAAATGGGTAATTATCACACTACACAACTTGTACTTCCCTAGACTGGGACTCTCTGGTCCTACAACACCCATGGCCCAGAAGAACCACTGATGTTCCTGGACCACAAAGCCCAGAAACAGAGAGGTCTGGTGGTGGGAACGGGAGCATGGGGGGACAGCAACTTGGCGGGGAACACCGTGCCAGGGGATAGGCGGCGTGGAGCTTTGGCCCCAAAAGGGGATGAGCCAGAGGAAGAAAGGCACAAGCACAACCAATTTACATAGACTCCAATACATCTACTCTGCAAAGCACAGAACTTAACAGAAAAAATAAAGCCAGGCTCCTCTTGGCTACCTTACTGCTGTAATGTCATCTTTCTTAAAGTAAATGTTAGTCCAGTGGGTTGAGCACTGACTTGCTCTCAACATCAGACCTTTCTCTCCTCAGAATTTGGGGCCAAGCACTATTTACTGATACTGTTACGGTAGAAGTTTTTTACACTGTCATTCATCTACGTCCCTCTCCCATTGCAGAGGAAATGCAGGAGTACGTTCCTTAGGGAGTTTTGGTAAGATTTCCTTTCAAATACAGAGCAAGCAAGGTCAGGGAGCTTCCCCATAAATAGGCTTCACTTGAGAACATGAAGTTCCGTAGCACGTTTCTTGTCCCAGTACTCTAGCCAAAGCCATGGCAGCAGAAGCATCAGCAGCAGCAGATTGTGTACAGGCACTTCTCTTATGTTATGTTAGGATGCCAATCTGTTCCTGGATTTCGTATACTGATGGAAGCTGTTGGGTAAGGATGACTGGAGCGTGAATTGTGAGGTCTAATACCTTACAACAATTAACCATCACCCACCGCATTATGCATCCATCCTCAAAAGGGAGGCAACATAAGAGCAACACCAGATATTGGTCAGTTAAGGAAAGTGAGAATGCAATACAAGAGGAAACTAAACAAGCTCCAATAAACATGTTACCACCGAAAATAATCCCATAGGTAGGCAGCGCTACAAGAGATAGTTTCAAAACTACACAGAAAGTGGACAAAGAGCATTGCAACACTGGGGCAAATAAATGCCTTCATCAACACGCTCCACTACTGTAGCTCTCCCAGGCAAGCAAGGAATGTTCCAAAATGCACATAAAGCCCAGAATTATTGCCAACTAGGTACTATTGCAAAGGGGGCATCAATAATACCCAAGGTTCTTTCTGGGTTTCCAAGCAAGGTTTCCTATTTCATTTTTAAAACTGGAAGTTAATTCTGATGTTATGTGAAATACTTCTAAAAAAAATTGTACTTCAAGGAACTTCAGATAACTGTGTCCAATAGCTCAGTTTTCAAATAAAAATAACTGTTGAAATACATTAGATACAATAAATTGGAAAAAATAAAACCTGTTTTGTAAATAACCATAGTTTAGCTTTAAGAAAACAGTTAATTTTAGGATTCTTTACATGCATAGAAATTAGCAAGTGTTTCAGTATGCTAATTTTTTTAATTAAAAGATATTTCTGCAGTAAAAGCTCTTTCATATGCATTACTGATTCTTCATCAAACGCTAAGTTTCCAACTTAACACCAGTATAGCCGGTGGCAGCCTGAAGGTTTGCCATCTGCTGCCACCCAAAGTCACGGTGGCCACCTTCAGAACATATGCATCAAAGCCTTGAGATAAGAGACTGAAGGAATACCGCAGAAGTCAGCATAAGGGGAATCACAAACCCAGAGGCAGGCAATAGGCAAGTCACCAGAAAGAGAGAACATGGTGAGCCATTAGTCACCCTACAAAACACCCAACCAAGGTCACTGGGGACACGAGAGGATGAAATAAATGCTGCTATAAATGCACTACTCTCTCCTGGGTGGCTTTAACAGAAATGCAGTTGCTTTACCAACTGCAATTAAAACAAGGCAGAACCTAATCTCCTGTTGCTGCTTCAGTCCTACACATTTTCAGAACAGAACACAACATATTACACTAGCTTGAGTTTGTTACGTTTACTTGACCAACATTTATCGACTTCCTAAAAATGTAGATTTAAGTTTGTTGACAAGGGCTACAGATACCTCTTGTTTATCAGATAAAATGCATGACAAATTTTAACTATATAGCCTAGAAGTTTAAGGTTTTTGCAGAGAAAGCTACCACCAATGGTATACTTTTGAAAGCTAGCTTTATCCTCTGATACTGAATTGCTGAAAATAAGCACATTATAATATATGTGATGCTGTGCCTCTATATTTTATAGCGATGTTTTTAAATATGAATATGCATAGCTCAAATATGCTTTATGCAAAATGGGGCAAGCAATTTGTCATTCAAGAGCTTGAATGTGTATATTCTATTTGTGTGCATGTATCATTCTTGTATATGAAGTTAAAAATATCAAGTGAAAACCTCTTTTATTAATCTAAGTCTTCTACTGAAAGCCATTAATGGTATTTAATGAACTTCATGGCCCGGTGCTCAAAACAATGGTCTGTGAATGGTTTTGTTTTTCCTGTAAACCTAATTATGCCTCCTGTCCAAGAATCCATCTTGATTTTGGTATTTTTCCACAAAGGAGGTAGGGAGAGAACTGAACAAAGGATACCCACCCTGGGGGAATTCTATTTAAGGGATGAGGAGCAAAGAAAGATCATCCTCAGCTGGCTCCACAAACTGCTCCCCTCCCGAAGAGGACACCGGAAGAGACCTTGAAACAAAGGACACTAACGAGGGGAGAAGCTGTTAGACACAGGTCATAGAAAAGATCAGCTCTGGCTTGAAGAATTTTACCCAGTATAAGAACTAGGATGAGGAATTATGTTTTGTAACAGTCTTTCTTAGTGTATTAGGCTTAGCTGGCATGTTTTGTTTGTTTTAGCTTAGAAATTTACTTTTGATCTGTCCTACCTTTTATACTTAATAATTAACTATCAAATCCAGGGTAAATAATTGTTACAAGGACGGAGGGAAGGACCACAGACGTGCATCTCTCTCTTCCATTGATAAAGAGGACAAACTTTATGAGCTTTTTTTGTGTGAAATGTTATACACAAAAGGATGGATTTGTTTGGGTTTTGGTTCCTTTTGGGGGCTGTGCTCCTGGGTGCTGACAAATCTTTGTAAATGAGCCCTCCCTGAGCTGAGATGTTATCAGTGTCTGTGTTACTCTGCTGGGGGGGGGGGGGCTGTTACCCCAACTCTGTGTCTTGGCTGGAGGAGACCAAGCTCCTGGCCCAGCAGGACAGGTGGAGTACCCAAGAGGCCAGGTAGGCGGGCTCAGTGGTATGATCAGCACAACAAGTGACAGGGGATCTCTGTGATCCAACCCATCAGTGCCATCACTGATGTAACTCCAGATCAAATGTGCTCCCTTTTTTGAGACAGTTTTTCCAACCACAAATTCCACAAACTAAACCTGGGATTTGATGACTAAGCTGGATTTTTTTCTTGTTTGCTTATCACTTCCAGGACTACAAAGTTCTGAGAAATTTCATTGCCATCAAGGGGGTTGCACAGGTGTAGCTGACCAGAATTTGCTATATAATTTTGTTGATGTTGCAGAAATAGGAATGAAATTCACCTTACTTTCATAGAATCATAGAATCGTGTGGCCTCACCAGAGCCAAATAAAGGGGAATAATCACTTCTCTGGATCTGCTGACAATGCTCCTCCTAATGCACCCTAATATGTCATTAGCCTTCTTGGCTACAAAGACACACTGTTGACTCATATCCAGCTTCTCATCCACTGTAATCCCCAGGTCCTTTTTCGCAGAACTGCCACTTAGCCATTCGGTCCCCAGCCTGTAGCAATGCTTGGGATTCTTTCATCCCAAGTGCAGGACTCTACATTTGTCCTTGTTGAATCTCATCACATTTCTTTTGGCCCAATCCTTTAATCTGTCTAGATCATTCTGGATCCTATCCCTGCCCTCCAGCATATCTTCCTCTTCCCCTAGTTTAGTGTCATCTGCAAACTTGCTGAGGGTGCAATCCATCCCCTCATCCAGGTCATTGATAAAGATGTTGAACAAAACTGGCCCTAAAACCGATCCTTGGGGCACTCCGCTAGAAACTGACCGCCAACCTCACATCGAGCCGTTAATCTCATCAGAGCCCGTTACCTCGTCATAGAAGCTAATCAGATTGGTCAGGCACGTCTTGCCCTTCACGAATAGTCAGCATGGATTTACGATCACTTCTCCTCTTCCAAGTGCTTCAAAATGGATTCCTTGAGGATCCCGTCCATGATTTTTCCAGGGACTGAGGTAAGGCTGACTGGTCTGTAGTTCCCTGGATTGTCCTTCTTCCCTTTTTTGAAAATGGGCACTACATTTGCCTCAGCTGTGTTGGCTGTAGCGGAACCTGGCGTAAGGGAGGAGGGGAGCAGCTCCGTGCCTCCTGAAAGGGTGGGCAGAAGGGGCAGGGTGGGGCTGGAGCTAGCCTCCCCCTGGCAGTCCTCAGTGTCACCCAGAGCATGCCGCACCTACCTGCAGAGACTCCAATGGTGACTTAAAAGGGCCGGGAGCTCCGGGAGCCACTGCTATCTCAGTAGCAGCAAGGCGGGATCCCTGGGCCCTTTTGAATCACTTGCCCTCTTTGTCTGCCCCCATCAGTGGACCTGGCTGACTATGCAAGGCTAACTGTAGTAAATGGTCTGCTTAATAGACCATGTATTTGGCTACTAAATATAGTCCCTACTCAGAGCATTTCTATCCTCTCCTCACCTTTATTTATATTATCTGAAACCCTCAAAGATTATAGAGACAAGAAGGCAATTTTAGTAAAGCACTTGGCTGGTACTTGTGAAAAAAACTGGTAAGTACTCATCTTTATTTGTGCGATTGGTGTGATGCCTTTAGTGATCCCTTTTTTAGTGATTACCCATAATTAATTTATGCTTTGTGGATTCTCTTGATGAGCAATATTATAGTTAGCAAAAGATAAAGTATATTGGTTTAATTACTGAAAGTGCCAGAGAGCAGCAAATATCAAAACTCACTTATGTTTTTAGACTTTTAGTTGGGCTGTAAAAAGTGAAAACTTATTCCCTTGAAGCAATACCATAGCAAATCAGTTTCTTCATGGGCTGATTGTAGCTTCATGCTAGAGAGTTGTCCAGGGCAGGGGCAGAAAAATCAACATAGATTCTGAAACACAGAAAATTTTTTAACTAAATACATTTTGATGGAAAAAAGTATGCTACTTCCAAAAGAAGTCTGCTGGTTGAAGGCGTTTTATTGTGCTCACATAACTGATAACACTTGGTCAGGGGGTATCTATCGACAGACACGCACACAAGCCGGATCTCTGGGATGGTACATCAGCGCTTCTAAGAGTGTTTCCCTCACATATTCACAATAGATTAGAGCCTTGAACATTCAAAGAGCAACAGACTCATTTTTCATTCAGGCCCATAAGCAGGAATTTCGGTGAGGGAGAGGGAGAGGTGGGAGGGGCTGGTGGCTGCCCCTCCCCAGCCCTGGCCCCAAGGCCCAGCCCCACCCCTGGCCTCTCTCCTGGGAGAGAAAGAAGGGAATCAGCCCCAGGCTTCTCCCAGCTGGCCAGAGCATGGGGGAGGGAGGCTGGGACAGCATGTTACCTCTGCTTTTCCCTGGCTGGCCGGAGCACAGGGAAGGGAGGCTTGTAGCATGTCATCTCTTCCTTTCCTAGACCAGCTGGAATCAGCCCCATGGAGGACCATGAAGGCGGGGGGCGGTGGGGGGCGGGGGGTTGGCATCCATCACACCCACACCCTGCATATGGACCTGTCATCAGATTAAAATACCATTTTCAAAAATAAACCCCACCCTCACCCCCCCCACACACACTATTCATAGAGGGACCCGTCCCCTTGTAAAAATATAAAAGCCTGTGTCAAGAAAAGCAACACACAGCTTACTTAAACAAATAGTCCAAATGAAAAAAAAAAAAAGAAAGTAAGTCATGGCCAATTTTTTTGACAATTAACTACCTGTAGTAGTTTTGGGTGCCCAGCCTGAGACAGTTTGAAGGAGCCAGAGTTTCAGAAAATGATAAACACCCCCATTTTCTGAAACTCTTTTCAGGCGCCTCAGGGTGAGCACATGCACAAAAAAGTCACCCTCATCCCTTTTTACAATCCTAGTCAATTTAACGAGACACTGCATATCCAACCAGGGACTCTCTCAGGGTACGTCTACACAGCAACATTATTTCAAAATAACTTAGTCTGTCTCTACACAGCAGACAGTTATTTCGAAATAGTGTCAAAATAGTGTCAAGGTGGAGGACTTCTTACTCTGACTCCTGTAACCCTCAGGGTAAGGGAAGTCAGAGGAAGAATGCTCTATTTCCAAATAAGTGCTGGGTAGGTGCTCCCAATTTCAAAATAAGCTATTTCAAAATAAGCTACGCAATTGACATAGCTCAATTTGCGTAACTTATTTCAAGTTAAGCCCTGCTGTGTAGACACACCCTCAGTGTTTGAAAAAAGTTGTTTTTTCTGAGTCTTCATTGGTGTAGAGCTGGTACAACTCCAAGACCTCTATCAAGCATGGGAGCACTAGGCTATAAATCCGTAAAAATGCTGGCGGCCAGATTATTATCTAGATTTGTTTTCAGCAAAGTTAGACACCACAGTGGTAAAACTTCCACTAGTCCATCTCCATTAGCACTGCCATTGCTATTAGGAAAGTTGTATCGTGATGAGAACAAGGATTAAGAGATTTTTCAGAAAGAACTCTGTATGATGCAGACCTAGTCACTCTTTGTTGGGTCCCAAACCATTATAGACTACTTTAAGGCAACTGTGCTACAGTCCTGAAAGATCAGGCTGCCACATGACTGCTCCATCTTCGCAGACAGAACACATTATAATATGGTTTGGGCTAACTGGTGAAAATGGATGCTCCCACATGGCTGCAACTGAGACAAGACCAAAATGTCACTAGCCTGCTGATTTGTACTCAAGCACTACAACACACAGTGTATAGTGTGCCTTAAAAGTACCTACTCCTCAGAAAACCCTGCCTTTCAGATGACATTTGTTTCACTTTTAAGAGGACACTGCATCCTGTAGACCAGGGGTGGGCAAAAGGGCCTCTGCAGGCTGGATCCGGCCCTCCAAGCGGGTAGATCCAGCCTGAGGAGGACCTGCTGCTCCCCTGCCCCCAGGCCAATTAGGGTCTGGGGGCAGGGGGAAGTGCACAAAGTTTCCTCTGCCCTGCCAGGAGCACGCGGTGCGCACTGATTGGCCTGGGGGCAGGGAGAACGCGCAAAGTTTCCTCCACCCTGCTCCCGCCCTGAGAAGTGTGCATGGCACTTAGAAGCACCACATGTTCCTGGCAGGGCAGGAGGAGACTGAGTGCTTCCCCTGCCCCCAAGCCCCGATTGGCCTGGGGGCAAAGTCTCCTCCCACCTCCAGGGGCATGGGTGCCCAGGAGAAACCTCGGAGGGGGGGGAGGGCGCTCCCTACCCCCAGACCAATCAGGGTCTGTGGGTGGGGAAGCAGGGAAGTATCTTGGCCCCCCTGTTCCACTTGAGGCTCCGCCCCTTCCGGTGTGGCCTGGGCAAAAAATTATTGCCCACCCCTGCTGTAGATGCTAACAGCCAACCACAATCCTGTTCAGGGAAAGGCAAAACTATTTAAAGAGTCCACATGAGAGGGACAGGTTAACAGGGGCTCTCTTGCTTTGCAGTAAGAGCAGGCTGAAAAGTCCCAGATATACAACACCTTAGCTACTAAACGGATCCGGAGTACAGCAATCGTTTGGAGAGGTACACAACACACATAAGAGACTTTCTGCAGATGGAGGTTCTCCAATATCTTTGGTCTAGAGGTGCTTTTACAAAGTAAACAGCAGTGACACTCATACCCCATGCCACGCATTAGCAGTGAGATGTAAGACTGTCTGCTCTGCAGAGATATTAAAGATCTGAGAGAATTTTCTGAAAAAAAATCTAAGCTTTGCCTCCATATTCTTGACTAAAATGGACTGTTGTATAGGGATGTAATAGTGTAGTCGATTAACCAATTAGCAAAAGCCTATAGTTTAATGCTATAGACTGCACGCATTTCCCTCCCCCCACTTGCCAGTAAATTTTTTAGCAGGCTGGCCAGTAGCCCAGCTCAGTCCTGGCTCACACCAGGTCCGGGACCTACCTCCACTGCGGCTCTACGTTTAAAGTTTATTAGGAGCCAGGTGGGCAGGCAGCCCAGCTCAGTTCCAGCTCACGCTGGGTCCACTGAGGGGAGCTGTTTTTTAAACTGGCTCCCCTCACGGACCAAGCTCCCGCCTGGCACCCCCATGCTGCTGCCTCTGATACTGTATCAGAAGCACCTGTGCGGAGTCACAGGGGGCTCCTCCAGAGTGGGGCTAGAGTGCAGTGGCTGCCGGCCCTGGCCCCACCCCCGCCCCCAGAGACTTGGTCTGGGACTTGGTCTGAGCCATCAATCGATGGATCTCATCTTCTATGACACCTTTGATGAGCAACTAAACCAATCCTTGATCGGCAGAGCCGATTACAGATGTCATATAAAAAGCCGCCAACTGCAGGCTCTGTATGTTCTTTTCGGATGCTCCACTTTTCCTGTAATGCCTGGATACACTGACTCTCAAAGCAATTAAGAGCCTGTACAATGGTTTGTCGCCAGCACAATCTGTCCTGAACTAGAGTTTCCAGATCACTGGGAGATATGCTGCATGACTTCACATTGGCCTTTAAGATGTCTTTATAGCACTTATATTGACCACCAATAGAGCGTTTTCCATGAGCAAACTGGCCGTAGAAGACCATTTTTGGTATCTGTGTATCATCCATCCTCATAACATGACCAATCCAGTGAAATGGTTTGTTCATAAGCATTGATTCCATGCCCATGACACCATACAGCTTAAAAACCTCTGTATTAGGAATTTTGTCCCACTAATTCACATGGGCAATCTTCCTCAATCAACGCATATGGAACTGATTGAGCTTCAAAACATGGCGATGATACGTTGTCCATGACTCCGAGCCATACAGCAGGACATTCAGGACAACTGCCTGATAAACCGCTATCTTGGTACGGAGTTTAATACCATGATCATTCCATAGGTGTTTGGTCAGTTTTCCAAAGGCAGCACTGGCTTTGGCCAATCGAGCAGATACATCATGATCCATGTCTATGCTAGAGGATAGTACGCTTCCCAGGTAGCAGAACTTGTCAACAGCCTTAAGGACAGTACCAGCAGCAGTGATCACTGGAGTGCAGGGCTCTTTCCAGACAGACTAAGGCATAACTTCTGTCTTCTTGAGGCTCACTGTGAGTCCAAAATGGTGAGCAGAAGTAACAAAGCAATCAAAAACCTCCTGTGCGTCCTTCACTGAATGAGACAGCACTGCACAGTCATCGGCAAACAGAAGGTCATGAATAGTTGTAGTAACCACTTTGGTGGGAGCCTGGAGTCTCCGGAGATTGAAAATACTGCCATCGGTTCAGAACTGAATAGGTATGCCCAACGTGCAGTCCTTAAAAGCAACTAACAGCATTATAGAAAAAGTAGATGTTGAACAGGAGAGGAGCAAGGACACATCCTTGCTTTGTATCATTTGATATTTCAAAAAGTGCTGATGTGTCTTCATTGTCAAGGACGTGACCAAGCATGCCATCATGGAGAGACCGAACAATGTTGATAAATTTTTCAGGACAACCAATTCGTCCAAGTATTTTCCAGAGTCCATTTCTGTTGACCGTGTCGAACGCCTTGGTCAAATCGATGAAAATCACATAGAGGTTGCTCTCTACATTTCTCTTGTATCTGTCTGGCTGTAAATATCATAGCAGCAGTGCCTCGACCGGCACGAAATCCACACTGGCTTTCAGGAATAATACCATTTTAGAACACATGCAGCGAGAGCCGATTGTAAAAGATGTGGGCCAGGATCTTACCAGCTATAGAGAGCAGAGAGATGCCCTGATGGTCATCAAAACACGCACGGTCACCTTTCCTCTTATATATATGTATAATCAGGGCATCTTTGAAGTCCTGGGGGATTAGCTCCTTCTCCCAAATGGTGCTAAATAAATGGGTGAGGCAGTACATCAGCTGGCCCCCAGCAGTTTTATAAATTTCTGATGGAACTGCACCATTGCCAGGTGCCTTTCCAGATTTCATCTGTTTTAACAGCTTTTTGTACCTCATCAAGAGTTGGCCATATATCCAGCTGTAAATCATTAGCCCACTGAGGAATCTCTTCAAGAACGCTGCTGTCAAAAGTTGAGATCTGGTTCAATACTTTGTGGAAATGTTCAGCCCAGCGGTCAAGGATTTTAGCACTATATCCCCCCGGGGACTATAGAATAGTCGACTAACCGGTAAGAATTTGTGAGGTTACTCTATTATTCAATTAACCGATATTTAACATCCCTACCATTGTACAGTGCACTGGCTGAATACCTATTTATGCACTCTAGCCTAGTAATAGCTGCTTTTCTGTGGTGAGTGAAACTTTCAAGTGATCCTTTAGATAATCTAATATTTATAAGTTTTACTTTTGATGTGATATTCCCTGGAATCTGCTTGCTTTCAAATCACTGTTCACATTAATAGTTTATGCACATTTTTAAGCTCTCCCAATATCAGATCCTTAGAGTTAACATATTGGGGGTTCATGAAGAAATGGGATATAAGTGCACACTGTGACTTGCTGTGATGATAAAAACTGTGCCCCTGTTCTACATACATGCTAAGCACTTATTTTTATATAAATATGCAGAATTACGTATTTTATATTCACACAACATATTCTCTGATTAAGCTCTTTGGGGCAGGGACTGACTTTATATGTGTAATACAACACTGTACACTATGACATTTACGATACTATAATCAAATGATAAAAAACTAACTATATCTCAGGATAAGATTAAAATTTAGAAGAGTAGTGAGCCTGGGAGCAGATATACAAGTAGACAGACATTTAAAAATATCTTGCTCCATCTCTGAACAATAATTCAAACTTAACTCTGCCCCATGACACACTAGCTGGCTGAATATGCAACAAAACACTGGTAGAATGCATGTCATGCTGATGTATCCAGTATTACATTTTATTTTTTGTCACCACCATAACCTTGTCTCTTTCCAGGACAAGTTCTGATTCCCATATCTGGCTATATCAGGCTTGCATCTAGAAGCTTGCTAGATAGTCTAATGATACCTGAGAAATTCATTTAGCTCATAGAATAAAGGAGCTTGGCACAAGGTACAGTAGACTTCTGATAATCCGGCACCTTTGGGACCTAGGTGGTGTTGGATTATCGGATATGCCGGAGTATCGGGAGGTACTCCGGCGGGGGGGCTATGACAAGTCTGCCGGACCCGCACTGTGTCCGGGGGCTGGGTGGGGAACAGCGGGTCGAGGGGCGAACCCTGCGCTGTTTTGCAGGAAGGCGGGGGAAGCCCCGCGCTGCCGCCGAGAGTTTCCGGGAGGGGAGGGGAGCGGGCTCCCCATCCCCCAGACTGCAGTAGTTATCCCCGAGCAGGGGGGTGAGGGGCGGCGCTGCAGGACCAACCCGGCAGCACCCCAACTGCTCTGCTCCGCAGCTTCCCCAAGTCTGCCGCTGGTCAGTTTCAGCAGCGGCGGACTTGGGGAAGTGGCGCAGAGCAGCTCCAACTGTCCGGCTGGCCGGAGCACTTCTGGGTTCCAGTTGGTGCCAGACTATCAGGAGTGCTGGACTACTAGATGCCGGACAATTGGAGTTTTACTGTACTGAGCATCACCTCCAATGACTAATAACTTCCACTTTAAGACTGAAATACATTTGGAGAGGTCTTACTCCATTTCTCTACAATAATACTATGGCCTTGTATCCCCCGGGTATGGAAAATTCCTAATACTGTAGGCTGCCTTCTCCATCCCTCCTTAGGGAGGATTATGAGGTTACGTAGTTCCTGGAATCCCCCTTACTCTTAAAGCTTTATTCAATGCACACTGCTAACAGCTATAATCAGCTTATCAAATTGGTCTTTCATTTGCTCCTTAATAATAAATATACAGAGAGAAACGCTGAATAGATAAGACACTTGCCATTAGATGAAAGATGATAAATGTATAGGATATTATAGTTAAAAGGTCCTTGCATGTTGTGAAAACAAGTCTGAGTGTAACTAGCCCAGAGGAGAAACATAGTAGTTATGCATGTAGTTAAAATAGTATGAGCAAAAAAAATCCAAATTGTTATGTTCAGCCTAACAAGAGAGAGAGGAATAAATTTAGAGCAAAGAGGATAGCAGCAATTTTTAATAATACAAGTTATAAATGTGACATATGACCTCAAACACAAAGCACACAAGACAGGGATCACTCAAGGAACAATCAAAAGGCATCAGGGGAACTGCGTGGCAACAAGGAAATGAGTTATTGCAAGCTGAATTAGCCATTGCCTCATTACTGAATAATAGATCATCTTAAATGTACTTTGTAAGGAGATAACTAATCAGCAATATCAAAACAGCGCAGCTACTTTATGCATAGTTATTCTTTTGGTCACTTAATTAGGTTTGCAAAAGATCCGTAGGGTCCATTACATTTTACACGTGACTGAGGGATATTATCCTAGGATTTGGGGAGATTTTATTTGAATGAGTCAAAAATGAGTTTGACTTGTTCTAGGTCTCTGCCTTGGCTGGGGATTTGTATTCCAAGTTCTAAGAGAAGAGAGAGCAAATATCTTATCCACAGGGGTCCTCCCCCTTCAAGTTTCCATACTGCATTGACTGTGAGAAAGTGCCTGAATTTTTACCCTTCTGCATTTCAAACAGCCAATAGTTTAAAAAAACGGAAATATATTGACATATCCTTATCCCAGTATTGTGACTGTGACATTACTTTCAAAAAACAGGCCCCAGCCAACTGAATGCCACCAAACATGTACCTTATCCTTTAGCTCAAATATATTTTGCATGACCTTACATGAATTGCTTCGATAAAAGCCTTTTTTCTTCTACTTTTGTTATTTTAAAGTGCAGATGCATTTGAGTCATTTTCCCCTTTTGTTTCATATCCTTAAGATCCACAGCTTCAAAGACAAAATGTCAGCATGCAGTCGATTTATGACTGAACTCTTGAGGAGACACTGAAGAATTACCTTGTCAATCACCCCAAGGACTCTGAAGGCCTTCAATTCCTCGGCAGGGCTCCTTAGGTTCCAAGAGGGCCTTGAACTTAGTGATCCTGGAGGCTAATGGAAGATATCAAAGATTACACATCAATCAGGGTGGTACTTGAAGGAAGACTGCCTGCTGTAGCAAATGCCAGGCCGAAGGAAACTAAATTTATCATAAATCAGAGAGAGTGGAGATGAAAGGAGAAGTTTTCTGTTTGTCCTTAAGTGTAAGAAAAGTTGCAAGTAAATAAATCAAGATAACATTGAAAACAAAATTTTAAAATAGAAAAAGAAACAGAGCTTATTTTGTTTCCAATGCTTTGCAGAGGTAATGAAACTTAGTAACAAATAGCTGAGCTCCCACCTGGCAACAATAATCAATCATAGCCTTACAGTTTTTCTGGATTCACAATAGTTCAGGGCTTAGGGGACATGAAAAAGAAAATCAGAGACTTTATAAATCACAAGAATGCAAAATATAGAAACCTAAACATTGTTCTTTTTGTTTGATGGCAAGTATTCTCTACTCATGTCAGTCATAAACCCTGATGTTATAAGGTAACACATCACAATAGTCCCCAAAACAGCCTTAGCCTGTGCCCCATAGCTATGGGGTAGAAGATACCCAGCTGAGACCTGCCAGAATTCCTTGCTTCATTCCTTTAGCAGACACAGAATGACTTCCAGTTCCACGGTGTCATTGAGAGAGGAATCCAGACCAGAGAGAACACTGCACCAACTGACTTGCTTATTTTAGAGCGCCAGATACTGGCTCACCTCCATCTGCCTACCCAGCAGTTGTGGTGAGGGGAGCGTTTCAAGTGTAAGCAACTCAGGACAAGGACCTGTATCTGTTTACTTACTCTGCAGATCACCATGCACATCTATGGCACTTGATAAAAACTTCTGAAAATATGACCTCTGCAACTTAACTGCCCTAACAAAGAAAAATCAGATCATTCCCCCCCCCACACCCAAAAAAATCAAATATGCAGCTTCCACACAGAAGCTAACCTGCTATTTACAAGACAGACACCTTCCAGCAAATTTACAGATTAAAATAAATAAAATGAAGCAAAGCTCTTTTGTAAAGTTTATCTTTTTCCCCATAGAGAAGTCTAGTTTCTTGAACAAGGAGCAAAATAAAGTTCCAAATCTATCACTTTCAGCAGTTACCATTGAGGAAAATGGACTCCACATGAACCCACTGCCAGACAGAAATAAAGAGCTTACAGCAAGGAAGAATGAAAGGAAATCTGAGGTAAACTGTGATGCAGAATAACAAGATGAGCATTCCTGAAAGTGAATGATCCTTGGAGCCTGGCCAGTAACCACTGTCCACAGAAAGGCACCCTCTCTCATTCTCATCTAGACAAACCTCACGTCAAACACTAGATATGTCAACATTTGGCGATGTCTCTCACTATTCAGACCACTGTAGACAAGAAGATCAGCCACGATACCTAGTTCTTGGTTATCAACAATGGAGGCGTCAAAACTATTTCCCCGGTTCTCTTTTCGCCCACAATCATGCCTGCCTCCTTCTTCACAGCACTTGACATGTCTTATGGAACAACGAGAAGTCCTGTGACACCTTATAGACTAACAGATATATTGGAGCATAAGCTTTCGTGGGCAAAGACCCACTTCGTCAGATGCACGTAGTGGAAATTCCAGAGGCAGGTATAAATAAAGAGTTCCAATGAAGAGTAAGGTTAGAGATAACGAGGTCAATTCAGTCAGGGAGGTCTGACAAAGTGGGTCTTTGCCCACGAAAGCTTATGCTCCGATATATCTGTTAGTCTATAAGGTGCCACAGGACTTCTCGTTGTTCTTGCAGATTCAGACTAACACGGCTAATCCTCTGATACTTGTCAACATGTCTTATGTGCCTCAGTAGTCACCACATTCCCACTTCTGAACATAAGGTCAGAAGTCAGTTTCCATTTCTGTGGGCCACTGGATAGTGGTTGTCCCCAAAGCAACAATCTATGTAAACTAATTCCGATGATCTGAAATCAAAACAAAAACTGTATTTGGCACAAGAGTAGGAAAAAAAGAAACAAAATCAAGAATGAATAATCATGTAAAATAAATTATTAGCTACTATAACAATAGTGCCACTAGGTGGCCAAAGTTTGTGCTCCCAAGTAAAGGGATTAAGTCTAGAGAAAAATTTTGCTCATAAAGCTTCTCTTAGCTATTCAGCTTTGAATATTGTCCAGGAGATATGCAAGTTTTGCTCTTTCCTCCCCTTCTCCTTCTGAAGTATTTCTTTTTGATCTTCAAACGAGGTATTTGTCCAATTCAATAGTTTTCGACCAAGCGGGTCCCATTGTTCTTCTGAGTACTTGTACAGTATTACCTGTTTCTTCCTGTTTGCCAGCCATAGTTAATTTTTACTGTACAAAATGTAATGGATTACTCATATCTTCTTCCTGCTCAGTTTTCAAAAATACCGGATTTGAATTCAGTAAAGATTTTCCCCACTTGCAAGAACATTTGGGCTAAGAACAGCAGCCACCAGAGAGTTCACCTAACATCTCTGTTTAGTTTTGACATCTCTTGAAGAGGACAGTTCCTTCTTATGTAGCTGTGGATAACAGGCCCAATATTCAAATTGTCTCAAGTACAAATGATATAACTAGTAAAAAAACAATTCACAAAATGTTTCTCATTTACAATGTCCCCACCAATGTATTTGTGGACTCTTACTGTAGAAACAGTTCCCCTTCAAAACAAGATTAAGGTTGGAGAGATGTGTAGGAGGGTAAGATTTACTCTGGATCAGAGGACTTCATTTTATCTGATTTTCCAAAGCTTTGCTTTTTAACTGCAACAATCTCCTTAAACTGCTCTTAGGGCTGTGAAAAATAAGACCAAAAAAATGTTCTGCCCTTTTTGTCCTTACTTGATACAAATGTAGACAGACAGAAAGTTTGAAACTTTTTATGTTTACTACCTGGGAGCGGTTATTGACAATCACACACAGCTTAGTATGACTACAGAAAAAATACAAACCAAGAGCAGATATGTCCCATGGGAACTCAATAGGGAAGGGCAAAGTAGAGATCTATTAAACATGTCTTGAAACGGGATTTTTTTTTTTTTTTTTTTTTTGCACAAGTAAGCTCAGCTAAGGCTATCTGCTTAAAAAGGTGGAAGCAACCTCAAAAAGCAATTTAATGCTGGCAGAAACTGCTGAATGCTTCAACTATATTTACTTTATAAACTGCAGAATATGAAGTAACAATACTAACAACCCACTGACAGCACCTGTTAGAACCAGGTACCTTGCATAATATTACAAAAAAAAATAAACTAAAGAAGCACCAAGAAATTTTTTTTAAACAAATTTACCGGAGAAGACTAATTAATGTGTTTAGGATACAGAATTTTATATAGTTTTTCAAATGGTTTTGAGACATGACAAAAAGCAAAGAAATTCAGACAATCTTACATCTTCAATTTTAGAGAAATGAAACTAAAGCCTACCCCAGAAACTGATCCATCTTCAGAGGATATCTGGTATAAGCTGGAAATTTTTTCAGCACGCATTAGATATTCTGCAGTCTTCCTCTTCACAGCTTCTCGACGAGTTGGACTTGACTCACCTAGACGGAGTAACAGAAAATAGTGAGGGTTTTTTTTATTAAGTGTTTCCAAATACTTGAGGAAAGAGATTGACCTTATTTTGCTGTCTCTGGATCTAGCCTTATTCATGGACACTTACACCTACAATAATATTCGATTCCATGTTCTGTGATTTGGGTGTTCTGGCAAAGATATCGTTTAAGCCCATTACATACGCAAGTAAAGGAAAATTCTGACTTTATTTTTGCCAATTTGGAGTCAGTTTCCATGGAAACAAAATTAAGAACTGGAGCCAGTAAGTGAAATGGACTCTGTATCCATGGAAATCAGATTAGTGCATATACTGTAAAGGTTATAAATTACTCCTTTAAAAAACCCAGAAGAGGCAAAACTTGCTTATTTTCATTCTTTCAGCTTATGCTCACATAGAAAATGGGGTCAGAAATGCCACTAATAGCCAACTGAAAGTGAGAACTCATACAGATTTCAGCTGCTGGCTGCTCCCTTCCTTTTTGGCTAAGAGGCTAATATTTCAAAATTGGAGGAAGAACACACAAAGTATTTCCATTTCTCGGGTGACTGAAAGTTCATGGTCTTGGAACTCATGTCTCCCAAAACCTGAGTACTCAGATAGGTAACCAGTATGTGTAACTGCTTCCATATATTGCAATGCCTACGATAAGAGCTGGAGAACTCAAAGGACTGGTCTGACATTCAGTCATTCACTTGGATGATAGGGTGACTATCCTAGCAGAGTATAGTTAGATAGCTTAAGGGGGTAGCCGAGTTAGTCTGTACAGGATAAACTTAAAAAACAACAAATGGTCTGGTAGCACTTTATAAACTAACAAAACATGCAGATGGTATCATGAGCTTTCGTGGCCACGAAAGCTCATGATACCATCTACACGTTTTATTAGTCTATAAAGTGCTATCAGACCATTTGTTGTTTTTTAAATTTATAGTTAGATAGTCCTGCATCTTCAGTTTGAATCCAGACCCATTTAATTGTGTCCAAGAGTCCTTCAGTGGCCTATGTTAAGATAAAATGATCTAGCTCCTACAGTACACAGTAGAAACAGTGGGATAAATAAAAGTATCGCCATCATCACCAATGAAAATCTCAGAAATCAGACCAAGTCCTGAGATTTCATTCTGACCTGCTCTTTAAGCCCTGCAGATGTTCTCCCCCCACAGGCTGAGTCAGATAATTGAAGCAGCAAAGAGAGACTTTTGCAACTACTGCCCATACTTTATCTGTTTTGTGGAGGACAGAGGACTTCAGGCCACAGATCTGGTAATTCAGCACCTTTCACGAGCCTGTCCTAGCCAATAATCAAATCTTCACAACAACGCGAACAAAATTAGCGGCTCTGTGTGTGTTCGTACGTGTGCACGCCCGCGAGTGTGGGTACTTGTCGTCCAAAAATGTTCTCTGGCTGTCAAAGCAATAAGACTAAGAAGCATAAGGGAGACACAATGCCTGTAATAAGGTGCAGTATAATTATATATATGGTCTTTTTATGAGAAAAACAGTGAATGAGGCATAGGATCCACTGCACCCCTCTGCTGGACAACCAAGTGAACTATGCAAAGTGCTGCTTTCCCTAGCTACATACCTAACTAGCTTAATGAAAAAACGGTGACATGAGCTACACCCACGGCGAGTGTCGTTTTCATACTAAACATAAAACTGTCAAGCCAAAGGTAATTTTCACTTGACTGTTCATAGTGTTTTAACTTCAAGAAGGGCTATTCGATTTGATTTTCTAGTATTAGCCATTTCAGCCTTGTAGACGATTCCTCTCATCATCGACCCCACCCACACAATAGTTGCAGACAGCAGCCGAGCACACAAACTGCTCACCTTCATTCTAAGAGACAAATAGGGCTAAGTGGAGGAGAACTGAATCCACCATATTAGAGCACTGAGTTCTGTTCCAAGCTCTACCACAGGAGACCTTGAGTGACTCCTCCATTATCTGTTTGTAAAATGGAGGGGAATGGTACCTGCCTGCCTTCTGGAGCAGGTGTATGAGAGCCTTGCTCAAGAACAAAATGTCTACGCTGTGATAAAAAATGCATGGCACTGCGTCTCAGAGCCAGAGTCAGCCGTCTAAGGCTGCAGAGCTCAGAATCACTGTGTAAACATTCAGCTTCATGGGGCTCAGAAGCTGAGCTCAACCCAAGCCTGAATGTCTACAGTGCAGTTTTATAGACTCAGGCCCAAGCCACTCATGGCCAGACCAGGCCTATTATCAGGGTATAGACATACATGGAGTCTCCTTGCTCCCAGGAAAGCCCTGCTTTCCATTGGCTGTGGTTGGTCAGCCTCTCCTCCCCAGCCCATGTAGTGCAGTGGAACAGAAGCCGGATTCAGCTGCAACTTGGAACACTCCAGTAACCTCTGGATTGAGGTGGGGAGAAGCAAGACAAGATGAAACCACCCAGCTCCCAAGTAAGATTCAGCAGAATCTGCCTCCTTCCCAGCAGCTGGAGGGCTGGGCCTCTAAATAGGGCCATGTGCCTGAACCTTATTAGCAGCTCAAACATTTTTCGTATCAGCCCCTTATTAATATAGTTCTGGAAAATTTTCCAAACTATCACTGATGACTTCCACTAAGGAAAGAAAGAATAAATGGAATGTGTATTGTTTAAACAAACTCTGGCTATATATTGGCTGGAAACATGGGCGGTGGAAAGGGAGGCTAAACCTCCCCTAAGCCAAGCCCTGACCCCATCCATACTCCAACCTCTCACAGGCTGGATGTAACGCAACTCCAGCCAGAGGCCCCTTGGCAGTGCCCCTCAGCACTAGGGACAGTGAGGGATGCCAGCGCAGTTCAAGCAGGGTTCCTCTGTCTGCAGAAGGGGATGGGTTGGAGCTCCAGCAGATGGGGGCAGGGAGCCAAGAAGGATGAGACCTTAAGCAGAAGGGATGGGGCCACATAGCTAGCCTCCCTGAAGGCGGGGGCGCTCACATGCTGCCCATGTCTGTAAAAATGCAAACAAGATCGTTTCTGATTTCTTAAATCTTAGTTGCAGTTTTGTTGCTTGTGTGCAGAAGGAAATCCAATCTTATACAGATGTCAGCAGCTTCCTTTGAGACAATCATCAACCCCTTCACCATGCATCAAGAATTGGTTTCTCGGGAACACCTAATTTGTTTATATTATTAGTATTTAGCCTCTCTTCAGCCAGCATTTTGCCTTCAGGAGAAGTTTTTAAGATTAACATGAAAGTCAAACTACCACTGATTATGTGTTTTCAGTGGGATGTTTATCACTGTTTACCTATTTTTCCCCGAATGCCTCAGTTATTTTAGTTAGAGCAACTAACACACAAGACAGCCTGTCCCTCTGAGTTTTCATTGTTCTTCCCTATTTTCATTCAACATTAATTTCACTTTGACACTCAGAATAGAAAAGAGCATAGCAATATTTACTGTTAAAAAATATTGTTATGTGTGAGCTATTCACTGCTTAAAATGTTAACCATACCAATAAGGACTGTAGTTGCAAAAAGGTTTCTATTCAAAGGGTTTTCACATCTCTCTCATGGCTGATAGAAAACCTGATCTCAAGCTTTACCAGTTCCAGCTTTAAATGCTTTAAACATGAGCTCTGTCTTTAAGCCAGAAAGAGAGAATCAAATAAGCTTGTAGAGCTAGATATATTTTTTTAAATTAGAATTAGTTTGATCACTAATTTTTAAAAATCCAAGAAACATTATAAAAAAAACTACCAGCAGGCTAACAATCCAATCAATCTTTAAAATATGAAAATTTCCTGGCACGTCCAATATATAGCACATGTGGACCATGTACAGGAAAAATGGACTACCAAATTCCAAGAAGATTTGAATACAAGTATTTTTAAAACTGTGACAAAACACTTATATTGTGATGATCATCCACTAAACTACCATCTTTTAGCGTATATAACCCGCGGGTTATGCAAGGTTTTACAATCACCTTCCCCTCCCCCCCCGCGAGCTATACTCGTCCGCGTGTTATACAAGTTTTTTTAACTGAAATTATAGGAAGACAAGACTGACACTTACTTGATAAAAGCAGCATATTTTAATTTAATAATAGCAGCAATGATGTTAAAATACATTAAAATACATTAAAAAAGTTAAAACTTTAATGTGAAACTAATAATAAAAGAATAAATATATGGTAAAATAGTTTAAAAAAGCCATCCTCGCATTGTCATAAAATACATAAGTTCATTCATTCTGCATCACTAGAATCAGTGGTAGCAGCATCCTCCTCAGCGTCTGAGTTTTCAAAACCGTCAAAACTTTCATCGTCGCTGTCTTGAAAAACATCCATAAAATCCATAACCAAGGCTAGGCGAGCTTCGGTGACAGTTGAGGTCTGTGATGCCGAATCAGAATCGCTGTCGTAGTCAGAGTCAGAGCTAGACGAGTCAACGTCGGGAAGAATTTCACATTTACAGAACCCATTCCAAATAGTAGCCTGTTTTACTCTGTCCCAAGCAGCCAAAACCCATTGCAAACTTCCACATAAGTTGCATGGCGCTGTCAACCTGCCGGAATGAATGTACATTCCCCATTTGTCATCCAATTGTCCCATTCCTCTCGGACGAAGCACTTGAATCAGTGGCTGACAGCCACATCAAGTGGTTGCAACTTGCAGGTCAGTCTACCTGGAATTATGGCGATATGTGCACCCACGGTGTTGATATGTTTCTGAACTGAAGTTTCTTTATGGGCGGCCAAAGAATCTAAAAGCAGCAGAGATTTAGGATTAAAATCCTTTTTGTGCACAAAAGCAGCTGTCTGTCCACATCTTCATAACATCTGTGTTCATCCAGCCCTTTTTGTTACAAACCACACAAACGCCAGCCGGCAGTTTTTCTCTAGGCATCGTTATCCTCTTAAAAATCACCATTTGCCGTGCATGCCAACACTACAGTAAAACAGGTGTGTTCATGACCAGTGGTTGCTACACTAACTGTTTTCAATCCAGTTTCTGCAACAGACCGAGTAGCGGGTATATCAAATGACATAGGCACCTTATCCATGTTAATAACGCTGTTTGGTTTCAAGCCCAGCTGGTTAATTTATGTACAAAAGTTTTAAAATCATCCATTTTCTTCTCCCATTCGTCGGGAAGCCGTCGGCCAACAGATGTCCGTGCGCGAACTGACAGATTGTTTCTCCGCATAAATTTGTACACCCAATTTCCCAAGCCCCCATTAAAATAATAGATTTTCTGTTCCATAACCATAAGTCGAGCCTTGAGCTGTATGGCTACTGTTGACACCGCCCATTTAGAACATAAGAACATAACATAAGAACATTTGCTCTCTCTCTGTGCACGAACCCACTTCAACAGGTTTTCTTCTAGATTCGGCCACTTGGCTTTCTTTCCGCAGCGCGCTCTTTTCCTAGGGTATAATTTCTCAATCTCTGCTTCTTCCTTTCTCCACTCCCGAACAGACTTTTCGTTGACAGAATATTTTCTCCCTGCTGCTCTGTTTCCATTGTCCTTTGCATATGTCACAACACACAATTTAAAATTGTCTGTGTAGGATTTGCGCTTAGGCATGTTTAAAAAGTTTTAAGAAGTTTTAAATACTTTTTAAAAATTCATTACAAGTTAAAACTACTAAAGGAATAAATAAATGGTAAAACGGTGTGGTTCAAAGGGGTTATATACCAGCAATAAGGGTTGTAGCATACTTACTGCTCAGCATCATCAGCTGCAGTTCATTAACACTTCATTATAGGTGCTGTTCATTAACAGTACCCGCGGTTCATCTCCCACAGGCGATGCACGTGCGCGGGTTATCTAAGACTTTTTTTACACAATCAGGAAAAACCGCGGGTTATGCACAGATGCGGGTAATACACGTGCACGGGTTATATATGCTAATTTACGGTAAATGCAGACTCTAGCACTTATGCCATGGTTTCATTTCTCACAGCTGCTCGCCAGAGGTGAAAATAAGGCGCTGTACCGCTCCTGTAAGAACCGGCTGCACTCCGGCAAGAGCTGGCTGGGGCACTCTGCTCGTGTAAAGGGGCCAGCTGGGGATTCTACAGGGGACACACTGTAGGGGATGCATGCACACTCCCAGCCAGGTGAGTGAGAGGGGCTGGCAGTGGTAGCAACTGCCCTCATCCAGCCACAGTGACCTGGCTCCAGCCCCCATCTGACTGCACCCATCTGTCCTCAGTGGCCATGCTCCTAGGACAGACCCACATCTTGGCTCCGGCAGCACAGCAACTGCCGCAGCAGCTTAGCCCCAGCAGCCCAGCTCTGGCTCCAGCCCCAGCCCCTGCCCCAGCGGCATGGTCCACCTCACATTTGGGACGCAGCAGCCCAGCTCCAGTTGCGGCAGCCTGACCAACGAGGCCACAATCCGGGCCCAGCTCTCATATGGGCGCAACAGCTTCTCTCTGACTCCAATCGTTTCCTTCCCTCTTCCCTAACACTCTTGAAACCCCCACCACACTCCAAACCTGTGCCCCTCACACACCCCAGCTCTGACTTCAGAACCCCCCACATCCCCAGTCCCCTGCACCCCTCTCACCACAACCATCTGCTCTGAGCCCCCAACACTCCACCCCACACTTACATTTCTTACAGGTATGGTTGTATCACACACATGCCGCTATAAGGCCCCTCCCAATGGGGGAGGCAGATTGTGATAGGCCAGTGCCTGTAAGAATTTAAGTTACTTTCACACCGCTCCTCACTTAAATAAGATACACAGCTGAATAAATACTGTTAAGTTGCAAGATCTTTCACAACAGTGATGCATACTTCACCTGTCAGAGAAATGCAGAGGGGTTGTATTTGTATGTTTTATAGGACTTAAGTATTGATCAAACTATCCAAAAGCTATCCCAAAATTAAAAAAAAAAAAATTAAGAGGGCAAAGTAACATTTCCAATACAATCTTTTTATTTTAAGTGTTCCTTGGGAACATTTTATTCATATTTCCAACAGAGATCAGGAGGTCATTCCTCAATATGGAGCTCTGAATCATTGATAGGAGCATCTTTTGTTATGATTTACAGCTTTAAAAGATTTTTAATAGTAACAAACAAGAACTATTAAAGCTCTTGATGAATCTTCACAACTAGTCTTACAAGCTCATCCTGCTTACAACTACTACCATTTTTTCCCATTCAGTTATTTTCCTAGGGTGTGTCTACACAGCAACTACACAGCAATTCCATTATTTCAAAATTATTTTGAAATAATGGACGGCTTATTCCAACTTCTGTAAACCTCATTCTACAAAGAATAACGCCTATTCTGAAATAGCTATTTCAAAATAAGACGTGTGCAGGCAGTCCACTGTTGCTATTTCGAAATAGCCCCTCAACAGGACCATTCTAAGTTATTCTTCCTGGGACTCTAAATTGAGATAGCACGTCTACATTAGGGAAGCCTGCCTCGGACTCGTTTTGACGCTTCTTCACCATGTAGACATGCTATTTCGAAATAAGCTATTTTGGAATAGTTATTAACTGTGCAGTTTAGACGTAGCCCCAGATACACTAAAAGATTTGTGTTTCATTTGATCAGTATCAAACTCTCCCCGCACCCCAGTCCATTCACTGGGCTTAAATCACCCATGCCATTTTCAATGTTTAAAAGCTATGCTGCTGAAGCAAGTTATAAAAGTGTGGTAACGATGATGACAGAGACCTTTGAATAAAAACCCTTCGAGATTTCTCCTCTCTCTCTCTTTCTCTCTCTCTGCATTTGCTACAGAGCAGCTGTGCCTCACACAGATTCACATGAATGAAAATATTAAGGCGAGAAACCACCCACTTAGTTTATTTTCCATATGACTTTCCTGTAATTATTTTGTAAACTGTTCACACAACAATATATAAAAACATCTGCAAAAACAGGTAATTAATGTGTCAAGCCAAACTAATGCATTTTTATGGTGTCCATGCTTCGTCAACTGTAATTATAACTCTTTTTAAGCAAATGATGATGTGTTTGTTGTGATGTGCAAGTGGTTATTTTAGATGCTCTGTTTACTGTTACTGCAAACAGAATATAAAAACTCTACAGCTACTTTGCTGTGCATATAAGCCTCCATCTACACAAGCAGAAAGTCTGCTCCCTCCTTTCCCAACAGCTCTGCATATGTCTAAGTAATAAAACATATTTCTTAGAATCAAACTTGATGTTAGATCAGCTGTCCAGGACACCCCTGACCAATTTGTAATACTCAGTAAATGCAGGGTAAGTAACCAGCAACCAGCTATTTAGATTTTAAGAATTGTGTAACACAGACACTCACAAAAATAGAAATTCTCAACAATATTCAAATAACCTTCAGGATCTAACATAAATGAAGACCATGAATATCAGATGACGAGAAGGTGGCTAAGAAGGGGGTATGTTAACTAATGAAAATGAGATACATAAGAGCAAGCAGTATTTATTCTGTGGAAACACAAGAGATAACCCACGGGATACTAGGAATATTATGAAGAATATCTGGATTCTAACATGCAGTGGATATAGCTTTCAATTGTCAATCTGCTGGTTGCTGATGTGCTGGTTACTCAATTCCAATTGGTTACCTGTTTATTCAGTAGATCCCCTGAGATATGAAGAGGAATTACTTCCAGGTGTTGGCCACAAGCTATTAAACTGACTTTATAAAATAAACTTTCCTGTTCTGTAAACTTGCGCCTTGATCAAAATGTTCTTGTGGGAGCCTCAAAATGTGTTTCAGATGCTTGCAAGTAGGGTTGCCAGGTGTCCGGTATTCACCTGGACAGTCCGGTATTTTTGCCTCCTGTCCGGTAAAAAAAAATTCAGAGAATACCGGACACCTAAAATGTCCGGTATTTTCTGATTTTTTCCCCGGCCAGGAGGCGAAAATGCCGGGCACCTGGCAACCCTACAAACACTCAGCGCCCGGCCTCCCCTTTCCCCCCCGAGTCCCATCCTTGCTCCCAACACCCCCACCCCCTCGACCCCAGCCCCCATGCTTACCTGGTTCCGCAAGGCTGCCGGCACAAAATGGCTGCATACCAAGGCTTCCCCTGGGTCTTAGTGCGCAACCTCTCCCCTGTTCCTATCCCTGCACTCACTCTTAAAGGGGACATGTTGTTTTAATGCTGTGGGGTTTTTTTTTTTTTTTTTGCTTAATAAGTCTTGGAGTCCTTTTTTTTCTCAACAACTTTGGTCCCCCCCCCTCTTTTTTTTTCCCCCTTCAACAGAATTTTTTCCCGATTTTTTTTTGGGGGGGGGGGGTGTTCAGTATTTTTGTTTCAACCATCTGGCAACCCGACTTGCAAGTAGTGCCCTGCAGCTTAAGTCCTTAGATATCTGAGTGACATGCTGCGTTTCCCCCAGTATACTGGATAGCATAGGCTAAGATGGAAGATTGAGACTGCCCAGTTAGATAATTAAGTAGCAGATACTAACAGAAAAAGGAAGAAAAAAAAATATCACTGAAAAGGTCTGCAAGATGGTTAAAGTTAGATGCATGCAACATTGTATAATCAACAAAGGCTTATCCCCCGTGTAGAAAGATTCACCAACAAGCTTTTAAAAAGGCACAGTAGAAAAAGGAGGCTGCCAGGAGGTTGACTTCTCTTTCTCTTTAGTATACCCTGCTTTTCCCATCACGTGGCCATCTAACAACCTCCAAGCCTCCACCATCTCATAAGCAATCCAGATTGTTTTTTTCTGAAGCTAATATGTGCCTTCCTATATGGAGTAGTGTAGCTGCACCTTCATTTACCTCACACTGGCTTGAGGAGGGAAGAAGAACAGAAGGCCCAGGCTAGCTGGAGATGAAGGGAGAAAAGGCCCAGCTGGCTGGGGAGAAGGAGGAGAAGAGAAAGCCCTGCCAGATGGCACCCCCTACACTGAGTCTAGGGTTGCCGGGTATCCGGTATTGACCCGGACAGTCCGGTATTTTCGCCTCCTGTCTGGTAAAAAAATGCAGAAAATACCGGACACCTAAAATGTCCAGTATTTTCTGAATTTTTTTTACCAGACAGGAGGCAAAAATACCGGACTGTCCGGGTCAATGCTGGACACCTGACAACCCTACAAACACTCAGCAACCGGGTCCAGCCTGCCTGCCACACCCCCGCTTACCTGCTTCTGCAGGAGAGCTGTCTAGTCTGGAGCAAGAAGAGAAGATGGCTGCCGGCAGCCTGTTAGGAGAGGCAGAGCCCAGCCCCTGTTCTTAAAGGGGCCATGCTGGTGTTTTTGTTTTTGGTTTTTTTTGCTTAATAACTGTCTGGTCCCTTTTTTCCCCCCCCCTCTCAACAACTTTGGTCTCCCCCCCTTTTTTTTTCCAACAGAAATTTTTCCCCAGTGTTTTTTTTTGGAGGAGGGGGGTGTTTGGTATTTTTGGTTAAACCATCTAGCAGCCCTAACTGAGCCCCTCCTCACCCCTAACCCTCACTCTCCCACCCTCCATACCCGTAGTCTCCTGCCCTGCCCCCCAACCCCAAGGCCCTGCCCTGACTCCTCACCCCCACCCTGCCAGCCCTCTGTCCTGAAGGACCCGGACAACACTGGGTAAGTCTTCTAGTACTTAAAAACATCAGGAACTTTTAGATCGCAAAGTGCTTTACAAATGTGGATAGGCTCCATTCACTTCATTTAACACGAGAGTAATTCAGCTGCATAGCTACTCAGATACTTGCCCAAAGTTACACATAGGGTTGCCAGGTGTCCGGTATTGAACTGGATAGCCTGGTATTTGCGCCTTCCGTCCGGTAAAAAAATTCAGAAAATTCTGGACATCTAAAATATCCGATATTTTCTGTTTTTCCCGAGGCCCGGCTCGGGCTCCTGACGGAAGGCCCCTTGGGACATGCTGGGGCAGAGCGAGGGGGAAGCGGTCCGGGAATTAAGGGGGCCACGACTGCATTTCAGCCCCTTTTTTTTCCCCACCGCTCAACAGAATTTTTTCTCAGCGTTTTGTTGTGTTTTTTTTTGGCGGGGGGGGGTGTTCGGTATTTTTTGTGAAACCATCTGGCAACCCTAGTTACACACCCAATCATTAGGAAATTCAGGATTAACATTCTGGTCTACCTACTAGCCTGTGCTTCCATAAGAGAGACCCCTCCCAACTCTTGGCCATAACTATGGTCAAGTCTGATGGGCATGCCTTGAAAAAAGGTCAAACAGATTAAAAGAAGCAGGGCCCTTCATTAGAATCACTAAATGGATCCAAAATCTGAAAAGAATTAGCTTCAAAGAGAAGATACTAGCTAAGTGAGATATTGCTGTTTTCTAATTCTGCACCTGAATTTCCTGCACAGATGCAATGCCAATTGAAGGACACAAGAAACAGTATATTTCCTTTCCACTTAAGGAAATAAGCTTATCAATAGAACTTTGATGCAACACATATGATTAAGTATATCCAGTTACCTTGGATTTGGAAAAACTGTTGACTGGACAGAAAAGCTGCAAAAGCAGGAAAAATACACAAAACATGCATCTTCAGAGACTCCAATAATTCCTCTTTCAAACCCCAAAAGTGGACATTATGATATTTTTATGGCAAAAACCAAGACAGGAAAATCCTCAACATACATCCATTCCCTCACAGGTCTCCTTTATACATCATAAAGTAGCAAAAGAGGCAACAAATCCTTTTTATGTTGTTGTTGTTGTTGAGCTTTGTTTTAAAAAATAATCACCTTTGCAGGTCACCACTAACTTTGGTTTTGATACAGTTTCACAGTGAAGAAACTTGCCAGAAGTTTGAACCTCTTGTTTCCAGAGATAATATCCAACCACATAAAGCTCATGGGGGCTCAGGCCTGTAAGAATGAAGCCGAGGGTCTCTAGTAATGTGACCTCTAAACAAATCATTTCTTTCTCAGCCAGCTGGTGAGCCAGAACAGGCTACCCCACATAAGTAGGTTCTATATGTAATCCTATCTACACCTTCACAGTTCACAGCAAACTGCCAATTTAAAAATCAGTCGGTCAACATTCCACAATGAGCTTGGCCCATCTCTTGCAAACTAAGACAAAAGTGTTGAAGCATCTCATTGCAGAAAGTGAGATCTGTGAGCTATTTATTCTTGTGAAGGGGCAGAGAGATGCAGCCCAACTGGATTTGATATAGAATTTTTAAAAAAACTAAACAATAACCTCTTCTACCAAGAACGTACAAGGAATCTTTAAAAAAAAGAACAACCTTGCAAGCTCCTTGAGGAAAGGCCATATGTGCATCACTGAAACCAAACAGAACTACTTCTATTCACCTCAGAGACCAACACAGTTACTAAAGTTAGCCAGGAGAAAAGACAGCCTCCCCATCTCCAGCCTTCCTCCCCCCGCAGAGTGTTTCATGGCAATTGACAAATTTCACATTAGAACATTCTATTCCTGTAATGTTTAGAAGCCACATTTTCGAGATACAGGTACCACAAAAGGCATGGGAAAGTAACATACAGTAGGGTTGTAAAAGAGTAGTTGAATAGTAAGCCTAGGCTTATCGGGTAGTCTAGTCAACTACTTTCATTCCCCCCTCCCCTTGCTATCTCTATATCAGAGGCTGCAAGGGCAGAGAGGAAGCAGGAGCTGGTGCTGAGGGGAGCTGGTTTAAAAGACAGTTTCCCGCTTCGCCCCAGCACCGTCTCCATGGTGCAGGGGGACGGGTCTGGGGGAGGCAGAGGTGCAGGACCCGGCGTGAGCTGGGATTACTTCAGTCCTGACTCGTGTTGGGTTCAGACTGCTGTGCCTCTGCCTTTTTAATAAAGAAAGAGCCACCTGGCTCTTACTACATTTAAAAAGCAGAGGTCCAGACCTGGCAAGAGCCAGGACTGAAGCAGCCTCGGCTCACGCCAGGTCCCAGACCAACTTGCACTGCAGCTCTGCACTTTAAATGTAGTAGGAGCTGGGCTGCCTGCACACCTGGCTCCTACTACATTTAAACTGCAGAGCCACAGCGGCCCCTTATCGACTAACTGTGTACTCGGTACAATTTGTATCAAGTACATGATTAGTCATTTATTTGCTATTTAACATCCTTCATATACAGTGGCCTCAAACCACCCAGAAAAATTATTTGACTGCACTGGCCTACATTTCTTTTTGGAAACAGTGGCCCAAGTGAGATTTGGAAGAGGGAAGACATTCATGTCTCCAGTGTCCAGTGCTACTGAGGTCAAATATTTGTATGGGCTCACTGGGGATCAGATCACTGTCCACTTTCTATTGACTGACACTTTCTTTAGATACTAGAAGTCTGAGTAAGCCATTTATAATCACTCAATGTAACAGTTAAAATACTCTTTTTTTAAATATATAAAAAAGTTCGTTTATGTCTTTCACAGCCTTCCCATACAGATCCCACAGCTGGATTTTTGAAAGAACGACTCCGCTTTCCATAAAGTAATAAAAATGCAACGGGGAAATCCCTAAAAGACTAATTCTTCCCACAATGAAAGGTGGTTTAACAGGACCTTCCTCAGTAGCGGGTAACTCAGTTGTTACTTTTGTTTATCTGATGTGAGGACGATGCAAACACTTCTTACATCAGACAAATTTGGCTGTGAAACAAACGCATGCACAGCATACGTGAACATGCAAGTCCTAAAACCTGACACAGTGGTCACTGTTCTGTTGCCACTGTTCTATAGCCCTTCAATGTCAAGCACACCTGGGGGAAATGTGTGTCAGGAGGAGAAGGAGCTAAATGATGAACAAGTCCTCCTCAATGCCACAGCAACCTAAAATTCCTTTTAAGTTGCCTGCATAATTAGTTGCTGGACATTTGCATAGAATCAGAGGGTGGAAGAGACCTCAGGGGGTCATCAAGTCCAGCCCCCTGCTAAAAGCAGGACCAATTAGGGATGTTAACACGTAGTTGACAACACGATTAACTAATAAGCTTGGGCTTATCAGTTAATCCTGTCAACTATACGCACTCCCCCACTTTGATGCTTCTGTTTCAGATGCAGCAAGGAGGCGGAGGAGGCAGAAACCAGAGCCTTCCTCCCTGCACTGGTGCTTCTGATAGAGAGGCAGTAATGTGGAGAGTGAGGGAGAGGCGGGGCAGGCAGGAGCCAGTACATGCGGGAAGCCAGTTTACAAGCCAGCTCTCCACGCGTATCGGCTCCCACAGAACCACCTGCTCCCCCACCTCTGCACTGCTGCCTCTCTATCAGAGGCACCAGTGCAGGGAGAACAGGCGTGAGCACCTGTCCCTCCCTTGCTGCCTCCCAAAGAGGCAGCAACGTGGAAGGGGGGTGTCAGGGAAGACTGCTGTGGAGTAGCCACTGTCTGCAGCAGGCCCGGGCTCGTCATGGACAAAGGCTGCTGCAAGAGGTGCCAGCGCAGTCTCTGTCCAAGGGGAGCTTGGGCTCCCTGTGACCCACACTGCTGCCTCTGATATTTGATGCAGTTACACAATTATTCAATTACACAATATCTAACATCCCTAAGACCAATCCCAACTAAACTGTTATTCTAGCAGCTGTCAAGGAGGCAGCTAGCGATTGCACCTCCTGGAAGCAGTTTGGGATGGAAGATAAGCACATATGCAGACAGTTTGTTAATGATCAGCATCAAAACAGTTAATGTTGACATTTTATCTTCTTCAGGTTTTAGAGCTGATTGAGCTAATGGGGCAGTTTGCTTTTTTGAGTTATTCTGTCTAGCTATTTGCAGATTTCATTGGCTATCTACTTAACTGTGAGGAATAGTCTGTGAAGCTTTAACATGTGAAGCTTTAACATGTGAAGCACAAATCTGTGGCAGCAAGTGAAATTCCTAGAATACAGAAAACCCTCATAACTTTCCAGTTGGTATATAAGGACAAATATTGGGTTCTTTTAAGGACTCTGAGCATCCCCTTTTAATGCAGTTTTCCCTAGGTATTTAGCACTCACATACTCTGAATGAAGGTACTAATGCCAACTCAAGAGAGTGAAACAAAATGTAACCTACCCTATGGGTTATCACAAATCTGACCAGAAGTCTAAAGCTATCTGGAAAAATATGTAGAAATAAGTGCTCAGGTTAAGGCTACTTAGGAAAGTGTTCTGCATGTAGAGTGCTCAAGTGACTGAAGGTTAGGTAGTAATTAAATCCATAACCATAGTACATACAAGGCATAGCTTTTTAAAATCTTTTTTCGTAGAATGTCTCTTCAGATAAAAATGTTTCTTGCATTTATCACTGGGTTAAAACAGGATAGAAGGTGATATAATCTGTAGTACGTGTGTGTCCAAAGAAACCAGTGGTCTGGTCATGTGACACAGACCTAACTAGCATCTGCATTCACACCGAGTTCTGGCTTTATTTCCCATTGAGTGGTTTGAAAAAGAAGCAGTCTTAAACTCCATGGATTCTACAATGTAAGAAACATCCCTGGATACTCCTCTGTTTAAAAAAAAATCTGGAACCTAGATCAGCACAAAAACAGGAGGAGAAGCAGCAGCTTCCTAGCACTGATAAGAAAACAAAATGGTGCCAGCAGCATCATGTCCTCCAACAGTAGCACCACAGAAACAGGAGACCGGTTTGGCAGCCAGAAGAGTAGACATCATTACACGGAACCTTACCAGAGAAATGAAAAACTAAATGTTTCCAAGCTTCTCTGCAGTCTGTTCTCTGTTCTATCAAACAGCAAGAGAGGACTGAAAAAGTCAGTGAATGCTACACCACCTTGCTACATGGCAAAGGAAACTCATTAGGAATTTGAAGACAGACTCCTGACTCTAAGAAAAACTACAACAGCCTGAAGAATGAAGAATTGCAGGAAGGGAGGGCAAAGGGGCTCGTATTACAGGACTTCCAAAAGGCAGTGTGAACTGCCTGATCTTACTAGGGATATAATCGTGTAGTCGATTAACCAACAAGCAAAAGCTTATAGGTTAATGCTATAAACTACACACATTTCTACACAAACACCCCCCGCCAGTACATTTTTTAGCAGGCTGGCCAGCAGCCCAGCTCAGTCCTGGCTCGTGCCGGGTCCGGGACCTACCCCTGCTGTGACTCTGCATTTAAAGTGTATTAGGAGTCGGGCAGGTAGACAGCCCAGCTCAGTTCCGACTCATGCTAGGTCCGGAAGATCAGACCCACCCCCAGACAAGGGCTGCTGCCATCCCACACTGCTGCCTCTTTATCAGAGGCAGCAGCACAGGGCTATAGGTTTTCACACTGACTCCCCTCGCAGACCAGCTCCTGCCTGGCACCCCATACTGCTGCCTCTGATACAGAGGGAGCAGCACAGACTGGCAGGGGACTCCTTGGGAGCGAGGCGCACTGACTGCTGGCCACGCTCCCAGGGTCTATAGAATAGTCGACTAATCAATAAGAATTCATGAGGTTACTCGACTATTTAATTAACCTATATTTAACATCCCTAAATCTTACTTCTCTTTCCTTTTTATACGAAGGTTAGCTTCCTACTTATTTAAAGCATCAACAAAAATTAAACCAAAAATTGAAAGAGTAGCCCCAACCCACGCTGGTGCAGCCCCACAGCTGTGAGAACAGACAAGCTCTTTTAAACTGCTGTAATTAAATAAAAATTAAAGAAGAAAAAAGAAGATTCCCCCCATCAGTAAATAGTGGCATGTGCATGTTTCTTCCAAGATGTCTCTCTAGCATAATGTACAGACTTTAACCCAATAAGGAACATTCTCAGGCAATATAGGTTATGGATGAAGCCCCATCTATCCAGCTTCTTTAAAGTTTTTCACAAGGAAAGAACATAAAACCTTCACAAGAATCTTTAGATTCTCAACTGCTTCCAAGATTGCTGCAGAGATAAGCTCCTCACTATGTTAAAATCAGGTATTACAGTATTGTGTAATCTGCAGCATAGCAGTAAGTACTATATGTGGAGACAGCTCTGGTTAATTGAACCTAAAAATCATCCCATTTACATCTTCGTTGGTTTACCAAAGCTGAGGTAATTTCTTATACAAAAAAAAAAAAAAAAAGGCTGTAGGCAGACTATGAGAGTCTCTAGGAGGTGGAAATAAACTATTTTAGGACAACAAACTTTATACTTTTTCATTAAAAAACCCACAGTGCTTGTTTCTGTATTCAACAAGGTCTACTACTTAAAGAGCAATTTGGAACATCCTACCTTAACACATGGCTTGTTACTACAGTCAGAACACACCTAAAGAGAGGGGGTAACCTTAAGATCTGCCTTTGGAATATCCAGATCACTTGGTGGGGACTCAGAAAGAAAACAATGTTTGGGTGAGATGTAAAGAAAAAAAGAGGGAGCTTGGGGACAATGAACTTACTGCACAAGACACACACCTAAAAAGTAGTGAGGAATACCAAGTAGGCAAAGCATTCTGCACCTCATTCCATTTCTACAAGACCAGAATGAGTATTGTTATGTGAAAATGGTTACCAATTGTAGTGCACAAAACTTCTACATAACTAAAGATTAGCATATTGTAATATCAGGCCTTGTATACTGGCGGCACTGATCTTTTTTCTAAATATATGAAATGACAGAAAAATCTGAAATAGTGTAACTCAAATTTAGCTATGTTAATACAATGAAAATGAGTGTATATGTTAATTATCATGTGGCACAGGACCTAATTTCAAACCCATACACGATTTTTGTACACCGGCAAAAGTAAATTTAGCCAGAGGCTCACTTCAGTGACAGAACTTAATGAGATGTTTAAATTCTGCAGGCAAAAGCTCAGATACCAGACATACTAGATGAGTCCTATTTCTTCTATCTACACTATATGCTGAAAAGTCGTGTGGCAACCCCAACAGACCCAGGAATAATCTCCATTATGCTGCACTGTTCCTCCAAACAAATGATTTAAAGCCTAATCTTCTCCATCAAAGTGGAGGTAACTGATTTCACAAACTGGGAAGTTCTTTTATTTATGAAGTGGTCAGAAATATCTAGATGTCTAAAATAATACTTACCTAAGGCAACTCAATTCCATTTTTTCTGAGAATGCCTCATTATACATAATGTAAGTGGATATGCAACTCATGTCAATGCATTTTGCCTGATAGTAGAAGTTTATCAATGAAAACTATTGTTCAAGACCTGATAAACAGAACTAATTAATTATCTTAAAGTTCTTAGGTTTACTTATAATCTAGAAGCACACCACACAAATTGTATACACCTGGTTCATTTAATCAGATACTCAGCCTTGAGGACTGTAGTGGACAAGTGCTCAGTCTACACAACCAAGACTGTTCATTCTCTACATACACATGCAAGTGAAGAATTTAAGAACAGCCCCAAAGTAGTACAAGCAGTCCAGATCTACCCCAGATTAAGTATAAAACCTTCTTCCCGATTTTCATGTGTAACAACAGAGAGACCTGCAAGTAAAGATTTAATGATTAACCCTTACTTTTTTAAGCTTATGTGACAGACTCTGTTATCCTTATTCATATCTGGATCCCCTGCGTCTTATATCCTTCTTGCTTCACCATCTTAGGCACTGTCAGCTTTTTTTAAATTAAAATAAGTGATCATGTTTTAACTATCTGCTCGCCATACAGCTCAACTTGCCAACACCCAAATGAGGTATAATTTGGAACTGTCACACAATAAAGAAAGAGTTAAGGGGGGGGGCGGGGAGGAGAGATTATTTCTCTAGTACAAACAGCATTTTCCATTATCTAGCTTGCCAGTGAGTAGGGTTTTATTTCAATTATGTCCAACAATAAGAATGAGGGGACACCAGCTTCATAATTAATGGAGGGGCAAAAATGACCAAAGTCCTCAAAAGGAAGGACAGTTGGGAAGCACAAGGCTTGCTGTTGATGGTTTTTATTTTGTCATTTAGTCAATCAAATGGCCTGAAGCAATAGACTGACTTTAGACTGTGCAGCATGCTAACAAGACAGAAAGGAAGAGCCATATTTGTCAGCCAAACTAGTTCTGAAGCAGCACACAAGATGGAGAGAGCAACGCAATAGCCACTGCCTCCCACAGCGCCCCATGGGACTGTACTGCAAGAAGCACTCTGTCCTTTTCAGTCTGGAAGTGTGTTCAGCGAATAGGCAATGCTACTGCAGCTCATGGCTCCGATGCCATTCCGAGCCTGGGCAAGGGGCGGAGAATTTCATCTCTCTATGCACAGAGGCTGTGCAATAACAGAATTTGGCCTAAGGTGTTTATTGTACTGATTCCCAGAGCAACAGTTGTAAAGCTAGTACTACCATTCAACCCCCTTTATTCCCTGAAAGACACCCAGATCAGTTTTCTTGCCAGGACAGTAAAACAGAACACTAAAGATTTCATGCCAAAATGCCACAGAAGAGTAACAGGGGAAGATATAAGTGTGGTGCTCACGATGTGGTTAACAGAGCCATGCTTTCCACTGTGCACACAAAAGAAACAGAGAAACAAGTAAACATTGCCATCTCCTTGGTTTCAGCACATGCAGTACTTTTACCTCTGGGTTAGTGCTACCAAGTCAAAGGGCTGAAGAGTCATCAGGAATGTCAGATTTGTCCACTTACAGAGACTGTTTTTATGGCTCAATTACAGGGATTCCTCATAGGCTAAGGAATTTCATCTCTACAAGACTAAAGTAATACAGGCAATAATGTCAAAGATATTCACAGTTTGGAAAATGGGCAATACCACAAGGCCAGATCAGAAGCCAGAGCAAGTATACCTTATGGCAAGTCAGTAGGAGTGAACAACAACAACAACATACTGAGAAACTTGAACTCCAAGTCTAAGATGCTGAGTTACTAAGCTATCATATGAAGACCAGTCAGAGGGGAGTTCCAAAACAGAAGGAACTGGTGGTTCTCTATATAAAACCAGAATCACAAAATGCATTGTAAGTTTGAATATCTATTTTCTTGGTGCCACCAAGTGGCGGCATTACGAATTGTCATTTTGTATGGAAAGGAAACCTTTAGTGGCACTGTGGCACCCACTGTGTTCCACTGCGGCACCCACCAGTTGCTAACAAAATTTTATATAAATTAAAATTGTTACACAAGAAAAAAATACTAAACCAAGGGATAATTAACAAGGTGCATGACCCTGCAGTACAGGAATCAGGGCAGGGGCTGGGAGGCATGGGGGTGGGGTGACATTCAGGCCAGGGGGGTGCAGGATTCAGGAAAGGAGGGTGCTCAATATGAGGGACTGAGAGGTTGGAGATGGGGCAGTTCCTCACTGAGGGGAGGCTGCAGCTGGGCTGCCCATTCCACTGGCGGTTCTTTGTAGGGGGTGGGCCCAGGACCAGGCTGCCTGGCCCCCCAGGAAGCTGCTCGCTGGGGGGGGGCAGGAGGAAGCAGAGCGGGCCTGCCTGACCCCTAGGCAGCTGGCAGCTCTTTAAGGGAGGAAGAGCTGGGGCTGGGCGAGGGGGGAACTGGGGCTGTGCTGCCCAGCATTCTGAGCCATCTGCCCGGCGGCTCCAGGGGTAAGGGGGCCAGGGCAGCTGGCTGGCAGCTGCTCACCTGGCCAGTGCTGCAGCTGAAAGCCAGGGAGATAGGTTTAGGGGTCATGTGGTGGCTCCAGCCCTGGCCAGGCCTCAGCATCCAGCCCACCATAGCTGGAACTGGAGCCAGCGAAGCTGCCCCAGCAGGGATAGTCTCACTACACCGCGGCTCCAGCCGGAGCAAACAGGTACAGGGCAGCCTCCTGCCACCACGCAGCCTTGCCAGAACCTACCAGGCCGCCACCACCACCACCCACCTTCTGGTCCAGCAGGAAAGTGAGTGGTGGCGAGTGCTGCTGCACGGCTCTGCAAGCGGGTCTAAAACTTGTGTGCAGCTTAGAGGGAACCCTGCTTTTGACCGCACCCTGGGATTTTGAAACTGAAGGGTCTGAATTAGCCATGTCACTATGGCAAAGAGACTAGCAACTTCCCTGCCAGGCTGTGAGAACACCGGAGAGAGCTGGATAGGAATTCAGCTGGCTCTCCCTGAGCCTAGGGGGAGAATCTAACAAAGGATGACTTCCCTCTTCCATCCCTGCCCTCACAGAGGAAGTGACAAGCTCAGAACGAGCAATCAGGGACAACTCCCAGCTTCCCAGCTCCAGCCCATTTTTGAGCAACTCTGGGGTTGCTCTAACCTGAATTAGCTGGCTATGGATTCCAAGGCATTATATGCCAGCAGGCGGCAGAGTGAAACACACTCCAGCCACATCCCCTCCCTGATCCCCAAACCCTAGCACAGAAGACCTGTCATATGAGCAGAGAAAGACTTAAGTGCCAGCTCTACTAACTCTGCACCAACACTGAACTCTCCCACACTGGGGGCATCCCCAGCACAGAGTTGCAGCAGTTACTACTCCCATGTGGTAGAAAGGAAGCAAAAAGGGCAGAAAATTTGTAAAAAAATATTAACGTAAGAATGCTCATCGAGCCCAACATCCTGACTTCCAACAGTGGCTAGTTCTAGATGCTCAGAAGGAATGAAAATAATAGCAGAATTACCAAGTGATCCATCTCCCGTCATGCAGCCCCAGTTTCTGGCAATCAGAGGTTTAGGGACACCTGAAGGATGGGGTTGCATCCCTGACCATTTTGGCTAACAGCCATTGACTGACATACCATCCATGAACTTTCCTAATAATTTTTTAACCTTGTCATGCTTTTGGCCTTCACAGCTTCACTGGCAACCACTTCTACAGGTTGACTTTGTGAAGAATAATTTCATTATGTTTGTTTTAAACATTCTGCCTGTTAATTTCATTGGGTGACCCAGGGTTCCTAAGTTAACTAAAGAGGTAAATAACACTTCCCTATTCACTTGCCCCACTCTTGCTTGAGGATTCTTTGACTCTTCTAAAATAATATTTCACCATCCGGCTGAAAATCCTGGATACCAATGGGTTAGATCTTAGAAAAGAAGACTGAGAATTAGGACTGTCCAAAATAGCTATGCAAAGAGCTAGCTAATATTAGAGAAAGGAAGAAGTCTCTTAGTTCTTAGAGAAAAACTCTAACAACTGTAGCAAACTAGGAATTTAAGACATAAAAGGCCCTTTTATGCAGACATTGCAAATAAGAGCCTTGCATTATGGTTAAAAAAGCAGAAGTGGTTATGAGAAAATGGAAGCAGTAGTGAAACACACAGCAGCCTAAAAGAAAGTGTATTAACAAAAAAGGAATAGCAGGGCTGCTACCAACAGAGATTCCCCACACACTCAACCTCTGAAATGAAAAGCATGTTGCTGAGATGGATAAGTAGAGACAAGGTGCCAGTGAAAAGCTATGACAAGCAGAGATGCAGCCGGAGGAAAGGCAAGAAGTAGATTTACGAACAGTGAGTTGGCATGTCTCTAGGAGAGGCTAAGCGCATACTCTTGGCCCCTCACCTACATTTTCACCAATACTATTCCTACTGTTTTCTGCCTGACAGAGTAAAAAGCAGTACACAGGCAACATCCATTCACAGAACCATACAGGGTCCCCTCCAGAAGGTCGGTGCATGTGTCCTTATGAAATACAGTAAAAATCTGAAAACTGGCCTGGGTGGGAATACTGAAGTTAACTTCTGGATCTGCTCAGTGACCTGTGACTTTGCACTGCCAAATAAGATATGGCCGTGGAGTCTAGTCTTGTATTCTCAGCAGGCTAGCACAGGTTGTGAGTTCTGCACAGGCTCTGAATTCACTCCTACTGCTCTGCCGCAACTCCTGCAGCCATATGAGAAGTTAACAGATTTCAACTTTCATTGGCTTGAAAGGCTGCTAAAATGTAGGGCTTGGGGGAGGGGATACCAGGGATGGAAGAGAGAAAAGCCTTCCCTGAATGACAAGCAGGACGCTCTATCTGTTAACTTCAGCATTTGCAAACTGACATTTTGCAGGGGTGAGGTCATATGTGCATACAACTCTGTTCTCCTCTGGCAATGCAAATAGCTCTATAATACAGAACCTGGATGGCCGTTTACATGTATGTGTGTCTTTTACCTAGAAAAGGCAAGGTGGACTAGTGGACTGGAAAGAGGGCTGGGAGGCAGAAATACTTCTGCTCCCTGAGGTGTTCGAAAAGTTAACCTGAGTCCATTTCCCTGTGCGTCAAGAGGGAATAACTAACCCTCCCTTAACCACATAAGTTATGTTACAATTGTTTTGCAAACTGGAAGGATTATAAATAATTATTCCCAATGGTACATAAAGAATAATTCATGTGCAATAAAAGGGAAAATTTACAGAGTTAAACTGAAACTCAGCATTTAAATTGCGGTTCATTTTTGAAAACAGGTATTTGCTACTCAGCATTCCTATTCGAAAATAGTCCCAGATAAGAGAAACCACACACAAACACTTCAGTTCCCAACTGCACACCATTTGCCATTGAACACTTACTAAACTGTTGTCAGTTATAGAAGATTAACATATCAAAAAACTCATTCAGTGCAGTGGGAAGATCCATACCTTGAACACCTTCCAGGAGCAGATCGACCCCTCTCTGATAAAAGCTAATAGCAGCTTCATAGTCTTCTTCTTCCTCTTTCTTCAAGGCCAGCTTTATCAGCTGCCCTGCTTTCTCCAAGTAGTCTTGCTTGCCAAGCTTCTGTTTTAAGCTCCCAGGAAACAGACTACGGCTCTCACTCTCCCTCTCGCCTTCCGACTTGTTCCACTCACTATCAGAAGCAGTAGCACCTTGTCCTAAGGACTCTGAAGCAAGGCTGAGACCAAAAGCTTTACTGGGAGAATTCTGGTTGGATGCCATTCCATCATCTAATTCAGCAAGGGAGTCTACATCAACTGTCAAAGAGATGAGGTCACTATCACTGGAGAGACCTGGAAGTATGATCACAAGTGTGTACAAAGAAATTAAAGTAGCTAGTATTAATATTTCTACTAATACACTGAGAAAATAATGTCTTTCTTGTTACCCACCATGTATACTTGAGGTAAGCCTCCATAACTAACTGTCACATCTCTGATATAGGTCAGAAGAGCTACAGATGCTCTGGTTTTCTCCTCTACCATAACCACCATTTGGAACTCTCCATCATTAGACTTGCCATTCCTGTTCCATTCTGAATTTCAAGCCTCCCGTACAGACTCTTTACTTCACATGGCTTTTAGATGCACATCATAAGCCTTCAGGTGTACAACTAGCCTTGTACACCAGCACTCTCTTGGGACCTCAAGATTTTTGAATTCCTATAGAAGCAGCCCAATTTTCTCCAAGTTGTCAGAAGGCCAACTCTCAGCCCAAATTCCTCATTAGGACAATGGAATGCAAGAAGGCTAAGCAACTAGTAGCCAATCTATATCTTCAGGGCCCACTCTCATTTAAGCTTCTGGAAATGACATGGCTAACTCTGCTTGTGTGGATGCATGAAGATACAAAATTAATTCAGACTGCAATTGCTTACTGATAAAAAAAAAAAAGAAAACTTCAGCTTGTTTTGAAGTTAGTAAGACTAGGGAACACACATTAATAAATTACCATTTTGATATTTGTGACTTATTTCACATAAATTTTATATATAGGTTTATACTTTTTCTCTCTGTATATATTCTCATGTATAAAAAGGCATCAAGTTTCACCTCCCAAATATTATTTTTGGTATTTGAATATATGCCAGATATATAAAAAAAACTATTTCTAGATCTCACCTCCACATTCTGATTGACTGGTAAGTGTCACATCATCGAGACCACTTAAATCCTTTTGAACTAAAAAGGACAAAGGAGAAAGGTATCCAATATATGTTTATAATCACAGAATAAAAGTTAATTTAATATAAAGCAAAGGGAAGAACAGACTTATTGATGCATTCTTATCACTGATAAAAGTGTGAACAATGCAACTGCATTCAAATCTGTTTTCCAATGTATTCATTTTGGGTTGCCAAAATGGATACATCATTATAATGGTGGTTTTAGTTCTTTCATTTCCTTGAGGCCTTAAAGGTTTAAAAAAAAAAAAAAGATTAAAACAGTAAAAGTGCCTATTTAGCCAGACTACATGAAGCCTCAGTACCATATTAGTGTATCCAAATTCAACTGTGATGGCATTTAATCCCACAATACAAACTATTCAGCTGTTTCACAATTCTTATGGAAATGTAGGGTTTGAGGGACTTGCAAACATGCATACACTTTAAGAAAACTCACAAGCTTTCGATATGAAAAGCAATACTCCAGAATAACATCCTGTACCAGATATCTGGAATAAGCCATAAACTTGGTACTGCCAGCTAGATCACAAATGGGAGCTTGTTTTATCTTGACACGCACACTCACTGAAGCAATGAATGAACAGGCCACCAGCAAAAGTTCTGAGATAAACCCTGAAGTCTGCAGTCTTGTGCATTACTATTGCACTCAAGACACTCTGCACACTGCCAGGTAATGTTTTGTGACTCAAGTGGTCCTTATAAACGAAAACAAGTTCCTATAGACTTTCTCCAGAGCACTAGAGAAAGAGGGGTTTTGGGGGAAGGATGAGCAGATTTTTTTCCTGCAAAAGTGGTCTCTGGTGAGAAGAGGAGTGAGGGGAAGAGAAGGTAGGAGGTAGACCCACTCCCACTTGCTCTTTCAGGGAAAGGTCTGGGGGAAGGCAGAGAGTGCAGGGCACTACTGTTCTTTTGCCGAAGGTAAGGAGAGAAGCTGGAACACAGCGGCACAGGCACCACCAGCATTCTAAAAGGAGCAGAAAGAGGAACAGAGATTGCTGGGAAGCAGACAGTTTCCTGCCCTAGGGCTCAGTGAAAGAGAAGGAGGGCCAGAACTCTCCAGGAGGAGAAGGGGAGAGTGGTGCAAGGGGACAGCAGACAATACCCTACGGGAGCCTTTATTTATACAGCCCCAGATGGGTTTTAATTGGCAGCTACCTGTGGAGCCTGGAGCTGCTGGCTCCACAATTTCAGCCCTCTCCCAGGCCAGGGTTTAACCCTTGTCAGGCCAGTGTGGGGCAGCCTCCCTGCCACACAGAGGAAGAGCAGTTCAGGGACATGGCCCCTGCTCTGTGCCTGACTGCCATACAGAACTACAGACAGAAGTTACAGCTTTTTATCTCCCTCTGAGGTTCCTCTATTGAGCAGCCTCAAAGTGACTCAGCCAATGGCCGTGCACCTACTACAGGAGCCACCATGCCAAGGAGAGAGATACAAGCAGAGCAGCTGCCACTCCTATAATCTGGCTCTGCAGGGAAGGGCATTCCAGTCTTCATGGATCACTGATTTACATCCCCCCAGTCAAGCCCACTGATGGGGGGAGGAGGGTAGATAAAGAGGACAGTTGCCCCAGGAACAGGGGCTCCCAGCCACCGCCATTGCTACTTGCTGCTCTGAGTGGCTCTCAGGGCCAGGGGGAAGAGGGGTCCTGTGCTGTGGACCTGTCTGAGGGTTGGCTGCCCCAGCCCTGCCCCTTCAACCTATGGCCCTGCCCCCTCACACACACACCTTACCCAGGGGCTTAGCAAGCCTGTCAGCCCCCCTGCACCCAGTCTGTCACACCTAGGGATGTAATAGTGTAGTCGATTCACCGATAAGCAAAAGCGCATATATAGGTTAATGCTATAGACTACACACATTCCCCACCCTTGCCAGTAAGTTTTTAGCAGGCTGGCCAACAGCCCAGATCAGTCCCGGCTTGTCCCAGTCTGGGTCCTACCCCCACTGCGGCTCTGCACTTAAAGTGTATTAGGAGTCAGGTGGGCAGGTAGCCTGGCTCAGTTCTGGCTCAGGCCAGGACTGAGAGCTCAGCCCCCTCCTTCCCAAACAGGAGTTGCTGCCACCCCATGCTGCTGCCTCTGTATCAGAGGCAGGAGCCCGGGGCAACAGGCAACCAGTCCGTGAGGGGGATCTGGTTTTTAAACTGGCTCCCCTCGTGGACCAGCTCCTGCCTCCCTTCCGCCCCCCAACGCTGCTTCCTCTGATACAGAGGCAGCAGTGCGGAGTGGCAGAGGGCTCTTCAGGAGTGGGGCTGGAGCACACTGTCAGCTGGCCCCATCCCCAGGTACTATAGAATAGGGATGTTAAGGACTAGTCGACTATCTGACAATGCATTGACTATTTGATTAGTGAATTACACGATACTTAACATCCTTACTACAGAATAGTCGAGTAACCAATAGGAAGTCATGAGGTTAATCAACTATTCAATTAAGTGATATTTAACATTCTAGTCCAACCAGAGGACAGGATACAGGGAGAAAAATAAGATTAGGAAGGCCTTTTACCCTCAAGCATCAGCTACTATGAAGTAAAAAATAAAGTTACACACAATTATCCAGGTCTGAGAAATCTTCGCACTCTTCATAAGATTATGGACCTGCTAGATGCAAGATTCCAAATTAGATGAAACCTTGGCTTGTTCTGGTGTAGGTACTTCTCTATTCACACGTAGTTTGTTGCTTGGAATGGACTTTCAGATGCTGACTCAACCATATTGAACGATTTCCTCTTTTATATATAGATCCAGAAAATGAGGAAATCTTTACATGTAAACAAATCATACTGACACAAAAAAGTCTCTCTCCAAGATTGTCTGTTTCAGAAAAAAATACAATAGATGTTGATTTTCCTGCTCTCTGAACTTTAGAAATGCAGATGCTTTTTGTTCGGTTGCTGAGAGTCACTAGTTGTGAAAATAGTTTTTGCCTCTTGAAATGAAGCCTCCTTCTTTGCCCCCATGTTTTGAAACACCAAAGTCAAATAAATAAATCTAAGTACTAGCTCCATTCATGGTAGTATCCAAGTGCTTAAAAAATCATAACCAACATTTTTAAAGTCTGTTAAAATCAGCGGCCTGACTTTTCAGAAGGGCTGAGCATCCAAAGCAGTTTATTTGAAATCACTGAAAGCTGCAGCTGCTCAGCCCTCCTGAAAACTCAGACTTCAGGAGCCTAACATCAAGCACCCCTTTCTTAAAAGATTTGGCATCACACAGTTAAAAAGGCCACTGCGAGCCAGTTCACTGATCTTGTGTGGGTCACTGACAATTCCATGCAGAAAACTCAAGTTTTCCAAAGCCCGGCTTGCAGGACTACTAGAGTCAGCATTTATAGCCCCTGGGAACCAGAGAGTCAAGAGTGAGAGACTACTACAGAGCCTTCAAAAGTAAACCCCTTCAGCAGTCCCCTTTCAAAAGAGGGAGTCCTAATATGGTTTAAAAGTCCAAATGTCATCCCAAGGCCCAGGAGGAGAGGGCGGAATAGGACTTGGGAGCACCTACATTTAGCAACATGCCTGGAACAGGAATACAGTTTAGTACTAGTACTGCCATCTAGAGGATTTGAATATAGTTATTTCTCATTTTCTCACTATTTTAAATTCATTGTTCTATCCCAGTAATCTAATTAAATTTAGAAAGAACATCAATCTGAAAGCCACATTTATGCCTGACAATGTATGTCCTGTAGTTTCAACAACTACTGGAAATTATATCAGATGAAATATACAGACTTTTTTTAAGCTTGTTCACTTTGTGGATTCAACAGAACTTAGTGTTTTGCCTACATAATCAGTGTGTTTCTCACTTTCTAAATTTGTAAATTTCACCTCTGTAAATTTCACAGGGAGAAGTATAGTCCAGGGGACAGGGCCCTAGCCTACCACTTGGGAAACATGGGCTCAATTTCCTGCTCTGCCACAGATTTCCTATGTGGCCCTTAGGCAGGTCAGTCTTTTTCTCTCTCTCTCAGTTCCCCACCTGTACCACAGGAATCGTACTAGCACTTCTCTACTCCACTAGCTGGAAAGCTAGTCAGTCTCAAGGTTGTGAGTCACTCAGCTACGATGATGGAAGCCATATAAATACCTAAAATATATAATCAAGTAGCAGAGAGATCCTTATAAACAAGGAACTCACTGTGTGAAGGTTGCACATCAGAATCTGAGTTGTAGAAAAAATAAATCTGATTTTTTAGAAAAAATCAAACAGTGCCCTTTTAAATGGTAACCCCTATTACACTGAAAAGTAAAACAGCTCAAGAGTTTGTTTCCTTTTCTGAATAAGCAAAACAGTCATAATTATATAGTCATCTGTAAATTTAAAAAAACCCAACACCTTATATCAACACACATATAGTAATTGTGAGATCTAAATATTAAGGACAGCCATACAACCTGTAACCTGCTAGCATTGACAGGGTCTTTTTTAATTGCTTACAAAATCCACAGAGGTCAGATAATAATCACAAAAGAAACTCAACCTTCAGAACTGCAGTCAGATAAGCTGTCAATCAAGGAATCAGATAAAGGCTCAACAGGACCAATCAATTCAGACCCATCATGCACCTCACCACCCTGAAAGAAAGGAGGAAAAGAATATGCATTTAACTGCTATGTGCCAGATATATGGTCTCCTTATCATACAACAGCAAAGAAGGTGGACATGGTGAATTTGGTTTCAGAGATCTAGTCAACTCCCAATTCGTTTAATTTTAAATCAACTAGGGTCATTGGACTGGACTAGCCGAATAAGAGGAAAAAAAATACTCACCTGGCATCTGCTATGGAAGCTACTGCTGTCAAAAGCTGGTTCTGCAATTTAACAAACTCTGGTTCAAGATCTTTAGCCAGTGAATTCCAAATTCAGTGGTTTGACTTCTTAAAAATGTAGCAGAAAACGTGTATAGTGGAACCTCAGAGTTACAAAGACCTTGGGAAGGACAGTTGTTTGTAATGCTGAACAAGACATTATGGTTGTCCTTTCAAAATTTTAGAGCTGAACCTTGACTCAATACAGTTTTTAAACTTTCTCTTTATTTTTTTAGTGGTTTACGTTTGACACTGTACTATATTTGCTTTTTTTTTTGGAGGGGGGGAGGAAGACAGGCATTTTTGCTGTCTGATGACAAACTTCTGCTTCAATATAGGATGTGTGGTTAACCTGTCTGTTCATCACACTGCACTGGTTTACTATTATTTTTGTATTTAATTTATATATTAGTTTAATATAATAAATTTATGCCTTAGCACAGGTTTATTTTAAAAAACAAATCACCAAATTTAAAATTTTTAAAATCCAATTTACAATAAAAAGTCCAATTTTTAAATATATGTATCAGACTGTAATCCACTCTGGATATGGTTGAACCAGTATAGCTTCTCACATAGACAAGCCCATAAAGAATGATCTAAGCTACATTTTCAAAATGCTAGAAACCAAGTCTGGCATGTGGTTAGCAATTTAAAATGAAACAAACTCTGACCGTAGAGGTTTAAAGCACAGATAGTGTGGTCAGGTGTCCAGTTTTCAACTAGAAAGTCTGGTCAAAAACAGGGATCTGATGGTGTCCAGTCAGATCTACTGACTAGACACCCAAAATCTGGTTACTGCAGGCAGGGGAGGCAAGAAGGCACCGAGTCATCACCTACACCAACCTACAGTCAGCCAGGGCCACCACCTATCTGCATCAGGCAGCACCAGCTCCCAGCCTCAGCTCTGCAGGCAAGCCCTTCCAGAGCCACATGGGGGAGGAAAAAGCAGCAAGTGATGGAGGGAGGGGGAAAAGGGACAGGGCAGGGAAAGAGCCTGGGGGGGAATGGTGTGAAAGGGGAGGTTCCAGGACCCCTACTGCAGTGTCCAGTTTTTAAATATTACAAAGTTAGCAGCTCTCGGTACAGATGCTTTTTCTAATTTAAAGATGGACACTCAAGTACTTTAGCTCATAAATATATTTAAGCAAGGGAGAAGATTTCATTGCGGGTTTTTTTATAAACAGCACAAAACCTAAATCAAAATAGATTTTCAAAAAAGTACCCAAGCAGAAATGCAGTCATCAATACAGGAAAATGAAACAGTCCAGCCTATTAGCAGTGTCAGTGCCAAAGCTGGATGTGAATTAAAATAAATATTTTAAAATTCACTTGTTCATAATGTGTTAAAAGTAAAAATACACACCTCTATTAAATATTATTTTTATCTTTATATCACTATAAACACATAGGCCCTGAATTTCAGAAATCTATGCAATCACATTGATTTCAACTGTACTATGTATGTAAAAGTATACCATGTATGTGTGTTTGCAGGATTGGGGACTAATAATGAAACATGTAGGAAGCTGTTAAATTTGTCCTCTACAAATCAAACACTTGTCAATGTTGCTCTGCATATGGCACTTTCAATATGGAAAGATATGCTGATATTTTAATACAAAAAAATTCCAACCAAGTGAGTTACTGTCCTAAACCACATCCTGAAGTTTGATTACCATAAACAGTTATGCACTAGAAAAGCTGTAATAGTCTGCAAACTCCTTCCTATATACAATATTCATTTTGTTACAAAACTATATTACAATCCCTAATGACAGTTTATACTGAAAAAGTTTAACTAATTTTCCCTTGGTTCAAAATATATTAACAGTTGCTTAAAACTGTAGAAATAATTATAGAATCATAGACTACTAGAACTGGAAGAGACCTTGAGAGGTCATCAAGTCCAATCCCCTACTCTCACAGCAGGACCAAGCACCATCTGGATCATCCCTGATAGATGTCTGTCTAACCTGCTCTTTAAAATTTCCAGTGATGGAAATTCCACAACCTCCCGAGGCAATTTATTCTAGTGCTTATGATTCTTTAATATCATCCTTCAGAGCATCTTGGCTCAAAACAGCATTAGTATTGCTCTCCAGATTTCCAGTATGTTTAATAAGTTAAAGAAAAAAATCAAAACCCTTTCCCTAAGCACTCTGCAGAATATTTGATACTTAATGAGCAAGGACCCTGTACCTATTCCTCAAGGACTCCACTTCCAATTCCCAACCAAGTCAATGGAAAGACCCTCATTCACCTCAAAGAGGGCATCTGATTGGGCCTAAAGTCACTTCACAATTTATGAAGTAAAGAAGCAGCAGCATTAAAGCTTTATTTGTATCAATATTCAGACAAGGCACATCTGAATTGTCACAGATAGATTAACAAACCTTAAAAAAGTCTTCAAACTGCTTGCTCTTATATAAAGCAGGGATATTGGCAGAAAACTGCAGCAGATCCTCAGCGCACTGTCTTCTTTCTTTAACCACAGATTCATCAAACCGCCCTAGGATAAAAACACGAATTGACATTTTGTAAGGACTAAATGAATATTTACTTTACAAGAAATCCTCAGAAGAGAATGCCCTGCATCTGTGAGAGTCATTCAAATGCTTCAGGAATCTGTGGCAGTCTTCACACTTAGGAATCTCAACTGTCCCTAGAGTCTTGTCTTCTGCAATCCACTTAAATGATGAAAGCTGGCAGCCATGACAGGAATCCTTGGCTCTCTCATTCTAAGAATATGTGAGGCAACACTCTTGATTAGCCAAGAGACACTAACGTGTGTCCACTAATATCTAAAAGTAACTGATGCATTCTCTTATTTGACAACAGTCTTGTAATTATGTCAGTCTTAATTATGGCCCCAATCCTGGAAGGAGGTCAGCACTCTCCACTCACTTTCCCAAAACAGCGTACAGCAGGAGGGGCAGAGGAAGTAGGGATGTGAATGGATAACCACTTGCCCTTCACATCCCCTTCCCGTGACCTCCTTAATGGGTTAACCATTATCGGTGAGCAGCCCCCACCCATACGCTACCATGGGAGGAGGGCTGCTCCAGCCCTGCAAGGCTGCTGGCTCCCAGCCTATGCCAGCTGTGAGTCGGCAGCCTTGTGCGGGGCCAGAAGTGGCAGTTGGGGGTGGGGGCAGGTGTTGCCGCATCTGGCCCTGAGCAAGGCTGTCGACTCCTAGTCCATGTGAGCCAACAGCCCAGCATGGGGTCAGAAGTAGCCAAGCTGAAGCAGACCCTGCCCATGTTGTGGGGGCCACTTCAACCTGTCCACCCCCCTTTAGTCAGTTAACCGGTTAAACTTAATGTTTAACTAGTTACCTAACACAATGGGATTTTACATCCCTAAGAGGAAGTGCTACTAAAATGCAGAAGATCAAGAGATAACATTATGGAGATGTATTGCCTCAGAGATCATTTATTGTGGCTATAAGCAGTGTCAGGGACATCCACCTAATTACAGCCAGGCTCCTATTCCTTCCCTCGTGGATACAAGAGATTTGCAGAGCTGGGAGGCAACACAGCCTTCAAAATTCACATTCCTTCCCTTACTACTTCCCCATGCTGTGCCCCAAACCTCTCACACCAAGAGAGATTTTTAAGGAAGAATCCCAGTTTCACCTTTTAGAGTTCCGCCACTATTACCTCTTCCCGGTGGTTGAGAGGGAAGGGAATGAATAATCTGGACTATTGCAAACCTTGTACATTCGGGACATGCAAAAATAATCCAAACAGAAAGTGTCAAAAGTATGATTTTTTCAGCAATCCTTCAAGAACCGTTTCCACACAGGCCAGAGGTGGGCAATAAAAAGGCAGCAGCCCACCAGGGTTAGTCCCTGGCAGGCCACCACCTCTATGTTTATCTGTGCATTTGCAGATATCGGACGACTGCAGCTCTCATTTACCATGAACCCCAGTTCGCAGCCAATGCAAGCAGTAGGAAGTAGCACAGACCAGGACACCGCTTCCTGCCACTCGCATTGACCGCAAGCGATGGTTCATGGTCAACGAGAGCTGCAATCATCCGATACCTGAAAAAGCACAAGTAAACATAGTGGCAGAGGCCAGCCAGAGACTAACCCTATAGACCAGTAGGCTGGAATTTTCCCAACCGTGGTCTAGGCTCACAAATAAGTGTTTGGGATGGGGAGTGTATTGTTTTGCTAAACTAACAAGGCATGAACAGGGAAAGGGGGGGGATCTCTCACCTCAGTAAACTGCAGTGACTGAAACAGCACAATTTTTTAAGTCTAAACTCTTAAATACAACTCAAACACCAACTTAAATAACAGAAACATTCTGAAAAGGTGTCAAAGAGCCACATAGATTGGAACCTATATAAACACAAAATGCATACTGAATATTTGAACTGTTCCATGAAGTGATTGCAAAACTTTTCAGCTCATTAACTCATGCTGTCTCAGTTGGGCCACTAGCAATTACAATACATGGAGGTAAGAGGTGGAAATAATAGATCACAGTGGCTTGGCTGTGCACTATATGCAAGTGCATGCACTTATGTAAAGCCATGTCACTGACTGCAGTTAAAAAAAAAAAAAACCTGATCACATTGATGGCCCACATTTCCTACACTCTGACCCCTGATACTCTCAAGTGGGCAATCTTATGCTGCTTCTGTATTTGGATGGCTCAGCCTCTCAGTTCTCAACCATTAAAGGCTAGATTCGCAAAGCGATTTAGATGACTAACTTCTCAATCTAACCTATTAAGAACACAAGAACATAAGAATGGCCATACTGGTATGGGTCAGACTAAAGGTCCATCTAGCCCAGTATCCTGTCTACTGACAGTAGCCAGTGCCAGGTGCCCCAGAGGGGGTGGACCGAAGACAATGATCAAGCAATTTGTCTCCTGCCATCCATCTCCAGCCTTTGACAAACAGAGGCCAGGGGCACCATTCCTTACTCCCTGGCTAATAGCCTTTTATGGACCTAACCTCCATGAATTTATCTAGCTCTTTTTTAAACTCTGTTATAGTCCTAGCCTTCACAGCCTCGTCTGGCAAGGAGTTCCACAGGTTGACTGTGAGCTGTGTGAAGAAGAACTTTCTTTTATTAGTTTTAAACCTGCTAGCCATTAATTTCATTTGGTGTCCTCTAGTTCTTATATTATGGGAACAAGTAAATAACTTTTCTTTATTCACCCTCTCCACACCACTCATGATTTTATCAGTCTCCTCTTTTCTAAACTGAAAAGTCCCAGTCTCTTTAGCCTCTCCTCATATGGCACCTGTTCCAAACCCCTAATCATTTTAGTTGTTCTTTTCTGAACCTTTTCTAATCCAAAATATCTTTTTTGAGGTGAGAAGACCACATCTGTATGCAATATTCAAGATGTGGGCGTACTATAGTTTTATATAGGGGCAGTATTCTGGCACTTTTGAAAATCCACCTAGCTGCTTATCTAATACTGACTTTTGGTTATCTTTGAAAATCTGTCCTCTAGTGTTTTCAAACAGATTTCTTGCCTGAAGCCTTTTTATCCTAAAATCATCACTGGTACCTTCAATTCTCTGTACCTCTTAGACAAACTAGAATGGTAAATTCTCAGGGATACTACCATGTCTTCTATTTTTTCCTCCAGTACTGTGCACATCCACAATGCTACCTAAATAAGAGTAATACCCTTGATGTGCAAATATGTGAACTGCTGTGCATAAAGATTACCATGGGTCAAAACTAGTACCTCAAATCATGCTTCATGGTTGCGCAAGAATCAAAATGAATCTCTACAGCCAAACTGACAATGGTAATTTCCTAGAAACAAATACTAGAATACCTTAACAATAACAGATACATGACAATTAAAAGTTTTAACAGCTGGCTCTGTTAACAGCATTTTAAAGTCCCATGATCCATGCCAATGTGTTTTTTCCTGTGCGGAGGGTGGGAAAAGTTCAGGTGAAGTACAGGAAAGCAATATGAAATTTTCCCCAATGGGTTTCATCCTGTGATGTAACCAGCACTATTGGACCAGAATTACACACACTCATACACTACAGCTTTTCATTTGCAAAATTGTAGGACTAAAGCATGAAACAAAAACATTTCAGTTCTGCAGATTCCTCAATTATTTATTCCTCTAAAGGTGGAAAAATATCATAGTTTTTCCATTTCCACTCTATTCTTGATGCCCCAGAGTGTTCTCTTCAACTAAGTGCTACAACCTGGAACACCGTGCAAGTTTAATATTTTCTGAACAGCAAATAAGAGCAGCTGTAACAGCTGATAAAGCTCATTGGTAAACTGCATCTTCTATTTTTGTACCAAAAAAAGTTTTTAAAAATACATACATATTTTAAAGAGTCAGCAGCTAATGGCAATGCTAACAAATATGCTATCACAAAGGGGACAAAAAAATCACCTGATGGAAGGAAGAATACAGCACAGCACTAACTGTTAATTCCTCAACTGGAATAAAAGGCAAATTCACCCATTTTTATTCCTTTTTTGTTTCCAAACACATAAATTATCATTTTATACATTACCTCTCTTTTCCTGTGCTTTTCTCTTGCTCTTATTTCAAATGCGATTTTTTAAGAAAGGTTCTTTGTACAAGAAGCAAAAAATAACTACACTGAATACTTTTGTAGATTCCTTCCCCTTACCCTCTGAACTGTGGTCACTTTTGTCTGTATAAAACAATAGACTAAGGGTGTCTTTCAGAAGAGAGATTCACCCACAATTCTACTCCACTTCACAGGGCTTAAGCAAGTCTGCAAAGTCTCAGACTTAAGATTTCTGCCCTTTTTAATTACTTTTAAAATCTCTTTCCCAGGAACTCTCAGTTTCTTTTTTGGGCATCTTAGCCTATAATGCTTTTCATATTTATCTTCTCTCCACTCCTAGAGCATATCTTTGTTTTCAGTTTAAATCTAGGACAAAAAATATCAGCTTTGAAAGTTACTTTGCCCATGATCATGCTACTCTGTAAATTAGTTATGTATATCAGCTCAAAATTCTATTGACAATGTATTCTCCACTTAACATTGCAGCATGCAAGTGCTGACATGGCACCGATATTGGCTCCAGATCCGATTTCACAGATAAGCTAAATAAAAATAAAGTTGAAAGCAATTCAGCTTCCGCTTTGGAAGAGAGCCAAAGCCTCTGTAATACTTTAGAGGGCTCTATGCAAGAACCCATAAAATCCACATCACAACTCAATTTTTTTGTAATCACTTACATGTTTCATATCCACTATTAGTTATCAGAGGTAAACACCATTTTGTGTAAATGCAACAGGATCAGGTAACACACAGTGACCCCTACAATTAAGGTTACTTTACATTCTTCATTATCAGACCCCGATTTCAGTTGCTTTTAAAAAAAAATTTTTGAAAGTTTAACTATTCAGGCTGAACTTTTCCAGAATGGGCATCTGCCTCAAAATGTGTTGTATTTGGAAAGTTTCAGCTGAACCATTCTCTGAATAAGTCTGGTGCGCTATGGGACAAAATTGTAGTATATGATCATGGAATGTAAAGCTATTATAATGTACACACAGAAGGGGGTCAAATTAAAATTGAACCATCTTAATTCTAGCATTTCCAAACTTTCAAGTGCTTGATTTTGCAACCTTTTAAAGTAAGTTTCTATGTGCAATGGTAAGTAGAGGATACAAAAAAATGCACAATGTATCTTGACAAAACAAAGAAAAACTAATGAATGTGGTAATTCTGCCAAGAAATAAAGACCAATTCTGCAGTCATAGTGAGTGAAGCTCTTTTATTAAAGTTTACAGGATTTTTGAGCATAGAGTGGGGTCTGATTTGTGCATGATCACTGTCAAGAGACTACCAAAAATGTCCTAAAACTATTATAATAGTCAAGTCCTTAAAGTATCCATTAGCTTTGAGGTATCACTTCAGGATACTAACTCAATTAATTCAAAACATTAATGAGAATTAGATGTTTATTTTCAGTCTAACTACTTAAATTTTAAAAAATCCAGACTGTTCTTAACTGAGAAGTTAGGTATTTATAAAAGTTTCATGTGTTTGCTTTTTCAGCAAAACAATGAGAAGTCCTATGGCACCTTAAAGACTAACACATTTATTTAGGCATAAGCTTTTGTGGGCTAATGCCCACTTCGTCAGATTCATGAAGTGGAAACTTCAGTTTGGCAAGGTATTTATAGGGTACTATACACACAGGCATGATTAAGAGATGTTAGCATTGCCACTGAATTATAATTATTTTTAAAAAAATCCTTACATTTAGAATTTTCGGTTGGGAACATTGAGCGTTAAGCTTTGCCAGTTTGAAATTTGGCAAAAAACGATATAATCGCTTTTAATCTTAAAAACAAAATTAAAATGGCTAAAATGTAATTATTTTGAAAATTATAGACACACATACATACAAGTGTTTCCTAGGTACTCCATATAGGGATAAGCAAAGTGCCTAGTACTGGCAATATCCTGCCCTAGTATTGACAACACCCTCAAGCATTCCTAGATTCCACAAGCATAATATCTCAGAAAGAGAATGAATGAAATAAGAGAACATAGCCCCATTTTATCCCACTGAGCACAAAGATATCTGAATGTGCAACCCAGAAATGTCTCTAACCGATTTTAGAGGGAGGTTCCTACTGCAGTTAGGCTCAGTTTCAACTACATAATAAATATCTATGGAAAGTAGAGGTTTATTCTTAATTGAGTGTTCTGGGGTACAGCTATGGAGCCTATTTTCCCTTTGATGTTTTAAAGGTAATAGGAGTCATATGCACTTACTGAAGTGTGCTTAGTACTCTATAAAAAACCTACAGTAAGCTTAAGGCTGTGTAAAAAAAAACCCTACAAGCAATTCTATATTGAGGAAATCAAACCCATCTCTCCTTAAAACACAGCACATTAATCTACTATAAAACCTGAACATTATATTTCTTTGGGACAAAAACAGTTTGGAACTTTTCTGGATTTATTATAATTATGCAGTTAATTCCAAGAAAACTTCCAATTCCTGGGGTTGTTTCAATTTTTCAGAAGTTCATTTACTGTCACTTTTAAAGCTTAATCACCTATGTCAAAAGATAATTCTCAAATATTTCTTACAAAAATATTTCAGGAAAACACATAAGAAACAGGTTCTATTTAATAGCTCACATTTTCTGGAGCTCTTCCTTTTCTCGTTTTTATTACTAAAGGACAATAATACAGAAATAAAATCTAGGTTCCTTAGAGCTAGTTAGTTCTTGCTACTTATTCCTCACTCTAACTTATAATCTTCTGATGCAATATTTGATTGCTCTGATGCAATAATCAATTTATCTAAATATAATTAATAGCAAAAATATACAGTAATTAAATAAAAGTGGAAGTTAACATCAAATGTAAATTAATTTCCTAAGAGACAAAAATCTTTTCCTTCACTAAATGTTTACTAATTTAATATTAAAAAATCTTGAAAAATTACAACCACCTTTTCTGGAGTAAGAACAAATGTGAAATTATTTTTTAGCTGACAATATAGAATTGTTCACCATACAACTAATACTAGTTATATACAGGAAAACTCCAATAGTCCGGCATCCAGTTGTCCGGCACTCCTGATAGTCCAGCATCAACTGGAACCCGGAACTGCTCAGGTCAGCTACTCTCCGCATGCGTGCTCACGGCCCATACCATTCTGCTCACGGTCTCCAGTGCACACAGCGTCTAGCCTGCACGTGCTAGCTTCGGGCATCTGCTTCGGGACCCGGACATAAGTTTGGGGGAGAAGGGAGATTGGGTGACAGCAGGGAGGGGAGGTGTTTGGCTCTGGGGGAGGGAAGGGGAGGGGAAGGGAGAGAGATTGGGTTGCGCACGGCATCCCGGCCAGCTCATTGAAAAGCCGGCCGCTCAGCGCACGTGCCCCAGCACCTGGAGAGAGACGCGCGGCTGTACCAGCGGGTCTGGGACCCAAGCATAAGGTGGGGAGGGGGACTGGGCTGGGAGTATGCCGCCTTATAGTACCTCCTGGTACTCCGGCATATCCAATAAATCTGGCACCACCTAGGTCCCAAAGGTGCTGGATTGTCAGAAGTCTACTGTACTGCAAACTGCTCAGAACAGGGAACTCAAGATTTTATGCCTGTGAAGTGTAACATGCATCCATAAACATCCAAAAGACATCATTGTTTATCTGAAGCAAACAAGAGGATACAGTCTAAGTTAGTCAGATATCTTCAGAACAAAACACAACATTTTAAACCATGGAACTGTGATCCACCCCATATATTATTAAGATCCTCATAAGACAAAAGGAGTTGACTATTAAAACCAACTTAAGTTTTATCAATTGCACATACAAAGGAGTGGCTGACCACTTGAGAATGAGATATATTTATGACTCATTAGCTACTATCAAACAATTCAATTTCAACAATTCAAAAAGAAGATATGCTTACCAAATACTATTGCTTTGGCAAAAGGTGGAAACAATTCTGTATGCTTATATATGTTTTTATGAATTTGCCAGAGATCTTTGTGCAGTTTCTTAAAGTCACTGTATCTTTTCCAAACGACTATCTGAAGCAGAAAAAGGAAAAAAGCATGAAAGAGTTTAACAACACTTTGTAGTAACTGTTGCTAAGTGTGTCTGAAAGAAGGAGCATTTTATCATTATTGCACGAGGTCATCCAAAAATCTTTAAGAAAATCAAGAGGCTAATCAATACTGTTAGTGGTTTCCTTTAATAGCTAGCTTAGCAAGTTTCTCTATAGGAGAAAAAAAATCAAGCAATAAGACCTGTATAGTCTCAATTGTAAATTGTTCCACTATACTCCTGAGTGCTCGCTACATAAGTTCTCTCTCAGGCCAAGTCTACACTGGCACTTTACAGCGCTTTAACTTTCTGGCTTGGGGAGTGAAAACACATACGCACACATGGAGTGCAGCAAGTTACAGTGCTCTAAAGCGCCAGTGTGGGGCCACACTTGCAGTTCAAGCTCTGTGCTTTAAACTGTTAAATGTAGACAAAGCCTTAATAAAGACATATTACTCCTGTGTTAGAAGCTGGTTTTATAAAATGGACAGTTCCTTGATCTGACAGACATCATGGCACATCAACCAAAACAGTTTCCTACAATACTGATACAATGGGCTATATGGCCTAGGATGTGAACGACTAGTCAACACACTAGTTGACTAGTCGTTTTGCCCCCCCCCCCCCATACACACACACTTGGTGCCTCTATCAGAAAGAGGCAGCAAGGGGAGGGAAGGGAGGGGGTGCTTCAAAGTGGCAGTGCCACATGGAGCCTGGGGACAGACCAGGGAGTCTGGGAGTCCCCAGCTGGCTCAGGCTGCATGCAGCGTTTCAAAGCGGCAGTGCCGCATGGAGCCCAGGGTCTGCTGCTCTGAAACACCGCATGCAGCCTGGGGTCAGCTGGGGACTCCTGACACCAGGCTCCCCACAGCGTTTCAAAGCGGCAGCGCCACATGGAGCTCAGGGTCAGATGGGGACTCAGAGTTACCCTGGGGCTGTTGCTACACTTCAAAGGTGGAAGCACCCTTATTGACTAATCAAATAGTCAATGCAAGTTGCACTGACTATTCGATTAGCCAATTAATCAAAATGTAACATCCCTAACATGGCCTATTTTAATTGCATCTGCAATCTAAGAGTCAGTGATTATCCGGGCATACATAACATACTTTTTGGCAGTATTCAGGATATACTGCCCCTGTATCTAGCTTCAAATGCATTTTTCTAAGGAAATAAAAAGATTACCTCTGACAATAAGTGTCTTAGCTCAGAATCTTTCCTTCTCTTATGTCTAATAAAAACAGCTTCATATCTACTATATATTTGAGAGAGTTTGTCTGACCGTCTGTGTCACAAACATCTCCTAAACAGTAAGAGCTAGATCACCAAATTTGGTATGCAGCTTCCTCTTATCATAACATAAAGCAGTGTTTCTCAAAAAGTGGACCGCAGGCCCGTTTAGGAAAAGCTGCTAGCAGGCCTACGCTGCATTGTTTATCTAAAGGGTCTGTAGCCTCACAGCTCCCATTGGCTCCGGTTCGACGTTTCCAGCCAAGTGGAGCCCACTTTGAGAAAAACTGACTTAAAGTATGGGTTTGATTGTTCCAGGAAAACTGAATGTGCTTAGAATGGGATTGCTTTTCATAAAACAAACAGAAAAAAAAACCGTCAGAATCACCAGACAGGTGAAAAAGGTTGCCTGGGGGCTGCCCCAAGCCCACCACCCCAACAGACACCCTTTAGGAAAGATGAGGGGGGCTGAAGTTCACCCCACCCTGATTCGTACAGAGACATTGCTAGCTGTTCCTCTTCGTCAGGGAGCGAGGAGAAGTGCCCAGTTTTCTGCATTCCTTACTCTGGCTGGGATGAACAGGGAGCAGATTAACTTGGACCTGCCACAACCGGGGGACATGGCTCCTCCCCCAGCTGTGCCCAATAGAGCTGCAGCAGCCATGGGACAGGTGCTTCTCACCCTGGCCACAAACTGCTGCAGTGAGAAAGGGCTGGTACAGTCCTCTCTCCTCAGGGCAGCCTACAGACTGAACCCCTCATTCCTAAGCACACTCCAGAGCAATGATTTAAATCAGGGGTGCAGAACCTCAGGCCCGGGGGCTGGGTGTGGACCTCAGCTTGCCTGGATTTGGCCCCCAAAGCTCAGGGCCCTCCCCCGTGCTGGCACATCAACCTGCACACTGCCCCACTACAGGGCTGGAGCACACAAAATTTACCAGGCTGGGCCTCCCTAGGCTCTGGTGTGGGAGGAGAATGTGGGGAGTGTCTTTCTCCTCAGTTGGGGGCCAAGTCAAGTGAGGGTTTTTTGGGGTTTTTTCTTTTTACTTGTGTGCAGCCCCAAAAAGGTTCCCCATCCTGATTTAAATGGATTTACATTTTCATTTTATTTTCCAAAAAACAAAAACTGAGTTAATGATCTGAGCAACACCAGCTAAATCTTCTAGTATAATTATATATGATTACCACAAGCAATCTTTACATATGCACACATCCTGCTCCAATGGCCCATTTTGACCAACACAACCACAACATTAGGATGAATTGAGGAAAAAATCCTAAAGGAGAAGATGAACAGGGGAAGAATTATGCTGCTTTCTGTCATTCAGTGACTCAATGCTGCATGGGCAGCCAAAGGAGGAGAGAAGGAAGAAGAAAAAGAAGGCTGGGGAGCTATTCCACCTCCACCAGATGCAACAATATGTTGAGCATCAGCAGCTGAAAAAAACAGTAAGGCAAGAGAGACAAAAAAATTAGAAACACAGAATATTCATGGGTCAGGGAATCAGAGACAGAACAATTTAATCCATAGTATTTGTGTGTAAATATCTGATTATTTAAATTCATGCTTACATTTATAGACAGTTTTCCATGAACATCCCTTAACCAAAGAAAGACTTAACACCATCTTCTGTGTAATCTGAGCAAAAACTGAGTAAGAAGTCACTGATACATTGTAACATTTGAGGATAAGGATTTCTACATACTATAAGTCAACAAAATGAAGCTCCACTTCATAGTTCTAGCCAAATAATTGCTGAAAGACACCAAAGCCAGCTATTAATACAGTTTCCACTGTTCCTTCCCAATTATTCGTGTTTCACCCTACAAGAGGTTGAACTATCAGCAGGAAAAGAATAGGGCCAGGCAAAGAAATCAGCAATTAAATCTGAATCTCACACAGCTACACTTTGGTTATGAAAAGAGAGATGAAGACATTTTACCTTCCAGCTCTGAGTTCATTCAGACCCTTTGCCCTGTCTTAATCCATATTAAATGTTAAGGTGTAACAACAGTGACAAACACATAAAGTATATTCAACAGCAGATCCAATGTTTTAATCAGTCAGATTCATCTCTCAAGTTTTATGTAGCAAAACAGATTCTAAGTTAAATAGTCCTTTAACTAATTTTAAACAGTTTACTCCCCAGGTAAAAATCTGAAAGTATCAAAATTAGGGACCAATTCTGTATATACAAAACAAACCAGAAGTGTACCAAGAAATCAAGAATTAGATCTAGTCAAAAGGTTGTTGTGGTTACAACCCAATTTGGTAGGGAAAAAAAGTCTCATTTTGCTGTGGCCAGAGGGTATTCTAAAACACACTAGTAATGAGAATATGCATAAATCTCAACCCACATTAAAAATAGACAGTAAGGGGAACTCACTACAAAATGGTTAAAGCTTTCAGTTGTATAGATGGGACCTACCCATTTCTTCACCAGTCGCCATAATATTGGACTGTCCTAGGCTTTAATTTAGAACAGTGTTTCTCAAAGTGGTCCGCGAAACCACTTTGAGAAACCTGCTAGCTGGCCATACCGGTGTTATTACCTATTGGCACCATGGCCATGGTCCCATTGGCTCCAGTTCGCTGTTTGCAGCCAAGGAGAGCCGTGAGAAGTAGCAGCCCAGCCTACACCACTTCCAGCAGCTCCCCTTGGCTGCAAACAGCAAATCAGAGCCAATGGGAGCCTCTGTGGCTGCAGTGCCGGTAGGTAATAACATCAGTGTGGCCAGCTAGCAGGTTTCTCAAAATGGTTTTGCAGACCACTTTGAAAAACACTGATCTAGAAACATCCCAGCTACTCTACAAATTTTAAACATGTTATAACTACCTCTCCTGATACAGTTATGGCTCAAACTCTACTATACTTAGGCCTAGACTATACTACAAACATAGGCTGAGGTAAGCCAATTTGCATCAATCTAGTTGTGCGTGTCTACACTCGTTACTCCCACCAATATAAGTGCTCCTTTATAGTGCAGTATCTCTCTTGACACTAAAGATTTACCTCTTGATGAAAATCCTACGGTGATGGACAAATGTCGTCGGATGCAGGTGGAGAATACCACTGGAAGCATTTAGTCACAAACCTGCACATAGGCAGCCCAGGCGTGATGGTTGTCTGTCTGCTGAATTGGAACAACAGCAGCTCCCGTATCCTGCCTGGGTGTCAAAGCAGCCCTATTTAGGGACCGCGCTGCTTTCTTCAAAAGAAGAGGGGGAGAGAAAATAATCCCTAAACACAGCTTGTTCCAACTGTGCCCTGTCGGCTAACCACAACCACCTGGATATCCAATTTTTGTGGTCACAAGGGAAAAACGACTAAACAGAAACTACGCTTTACATCCTGGAACGTACGCACACTTCTTGATTGTGATGATTGCCGTGAATGCAGGACAGCAATCATTGGTAGAGAACTTGCATGTTATAAAATTGATGTTGCAGCTTTAAGCAAAACATGTATTTCTGGTACCAGCCAGTTCACAGAGGTTGGAGCAGGCTACTCATTCTACTGTGTGGGCTACCCTGAGGGTTATTCAAAGCAAGCAGAAGTTGGCTTTGCCATCAGGACACCGCTAGTCCCCCAGCTTGAATCCTATCCACATGCCATCAGTCCTCGCCTTATGACCTCAAAGCTTAGACTGAGACAGGGACAATGCCTTGTACTTGTTAGTGCATATGCGTCCACTTTGACTGCTGCAGATGATGAAAAGGAGGCTTTCAACGCTACCCTGAATTCAGTGATCTCTTCAGTACCTTTTAAATCAAAGCTATATATGCTCGGTGATTTTAATGCTAGAGTTGGTCAGGACTATATCACATGGCCAAAGGCGCTTGGACATCATGGTATTGGAAGTGAGAACTCAAATGGCACTCTTCTTCAAACCTGTGCACAGCATGAGCTTGCTATTGCAAGCACATTCTTCCAACAGGCAAACAAATACAAAGCAACTTGGATGCACCCTCGGTCTAAGCATTGGCATATGACTGACTATTTCATCACAAAACAAAGATCTTTATGATGTCATGTTGACTCATGCAATGCATGGCACTGGCTCCTGGTCCGACCACTACATGGTACGCAGTGTTGTCTCCTTGAACCTTTGTCAACCAAAATGTCACCATTCTGCTGTATGCAGGTAAACTTGAAATACCTGAGACACAAGTGCTGTTTCAACACAGTCTTGATGCTTTCTTAGGCATCCGCAATGAAGGTCCAGAATGGTCACCCACTATTGAGGATGACTGGATTGACATCAAAGAAACGACCTACAGAACTGCTGTTGAGATCCTCGGTTTCCAAAAACGCAGGCATAAGAACTGGTTTGATGACAAGGACAGAGATGCCCAAGCTCTTCTTGATAAGATGCATGTTACACATCTGGCTTGGATCAACGATAATGAGAATGCCTTCAGGAAATCGGTATATATTCAAGCTAAACAGGAGGCACAAGTCAAATTACAGCAAATGAAAGAGGACTGGTGGAAATATCAAGCAGTTAAACTTCAAGATGAGGCTGATAGATATGACTTTAAAGCATTTTATGACGGGCTGAGGGCAGTCTATGGGCCACGCATTGCTGGCTGTACACCAGTGTGCTCTGCTGATGGCCTTACTTTGATCTCAGATAGTGCTAAAATCCTTGACTGCTGGGCTGAACATTTCCACAAAGTATTGAACCAGACCTCAACTTTTGACAGCAGTGTTCTTGAAGAGATTCCTCAGTGGGCTAATGATTTACAGCTGGATATACGGCCAACTCTTGATGAGGTACAAAAAGCTGTTAAAACAGATGAAATCTGGAAAGGCACCTGGCAGTGGTGCAGTTCCATCAGAAATTTATAAAATTGCTGGGGGCCAGCTGATGTACCGTCTCACCCATTTATTTAGCACCATTTGGGAGAAGGAGCTAGTCCCCCAGGACTTCAAAGATGCCCTAATTGTACATATAGATAAGAGGAAAGGTGACCGTGCATGTTTTGATGACCATAGGGGCATCTCTCTGCTCTCTATAGCTCGTAAGATCCTGGCCCGCATCCTTTACAATCGGTTCTCGCTATATGTGTTCAAAAATGGCATAATTCCTGAAAACCAGTGTGGATTTTGTGCCGGTCGAGGCACTGCTGCTATGATATTTACAGCCAGATAGATACAAGAGAAATGTAGAGAGCAAAATCAGGACTTCTGTGTGATTTTCATTGACTTGACCAAGGCGTTGGACACAGTCAACAGAAATGGGCTCTGGAAAATGCTTGGGTAAATTGGCTGTCCTGAAAAATTCAACATTGTTCAACATCCCTCCATGATGGCATGCTTAGTCGCATCCTTAACAATGGAGAGAAATCAGCACCTTTTGAAATATCAAACGATACAAAGCAAGGATGTGTCCTTGATCCTCTCCTGGTCAACATCTACTTTTCAATGATGCTGTTAGTTGCTCTTAAGGACTGCACGTTGGGCATACCTAGTCAGTTCCAAACCGATGGCAGCATCCACCAAAGTGGTTACTACAACTATTCGTGACCTTCTGTGTGCTGATGACTGTGCACTGTTGGCTTATTCAGAGAAGGATGCATAGGAGCCTTTTGATTGGTTTGTTACTTCTGCTCACCGCTTTGGACTCACAGTGAACCTCAAGAAGACAGAAGTTATGCCTCAACCTGTCTGGAAAGAGCCCAGCACTCCAGTGATCACTGCTGCTGGTACAGTCCTTAAGACTGTTGACAAGTTCTGCTACCTGGGAAGCGTACTGTCCTCTAGAATAGACGTGACGTATCTGCTCGATTGGCCAAAACCAGTGCAGCCTTTGGAAAATTTACCAAACGCCTATGGAATGACCATGGTATCAAACTCCATACCAAGATAGTGGTTTATCAGGCAATTTTCCTGAATACCCTGCTGTATGGCTCGGAGTCATGGACAATGTATCATCGCCATGTTTTGAAGCTTGATCAGTTCTATATGCGTTGTCTGAGGAAGACTGCCCACGTGAATTAGTGGGACAAAATTCCTAATACAGAGGTTCTTAAGCTGTATGGTGTCATGGGCATGGAAGCAATGCTTATGAACAAACAGTTTCTCTGGACTGGTCATGTTATGAGGATGGATGATACACGGATACCAAAGATGGTCTTCTACGGCCAGCTGGCTCATGGAAAGCGCTCTATTGGTGGTCAGTATATAGACATCTTAAAGGCCAATATAAAATCATGTGGCATATCTCCCAGTGATCTGGAAACTCTAGTTCAGGACACATTGTCCTGGCAGCAAACCACTGCACAGGCTCTTAATTGCTTTGAGAGTCAGCGTATCCAGGCTTTACAGGAAAAGCGGAGGATCCAAAAAGAATGTACTAAACCTGCAGTTGGCGGTTTTCTATGTGACATCTGTAATCGGCTCTGCCAATCAAGGATTGGTTTAGTCGCTCATCAACGGCATCATAGAAGATGAGATCCGTTGATCCATGGCTCAGTCCAAGATAGTGCCACAGTAACATCACTTTCCCAAGTAACATTGGGCCATGGTTGATGTACTAAGACCAACACAGCGCAAGCACAGATGTTATGTAACCTGCAAGTACAGATGTTATGTAACCTGCTGGAGCCTATGTCAAAACCAACAGCGCTCCAGCAGGTGTCCCACAATGCCAGACACTGACCTGGCTGGTTGCAATCATGAACTCCACAGCCCAGGCATCAGGGACTAGAAGCCATCCACCCACTTTAAAAGCCTTTGAATTTATTAAATGCCTTTTCCTGGCTATCCAGCCTCATGAGTACACCTAGTAGATGTTTACACTATTTACTACTTGGTTACTAGTTACACTATTTGCCACTTGGTGAGGACATTAGCAGATGCAGCACTGCTGCACACAACTGCCCAGTTGAAGTTGTTAGGTACACACTCCAAACTAGGGGTGGGCAAAATATGATCTGCAGGCCAGATCCAGCCTGGCAAGCCACCAGATCTGGCCTCCAAGAGCCTCAGCTGGCTCCCTGCCTGCCACCCCCCTGCTCAGTACTCAGTGAAGCCAGTTACAGCAGGGCCATATGCTTCTGTGAATGCTGAGAGCATGGAGGGAGGGGGCAGAGGATTCTCACACTGCTCCTACCCCCAGTAGCTCCCATTGGCCAGTTTCCAGCCAATAGCGGCTGCCTGTTTGCAGGACAGGCAGCATGTGAAGTGCCCCTCCCCCCTCATCTGCCAGGCTCACATGGCCCCTGTAGCTGCTGTGAGCAGTACAGGGTTGTGGAAGGCAGGGACCCTGGTTAACCAACCTGCTGGGCTGCTGGCCAGGAGCCACTCAAGTAAGGTCTCCCAGCCAGAGCCTGCCTCTGGCACCTCAGCCCCTCGCTCCCCCCAACCTGCTGCTCCCCTCCCCAATGAAATCCAAACCTTCTACACCCCTGCTTCAGCCCTCATACATCTTCCCAGACACTGAACCCCCCTCCTAAACCCTTCCTCAGGTCACAACCATCTCCCAAACTCTGCACCCCAATCCACTATCTCTGGTCACAGAGCCCACCCCTTCTGGGGTGGCCCATGACCACTTCTGAAGTTCATGAAGTGGCCCCCTTCAAAAATTATTGCCCATCCCTGCTCCAGACACTCTCCAGCCTGGAATAGACAGGAGATATTGGATCTCCTGGGCCTGTGGGAAGAAGAGAGTGTGCAAGCACAGCTACAGACCAGCTGTTAGAAATGTCAATATCTCTAAGCAGACTGCTCAGCGGATGCAGACAGGGATGAGCAGCAGTGGTGCACGAACGCCACAGAACTACAACAGGCACCTGAGAAGGTCAGGGAACAATATCACCTCTAAGGTCCGTGGCCACACACAAAAAATTCTAAGCCCGCCCACCTCCTTCACACAGCCACGCAGCCACATTCACCTTCCCGCTGGATCTGGAAGGTGAGTGGCGAAGCTGCTCCCACGGCTGGAGCCACATGGTGGGCAGGGCTGGGGCTGCTACTCTGGCAGCTGGAGTTGTGTTGGGAGCCGCCTATTTCAACTGCTGCTGGGCTTTGGGGTTACTTGGCAGGCCAGCGGGTGGCTGCCGCAGGGCTTTGTAGTCACTTGGCGGGCGGTGGCTGCCACCGGGGTTTGGGGCGGTGGGCAGCTGCTGCCAGGGCTTGGGACCGCTTGCTGGGCCAGTGGGCGGCTGCGGGTGGGCGGCTGCCACCAGGGTTCAGGGCTGCAGGCTGCCACCGGGATTTGCAGCCACGTGGCAGCCGGGATTTGGGGCTGTAGGCGGCCGCCACCGGGGTTTGCAGCTATGTGGCAGGCAGGTTGCTGACACCAGGATTTGGGGCTGTGGGCGGCCGCAGCCAGGGTTTGCAGCCATGTAGTGGCTGCCGCTGGAGTTTGTGACCACGGGCAAGTGGGGTGCTGCCACCAGGGGCTGAGGTAGCGGGACGGTTGCTGCCCGGGGCTGGAGGCAGCGGCCGGGCGTCTGCTCTGGTCTGTGTGGCTCAAACACTGGGGTGGGGGGTGAGGGGTAGAAAAGACAGAATCAGATGAAGTGAGAGCAAAACCAGCATGTCTTGAGTGGGACTGATTCTGCTGTCACACAGCTGTAAGTCAGCAATAGTGATAAAATAGGTATGCAAATAAATGTTTACACTTCTTTTAAAAAAAGAACAAATGCACACAAAATAGCATTTGGGAGCGGTTTTATTACAGCACTAGTTTTGGAGCTTTTTCTGTTTGTAAATGGATATTCTGATGCATTAGAAATGGAATCACTCTGTTTTGAACTGTCCTTGAAGTCTAAAATGTAGGGTTATTACAGCTTAATGTATTTAGTGTTAGACTTCATTCTCCCAACTTGTACTGAAATAAAATAAACTTTAAATCTTTAAAAATGGAAGGAAAAAGAGATTTGCTGTAGTAATCAAACTGTGGAATATGGAAAATCTAAACATTCCTCAATATTGCACAAAGCAAAGCTACGGTCCATCTAAAATAAACCTGTCTGTATTACTCTTAGCTTTAAAAAGGAGAGTCGGGGTGAGAGGAAAGGTTCTGATTTTCAACCAGAAACCAGAAGCTGCTGATGGTGCTTCTAATCATAGGAATACCAGTGCAGGTAGGAGCAACTCTTCCTTTGTATTCTTCCTTGAAACATTAATTAACCTGAAATTATTACTTGCTAGGTGCTCTCTGTGAAACTATTCATCATGCAATTGTTACTACTAAATGCAACTAAAACTGTTGAAGAATGCATTCTTCATCTCCCAGTACTGGCAAAAGCATTATTTACCAGCTTACCATAAGCTTCTTGTGCTTTTGCCATAATTACATGAGTCATTAATGTTACCCATTTCTGGTTATTCTTCCCAATACGGGCCAGGAGACACATTCCATTTTCCTCTATAGCTATAGTAAGTAAAAGTCGTCCTGTATTACATTAGTGTCATTTTGAGTCTGCATGTTCTTTTGGCAGATCCAATGAATTAACTGTAGATGCACATGGATAATAAATAGTTCTCCCCAGCTGGTGATTTATCTGGCTAGGGCACTGTAGAAGTATCTTTAACTATACACTGAAGACATTTGTCTAAATATCGAGCATGAATTGGCCCAGTGATGGCTCAGGTACATGTGATTCTGTTATTGTCAGAATGTGCTCACAGGGTTCTGAGAAGCTGCAGTTTTAGGGCTGCTGCAGCTCACTTGTCTGTCAGCAGGCTTGGCTATGTCTACACTGGCCACTGAACAACAAAGCTTGTGTCCTTCAGCGGTGTTACCCCTCGCCTCCCAAGGCAAAAGTTTTGTGTGCTCAGTGTGTGGTGGGCAGGAGCGCTCTCCTTCTGACAGCCTGAATGCTGCTCGTTGGGGTGGAAGTATTTTGTCAGCAAAGAGCTGATAAACAGCAGTTGCACTGCCTGACTTTTAGCAGCATGCATGTGTTCTCGCCGATCCCAAGAACTAGTGCCTTGCCAGGCCTGTCAGAGTGTGGGGTCAAAGAGGGCAGTTTCCTTGGGACTGATTGATGACAAAGGGCCTGGGGTGCTGGCCACTGCTACCACAGTATGAGCAGGGCTGCAGTGTGCTGCTTCTTGGCCTCCTATGACTTCTATGGAACTGTGGACAGTGCAGATATAGAGCAGCCTTGAGGCTCACCTAACATACTGAAAACTTTGCAGTATTTTCTTTTTATTTGACTTCATATTAAATAAACATTTAAAGACATGTACCTTGTTAATTATCCTTTGTTTTAGTATTCCTTCTTCCACAGCATTGTAATTTTATATATATTTATATAAATAAAAATAAAATTAATAACTTGGGGGGTCCTGGTGGCGCACATCTGGACAAGTGCATGTGACCTCAGTGTTGGTGCACAAGACAAAATTCACTCTACTCATAGGTGGAATGTCTTTGAGGGAACTCTGCCAGGGAGGCCAGCAGTCCATCTGGTGCTGAGCTGCAGACTTGCCACTTTTACAAAGAACTGCGAGTTGCACTAGATGGAGACTCCACCATTAGAGCCCTGCACGGAAGCAATATTTAATATCCATGGGTGTGGCTATTCATGGTCAGAAAGAAGATATCTGAGGAGCTACAGGGCTCTACAGGAGATACAGACTGCTGCATGAAAGGGACTCCTCTGTGGAAGTGTGCAAGCTGCTTGCATGCACTAGCACAGGGCTACTCAACATGCGGCCCACAGCCTGTTTGTTTGCGGCCCGTGGTGCGGTTTGGGTTTATGCAGGGCTCAACACAGGTGGGATCCTTTGAACATGGCCTCCACTGGGAACACCCTCCACAATAGCAAGGCGTCTCCCAGGCAGGGTGAGCATTGAAAGATGCAAGTGGATGGGCTGGCTAGAACAAGGGGTACAAGGTGTTGGTGTTTCTAGCCCCCAGGGAGATGGTGCTGGGAGCACCAGGGCACTGTGGGAAGTGCTTTGCATTCTTGTCCGTCAGTGTGAAAGAAGCTATTTGCATATATTTGCATGTATATGCAACCACACTTAAGTTGTGGCCCTCAGCATGTACTGTGAGTATCATTGTGGCCCCCGGGGCTTCCAAAGTTGAGTAGCCCTGCACTAGCATGACCAGGGACAGCTGCCCATAAGCTTAGTGCCTGTGCCAGTGGGTGGAAGTAGAGGGCAGCACAGTCACACAGAAAGAGCTGCCTGCGTGGGGCATTCATTTCTGCAAGCATCAGCCCAACATGCTGCTGCTTTTGCCGCTGCTATTCCCAGTAGAGCCCTGCAGTTCCTCAGATATTTGCTTTGCACCAGCGGATATCAATTTTGTATCCATGCAAGGCTCTATCCACCACCACTCCAGAATGAATATCTCTAAGGAGCCCATGTCACAGCCCCCTGCCATCAACAGCACGCACAAAAGTAGGAGGATGGAGGACATGCGATCACAGGAATCCAGGTATGCCACAAACCAGGACTTGTTTGAAACTCCACTGCAGTTCAGTCAGGCCTAGCAGACAAGCACAAGCAAGCCTGATGAAGAGGAAAAGCCCTCCGATAAGCATGAAAATGATTTCTTATTACAGGAATGTACTAATGGCACCCTCAACTTAGCAGGATACAGCTATCGACTTTTCATTAAATTTATTCTCACTAGAAGTAGCCATACAAAGGAGAGGGCTAGCATTCCCCTGTATAGTTATGTATGGGGGCTATACAGAGTAGTTTATATACATTTGGGGCCACAAGTTTGAATTGAGGGAGGCTTAGCCTCCTCTGGTCTAGGATAACTACCACTCATGCTAAAGCACATACAGCTATATTCTCCACCACTGAGCTGGTAGCTAAATCTTTCCTTGCTGTTACTGAGGTGACAGGTGTACAGCGTCAAGAGCCAGGGAACAAGAGGTAGGCTGGGTCCCCCAGGATCACTACTGGCATTTCAAACACTCTAAGATGATACGGTCATTGCTGAGAAACTAAATGAATTCTTTGCTTCGGCCTTTACAGCTGAGGATGGAGTTAGGGAGATTCCAAACCTAAACAATTCTTTTTAGCTGATAAATCTAAGGAATTGCCCCAGATTGAGGTGTCACTAGAGGAGGTTTCAGAACAAACTGATAAAACTTCACAGTAACAAGTCAGCGGGACCAGACGCCATTCACCCAAGAGTTCTGAAAGAAGTCAAATGTGAAACTGCGCAACTGTTAACTGGGGTTTCTAACCTATCCTTTACATCAAGCTTCTGTATCTAATGAATGGAAGATAGCTAATGTGACGACAATATTTAAAAAGGGCTCTAGTGGTGATCCTGTCAATTACACACCGGTAAGTCTAACGTTGGTACTGAGCATATTAGTTAAAACTATAAATTGTCAGACACATAGATGAACATAATTTGCTGGGGAAAAGTCAACATGGTTTCTGTAAAGGGAAATCATGCCTTACTAATCTGCTAGAGTTCTTTGGGGGGGGGGGGGAGATCAACAAACATGCGGACAAAGGGGAAGCCAGCGGCTATAGCGTACTTAGATTTCCAGAAAGCCTTTGACAAGGTCCCTCACCAAAGGCTCTCACGTCAAGTACGTTGTCATGGGATAAGAGGGAAGGGCCTCTCATGGATTGATAACAGGTATTGATTTTATTAAAAAGAAAGGAAACAAAGGATAGGAAGAAATGGTCAGTTTTCAGAATGGAGAGAGATGTCCCCCAAGAATCCGTACTGGGACTGATCCTATTCAACCTATTTATAAATCATCTGGGAAAAGGAGTAAACAGTGAGGTGACCAAATCTGCAGACAATACTAAACTGCTCAAGATAGTTAAGACCAAAGCAGACTGAGAAGAGCTTCAAAAATATCTCACCAAACTAAGTGATTGGGCAACAAAATGGCAAATGAAATTTAATGTTGATAAATTTTAAGTAATGCACATTAGAAAAAATAATCCCAACTATATATACAATATGATGGGGACTAATTTAGCTACAACTACTCGAGAGATCTTGGAGTCATTGTGGATAGTTCTCTGAAAACATCCACTCAATGTGCAGCGGCAGTCAAAAAAGCAAATAGAATGTTAGAAGTCATTTAAAAAGGGATAGAGAATAAGACAGAGAATATCTTATTGCCTCTATATAAAATCATGGTACACCCACATCTTGAATACTGCGTACAGATGTGATTGCCTCATCTCAAAAAGATATATTGGCATTAGAAAAGATTCAGAAAAGGGCAACAAAAACGATGAGAGGTTTGGAATGGGTCCCATATGAAGAGAGATTAAAAAGACTGGGACTTCACAGCTTAGAAAAGAGGAGACTAAGGCGGGTATGATAGAGGTCTATAAATCATGACTGGTGTGGAAAAAGTGAATAAGGAAAAGTTGTTTACTTGTTCCCATAACATAAGAACTAGGGGTCACCAAATGAAATTAATAGGTAGCAGGTTTAAAACAAACAAAAGGAAGTTTTTCTTCACACAGTGCATAGTTGGCCTGTGGAACTCCTTGCCAGAGGAGGTTGTGAAGACCAGGACTATAACAGCGTTCAAGAAAGAACTAGATAAATTCATAGAGGTTGGGTCCATCAATGGCTATTAGCCAGGATGGGTAGGAATGGTGTCCCTTGCCTCGGTCAGAAGCTGGGAATGGATGACAGGAGAGAGATCACTTGATAATTCCCTGGTCTGTTCACTCCCTCTGGGGGATCTGGCATTGGGATACTGGGCTAGATGGACCTTTGGTCTGATCCAGTATGGCCATTCTTATGTTCTAACATCACCAACAGTAACAGACCAGTTTCAGAAAGTCCCCGCTTGTAGCTTTCTGGAAAGCCCAGTGTTCTTACAGATGGGAGCATCATGCACCCTCTGTCCCTCTTAGGGATGTAAAGGGAGGAATAGCTCAGTGGTTTGAGCACTAGCCTGCTAAATCCTGAGTTGTGAGTTCAATCCTTGAAGTAGCCATTTAGGGATCTGGGGCAAATCTGTCAGAGATGGTACTTGGTCCTGCTGTGAGGGCAGGGGACTGGACTTGATGACCTCTCAAGGTCCCGTCCAGCTCTGTGAGATAAGTATATCTCCATATAGTCAGATAGCTAGTTGAGTGACTACTTAACTAGTCATTCCCACTACCTCTATCAGAGGCAGCAAGTGTGGGGAGCAGGAGCTGGTGCTAGGGAGAGCTGGCTTAAAAGCTGGTTTTCCCCAGCACCTTCTCCACAGAGGAGGCATAGTGGGGGACCGGGCACAAGCCAGGAATCAGTTGTTCTGGCTCCCGCCCCATCCCAGACACTGCATCTCTGCTTTTACCACATTTAAATGACACAGCCACAACGGGATTAGTTCCCAGGGCCGGGAGCAAACTCCGCTGCAGCTCTAGTTTCCCTCCTTATCCACTAATCAATGGAAATTCCAATTCCAATGACCACTCAGCTGATTAAATGAAATTTAACATCCCTACTGGCCAGCCAGCACTGATGTTGGTGAGATATCCCTGGTGATCCAACAATACTTGCATAACCATAGAAAAATAGTCCTCTTTGTTTTATTACTCTGTAGCAAAGTGAGCTGGTGCCACAGTAGGAATGTGTGCACCATCCCACAGTGTAGGAATCCCACTGCTGCAAATCCATCCTCAATATCCTCCACTGCAGGAGATAATTTATAGCTTTGAACAGTTGCATGACAGCTGCCTGTGAAGCAGGTCTTCCAACTATGAAATTATTTCCAACTGACTAGTAGCAATCCTGTGTTGTAAGTTTCCAGTATGATAGCCATTCGCTTCTCCACTGTAAACACAGCTCTCCTTTTAGTCTCTCTGAGCTGAAGCAAACTCTTCACATAGATTCACGATTACGGACCTGTGCATCCAAAAGTTCTGCAGCTATTGTTCATCAACCCAGGCCTGCATTATGACAATTCCAACAGTCAATGTTTGTTTCTTGGACCCAGAAATGGTGCTCCACCATCTGCAGATGCTCTATGAACACCACTATCAACCCTGAACTCCCACAATTATGTCACATGCCAATTCAGTTTTTCTTACAGCTCTGCAAATAGCTAAGGATTGTATGTCCTGTGCTTGCTACACTTATGACAATAATGCAGAGTTGTGCAGCCTGACTGCTTCTGCCAAAGATGTCAGACAGTAAGGATGGCCACCTGAGTTTTAGGCTTTAAAAAAAAAAAAAGTACAAAAATAAGGGGACATAGAGGACATTGTGTGATGGATTAAGTATAGCTGTAGCCATGTGGGTTGCAGGCTATGAAAGAGACAATGTGAGTGAAAAGTTGGCCCAGTAAAAGATATTGCTTCACCCACCTTCTCTCTCTAATTATAGCATGGAAACAGTTGCAAGCTGGGAAGTTTACTCCTTGCTCCTAGCCATGCATGTGACCTGTTTCTGCTCCACCATGCATTGCCAGCACTTTCCAAAAGACAGTGATGAGCTGCACACTGGGAAACCTACCCATGATGCACTGCACTGTGAACCAATGCAAGCACCTGGTGATTGCATGAAGCACCAGTATAAGGAGCCTAGTATGCAAGTACACAAGCAATATACTAACGATGGTGTCTTTACACCAACAAACCTGTGCCAGCAAAAGTTAGCAGTATAAGTACACTCTCTGTAGTTCTCAGGAGAACAAAGCAAGGAATCTAGCTCCTGATGGAGGTTGGATGCACACCTGGCTCCTAGACAGGCATGTGTGCGTTAGTACAGCTAAAAATGATCCTAACTTTAGCAACTGAAAACTAAGAGCTACTCAGGATCCACCTATTTACTAAAATTTGTGTAGACCATAAAATTCAGGAGTCTGCCCATTAAAAACATCAGAAAAACCAAGCAAAAAACTACACAGAAAATCCAGAGGGTGCACAAAAACTTAGCCAGTTGTGGAACTGGCAACTAGCTTTTCGAGAAAACGCAAGAGTTTAAACCCACTTTCCAATGCAGTCCCAGGTCTGGAGTCAATATCTGGGAGTTCCATAGCAGACATGTTAAAGTTTAACCAATTAATCATTTAACCAATACGCTAATACTTATCCGTTAAATTGAGCTGGCTCCTGAATCCAGGTGCGCAAGGGCTGGCGACCCTGCTCCTAGGGAGGTTTCGCTGTGGGCTCTAAGCTTCATACTGCAGAGCCCGAAGTGCGCGTAACCGCAGAGATTTGTAGAGATTACATGGTTTAGGATGTGAAGAGTAGTTGACTAGACAATTAACCGATAAACCTAGGGTTATTGATTAATCTAGTCAACTACTCACATTTCCCACTCCCTTGCAAGCCAACTTAAAAGCCAGTTCCCCCACAGCACCGCTTCACGGTGCCGCCTCCCCTGACCCCACACTACTGCCTCTAATCAAAGGCAGCAGCATGGGGAGTGGAGCACCAGGGGAGGCTGCCACAAAGCAGCCTCTGCCCGCAGAAGACCCTGGCTTTGCGGCAGCAGCCCGTCCACAGGGGGTCCCAGCTCCCCGCAGACAGGGGATGCTGCCAGAGCAATCTCTGTCTGCAGCAAGTGTGGACCCCCTATGGACAGGGGCTGTTTCATGGCAGCCTCCCCTGCCCCCTTCCCTGCCCCCAGAAGCCTCTATCCGCAGGGAGCGTGGACCCCCTGCAAATAGGGGCTGCTGCCACCCTGCGCTGCTGTCTCTGTATAAGAGGCAGCGGTGCGGGGCGGTAGGCAGCTGGTCCATGAGGGGAGCTTGTTTTTACACTGGCTCTTCTCACGGACCAGCTCCCACCTGGCACCCTGGACTACTGCCTCTGATAGAGAGGCAGGAGTGCAGGGTGCCAGGGGGCTCCCCAGGAGTGAGGACAGATACACTGGCTACTGGCCCCACTCCCAGGGAATAAAGAATAGTCGACTAACTGCAAAGAACTCATGCGGTTAGTTGACTATTCTATTACCCGCTATCTAACATCCCTAACACAGTTACCATATTAAACGATTTTTAACATCCCTACTCCATAGTATATAGACAAATTAAGACCGCTAAGCGGATACAAGTTGGGATTTCAGCATCTAGAACTAAGAGATCTCTCTGCCACTAAGGTAAAATATGCATTAGAGGCAGCTGGGTTTTGTTTATTTTAATTTAGTAATTTACTTTGATCTGACCATTGTCAACCACTTAAATCCTTCTTTTTGTATTCAATAAAGATACTTGCTTGTTATCAAACCTAGTGTAAATAATCGTTACTTGCAGAAGAAGCAACCACTTTCCAAATCTTTCACGGATAACTTACATGCTCACTCTGTGTACAAGTTGTACATAGAGTAAGATGGATTTATTTGGGGGTTTGGTCCCATTTTGGGGTTGGTTTCTTGGGCGTTGAGCCCTTAGAACTGAGTCCTCCAAAAGCTGAGCTGTTATCAGTGCCTTGTCTGGGGGAGACCAGAGGATCTGGCCCCACAGGACAGGGTGACAGGGAGCCCCAGAGAGCAGGAATGTGGGCATCAGTGGCATGATCAGCACACTAGGGGACAACCCTACAGGGACTTCTATGATTCATCCCATCACACAAGTATTTCTCATTGACCAGAGAATCACACCCCCCATAGCTGAAATAGAGAAACACCTTAAAAGATAGCTACATGCCATATTCTGAAGTATTTAGAAGTCAAAATACAGCAGACCCTCTCTTCAAGGCTATGCTAAAGGAGCCAAAGAGCCAGCAATGAAGTAACTTTTATTATTGTATCGCAAACTACTTCTTAAGGAGCCCGAGAGCACCCTACAGTAAGAGAGAATTAAAATCGACACTCTCTCCCTTTACGACCCTTCAATTTACCCTGTTCATAGACAGCAATAATGCAGGCTTTTCAGTGACATATTAGGTGAAGCAAGAAAAAGAACACTTACAGCTGAGACCGAGACTTAGATGGTGAATGTAGCTCTAATTTTACCAGTAAGGGTTAAAGTAAAGCTGAATTTCCAATTTCAGCCATGAGATAGGAGCTGCCAAGTTGGCAAAGCAGTTTTGTCATGAAAGGACAGTTTAGTCTCTAATAATTTTATTTGGGGTCATGATCATGATTCATGATTCCTTCCTCCCCCATCACCGATGTCAAAGTTGCAATATGCTGCCTTAGCTATTCAGTTTTGAATTATGAAGGCAAAAGACAGATGAATACAAAAAAATGTTTGTTTTGTTTCTATGACAACACACAAAAATACTAAATTAAGTAAAAGATACCTCAAAAGTTAATAATGAGAACATAAAGTGAAGTATTTCATAAGTGTAAATGTGTTACCTCCCGGACATCCTCTGGATTGCTTCTTGAAACAATCTGAAAGACAAAACAAAAACCTGATCAGTGCCTGAATTTCAGACTGCTGAGTTAAAATAGGAACATATTGCGATCTGCTGCTGATAAAAAGAAACCATGCAGAAGGTGCAGTGATATCAGCTTTTTTTTTTCCAATTTGCAATCAGCAGATTAGTTTAGTGATGTTCAACCTATCAAAATACAAAACAGAACACAAAACCCCAAAGTATTTCGTAACAAAGCTAATTGCTATGTTAGGAACTGTAGCAAATAAATTACAAAATGGGTAACAACTTATGCCTTCTTCTACATCCCTAAATAAGTTTCTTATTAGGGACTGGCTCACATATGAAACATTTTCCCATCCATTCTTCCAATTCTTTCCCAAAGGAATTGTTATTAGAAAGACAGGAGGAAAATCACATCTCATCTCCCCTCTTCACCCTCTCCCCCGAGATTTATTAGATTTGCTCTTGTACATTTTCCTTATGGTTTTCAAGAAGCCCTATGACTTGTTCCTCCACACTTCCCTAACTTCAGCCTATCATTAATTCAAATAGTTGGCATGAGGAAACATGGGTTAACAACCCCATAAATCTCAAGCTGATAAAAAAAATTGAACAGGAAAATCTCAGAGTGGAATGATGCAATCAGCATCTTTTGTAAACCCTTAATGCAAGCAGCTTTCATGCACAAAAAAAATCAATAGGCACACCAACATATATAAAATGCTCAATGCTTAAGAAGTTAGTCAGAGTATCCTACTTTTTTGCCTACACTGCAGCTCCTGAACTTTAATAATTGGCAGCCCTTTAAAAAAAAAAAATAAGAAACTAATTTTTTTTTAAATCTCCCATAATATTACTCTGGATACTATCTTCTTGTGATTCCTCATTTTTTGTTTTAGTCCTTTCAATCTTTTCTTGAATTGGACTGTTGGAATTAAATACAGAAACTGCAATGCATCTTTAACTTTGCAGATGCATGTAAAATATCTCATGATACAAAAGTTTAAATATAAAAAGGAATTTTTCCCTACTGTTAAAAGCTGGCTTCTTTTAAAATTATCTCCTAAAAATAGACCTTTAGAAAGATTTCCCAAAGTTAGCCCATCTTAGCATTCAGAAAGTCTCTGATGCGACCTACACCTCTGGTTTACACCTTCAGGAAACTTTCAATATAGAGCTCTCCTACTCACAAATATTAAAGTGGTATTTTAATAGAGTGTATTTGACAGTAAAGCTCTTAAACCAGTTTTACACATGATCCATAAATTCGGAACTGGAAAGAAATCAGATATTTAGTATAATGTGCTGAATACCCTAAATAACTGGCATAAGAGGGGTATTCAGTACACTGGGAAGGTCAACCTTACTTTTTTCCAGGCAGTCCCCCAAAGCTGCAGGTCACCAGTTCACGGTATGAGTGACACAGCCCCAGCAAGCATTGCGGTAGTGATGTCATATCAACCATGGAGCCAGCCAACTGCAGGGATGGGAGGGAGAGAACAAAAAGTGGTGGGGTCAGACAACTGCCTTAAACAAAATACTGTTGCATAGTTCTGAACAGCTTCTTTTAATATTCTCCACTGTCAAAATTTTAACCCTACCCCAGTTATTATTACATGTCTGATTAGAGGATAAGCCCTTTAGAAGCAAGAACTGTGCACATTTCTGTGTTTGTGAAGCCCCAAGCACAGTATTTGGGCACAATGAATAATATTTTATCACCTCTGGGCTATCAGGTGTTAAAATACTTAAAAAAATACTATCAAGGGGTTTTAAATTAAGAAGAATCTGAATTACTCTGTTCACCAGCAAATTATGTGACCCTACAGTGTGTCATGTGGAGTAGAAGCGGAGAACCTGCAACTTCAGGGACCTGATAAAACGTTGACATTTCCCTATTACTTAAATACAACTTCCATTCTGATTTGAAGAATTCAGCACATGTACTACAGCTGTGTGATGCTGTATTTCAAATTAACATAAGCCAAGCAGAATTCAAAAATTAGTGAAGAGTACAATTAAGATAATTCAAAAGACTGGGTTCTGATATCCTCATTAAAAAGGTATTGCTTTCAGCTTCACTGATGGAATTACACGATTATATTGACCTCTTGGATTCAGCCTGAGTTCACCAGGATGAGATGTGAAGAAACTAAATGCCATAACTTCCTTGCCTCAGTCCCAGGACAAGCTTCTTTAGCACTGAACCTACAAGGGGAAAGTGTTTTCTCACTAACTCAATTTTTTAAAAAACCTGGTTTCATTTCACTTTAGTGTTTCAACATCTTTCATTGCTCTATGGAATAAAGAATCACAGACAATTGAATAATGTTTTGTTCTATATGATTTTACAGTTAATGCAGAAAACTGACACGTGACAAACATCTTGAGAGCTATGTTTATGTATATATCTACATTCTGTACAGACTACTTTCTAGATCCCTCTTTATATAAGAGGTTATGTGAAAATATGGACATCTCACACAGATGAAAAATTTACAACAGTAATTGTGAAAGGATATTACTTCATTGGGGGAGGGATAGCTCAGTGGTTTGAGCATTAGCCTGCTAAACCCAGGATTGTGAGCTCAATCCTTGAGGAGGATCTGGGGCAAATCTGTCAGGGATGGTACTTGGTCCTGCCATTAGGGCAGGGGACTGGACTTGATAACCTCTCAAGGTCTCTTCCAGCTCTATGAGATAGGTGTGTGTGTATATATATATATTTGATAAAAGTTAGCATTTCTCTAACACTTTCTTTCTAAGGATCTCAACATCCCCCCCCCCCAAAAAAGTCAACTTACTAAACTCACCAGACCCTCCCATGCATTGCCATGAAGCATTATCCATCTGTGAAGAACAAATGTGGAAATACAGTAAAAACAAATGGCTTGCCCCAGAGAGCCAAAAAGACTTTAGCATAACTAGGAAATGAAACCACAACTCCTAATTTCCAGGGTTTGCTTCCAACACAAGGCCATCCTCCCCTTCTTCTGGGGTCAGATTCTGTTGCCTTAGTCAAATCTGTTCTGCAATTAGTCCCACTGGTACTTCTCGTGACTAAACAGTCATCGAGCCACAGAGAGAGAGAGAGAGAGAAAATGACTATGTAGTTCAGTGCTTAAGGCACTCACCCTGAGGGTAGAAGATGCAGGATCCAGCCCCCCTTCTCCAGTTGCTCATTATTTATCCACAGCAGAGTAGCTTCAACAGGAGAGACTGAAGGAGCCCCACATCAATCTATGCCATATCTAAGAGGTTAGAACGGTGTCCTGAGAGTGGCAGACCTCCGTTCAAATCCTATTTCTCTCCTTGTCCGAGAGGACAGAATTAAACCTGTGTCTTCCCCATCCCCATCCCCGTAGAGTGAATGCTCTAACAGGGCTAAGTTATAAGGTGGGCATTGCTTCCTCTGGCCATTTTATGTAGAACAAGCCAGGAGCCTAACTCTTTCTGACAAGAAATGCCCCTGTGCCTACGCCATCTCACTCCCAGAGAGGGATTGCCATGAATGGACTACTACGCAGAGAGGCACCTCCCAGTACCTAACTCTCCATTCCTGAGCTTCTTGCGCTCTGAGCTGTCTGACGCTGGCCGCTATCTGGCACAGGGCCCTGTGATAGATGGACTTTTGGACTGGTCCACTTTCACAGTTTCAAGGCAGCTAACAATTTTAGCACAGCATAAACCCTCAGACAGAACAACTATTTTTTGTCACTAAGCAGCATAACATCACCCGATTTAAGATGCTATCAGAAACCTGTGTTAGTCAGAAACTGAACAATAAAAACCAACAGTGTCTCATAGCTTCTGACAGATGATGCAAAATCAAGAGTTACTGCATATACACTGTTAACCTGACAAGCGTTTGGACTCTAGTCTGTCTGTCAGGTTAGGGCAAATCCAAGGAATACTCATGAAGGTACTGAATGTTTTTCACATCAGCACATTTGGTCTTATGAGCTGGTTAACTGTGTGAGGGTGTAACCCTGGCACCTGTAGACTTGGCAGTTCCTATCCCCAACACCTCTGGACTTGGCATGTTGGTTATTAAAGTAAAAAAACTGCTTGGGCCCCAGCACCGCTTTCATTACAAATTAAGCACTGGTCTTGTGTAGCCTGCACTTAAAAAACGTTTATCCAAACACAGTCTTCCCTCTGGCTTTATTGTTTTAAATAATGATAGCACAGAGAAATTCAAACTAAATTAATCAGCTTCAAGTACTACTGAGGAAATGCTGCAGTCTCTTCTCCATTTGGAAGAGGCAGAAGTCCTCATCTGGAAACTCATTTTGAGGACACCTGTTGAATCTGACTCTCAGTGAACCAAGCTTAATTAACAAGCAAACAAACAAAACAAACAAAACCTGCATTCAAAGTATCAGTGCTTGAGACACAACAGGCCTGGAAACAGGTATCTAGTGGCCTGGAAAAACCTGAAGAGCATGATGCAATGTGCTTTAGACTGGAAAGGGCAACCCCGAGTGTCAAGGTTACGACTGTTGGAATAATCTGCACAGATAGACTATTAGGCTATGTCTACATTGCAGGCTTTTTGCACAAGAACAGCTGTTCTTGCCCAAAAACTTGCCGGGTGTCTACACTGCACACGCGTTCTTGCACAAGTAAATTTACAGTACAGCGTTGGAAAACAGGGCTTCTTCCAGAAGAGTTATTTCGCTCCCCACAAGGAATAAGCCCTCTTGCGCAAGAGCTCTTCCACGAGAAGGCAATGTAGACAGGCAACAGGATTTTCTTGCGCAAGAAACCCCTATGGCTAAAATGGCCATCAGAGCTTTCTTGCACAAGAGAGCGTCCACACTGCCGTGGACGCTCTTGCGCAAAAGCACATCTCTTGCACAAAAACACATGGCAGTGTGGATGCGCTCTTGTGGAAGACCTTTTGCACAGAACTCTTGCGCAAAACAGTCCTTGCGCAAGAAGCCTGCGGTGTAGATGTAGCCCTAGTGATGTGGATTCAACTCCTCGAGTTAATACTTCTGAAAAAATTACAATGAGTATACAGCAAAGTGAAGGCAGTATATGTTGAATTACAGCAACTATCTACTTTTAAATGTCTCACTGCCATGTCAAGATCTTCTTCTCCCAATCTCCTAACAGTGAGACTGTAAAACAGATTCCCTTATGAAGAAGTTTCCTTCCTCCTTCTCTTCACCTCCCCAAAACATTCCTCACCCTTCCATTCCCACCACATGAGACTTGCAGCACATCTATGGAAGCTGAACAGATGTGCTGGGGATGTACAGAGCCAATCCCACCTTTGGGGTAAACGGCTGGGGTGTAGGGAAGATGTTTTCCACTTCATCCTCCTCTCATTTAGGAAGGCAGGAAGTGGTGAGGTGCATCTATGCGGGCTCCTCAAAAGCATATGCAAGTCTGGAATAAGGAACTGGGATGGCTTCTGCTCTAGCCACCATCTTTCCATGCACTGGAGCAGGTCTGAGCTTCGTCCTGGCCCTCCCTTGGGATAAGCTCTGTGACAAGGGTGGATGCTTTTTGCCTGAGGACACATTCACAGAGACAAATTCCTGGACAGTGGGGGGAGGAGGGATACTCTCTGTCCCTCTTCACAAAGGCATATCTGATATGTGGGGGAAAGCAGGGATGCTCCCTGCCCTCTGCCCGTTCACAGGGGAAGGGGGTGCTGGCTCCCCCCCATTCACAGCGGCAGGCCGGAGACGGGGGGGGGGGGGTGCTGGATGCCCCCCCCCTTCACAGGAGCAGGCCGGGGCCGGGCGTGCTGGATGCCCCCCCCCATTCACAGGAGCAGGTCGGGGCCGGGATGCTGGATGCCCCCCCCATTCACAGGAGCAGGTCGGGGCCGGGATGCTGGATGCCCCCCCCCCCCCCTTCACAGGAGCAGGCCGGGGCCGGGCGTGCTGGATGCCGCCCCCATTCACAGGAGCAGGTCGGGGCCGGGATGCTGGATGCCCCTCCCCCCTTCACAGGAGCAGGTCGGGGCCGGGATGCTGGATGCCCCCCCCCCTTCACAGGAGCAGGCCGGGGCCGGGCGTGCTGGATGCCCCCCCCCCCTTCACAGGAGCAGGCCGGGGCCGGGCGTGCTGGATGCCCCCGCCCCCATTCACAGGAGCAAGTCAGGGCCGGGCGTGCTGGATGCCCCCCCCCCTTCACAGGAGCAGGCCGGGGCCGGGCGTGCTGGATGCCCCCCCCCTTCACAGGAGCAGGCCGGGGCCGGGATGCTGGATGCCCCCCCCCTTCACAGGAGCAGGTCGGGGCCAGGATGCTGGATGCCCCCCACCATTCACAGGAGCAGGTCCGGGCCGGGATGCTGGATGCCCCCCCGCATTCACAGGAGCAGGTCCGGGCCGGGATGCTGGATGCCCCCCCCCATTCACAGGAGCAGGTCGGGGCCGGGATGCTGGATGCCCCCCCCCATTCACAGGAGCAGGTCGGGGCCGGGATGCTGGATGCCCCCCCCCATTCACAGGAGCAGGTCGGGGCCGGGCGTGCTGGATGCCCCCCCCCCTTCACAGGAGCAGGCCGGGGCCGGGATGCTGGATGCCCCCCCCCCTTCACAGGAGCAGGCCGGGGCCGGGATGCTGGATGCCGCCCCCATTCACAGGAGCAGGTCGGGGCCGGGATGCTGGTTGCCCCCCCCCCTTCACAGGAGCAGGTCGGGGCCGGGATGCTGGATGCCCCCCCCCCTTCACAGGAGCAGGTCGGGGCCGGGCGTGCTGGATGCCCCCCCCATTCACAGGAGCAGGTCGGGGCCGGGATGCTGGATGCCCCCCCCCCTTCACAGGAGCAGGTCGGGGCCGGGATGCTGGATGCCCCCCCCCCTTCACAGGAGCAGGTCGGGGCCGGGATGCTGGATGCCCCCCCCCTTCACAGGAGCAGGTCGGGGCCGGGCGTGCTGGATGCCCCCCCCATTCACAGGAGCAGGTCGGGGCCGGAATGCTGGATGCCCCCCCCCCTTCACAGGAGCAGGCCGGGGCCGGGATGCTGGATGCCCCCCCCCTTCACAGGAGCAGGTCGGGGCCGGGATGCTGGATGCCCCCCCCCCTTCACAGGAGCAGGCCGGGGCCGGGATGCTGGATGCCCCCCCCCCATTCACAGGAGCAGGTCGGGGCCGGAATGCTGGATGCCCCCCCCCCTTCACAGGAGCAGGCCGGGGCCGGGATGCTGGATGCCCCCCCCCGCATTCACAGGAGCAGGTCAGGGCCGGGATGCTGGATGCCCCCCCCCCCTTCACAGGAGCAGGCCGGGGCCGGGCGTGCTGGATGCCCCCCCCCCTTCACAGGAGCAGGCCGGGGCCGGGTGCTGGATGCCCCCCCCCTTCACAGGAGCAGGTCGGGGCCGGGATGCTGGATGCCCCCCCCCATTCACAGGAGCAGGTCCGGGCCGGGATGCTGGATGCCCCCCCCCATTCACAGGAGCAGGTCGGGGCCGGGATGCTGGATGCCCCCCCCCCATTCACAGGAGCAGGTCGGGGCCGGGATGCTGGATGCTCCCCCCCCTTCACAGGAGCAGGTCGGGGCCGGGCATGCTGGATGCCCCCCCCATTCACAGGAGCAGGTCGGGGCCGGGATGCTGGATGCCCCCCCCCTTCACAGGAGCAGGCCGGGGCCGGGATGCTGGATGCCCCCCCCCCATTCACAGGAGCAGGTCGGGGCCGGAATGCTGGATGCCCCCCCCCCTTCACAGGAGCAGGCCGGGGCCGGGATGCTGGATGCCCCCCCCCGCATTCACAGGAGCAGGTCGGGGCCGGGATGCTGGATGCCCCCCCCCCTTCACAGGAGCAGGCCGGGGCCGGGCGTGCTGGATGCCCCCCCCTTCACAGGAGCAGGCCGGGGCCGGGCGTGCTGGATGCCCCCCCCCTTCACAGGAGCAGGTCGGGGCCGGGATGCTGGATGCCCCCCCCCATTCACAGGAGCAGGTCCGGGCCGGGATGCTGGATGCCCCCCCCCATTCACAGGAGCAGGTCGGGGCCGGGATGCTGGATGCCCCCCCCCCATTCACAGGAGCAGGTCGGGGCCGGGATGCTGGATGCTCCCCCCCCCTTCACAGGAGCAGGTCGGGGCCGGGCGTGCTGGATGCCCCCCCCCTTCACAGGAGCAGGCCGGGGCCGGGATGCTGGATGCCCCCCCCCTTCACAGGAGCAGGCCGGGGCCGGGCGTGCTGGATGCCCCCCCCCCCTTCACAGGAGCAGGCCGGAGCCAGGATGCTGGATGCCCCCCCCCTTCACAGGAGCAGGCCGGAGCCAGGATGCTGGATGCCCCCCCCCTTCACAGGAGCAGGCCGGAGCCAGGATGCTGGATGCCCCCCCCCTTCACAGGAGCAGGCCGGGGCCGGGCTGCTGGATGCCCCCCCCCTTCACAGGAGCAGGCCGGAGCCAGGATGCTGGATGCCCCCCCCCTTCACAGGAGCAGGCCGGGGCCGGGATGCTGGATGCCCCCCCCCTTCACAGGAGCAGGCCGGGGCCGGGATGCTGGATGCCCCCCCCCTTCACAGGAGCAGGCCGGGGCCGGGATGCTGGATTCACCCCCCACCCCCCCCTTTCACAGGAGCAGGCCGGGGCCGGGATGCTGGATTCACCCCCCACCCCCCCCTTTCACAGGAGCAGGCCGGGGCCGGGGCCGGGGCTGGCAGCGAGCGGCGCAGAGCGGCGCTGTCGGACTCACCCGCGCGGTGACCTTGTACACGGTGTGTCCCCGAGGGTGGCGCTGGGGCTCGGTGACCGTGTAGAACCGGGCCAGCTCCCCCGCCAGCTCCCGGGCGCCGCTCATGCTGGCCCCGCCGCCGCGATCCACTCCCGGGTCAGGCCTCGGCTGGGGGCGGAAGCGGCTCCGAGAAAGTCCCCTCCCCGCGGCAGCGTCACAAGCAGCTGCTCTGCGAATGGGCCCCAGTAGCAGTGACTGACACGCTGGTGCAGCAGTTTGGGCTTCGCTCAGTTTCTGTTGCCCATCCATTCATGGCTCCAGGGGAGCTAATGCTGAGAGATGGGGGTTCACTGTGTCAGACTTGGCTGCCTGTGTCCAGAGGGGCCTTTCGCATCCTCTTCCCTTCAGCACCGCCCTTCACATGCCACCCAATGGTCTAGCAGTGATTTACAGGGCCCTGGCTCTTTTAAATCCCTGGGCCCTGGGCCAGCTGCCCTTCTTTCCCTCCCAGTCGTTGTGAGCACTGTTAGACACTAATTCAATTTCTAAGTACTAGGACTTGGGGTGCATCTACACTGCAGCGTTTTTCTGGAAAAACAATACTTGCATCCACACTGCTATCTTGTTCTTTTGACAAAAAGTCAAAAGAAGGGAGGGGTTTTTCCAACAGCTGTAAACCTCTTTCTCTGAGGAAGAAGCCTTTTTCTGAAAAAGCTTTTTCAGAAAAAAAGCATGTGTGAACACGGAAGAGGGAGTTTTTTTCAAAAAAAAGAAGCCTCCAGGAAATAACACAAATGCCCTGCTGGCCTCTCCGTCCAGACTAATCAGAACTTTATAGTTCCTGTCTCCTGCCAGCTCTTAAAGCTGAAGGCACCCAGGAGAAGCCTTGTGGCAGGAAGCTGGACCAAACAGCTGCACCTGACTCCCACATTTTGAACCCGTGGTCCAGCCACAAGCCCCCTCACAGTGAGCACCAGCAGGGCTTCCAGGACCAGGCCAGGGGCAGCAAATGGTGTGCGCCATCGTGGTCTAGGGCAGAGATCCTGTCCCTCCTGGAGCTGTGGGGTGAGGAGGAGACCCTCAGGATCTCCACTCCCAGAGGCACAATGCAGAAAGGCAAGCACAGGAGGATCCCTGAGGACCTCATGGGACATCATGTGGCTGTCCTCCGTGACATGCAGCAAACCCTGGCACAGAAGGTCCAGGATGATTCCCAGTGGTGGACCCGCATGTGGGACCAGCTTGTGTGGCACAGCGAAAACATGTGTGCCACCATCTGCAAAATTATGGCACACCAGGCTCCTGTCCCTGCTCCTGCCCGCCCTGCCCTCTGCCAGACCTGACCCCACTCCAGCCCCCCTTCCTACCTATCCCTCTGTTGTCCCAGTCCCCACCCACCACCGAGGTCCCTGGACCCGAGGCAGCACTTCCAGCCACACCACACGGCACTCCCAGTCCTAAGCCCCTCTCCATCTTCCCCCATCCAGGTTCTCAGCCCCCCGCCACCCTCCCCAGTTACTTTTATTATGAAAAAAAATACAAAGGTTTTGTTTTTCAACTCAAAACGGGGGTCTTTATTGACTGTACAGGGAAGGGAGGGGTTGTGGTGGGAAAGGCATAGGGGGCAAGGCACAGACCCCTAGTGGCGAGGCCCTGGGGAGAGTTACTGGGGTCCTTGAGAGAAACTCTCCCTCAGGGCCTCCCAGATGCACACCCCCACCTGATGGGCCTTGCGGATTGCAGCTGTGCACAGCTATTAGAAAGCTTCCTGGCCGCCCTCTGCCCCCCACCCGATAGGAAGGCCTCCCCCTTCCTCTCCATAATGTTGTGGAGAACACAAAAGGCCAAGACCACCTCAGGGATGTTGTGCTCTCCCACATCAAGGTGGGTCAGGAGGCACCTGAACCATGCTTTCAGGTGCCCAAAGGCACATTTCACCAGCATTCAGGCCTGGCTGAGGTGGGCATTGAATTGGTCCCTGCTGTGGTCCAGGTGGCTGGTGTAGGGCTTCATGAGCCACAGCATGAGGGGGTAGACCGTGTCCCCCACAATGCACAATGGCATGTGCACATCCCTAACGCGAAAGTCAAGCTGGAAGAATGTGCCAGCCTCCAGTTTGTGGTAGAGGCTGGAGTTTTGGAAGATGCAGGCATCATGCGCCCTTTCCCACCACCAGATGAAAATGTCCATGAACTATCCACAGTGGTCAACATATAAAATAGACAAATCAGATTTTAGAATAGAGCTGGGAGTGTTGGTTGCGTAGGGTTTGAGAAGAGAGTCTACATAGCTGGATAATCCAGTAGTGAGCGTGCCGATACCTGAGATGATGGGACGTCCGGGGTGTCCAGCTTTATGGATTTTGGGAAGCAGATAGAACAATCCTGGTTGGGGTTCAGAATTTTCTTCCACAATTTGATCTGAGGAAGTGGGTCTGGCCCATGAAAGCTCATCACCTAATAAACAATCTTGTTAGTCTTTAAAGTGCTGCATAGTCCTGTCTTTTGTTTCAGCAAGACCAGACTAACACGGCTACATCTCTATTACTATTCTACATGCAAGGCACTACATTTAGCCGTTTGGAATGGAAACCTGGACACCCCGGACATCCCATCATCTCAGGTATCGGCACGCTCACTACTGGATTATCCAGCTATGTAGACTCTCTTCTCAAACCCTAAGCAACCAACACTCCCAGCTATCTCCAAGATACTACTGACTTCCTGAGAAAACTACAAAACATCGATAACCTCCCTGATAACACCATCCTTGCTACCATTGATGTAGAAGCTCTCTACACCAACATCCCACATGACGATGGATTACAAGCAATTAGAAACACTATCCCAGAGGATACCACTGCCAGTCTGGTAGCAGACCTATGTAACTTTGTTCTCACCCACAATTATTTCCAATTTGAGGACAACTTATACCTCCAGATCAGCGGCACAGCCATGGGTACCCGCATGGCCCCACAGTACGCTAACATCTTTATGGCTGACTTAGAACAACGTTTCCTCAGATCCCGTCCCCTTTTACCCCTTCTCTACTTATGCTACTGTCAGCCGGTGGCCAGGGCAGTGAGTCGTCTGTGAGCCCTATTAAACACCCGAGTCTTCAACTGCTAGGACAGGGTCCCTTCGCAGCGGGCAGCCAGGGGAGGCTGACGGGTGCCCCAAGAGTCTGCAGGGAGAGCTTATTACACCCGAGTCTTTAGCTTCTAGGACAGGGTCCCTTCGCAGCGAGCAGCCAAGGGAGGCTGACGGGTGCCCCAAGGGCCTGCCCCGTGGAGGTGGCAGAACCCAACGCTCAGCTCTTACTGCATTTACCCCTGACTGGCTGCGATCCTTTTAATTGTGTCTGGTTCTGTTACAGCAACAGGAGGAGTCAGGTTAAAGCTTAAACAGTTACTATTTTATTGTTACAAGGCAAACTTAGCTGTTAAATGCTACTGCTGTGTTGCAGATAACACAGCCACTACAAAAGGACAAGACAGAAATTACACTAAAAAGTCACTTACAGGTACCATGAAACCCTTTTGGTTCTCGGAGCTCTTATTAAATGCATGCAAAATAGACACCTAGCAGGTATATTCTCACCCCTGCGATCCTTACTCCGGCAAAGCCAGGTTCCTCTCAATCCCAATGGGAAGCAGTCAGTACGAGACTAAGGCATCCCTAAAGTCTCGGGGGTCCAAGACCACCTGACCAGCAGGTATGTGGGTGGATCTCCAATTAGAGTGGGGCACAGGGCCCTACTTTATACCCCTGTGGTCACGTAGACGCTTCCTCTTGTCATTAAAATGCCAGTTAAGTTGGAACGTCTTTGTGACGCCCATTCCCTCAGGGGATCCAAAGCTTAATTTGCACCTGTGAGGTGGAGGTAACTAAATCATTAGGGCCAGACATCCTTTTCTGATGGGGCGGCAGATTCCTCTTCTGGGATGGTGTGTGTAGGCGTAATAATACTGGTACCAGCCATAGGTAGCCCAAGGCCCCGATCATCTGCTGGCCCAATTGCCATTGTTATCTGGTTCCTGTCTAGCATCCAGGGCCATTGTCACCTCTGGAGGCCCTGGAGCCTTTGAAGACAGAGTTTCGCTCTCAAGGATTCTCTCTCCCAAGGATGTCAGAGGGAGGAGGGGGAGGAGGGGGGTTTCAGTCTGGCTACAGCTACATCGATGACATCTTTACGATCTGAACCCATAGCCAAGAAACACTGTATGCATTCCATAGAGACTTTAACAACCTACACCCCACCATCAATCTCAGCCTGGACCATTCTACACGAGAGATCCATTTCCTGGACACCACAGTACAAATCACCAATGGTAAATTAGATACCACTCTCTACAGAAAACCCACTGACTCATACAGTTACCTACATGCCTCCAGCTCCCATCCAGAACACAACATATGATCCATCGTCTATAGTCAAGCCCTTAGGTACAACCGCATCTGCTCTAATCCCACTGACAGAGACCAGAAACTTCAGGATCTCTACCAAGCATTTATAAACCTCAATTACCCACCCAGAGAAATAAAAAAACAAATTGAAAGAGCCAGACGAATACCCAGAAACCATCTACTTCAAGACAGACCCAAGAAAACCAACAATAGAACACCACTTGTCATCACCTATAGCCCCCAACTTAAACCCGTCCAACACCAATAAACTACAACCTATACTGGAACAGGATACTACACTCCGAGAGGCTCTGGGAGATAGACCCATAGTCTCCTGTAGACAACCACCTAACCTCAGGATGATTCTTACCAACAACCACAGGACATACTACACTAATACCAACCCTGGAACTTTCCCTTGCAACAACCCCGTTGCCAGCTTTGTCCACATATTTACTCTGCTGACACCATCATTGGACCTAACCATTTCAGTTATAAGATCAAGAACACATATTCCTGCTCATCCAGAAATATAATTTATGCCATCATGTGCCAAAAATGTCCATCTGCTATGTATATTGGACAAACTTCTCAGACACTTCGCCAAAGAATCAATGCACACAAAACAGACATTAGACAGTTTCACAAAGAAAAAACAGTTTCTTCCCATTTCAACCAGACTGGGCATTGTCTCAACGACCTGACTATATGCATCCTGCTTCAAAGAGACTATAATACAAGACTTCAAAGAGAAGCCTCTGAACTGTCATTCATGCTTAAATTTGACACTTTACAAATGGGCCTTAACAAAGATGCTAATTATCTTACCCATTACAAAGATAGCTTCCCCAATTATCTCCTCTAATATCATTAGCTCATAGACACTTACCTCCCCCCCTTATCCCCCCTCTGTTCTAAAATCTGATTTGTCTATTTTATATGTGTTCACTTTTTTTTATTGTATCACTTTGGTATATATGGTCATGCCAATTTTCTTCCACAATTTGATCTGAGGAAGTGGGTCTGGCCCACGAAAGCTCGTCACCTAATAAACCATCTTGTTAGTCTTTAAACTGCTGCATAGTCCTGTCTTTTGTTTCATAAAACAGAGAAAGAGTGAATGCCTGAGTCCTTGGGAGGTGCCCGCCCCCGCTCCTCTCCCCCCCTCAAACACCTCAGAGGCCACCCCACCAGCAGGGCTGTGTGAGGGTGGGATGGCACAAACCGCCAGGGTTGGGGCTGCCCCCCTACCCCCCAGCCCACCCGCACACATCCCTTTCCCTAGGGTCCGTCTTTCCAGGACCCCCCACCCCACCCCAGAAGACTGCAGCCTGAGACTGCTTTACCTCCAGGAGGAAGGCCCCGATAGTGGACTTTCCCACACCGAACTGATTGCCCACAAACCGGTAACTGTCTGGGGTGGTGAGCTTCCAGATGGCGATGGCGACCCGCTTCTCCAAGGGGATGGCAGGTCACATCTGGGTGTCATGTTGTCGGGCAGGGGCAAGCCAGGCACACAGCTCCAAAAAGGTGGCCTTCCGCATTCAGAAGTTTTGGAGCCACTGCTGGTCGTCCCACCGTACCATAACCAGCTGGTCCCACCAGTAAGAACTGGTGTCCAGCCTCCAAAAGCGTCTCTCTAGCATGGTGTGCGGTTGCAAGGGCATTGCTCCTGCATCCAGGCAGAGGGTCTAGCTGATGAGCTCAGACTCAAGCTCATGCAGGACCATGAAAACAGTCTGCACAAAGTGCTGCAGAAGCTGCAGCATGTTCGTGTGGGGCAATCGAATGCCCAGAGGCAGCTCCGGAACTATGGCAAGGGGTATGCTGTGGTATCCTGAGGCAGGGCAACCAGAGCACGCACTGCTAAAGAAAGCTTTGCTGTCCCTCAGAGAGGTAGGCAAGCAAGCAGCAGAAGCAGAGAAACAGCTGGGGTGGGGGGGAGAGGGAAGGTCCCTTTAAGCACGTCTCAGCTAGCCTTAGGCAACAGCACCTGGAAGCAACTGCTGACCTAATGCCCTGCTTGAGCTGGTTCCGGGTGGCCTTAAATGCGAAATAGCTTCCAGTCAACGTGGACACTATCTTTTGAAAAAGCACATTGCTTTTTCGTTGTGCTTTTGCTGTCTGAACGCTCTTTCAGAAGATGACTTAGGTATAATATAGATATAATTGTATTTATATAATATATATAAATTTTTTGTATATATACCTAAGTCATGAGGGCATTGTTTGAGCTCTCCACCTCAGGTGCCAAAATGTTGTGGGCCGGCCCTGACAAAAATAATTTAAGGTCTAGAAAACAGGAGCTATGAGGCAAGGCTGAAGGAATTGGGCTTGTTTAGTTTTAAAAAAGAGAAGACTGAGAGGGGACATGATAGTGGTTTTCAGGTATCTAAAAAGGTGTCACAGGGAGGAGGGGGGAAAATTGTTCTCCTTGGCCTCTGATGATAGGACAAGAAGCAATGGGTTTAAATTGCAGCAAGGGAGGTTGAGGTTGGACATTAAGAAAAACTGCCTTACTGTCAGGGTGGTTAAACACTGGAATAAATTGCCTAGGGAGGTTGTGAAATCTACATCACTGGAGATATTTAAGAGCAGGTTAGACAGACATCTATCATGGATGATTTAGGGTGCGTCTACACTGCACCATTATTCTGGAATAACAGACATTATTCCGGAATAACAATGGTAGCGTCTACACAGCAATTCCATTATTTCGAAAGAAAATTGAAATAACCGACAGCTTTTTCCGACATTGGTAAACCACGTTGCATGAGAAATAATGCCTCTTCCAAAATAGCTATTTGGGAAGAGGGCGTGTATGGATGTGGCACAGGGAGTTTTTTTGAAATAAGGAGCCTCCAGGAAATCCCACAGGTGTCCTGCTGGCCACTCCGTCCACACTCCTCAGGACTCTATAGTTCTTCTTCCCCTGCAGCCCTTAAAGCTACAGACACAGGGGAAAGGGCTTGTGGCAGGAAGCCAGCCCTGACAGCCTCCAGCTACACTGCAGCTGCCACAGCACGTTGTCTGGCCAGCATGCAGACCCTCAAGGCCCCGAAGAGCTGCCTGCCCATCTCAGGGAGCATTCTGACAGCTCCCAGGAGCCTGCCAGGCCCCACAAGGGGCATGCGCCATCCTGGTCTGGGGCAGAGATCCTGGCCCTCATCAAGGTGTGAGTGAGGAGGAAAACCTCCAGGATCTTCGCTCCAGATGGTGCAATGCAGACATATACAGCCGGATGGCCAATAGCCTGGCCACAAAGGGCCACATCAGGAACCAGGAGCAGGTCCGGAGCAAGGTCAAGGAGCTCCACCGAGCCTACGCCAGGGTGAGGGAGCACAGCTCCCACTCCAAGGCAGAACCCCACTCCTGCCCCTATTTTGAAGACCTGCACCACATCCTAGGGGGTAGTACAGCCCCTTCCCCACCCTAGTGGTGGACTCGGGGCTGGAGATGCCTGTTGTCGCCCGCCGGGGGTCACAGCTGGGGATGAAGAGGTAAAGGAGGAGGACCCTGATGCGGCCAGCTCCATGACCACACACACCCTGGAGCCAGTATCCCATGACCTGGATGTGTCCCAGGCATCCTCTGAGGCCAGGGAAGGCTCGTCAGGTGAGTGGTCTTAGTTTTCTCACACACACAGGGCAGGGGTCATGAACCCTGAGGGGCTGTGGTGTGAGTGTCGCTTGGCCTTCTCGGCCTGGCCACTGCGCTGCAGTCGGTGCATGTGGATGCACATGCAGCACCAGTCTGCATCACGCAGCCCCAGGCATGCTGTCTGGCATGCTGTCCCTGGGAGCGGGTGCTGCCTCGAGCGTGCAGCCATGCCCGTGTGCAGCACTCCAGAGTCTGTGTGCATGTGAGTCCTTGTCCCCAGCCTCCTTCTAGCGGTGGCTCCTGGTGGGAGGATGTTCCCCCTGTGAGGGTCAGAAGTGTGGGTGGCCTCCCCAGTGCCTGTGAGCGGGGGCCCAGGGTGCTCTCTATATATACATACAAAAAATTTCCTTTGGGACAACAGAGTAATGTCATCAGGTCATTCTGCATCCCTCTGCCCTCAGTCTCCTCCGTTCCTCCTTCCCCTTCCCTGTTTCTCCAACGGGGTGGGAGTCATGCAATCTCCCCCACCCACCTCCCTGGTGCTCTGGGGGGGATGGGAGATACATGTTCTGCCCCTCCGTGGTGCTCCAGGGCATAGAAGCCACCCGGCCTCCCCCCTCCCTGGTGCTCCAGATGAGTGGGAGCCACATAGCCTCCACCCTCCCCGCACTTCCAGCCCCCCCACGCAGCCCCTTGTCCGAGACCCCACATCCGCAGCCCGCTCATTCATAGCCCCCCCCAAGATGAGACCCTGTGCCCCCAACCCCCTTATTCATTCCCTCTACTGAGATCCTGCACCTCCAGACCGCTCCTGCCCCCTGGTGAGACACCTCTCCCCAACCCACTCCTGCCTCATCCACCCTGGCCAGACACCTTCCCCCAGCCTGCTCCTGTCCCCTCTCCCTAGCCAAACACCCTGCCCCCAGAGAGAGGGGGGCAAGTGTAGCAAGCAGAGGGCACAGCCCCCTAGTATTATATTACAATGTAGTTTACTTTTAGTGTAAAATAACAGTTTAACAGATGTGACAGTTTGGACTTTCTTCTGCTCTCATTGAAGTCAATGACAAAACTTATAATGACTTGTGGCAGTACCAAGCTTTTGGCTCTTCTGGTAATCAAAATGTGAATTTGATTCTATTCAGGGAGTATTCTGCACTTTTGTTGAGGTTAGGCAATAGAAACGGATTATTCCTGGCGATGGGTGGTATGCCTTGAGAGAGAGAGAATAATGCATCTATGCAGTTTCAGTATTTTGGATATCAATAGAGTATTACTACAACGGGTCTGATCTGGGTGTGTGTAGACATGAGTTCAATAGCACCTGGAGCAGAGATTTCCCACAAGGCAGTGCTTTCCTGCTTTTGGTATTCCATAGTTCAGTGCGGTTTGTGCTTTGGACGTGCTGTTTTACATTTTTATGGAGATCTCTGTCTGTCCTATCTTTGATGTAGATGACTCTGGGGGTGTTTCCTTAATTCTATCACCCTTGTCTGGAGGGGTTTTTGGTGAGCGGTTCCCTGACTTTTCATTGCTTTGGCTTTGGTTCAAGCAGAGGCTGTGTGTGTGTGTGTGTCTGTCTGTCTGTCTGTCTGAGTAAACAATGAGTATCTGCCCCCTTTTCCGAACCCCTAGCATGGTATTGGGGAATTCTATTTGGGTCAGGGGCAAAATGCAGGTGAGAAGAAAAACCGCCCACAAAACCCTCACCTGCCCCTGAGGGAGGAGAAACCCTCCCCCACCCCCCGCCCCCCGATGTGGCCCCTTCTTCAGAAGCAAGAAAAAAGAGAGAGGACACTCATTTAACTTCACTCATGCTACACAAGTGGGAGGGGGCCAAGGTGCAGGGCTTCCCACCAGAGCCAGATTAACTCTTTTTGGAGCATGGGGCTTATAGATGTTGTGGGAGGGCTGGGGATGAGTGAGGGGGCTAAGGGCATGTTCTGGGCAGGAGAAGGGGGCAGGGGATGGGGACAATTACCTAGCACAGATCGGTGAGGGGAGGCCGCAGGTGGCTCCATATAGCCTTACGCTTGCAAGCAACTGCCCCCCACTCCATGCTCCCATTGGCTGCAATTCCTAGTCAGAGGAAGCAACTGGGGTGTAGCCTAAAAGTGACTATAAATCTAGCCTAGAGTTAGAGATTTCCTGCACTGCTGTTCAAAGAGCCGCATCCTCCATGTGCCAGGCAGCACCCACGGGCCAGATGCAACCCGTGGCTAACATGGATCCAGCTCATGAGGCTTAGAGGCACTCCCCTCCCACACAGCAGGGCAAACTGGTGCCACAATGCGAGAAGACAGCAAGCCTTGGCACTCCATGACCCAATGGCTGGAGCATCAGCACTGGCTCACCCCCCGGAAGGGAGGGAGCCCCAAGCATCACAGCCTGAAGGCCCTTATACAACAGTTAGGCACCTTCTGTATTTTGGGTACCAATAGAGGACTTTGTACTAGAACTGTTGTGATAATTACTTTTTGGGGTGCATTTAGCTGAGGTTTCAGTATCATTTGCAGCAGGGATTTCCCTTCTAGAATCATAGAGCTGGAAGAGACCTCAGGAGGCCATCAAGTCCAGCCCCCTGCCCAAGGCAGGACCAATCCCAACTAAATCAATCCAGCCAGGGCTTTGTCAAGCCAAGACTTAAAAACCTCTAGGGATGGAGATTCCACCACCTCCCTAAGTAACCCATGCCAGTGCTTTACCACCCTCCTAGTGAAATAGTTTTTCCTAATATCCAACCTAGACCTCCCGCACTGTAACTTGAGACCATTGCTCCTTGTTCTGCCATCCATCACTACAGTGAACAGTCTTTCTCCATCCTCTTTGGAACTTCCCTCAGGAAGTTGAAGGCTGCTATCAAATCCCCCCTCACTCTTCTTTTCTGCAGACTAAACAAACCCAAATCCCTTAGCCTCTCCTCATAGGTCATGTGCTCCAGCCCCCTAATCATTTTGGTCGCCCTCCGCTGGACCCTCTACAATGCGTCCACATCCTTTCTATAGTGGGGGGCCCAGAACTGGACACAATATTCCAGATGTGGCCTCACCAGAGCCGAATAAAGGGGAATAATAACTTCTCTGGATCTACTGGCAATGCTCCTCCTAATGCACCCTAATATGTCATTAGCCTTCTTGGCTACAAGGGCACACTGTTGATTCATATCCAGCTTCTCATCCACTGTAATCCCCAGGTCCTTTTCTACAGAACTGCTACTTAGCCAGTCGGTCCCCAGCCTGTAACAATGCTTGGGATTCTTCTGTCCCAAGTGCAGGACTCTGCACTTGTCCTTGTTGAACCTCATCTGATTTCTTTTGGCCCAATCCTCTAATCTGTCCAGGTCACTCTGGACCCTATCCTTGCCCTCCAGCGTATCTACCTCTCCCCCTAGCTTAGTGTCATCTGTGAACTTGCTGAGGGTGCAATCCATCCCCTCATCCAGATCAGTAATAAAGATGTTGAACAAAACCAGTCCAAGAACAGGTTGCACGTTGGGGCACTCCGCTAGAAACCGACCACCAACCTGACATCGAGCTGTTGATCACTACCCGTTGGGCCCGACAGTCTAGCCGACTTTCTATCCATCTTACAGTCCATTTATCCAATCCATATTCCCTTAACTTGCTGGCAAGAATATTGTGGGAGACCGTATCAAAAGCTTTGCTAAAGTCAAGGTGTATCACATCCACTGACTTTCCCATATCCACAGAGCCAGTTACCTCATAGTAGAAGCTAATCAGATTGGTCAGGCACAACTTGCCCTTCATGAATCCATAGTGACTATTCCTGATCACCTTCCCCTCTTCCAAGTGCTTCAAAATGGATTCCTTGAGGATCCTCTCCATGATTTTTCCAGGGACTGAGGTAAGGCTGACTGGTCTGCAGTTCTTTGGATTGTCCTTCTTCCCTTTTTTAAAGATGGGCACTACATTTGCCTTTTCCAATCATCTGGGATCTCTCCCGATCTCCACGAGTTTTCGAAGATAATGGCCAAAAGCTCCGCAATGACATTTGCCAACTCCCTCAATGCCCTTGGATGAATTAAATCTGGGCCCATGGATTTGTGCATGTTTAGCTTTTCTAAATAGTTCCTAACTTGCTCTTTCCCCACCAAGGGCTGTCCACCTCCTTCCCATACTGCGTTGCCTAGTGCATTTGTCTGGGAGCTGACCTTGTCTGTGAAGACAGAGGCAAAGAAAGCATTGAGTACTTCAGCTTTTCCCACATCATCTGTCACTAGGTTACCTCCCTCATCCAGTAAGGGCCCCACATCCTCTCTGATCACCCTCTTATTGCTAACATGCCTGTAGAAACCTTTCTTGTTATCCTTCACATCCCTTGCTAGCTGCAATTCCAATTGCACTTTCGCCTTCCTGATAACTCCCCTGCATTCTTGAGCAATATATTTATACTCCTCCCTAGTCATCTGTCCAAGTTTCCAGTTCTTGTAAGCTTCTGTTATGTGTTTAAGCTCATGAAGGATGTCCCTGGTAAGCCAGTCTCGTTGCCTACCATATTTGCTTTTCTTGCTGCGCATCGGGATGGTTTCTTCCTGTGCCTTTAATAAGGCTTCTTTAAAATACTGCCAGCTCTCCTGGACTCCTTTCCCCTTCATGTAAGCATCCCAGGGAATCCTGCCCATCAGTTCTCTGAGGGAGTCAAAGTCTGCTCTTCTGAATTCCAGGGTGTGTATTTTGCTACTCTCCTTTCTTCCTTTCTGGCAATGCTTCCCTGCTTTTTGAATCTCCAAAAATTGGTTCTTACCTTAGACTTTCTATTCCCCGTTCTATATACTAATGGAGTGATTTACACGAGGCTAGGGGAGCTTTCAGAGATGCCGAGGCATATCCTTCCCTGACTTTTCATTGTTTTTTTGTCTTGTGATCAGCTTTGGTTCACGAACCAAATGGGGGTAAAAACATAAAATAAAAAACTCCGACTTACAAAATTCAAGCACAAAAACTTAGCAATTGATATAATAGAAACACAGATGGAATTGCTAAAACCAGTAACTACTATGTACTTAAATGTTTTAGAGCATTAGCTATTACATTAAAAACAAATAGTGCCATGACATACATTGCACTATGATAATCTATACTATTACAAAAGGAGAGGTGTCCATCATGCTGTCAAAGAGAACATTTGAGAATACACTGGAAGACTGAAGAAGTTTCTAGTGAGAAAACTACTGGGCTTTTGCCGCTGTGGGGCTCAGTCCCATTCCCAGGTGGCCACGCCCTCTGGGGCTCAGCCCTGTTCCCAAGTGTCCCCCCTCCTGCTACACTTAACAAAAGTTGTTCCTCACATGGACATAAAAAATTAGAGGAAATATTGGTCCATGATACTGTACCAATAGTTGCCCAGTTTTGGTCAGAAACAAAATATGCATCATGATACCCTACTGTATTTTATATCTAGGTATTTTGCATATACTAAAGAGGCTATCTTCACATAAGTAAAATCTTCACAACATGTCTCATATAAATTAGTCACCTGATGGGATTCTTTTTAGATATAGGAATTACATACAGCACACAAACTCTTCATAAAACAATCCTTATCACAGATTTTCTTTCACAGAATCATAAAAGCATTAGGAATAGAAGAAGCCTCACAAGGTCATCTAGTCTAGCTCCCTGCTCTAAGAAGGACTAAGTCTACCTCCTAGACTACCCTGACAAGTGTTTGTCTAAAAATCTGTTCTAAAAAAGGATGTGAATTCCACTAACTCCCTTAGAAGACTAGTCTGGTGCTAAATTATCTGCCTACACTGCCCAGCTGCCCAGGGGGCTGGGGCTGCATGGCATGCAGCATTTCTGGCCCTCAGCTGGGGTTGGGCAGGACTTGATGGGGGGAAGGTTGTTGAAGGGCCATGGTCTCGTGGGAAGGGGCAGGGCTTTGGGCAGAAGGGTCAGGGCTTTGACTTGCTTTCCCCATCTGGGTCTTTACCCTCTGCCCATGCTATAGCTAGAATTTTTGTTCCTAATATCTAAGCTAAATTTCCCTGTCTCTGCAAATTAAGGGTATGCCTACACTACAGAGGAAGATCGAAGCTGCTGCTGTCGATCTTCTAGGATTTGAATTAGCGATCTAGTTAAAACAGCTAATTCGAAGTGAGAGGGGCACTTCAGTCAATGCCAGTAACCCTGTTTTCACGAGGAATAAGTGAAGTCGAAGGAAGATTGTTCTTCCTTTGATTTCCTGCAGTGTGGACAGAGCCAAAAGTCAAGTTAAGCTACTTCGATTTCAGCTACGCAATTAACATAGCTAAAGTAGCATATCTTAACTCAACTTTGTCCTGTAGTGTAGACATAGCCTAAGTGAAAGACTTCTTGTCCAACCTTCAATGCACATGGAGAACAACTGATCACCATCCTCCTTGTAAAAGTCCTTAACATATTTGAAGACAGTTTTCAACCTCCTCTCCCCAAGTTTCTCATGGGACATTTTAACATATATTCTCCCAAAAATAGATGTTTACTTTGTTTATTCTGTTTTAAAAAGTTACCCAGCAATTTTTAAAGGGAGAAATTAACAAGAGGGGAACCTGCCTGCTATTCAATCACATTGCTTTTATGTTTCATGCCTTCTCCTTTTACCCTCCTTGGTATGTGCTTTGTTTAAACATCTCTCTGAGGTATGGTTCTTGTATCCATGCACCAAGCTAACACGTGGCAAAATAAAATGAGGTACAGTATTTATATTTACAAAGGAGCACACTTTTAGTCTATGAAGATATCCATTTGGATGATGGAATTATGAGGAATCAGATGTTGAATTAGCTGGTTGCACTGGAGTCTAAATAGGCTGAGTGCATCTCATACTTACATGAACTCTCAACAGTAAAAATCTGTTCCTTTTATAATTAAAATCATGCAGTAGCAGTTTAAAAAAAATAGAACCAGTCTCTTATTAGTGTGCTATACAGAAGATCTGATACCAGAAACTTCCATAAAATAAAAAATACTAAGTGAGGTTCCTTATTAAAAGATAAGAAGCTCATGAAAATAATTCCTTTAAGGAAAATTGCACTGCCTCTTGAGTCTGACAATCTTCTAAGTCATAAGACAGTTTAAAATATTTTAATGAAAGTCTGTTTCATATTTTAAAGTAAAAATATTTACTTTATTTTCCCAAGTTTGTATTGGTCAGATTTGTTTCTGAATTTCGAAGTGTAGTTCTGCTTGCGTATTTCACATTCACTTGCGATTTGCTGTTTGAGCACTGGGGTAAGACACTTTAATCATAATATCTATAACTTTTGATTTGAACATTTCTTTTTCCTGTTACCATTTCTGATCATTCATTTTAGATGGTCTTGACATTACCAGCTGGATAACATATGAAAAATGTACTGCAGAGATTCTTCATCCTTTTATAGTTTTTGACTATAGTCAGAACTGCTCTGCATATGTAGGATGACCACATGGGGGCATTTTATTATGATAAAAGGACAGCTTACAATCAGACTGTCACCTTTACACATGCTGAGTGATACTTTATGTATAGTTAATAGGCCTTCAAGGAGTAAGGTCCTAAGTAGCAGAGTCTGGTCCTTGAGGAGAACGAGAACTCTTTTCTTCTCACTGCAGAAGAAGTGGTCATTTTAGCTTTTTTTTTTTTATTTAGATGTTATCTCTGGAAGATTGCATTTCCACAAGACTTGCCTGATCTACTGAAAAAAAGTCAGACATTTTTAGGAGATTGAGGGGGTAGCCGAGTTAGTCTGTACAGGATACACTTCTTCAGAGGCTGTGCCCACAAAAGCTCATGATACCATCTACATGTTTTGTTAGTCTATAAAGTGCTACCAGACAATTTGTTTTTTATTTTTAGGAGAGAGAGCTCTTGTCCACTATATCTTTTCACAAGGCTCTGATCACAAATCATTTCTGGCAAGCAAGCGTCAAAGAGAACTCCTTTGAGATTATTTGCTCTTGTCTGTTACTTCCCCAGAACATGCTTCCCTGTCCAAAAGGCCAGAGTTCATCTCATTAAATCTGGGGAAAAGCCTTGCTTTCCTATACAAATGGAGTCTGCACAAAGAATGCCTTCCAGCAGCAGACCCTCTGTTTGAGGTATTTTTAATGAAGGTCTAAGAGAAAAAAAATTGGCCAGATGAAGATTTGGGAATCTATTCTAGGCTTGAACAAAAAACAAAACAACTTTAAGCCCAGAAAAGGTCTCTTCTCTATCTTTCCCCTGTTGTATCCCCAGGAAGTTAACCAGATTGCATTTGCATTTTGCAGACACCTAAAAAGGATGAAAGTGGTTGAGGATGAAAATAAAAGACCTTTTAAACAAGAAACTCCCAGACTTTCTAACATGATAGATTATCTTTACAAATGTCCTCCCATTCCTGTAGCTATTCTAACCCATAACCTGAGATGGCTTCCATATAATACGTCTACACAGCAACATTACTTCAAAATAACTAGCGCTATTCTGAAATAACTTAGACTGTGTCCACACAGCAGGCAGTTATTTCAAAATAATGTGAAAATACTGTCAAGCTAGAGAACTTGTTACTCCGACTCCTGTAACCCTCGTTGTATGAGAAGTAAGGAAAGTCGGAGGAAGAGTGCTCTCTTTTGAAATAAGTGCTGTGTAGACGCTCCCAATTTTGAAATAAGCTACACAATTGACATAGCTCAATTTGCATAGCTTATTTCAGGTTAAGCCCTGCTGTGTAGACATACCCATAGAGCAAACTAACATTTCTGGTACAAGTTCATCAAAGTGTAATAGGTTTTTAACCTTGGAAAAACACCTTGGACATGAATACTAGACATTGGAACCACAGTCCACATTAATCCATGGTAAATACTGAAAAAGAGCTTAGTTAAATCACATAGCCAGCCCAGTTATCTACCAAGACGGCCTCTCCTTTTTTAAATGTGGGAGTCATGTTAGTTCGAACCAAGGGGTTTGGTTCGAACTAACGCGTCCCAGCGTGCACTTTCACTTTCGAAACAGCTGTTCAGTGGAGTAACGCGCCGGCAAGCTCATGCTAATGAAGCGTGGGATATTTAAATCCCTGCTTCATTAGCAATTTTGGTCACCTACATTTGCATCCCTAGTTCAAACTAGGGTGCAAGTGTGGACATACCCTCAGAGACCTGATGGGCAGAATCCCCTGGGATGCTAACATGAAGGGGAAAGGAGTCCAGGACAGCTGGCAGTATTTTAAAGAAGCCTTATTGAAGGCACAGAAAGAAACCATTCCAATGCGTACCAAGAGAAGCAAATATGGTAGGAGACCAGATTGGCTTACCGGGGAAATCTTTGGTGAACTTAAGCACAAAAAGGGAGCTTACAAAAAGTGGAAACTTGGACAGATGACTAGGGAGGGGTATAAATGCATAGCTCAAGAATGCAGGGGAGTTATCAGGAAGGTGAAAGCGCAATTGGAATTGCGACTCGCAAGGTATGTGAAGGATAACAAGAAAGGTTTCTTCTCTTCTGCAGACTAAATAGACCCAAGTCCCTCAGTCTCTCCTTATAGGTCATATGCTCCAGCCCCCTAATCATTTTGGTTGCCCTCCACTGGACCCTCTCCAATGCATCCACATCCTTTTTGTAGTGGGGGGGGGCCCAGAACTGGACACAATACTCCAGATGTGGCCCCACCAGAGCCGAATAAAGGGGAATAATCACATCTCTGTATCTGCTGGCAATGCTCCTCTTAATGCAACCTAATATGCCATTAGCCTTCTTGGCTACAAGGGCACAGTGTTGACTCATATCCACCTTCTCATTCACTGTAATCCCCAGGTCCTTTTCTGCAGAACTGCTACTTAGCCAGTTGATCCCCAGCCTGTAACAATGCTTGGGATTCTTCCGTCCCAAGTGCAGGACTCTGCACTTGTCCTTGTTGAACCTCATCATATTTCTTGTGGCCCAATCTTCCAATTTGTCTAAGTCACTCTGGACCCTATCTCTGCCCTCCAGCGTAACTACCTCTCCCCCTAGCTTAGTGTCATCTGCAAACTTGCTGAAGGTGCAATCCATCCCCTCATCCTGCTCTTCTATTAGGCTACACCTACACTGCAGGCTTCTTGCGCAAGAACACCCGTTCTTGCGCAAAAACTTGTGGAGCGTCTACACTGCACGTGTGTTCTTGCACAAGTAAATTTACAGTAAAGAGTCGGAACAGAGGGCTTCTTGCGCAAGAAGGCAGTGTGGAAGGGCAACAGGGGTTTCTTGTGCAAGAAACAACTGTGGCTAAAATGGCCATCAGAGCTTTCTCGTGCAAAAAGCACCTCTCTTGTGCAAAAGCACATGGCTGTATGGACACACTCTTGTGCAAAATAGTTATTGTGCAAGATGCCTGCACTGTAGACGAAGCCTTAAAGGTTTATAAAACTAGCCAGAAATGACCTATGCCTGCCAACAGTGAGGGCAGCCAGCTCAGCAGTGCTAACGCTGTATGTACAGTCTGTGTGAACATGTTTGTCAGGACAAGCCAAGCAGAAAAAGACCAGTGACCACAGCCCCACCCGCTAGCAATAGAAAATTGGAGACGTTCTGCAACGGCAAGAACAGAGACCAGATGACGGCCAAGCCGGAGCACGCGAGAGGGAGGCACCGTCCCAGCCTTCGTCCGGCCGGCGGAATCGACCCCCTTACCCCTGAGGACACGCATTCATACGTTGCGTATCCAAAGGAAGCCTGCGCTTTGAGGCGTGGCCAGAGCGAAGATGGCTACTTTGCTTCCGCCCTTAGTTACTGAGGGCTTTCCTGCCCGGCTTCAGCCCTACATGCAGATGTCCCCCAGCCTCCTGCCCTTAACTAAAATGGCCGCCCGACGGTCAGACTCCGGATACTCTGCCCTAGGCCGAGGCGGCTGCTCAGCTTCGGTGCTCTGAGCCACTCCGGCTTCCCTTAACAAAAATGGCCGCCGGGAGCGGTGCCTAGTGGGGCGAGGCGGTAGAACTACGTTTCCCATGGGCCTGTGCGCGCAGGCCCCGCCGGCTGGCCCGAGCAGCTGCCTGGAGCGGCTAGTGGGGCTCCCTGTCTGGAGGTAAACATGGGCCGCGCGGGGGGCTGGGCCGGGGGGAGGGGCGCTGAGGTGGCGAGTAGGGCCGGCGGGCCCAGCTGAGCGTGGAGACAGGCAGTGGTACCGCCTCACATGGGCCGGGGAGCTGCCTTGGTTAGAGTAGCTACATTCTCCAGCGTGTGTGGTCCGCACTGTACGCTCGGCCCCGGCCCCGGCCCCGCCCGGCTCCATTCTGCTTCACAATCCATTGAGTGAATTGAAGATTAAAACGGGGGAGGGGGTTCAGTTCCAGTGAAGTGGCACCACGCATGCCAACAGCTCGCTATGCTAGGGAAAGATGTATTTCTCCTCATGAAAGTAGAGCCGCAGGCTTTGAATGAGAACCAGCAAATCCTAGACAGATAACTTACAGTTCAATCAAATTCAGATAAGCCATTAGAATACAAGAAGATAAATATATTAAGGAAAGTAATCAAATGTTAAAATCATGCATTTAGCAGAATAGTTTTAGTTCACTACAAGTGTCTCTCATCTCAGGCCTCTCACTTCCTGTGATACATATGAGTGCAATTATTTGATAGTGGGACCAACCAATCAAAAATATTTTAGTTGTCTTAACCAATACAGAGCTGACATTAATGTCTTTTTCCAGTGACACAGCCTGTTGTGAAAGTATCATTACATTAGCAATTTCAAGTTAATGATGTGTCTGCAATTTCATGAGCAGCAACTGGACAGTAGCTTCAACTGGTCTAACCCTAGTTCTGTGTATTCAATGCTTTACCAAAAGCTGGAAGGCTACTCAAAGGCAAGCAAATGCTTTAAACTGCAATGGGAAATTTGATAGTGAAAGAAGAGCATATTTGTATGCTTAATACCCGTACAGATTAGAATAATCAGGCATTCAGGTAATACAATTAAGTCAAGCATGTTTTTGTACTTCTCTTTGTAATTCACTTGTGGTTTCCAAAACACGTGAAAAATGGTATGACTTTAAAAGACTTTAAATCTGAACTATGAACAAAATCTAATCTGAGTGATTATAAAACAAACATTCTAAAAAAGAACTTATCACATAATGGTGTGAACATCACTTACATCTTAAGTGAAGCATGACACTCTCATTTGTGTTAGTTTCTCTATGTAAATGACTAGGAATGGTTGTAATAAGAAGTTGCTGCTAGAGGAGAAGAATTTGGTTCAATTGAGAGCCACAAGTCTGTTTATACAGGCAGACCGAGTGGAAGTCAGGAGGCAGGCCAGCACTGTGCTTTGCCCATTGCATTGTTGTGAACTTTAATAGTTTAACCAATTAACTATTTTAATGAGTCTGACCAAATATGGCTGTCTGTTAGTATGTTCTTAAAGTGTTAACTGCGAAGGGTGTAGAGATGTTAAATGGTTAATCAGTAAGCACACTGGTAAGTATGAGGCTTACCACTACGGTTACTGGTTAACTGACTCTTGCTGGTGAACTCCAATGGCACCCAACCGGTGCCGCAGACAGGGTCTAGTGGCAGAGTTAAAACGGTTAACCAATTAACATTCCTAATGTGAATCAGTAGCAGAAGTGGGGCTAGATCGCAGAACTGTCCAATTTTGGGGCTTGTGCTTAGCTCAGTAGACCATGTGGCTTCTGGCAAGCTTCTTACATATTTTCAAAATTCACAAGTATGGCATGTTGAGAATAAGTGGATTTCTGATTCCTTGCAAATTCCCTCTAATGAAAAAATGCATGCAAAATGTTGAAACTTTGTAATGTGCTCTAGTTTTGTACACTCAAAAATAGGTAAATTGTCAGAAAATGTTCTGATCATTCTTTACTCAGCTGTAGTTGATTTAAGTTTCTGTTTTAAGACAGCTTCCCACATGTCTTGGTATAGTAAGGTAAGTGAGTATAAAAGGCACTTAAAAATAAAAACAACTGAATTATTTGCCCAAGAACATCCAAACTCAGAATAAACCCATTCTACTAGCCTGCAATCTTGAACTTTTACCAAAAGAAAGAGAAACTTTAATGGGAAATCATTTTAAAAATCTTTTCAAACCTTTTTATATATTTAAAAAAGAGATGAAGGCTCAATTTCTCTCTTCTCCCTTGCATCTCTCTCCCTATTGTCCCATCCTTTTAAAATTATTAGCCTCTTTAAACTAAACATTTAGTTTTAAAGAGCAAAATACTATTTAGAAAAACTAAATCTCTTTGTGGTGCTAAAGAACAAAATATGCTATAAAGAGGAAACCCACTTATATGTTCTGTGACAATTTTTCTTCTTTAAGGAAACTTCAGTGTAGAAGTCACAGTGCATGGTATAAGAACCTGTATAGAATAAATGAGGTCCCAGCATACTAAAATACTGTATCTACCATCTGACCTCCCTTATCAGTACTCCTCATATAGTTATGGAGTGAAAAACCATAATCAAATATGAAAAAAGTTATAACTAAGACCCTTCCAAATTAATGGCCCTGAAAAATGTGTCAAAATCTACTCTTGTGTGCTTTTACCCTCTATTGCAAGTATTTTGTGGGGGAGACCAGCACTTCTCAAATTGGGGGTCCTGACCCAAAAGAAAATTACAAGGAAGTCATAAGGTTATTTAGGGTAGTCACGGTGTTGCTCACTTCTGTGCTACCTTCAGAGCTGAGCCGGTGGAGAGTGACGGCTGTTGGCCAAGCACCCAGCTCTGAAGACTGCACTCCACCAGCAGCAGTGCAGAAGAAAAGATGTCAATACCATACCATGACACCCTTACTTCTGCGCTGCTGCCTTCAGAACTAGGCAGCCAGAGACTAGCAGCTGCTGACTGAGGATCCAGGTCTACAGGCAGCACTCAGTGCTGTAGTAAGGATGTTAAATTGTTATCTGGCGAATTGTGTAATCGATAAAATTTGTATCGACTACACATGATTAGTCAATAAGGACCACTGTGCAGAGCCACAGCGGAGGTAGCTCCAGGAACTAGCTCAAGCTAGGACTCAAGCCAGGCTTGGGATGGGCAGTCCCGGCTGCTGCCAGCTCTGGAAGCCACCTGCACTGTGGCTCTGCATTTTAAATGTAGTCAGAGCCGCCAGGGCCACCGCGAACATGGGGTGCTTGGTAGCAGCAGCCCCTGTCTGCGGGTGGGAGGGGGGGGATTTCCCCACTGGGACCCTCTTGTGGCCAGGGGCTGCTTTGCAGCAGCCTCCCCTATCCCCCCCTCTCCCCCTACTCCGCCATGCCCCCACTGCCTTTGATAGAGGCAGAGGGGGAGTAGGGCGGCACCACAGAGAGATGGTACTGGGTGGAACTGGCTTTTAAGTCTGCTCCTCCCAGCATTGGCTCTTGTTCTCTCCCTTCCTTCCCCCTCCCCCCCGCCCTCTGCTGCCTCTCAGAGGCAGCAAGTATGTGGGGGGAGCAAGTAGTAGATACTTCAGTCGACTACCCGATACGCTTATGCTTATCAGGTAGTTGACTAGTCGACTACTTGCTAACATACCGTACCATGCCATCCATACCTCTGGGGTGCTGCTGGCAACAGCTCTGCCTTCAGAGTTGGCCTCCTGGCAAGCAGCCACTACTTTCCAGGTGCAGCACAGAAACAAGGGTAGCAGTTTGGGTTGCCAACTGGAGGCTCCCAGAATTGCATACATCTCCCATTGACTATTGAAAGCAATCCTGGAGATTTTAATAGGATATTTTAAGAAAATGACGTTATGTCTTGGAAAAAAATATTCTCCTGGAATTGCTTCAGAGTTGGAAATGCTAGTAGCAATACCTTTTTGGATAAGGACCCCTACAGTTACAGCACCATAAAATTTTAGATTTAAATTGCTGAAATCATGAAATTTATGGTTTTTAAAATCTTGTTACAGAATTTTGTAGGACCCTAGTTATAACATAGCTTGTTAATCTATATATTTTAAATAGGCCAACTGTTTAAATTGTATCTGAAGGAAGAAATGAAAGTTTTATAAAACATTGATAGAGATGCAGCCATGTTAGTCTGGTCTAGCTGAAACAAAAGACAGGACTATGCAGCACTTTAAAGACTAACAAGATGGTTTATTAGGTGATCAATTGATCTGAGGAAGTGGTTCTGGCCCACGAAAGCCCATCACCTAATAAACCATCTTGTTAGTCTTTAAAGTGCTGCATAGTCCTGTCTTTTATAAAACATGTTTGGCTTTGATAATGAGATTCTTATTCTGTGCATCCAAGCTTCTGAGTGAGTTCTAAAAGGAAAATATTATTTCTACTATCTTTTTATAAATTAATGTATTGGGAAGAAATATCCTATAAGAAGTCATGATCAGTAATTAGGAAACTTATACCTGCAGAGAAGTCTGCATCTCTTGTTCTGTAAGCAGAACTAGTTGAATGAAAAACAATGTTTTTATTCGTTTATTGTAGACACCCCATGCTGCCCCGTCACATGCAGAGGCTGGGCAGAGATTGGGTTGCCCACTGGGATGTCCCTCAAAGATTCTGCTGGAACAGTCATCTCTCCAGTTGTATAAGGTGGGATGGTCACCATTCTTGGGCTCCGTATCTCAGCACTGGGGACTTTACAGTGAATTGGAGACTGCCCCATTTTTTGGGACCTTGGAGACCGCCCCATTTTTTGGGACCTTGGAGATCGTGTCAGTACTGGATCTGGCAGCCTGATAACTTCATACAGAACTCTCTTTTTCATCCCTCTCGTCCTAATATGATATCTGAGGGAGATGAACCTTCTTCAAAAAGGAGAAGACACAGTGGTCAGTATGATGTTTGCAGTCCTAGTGAAGAAATTAACAGCTCTAATCAGAATGAAGCAGTCTGTCTTTCCACTCCACCAAAAAATGAAGAAGCAAATACTGCAAACATAAGAGGTAAAAACGGAGTTTGCTATTTCTGTAGTGTTTTCCTAAATATTTAACAGGCTTTAAGCATCATTTTCTAGTGCCCTCTATATTCCATCTCTTTACTGGTAACTACACTAGGAGAGCGTTGGCCTTTAAAGGGCATTACAAATGTCAAGAACTGTAACTTAGAGCCCTTTAAACTGTTTTGATTTTTGTGCTCTCAAAAACCTTAATCCAGGAGATGGAGCTGAGTTTTTGCTGATTGACACTGTCAGAGTCTTATTTTATGAGTGGCATTTTTGGTTTTGTCACTTTATTTTGATACATTATAATTTTAGCAGGTTTTCTGCAGTTTTCTTTACCTATTTAAACATGAACCAAGTGTACCTATACAGATCGTGCATTAAGATGTGCACTATTTCTTAACTCAAAATAATTCAGTCTATAAAATTCCAATCTTATCAGGTCTAAGTGAGAATCACTGCGTCAGCAATAGAATTATTTATGAACAGGAAGCCAGAATGCTTAGTTATTTAAAGTAAACATGCTTTCAGTGGTAGGAAACCTGCAGCTTGAGGGCCACATGCGGCTCATCGGGGATCCATGTGTGGCTCACAAGACATTTAGTTTATTGTTGCCTACACAAAGGGTTGCCAGATTCCGCTGGTTTCTGCCCATTTTTTTTCATACCGGTATTACTAAAGTGGCATGCATGCAAAGCAAGGGCACGTGAAGTAGGGATGTAAGCAACTAATCGACTATCCAATAAGCAAAAGCTTATTGGATAGTCGACACACTAGTCGACTCGTCGCTCCCCCTTCCCTTGCTGCCTCTATCAGAAAGAGGCAGCAAGGGGGGGAGCAGGAGCCGGTGGTGGTGGTGGGAGCCAGCTTAAAAGCCAGTTCCCTCAGCTCCAGCTCAGTGGGAGGGGGCAGGGACGTGGCAGTGGTGTTCCACCTTTGAAATGCACTCAGAGTTCCCTGCTGGCCCCAGGCTCCATGTGGTGCTTCTGCTTTGAATGTACAAGAGAACTGGGCACATGCAGTTAGCAAAACTACCCTATCCCAGAAGAATTTTGCAGCCCACTGAGCGGGAGGGCTACTCATGCGGCCCACTCACTAGCCTAGGTTGCCCATTGCTGTGCTTGATGCTAAGAGTACAGTGAGGTCTACTGCAGTAACTAACATATTCCCTTTAGGACGGGTATACTCAACTGTTTATTTAAGAGCTTTTTAAAGTAATCTGATTCTGAGATTTGTTTGACATTATGAATAGCCCTTTTTTAAAAGGGGTGAAGGAGGCAAAAAAGAATCATTTAAATTATTCCACCTATCCTAGCCCAACTTAGTGTCTGCAGTCTGACCTATCAGCAGTAGCAGGAATTTCTAAGTTTTGTTGCTGCTTCTGATGCCTTTCATTTTTTAAATATCTCCTTCCACACAAAGAGGCAAATCTGGTCTCTTCTCTAATAGACTCCTTTCAGATACCAGCCTCTGGTGCTACCAAAAGATATTAGTGATAGCTATTAATGCCGAGAGGCTTCAGTCAGGTTTGTACTTGGTATTATAAATAATTTTTAAAAAGCAAAATAAGTATGCTATATATAAAATATGTTCAGTGACACTTCCCACATGCCCAGTTCTCAGCAAGAAATGTCAGGGTGTAGGTTTTTTTGGAGATAAAAAATATCAGGCCTGTCTGGAAAATGTAATCCTCGTCCAAATAACTTAGTCTAGAGCAGTGATTCTCAAACTGTGTCAGGATCCCAAAGTGGGTAGCCGCACCCTGTTTTAATGGGGTCACCCTTGCCTGGAGAGCTTCAGCTTTGTCCCCCACTACTTGAGGCAATAGGACTTTAACTTTGGCCTACGCCACCTAGGAGGACGGGGCTAAGACAGACTCAGACTTCAGTCTCCTCTGCTTGGGTTATGAAATTTTTGTTGTCAAAAGGGTGTTGTGGTACAGTAAAGTTGTACCCACTGAGCCTTTGTCCTGCAATGTAAGAGTGCGTGTACAGAGCATCTTGCATAATTAAATCCCATAAAGGCAAGTGGCTTGCAGTAGTGATGGAGACAAGGTATATAATTACTTATACAAAACAAGTAAATGTATGTTAAAATTTAGATATGTATGAGCTATCCAGAACTGACCCTTCACCTAGACATCTTGAGTTTGCTGACTTCTTGCAGGAATCCCAGCGATGGGACTTGGAGTAGAAAGATGGTGGTCTCAGATCAGCTCAAGGAGCATGTTCTGTGCACAAGAATGGCATCAGAAAAGCAGAAATGGGAGAATTATCTGAGCCATCATTGGTGGAGCACAGGGCATAGGAAAAAATGTGATAAATGACCATAAGATGAGGGAGGAACATGGTTGTAAAGGCCCTGATATGTGAGTGGAAAAAGAAGTCAGTGGAGGGATTCAAAAAGAGGAATGACAGGCAAAAAGAGGAGTGATCAATGGGCAGTGTCCCACCTTGAGTACTTTAGCATGTGCAATTTCTCTCCACTCTGAGATGTGGAGTTACAGTGATGAAGTGTATTATCTCTGGAAAATCTTTCAGATTGCTGAGAACTCTGGGCAACACCTCCCTATACTATTTTTGAGTTTGGAAGTGGCAGGAGGGGGGACGGCGGATGGGGGGAGAAGGACATTCACTGAATGCTTGACTACTTTAAGCACAGTGACAAAATTACCTCAATGCCAATCACAGAAGTCCATTTTAGGATTTAGAATGGACTAGCCCAAATATAGTTAAATAGCAGAGATGGGATAGCCATTGGCATAACGTTTCATCAGAGCATAGTTCAGGTATCTGTCCTTCAGCTTCCTTTTAAGGAAATAAGAGGCATAATTTTCATATATCTTTGGCCTCGGTTATATATAAAATATATACTTACACAAAATGGTAAAAATGTATTTGTATATCAAGGTAGCTGAACTGAATACCTTTTCATAAAAAGTCAACACTTCCTAGGGGTATACTCATTGCTGCAGGAGTCCCGGTTTTGTAACCTGTTTCCAGATCCTCTATCCTTCTTGATTAAGGATGTTAAGAAGCGAGTAATTGACTAATCATGTATTCAATACAAATTGTACTGAGTACACAGTTAGAATACATGATTAGTTGATAGGGCAGCCCAGCTCCTACTACATTTAAACTGCAGAGCCACAGGGGATGTAGGTCCGGGACCTGGCGCAAGTTGGGAGTGAGCAGTCCTAGCTCGCGCCAGGTCCCAGACCGCTGCGCTTCTGCCTCCCCTGCCCTCCCCCCCCACCCCACACACACTGATGAGACAGTGCTGGGGGGAACTGGCTTTTAAATGAGTAGTAGGGTAGTGACTACTTGACTAGTTGCTTACATCCCTATTCTTGATATGAGAGAATGCAAAGGTGTGAAAAGGCATTTTCAGTGGGTTTTATGGCTCCAAATTTAGAACCATACAAAAGCTTTTGAGTCTCTCATCCCCAAACTTTACAGGAGAGTTATAAATACAGTGAGTAGTATATCTGTGATGCTGTGACCATAATGAGCTTCACAGGATATATTAGGTAGATTACTCCAGCTTTATAGAAGTCTGAATTGAGGGGCACATAGTGGCTACAAACAATGGAATTTATACGAGCACAGTTTATTACTTCTATCTCAAATGGAAGGTCTGAAATATTTCTAATCAAACAGATACAAACTTGCTTATACATTTAAGGAAAGTGAGCTCTCAAGAGGAATAATAATTTAAGTATATGTAGTATATGAAATAAGTTGTAAGATCAATATGTGGGTGATGCAAATGTATTACATGATCATTTATTTTGGTATTTAATGTTTTAACAGGCATAATCAAAAGGCACTGGGAATATTTCTGTCACCAAAGTAAAAAAATGAAGATTCTTGAAGATAAGCAGATTGATCAAAACAATACAGAAGATAAGGGAAAATTTGATTTTACAGTAATGTCCTATAATATCCTTTCACAGAATTTGTTACAAGATAACTCCCACCTGTATAAACACTGCAGACAGCCAGTGTTATTCTGGGGTTATAGATTTCCTAACATTCTGCGGGAAATCCAACAACTGGATGCAGATGTAAGTGGAAAACTAACATGGGTTTTATTGAGAACCAATTTAACATGTAAGCAAAAGTAGTTTTAGATAAGCTGTGTAATGGATGTCCTTTGAGTTTTCACCTCATGCTTATTAATACTGCTGGTTCATATTTATCAAAGTACAGTAAAACCTTTGTTATCCGGCACTCTGTTAACCAAAAAACTTTGTTAACCGGCATTGCCCCCAGCCACAGTACTGTCACATCTTCAGGCACACAGGCCTGGCTTGGTTTACCATGATTGGCTTAACAATTTTTTATTTCAGAAGTACTAATCATCTTTAACTCAAAATAGAAAGTGAGACCAACTGCCTCACGCTACAAAACTACCAATATTAAAAACTTGAGTTTTACTATTATTATCCATTGGTTTTTCCTAGGTTTATGGGACCTTCAGATAACCGGAATTTTTAGATAACTAGAATGCCCTAATCTCTGAGCATGCCGGATAACACAGGTTTTACTGTAGTATTTTCTCAGTGATCCAAGACTGAGGCAGTGGCTACTGGCAGTGTTACTGTAATCCCCACTACTGTAGTTACACATCCACATCTGAAACTCTCCTTTATGCATCTACTATCAAACAGTTTCTCAGTCCCATCATTCCTGCCCTTTCATGACTCCATTTCCTGTTTCTCTTCCTGTCCTTTGAGTGTCTTGCTCAGTGAGTCATCATCCTTCTCTCCCTTTCTGTGGGAGGTCCACTGCAGAGCTCTGTCTCTGGCAGTCTCCTCTTCTCCCTCAATATCTTATTTGTGGTTGAGCTCACTTGCAAATGTGGCTTTGACTACCACCTTTATATAGTTCATCCGCAAATTCAATTCACATGCTAATGGACTCAATCACAATATGGGTTGGTTGGGACACGACCTACTTAACCACTGAAGGTGCTAACAGCTCTCTGAGTGGTATCCTTCCTGTCTTGGGAATCTACTGACTTTGATTTTGATCTGCTTAGGTTTAAGTACCATTCTCCAGATACTTAATGATGCTCTGTCTCTCACCCCCCTACCTTCTTTCTCTTCCCCCCTCCCCTTCCCCTCTCCTATTTATTTCGAGTTTTCATATCCCAAACTCATAACTCTGGTCATCTGAAGAAGTGGGCTGTGCCCACAAAAGCTCATGATACCCTCTACGTGTTTTGTTAGTCTATAAAGTGCTACCAGACTATTTGTTACCTTTATACTGATGACCTGCAGATCATCTTCTCCATGCTAGACCTCATTTGTCCAACTACACTAAGATTTAAGCTTATCTTGTGTGATGTCTCCTCTTGGATCTAGCTGCCTACTAAAAATTAACATGGCCAAAGCAGAGTTTATTATTTTCTTTGAAAATAGCTTCTCTCCTGCCTCTCTATTAGAGAGGGCAACAGTCTGTCATTCAGGCCTGAAACTTTCGCTTCATCTTTGGCTCAGCTCTCTCTTTGAACTTCCACATCCAAGTCCTTTCCAAAACTTCCCACTTCTTGCACAGCTCCTCTAAAATGTAATTTTTCCTCTCTGCCCACACTACCAAGATTCTTATCCAAGTCCTGATCTCTTCATCCTTTGACTATTGTAATCTCTTTTCTCTGGCTTGCCTGCCTGCAACCTCATCCCTTGAGTCTCTTCAGAATGCTGCTGTTTGCTAACAGATGCTCTTGCAGAGTCCTTCACAGTACATCTGCATTACCTATCAGCCCTTTCAATTTATCATGAGGTCAATTCCAGCTTTTCCTTCACCAGTGATGCCAGGCTTGATTGCCCTCTTCTGCAACAGGCACTTCCTTATATGCTGCCCCTTATGAGTGGAAAAAGATCTCAATCAAAATTTGGAATGCTGCTACTTTAGCCTCCTTGAAATCTTTCCCCTTCCATACGGTATATATGAGATGTACAACCTGAGAATGCTTAGGCTGGTGACAAATTGTGATTGTTCCTGATTTTCTAAAAATTGTGCACATTGTTCTTATCCTGTCTTCTCCACTCCCACACTGACTCACCCATGTTATCCACCTGTTATATTGTTGTTCAGATTGTAAAATCTTTTAAGAGACTTTCACACCAGCTCTCAGTGCAGAGCTGCCTCCCTCCCCTCCCTCCCCCCCTTGTGCCACAGAGGCAGCAGCATGCGGGGGAGGAGAGCCGGCAGCTCCGCGGGAGCCAGTGCGTGTAGGGACCTGGCTTTTAATCTAGCTCCCTACTCATGTCGGCTCCCGCAGAGCTGCTTCCCCCCTCTTCCTCCCCACTACTGCCTTCCACAGAGGCAGCAGAGTGGGGGGTGAGAACAGGAGCTAGCCTCCCCCCCTTCCCTGCCCGAGTGTGTAAATGTGTAACCACTGAAAATTTCAGCATTTATACAAACACAGTTTAACATCCCTAGTTAAGATAGTTGACTGCTGTTTTGGAACATTGATTTCTAGCCCTACCTCTGCCACAGAATTCCTGTGTGATGGTACGCAAATCTGAGGTGATCTGAGGTGGTCACTAATTGTGTATTCTCCATTTTCTGTGTACCCAGCTTCAGACTCTGGAGCCTGACCTGCAGAAGCACTCATTCACAACGGGCACTAAGACAGTCGGAGCTTTAAACATATAACATTGAAACTGCTTGGCACCCTGAAAAAAAATCACTGTATCATAATTAGGGATGTCCGCAACTCGTTGACTACCCGATAAGCAAATGCTTGTCGGGTAGTCAAGTAGTGACTTGACTAGTTGCTTCCCCCCACTCCACTTGCTGCTTCTGTCAGCAAGGGGTGGGGGAGCAGGAGGCAGTGCTGGGGGGAGCCGGCTTAAAAGCTGGTCCCCCCAGCACCATCTCGGGGGGTCAGGGGAGGTAAAGGTATAGTGGAAGACCAGATGCTGCACCTCTGCTTTTTAAATGTATTAAGAGCCATATTAATACATTTTAAAAAGCCAGATGCACAGCAGGGTTAGCTCCCAGGGCCAGGAGCTAACTCCACTGCAGCTCTGCAGTTTCCCTCCTTATCAACTAACTGAGTAGTTGATGAAAATTCCATTGACTACTCAATTTAGCTAATTACACACAATTTAACATACCGAATGATAATGTATATGCACAAAGGGGCTGAATTAAGGTTCCACAGGCAACCTTAATTCTGGCACTTACTAACTTTTGATTGCCTGACTTTGCAAACTTAATGTTCTTTTAACATAGTTTTTTGTGAATAGTAATAATGTCTATTTCAAGGTATTCATTATATGAGAGGAGCTCTTCCTGAAGTTTTGCTTCAATACTTCAAAGCCTGTTTGGCAGAAAAAGCATAGGAGCAGCTGTTTCTCTAGGGATCCTTGATTAGGAAGGCAGACACACTACATTAATATAATTATCATTAAATGATAGAGTTGCTATTGGTCTCAATTTCAAATACGTGGGCTCCCCAGACTTAAGGGCTAAGTCAGTCCTTCTGAGATTAGAGAAATGTGGTTGTTTGCAAAGTGTGTGTCTTTCAGATGAGACTTAGGCCTGGTCTATGCTAGGAAATTAGGTTACCATTACCATGTTGCTCAAGGGTATGAGAAATCCACACTGCTGAGCAGAATAGTTAAACCTGCCTAAGTACTTATGTAGACAGTGCTAGGTCGATGGAAGAATTCTTCTGTTGACCTTGCTACCACCTCTTAGGGAGGTGGTTTACCTACTCTGATGGGAAAATCCCTCCTGTTGGCATAGGTAGTGTTTACAATGCAGTGCTATAGCAGCACAACTGCAGCCCTATAAATGTAGCCCTTAGAGCAGAGGGGGGCAAACTAGGGCCTGACAACTGCATCGGGCCTATCAGATCCTTCAGTTTAGCTGCCAAGCTACGGCTGGGTAGTGAGGTCGAGACAGTCTTGCCAGGAGGTCCCTGCCTTGCTGGAAGGACAAACTCCCAGGTAGCATTGTGAGCAGGGGTGACTACCCCTTTGGTTCTCCCCTTCTTTTCTCTCCTCCCCCGCCACCCCAGTCTCAGCTCCCACAGTGCACTAGTTAATGAAGTGAAAGTTTGTTAATATCTTTGTTAATGTATTAAATTATTAAATTCAAACTGGAAAACCTCCTTTAGGTACTGTGTTTGCAAGAAGTGCAAGAAGACCATTATGGAATGGAGATCAAGCCGAGTTTGGAATCTTTGGGTATGATAAAACAGTTTTGTCTCACATTTCATTAACTTTTCCTTTTTAATGTTTTTGTAAGAAATAATCCACGTGGAATGAAGAGAGGTGCATTTTTGATAGGGTAAAAATTAGATAAGTAGGTGTTATTTCAGCGCCTGGTCTTGTGCTCCTTTTTTTGGCAAAATCATTAATGCCTGGTTTTGCCCACATATGAAGTTCAGAACCGTGCCCATAACTGCTTTCAAATGAATTTACTTAAGACCTAACCCTGTAAGTTGCTGAGTGCCCTCAGCTTTCATTGGCTTCAGAGGGAAAGGAGGCTACTCATTACTTCACAGGAGATGCTTAAAATGTGCATGTCGGTCCCTTAAGTTCTATAATAATGTAGACATTGGATCTCAGAATTCTAGTTATCATTGAAGCTTACAACTCAAAACAGTCTTCTAAACTTTATATTACATATGCTTTAAAGATTAGTGCAGGGGTGGGCAATAAGTGGTTCACGGACTGGCCACATTTTGACAAAGTTAGTCCCTGGAGGGCCAAGAGATACTATATTTACCTGCGCATCTGCAGGTATGGCTGCGGTTCACAGTTCCTGGCCAACGGCAGCTGTGAGCAGTCATACTTGCAGCTGCATAGGTAAATAGTATCTGGCAGCCAAGCAGGAGCTAACCCTAGCGAAACAAGTCCAGGCCTCTTATTGCCCATCTCTGATTTGGTATAAGCATTTATTTAAGGCATTGTGTGTTCCTGAAATTCTAACTTGATAATTTAAAGAATACTTTCATAAGTAGTTATTTTTAGTTGCTGTGGAAGATATAGAGCTTCAGTCATACAGAGAATTGTAGAAAATACTTGCCTTGTGTGACAATTACAATTAATGGAAAATATTATAATACCAAAGTAGTGCATCTGTAATGTTGCATATAAGTGTCTTGCTCAGTGTGAAAAGAAGTTTCAAAAAAGCTTGTCATTTCTAAGATGTGTTGGGTTGAAAGGCACTCAGTATATTTAGAAGGCACCTGGAAGCTTATCTTGAGATCGTTCAGTTCTTACTATTGTAAAGCAAATTTCAGAAAGTTGGGTGATTATCAATCATAACGTTGTTTTAATGAAAACTACTGGTGTTTTTAAAACAGTCATTTCTGACTTACAGGTCTGTCAAATAATGTTAATAGGAATATTTTGCAAGTAAAGCATTATTAAGCTGTTCTGTAAGCACCCTGAATAAACTTTAAAGCATCAGTCATTTTATGTTTGACTTGTCCTATGACACATGGAAAAAGTCATGCTGAGTATCTTAAATCATTTGTTTAGAAGTATGCACACCACAGAAGATACTGGCTTGAATTTATTGTTCAAATAAGAAAGAATACCAAGGTTTTCTTCCCTTCTGAGTACCCTGAGTGCATAATGTGTAGCCTCAGGAATCTGTTTTATTTTAACAAGTCATATGTGAACCTAGGCATATCAGTAAAGGAGCATTATCTTTCAGAGAATGTGAAAGTGAACATTTTCCCTCCCAGAAAATGTAATTGTATTGGAGGCTTGATATTTGAATTGTTAAGCTATAAAATCTGTCCTCTTGAGATGGCAGTACAATTCTACAGCAGAGCAACTTGTACTTTGAAAGATGAAGGTTGTGAGCCTGATGCTCGCTTACACTAAGGCCTCATTTACATTCCTCAGTCAACATACAGAGCAGTATAAACAGGCTTTTAAGTAAATGAGCATTAGGCATTGGATTGTGATTCAGTTTTTTCCTCTCAACAGCAATGAAAGTAATGCTTTTTTGGGTAGGAATATATATCAGGAGTCATATTTTTAGACATTTAGACTTTTTTCTCTTTGCATATGTATTTAATTATGCAAAATAGCTTCCATTATAATCCCCCTGCTTTCAGGTGCTTGCATTCTTTTTATAATTAGTTTTCAGACAGAGACTAAGCATGGCATGTTTCAGCCCCAAAAGTGAAGAGCTTAATGCTAGGAACATTTGAAAATAGGCACAGTGGAAACTTTTTGCCACATTTACCTATAGCAGGCTCAGTTATTGACTACTGTGGAAAAATAATAGCATGAGCTATGTTTGTTTTGTTTTTCCTCACAGTGATTCGCATTTCTTTCTTGCAGGTTATCATTGTGAATATAAAATGAGGACAGGAAGGAAACCCGATGGCTGTGCCATTTGCTTCAAAATTTCCAAATTTAATCTTCTCTCATCAAACCCAGTGGAATTTTTTCGCCATGATATTCCACTCTTGGACAGAGACAATGTTGGACTAGTGTTGCTTCTGCAGCCCAGGTTCCACTGTAAAGCTACTGCTGCAGTCTGTATAGCCAACACGCATCTGCTGTATAATCCAAGGCGAGGGGACATTAAACTGACCCAGCTGGCAATGTTACTGGCAGAGATTGCCAGTGTTGCCCATCGGAAAGATGGTAGATTCTGTCCTATTATCATTTGTGGTGACTTTAACTCTGTTCCTGGTTCTCCACTGTACAGTTTTATAAAGGAAGGGAAGCTGAACTATGAAGGACTACCTATCGGCAAGGTAGGTGTTCCTTTCATCTCAAGTAAGAATGTTGTTGGAAAAGGAACATTTTATGGAGTGGCACTGGCCACCTATTACAGGGCACACCACCTCCTGCTGATCATTGGGGGTTAGCTCTCAATCAGCGCCCCGTCTCATGGTCACATGCCGTCGCACTATCTGTGTCTCTCTCAACTCTGCAGCTCTTCCTGGCCCTAGAATGGCGGCATCCTTATGTCTCAGCCCTCTAGCTAGGTCACTCAGTCCAGGGACTTCACACCCTCAATTCTCAGCTTTCCTCTCCCAGCCTTCACTGCTCCTTTCCTGGACTGCTTCCTGCAATTCCTGGTTCCCCTTCCTGCTCTGGATATAACAGCTCCAAACCTTTCTCCCTTTTCCAGGGAGTGACTGCCCTTTCCCAGAAGCAGCCCCTGTCTTTTGCAAGCTTCCTAGTTTTCTAGGCTCCTCCTCTTCCTACCCAGCTCAAACTGCTTGCAATCAATTCCCTACTCCCTGGCTTTCCTTTCAGGTGCAGCTGGTAGTGTTAATAGGCCCACCTGCCACCTGAACCCATATCAGTTCTGTGTGGAGATGAGTTTCCATTAGAAGCCCAGTTTTGACCTCCACTCTAATAGCTACAAAAAAGGAAACCTCTGCCACAGAGTTGCTATGCCAGATCTGAGGCTGTTTTGTTCCAAAAATATAATTTTAATTCCTGACTTGCTGACTAACATTTTAAACCTATAAACAATTGTTCTTGAAAGTAGCATATGTCCAGTTACAGAATATGTATCTGAATCTTAATTGTGACAATTAATTTACACCTTGTGTTCTCACAGCACCACCATAGCCCTTAGTGAAGGCTTTGCTGTGCCAGTGGAAGAGTTTCTCCCATTGGCGTAGTTAATCCACCTCCCCAAGAAGCAGGACTGTGTTGGCAGAAGAAGCTCTCCTATTGACATAATGCTGTCTACATGGGCATTAGGTCATTAAAACTATGTCCCTCAAGGGTGGACTTTTTATACCCTTGAGTGATGGAATTCTATAGATATCGGTCTGTAGTCTACATCTGGCCTTATTTTTCTGGTAACTCTTTAAATGCCAACTCTAGCACATAAATGTTCCCTTTCTTTCGTAAAGGATATTTTTCCCCAAAATACAGGTTGGACCTACAGGCTGGTCCCAAACAATAGAATTTGCTGGACCAGGGGAAGTCCCCTGTCACCGGTCTCCCAGGCACCCACTGACTCTGCTTCTGGCCCCAGCCGTCCCCCACTTCCTTTAGCCAGCTGTGCTGCTGGCTCTGGCTGGATTCATCAGCCCTGGGATTCCTAGCTGTCCTGCTTGAGCCCCCTGTCGCAGGGCTCCTAGCCTCACCGTGGGGCTCCCTGTGCTACCTAAGCCCCTGCTGCGCTCTTGGCGGTGTTGCCAGAGCTCCCCACCCCACCTGAGCCCCTTCTACAGGGCTCCTAACTTTGCCAGCAGGCTCTATGCGCCACCTGAGCCCCTACCGTGGGACTCCTGGCTGTACCATCAGAGCTCCCCGGATTGACCACGTCCCCTACCGCAGGGCTCCTTGCGCTGCCTGAGTCCCCGGCGTGCTCCTGGCTGCACTGCTTATACAAGGCTGCTCCCTGTAGTGATCTGCTGCCAGTAGACTCCTAAGTTCTCCCTCAGGCAATGTGGGGAGCACAGCCTACAGGGAGCAGCTCTGTACAAACCACCAGAGCTCCCTGCGCCATCTGACCCCCTTGTGCCTCGGGACTCCCTGCACCACCTGAGCTCCTCCTGCTGTACTCCTGGCAGTGCCACCAGAGCTCCCTGCACTGGCGGACCCATTGCTGCAGGGCTCCTTATGCTGCCAGAGCCCCCTGCCACAGGGCTCCCGGCCACATTGCAGGATTCCCCACGCCACCTGAGCCCTCTGGCATTGTGCTCCCCATGTTGCCTGAGCCCCCATCCACCACTGGCCTCCCTGCCCCTGGGCTCTCTGGTCCAGGAACAGCTGTGGCTGTTGCCGGACCAGAGAGTCTCTGTTTAGGGAGGTATAAGCTGTAGTTTTAAGTAACTATTAAGGCATTCCTTTTGCAGCAATACAGCAGGGCCTGTGTTATCAGTCACGTTATCACTGAGCTTTCTTTTTTGGTAACTTGGCTTAATGTCCATCAAACTTGTGGTTCTACTGACAAAGTAAAACTTTACACCATTACTAGTTTTGTTGTAAGCGTTGCAGGTTTTGTGTGCAAGAGATTTAATCACAGACCTGCCGTTCCTTTTCAGAAGGGTTCTCATATTATGGATAGGGCCAACGCTGTATTGATGAGTGCAGGTTTAAAGTCAAAGTTATGGTTGTTAAGTGACCAAAGCAGAAGTCCTGTTTTAGAGTGGCACCTTATTTTAAGCTATTTTATGTCAGTTTAGTGTGAACATAGCTGCTAGTGATATATGGAATGCTATTTAATTTGAAATGCTTAAAGCATCTACACTAGGGAAATGTGAAATTTTCCATTATTGGTGTTAACGTCCATCACTGCCAATTCCATCTTCAACTCTCCTTTGAATATTCTCCCAGAAGAACAGATACTCCAATGTTAAAAGCAACATCAGCAGTCAGCAAACTGTTTACACCAGAGCTCCTGATGTTGCTAACAAGAGGCCTTGGTATTCTCTCAGCTTAATCTTGCAAGAACTATTTTACAAAGTAGGATTGTTGTAAAGATATGAAATGAGAGGAAGCAGTGAAGTTGCACGTAAAGAATATCATGATTTAGTAGAGAAAGCTTTGAAGAGCTGCTACAAACATGCTGTTTGTAAGGCACATATAGAAGAGTGGATTCACTGCAAGTTTGCCCCCTCATGGCTGGGAGTAGTGTTTTAGCTTTGTTTTCTTTAGCACCTGCTGCTGATGGTTCTTCTGGTCCTTTAATGGTCCTCCTCTTCTCATCTTTTTTGTCCCTCCAACCAGGTCACATTTTAGTTGCATGCTCTTTTCATGGTAACAAAGACCCACAAACAAAAGTCCAGCAAATCAATTCCAGACCTTGTGTCAGGTCTTTGGCCTCTGCCTCTGGGTCCTTTGGCCCTTACCTCCATCTCTCCAAGCTCTGAATTGTCCTAATCCCCTTACTTCAGGGGGCTTCACTTACCTTTCCCAATGGCTGATATGGAAATGGAGGCCCACTTTCTATACTGGGTATTGGTCCTCAGGATGAGCAGCCAACATCTTCTCTGTTTGACTTGTCACCACCTCTCTGAACTCCTGTGTGTCATTAGTCTTTCCACAGGCCTTTTTCTCGAGGCCTTTCCTTGGCTTTTTGTAAGGACCAACACCTCCCTAGAGATCTAGTTTGTACCCCTACATTGGGGTCAGCCACAGGACCTTGTTCCAGACTTATGTCTTCCAGATATCTTCCACTTTGTAGTGCCCTGAGTGTGACTGCAGAGTTTTTGCCTGTCTCTCTGGATCCACTCAAAATCCAGTCCAAATGCCTGTGAAGATTTACTTATCATAGCCTCTTGGACTTCACTGCTTCTGGTTTCCTGCTGGCTCACGACAACCTGTCTCTAGCCCCAGGCTTCATTGCCCATTGCCTCCCAGTCTTACTCCTGGCTTACGGTCCTCCAGTTTGGCTCTAGGGTTTGGCCTACCAGACTTCTCAGTCTTCAGCCCAAGAGAGAAAACACCTTTACAGCTCACCTGGATATCCTTGCTTTCCTTCCACTGCCCATGCTGCTTCCTTTCTGAAGAGCCAGCTCCTCCCAGTTTGAGCTTGATCACCATTTATGCCCAAAGCCTAACTGGCCTTAGCAACACACTGTTTACCATGGGTTCACACACCCCATTGCCGCATAGATAAAATACGTGAACTCCCTAGCAGTAAGTGTCTTGTTAATTGGATCACAGCTAACTTAAAAATGGGGGTTTTTATTAAAATTTTGCACAGGTATCTTGTGAACTAAATCAGATGCTGTTTGAAACAATCCTGTATCTTTTTTAGGTGTCTGGCCAAGAACAGTTTCCTAGGGGACAAAGAATCTTAACTATTCCAATTTGGCCTCCAAGTCTAGGCATTTCACAGAGCTGTCTGTATGAGGTACAACAGCAGCGACAAGAAGACAACACAGGTCAGTTTCTGAACAGGTAAACTTGGTTCTCTGAAAACATCACCCAGACTTCTTATTGAAAATCAGATATTTTTCCATTAGAAAAAAACGGGCCCTAGTCGTGCAAACATAAGTTCAGTGGGACTACTTGGGAATGAAGTTTTTCACCTTCCTAAGCTTACAGACTTAGGCCTTAGATAAATACAGTGCAAGCTTTGTTATCCAGCATTCATGGAGAATGGGGGTTGCCAATTAATCAAATGTGCTGGTTACTCAAGCTTTATACCAATGGTTTTCTTTATTTTTGTAGATGGAGAGATAAAAGAAGGAAAACTGGAGAACACAGAAGAGATCATAATAGCACCTGAAAAGTAAGTCTTAGAAAATCTGAGAAGGCTGTTTGATGTCTCCTATTTTTTTAAAAGGTAAAACCAAAATCCCGAGCATATGTAGTATGATGTCAAATTGGATAACTGATAAAACTATACTTGGTCCTCTTATTAGGTTTGTATGTGCCTGTGTGGGTTATTAAAATATACCTATTTGCAGGTCTCTATTAGCTAATGTGCATGTATATAAAACACACACACAACAAAAAAAACATTTTCCAAAATAGTCAACACCACACCTAAACCCTCATCTTCTCAGGTAAGAGTCTCAAAAATGAAGTCAATGCAATTTTTACAGCTAATGTAGTATGTTTCCTCTGACAACATCTAGCAATAGACCACCCATATTTCACAACTGTGTTCTAGTGAGTTAGTTCCTGCACCCTTGAATTGATATGAATAAAAATAAACTAAAATTAAATTGCCTATTTCATCATTCTTACACAGGTGGTATTACCTTCAGCAGCTATTCGAGTTCAAAAGCATGGCTGCCTATTGTTTTCAAAAGTAATAATTGGAGACAGAACCAAGAAAAAATATGGATTAGGATAACTATGCAAAGGGCAAAAAAAATCATCTTTCATTGAAAAGTGGAAGAAAAGATAACCACAGATGGGAAGGATTTCAATTATGTATTGTAAACGACCATTTCTCTGTGGGGCAACTGATGCATGTTATTCCAAATATGACTGGCTACAGGACAACTTCCATCTCTCCTCATTAAACATTATTTTTGACAACTATTTACTTTTAGACATAACCAGAACTCTTTGTTTTATAGACTTGTAGCAAAGCCATAGAATTTGGGGCCAGCTGCAGAAATCAGCTTATAAGTGGCAGCACTATCCAGCTGCTTAAATTCTCATATTTCCTCCCTTGTTGATCATTTTGGAGATGCTGCTTTATAAATGCTAACAAGTATCCTTATTGGGAAACCCAGAGCTGTGGTAACAGGGAGGAAATAGTAGATCAAACTGGATAGAACAGGAAAATGTTTAATTATTTTAAAACCCCTCATCCCCAAGAATTCTGTATTGGGAAGTCATGGAGATGGGTACTTCTGTTCTTTTTTTTATTTAAATTCTTTAAGAATCATTCAGACTCATATATAAGGTTTAAAAAAAAAAGCCAAAAAGCATTTCAAGATTCCATGTGAAAACTCCTACTTAGAGCCATGGGCGTCCCGTGACTTAGGCAAGGGAAGGCTCTGCCTTCCCAAACTGCCAGCCTGGCCATGCCCACACTCCACCTCCAGAGTGCCTCCAGGGCCTGCCCTCCCAGTGCTCATGGCCAGGGAGGCTGGAACCACTTCCTCCCCTCCCCTAGTGCTCCAGGAGCCACGCTGTGCACATGCTTCCCTTCCCTTTCTTCCCCTCCCCAGTGCTCCCGGGAGGCTGGGGAGTGCCCGGCGCGCTGCCCCTCCTTCTTTCCTCCAGGGCCTCAGCAGAGGGGTCAGGGCTGTAGGTGGGGCTGGGGGCCTGCCTCCCCTAGCCTCAGCTACACCAGCCACTCGTGCTTAGACCCAAAAATTCACTTAGACTCTTAAACTATACCTCAGATCCCTGCTCCAAGACACCAACAAGATGCAACACATGAGAATGTCACTTAGAACTTTCAAGCTGTGTTAAAAAGGAAGACTTTGTTTATTCAAACTTATTGGTCATAGTAACTAAGGGTACGTCTAGACTGCACGCCTTTTTCCCACAGAGCGTCTAGACTACAACCACTACTGTCGACAAAGCAAGCCGCTTTTTCAAAAGAGAGTCTAGACGCTCTCTTTCAAAAAAGCACAGTTTGCATGCAATAGCGCCTTTTTTCAACAGAGTACTATAGAAAAAAGGCATTATTCCTCATAGAATGAGGTTTACCTCCGTCGACAAAACTGCCGCGTTCTGTCGACTTACTGTCGACAGAATGCAGGGGTAGTGTAGACGCAGGTATAGTTTTGTCGACAAAAGCCTACTTTTGTCGACAAAACCCTGTAGTCTAGACACACCCTAAGTGTGTTAATGACTGTCTTTTACTTAGGAGCTACAATGAAGTAAAATATTTCTGTGTAATTCCGGTTTAGGTTTCCTTCAAAATTACAACACCACTTTAGATTGTCTTCAGTCTATTCTCATTACATACCTGAAAGTGGGATCCCAGAAGTAACAACTTGCCACTCCAGAAGTGCTGTCACTGTGGATTACATTTTCTATTCTGCAGCAAAGGAGGATAGCGCTGCTCACCCAGGTAAAGAAGCTGAGGTCAAGCACTAAAGTTTTCTCTTAAAGACAATCTTCCTGTTGAATGATAAAATTGAGAACCTAGCCTAAAAGGATGCATATTGATCAGTTTCACAGATCTCAAGTACACAAAAGACACTAAATGTTGGGCACCTGTAAAATGATTTACAGGTGCCCAAACATTTTGAGCATGTGAATTGGTCCCTCACAGATTAAGGCTCATGGTCTTAACTCTTCTTGTCCTTTTCTTTCTCCCTCACTGATTCATGTTAGCTTGTTGCTTGCTGGGATCACTGTAGTATGTAGGGCATCCTCTGTAGAACACTGCCGCCACTTGCATGGTCTCTTACCAAATGCTTTGACATTTACATGGCCATCATGATCTTCTGGACTGTAAAATTTAAGAAGTTGAGTGCTCTGGAGGAGCATTGATCACCAAGGTAACATCGCTGCCATTCAGGGTCCTGGATTGTACCGCTTACTGAATTTGTGGTCTTGTTGTGGGCCCCTGAGACAGAATTTCCATGTCTTACAATTGGCCATTCACTTTGCTTCATCCTACCTTATCGTGAAGGATGAAGAGCCTTTTGTATTGCTTGAACAGTGCAGCCTGGCCAGCTGAATCGTTCTGGGGTAAATCCCAGAACAGAGAGACGTGGGGTCCATTCCTACCTTATGCACAGTCTGATGTGACCTTTCCAAATTGCTTAACCAGCCATGTGCCAGTTTTCTATATACACTTGAACCTCTTTCATCTAGCAATCCTGGAAAACGGGTGTGCCCAATTAAGGAGTTTTTCAGGCCATGGAGAGAGGGAAGGAGGGTGCTTAAGGGTGATCGGGAGCTGACCTGACGCTCCACTCCTGGGGCACACATGGCTCCATGCCCTCTGCATCTCCCAGGCCCTGCCCTCCACCATTCTGGGAGTGGCAGGGAAAAGCCTCCAGAGAAGCATGTTGTTGCGATGCTATTCCCCCAATGGGCAGTACACAGAGCAGCTTCATCCTGCCCCTGCCAGGGTCCGTACCATGGGTGCTTCCGGATCAGTGACACCCAGAGTACGGAAATTCAGGTGTACTACTAAATGTAAAAGGAAAAATGCAAGAAAGTTAATCTAGCTTCAAGGACTTGATTTTGCAAGGCCCTGAAAACTTCTTTGAGGTGCCATGTGCCTTCAACTTCCCCTGATTTTAGTGAGAGTTAAGGATGCTCAGCACCTTGCAGGAATGAACCGTAAATATCTATAGGGATATAAGCAACTAGTCACTTCCCCCCCCTCCTCCCTTGCTGCCACTGTCAGAGAGAGGCAGCAAGGGGGGGAGTGGGAGCCAGCTTAAAAGCAGGTTCCCCCCAACACCCTCTCCGAGGGGGGCAGGGGAGGCAGAGGCGCAGCGGGAAACAGCACGAGTGGGGACTGAAGCAGTCTCCACTTGCACCACTTCTGCTGCGATTCTGCTTTTGAAATGTACAAGAGCCCTCTGGGGGCTCTTGTACATTTCAAAGGCTCAGGCGCTGCAGGGAGCGCAGGGCCAAGGCTGGAGTCCCCTGCTGGCCCTGCGCTCCCCACAGGGCTTCCACTTTTGAACTGCAGCAAGACCCCAGTAGGGCTCAAAGGCGGAGGCGCCCTTATAGACTAATCGAATAGTGAATGGAAATCCCATCAACTATTTGATGAGTTAATTAATCTAAATTTAAAATCCCTACTGTGGTAGTGCCATTGCATGCCATAGTTAAGGCTATATTCAATTTTACTCTGAAAATGGGAGTTCAAGCTCTTTGTTTCATATGAAAAACAGGATATCTTCCCCCAAACTTTAAGCAAATTAACAGAATAAAACTTGAATTTTCTGAGCAATTACAAGAAAATCAGCTAATTAGTTTCCAGGTGCTAATACATTATTAATTTGCCTAATAAAGAGTTTGCATTCTAAGTCTCGTAATGTTTTGGATCTTGCTAGCTTACAAACTATACGTTATAGAAATCTAGACTTTGTTCAGAGAAAGTTTGGGGGTGGTGGGATCTCTGGAGCTAGGTCATATGGTTAATTAACAAAAAATGGATTTTATATCATAACTATTGATTTTCTTAGTTGAGGGAAATGATGGTTTGAAAGCTAGGGTCTTCTATGAATCATAGAACCATACAGCTGGAAGAGACCTCAGGAGGTCATCAAGCCCAGCCCCCCTGCTCTAGGCATGACCAATCTCAACTAAATAAACCCAGCCAGGGCTTTGTCAAGCTCTAAGGATGGAGACTCCACTACTTCCCTAGGTAACCCATTCCAGTGCTTCACCACTCTCCTAGTGAAATAGTTTTTCCTAATATCCAACCTGGACCTCTCCCACCACAACTTGAGACTATTGTTCCTTGTTCTGCCATCTGTCACTACTGTGAACAGCCTTTCTCCATCCTCTTTGGAACCTCCCTTCAGGAAGTTGAAGGCTGCTATCAAATCCCCCCTCACTCTTCGCTGCTGCAGACTAAACAGACCCAACTCCCTCAGCCTCTCCTCATAGGTCATATGCTCCAGCCCCCTAATCATTTTGGTTGCCCTCTGCTGGACCCTCTCCAATGCGTCCACATCCTTTTTGTAGTGGGGGGCCCAGAACTGGACACACTACTCCAGATGTGGCCTCACCAGAGCCGAATAAAGGGGAATAATCACTTCTCTGGATCTGCTGGAAATGCTCCTCTTAATGCAAGCTAATATGCCATTAGTCTTCTTGGCCACAAGGGCACACTGTTGACTCATATCCAGCTTCTATCCACTGTAACTCCCAGGTCCTTTTCTGCAGAACTACTACAGCCGCTCTCCGAGTTACGAACGAGTTACGGACCAACACTTGGTCCATAACTCGAACTGTTCGTAACTCGGATCCCATTGAGTTACATGCGACCGCGCTGTTCATAAGCGTGGGTCGCGTTCGTAACTCGGGGACCGCCTTTACGACCACTCCTTGGGAGCATTGGTCGTAAGTGGGAACGGTCGTAACTCGACCGTTTGCAACTCGGGGAGCGGCTGTACTTAGCTAGTTGATCCCCACCCTGTAACAATGCTTGGGATTCTTCCATCCCAAGTGCAGGACTCTGCACTTGTCCTTGTTGAACCTCATCAGATTTCTTGTGGCCCAATCCTCCAATTTGTTTAAGTTCCTCTGGACCCTATCTCTGCCCTCAAGCATATCTACCTCTCCCCCTAGCTTAGTGTCATCTGCAAACTTGCTGAGAGTGCAATCCACCCCCTCATCCAGCTCATTAATAAAGATATTGAACAAAACCGGTCCTGGAACCGAACCTTGGGGCACTCCACTAGAAACTGACCGCCAGCCTGACATTGAACCGTTGATCACTACTCGCTGGGCCCGGCCTTCTAGCCAGCTTTCTATCCATCTTACCGTCCATTTATCCAATCCACATTCCCTTAACTTGCTGGCAAGAATATTGTGGGAGACGGTCTCAAAAGACTTGCTAAAGTCAAGGTATATCACATCCACTGACTTTCCCATGTCCACAGAGCCAGTTACCTTATCATAGAAGCTAATCAGATTGGTCAGGCACGACTTGCCCTTTGTGAATCCATGCTGACTATTCCTAATCACTTTCCCTCTCTTCCAAGTGCCTCAAAATTGATTCTTTAAGGATCCCTTTCATGATTTTTCCAGGAGCCAAGGTAAGACTGACTGGCCTATAGTTCCCTGGATCGTCCTTCTTCCCTTTTTTGAAGATGGGCTCTACATTTGCCTTTTTCCAATCATCCAGGATCTCTCCCGATCGCCACGACTTTTCAAAGATAATGGCCAAAGGCTCCTCAATGACATTTGCCAACTCCCTCACTACCCTCGGATGCATTAAGTCTGGACCCATGGATTTGTGTACGTTTAGCTTTTCTAAATAGTTCCTAACCTGTTCTTTACCCACCCAGGGCTGTCCATCTTCATCCCATCTTGCGTCACTTAGCGCATTAGTCCGGGAGCCGACCTTGTCCGTGAATACAGAGGCAAAGAAAGCATTGAGTACTTCAGCTTTCCCCACATCATCTATCACTAGGTTACCTCCTTCATCCAGTAGGGGCCCCACACCCTCTCTGATCACCTTCTTGCTAACATGCCTGTAGAAACCTCTCTTGTTATCCTTCACATCCTTTGCCAGTCGCAATTCCAATTGCGCTTTCGCCTTCCTGATAACCCCCTGGCATTCTCAAGCTATACATTTAAACCCCTCCCTGGTCATTTGTCCAAGTTTCCTCTTTCTGTAAGCTTCCTTTTTGTGCTTAAGTTCACCAAGGATTTCCCCTGTAAGCCAATCCGGTCTCCTACCATGTTTGCCTCTCTTGCTACACATCGGGATGGTTTTTTTCTGTGCCCTCAATAAGTCTTCTTTAAAATACTGCCAGCTGTCCTGGACTCCTTTCCCCTTCATGTTAGCATCCCAGGGGTTTCTGAGGGAATCAAAATCTGCTTTTCTAAAATCCAAGGTGTGTATTTTACTACTCTCTTTTCTTCCTTTGGTCAGGATCCTGAAATCTACCATCTCATGATCACTGTTTCCGAGGTTGTCACCCACCTCTACTTCCCCTATTAGTTCCTCCCTATTTGTGAGCAGAAGGTCAAGCTGCACACGGCCCCTGGTCGGATCCTTCAGCACCTGTACTAAGAAGTTATCCCCAACATTCTCCAAAAACTTCTTGGATTGCCTGTGTACTGCCGTATTGGTCTCCCAACAGATGTCAGGGTGATTAAAGTCCCCCATGAGAACCAGGGCCTGCAATCTGGAAGCTTCTCTCAGTTGTCTGAAGAAAGCCTCATCTACCTCATCCACCTGATTCTGTGGCCTGTAGTAGACACCAACCACAACATCACTACTGTTGTTTGCACCTCTAAACTTAACCCATAGACTCTCAACAGGTTTTGCTCCCTCTATATACTGGAGTTCTGAGCAATCATAGTGTTCTCTTATGTATAGTGCAACTCCTCCTCCTTTTCTCCCCTGCCTGTTCTTCCTGAACAGTCTATACCCTTCCATGACAGCGCTCCAGTCATGCGAGTTATCCCACCAAGTCTCTGTTATCCCAATTAAATCATATTTCTTGGACTGGGCCAGGGCCTCCAGTTCTTCCTGTTTGTTGCCCAGGCTTCTCCCATTAGTGCACAAACACCTCAGATAATCGGTTGATCGCCCCATCTTCTCCATTCGAATCAGGGGTCCTCCTTTGTTGCTCGTTCCTGTTTACATTTCTTCCCGGTATCCGACTTTCCCACTCCCCTCAGGGTTTTGGTCACCGTCCCCCAGATAACCTAGTTTAAAGCCCTCCTCACTAGGTTTGCAAGCCTGCCCGTGAAGATGCTCCTTCCTCTCTTGGTTAGATGGATCCCATCTCTTCCTAACAATCCTTGTGCCCGGAACTGAGTCCCATGGTCGAAGAAACCAAAGCCCTTTCTCCGACACCACCTGCGCAGCCACACATTTACTTCCTCAATTCAACGATCCCTGCCCAGTCCTTTCCCTTCAACAGGGAGGATGGATGAGAACACCACTTGCGCTCCAAATTCTTTGATCCTTCTTCCCAGCGCTACATAATCTGCAGTAACCCGCTCAAGGTCATTCTTGGCCATATCGTTAATTCCCATGTGGAGAAGCAGGAAGGGGTAGCGATCCGAAGGTTTGATCAGTTTGGTAAGCCTCTCAGTCACATCCTGAATTCGAGCTCCCGGGAAGCAGCACACTTCTCGAGATTCCAGGTCCAGACGGCAGATGGATGGCTCAGTCCCTCTTAGGAGGGAGTCCCCGACCACCACCACCCATCATCTTCTTTTGGGGGTGGTGGTCATGGAACCCCCATCCCTAGGACTACACATCCCATGCCTTCCAGTAGATGGTGTTCCCTTGCGGTGAAGCAAGATCTTTTGTAGCCAGGAGTTCTGTGGTACTGTTCAGACAGCTCAGGAGTGCCCCCGAGCCAGTGTCATCCATTAAGATTAGGATATGTGCCCCAGCAACTGTCGCAATGAAGATCAGGATATGTGTGAAAAGTTCAGCTGGTTCAGGATCTGCGCTCTGTACTGAAGCTGTGCTCCTGAGCTGACTGGCCAGTTTCACGACTAGGCTTGTCTCAATGTAGTAGTCATAGTTGCAGGCTTGTCAGAGCTCTCCGCAAAGCTGTTCAGCTGCTTGAAGAGTTAAGTTCTTGAAGCAGCTTAGTAGATGCACAAAGTAGCTGCTGGCTTGTTGGAAACCAGGAGTTCTGTGAAACTGTTCAGCTGTGAAGCTGCTGTCTGCTTTTCATGGACAAAGCGACAGCTGCTGGGTCAAAGGCATTATTTCTTCTGTATTGCACGAGCTTAACTCTCGCACAACATAGCGCATGTGTTGTGACGTGATCTGTGCAGATTTTTGTATAGCATCATTGTTACCAAAGCACTGGATTAACACATCACAAGTTTTCCTTCCCTGTACTGGGTGGATGCAGGTGTATAAGATCCGGCTCACACTGGTGTGGTCTATACATACTTTTCTTCTTTTCGTTTATGTAGGAGCTGAAGATACTTTTGATGGCGGTCTGAAGCTTCTTGGTCGATTATCACTTTTAACAGAGCAAGATTTGTGGGCAGTGAATGGTCTTCCTAATGAATATAATTCTTCTGATCACCTCTCCTTACTAGCTCAGTTCAGGCTTACTGAACAATAATTCCCAAATTATTTTTATATCTTCACTTGCCTTCACTTTCTCCCTGTAACTTTTTTAATTCAAGGACTGCCAGACTGATTAGAGGTAATTTCATCTGCATGCTGAATTTTTAGTGTTATATAGAATTTTTAAAGAGATTTCTTTGTAAAGGTTGGACTCATTAAGACAAAAAAATGAGTTTACATTAGTTTCCTCTTTTTGATAATGGAAAATGTCTGTGCCATAGTCTGAAAATGGCATTATTTTTCAAAAAGATGTTTTTATTGTAAATCATAGTAAAATGTGTGATAGTTCTTAAGTACAGCATACTTCTTTCAATCCTTCAAGCAAAAGATTGTGTTTGTTGTAAGCTCAAAGTAGATTTCTATGTAATTTTAAATGTGCTCTATTTCAAGTTGCTTTTGTTGCCCTCCCCAAATATCTGAATATATACAGCCGGGGTGGGGAACCTTTTTTGTCCCGTCCCCCCCCCCCCCCCGCTGTATATACAGAAAATTCAGTTGGGGGCTGCACACAGTGAAAAGCAAAAAATAACCCCAGAAACCAACCCATCCCTTGCTGACGTGGCCCTTGACTGAGAAGGAGAAAGACACTCCCACATTCCCCTTGCACACCAGAGCTTGGGGGGGCAGCAGATTTGTGTGCTCCAGCTCTGTGGTGGGGCAATAGGTGGGCTGGAGCATCAGCACAGACTCCCCAATCCTGGGGGGAGGGGGCCTTGAGCCTCAGGAGCCAGATCCAGCCCAGCAGCAGGCAACATCCAGACCCTGGGCCTGAGGTGTCCCGTCCCCCCCCCCAATTCACATTCACAATCTTGGAATGTAGCTAGTGCCGTAGGAATGGGCCTATTCTTGCAGTCTGGTTATTAGTTATGCTCTAAAAAGTGTTTGAGTAATGATTAAGCTTACACGAGTACATGTTTTGCTGATACTCAGATGCTTTCAAAAGAACCTGAAATGAAACCAAACAGTCACTTGGTGGTATCTGAAAACACAGTGCTTTGATTCATGATGGAGTCTCTATCCTATGTTTTTTTTTTAAAAGGTAACTGTGGGTAGATTGACATGTTCCCCTGTTTTTTTTAAATGGTTCCACTGTGGCGTTAAAAGAACACTGGGAAAGTCTCTAGCTTTATATAACTGAAGTGAGGAAAAGGTGCGAGCTCAGCCCTTTTTCACCTCTCATGTGATAGTGCTAGAATTTCTGGCATATACAGCTTATTCTGACTTGCACACTATGCATGTTTAACAGAGATGCTAAGTACTCTACAGTTCCTTGAATATCTTTTCTGAGGACAATTGACACATTTTCACTCAAAAGTGTTTGCTGGCTAAGGGGAACCAAAGATTTCCACTGAAGCTGGAAGTCTGTCAACTTTTATCTGCAACTCACATGATAAAGATAAATTAATTTAAGTTCTAATTATTTTACTGAGGATGTTCCAATAAAAACATGAGCTTCCTTACAAATATACATGATGAGGGGATGCAAATGTAGCTTGTTCCCCCAATTAAGCGAGATAGGCGGTATATAGCCTACATGTCAAATTCTGCCTATCTTGTGACATACTTTTCAACTCGCTTGCAGAGCTTGCACAGCTAGGGCCAAGCCACTGCTCTGGCTCAACTAGTGCCAGAATTCTTGTGTTTTTTGATGAAAGCAAGAGTCTGGCCTGAAAAACTAGAACTCCCTTAGCACTGACTGAAGCCCAAGCAACACTGCTCCTCCCCTTACAATTTTAGCAACACATCATCAACTCATCACTAACCCATCACATCACTACACACAACATTAGGTGGCAGCATAACAAGCTGGACTCTGTATGATACCATAGCTTTCTCCCAACTCCCGACTGCACAGGGGAAGGGGAGGTTGAGATCTCATTTTCTTTTGCCAGGGGCTTTTTAGTTCTTCCCCAGGGATTGTCTTATGTAATCCTCCGCTTATGGCTTTGTAACAGGCAGTGCTGATACAAGCCGAGGCTGTGAAGAGCTACACCCAGCAACATTTGCAGGCTTGGTGTACTCAGTGCACATACTTGTCACCATCAGCTCCCATACTGCTGTAATCCATACTAACCCCTTAGTTCGTGCATGTAGTTGGAGACCTGACAAACGTATACAGAAAATAGTTCAAAGAAAAAAAAATTCATGCTGAAAAATTGAGTTTCTTCCTCCATTCTGCCTCCCTGCCCTGCAAAGCATAAGCTTGGTTTGGTAGAAAGAGGATATTTTTCTTCTATCAAGAAGTGTTTGTTGTATCGTAACAGCCTGTTAACACAAGTGTTGAAGGAAGATCCCTGCATACCTCAAGGACATTCCCCCATGTCCTGCCTGCCTAAATCTAATCCAAAAAGGCCACTATAGCTGTTCTGCTTCATCAGCACATATAAAATTGGCAAAGAACCTGAATTACTTCTCTCCAAGATAACCCCCCTCTGGTGACAGTGCTGTAGGAGTCAGAGCAGAAACTTTACTGTGAGGGCAAAGCAGCAGCCATTAGGAGAGTGATGTAGCATTCACTACTGCTGAAAGATGCTGAGTAAGTATTTATTTTTCCACAGAGATTAAGGCTATGATACTGTCTCCTTTCAGTTTCTTGACAAGTGCTTTCACTAGGGGAAACAAGAACCCACTCTACGATTAAGGGCTTAATGCTTATGTTGCTCTGTGCCAAATAGTCATCAGTTGATTTAATATTGAAGATTTATGAACATTTTCATTACCCCTTCTTCCATTCCGGTGCTACTAGCCTACAATGACTGCTTTAAAAACACTTTTCCCCACACCACAAAGACTAGTAATTGAGTTCACGCAGCTAGTACCTATACATTAATCTCAAGCCAAAAGTCATATTAGGTCATTAAAAAAGACTGCAAGACATTTTATTAAAATTCCATGCTGCACATAAACATACAAATGATGAGAAAAGCAAGACTTGGAACCATGCACGTGTATTCTTCTAGAATATCCTTTGACAAGTTTGCAATGAGCTAGAAAAATAGGCTGTTGAAATCACAGTTTTAAAGGTAAGACTGAAATGTAAGTGCAAGAGCAAATTAAAAAAGAATGAATAAAATTCACTTGTACTTCAAAACAAGGTACAAAATTATGTCATACAGCTTTATAGCTTAGAAAAGCTTCAGTGTAGTAAGTTAGAAGTTCAGATAAAACATGTAACCCCAAATACTCTGGATGCCAGTAAAACCACATTGTCATTAAGCTGGAACAAAATTAAAATAGAGTACTGTAGAGAAAAAGAATATTTTTCAGAATCAAGTATTCTAATGGCACCAACATACAGCTTTTTGTTATTACTTCATTAACGAGGCAGCAATTGTATAAGCTTTATGCTTAAAGTCACAACATTCAGGGCAGCAATTCCATATTGCTTTAGAACTGAAATTCTCTTAATCATAATTGCTTAAAATTTGACATTAACAAACCATGATCTTTTCCCATTCCTTACCCCCTGCACCTAACCCTTTGTCCCCTCCTCCCCAAAAAAAGCCCATCCTATTCCAAACCTGATACATACACAAAACACTACTGTTGTGGGCTGAAATGAATCCTTATGTTTCACTGCCGGGAACCCTCTCCATCAGTGTTCTAATTTTTTCCATCCAAATGTGGAATAAGTTGTGCTGCCTGCACAAGGCAGAAGTGTACCACTACTAGAAACACATGGTGCCAGTGGTGGGCACTCTGCTAATCAGCTGGGTGGAATCTGAATCTCTCCTGAGTGGCTGCCCAAGCACTCAGCTTAGAGGAAAAGCTGCACTCCAGAACTCAGTCAGGTTATCATCTCCGGTGCTGTTCTTTGGACAGAAAGAGGAATAGTTTTGAGTAATCAAAATCAAATGTGAACTAGGAAAATTTAGCCACTGGTTTTTTTTTGTTTGGTGTTGGGGACAAAAAATAACTAAAGAAAAAGGGGGAGGTATATGACCTCAGTCTTGCAATGGGCTCCACACACAGCTGACCTCAGCCAGTTTCAATGGAGCCCTTTCAGTTGCACCAGGACATTCCAGGGCTCATTGCCAGACCAAAGGTTTAGTTTATTCTTTAATCATTTTGTAGCTTATTTCACATTGTGTATTGCAAAAATTCCACATTTATGAAAAGTCACGTTCTCTTCCTCCCGGCATAAGAAAGGCCAGACAGCAGATCAATACATTATTCAGTGTTTATGCACTTGCTTGCTTGGGGAAACTTTTCCATCTGACATAAACGTAAAAGTACTGACAGTTAATTTACTGTAAACAAAAAACAGCCACATTTACCCCTTTCTGCCTTGCACCTTTTTATTCTAGGATTCACACCTGACCTGTGCAAAGTGAGTAGTAATGCTAACACTCTGCACATGTAAACATGACTATGAACCTGAAAGGCCATGGAAAATCCGACTCCAACTCTGGGGACTGACTTCTCTTTAACTGCTAAATACTTATTAAAAATCTGGGACTCCTACTTTTCACAAGGTTAAAGCTTTATCCTTATGTATCTAGTATGTTAGAGGTTTACTGGAGTCTTCTGAATTATCTCAAGTACAATTGGAATTAACCTGAATGCTGTATGCTAGCCAGAAAGTATGGAATGGAGGAAAAAAGTTAAAGTAATATTGCTCCTGTGATTTAAAAAAAAAAACAAACACACCATAACTTGTCTGAAGATATATAATAGGTTTGGGGGTTCTGCTTTTTTGATTTAACCTAACAAATATTTTATGTTTATAACATAAAAACTTGTTTTGTATTGTCCTCTTGTCCTTTCAAAAATAACTAGTCAGCTGTTCTGGCCGAGTACTTGCCCACTAAACAGTAAGAAAAGCTTCCTCTGCAGGACTGTATTTTCTTCAAATTACTGCTGGCATTGCCATCTGCTTCTGTACCCATTTCATCACTGGCTTATTCACATTGTTCCAAAAGTCTAAGTGCCCTAGTAAGATTCTAGTAAGTACTATTTTTGTCTGCTTTTATTACTTCTCCACCTCATCTTCTTAGAGAATTAGGAGGAGGACAAAAGGAACCAAATGCCCCATGTAACTGGGTTTGTTTTTTAAACTTTAAAAAGCATGGCATACTGTGTACATTTTAGATTTTCAGAGCTGCTCACCTCCCATTTATGCACCTAAATGAACTGGCTAAACTTGCAATTACCCAGCACCCACTAAATCCTAGAAGAATTCAGTGAGAATCCCTGGGTGCTGACCACTTTGAAAATCTGATCACTTCAGAAATGTAACTACTTCCATTAGGTCCCTAAGGGTGCGTCTACACTGCACCCATAGCTCGAAATAAGCTACGCAATTTGAGCTATGCAAATTGTGTAGCTTATTTTGAGTTAATTTCGAAATAGCACTCTATTTCAAAGTTAAATTTGAAATAAGCTATTCCATGGAACGAGGTTTACAGGGACATTGGAATAGCGAGCCCGTTATATTTCAAAATAACGGGCTTGCTCAAAAGATGTGGAATAGCTATTTCGGGATACCAGAAGTATCATGAAATGGCACTGCAGTGTAGATATACCCTAAGAAGAAGCTGAGTAGGGCTATGTCTAGACTACAGAGTTTTGTCGGAAAAACAGCCGTTTTTCTGACAAAACTTGAGTTATGTCCATACTGCAAGCACATTCTTTCGACAGTAAATCGAAAGAATAGAGGGATTTTTGCGTAATTTATAATCCTCATTCTATGAGGAAGAAGCCTTTTTGCAAAAGAGCTCTTTTGGAAAAAGGCATGTGTGGATGGGGAAGGGGGAGTTTTTTTGGAAGAAGAGGGAAAAGAAAAAGCACAGGTGCCCTGGTGGCCATTCTATCCACAGCAATCACTGCTTACATGAGAGATAGCGTCCAGACTGCCTGGATGCTATCTTTTGAAAAAGTGCATTGCTTTTTCGATGTGCTTTTGCAGTGTGGATGCTCTCTTGTGCAAGAAGTTTTTTTGGAAGATCTCTTCCGAAAAAAGCTTTTTGCATAAGAAACTTGGAGTCTAGATGTAGCCTAGGTGTGAAAATCCTGCCAATCATCCTTAGTACTAGTTGAATTCATCAGTAAAAAGGACACCATGAGGGAGGAGGAGATGGACAAACTTGATTTTCAGATATTTGTTTAAGAACAATTATTATTGCTGCACTTAACTCTAACAAGAATTTCTTCGTCCAAATCTTTGCAAAAGTTAACATAATGCATATAAAGAACCTTCCCTAAGTTGTGATGTCCGATCTTAATATAAGACATGAAAGCATCGGCCACCTTAAACTGTTTAACCTCAGAGACAAATGATTCAAAGTTGCACAAAATATGGACAGTAAACTTTCAAGGAAGCCTGCTGATTTTGACATTGCCTTGTATATCTGAAAATGTACCAACATTTTGACTGGTATTACAGCAAATGCTAGTTTCTATAAAACAACGCTCCCCAGGTCTTGTGCTTTAACACCGTAGTCTGCAAAGTTTAAAAGCTTGTGACAAAGTTTTAAAAAATTGAGAAATTTTAAAAATTCATTGTTGGTCAGTTATTAAAAAACAACAACAGAAACCTCAACCGGTTCTCTGCATCGCTAATAAGACAGCAGTGCTTTCAAGAAGACACTTGCATATACTCACACCTTAAACTTTTTCATAGGCATGCACAGAATAAGATTGGTGGGGTGCATCTAATGTGTTATATAGTACTACCATAAATGCTTGGAAATAGTACAAATTGGTTAGAAAATTAAAATTCTGTCAGTTTTGCATATCTGTTGTATACTGAGGTAATAGACACTGTAAAAAGTCACATCCACCTCTGCACTACTATTTTTATTGCTGAATAAAATTAATACTGACTTGATGTTTAAACCTACTGCACCCCAGCACATTAACACTAATGACAAACATGATTTCATCATCGCTCCTAATACTACCAATGTAGCACAATATTCAAAGCCAATTAAATAGATTAGAAAAAATTATTTAAATTTTAAAAAACACCACATGAATTCCCTCCTCTTCGATGGAGGGGAAGAAACCCTGGTGAAGGTAAGTTAGTTTTTCATAGATGCCACTTAATGAATTTAAAAAAATAATACTGCCATCATTCTAGAATTTCTAGGTGACACTTTAAATAAATCCACAAGTTCTTAATAAATAGTCCTGGGTTTTTTTACCCCCTCCCTTCCAATGGACTGTAGGGTAATGTGCAGTGAGAAGCACCATGGAAGCCCTCCCTGTGGCCTATGGCTTTTTGTTAGATGCGTAGTTGATAGCCCACTTCATTCAACGTAGTGAGATCACCCACTTTCTTGTCCATCGCTGCAGGCCTGCAATCAAAAAGGGAGGAGGTGGTCAGCATCTCTCACAGAGATTTGCAATTTAAAACACCACTGCTAAAAGAAAGAAACAAATGGGCCAAAGTCTCTTGTCACTTAATCCAAGGTAAAAATGGAACTAAACAGGAAGCAGCCATGTTATCAGCTGAACATTGTGAGGGCAGGAAGATCAGAGCTGCATGCGGAGTCAGGGAACAGTGGGTAAGCCATTAAAACAGCAAAAATATTCTCAGAAATGCAGGATTTATTTAGAAAAAGTGAGAGAGAGAGAGAGAGAGTGAGTTAAAAAACCTCTTCCAGCATTTTTCCCAGTGAATATTTATTTAGCCTGTTCTAATTGGACAAAAAATTCTGGGAGCTGTTTTTGGTGGGTGTATCATTTACTAATTAGACTTTTTTCCTGCAACACTGTCTCTACCACATAGTTCGGACAAAACTTTCCAACTGAGTTGTAACTGGAGTGGTTTTTGTTTTTGTTTTACTATTAACTGAGTGTATAGCTTCTGCTCTGTTTCAGTGAATTGCACCATTTAAGGAGAGGGCAGAAAAGAATACATTTCTACTATGAATTCACATAGTTTTTGAGATTTGGGAATATTATTGTGAGTAGCTAGTGCTCCTCTGACTAGTCGCAAGTTATTTGTTCACTGATCTGGTTCTACAACTAGTTCTATAAATACTTCCATCCTCTTCTGAGTAGTTACCATGTGTCCTATCTCATGTCCTATTTAGCTTCTGAACACTTTTCAGAAAGAAAAGTGTCTTAACTATAGGCCAGTCACCTGTGAGAGGGGATTAAGCCTGAGAAGATTTCTGCAAGGTTTTTGTTGAGGTTTTTCACATATTCCATCCAAGGGGGTGGTGCTTGGCCTTCCAAAGAAAAGGCCATCGCTTCATCTCCCTGAGCCTGTACAGCCACAAGAAACCAAGCCAAGTCCAACACCCTGGTTCTGTTGCCTCAGCCTTAAAGGAGGAATCCTACCAGTTGGTTCAGCAGAGCCTGAAGTTGTATTAACTGTCCTCTGCAAGTCTGATGTAGATGGAATGAGTCCCTGGGGCCTGCCCACATCTTCCCAACTTGACTGCTCCCACCAGCCCCCCTGTCTGTGAATCCCAGTACCTGCAACATGCATTGCATCAGGCAGGGTGGGGCGGAGGAACATAAGAACGGCCGTACTGGGTCAGACCAAAGGTCCATCTATCCCAGTAGCCTGTCTGCCGACAGTGGCCAGCACCAGGTGCCCCAGAGAGAGTGGACCAAAGACAATGATCAAGCGATTTGTCTCCTGCCATCCTTCTCCAGCCTCTGACAAACAGAGGCCAGGGACACCATTTCTATCCCCTGGCTAATAGCCTTTTATGGACCTAACCTCCGTGAAATTATCTAGTTTCTCTTTAAACTCTGTTATAGTCCTAGCTTTCACAGCCTCCTCTGGCAAGGAGTTCCACAGGTTGACTACGCGCTGTGTGAAGAAGAACTTTCGCTTACCAGTTTTAAACCTGCTACCCATTAACTTCATTTGGTGTCCTCTAGTTCTTCTATTATGGGAACTAATAAATAACTTTTCTTTATTTGCCCTCTCCACACCACTCATGATTTTATATACCTCTATCATATCCCCCCTCAGTCTCCTCTTTTCTAAACTGAAAAGTCCCAGTCGTTTTAACCTCTCTTCATATGGGACCCGTTCCAAACCCCTAATCATTTTAGTTGCCCTTTTCTGAACCCTTTCCAAGGCCAAAATATCTTTTTTGAGGTGAGGAGACCACATCTGTACACAGTATTCAAGATGTGGGCGTACCATAGTTTTATACAGGGGCAGTAAGATATTCTGTCTTATTTTCTATCCCTTTCTTAATAATTGCTAGCATCCTATTTGCCTTTTTGACCGCCGCTGCACACTGTGTGGAAGTTTTCAGGGAACTATCCACGATAACTCCAAGATCTCTTTTCTGATTTGTCATAGCCAAATTAGCCCCCATCATACTGTACGTATAGTTGGGGTTATTTTTCCCGATGTGCATTACTTTACACTTATCCACATTAAATTTCATTTGCCATTTTGTTGCCCAATCACTCAGTTTGGTGAGATCTTCTTGGAGTCCCTCACAGTCTGCTTCTGTCTTGACTATCCTAAACAGTTTGGTATCATCCGCAAACTTTACCACCTCACTGCTTACCCCTTTCTCCAGATCATTTATGAATAAGTTGAACAGGATTGGTCCCAGGACTGACCCTTGGGGGACACCACTAGTTACCCCTCTCCATTCTGAAAATTTACCATTTATTCCTACCCTTTGTTTCCTGTCTTTTAACCAGTTCTCAATCCATGAAAGGACCTTCCCTCTTATCCCATGGCAATGTAATTTACACAAGAGCCCTGGTTCGATCCAGATGGCTTGTCTAATTAGAAGTTTTCATGGATTAGTCTATCCCTGTTGTGGTTCACTTGTAACTACAGTAAATGCACAGAATTAACTCAAGATTATCTTTGGAAAGCCTGGATTAGCATTCTTCTCTCTCAGGAAAATGCAAAACTCATTAACCCGTAATGAGCAACAGAAGGAACTGAAGCTGTTCTATTTGGATGCGTTTACACAGGGCTGGAGATACCCTATGGGCGTAAAAGGCTGGAACCTAACAACATAATAGGGGACAACATTTCAGATCACTCCCTCCACTGCACCCACAGCACTGCACACCCAATGGGGGCTTATTAAGCACTGGCACGCATGGTGGGGTAGATATGGGACAGCTCTACCAGGGGTGCAAGTAAACTCACAAAAATCAAGATTAACGAATGTGCATTGGTGCACTTGCAAGGGGCCAGTTAGGTTTGACCCAGCCACTTTGCTGTCACAACAGAACAGTTGCTGGGCCAAATTTGACTGAGTGGTGTTCCCTCCTGCCACATGGGGTCACAGCACCACTCAGGTTTCACGCATGCCCCAGCAGGGTCCAGATCCCACTGGTGCTGCCACTGGATTCACTGCATTGGACCGAATGCAACCCCGCTGGCCAAGAGCCCAAAAGTAGGAGTGGGGCCTGAGTACTACTCCCATGGCTGGTGGGGCCAGAGCTCTGGGAGCGACTAGAATGGGAGCAACCACATGCAGGTAGAGCACTCTCATCCCTGCAGAGCCGGCAGCAATCCCAGTCCCTCTCATGCCCCTTCCACCAACCCTGCGTCTATTGAATTGTGGGGTGACACTGCCTCGGGGGTGCGTATAATCCACCTAGAAAAGGAAAGTCACAAATCAGCTCTTGAGCTCAGGAAAACACTTTTGTGAAAACATTTCAGCTTCAGTACATTGAGTCTCCTCCCAGGAAGGGCCTATATAATCTTACTGTCGACAACAAGCAGCCTGTAATAACAGCTTGCCATCAGCAGGTGAACACACTCCAGCAAATGCCACGTATCTTATTCAGCCTCTGCCAGCTTTGCCCAGGATGGGTATTGTGTGAAGGGCCTCTCTGCTCTCTAACTGGCTATAATTAGAGCATGCAAATAAGAGATTCATAAAGAGAAAAGATGCACAACGCTCACCTACACTCCCTAGCTGTTCATTGTTTGGTTAGGAATACGGATGCCTGAACATTTTTTTGTTAGATGAGTAATTTGAAGGCATCTCAAAACAGCTAGGCTCTTCCAATTTCCAGCAAACGAGGGTGGGGAGTGCATAGGTTCCGTTATGTATTTCCTTTCCTGCATTAGCTAACCTTTGAAAACCTCTTAACCTTGCAAGACCAGCGTATGCTCAATCAATCCTCCCAGTCACTTACTTAGGCCTTGTCTACACTAAAAGGAAGATCACTGCTGCCCACGATCAATCTTCAGTTTAGCGTGTCTGCTTAAGACCTACTAAATTGAACTCGGAGGGTGCCTTTGCGAGGAGTAAGGGAAGCCAATGGGAGCATTTCGTCCATCATCCTCCCACTGTGGGGACACCGCCGAGCTCAGCTTAAGGTAAGCAGACTCCAGCTACATAGCTGGAGTTGCGTAGCTTAAGCTGAGCTGCTGGGTTTAGTTTAGACCTGGCCTAAGTGCCACTAAACACACCTCTTTGCCCATTCGCTTCCCTACCAAGTCTGATAGCTCCAGCTGCACTAGACAGGAGCAAACAGTTGTTTAGCCAGAGAGGGGCAAAGGCTCAGAAAGCCAGGGGCTACTGGAATTGGAAGGGGCGGTCTCCCAACAAGAGGCTGCCTACAATCATAGACCCGTCTGCAGGGCAGTTCCACATGGCTTGGCTGAAAAGAGAGGCGTGTGGCCACTGGCTGGTGCCCAAACTGCTGACTGCAAGTTAGTGTGTTTTTGAAACAAGGACCAGATTCTGCTCACTCACCTCAGCATTTACAGCTGTAACTCCGCTGGCTTAGTCACGCCTCATTTACCCCGCGTAAACGACAGCAAGTCATGCTCCATGGGCCAGAGTGTTAAATGTATTTCGGTGCCCTAGGACACAGCTAGGCTCCAGTAGGATAGCAGATGAGGTGATTTTGAAAATTCCACTCGATGCCTAGCTGCATCTTTAGGCACCTAAATACCTTTGAAAGTCTGGCCTTTGGCGACTATAGTGAACCACATTCTAGTGTGAAGAGGCTGTAGAAATGATGCTCCTTTTATTCTGATGTGCCGTCATTTAACACCAGCTTCTTCAACCTGTACCTAAACCAGGCACCTCAATCCATATCCAGGCCCCTTTATTAGAGGCATGATTTCCAAAGGAGCAGTTGCAACTCCCTTACAGGTCAGTGAGCAGCAGTGAGTACTGTGCACCTCTGAAAAGCAGGACTCTTTGTTAGATGCTTGAATATGGATTTAGACATCCAAGTTTAAAATTCTAAGCCTAAGTCTCGTTCTCTGATGGTGACCAGTTAGTCCTCACAGCTTGGTCTTTATGGAAAGGCCCTAGACTGCACACAGATTGAGGAAGGCCACAGTGTGCACACATACAGTTCTTGAGGTTTTCCTCATAGAGTAGTTCTGATTAATCTACATTCCAGGCTGAATGGCAGCCCTGACATTACTCCTTAGTGGTACAGGGTGTCCCCACTATATGACCAAGATATGTTCCAAAAAACGTGGACATGTAGCGAAACAACATAAAGCAGGCAATTTTTTTCCTGCAGCAGACTTCTGTTTGTGAGAATTGGTCTTTTTGGGGGGGGAGGGGTGCAATGTAGGAGCAGGCAACGGGAGGACTTATAACGCAACAGTTCCTACAAGCGTCAACAACTTTAGTGTGAGGCGACATATGCCAGGACAACGGATAGCCGGGGATCTCTGCATGGCAGCTGCAGGCTACTGGTGGACTTCGGGTCAACGGGCAAACATCCAGAGTTACTATGTAAGTAATCATTTGGCAACTTTGACTTCTCCTCTCCTCTCACTCCCAGGGAGTCTAAGTCTGGTCTGCTCGGGGAGAGAGTGGCCTGAAATCTCTACAGCACTACGTGCTGCAGCCCCAGCCCCAGCCCCAATCCATGCCCCCAGGCAGGGTTGAGGGGGAGAGCATGGCTCAGAAAACAGTCTTACAGCTGTCTTTCCAAGCTCCTGTGCTGAGGAAATCCTTCCCTAGCTGGATGCAGAACTTCAGATCCCCTTCTTTAGGCCACTAGCCTAGCAGGAGTGAGGCTCTCATGCGAGGAGACTCAATTCTCAGTTCCCCGCTCCAATCAGATCTGCTGCCTAGATAAGAGTCATCACTATACAGTTAAAGTCTTTCTTTTACAATAACTCTATTTAATATCATTAGAAATGGAGCACAAAACCACCAGGCAAGCGTAGGGTCCAAGGCAGGTGTGTGTGTTTCACATGGAAATGCAGACCATGGACTCCCCACATGGGCCCAGTGGGTCAAAGCTAAACTACTTTTATTTTGCTTGTCCTTTCATATTAAACAAAGCAGTAAGGAGCAGGTTGCTGTGCAGCTGATGCTTGCTCAGCAGTTGGCTCTCAGAAATTCTGAGGCTTCTTTGTAAAACCAGCGACATTGACACTCCTCTCCAGAATGAACATCTGTGTCATTTGAACAACTGTGGTAGCAGCGTTAGAAACCCAGAGATGGAAATATCCCTCAAGGAGCGCAGGGCAAGGGAAAGTGCCTGGAGTGGCAGGGCCTAGAACTACTATAATTATCCAGACACTAAAGGAGGACTGGAGCCCTGCTAATAGACCCAAAACGTAATGAATATGAATTCACAAGTAAAATGTAAACCTGCTATTAAATCCTCAGCTGCTCTATGCATTAAAGTATATTTAGTAAGTCAGCCTAACTTCTTTAGCTGCTAACAAAGAATTATACCAAAGGCCCTCTGGGAACTTACTGAAAAAGTGATCATTATAAATGCTGAATAATTTGTGGCCACATAAGTCCTTCCTAGTCGTGATTCTGCTGCACAGCATGGACCTGCAGAATTTCACTTCATCCTGGCTAGCATCCTCCTACTCCAGACTCACAGACCCTTACCACTTAAATTCAGTGAGACTCTCCATTAGCTGCTAGCAGTACAGAGCCTCTGATACATAGTTTTGATTTTATCTTGTAGAGAGCCGTGCCACACACAACTAGCCAGGATTTCACAAGGTAGTTAAAGGAAAAGTGCAATGAATAGCTGTAAGCTTTGAGATCGTGAATTACTTTACTAAGAACAACCCCTGATACAAAGTATGTGTCTAACTTTGGGGGGCAATGAGGGTGGAAGGAAAGTCTCTGCTCATTTCACTCTCTCCACAACACGGCGTGTTCTCTCCACGAGAGCTGACATGTAACCCAGCAGCTAGTCTTCGCTCACATAGCCTGGCAGAGAATTGAGGTCCGGTCTGAATGAACCCAAGAGCAGGAACTCTCCGTGCCACTGGCGTATATGTTCTGTTGTTTTTATTATACACCCTTTTGGTGACTACAACGTCTCCCCCATCCCACTCGTCTCCAGAGAGGGAGCCACACCAAAATTAAAGAATACTTAACGATGGGATTCCTCTTCCAACATGCACAGCAGACACGCAGCATCAGCCCAAACATACAAATCCCTCCCACCCCCAGCAGCTCTGTTATTAACAGATCTTAGGAAATTGAGTAAAGAGTATGCACAGTACCACCCCTATGTTAGCACCAGCAGCTAGAACCAGAGAGTTAACCGGAATACGTGGAGCAGATACAAACAGTGAAACTGCCATGGTGGATGAATCCCAACTCCAAATCTATGGTGTAGCTTTACTATGTCCTTACCCTGAATTTCCGACCCACCAATGAATGAGGCATCAGCTGAAAAAGAACACGAGCGGTAGAAATGCAGAAATACTCACGACTTGTCTCTTCTGCACATGCGTCTCTGAGGACTGCCTTGCCTTCGGCGAGGGGACAGTGACTTGCCTCGTGATCTCTCTTTGATTGGAGAATGGGCACTTGCGGGTTTCAGAATCTGGAAGGAGGTGGGGAAGAGAGGCAGTGAATAAAGACATCTAGTCATCATTATCTAAAAATCTAAAGATCCCGTGATAGCACTGGAGACACAGAGTGTAAGTCTGTTAAAGTCAGCTGGATTCTCAGCAACCCATCCCTTGTCCATTCAGACATCTGGGAAGAGTTTCTGTAGGCTGACTGTTTTCATCAGCATTACATTCACACCAGTTTTTATTCTAAGGATCTGATCTTTTAGAGACAGCATGTGCATTATTACAACCGATGAATAGCTCCAGGGAAGTCCAGGGGTGAAATCCTGATCCCCCTGCAAAAAATCAATGGGAATTTTGCCATTGATTTCAATGTGACTTTGATTTCACCGATGAGATTACTCACATGTGCAAGTATGCATGTGCTGAAGTCTTCACAGGACCAGGGCCTTGAAATTGCAATCTTCTCAAGGTAAGGACTATGTCTTTTCCATCTTCCGTATGAGGCTGGGCCCAATGCGTATACATAGTAAAAATAATCTGTACTTGCCTACTTGATTAGAATGCACTTCAGATACCAGCATTCTGTCTGGTACTAAACGGGTAACAGAAGGCTGAAATCATTCTAATTCCATATGCAATTAAATGTATTACACTAAAATTAGAATATAACTTAAGCCTAAAGCTTTCATACCATCGCAGAGCTTGATTTTTCTCTCATTTAGCTTCATTTTTACATTAATTCTATCAACCTTGATGGAGTAACTTCTCATTTACCCCAGGATGATAAGGCGAGGAATTAGACCCAATTATTCTCTGTCTAAAAAACCCATAAGGATTAGCCATCTTTTAAAAATTGGGCAAAACATAGTGGGCCAGTTCCTCAGCGGGTATAATCAGTCATCCTATTGTGGCAATTTACACCAGCTGAGTGTCCAGCCCTCAGTTCCTTTGGTGAAAGAACAACAATGCAAATGCTGTTCCATTGCTCCCTGTGGCACACTGAGCTGTCACAGTGGGACTGCCTCCTGTTCAGCAGTTCATCTCATCCCAGGTTGGAAGATGAACACGAAAAAGCTTTGGGGCGTGCTATAGGAGCACAGGGTGACCCTTGTTTTCCACATCTGCAGACCATGGGGAACACTGTCCTCAGTTATATCAGTGTAGATCCAGAAGAGTCAGTGAGTTCCTCCAGATTTACATCTGTGGAAATGAGCAGCATATGGCTCCCTAGTTGGTTTGGTCCAGCATGGAAATCAATCTGGTGTTTCTTCCTGCATTTGGGTCTGATGGACACTAGGCAAATGACTCATTGTCAACAATGTTTATCATCCATCCACCTTCTCGACAACCTTCTGTTTAACACATAAGTCAGAATTGATGGAAACAAATCTTTTTCCCACCATCACAGGAACTATATGAAAAACCACAGTCTGTCGGTAGAGGGAGGGAAAACAGTGGGGCCTCAACTATAAGATTCTCAACTATCTGAGAAAACCCACTGGCAACATTTCCCTTGTGGATCTGGACTTTTGTTGGTGCACAGCATAGGCCACCAGAGTGTGGAAGAGCAGGGTGCTGCAGGTTGCTGGGGGTCCACTGGCAAAGCTGTACAGGGGAGCTTTTGTGTCACCTGCAAATATTATAAATTGTTGACACCCACACAGTTAGCCCCTTGCTTGTATAAGCACTACATTCGCTCAAGTTAAAACCGCCACAAACATAGCTGTGGCCTAATTGTTACAAATCCCTCCACCCCCCCCCCTTTGTTACATAAAGGAGCTTCATAGGAATTTTTCAGCAGTTACATATTTACACACGGGGAGAGCTGCCCCCCCATACTGCTGCCTCTGATTCACAGGCAGCAGTGGTGGGGGAGGGGCAGGTGGCTCCATGGGAGCCGGTACCTATGCGTACCCACTCCTGCCTCTCCTTTCTGCCCCCCTACGCTGCTGCCCTTAATACGGAGGCAGCAGCGTGGGTGGAGGGGGCTGCGGGTAACCATGCCCAGGCTCATTGGTTTCACATCCCCAAGAGCTGCAAACGAAAACCACTATGGAGGAGCTTACTATTAGGCCAGCAACGTGCATGGAGTGAGAGCCCCACATATCAATCTGTGCATTCTACCCTGCACAAGGAATGTGCTCTGTCACACGGGTCTTGCTCCAAATCTTGCAACTTCTTTTTGCTTTCTCCCTTTCAGTACCCTTCCGGCATGCAGGCACATTTGAGATATTACATGTCGGGGAGGAATCCTGCTTGGTCCTTACTCACGGAAAGAGCCCCCCCAGACTCCAATGTGCAATATCTGACATAGCCCCTGAGGTTTAAAAGGCCTAATCCAAATAATCTGCCAAAGGTTAACAGGCTTTGGAAAACCAAGAGATCTTTGTAAGCTGCCCTGACAGGCCCATCAGCTACAGTGGGTCTGGACTGCAACGCAGAACTTTGCAGTACTGCTGTGGGACAGAGCGCCCTGGTGTTTCCCGAGCCTGCCCTGCCAACTTCCAGAGTTTTTGACCAATAACACAAGCCAAGCAATGGGCTTCAAACTAGCCAGAACATCTAAGAAACTAACAATGGGTGAAATTCCAAAGAATGATACGCGGCATGAATCAGTTCCATTGCCTGCAGGTCAGACAAGTCAGAGACTATCCGACTTACTATTAGAATACTAGCACTGGAAGGGACCTCAAGAGGTCATCAAGTCCAGTCCCTGCCTTCATAGCAGGACCCAGCATCGGCTACAGCCCTCCCTGATAGATGTTTGTCTAACCTGCTCTTAAATATCTTCAGAGATGGAGATTCCACAACCTCCCTAGGCAACTTATTCCAGTGTTCAACCACCCTGACAGGAAGTTTTTCCTAATGTCCAACCTAAACCTCCCTTGCTGCAGTTTAAGCCCACTGCTTCTTGTCCTATCATCAGGGGCCAAGGAGAACAATTTTTCTCCCTCCTCCTTGTGACACCCTTTTAGATACCTGAAAACTGCTATCATGTCCCCTCTCAGTCTTCTCCTTTCCAAACGAAACAAGCCCAATTCTTTCAGTCTTCACTCATAGCTCATGTTCTCTAGACCTTTAATCATTCTTGTTGCTCTTCTCTGGACCTTCTCCAATTTCTCCACATCTTTCTTGAAATGTGGTGCCAAGAACTGGACACAATACTTCAACTGCCTGATCAGTGCAGAGTAGAGCGGAAGAATGACTTCTCGTGTCTTGCTCGCAACACTCCTGTTAATGCATCCCAAAATCGTATTTTTTTTTTTGCAACAGCGTCACACAGTTGACTCATATTTAGCTTGTGGTCCACTATGACCACTTTTTGCAGTACTCCTTCCTAGACAGTCGCTTCCCATCATGTATGTGTGAAACAGATTGTTCCTTCCTAAGGGGAGTACATTGCATTTGTCTTTATTAAACTTCTTTCTGTTTACCTCAGACCATTTCTCCAGTTTGTCCAGATCATTTTGAATTTTGACCCTATCCTCCAAAGTACTTGCCACCCCTCCCAGTTTGGTATCATCTGCAAACTTAATGGCTGTGTCTAGACTGGCAAGTTTTTCTGCAAAAGCGGCCGCTTTTGCGGAAAAACTTGCCAGCTGTCTAGACTGGCCACTTGAATTTGCGCAAGAACACCGACGATCTAATGTATGATCGTCAGTGTTCTTGCGCAAATACAATGACTCTCCCGTTTGGGAAAAAGCCCTCTTGCGCAAATGCTTTTGTGCAAGAGGGCCAGTGTAGACAGCTGAGAACAGTTTTGTGCAAAAAAGCTCCAATGGTGATCGGGGCTTTCTTGCGCAAAACCGCGTCTAGAATGGCACGGACGCTTTTCCGCAAAAAGTGCTTTTGCGCAAAAGCGTCCATGCCAATCTAGACGCTCTTTTCCGCAAATGCTTTTAACGGAAAAATTTTTCTGTTAAAAGCATTTGCGGAAAATCATGCCAATCTAGACGCAGCCAATAAGTGTACTCTCTATGCCTTCATCTAAATCACTGATGAAGATATTGAACAGAACTGGTCCCAGAACAGACCCCTGCAGAATCCCACTTCCAGTAGGATTGTGACCTGTTAATAACTACTCTCTGAGAACAGTTATCCAGCCAGTTATGCACCCACCTTATAATAGCCCCATCTAAGTTGTATTTGCCTAATTTATTGATAAGATCATGTGAGACTGTATCAAATGCTTTACTAAAGTCTAGGTATACCATGTCCACCACTTCTCCCTTATCCACAAGACTCGTTATACTATCAAAGAAAGCTATCAGATTGGTTTGACATGATTTGTTCTTTACAAATCCATGCTGGCTGCTACCTATCACCCTATTACCTTCTAGATGTTTGCAGATGAATTCCTTAATTACTTGCTCCATTATCTTCCCTGGCACAGAAGTTAAACTGACTGGTCTGTAGTTTCCTGGGTTGTTCTTATTTCCCTTTTTATAGATAGGCACTAGATTTGCCCTTTTCCAGTCTTGTGGAATCTCTCCCGTCTTCCATGGTTTTTCAAAGATGATAGCTAAAGGCTCAGATAGCTCCTCTATCAGCTCCTTGAGTATTCTAGGATGCATTTCATTAGGCCCTGGTGACTTGCAGACATCTATCTTTTCTAAGTCATTTTTAACTTGTTCTTTTTTTTTATTTTATCTTCTAAATCTACCCCCATCCCACTAGCATTCACTATGTTAGTGTTAGGCATTCCTTCATCAGACTTCTCGGTGAAGACCGAAACAAAGAAGTCATTAAGCACCTCTGCCATTTCCAAATTTCTGGTTACTGTTTCTCTCTGCTCACTGAGCAATGGGCCCTCCCTGTTCTTAGTCTTCCTCTTGCTTCTAATATATTTATAGAAAGTCTTCTTGTTTCCCTTTATGTCTGTAGCTAGTTGGAGCTCATTTTGTGCCTTTGCCTTTCTAATCTTGCCCCTGCATTCCTGTATTGTTTGCTTATATTCATCCTTTGTAATTTGTCCTAGTTTCCACTTTTTATATGACTCCTTTTTGAGTTTTAGATCATGCAAGATCTCCTGGTTAATCCAAGGAGGTCTTTTGCCATACTTTCTATCTTTCCTATGCAGCAGAATAGCTTGATTTTGGGCCCTTAATAATGTCCCTTTAAAAAACTGCCAACTTTCTTCCCCTTAGTTGTTTTTCCCCTTAGTCTTGCTTCCCATGGGACCTTACCTACCAGCTCTCTGAGCTTACCAAAATCTGCCTTCCTGAAATCCATTGTCTCTATTTTGCTGTTCTCCCTTCTACCATTCCTTAGAATCATGAACTCTGTGATTTCATGATCACTTTCACCAAAGCTGCCTTCCACTTTCAAATTCTCAACCAGCTTCCTCCCTATTTGTTAAAATCCAATCTAGAACAGCTTCCCCCCCCAGTAGTTTTTTCAAACTTCTGAAATAAAAAGTTGTCTCCAATCAGGGTTGCCAAACCACAGAAATTTCATTTACGGACAAAATGGGAAAAATTTACGGACAGACAAATTTTAACGGACATAATTTTTATACTGTATTAAGATGACAAAAATGGCCAAAAGTGAAAAGTAATCATTGTCATTCATATATCACAAGAACAATGTATATAGATTTTGACATTATAAACTTTAATGGTAAACAATATTAAATTACATAAATTGCCAATGTGCTGACGCTAACTCGGCGGGATAATGTAAATGATAACATCACATGGATCACGTGATACACGTTACGTCACCTCAACCATTGATCTAAATAAACAACTAAAACGTCCAATTTCCGCTGCTCCACAGTAAAATGGCTGAAGCAGCACAGAAGAAATTTAATTGCTATAGAATAATTGCTGTTTTTTGAAATTTTATTGCACTTTTTTTTTTTTTTTTTACGGACTTTATGGACATGTCCAATTTCGGCTAATTTTTTACAGACTGTCCGTAAATTTACTGATGGTTGGCAACCCTGTCTCCGATGAAGTCCAAGAACTCATTGGATAGTCTGGGCCCCGCTGTGTTAGTTTCCCAATAGATGTTGAAGTCCCCCATCACCACCAAATCTTGCGCTTTGGATGATTTTGTTAGTTGTTTAAAAAAGCCTTATGCACCTTGTCTACCTCGGTAGGTGGCCTGTAGTAGACCCCTAGCATGATATCACCCTTGTTTTTTACCCCTTTTAACCTAACCCAGAGACTCTCAACACATCTGGTTCCTATGTCCATCTCCACCTCAATCCAAGTGTATACATTTTTAATATACAAGGCAACACCTCCTCCCTTTTTTCCCTGCCTATCCTTCCTGAGTAAGCTGTACCCTTCTACACCAGTATTCCAATCGTGTGTATTATCCCACCAAGTCTCTGTGATACCAACAATGTCATAGTTGTATTTATTTATTAGCACTTCCAGTTCTTCCTGCTTATTACCCATACTTCTTGCATTTGTATATAGGCATCTAAGATACTGATTTGACCTTGGCTCCCAGTTCTGCCTTGTCCCTCCTTTTTCTCTGCTATTATAGCCCATCTTCTCTCCCATTTCTGACCCATCTCCCAGGTCTCCATGTTCTTCACTTACCTGTGGCTTTTGGTCACCTGCCCCCATTAAACTAGTTTAAAGCCTCCTCACTAAGTTAGCCAGTCTGCATCCAAATAAGGTCTTGCCCTTCCTCAAAAGGTGAACCCCATCTCTACTTACACTCAGCAAGGCAGGGCCTCTCCCTCCACTGCCTTCTTGGATTCCTAACTGCTCTGCACAGCTCACTGGCATTACTTTGAGGTGAGCAATCTGGGTGACAAAAGTGCTTGAGAACAGAAAACAGGGTGAGGAGAATCACGTCAGACTCACACTACATCCCGCACATGTGTACATTGGCAGCAGAGGGGCTGTAGCAGCAATACTAAGAAGTCTCCATTAGGCAGATTTACTATCCATTTTCCACTTGCTATTCAGAGCCTGGCACAAACTGGCGCAAGCTCCTTAACACCACGTCACACGTCACAGGCATTCTCGGCCAGACATGAGGGGAGGGGAATCAGAAGTGGCATCTGAAGTAATTTACAAAGGATGCCGCATAGCTCTCCGAAAAGGGAAGCAGCCCTGCACTTCCTGAGTGCACCTGCTTTACCCTAATTGCTGACAGATGGCTGGAAAGACATCAAAGCCAACGGCACTGCCACTGCAACCGGCTCTTCCCCCTCAGCTGTCTCTGAAGCACCCTCAGGAACTCCAGCCAGAAAGGGACTCATATGCTCAGCTCTTTGGCAACTGCAGACCTTTGTCTACAAGTGTCCTCTAAGCTTTTCAATCTGACTCGCCAGCTGGGAAGTGCCACAAGTCTAAGGGACTAAACAATACCAAAGAAAAGTTATCCTGCCGCTGATCCTGACCCAGAGCACCAGTTCTGCTGCCATCAGTGACAGGCAGGACAGCACATGCAATGAAGAGCTAAGCCCGTTCCAGTCATCTGGGGAGGAGAAACTGTTTACAAGGACAGTGTGTGCTCGTGGACCCTGGAGACATAGGGTACTGCACATGTAACTCCTCTGTAGACTTAACTTCAGCTCTCTTATTGGATACCCAAGATAGGGCACCAACTGGCAGGCTTTCCTATGCCACAGGAGGCCCTGGCCGACATACTTTCTTGGCCTTGTTAGGCACATGAGGTCCTACATCAGGGCTGGGGAACCTCAGGTCCAGGGGAGTCCAGGCTTACTCCAGGAATGGAGCACACAAAATCTGCTAGCCTGGCCCCCATTAGGCTCTGGGGTGTGAGGGGAATGTGGGGAGTGTCTGTCTTCTTCTTAGGGACCACATCAGTGAGGGTTCCCCAGCCCTGTGCTACATTAACCCAGCAACTCAGAGGAAATAACAGAACTGCCTGACACCACGCCCTCACTATGTCCCTTCCACAATGAAATTCCCCACCTCCCAATGCCCAGCAGGGCTCAGACCCTTAGCAGGGGAGAGCAGGTTGGAAGGCAGTCATGACTCTGGCGACACAAAGGGGTGGGAATATAATCCTACTTCCTCCTCTGACAAATCCTCAGTGGGGGAAGAGCTGGCATAGCTGGCTCCTACACTTCCCTCCCACTGCTCCTACTGCAGAAGAGAGGGCATCGCCGGAGTAGGCTGCCAGTGGTTATACTCAGCTGCCTTGGAGCTGCTATAACATGCAACATGGTTGAGCAGCCAATCAAATAGACATAACAGGTTCCCTGGCAGTATGGGACCACCGCTGTGCTGTCCCAAGCAGGAAGCTGATGCAGCAGAGAGTCCAGGCCAATAACTGGAGCATGCCCATGGCTGCCCAGACTCCTGTCCCCCCACACCAGAGACTCACTAGCTCTGCTCAGTGATTTTCTTCTGAGCTCAAGACTCAGCAAGCTATTTGTTAACAGTGCACTGGTTGGGTTACAGAGGCAAGGGGCTGGCAAACATGGGCCACTTATAACTAGGAGAAGTTCTAGTCCACTATTGTCAGGTGAGAAGGGAGAGATCCTACAAATAAAGTTACAGAATAGGCCTTGGAAACATGCACCATGCAGTTCAGGAGAAACAGAAATGGATAGAGTAGATGGACATACCAACATACCTGGTCTGACTCTAATCTCACACTGGTTTTACTCTGGTTTGACTCCATTAACATCAACTGAATTATTCCCAATGTACTCCAGTGTAAAGGAGATCAGACCCAGACTCCCAAGGGCTTATAGAAATCATGTCATACACTTACCTTCATTCTCATATCCCTGGCATATTTCTCCAATTCCTTCCTTATGTCTGTCCTCATCATCTTGGCTACATTGAGGACCAGCTGCTTCCACTCAATGGGCTGGAAGCTGTGCGGCTCGTGCGGGACGTATAATCCAATTTTTACTTTTTTGACTGAATGTAAATACTTTTTATAGGAATCCTCAAATTCAAAGACCAGATCGGTCAGAGTTCGATATGTCAGAGGTTTGTCCATCAGATCAGATCGTCTGCTCATGCCCAGTGAGCCATACCGACCATTGCAGTAAAGCCCAAGCACCACATGATGAAAATAATTTCCTGAGAAGTGGGTTTTAAAGCTGATTGGGAATCGTTCCACGGAAGGCTGCCCATTGGTCAGGTATCTGATATGGACTGTGTCAAGGCAGTTTGGAGTAAAGCTTGCAAAACAAATCTTGTTTTAATTCTAAGGACAGTCCCCCTAGCCTGCCTACCCCAGGGGCTGAGATTCCATTACAGTGCCTCTGCAAAGGAGGTGCTAGAATACCCATTGCACTGACAGGTGGTGAGACATAGAAAGCGCCAGGCCATGCATCAAGTCAGTAGCAGAGGCAGGAAGGGCCTGACTCCTAGGGCCCTGACCGTGCCTGTATGAAAAGCAAAGCTAGATCAGGATGCAAGAAAACTAGCACATGCTCCCAGCATTCCCTCCTTTCTGTAATCCCAATGCAGAGTTCCTCAGTTTGGCATTCCCAAGAACCTTCCTCTGATTCCACTTTGGAGGTGGCTGCTGCTCAGAGTTTTGAGAGGTGATTTTCTGTATGTCCACAGCCTTCAGGTACTATGAAAGATCCTACTTCATGGGTCTCTTTTTTATATTCCTTTACCTTTCTTCTGACAACCTGTGCCATGGGAGTGTTTTGTCATCAGACAGCCCATTAAATGCATGAACCAAGAACAGCTAGATTAAAGAAAGGATTCAGGCCAGACACTGGCCCAAAGAGATGACCAGGAGCCTTTCGGCCTGGCCTGTTATGGTGATTCCAAACACACCTTGAGAAGTTTCAGAGGGGAGCCGAGTTAGTCTGTAACTGGAAAACTTAAAAAACAACCAATAGTCTAGCAGCACCTTTCGAGACTAACAAGTCATGTAGATGGGATCATAAGCTTTGGTGGGCCCAGCCCATGAGAAGTGAACTGCCTTATAGTAGCGTAAAACAACACTCCACAGGGGAGCTACCTGTAATTCATTGCTTCAACCCATGATGCCACCTCTGTGTGATCATCTGTCAAGTGGCTCCCTCCAGATTCAGGACGAGTGCCGACTGGCTCCTGTGGGAGCCAACTCCAGCCATCCTCTGCCAGCAAGGAGACTGGGTCAGGAAACAGACAGAACCCTGACAACCTTGGGCAGGCAAGTCTCCCTCTGCGCATTAGGACAGATAGGTTCTGCCTTTGGAAAACCTGGTTTCTTCATTTATTAATCACAATAAACCAAACCAGGCAAGTCCCTCTGGGCAGCAGCCTTTTTTTTTTTCAGGCTGTGAGAGGCCATTACAAATTCTGGAGGTGACATTTGGCTGCTTTCTTTTCCCTTTCTCACCACATCAACAACTGACACTAAATACCTACCCTACTCCACGTGTCTGGAATGCCACGTACGTGACAGTGGCTGTCCTCTTGGCTGTCACACTGGGGACTGAATCAGGGACCTCAGAGCCGAAAGCATTAGCTGCTATAGCTCGAACTTTAGCTGTAGACTAGCACAACATATATCCACTATATATCAACACAGAATAACACCCACCCCACTACTGGCTTATAGATGCAAGGGGCACAGACAAGGTCAGCAGCAGCACTTTCAAATTCCACTGATCTAAGATCCCTTCCCTCAGGGCCATGGCCATGGCCAGGGCTCACTGAAACAAAGCACGAGCTGCCCACACCATGGCACAGCCCTGCACTCCTCCCTCACACAGCCAGCTGGTTACCCACAATCCTTAGCTGCTCCAGTAGCATAAAGAGTGTGGAGCAGAGGCCAGGATCTGGGTCCTCAGCTGCCGTATGCTGCTCTGCCAGCGGGATTGTTTGGCGAGGAAAAGCCGCTAACCCCTCCCTGTGATGGAGACTGGGGTCAGGGCAATGGGAATGGTAGTGTTGTGGGGATATCCTCATGCCCCACTGCACTCTGGCTGATGGAACAGGCCTAGAGCAGCCAGAAGATGCTAGAGAAGTGCTCTAAGTTGTACTGGGGTAGGGGGGTAGAGGACTAGGCTGAGCACAGATCAGCCCAGGCTCCAGAAGGACAAAGGTGGTGTAAGACTATCCCTATGCACATGCACCCACCCTGCCCCGCCTGCAGCTCAAGATCCAGGCCAAAATCTCTCTCACTACAGAAAACAAGGGTTGACCATTCTTGATCCTGGGATCTTTGGCATTCTCTCCCCCCCTCAAGAAACACCACCCCACATTCTTAAGCACAAACACAACACAACAGGCATTACATAGTTGAAATGACATAGAACATTAGTCTGAAAATTCTCCCTGCTTTCCCCCACACGCAAACACTTTCTGCATGCCAGGAGTGCCTGGCAGCTGTTTAGAAACTGGAGAACAAAACACTTTTTACCAAGAAAAGAAAAGATCAGGGTCCTGATTCTCATCTCACTTGAACAGACATTACATATTTGTGCCAGCAAAATGCCATTGAAATCGATGGAGTTACTCCCGATATACAGTAGCATGAACTCAAATTGAGCCCTAGTTTCTAAAGCTGCGTGAAGGAGAATATCCCATGATCCTTACATATCCTCCAACATTTTTTCTTGAGGTGGTTTCACTGAGCTGGCATTTAGCAAGTCTCCTTTTTTTCCTATTCTTATGTTTCAAGCATCACCACGATCCAACTGAAACACCTTCCAGTCCCCTGGTGCTTCAGCCCCAGGAGAAGGAGAGGGGAAGGGAGGGCTGAGGTTCAAGGCTTCAGGCCAGATTTATTCTTCTGGGATTCCAGGGTTAGTGGATTTTGTGGGCCCCCCGAAGCTCTGGGGTGGGGCCAAAAATGAGGGGTCCAGTGTTCAGGACAGGGCTGCCAGAGAGTGGGATAGGAATGGGGGTGCAGGTCCATAAAAGGCTATTAGCCAGGGGGTAGGAATGGTGTCCCTGGCCTCTGTTTGTCAGAGGCTGGAGATGGATGGCATGAGACAAATCGCTTGATTATTGTCTTCGGTCCACCCCCTCTGGGGCACCTGGTGCTGGCCACCGTCGGCAGACAGGCTACTGGGCTAGATGGACCTTTGGTCTGACCCAGTACGGCCATTCTTATGTTCTTATGTGCAGGAGGGAGTGAGGGTGCGAGGTCTGGGTGGGAGGTAGGGTCCAGGAGCAAACTGGGAGTAGGACGTCTGACCAGGGGGAGAGATCAGGAGTGGGGGAGGGGGCAGGAGCAGGCTGGTGGGAGGATGTGGGGGCCAAGGGGGAGGGTGCAGGAGCAAGAGAAGATGCAGGAGCAGGTGGAGGGGCTGGGTGGAGGGTGTGTGTGAGAGGGTTGGGGGGTCTTGGCAGGGCGGTGAGCGAGGGGCTGGGAGTGCGGGGGTCTTGGAAGGGCAGTGAGCGAGGGACTGAGGGTGCGGGGGTCTTGGCAGGGAGGTGAGCGAGGGGCTGAGGGTGCGGGGGTCTTGGCAGGGCAGTGAGCGAGGGGCTGAGGGTGCGGGGGTCTTGGCAGGGAGGTGAGCGAGGGGCTGAGGGTGCGGGGGTCTTGGCAGGGAGGTGAGCGAGGGGCTGAGGGTGCGGGGGTCTTGGCAGGGCGGTGAGCGAGGGGCTGAGGGTGCGGGGGTCTTGGCAGGGCGGTGAGTGAGGGGCTGAGGGTGCGGGGGTCTTGGCAGGGCGGTGAGTGAGGGGCTGAGGGTGCGGGGGTCTTGGCAGGGTGGTGAGTAAGGAGCTGGGGGTGTGGGCGTCTTGGCAGGGTGGTGAGTAAGGAGCTGGGGGTGTGGGCTCATCTGAAGAAGTGGGCTGTGCCCATGAAAGCTCATGATACCATCTACATGTTTTGTTAGTCTTTAAAGTGCTACCAGACCATTTGTTGTTTTTTAAGTTATACCAGGTGGTTCAAGTCAATGGACATGCACCCGAGTAAAATCAGCCAGAGGAGATTCAGACCAAAAGCTTGAGAGGCTTTGAAGATGGGACAGATTCTCAGCTGAGAAGTATTTTAACACATTAAAATATAAAAGTTAATGTTGTGCACCAAATAATCATTTCCTTTCAGCAGAAAAAAAACTGGCAGTTTCTTCGTTCCAACACATTGGCTTAACTCCTGCGTAATTCTGCTGAAATCAACACAGTTATGCAACTGACCAGTCAGAATGTTACATATCGCTCTGTGTGTGACACACAGACAACTTCACTGCTCCAGAACCTGGCTCTTTAAGGCTACATCTACACGGTAGCCTTCTTCCGGAATAACTTATGCAAATGAAGCGCAGCGTGGAATATCCCCATGCTTCATTTGCATAATTAATTAGCAGCCGCTTTTGCTCAAGAGGCTTTTGCGCAAAAAGGAGCTGTGTAGATGGCTCCTTTTTGTGCAAAAACCCCCTCTTGTGCAAGAGCCGTTCTTCCTGAAAAAATGAGGAAGAACGGCTCTTGCACAAAAGCCTCTTACGCAAAAGTGACTGCTAATTAATTATGCAAATGACGTGCAGCGATATTCCACGCTGAGCTTCATTTGATAAGCTTTTCTGGAAGAAGGCTACAGCATAGCCGTAACCTAACTCAAGCTGTAACATCAGATTTGGGAATTGCCCAGTTCAGTGCCCAGGGTTGGCCAAGGTGGTGGCTACCACAGTTACACCAATGTAAGGCTGATGCAAGCAAGATCAATACCTGGAACAAAGTCATCCTAGAAGCACTTAAGCATTTCCATTCACATCCCTTCACTCCACAGCACTGTACAGACACATGAATCACACTGTCTACTGCTGACAGGCAGCCACTTCCAAGGTGAAACATGGTAGCTGTTTAACTATACACAGCTATTTAGGGCAGTGATTGAAGCAGAGTATTTAATCAACCAACTAGTATGTCAGTTCACTTCTATGGCTCACTAACAAGGTCTTCTAAAACTGTACTGCTCCCATCTTTGTCCTAAACTTCCCTGAGGTTTAATTATCTTCAGGCACAGAAAGAGCTTACTATTATTTTAAAATGGAATCATCATAGTTAATAGAGGTGAACCCAACCCCAAATTCTTGCTCTGAACCCCTCTGCTATTCAGATCCTTGGAAAAGTTTAGAGCCAGATCCAAAGTTCACACACTGGGTTTCGCCCTGTAACTGACCTGAATTAGCACACAACACTGAAAGACACCTGAATCTCAGAGCTTGCCTGATTTTCCTCCCACACCGGTGTGAGTGACAGTGAGAAATCCCACCACTGTGGGCAATGGGATCATGTTGGCTTACATCAGTGTGCAATGAGAATCAGATCCCTAGCCCTCTAATTTGGATTGATCACATCTTGCATTGACACTTGAGTACATCTTCTAGAGTGAACAGACAGCCAGTGTGCAACATCAGGACACTATTTTGGGGGGATGGGGAATGTGTCTATAAAACAAAGCCCCTAACATCAAGACATCTGATCACCCTAAGTCTGTCTAAAAGCATCTCATGGAAACTGCATTCCAAACCCACACTTCATTGGGAATAGTGACCATAATATAACAACATTCAACATTCCTGTGGTGGGTAGAACACCTCAGCAGTCCAGCACCCTGGCATTTAATTTCAAAAAGGGGAATTACACAAAAATGAGGAGGTTAGTTAAACAGAAATTAAAAGGCACAGTGACTAGAGCCAAATCCCTGCAAGCTGCATAGAAACTTTTTAAAGACACCATAATAGAGGCCCAACTTAAATGTATACCCCAAATTGAAAAAACATAGCAAGAGACCTAAAAAAGAGTCACCGTGGCTTAACCACCATGTCAAAGAAGCAGTGAGGGACAAAAAGGCATCTTTTAAGAAGTGGAAGTCCAATCCTAGTGAGATAAATAGAAAGGAACATAAACACTGTCAAATCAAGTGTAAAAATGAAATAAGAAAAGCAAAAAAAGATTTTGAGGAACAGCTAGCCAAAAACTCAAAAAGAAATAACAAAATGTTTTTTAAGTACATTAGAAGCAGGAAGCCTGCTAAAAAATCTGTGGGTCCCCTAGACGATTGAACTATAAAAGGCGCAATCAAGGACAATAAAGCCATTGCGGAGAAACTAAATGATTTCTTTGCTTCAGTCTTCACGGCTGAGGACGTTGGGGAGACTCCCAAATCTGCACCGTCCTTTGTGGGTGATGAATCTGAGGAACTGTCCAGGATTGAAGTGTTATTAGAGGAGGTTTTGGAACAAATAGAAAAACTTAATGTTAACAAATCTCCGGGACCGGATGGCATTCATCCAAGGGTTCTAAAAGAACTCAAATGGGAAACTGCTGAACTATTATCTGTGGTTTGTAACCTATCCCTTAAATCGGCTTCCGTACCTAATGACTGGAAGGTAACTAATGTGACACCAATATTTAAAAAGGGCTCTAGAGGCGATCCGGGCAATTACAGACCGGTAAGTCTAACTTCAGTACCGGGCAAATTAGTCGAAACAATAGTAAAGAATAAAATTGCGAAGCATGTAGAAGAACATAATTTGTTGGACAAAAGTCAACATGGTTTCTGGAAAGGGAAATCCTGTCTTACTAATCTATTAGAGTTCTTTGAAGGGGTTAACAAACATGCGGACAAGGGGGATCCAGTAGATATAGTATACTTAGATTTTCAGAAAGCCTTTGACAAGGTCCCTCACCAAAGGCTCTTGTGTAAATTACATGGCCATGGGATAAGAGGGAAGGTCCTTTCTTGGATTGAGAACTGGTTAAAAGACAGGAAACAAAGAGTAGGAATAAATGGTAAATTTTCAGAATGGAGAGGGGTAACTAGTGGTGTCCCCCAAGGGTCAGTCCTAGGACCAATCCTGTTCAACTTATTCATAAATGATCTGGAGAAAGGGGTAAGCAGCGAGGTGGTAAAGTTTGTGGATGATACCAAACTGTTTAGGATAGTCAAGACAGAAGCAGACTGTGAGGGACTCCAAGAAGATCTCACCAAACTGAGTGACTGGGCAACAAAATGGCAAATGAAATTTAATGTGGATAAGTGTAAAGTAATGCACATCGGGAAAAATAACCCCAACTATACGTACGGTATGATGGGGGCTAATTTGGCTATGACAAATCAGGAAAGAGATCTTGGAGTTATTGTGGACAGTTCTCTGAAAACTTCCACACAGTGTGCAGCGGCGGTCAAAAAGGCAAATAGGATGCTAGGAATTATTAAGAAAGGGATAGAAAATAAGACAGAATATCTTACTGGCCCTGTATAAAACTATGGTACGCCCACATCTTGAATACTGTGTACAGATGTGGTCTCCTCACCTCAAAAAAGATATTTTGGCCTTGGAAAGGGTTCAGAAAAGGGCAACTAAAATGATTAGGGGTTTGGAACGGGTCCCATATGAGGAGAGGTTAAAGCAATTGGGACTTTTCAGTTTAGAAAAGAGGAGACTGAGGGGGGGATATGATAGAGGTATATAAAATCATGAGTGGTGTGGAGAGGGCTGATAAAGAAAAGTTATTTATTAGTTCCCATAATAGAAGAACTAGAGGACACCAATTGAAATTAATGGGTAGCAGGTTTAAAACTAATAAAAGAAAGTTCTTCTTCACACAGTGTGTAGTCAGCCTGTGGAACTCCTTGCCAGAGGAGGCTGTGAAGGCTAGGACTATAATAGAGTTTAAAGAGAAGCTAGATAATTTCATGGAGGTTAGGTCCATAAAAGGCTATTAGCCAGGGGATAAAATGGTGTCCTTGGCCTCTGTTTGTCAGAGGCTGGAGAGGGATGGCAGGAGACAAATCGCTTGATCATTGTCTTTGGTCCACCCTCTCTGGGGCACCTGGTGCTGGCCACTGTCGGCAGACAGGATACTGGGCTAGATGGACCTTTGGTCTGACCCAGTATGGCCATTCTTATGTTCTTATGTTCTTATTGTCAACGGAAACCAAGATAATTTCACTGACAGCATGATCATGGCTTTTAAGTTAGATGGAAGCACTCATTCAGGCTGCCAGACATTGGTGGTCAGTGGTCTCCAACCTTTTTACATCCAAGATCACTTTTTAAATGTCAGGGCAAGCCAAGATCTACCTCCTCCCTTCCCCAAGACCCCACCTCTTCCTTGAGGCCCCGCCCTCTCCGTTTCCCTCCTCTCCATCACTGGCTGTCCCTAACCCCGTACTCGCTCTGGGTATGTCTAGACTACATGGTTCCGTCGACGGAACCATGTAAACTAGTTTACCCGGCATAGGCAAATAAGGGGGGATTTAAATAATCCCCGCTTCATTAAAATAAACATGGCCTCCGCGCTGTGCCGACGATCAGTTGATCCAGCACAGCACAGCAGTCTAGACGCGGATCTGTTGGCTGGGGAAGCCTTTGCCGACCGATCCCTTATGCCTTGTGAAACGAGGTTTACGGGCTCGGTCAGTAAAGGCTTCCCCAGCCGACAGATTCGCGTCTAGACTGCTGCGCTGTGCCGGATCAGCTGATCGTCGGCATAGCATGGCGGCCATGTTTATTTCAGTGAAGCGGGGATTATTTAAATCCCCGCTTCTTTGCCTATGCCGGGTAAACTAGTTTACATGGCTCCGTCGACGGAGCCATGTAGTTTAGACATACCCTCTCACTGGGTTGAGGGAGGAGGTGCGGGCTCTGGGGTGGAATGAGGGATTTGGGTGTGGGAAGGGGTGATAGGTGCAAGGTCTGGGAGGGAATTGGGTCAGGAGGAGGTGGAGAAGGGGATGCTGGCTCGGGGAGGGGGCTCCAGGCTGGAGAGTGTTGGGGTCAGGTGGAGGGTTGGGGTGCTGAGCAAGCCGCAGACGTGTGAGTGTGGAGGTGCAGAAGTTTGGGTTGGGGTATATGAGGGGCTCAGGGCAGGAGGGCTGGGTGTATGATGGGCTTAGGGCACAGGTTTGCAGTGTGTGAGTGGTGCAGAAGTGTTGTGACACAAGACTGGAGATGTGGGGGGTGCAGGAGTTTGGGTTGGGTATATGATGGGCTTAGCGCACAGGTTTGTGGGGCTGTGGGGGTGCAGGAGTTTGGGGATGTGGGGGGCTCTGGACAGAGGGTTCAGGTGTATGATGGGCTCAGGGTTGGGGTCTGGGGGGTGCAGGAGTGTTATGATGCTGTGGCCAGATGGGGGCTTGGCCCCAATTGGGAGCTTGCTGGCCAGGCTTCATTTTTAAATAAAATACTATGTTCAACACAAAAGGTTTCAGCATTGTCTTTAGTCATGGGAGGGGCAGGGAACCTTTTTTGGCCAGGGGCCACTGACCCACAGAAAAATCAGTCGGGGACCATACAAGTGAAATGCAAAAAACCAACCCCTCCAAAAACCCCCAAGCCTCATTGATGTGGCCCCATCTGGGACACCTCACTCCTCTGGCACTCCAGCTCCATGATGAGGGGAAGGGTAGGCAGGACTGAGGTTCACGGCCTTAGGCCAAATTAACTCTTCTGGAGTTCCAGGGTTAGTGGATTTTGTGGGGTAGGGGATAGGGACAGCTCGGCCAGTACCTAAGGGTCTCACAGTTGTGCACCAGATCTGGCGTCTCAGGCAGTACGTGCGCTGCTCCTCCCCCCTCCCCAAAACAGCCGACACGCTTCCTGAGAAGTCAGATCTGGTGCATAGCCATGGGACTTCCTTCCCCCTGCTGCCTGCCTTCCTGTGGCGGGGTAGGAGGAGAAGTCCAGTGACTGTGTGCCAGATTCAGTATCTCAGGAAGCGTGCGCTGCTCCTCCCCTTCCCACAACAGCGGGTGCACTTCCTGAGAAGTCGGATCTGGTGCAGCGCCATGGGATTTCTCCTCCTCTTCTCTCCCCCCCGGCGCAGGAAGGCAGGCAGGCAGCATGGGGAAGGAAGTGCCCAGATATGCACCAGATCCAGCTTTTCAGGAAGTGCGCCAACTCTTTTAGGAAGGGGAGAACCAGCACATGCTTTCCGAGATGCCGGATCTGGTATGCAGCCGCGGGAATTCTCCCCATGCCGCAGGAAGCCAGTGCTACCTCCATTTTCCCAGGAGGTTGTAGCACCAGCGCAGGCTCCTTCCTGGGGGTGCAGAGACTGAGGGGGTGGGGGGGGGCTGGACAACCTCGTGATCGACTGGTTGTGCCCCTGCAATCAACCAGTTGATCATGATCGATGGGTTGGTGACCACAGCTGTCAGTAAAAAATCCAGCAGTCACATACTAGTTTTCACCCATTTGCAGTAGAAAGCGATAGCAGCCATTACTTTCTATCAGCACCACTGATGCAACAAAAGCTTTACAAGTTACAACTGAAACACAATGCCATATTCATAAGGGTCCTAGCAAGAATAAAGTATCTTCCCTCCCTGCCGCTACCAGTGATTACCCTGAAACATACCAAGAGTAGCTGCAGGTCGGGAGACAGACTTTGAACCTTCCTTGACAATCCTTATTTATTCTCCATCAGTGGCTTCCAGATCAACTTTCCTCTGTTTGTTAATCTCTACCCAATTTTGCTAAGTGAGGGCTCCAGTATCAAAGTCAAGCTGTGTCTCTGGGCTGCACACATCAACAGTAAAGTTTCTGGAATAGGCACAATGCAGCTAGCAATATCGATGTGACGGCAGCTGGCTTTCCATGGCTAGATGAGCTCAATTTACTGCCCAAAAGCACATTTCCACAGAGCCAACAATACACAGCATGTAGGACTGGACGAAGGCCTTAACCAGCTTGTACCCAGAGCACAATCTTGTTGATGTTGATGGGAGCTTGGACTGAATAAAGACTAAGGCACAAACTGTCCCCTGGGAGAGAGGGGAAAACACCTAGCAGCCTTTGAAAGGAACAGAGGTGGGCAGACAGCACTGCTGCCTTCAGTGAATCAGACCCCCATTTCCTAGACGCTCAGGAAGCTCCTCCACCAGACAGCTGCAGAGGCCAAGATTCACAGCTGTGGGAGAGAGCTGCTCTCTGCAGCTTTATTTCCCACCAGCTTGCTGGACTCACTCCCTACAGTTCACTCACGTTCCTCTTCTGCAGAGTGAGGGGCAGCTGCAGAGCCAGCAGGGAGTTCTCTGGAGCTGACTGTTGGAAGCATGGAGAGATATGCCAAGGGCCAGTAGCTAGCTGCAGGATTTGAGAGCCAAGCCCCTCTCACCAGGGCTGTAACAAGGCCGGGGCAAGTGGGGTGCTCGCCCTGGGATCAGGGGCGTAAAGATGCAATAAGTAAAAATAATAAGCTGCAAAAGTAAGACACACAACGCATGTTAACCTAAGGAGAGGGGGCATATCATTCATATTTTGCCCCAGGGTGCAAACACACGCAGTTATGGCGCTGTCTCTCACAGCCCTGCCAAAGGGACGATCCATGAGGGGAAAGTTGCCTAGATATCAGTTCCCTCCATGGGATTTTTCTTGGGTAAGGACTTGAGAATTTGTGCCACGGAGAGGCGATACAGACAACAGCGTGGAGCTGCCCTCAAAGTATTGTGCCTTGCTATGGAACAGTAAATTGGAGAAGCGCTGTTCCGCAAGTTAGACTCACTTCATCGAAGGGCCAGGACTGTCCAGCTACAAAGGAACTGCACAATGGAGTAGCTTCTATAAAGACAAACCTTTCCATAGAGTCTGTTTCAGGCAAAATGGCCTAGCTGCAAAGTTCAGACCCAGATCTGAGTTTCTCTCAAGGTCTGGGATAGGTTCAATACTCGAATTTGGGTTCAACCTAGCATAAAAATAGGGTTTAAGACACCAAAAAAATCAGATCCAAGTTCCAGAATCTATGCTTTTATGTGGGGAAAAACTAATCTGTGTCCTTATAGTTGAGTGGAAAAGCTTGAAAATATGGATCTGAGCATCACTCAATGCGGCAATGCCTTCCTGAGTCTGCAGATAGCTTCACACCCTAGTTTTGGAAAGGTGTGAATTGTCCCATTCCACCGAAGCATTACCTCTGGAAACAAAGGACAACAGTTTAAATGCCAAATTGTTAACTACTTCACTGATGGTGACTGCATCAGAAACATTCAGTAACTGTACTTCTCTCAGGCACCAATTTGTCTCATGCTCCTTTCCAGGGGCTGAAAGTCACAATTGCTTTTTCCTCAAGGGCCACGGTATCTAGATTTGCTCCTATATGCAGCTATGTGTTTTCAGTACAAATATCTATGGCCTATTGAATGGAAATTGAAATAGCCCAAGAGCATCTCATTGAATTGACCTTCAGATAATAAGCAAGACCCTACTGTACTGATGGTGCTGTTCAACTTCATATGTAATTCACTAAAGCCCTCCATTATTCTGTGGAGCCCCAACCTGGCAGTATTTGGCAGACTGGGGGAGGGGAGCTATGAGACCCCAGCATGCACATGTTGGGATCGAAAGTTTTACTCTTTTTATATTTGTATTTTAGGATTAATAATGTAGCAATGTAAGGTAACATATTATCACATTTAATATTTTATTAAACTAAGCCCTTTAGTAATATATATATATATATATATAAAATTTTATATAAATATAAAAGTTTAGTAAGTAAAGAGACAGGATCTCATATTGTATCTATGTCAATGAGATTAGAGGAGTGTTGAAGGCCCGAGCCTTCAGTGTGAATCGTTTTAATTACAAAATTTAGTAAGGCAATTTACAATGCTGTTTGCTTTTGTTCAATATAAAACTTTGCTGTTTGTATCTCTGTGAAAGACTGTTTGTATGAATGAGCTATGGTGTGAAGGTCATCGTTACAGCTAGATGGTCAAAAGAGGGGGGAGAATGCGGGGTGAAGACAAACTGTAAAATACAAACTGCGAAAAAACATATTGGCATCAGAGAAACCATCAGTGCGTACCCACGGTCAAAAATTGATCATATTGGCAGATTGACAGCTGTAAAGGTGAAGGCATCCCTAAAAACAACTGATTAACAATCCAGAACAGGATGAGCCTCTTGGAGATGTTTTGGAAATGATTAACATCAACAAGATAACACACGGGTCACAGACTGACACAGTGAAATTCATAGACTTCAACAAAGAAAAAGGATTATAAAAGCAGCGTGCCTTGCTATGGAACTTTGGGTTCATCTTGCCACCAACTGCAGATAAGCATCGGATCGCAACTGATGAAAGGCCCTGCTCTCCCTCTGTAATCAATCTGGCTGGCCACTAGATTGATCCAAACTCTGGACTGGTAACTATAACATCGTCTGGCGGAACTGTGTGTGTGTGGTGTTTGTGTGTGTGAGTGACTGAAAAGCATATGCAACTGTTGTATTCTCAATAAATGTGGCATACTGCCTTTTCCCCTATAAAAGATCTTGCGTGCTTTGTTTAAGCATAACACACACTGCTATGGGGGAGGAGATGTCGCAAGGCTCTGCAGTCTCAGTTCGCTAGAAAAGCGAAGGGATAGGAACAAACAGAACGGGAGGCAGCTTGAGTTCGGCTGACAGGAGTGAGGCTGCTAACTTGGAACAAGAAGGAAGAGGGGGAAATGAACCTCCCACCCTTGACACATTTGTCAGATATGGTTTAAGGCTTCAGCAAGAATGGATTAACTACTTGCAAAAGTGGCATGAAACTGCTAGCAACAGAGAGGCAGATGGCCTCACAGGGCCAGCTGTACGCAAAGTGAGAAGCCCCAAGCCACGAAGTATGGATTCAGATCCAAGTACCCCAGAGGCCAAGGATCTAGCTGCTTATTATTGGAGAAAATAGTTACAAAGTTTACATCTGGACCTGATCTTCACCAAGTGTTTGGATCCAGAATTTTGGTTAGTCCTTCTCTACTGCTGACCATTGTGTGTGAGAGCTATGGCTCCCAAGGGATGCAGGCAGGGCTTGAAACAGAGCAAGGGGACAAGATCGGTGGGCCTCTCCTCTCACACCTGCCTTGCCATCATTGCCCTTCCTAGAGTACCAGCCTTCAGTGTCCAGCTAGAATTAAAGCTTCCCAGGAGAGTTTTCAGTTCTGTAGATGCTTTGATAAAGATTCGCTTTGCTCCCTTTTGACAACATTGAGTATTAGCTGTCCAAGTGGTTACAGCTGTTAAGTGGAAACCTTCCAACATTCCAGCTACCCTGCAGTAAGGGAGTATCGTTCTTACAGATCTCAGTGGTTATCAATGGGATTCACCCCGCAGGGGAGGAAACTCTTTGCAGGACAGGTGGAAATGCCGGCCTAGAATGGTAGCAGTGGTGTGTGTCCTGCAAACTTCCATCAAGCAGCACATGGAAGGTACAATAAGCCATTCAATCACCTCAACTCTCCCCTTCCTAGTGTGGCTATATGCTGATCTCTATCCCCATTCAATTGCTTTCAATATACTTTCTGGGCCAGATCCTCAACTGGTGTAAATGGGGGTAGGTGCTTTGAAGTCAGCGATTATAAAAGCTGATTTATAGCAATTGCGGATCTAAGCTGCTTTGCGCATAAGATTTTCTAACAATGTGTCCTTGACAAACTTCCCCCCCCCCATGATTGTTTCAAGAACACCTGTTTTAATAAAATGCACATGGGGTGGGAAAAGTTCCCACGGCACTTCTTGGTTAGCCTCGATCCCTTCGCCTTTGTTCCCTTCCTTGACTAGAATGCGTTCAATGCTGTCTCACAGAGGATGCAGTAGAAGTTCTGTTGTATGATGGATTTAACCAGGACTGAGCCGTGCAGAGAGAAAATGTGACAGGAAACATCCCTGCATGGCTGTGTCTGAGCTGATGGGGTGAGACCAGGGAAACAGACAGTTCGATTAAGTGGGTAGTTTGGTTAGACAGATGCATAGTCAAGGAGTCCTATAGGTCCTCCCCAGCCATGGATGTGGAAGAGCTGCCACTCAGCACAGCTACGCTCTCTCTGTATGCAGGCGCTATAGTACCACTTTCTAACTCCTTGCCCTGCCCAGCTGCTCTGAGATGCTCTCATGTGAGGGGGAGTTACGTAAAACCTAATTCCACATGAGGAAGGATTACATAAGTGGTTAAAAAAGTCGCAGTAAAAGCCGATGGCACAAGCTGGCAAGCAGCCTGATTAAAGTGACATCTCACTAATCTGCTCTGCGCAGGAAGGGTTCGGCTTAAAGGCTCCCACAGAGGGCTGCCATGTTGGTCTCTGCCCTTTTTAGTATCCAAGCAACAGTGAAGCTTGTCAGCACACAGAAGTTATTATAACCCCTATCTTATTGCCACAGACAGAGAAGGGAGCCAGAAGATGACCCAAAATTCAAGGATCCATGACTCAGACATGTTCAGAAAGATCATCCTGACGGCCAAGGGAGGGACATGGGCTGGGGGAGAGAGGAGGGAATGACAAACAATGTCTCCTAACTGGAAACCAAGCCACAGACGCTGCCTACATAGAGAGGAGAGCATCTGGGACCAAAAATACCCATTGGTTGTGACAAAACAGGTGTAAAATACCAGGGACCTGATCTCAGGCCCAGTGAAGTCCATGACAAAAGAAAGACTCTCACTGATGTCAGTAGGCGTCACGCAGCGCTTGCCACACAAGGGCCTCCCACAAGCATCCCTGCCAAGATGCTTTACAGCAGGGGCCAGCAAGATACGGGGCCCACGGGCTGGATTTGGCCTGCCAAGCCACTGGCTATGTCCTACAGTCTGCCCCTCCAGAACCCTCAGGCACAGAGCAGCCAGCCACTTCAGGGTAACCCCAGGCTGCTTTAAGCTGCTTCCTGTGGCTCTCTGCTCCGGGCGCTGAGGGTGGGGGAGGCTTCACGGAAATCAGTCAACAGAAGCTGAGAGATTTTGCTAGGGGTGGAAGCAGTGTGTGAAGTGCTGGTGCCTGGAGCAGACAGCCACAGGGAGCAGCCAGCCATTTTGAGCAGCCTAGGACTGCGGCAAGCTGGGAGCCTGCCTTGAGGTCCTGCAGGACTGCTGACCAGGAGCCACCTAGGTAGGCACCTCCTGGCCACAGCCTGCCTCTAGCACCCCAGATCCTCCCTCCCCTCTGTTCCCTGCCCCAGGTCACCATCTAAACCCTCTGCACTGCACCTCCTTCCCCTATGTCTCAATTCCCTCCCAGACCCTACAGCCCCCCCTACACTCCTCCTCCAAACCAGAATCCTCTCCTGCACCCATACACCCTCCTAGACCCTGCACCTCAACCCCCTGACCCAGGTCACAATCATCTCCTTCACCCAAACTCCCTCTCAGACCCCACACCTTCTCCTGCACCCCAGTCACCTACCCCGAGCTCCCTTCTGCACCCAGCCTCCCTACCAGACCCCACATCCCTTCCATAGAAAAGTGCAGCCCTTGAACATTTACCAAAATCTTGGAGTGGCCTCCCATCAAAAATTATTGCCCACCTTGGCTTTACAGAAATGCATTCCCAGCTAACTCAGTGGTGCTCTGGGGCTGGAGCACCCACCAAAACATAAGTGGGTGCTTGGCACCTACTGGTGGGCTCTTCCCTCTCTCTCCCTCCCCCCAGCACCTCCCACCAGCTGCAGGCCCTGCTTCTTCCCCTCTCTCCCCAATGCCTCCCACTCAGAGGATCAGCTGTTCAGAGTATGCAGGAGATGCTGGGGGAGGGGAGGGAACAGGAAGAGGCCAAGTGAGGACTGGGCTGGGTGACATGTCTGGGAGAACATCCCCAGATGCCGGGGAGCCAGAAGCAGAAGGGGGCAGGACCAGCCCCTTCTAGCAGCCAGGATGCTGCTCTGCAGCATGAGAACAGGAAAGCTGTTTTTTGTTCCATGAATTATCCAAAAACTGCTAAAAGTTTCCAGTTTAGAGTCTCTCACTTTGCTGACAAAAGATAAGTTTTCAAGGGACGCTGATTATTCCCGTAAAAATGTTAATTTCCTTGAAAACCACATTTTCTGACAAAAAGGTTTCAACAGAATTTTTTCTACTAGACCTAGCAGCAACATATTTAGTTGACATGTCCATAGCAGTCTGTATGGGTGCAGGTATATTCCCATACATTTATGTGCATACAAGTAACAGGATGCCATATGACCATAACAAAAGGTATCTCAGATCACTTTTGTTCCTGGAGCCTGTCTTTGGCCCTCACATCTCGAGACCACAAGTGTGCACAGGATTCATAGACCTGCAAAGTCACTGTGCTAGTAGCTGTCCTTTTGATTTTCTTTAGGGTAGGGGGAGTTTTAGCTCTGGGGATTGTCTCTCTACTTTTCTAGAGCCAAAATAATATAAGAACTGATTTTCCCTTCTAATTCTAGCATCCAGAAAGAGAAATACTATCAGGTGATCAGAAATGATGTTATATTTGCCCCACAGATGACTTCATGAGGCTTTAATAACATTTCATGAAAACCCAAATGAGTCACTCGCCTGCCCCTATTTAAAACCTGCTAGAAAGTATGTTCATGTCCAAGAGAAAGAACCCATCAGTAGAGAGGTAACAAAATTCTGCAGGCCTGATTCTGAACTTTCCGTTAGATGTACATTCAAGTTAGTGAGGATAAAGCTGGCACAAATGAGATCAAAATTAAGCCCAGTATCTCTTTTCTATCGTTTTAACTAAGCACAAATCATTGTAGAATTCAGGAGCCCAAATACACCTTCAGAACAGCTCATTGTAACATGGACTTTGCTGACCCAACAATCACTGGCCAGACAGTCAGTTCTATTCAGAGGAGAGGAGTGGCAGTGGTGCTTTTCAGTTGTAGCACTGGTATTTTAAAGGACATCTTTGCAAATGAAGATCAAGTTGTAAAGATTCTGGCCTTGAATCAGTTCCCAGTTTCACTGTGGCAGTTTGGGTGTGACTGGAAGCAGATCCTAGTCCTTACTCACATACTTCAGAGGGGTGGCCGAGTTAGTCTGTAACTGGAAAAACTTAAAAAACAACAAATAGTCTAGCAGCACCTTAAAGACTAAAAAAACCCACATAGAATCATAGAGCTGGAAGAGACCTCAGAAGGTCATCAAGTCCAGCCCCCTGCTCTAGGCAGGACCAATCCCAACTAAATCAACCCAGCCAGAGCTTGGTCAAGCTGAGACTTAAACACCCCTAGGGATGGAGACTCCACTACTTCCCTAGGTAACCCATTCCAGTGCTTCACTACCCTCCTAGTGAAATAGTTTTTCCTAATATCCAACCTGGACCTCTCCCACCACAACTTGAGACCATTGCTCTTTGTTCTGCCATCTGTCACTACTGAGAACAGCCTCTCTCCATCCTCTTTGGATCCTCCCTTCAGGAAGTTGAAGGCTGCTATCAAATCCCCCCTCACTCTTTGCTTCTGCAGACTAAACAGACCCAACTCCCTCAGCCTCTCCTCATAAGTCATATGCTCCAGCCCCCCAATCATTTTGGTATCATGAGCTTTCAGGGGCACAACCCACTTCTCCAGATGAATGGAGTTATTAAATGTCCAATTCCAAAATAAATAGGGAAAAGGGGGGGGGGGGGCTGAGGGGAGAGAAAGAAAGGAAAAGGGGGGGGGAGTCAATTAGAGTGTTTATGTTACATGAAGCTGATAGAGAAGGTGCAAATTGTTCTTAAATACCCATGTTTAGTTGGTTAAGTCATTAGGATGTGGAAGGTTATGTGCTAGCCAGGTAATGTCTTTATTCATACCTTTGTGAGGGGTCCCAAACCTGAAGTTAAGTTCCAAGTCTTCCCTGTGTATTTGGCTTGTGGAATTGGCCTGAAACAACACTGTGACTTTGAGATCCATTAATGCCCAGGCAGGTTAAAGTGTTCTCCAACAGATTTGTGTGTTGCCTTTTTGGATATCTGATTTTTGTCCATTAATTATTTCCCATAGAGACTGTACAGTTTGGCTAATATACATGGCAGTGGGGCACTGCTGGCATAGATCACATTAGTGGCTGTGCAGTTAAAGGAGCCCCTGATGTAGTGGTTGGGTCCAGTGATGAAATCGCTTGTGTAGATGTGTGGGCAGAGTTGGCACCAGGGCTGATTACAGGGGTGGGTTCCTGGATGATTATGATGGAAGTATGTGTTCCATGGTTACTGGAAAGAATTTGTTTCAGGTTAGGGGGTTGCCTGTAAGCAAGAACTGGCCTTTCCCCCACGGCCTGTGAGAGTGAGGGGTCATTTCCCAGGATGGGTTGTAGATTGCTGATAATGTGTTGGAGGGGTTTAAATTGTGGGCTGTAGGTGATGACAAGTGGAATTCCGTTGTTTTCTCTTCTTGGCCTGTCTTGAAGGAGTTCATGTTTGGGTACCCTTCTGGCTCTGTCCATCTGTTTTTTCACTTCTCTGGGTGGGTATTTCAGTTTTAAGAATGCTCTGTATAGATCCTGTAGGTGTTTGTCTCTGTCTGTGGGATTGTATCTTAGGGCTTGGCTATAAACAATAGATTGAGAAATGTGTCTGGGATGCACGAAGGTAAGTGTAGCAGTCGGTAGGTTTCTGGTATAAGGTGGCGGAAATGTGTCCACCATGTAATTGTACTGTAGTGTCAAGGAAGTGGATCTCTCATGTGGACTGATCCAGGCTGAGGTTGATGGTGGGGTGGAAGTTGTTGAAATCACTGTGAAATTACTCACATAGTTTGCATGGAAGATAAAGCTGCTATTTTGGTCATAGGGAAGGCGGATGGGAGAAGCAACATTTCAGATGCCATGAAATAGTTCTCCTGGAGAAAGCAAAAGCTCTTACCTCACCCTTTTGCATTTAGGACCCTGAATCCTCTGTGTCTGCTGATTTTCCCTGGGAGCAGGATCAGAACCTACATGGTACGCAGCAGCACCCGCAGCCCGGCCTTGTGCCACTTCAGCATCTTAGGACAAAGCACGGATACCAATTGTGGCGGGGTGTGTAGCCCCGCGTAGCTTGGACCTGGGGTCGAGTCCTTCACAAACAGGCCTGGAGGCATAGTCCTTTACAGTATCCACGCTTACTCCGGGGTGTGGGAAGAAGGGGTAGGGGGGCCCGGGCCCACCCTCTCCACCGGGCCCCAACCCAGGGCCCTATCAGTGGTGGGTGGTTCCCACCACTGGCTCGGCGGGGAGTTTTCCCCGAAACTCTCCGAGGCTTTTCCTGCTCCCCGCCCTGGGTTGCTTCCTACCTCCTCCCCCTGACCGGCAGAGGTCCCACCTGGAGATGAGGGTCTGACTGCGGCAGTGGCATTGGCAGGCACGGCATCTGGTGCATCCACGGCTGGTGCGGCGACAGCAGATAGGTGGACTGTACAGCATGACTGGCGTTGCGGATGTGCTCAGCCCAGGGATGGTAGTGGTGGGGGCAGCTGGTCCGGCAGCTGTGGCTGTGGCTCCTTCCGCACCGGAGGTCAGTTCATACTGAGCTGCTTTGTGGGCTTTTATGCCTAGGCTGCCCTGGGAGCATGCCCAGTAGGGCCACGGGGGAGGGGCGTACTCCACCCAATAGGCGTGCTTGCCCCCCTCCTGTTCAGTGCCCGGTGGGCAGACCCTGTCACACCAGTACAAAATCAAGGAGAGCATCTTAGCCTGAAACTGAACAGCCTTTGCATTTCTGGGTTTGAATAAGAACCAGGAATAAGAACTTTGCAGTAGTTTAAAGGTTTAGCTACATTACAACATTTACATGCTTAGTTCTGTACACAGCACAATTACACGGAGTAAGCGACAAAAGGCATGAAGACTCAAATAGTACTCTGCTGGGCACGTGTTAAAGAAACCTAGATAGTACAGACTTGAATTTCAAACTCAGTTAACAGGCTGTTAATGATTTGCTCAGGATGGCTCTTGAAGGGTTTAAGAGATGGACTAAAATCCTATTTATCTAGGCATTTAGGGTCAGATCCTCAGATGATGTAAACAGATGTCAAAATCAATGGAGTTTACTTTAATTGGCTTATGCAGATTTATAGGGTTGAAGATCAGACCCCTCGACCATGCTGAGTTCCTGATAAGGAGGATTCCTTTATTCCATAAATCACTGAAAACCCCTTTAAACACAGAGCCCCTTTAACTCACCTTCCACTCAGGTTGTCATGCTGCTTCCCTGAAGTGCAGACAAATTAACTAGCGTTATTTGTAAGGAATTACCCTCCTTGGAACAAGGGGAACAGGGAGAAAAGGATACATCCCCAGGATAACTGCTTCAAGGCATTTGATAGGTAAGGATTCCCTGGTCATTTCTTTTGCCGTCTCCATTAACCTAGGATAGAAAAAAAAATTGGTCAAAATAGTCAACAAAAATTAAAGATTCCTCTTACCTTATTGGGGTCAAATCCCTCTGGTTTTATGGGGCCCATTTGTCCTTACAAGGATGTAACTCCTTTGATTCCTATGGAATCACTCCTCGTTTACAACTAGGTCTTAATCTACAGGTAGCCAGGACTGAATGGCAGCAGATGTATTAGAGGAGAAAGATGTCTCAGAAGGGTCACCTTTAAGTAATTGCTTTTGCTAGTTCCTTTAATTGCTTTTCCCTGTTTGCCCTCTGTCATTTTCAGGAGAACCGTACACCAATGGAAACCAATGACACTACTCATGGAGAAAGGATCTACCAAAATCTGAGCCTCACACTAATCTCTACTCCGGTCATCTGAAGCTCATGATCCCATCTACAAGTTCTGTTATTCCTGCAGCACCTTAGAGACTATTTGTTGTTTTTTCAATTTGACTTATCTCTGCAGAGAAGGTACTATGTCATGATATGCTTGCACAAGGCATAGGGACTCTAGGTGCTAGTGTAATGCAAATTACCAACACTAGCATAATGCATTCTTATGTCCGTACCACAACAGGCACGCATGACATTCTGATTTCAAAACAAATGCCAGCGATACATTCTCATTATTAACAGCAGCTCTGCGTTCATCAGGAAAAGCTGGTACATTTTCAAGTAAGCGTTTGTCTCCTACAGCAGCAGCATCTGACTACAGAGATGCCTGCCAGCAGAGCCCCAGCTGCTGAGATTTAAAATCCCACCCTGGGGAGTGCACTGCATTCCCAGCATCTCCTCTGCAGAGAGCGAGATCCCCAAAGCAAGAGTTAAAGCAGAGCTGCCACGTCTCATGACAGCAGGCGCTTGCACAAGTAACCCCACATGCACCCCATGAATGCACATTCTAAAGCCCCACCCCCCTCAGCAGCCCCAAATCCTCTGCAGTTCTTGGGGAATGGGATGGGGGGGGGGGACAGCAGCCAAACTGTGTGCACTCCCTTCCAGGTCCCCATGAGACAGCTGCAAGGAGACCCCATGAAGCTGGGCTCCAAGGCCCAGAGGGCAGGTTCCCCAAACCTTGCAGCACCCCACACGCAGTGCTTCTGCAACATCCAGTGCCCTCTGCCCCAGAGGAGGAACAGGCCCACTGACAGGGGGTGGAGGGAAGAGGGGAGGGGGAAAAGGGGGCAATTGCCCTGGGGCCCAGAGATTCAAAGGGGTCCGGAGCTCACAGCCGGAGCCTCGGGTCCTTTAAATCACCACCAGACTGCCACATTGGGAGCTCCATGCAGCTCTGAGGGCTGGGGAAGGCCCAGTGCCAAACTCCAAGTGGCGCTAAGGGATGGCTGCCCTGGTCCCTACTTTTCTGACCGAAGCCCCACCCCTTCCAGGAGCTCAGAGCCGGCCCCCCACACCTTGCCCAGGGGCCCATGGAAGCCTGAGGGGGATACAATTAGCCCTCAGTACCAGCACATCACACCTACATTGGAAATGTCTTTTGTTTGTGTTGTTGCTAACATGAATGAGCCCCACAGCACCACAACACCTAGGGCTGCCAACCTTCCCGCTTCTGCTCGAGTCTCCTGGAATCACACCCTGCCTCCCGGGGCTACTTCAGCCAAACCAGGAGGTTTTGGGCACTAACAATCTGGCACGGCCGTGGAACTGAGGCAGGCTTACCTCCCTTACCTGCCTTTCCACCGCGCTGCTCCTAAAAGCAGCCAGCACTGTCCCTTGTGGCCCCAGGAGGTGGGAAAGGAGAGGGGTGAGGGTCTCCATGTGCTGCCCCCACCCCGAGCATTGACTCCACAGCTCCCATTGGCCAGGGACTGCAGCCAGGTACGTGCTGGTTGCTTTCAGGAGCCACCTGAGGTAAAAAGCAATGCCCTGACCCTCTCCTGCACCCAAGCTCCCTCCCAAAACCTTAGGGCTGTTGCTACACTTCAAAGGCAGAGGCACCCTATCAACTAATTGAATAGTCAGTGCAAATTGCATCAACTATTCAATTAGCCAATTAATCAAAATTGAACATCCCTAACAGCTACCTCTCTGAGACTTTAATCCAGTCTCAGTGCAGCTGAGAAAAGGCTTTTGTGCTGCTGACACAGTGCTGTCAGTCATTAGGTTATTGCTTTTCTGGGCATCCTGGAAGGATGAAGAGAAAAACAAAGCATGGGAGAGGCCTGGAAGAGACCAAGAGATGAAAGAGAATCCTATTCATTAGTAGCTGAAAAACTCAAGTGTTAGGAGAAAGGTATTATTTTGACATTCTTTTTTAATCTTAGCCTTTCACACTCCATCCATCCCTTCTGGAAGAGATCCCAGCACCTCAGAAGCGTTATCATTATCTGCATCTGAACTAGAACAGCTGATAAAGGTGCACCTGTCAAACCCCAGCATCCTATTTTTGCTTTCTCCTAACACATAGTCTAACCCCTGTTAAAACGTGCCTGTTTTCTAAGCAGTAGCTCAGTAAATATGATATCATGGTTCCATGTTTATGGAATTCAATTCCCAATTTGTTTAATTAGAAAAATCATCTTTTCACTTGCAAACTCTACCTAGAATATGAAAGTCAAGCTAGGTCTTCTCTGACTCCTACTGCCTTACCATCAGTAACCTGTTATATCGTGTGGAGTTCCACAGTTTAGGAAGAAATCAGCAGAAACACAGAGAGCTTGAGCAGTTGCAAGTGTCCATTTTATTTCACAACACAGAACTAACTAGAACCAGCCCAAACCAGCTGGGCTGACCCCTAGTGACCTAACTCAGTTACTATAACAACAAGATAGAATCATAGAGCTGGAAGAGACCTCAGGAGGTCATCAAGTCCAGCCCCCTGCCCAAGGCAGGACCAATCCCAACTAAATCAACCCAGCCAGGGCTTTGTCAAGCCGAGATGTAAAAACCTCTAGGAATAGAGATTCCACCACCTCCCTAGGTAACCCATTCCAGTGCTTTACCACCCTCCTAGGGAAACAGTTTTTCCTAATATCCAACCTAGACCTCCCTCACTGTAACTTGAGACCATTGCTCCTTGTTCTGCCATCCGTCAATACTGTGAACAGCCTTTCTCCATCCTCTTTGGAACCTTCCTTCAGGAAGTTGAAGGCTGCTATTAAATCCCCCCCTCACTCTTCTCTTCTGCAGACTAAATAAATCCAAATCCCTCAGTCTCTCCTCAGAGGTCATGCGCTCCAGCCCCCTAATCATTTTGGTCGCCCTCCGCTGGACCCTCTCCAACGCGTCCACATACTTTCTATAGTGGTGGGCCCAGAACTGGACACAATACTCCAGATGTGGCCTCACCAGAGCCGAATAAAGGGGAATAATCCCTTCTCTAGATCTGCTGGCAATGTTCCTCCTAATGCAACCTAATATGCCATTAGCCTTCTTAGCTACAAGGGCACACTGTTGACTCATATCCAGCTTCTCATCCACTGTAACCCCCAGGTCCTTTTCTACAGAACTGCTACTTAGCCAGTCGGTCCCCAGCCTGTAACAATGCTTGGGATACTTCCATCCCAAGTGCAGGACTCTATACTTCTCCTTGTTCAAACTCATCTGATTTCTTTTGGTCCAATCCTCTAATCTGTCCAGGTCACCCTGGACCCTATCTCTGCCCTCCAGCGTATCTACCCTTCCCCCTAGCTTAGTGTCATCTGCAAACTTGCTGAGGGTGCAATCCATCCCCTCATCCAGGTCATTCATAAAGATGTTGAACAAATCAGTCCAAGAACAGATCCTTGGGACACTCCGCTAGAAAACGACCGCCAACCTGACATGGAGTCGTTGATCACTACCCGTTGGGCCCAACAGTCTAGCCAGCTTTCTATCCATCTTATAGTCCATTTATCCAATCCATAGTCCCTTAACTTGCTGGCAAGAATATTATGGGAGACCGTATCAAAAGCTTTGCTAAACTCAAGGTATAGCACATCCACTGACTTTCCCATATCCACAGAGCCAGTTACCTCATCATAGAAGCTAATCAGATTGGTCAGGCATGACTTGCCATTTGTGAATCCATGTTGACTATTCCTGATCACTTTCCCCTCTTCCAAGTGCCTCAAAATGGATTCCTTGAGGATCCCCTCTATGATTTTTCCAGGGACTGGTCTGTAGTTCCCTGGATTGTCCTTCTTCCCTTTTTTAAAGATGGGCACTACATTTGCCTTTTTCCAGTCATCTGGGATCTCTCCCGATCTCCACGAGTTTTCAAAAATAATGGCCAAAGGCTCCACAATGACATTTGCCAACTCCCTCAGTACCCTCAGATGCATTAAATCCAGGCCCATGGATTTGTGTATGTTTAGCTTTTCTAAATAGTTCCTAACCTGTTCTTTACCCACCAAGCCGCTATCTACCTCCTTCCCATACTGCATTGCCTAGTGCATTTGTCTAGGAGCTGACCTTGTCTGTGAAGACAGAGGCAAAGAAAGCATTGAGTACTTCAGCTTTTCCTGCATCATCTGTCACTAGGTTACCTCCCTCATCCAGTAAGGGCCCCACATCCTCTCTGATCACCCTCTTATTGCTAACATGCCTGTAGAAACCTTTCTTGTTATCCTTCACATCCCTTGCTAGCTGCAATTCCAATTGCGCTTTCGCCTTCCTGATAACTCCCCTGCATTCTCGAGCAATATATTTATTCTCCTACCTAGTCATCTGCCCAAGTTTCCACTTCTTGTAAGCTTCCTTTTTGTGTTTAAGCTCACCAAGGATGTCCCCAGTAAGCCAATCTGGTTGCCTACCATATTTGCTTTTCTTGCTGCGCATCGGGATGGTTTCTTCCTGTGCCTTTAATAAGGCTTCTTTAAAATACTGCCAGCTCTCCTGGACTCATTTCCCCTTCATGTAAGCATCCCAGGGAATCCTGCCCATCAGTTCTCTGAGAGAGTCAAAGTCTGCTTTTCTGAAGTCCATGGTGTGTATTTCGCTACTCTCCTTTCTTCCTTTGGTCAGGATCCTGAAATCTACCATCTCATGATCACTGCTTCCCAGGTTGTCACCCACCTCTACTTCCCCTATTAGTTTCTCCCTGTTTGTGAGCAGCAGGTCAAGTTGTGCATGTCCCCTGGTCGGTTCCTTCAGCACTTGTACCAAGAAGTTATCCCCAACATTCTCCAAAAACTTCCTGGATTGTCTGTGTACTGCTGTATTGGTCTCCCAACAGATGTCAGAATGATTAAAGTCCCCCATGAGAACCAGGGCTTGTGATCTGGAAGGTTTTCTCAGTTGTTCGAAGAAAGCCTCGTCTACCTCATCCACCTGATCTGGCGGTCTATTACAGACACCAACCACAACATCTGCCCTGTTGCTTTCACTTCTAAACTTAACCCACAGACTCTCAGTCTTTTCTCCCTCTAAATACTGGAGCTCTGAGCAATCATACTGCTCTCTTACAGACAATACATCTCCTCCTCCTCTTCTCCCCCGCCTGGTCTTCCTGAACAGTTTATACCCTTCCATGACAGTGCTCCAGTCATGCAAGTCATCCCCCCAAGTCTCCGTTACTCCAATCAAATCATAGTTCTTTGACTGGGCCAGGGCTTCTAATTCTTCCTGTTTGTTTCCCAGGCTTCTTGCATTTGTGTACAAACACCTTAGATAGCCAGTTGATCACCCTACCTGCTCCATTTGAGTCAGGGGTCCTCCTTTGTTGCTCGTTTCTCCTTGTGTTTCTTTCCGATATCCGACTTCCTCACTTACCTCAGGGCTTTGGTCACAGTTCCCCAACGAACCTAGTTTAAAGCCCTCCTCACTAGGTTTGCAAGCCTGCCCGCGAAGATGCTCTTTCCTCTCTTTGTTCTGGGAACACAGATTGTTAGGAAGAGATGGGATCCACCTAACAGAGTCCCATGGTCAAAGAAACCAAAGCCCTCTCTCCAACATCACCTGCACAACCATGCATTTACTTCCTCAATTCGACAATCCCTACCTGGACCTTTTCCTTCAACCAGAAGGATGGACGAGAACACCACTTGCGCTTCAAATTCCTTGATCCTTCTTCCCAGCACTACATAATCTGCTGTGACCCGCTCAAGGTCATTTTTGGCCATATTGTTAGTTCCTACATGGAGAAGAAGGAAGGGGTAGCAATCCGAAGGTTTAATCACTTTTGGAAGACTCTCGGTCACATCCTGAATGCGAGCTCCTGGTAAGCAGCACACTTCTCGAGATTGCAGGTCTGAATGAAGGATGACTCAGTCCCTCTTAGGAGGGAGTCCCCGACCACCACCACCCATCATCTTCTTTTGGGGGGGGGGGGGATGGTCGTGGAACGCCCATCCCTAGGACTATGCATCCCATGCCTTCTGGTAGATGGTGTTCCCTTCTGATTTCTTCCCTGAGAAGTCCCCACCTGTGGAGAGAGCCTGAAAGCAGTTACTTACCTCTATAGGAATGGGGGACACCTATGAGTTGTCCTTCTTCTTCTTCTAGAGCTTACATGCTGCCAGTTCTCTTCCTTGTCCTGTACTGCCCTCACTGGCTCTTCAGCCTGCTGTGCCTGCAGGATCAAATGCTGCTGTCTATCAAGGAAGCCTTCATCTTCTCTGATGGAACACAGGGTCAATACTTGGGCCTCAAGTCCTCTAATGTTTTCTTCCAAAATGGCGACCACCTTGCACTTAGTGCAGATGAAATCCCTTCTTTCTTCTGGGAGGAAGACAAACATGGCACATGCTGTGCAGGTAACAACAGCAGACCTATCACCATCCATACTTGCCTTCCTTTGGAGAGATTCCTCAGTTGTTATTAAATGCCTCCTTGAAGGGCAGGAGTGTAGTGAAAAGATTTTAAAGAATGGCGAGTGTATCTTGCCCCCTTCCCACTCCCCAACTCCCTCTCCAAACTCCCTGTTAGCAGTCCCTGTTCGCAAGCTCCCTGGTCACTGACTCACTCCTTTATAAAGCTCTGGACTGCCTGATAATCAGGGGGAGGGTCTAAGGCTCAACCAATGAGCAGAGGCTTCTAGATTTCAAACCCTGATTAGAAGCTCACAGCTTCCACCTGCCAGCCACAGCACACACTCCATGGGGGGTGGGAGGGGAAGGGGAAAAAAAAGGCAGCAACGCAGAAGCAAGGGTGGTAATACCACACCATGGCATCCTTACTTCTGTGCTGCTGCTGCTGGTGGTAACTCTGCCTTCAGAGCTGGGCTCCTGGCCAGCAGCCACTGCTCTCCAGCTGCCCAGCTCTGAAGACAGCATCGCTGTGAGCATCCGTGCAGAAGTAATGGCACTACCCCAAACCTCAGGAGAGCAAAGCAGGCTGGGGCTAGGTCGCTCCACTTCCTGCTGCTGCAATGAAGTGGAGTGACCCAGCTGGGAGATGGTGGAGTGGAGCAGGCTGGGGCTCGGTCTTTCCATTTCCTGCAGCTCCCACCACCACTGGTGAGGACAGTAGGAGGCCCGGCCCTTGCTGCTGATGCCAGGCTCCCCGATAATCCTCCCCTGCCCCCCAAGTGCAGGGCACAGGGTAGCTGCCCTATGAGTGGGATGGCTCTGCCAGCTTAATAACTTCACCTCCACAAGAGGCAAAGCAAGGGTCAATGTAGTTAGCTGGATGCCGTATCAGCGTAGCCACTGTGCTGAACTGTTGCTGCCTTTCATGTGCTGTCCCATAATGTCCTATGCTGACAGTCAAATTGGTGCAAATTCAACCCATGTGCCTACCAGGGAGATTTCTTTTTAAGAGACCCATTAAGGGGCGTAGGAGTGAGTTGTGTCTGGGCCACTGCTGATAGATGGATTTAGAACTCCACATCCGGAAGCTTCTGGAATTGAGTGTAGTAGTTTTTGGTCTGCTTCAATAAGTTCCCTTCCTGTTGTTGGGGTCAGACTCCATGAGGACAAGCAGTCAGGACAGCTGCTTTTCTGTACCTTATGTGAGCTGAGCCCAGAGCAGAAAGCAGGCTGTTTTCCCTAACTCTGAAGTATTTTACAGCATGGTTTTCTTTAAATCTGTACATTTAACAGCGCGATTAGGTAGCTGACTAGCTAGCAGCTATTTCAGCAAAAGAAGAGTCTGCATGGATTCCAACTGATGATTCCTACAAGCAAGTGAAGGGAAGATGGTGTTTTCAGCAGACTGCAGATGTGGGGATCAAAGACTGAAACTTAAATGAATGCAACCTCAATTTGGGGGAATTCTCAGTTTCTACTTGCTGTATTTTTGTGAGGACTGAAGTTTAAAGATTTTAATTTGTTTTCTTTATGTTTATGTATAACTGATGATACTATCTGTGGATTATAAAATAGTGTTTTGCTGTAAAAATTAGATTACTTGTTTCTTTGGCATATAATTTGATCAAGTTGTTTAATTAAATCCATTGCTTTAATTCCTTTTGAGATTTGAATGTGGGGAGGTTGACCCTGGGCACTCCTTGCTGAAAATCCTGAGAGATTCAACTATGGACTCCAGCTACTGTTCTATGGGTGCTGGGATTTCTATAGGCACTGGTGAAGGGCACTGAAGTGAACTTAGCCCACCCACACAAGCACTCCTGATTAGAATGTACACCCCTGGCTCAAGGAAAGGCACATAGTGAAGACATACATCAATATAACCTAGGTAAACTTAATTTTGTAGTTTAGACTTGCCCTCATTGTCAACCTCTTATCATGTACATTAGAGTCTGAGGGGTCTTGACATACTCCCTCTGCTGGAGTTTATGGATGTGATTCCTTTTACTGACCATGAGTATGAATCTAGTGTAAATTCAACTTACTGGGGCCTGATCCAAAGCCCACTGAGGTCAATGCAATACCTCCCATTGATTTTAATGGCTTTGGATCAGGTCCTATGTGAGAGCAGCAGCAGGCCCTATGTTTTTTATTAGGGCCCTACTTCTCCTCCCCACCCCCCTCCACCCCCCAGTTACTGGTGGCTCAGCACTTTCCTATATAAGCAAACTTTTGCCAATGTGAACTTCACAAGGTTTCTCAAAGCACCTCACCACAAAAGAATTCCTCTCAGTCCTCTGTGTGTCCATTTCAGTTTTTGGAGCACTTTGCTTGCATATGTTACATGCTGGGGCTTTTGTACTCTGTGGAAAAAACTAAATAAGCAAAGCTTATTCAGTATTCCCAATGACAGACAAGAAAGTGAACTGCTGAAATCTAGCTATTGCAACTGGAGCAGCTAGTGATGGCATCATGGTAATAACATGGGATAGCTTTAATGGGGCGAAATGTGTATTAGTTTCAGTCTGAATAAATCACTATGTCCTTAAAACTTCCTTTCTCTAGCTGCAAGATTAGAACCAACTATTCAGAGGTGTTGGTGATATAGTGGTGAGCATAGCTACCTGCTAAGCAATTGCCCTAGCAATTGCTTTTGCACTTCAAAGGCAAAAAGCGCTGCAGGGAGTATGGGGCAAGCAGGGGACTCCCCCACTGGCCCCAGGCTCCATGCAGTGTTTCAAAGCGGCAGTGCCCCATGGAGCCTGGGGTCAGTGGGGGAGTCCCCAGCAGACCGCGGGCTCCATGCGGCACTGCTGCTTTGAAGTGTTGCATGCAGCCCGGGCCAGCTGGGGACCTCAGACTGAACGCGGCATTTCAATGCAGCATACCCCGGGCTCCATGTGGAGCTGCCACTTTGAAACACCACATGGTCTGGACCCAGGCTCCACGCAGCGCTGTCACTTTGAAGCACCCTGTTCTCTTCCTCCCACCTTGCTGCCCCTTTCTGATAGCGTGTCGACTATCCGATAAGCATTTGCTTATCAGGTAGTCGACTAGTTGTTCACATTCCTAGTTTGGGTAAGAAGTTCTTATCTGCCTGTTTCTATCACACTTCTGTTTGTTTTATTAAGCACTTCTTTAATCAAATGATCTGTCATATTCTCAGTCACAAAATTACTCACCTTCTGGTCTTTCTGCAGATCAGTCTCTGTGCTACAATTTCTCAAACTCCTTGGAATCTAGCTAAAAGAATCTGTCCAGATGTGAGTTTTTGGTAGGATTATAACTCAAAATAACCAATTACCAGTTAAGCCAAATAACACAATGGCAAATGCCAGTCTAGACATTTTACACTGTCCAGGAAACAAATGTTTGTTCCTTGTTGTGGGTCATGTTTGTGTCCTAGAATAAAAGGCTTTGGCGCTCAAGATTCACATTAGCAATTGTGTTGATTTCCAATCAATTAAGTTAATGAACATGAATGCCAACACAGCCAAAACCTCTAGTATGTAAATTACATAGGCTAGGTCTTCATATAAAAGTAGTCACGCTGGTAAAACTTTTATGAGAAGTATGAAAGCCCTACAGCTTTCTAATGTAGAAGGGCCTATTCCTTTTGAAAAGGGGACTTAGGCATTTTTGAAAAATTTCTCTCTAGTCTAGATAAACTCCTCAGGGGTCTGGCTGGTTGGCTCCCATGTTAGCCAACAATGAGTTATTTTTAACAGCGTTTTAAAATATGGCATCATTGTGACAGTTCCCCCAAGTCCTTTACAAAGTTTGGTTAAGAATATAAATATGCATAACTCGAGGGTGCTTTAGACAAAGTACCTCACGTAACTATCAATTTTAATGTTACAATCTGCTGGATTTGTGTATCCTGCATGTATCATACTTGTATGTAAAGTTAGAAATATGAAGTATGATACGGATTATGTGCTAATGAGAGCCATTATTGTTGCCCCTCAGCCTTAACGACCTGTTGATTAACTTAACGACTTGTAAACAGCCTTGTTTGTCCTGTAAGTTCAAAGGTGATGGGACTAATAAGACATGTGACTAGACCACCAAGTACTGGGATTCCATTTTGATCCTGGCACTTTTCCATGGAAAGGGGGATGCAGACCAAAGGGTTCCTGCCCTGGGAAAAAGTCTATTTAAGCAATGGGAAGCTGTCAGGCCTTTGTCTTCTGCTCACCTGGAAAACCCAGAAAGGATACAAAGGGCTGGGGACCCAAGTCAGAGTGAAAAATCAACTATGACTTGAAGACTATGCCTGAAATAAGAACAGTTCTTTAGGGTAAGAATCTGCTTGCCACAAGTATTTTTAGTAAATTCATACTAGCTGTGCATTTTCTTTTCATTTTAATTTAGTTAGTTACTTTGATCTGTCTGTTTTCACTTCCAACCACTTAAATCCCACTACTTGTACTGAATAAATACACTTTTCTATACTATCAGGCCAGTGTAAATAATTGTTACCGGGGGTGGGGGAGGAAATGAGCAGCATGCATCTCTCTCTTTCATTGATAAAGAAAGGGAGTGAACATCCACATGAGATTTCCCGATGTAAAATTTTTCAGAGGAAGATTGATTTGGGGTTTTGATCCCTTTTGGGGGTTGGTTTCCTGGGTGCCATGCCCTAGAAATGCATCCTCCCAGAGCTGAAGTGGTTCAGTGTCTGCATTGCTCTTCCAGGGGGGTGGTTGACCCAGCTCTGTGCCTTCTCTGAGGATCTGGCCCCGCAGGACAGGGTGGTGGGGAGCCCCAGAGAACAAGTCAGCAGGTGACAGTGGCATGATCAGAACCCCAGGGAACAGTCCCAAAAGGGTCTTCTGTGACCGTACCCCATCACATCAGCTTATTTTCCTCAACATTAAATGCCTCAAGCAGATCATTCATATTCTCCTTCCTACGCTGAGCTCTGAATTTTTATTCTCTCATGGATCAGACTAATGCTGATAATAAATAAATCCCTCTTGAGTCTAATCCCCCCTTCCATAATAATATACCAGCATTATTTGAAGACACATTTCACATGGATTTATTGATCTTCAATTTATATGTAGCTTCTTAACATATTTGAGCTCAGCCACTGTTAGATCAGAGCCTTCCCAATACAGAATAATTTTTTTAAAAAATCAGCTTCATAAGCACAAGCCTATGTGGTTTGTGCAGGGCATGTCCAACTTCCAGAGAAGTCAATGGAAAGAGAGGGCACAAAGCACCCTCCTGGATCAAGCCCTTTATATACACTTGCTCATCCAGATGCACTTCTATGTTTCCACACGATCAATACAATCGAAGTAACAAGCCTTTTGCTAGCACCTTGACAAGGAGGTACACAGCCACTTACCACATACAGATTTTACAGAAAAACTATTAGGCAAAGAGCTGTTGAAAGACGCAAGATAGTAACCACTGAGAAGGATGGTCTTGTAGTCACTAGACTGGGCCCTAAATATCAATGTTCAGTTCCTGGCTCTGCTACAAATTCCCATTCTAATGTTGGACAGATCACTTCATCTTTCCATGCCTTCATTTTACAGATGGAAAATGGGAGCGATACTTCCTTTTCCCCGCCCTTCAGCTTTCCTGTCTATTTACAGGGTTGCCAAACTAAAATCACGTTTAGTGACCATTAAGGTGACAGCAGAACTCAACCTGCCCCCCAAACCTTGAAAACATGCACCTAAGAAGTTTAGTGGAAAGACTTGAACAATACTTGCCACCTTCAAGTTGCCTATAACACCACTTCAGTACCACACTCCCATACTCCATAACGCTGTCCACTTCCATCTCCAATAGATATTCCAAAGCAATGCCTGCCCCCGCCATCATGTGCCAAGTGTCCATCTGCTATGTATATTGGACAAACTTCTCAGACACTTCGCCAAAGAATTAATGCCCACAAATCAGACAGTTTCACAAAGAAAAAACAGTTTCTTCTCATTTCAACCAGACTGGGCACTGTCTCAAGGACCTAACTACATGTATCTTACTTCAAAGAGACTTTAATACCAGACTGCAAAGGGAAACCTCAGAACTGTCATTCATGCTTAAATTTGACACTTTACGAATGGGCCTTAACAAAGATGCTAACTACCTTACCCATTACAAAGATAGCTTCCCCAATTATCACCCCTAATATCATTATCTCATAGACACTAACCTCTCCCCCTCACCCTCCCCCCCCCACACTCTGTTCTAAAATCTGATTTGTCAATTTTATGTGTTCACTTTTTTTTTTTAATTGTATCCCTTTGGTATATATGGTCATGCCAATCTTCTTCCACAATTTGATCTGAGGAAGTGGGTCTGGCCCACGAAAGCTCATCACCTAATAAACCATCTTGTTAGTCTTTAAAGTGCTGCATAGTCCTGTCTTTTGTTTCAGCAAGACCAGACTAACATGGCTACATCTCTATTACTGTTCCTAGCTCTGGGAGCTTTCTCCTACATTCCAGGGGTATCTGGTGAGGGAGTCAGAAAATGTGTCACTTTTTTGTAGCTTTCCTCAGAAGTAAGTGATGGCAGATCTGCTGTGGCATGGATGATACCAAATTCAAATCTGGAGGATTTGCTTTGTTGCAAAAAGTTGTTACTCTTCAAAAGTTATCAGTGTTTTGTGGACAGGCCTTCCCCATGCATAACTGGTATTTTAGGAACCGGCACCTGAGGAACAAGAAGGTGGCCAAAAGAGAGATGGCTCACAGGGCTTTAGGCTTCTTGACAGAAGGTTAGTAAGACAAGAGACACAAGCCAGGGGACAAACTGACAAAAGACAGGGGACTTTTAGAGATTAACAAATCTGTTATCAGTTCATTTTTTCATTGAGCCTCCATGAAAAAAAAAAACAAAAAAAACCATCAGATTGTGCTCAAAGTTTACATTCTATGACTTGGTTTTTGCCACTTCTATGAGACTTTCACAAAATAAAGATTTAAAGCTGTTAAAACCCAGCTTTGTAACACAACCTTAACTGTAGTGCCATTGCCTCTGCATCATAAACTCTTCAAGGCAGGGATTGACACTTACTGTATGCCTAAATTGTGTGGTTTTGATCTCAGGTGGGGTCTCTAGACACTGCTGTACAAAAGGTATCCAAAATAAAATACTGTACTTAATTCATCCTGGTGTGAAACTTCCGAACCAAGATCTAGACCAAAACTAAAATTCAGTTGTACAATGGAGGGAGAAGGGCACTACCTGATCACAATTTTAAAATGTAGAGAAAATCCCAAAAAAATGTACATGGTTAAAAAGAGCACAGCTAGCAACAGCTAATGAAAGTAGCTCACCTAGCAAGTTTTTACCAATACTACTTTGTTAATTTCAGGAACAAAATAAACTTGTGGTTCTCAATGTGTTAATCACAGGAATCAGTATGGAAGCACTGAACAGTAAAGTTTCTGGAAGTATCTCTGAAAATAATCCATCAGTCACGGCAGGCAGAGTTTGCAACAAAATGGAAAACTTCTATTTGACCAATGGCTTATGATTTAAAGGACAAACTTGGGGCCGGACCCTGCAAAGTGCTGGGCAAGAAGTGGTGAGTGTCTTCAGCTGAAGCGAAGCCCCAATTCAGCAAAGTAATTAAGCACAGTCTAAAGAGTCATCAGCTGAAACCAGGTGCTGGAAGTCAAACATCTACTCAAGCATTGATTGCATATGAATGGATTCATGTACTCCTTAGAAGGAGGCCTCTGCACCAGGGCTTCAGGTTTCATGAACAGCTGCACAGAGCAGCTAGACCACACAATGACGACGGATGATTTCTTCTCTCTGCCCCCCTCATCCTCCCAACAATTAAAAAAGAAAAAAATCCAGCTGGCTTTTTACAACCACTATCTAAATAACAGCAGAGCCAAAATTGTTTCCCCAAAAGAACCCCCATTTAATCACTGCAACAGTCATGGAAAAACGGGTGTTCTTAAATTGTGTATGCCAGTTTACACCACCTGTGGATCTGGCCAATACAGTGCAGTTCACTGAAGTACCTTAAAACAATTTACACTAAGGCTACGTCTACATTGGCAAGATTTTGCGCAAATACTTTTAACGCAAGAGTTTTTGCGTTAAAGTATTTGTGCAAGAGAGCATCTACACTGGCATGTGCTTTTGCGCAAGAGATGTGCTTTTGTGCAAAAGCATCCGTGCCAGTGTAGACGCTCTCTTGCGCAAGAAAGCTCCGTTGGCCATTTTAGCCATCGGGCTTTCTTGAGCAAGAAATTCATGTTGCCTGTCTACACTGGCCTCTTGCGCAAGAACAGTTGCGCAAGAGGGCTTATTCCTGAGCGGGAGAGTCATAGTTCTTGTGCAAGAAGCACTGATTTCACACATTAGAACGTCAGTGTTCTTGCGCAAGAACTCGCGGCCAGTGTAGACAGGCAGCAAGTTTTTGCGCAAAAGCGGCTGCTTTTGCGCAAAATCTTGCCAATGTAGACACAGCCTAAGTATTACTCCTGTTTCATAGATGGGGAAAGTGAGGCACAGAGTTGCTGTGGCCGTTTTCCAAAATTGTGTGTCTCCTAAATCCACACACAAGCACTCAAATAAGCAGCCTGAATTTCAGAGCTGCTGGGCACCCCACTAAGTAAAATGTGGGTGCTCAACCAGAGACATCTCACAGGACTGAGCTGCCTGTGAGAAAGCATTCTGTTTTTGTGCAACTTGCAAACAGGCCGAATGAAGCTGATCAGTCCTCAGGTGCCTCCAGGCACAAGCAGTTGTCTGAGGTCTAGGGTTGCCAGGTGTCCAGTATTCACCCGGACAGTCCGGTATTTTCGCCTCCTGTCTGGTATATTAAAAAAAAAAAATCAGAAAATACTGGACACCTAAACTGTCCGGTATTTTCTGATTTTTTTCCCTTGCCAGGAGGTGAAAATACCAGACACCTGGCAACCCTACCACACTCAGCAACCAGGCCCAGCCCCCGGCTCCCCCCTTCTGCCTCCTCCCCTCCCCGCTTAGCCCCCCCGAACCTCCCTCCTCCCCACTTACCTAGTTCCACAGGGGAGCTCTCTTCCTGCACAGAGTAAGAAAACAATATGGCCACCAGCAAAAAAAACCCCAAAGGCCTTAAAGGGGCCATGCTGGTTTTTTTGTTTTGCTTAATAACTGGCGGAGTCCTTTTTTTTTTTTTCCTCTCAACAACTCTGGTCTCCCCCCCTTTTTTTTCCCCTCAACAATTTTTTTTTTTGGGGGGGGGGGGAGAGTGTTCGGTATTTTTGGTTAAACCATCTGGCAACCCTACTGAGGTCAAACAACTCTAGAATGATTATGGTAGCTAAGGATCTGAACCACTAGCTGCTTCAGTCGTTCAGATAATTGTCTTGCAATTACATAAGAATTACCCTCCCCCCTATAGTAAGTAAGGGTACCCCAAAAGGCCAGAGGATCAAATTGACCTCACAGGCCCTAAAGCACAGCTAACAGCTGATCAGATCTAAGCTACTATTACTGGTGAGCCTCAAACAAGCAAATTCTATTCACCTGTCAAAACAGGACCAATATAAGCCCAGTTACAGTGGGCTGAGTTCTCACTTTGCATTACTGATATACATTTGTTTGCAAATCATATGCAGGCCATTGCTCCCAGCAAGATGACACTAGGGGTGTCACAAAGTGAAGGCACTTCTTTTCTGTCTTCTTCCACACAGCACAACCTTAGTCACAATCTTTACGCAAAGCCCTTTCAGGAATGGAACAATGAGGAAAAACTGAAGCGCTTCCAGCTTTCATAAAATGGGTGAATAAGGAAAATGTCTGAATTAGACCCCCTCACTGCCAGGGATTTCCTGGTTCTGGGATGTTCTGGTTCAACCAAGAATGTTCTGTGAGATCTTAAATGAAAATCAGGGTCACACTGGTTGTTAAAATCATTGGGAAATTAGGGCTGTAAAATCCTGTTTAACCAGTTAACCTGTTAAATGGTATGGCCCCGTTTATGTTTGAACGGTTAACTGTTTAAATGGAGCTAGGTAAGGGGTCCACCCCAGCCCAGCTGGGTCAGGCTGCTCCAGCTCCCATCGGCTAACCATTCACATCCCTAAGGGAAATATATGTATAGCTACTATAAGGAGTTACATGGGATGTATACAGAAAATACATTTTTAGATTCAGAATCACAGCCAAGGTGGAGAAATAGATTTCCTGGAAGATGAGGAACATTTATTCACCTGTGTCTCTGTCAGATGAAAGCTAACACAATGGGCATCCTTTCCATAGGAATGTATGGAATGAATGTGAGTCAACAGGGCAGCACTGACACAGGAAAACCAGCCACTGGTGTGGGGGTTATATAGTACTGTCTGAGTTGATAATTTGGGGGCAAAGGTGGGAGAATAGAAGTAGAAAGAAAAAAAGTCTTCCTCTCATAAAGACCCAGACTGGAAGCAGTCACAGAGATGAGTACTGGGTCTGTTTGCCTGTAACAGACAAATGGGAGGGGAAAAAGTACAGTCTTTTACAAGCCATATCAAGGCAAGGAAAATGGGGACATTTCAAGCTGTAAAGCCTGATCCAGTTTCATTTTCACCCTCTAGTTCCACTGGAAAAGGTAACAGGACAAGTTTAAAATGTGTGATGAGGTTGAAGGTTGCTTTCGACAACGCACCCATCCATTGCTCGGCGCATGAGTTAACCCAATCAACTCCCACCTGGGCAAAGCAATAAAAAACAAGGGTACAAACAGAAATGGGAAGAGGATTGTACATTTCACTAGAAACAGAAGAAGGGGGAACTGGAAGTTCCCATGAAGGGCACAGAAACATCCATAAAATGAGAGACGGATCTTTATCTGCCTGGGTAGTTACCTTTTCCTTGCCTAAAATTCCCCCTGTAATGTACATTTGATGCTTTACATTTCATTTCCTGTCCTAAACTGCTGTACAGTGCCACTGGGCCATGTTAAACAGCTGCGATGGGCATGTTGCAATTATCATATAAGCCCTGATTCTCCATGGCTTTGTGCCTTGTGTAGAACTTTACACCTGTGCAAAGAGAGCATACAATGCAACCAACCCATTCCCTCCCTTTGCACAAAAGCAAATTCTGCAGGGCAGTGGCGAACCAGAGCCTGTCATTTCGAAGGCTCTTTGTGATGTGTAGGAAGAACTGGGCGGAACACCTCAGCTAATTCTTCCTGCTGCCAGCCCCAATGCCCGGAGAGGGTCCTCTGTCACCACACACAACACGGAGCATTAAGGAATGTTCTGTAAAAGCACATTGGCATTCAAGCCCAAACCCACTAGGTACATACTGAAGTGTGTGCACAGCAACAGTACACCCCTTTTTAATTGCAGAGACAAGAATAAGGGCATATTTCAGCATCTGTCCAGGGCTAGGGGGCATGGTGGAGAAGGACTGAGAATGACAAGAATAATTTGTCCTGTTTACTGCTATTACCCAGGTAAAACACTCTTGAGTAAATCCCTCCTCAAAGGTCACCTCTTCTTTTCCAGCTCTCCCCTGAAGCCACCAACAGATTAATAACCTTCCATTCCGGCTCCCGCCCTCAGTAACCAAAGGCAGCCAGCAGCTGTGCAGGCACCATCAGCAACCCATAAAAAAAAAAAAGTCTGTTTTAAATCAACCAAAAGCCAGGCAGTGAGTATTTGCAGCCAGTGAATGAAAATTTTCCTAGCGATGTGAGCATCACTGCACGGCGCCCGGCCTTGGCAGCCAGCACTCTGTGGTGCTGGTGGAGCTATTTTTGCTTTTGCAACCTCCCTAGCCAGGCAGCTGGCATCTTCCTCCCGTATAATGGAGCAGAGAGTGTGGGTACAAGCACTTCCTCTCTGCTTAGGGCAACCATATCTCCCTGTGCTGAACACAGGTCACCTCAAAATTACATGCGTTCAAACAAGTTTAATGGCAATCAGCATGAACTATGCAGTGCAAACATTCAATTTAACATTAAGTTGACTTGTCTGACCCCTGTTTAAAAGAAAAACTGCATCTGGGTTCTTTTTATTTATCTCATCTGTAAGACTTTAGGGTTCACACAGAGAGGGAGGACGCACACACCCCTACCCTCCCACACATGCACATTGGGAGGGTTAACACACCCATACTCCGATCTCAAACTCCTCCCTCTGTTCCTGGCTGGGCCCCTTAGGATGGGCCCAACTCACTCGGTACCTGGTGCTGCATCTTCCCAAGGCAACATTTGGGGGGGGTGGGGGGGGCCTGGTCACATGTTCCACCAGATTTCTGCCAGGGCTCACACCAGAATGTGCTCAGTAGCAACCTTTCAGCACTGTGCATGAGGGCAGGGATGGGAGCCACTTCTAGCCACACAGTGTGGAAAGGCAGCTAGCACCTCTGGGCTGACATTGACCGTAACAGGAGGCTACTGGGTTCACGGGCAGCAAGACCCAGGGAGCCTGACTGCTCGGGCTTCTGTGGGCAGAGAGGTGGCTCAGCCAGGGGAGGGTGGCTAGGGGACAGAGCAGCTCTGTACTCCCTGGGGGGCAAGCCCCAAGGCAGCGGGGGAGGGGCAGGAGACGAGGGTACTTCAGGAATATTAGCAAACCACACCAATCCACAGGCAGGCAGATACCACTTACCCACTTAGAGGTCTTGTTTTCCTAATTTCAAAGAACTGAGTTCCCGTGTGATTGTATCTGGATTTTGCAATTTAAAGTAAAGTAACTTGAAGAAAGATTCAACACAAATGAATAAAGCTTCACCAGGGTGATGGAAAAACTTTTCAAGTCTCTGAGGGGTAGCCGTGTTAGTCTGTAACTGAAGAATAAATAAAAAACAATGTACGGTCCTGCAGCACCTTAGAGACTAACAAAGCATGTATGGTATCATGAGCTTCTTCAGATGAATGGAGTAAGGGATCCAGGGGACAAAAACAGAAGAGAAAGAGAGGGGATGGGAAGGGAAAGAGAAGAAAAATGGTCAATTAGAGTGTCTGTGCTAAATGAGAGAGTGGTCTGTAAGTATCCGGTGCTCAGCTTTTATGTCATTAGGGGGTGGAATGTAGCAGCCCATCCAGGTCAGATCTTTGTTCAGACCTTGATTACAAACTTGTGAAAAAGTTTTTTTCACTCTCAGTCATAATTTCCACTGGAAGCATAAAGCAGGTACTAAAAAGCCACCAATTCTCTATTTCTGTTTTCTCAACTGAAGAGACGCAAGTGAAAGAGGTTATTAAATCTGATCCAATAACTAAATGCTACAAGAGAAAATAATGAATTTTCTGGCCATCTGGGACTCCTCTCCTGTTAGTTCAGAGATAGGGCGAAGGAAGAATCATAATAGAAAAGAGAAATGCTGTTTATAAATCTGTCTGCAGCAGTCTACCTCATTCATTGGTTCAGAGTGCTCATAACCAACCCCCCTTTCATGCAAAAAAGAATCACACTATTCATGCACGTTTTCCTATGGGCAATATGTGGCTGATAATTTCCAAATATAAACAGATGTAAGTCATTCACTGCCACAGCAAGACAACAAGAACATCTGTTAACAATATGCAGTGTGGAAGGAGCCACCTGTGCAGAGCACACGACACCAACAGAAAACAAAAGTGGCGGGGCCATTTCACTGACTGCAGCTCTGACCCTCAGCACCAAGGCCTGAATTTTCAGAACTGAGCACCCAGCAGCTCCCACTGCCTGCAGTTGGCATTGTGGTGCTCAGCACTTGTGAAAAAATCAAGCCTGACAAACATGGGTGGTGGGTAACCCCATGGCTGGGCAGGAAAGCTCCCCCAGCCCCGCCCCTTCCACCAGTACCATATAGTACCGTACCTGTTTTGCCTACACAAGACAGAAATTCAAAGTGAAACAGTGGCACGATAGCCCTCAGCAAGAAACCAAAATGCTACATTTGAAGCCCACCAGGCTTTGAAGCCTAATTAGATCTGGCTCCAAATGTTGAGTTCTCTAACACCTATCAAGCAGAGTGGGGTATGCCTTTAAAAATCCAATATCCCACAGGTACAGTTCATAGTGTGACAGAGCTCACTGTGTCTGAGGAGCAATCACGCACCAAGGAGTAAAGAAATTCCACGACTAACCCTAGCCTAGTGGATGTGCCCTCTGACGAGCAGGTTAGCCGTGCTGCTCCCTCCCAGGTCCAGATGCTGCCGTAACTTCCGCTGGTGCTTTGATATTTCTGGCCAACCAGACCTTTTCCAACTGCCTGGTTTCTCTAATGCTCACTCTCCTTGGTTTCTGCCCCCACGGCCTTTCCGCCAAATAAAGAGCCAAAAACAAGTTACTGGAGCAGAGAAATAACTGGCAAATGGAGCAAGATGAGAAGCTAAATCAATGTGCTGGCCTGTGACTGTTCATTCCATCAACCTGCCCATGTGCAGTGGAAACAATCAACATTTAGCAGCCGAGGAAAAAAAAAGTGCAAAAGAGGAAAAAGTGCAAATAAAGTTCTGATTAAACCCACAAATGCCAAGAAATTGGGAAGTGCCTCTCCCATAGCAACAAGCTCTACCCCAGGGCATGCTCACAAAGGTGCAGGTCTCACTCCAGGGGCTTCTTTTGAGAGATTGGGAGGGCCAGGTCTCCATCGCCATTCATGGCACTTCGCTTCCCAGTGGGGAGAGCAGCAGCAAAAGTCCAGAAGGAGAAATGCCTCAGAGGACTCTGGCTATGGGCGTTGCTTAGTGGCTTAAGCTGAGAGGAGAAGGAGGCCTCTTGTATATCCCTGATCATGCAGCTGAGCAAGGACAACCCACCTCCTGGCTGTAGGGCAACCAATGCCTCCTAGGGATGTTAAATATCGGTTAATTGAATAGTCTAGTAACCTTATGAAATTGTATCGGTTAGTCAACTATTCTGTAGTCCCCGGGGGCGGGGCCGACAGCCAGTGTATCAGAGGCAGCAGTGCGGGATACCCGATGAGAGCTGGACTGCGAGGGGAGCCAGTTTAAAAATCAGCTCCCCGCACGGACCGGCTGCCTGTCGCCCTGTGCTAATGCTTCTGAGAGAGAGAGGCCACAGCGCGGCGTGGCAGCTGTTCCTGTCTGAGGCAGGTCTGAGCTCCTAGACCTGCACAAGCCGGAACTGAGCTGGGCTGCCTGCCTGCCCAGATCGTAATACACTTGAAATGCAGAGCTGAAACAGGGGTAGGTCCCAGACCCAGCATGAGCCAGGACTGAGCCGGGCTGCCTGGCCGCCCCCCCCCCCGCCCCGCTCCTAAAACACTTTAGATGCAGAACCGCAGCCAGAGTAGGTCCCAAACCCATAGCAAGCCAGGACTAAGCCAGGCTGCCAGCCAGCCTGCTAAAAAATGTACTAGCAGGGAGAGGGGGGAAGAGAAGTGCTGGCACTGGGAGCCATTTACACAGGCACTTTAAAGCCTGCAACTTGCTGTGCTTGGCAGGGTGTGCATGTGTGTTTTCACAATCCTGAATGAGAAGGTTACAGCACTAAGCCCACTGACAAGGAGAGGCAAAAGGGGCAGTTTTTCCTGGGTCCCGGTGATTCTAAAGGGCCTGGGGCTCCATAGCAGCAGCAGCCAGAGCCCTGGGGCCCTTTAGATGGCCCTGAAGACCATCATGAGGAACTCGGTGCATATATGGTCTGACAGATCTCCACACGTGCTAACAGAGTCAAAGTTGTTTCCCTCCTGAATTATCTTCTGCGTTGTGCTTCAGTAAGTTACTCCCGTCAGTTCATTAACTGCTCAGTGCAGTGTAATGACTCTGCCTCCTATCTTAACACCAGATTCAAGAAGGATACTGCAGCATCTTCATGTAATTCTGTATTGCTTGAAGCCATTCTGGGACAGACATGGAGACCTTATAGTTTGGCACTGGTGGCACTGAAGGCTGGAAACAAACAAAACAAAAACAAAACAACAACAAAAAGGATTAGATAGGTCATTCCTTCCATAACAGCAGGTAGAACAATTCGGCTCTTTAGGCAGGTGCAAAAAGGGATACAGTTCAGAGCCCAAAAGTGCAAACCCCATCTGAAAGCAATCAGCCCCAGGAAAGTCAGAGCAGATTCTGATCTCAATTACAATGTGCACTATACATTTGCTGCATCTACCCCAACTGACTGACATCAGAGTATGCCCTAGTGGGACCACTGGCATGAGGAACAGGCAGCTTTTAAATAGACTGAGAGATCCTGGCACAGAAACTAAAAGTTCGTGTTTTAAGACTAGAAAAACCACATTAGTTTAGATTAATGAAATCCCAGTGCTGGATTGGTTCCAGACTCTTCAGAGTATTAACTTCAATTTTAATCTCTAGTTTTATCGAGAGAGAAAGAGACGAATGGAGACCAACAGCAGCTTTGACAATACACACTTTCCCATCTGCGGGGGCAGTGATCATTAATGGAGTGCTGTGCTGGACACAGACTGTGTCTACTAGGGATGTAAAATCCTATTTTTAATTGGTTAACTGCTTAAGCAAAGCGTTTAACCAGTTAATTGATTAAAGGGGAGGACTGGCAGGGGGCCTGCTCTAGCCTGCTGGGCTGAAGTAGCCCCCCTGCCTGATGTGGCTGGACTGGAGTGGCTCTCCCGGGCCTGCCATGGACAGGGGCTGCTCCAGCATAGCCAAAGCAGCCCCTGCTTGCAACCCCCTCCAGCCTGCAGCACATAGGGGCACTGTCTGCAGCAGGCCCCGTGGAGCTGGAGCAGCACCTTGCCTGTGGCAAATGGGAAGCTGCTCCAGCCCCCACCAGTTAATGGAACTAGTGAGCAGCACCTGCCAGTTAACCTGTCAGATTGCTCATATTTACACTTGCGCTCGCTCAACACAGTATTTCTCATTCAGGGCATTTAAAGCACCTTCTCTCCCCCCCACGAACAACGAAGCTCGGCAGTGGCCAGTGCCCATGTGAATCCTGCCTTGCTGGCAGCAGCGCTTGCTTGCCGGCAAAATGAAACCCGATCAGGGACGTACTTTGTCAGCAAAAGTGCCACACATAAGTGTTCACACTCACTGATGTCTAGCGACAGGGCTCATGCCGCTGGAAGCTGCGGAGTGCAGACGCACCCTGAGCCCACTGGCAAGGGCACAATTCAAGGACTCCTCAGGCAGCCGCAGCTCAGCTCTCCTCATACTGTCAAGCCCCACTGGAGCGGTCACAGGGGTGCTGTTCTCTCAAGGGGAGTCCAGCCCCACCGCACCTCTGACTAATTAGGTGCCTCCCTGCAGAGGCTGTGGGGAGAGGCATCAGGTGATAGCTTGAAGATCATTTGGGGCCGGATTTTGAAAGTCAGCTGGAGTTAAGAGCTTCTTGTAAATTCCACTAAGCACCTAGATTTTAAAATCTATCCCCCAATTCATGAGAACCCCCAGGCAGATGTGCAGCACAGGGCTGTAAGTGATGGGCTGGGCTAAAGAGCATGGCTAATACCCTTGTGTGGACTCACTTTTATTTTGAAGCAATAGTGCTGAAGCCATGAAGAAAGGAACTGGTACCCGGTGGCTGAAGAGCTTTGGTCCGGTTGGAGAGCTCACCAGCTTACAATAACCTAATCCTGAGTGGAGCCTTAGAGTGCCAGTTGTTTTCCATGGCTCACAGGGAGCACTCAGCCATGTATTGATTCAAGCCTTTGGACAGGCCCATCTTCAAGGTCAGTTCTAGCTTCATGACTGCTTAAAACCAACTTCTCTGAATCATACAATTTTGTATTAATGCTGTCAGGAGACACTCTGTCTGCCCATCACTGCCAGGCTAGGACTTCCCCAGGATATTTACTGAAACTGTTTGTGCCAGCGATAAGGCTCATTATTTTTACACATCAGGCTTCATCCTTTTGAGCAGGTGATTCATGAATTAACATGACACAAAAAATGGAAAAAAAAGTCATAACCTGAATAACCACTGCAGAAGGAGGAAGCTAGACACCACTACCCCTACACTACTGACACATCAACTTATTAACCACAAAGCACTCACATTCCAACACCCACTTCAAGGGGAGAGGTTTATTTAAAAAACTAAGCCAGGTTTTTAAAAGTGCCTAGGGATTCTGAGGAGTCAAATGGAGTGCTTGCTTGAGACACACTGGGGCCTGGTTTTCATGCAGCGGGCAATCAGCACTTCCTGGAAAAAAACAGGTCCCTTTAAGACTAGCAAGCTGGGCACCCAAAATCTCCATACATTTTGAATGTGTAGGTCTTAGGGCCCAATTCTGCCATCAGATTCATGATGCAATTGCACAGGAGAAACAAGTAGTGAGTGCACCGTGGACTGGAGTCACTTGGGAACTGCATCCAAGTATCTGAAGGCAGAATTGGCCTTTACCACCTTATACCTTGTGATCTAAGAATAGTTACAGACTGTTTCCCAAACACCTGAAAATCCCTTCAATAAAACCCTATCCTGCAGCTGTGCCAATTCCAATCTGAACTCCAATTTATCATTTTAAACCCATTTGAAATGCGACACTAAACAAGTGCAATTGTTATAAGCCTAGTCTCACGTAGACAATGTGTATTCTTAACAATTGTATTAATTCAAACTGAGCAATCACACATCCATGGGTTGGGTATCAGCAGAGCAACCTTCAGAGAAAGCGAGCGAAGTCCTGACTCTCTGGATGCCAATAACAAAACTCCGATTAGTTTCAATAGGAGGGCCAAGGTTCTTAGGAGACTCACAAAGGTTAGGCCCAACCTGTAGGTTTTAGACAATTGCTACAGGTTGTGCCTCCCTTAACTGAAACTTTCTGGTCCAGCAACATCTGGGGTCTGGTAGGACCACAGATGTTCCTGGACCACAGAGCTCAGGTATAGGGAGGTCTGGTGGGAAGGGCGGGGACTCAGCCGGGAGCCAGAGGGCAGGACGCAGAGGGGTGGGCAGCGTAGCAGGGGCTCTAGCCCCTGCTGCCAGGCACTAGCAGGGGCCCACCAGTGGCAGCCATGGAACTCTGGCCCTGGAGCTCAGGGACAGCAGTGACAGCCGCGTAGCACTAGTCCCCCGGCCGCAGATCTCCAGTCCCCCGGCCCCGGGATGCCAGTCCCCCGGCCCTGGGGCTGCAGCCCCAGCAGCAGCCAGCGTGCTCTATCCCCAGCCACAGAGCTGTGACCCGAGTGGCAGCCATGACCGGGCAGGCAGCAGCGGCGCCATGCTGGAGTCCTAACTGGGGGCAGCAGGACAACACAGGCCATGTTGGGCAGGACCTCCCCTGGTCTGGCAAATCCCCTCATTAGGGACTGGTCAGGTCCCGAGGGTGCTGGACGAGGGAGGTCCAACCTATCCTAGCAGCCAGATGTGCAATCGGTCCTTTCTCAAAGAAAAAACAAAAACAAAACCTCACACACATACTGTTCTCCAACATTAGGTGCCTGGAAACATAAAGTATAGGAAAATGTGTTTAAAGGAAAAGGACAGCTCAAATCAAGAAATGTATTATGTATGAGTACCATTTTTGGAGCCTGAAGCACACACACACTCCCCCCTCCCCCGATAAAAAGTTGACCAAACACAAATGTGTCTTTCAGTGGTAATAAACACAGGCTGTGAATTAGATTGTTAATACTTTTATGACTACTTAAAATAGTTAATACTTTTGTGTGTGTATATTAAAGGGTTTGTTTAAAATAGGTTTTAGGGGAGACAAATATTTTTCAAAGTTCTCATAAGGCAAATCACAAGATTATGTCTTATGAGTAAAGGGACTCAGTAATATGACAACACTATGTTAAGTAGAGTGATCTGATTATTATATTCCTCTCTATAATGTCTCTCAATCTAGACAAAAGCTTGCTGTTGTAATGGTAATTGCTTTGTCTTTGATATTTACATGGCAAGGGTTTGTAAACCAGTTAAAACTTTCCAAGTAATTAAAAATGTTTTGTGGTTTGCCTGCAAATATTCCTCTTCACTTCTTATAACCCAAAGATTGGGATATAGCTGCTGTGCACAGACCAGAAAGAGCCTGCACTGCAGGAACTGCACAGAAAGTAAAAATGGTGAAAAATAACAGGGATTGTTTCAAGTCATGTCAAGTTGTGCTGCTGTAAATGTAAGATCATCCCTTTATTTTCACATGACACTGACACACACACACATACACACACACACACACACACTTTGCGTGGGCTATTCAAACCACCCAGGGGTAGCCTCCCTCTTTTCCCAATGTTAAAACTCCCATTGGCTTCCAGAGAAGCCAATGCAGTCCAACACGGTTACTCCAATCCTTTGTTTGCACAGCCCTTAAGACATACCCCAGTCCTAGCACACTATAAATAATCAATAGTCTCACCATGACCTATTGAATATGTTAGATACTGAAGTTTTGTATGTAAATGAGGTCAGAGAATATAGTTTAAAGCAGGGCTACTCAATACTCGGCCAATGGGCCGCATGTGGCCCGTGGCCCTTTTGTTTGCAGCCCGCAGTGCGGTTTTGGTTTACACAGGGCTCAACACATGGCCCGTGATCCTTTGAACATGGCCTCCACTGGAAACACGCTCCACAAAGGCGAAGCGTCTCCCAGGCAGGGTGAGCACTGAAAGACGCAAGTGGACAGGCTGGCTGGAACAGATGGGTACAGGGTGTCGGCGTTTCTAGTAGGGATGTGAAGGACTAGTCAACTATCTGATAAGTCGACAGGATAGTTGACTACTCACTCTCCCCCTTGCTGCCTCTATCAGATAGAGGCAGCAAAAGGTGGGGAAGAGGAGGGTACTTCAAAGCAACAGCACCGCATGGACCCCAGGGTCCCGGGCTCCATGCGGCGCTGTCACTTTGAGACACCACCACGGTGTTTCAAAGGGGCAGCGCCACACAGCTGATCCTGGGCTCCGTATGGCACTGCACCTTTGAAATGCTGCCATGGCGTTTCAAAGCATTAGCGCCGCGTAGAGCCCAGCATTTCAAAGCGGCAGCGCTGGGCTTAATGCGGACCTTCCACTTTGAAATGCTGGGGGGAGCCTAGGATCAGCTGGAGAGTCCCCAGCTGACCCCGGGCTCCACATGGCATTTCAAAGCGGCTTGGAACCCAGGATCAGCTGGGGACTCCCCAGTTGACCCTGAGCTCCATGCAGCATGCCAGCTTCGAAATGTACAAGCGTCCTCAGCAGGGACTCTTGTGCATTTCAAAGAGCAAGCGCAGCATAGAGCCTAGGGCCAGCGTGGGACTCTGAGACCGCTGGGGCTCTTGTACATTTCGAAGGAGGAATGCGGAGGTGCCTAGTGACTAGTCAAGTAGTCAACAGAAATTCCATCAACTACTCGACTAGTAAATTAATCGCTAGTTAACATCCCTACTTTCTAGCCCTCCGGGGAGGAGGTACTGGGAGCACCGGGGCATTGTGGGAAGTGCTTTGTATTCATGCCCGTCAGTGTAAAAGAAGCTATTTGTATATATTTGCATGTATATGCAACCACAGTTAAGGTGCGACCCTCGCTATGTGCTGTGAGTATCATTGTGGCCCTCGGGGCTTCCATAGTTGAGTAGCCATGCTTTAAAGCATTTGTTTAATCATGTGAGGCGCATGCAGGATGTCAGACAGGCGCTAACTGGCTCAGGAAAGATCAGATTTGCAAGACAGTGTAACCGTTTCACGTATAACAAATCACTCACCTGCACTACAACTGTAAGGCCGGGTCTGCCTGGAGTGCACACAGGCCAGCCAGGGAACCCCAGTGTGCCTCAGAACCACATGCCAGACAATTCTCCCCCAAGGCAGCAGCCAGGCCCAGACTGAGCACCTTTACCTGTCACTGACTCCTGTGGCAGCTGAGGGTATAGGACTAGACAGCAAGGGGAAAACAGAAGTTTGTTTTCTGTAGCGCTCTCCATGCTCCAGCCCACCCTGAGTTTCCAAGCGTCTATAGCTCAAGCCGTGCAATCCACTTTCAAGCCCAGTTCTCCGCTTGTAGGCTCCATGCCTGCCTGGGCGCACAGTGTGGCAGAGGGAGAGATGGAAGTGTGGCTGCAGAGGTACTATGCCTATGTGCAGTGGGTCCTGGGTGCTGGGGACCGTGCCGTGCTCTCTGGACATTTCTGCAAGTAGCTCCACAGGCACCATCTAGAGAGACTGTGGCCTCACCACAACACACGTTTGTGCAGCTACTAGTGCTGAGAGCAGTGCTAGCTGGCCTCCCCTTATGCTCTCCAAGCACACACAACTTCTTACAGCTTCCTGAGCCCTCAATCTCCTCCTCCTAACACACCCACCCAGGCACATCAAACCCAGATTTAGCCCTTCATGTTGTGACAGAATTCAGTCCCCCCGAGTCGAGGTCACCTTTCTTGGGTATGATACAGCAAGCGAAGCACCTCAGGCTGAAAGCTTCTTATGATAAAGCCTGAAAGCAAAACACATTAGCAGTCAAATAGCTTACCTCCAGACAAGCCAGCCTTCAACTTTCTTCCCAGCGCTACTAGAGAAAGGCTGTTAAATTGGAGCAAACCAGAAACACAGGCACACCCAGCACAGGTGACCTTCCGTGTAGGTCTGAAAACCAACAGAATGCAAGAGAAATCTACCAGCCAGGCTCTGCAGTACATTAGGGCAAATGCTGTTGAGAATTCACCTTTCCACTTGCAGAAGAGTGGCAGAGGCAGCTTTACGAGCCCCTCCTCCCCTCGCCTAAAGGGAAGGGCGGGGCATGCTGGAGGCTGGGGCAGAGAAGAGCGGGTGTTGCGGAGCATCACTCCACTACAACAGAACTTCCGTTGGCTGAGCAGCCATGAAAAATATTATGCCAGGGGCACAAGGTGGTGCCCTCTTCACCCTTAACTTGCTCTGCGACAGGCAGCCCTACATCAAGGAATTGCAGTCAGCTCCCTGTCCTCTCCCTTCTTTACTCCGGCCAGCAGAGCTAACAGAGCACGGAGCACCAGGCCCATGTGTCTGCCCAAGCAGAATACTACTGTAGACAACACCGCGTTTCTTTGCACTTCCGTGCCAGGGCCCAAGCTAGTACCATGGCCATTTAGCCATGATTTGCAATGGGCACAGGAGGAGGCTCCAGAACCACATTGCCATCCTTAGTCCCAGCCAGAGCTGATCATCCAAGTGGTGAGCATGGAAGCAGTGGGGCTCAGCCCCTCCCAGGATTAGTCACTTGCTGCAGCTGATCGAGCTCCATTTAACAGAGGCCTGAGTTGGTCCATGCCAGCCACAGCTTACTAGGCACAGGGTTAAGATGCTGAGCAGAAAGAACATTGCACGGGGACAGCTAGCTGTTGGAAGGACACGTTCGCCATGCTAGCTAGATCTACAGAGGCACCAACTTTCCAATATGCTGGGGGGTACTCACCCCCAGCTCTGCCCCCAAAGCCTCATCTCCACTCCACCGATTGCCCCAAGACCCCACCTTTTCCCTCCCTGTTCTGCTCCCAAGTGCCCACCCTCATTCCTTCCCCCACACTCCAGCCTCCTGCACACTGGGGCTATGTCTACCCTACGGGGGTTTTCCAAGATACCAGAGGTATCCCAGAGAAACTCCACCACATCCAGGGAACGCGTTTGCTCTTCCGACATTTTTTGGGGAAGAGCAGCCGCGCTCTTTCAGAAGCCCTGTAAACCTAGTTTTACGAGGAAGAAGGGCTCTTCCAAAAGAGGAGGTTTTTCCAACATTTGGCCCGGTGTAAATGGGCCAAATTTCAGAAAAGCCTCTTCTGAAAAAACAATTGGAAAAAGGTACGCCAACTGCAGAATGCAATTTGCGTACCTTTTTCCAAAAAAAAACTGTAGTGTAGACATAGCCTGTGAGACAGCTGTCACAGCAAGCAAGAGGTGTGGTAAGGGAGAAGGTGGTGTTGGTGAGTGGGCCAGCAGCCAGGGGGGCTACTGGTGGGTGCCCAGCACCAACCTCTTTTCCACTCTGGGTTCTCCACTCCCAGAGCACCCATTGAGCTGGCATCTCTGGTAAAGGTAATGGTGCTGGAAACCTTGTTACCCCTAGCTCCAGCAGCCCAGGGAATGGAGGCAGGAAACTGAAGGAGGTGACCAGGTTCTGAAAAAGATGAAAAAGATGGCTCCAAAAGCTCGCCAGCAGATAACATGTCTATGTCAGTGAAACAGTTAGTATAAGCATCAAACAGGCAAATGTTTGCTTCGCAAATGTAAAAAAAAAGAAGACAGAGAGCTCCAAGTTTATCAACACTGTGTACAGGTGCTATTCTATGTGCAATGTGTGAGCAATTATAAAAGCCATTTTCTTAAATACATAGCAGAGGTTTAAACCTAGCTCTCCTCAAGAATTGCTCATGATTTCCAGAGAGTGGAATGTGGAGGAAGGACAGACGTGTGCTTGCGGCACTAATCTAGGCCTTGCCCAGGGTACAGACAAATCACTCGGCCTCTTCCACATGTTTAAAGGGGGACAACAGCACTTCCCTGCCTCATGGGGTGTTGTGAGGAACTGAGGAGAAAGACGCTACAGAGTGTGGAGTGCTCGGTACTGGGGCAGGGAGCATATAAGAACCACAGGAAGTTAGAGCCAGGATGTTACCCCCAGGTAGTACTGTTGCACCACTTATTAACTTATTCTGACAGAGCCCAAAGGGCCTGTCTCTCAGCAGGAAACTTCAGTTTCAGAAACCTGTTAGACTCCTCCCCTTGTGCTGCCTCCACTGAGGAGTCTCTCCTCTCTTTGCCACATGCAAGAAGAGAAGTGCCATGGACCCCACTTCCTGAAGCACCGTTTGCTCCTCTCATTCAAATACCAAGTGGAAGACAGAGTAGGTCTTCCGACATTTTTTGCGGAAGAGCAGGTGCGCTCTTTCAGAAGCCCCTGTATTCCTCGTTTCACGAGGAAGAAGGGCTCTTCCAAAAGAGGAGGTTTTTCCGACATTTGGCCAAGCATAGATGGGCCAAATTTTGGAAAAGCCTCTTCTGAAAAAACAATCATAAAAGTAGCCTGTGGTAACCTCCCTCCAAATAATAATACAGTGCTCTGAAATGTAGCTTGTGTCACTTGTGCATTTACTCAGAGACAGAGACTTTGAGTAAAATACATAGGGCCAAAGTATCTTTTCTCAGCTAAGATCAAGTGTTTGGGGAAGGAACCTGCAGCCTCCCTGATGGGCTATACTTTGGAACTGAGCCATCCCTGATGGACGACAAGGGATGATGTAGACAGACCACAAAGACAAATGCGGAACGAGGTCAGGGGAAGCAGTGGCTTCTTTTACCTGATGGACTATGCTTACCTGTTTGTTGTTCCAGGAAGACCACCGGACCAAGGAGGACACAGGACGGACCACATTGCAAGGTGTGCTCGACCCATGAACTTGTGAACTTTGTCAGAGACTAAGATTCTGCTTTGCTCTGTGGGTTGTGCCCCTGAGGACATTTATTGACTGGGTTTTAACTACCCCCATCTACATCAGAGACAAGCCATCCGTGATGGACAACGAGGGACGACGACGCAGAGGAACCCAACAGGGGATGAGGTCAGGGGAAGTACTGGCTTCTTTCACCTGGCAGGCTCAGATCACTTGTTTGTTGTTTCAGGTAGACCACTGGACAGAAGAGGACGCAGGATGAACCACATCGCATGGCTCATTCCACCCATGAACTTATGAACTGGGCTAGAGACAAAGACTCTGTTTTGCTCTATGGGTAGGGTTGCCAGGTGTCTGGTATTGACCCGGACAGTCCGGTATTTTTGCCTCCTGTCCAGTAAAAAAATTCAGAAATTACCAGACACCTAAAATGTCCGGTATTTTCTGATTTTTTCCGGGCCAGGAGGCAAAAATACCGAACTGTCTGGGTCAATACAGGACACCTGGCAACCTTACACACACTCAGCAACCGGGCCCAGCTCCCCTCTCCCGCCACTTACCTGGTTCTGCAGGGGAGCTTTCTGGCCTGGAGCAGGAAGACAAGATGGCTGCCAGCTGCCGGCAGCCTGTTAGCAGAGGCAGAACCCAGCCTGTTCTTAAAGGAGCCATGCTGGGGTTTTTTTTTTTCATTTTTTTAGCTTAATAACTCTTGGGGTCCTTTTCTTTGTTCAATAAACTTTGGTCTCCCCTTTTTTTCCCCCTCTCAACAGAATTTTTTCCCCAGTCTTTTTTTTTTTTGGTGGGGGGAGTATTTTTGGTTAAACCATCAGGCAACCCTATAAATGGGTGATGACCCCGAGCAGACTTAGGGACTAAGCCTTAAATACAGCCCCACCTACATCCAGGACATGGCGGGTTACGCCTATTGCTTTTAAACTTGTCTGCTTGCTTGTTTTTGCTGTAAGCCAACCTGGACCCCTGGATTCACTGCACTTTATCTGGTTAAATTTGCCTTTGCTTTCAATTTGTTTTAAACATTCACTCAATACAACTTTTTAATCTATTCTTTGGAATAATTACACAAATCACTACAGCTATGCTAGAGATGAACTGGACATATGGAATCAAAGGGAATTTCTGAAATTTATACCCGAGGACTGTCCTATGAAAGAACCCCAGAAGTTAAAATCTCAGTTGTTGTTGGTTTGTTTTTAAATACGGTGTGTAGCACTAGCTAGGTAAGATCACTTTTTAAATGAATTTCTTTTAGCACATTTACAACCTGGGGTAGATTTCCATGCTTCCAACTTACATTTTTCCATTCAATGAACACCTATAGTTGGCAACCACTCCAGACAAAGGTTCTAAAAAAATCAGTCCTCCCACAATTCTACCTACTCACTCCAGACAAACAATGCATGAAGTGCCAATGCAGCAAAGTTTTAACCTCCCATTTAAAAGAGAAGTATAGCTCTGTCAATACTATGCCATCAAAAACAAACCTCTTCTGTCATAGTCTCGTGCCCCACCAGACATAAGACATCTGCAAGAGTTTGTAATGGGATAGCAGAACAGCTGCTGAAGGAGCACAGAATGGAAGGAAACATGAACCCAGCCATTCAAGACTAATTAAGTGAGTGACTGATTAACAGAGACAGATTCTGCTCTCAAACCAATGTTATTCAAGAATAATTCCACTGACCTCAAGTGGATTCCCCCCATGAGCCTTAGGTTTCTGAAACTTACATCTGTCCCACTAACAGCAGCCTCACAAACAAACTCAGAAGCTGCTTATTGCTGTACACTAAGAATTGATGAGTTTAACGCTAAGATGATTAGTTCAGTCAAATACAACTTTCTGGAAACGGATGAAAACTCATCGCCCATCACTGGGAATTAAAATGATCCAGAATCCAAGTGGAACTCATCAAATTCACAAAAGCAGCTATGTAAATAGATACCAGGTTTAGCGTTTAGTTTCTGAAAATATACGAGACTAAGATTCACTTTTTAGAAGGGACGTATAAGCTAGTTGATTCTCTTACCCCTTGAGAAAGAGCAACACTACACCATGGATTACTTCAGATTCGGGGCTCCAGGCAAGTTTATTAGTTATAGAATCCTAGAGCTGGAAGAGACCTCAGGAGGCCATCAAGTCCAGCCCCCTGCCCAAAGCAGGATCAATCCCAACTAAATCAATCCAGCCAGGGCTTTGTCAAGCTGGGACTTAAAACCCTCTAGGGATGGAGATTCCACCACCTCCCTAGGTAACCCATTCCAGTGCTTCACTACCCTTCTAGGGAAATAGTTTTTCCTAATATCCAACCTAGACCTCCCCCACTGTAACTTGAGACCATTGCTCCTTGTTCTGCCATCTGTCACTACTGTGAATAGTCTTTCTCCATCCTCTTTGAAACCTCCCTTCAGGAAGTTGAAGGCTGCTATCAAATCCCCCCTCACTCTTCACTTCTGCAGACTAAACAAACCCAAGTCCCTCACCCTCTCCTCATAAGTCATGTGCTCCAGCCCCCTAATCATTTTGGTCACCCTCTGCTGGACCCTCTCCAATGCATCCACATCCTTTTTGTAGTGGGGGGCACAGAACTGGACACACTACTCCAGATGTGGCCTCACCAGAGCCGAATAAAGGGGAATAATCACTTCTCTGGATCTGCTGGCAATGCTCCTCCTAATGCAACCTAATACGCCATTAGCCTTCTTGGCTACAAGGGCACACTGTTCACTCATAGCCAGTGTCTCATTCACTGTAATCCCCAGGGCCTTTTCTGCAGAACTGCTACTTAGCCAGACACTAAGTTAACCAGACACTTAGATAAAATATAAAAACAAAAAAGTTCTTCTACCCACATGGGCTACAGATCCCATAGACTTTTCTCCTACCTCTCTCAGCCAGTGCCCTGACCCAGGGATTCCTATAGGAGCCTTCCTTTCCCCACCCATTCTCCTTTTCCCCCACTCATTTACCTAGGAGTCATCTAAGAGCTGGGACTCCAATTTCTATTCTTTGTAGTTCACCAGTCCAACTGAGCATTTGCAGGCCTTTACAAGGGTCAGCTGCTCTTCGGGGAATCATTTGTCCCCCTAGCATCAGCTGGGAGGCAGCTAACTAGTCAGTGGGGAGACTGGGCTCATCTCCCCTTTATCTGTGGAGGTTTTCTGGTGTACCATAATGGAAGGAGCATAATGCACCAGGAGGTAGTAATTTTTCTCCCACTCATCAGAAATTAGTAGCCTGGCTTTTTAGGAAGAGAACATATGAAACTATCCACTTGTCTAGTGTGACACGTATCAAATGTTATCTCTACACTGTTACACGTCACCCATATCCATAACATAGAATGGGAATTCAACTCTGAAGCTACTGAATGAGTCTATCTCGGGATGCTGCAGTGTGTTGGTATACTTGGAATGTTTCTGCTGCAAGTAAGTCCTTCACCAGTTGCTTCATCAATCAGCACAGACATTCCAAATGTACGTCATATGGGGCAGGTGCAGCAAACCTCTTGGGACTGGAAAGCCAGGGGAGAGAATCAAGTCCATTATATGCTTTGCTCTCTTCTAATACCAACTAGCGATGCTGATTAAGTGATGTCATCACTGGAACCTTTATGTTAGGAAGAGATTGGATTTGGGATTTTGGTCACCAGTTCTGACCTTTCAGGCCTTTCCACCCATGGGGAAATCTGCAGGTACAAGAAGGCCTACACACCTTGTCTAGTCTCTATGCTCTGAACAGAACGAGAGAGAGAGAGAGAGAGAGAGAGAGAGTTATAGTCTGCACACTGCTATCGCCCTCAAAAAACAGATTAATCTTTAAATAAGCTATAGGGTCCACAACAGAGTCAAGCTCTTAAGACAGTCACCAGGAGGAGTATTCCCAGACTGTGAACAGAACATTCTGGAAAAGACACCAGTTCCTGAGGCAATGTACAAGATCCCAGATCCAATCTCTTCCTAACATAAATTGATTATGGCAGAGCAAGGAGATGCCACAAAGCATGATGTAAAGAAAAACTCCATTAGCCTGCGAGTAGCACTGTACAGTGTCAGCAGGCAAGCAGCTATGCCATTATGATTAGTTTACAATATCGCACTCTTAAACAGGAGTAGGTCATATTCCACAACAACACCTAGTCTATGTTATTACATTATCACAGAGAGGAAAATCAAAGAAATAAGAAGCAGGAACTACACTAGGAACCCCACTGTTATATAATTTGTGCTTATCTAAGTATACAGACACAGTTACCTAATATAATACCATACTCACAACCCCTTTTCCCAGCCTCCCTCTGCTTGTGGGACTCTGGTGCAAGGTGGAGAGCGGGAAACTTAGAAGCAAAGATTTAGACAGAATAAGTAAAGTGAAGCAAAGAGTTTATGTGAAAGGAAGAAATATTTGATTGAGGAAGAAGACAGAGCTTGTGCTTGAGCTCCAAGATTCCTTATCCCATAGCTTTTATCCCTCTTTTTACATCATAATACCCAGCCTCCCAATTACCAAAAACAGCTTTCTGCACTCTGAGATTTTGTGGGTAGGTCTACTCGATTGGATGTTGATATTGGGACATCTGATTGCCAACATCAGGTTCCCCCACTAACCATCCTCAGTCTGTGTTGGAAACACTTTGGCCTGTAGACACAGCCTGATTGGTTTCTATGCCATTAAGGAAAGTGTGACAAGTCTTCCACTCCACAGGGTGCAGATGGACCCCTCATCCTAGCTATTTTCTGTAGGACCCAGGAACAACTGTAGCAGCACAGACCAATGGCCCACATGCGAGAGCACTGACTCTGTCTGGGATGTGCCTGACCCTTCAGAGGAAATACGACATGCTGAAGTCAAACCTTTCCACTTCATGTGGATCTTAACTGTCATTGGAGAAACACCTACCCAGGGAAGACGCAGCTAAAGGACACTCTGTCACTTACCTTTCCAACTTCCAGATTAGCTATTTTGGTAGGCCCAACTCCATATGCCCTTGTAGTAAAGCCCTCCCAGGAGCAGTGAAGAAAATTCAAGAACTCCATCTGATTCCACCTGTTCATCTTCTAGGATTTCTTCTCCACACTCCCTATCAGGTGTAGCCTGTTAAGTTATATCTTTTCCTATCCTATCCCTCTCTATATATTTTAATTAGTAATGCCAGTAATGCAAGGCCTGATTTATCCTGCATGAGTTGGCTTCAGCAGTCGTGTAGTGTGATAATTAAGGGTTAAAATTACTTTCTGGAAAATTACATGTTCTTAGTATCTTTTTAGAAATATTAAAGACCCTATGGCGAAATCTTCAGTTGGGTCAGTATACAGATGGGTATGTGACTCAGTATCTTGTGGTACCTAAATAAGTCAAATAAGTCAAAATCTGCAAGACCCAGCTAACCAACATCTTGAATTAAGGAAACAGGCCTGTTGCACCTAACCGCAAAGGTCCCGCTTTTCCCATGTCTGGGAATGGGTCCAAGGGGGCAGGGGGGGCATCAGATGATTTAATTCATGCATAATCAAAAGATGTCCCAGTATCATCATCCAATCGATTAGACCTACCCACAAAATCTCAGAGCGCGGAAACCTATTTTTGGTTAATTGGGAGGCTGGGTATTATGATGTAAAAAGAGGGATAAAAGCTATGGGATAAGGAATCTTGGAGCTCGAGCACAAGCTCGGTCTTCTTCCTCAATCAAGTATTTCTTCCTTTCACATAAACTCTTTGCTTCACTTTACTTATTCTGTCTAAATCTTTGCTTCTAAGTTTCCCGCTCTCCACCTTGCACCAGAGTCCCACAAGTAGAGGGAGGCTGGGAGAAGGGGATGTGAGTATGGTATTATATTAGGTAATTGTATCTGTATACTTAGATAAGCACAAATTATATAACCAGATTTTTGTTACTGTTACCTTCAGAGGTGATTCAGTCAATTTGTGTAATCGGTGTTGTATTCTTTGTTCTGTTTGCCATTTTAGTACCTGCCGTAATAAAACTTGTTTTAATTCAGTACTATCCTCATTGGGAGTGTGGCTGCTGTGGTGGACCCCCAGATCCACCTCCAAACACAGAACTCCATAGTTCTCATACATTGTAACCTGGGGTATGGTGCTGACACCTACAACCTTCTAGTCAGATTGGTGATCCTCACCCACACACATTCCACTATACTTCTCCCCAGAGCTACACTGGGCCAGGGTTTTGCAGCCATAGAGGATGTAGAATGTGGGCCTCTAGACTCCAGAGAACCTGAAGCTTCATGGGGAAGGGACGTTCCAGCCAAATGGATCCCTTGGGACGGGCTGCTAGTATTCCCCATGCTGCACCTGAGCTCTGTGTCCTCCAAGAAAAGGACAGAGAGGAGGTGATCAGGACTGCTGGTTTTCAGGAGTGTGTTTAACCTGGGGGACGAATCCTGGAGAGTGACTTAGGAATCACTTGCAGTCCACAAAACCCCTACTCAGCTGCTGCCTAAACCTGTAGGTATTTAAACTCACTATGCTCGTCTGCCTTGCTCTAGGCATCCTTACCCCTACATCCCAGAGTAATCCACAGATGAGGGAGAGACTGGTACTCCTCCTCCTTTTTTGCCTGTGGGGCCCAATCCAGTAGGCATACGCTGAATACACCTGACTCCACACAAGATGTCTGGGGACAGGGGCAAGCAGCCTCCCTTAGCCCAGCAGTTAGGTACTCTTCTAGGGCATGGGAGACAGTAGTTCAATTCCCACTTTGTCTGATAAGGCATTTAAATAGCTGCCCCCACCTATCAGATGAGCACTCTGGGTTAAGGAGTGAGGCTCATTCTGTCACTGGCCTAGTTAATTAAAGTGGAACAACTTCAACAGAAGACACAGAGGGAGTCCCACACCACAGTATCCTGTAATCCAATGGACAAGGCCCTCTCCTGAGGGAGGGGACCCCATTCAGATCCCTTCTCATTGAGCAGAAGGTGGAACTGAAGTGGAGTCTTCCACATACCGGGGAATACCCTAACCGGCAGGCTAAAAGTTTCAGAGGAAGTCATCCTCTTCCTCAGCCCAGTAGTCAGTTGTGGGGTGCTAAGCAAGTGCCTAACCCAGCCTCACTTCCAGGAGAGGGGTTCCAAGCTATGAATCACAAGCACAGATGGGCATTTCCCTGCAGCCCAGATTTAGATGCTGACCTCTGTCAGAAGGAAGGGGCTTAGCTCCCTCCATTCCTTTTTGGTATCTCCCATTGGCTAGCTCAGGCATCCCCTCCCCCCCAGAGAGTCAAACCCCTAATCTCTGAGGATAGACAGATCATTAAATACAATATGGTTACTAATGCAAGCAGAGAGACAAGCAGAATGTGATGAAGAGCCAACAAACCTGCTAGTCAGCAGGAAATGTTAAACCGAACACCATGGTTTATATGCCTGATGTCTACCTAACTCTCACATGCCAATGCAAAAGCTACATGCAAAAGAATTTGTTCCTCACCAAGGATTTTCAGTGTTGCATTCATAAATCAGTACTGAGATACAATAGGGAGGGGAATGGAGAGGGAGATGGGCTACGAAGTCCTGTCCCAGATCTGAACTTCTCCGAAGTCTCTCATACACATGTTCTTGGAATCTAGGTGAAATCCTGGCTCCACTGAAGTATGTGGGAAAATCTACAATTGAACTCAAAGGATTTATTTAGAGAATATCAAGGTTGTGCAATTAATATTATTTGTGTTTATTACTATGTTGTTTAGGCACTATACTAGGCACTGCATCCAGTATGTAGGCAGGCTTGCCTTGAAGAACTTACACTCTAACCAGAGAAGACAGACAAGAATCAACCAAAAATAAAGGACTCAGTGGCCAGGAAAGCCTTTAGCAAGGTTATGAAGTGATTTAAGATTGCTTTGGATGATGCAGGACTCCTTAAGAGCCCTTCCTCATTCAATCTGCATCTTACAAGACTGACATTAAAAGGGTCGTAGAGCAGTTTTTAAACTAAGGGCTGGGGGGAAGCCAACAGGTGTGGAGGAGCACATGGATCGGACAGAGACATCTTTTGGAGAGGTTCTATTAATAGAGATGCTCTATGTCCTAGTCAGAAGGAGAGGCTAGAAGTATGGGTCAGATCAGATGAGACACAATCAAATTAAAGAGAGTCTAACACATCAGGAAATGGCAGACAAATAAATAATGATAAATTATTAAAGTGCTTATACGCAAATGCTAGAAGTCTAAATAGTAAAATGGGTGAACTGGAGTGCCTAGTTTTAAAGGAGGATATTGATTTAATAGGCATCACAGAAACTTGGTGGAATGAGGACAATCAATGGGACACAGTCATGCCAGGGTACAAAATATATCAGAAGGTCAGAACAGGTCGTACTGGTGGGGAGTGGCACTATACGGGAAAGAAAATGTAAAATCAAATGAAGTAAAAATCTTAAATGAGCCAAAATGTTCCACAGAATATGGATAGTAATTCCATGCTCCAATAATAAGAATATAGCTGTAGGGATATATTATCGACCACCTGATCAGGACAGTGATAGTGACTATGAAATGCTAAGGGAGATTAGAGAAGCTATCAAATTTAAAAACTCGATAATAGTGGGGGATTTCAACTATCCCCACATTGACTGGGTACACGTCACCTCAGGACGGAATGCAGAGATAAAATTTCTTCATACGTTAAATGACTGCTTCTTGGAGCTGCTGGTTCTGGAACCCACAATGGGAGAGGCTATTTTTTATTTAGACCTAAGTGGAGCACAGGATCTGGTTCAAGAGGTAAATATAATGGGACCTCTTGGAAATAGTTACCATAATGTAATAACATTTAACATCCCTGTGGTGGGAAAAATACCTCAGCAGCCCAACACTGTGGCATTTAATTTCAGAAAGGGGAACTACACAAAAATGAGGCAGTTAGTTAAACAGAAATTAAAAAGTACAGTGACAAAAGTAAAATCTTTGCAAGAAGCATGGAAACTTTTCAAAGACACCATAATAGAGGCCCAACTTAAATGTATACCCCAAATTAAAAAAAAAAAAAAAAAAAAAAAAAACCCACAATAAGAGAACCAAAGACAACCAGGTAAAAGAAACAGTGACAGATAAAAAGACATCTTTTAAAAAAGTGGAAGTCAAATCCTAGTAAGGAAAATAGAAAGGACCATAAACTTTGTCAAATTAAGTGTAAAAATATAATAAGAAAAGCCAAAAAGGCGTTTGAAGAACAGCTAGCCAAAAAAATCAAAAAGTAATAGTAAAATGTTTTTTAAGTACATCAGAAGCAGGAAGAGGGCTAAACAACCAGTGGGGCCCTTGCACGATCGAGATGATAAAGGAGCCCTCAAAGATGATAAAGTCATAGTGGAGAAGCTAAATTAATTCTTTGTTCAGTTTTCACGGCTGAGGATATTGGGGAGATTCCCAGACCTGACAAATCTGAGGAATTGTTCCAGATTGAGGTGTCATTAGAAGAGATTTTGGAACAAATTGATAAACTTACCAGTAACAAGTCACCAGGACCAGATGGCATTCACCCAAGAGTTCTGAAAGAACTCAAATGGGAAATTGTGGGATTATTAACTTTGGTTTGTATCCTATCCTTTAAATTGGCTTCTATACCTAATGACTGGAAGATAGCTAATGTGACACCAATATTTTAAAAGGGCTCTAGAGGTGATCTGGCAATTACAAACCAGTAAGTCTAACGTCAGTACCGGGCAAATTAGTTGAAACAATAGTAAAAAATAAAATTGTCAGACACATGGCTGAATATACATTGCTGGGGGAAAGTCAACATGATTTCTGTAATGGGAAATAATCATGCCTTACTAATCTGCTAGAATTCTTTGAGGGGGTCAACAAATATGTGGACAAGGGGGATCCAGTGGATATAGTGTACTTAGATTTCCAGAAAGCCTTTGACAAGGTCTGTCACCAAAGGCTCTTAAGTAAGTATGGTAAGTTGTCATTGGATAAGAGGGAAGGTCCTTTCGTGGATTGATAACTGGTTAAAAGACAGGCAACAAAGGGGAGAAATAAATGGTAAGTTTTCCGAGTGGAGAGAGGTAACTACTGGGGTATCCCAAGGATCTGTCCTGGGACCAATCCTATTCAACTTATTTATAAATGATCTAGAGAAAGGGGTAAAACAGTGAGGTGACAAAATTTGCAGATGATACCAAACTGCTTAAGATAGTTAAGACCAAAGCAGACTGTGAAGAGCTTCAAAAAGATCTCACCAAACTAAGTGATTGGGCAACAAAATGGCAAATGAAATGTAAAATAATGCACATTGAAAAAAAGAAACTCAACTATACATACAGTATGATGGGGACTAATTTGGCTACAACTACTCAAGAGAGAGATCTTGGAGTCATTATGGATAGTTCTCTGAAAACATCCACTCAGTGTGCAGCAGCAGTGAAAAAAGCAGATAGAGTGTTAGGAGTCATTAAAAAGGGATAGAGAATAAGATAGAAAATATCTTATTGCCTCTGTATAAAACCATGGTACGCCCACATCTTGAGTACTGCGTACAGATATGGTTGCCTCATCTCAAAAAAGATATATTGGTATTGGAAAAGGTTCAGAAAAGGGCAACAAGAATTATTAGGGGTTTGGAACGGGTCCCATATGAAGAGAAATTAAAAAGATTTGGACTTTTCAGCTTAGAAAAGGAGACTAAGGGGGGATGCAATAGAGGTCTATAAAATCATGACTGGTGTGGAAAAAGTGAATTAGGAAAAGTTATTTACTTATTCCCACAATATAAGAACTAGGGGTCACCAAATGAAATTAATAGGCAGCAGGTTTAAAACAAAAGGAAGTTTTTCTTCACTTAGCGCATAGTCAACCTGTGGAACTCCTTGCCAGAGAATGCAGTAAAGGCTAGAACTTTAACGGGGTTCAAAAGAGAGCTAGATAGAGTCATGGAGGCTAGGTCCATCAATGGCTATTGGCCAGGATGGGTAGGAATGGTGTCCCTAGCCTCTCTTTCTCTGGAAGTGGGAGACAAGGGAGGGATCACGTGAGGATTGCCTGTCGTGATCCCTCCCTCTGGGGCATCTGGCATTGGCCACCGTCGGCAGACAGGATACTAGTCTAGATGGACCTTTCGTCTAACCCAGTATGGCCGTTCTTATGACATGTTCATTACGCAGCTGAGCAAATGGCATATCCATGCACAGCACAGCTGCTGTATCAGTGGTGCTTGATGTGTTTTCATGCTCCCCTAAGTGCCAAATCAAAACCAAGGTTCACTGGAACGCTCAAAGGCACTTCTCAGTGAAGGATGTTAACCTGCTAATTTTCAATGTATATTTTGTCTAGATTAGAATGCCATTTGTCATGGATGAACTACAGTGCACTAGCTTTCAAGATCCTTCACAACCTATCCTTACCCCACTGATTCATTCATCATTCAGAATGGTGAGGTCACTGCCCACCTCCACCCAGCCCATGAGGCCAGTCACCATGCCCTCTTGTCAAATTTTCAAGCAAACACCTGTGTGCTTTCTTTCATTCTCCCCCAGGTATATTGTGATGTCCACAGGTTTCAAGAGCTGGTGTTCCTTCTAGGTGAGTTCTCACCACATTAACCCAGAGAGAGTCCCATTTAAACCCCACACTTGTACACATCTGCAAAACCACTTCATTATCCTCCTTCCAATCTTTCCTCAAAACTCTCCTTTGCTGAGATGCCTTCAGAAAAAAATTTGACAAGACTAATGTCATCTGTTTCTTTGGATACAGCCAAACTGATGTGGGACTACACCTGTTGTCTCTTGTCTTACAATCTAAGTATAAATTCTTTGGGGAAGGGGCCATCATTTTGATCTGTGCATGTACACCACCTCGCAAAATGGTGTCCAGGCCTGTGGTGCCTAGGTGCTTTGAAGCAATACAAATAATAGAATATGGTGCTTTTTCTCCACTAGGATTTTACACTGAGATAACTTAACATGCGATAGTTATCTTGGTGTTAAAAAAAAAAAAATCTTTGTGGAAGTGAAGACAAATCCTTATTTCCATTGCAGCATTAGAGCCATTAACAAAGAATTGCAAACATATAGGTGATGTTTTCAAGAAATTATTTGTGATGCAAAACAGTTGCTTAGAATGGAAACACTTAGGCAACCTTAACTCTAGCTATTTGCACTCACACTATAGCATAGACACACACTTCATGACACAGAGGAAAGCAACCACTGTCATAATTTTCTTCAGGTCTCAGAGTTCTGCCAAAGCCTAGAGTCACTTACTTTAGCCAGATATGCAGCATTTCTTATTGTCTCCACCATCTCCCTGCCTGCAGGGTGCACCTTTGCCACATGCATCCACATCCTCTCCCAAGTCTGCCCATCAATAGGGAAGCCACTTTTATTGACGAGGAAAAGCACCCCCCCGTCTTTGTCTTCTTCTTCCGAGCCCCCGTTGTTGGCTGTGCTGACAGGCCGTGCATGAGTGCTCCTTGACCGGCCCCCTTTGGCTCCCTTGGGATGGGGGCAGTGGTGGGCATTGGAAGTAGAGCCCGTCATGATGCGTTTGAATTGCTGGAGCAGTCCAAGTAGGAAATGTGTATACAGTTCAATGCCACAACAAAGAAGCCTTCATCTCACTTGCTGCCACAGCAATCAGGCAAAGGAGTTGTTATTAGCTAAAATTAGCCAGTGTGAGTGCTGCTGGGTTTGTTCTCCTGTGGGCTGAATCTAAAACCAGAAGAAAGTGACAAAGAGAAAGCATGTTAGCAGCAGAGGAGGAGCAGAACTTGTGCATAGCAGTCAGCTTACTGCATCCCGAAGGGTTGGCAGGCGAGAGGATAGCAACATGGCTAGATCCCTTCCGTGTCAGAGAGTAGCACTTGACAATGGACCATGGAATAAGGAGAAAGAGGCAGCTAAGACTGACAGACAAAAGGACAACAGCAATCCATACAAACACCCCTCCTGAGGCATCACACAAGGAAAACAATAGCTCCCTAACTAGGTCCCACTCCATATTGCTCCTGGTCTTCCCACTGGGAGATGACAAGTGACCTGAATCCATCTAGATCCCTCTCCGTATCACACCTAGGGCTGCCAAATGAATAGACGCTAGCACTCTGCTAGATTCCTGTCTGCACCACCCGGGGCCATTTGGCACAATGTGAAAATTGCACAAGGGGAAAACGTGAACGTAATCTACGCCGCCCCCCCCCCCCCCGGAACCAAAGCCCAGAGACCCTGCTCTCCATACTCATTCCTCTTTCCCCACAGGCTGGGGATCCGTCAGCCAGCAGCAGCAGCGAGCCAGACTGCAGCACCAATAGCGTGATACTCGGCTCAGCTCGAGAAGAGTCGGTTCACAAGCGATCCCCAGCAGCAGAGGGCTGGGCGCCTGCCGGCTTCCCCAGATGCAGCCGCCCATTCCACACCCCCGACCTGCCTCCTTACCTGGTCGCAGCAGGATTCATTGCACTGTGGGCCCTCCGGGAGGCTGGGGCTGCTGTTGCCTCTGGAGCCTCGGTCCACGTTCCATTATCAAGTGTTACTCTCTGACACGTAACCACGTTACTTGGCAGCCGCCGACATTCTGAACGCCACTATTGGCTGCCGCAACAAAGAAGGGTTGGAAGGCCATGCCCAGAAGCTTTGCAGAATTCTGGTTGGCTATGATCTTGCCAGGGGGAGGGGCCACCAGGGGAAATCTTACCGCTTGGAGCTGGAGCTGAGATACTATATCAATGCGTTTGATTCATAAATCGGAGTGTATACGAGACATTTGCAAGTATATGAAGATTAAATCTCTAGCACCTGCAGTATTCTGTGGCGGAACATTTATTTAACATTCTGTACTAATTATTCTAAGCGAGGGTAGATGATTTATTTCTCTGTCAACCACAGGCTTCAAGACACCACACCTCCACTCTCTGTCCCAAAGAGCTGAGAGTCCAAAACCCCTGTCCTGTAATCAGATCCGTCTTAGGTGACGTTTGCACCTATGCAGATCCAGTTACAAATCATGGTCTAAAGCAATGATTACACTGGTCTACAATTTTTTAGACGTCGTCTGCTTCAGAGATAAAATGTGCTATTTATTATGTATTTTGATGTGCTGAATTCAAATATGACAATTAAAACAACTGATTGGCTACTGTTTCGAAGATATTTAAGTTTTTACATTTTACGTCTATGTATATTGTGTAGATAGTAGAGTTTTAATCATAAATTGTAAACCTAGGTCTTTTCATGTGTTTATGGTTGCTTTACATGATCGTATTTCACCTGTCCTGTTTATGTAACACTTTAAAAATCAGCAAAAGGGTTATATAAATAAAATTTATTATGAAACAAAAGACAAAAAACTATTATGTACATAGTTTAGTCCTATTCAGTGTCTACTCGGCGCTTCTTGGCTTGTCTCTCGTATTCATTAAATGGAGCACCTTCCATGAAGAAGAATGGGACAAGATCCTTTTGACGGTCACGGAACATGGAAACCCTAACATCACCTGCCAGGAGATTCCACTGCTGTAGTCTGGAGCCCAACAGCTCTGCCTTACTCTTGGGTAGTTCCAAATCCCTGACAAGGTCATTCAGTTCACCTTGTGTTATGAGGTGTAGTTCAGAGGAGGAGGATGGGAGAAAATGTGGGTCCTGTGACATTGATGGTTCAGGACCAGAAGTTTCATCCTCTTCCTCGTCTGACTTAAGTGAGAATGATTCTGGTGCATCAGGAACCGGCAGTCCTTCTCCGTGGGGTACTGGGCGTATAGCTGATGGAATGTTTGGATAATGCACGGTCCACTTTTTCTTCTTTGACACACTTTTCCCAACTGGAGGCACCATGCAGAAGTAACAATTGCTGGTATGATCTGTTGGCTCTCTCCAAATCATTGGCACTGCAAAAGGCATAGATTTCCTTTTCCTATTCAACCACTGGCGAAGATTTGTTGCACAAGTGTTGCAGCATATGTGTGGGGCCCACCTATTGTCCTGATCTCCAATTTTGCAGCCAAAATAAAGGTGATAGGCTCTCTTAACCATAGCGGTTATACTGTGCTTTTGTGATGCAAAAGTCACTTCACCACAAACATAGCAGAAGTTATTTGCACTGTTCACACAAGTAGGAGGCATCTCTGCTCACTTTGGCTAAACAGAAATGTGTCCCTTTGCAAAATCAAACACTGACAAATAAGAGAGCACGACACTGTATGATTTCTAGAGCTGATATAGGGCAATTTGTTCAGCAGAGTGATGTAAGCTTCGTTATGATTGCATCATCCATGACTTCTAGGAATAACATGATGCAATTCATATCATGTATGATGCAATACCAGCTTCAGATTGCATCATTCCTTGTTTTGCCTAAAAAGCAAGTACTGTCCAAACCCAGTCATAGATTTATTCATAGATCCAGTCAAAGATGTATTTTAGTCATTTCTGGTTTAAATTGAGATCCCTTCCCTTTATAACTCACTTATCCTCTGCCATTCCCAAGTCAAGGGTCGTATATACTGACCCAATAGCATATCTTGAAAACTAGAGCCAATCAACAATTTTAAGCATCATTTTCATTCTCAGTGACCCAGAATTAGTAAAGTTTGACTACATTTATTTCAGAAGCATTTTGGCTGTAGAGCAGTGTTACTATTGAACTTCATTGCACTCCAACCAACTTCTGACAACAAAAATTACTACAGCTGGATGCTGCTGGCCTGGAGCTAGCATATCACTACCGCCTCCATAATGCCTTGTGGTTTGTTTTTAAATAAGGAGCAGCGATTGTGATTCTCCCATCAGTGTTCGCAGGACACATCTCCACCTTGACATACAACTCCCAAAGCAAACTACACCCATTTACTTTCCTCCCCAGATTCCTTGCTCTATACACAGCTGTTAATTTCACTGTGCAACACTTTCATCATTCAGATGATCCATGCTTGTAAAGCCAGCTGCTCCCCTTTTCCTTCCCTAATGTGCTTTGTAAATTCCAGTAAGGGGCTCTGCAGCAACATAAGTTGCAAGCATTTAGGGAGGACACCCAGATGACAGTGGTCACCCTAGTAACCACAGCAGAAGTCCCCGACACTTTTAAAAGTGCCGTATTTTCACCAGTGTATGTGCCACTAAGGAATGATCACAATCCAGTGGGAGCAAGCACAGAGTGAAAGGGTAGTCTTGTGGGCAAGGCATTAGAACAAGAGTCAGGAGAGCAGAGGTCAGTTCCTGCTTCTATTATGTGTGACCCAAGGCAAAACATTTAACTCTTATGTGCCTCAGTTCCCCATCCATAAAATGGCCCTGCCTGTTGTGAGGATACTTACATTAACATCTATGAGACGCTTGGATACAGTGAATTCATGTGTGTGTGTTGGTAGAACAGTGATAGAAATTTTTAAAATTGCAGTAAGACCAGGTCCAAGAACAAATGAGTTCTTCAGTTGCACTGAGCAGAAAATGAAGATGAGTCAGAAAAATCAACTGGACGTGCCTAAGTGGTTACACCTATGCTGCCTCTGAGTAACGGGAGATAGGTCTGATTTCCAGAAGCTCAAGCATTCACTGAACATACACATTTGCATGGTATTTCCTATGTGTGTGCATACAATTCACATTTCTGAATGTGCAACTGGCCAGCTAGATGTAGAGACACCCACTGCACATGTACAGTCACAGCAACTGCTTACTTATATAAACACACCCCTACCCTTAAGACCTGCAGCTTTTCTGTAATAATTTTTAAACTGCCTTTTGATTCTGCATTAAACCCTTTCTAAAGTATTTCATTATTCTTCCCTAAAGTATTTCTGTACATTGTCTTCTTGCTGTTGTCTGTGACCCAAACAATTGTATAAGGATTTTTTACTCCAACAAAGCATGGAGGACATGGTATTTCGTGTCAGGGCTATTGATTTCCAAGTTTGATTTTCAACAGAAAAAAATGTGTTAGGAGTACTTGTTAGCTGTGTTGACCTCACTGTTTGGTTAGACTTTTGTCTGGCCTTTGGCAAAATTAGGGAATCATAGAGTGGCTGATTGTTAGTCTGAAGAGTTTTCATTATAATTTTGATTTTGTAGTTATAGAACAGAATCATAGAACACTAGAACAAGAAGGAACCTCAAGACATCATCGAGTCCAGTCCCCTGCCCTTACATCAGGGCCAAAAACTGTCTAGATCAGAGCTACTCAAATTTGGAAGCCCCGGGGACCACAATGATACTCATGGCACATGCCAAGGGCTGCAACATAAGTGTGGTTGCATATATATGCAAATATCTTCTTTCACACTGACGGGCACGAATACAAAGATTAAGGCAAGACTACACAATACGCAGGACCCATTTAAGTCAGTTCTGCTGATATTAATAAAAGGTAATATTTACGCAATTTCCACCCATATGACAGCACTTTTAATGAGCCATGACAGTCCAGGAATTTAACTACTAAAATGCATATCAACAGAAGATCATTATACTGACTCCTTTTTTGTTTTGGCTCCCACCCGTGGGCCGTGTGTTCAGCCCCATAAACCCAAACTGTGCCGTGGGCTGCAAACAGGCCATGGGCCACCGCGTTTTAAGTAGCCCTGGTCTAGACCATCCCTGATAGATGTCTATCCAACCTGCTCTTAAATATCTCCAGAGATGGAGATTCCACAACCTCCCTAGGCAACTTATTCCAGTGTTTAACCACCCCGACAGGAAGTTTTTCCTAATGTCCAACCTAAACCTCCCTTGCTGCAGTTTAAGCCATTGCTTCTTGTTCTATCCTTAGACACCAAGGAGAACAATTTTTCACCCTCCTCCTTGTAACACCCTTTTAGATACTTGAAAACCGCTATTATGTCCCCTCTCAGTCTTCTTTTTTCTAAACTAAACAAGCCCAATTCTTTCAGTCTTCACTCATAGCTCATGTTCTCTAGACCATTAATCATTCGTGTTGCTCTCCTCTGAACCTTCTCCAATTTCTCCACATCTTTCTTGAAATATGGTGCCCAGAGCTAGACACAATACTCCAATTGAGGCTTACCGGTAATCAGCGCAGAGGAGAGCAGAAGAATGACTTCTCATGTCTTGCTCACAACACTCCTGTTAATTCATCCCAGAATCATGTTTGGTTTTTTTTCAACAGTGTCACTCTGTTGACTCATATTTAGCTTGTGGTCCACCATGACCCCTAGATCCCTTTCTGCAATACTTCTTCCTAGATAGTCGCTTCCCATTCTGTATGTGTGAAACTGATTGTTCCTTCCAACTGGAGTACTTTGCATTTCTCCTTATTAAACTTCATCCTGTTTACCTCAGACCGTTTCTCTAGTTTATCCAGATCATTTTGAATTAGACCCTATCCTCCAAAGCACTTGCAATCCCTCCCAGTTTGGTATCATCTGCAAACTTAATAAGCGTACTCTCTATGCCAATATCTAAATCGTTAATGAAGATATTGAACGGACCTGGTCCGAAAACAGACCCCTGCAGAATCTCAATTGTTATGCCCTTCCAGCATGATTGTGAACCATTAATAACTAACTACTCTCTGAGAACAGTTATCCAGCCAGTTATGCACCCACCTTATAGTAGCCTCATCTAAGTTGTATTTGCCTAATTTATTGATAAGATCATGCGAGACTGTATCAAATGCCTTACTAAAGTCTAGGTATACCATGTCCACCGCTTCTCCCTTATCTAGAAGACTTGTTGTCCTATCAAAGAAAGCTATCAGATTGGTTTGACATGATTTGTTCTTTACAAATCCATGCTGGCTGTTACCTATCACCTTATTTTCTTCCAGATATTTGCAGATGAATTCCTTAATTACTTGCTCCATTATCTTCCCTGGCACAGAAGTTAAACTGACTGGTCTGTAGTTTCCTGGGTTATTCTTATTTCTCTTTTTTAAAATGGGCACTAGATTTGCCCTTCTCCAGTCTTCTGGAATCTCTCCTGTCTTCCATGATTTTTCAAAGATGATAGCTAAAGGCTCAGATACCTCTTCTCTCAGCTCCTTGAGTATTCTAGGATGCATTTCAGCACACCCTGGTGACTTGCGGACATCTAACTTTTCTAAGTGATTTTTAACTTGTTCTTTTTTTATTTTATCTTCTAAACCTACCCCCTTCCCACTGGCATTCACTATGTTAGGCATCCCTTCATCATCAGACTTCTTGGAGGAGACTTAAACAAAGAAGTCATTAAGCACCTCTGTAAGAGTAAGAGTAATTAATTAACTCTTTTATGAATGCAAGCCATCCTTACTACTCTACGTTTCCTCAGCTCTCGTCCCCTAACACACCTACTTTACTTATGCTACATCAATGACATCTTCATCATATGGACCCACAGAAAAGAGACTCTTGAAGAATTTCACAAGGATTTCAACAACTTCCATCCCATCATCAAACTCAGCCTGGACCAGTCCACATGAGAAATCCACTTTCTGAACTCTACAGTACAATTAAATAATGGACACATTTCCGCCAACCTATACCAGAAACCCACCGACCGCTACACTTACCTTGCCTCTAGCTTCCATCCCAGACACATTTCTCAGTCTACTGTATACAGCCAAGCCCTAAGATATAACTGGATTTGCTCCAATCCCACAGACAGAGACAAACACATACAGGATCTTTATAGAGCATTACTAAAACTGAAATACCCACCTGGAGAAGTGAAAAAACAGATCAACAGAACCAAAAAAGTACCCAGGCATGAACTACTTCAAGACAGACCCAAAAGGGAGAATAACAGAATTCCACTTGTTATCACCTAGGCTACATCTAGACTGCAAGCCTCTTTCAAAAGAGGCTTTTTCGAAAGATACTTTCGAAAAAGAGCGTCTAGACAACAATCAGTACTTTCGAAAAAGCAAGCTGCTTTTTCGAAAGAGAGCACCCAGGCAGTCTGGATGCTCTCTTTCGAAAAAGCACAGTTTGCATTACATAGCTCCTTTTTTCGAAAGAGCACTTTCAAAAAAAGGTGTTCTTCCTCGTAAAATGAGGTTTTCCACGGTTGAAAAAACTGCCACATTCTTTCGATTTACTGTCGACAGAACATGGCAGCAGTCTAGATGCAGGTAAAGATTTTTTGAAAAAAGGCCACTTTTTTTGAAAAATCCCTGTAGTCTAAACACACTCCTACAGTCCACAACTCAAACCTCTCCAACACATTATACACAATCTACAACCCATCTTGGAAAATGATCCCTCAGTCTCAGAGGCCTTTGGGGAAAAGCCCATTCTCGCTTACAGACAACCCCCAACCTGAAATGAATTCTTTCCGGTAACCATGCTACATAACCACACCATAAACATCCAGGAATCCAGCCCTGCAATCAGCCGCAGTGCCAGCTCTGCCCACATATCTATACAAGCGAATTCATTACTGGAGCCAACAACATAAGCTACCATATCAGAGGATCATTCAACTGCACATCCAGCAATTTGATCTATGCCATCAAATGCCAGCAATGCCCCACTGCTATATATATTGGACAAACTGGACAGTCTCCATGGGAAAGAATCAATGGACACAAATCAGATATACGTAAAGGAAACATACAGAAACCTGTTGAAGAGCACTTCAATCTACCTAATCACTCTTTAAAAGATTTCCAGGTGGCTGTCTTACCACAAACCAATTCTACAAGTCAAATACACAGAGAGGTGTTGGAATTACAATTCATCGGCAAGTTCAATTCTTATGTTAATGGCCCCAATCTAGATGAGGGATGGCTGGGACATAATCAACCTAACATCCAATGAAGGTACAAACAGCTCTTTGTCTGTGTAGTTTATTGCTATTGCTATCCTTTGATCCTTATCTGCTTCTTTTTAACTGTCCAATCTTCAGGTGTTTATAGATTGCAAGTTCTGTCTATTTGTTTTTCCCTTTGATATTTTCATACCCTGCGCTCCTTGTTTCCCTCCCCCCTCCTTTTTTTTCTCCTCCTTCCTTCATCTCCCTTCTCCTCTATTTATTTTGGGTCTGCACATCCTAAACTCAAAACTCCGGTCATCTGAAGAAGTGGGCTGTGCCCACAAAAGCTCATGATACCATCTATATGTTTTGTTAGTCTATAAAGTGCTGCCAGACCATTTGCTGTTTTTTTAATTTATCCTGTACAGATTAACTCAGCTCCCCCCTGAAGCTTATGAATAATATTGTTACCCTGCAATCTAAATCCAAATGCAGAGAGATTGTTGCTACCAGAGCTGATTTCTTGGTCAAAACAACTAATTTGATAATAAAAATCATAGAAGTGATTTTTACCTTCATTATTTTAGTTCCCAACTAATTTAAGTATGATACACAAGAGTCTCATCATAATTGTAAGCCCACCTGAGGGATTAGATTTGAAAGGTAGATTTGACATCCTACATGTAGTACCACAGTAGCAGCATGATATTAACATTTGTTGCTTGTCCAAGAAGGATCATATTCTAGGGCTATCCCAAGGGAATGTTCTAAGGATAAACCCAAAGGAATGTTATGGATTGTCTGTGTATCATAATACTGTTTTCAGTGTTGTAACCAAGCTGAGAGATGTATATTACACTTTCCAGTTATAATCTGAACATTTATACTAAAATTCAGTTCTATCACATTTCAAAACCATTGTGCCTTCCCCCAGTTTGCATATATGAAGGCCACAGCAGCCATGGGAACACTTACTGACATTACTCCTGTTATCAACGGCTTGCAAACAGTCCTTTGGACTGCAAGGCGCAAGTGCCTGAAATGAACAGTGGAGGGCTCCCTCTGTCTAGGTTTTGCATGAACATGTTCGTCTGCTGAATGACTCACATGAACTGTGGGTGTCTCTTGCTCCATGCATCTGAAAAAGTGGGTTGTGCCCACGAAAGCTCATTATATACATTTTTTGTTAGTCTCTAAGGTGCTATAGAACCACTTGTTTTGTGAACTATGGTTGTATGATTAAGGAACATTCCACTTTCTCCATGATCCTAATATTCCTAAGGAAACCACAAATTCTCTTTCATCCTCCTGCTGGCTTGGACACTGCATATACCAAAGCAGTGGTCTCCAACATTTTTAAGCATGAGATCACTTTTTGAATTTAAGTGCAATCCAAGGTCTACCTCAAATCCAAATACCCTTGCCCTGCCTTCTTTGTGTCTCTTTCTGAGGTCTGGCCCCTGCTCACTTCATCCTCCCTCCGTTTCCCATCCTGCCTCACTTTCACCAGGCAGGAGCAGCAGGTTATGGTGCAGGCTCTGGTCTTGGATTAAGGAATTTGGAGTGCAAGAGGGGCGCTGAGCTGAGTTTGGGGCAGGCAGTTTGGGTGCCAGAAGGGGTTCTAGGTGCAGGCTCTGAGAGGGTGTTTGGATACAGGGGTGCTCGGGGCTGGGGCAGGGGTCTGGGGTGCAAGAGGGGGTTCATGACTGGGGTAGGGTTTCAGGAGGTGGGCTCCAGCTGGGCACTGCTTAGCTCAGGTGGCTCCTGGTTGGTGGTACAGTGGGGCTAAGCAGAGCCAGCCCAAGGTACAGGCTGACCGGGCCCTAGCCCGGGGCACCTGATTGTAAGGGGCGCCAAAATGATTATTCTTTTTTCAAATAAATTTTTTTGTAATTTAAATTTTGCATCCAGTTACGTTCCACCACGGACCACGGTTACTTACATGGTTACTTAGTGCATTCTAGTGGAGTCTGGCGTCCAGTCCGGCAGGCAGCAGCTGGACTGGCTGCTCAGTCGCATGCGGACTCTCTAAGCTACAGTTAACGTTGCTGGAGCCTCCATAATGGAGGCTCCTGGGTCCTCGTGCCCTGTGGTTTCCTGTATAACAGTTAGTGCCCATACTTAGCGCATTCTAGTTGGGTCTGCTGTCCGGTCCGGCAGGCGGCAGCCGGATCAGCTGCTCTGTCGCATGCGGACTCTCTTGCACTTAATGTCGCTGGAGCCGCCATTGCTGTTATTTTGTGTCATAAGTTAGTGAGTGGTGATATCCTGGCTTGAATGAAAAACGAAAAATACTCATTTACGTATACATTCTGTCCATTTACTTTTTATTATAAATTCTAGTCCTTCTGCAATATGGCTTCAAAAAAACTAGTTGGTGCTGCAAACCGGAAGAGAAAATTGCAGTGGCAACACAACAACCAAAAGTTGGCAAAGGTATTTGGCAGTTATTTTCAACCTCAAACTGATACATCAGCCACAACTTCCCAATGTACAGAGCTGCAGAACACTGCTGCTGCTGCTAGCTCATCATGCGCCATAACTGACATGGATATGATTGCTACTGATTCTGCTAGACTTGAAGAGAATTTTAAAGTAGAAGATAATAATATAGAACAAAAACAAGGTACATCACATAGTCTAAATATTACCGCCAGTACTATTAATAACGTGGACCACAACGATCCTGTGCTATGGCCATTTCCTCTTACCTCAGCTATCCATGATCAAATAATTATTATAGGCATAAATGCGCAAACCCAAATTAATTCTTTCTTTGATTTTCCACGTGATTCTAATAATCATTGTTTCTCAACTTCATTATTCTACAGAAGAACAAGCAATGCTGAATCTTATTTGTGAACCTGGCTTTTATATTCAGCGAGTTCCGACAAAGTCTTTTGCATTTGTTGTAAACTATTTTATTCAGTTAAAACCAAATCATCTCTGGCAACAGTCAGCAATAATAACTGGAAACATATTAGTGAATATTTAAAATCGCACGAAAATTCACCAGAACATGTACAGTGTTTTACTAATTGGTTTGATGCTGGTTGTATGCTTAAAACAAATAAAACTATAGATCAAAATATGCAATCACTTGTCATTAAAGAAAGGGATCATTGGCGACTTGTTCTAGATCGCATGTGTAACATAATTTTATATCTTACAAAAAATAATTTAGCGCTGCGTGGTTCTTCCGATCGATTATTTACTCCGAACAATGGAAATTTCTTGGGCCTTGTAGAATTGTTGAGCAAATATGATCTACTTTGCGTGAGCATACACAACGTATTATTTCAAGTGAATCTCATATTACTTATTGTGGCAAAACAATACAAAATGAAATAATTTCTTTATTAGCATCTGGTGTGAAAAATAACATATTACAACGTGCTAAACAAGCCAAATATTTCAGTATAATTCTCGACTGCACTCCTGACGTGAGTCATATAGAGCAACTTTCCTTTACATTGAGATTTGTTGATATTGATGACATAAATATCAAAGAACATTTTATTACTTATCAAGCAGTCGAGAAATCAACAGGTCAATCTTTATTTGAAACTAGCCAATTAGCCCGTCATAAGATGGGATTTTCAGGTCGCTCCTCCACATCGATCTTCTCTCCTGAGCTTCCAGTCTCTCGCTCCGTGTCTCTTTCTCTCTCTCTCTCCTCCTCCTACTGCCTCCCCCTCTCTCTCTCTCAGCTCTCCTCTGCCTTCTGCCTCTCTCTCCGTCTCTCTCTTTCTCTTCTCCCCCTCCCGCCTCTCACTCTCTCTCCACTCTCCTCTGTCTCCGTTGGGGATGCACGCTCGTCCAGGCCCCACCCCCTGGGCGTGTACGTCACCGCCCCGCCCCCCTTCGCCTCCCGCCGTGGCTCTCAGCTGACTTCTGCACCGCTCAGCCAGGCCGCCGCAGGGGAGCACGCAGAGCAAGCGACCGTTTGAGCTCCCCCATGTTGGCCCGGCTGAGCGGCGCAGAAGTCAGCCGAGCGCCATGGCAGGAGGCGAAGGGGGGTGGGGCAGTGATGTACATGGCCAGGCCCTGCCCCCTGGCCATGTACGTCACCACCCACCCCCTTCCCCTCCTGCCGTGGCGCTCGGCTGACTTCTGCGCCGCTCAGCCGGGCCGCCGCGGGGGAGCAAGCGGCTGTTTGGGCCCCGCACTCCCCATGCAGCATAGGCTGCCCAGAGGGAACAGCCAGCATTTCAGCAACAGCGCCGCCCAGAGGGAACAGCCAGCATTTCAGCGTTAGAGACACTCAGACATGGGCTACTATATATATGATAACACAAACATTATTAAAAGGTTTAAATTTAAATTTAAGTGCTTGTAGAGGTCAAAGCTATGACAATGGGTCTAACATGAAGGGAAAAAGTAAAGGAAAAAGTAATAGCACGTATTCGTGATATTAACCCAAGAGCCTTTTTCATGCCTTGTGGATGCCATTCTTTGAATTTAGTCATATGTGACTGTGAGTCATCTTGTACTGAGTCTGTATTGTTTTTCGGAGTTGTCCACTGTATATATACATTATTTTCAGCTTCAGTAGGAAGATGGAAAATACTGAAAGGCCATGTACCCAATTTTACAGTTAAGCCTCTTTGTGATACCCCCTGGGAGAGTCGTATTGAATGTTTAAAATCATTACGATATCAAATAATAGAAATTCATGATGCTTTAATAACATTGAGTGAAACGGGTTCATCAGATCTCGCTATGAAATATGAAGCTCAAGCACTGGCTACACAACTTTGTGATTTCTCTTTTCTGGTGATGCTTGTTACTTGGTTTGTAACCATGCTTGGTACTTGGTTTGTAACCATGTAATATTTTACATCGTGTCAATATTGTTAGCAAATCTATACAATCTTCTACAATGGATATGGCTTCAGTCGTGTCACTTTTGAAATCATGCTCAGAATACGTGACTGAATATTGATCAGGTTTTGAAAAATCTTTAGTGGAAGTGAAACAACTTGCTGAAGCTCTAGATGTACAACCAATTTTTGTAGAAAGAAAGAGTGCGTCGCAAGAAGCGAATGTTCACTCATGAGAGTCGAGACAAGGCAATAGAAGATCCTCAGGTTTATTTCAAAAGGAATGTTTTCAATGTTATTGTAGATAATGCTGCGTCTTCTCTTCAAGAGTGTTTTGAACAACTCGATGAATTTCAGCAGTCTTGGGGATTTTTATATAATATTAAAAAATTACCACTTTTGACTGAATTGGCAAAGTTTTGTAACGACTTACATATCAAATTAAAGCAGGGATGTAACTGCGACATTAATGGTACTGAATTATTTGAGGAGATGCAATCCACCGCCACCCTCCTTACTGACGATGTTTATACACCTTTAAATGTGTTGAGATTTATAAAATTGAACAATTTACAAAATACGCTACCAAATCTTTGGATATCACTGCGAATATTACTCACAATTCCTGTGACTGTTGCTAGTGGTGAGCGGAGTTTTAGCAAATTAAAACTTATAAAAACTTACTTGTGTTCATCCATGAGTAATTAAAGGCGCAATTCTTTGGCTTTATTATCCATAGAAAATGACATTGCTCGAGAATTAGATATGGTGGAAATAATAAAAAACTTTGCTGATTTAAAAGCCAGAAAAAAGACATTTTAAAATGATGCAATGGTAACGCAATATAATAAATATATTCAAAAATAGTAGCTAATTTTAATGTAACATTTATTTGACTAGTGAATAAATATTTTGTTTTCTACCTATCCTGTTTTTCTTGAACTATCCTGGCCCTACTATAAAAAATATATTTTATAGTATTCTAGTTCAGACTCAGGGCTCCCAGCTCGGGGCGGCATCCGTGGGGCTTCCCGTCTGCTCCTCCTCGGGCCGGACTTTAAGAAGTCTGCAGACTATAGCTAATGAACCGCTAAGGTGAAATTTCATCTTTGTCTTTTTTATTTTTCCACTGTCAAAGATGCAGCTGAGGTCTAGAAAGCACCGTGTGCAGACTGAGAGCATCAACCCTGCCACCTCCCATGTCTTTGCCCTTTTGAAGGGCCCGCTTTCTCCTTGCCCCACCCCTCGCGGCAGCATCCGGGCGTTGCGTCACGCCCTGGCCCGCCCCTTAACATGGCGTCCAGACGTTTCCCCATGTCCGTCCTGCCCCCTGTGGCAGCATTCGGGCATTCTGGCACGCCCGCCCCGCCCCCTTTACTCCCGGCTGTGGTGGACGCCGCTCCCAGCTTCATGTCTGTGCTGGACCGGTCCGGCCACATGTGCAGGGCCATATTGCCCCATCACATGGCCTTTCGTAACCCGCCGGGCCAGTCCGCTCCTGTTCTAGTTAAGATAATGAAGAATAAGGTAAGGGGCGCCTGATTCTAAGGGGGGTCCGTGCATGTGCCCTCCCCCTCGAGCTGGGCGGGGGTGGGGGAGGGGCCGCGCATGCGCCCTCCCCCAACCTGGGGCGCAATTATATTGTCTGCCTGGGGCGCTGGAATGGCTCGGGCCAGCCCTGGGCTAAGGCAGGCTCCCCCTTCCCCTGGTCCTGCACTATTCCCAAAAGCAGCCAGCAAACTCCATCCTTAGTCCTGTTGTGCCCCCTCTCTGCTCTGTGGAGATAGGATGCAGGGTGGGAGGGGACACCCTGACATCAGCATCCCCCTTCTCCCTCCCCTGCCCTACACAGCAAGCAGGAGGCTCCCGGGGGTGAGGGGAGACAGCTCCAAGGCAAAGGGCAGGAGCTGCGCAGCAGTAGGGGGAGGAGCAGCTGAAGTCCTGGCACTTGATAGCCTCTTGGCCAAACCAGTCAGGATCACCTGTCAGAGGTTCCAAGATCTACCAGTAGATCCTGATCTCCTGGTTGGTGACCACTGTACTAAAGGGTCACACACTTTGCAGCTTGTGTAGTTCATTGTGCACAGCAGGGGCTCCTTATCTTCTTCCCTTCCATACAACAAGTTCCTGGTAGGCCACCCTCCAATCCCCCTTTAATCAGACTCCTTACAAGTCCCCCCAACCTCCTCAATTATTGTTATGATTATTTGTATTACCACAGTACCTAGGAGCCCCAGTCCTGGCAAACACAAACTTACAAGAGGGTGTCTCTGCCCCAAGGAGCTTGCAGTCCAAGTATGAGAGACAATGGAGAGATTCCGGTTGGCAGATGTGGGAGTACAAGAAAAAAACTGAAATGACATTTTCTACAAGACAAGACAGGAGCAGGCTGGGGAAGAGAAGAACACACAGATAGGCTGAACAATGTAATGACAGCAAAGGGCATGTGAGTTCCACAATTTTTTGGTAGAAGGGGTGGAAGGGTTAAATTTTCCTCCATGGGGATCAGCCGCCTACATCCTAAATAGAAAGTAAAGGGATGAGAGGGGCAAGAGACAGTGCTGGGAATGCCAAGAATGTTCAGGGAAGCTGAGGTGAAGAGATTGTAAGAGAAGGGAATGGGAAGGTTGGAGTAAGCAGTCAGCACAGGGGAGAGAAAGTCAGAATGGTCTACAGTTCTGAATGTCCTGGTAAATGAGGGGCTCTCTATGTCTCCTCTCCCCCATAACAGCACTCCCGCACCTTTGTGTCCCTGTTCCCCCATACTCACACCCTGTGACCTCTGTGCCTTCCTTCCCCCATGCCAGTACTGAGGAGTGCTGGAACAGTTTTGTACAGTGTGGGTGCTGAGAGCCATTGAACCAAACAGTAAAACCATTTCAAGCCAGAGGTGTGATAGTGCCCTTAGTTCCAGCACCTCAGCCAGTGTGCTCCAACCCCCCCCAAACAGAGGCTCTCTGTGTCCCCGTTCCCCAGCTGAGGGAGGGAGTTTCTCCAGGTTTCTCCAGACTTGTGGCTCCGACTCTGAGAGAAAACAGGGGGCGTAGGGGCTCTGGCTGTGGGGGGACACAGGGAAGAGGTGGAGCTGGAGGCTAGCCTGCCCAAAGGGGGACTCCACCTGCACCCATGCCTAGTACATTGCTCTGCTTGTCGTCCCCCCCCCCCGCCCCCCCCTGCACAGACTCCAGTGGGGAATAAAAAGCAGATGACAACCCTACCTTGGCTGTCTGACTACCTCTTCTAGCATGAGGACAGGAATGAAAAGGCACAAGATGTGTCCTGCTACATTGGGGTGCCATCCCTGTATTGACATTTATCTACCCACTTGCCTGAGGCTCCTTCTCCTGTATTGGGCTTAACTGGTATGACTGGCTGGATTGCAGCAGAGTCAAAAACAGGCTCTGACTCACTGCATAGCGGGATTCTCTGGCTCCCATATGCCTCCTCCTCCTCCTCACTGTTCATGGTAGGAGCTGGTCATTTAGAATCCTCAAAAATACCCATTGTGTTGCTGGGGGGGTGTCTCGGCCGAGGCTGGCATGCAGCTCTCCATCTGTGGCCTGGCAACAGATCAAGTTTTGGCTTCCCTGGCCTTCTGATATGCCTGACACAGCTTCTTGGCGTTACCCTACTCCCAGCCTGCCTCTGCACCCTACCTCCCTCACAGATCTTGCAACCTCTCCCCCTTCTGTACCCTACCCCCCTCCCAGATCCTGCACCCCAGCCCTATCCTACTTGCTGGCAGCTCTATCCCGCACACTCAACCCCTCTCTTGTCCCTATCCCAGAGCCTATGGGAGTCCATAAAATCCACTAACTCTGGAACCACAGAAAAGTAAATCTGGTCTATTTACTGAACCTAAGTCCCCCCCTCCTTCCCTTCCCCTCACCCCATGGGAGCTGGAGCACCAGAGGAGCGAGGTGTCTCAGTTGGGGTCCACATCAGTGATGGTTGGGGGTTTTGGGAGGAGGTTTTATGCTTCTCACTTATGTGGTCCCCGACTAATTTTTTGTGGGTCAATGGCCCCTGACCCAAGAAAGGTTCCCACCCCTGCCATAAATAAAGAAAACATGGAAACCTTTTGTGTTGGACTTAAACTAATATTTTACTTTATTTAAAATGAAGTTTGATAAACTAAAGTTAAAATGCTTAATCTGTTTAATAAATGAAATTAAACTGTTCTCCCTAGCTGCTGCTGGTTCAGAAAATATGGTCATCATTCCCAGCCTGCCCTTGCTTCCCCTCCCCTATCCTCTCCCTGGCAAACTGATCTGTGAATAAGTTAAATCTTGGTGCGCTGCTTCTGAAAGGTTGCTGCCCCCTGCACTAACAGGTAAGATCTTCATCTTTCTTTATTAATGAAGCTGTTGTAAGTAGGACTCCCATTGACTTTAAAAAGTATCACCAGCACTCGGACCCATACATAGAGGTGAATAAATCTCGGCACTCACCTCTGAAAGGTTGCTGACCCCTGAGCTAGATATCCCCTAAGACAGAATAGTGACTGGATAGCTATACACTGCAGAAGTAGCCTTTAGTGGTGAATAAAACTCATTTGTTAGTTTCCTTGAAGACAAGTAATTTTGTCCCTTAAAAATCTACTGCCTTTAGCTCAAGTATCATCATTTGGATCATAGTAAAGGATGTTAAGAGGCAGATCATTTGTCAATACAATTTGTATTGAGTACACAATTAGTCAATAAAGGAAGGCACTCAGTCCCGGCTCGCGCCAGGTCCACAAGCTACCCCTGCTGTGGCTCTGCAGTTTAAATATAATAGAAGCCGGGTGCACGGGCAGCTTGGCTTCTACTACATTTAAGCTGCAGAGCCACAGCGGGGGTAGGTCCTGGACCCAGCGTGAGCCAGGACTGAGCCTTTAAAATGCAGAGCGCCACAGCAGGGGTAGGTCCTGGACCCAGCATGAGCCAGGACTGAGCCTTTAAAATGCAGAGCGCCACAGCGGGGGTAGGTTCTGGACCTGGTGCAAGCTGGGACTGAGCCGGGCTTGCTCAGTCCCAGCTTGTGCCAGGTCCAGCAGCCCCTGTCTGAAGGGGTTCTCCAGTAGGGAGCTAGGACCCCCTGCTGACAGGGGCTGCTGCTGTCCAAGCTGGCCACCAACAGAGGCTGCTCCAGCAGCAACCCTTGTCCATGGGAGGGGGTGGATCCTAGCTTCCCGCTGGGACCCTCCATGGAATGCGGAGCAGCCACTGCTCATGGCGAGCCTGAGCACACCATGGGCACAGGCTGCTTCACAGCAGCCTCCTCTGGCTCACCCCCCCACCCTACATTGCTGCCTCTGGCTACGTCTAGACTGCACGGTTCTTTCAGAAAAAGCTTTTCTGGAAGAGATCTTCTGGAAAAATTTCTTCCGAAAGAGCGTCCACACTGCCAAAACGCATCAAAAAAGCAATCTGCTTTTTCAAAAGAGAGCGTCCATTCAGCGTGGACTCTATCTCGGATTTCAGCTGTAATTACTATGGACGGAGTGGCCACCAGGGCACCTGTGCTTTTTCCTCTTTCCTCTTCTTCCAAAAGAACTCCATCTTCCCCGTCCACACACGCCTTTTTCTGAAAGAGCACTTTCGCAAAAAGGCTTCTTCCTCGTAGAAAGAGGATTACCAATGCCGGAAAACCCCCTCTGTTCTTTCAATTTTCTTTCGAAAGAACGTGATTGCAGTGTGGACGTAAGTGAAGTTTTTTTGGAAAAACAGCTGTTTTTCCGACAAAACTCTGTAGTGTAGACATAGACTCTGGTAGAGGCAGCAGCGTGGGGGGGAAGGGGAAGGCAGTACCACGAAGACGGTGATGGGAGGAACCAGCTTTTAAGCCGGTTCCCCTCAGCACCGGCTCCTGCTCCCCCCGCCTCGCTGCCTCTGATACAGAGACTACTTGCTTACATCCGTAACCATATTAGTGCTTTTTTCTTTCCATCAGTTTCACTCTGTCTGCGATGATGTATGTTATATCTATGTATAAAAGCACTACATTTTCAGAAATGACGAGTGATTTTCTGAGTGTCTCTGTTCTTGGGTACTCAACTTGAGACTTGACAAAAAGAGGCCTGGATTTCAGAAAATGCTGAGCACTCTCCCTCTGAAAATCAGATCTCTTTAAGGTGTCCCAATGTGGGCACCCAAAATCATTACTCACTTTTGAAAATTTAGATCTTGAGTTCAACGGCAGCATTTGCCCGAAGAATCTCAGCTGTTTGACTGTGAAGAGAGGCTGTTTCCCTTATGTGAAGTTGACCAGATTCCCGGAACAATAAGTTATTCCACTATGAATACACACAGGTGGCTAAATAAGATTGCCTTTTTATTTAAATAACCATCTCATGAGCATGATCTTACTAAGTTCAGCAAGGTTGAGTGTGCTCTGCATCTTGCAGCATCAGCCCCGTTTGCTCCCTGCATCTCCTTAATATCTCACTAGGACTAGAAGACATTTCAAACACAGCTCATCAGTGAAGGATGAACTATGTCAGACAAGAATCGGGTCCTTACCTCACAATGAAATACTTTGGAGGTCTGAATAATTTCTTCTTTCTCCGTCATCATTCATTTCCATGGGCTTCGTCTATGCTTGGCCATGAAGAAAAGAAGAATTGCCAACCTGACAGGAAATAACAAGTCCTGCTGTATTGCCTATCAAAAAGCACATAGTTTTCAAAAATCTCATCTGAAGATAGCTCAGTGTGGATGGTTCTGCTAAGGTTTGGACATTTCTCTGCCCTTTTGATGCTTTCATTCATCAGTAGCACATGAAGCCAAAAAACTTTTAGACTTTGGTGTTATGTTGACGCATAATCTTTTGGAAAGAGTCCTCTTGCACTAATCAACTAAATCAATGCAGGAAAGCCTTAATCTTTCATAATTACATTTGAGTTCCTGCAGTACTTCTGGAGATTATGTAGTGTGAGGGTTTACTATAACTAAGAGCTTAGCTACTATGACATCCTACTAAATGAATTTCAGTCTGTGGGAGCAAAGGATGTACTATATCAAAAAATAAATTGGCTCTTCAGAGCCAATTAATTAGACCGTAAGTGAGATGGGTCTATGCTTTTCTTCAGATGATTAATATTTTCCTTCATTTAGCTCAGGAGTCAGGTTTCTACTAGTGTCTTTCAGTCTGTTTCAGATTTACCCTCCAAATCACTCTGATTAAATCAGGTAATTACATCCAGCATAATTAATGTAAACGTTTATTCTCCCATGTACCCTATCATAAGCTGGACTTGAATGTCAGGATCACTATTAGTAAAGGTTTTTCCTTAGAAAACAAGACCTGTTTAATTAGGGGAACAGTGTGCTATTAAATTTCAGACTTCTCTTACCACAAGGGCTCAGTCTGGCAACTACCTGAAACAGGATAAGTGACTTTGCAACAAATACAAATCACCTGAAAGAAGAATGTTTTAATGAAGGCATTTATAAAAAAAAAAAAAGAACAGCACAATACTTACAACTGTGCTAAAACAGCACTTTACAAACATTAAGCAAATTCCTTTTCCTAGAACACTGGCATTACACCCACTTTACAGATGAGAAAGCGAAAGGGTATCTGAGTGCTAAGTGATGGTATGGCCACAAAGGAACACTGCTGCCTAAACCAGGATTAGAACTCAGCAACACCTGCTGCTTAAACCTGTGCTTAGAACAGGGGTGGGCAAAAATCAGGTCCAGGGGCTGGATCCAGCCCACCCAGCATTCCTCTCCAGCCCCAGCCAGTGCCCCTTCCCACACCTTGCTCCATCCTGCAGCCAAGCTGCTTCCAGGGTTCTCCGGATAGCTGTGCAGAGCAGGGAGGGGGGAGTCAGGAGAGGGGAGTGCTGAAGTCAGGGTGTTCCCCTGCTCCTGTACCCCTCTCCACAGAGCAGGGCTCAGGGAGAGGGAGAGACAGGGCACAGCTGCTCCAGTCTGTACTCTGGTAAGTGACTCAGAGGAGTGCAGAGCCGGACAGATTTCCCTTAAAGAGACAGTGCACAGCTTCTCTCGGAAACTTACCCACCAGCAGCCAGCACAAACATTGTGTCTGTCACACAACCAGAGTCTGTGCCACGCTGACTCTGTGCACAGTCTCTGTCACATACACACTGCCACACAGTCTGTCACAAAGTCTGTCTCACACACTGTCTCTTCTCTGTAGAGAACAACCCCCCCTACCCTCAAAAAAACCCCTCACTGACTGAGAAGGGGGAAGACACTGCCCCCATTCCCCTCCTACACCAGAGCTTAGGGGGGGCCCAGGCTAGTAGACTGTGTGCTCCAGCCCTGTGGAGGAGGGAGGACAGTGGGGACTGGCTCCAATGCAGGCTCCCCAGTGCTGAGGTGGGGAGCCGGGAGCCCCAGGGGCTGGATCCAGGCAAGCCAGGAGCCACATCCAACTCCTGGGCCTTAAGTTCTCCACCCCTCATCTAGGAGAAACACAACGGGTCGTCTCCAGCCCTCTCAATTACCACAGGCTTATCCAAGGGTCACATTTCGGTCTCAGCTCTCACAAGTCAGTGGCAGTCTCAAGAATGGGTCAGAGGCCAGAATTTGGTTCCACATGGATGTATGATCAAGCAGTTAAACCAGAAACTTCCTGTCAGCCTTCCCTTTAAAATGAATGAGCATCCAACAGTGTCAGTATTCTTAGCAATTATTTTTAGGGAGGAGCCTTCCACAGCAGGTTCCTGTACCACAAAGCTCAGGATGTTATTGTTTTGTCTTTCAAGGATGTTTCTTTGACATGTTAAACAATTGATTTTGATAATGGTTGTCTCATTGTGATCAAGCACAGCAGGCAGGAAATCCAGCAAGCTTCTGAGAAACCTTTTGTGCCCAAGAAAGAGGCGTTCTCATAAAGCACCTTTACAGTTAATCCCTTTGTAAACTCCCTTGCTTTCGGAAAGCTATAGAATTGATTGATTCTGAATACACAGAGTCAATCTTCCTTGTGGGGGGAAAACATAAAAGGCTTTTTTTCCCACAAGAAATATTTCAATTTACTGGTCAGGATGAACCCATGACCTCACTCATCCAGTGGGGTTTCTGGGGCTTAGCCTTGGGAAAAGCAGATGAGCTGGCAAAGAATATGCATTCAGACAGTAATGACTTACCCTACTCATTACCTGTCCCACTGGAAATGGGCCAGGAGTTGGAGCAGGCTCATGGGGGGAGGGGGGGAGCGGGGCAGCTTGGGGTTGGGGGAGGGAGGCACAGAGGTTTCCGAATGACACTTCCCAGGCCTGAGCTGGGGCTCATGCAGGCCAGCCCTAGTGGCGCTCTCTGGGCCAGCCCAGGGAGAGGGGAGGCATGCAGGCCTGCCAGCGCAGCCACACTGGGTGCCCAGACATGTTTGGTGGGGGCTGCCTGTGGTCCTGGGAGGCAGGGCAGGGCTGTGCTGCCCAGCTGTGGTGGTGCTGGGGGGAGAGGCAGAGGGGTGTCCCCCTTCCCTGGTCTGGCGCTGAAGCTGAGGGCCAGGAGCTAGGGGTTTGGGGCAGGGGGCCACTTGGGGCAGAGGGGTCACTTACCTGACTGGTGGCTGGCAAGATGGTGAGCCCCGACCCCAGCTGGCCACTCCCTTCCTAGTGCAGCTGCCCCCGGAGGTCACTTTGCACTACAGCTGTCCCCTATGTTCTCTGCCTCAGTGGTGGCTGTGCTGTATCACATTCCTCAGCTCAGTCCCCTGCCTTTCCTCTAGGGCAGGAGTCTCCAATCTTTTTACCCACAAGGTCACTTTTTCAATTTAAGTGCAATGTGAGATTTACCTCAGACCCAAATACCCTTATCCCACTTCCTTCCTGTCCCTTCTTTGAGGCCCTACCCCTGCTCCATCCCTTCTCCGAGGCCTTACCCAGCTCACTCCATCCCCTTTCCTCCCCCATTCTCACTCACTTGCACCAGGCTGGGGTAGGAGTTTGGGGTGCAGGCTCTGGTCTAGGGCCAAGGGTTTGGAGTGCAGGAGGGACTCGGGGCTTAGCCCAGGGTGGGGAATTGGGGTCCAGGAGGGGTTTCAGGGTGCAAGCTCTAGGAAAGAGTTTGGGTGCAAGGGGTCTCACATCTGGGGCAGGAGTTTGGGTGCAGGAGGGGATTCAGGACTGAGACAGAGGTTCAGGAAGCAGGCTCTGGCTGGGCATCGTTTAACAGAGACAGCTTCCGGTTGGTGGAGCAGTGGGGTTAAGGTAGGCTTACTCCTGCCCTGGCCCTGTACCACTCCTCAAAGCAGCTAGCATGTACAGCAGTGGCTCCATGGTGCCATGTGCTGCCTCTCATCCACAGGCACTGAGCCCACAGCTTCTACTGGCCACAGTTCTCCAATACTGATCAATGGGAGCTGCAGGAGTGGGGTCTGCAGGTACGGACAGCATGTGGAGCCCCTCTGCTCTGCCTTTCTCAGAGGCTGCAGGGATATGCCAGCCACTTCTAGGGGCAGCCATTACCACAGGGATGACGACTCCAGCCATGACACGTTCGGCATTTGAGAACTCACTGCTCAAAGAATTAAATTTAAGCATAAGAGAGAAATGAAAATTATGAAATGCACAGACCAGTCAAAAGGCAAAACTAACATACTTGGCAAACAGTAAAAGGAGTAACAGCAACAATCCACGTATGTGTTGGGTCAGGAGATAAGAGGGAAGGACAGTGTGTGTTTGTGAGAATGACAGAGACACACACAGTGCATGAGAATGACAGAGATTTGCATTGCCAAGCTCCCTCCAGCCCCTTTTCCCTGTGTGGAGATCCGGAACAGAAGTGGGGGGAAGAGGGATACCCTGACAACAGCACCTTCCCTCTTCTCCCTCCCACACCCTGCACAACAAGCAGGAGGCTCCCGGGGAGGTAGCTCCAAGGCAGAGGGCAGAAGCAGCATGACATGGGGAGGGAGGGGCAATTGAAGTGCCAGCGCTTGATAGCTTTCTGGCCAAACCAGTCAGAGGCTCCAAGATCTACCTATAGATCCCGATCTATTGGTTGGTGACCACTGCTCTATGGAAAACAATCAAATTCCAGGCACATCCCATTTTCCTACCACAACCAAACCCCGACCTTGCTTTAATTAGAATAAGAGGAAGCTGCCTGCCAAATTTGATGGTCCTAGCTGGACAGAGGAGCTCTTAAATACAAGTGGAGTTCTTGAATAAACAGATTTGCAGATGCACGGACTCACTCTTCTAAAATCTGTATCTACATATAGATTGTTTTTATTGTGATTTTTGTCAAGCTCTAATTCTATTTTTATTAGTTAAATAAAACTATATTAAATGTGCTGACTACATAAGAAACAAAGTTTATGAAAACATGCTTTGTATTTATAACTTACTGATTATTAAAAAGATGAAGTACTATTATCTCAGTCACGGCCAGGAAGGATTCATCAGTGTTCCTAATACATTGTCTCTAGGTAGTGAATTGAACTGATTGTTTCTGGTCACAACTGTCCTTCAAGATCTTAGAAGGAGTAAATTTCATCCTTAGACACCTCGTTTTCACTCAGCACCGAAAGAAGAAAACAAGATTTCCTGCTTTTTCCAACTCCAAATCAGTGTTGGATAATTTTGATAATTTGGATAATCAGTTATTTTGAATAAAATAGTTATTCAACTGAACTAGTCAAATAAACCGAAACGAAGAAAATTGCCTCTGCACCTGTAAAATAGGCTAGTATGGTCACGAAATGGTTTAGCATTTCAACAAACTTTGGTTCCTGATGCTTAACCAGTGACTTCAGTCAAATGAGTGGTTTGACGGTATTTAAAAATTCAGAAACAAACACGAACTGCATTATTTTTAAAATGTCATTTGATTTTAATAGATTATGTACATAATATAAGTTGCCATTATTTTAAATTTTATTTTATAGAGGTTTATTTTTTTTAAATTATGTAAGTATGTGATTTTTTAAAATAGATTATCTACAATGAATAGACTGCATCTTAAACACCCCTCTTGTACAATGGCTGATGGGTTTCATTATAATAGCAAATCCTAAGCTAAAAACGATTATTTAGAACGAATAGTTTAGGGAAAGCCTGTGTTATGCTTCAAATAATTTTAGATTATTCTTACACCACTCCACCTCCCCCACTACTTTTTCCCATTCGTTCCTTACCTTTATCAACATTAATATTTTAAGTAGTGGCAGTATGAGGTTCAGAGAAAAATCGACAGAGTAACAACACTCTCCCTCTTCCATCCCCAACCTTACCTCCCGCAGCTGCCTCTGTGGGAGGGAGTGGTGTGGGATGGAAAAAGGGCAGAGCACACAGGCTAAAAAGCTGGCTCCCCACATGCGCTGGTTCCCGCCTCCACCCCCCGCTGCCTCTGATAGAGTCGGCGGGGAGCATGTAACCATGCAGGTTAACCGATGACCCCAGGCTTATTCGTTATCTGTGTACACGAGTACATGTTAACATCCCTACTCCTGGAGTTGGCAGTGCGCATCCTCACCAGGAGCTCTTGCACTGATTACTGTAGGGCATTATGAGATGGTTCCCGGGGGCAGTAGCAGTCAACAAGGTAAGCTACACAGTATCTATGCTGACATCGTGTTATCCCAATTACACTGAGAGTGATTGAACACCATTCGGGAGGTGGTATTACTAAAGAGGCACTTATGTCAGCAGAGACTTCCACAGCTGGTAGACACAAGGCAGCAGTATCAACCTTACTATGTAGTGTAGACCTGGCCTAAGTTGACAGAATTCTGTAGTGCTGCTTACAGTGGGGGGTCAGGTGGCATAGCCATGTCTCAGGGGTGTGGCGTTTTCACACCTGAGATGCACAGCTATACCAACATAAGTTCCTAATATAGACTAGCCCAAACTACTACTAAGAAAGCTAGAGGACTAAGACAGTGGTTTCCAACCTTTGAGCATATAGACCCTTTTCAGTCTGTTAACATTTTACAAATGCCCAAACAAAATAGCTGTTCTCAAACATTCCATAACTTGATAATCATTTGAAATGTAGAATAGTTCATGTTATCCAAACAAATATAGTAGTACTGAGAGATAATACAGCGTGTCCACATTGAAATGTAACAACTTTGAGATGCCATATATTTTTATTGAACAAAATTGTATTGGATCCACCGATCCATTTTTGCTAGCAGCCCAACTAAACCTTTCCCACCACTCTAATAGCTTTTGAATGGTTAGAGTGAGGTAAGTATTCAAAAAAGAGGAAAAAATGGTAAAAAGCCGTTTATAAGCAGACTCCAGAGGACAGTCGCAGCTTGGCAGCTTCAGTGTGGGCTTAGGGATGTGCAGACTTCTCAGGTCCCATTGGCTGCTGTTTGCCCACACTGCTTTCCTCAGCTCCTGGCCCTTGTCCATCCTCAGAGAGAGGGGGCTTTCATGGCCAAAGGGAGCTCTGGAGCTGCCAGCTCCTCAAGGGCGGAACTTCGGGATGGTACAGTGTAAGGGTGGAACTTCAGGCGCATGGAGGGGCAGCACCAAGTTGCAGCTTGCTTTTGATCCCATTCCCCAGATGCTGAGGGAGTGAGTGGAAAGAGCTTGCATCCTGAACATACCTCTCATGCACCAGCCAGGCATTAGAGGCATGCATGGGATGCAAGCACTTTTCCCATGCTCCCTTAGCTTCTGGAGACCAGGATCAAAAGCAGGCGTGTCCTGGTGCGCACAGCTACTGCTCCCCACTGTCGCACACCGGGTTGGGGGAAGAAAAGGAAAAGAAAAGTAAGCCAATCCTTACTTTTACAAGCTTTCCACGACCCCTTGCTGTGGATCACAAATTGGGAACCACTAGACTAAAGTATTCAAACTGAGAGCTGAAAATTGTGAGCTCATATCCATATTGGGGATCTGAAATAAAAATAGGCTGCTTTCGACATTGCGAGCCTCTTACCCCGCTTATTGAGGTCCCTGAAAGCTTTAAGTGCTCACCACCATAGTGTGGCGAGGGGGAATCAGACCAGATTTATTTAAAAGGCTAACCTTAGTTACCCAGGTTTGAACATTTAGCCAAAGTTAGCAACAAAAAACTCTGCTGGAGAGCTGGCTATAAAGGATGGTTTGAAGGCCCATTTGATTAAGCAGAACCTGACCATGAGAAGAAATCTCTTCAAAGCTGTCCCTCAAGGGCTCTAGACCAAAAAAACACCCCAAAAAACAAAAACAAAACAAAACAAAACAACAACCAGACATACATAGATTGAGTAGAATTGGCTAATTATAAAACAAATGCTATTCCAGCAACCCACTTGAGTCTCCATTTCATCTCCCCTCTCACCAAACAATTTTTTAGACAGAGAGGTCAGACAGCAAGTGGATATTTTATAGAAGATCTCTTTTTGCTTTGTTACTGAGGCCTTACATATAATACGCTTTATCTTTGAAGGGAAATATTTGGCAGATAAAACATATGCTCAAAGGGTTGTGAACTTTCATGCTCCTTTTTGGAGGGGCATTTAGTTCCGGCTGTAAATAATCCTTCATTACTGTGAAAATGTTTTTTTCAGAAGCCCAGCAGACTCTCTGGCAAGCTGAAAACTGTCAGCTTTTCAAAAATTTGCCAGGCAATTTGGCTGAAGATAAAACGGAGGGAAAAAGCAGGGCTAGAACATTTTATGGTAATGAACTGAATGCTGGAAGGAATGAGTCTAACCTCTTATAAACACTGGAGGACATGCTAGCACTTGTAAGAGCAGGTGGGTGGGTGGAGGGTGGGGAGAGAATCATTCATTTAAACTTTCTTGCTAGGTATTTAGTATTGGTCATATACTGCCAAAGGTCTTCCCTGGCAGAGGTTACAAACAGCAGCACAGCCTAGTAATAAGACCATCACTGGGAGATGGGGATTGCATTACTGAAACTTTTTAATGGCATAAGTACATGGCAGTTGCATGACCAAGATACCTGCATTTTACAAGATCTAGATCACTGTTTCCCAATTTTATTTGGCCACAGAACCTTTTAAACTCAAAAGAATTTTGCGGAACCCCTAATTACAGTCAAATATATGGAGCTGAAAAAGTAGACCACAAATAAGTAAGGAAAATAATAAACATAGGCTAAATTAGGTCATGAGATCAACATTTAGTTTAATTGAACATATTTAAAAACAAAAATCACATAATATTCATAATTATTATTTTTTAATCATAAAATGTGATTGTAATGGAATTTCCTCGTGGAACCCTTATTTTCACTTCGCGGAACTCTAGGGTTCCGCACAACACCATTTGGGAAACACTGATCTAGATGAAGGGGAGGAAACGAATAGGTGAAACTGCACCATTTCTGGAATGGTGGAAGCCAGTCAGAATTGTTCAAGAGCAGCTTTCACAAGTACATTTCTGGAACTTTTCACCTGGCTTGTGCAGGTTGGAAAAGGTTGTGGTATCAGGTTGTATTTCAATCAAAACCCATGGAAGCAACCATGGTCCCATTGGACCAAATAATTAAACCATTGAGGGCGGCATAATGGAAGCCTGGTGTTCCGATTCTCCCCCATACATCTGTATGCCAACTGATCACAGATTGCTTTCCCCCACCTTCCTTAGCTCTTCAAAAGAAGGAGGGTTTGCCTGTTTCTATCTAGCACTGTACCTGGCAAAAAGAGCGTGGGACTATTGTGGCATATACACACCCCATCCCTGGAAGTGCGGGTACCTGGGCTGTGGATGCCACCTAGAAAGCTGCCAGGTCATCAGCAATCTCTTTCAGTCTGTAAAAACAACCCTCAGTAGAGTAGTACAGCCTCATGGCTAGAGTCAATGGCAATGAAACTTAATGGTACCAGCCCTTCATTCAGGGCAGCACAGTCTAGTGGCTAGAATCAAAAGACATAGCCCTCAATTCAGGGCAGGGCAGCCCAATGGCCAGAGTCAATAGTTTGGGGCAACAGCCCTGGCAGGGGGACCCAGACCCATCCTACTCCTCTGGGCCCTGACTCAGGGCCCTGCAATCTGACTCAGGGCCCAGTCAGATTTCCGCTCGCTCAGTAGGAAATCTGACTGCAACACGTCGAGTTCATGCAGGTGGGTGTTCTTAGCCTGTTTGTCGGGAAATGGGTGACAGGAGAGGGATCACGTGAGGATTACCTGTTGTGATCCCTCCCTCTGGGAGATCTGGTATTGGTCACTGTCAGCAGACAGGATACTGGGCTGACGGACCATTGGTCTGACCCAGTGTGGCTGTTCTTATGCTCCAGCAGCCTCCTACTCAAGAGTAGCCATTTCCTACCCAAGTTTGTGTGGGGACGTTCCATGTGACAGGCATCACAGAAACTTGGTGGAATGAGTACAATCAATGGGACACAGTCATACCAGGGTACAAAATATATCGGAAGGACAGAACAGGTCCTGCTGGTGGGGGAGTGGCACTATACATGAAAGAAAATGTAGACTCAAATGAAGTAAAAATCTTAAATGAACCCATATGTTCCACAGAATTTCTATGGCTATGTCTACACTGCAGGGTTTTTGTGCAAGGAGTCTTTTGCATAAAAACTTCTTGCGCAAAAGCGTGTTCACACCTCAAAGCATGGATGCACCTGTGCTTTTCCAGATAGGCTCTATTTGCGCAAGAAACCCCTGTGGAGCGTCCACGCATGCCTTTTTGGGCAACAGCTGTAGCGCAAAAAGGAGTTATGCCTTGTAAAAGGAGGCTTACCTACACCACAAAAAGCCCTCTGTTCTGCCATTTTACTGCCAATTTACTTGCGCAAAAGAGCATTTGATGTGTGGACACTCTGTGGTTTTGCGCAAAAACCTTGTAGTGTAGACGTAGCCTCCGAGTAATCCATGCTCTAATAAAAAGAATATAGAAGTAGGGATGCATTATTGACCACCTGACCAGAACAGTGATAGTGACTATGAAATACTAAGGGAGATTAGAGAAGTTATCAAAATAAAAAACTCAATAATAGTGGGGGATTTCAACTATCCCCATATTGACTGGGTACACCTCACCGCAGGAGGGGATACCGATATAACATTTCTTGATCTCTTAAATGACTGCTTCTTGGAGCAGCTGGTTCTGGAACCCACAAGCGGGGAGAGGCAATTCTTGATTTAGTCCTAAGTGGAGCAAAGGATCTGGTCTAAGAGGTAAATGTAACTGGACCGCTTGTAAATAGTGACCATAATGTAATAATTTTTAACATCCATGTGGTGGGGAAAACACCTCAGCAGCCCAACACTGTGACATTTAATTCCAGAAAGAGGAACCACACAAATATGAAGAGGTTAGTTAAACAGAAAATAAAAGGTACAGTGCCAAACATAAAATCCCTGAAAGCTGCATGGAAACTTTTCAAAGGCACCATAATAGAGGCCCAACTTAAATGTGTACCCAAATTAAAAAACACAGTAGGAGAACCAAAAAAGTGCCACAGTGGCATAACAACTAAGTACAAGAAGCAGTGAGAGAGAAGAAGGCATAATTTAAAAAGTGGAAATTAAATCCTAGTGAGGATAATAGAAAGGAAAAAACTGTCAAATTAAATGTAAAAATATAAAAGATAAATAATATAATATATGGAGATATACCTATCTAATAGAGCTTGAAGGGACCTTGAGAGGTCATTGAGTCCAGCCCCCTGCCCTCATGGCAGGACCAAGTACCATCCCTGACAGATTCACCCCAGATCCTTAAACAGCCCCCTCCAGGATTAAACTCACAATCTTAGCTTTAGCAGGCTCATGCTCAAACCACTGAGCTATCCCTCCCTCCTACACCCAGAAGGCATTTGAAGAACAGTTATCCAAAAAGTAATAGCAAAATGTTTTTCAGTACATCAGAAGCAGGTAGCTGCTAAACAACCAGTGGGGCCCCAGGACAATCAAGATGCCAAAGAAGCATTCAAAGACAATAAGGTTACTGTGGAGAAACTAAATGAATTCTTTGCTTTGGCCTTTATGGCTGAGGATGTTAGGGAGATTCCCAAACCTGAGCCATTCTTTTAGGTGACAAATCTGAGGAACTCTCTCAGTTTGATGTGTTATTTAGAGGTGGTTTTGAAACAAATTGATAAAATTAACAGTAACAATCCCAGGGACCAAATGGTATTCACCCAAGAGTTTTAAAAGAACTTAAAGGTGAAATTGGGGTTTGGAACCTATCCTTTAAATCAGCTTCTGTACCTAATGACTGGAAGATAGTGAATGTGACGCCAATATTTAAAAAGGGCCCTAGAGGTGATCCTGGTTATTACAAACCAGTAAGACTAACGTCAATACCAAGCAAATTAGTTGAAACTATAGTAAAGAATAAAATTGTCAGACACATAGATGAACATAATTTATTGGGGAAAAGTCATTATGGTTTCTGGAAAGGGCAGTCATGTCTTACTAATCTGTTGGAGTTCTTTGAGGTGGGTCAACAAACACGTGGATAAGGGGGGATCCAGTAGATATAGTGTACTTAGATTTCCAGAAAGCCTTTGACAAAGTCCCTCAACAAAGTCTCTTAAGTAAGATAAGTTGTCATGGGATAAGAGGGAAGGTCCTTTCGTGGATTGATAACTGGTTAAAAGACAGGAAACAAAGGGGAGGAATAAATGGTCAGCTTTCCGAGTGGAGAGAGGTAACTCGTGGCATCCCCCAACAGTACGTACTGGGACCTATCCTATTTAATTTATTTATAAATGATCTGGAGAAAGGGGTAAACAGTGAGGTGGCAAAATTTGCAGATGATATCAAACTGCTCAAGATAGTTAAGACCAAAGCAGCCTGTGAAGAGCTTCAAAAAGATCTCACCAAACTAAGTGATTGGACAACAAAATGGCAAATGAAATGTAATGTTGATATATGTAAAGTAATGCACATTGGAAAAAAAACCCAACCATACATACAATATGATGGGGACTAACTTGGCTACAACTACTCAAGAGAGATATTTTGGAGTCATTGTGGCTAGTTCTCTGAAAACACCCACTCACTGTGCTGCAGCAGTCAAAAAAGCAACACAATGTTAGGAATCATTAAAAAAGGGATAGCGAATAAGACCAAGAACATCTTATTGCCTCTATATAAAACCATGGTGCGCCCACATCTTGACTACTATGTATAGATGTGGTCACCTCATCTCAAAAAAGATATATTGGTACTGGAAAAGGTTCAGAAAAGGGCAACAGAAATGATTAGAGGTTTGGAACGGGTCCCATATGACGAGAGAGATTAAAGAGACTTGGACTTTTCAGCTTAGAAAAGAGGAGCCTAAGGAGGGATATGGTAGAGGTCTACAAAATCATGATTGGTATGGAAAAAATGAATAAGGAAAAGTTATTTACTTGTTCCCATAACATAAGAACCAGGGGTCACCAAATAAAATTAATAGGCAGCAGGTTTAAAACAAACAAAAGGAAGTTTTCCTTCACTCAGCACACAGTCAATCTGTGGAACTCCTTGCCAGAGGAGGTTGCGAAGGCTAGAACTTTAACAGGGGTCAAAAAAGAGCTAGATAGATTCATGGAGGTTAGGTCCATCAATGGCTATTAGCCAGGATGGTTAGGAATGCCCCTTTGTTTCCTCTGTTTGTCTGGAGGTGGGTGACAGGGGAGGGATCACGTGAGGATTGCCTGTTGTGATCCCGCCCTCTGGGGCATCTGGTATTGGCCACTTTCGGCAGACAGCATACTGGGCTGGATGGACCTTTAGTCTGTCCCAGTATGGCCATTCTTATGTTATGTTCTTATGCTCTCCTGGCAAGACTTGTGAGGCTCACCAAAAGGCAATGCCAGTCTCTTCATCCTGAGCAGTCTCAGGGGGGATAGCCATGTTAGTCTGTAACTTTAAAAATGAGTAGTCCTGTGGCATCTTAGAGACTAACTATATTATATATATCTAGTATGATGAGCTTTCGTGAGCAAAACCCACTTCCTCAAACAAACTAGAGTGGAGAACAAAAGGGAGGACCCTCACGATTTAAAAGGGAGAAAAAAAATGTACCTCCTGTCAATTGTAATACCAGTGTTAATGAAGCTGAGTGGGCTGAAAGCATCCCATACTTAGCTTTTGACATCAATTGGGTGTTGAATGGAAGGAAACCAGACATCCAATTCAAGTTTTTGTTCAAGCTACAGGAAAGTGTCAAGTGTGCATATTAAGGTCAATTCCGCACTCTCTCTCTCTTGTTGGCTTGTGAAATTCATTTGTAGAAGAATGGCTACTTTTAAACCCAGTAATGAGTGCCCACGCAGGTTACAATGTTCCACTACAGGTTTCTGCGTGTTACTTCTAATATCTGATTTGTGTCCATTTTGACCAACGTACATGGCAGAGGGGCATTGCTAGCACTTGATGGCATTATCTCACATTAGAGGATGTGCACTTGTACGAGCCTCTGATGTTGTGGCTTATGTGATTAGGTCCTATGATGGTGTCGCTTGTATATAGATGTGTAGATAGAGTTGGCAATGGGGTTTATTGCAGGGGTAGGTTCCTAGTGAGAAAGAACACTTCTTCCCAAGTATAGGGGCATGAATGGGGCAGGCTCTCTTGCCTACTCCCAGCTAGGGATGTTAAATATTGGTTAATTGAATAGTCGATTAACCTCATGAATTCTTATCGGTTACTCGACGATACTATACTGCCCGGGAAGCCCCTGTCTCGGGGGCAGGGGAAGAGTCTGAGCTCCCAGACATGGCACAAGCCAGAACTGAGCCAGGCTGCCTGCCTACCTGACTCCTAATACAATGCTTGGGATTTTTCCGTCCCAAGTGCAGGACTCTGCACTTGTCCTTGATGAACCTCATCAGATTTCTTTTGGCCCAATCCTCCAATTTAACTAAGTCACTCTGGACTCTATCCCTGCCCTGCAGCGTATCTACCTCTCCCCCTAGCTTAGTGTTATCCGCAAACTTGCTGAGGGTGCAATCCATCCCCTCATCCAGGTCATTAATAAAGCTGTTGAACAAAACCGGTCTCAGAACCGAACCTTGGGGCACTCCGCTAGAAACTGACCGCCATCCTGACATCTAGCTGTTGATCACTACCCGCTGGGCCTGACCTTCCAGCCAGCTTTCTATCCATCTTACCATCCATTTATCCAATCCACATTCCCTTAACTTGCTGGCAAGAATATTGTGGGAGACCGTATCAAAAGCCTTGCTAAAGTCAAGGTATATCACATCCACTGACTTTCCCATGTCCACAGAGCCAGTTACCTCATCACAGAAGCTAAACAGATTGGTCAAGCACGACTTGCCCTCCTTGATTTTTCCAGGGACTGAGGTAAGACTGACCAGCCTACAGTTCCCTGGATCGTCCTTCTTCCCTTTCTTAAAGACGGGCACTATATTTGCCTTTTTCCAATCATCCGGGATCTCTCCTGATCTCCACGACTTTTCAAAGATAATGGCCAAAGGCTCCTCAATGACATTTGCCAACTCCCTCAGTACCCTCGGATGTATTAAGTCCGGACCCATGGATTTATGTACTTTTAGGTTTTTAAAATAGTTCCTAACCTGTTCTTTCCCCACCAAGGGCTATCTACCTCCGTCCCATATTGCATCACTTAGCACATTAGTCTGGGAGCTGACCCTGTCCGTGAAGACAGAGGCAAAGAAAGCATTAAGTACTTCAGCTTTCCCCATATCATCTGTCACTAGGTTACTGCCCTCATTCAGTAAGGGCCCCACACCCTCTCTGATCACCTTCTTCTTGCTAACATACCTGTAGAAACCTTTCTTGTTATCCTTCACATCCCTTGCGAGTCGCAATTCCAATTGCGCTTTCACCTTCCTGATAACTCCCCTGCATTCTTGTATATACATTTATACCCCTCCCTAGTCATCTGTCCAAGTTTCCACTTTTTGTAAGCTCCCTTTTTGTGCTTAAGTTCACCAAGGATTTCCCCAGTAAGCCAATCCGGTCTCCTACCATATTTGCTTCTCTTGCTACGCATTGGAATGATTTCTTTCTGTGCCTTCAATAAGGATTCTTTAAAATACTGCCATTATTCTTTAAAATAATGCTGATTATTTTCAGGCATAACGGCTTTGCGCAAGAGGGTTTTTCTTGCGCAAGACGGGGCAGTGTAGACAGCTCCGTCTTGCGCAAGAGCCTCTTCCGCAAAAATAGCGGCTCATTAGTTATGCAAATGAGGCTCAGCGATATTCCACGCTGAGCCTCATTTGCATAGCTCTGGCGCAAGATTGCGCCAGTCTAGACACAACCCTAGTGTGGGCACTGAGCAATACAAGTGGTACCTAGACCACAGCAACAGTTAAGATCAAGAGACCGCTACAGCATGGGTAGGGAGGCAGCTGGCTTTTAGCTCAGCGGGTAGCGGCTCCTATACTTAGCTCCAGAGATCCCAGGTTCAAACCCGCCCCATGGCCTTTACATTTGCACCAGGCTCATCCTCATACCACAAGTCCTGGTTTATCTTCACATGACTCTTGTGCTGAATCATTAATCCCGCCCACTCCCAGATGCTGGAGTATTATGGTAGCATTTGTTAGAGTATTTTCTCTGCTTTTTGTTGGGGAAAATGATAATCACAGTTCTCGAACATAAAGCTAAATGCACCTTTCACCTTATGACAAGTCTCAACTTAAGCTTGTTTCTCCATTTGTTTTTCATTACTTTTTTATGAAAAATACTCTTTTAAAAACGGAACCACACCATACACATTTGAAACAAGCCCTTAGTCACCCCACTTTTGTTCTCTGATGTAATCTGTTCAAGTATTTGGCATAGTGGAGTATAACTCATGGACAATTTCATTTCTATAACATTTAAAAATACCTCACCTGAAGCCTCCATTAAATTACAGTGAGCCTTTAACACCCATATGCCCTTTAAAACCTCAGAAAAGATGCTGGGTCAGAGCAATCAGGTTTCTGATGCAATGTCAGCCTTTCAATGACTAACATGTTTAGACGTTGCCCTGCCATACTCATTTGCAAGGGAAAACCGCAGTCTGGGGGGAGAATGCACAAAAAGATCCTGGATTTTAAATCTCGCCTTCTTAAGATAAAGGTTTTTACTGTATGCACATGAATGGAAAACTCTCTCTTGGGATCTGAATTTTCCTCATTCAAACAGTAAGAGGAGCTCTGTATATGACAAAATAAGCACACAAAATATATCATTACCAAAGCGTGTTCCCCATCAGCACCTTCTAAGTTCAGCTGAGATTTCCATCATTTCAACCAGGTTCTTCTCTTCTCTCTGGATTTCCTTCCCCTCTTCCTTAACCTTGATTTCTCCTTTCTAGATCATGGATTTCTAGCTGCTGCATTGATGAACGCTGACCTCCCCCCTCTCCATTAGCATATTCCTTCCCCCCTCCCAGCCCCACAATTCAACCTGGCATTTCTTCTTTTCAAAAAGGGTACAAACCTGACCCTCACCTTCACACACAGCCCGTTTCCCCCCGGATTTCCTGCTGCCCTTTCCCCAGGTTACCTCTCTCCCCTCCCCTGCTCACCTGGTTGCCCAGCACTGCCACCGCGTAGGCAGTGGACACCTCCTTGGGCCCAAACCAGATGGCGGCGATGCGAGAGGGCAGTCCCAGGATGAAGACCTGGGCCACGGCGCACAGGGTCTGGGCCAGCAGGGTGAGCGGGTAGAGGCTCTGCCTGACGCTGAAACACTTCAGCCAGGCGCCCAGGCAGTTGAGGCCGGAGCCCAGCAGGGCGGTTGAGGCGCAGGCCGCGGGTGTCCAGCAGCCAGGTGGCCGGCAGGATGAGCGGCACGTAGGCCACCATGTAGACCATGGAGAGCCAGTCCACGTGGGTGTAGGCGGCGCGGTAGAAGCGCACAAAGATGCTGCTCAGGATGCTGTACTGGATCCACTGAAAGGCATTCGCCAGCGAGTATAGGCTGAACACAGCCAGCACGGCCAGCCTGCGCTGGGAGAGCCGGGGGGCAGCCCACGCCACGCCCGAGCCCATCCATATAGCCTAGTATCCTGTCTTCTAACAGTGGCCAGTGCCAGATGCCCCAGAAGGAGTGAACAGAAAGGGAATCAAGTAATCCCTTTCCTGTCACCCATTCCCAGCTTGTGACAGAGGCTAGGGACACCATTCCTAGCCATTCTGGCTAATAGCCACTGATGGATCCAACCTCCATTAATTTATCTAGTTCTTTCTTGAACCCTGTTAAAGTGTGCCAGCGTCCGGCAGAGCCTCTACCCACTCACCCTCTCTCTTGGAATATTTCATTATTAAAACCAAGTGGAATAGCTCTAACAAGTGATTGAAAGAAACCCTCCTAACAATAGCCTAGTGGCAAGGGCAGCCAGCTGGACAGCAGCGGTTTGCCCCTGCTCCAAATCAGGTAGAGCAGAGATTTGAAAACTGTTCTCCCAGGTGGATGCCATAACCACTGAGATGGAGGCAGTCATGGGGTGGCCTCTCTTACTCTCTGATTTTTCCTGAGAAAGGCCATATTCACCCTAACTCAAGGAGAGGATGCACACCTACGAATCCCAAGCTGAGATAAGTGCCTAGCACCCAGGAAAGTTAGATGCATAAATACTGAGATGGATCTGGGCACCACCCCCTTCCTCTGCACTTGAGTCCTGGCTGCCTTACAAGGGTTCCCATTCAGAAAATCACCTTGCTAGTAGACATCTAAGTCTCCCAATGCAACACATAGGGAGCCTAGGCAACTAACTCAGGGGCTGTTAATTCCATTGTGCAGCAGATCACCTAGGAGTTAGGTGCCCTTTGATATTTCTGATTAATATTATGTCTTCAACATGAAAGTATTCAATATGTTTCACAGAAAAGGTGCGGGCAAAAATGGCAAGTCACAGAAAGTTAAACAATGTAGCTTTTGTTACATCAACACAACACAACACAAGAGCACAATGAAGGGTGCTGAAAAGTGAGGTCCAAGGGAGTTGTAGTGTGAGTTCCCCTTCCAGCTGTTGTGAATTAGTGCACACAGCTCACAGCAACATCTGCCCCTCTGTAAATGGAGACAGATGGGCCAAACCAGAGTAGTGCTATAAGCCCATGCACCATGTCACAGGGCCACTCTGTTTGGGGGCACAATCAAATATCTTTTACAACCATTTCCAAGATTTCACAGACTTTATTCAAATTCAGGATTTCCAGGATCGCCATGACAAAATCACAACATTATTTATGATGCAGTGTACAAATAGCAGATGTTCCAACAGAAGCAGCGGAACACTCCCCTTTCACAATTTGTTTAAAGCCACACAGACTGAAGGACAAATATGTTTTACTTCTCATCGAGTTGTCTGCCAAATGCATGATAAATTCAAACACTTCACTAGAGACTATCATGACAGTTCATGATGCAGAGACATATGGAAAGGGTGAAAGACATTTTCTGTTAAGTCAGCAAATACATAGAGGAGGTGTTCACACATGTACAGTGAAACTTCCCCAACAATGTAAGACAAAACAGATATAACTTAGGCTCTTTTTTACAATGTTCAGCGGTCAAGGCACAATGTTTTTGTAAACATGTATTCATCTCACATCAGCCATCTAAAGTAGCATTCAGAGCATTTTATGGAGCTACACCATGTCAAAATACTCTATTGCCTATGAACGCTTTACCTTTAACAGAGTTTCAAATATTCAGTAGATCAATATTAAGTATCCCCTGTAAGTATTATGATGAATTTATGCAGAAAGTTTCCTCTTGCCTGTGTGGTGGGACCAAAATGTTTCATATACTATGGTTTTCTCTGGCAATAAAAGCTTCAGATTTCACTCTGACACATTTATACCTGGAATTGTATTTTGTTCTTTGTATTGTGCTAAAGACAGAATCCCTCAGACAGAAGGATTAGTTTAAAATGTTCAACATATTTATATTAAAAATACTGTTAAAATATCAATCCCTTTTAGCTGTGTGTCTGCCCAGTCCATCTCTTCCCTGTGTTGAATTGTGCATTAGGAAAGTGTGACTTTGGGCAAATGAATTAACCAAATAAATGTACTGAATTCATTTAAACCTGACTGGCCATTTGTTACAATATTTACATTTTGAAATGAGTATTTCTTTACCATAAGATTCTGAGCATGCACCGCTTCCAAGAGAGTGGACAACATTCGAAAAAACCTTTACTAATAAGAATAAAAAATTTGAAAACTGCCAAGATAAATATTCAATAAAGTTAAAACTGTTTATGCCTCAGGCAAAATGAATTGTGCAATACTGTATGACTTTCATGCCAGTATTGTGACAGAATTCTTACTACTCATACATACAATTCCAGTGATTATACTAATCAGTGCAATCAGTGTTACACAGAACGTGTACATTTCTAGGGTATTTTCCTTCTGCCTCATATGGCTGATTCTGATTGTTTTTTTAACACAGTGTTACTCTTTTCTTGTTCTGTAGGACTGTCAACTGGTACCTGCAGAAAGAATTAGGGGATTAAGTACTTATACACATGAAGTTGTCCTTGATTTCAGTTTGCTTGGCTACAATGAGACTAAATCACTAAGTTCTACAATTCACATAGTCAGATGACATTACTGTTTAAAGAAACTAGATTTGGTGAATAATTAATCTGAGTTAGAGGTTAATAGAAAGGCATATGAGACAGATTCCCTTCCTCCTCCAATTTACAATTAAAAATTATATGGAATCAAGATTTCCTATAAATTATGTAACTTGCCCATCTACATTACAGAGGGAGTACAGACATGGATCTTACTGAGATTAGATTCAGTTCATCCCCATTGTATTTAAATACAATAGAGGAGGATCTTGAAAATAAAGAAATCCTGCTGAAACTTGTAGGTACATGTGCATTACCTAACGCAGGCAGAAAACTGTGTGATAGATGCAGTTACAGTAAAACTCCACAAAAGGCATCTTCGTTTCCTTGAAGGTCAAGAAAACTACAGGATGGAAAGATTTCAGTTGTTTACCCTCATTTAAACAACAAGTGATTATGTAATATATTGCAAAGCTAACAGCTATGGATACACGTCTTGTGATCTAAAGCAATGCTCATTGCTCAACTTCCCCTCACTTCAAAAGGAACCAAAGGATACACAAAAACAGGACTGAACAAATTCAACATGGCATGAAACTCTACCATGCCTTTCTTTCATACACACATGCACCGCATTTAAAGGGAAGACCACTTTTTCACTGAAATGCCAAATGTATTGCATGTACTTCTAAGTGTATACTTTAAAAATTTACTTGCAGTAAGCAATGTATGTTTTGATACAGCTAAAGAGTTAAACCGCAGCAAGAAACAGAGGCCAATTCCTGCTATTAAGAACAAAGGTATAGGCACTGTCCAAAGTTCTAACAGATATACACTTAGGGTACGTCTAGACTACAGGCTTTTGTCGACAGAAGCTTTGTCGACAGATACTGTCGACAAAGCTTCTGTCAACAAAGAGCATCTAGACTACATCCAGTTCTGTCGACAAAGCAAGCTGCTTTGTCGACATGAGAGTGTAGATGCAAAGGACAGTGTAGATGCAATAATGCCTTCTGTTGACAGAACTCTGTTGATAAAAGGCGTTATTCCTCATACAATGAGGTTTACCGCCGTCGACAAAACTGCCAAGTTCTGTCGACGTTACGTTGACAGAACTCGGCGGTAGTGTAGACGCAGGTATAGTTTTGTCGACAAAAGTCCACTTCTGTCGACAAAACCCTGTCGTCTAGACACACCCATAGTGGTTACAGGGAGAAATAATCAGATAACTGAGGGCTGGCCCTACAATGTATCAGTTGCTCTAGCTGAATTAGGAAGCCAGCACATATTGTCTTTTGATGTTAAATACTTATGCAATTACAAGTCAAATATTTAAGGGCAATAAAACAACCAAAACAGAAAAGATTAATTACTTACAGCTTTAATGTCTGTGTTCAGAATCCCTGAATTTATATTTTGTCTCCGCAAATCTGATTTGATTAAGGCTGAAACATAAAGAAAGCATAAACTCATAACTTTCCCATAATGTGACCATTCTAGGAGACTGACTGTACACCTATGGCACAGATGTGGCAGCTACTTACAACTTGTTCAAAAGACATTTCTTTATTTGTACTCTGACATTCACCTACCTATATCTTCACAAATTTTAAACATGTGAGAAGTCACTTAACAGGTTTTACATATGCAATTTTCTTAGCAGCATTAAGGTATGATGAAGAACGTTGACATTTTTGGTACACATGTACAACTGTTTATATGTGTTCCAGAAAGTAAGTCTCAGGTATAAATTTGTGAAACAAACAGTAATTTCTTTAGTCTGAGAATATTAGAGCTGCCTGAGATGAAATCTTTTCAGGCTATTTGCATGTCTCTAAAAATCCCCTCAGAAGGCCCTCAGAATAGACTTATGCACAGAATCTCTTATGTGAAAGAGCATAACAAATGGTTACTTACCTTGTAACTGTTGTTCTTCGAGATGTGTTGCATATGTCCATTCCATGTAGGTATACATGAGTTCTGGAAGCTTTTCACCCTTAGCAGTTCCCGTTGGGCCAGCTGGGGAGCCCTCTGGAGTGGCGCATATATACCCCTGCTGGCCCTCCACCCCTTTGGTTCCTTCTTGCCAGAGAAGTTCCAATGATGGGGCGGTGGGCAGGATTTGGAATGGACATGAGCAACACATCTCAAAGAACAATAGTTATGAGGCAAGTAACCATTTTTACTTCAAGTGCTTGCTTATGTCCATTCCATGTAAGTGACTCCCAAGCTGTACCTACGGGGTGGGGGGGGGGGGGAGTGGGGCGGGATGGAACCTATGAGGATATGGACTAGGGATGTGAAGGACTAGTCAACTATGCGATAAGCAAATGCTTATCAGATAGTCGACTAGTCACTCCCCCACCCCTGCCTGCTGTCTCTATCAGATAGAGGCAGCAAGGGGGATGGAGTAGAAGGGCGTACTTCAAAGCAGCAGCGCCGCATGGAGCCCGGGGTCAGCTGCTCTGTGTGGCGCTGCTGCTTTGAAATGCCTCGGGAAGCCTGGAGTTGGACTCCTCGCGGCATTTCAAAGTGGCAGTGCTGCACGGAGCCCAGGGTCAGTGGGGGAGTCCCCAGCTGACCCCGGGTTTTGGCGCCTTCGCCTCTGAAGACTTCAAAGCGAAGGCGCCCTATCAACTAATCAAGTAGTCACTGCAAAAATGCATCGACTATTCAATTAGTTAATTACCAGATACTTAACATCCTTAATATGGACTGCAACATGGCCCTGCCAAGGGCTGTCTTTTCCCTAGCCTGATGCGCTTTTGCAGAGTGGCTGGTAAAGGTATGAATGGACAACCAGGTAGCCACCCTGCAAATATCCAGGATGGGTACCTGCGCCAAGAAAGCTTTGGACGAGGCTTGGGGCCCTGGTGGAATGGGGGGTGATGGGAAGGACAGGTTTTCCCCCTCAGGTCATAACATGCTCTAATACATGCGGTGATGAAGATAAGCACTGTGCCAAAACTGGAAGGCCCTTCATCCTGTCTGACCTAAACAGGTCCAGGTGGGGAGTTTCCCAGTTGCAGAAGAGCTCTTGGTCCACATCCTCTCTGAGGAACCATTCATGAGCTCCGAATGAGCTACTGAAATGAAGAGCTACGTGGACTTACAAAATGGTTTATTTCTGTCTAAACCCATGAGCACCAGGTTAAGATCCCATTATAGTATGGGTTGCCTAACATGAGGGTACAATCTCTCCATCCTCTTCAGGAAACTCTTAACCATGGCATTCGTAAAGATTGTTCCGCCTCCTGCCCCCAGGTGGAACACTGAGACTGCTGTGAGGTGCACCCTGACCGATGAAGTGGCTAGCCCTTGCTGCCTAAGCTCCCGCAAGGAATCTAAAATGAGGGGAATGGATGCTCGAAGCGGCTCCACCCTTTTCTGCGCAGTCCAAGATTCAAAGTGCTTCCACTTGGTCATGTAGGTAGCACTAGTGGAAGGCTTCCTGCTTTCCACGAGCACCCTCCAACTGAGTCTGAACACAGGTGTTCCCCTCCCCACAACCACGGATATTCCAGGCCGTGAGGTGTAGGGACTGGTGGTTTGGGTGACATAGGTGACCTTAATCCAGCTCCTGTGTTATGAGGTCTTGGAGCAGTGGTAGCACAATCTTCTCCTCTATGGAAAGATTTAGCAGGGTGGAGTACCAATGATGGCATGGCCAAGCTGGGGCTACCAGGATTACCAATGCCCCATACCTCTGCATTGGGGAACCTTGCGTAGGAATGGGAAGAGGGAGAATGCGTAAAGAAGGTGAGGGGCCCTGCTCATGTAGCGGCCATCTCCCACCGACCCCGGGCAATGGCTGAGATAAGAACAGAACAGATGGCACTTTTTGTTGCTGTCTGACCTAAACAGAACCAGGTGGGGAGTTTCCCAGTTGCAGAAGAACTCTTGGTCCACATCCTCTCTGAGGAACCATTCATGAGCTCTGAATGACCTGCTGAGTCGATCTGCTAGAGCACTGCGCATTCCTCGAAGGTAAGCGGCCTCCAAACGGATCCCCTGCAGAGATCCCATAGGGTTTGCGCCTCCTGACACAGGGGAGAGGAACAAGTTCCACCCTGTCAGTTGATATAAAACATCGATGACATATTGTTTGTCAGGACTGAGACACACTTGCCCCTCAAGTGAGGCAGGAACACCTGGCAAGCCAGTTCCTCGCCATCATCAATGGCAACACTCAAAGGCCGAGGGTAATGTCCCGCATGGCTGCGAACCTGAAAGGAGGGATGTTATTCCTGTCATGGCGTTGAGCCTCGCCCCCACAAACTCTATAGTCTATGTTTGAACGAGAGTGGACTTTTCCTCGTTCAACATGAGGCCCAGAATAGTGAACGTGTAGCATACCAGCTCTATATGCTGCAGTACCTGTTGCCAGGGCTCGACAAAGCCTGGAAAACCCTACTCGCCAGACAAAAAAGGGACTCGCCACCCTCCCCCCAAAAAAGTGTTTTTTTAATGGCATAAATTCCTAATAAGAATAAGAACAGTAATTACTAATAAGTTATTAATAAATATCTTATAAACCTCTACCTTTTCCCTCTGCTGCCATGTCTCCTCCCCTTGCTCCATCAGCTCCTCTGGTGCCTGCTGCCCCCCAGCCCCTCACCCTCCTCTGCTGTCCTGACTCCTGCCCTTCTCACTGCCCTCAGCCTTCCTGAGACATGCCCCCCTCCACCAGCCCTTCTCTCCCCCTTGTGCCCACTCCTCCAGTAGCCCCACTCTGATCATGTGAGCTACCCCTCCTCATCCCCTCTCCTAACACCTCCCTCTACACACCTGCCCTGCCTCTCTCCTATGGTGCTGGTCCCTCCCCTGCAGGTGTCTGCCCTTCTGCTTCACCCCCAGAATCCCCTGGCACCTGCACCCTCCTGGTGCCTCCCCCTTCCCTCACTGCCCCTACCCCCTTTGCTCTCTTTTTTCCTGATGCCCACCCCCTCACCACCCTCTGCCCCCGTTCCCCTCATGCCCCTGTGTCCTCACACGACTTGCTCCATCCCTGCCTTCCTCATGCCCACCCCTTCTTTCTAGCCTTCTCCCAGCACCTCCCCCTCCCCCCTCTAGCCCCCAATGCCCTTACTCTCTCCTCTCCCAGCATCACCCTGTCCTCCCTCCCACTGACACCTCCCCTCCTGCCCTTTACCTCATTGTCTGCACTTGGCCCCCTGGCATTTGTCTCTCCTGCACCCCTGTCCCTTGGTGCCTTCCCCTTTCTTCTTCTTCTTCTCCTGACCTCCTCCCCTCCCCTCAGCACAAGCCCCTTCCCCATATTTTTCCCCTCCCCTCCCCCACAGCCCAGCCCAGCCCCTTTCCCTCCCCCAGGGCCAGCTCTAGGTTTTTCACTGCCCCAAGCAAAACATTTTTGGCCACCCCAGCCCTTTTTTGTTGTCTTTTACACGTTTGCATTTTGCAATGGGTTTTTTTTTGTTTGTTTTCATTTTTGTCCCTGCATTTTAGCCCTATAAATAGCAAATAGCATTTTTATTTGTTTTTTTCCATAAAGGCAAAGGCGCTTCAAGTGAACTCCCCCTTTCACTCGCTGCTGGATCACAGCAGCCTTTTCCCTGCCCTGTCCAGCCCCTCCCTATGGACAAGCACCCCATCACTCCCGACCCACAGGGGAAACAGGGTGCAGGGACAGCACAGAGCCAGAGGGGTGCAGAGAACAGTGGGGGGGGTACAGGGGTGGCACGGGGAACGGGAGGCACAGAGCCAGAGGGACGCGGGGTGCGGTGGAGGCATGGGGAATGGGACCAGGAGGGGCAGAGGGATCAGGATCTAGGGGCAGTGCAGGGAATGGGCAGCACAGAGCTGGGGGGGGGGCAGGGATCGGAGGGGAGCAGGGTGCAAGGGCAGTGCAGAGCCAGAGAGTTTCAGGGAAGAGGGAGAGCAGGGGATCCAGGGTACAGGGGAGCAGGGGCAGCATGGGGAACGGGCGGCGCGGAGACAAAGGGGCACGGGGCAGGTGCAGTGAGCCGGGTGGTCGGCTGGGAGCGGTCTCTCACCGGCAAGGGGGTTGGGGCCATGGCAGGACTGGAGCCGGCGGGGCGGGGCCTGGCTGCACCACAGCCAGCTCCCAGGGCCAAGCAGCCAGAGCCGAGCTGCCGCGGCCCTTTAAAATCAGCGGGGCCATGTCACGCCAGCGTCCTGGCGTCAGCCAGCGTCCCGCCCTCTGGCTCGTGCCCTGCCTCCTTGCGCCGGAGCTGCACACAGGCAGCCCAGTGCTAAGAATCACTGTGCTTCCCCCTTCCCAGTGGCGCTCCACTCCTCCGCACGGCCGGCGGATCGGATGGGGCCGCGCCACCCGTAGTGTGGGCTTTGGCCAGCCCGTCATAACCGCCCACCGGGCCAGTCCACCCCTGCACTTACCAGCTGATAAAATCTACTCGCCAGGGGCGAGCGCATTTGTCGAGCCCTGCCTGTTGCTGTGAGTGGACCCTGATAAGCCAGTCATTGAGGTAGGGGAACACCTGTGCCCCCTCCCCCTTAGAAAGGCAGCCACCACCACCATGCACTTCGTGAATACACCTGGAGCAGTGGAGAGGCCAAAGGGGAGGACTGTGAATTGATAGCGGTCCCCTCCGACGGTGAAGTGAAGGAACCGCCTGTGATGAGAAATGACGGAAATAGGCATCCTTTAAATCAAGGGCAGCATATCAGTCCCCTAGATTGAGGGAGCAGATAATAGAAGCCAATGTAACCGTCCTGAACCTCGCCTTTTGATGAAGGTGTTGAGCCCTCTGAGATCCAGAATGGGGCAAAGACCTGCTTTGGACTTTGGGATTAAAAAATGTCGGGAGAAAACCCCTTCGAAACTCAGATGGAACCTGCTCCACCACTCTTAACGGCAGGAGTGAAGCTACCTCCTCTTGAAGAAGGTGCTTAAGAGAGGGGTCCCTGAAGAGGGACCAGGAGGGTGGGGAGTTAAGGAATGGGATAGAATATCTTACTTCCACCATGACAAGGACCTACCGGTCTGATGTGATACGGCTCCATGCATAGTGGAAGTAGGATAGGTGATCTAGATTTGGGGCTGTCACTCCTTCCTCGGGTGCATCTTCAAAACCCTGACCTAGGCCCTAGGTTTCGTTTGAGGGGCCTGCTCCCTGGTCTGAGGCCAAATGGGACCTCCTTCTGTTGGACATGCCATTATCGTCCCAGTTCCTCCTATTATTGTCCTGTCTAGGACCCTGCTGACAGGTGCATTGCAGAGGCCTAGAGTTTGGTGGGCCTCTTTAAGGGGCAGGAATGTGTGTGCCCCAGGACTTCAGGCTTGCCCTGAAGTCCTGGAGACTATGGAGTTTGCTATTGGTCTGTTCTGAGAACAGATCAGAGCCCTCAAATGATAGGTCCTGTTTGGTGATCTGGCTCTCTAGCATGATGCCCGAAACTTGGAGCCATGAGCTCTGCTCCATCACGATGCCCATGGCTATAGATCTCGCAGCCAAATCAGCAGCATCCAATGCAGCATAGAGGGCAGTGTGGGAGACAATCATAGTTCCCGCTAAGCTGCATACCTGCGAGGACACACACACAAAAAATTCTCCCCCACCCTGCTCCTCTGGAGATCTGTGCAGCAGGTGGCTGCTCCAGCAGGTGGGGCTGGCTGAGATGGCATGGTGAGGGAGCTGCTGGGGTGGGGGGCAGGGACCTGCCATAGCTACATGGCAGTGGGTAGGAAGGGAAGGCCTGCTCTGATGGCCAGGGCCTGTTCAGACTGCTGGGGCCGGGAACAAGACCTTCTGCCTGGCAGGGGAGAGGAGGGGAGAGTGGGGGCATCTGCTCCAGCGGCTGGGAACAGGACATGCTACATGGCGGGGGAGGCAGGGGAGTGTTCTGCTCCAGCAGCCAGGAACATGTGAGTGTTAATAACTTGGGTGCCATGGCGGCACACATCCAAACCAGCGCACATGACCTCAATTTTGGTACACAAGCCAAAACTCACTCCGCTTGTGGTTGGAAAGTCTTAAGAGGGAACACTGGAGACAATCCTCCCCTCCTCCACCTGAGCCTCAAACTCCATGGGAGCTGCTCCTTAAATTTGTCTATTGGCACCCAGGAGTTGTGAGTATCTGCTGAGCATGGCCTGTTGATTAGTGATCCTCAGCTAAAGTCCTGCAGTAGCGTAGGCCTTATTGCCCAACAAGTTGAGCTTTTTAGGCTCCTTACTCTTCTGAGTGGGCCCTGGCTGCTCTTGCCTCTGCCTGCCATCAACAGCCTGACCACTAGGGACCGGGGAGGTGGATGCACACAGAGATGCTTATGCCCAGACTGTAGCACATAGTATCTCCTCTCGACCCCTTTATATGTAGGTGGAATGGAGGCAGGGATCTGCCAGAGGGCTTTGGGTATTTTAGCCACAGTCTTGTTCCAAGTCAGGGCAACCCTTGCAGGAGCATCTGCTGTTAAAATGTCCACCATAGGGTCAGAGTCCTCTACTACCTCCTCCACCTGAACCTGAGGGTTTTGAGCCAGTTTTTTCAGTAGCTCCTGGGGGGTTCTTAAGTCCATGGTGGGCATTGCTGGCAATGGATCAGCAAGAGCCTCATCAGGAGAGGAAGATGAACAGACTCCAGGTGGCAACTGCTCCTTGCTCTGAGAAATCTCCTGGACCAGAGGAGCCACTACTGCAGTGGAGGAAGCCTCCCTTGCTCCTTCTTGCGGCTACTCAACTCTCCAAGGCAGGAGCCCTGGACAGTGGAGTGGCTAACAGAGTGGCCCTAGAATATGAGTAGACTGACCCTGTCCTGGACGTAACCTGGGCCCAGGCTTGATGGTAGGCCCACAGAGTCCAAAATGGCCACTGGACCTGATGTGCCATGGCCATTGGTTTACCCCAGTGCTGGACCAGTGGTGCTGGTGGCCACATATGCTGATGAGAGGGACCTGGTACCGGTGACCAACATGGTGCCAGAGGGCCCCGATCCACGCAGGTTGGCACCGAGCAGGACAGTGCCGAAACCAAACCAACCATCAGTTGATACAGTGATGATGCCAGAGTCGGTGGCAGAGGCAATAGTGTCCATCACTGCAGTGAAGTTAGTGGGCCCCTAGCCAATGAAGGCTTCGGTGCCAGCTGCCTCTTCTTGTGAGCCCACACATGGTAGTTTTCCCTGCGCAGTGCCGGACCCAGTGATGACGTGAGCTCAATTAGGTCTCACGTCATGTAAAAAATGTCCAGCATCAATGGTGCACAGACATCCTCCACAGACAGGTCCTGGACCTCCGGCCTACTAGCTTGCATAGAGCTCGACTACTGCCTAGATCAGTGTTTCCCAAATGGTGTTCCGTGGAACCCTAGGGTTTTGCGAAGTGAAAATAAGGGTTCCGCGAGAAAATTCCATTACAATCACATTTTATGTTTAAAAAAATTAATATTTAAGCATTTATGAATTTTATTGAAAACAATTTATTTGTGTTTGCCATGGTAAGTGTCCCTGCGTAATGCCAGCGTAGCCAGAGAGTGGGGACGATGATGTCACTACTCAGCGCTATGTGCACAGTGAATCAGTGATGCGATCACCTGTTATATACCATATATTATGCATATTAGTTTTTGAGCTTTATTTTTTGTACACAAGTGTGATCTTTGTTTTTAAATAGGTGCAATTCAACTAAATGTTGATCTCATGACCTTGTTTAGCATTTGTTTATTATCCTGACTTATTTGTGGTCTACTTTTTCAGCTCCATCTATAAGACTGTCATTAGGGGTTCTGCAAAATTCTTTCAACTTTAAAAGGGTTCCGTAGCCAAATAAAATTGGGAAACACTGGCCAAGATAGTACGGGAGCAACCTCGTGCCTTGGCGAGGACAAAGCCGTAGGGTGTCCCCCCGGGGATGTACCTGGTGCTCCCATCAGGATGGATATCTACCTCTCCATGGCTTCTTTGAAGACTTTGGTACCGGGGACTGGACCAGTGCCGCATTGCTGAAGAGCAGCTAGATGCTGCTGAACACCTTGGGGTCACCTCAGATTCGTGCACTAACGCTAGTGTGCTGCGAACAGCTGGTGCCAGGGGCTGCAGCACCGACTCCATCAGCAGGAGTTTAAGCCTAGAGTTCCTCTCATTTCGTTCTAGGCTTGAACACTGCAAATCTTACAGGTGTCTATTAGGTGTCCGTCCCCCAGCCACTTCAGGCCAGCAGGCGTATATGCGCGTTGATATAGCAGTGCCACTCCAGGGGGCTCCCCGGCTGGTCCAATGGGCCCTGTTAAGAGTAAAAAGCTTCCGGAACTCATACACACAGTGTGCACACACCTACATGGAATGGACATAAGCAAGCATTCGAAGAAGAACAGTTTGGTTTCTAGAGGAAAGCATTTACTACCATGGCTGAGGCACTTCTCCCACGTTCCCTCTGTGTGCGCTATGAACAGGGATTTCTTACTAAACATCAAGCTACCCAATGGCAAATAAAAGCATATGGGTGAGACACGGTACTCCAGGGATCACTCTCAGGTAAGATTCCTGCAGATCAGTTACTCCCTTCAAAGCAACATGCTTTGACGTTCAAATGCATTAAATTACTAGTGTGCTCTAGTGAACCAAGCATGGGCCCAAGATCAAAAACTTCCACACACTAACCATGAATTTGACTTCTTGTGGTACATTGTGCAAGTCACTTTATCTGAGGCACAGGAAACCTCCTGTCTATATAATAAGAGTAATTCATTTCAGTTTGCGTGCACCACATTATAGAAGTACTAGGGTAATTACAGAATCAAAAAAGTTCTGGATTACTACAAAAGTGAGGCTGTGCGATTATTTTTATGAGCAAATAGATCTATAAAACCTTAATCAAATTTCTAGTTCTTCACTGGATAATTCATCTTTAAAAAAGGTTCATAAGCCAAGAAATCAGACTCAAGTTAGTGAGGTAAAACTTCGACACACCCATAAAATCCCCATTGTTTCCTCGCTAGCCAAATGGCAGCCAGCCATAATCAAAAGGTTCTTATCTTAGGCACATTCTCAGTGGTGGGTAGGGATTTAAAATTACAGTAGAGTCCCGATTATCCAACTTAAACGGGACCGACAGGTGGTCGGATTAACAAAAATGTCGAATACGGAAACGGGTATGAAATTGGGTTTATTAATAATTATTCTACAGTACAACTAACAGAGTACAGAACATTTAGTATGTAGTATGGCAAAACGCAAAAGTTATTGTTTAAAAACATAAGTGATTGAAGTTTGTTTCCCAGCTTTGTTTCTCTTCCTTGCGGCGAGGTCGCGCCAGCATCTCAATAACATAACATCACTAGCAGTTGCCTCCCCTTGTTGTTCAACGTGCCATCTCGAGAGCCTTGACCCCTTCGCTATGACTCATTCTCTCCATTTTGTCTTTGTCATTATCTTCATCTTCATCGACTTCATTGTCATTGTCATCCTGATTCACCAGAGCTATTATGTCGTGGTCAGTTAGTTCTTGTTGCTCGTCTTTCTCCATCCATTCCTGTATATCATCATTCACTTTCTCACAGCCTGGAATTTGTTGTAACAAAGGTAGCAGGCTATCACAATTTTCTTGCTCCATTTCTTCTATATTTTTGTCTTCCGAAAGTAACTTTCTCCATGATCTTGCCAGAGTTTGTGGTCCAATCTCTTCCCAGGATTGTGCGATCCAATAAACAACATCTTTTAGGTTCACTGTCCTTAGCTTATCTAGCATACCACTTCCATCGTCTATCGCCTCAATGAGCATAGTTAAAAGCTTACGACGATATTTTTTCTTTAACACTTCAAGCACACCCTGGTCCATAGGCTGACACAATGAGGTGATGATAGGAGGAAGAAAAATTACTCTAATGTCCCCACTGCTCAGTTCATCCTCATGAGGATGAGATGGCGCATTATCAATGACAAGGATTGCTTTCCTCGGTAGGTTTAGCGATTTCAAAAATTGTTCTACTGAAGGAACAAATTCATTGAAAAACCAGCTTCGGAAAATTTCTGAATCCATCCATGCATTCCTCTGATTCTTATAAGTAACTGCTAGATTTTTGAAAGCTCGTGGTTTTTTCGCCTTTCCAATAAATGTGAGTCTTAGTTTGTGGTTACCAGTAGCATTACTACAGGCTAGAATCGTCACTCTTTCTTTACTTCGTTTATAGCCAGGAGTTGAAGTTTCAGCCCGGGAAGCTAGAGTTTTTGAAGGCAGCATTTTATAGTTTAAGCCTGTCTCATCGCAGTTATATATCTGCTCACCTGATAATCCTTCATTGTCGATGAGATAATGAAATTTTTCTTTAAATTTCAGAAATCCTTTCGGATTTGCCGATAATATTTCGCAACATATCCTGAGCTGCCTTAACCTGTATCGTTTTTTCCAGCGATCAAGCCAGCCTACACTAGCCATGAAATCAGGTTCCCCTTCATTAAATTCCTTTTGGAAAATCAGAGCTTTCGCTTGCAGGATTGGGCCTGCGATAGGCATGCCCTTATCCCTTTGCTGTGAGAACCATAAGAACAAAGCTTCACTCACTTTTTCATATTCACATTTCTTCATCGTTTTTCTGTCCTTCAGTCCTTCACTTGAGGCTCAATCAGAGCACCACTTTTCTAACTCACTTCTTTTCCTCTTCCAGCCAACAACTGTAACTCGCCCCACACTGAGTTCGGAAGCAATTTTTTGCATGGACTCGCCTTTGTCTAGTCTCTTTAAGGCTTCAAGTTTTTGTTCAATGGAAAGAATCACTTTTTTTCTTTTTTCACTTGCCATGTTCCTCAAACAATAAAATTATATTACAGTAAGGGGAAAATGCAATTGGAAAAATAAAACAGGATCATAGCACAAACACAAATCACTAGCGCAGAGGAACAAACGAAGCTACGCCCATGGTGGTATGTGACGCATGGGCATGTAAATAGCACGTCGAATGGCTATGTCGGATAAAGCGGAATGTCGGATAAGTGAAGGTCGGATAATCAGGACTCTACTGTAGGTTATTTTAGTAAATCAGTAGTCGATACAAATTCTATCAACTACTCAATTACTCGATAGAAGGAAGCAGCCAGCTCAGTCCCGGTTCATGCTGGGACCAGACCACTGCGGCTCTGCAATTTAAAAGGCAGTAGGAGTAGGGTAGCCTGCCTCCTACTGCATTTTAAATTGCAGTAAATTTGTAAATTGCAGTGGGGTTTGATCCCCGACTCAGCACAACCAGGGACTGAGCTGGGCTGCCTGCCCAGCTGGCGGCAGCCCCTGTCCACAGCTGGCTGCCACGAAGCAGCCCATCTGCAGGGGGTCCCAACAAAGCAGCCTCTCCTGCCCCTGCTTGCTGCCTCTGATAAAGGCAGCAGCATGGTGGGGCAGAGACAGTGCTGGGGGGAACCAGCTTTTAAGCTGGCTCCCCCCAGCACTGGCTCCTGTTCCCCCCCCCCACACACACACACTCAGCACTGGCTCCTGTTCCCTTCCCCCTCTTCCCCCCATATAGAGGAGAGAAAATGTGATAAGCCTAGGCTTATCGGGTAATTGACTAATCAACTACTCTCTTACATCCCTAGTGGTGGGCATTTCTAACTAGCTAACCAGATTAGTTTTTTCCTTATTAGTCAATAATGGACAGTTTTGCTTTTAACAAAGAAGTTACAGACAAAAAAAATAAATGCGAAGAATGCCAATGCTATCAAAAAAGTTAACAGGTAATTAAAAATGAATGCTCTCAAAACCCAGCTATAAGCCAACATAAATGTGTAGTACATATATGGCATACTGTTTATGTATAACTAGTATTACTCTACAGAGTATAGACTTATCATGTTCAAACTTTACTACGTGCATGAAAGTCCTCTTTTGTTAACAGTGGCTGCCCTATTGCAGGGTTACTCCTCCAGTTTCCATCTTTTTGCTTAAAGTTATCTAAATCAGTCCTGTTTGACTGTGTGCACCCCCCTACCCACGTAAGGGCTAATACCTGGCCCTCTCTTCCTTGTCCAGGAAGTGACCAAAGATCCTAGTACCACCTGTAGCCTCCACCCTAAGTAAATAGTGTGGAGAGCCCCCTCCCCCTCACCCCCCGCTTACCCTCTTCTAATAGATTAACCAGTTAAACACCACATTTAACTGGTTAACCAATTGAACAGAATTTTACATCCCTATCTCACACTGTTCAGAGCCAAATGTAAAATCCATGCTTATTTAATTTTCCCCTCAAAAGCTCCTTGACACTACATCTATAATTCAATTCATCCATGTAAATAGAATTTTAATTAAATCTATCTACTCAAGTTTACTCCTACCAATAAAGAAGAAAGTGTATTTATTTTTGTACTTGTTGATAGCTTTATAATTAATTGGGTAGCACTCAAACACTAATGGTAAGGCACATACAAAACTTTGAGCTCTTGAGCCATCAGATTTAGGCAAAACTCAACAATACATCAATCCTCTAGAAATCTGCTACTAGCAACTAGCTTTACCTAAGGTGAGGTCGGTATGAATTTGCATGGATACTTTAGCCAACTCCTTTTTCACATATTTTCCAAGTGAATAACACCCCTCTAGCAATCAAATCGCCAGAGAATCATAGTTGCCATTGCTGATGACTAATACCATAACTAAGGCAATTCCATCCTTTTTCTTATGTTTCACCTCCAAACTGGCAGGGCAAGTTCTTCCAAAGAAACGTATTTTTCACAAAATTAGGCTTTGTTCTCTCCTCTTTATACAACTATTGGGTCATTCTATTCTAGAATAATGATTGCCCCAGGCACCTACTAGAGATGGGTTATTCACTCTAAAAACATTAAAATCAATTATTGAAAAATCTCCAGTTTTTCATAGACCAGAAGGCACCATCGTGATCATTAGACTAACCTCCTATATAACACTGGCCACACCCAAAAGGCCAAAATAATTCCTCAAGTATATCTTGTAGAAGAAATACCCAATCTTGATTTAAAAGTATTGGTGACTGAAATTACCATGACACTTGGTAAAATGTTCAAATGGTTTATCACACTCACTGTTTCCAGCCTAATTTGCAATTATTTGCTGAGCAATGTAGTTGACTGGATCTAAAAAAAACACCCACATATTTAAATAATCACTGTGGCTTGTAAACAGAGACATCACAAGTGAAACTAACTTCACCTTGTAAATCCATTTAACCAAATCTATCTAAAAATCTCTATATTTTAAGTGTGCTTTTTCAGGCTTTGAATTTAAAAATAAATCCAATTTAAAATGAGGTATGTTTCCTTCATTAATGTTTAAGATGTTCTGTAACACTTTGAGGATAGGCAAATGTTTTAAAATTTATGATAAAACAGCAGCCAGGAACATGACTGTATACGCTTTTGCTGTGTTGTCCTTAGAAAGAGGTATGGCAAGCAGTAAATATTAAGAATGGTTCTTTAAATCAAGGAGTAATTCTCCATCTTTTGATGCAGATAAGAAAAATGTGTGTTTAAAGTGTACTGCTTTGTTGGAGACCCTAATTCATCCACAAAGGACAAAAATATCTACATAAATAAAGAAAATAGCAAATATGATTGGTTACCTGTTAAAATAATGCCTACAAACATCCAAGCACAGAGGAAAAGGTTTCCTGTACGAGGACTATAATCCGTTGTGAGCTTTCCTTGAACCAGTGTAAAGAGAATCCCAAATATCTGTAATCAAACATCATAAAACTTTTCAGATTTCATTAGACTCACTTAGTAAGATCTCGTCAAATTTAACTTATAAAAATTAGAATCAATGTATTATCTACCAGTCTGAAGACTACAGGTTGGACCTCTTTGGTCCGGCACCCTCGGAACTTGGCCGATCCCAAACAAGGGAATTTGCCAGACCAGAGGAGGTCTCCTGTTACTGGCTCCCCAGGCCACCTTCCGTCCTCGCTGCAGGCCCCAGCAGCACCCCCTTTCCAGGCTGTCGTGCTGCTGTGGCCCTGGCAGCCTGGACTGCTCCAGTCCCAACCCCACTATCAGGGCTGCCACATCTCTGGCCCCGGCCTCACTATTGGGTCTGCTAAGGCTGCCGCATCTCTGACCCCAGCCCTGCTACTGTGGCTGCTGCAGCCCCTGCTGTATTACCAGGGCTCCGAGCTGCCAGGCCTCTTGACACTGGGGCTCCCAACCAGGACTCCCTTGTCTAGGAAGACCTGTGGTGGTGCCAGACCATGGATGTTGCCGGATGAGGGAGTCCCAGTTTTGGGAGGTCCAACCTGTAGTATACAAACACTACAGGAACACAATAAAATGACAGCAGTCAATTCTAGGACTGTTTCCACAAAAAAAATCAACGAGGCTTTATTAGACGTTACCCTCATATACAAGAATAAGCTGTAATAACCTGTGCTGAGGCATTAAGGAGTCCTGATGAAGTGCCTTCAGACTCTGGGTATGTAATTTCCACAGCAAACTCAAAGCCAAGTGGGAGATAACCTGTCATGAAGAAGCTGCCATAATAATAATAATAATAATAAAAAAAAAAAAAAAAAAAAAGAGACAAGATGTGAACAAGAATATCGTAAGTGTGGCTCTAATCCATTGCTATGGATACGGAAAATAAACCTGAAAAATAGTCATTCTAAAGGATCAGGTTACAGCCGCATGTGCTTGATTTCAAGAATCGTTATAGTTTAGGGCTTGCCTGTGTCTTACAATTTCATTCTCTTATTCTTCCACCATCAGTTCTAGTCTTGACACATTTGTCCTTTTTTCCCATAATCTTCTGAGTACTTTTTTCCAGCCTACCCTTTATGCATAGAGCAGCCTTCTAGAGTTAGTCCACAAAACTACTACCTCTCTTCACTAACACTCCTCTTCTAAAAGGCCTATATCTTGCAAGTGCAGGACTGAGACAATTCAGTCACCTATGTAATTTATTTTATGAATTAGATGTTTATTAATGTGGAGGAATGGGATCAACCATCAGTAGGGATGTGCACCCGTAGATTGCTGCAGAACTGAGAGAACTGAATGATAGAGGGAGGATGAGAACATGATGTATTTACTTTCTACAAATAAATCTTTGAGTTAGATTTATACCAATCACCACCCCAATCACTTTGCTTGTCTAGCCCTTTCCGCCCACCACTCTGTTTTTTAAGACTACCGTATTTTAGCGAATATACCCCGCACCCAAATATACCCCACAGTTTTTGCTATTTCAGTAAAAAAAAAAATTCTATACCCCGCACACGAGTATAACCCGTGAGGTATACAAGACTGTGTCGGGGCTATATTTATGGTGCGGGGGGTTAGGCTCCCAGCCCGTGACCGAACAAAGCAGGGAAACTTACAAGGGGTGCAAGCAGCTGGGAATGCTCCGGAGCCGGGGCAGAGGCATCCCCAGCAGAGGCGCAAGGTGGGAGGCTCCCAGCCCGGGCTAACAAAGGGAAGGAGCCCGGAGCAAGTTGCGGGCGCGGGGCTCAGCGGCCAGCAGCAGTGGCGGGAGTCTGCAGGCGGCCACGGCTCACAGGAGCAGGGACGGGGCATGGTGCTCGTTGCTCCTGCGCGATCCAGCCGGGCGCCCTCCCCTGCTGCCACTGCCGCCGCACGCTGGACCCGCTGCACGCTCGCTTGTTGCTCCCGGGCCGGTGCCTGCCCTGCCACCCCGAACCATGCCCCAGCCCAGGAGCCATAAGCGGCGGCGGCTGCAGGGGAGGGCGCCCGGCTGGATCACGCAGGAGCAACAAGCACCATGCCTCGGCCCCGCTCCTGTGAGCCATGGCCACCTGCAGACTCCCGCCACTGCTGCTGGCCACCGAGCCCCATGCCCGCAACTTGCTCCGGGCTCCTTCCCTTTGTCAGCCCAGGCTGGGAGCCTCCCACCTTGCGCCTCTGCTGGTGATGCCTCTGCCCCGGCTCCGGAGCATTCCCGGCTGCTGCACCCCTTGTAAGTTTCCCCGTGTTGTTCAGTCATGGGCTGGGAGTCTAACCCCAGCCCGGCAAAGGTAGTGAAAGGGTGGGGGGGGAGGGGATCCTCTTCCATCCAGTAAAAAAAACCCTATATACCCCGCGCACAAGTATAGCCCGCGGGGGGGTGCGGGGTTTGTAAAAACGAAATATAACCCGCGGGTTATATTTGCTAAAAGACGGTATATGCTCTTGGGGGTAAGGACTGACTCTTCTTCTGTATTTGGGATGTGCCTGTCATGTTTTGGGCACTAGCAAAATATAAACTATACATATTATCGATTATTATGAGTGAACTCAAATGTCCAACCCCACTACTTTTATTTATTTGGGTTCTAATCCAATGCCTATTGAAGTCCATGAGAAGACTCATTTGTTTCAATGGGCTATGAACTAAGCCGGTACAAGAAAGCTAAATTCTGGTTTCCATGACACTAGTCAAAATAGATTTACTCTCAATTTACTTCAGCAGAGACCAGAATTTTGTCCATTCACCAACTGTATCTGTAGTATACGACAAGATTTATGTATGAAAAGGGAGTTTTACAGGTATAGTCTTTTAGTTTAACAAACAGCCATTCAACAGCTTCAAATACAGTTTAAACAGAATTACAACATCTTCCTTTCGGCTCCTTACCCAAGTACTCCTCCAGTTACAAACACTATTACAAGGTATCCGAGGTCCAGAGTGAATGTAAATACGATCATTCCAACAAATGACAGAATGTAAACGATTACAGTAGTCTGTCTGAAATAAAAACCAAGAGAAAAATCCCCACTGTTATCCTGAGAAGACAATATGTACTGTCCAACAGCAAACAGTCATGTAAATATTATATATTTTCTTTGCTACAACTGAAACGTTTTAAAAATCCACTGAAGTAATTTCAACTCACATATATATCATTCATTTCAGCAAGACTGCCCATCCTTGTGCTTTTCCTTCCTTTACTTAGGGTATGTCTAGACTACATGCCTCTGGCGACAGAGGCATGTAGATTAGGCTACCCAGCATAGGAAAATGAAGCGGCGATTTAAATAATCGCCGCTTCATTTAAATTTAAATGGCTGCCACGCTGAGCCGATCAGCTGTTTGTCGGCTCAGCGTGGTAGTCTGGACGCTCCACGGTCGACATCAAAGGCATTTGTTGACCTCCCCGGTATGCCTCGTGGGATGAGGCTTACCGGGGAAGTCGACAAATGCCTTTGATGTCGACCGTGGAGCGTCCAGACTACCACGCTGAGCCGACAAACAGCTGATCGGCTCAGCGCGGCAGCCATTTAAATTTAAATGAAGCGGCGATTATTTAAATCGCGGCTTCATTTTCCTATGCCGGGTAGCCTAATCTACATGCCTCTGGCAACAGAGGCATGTAGTCTAGACATACCCTTAGATCGCTGCTTTATTCAAGTCACAATGGAGGTAATGACTTCCTCAGATTCTCAGAGGACAAGCAGTTACCCAGAAGATGAAGTCAAGCCTGTTGTAGTGCCCTGCTCTACATATGGAGAATATGCTATACTACACCAAAATTGTTTCTTAACTTTTATAGAAAATAGTATTCAGATTAAAAAAAAAAAAACAGCCAAACAAATCTGATTGTAAACTGAAAACTTCATTCTAAAGTATATTAAAGCGATGAAATCTGAACAAGTGAGGCACACACCATGCTCATTTTGTAAGCCAATCATATGCAGCATAGCAACTGTGCTACTGCACTATCAACCCCTAGGGCAGTGGTCACCGACTGGTCAATCGTGGAGGCACTGACAGTCGATCTTGATGCAGTCAGTGTTCCCAGTCCCCTCCCCCTGCAATGAGGAGCCCGCACCGGCGCTACAGCCTCTTGCCCCTCAGAAAATTGGAGCCAGCACCGGCTCCCTGTGTTGGGGGGCAGGATTTGGGGGGGGGGGGGAGGAGAAGAGGAGATGAGGAGAGAAGAGTCCTAAGGCTCCATGCCAGATCCAGCTTGTTAGGAAGCGCACACACGCACACTGCTCCTCCCCTTCCCACAGCAGCACATGCACTTCCTTATCCACCCTACCTTCCCCAGTACTCCAGGGAAGCAGGGCTAACATGACAGCAGAGGATCCGGACTTTGAGCAGCTGGATTTCTTAAAGGAGCGGCACGTGCGCTTCTTCCAGAGCTGCTTGCAGATCCTGCCCCAGAGATACTCGTCCCTGGAAACCCCCAGGCCTCAACTGGGCTGCGTCTGCCTCCTCTCCCTTGACTAGAGACCCAACAGCACTTTGCTCCTACCCCCTATCCAGACACCCACCAGCACCCTGCTCCTGCCTCCTCCCTCCAGGCCAGACACCTACCCCCAGCATGTTCCTGCACTTTACCTCCCACCCAGTTTCTGCACCCCCATCCGTGTCCCACTCACTGGCAACCCTGTCCCGCATGCCGGATCACTCATTTTTGGTCCCAGCTTGGAGCCTAGGAGGGGCCACAAAATCCACTAACTCTGAAACCCCAGAAGAGTTAATCTGGCCTGAAGCCTTGAACCTCAGTCCTACCTTTCCCCCGCCATCAGGTCTGGAGTGCCAGAGGAGTGAGGCTTTGGGGGGGGGGGCGCACACAGAGGGGTTGTTTTTTGCATCCCACTTGTGTGGTCCCCGACTGATTTTTCTGTGGGTAAGGGGCCCCAACCCAAAAAGAGTTCCCCATCGCTCCCATAAATAAAGACAATGTTGAAACCTTTTGTGTTGGACATAGTATTTTATTTAAAAATGAAGCCTGGCCAGCAAGCCCCCACTTGGGGCCAGCCCTCATCTGGCCACAGCATCATAACACTCCTGACCACCATACACCTTAAACTCCTGCCCTGAGCCCCCCACAACTCCTGCATCACCCACATCCCTAGTCTTGTACCACAACACTCCTGCACCACCCCCAGACCACAAACCCGTGCCCTGAGCCCATCATACACCCAACCCAAACTCCTGTGCCCCCACACTCACAAGCCTGCAGCTTGGTCAGCACCCCACCCTACACCTGACACACAACACTTGCCAGCCTGCAGCTCCCTCCCCGAGCCAGCATCCCCTTCTCCACCTCCTCCTGCCTCAATTCCCTCCTAGAGCTTGCACCTCTCACCCCTTCCCACATTCTTACCCCAGAGCCCACACCCTGTCTCAACCCAGTGAGAATTAGTAAGGGCTGGGACAGCAAGTGATGGAGAGGGCGTGGCCTAAGGGGTGGGGTCTTGGGTAGGGAGGGGGCAGATCTTGGCTTGCCCTGACATTTAAAAAGTGTAAATATAAAAAGGGTGTAAAGGTTGGAGACCATTACCCTAGGGTTACTGAAGCTGCCATACATCATTTATGAATAAAAAAACAAAAAACCAAAAAAACACAATTACTAAAAAAAGAATTTTTAAGACGTGGAGTTCTCTTTTGAAAAGCAATATCCACTATTTGCCTTGTGTATTTTGCTAAATGCCACAGAATGTGCATACCCCACAGCCTATACCGGTGTTCTGTTCCACAACCTGGGCTCAATCAGTTAATCCTAACGGTTACACGCAGCCTCCCTGTGGCCCGCCTCTATCAGAGATGGGGAGCAGAGTGGGAGCCGGTGCATGTGGGAAGCCAGCTTTTAAGCCAGCTCCCTGCATGTGCCAGCTCCTGCAGAGCTGCTTTCCACTCTCCCATGCTGTGCTGCCTTCCACAGAGGTGGGAGCTGGTGCTCGCAGGGAGCTGGCTTTTAGGATTAACCGATGACTCCATGCATACCAGCTTCTGTGGAGCCACCTGCCTCCCCTCTCCGCCACCTCAGATACTGAGACGGGGGGGGAGGTGGGAGCCCCCCCTGCTCCCCACAGAAAGCTGGCTCTTGCCTGGCCCCCCCCACGTGTAAGCATATGACTGCTCTAAATTTCAGTGGTTACATGTTTACAAAAAGAAACACATGTAAACATTCCTAATTAAAAGCAGTGTTATGCTTATTAACAGATCCCATAGAAGTTCAAAAATTGAAATCCAGCAATTAAACTCTTAAATTACAATACAGCAACATGGTGAAGCCAGTACTCTCCCCCAGAGAAGGAAGTGATATGATGGAGAGAATTGGGACTGCTAGAACCCAAAATACTTTTCCTATTTTGCTAATATCAGGCATGAATTCTCTAGCCACAGGGATGGACAGAAACCCCCATTAATTCACATCATACCACACTGGACTCAGCCCAACCCAACCCCAAACTCATCCTGGCCAGAAACCAATGAGATAGAGTCTGACTCTCAGTCATGGCGTTCTCTAAGGACAAAAAAAATCATGGACATACTGATTTTTTTAATCATTTCCCTTCTCCCGTCCACAAAGGTACACTTGAATCTTTGCATTTTGATAAAAGACATTTCTTTTCCTAACACAGTAGCACATGTGCTCTACTTCTATCCATCCCAACTCCATTCACTTACTTGTATGTTTTGGTGTAATCCAGCCACAAACCACATATAATGGAACCCACCATTCCTGCTATCACCAGTGTCAAGCCAATCCTCCCAGCATTCACTTCTTCTCCCTTTCAACAAACATTTATATGGTGCTTTTAATAATTCACTTCCATTCAAGGTGTTAGACTCTCAGACCTCTTGACTGTTATAAGTGCAAACACTAGTACTTACCATTTCTGTAACGGTATGGAACATGCAATTTTACGGGACTATATAGGAGACTCAATCCCTGATCATACAAAAATGTCTACAGAACATTAGGGACTCTACAGATACACAAAAGAAAAAGCAAAGAATTCAAGAGAAACTTACCACGTAATGTGTTGTTATCATTTGGTTCAATAGTGTGGAAACAGAATAAAATGCCCCAGTCATAATACCTGCAATAGTGAAACAACAGGATGTACTCTCCATATAATTAACCATGCATACATGTCAATAATAATCAATTGTTTACATTAAAAGAAGCATCATTCCACACCAGGAAACTCAGTAAGTCACCAGCTCAATGCCTGCTTACTGCACAATATTTAAGGCTTCCTATATCCTAAGACACTCCTGTCACCCTTATAATTTGTGCCCATTTTCTCAAACGCTAGCAATCAAGTCACCATTCGTCTGAGTAAGGAGAATTAGAATGACAATTTTAGGTCTCTATTAGCTACTCTTTAAAAGGAGGCACTCAAAAAAAAAATCACATCTGATTGTATTTTACCTATTGTTAAAAAATGATAATTAAGATACTAATAACAAAGAGATTAGTGAAGCTATATTTATGTTTTCCTCAATGGGTTTGCTTTGTGTATTTTAAAAGCATTTTGTATACAGTCAGCTTCATTGTTCCTGCAGTTTGTTTCCCTAGGTCTTCCACACATCAGAGAAAAGCAAAGCAATAAAGTTACTTTCCTCAGTAAGTAATGCTCTCACAGGCTGTGTCTACACTCGAGAAATTTACCAGGTGTGACAGGGCAGGTTAGAGGGCTGGATCAGAAGGGGGAGAAAAGCAGCTCTGAAATAGCAACTGCCCTGGTTAATTAGGGGCAGCTGAGACAGGGGTGGCTCTAAAGCAAATAAGGGCTGAGCTGACTTCAGCCAGCCATGGGACCTTTTTAAAAGCATTCTCTGTGGGGGAGGGTGGGGAGGAGAGTGGAAGAGGAGTTTGGAGGGAGGTGGAGAGGAGTTACAACTGATAAGATCAGAGTCAGAGATGCTGAAAAAGAGAACAGCAGCATTGCCAAGGGAGGGGGAAGTTGAGAAGCTCCAACAGGGAGTGTTTGGGCTCCCTTCCCCAAGCAATCAGAGAGTCCAGTTGGTAACTGGGGAGGACTGGTAACTCAGCCCAAGCTGACCAGAAGCATCTGTCCTGAAAGTCATTTTGCCAAGGGACAGCCCTCCACAAAACACTGAAAGGGGTAGGCAAAACCTGTGCTGCAGTACCTAGACTGCAGATTGTGGACTGAACACGGGACTGACCCTGTCACACAGGTTAAGTGACATTTAGCCCCACAGATCTACTCTCTTAATCATATAAAGTCTATGATTTGTAAGGACTTCACATCAATTAAGCTTCAGTCATTCCAGGCCCAATTTGAATGCCAGAGGTGCAAATGATGTAAGTAGTCCTTCTACTATAGAAGGTGAAGAATGTCAGGAGTAGAGCTAATGACAACCTTTCCACTACCTGCTTCTCCAAAAGTACAAAGATGCACTGAATTCTACGCATAGTTTTTAAGACCACAAGCCTCCCAGTTTTCGATTTCAAGCTGTTAAGTTAGTGGTTTGCATGGGATCAGATGGACTCTAAGAATGTATCTGGCCTTTATTACCAGCTTAAAGACAGAAGGTAACACTCACCATAACTGATCAGCAAAAGCACAAAAGGAGTATTTCTGAACAGGTTAATTATTGATTGTTTATAAGAATAATCTTCTGGAGGAATGTCCTGGAGAACTGCTTGGGCCTGGCTTGGAGGAAATTTAGGCTTTTCATCAAACACTAGAACACACACAAAAGAACAACATTAACAAAGCTTTCCACCCTACTTATCTTTACCAGCTTGCCTAAAGTAATAGCTTGAAATTTTATGTGAATACAAAATGTTCTGGTTTAACAAACATTACATTTTTATGAAAGCATAATCAACAACAAACTTATTCCATTTTGACTTCACCCTCTGATGAGAAGTAACCAGTCTGAACATGTCACCTCCACTCACTGACAAACATACTCTAGAAACATTTTCATCTGTCGAGCGTTTGGGCCCTTACATCTTAGAATACAAGTACTCCAAGCAAATGACAAATTCATGCTGTGGCATGAATTAATTGGCACATTATTCAGAGATGACTGAACACTTTAACCATGCCATGATCAACATATTTCACTCTATTTGGATCTAGTTGTTTTTAGTTGGAGTCCCAGAAGTAAACAAGCCAGTACATCAGCACTTCCCTAAATACACCTTGAGCTAACTTCATTTCAGATAGAAGATGCAACAGTTCAAGTCCTGAAACTGAAGCATTAGATTTGAACCAAGATCAAGGTCTTGTCTAAACAAATAATTAGTTTGCAATAACTGGGGTTTGACATTAACTGCTGTGGACTAAATGCCCATGTGGACCCAGCTCCGCACATAAAGAATTCATTAGAGCTCTTTGATCTAGTCCTCTTCAAGATTGGACTAGATTAAAGCACATTAATGAACTGTTATGGTGTGCCAGCATGGGCAGTTAATCCACAGCAGGCTAGGGTGGGCTATTTATGCCCCAGCCTGCTGCAAACAATATGTTCATGTAAATAAGCCCTAAAAGACCTTTACTTTGGATATCCGTGAAGGGAGACTACTTCGTTTCACTGGAAGCTTGTCAAATTACAGTAACTCAGTTGTTTTCTTTCTGATTGGCCCTAACTTGAGAACAAAACATGAGCAAATCTGATCTGTGTTGTTGCCCTTAGGTTGAAGTCCACAGTTTAATCTCTTCTCATTTGCAGACCCCTGACAAATTTTACATGGAAGTGTGGACTTCTTTGGAAATCTTAGACACAGTCTGTGGACCCCCAATGGTCCATGGATCACAGGCTGAAAACCACTATTCTATGCTAATGACTATCTTTTGTGAACTGCCTTAGACATAGTCTGTGGATCTCCAGGGGGCCACAGACAATTTGAAAACCGCTGTGTTAGAGGACTCGCAAAAAAGGAAGAGTGTTTAAACTGTTGATTGCTCCTTTCCATGCTCTCTCTCGTCAGATGACCTTCCTTGAAAGCTTCTTTGAAACCTTAATTACAGATGGGAGATATTCTTTTTGGTTAACACTGCTAAGACAAGCCTATGACAAACTACATTAAGGCCTAAATGTATCAAAATCTATTAAAACCATTTAAAAATAACGTTTCAGCAATACATTTGCTGCCTAAGTTTTAGAGTCAAACCACTCAACGGATGGAAGTCACTGGCTAAGTACCTGGAACCAGTTTGCTGAAGTGCTAAACCAGCTTTTGATAGCAGTAGCTTCTTCTGCAGATGCAGAGAGAATATTTTCTTCACTTCAGTTTATTCCACTAGTTCAGTTCAATGACCAGTCAATTCAAAGGTAAGGAACTGACTGGGAGTTGAAAAAGCAGGAAAGCTTGTTTTCCTCTTCCAATGACTGAATAAAAACAAGATATCAGAATTCAACTAGCCCTAAAATCTTGAAGAACATGCAGACAAGAAACAATAACTTCAACTTGCTAACTATAGATAGTACTTCCCTTGATTAATAAAAACATATTTTGATTAACTTACTTGTTTTTATATGTATCCAGCATATTTAAAGTCATTTTATTTAATAGAAGCAATTTTAAAATGCTGATTTTGTGCATTTAACTGAATTTCTATTTCCATTCAAATAGTTTGTCACAAATCACAAATTTAAAAAAACCCAACAAAGCCAGGTAATGAATACAGAATGTGTCATTCTTCGTTTTTCTTAATTTTTATTATGTTGGAAATCTGAATGTATGTTAAAGTATATAATTGATAAAATACACGTGTATAGATATAGTTTAGCAAAAACTTAGTTTAAAGCTGCAAATCATCATATTTCAATTTTTACCAAATACCAACTAATGAGAACCAGCTATTCATTAGGAAAACAAAAAAAAAAAAAAAGGACAAAAGCAAAACAAGATTCAAAATAATTACTTAAATCAGGGTTTTTTGCTTGCTGATTTATATCATGATTAAAACCAAACCACTCTGGAATGAAGCAGCATCACATTAATAATCAGTCCTTGTCTTAAATATTTAGATGTTTTGGCAAAATGAAAGTCAACCTAGCTCCCTTATTTAGTTATAAAACTGAAACTGCATTGCTATGCTAACTCCTTTATATCTCAGTATTACAATATTTGTGACAGAAGGTGAAAAAAAAATCACATTCTTGTGCAGATGACCTGTCAAAGATCTGTATATCATGTATGCACGATTTTAAAGGGCTTAATTGGTACACAGAGTCTTTATGCAGACCCACTGTGGTGGAAGCCACTTATGTTGACAAAGCAAACAGGAGCGTGTATAGTGACATTGTTGCTTTAACTCTGCAGCAAAAAAACTTTATGCCTCTCACTGAGGTGGATTTATTTTGTTGGCAAAACAGCAGAATTCTGAAGCCAAAAGTAGCTTACACCTCCTGTTTTGCCTTTAGACAACAAAACTTTGTAATGTACACAAAGCAAAAAAGGTGCTTTTTGTGGATATAGTTCACATTGTTCAGGGAACTGGTATTTGTTCTGACAAAAGCACATCTTGGTATAAACAGCATCTATACTAGGAGAATATGCTGATATAGCTATTCCTGTGCACCTCTTTAGTGCATAATAAACCTAAGTCTATTCAGGTAATTTTCTACAGCTCTGGGCCAACACACTGTAGCAAAAATGTATATTTTAGTATTGGTTTCAAGAATATAAGTATGATGCATAATGGCTTGATGTACAATGACTTGCTTATAAGTTCTGTGTGCTTCTATTTCACCTTCTCTCATGATTAGACAATGTGTACTGTAAGGCCTTGCTTCCTGTTAGCATTACAAATTAAGCTGTATCCCTTGTCTGCATCAAACTAAGTTGTTCAAGATTCCCTTCTTTTTGTTATTCCTTTAGTAACTTCAGGATGAACCTCCCAAATCTGGGACTCTCTGGTCCGGCAGCATCCGTTGGATGTTACTGAACCAAAGAGCCCCAGGAGTGGCAGCCAAGTGGAGAAAACACAGGGTTTGCAGAGTCCCAGCTGGGCCAGCAGAGGCTAGGCAGGGGAACCCCTGTGTCAGTGGGGCCAGGTGGCTGAAGAGCCCCTGGCAACAGGGCCGGTGACAGCCAGGGAACCCACCAGCCACAGCGGGGCTGGGATGGCCAGGCAGCCCTGACTGGGAAGCCCCTGGCAGTAGCAGGGCCAGGCAGCAGCTCAGGAGCTCCGGCTGTGGAACCCTTGCAGCAGGGCAAGGCGGCAGCTGGGAACTTCCAGCCCCAACAGGGGAACCCCAGTATCAGTGGGGACATGCAGCATTAGGGAGCCTTCGCCCTGACCCAGGAGAGTCCCTGGCAGCAGGGCCGGTAGTGGCTGGGAGAACCCTGGTAAACCTTGGCGGCAGTGGGGCCGGAGGCAGTGGGGCCGGCAGCAGCAGGGAGCCTTTGCCCTGATCCAGGAACCCCTGGTATCAGTGGGGTCAGGCAGCCGGAGAGCCCCTGGCAGCAGAGCCAGTGGTAGCCGGGGAACCCTGGGAAACCCTTGACAGCAGCGGGGCTGGCGGCAGCCAGGTGTCCCAGAACTGGGAAACCCTGAGGAGCTGCCTGAGGTAGTGGGGCTGGTGGCGGCCCTGGCTGGGGAACCCCTGGAAGCCTCCAGCACAGCCAGCAGGATGGGAAGCTTTGGACGGGCCAGCTTTAACAGAGCAGCAGCAGGGCAGGGAGTATCAGCCTTGTTAGCCCCAGGGAGAGGAGCCTTCAGCAGGGCAGCCAGCAGGGGAACCTTGACCTTCTCTGGTCTGGCAAATTCCCTGGTCCGGGATGGCTCAGGTCCCGAGGGTGCCGGAGCAGGGAGCTCCAACCTGTATTAATCTTGTCTGAAACTCTGGAAAATTATTTGGTGTAAGTGTGAAAGCTATCACAAATGCCCAGCTGGTCAAGAGATGGGAACCATGAAAATAACCAGGAAACATCCACTGTGTCTGAGGCTGAATTAAATGAGCAGAATCGATGAACCCTGGAGACAGGCAGATAACCCCAAGAGGGAGAGACAAACGGAAAGCATGACAATGACCATCAAAGAATGACTGTGGAAAACCCAAAGATTAAGACCATTTAAGGATGAATGATTGCAGCATAGTGATAGAGATGTAGCTGTGTTAGTCTGGTCTTGCTGAAACAAAAGACAGGACTATGCAGCACTTTAAAGACTAACAAGATGGTTTATTAGGTGATGAGCTTTCGTGGGCCAGACCCAAGTGGCACTTGGGTCTGGCCCACGAAAGCTCATCACCTAATAAACCATCTTGTTAGTCTTTAAAGTGCTGCATAGTCCGGTCTTGTGATTGCAGCATGACACTGCATTATCCATAGACTCAAATGGGCACTTACATATAGGAGGAGGAGTGTTCTTGCCACTAGACTCTGGGTTCAGTCCTGCAAGCCAAGAATCAGAGGAGTCTTGAATTGAGATTGAAAGACCCCGACTCCTCACTCAGTCTTACTTAGCCAGTAAAACTGACTGGTGTGTGGGTGTGGGTGTGTACGCAGTGTATTGCCTTTTTTCCCTGAAAAAGAGCCCATGTGTTTCTTATAAGCATAACATTTTTGGTGGAGAAATATGGGCACACCACAACATGGCACAGCATAGTTAAATGAAGGCCAACACAATTTTAGTCAAACAAAACTTTCACATGAATTCTACCTACCTAGATAACTCCCAAGCACGCACACAAAAAATAAAGCAAATCTCAAAAGGAAGCATTGAGTGTGTGATTGAGAGAAGTTTATTCCAAGAAAAACTAGGTCAAAAAGGTGGGGTTTGTAATTTGTTCTAAAAACTGCAGTTCATGGAACTTAAGAGTCACTATTAGATTGCTCTGCTCATGCCATCACTATATGAAATGTTTCACTTACCAACTCCAGTTAATAAGAATAAAAGTGTGGATACTGCTGCTGTTCCATAAAACATGATGCTGATGTTATGCCCCATTAGTTCAGTATCATCAACTGTGTTTGGAACCAAAACTGGTGGTAACAAGAAGCCAATTGCCGTGCCAAGCTGTAAAAAAACAAGTATGCGTTCCTGTGAGCATGAGTAATCAAAAGAACAAAGAAAAAAAATCCTACACTCTAGAACACAGGGCTTATGGCACAGAAAATGATAAACGAGAATTACAAAGAAAAGTGTTCCTGCATTTTATTGGAGGGCAATAGTAACTGATCTATCAATTTTACTGACAACCCACAGTCAATATATTAGCGGGCTGGAGCACATGACCTATGAGGAGAGTGTGAGGAATTTGGGTTTATTTAGTCTGCAGAAGAGAAGAGTGAGGGGGGATTTGATAGCAGCCTTAAACTTCCTTAATGGAGATTCCAAAGAGGATGGAGAGAGGCTGTTCTCAGTAGTGACGGATGGCAGAACAAGTAGCAATCGTCTCAAGTTACAGTGGGAGAGGTCCAGGTTGGATATTAGGAAAAACTATTTCCCTAGGAGGGTGGTGAAGCACTGGAATGGGTTACCTAAGGTGGTGGTGGAATCTCCATCCCTAGAGGTTTTTAAGTCTCGGCTTGACAAAGCCCTGGCTGGGATGATTTAATTGGGATTGGTCCTGCCTTGGGCAGGGGGCTGGCCTTGATGACCCCCTAATCATTTGCTACTTCTTCCACAAGACCAGCACTCAATAGGGAATTATTCATTTTTTCATAGACTTCTTTTTAATGTTGCTCTTACTTTAGTATCTTAGGCCCAAGTCTACACTTCAAACTTTGTACCTGTGTACAGCTGCCAGAATTAGTATATCACTTGTGCACATGCATGCTTGACTACATGTCAGCATAGCACATACTCTCAAGGAACGCTTTTGTAGATACAGAATTGATGTACCAAAAGGGAGGTATCTCAACATACCATGCACTGCCATCTAGTGCTATGTCTTTTGGGATTTTTTTGCAATGCGTTATGGGATAGAAATGACTTAACCAGAGAAGTCTGGGAACTAGAGATCAAGTTCCCAGCATGCAACATTTTCCATCCCATAGTACTATCTATATCCCACAATTTTTGCCTCATATTAAAATCCCACAAACTCACACAGCACTTATTGTGGTCCACCATCTCTGACAGAAGCATGGAGCCCGCAGATCTCTATACTATTCTCATGAACGCTGCCAACACAGGACACTTGAACCTCTTGTACAAGGAGATCCAGAGGAAGTACCATGACATGATCATTTATCCAAGGACAGTCTGCTGAGGGACACAGCACAAAACACTTAAAGGTTACTGGTGCCATTCACTGAGCAGCTGCAGATGGTGAAGTGCTGCTTCTGGGCTTGAGCAATGAGCACTAACTGGTGGGATCACAAAATACAGATTTGGGAAGCGATGGCTCCAACGGTTTCAGACAGGGCTGCCAGATGGTTGAAACAAAAATACCGAACACTTCCTTCCCCCCCCCCCCAAAATTCTGTTGAAGGAAAAAAAGGGGGGGGGGGGGAAGAGACCAAAAAAAAAAAATTAAAATAAAACAACATTAAAACAGCATGTCCCCTTTAAGAGTAAGTGCAGGGATAGGAACAGGGGAGCGGTTGAGCACTAAGACCCAGGGGAAGCATTGCTTCCCCTTGGTTGGCAGCCATTTTGTGCCGGCAGCCTTGCCGAACCAGGTAAGCATGTGGGCTAGGGGTGTTGGGAGCCGGGGGGAGGGGAGAGGGGAAGGCTGGGCACTGAGTGTTTGTAGTGTTGCCAGGTGCCCGGCATTTTCGCCTCCTGGCAGGGGGGAAAAAAATCAGAAGATACCAGACATTTTAGGTGTCCGGTATTCTCTGAATTTTTTTTACTGGACAGGAGGCGAAAATACCAGACTGTCCGGGTGAATACCAGACACCTGGCAACTCTACTTTCAGATGCAGTCACATTTCTGGATCTATGTACTAAGCTTTCCTCAGCTTCCAGCACAGGGACGCCAGTAGGACAGCTGAATTAGCAGAGAAGGAATGGCAGTCACACTCAGGAAGTTTTCCATTGAAATAATTTTGGAAAATCCACAGTGGGGGGCCATCATCTTGCAAGTGTGTACGACATTAACCATGCCCTGCTATGCAGTACTGTGACTCTAGGAAACATGAGAACACAGTGGATGGATTAGCAGCAATTGAGCTCCCGAACTACAGTGGGTGATAAAAATAACACACACATTACTACTGTGGCACCAGTCCTCCTTGTCACAGAAAAGGCTATTTTTGCTAAGGGAATGCAAGTGTTCCTGGATTATCAGGAACGCCTCACTAATATCAGTATTGGCTGGTCATGGAAGGTGTAAGAGGTGATGATTCTGGGGCCCCTTTCCCTTGCTCATGAAGCAACACACAGGCCCCCTTGACATCACCAAGAAAAATAATCTGCTATTGGTTCAACAGGTGCAGAATGACAGACTGATGTACATTTGATGGGAATCCAGGGAGAAAAATATCCCAATAGTTATAGCTGCCTGTTGGGCACTGCATATCTGAGACACAAAGGAGGGAAATCTGGCACCTGAGTGGAGCTGGAATGGCTGTTTGCTGAGTTTGAACAGCCAGACAAGGACTTCTACTCGAGCTCAACTCACTCCTAAGGGAATTCTGCACCCAAAAATTATAAACACAATAAAAATCATGCCAATTTCAATTATGTTGGTAACTTATTTCAAAATATCTGTTAACAAGTATGTCTGTAACAATCCAGACAATAAAAAAGATCCAGAAAATGTTTTTGACCAATAGTTTCCTTACTAGGCATATTAATACAGAATTCTGGATAATAATTCATTTAAACTACAACACAAATGTATTCCTCACATCCTTCAGAAGCAGTGCAAAGACTTGGGGGAATCAGAAGTAAAAGGGCAACTGAGAAACATGGAAATAATTGCTGGGAAAGCACCTGGGTATTGAGTGCAGGTAGGAAGTATGGAGTGGGGGCTTGGGGGGGGGGGGCAGGGTTGTAAGCGAATTGTGGAACCTGCCCTATGAGACTTTGGCTGGTCCCTAGCCCCTCATTCAGTTAGGTTCACCTGCCCGTCTCTCCGTATCACACTCCCCATTCAGCCAGGCAGATCTTCACATATTCTCATGTATCCCTGCACCTCTATTCTCTTGTCTCCCTGCACCCTAATTGAGCAGGCACAGCTTCTCTTGTCTCCCTGTATCCCTCTTCCCATTCAGCTCCTGCCTCAAAGTTGTCACCCCAGTACCTCCTGAGCCTCCATCCCACTCTCCCACCAAGCCTACCGAATTCATCTGTGTGATCCCACCAGCAGCCCTTGTGTGTTCTCCTCTGTCTGTCCCTCCTCCTTCCCCACCCATTATCCTGCGCCTCCTCACCTGACCCTGGGGGCAGAGCACTGTAAGGAAGGTAGCCACTGCTCTCGCTCTCTCTCTCTCTTTCTCTCTCCTCCCCCATTTTGAGCCAGCTGTCCTCACTTCTGCTGCCATATCAAGTAGGTGGGTGAAAGATGTAATTGCAGCATGACCCCTCTCACAGCTTCCCATCACTTCCCCTCAGAATCAATTATTTTCCATGGGAGGAGAATCAGTGGGGGATTCTGTGTTTGCGCAGTACTTCCCCAACAGTAAGCTTTGGGTGCTGCTAGGAAACGTGTGGTGCTTGCTGCACGTTTATAAGTATCATTTGCTTTGAGTACCAATAGGCATTCTTCAATGTATGTTGTGAACCAATACAGATAATTTTACTCTCCAAAAACAGAAATGTATAAATAGCAAAAAAAAGTGCAGAAAAGAGGTGTGGAAAAAAAACAAGCAGTCAATACACTCTTTAAACATAAATCAAACAAGGGTGAGGAACTTTTTTGGGTCAGTGGCCGCTGACTAAGGATGTTAAGTATCAGATAATTGACTAATTGAATAGTCGATGCATTTTGCATTGACTATTCGATTAATCAGTAGGGCGCCTCCGTCTTTAAAGTGTAGCTAGGGAGTCCCCAGCTGATCCTGGGCTCCACACAGCGCTGCTGCCTTGAAATGCTACCTGCAACCTGGGGACACCCCAGCTGGCCCCGGACTGCACGCAGCTTTTCAAAGCGGCAGCGCCACGTGGAGCCCGGGATCTGGACCCAGGCTTCAAGCAGCACTGCCGCTTTGAAGTACCCCCTCTTCTCCCCCTGCTTGCTGCCTCTGATAGAGGTAGCAAGGGGACAAGTAACTAGTTGACAATCCTGTCAAACAGTGCTTTTTTTGTGACGGTAAGCACCGGTATGGCATACCGTCACCTTTTTTTGGGAGCACTCACTGCTTTTCTCCGGTACAGCCCCCAGCCGGCCCTGAAAAAAAGCACTGCTGTCAACAATCTGATAAGCATTTGCTTATTGGATAGTCGACTAGTTCTTCACATCCCTACTGCTGACCCACAGAAAATCAGTCGGGAGCTGTACACAAGTGAGAAAGTCACTGCCCACATTCCCCTTGCACACCAGAGCCTAGGCGGGCCCACACTAGTAGATTTTGTGTGCTCGAACCCCATGGACGAACAGTGGGGGGAGCTGGAGTGCCAGCATGGGCTCCCCAGTGCTGAGGGGGAGCCCAGAGCCTGGGGGCCAGATCCAGGCAAGCCGAGGGCTGCATCCAGCCCCTGGACCTTAAGTGCCCGGCTCCAGGGTTAGAACATGGAGTTCTCTAAAGACTGCAAATGGTGGGAATCTGAGATCCGTGACCTACAGGTTAACCAGGATCTGCAGCATTTGTGTTTGCTGTTGAGGAGACCCATTACGTTCCCGTGCATCACCCTCTTGTTTTCCTGTTGGGATTTTCTCCTGTCCAGTCTCCTTCTCTGTGTCATCTGCCACATTGGCCCTCCAGACCCTTTCTTTGAAGTCTGATGCAGCACTGGCTTACAAGACCTCACTGATTCCCCATAGGGATGTGTTAGATAGTATGTAACTTCAATAGTCGTATAACCACATCAAATTTTAACAGTTATACGACTATTCAATAGATCCTGGGGGAGGTGCCAGCAGCCAGTGCACTCCAGCCCACTCCCCATTTAACAAAAATGATTAGGGGTTTGAAATGGGTCCCATATGCCAAGAGAAATTAAAGAGACTTGGACTTTTCAGCTTAGAAAAGAGGAGCATAAGGGGGGATATGGTAGAGGTCTACAAAATCATGATTGATATGGAAAAAATGAATAAGGAAAAGTTATTTACTTGTTCCCATAACATAAGAACTAAGGGTCACCAAATGAAATTGGCAGGTTTAAAACAAAAGGAAGTTTTTCTTCACTTAGCGCACAGTCAATCTGTGGACCTCCTTGCCAGAGGAGGCTGTGAAGGCTAGAACTTTAACAGGGGTCAAAAAAGAGCTAGATAGATTCATGGAGGTTAGGTCCATCAATGGCTATTAGCCAGGATGGGTAGGAATGGTGTCCCTAGCCTCTGTTTGTCTGGAGGTGGGTGACAGGGGAGGGATCATGTGAGGATTACCTGTTGTGATCCCTCCCTCTGGGGCATCTGGTATTGGCCACTGTCGGCAGACAGCATACTGGGCTGGATGGACCTTTGGTCTGACCCAGTATGGCCGTTCTTATGTTATGTTCTTATGATTTCCTGGCAAGACTTGTGAGGCTCACCAAAAGGCAATGCCAGTCTCTTCATCCTGAGCAGTCTCAGGGGGGATAGCCATGTTAGTCTGTAACTTTAAAAATGAGTAGTCCTGTGGCATCTTAGAGACTATATATATATAGTATGATGAGCTTTCGTGAGCAAAACCCACTTCCTCAAACAAACTAGAGTGGAGAACAAAAGGGAGGACCCTCACGATTTAAAAGGGAGAAAAAAAATGTACCTCCTGTCAATTGTAATATCAGTGTTAATGAAGCTGAGTGGGCTGAAAGCATCCCATACTTAGCTTTTGACATCAATTGGGTATTGAATGGAAGGAAAGCAGCCATCCAGTTCAAGTTTTTGTTCAAGCTACAGGAAACTGTCAAATCTGCGTATTAAGGTCAATTCCGCACTCTCTCTCTCGTCGGCTTGTGAAATTCATTTGCAGAAGAATGGCTACTTTTAAACCCATTAATGAGTGCCCACGCAGGTTACACAGAAACCTGTAGTGGAACATTGTGTTACCACTTCTAATATCTGATTTGTGTCCATTTTGACCAACGTACATGGCAGAGGAGCACTGCTAGCACTTGATGGCATTATATCACATTAGAGCATGGGTTCCCAAACTGAGAGACGTGCCCCCCTGGGGGGGGCATGAAGAAATTCTGGAGGGGGGGGGTGCAAGGCCACCCACCCACACACACGCCCCGTCAATCCCACCCCAAGTTTTGCTGCTATTTTTTTGGGAGGAGGGGGCGTGAGGGTTTCTCAAAAAATCAAAAAGGGGGCGTGATGCCAAAAAGTTTGGGAACCACTGCATTAGAGGATGTTCAGTTGTATAAGCCTCTGATGTTGTGGCTTATGGGATTAGGTCCTGTGATGGTGTCGCTTGTATACAGATGTGTAGATAGAGTTGGCGATGGGGTTTATTGCAGGGGTAGGTTCCTGGTGAGAAAGAACACTTCTTCCCAAGTATAGGGGCATGAATGGAGCAGGCTCTCTTGCCTACTCCCAGCTAGGGATGTTAAATATCGGTTAATTGAATAGTCGATTAACCTCATGAATTCTTATCGGTTACTCGACTTTTCTCTACTGCCCGGGAAGCCCCTGTCGGGGGGGGGGGAAGGGTCTGAGTTCCCAGACCCGGCACAAGCAAGAACTAAGCCAGGCTGCCTGCCTACCTGACTCCTAATACACTTTAAATGCAGAGTCACAGCCGGGGTAGGTCCAGGATCCAGTTCAAGCTGGGATGGAGCTGGGCAGGCTGCCAGCCTGCTAAAAAATTACAGGCAAGGGGTGGTGGGGAAAATACATGTAGTCTGTAGCATTAACCTATAAGCTTTTGCTTATTGGTTAATTGACTACATTATCACATCCCTACTCCCAGCATCCCACCTCCATATGGCCTCTCTTATTGAAACGACATATGAGGGTCTGAGGCACAGATTTGCACAGCAGATGGAGGTAATCAGTTCTTAAAGGAACTTCACAGAGCCAACATTCAAGTAGCCTGCTTTACCAAGGCAGCATCACCATGAAGAGTCCTTGGTGCAAGGATAGCTCAACTCAGAGGGACTGGATGAGTTTGCACCAGGCTCATCCTCATACCACAAGTCCTGGTTCATCTTCACATGACTCCTGTGCTGAATCATTAATCCCGCCCACTCCCAGATGCTGGAGTATTATGGTAGCATTTGTTAGAGTATTTTCTCTGCTTTTTGTTGGGGAAAATGATAATCACAGTTCTCGAACATAAAGCTAAATGCACCTTTCACCTTATGACAAGTCTCAACTTAAGCTTGTTTCTCCATTTGTTTTTCATTACTTTTTTATGAAAAATACTCTTTTAAAAACGGAACCACACCATACACATTTGAAACAAGCCCTTAGTTACCCCCTTTTGTTCTCTGATGTGATCTGTTCAAGTACTCGGCATATTGGAGTATAACTCATGGATAATTTCATTTCTATAACATTTAAAAATACCTCACCTGAAGGCTCCATTAAATTACAGTGAGCCTTTAACACCCATATGCCCTTTAAAACCTCAGAAAAGATGCTGGGTCAGAGCAATCAGGTTTCTGATGCAATGTCAGCCTTTCAATGACTAACATGTTTAGATGTTCCCCTCTTAGCCCTGCCATACTCATTTGCAAGGGAAAACCTCAGTCTGGGGGGAGAATGCACAAAAAGATCCTTGATTTTAAATCTCGCCTTCTTAAGATAAAGGTTTTTACTGTATGCACATGAATGGAAAACTCTCTCTTGGGATCTGAATTTTCCTCATTCAAACAATAAGAGGAGCTCTGTATATGACAAAATAAGCACACAAAATATATCATTACCAAAGCGTGTTCCCCATCAGCACCTTCTAAGTTCAGCTGAGATTTCCATCATTTCAACCAGGTTCTTCTCTTCTCTCTGGATTTCCTTCCCCTCTTCCTTAACCTTGATTTTTCCTTTCTAGATCATGGATTTCTAGCTGCTGCATTGATGAACGCTGACCTCCCCCCCTCCACTAGCATATTCCTTCCCCCCCTCCCAGCCCCACAAGTCAACCTGGCATTTCTTCTTTTCAAGAAGGGTACAAACCTGACCCTCACCTTCACACACAGCCCATTTCCCCCCGGATTTCCTGCTGCCCTTTCCCCAGGTTACCTCTCTCCCCTCCCCTGCTCACCTGGTTGCCCAGCACGGCCACCGCGCAGGCAGTGGACACCTCCTTGGGCCCAAACCAGATGGCGGCGATGCGGGAGGGCAGTCCCAGGATGAAGACCTGGGCCACGGCGCACACGGTCTGGGCCAGCAGGGTGAGCGGGTAGAGGCTCTGCCTGACGCTGAAACACTTCAGCCAGGCGCCCAGGCAGTTGAGGCCGGAGCCCAGCAGGGCGGTGAGGCGCAGGCCGCGGGTGTCCAGCAGCCAGGTGGCCGGCAGGATGAGCGGCACGTAGGCCACCATGTAGACCATGGAGAGCCAGTCCACGTGGGTGTAGGCGGCGCGGTAGAAGCGCACGAAGACGCTGCTCAGGATGCTGTACTGGATCCACTGGAAGGCATTCGCCAGCGAGTATAGGCTGAACACAGCCAGCACGGCCAGCCTGCGCTGGGAGAGCCGGGGGGCTGCCCGCGCCACGCCCGAGCCCGTGCCCGGGGAAAGCAGCATGGCCTCCGCCTCCGGCAGCACCTCAGCATCCGCCGCGGCAGCGGGGTTGTCGCGCTCGGCCTCTTTGCCCGGCAGGAAGCCATTGAACTGCGGGGGACGCCCCACCAGCTTTTCCCCTTCCTCCTCTTCCTCCTCTGCCCCGTCCCCAGCCATGGCGGCCCGGCACCGCTCCCCGCGCCGGCTGCAGCGAAGGCGACTCCCGCTCCTCACGCGGCCCTCCCTGCCGCCAGGCGCCGCAGCCGGCTCTCGCCGCCAATCAGGAGAGCGGTCCTCCCCCACCTGTCCAGCCCCAGCGCCCGCCCACAGCCCGCTCCAGGGCAACACAGCAGCGCCTTCTCCTCCCTGTACCGCCTTTCCTCGCAGCCACCAGTGGCCTCTGCCTTTGGCCTGCGCCAAGAGCTGGAAAGAGCGTCCTCCCACCCTAGTCGAGAGCCCGGGTCCAGCACCTTGTGCTGTCAGAGGCCCTGCCCCCGCAGGATGAGGGGAGGATCTAGCCGCCCCACCCTTGCAGCAAGAGTCCCCAAAACAAGGAACCTCTATCCCTGTGCCCCCATGCTTAGGGACCCTGCCCCACAGGCTGGACCGATGAGAGAGGATCCAGCCCATCTCACCCCCAGCTGTAGCTTCTCTAGTCTGGAGGGAGCCAGAGCCCACCAAACGTGGAGAGAGGAGCCACGGGCCTTTCTCTGTGGGACACGCTCTCAACCAGGGGAACAAGAGCCCGTGCAGGAATGAGCCAACCCCTCTTGCCTGCCAGTAGAGCTACTGCCAGGACAACCTATGCTCATCCCGCCTCTGTTCTAAAATCTGATTTGTCTATTTTATATGTGTTCACTTTTTTTGATTGTATCCCTTTGGTATATATGGTCATGCCAATTTTCTTCCACAATTTGATCTGAGGAAGTGGGTCTGGTCCACGAAAGCTCATCACCTAATAAACCATCTTGTTAGTCTTTAAAGTGCTGCATAGTCCTGTCTTTTGTTTATGCTCAGCAGGTGAGAGAGGTGCTTCACAGAGGCAGCCCCTTAGGCTAACTGTAGCGTACCGTGCCTGACTAAAGAGACTGGCCAGCCCTGTCGCATCTAGGAAGAACCCAAGAGTAATGAAGCGACTGCAGCCCTTCAGTCTAGCCCCAGGTCCTCCCCCCTCCCCGCATTTTGCCCAGAGGCCCAGCAAATCTGTCCACAGCCCCACATCCCAGTCCACAGCCTCACTTCAGTCTCTTCCCCCTTCCTTGAGGGCAACCTGATTTCAGTGTTACTGAAAACTATGGGAGGTGGTGGCCATTTTATAGGAAGCCTCAATCCCACATCCAAAGACAAATGGTGGCCATTTTGACCAAGGGCCACTTGGTTTCAGCCCCAGTGGAAGAAATGGCATATAGGAGCCATTTTTAATATAGAAAGGTTCACGAGTTTAATGAGAGTAAATGAGAAATAAAAAAAAAATACCCCAAACCACTCATCATCAGGTGGCAATTCCAAAGGGATACAGCTTCCTTGCAGAATGAGTGTCACCCATATTGATTTTCATCGCACTGCACTCCATATGGTAAATAGGCTGGATAAGCTTCAGGAACCTTGTCACAGGGCTCCCAGCCTACAGCTGGAGCTAGAGGGCACAGGAGGAAATGGAAAGAAGTCAACTGACCAACCTTCCAAAGAACTCTCTTGAACAGGGAGAGCCATCTGCCCTGCTAGTGACACAGAACTAGGGTTGCCAGATGGTTTCAACAAAAATACCAGACACACTTGCCATTATATCACAATCTACATCACATCTTATTTAGAAAATACCGGGCATTTATATTTTCTCATTTATATTTTCTTAATTTGTTTCCCGAACAGAAAGCTCAAATATTAGACTGTCTGGTTCAAAACTGGACACCGGGCAACCCTACACAGAACAAGTGACAATTTAGCCAGAGAATGACCAGGCCACACTACTGGAACTGTGATGAAAAGTTTTAGAGACACCTTTTGCTCCAGTACCTGCTGCTGGATCTTCAGAGAATCCTGTGCAAGTATGTCTAGACTAGGAACGGGAGTTTCTGGGGAGAATACTGAGTTTAAACACCCAGTGTTTAAATGTTTGTAAATGAGGGGATACTAGATGCTATATGCTGCATACTAGATGTTATATGCTGTTTTTAAAAAATGTTAATTAAAACATGTTAGCTAATGTTTTAAAAACTACCTCCTTTTTCTGGTCTAAACAGGCCTATATGGCGATAATTGACAAAAGTTTTGAGAATGTTCCTTACAACCCCACATAACCTCAGCAGAAGCAGCACTGCACTCTCAGTGCTATACTAGTGCTCTTGGCAGCAGTTACCCATATTGGCAGGGCTTGATTCTTGGATCTGTATTCACTGTCTGACCCTATCACCCTCACCCCCATTGTTGTGCATTCCCCCCACAGAGCACAACACAGGATTACGCAAGGTGCTGGACTGTAATGCTGCCTACCTGTATCCTAGCTCCAGCTCAGCGCAGTGAAATTCACTAGCCTTTATTGAAGTTACAGGATCTGATTCATGGTAGCTGCCATGCAGCAGTGAAAAAAGCTTGTCCTACCTTGTAATCTAAGGCATAGAAGGGGACATCAGTTGTGATGGAATCATAACCACTTGAATTGTCAGTTGCTAGGCAATATGGATCTTCACCAACTGCCCTTTGTTCTAAAGTCCTTGGGCAAACATTCCTTTGTTTTTTTCTCTCCACCACTGAAATTTGGCTTAGGCATCATACACATAGATACCTCTTCCCAGAAAATACAACCCCACTGAGGCTCAGGTGTGTAGTGTTTTTATATTGTTAAGCTACTATTCTTGTAAGAGACTCACTTCCAGCCCTGATATTATTTGTTTGCATTGTGTTAGTACCTAAGAGCCCATCAAGGATCAGGATCCCATTGGAGTAGACACTGTACAAACAGAAAAAAAGACGACCTCAGGGAATGTAGGAGAATATAGATATTTTTTTAACCAGGCTATTAGTAATGATAGAAATTTTAGATCAGCTTTTCAAGAGCTCACAGGTGGGATCTTGATCAAAGAACATTTTGTAAGTTAACTATGAGCTTTTTAGATGGTTCTAACAGTGAAATTATGTTTTAAATCAGACAAATTATGTTCTTTACAAGTATTTTTTAAGTTCTCACATTTGATACACTCACCCTCTTTATCAAGATCAAGAGTTTGAGCTTTGGTTTTTTTGACACTATTTTAATTTAGGTAATTATTACAGCTAGAATAATTCTATGAATACATATTGTATTTAAAAAGTTAACTTTCTGGCAACATTTGCTTTTCCAAAATACTCTAGCAAACAAGTTCTGGCATGGATGTTTGCTGACTCGATGAATTTTTAGTGAATATTGGAGAATACCCAGAAGAAAGGAATTATGAATTCATAGAACACAGGTATGCATCAGGAACTTTTCAAGATTATGTTAATCGAATCATGGAGCAGAAAAAATACCATGTGACCTACCTATCCAAACAATCTTGAAATATTTTTAATCTAAAATAAAAATTGCTTTTAAATAAGCTACAAGCCAATAATTTAATGTTAATCATTGACTACATCTGAGCAAATCTTATACTGCTCACCAACAATTCAGAAGAGGCAAAGTAACTAAATAAATAATTTAACATAATTCGTCCCACTTTTAAGAACTATATTATGCTTAAGTTTTCTCTGAAGTTTCAGTTGGCTTTTTTGTATATGAGACATCATCTAAAAATTTCAAACTATTGCTAATATATTATTAGACTTCTAATGCGTGATTCTATATTTGCACTGGTTGTACACCGGTCTAACTCCACTGATTTCAGTAAAGATCTTGAATTACTTCTGTATTAGATTAGAATCGGGCAGACCCCTTGAATTTTTTTTTGTTTGATCCTAGAATAAGAAAATCTGTAGTTAAATGTTTATTTCTATTTTTATCTGTAAAACAGATACAGGGTAAATGTTTCAAGTGTGCCTAAGTGACTTAGGAGCATAAGCCCCATTTTCAAATTAAAGCACACTTTTGCCAATATAAACAGTGTCCACATTGTGAGTGCTTTGCTGATGTACCATATTAGTATACCTTCATCAGTAAAGCGCTCATAGGATATATCTAGATTCTACACTACAGAGCAGGGGTGGGCAATAATTTTTGACTGGGGTCCACTTCTGACATTTTTGAAGCGGCCCTGGGCTGCCCCACAAGGTGTGGGGCCTCAGGCAGAAGGAGCGGGGCCAGGACACTTCTTTGCTTCCCCACCCACGGATCCTGATTGGCCTGGGGGTGGGGGAGCATGCAAAGTCTTTGTCCTCCCTCCCACCCACCCCCGCAGAGAACCGCCAGTTGTTCTGAATAGCTGGCGGTTCCCTCTAGCTACCTGTGCCCCGGAATTGGGAGGAGACTTCACGTGCTTCCCTCTACTGCCCCAGGTCAATCAGGGCCTGGGGAGGGAGAGCATGTGAAGTCTCTCGCTCCCTGTCCCCGCCCTGCAAAGGAGTGCCGCACTTAGGGTATGTCTACACTAGCCCCCTAGTTCGAACTAGGGAGGCTAATGTAGGCATTCGAAGTTGCAAATCAAGCCCGGGATTTAAATATCCCGCGCTTGATTTGCATCTTCCCGGCCAGTCGCCCTTTTTTTTTTTTTTTTTTTTTTGAAATTTACAAGTCCGGACTAACTGCCCGCGTCTACACGCGGCAGGGACCCGGTAGTTCGAAATAAAGCCCTAGTTTGAACTACCTGTTATTCCTCCTGGAATGAGGTTTAACAGGTAGTTCGAACTAGGGCTTTATTTCGAACTACCGGGTCCCTGCTGTGTGTAGACGCGGGCAGTTAGTCCGGACTTGTAAATTTCAAAAATGGCGACTGGCCGGGAAGATGCAAATCAAGTGCGGGATATTTAAATCCCGGGTTTGATTTGCAACTTCGAATGCCTACATTAGCCTCCCTAGTTCGAACTAGGGGGCTAGTGTAGACATACCCTTAGAGTCAACCACCAGCCGAGCAGCAGCTAGTGGTTGACTTTAAGTGCTGAGCCCCTTGCAGGGCAGGAGGAGACTTCATGCGCTCCCACCGCCCCAAAACCCTGATTGGCATGGGGGTGGAGAGAGCACACGGAGTCTCCTCCCACCCTGCCCCCGCCCTGCAAGGAGTGGGTGGTGCTTCAAAATGCTGCGCACTTCTGGCAGGGCGGGAGGAGACTTCGCATGCTCTCCCCCCCACCCCCAGGCCAATCAGGGCTTGGGAGCAGGGGGAGCATGCAAAGTCTCCTCCTGCCCTGCTAGGAGTGTGCAGCACTTCTAAGCATCATGCTCTCCTTGCAGGGCGGGAGGAGATTTTGCATGCTTTTCCCCGCCCCCAGGCCCTAATTGCAGCAGGACCTCTGTGGCCAGATCAACTTGTTTGGCAGGCCAGATCCGGCCTGCGGAGGTCCTTTTGCCCACCCCTGCTACAGAGCCTAATCAACATACTTATGCCAACATAGCTCCCTAGTGTAGATACAACATATAATGACAGAAGGCCTTCAGTCTTGTCTTTCCTTACAACAGGGGTGGGGATCCTTTTTTGGGTCAGGGGCTGCTGACCCACAGAAAAAAGTCAGTTGGGTGTTGCACAAAAGTGACAAGCAAACCTCCTCCCCCACCAAAAAACCTCACTGACATGGCCCGCAACTGAGAAGCAGAAAGACGCTCCCCCTATTCCCCTCACAAATCAAAGCCAAGGGGGACCAGGCTAGTAGATTTCGTGGGCTCCCCTAGGCTCTGGGATGGGGCAAAACATGAGGGATTCAGTGTGTGGGAGGGATTGCTGGGAAGCGGGGTTGGGGTATGGGGTCTGGGCAGGAGTGAGGGTGCAGGAGTTTGTTGGGGGTTGGTACGTCTGGGAGGGTAGGAGGATGGAGGAGAGGACGCAGGACCTGAGCGCCAGCTCCCTGATGCTGAGAGCGAGGGTGAGTCTCGGGGGCCGGATCCAGGAAAGCCGGGAACCAGATCTGGCCCCTGGGCCATACGTTCCCCACCCCTGGTGGGCTTCACTTCAACGGCAAATGGTAGAAGCATAGCTTATATAGTCAAAAGTGTGCTTTTGCCAATACAGCTTATAGCAGGTCACTAAATAATACAAACTTTCCTGGCTAATGGACATTTTTAATGGTACAGCTGAATCTGCACTGTAGCTTTTGGTAGCATAGCAATGTCTATCAGGGCAAGGTATGCATTTTTACCACACTGGTAGCAGACACAGCAATACCAGCAAAACCTTTAAGCATAGACCAGGCCATAGGCCCCTAAATCACGTAAACTCAGTAAAATTGTATGCACAGATTTTAAACTGATCTAGCCAAATTCTGCCTGTGAATTTATTTGTGTGGTTCTCATTGAACTTTTGGGGAACCCCCTATCTTCATCCAAGGGTACTTAACCCTTAAACCTGAAGAAATAAGAGCCCTGATTCTGCTCTGACTGGCTTTATACCATTGTTACTCCACTGACTTCAGAGTTACTTCTAATTTACACCAGCAAAGCAAAATCAGAATCAGGCTCACTGTTTGCCTCTGTGGACACCTCTTAAGTTTCATTTCCATGGCAAGCAAAAATACTCCATTTACATGAGGATATGTTTGCTTTTTTATCAGAAACTCTGCTTATAAGAAAAACACACGTCTAGATGCAATGGGTGAGGCAGAGAAAAAGCGCCTGATTGAACTGAACATGACGAGGGACTCCTTGTGTATGGTGGAAGGAAAAGGTGACTCAACCTGGCTCAGACCTCAGAGGAGACACTTCCCTCAAAGTAATAGAAGTTCACTAGAGAACTATAGAGAAAAAGAGCCTGAGCCAGACACTGGCAGGAGCTCCTGGACAGCACTCACTCCTCCTCATCACAAGGAGAGGAGGCACTTTCCAGAAAGAAGTAAGTCATATGCATTAGAGAAACAGCTGGGGCCAAATTCATCCCTGGTGTAGTTCCATTGCATTCAGTGAAGTTAGACTAGGGATTAATTTGGCCCACTATGACGAATATGAGTTTACAGGGTAATTGTCTTCAACTGCCACTTTCTTAAACAATGAGGGGGGAAAGCGGAAGTGTTAATCTAATTATGCCAAAGCAAGACAAGAGAAGGGTCTTGATTCTGACCTCACACCAGTTTTACACTGGTATAATTCTACTGGCTGAAACGGATTTATTTCTTCTTTACATCAGCATGAGATGAGAATCAGACCCAAGAAGTACATTTCAGAGCAGAAGGCAATTATCCAACAAGGAACTTTATTACATAGTTTTAGCTATAGGGTATCATAAGCCCGTGGATTTCCACAGCACTTCATTGGCTTTTTTTTAAGGCTATAGTAGGGTGACCAGATGTCCTGTTTTTATAGGAACAGTCCGACATTTGGGGCTTTGTCTTATATAGACGCATATTTTCTCTGCCCATATTCTGAGTTTTCACGCTTGCTATCTGGTCACCCTACGCCATAAGTAGAGTATTTGTGCACCAAGTTTAAATTCAAGCTGTGTTTTCGCAAAAGCAAACCTGCTTACCATCTTTGGGCTAAATTCTCTCTCTGCTTGTAAGGGTGTCAGTCAGACAGACCAGAATCTGGCCCAGCATAATACTTTGCTCTTCTATAGAACGTTCTGCCAAGAACTCAAAGCATTTTACAAACATGAGTAAGCTAAGCTTCATAACATCCCAGCATGCAATAGTGATATTGTGAGTGTTCTTGCCTCACACCACCCTCTAAGTGGAAGTATTTGAGTGTTTGATACAATAGAGACAGTAACTTTATGAAGTGTTTTGAGATTCTTTGGGATGAAATGGGTGTTATTCCATAAATGATTACACCACTCAAGTAATATTTTCTTTTTCTGGTATGAATTAAAAAAAAAGCTATTGGTAAAAAGTCTCAGAGGGGTAGCCATGTTAGTCTGTAACTTTAAAAGCAACGAGCAGTCACTGCCCGTACATTTCATTAACATAGAGTAATGGCCCGGCACACCAGTAACACACACACTAGCACTCGACCCTTACAGGTGCTCAGTGCTCTGGGAACAACACTATACAATAGAGTTTAACACTTTTTGTTAAGGCAAAACTCAAATTAGGTCTGATTTAGTAAACAGAAGTTCTCTGCACTTGTTCTACACCCAAATATTAAGTCTACTCCACACAGATGACCCCAGACTTGCAAAATGTTACCATCCATTTGTCCTTGCCTAAGGATTCCTTCTGAGATGTTGCCTTCACTTACCCTTCACTAAGCCCCAGAGACTGCTGTCATGCATGCCACCAGACTGCTGACAATCTCCATGGCAGGTAAACATTTTGTGCACTTCTACTAATACATCCTACACAGCTCAGCACTGAAACGTTGCATTCTTGATCCTTCAAGGAACATGTACAGGATACAAGGTACTCCTCATATCACAATAACAATTCTGCTCCAATTAATCTTTTTGCCATTCAGTACAGCTACACCTAACAGTGAATGGCAGTTGGAGTGCATGCAGATAAATGATACAGTGAAAATCTCTGGAACACAAGACAATGTCACATTCTTTTGGCCACTCCTCACATCTACTCTTCTGGTACCACTCTTTACTGAATCATTCCCAGCAGATATTGCTACATCAGGAGCAATGTGTGCAATTATAACAACACTTATATTAAAGTTATCTAATGCTACACAGTCTGCTTTCATTTGCTCCTTAGTCAGAGAGTTCTCTTATGAGTACTAATCATCAACAAGGTGACTAGAACTCATGGTTTCCTAGTTCTTAGTTTAGGACACTTTCTCCAAGGACAAAGTGATTTTGATGGGGGAAGGGGGAAAATGTGGATCCTCTTGCTCCTTTTGTCTGTGTCCCATCTGGAGGTTCAGGTGTGTGTGAAGTTCTGTTTCAGAACAAGAAAGGAGGGGCTTAGTTGGAGTTAGGAGCATGTGAAGTGCATGTGGAGTATTCAGGGTTTGAAGGGACAAGAGCTGAACAAGTCCCTCCATATGTGTGCAAGCAGCATATTCTCTCGCAATGCTTATAAATTGGCCGCATTCCAATGGATTTTTATTGGGTCAGAAAAAGGCACCTCTAACCTCAGAATTATATCTCTGCTAAATGTCAGGGTCCTGTTCCATACTACAGAAGTGCTAGAGGTATTTAAAAAAATTAAAATGTTAACACTTTGAAACAATCTGCTTTTGCTGAACTGTTTTTGCTCAAGCTTAAAACAAATCCCAAACATCTGAATCTCAATCAAAGATCAAACACTGAAATTTTAACTCCAAACAGTTCTAGTTTGCCAGAGTTATAAAGCAACTGAAAAGGGGCAATCTTAAACATTCTTCTATGACTCCTCCTCCTGTGATTTAAATGTAGATTACTAAAAGAAAAATTTATTCTCGTAAGTATTTTCAAACTTTAATTTTATCTTGCAGATAATGCCATTTTTGGCTGAAGCACCACTTAAAAGCTGCCTGTTTGAGCTTGGGGACATTTCACAAAACAAGGAGAAATCAGATGTTACAAGGCTGCTTTTAAAATGAGTTTGGATATCCAACACAGCTAGCAAAGATGTTTCAACAATCGCTCAGTTCCCAATTAAACTCATTTTTAACATTCAAATGTACATTTTAAAAACAACATACTCTTCTTTCTCTTCATGAAAATTCAACCTAAGGATAAGACAAGACTCGGAAAAAAACAGAATGTGATTCCCTGGAACGGTGTCTAACATTATAAAGATCTTGACCACGAAACCTACTTATCACGAAATCAAATTAAAATTAGAACCTTTATGTATGTTGTGCAGATAGGATTTCCAATTTATTTTATGTGCATTTCAAGAAAAACAGTTGTTAGAGGTTAACATTTCACATTTATTTTCAAAGCGTGTTAGTCCAAATTTAACTTTCTGTTACAGTTTTCAATGCACCAGATGCTCTCACAGAGCACAGGAAAAATTGAAGCAGCCAAAATGCATGGGACAGCTAGACCCCTCTAAGTGATTTTTTAAATAGCTTTACAACAAACCCCTTGACATTTCACATTAGCTAAAATCAGTTTTCTTCAATGCTTATTTTTTTAAAGAGACAAAAATGTTGTGAAGGACCACAGTATTTGTACAATCTGGGACTAAGGAAGAATGAGGCTGATGTAACCCTCCCCCTCTTCCTCACAATCCCTCCCTATGCACCTCCCTGATCAGGACTCTGACTGATTGCCCAGCTCTCACACCATTCACCTGTGGGTGGGGTGGTGTTTGGCGCACAAGTCATTCAATGGGTGGAGTGTTAGGGGTTCCAGGCAATGGTCTGATCCATGAGGTGTAGAGTGAGGTAATCACTTGAGGGAGAGACAAGTTATCAACCAGTTAGCCTCCCAAACCCTAAAACTACTTAGTTCATTTTAGGGATGTAAGTAACTAGTACTGGCCTGGGCAAAATATGGCCTGCCCGCCAAGCCACGGGATCCAGCCCATGGACACTGGCAGGCAGGCTCCCCGCTTGCCTTGCCCCAGACACATACTTTAAAAACTGAGCCCAGAGGGGAGGGGAGAAGTTTAGGAGCTGCTCCTGCCCCCAGCACAATCCCATTGGCCAGCTTTTTGCCAGAAACTGGCCAATGGGAGCTGCCTGTTTCAATAACAGAGTACAAGGGCTCTAGTTATTCACAGAGTGCATGGCTGCAGCCTGTGTGGGGCGGGGCAGGCAGGGAAGCTTTTTCAGGAAGGGGCTACTGGCTGGTAAGTCTCCTGGCCAGACCCTACCTCTGGTACCCCAGACCCTCCCTTCCCCAACCCTCTGCCCCCCATTTCCCTACTCCACATACTCAAAGCTTCTGCCCCCCTCCTGCACCCATACCCCCTCCCAGATCTGACACCCCAATCTCCTGCCCCAGATCACAGTCCCCTCCTGACCTAGCTCACAACCCAAACCCCTGCATTCTCTCCTGTGCCCCAATTCACCTCAGTCCAGTGCCCCAGGTCACAACTGCCTCCTTCACCCAAACTTTCTTCCTTACCCCAAGCTCCTTTCTGCACCCAACCTCCATCCTAGACCCCACACCTCCCCCATTAATATCATGGAAGAGTGTGGCCCTCGACCACTTTCCAAATTCTTGGAGTGGTTCCCTGTCAAAAATTATTGCCCTCCCCTGCTCTAATCTATTAAAGAAACATGTTTGTATTGATTTTGAAAAAAATTAAAATTCAAACTAAAATGGGGGATTTGTTTGGATGTAAACATTCCTGTGCAGTTTAGTAGCCAGAACACTGGCTCTGATGCATTAGCACAAGATGGCAAAATGAGAAAATGACGTGTCTATTTTTCCAAGCTAAATGTAGAGCCAAATGCACAACGACAATAATAATGATGACAAATTATATTTCTAATATTTATAGTGTTAATTACTTGTGGTGGTGGTAACAATACAAAGAAGGAAACATTTATTTAATTATCTGATTTCACATGGTGTTTGAGCTGTAGGTTAAACTGTGTATTTTAACCTGATAGTAGATGCACCAAGATTTATTTTTCTCTTGACAACTTTTTTTGGCTTTTCTTTTTTAAAGAAGAGAAGATGGAACCTCTTTTTACATATTGCATATGGCTAGCACTCAGGCATTAGAGAGCATGAACCCCTAATGCATTACAGTGCTTAAACCCTCTAAGAGTTAGTCACTTCATTTCTGAAGTTCAGGTTAGAAAAATTAACTTTGTACACTATATATCTTTCTTTGGGCCAAGAGAGGGTGAGTCCAACTCCAAGGAAATGTTCTCCAGTGGAATCTATCTTACTAATTTTGCTTGCTTGTACAGACTGGAAAACAAAAACACAAAATAGCACAGGTAAGCATCCATTCTTATCACACTAATCAGTATAGAAAGAACACTACAAATTTGCACACACAGTTAATGGATAACACAAGTCTGCCTTACTGGTATTCAATAGGCTGTTTGAGCCACTGGAGATAATCCTATGCCACTAGTGAACTGCAGACACAACGATTAAGAAAAGCGTCCTCGGCCTTTACCACGTTACAAGGGTTGTCAATATTCACCATCCTCAACTATCTATTGATCTTTTCTACATGCAAGCTGCCCCTGGGCGTTGCGTGGATTGAGGCAGGCACCTAGCTCATTCTCACAAGAATGATACAGGTGCTGTAGTCACCAGCTGGTACCCTGATGCAGGGCATGGTGAGCAGGCTTGCATGCTTCAAGCACACTGGATGACACCCAGTCTGGTTCTGCAGTGGTCTGCTTCTTGCAACTCAACCCTCCTGCTGATTCACCTAGACTCCCACCCCTTCTGGAATAAACCAACCATTCCTCAAAACAGGAAAACACAAAGTCTCACAACCCTCATGCTCCCCCCATCTGGGAGTCATCATTCCTGCCTCTTTCAATCTTGAAGCCTGTACTTTCCTTCATGGTCTGGGGGAAGGGTAGTGGAACCCAGGCCCAGCCTCTCCACTGGTGGTTAAGGGTTCATTCTTCAATCCCTACCACTACCTTGGGCTGCTCCTGCCTCTCCCTGCTTCTCTGCACCTCCAATTGATCTGGGAACACAGCACCAGGAATGTGTGGCTCTCCATCACTACTCCCCAGCTAGCTATTGGGGTGCTTCCTCATAGTTGCTCTCAGCCTCTCTAAAGTGAAGCCTCTCTAAAATACAGCTCAGCTGCCGCTAAATAGTCTCTCCCATTTGCCTCCTTACGACAGGAGTCCCCCTCAGCTCTCCTTGGAGCTGGATCTACAGCTTTAGCCCACTGCAGGGCCTTAGCCACCTTCTCCTTCAGCTAGCTGCTTTTCCCCAGGTCTGAGGCTCCAGCAGGCCACCCTTCTCCTGCTGAACTGCTCTCCTTCCTAGTCAGTCCCCCACTGAGCCATGTTCAGGCCTTGTAATTCCTCCCTCCAGGCTTGACACTTATTGCATGTGTACTGCAGTGAGGCTGACTGCACCCATTGGTTCTCATTAACCTCATCAGCTCCAGAATGAGGCTGTTATACCCTCTCACAGGCCCTATGCTGCCAGACTCCAGGAGAGCAGTTCCCAATTGTGGATGGCTAGCAGAGACAGGGGCCTTCCAGCAGGTTGCACTTAGGTGCCTATCCCGGTGAGAGGGGCAGGGCCAAGGACATGCCAGTCTCATCAGCATCTCCCTTTGGCTAGCTTAGGCAGCACCCCACCTTGTGGGCCAGCTTTTGTGGATCCCATCCTAAGAGCACCTGTCTCTCCCCATTCCATGTACAGGGAGCCTAGGCGCTTAGAGCAACATTGTATTTTGCAGTGTTGTCCTTTGATTTCCTGGACACCTAAAAGTGAGGCATTGTAATACTCAGCATCATGATGACTAAGTCCCTTTGGGTAGAGCCTTGAGCGGATATGAATTCATATCCACAGATCTCTGCAGACACTGGTATCTGGAGAACCGTGGGGCTTTCCCAGGAATGACAGCAGCAAAAAGGCTGCTGCTCCCAGGAACGAGTGCCCCACATCAGCAGCCCACCTCCCCCCCCAGCCATTCCAAGCAGCCGTCTGTGTTTCCTGTCTGGGGGCGTGCCTGCCACTCGACCAGGGATAGCTGTCAGTGAGCCTAGTGCCTGTCCAGTGGGCAGGGTTGGGTGCAGTACAGTTACACATGGGACAATGGCTACTGGCAGTGGCCTTTCACCCCTGCAGTTCCCAGGAGAGCCCTGCAGATACCAGTTCATAGCTACAGATATCCACATCCATGCACATAAATTTGCAGCTGTGCAGGGTTCTGCCTTTGTGGTTCCAAGCATTAGGCCCTTTATATGCCACAAAAATTCTCTAAAAATCTCCCACTGGTCTTAGCAACACTGTGTCCGCTAGTGTAGATGGGCCACACCAGCAACTGAGCAGGATCATCTGACCACATTTAAAAAAGCACTGTTGGGTAGGGATGCAATAGTGTAGTCGATTAATCAGTGAGCAAAAGCTTATAGGTTAATGCTATAGACTACACACGTTTCCCTCCCCTCCCTCGCCCCTCCAGTAAATTTTTTAGCAGGCTGGACAGCAGCCCGGCTCAGTCCTGCCTTGCGATAGGTCCAGGACCTACTCCTGCAGTGGCACTGCATTAAAAGTGTATTAGGAGCTGGGTGGGCAGGCAGCCCAGCTCAGTCCTGGCTTGCGCTGGGTCCGGAGCTCAGGCCCCCCCCCCCCCCCAGACAGGGGCTGCTGCCACCCCACACTTCTGCCTTTTTATCAGAGGCAGCAGCACAGGGCAACAGGCAGCTGGTCCATGAGGGGAGCTGATTTTTAAACTGGCTCCCCTTGCAGACCAGCTCCCGCCTGGAACCCCGCAGTGCTGCTTCTGATACACTGTCTGCAGGCCCCGCCCCCGGGGACTACAGAATAGTTGAGTAACTGATAAGAATTCATGAGATTATTTGACTGTTCAATTAACTGATATTTAACATCCCTGCTGCTGGGACTGGTAACATAGGCAGAGCTCAGTTGATCTTAGCAGCTAGCCAATTAGCCCATCATAAAACGGGATTTTCAAGTCTCTCCTCCACGTCCTATTCCCTTTCTATCTCGGTCTTCTCTCCTGAGCCTCCGGTCTCTCGCTCCGTCTCTCTCTCTCTCTCTCTCTCTCTCTCTCTCCCTCCTCTCCCCTCTCTCTCTCAGCTCTCCTTCATCTCCTGCCTCTCTCTCCGTCTCTCTTTCTCTTCTCCTCCCCCTCCTGCCTCTCACTCTCTCTTTCTCTTCTCCTCCTCCTCTTGCATGGGGAACGCGGAGCCCAAACAGCTGTTTGTACCGCTTGCTCCCGTGCGGCAGCCCGGCTGAGCGGCTGCCTATGAGCTCCAGCTGCCCCCCTGCACCCTTTCCCTTCACCCCAGCATTGATCCTGCAGCCTCCCAGTTGTCCTCCACCTCCCCCTCCCCCTCGTTCCCCCGCCCTCCCCCCGGCCAGGGTCTGTTCACGGCCAGGGGGCGGGGCCTGGAGCCGCTGTCATGCCGCACATCACCGCCGCTCAGCCGAGCTGCCGCTGGGGAGCAAGCGGCCATTTGGGCTTCCCCCGCGGCGGGAGGCGAAGGGGGGCGGGGCGGTGATGTGCGGCATGACAGCAGCTCCAGGCCCCGCCCCCTGGCCATGGACGTCACCGCCCCACCCCCCTTCACCTCCCGCAGTGGCTCTCGGCTGACTTCTGCGCTGCTCAGCCGGGCCACCGCGCGGGGGTGCTGCATGGGGAGCGCGGACCCCAAACTGCTGCTTGCTCCCACATGGCAGCCCAGCTGAGCGGCACAGAAGTCAACTGAGCACCACGGCGGGAGGCAACAGTGCTGCCCAGAGGGAACAGCCAGCATGTCAGCGTTACAGAGTCACAGACATTGGGCTACTGTATATATGATGAGCGCTACAGACACAGACTTTGATTGTAAAACTGGCAGCAGGGACAGTGTCTCTCTGTGTGTTTGTACAGTGTCTAGCACAGTAGGGCCTCTGACTGGTGCTTAGGAGCATTACGGCAACACAAGCAACCCCACCCTCAAGTCAGCTCACTTTCATGCTGCCTTTGGGCCAGCTTTTGCTCCCTTATGTGGGCTGCACACTAGGCACCTTCACTGGCTTTAGTGGACTCACTCCCGATTGACACCTGGGTAAGCAAGTGGGGAATTGTCTTTGCCTCCATGCTGAAGCAGCAGCTTTGCATATTTTCTCTTGCCACCCTCCATACTGATCCTGTGCACCACGCCACATCGCTCTCCTCCTTATTCTCGCCCTTCTTCCAAACTCGCAGCCAGCCAAACCCAAAGGTCAGGCATAAGGATGTGAAATCTAACCAGTTAACCAATAAGCTGATGCGTATCAATTTCTGTTACTGGTTAAACGCTCTGTGCTCCCTGGGCCCTGGCTGCCCCATGCTGGCTCCTGGCACGTACCAGCTCCTGGCTGGCAGCCCCGCTCCGCTGCACTGACTGTACTGCGCTGCCGGCTGCAGAGCTCTCAGGGCCCCAGGAGTGGGGCCAGCAGTCAAAGCCAGTCAGGACCGGGAGCCCACCAGCTGCAGAGCCCGCAGCACAGGGCAGCTGGCAAACCATGAGTATAGCTGGTGCCTCAGGAATGGGGCTGGCAAAGTCTGAAGCACAGGGCGGCAACCAGCTTCCAGGAGTGGGGCTGGCAAGGGACATCCTGGGAGTGGCCAGAGGGGTACCCCTCCACCATCCTTGATTCCCTAGTCCCTACCCAGACATCCCCAGGTAAAATGGTTAACCGTGTAACTAACAGTGATAGAGATGCAGCTGTGTAAGTCTGGTCTAGCTGAAACAAAAGACAGGACTATGCAGCACTTTAAAGACTAACAAGATGGATTATTAGGTGATGAGCTTTCGTGGGCCAGACCCACTTAGGGCCACTTAGTCTGGCCCACGAAAGCTCATCACCTAATAAACCATCTTGTTAATATTTAAAGTGCTGCATAGTCCTGTCTTGTGTAACTGACAGGATTTGTAATTGGTACATGGTTACTCTTTTTATAGATTTTTTTACATTCCTAGTCAAGGATTTAAAACACCAATATATTAAGATTATTAAAGCCATTAACCCCAAAAGTTAGTGTTCCAAGACCATCATCCCCCTGCTAAGTGTTCTTCTATAGCCATTGCCCCATCATTGCTTCACGTTTCAATATATTAAGTGAATTAATAGGGTATGTCTACACTACAGCGTTATTTGGAAATATCTTATTTCGAAATAGTTATTCCAAAATATCTTATTTCGAAATAGTGAGTCTAGACACAAAATGCAATTCGAAATAGCATATCCACACTGATTGGATGCTGAATCGCATTTAAGGCCGGCCAGAACCAGTTCTGGCAGGGCATCAGGTCAGGAGTTACCTTGTGTGGCTGCTGCCTGAGACTATTTGAGGCCAGTCCCAGACCCTCACCTTTGTAGCCAAGAAGGCTAATGGCATATTAGGGTGCATTAGGAGGAGCATTGCCAGCAGATCCAGAGATGTCATTATTCCCCTTTATTCGGCTCTGGTGAGGCCACATCTGGAGTATTGTATCCAGTTCTCTGAATTAGCTGGCCTCCAGCTTTTCCCAATTGCCCCTGGTGGCCACTCTGGGCCAAACCAGGAAAACTCTTCTGCTCCTCGCCAGCCCCGGAGCCCTTAAAGGGGTAGACTCTGGCCACACTGCTGCTGTCAGAGCCAGGCCTGCAAGCAGTCCCAGACCCTCACCAGTAGCCACAGCATGAGCCACACAGCCAGTGGCAGTGAGCTGTCCCCCAGCACCCAGGAGCCAGCCCAGGGGCCGCAGACACCGCGCGCCCTCCTGGACTAGTGCGGAGATCATGGACCTCATTGAGGTTTGGGGGCAGGCCCCCAATGTCCATGATCTCCACACTAGATGGAGGAATGTGGCCATCTATGGCCGCATAGCTGCCACCATGGCCCAGAAAGGCCACTGGTGCACCAAAGAGCAGGTGCGCCTGAAGATAAAGGTGCTGCAGCAGGCGTACGCCAGGGCCACTTGGGCAGCTCCTCAGCAGGGGTAGACACCTGCCCCTACTTCGAGGCACTGGACCAGATCCCGGGGGGGGCGGGACAGTCCGTGCCACCCCTGGGGGGCAATGAGGTGGGACTGGAGGGCCCTGACCAGGGCACGGAGCAGGAGCTGCCACGCCACCAGGACCCCCGAGCAGTCCCACCTGCAGAGTCAGCAGGGTTGTCCGGGGAGGCCACACCATGTAAGTGCCATCACTGTCCCCTTCCCAGGGGGGGTGGGGAGAGAGACCAGGGGCCGCGCGCGTGGGCTTTGCTTACCACGGATCACGCAGCAACCTGTGCACGTGCAAGCACATGCCGTGCCACCCCTGGGCAGGTGGCTCCAGCTGCCTGTCAAACAGGGGCCTTGGCCTGATAGCCACACGCGTGTGTGAAGAGACCTGACATGCTCCTGACCCCGGGGCAGGAGACAGCAGGAGGTCCTGACCTCCCTTCACTAGCCCCCTCTACACAGAGGCAGGGGACATCTCCCCCCCACCTCGGCCGCACTATTCACAGCACAGGGGCATGAGTGCGGTCTCGGGGCAGCTCCCACTCCCGGGGATAGCCGGCCATTCCGACCATGGCCTCTGTGCAAGCACAGCGGCTCTGACAGTGCAAGGCATGGTCATCCTCACCTTGCAGAGGGGGGGCTGGGCTTCACCCACTGTGTCCTCAGGGAGAACTGACCACTTCTCTTCTTTCTCCACAGCTGCACCAGCTGTGTGTGCAGGGCACACTACCCCATCCGGGACATCCTCCCACACCCGAGGGCTGAGCAGGACCACCCGCAGACTTGAGAGGTGCACACAGCAGCACCTGGAGGCCCTGTGAGCCATGCACCGCACCATGCAGGAGTGGGTGCAGGACAACCGGGAGTTCCGCCGGGAGCTGCTTGCCCAGGGTCATGCTCTCTGCGACCACCTGCAGACCCTGTTGCAGAGCGTGCTGTCCCGTGCTGCTCCAGCGCCTGCTGCCTCCCAAGCGAGCACTCCTCCTCCCACTCCTGCCTCTCTCTTCTCAACCTCCTCCTCAATCTCCACACTCTCCTCCCCATCCCCTGGGGACGCTGAGGCCCCCGCACCCATGGTGCTGGGAGTCAGTTGGCCCGGTGAGACCTCCACCCTTGAGCTTCCCCTCCCCCTTCTTCCCCTTGCTTCCCCCTTCCAGCTCCCTCCTCCCAGTTCCCCCCTCCCCTCTCCCACCCTCTCTCTTCCCCTTTCCCACTTCCTTTCTCCAGTCTCCCCAGAGTTTCAACCCCCCCACCCAGTTTTGTTAAATAAACAGAGTTGATATTTTTGAAAAAATGTGTCCTTTATTGTTTACAGCAGGAAGGGGGGCTAGGGAGGGGTAAGTGGAAGGATGTGAGGGTGGAATAAAGCCCCAGTGGGGCAAGCCAGGGAGACTTCAGTCCTTTCTGTGTGGAAACTCTCCCGCAGGGCCTCCTGGGTATTGACAGCCCCCTGATGGGCCTCCAGGATGGCAGCTGTGCGGGGCTGCGCGTACAGGCCAGCCAGGTGGTCGGCCTCTGCCATCCAGCCTGGCAGGAAAGCCTCCCCCTTCCGCTCACACAAATTGTGCTACACACAACATGCAGCCACCATGTGCAGAATATTCCTCTCGGAGAGGTTGAGGCGGGTGAGGAGGCATCTAAATCTGGCCTTCAACTGGCCAAAGGCCCCCTCCACGATGATGCGGGCCCCACTTAGCCTGGCATTAAAGGCCTGTCGGGAGGGGTTCAGGTGTCCTGTGTAGGTCTTCATGAGCCAGGGTTGCAGCGGGTAGGCCGCATCCCCCACCAGGCACATGGGCATGTCCACATCCCCGACCCTGATGTGGCAGTCGGGGAAGAAGGTCCCGGCGTGCAGCATCTGGCACACGGAGGAGTTGTGGTAGACCCGCGCATAGTGTGCTTTGCTGGACCAGCCCACGTTGATGTCCAGGAAGCGGCCCTGGTGGTCAGACATGGCCTGCAGGATCACCGAGAAGTACCCCTTCTGGTTAATGTAGTGGGAGGCCTGGTGTTCTGGGGCACGGATGGGGATGTGCGTCCCATCGATTGCCCCCCCAACAGTTGGGGAAGCCCAGGGCACCAAACCCCTCAATCACCACGTCCAAATCCGTGAGGCGGACGACTCTGCGGAGCAGCACTCTATTGATGGCTCCACCTGCAGAGAGACACACAAAACCGAGAGTCACTGGGGTGCCAGAATGGCCGAGAGTGTTCCTTCCCCACCACTGCCCCGCCCCCCCACTCCTCAGGAGCAATGCCCCCCCCTGCAATCCTGGCCACCGCGGGTAGTGCAAAGTGTGGCTGGGACAGAACAAACCCTCCCGTGGAGGGGACTTGCACCCCCTCCCCCCCTTTTCCCTAGGGCAGCCCATCTCCTCCTCCCCCTCCCCCCGGCTCAGTGGCCGGAGGCTGCCTTACCTGCATGCGCACTGCTCCGACGGTGGATCTCCCCACGCCGAACTGGTTTGCCACGGATCAGTAGCTGTCCGGCGTGGAGAGCTTCCCTAGGGCGATGGCCACACGCTTGTGGAGGGGAATGGCAGACCTCATGTGCGTGTCCCATCGCCACAGAGCAGGGGTGAGCCACTCACAGAGCTCGAGGAAGGTGTCCTTCTTCATCCTGAAGTTCTGGGTCCACTGTTGGTCTCCCCAGTGCTCCAGAATGATGTGGTCCCACCAGTCGCTGCTGGTGTCCAGACGCCAGATGCGGCGGGGCACGCTGACATCCAGGAGATGCTGCTGCTCCTCCTCGCCCTCCTGCGGGGTCCAGAAGAGGGCCCGGGGGTCAGGCTGCAGTAGCTGCTGCCTGGCAGTCTCCTGCAATTGCTGCCAGGTTGGCAGCAAGTCTTCCAGATTGGACACCAGAGTGCCCAGGGGCAGCTCTGGCTCCATGGTGCCGAGTGCTGTGGTGTCCCGAGTCGAGGCAACCAAAGCAAGCAGAGAAGAAAATGCTTTGCTGTCCCTCAGCAAGGTAGGCAAGCAAGCAGGGAAACCTGAGAACTGGCTGTCCAAGAGGGTCCCTTTAAGCATGAGCCTCAGATAGCCTCAGGCAGCAGCCACACAAAGCAACTACTGACCTGATGCCCTGCTGGTAACTGGCAGCAGCTGGCCTTAAATGCGATTCAGCATCCAATCAGTGTGGATGCGGTAGTTCGAATTAGCAAAACGCTAATTCGAACTGCATTTTGTGTGTAGATGCATTAATTCAAATTAGCTTAATTTGAATTAACTATTTTGAATTAAGATAACTCGAATTAATGCTGTAGCGTAGACATACCCTAAGAAAAGCAATAGTTTGTCTCCCAGCTGAATGAGAATGCACGTTTCTGTTCATTACAAAACAAATACTTTAGAGAAACTGGTGATTTTTTAAATATTGAGATTTTTTTTTTAGACAGTAAGATATCTCTACTAAGAAGAAAATGTTACTGTTCAGGAAAACAAGGCTTACAACTGGCACTGCTGGCAGAGTGAGGAATTTTGGTTCTATTCTGAGAAAGCAACTGTATTAAAATGGCATCTTATTCCTCACCCGGTTTGCTCCTTGTGTGTATTCAGAGTCAGCTCCGCTGAATTTAGTGATAAAAATAAGGTGCTATTTCTTGCCTGCCATGCACAGGCAGCACAACTAAGGGAGAGCGAGCTGGATTCCTTTCCTCTTCCTGCATCATTATCAGAACTGTTTATCTAGTACCTGTTTCACCTGTACCAACTGAATGAAAACAATGACACTGCACAAGTCTTGGAGGACATTATGTGACCTGTAGAATTTACAATTGGTGATGATGTAGAGAAGAAAAGACACAGCTTGGTTTTTAAGTCAGGAGTTGACTCCGAATGCTGGCAGTTAGAAAATGAAAAAAGCCATCTTGTCCCTTATAAATGGAATACATTTGATCTGGAAATCACTGACACACACACCATGCCCTGCCAGGCCAAAGTTTCTTTGTTTCAATGAAAGTAAGGATTACAAACTAAGACATTTTATTATTCTCCATCCCCACGTTTATAGGTGCTGGAACTGGGAGTGTATCACCCCTCACTTGAAATAGTTTCTATTATATACAGAGTTTCCAGTTTGGTACAACAGCCATCAGCACCCCCACTACAAAAACTGTTCCAGCAACCATGCCCACTTTTAAAAGTTCCTAACATTATGACGCAAAAAGGTGAGAGGGATACTGGGTCCTTTGCAGTGCCCCAATTCTGGTGCTGCTCTGTCCAGGTCATTATCCCAGCACTGAAAAGCTATAGGGGGCCAAAAACAGTAGCCCAGGACAAGCATGGCACAGACAGTCTAGCCCCATTCCTTTCTCCGGCCATGCCCCCTTTGATCTGTGAAGTCAACTGCAAGGGATCAAGTGTTGCATTACACCATTACACCAGCCAAGGGTTTCCAGGCACCTGAAGATCCTCCCTGGGCCATTTAAAGTGGCTTTATGACCAAATTATGCTGGCAGTGCAGTGTAAAGTGGCTATGTGGAACCAAAGGATTTGGTCTTTTCCTTTTCACAGTATTGTTTTAAGCGATCACTGTGATCACTGCTGACCATGTGTCTTTCCATCCCCTTCTCCTTGTTTTCATTTCCCTTCCTTCCTCTGAATTTTTACAACCTTTAATTTTTTTATTGGATTTGTTTGTATTCTCCTACACAATGCCCCAAGCACCTTGGAAGGGGTCTTGATTCATACAATTATTATCATTCTCCTCCTTGGATGCGGGGTTCGCATACTGAAGACATTGATAGGAGAGTTACACAGTATAGAGAAGTATTAGTCTTCGTCTTCCTGTTTCCTGATGTTAAACTGTACAACAAATTAAATATCAAATATCAGTTTATTTTTACAATATTCTCATTTTCCTCCTGAATGTTCACCTATCAAGTATAGTGGCAAACCATCTGTCTGTTGGAAGAGATACCAATTTCATTTATGCCAGTGAAATTCCTCTGGCGTCACCAGAGTTACAACCGCATCATAACAGAGATCAGAATCTGTGCCACAGAAATTATTCCAATAAGTGCTCTGGGAAAGAGGACAAGTTTTCTAATGTAAATGACATACGTAGAGGGATGAAACTTGGATTTGGCAACAAGGGGGGTTAGCTAAGAGGTTCTCCCGGATGTGATGCATATGCCTGATCCTACTTCCATCAAAGTCTGTGGCAAATCTCTCTGTGGTTGAAATCCTGGTCCTAACGAATTGCGGGAGAGTTTTGCTACTCATTTCAAGGGGCCAGAATGTCATCCTCTGACTTCAGTTGTGCAGAAGTAGGACACAAAATGATGCTTTGAAATAATATAAGTCTAACCCCACCGGGTTTCATTGGGCGAGTATAGCTCAGTTCTGATCTAAAAAGGGAAACAAGTACAGATGGAAAACATACCCTCTTTCTACAACTATTCTTTCAGAAGAAGTTCCAACAAGTCTCCCACGTACGTTGGAGAGGATCATTTATCAGTCTAGTCTCTTGACACAAGCTCTGGTTTCCCAGATGTAAGCCTCCTGTTATTATTATTTTTTTAATTTTAAACCACTGAATGTTTGGATTATTTTTAAACTTAAATCACAACTAATCATCATCTCTCCTCTCCCCTTCCAGCACACCAGGAGCTGTCCTTTAGGAAACAGGTGCTGAATTTAGTTAAGATCAATATATAGGGAACACTTTGCTTGGAAGACTTCTCACTCACACTGGCAGGTGTAGTTGTTTAGCTATATCAAGACATTTTGCTGCTCCCCACATTGCTGAGAGGTGGACACCAACCATGGTATAAAGTCAAGACCGATCTGCAGTGAGAATCAATTAGGGATGATACAGGTTGTGAAATCTTAAGTACATTTCAAAATGAATAGAGGATTAATGCTTTCACTACACTAATCTTCAAATGCAAAGGGCTACTATGAGAAGCCATTATAACAGAGGCAAGATTAGAAGGCACAGCAGTCTCTGTATAAGGTATTGTAGCTGGGGCTACAGTAGTACATAGATTCAGAATAAACGATACTACATATAAGATCATATTAATTATGAAAATGCTTCATTGGTAAAAATGGATAGCAGCTCATCTAGTCTCCCTACTACTGTCCTGGCTGCAGGATTCTAGCATAGTTATGCCATTTCCAGTAGTTATTCATGGAGTGATCATCTGAGGAAATGACATCATTCTAGTCTCACACGAAGAGAGGAGTTTGGGTTTTTTTTAAATCTCAACAACTATTATTTCTGTCTATAAAAAGAAATGTCATCATAAACCACAGATTGCAATGTACTGCACAGGCTTACCAGAGCAATGGCCGAGTCAAGAAAACCCCAGTACTGTACTAATGAAATCAAATAGAGCACTCTACCACTCCAATAGCCCCAAGCTTAGCTTTGTGCTTTTCAAAGACTATATGGACAGGTTCCAGCATCTTTGCCATACCCCAACATCCCAGGCACAAGACCCAGAGCAACTCCCCTGCCTCAGACCCAGCCTCCCACCCACTCTACCTTGCTCATCTCAAGCCTGTCCCTGCTCCGCCCACACTCGCCCTTCCCCCGCCCCTTTGCTCCCTGCCCCGAGCAATCCAAGCTGGGACATTATTGGGGCCTGGGCAGAAGCAGGGGTCATCCCACCATCACACCCACTGTGGCAGCCGGAGTGGCACGGCAGCCTGCTCCACCCTCCCCCACCACCCTCCCAACCTGTTGCCCCTTGCTTTTCCACAGCAGCAGGAAGCAGAACACTGTAGGGCTGAGGCACTCTGCTTCCTGCTGGCATGGAGAAGTTGAGTGCAGCGGGCTGGGAGAGGGCAGTGCAGCAGAGTGTGCCACCCTGTGCCAGGCCCCCATAATCCCTCCAAGTCCCTGCTATCTATAGGACAGTTGAGGCAACCACCGCAGGGCTCCCAAAAATGTGGAGTCCGGGAGGCCACCTCGAACCATCCTATGAATAGTTTGGCTCTGTCTGGGGAAGCCAAGACACCAATGCATAGCATGGAGGACAGAAATTCAAACTGAGGTACTGGAGCTGAGTTCAGCCCAGTTTCAGCTACACAGAGCTTCAACTATTATGGGAGGTGGCTGTGACACTGTACACCCTCATATTTACCATGGTGATATAATTAGGTTATGATTTCATAAATCACAGAATACTAGACCAGGGGCGGCCCGTCCATATAGGCGAACTAGGAGGTTGCCTAGGGTGCCAAGTTAAATGGGGCGCCAAATGGTGGCGCAATATCATTGAGGGGTTTGGAGGTGGGGGCGCCAATTGCATGGTTCGCCTAGGGCGCCAGTTGCTGGCAGCTAGTCTAGGGCCGCCCCTAGAACCAGAAAGGACCTCGAAAGGTCATCAAGTCCAGTCCCCTGCCCTCACAGCAGGGCCAAGCACTATCTAGATTATTCCTGACAGTTGTTTGTACAAAGTATGCCTTGTGAGGTATCATTTTAAAAGTCTTGGTCTGTTAAACATTTGTATCTTGTTGTAGTGTATGTGCTATCATTGTACATAAAGTTATGAAGTTTGCTGTATGTGTTACTGAAAATGTTTTAAGGTTGGGAACACCCACAACCAGCATTTCAGCTACAATAGTGAATACCAATAGAATACCAAGGGTGGCCCATTAAGGGGACTACACACTCTCAAGCACTACTCCAGGAACTCTCAGAGGGACCACATAAACAATGGACACTACTTGATTCGGCAAAAAATCTTTCCAGAAAGCTGGAAGAAACCTATGAAGGAAAGGAAGTGACATCATCATTTGTTCTCACTCCCCCCAAGTCAATACCTGGAAATACATCTGGAGAACAAAGATAGAACTTGGGAAGCGGGCCCAGACTGATGAGGATTTCCAGCCTCTGTGTGGGAAATCTGTGACCAACTTGGATTGTCTATCAGGGAGAAACACCGCTTGATTCAAATCCTATCTAATTTACAGAACTCAGATTGCAATTTTATTTTTTATTTCTTAGGAAATCAACTTTGATCCGTGTGCTCACTATTTATAATCACTTAAAAATCTATCTTTTTGTAGTTACTAAATCTGATTTATATTTTACCCAAACCATGTGTTTTGCTTAAAGTGCTTGGGAAACTGCTCAGGGTATGTCTACACTACAGAGGGGTCTTTTTCAGAAAAATGGCTGTTTTTTTCGACAAAATTCACTTACGTCCACACTGCAATCACGTTCTTTCAAAAGAAAATTGAAAGAACCGAGGGGTTTTTCCAGCAGTGGTAAACCTCTTTCTACAAGGAAGAAGCCTTTTTCCAAAAGAGCTCTTTCGGAAAAAGGCGTGTGTGGACGGGGAAGAGGGAGTTCTTTCGCAAGAAGAGGAAAGAAGAAAAAGCACAGGCATCCTGGTGGCCATTCCACCTGCAGTAATCACAGCTTACATGCGAGATAGTGTCCATTCAGTCTGGATGCTATCTTTCAAAAAAGCAGATTGCTTTTTCAATGCGCTTTGTCAGTGTGGACGCGCTCTTTTGGAAAAAGTTTTTTCAGAAGATCTCTTCTGGAAAAGCTTCTTCTGAAAGAAGCCTGCAGTCTAGACATAGCCTCAGTAACAAAAACTGGTGAACACCCTTTCCACGCTAAAGGAGGGACAGACTGGGTAATAAACTTATAATGGTCAGGCTTCGGACCAGGGCATGATAGTATAGCTCTGGGGTGGTAGGCTGAAAAGCTGTGAAGAATTACTGTCACGAATCATGGGTAGTGTGAATGGTTAGCATGAGTACATGAGTGAATCAACAGTAAGTGAGCTGAAGAGAGGCTATACTGAGGTCCAGGCAAGACCCCTGGAGGATTATGGACTTGTTTGGTCCAAGCAAGAACCCCAGAGGATTATGGACTTGTTTACAACTTTAAGAAGGACTGTGTGACATAAAAGAACTGTGTATGTGTGCTGAGGTAGCATTTCCAGCATTTGCAGATAAGGAAAAAGTAAGGGAAGAATCTAACCAAGGACAGACTGTTGTTTCTCACTTGTGGTGAGGCAAGCAAAATTGGGTGGTGCAAAAACCAGGTGTTTCTGGATCAGTTGTGGACACACCAATAAGAAGGAAGTGTCACTAATGGATATCACCCTACCTGGACTGTGTGCAACTACTGGATGGCATCCCACCGGACTGGCCCCTGCCAAGGAGATATATACCACACCATTTTGCCCCACGAGTTGGAGTCCATTGATTTGGCATATTGGGGTGACATGCACGTCGGACTTCTGCCTCAACCAAATTAACCAACATTACCTAGAGTCTGGCCAGCCTGAAAGGGTGTGTGTGTGTGTTAAATTGGATTAAGAATTAGGCTGCTAAATTGGGTTAAGAATTAGATTTAGATTAAGTATTCCATTTAATTATTGCTTTTAATGCCTTTTAATGCTTGTGATGCCTTTTAATGTCGTTTTAATTGCTTAGTACTAAAAATACATATATATATAGTGCTTTTAAAACTGCTCCTGAATTGAGTGCAATAAAACTTGTTAAAGGTATGTTTAAGATACTGTGAAAGACTCTTTTGTTCTGTGAATGCTGAACCAAATGCTTAGTGTGATATGTCTTGATTAACCAGATCACAGCGCCCCCTTGTGACATTACCTGGAGCCTCTTTATAGTCGAGTGGCTAGCAAAAGCATTTATGTAACCCAGCTGGGTATGTCCCTGCCTGTGAATGTCTCTTAAGTGCAGTAGCTGGAGAGGTTTGCAGCTTCCTACTGCATCATGGTGTGAGAAGGAGCCCAGGTTGGGAATAGGGATGTGAACAGGTAATTGGTTAGCCCATACCTGGCAAGCAGGCCCTCTCAGAGAATGACAGAGGCCCAGGCCACTTTGAGTTTAGAGGCACCAGCCCAGGCTACGTCTACACTACGGGTTTTTTTCTGGGATACCTCTCCGCCATGTCCAAGGAATACGTCTGCTTTTTTTTGCGGAAGAGCAGATGCGCTCTTTCGGAAGCCCCATCTTCCTCCTCCCACGAGAAAGAAGGGTTCTTCCGAAAAAGGAAGCTTTTCTGAAATTTGGCCCAGTGTAGACAGGCCAAATTTTGGAAAAGCCTCTTCCAAAAAAACTATCGGAAAAATAGATCCAATAGATCCCTATAGTGTAGAGCCCCAGCCCCAGCCCCCCAACATATCTAACTTCTAAACCACAGAGTTATATTAAAACCAAAAGAATACATGGAAATGAACACTTGAAACATTTATTTATGAGCCATTAAGTCATTATACCAATAGCATGTATATTAAAAATATAACTTTAATTGTGAGTTTCCACTGCAAGCAAAACTCTTCATTTTAGGAATGCTTTTCTGGCTTTGTTGTGTGCACGCTCGTTTATAATTGAAGAAAAATCTAATTTATGTGCAATCTAATTATGTGCTGTTAATGTTAAACATTGTGAACCCATTCAAACGCTCTTTACTTGTTTTAACACATTGAATGTGCATTCACCTGAAGCCACTGATGCAGGGAGACTGACAAAAATATGTAATGCAATTGTGTATTAGGAAATACAGTAGACAAGCCGAGATCGAATATTTCTTGAAGCAGGTCTGATGTAAAGTTGGTGGAATGTATAGGTCTCAGGAAGACAATCTTGTCACAGAAATCTCTTGAAATTTCATTGTTGTACCTTTGTTGAAACTGTTCTGCTGCTGACTATAGATCTTTATCACTTAGTTTTCTGAACTCCCAAAGGAATCCAAAAAGGTTACAAATTTGTTGCAGTGACTCAAATCAACATTTGATGGAGTAAAAAATAACAAAAAACTCCACTGACTCGATAGTGTCTTTCTGCATCAGATTGAGATGTTAGGCTGCAATTGGTGGAAAAAACAGATGAACTCTCAATACCCTGTGCTACTGATTTGGGCCCAGAAAGGATTGCATCCCATTGATCACAAATCTTTTGAGAATCCTTAAGAAGTCATTCAGTGTTATCCCTCTCAACATCTAATGTAGCATTGCGGGCTCCAATTGCAAGATTAGTTTCGTGAATCATTTTTAGCAGCTTCATCCACATGGACAACATTAAAATGCATTCATGTTTGGATGTATAACTCTAAATTGACTTAAGCTTAGTGTGAGCCTTTGCTCTGAGAATAAGAGATTCAAGCTCACTTAAAGCCTTTCTGAGCCCAAATGCTATGCAACAACTGGTTTAACACAATCAATTCGTGCTGACCATCTCATTGTCAACACCCTGTGAAGAGAAACAGGCTGCTTCAGAATTTCCCCCTTTTGAGGACTGCTACTAAAGAGGCTGTACAATTTCTGGATTGTTCCAAAGTATGTGATTGCTTCCTTGCATGATTCAGCACAATCAATGCTGACAAGATTTACTGGTTGCCACAACTGGAGAAAATATAATTTGGATTTTGCTCAAGAAGGACTGCTTGTACTCCGTTGTACTTCCCAACTATATTGGACACATTGTCATAGGCTTGGCCAATGCATACTTAAAAATTTAATTTGAAGCCTTCCAGAATTTCTAATACATGAAAGGCAATTTCTTTTCAGGTTTTTTTGTGTGAAATTATCAAACAAAATGAATCATTCTTCAACTGAAACCTTTTAACCTCTCTGCAATTTTAACATATCAAACAACCTAGGTTGTCTGTTCTTTAGGAGAACAGTCTGAAGTTGCATGTCATCTCTCTTCAAGAATTGTTTGCACAAATGTCCCACACAGCTCAATAAACTCATTTTGTATTCTGGTAGATAGATAATGGACTTGCATGCATTTTTCACTCTTTTGTGATTCATGCCCTGATAAAGGTGGGTCATACTTGCCAAGAAGCTCTAATATATCAAGAAAATTTCTGTTTGTAGGGTCACCAATATGTTGACTGGAAACAAAGCCAATCTCCATTCAGAAAGAAAAAGAATGACATTCAATATGCGCTCAAGGAGTTTTTTCCAGTTGTCAGTTTCTGTGTTTATTTCACTCAGGAGTAAGTTTTCAATTGAATTGTCAGCTAGTGCTGCTCTATTGGCTGATTTCCATGTTAACATAGTTATCTTTGTGATACTGAAGTTTTATGTGCTGGTATTCGGTTTTTCAACTTCCTCCAACCTCTACTGATGCTCCAACTGGATGGATCAGACAGTGCTGATGCATTTGAGGTATTACTGCTAAAAACGAAACAGGGTACACAGTATAGAGCCTGCTTTTCCTTGCTGTAGCAGAGCCAGTCTCTTGTGTAGATCTCTCCATTTGGAAGAGTTTTTGTCAGCAGACAAGTGGGAAAAGCATGATTGTCAGCATCTTTCAGTATACTACTTGGAATCTGAAAACAACTAACTTTGAGAAACGACTGCATTTGAGAGACATTGTTCTTATCAAGAAGTCCAATAACAGGTTTTCATGCCACTGTTGTTACACTGTGTCCTATGCTAGTCATAAGTTCTTGGTCTTTGGCCAGCCTAGGGGTGATAGTGATTGAGCAGTGTTCATTGTCCCAGGTATGAATACATAGGGGCTTAGAGGCCATCTGGCTACCAACAACTACTAATGTACTTCATTCAACTGTCAATCTGACTTGGGTGCCTTCCTATCTTATCTGAGTCTGTGGTCTTTGGGGGCTCTCATGAAGACTATTATGCTAGCTATCTGCGCAGAGCTGGCATGATATATTGAGGGAGCATATGAAAACGCACACAGCTGAATGTTTATCATCACTGATGGAGCAGAAAACCTGTCAGAACACCAACACCAGTGAATCCTGAATTTAGTGTATCGCTGTCCTGAACTACTACAGCTACTACTAAAGAGCAGTCCCCCGCTCACGGCCCCTGGTATGGGGGGGGTCCAGAAGCAGGAGCTCCCCCCTCCACACACTAGGCTGTCAAATAGGAGTTCAGAACAGTGTTTTGCAAGAGGCCTTCCAGAATTAAAAAGAAGTGTTAAATATCTGTATCCATTAAAGACGACAAGATGTGACTTGTCTACAGGGTGCGTTGTGTTAGTCTAGACAAGAAGGATGGAAATTCTAATGCACACAGGAGCATGACATGCACTAACTGCCCCAAGTGGACTCTGCTGGCATACATTAAAAAAAGCCTGCTGTGTGTTAATGTAGTTCTATTTCAAACAGACACACCCTGAAGACAAGTCCTAAGTTTTAAAACACACATAAACATTTGATATGTGAGAGACAGAATCAGATCACAAGACTGAGATGCATATTTGAACTTGCCAGAGTTTGGGGCTTTTGATTCAATCTCAGCCCAGCTCTGTTGTAGAAGTTTATACGGGCTATAGGCTGGGATAGGAGAACAGATGCTCCCTGAGGGCACATCTACACTTCAGGGCAAAAGTAGAATTAAGATATGCGTCAACTGTGTAGCTGAAGTCGAAATAGCTTAATTCGGCTTTTGGCGCTGTCTACACTTCAGGAAGTCAAAGGAAGAACACTCTTCTTTCGACTTCCCTTACTCCTCATGAAATAAGGGTTACAGAATGTGGAGTAAGAAGTCCGCCATCTTGAAATTATTTTGAAATAACAGCTTGCTGTGTAGACCTGCACTTTGTTATTTTAAAATATCAGTTATTCCAAAATAACACTGCTGTACCCTCATTGTCCTGTTTTAACACAATAATGCCACATAGACACCACGTTCTGCCTCCTTGCTCAGCTGGACCCAGCAACAGTTGGGGTACTGTGAAGATAATTTCTTTAACTATTTGGATGACATCTCGGGCCTGCTGAAGTTGATCGGAGTTTGGCCATTGACTTCAGTAGGGCCAGGATTTCACTTAGGCTACATCTACACTGCCCAGTCTTGCGCAAGAACATAAGCAAATGAGGGGCAGCGATATTCATCACCGCCCCTCATTTGCATATGTTCTTGCTCAAGTTTAGTTAAGTCAGGCAGCCATAATGTTATTTCACCGATATGAGAGTCTCTTATTCCCTATTTAGGCGACTAATATAAATCTATATATGGACTGGATACCAGAAGGGTGAGTGTGTAACAAGATATAACATAGCTCTGTCATATTCATAACTTGCATGTATATTTGCTGAGTTATTCGACAGTAAACTCTGCTGTTAGGACAAGACAGATTTTTTTTGAGTGTACATGTTAGTTGTTAGGACATAATGTAATTGCAAATTTTGAACATTTTTGGGTTTATTTCAAGAGAAATGTCTGAAGTTTGGGAAACAGTTTCAGTGCATTCTGCGTTGTCACTTCTATAACTTCCTCCACTTGGATTCCTTTAATTTTGGCAATATATTCTGCAGCAATGAAAATATTCTTTGGTTCATTTCTCACCTGTAAAGTACAAAAAGAGAGAATAAATTAAAGAATCAGAAACTGATATCAGTGTCAGATTCAAATTCTCTTCAGAATCAGTTGTTGCAAACAGTTTCAAATATACCAACAATAGGGCCTTAAATGTAATTCCTCTATTTGTTCATCCACCTCCAGTCTACTCTCAGTCTATTCCTGCAAAATGGCAAGAGTCTTCCCCTGTATAGTCCCTGTCTTCAATGCTAACTTCTTGTATCACTCTGCCTTATTAACCTACCATCTCTTTTCCAATTTAATTTGATGATGTCTTTCCTCCCACACCTCTGCCTATTCAATTTTTACCCTTTGTTATTATTCTCAATAAACTACATTTTTGGAAATGCAGAAATGGAAAAACCAACAATTTACCTGTTTTTCAGGACCTAGTGCTGGAGAGTCGGTTTCTAAGCACATACAATCTAAGGGCAACTGTTTCACAAGCTTCTGCTTCTTAAAGGAAACAAGAAAGCTATTAAATGGCTCATTCACTCAAACTAGGAAAAAAAGCAGAGAGGGGGAGAGATGTGTTTCATGTTAAAAGCATGGCAGTAATACATAAAGGGATCTTGTAAATGTATTTTTGATAACTGCGCAATTAGAATATAGTAAAAATGGTCAAGAATACATGAAATACTTTTTAATAAAGTCTCCATAAAATGCATGCTGCCACCCCTAGTGAAGCATTGGACCCATTATAATTTATTAAATCAGGGCTAGTCAACACGTGGCCCATGGCAACCTGGGGCCCATTTGTTTGCAGCCCGCGGTGCGGTTTGGGTTTACATGGGGCTCCACACGCAGCCTGGGGGTAGGATCCTTTGAACATGGCCTCCACTGGGAACATGCTCCACAATGGCAAGGCGTCTCCCAGGCAGGGTGAGCACTGAAAGACGCAAGCAGACGGGCTGGCTGGAACAGACAGGTACAGGGTGTTGGCGTTTCTAACCCTTAGGGAGGAGGTGCCAGGAGCACCTGGGCATTGTGGGAAGTGCTTTGTATTCATGCTGGTCAGTGTGAAAGAAGCTATTTGTATGTATATGCAACCACACTTAAGTTGCGGCCCTCGGCATGTGCTGTATCATTGTGATTCCCAGGGCTTCCACAGTTGAGTAGCCCTGTATTAAATCAAGTAATATTATTGCAGATTTTAAAAAACCTACATTAGGGTTGCAGAGTAAAGCACTCAAAAGCTCAGATATACCAGAATCAAAGTTGCCTGTGCAACCCTAATTCAACCTCTTTGTGCGTATGTCTTATGATACAATGTTTAATTATATGCTTACATTCTACTTTTTCTCCCCCAGTCTTGTCCTACCTCTCATCCCCCAGGTTCTCGTCCCAATCTATCCCCCCACTGCAGTCTGGCTCTTGTCCCTTCTGCACTGAAATGAGGCAGCTGCTTCCTGTTCCAGCAAGCTGAGCCCAGCAGGGAGTTACTAGAACACAGAAGAGACAGGCTTCCCTGCTCTCATCAGGTGCCCAAATCCAGCACAGTCTGCAGCAATGCAGGGAAAGCCCTGCTTGGTCTGGGGCTGGCGTGTGCCCAGTGTGGATGGGATCTCTGAGAAATACACCTGTTAAATCTAAAGTCTCTGCTGAGCATGTGCAAACTGCAGGTTTTCATGGGCACATAATTTGGCCAAATTAGGGTGGATTTTTACAGGAATAGCATAGGGCTCATTCTTGACACACAAGTTACCCCCTGCCAAATTTTGAGTCCCTACTTCAAAGCATGGGAGTGCCTAAGCTTTCCGAAGAAAAGGCCACACGAAGTTTTTAACATGGGTGAAACAACATATTATAGGTTTAAAGAAATACCTCAGTATAACAGAAAGTAATACCCTTCTTTGTGATAAACTGGGTTACAGGCTGAAATATTCAAATACTGATATAGAACTATCCCCTTTGAACTTTACCTGTTCACTTCTTACAATGGAAGGAGGAATGGAGAAGAAATAGCCAGCCTTCACTCCTTCCATCGCCACAGATGGCCTCCCATCAAATGCATGGAGCAAGACCCTTTCAGCACCTACAGAGATCCAAACCAAGTAAGAAAGAGTTATGTTCATGGAAAAACTTCCTAACTGTCAGGGTGGTTAAGTACTGGAATAAATGGCCTAGGGAGGTTGTAGAATCTCCATCACTGGAGGTTTTTAAGAGCAGGTTAGACAGACACCTGTATGGTTTAGGTAACACTTAGTCCTGCCATGAGTGAAGGGAACTGAACTAGATAGATGATTTCTTGAGGCCCCTTCCAGTTCAGTGATTCTATGGTTGGACTATGATGTCACCTCCTAGTACTAGAACCCATGGTCTCACTCATGGGCGGCGAGTTATATGGGCTCATCGTGCCCATGCTCCACCAATATTCAGAGCTGGGGGCCCTGCTCCAGCAGTATTTGGAGCTGAGTCTCTCCCCCGACCCTGCCTGGAGCAGGCCCTATCCCCCACCTGCCGGCGCATCCTCCGCCCGCGGCCCCTGCGGATGCCACGGCAAGCTGCCACCGCGGAGCGGCCCCGCCCCTGTGCCCTTGCGGCGGCGCATGCGCACACTGCGCGCCAGACAGGAGTGACGGGATGCGGAGGCCTCGCCCCGGGTGGACGCTGCAGCGAGCAGGCACGGCGGGCCAGCCCCGCCCCCGCACCCTTGCGGTGCATGCTCATGCCACGCGCCAGGTATTTTAAATGCCGGTGGCGCGGCAGGCAAGGGGGAGGGAGTCTACCCGGGGCCTGGGCGGTGAGCTCGGGGAAGCGCCCACCCTCCTGCAGCAGCCGGGACCTGGCAGGCAACCCCGCGGGGTGGACGCCCAGACTCCGCATCCCCAGAAGGAACGGGCAGCGGACGCCAAAGCTGCCTATACCCCCTCGACGGACAGATCACAGACTCCAGCCCCGCAAACTGGAAGGCAGAAGGTAGGGGAGGGGGAAAAATAGGGGGAAGGGGTGGGAGAGGAAGGGGCTTGTGCTGAGGGGAAGGGGGCAGGTCAGGAGAAGAAAGGGGCAGGCACCAAGGGACAGCGTGGAGGAGAGACAAATGCCGGGGGGGGGGGGGGGAGACAATGAGGAAAAGGGCAGGAGGGGAGGTGTCAGTGGGAGGAGGGACAGGGTGATGCTGGGAGAGGAGAGGAGAGGGGAAGGGCATTGGGGGCTAGAGGGAGGAGGGGGAGGTGCTGGGAGAAGGCTTGAAAGAAGGGGTGGGCGTGAGAAAGGTGGGGATGGAGCAAGTCATGTGTGAGAGCACAGAGGGGCATGAGGAGAATGGGGGCAGAGGGTGGTGAGGGGGTGGGTATCAGGGAAAAAGGGGGCAGGGGCAGTGAGGGAATGGGGAGGCACCAGGAGGGTGCAGGGCTAAGGGAAGGTGCAGGTGCCAGGGGATTCTGGGGGTGAAGCAGAAGGGCAGACACCTGCAGGGGAGGGACCAGCACCAGAGGAGAGAGGCAGGGCAGGTTTGTAGAGGGAGGTGTTAGAAGAGGGGATGAGGAGGGGTAGCTCACATGATCAGACTGGGGCTACTGGAGGAGTGGGCACAAGGGGGAGAGAAGGGCTGGTGGAGGGGGGGCAGGTCTCAGGAGGGCTGAGGGCAGTGAGAAGGGCAGGAGTCTGAGTCAGGACAGCAGAGGAGGGTGAGGGGTTGGGGGGCAGCAGGCACCAGGGGAGCTGATGGAACAAGGGGAGGAGACATGGCAGCAGAGAGAAAAGTAAAGGTTTAAAAATATTTATTAATAACTTGGGTGCCACAGTGGCACAGCCAAACAAGCCACATGAACTCAGTACTGGTGCACAACACAAAATTCATTCTGCTCATGGGAGGAAACTCTTAGGCTATGTCTACACTGGCAGTTTCTTGCACAAGAACATCTTGCGCAAGGGTTCTTGTGCAAGAAGTCTTGCGCAAGAACACGTCCACACTGCCATGTGCGAGCTGTGCTTTTGCACAAGAGCATCCATGGCAGTGTGGACGCTCTCTTGCCCAAGAAAGCTCCGATGGCCATTTTAGCCATAGGGGTTTCTTGCGCAAGAAATCCCTGCCGAGCATCCACACTGCCCTCTTGCACAAGAGAGCTTACACCTGTTAGAAAAGAGCGTAGCTCTTGCGCAAGACGCCCTCTCTTACCATGCCGTACTGTAAATTTCCTTGCGCAAGAGCAGGCGGGCAGTGTGGATGCTCTGTGTGTTCTTGCACAAGAATGGCTGTACTTGCGCAAGAAGCTGCGAGCATAGACATAGCCTTAGAGGGAACACTTCCCCCAACCTCTCTGCCCCCGAGCTAATGTCACACACATTGGGTTAATGCAACTGCAGGATAGTTGCATGAGGGGGGTTTGGTGGGGGTCAAACTAATCCTTGTTGGTAGGAAGATGGTGGAAAAAGCCCTTCAAGAGGGGTGACATGACACCTTTTACTTCTGGTCATGTGTCCACCTTGCCCCGAGTGTGTTACCTCCGGGGTGTGTGGCTAATGGGGTACCACCAAAAATTATACAAACCTGCCGCCCATGGCACTGTATTCTCGGATTACAGTCAGAACAGCTCCTGTGAAGCTGCTAATTAGTGATTCCAGTTGGTGCTTATGGCATCAGACAGACAGTTTACACAATAGGTCGGGGAGGGGGTGGAAATGAAGAGCCAACTATAAGAGGAACCATGTTGGGGGACATAACTGGGACTGAAAGCAGAGACAGCCTGGGGAGTGAGGGAGGTAGATAGTAAAACTGTTCCCATGGTAATCTGCTCTTCAATGCACTGCAGTCTGAGGAAAGCACAGTCAGACCAAGGATTTTTTGTCAGGAGCTGATATCACAATTCTAACTTAATAGAGACAGACAGAAATTACATTCACTTTCCTTCCTTTCTTATTTTTACAGGTTTCACCCTCTTAAGTAAGGCAAACAGTGCAATAATGAAGCAATCAAAAAGAAGAAATTGCTGAGTTCATTCCCCGACCAGAGCAGGATACCATCCCCCAAGAGTGCATGTTTGATACTGAACTGATACAACACTTGATCCTAGTTCAAAACATAAGAGATATCAGAGCCTTAATTTTATCAATGTTTTAACAACACAAGGATTCCACTTCAGGAACTTCATGCTATAGAAGTATCATATCAGTTAACTGCCTGTAACTCTATTTGAAATGTATTTAAAATGTCCACCTTTTAAAAATAAAAAAAGAACACTTTGATGTTCTGAGCAGACACTGAGCATGGATATAGATCTGTCAGAAGGCCTTGAAGGTTTGAATTGACAAACTGCTAGGCTAAGGCAATCTGCAATTCTTCAAACAAACAGGTAAACCCCCTAAATCAAAATGACAGTACTTAGAGAAGGACCTCCATAACTGTGCCCGTCAAGCTTTATGTATGCAAACTGACATGCATGACCATAAGAGGATATGGTAAAACCAAAGAAAGGATGCTGAAAAAGACCTGCATTTTAATAATAGGAAGTGAGCCAAAGAAAGTACCTTGTTCCTTTAGGAGATTAATGGTTGGTCTTCCAGCAGAACGAGAATGGACATTTCTAGTGAAGAAGGGGGAAAAAAAAGCTAGTACTAGGAAATTTTTACATGATTAACTGTTTTAACAGTACTTTTATAGCACCATACACCAAAAAAGAGTCCCAAAGAATTTTATAAACTATATAAAGAAATCATGTCAGCCATCTTGAAAATACAGTAGCAACAGTCTAAGACAAGAATTGAAGAAGACTACTGTATGCAATTGAAGCTACAGGAGGTATTCCAAGTAGGCAGACTGTAACTACCATGTTGTTATGTAGCCAAGACAATGAAACCAATATCCTTACTCTTCTACGTGCTATGGGCTAACTATAGCCTTGGAGGTATTTGATTGTAGGTCTCTTCTAAACACAATAACCTATTATTATAAACCAGACCTACAAAGGCAAATCCAGTCTTTTTGCTAATTGAATCTGTTTGGTCAAAACTTGTCTTTGTTCTTCCTTCTGTTCATCAGTGCTGGCAAATCTGGGAGTGAAATCTAGTCCAACCTACAGCACAAGAGGAGAAATAAGAAAGTTTCACCAACCTTTTTTCCTGAACTGCAGGAAAGGAAAACCGTATGTAAAGGAAACTGTTTGTTTTTCAATCCTGCCAGTCATTTAAAAAAGTATACCTTTAGGAAGGCTTGCCATTAAAATTAGCTCTATGGCAAAAGGTTTATTACCATCTTATATTCAACACTCAATTTATTTTCAACTCTGAAAGTAATGCAAGACCCAAGAACTTTATACGATATTTTAATCTCCATATGATTTGTGTGTCACTATAGCCATTCTTAACAATAAATTCCAAACTCAGGAGCGGCCCGAGGCCGGCTGCGGCAGCTGGCGCCCCAGGAGGAACGTGCGATTGGTGCCCCCGCCTGCACGGCCGTCAATGGAGTGATGTCATCATCGGGCGCCCTGGGCGCCCCGTAATGTCATCATTGAGCGCCCCGTTGAAGGTGGCGCCCTAGGCGACGGCCAAGTCGGCCTATAGTCACAGGCCACCCCTGTCCAAACTAGAGTCCCATATTCAGAGTCCTCTGAATTCCAAGAGACGTTTGGATTCAGATTAAGGATGTTAAGAGTAGGGTAAAAGGCTAATCATGTAGTCAATACAATTTTTATCGACCACACGATTAGTCAGTAAGGGAAGGTGCTAGGTCTAGCAAATACCCACACTGCACCTCTGCAGTTTAAATGTAATATGACCTGGCTGCCTGCATGCTCGGCTCTTAGTACATTTAAACTGCACAGCCGCAGCAGGGGTAGGTCCCGGCTGCCTGCCCAACCGGAGCAGGCTCTGCCCGCGACCAGCCTGGGCGGCCACAGACAAGGGCTGCTTCGCAGCAGCAGCCCCTGTCCACTGGGGGTCCCAGCAGGGAGATGGGATCCCTGCAGACTAATGATGTTAAGGAGCAGATATTTTACTAATCATGTAGTCTATACAATTTGTATTGACTACACGATTAGTCAATAAGAAGAGGCTTGCTCTGGGACCACTGAACCTCTGCATTTTAAATGTAGTAAGAGCCATACAGAGACAGCAAGGGGGCGGGGAAATGTGAGCAGTCAACTTAACTACCCCATAAGCCTAGGCTTATCAGGTAGTCAACTACTCACCTACATCCCTAATTCAGATCTGATCCTGTAGCTCAAGCTCATTTCTAGTGAAACCAGCCAACTTTACAGTATTGGAATTAAATATTTTCAGTGGATTTTTAAGTTTGTGAAAGGTTCACAGCTGTACCAACCCAAAGTCCTTGACAGAACAGGCACAAGATGGAAAATTTACCCATGTCAGTGTGACTCAGCCCTGGGAGAGGGTAAACCAAAGGGCATCCAGGCATCCTGCTTATTTCTTTCTCTCTGCTAAGACTGCCAACAAGACTAGTATGTTGTGGTAGTTTCGAGATGTGTGAATGGTAATTCCCTTTGACAATTTATTTATTTGAAGGGCATTTATAACAGATTCAGAGGTAGTCATAAGTATTTCCCATTCAGATGAAAAAATAGCATTATAAAGTAAGTAGCAGCTGGGAGCCATGGGAGGAAGTAGATACACCAGGGAAGTATATGAAGTAAAACATTTTCAGTGCTGGAATGACAGATCAGGTATTCCAGCTGCTCAAATTATTAGCATTGCTTTTTGTTTATATGGAATAGAGCCAATGATGTGCTAAGTGCTTGGATCTCAGAGGACTTATGTTGGCAAAAAAAAAAAGAGGTTATAAGTAAAACATAGAACTTCTATGTACCTCTCCGATGGCCACCAATCTATCCTTATAGAGTTCTATAAGTGGCAATGCAGCATCCAGGTCCTGCAAGAAGAAAAATTATGTGAAAGAAAGAAATTAAAGAAAGAATCCTCTATCCCTACAAAGCAAGAGCAAGATGAATTCAGTTCCACTGTGATACAGAACTGCTTAATCTGTTGTTTGTGTTCCTTGGAACATGCTCCTACAGTAGGTTTATGTAGGGTGAGTTGAGGGACAGGCCATCAGGTTTTAAGATCCTGCAAAGCCATTCTGACATAGGGTGTGACTCAGAGGCATAGCGAGGGTGTTATGCGCCCGTGGGTGAAGGCAAAATTGGCGCCCCACCCCGCCAAATGGTGCGGCCCCAAACCTGGCGCATACCTGAGCTTGACCCTGGAAGGAGTGGGGGGAGCTTGTACCACATCTTACACAACCCCCTCCAGTTTGGGGCTGGGTCCCGCACGCACTAACCCTTTGGCAGAGGTGGAGGGAGTCGGGCTGGGGGCAGAGAGGCGGGGAGGAGGTAGCTCCAGCCGGTGGTGGCAGGCAGAGGAGGAGCAGGTGAGCAGAGGGATGACAGGGGGAATGTAGGGGGACTATACTGGCACCTCACGAGTGTGGCACCCAGGGGCCACTTCCCCTTCACCCTCCCCTGCGCCCTCCTCACTACACCACTGTAAATAATCCACCTCTTAGGATATTTATTGTTTAATGAATTACTTATTTTACTAACTACAGACATATAAATTATATAGTTTTGTGGTTTACATTCTGTTAAATATTTTTTTCTCTTTAATTTGTTCATATCCCGTTTTCATTAGGTTCATGTCTTTTACATAAAAAATGTCAAATTCTTAAATATGTAAGTTTTATAAAACATGAGAAAAGTTAATGTTATACAACCTAAATCTGAATTTCATCACTATATTTCATTCAAGCATTTAAAACCACTGTTATAGCAAATGAGTAACACATTGCTTTAATGAATAAAAGTAAAAAAGATTTTGAGCATATCAAATTTATTGTAATAGAGGTAGCCGTGTTAGTCGAATCTTGGTAAAACAAAAAGAAAAAAAGTCTTTAAAGTACTACATAACTAACAAGATACCTAATAAATTTATTATAAGCAATCTGTAATGTTTCCTAACTGCCCATTTACTTACCTAGTTAACCTAATTGTTTTTCACATTATCGCACAGCAAAAAACTACACAAGAGTTATCAATGTAAGAGATTAACTTACCTGTTAAAATAACACTCTGAAAAACTTTTAAATAAAACTAACACACAATACACACCCTCGCTTTCTTGAAGGCACTTGAAGCAATAAGTAGCCTAAGGCTGAGGATACCCTGCAAGCGTGGCTTTCTGTCTGCCATGAGGCCTTTTTCCTTCAGGCTGCCATGAGATTCTATCCTTAAGTAAAGGAGAGAGGTCCCTCTGAGCTGCTCTTCCAAATTTCACACAAGCCATTCAACTGAAGCCATAGATATCAAGATTCAAGGCCAACTTTGCCTTGAGCAGACTGCCTCTCCAGGTATTCACAATCACAACATCCGAACATGTATAAGACTTTTAGTTGAGAAAGCCACGTTAATCCCAAGTCTCCGCTATGACTGGGAGATGGAAAATCGGCAACAAAATGTAGGGTGATCTATCACTTCAGTAATGCCAACTCCTTTAGAATTGAGGCTCTGATTATCCAGCACCAGCTGAGGTAGAGCAGGCACTGTGTGTATGTCTGATACATTTTTACCAAAACTCCTGCCCGCCCAACTCACCAAAGGAGAAAGGAAACAGGGAGACAAAAAGGAATGGAATAGTATAGAAACTTTTTTATAAGCTTCAGAGGGGTAGCTGAGTTAGTCTGTAACAGGAAAAACTTAAAAAACAACAAAACAGTATCGTAATACTTTAAAGACTAACAAAACATGTAGATCAGAGGTAGGCAAAAGGGCCTCCATGGGTCGGATCCGGTCTGTGGAGGCCCTGCTGCTCCCCCGCCCCCAGGCCAATTAGGGCTTGGGGCGGGAGAACACATGAAGCTTTCTCTGCTCTGCCCCCACCCAGCAAGCAGCACACGGCACTTCCAAGCACCACGTACTCCTCGCAAGGCAGGAGGAGGCTTCCCGCGCTCCCCCGCCCTCAAGCCTTGATTGGCCTGGGGGTGGGGGAGCGCACGAAGCCTCCTCCTGCCCTACCAGAGACATGGGTGCCTAATGGGAAGGAGGAGGCAAAGGGGCTCCCCCACCCCAGACCAATCATGGTCTGGGTAGCCCCACCCCTTCCTGTTTAGTCCCCGCCCCCTCCGTGGTGACCCAGGGCTATTTCAAAAATTTTTGAAGTGGCCCCCGGGCAAAAATTATTGCCCACTCTTTATGTAGATAGTATCATGAGTTTTCGTGGGTGGAAGTGGGTTGTGCCCACAAAAGCTCATGATACCATCTACATCAAGCATGCCAAACAGGCTTCTGGCGGGCTGCATGTGGCCCAATCAAAATTTTTTGTGGCCTGCCACAACATTTTATAAAAGAATAAAGTGTGGCCCACTGGCTGCTCGGAGCACGTGGCCGAGTGCAGATCACGGCTGGCTAGGCTGCTCTGCATAGGCATCAAATGCCTGCTCACAGCTGGCTGCTGTGCTCACGCCTCCCCAGCGCCTGAGGAAGAAATGTGTGGCGGCAGCAACACTGGCTCTGGGACCCAGGCATTAGGTATGTGGGGGAGGGGCTGGGAGTGCCTGGGTCTGGGGGATGGAGGAGGCATTGGGTTAGAGGGGGGATCTCTGGGGGAACAGAGGGGAATTGGGTTAGAATTGGGGAGCGCCTGGCTCTGGGGCAGTGGAGGGGGATATTTTGTTAATGTTTTGGTTTTTATTTATTTATTTCCAAATAAAATCTCAAAACGTATATTAATTTTATATCAAATATATGTCAATTTTTTGCAATTGTATGAATAATTATATGTTTATGCAAAATCTCAAACTTACAAAGTATCTGAAATTTTCACAGAAGCCTGTTCTATTTGATTGACCATAGTTTTTATTTCAACAAAAGAAGTTATGTATCATATACAAAATTTAAAAGTATCTTAAATTTATATTTAAATTAAAAATTATTTTATGAGTAAATAACAATTTCACACATCAAATTATTGTATTATATTAAAACAAGACCTGAAAAATATTATAAAATATACTTAAAACATAATCTATAATATTAGATTATAAAATATATTAATTATATTAGAATTATAAAAATATTATAAAATATACCTAACATATAATCTATAATAATAAATAATTACAACTTTCCAATGGAAGTACATTTTCTTTGGTGTCCCTGAAAGCTATCAGTTTTCATTTGTGGCCCTCAGTGGGCTTCAAGTTTGACATGCCTGATCTATATGTTTGTTAGTCTTTAAAATGTAACCAGACTATTATTTTTTTAAGTTTTTCCTTTTGTTATAAAGTATCTTTTATTTAAAAAAAATTATAAGTAACCCCAATGCACCCATCTCTCCCCCCAGAGCCAGCCCCTTACCAGCATCCCCCCATCCCAATGCACTCACGCTTCCCCGAGCCAGCCCCCCCAGTGCCTCCCATCCCAATGCACTCACACTTTCCACAGAGCCAGCCCCCCCAGTGCCCCATCCCAAAGCACTCACCCCTCCCCCTGAGCCAGAACCCCCAGAGCACCCATCCAAATGCACTCACCCCTCCCCCGAACGACCCCCCCCCCCCGGCACCGGGAGCGCCCCCCATCAAATCCTCCCCCTGCCCTGAGCCAGGCACGGGAGGAACGGAACAGCCGGGTAAGGGATTCTAACCTTTTATAAAGTGGCCGCTGCTACCACCCGGCCCTGCTGCCTCAGCTCACAGAGTGTAGAGAGCCGGGAGCACTTAGCCAACTCCCGGTCTCTGTTCAAAAGCATCACGTGGGCCAGAGCAGCGTGCGCTTCGCTCCCAGCCCAGCCCGGCGCCCCCCCTGGCATAGCACCCAGGGACAAATGCCCTCCTCCCCCCCCCGCTGCTCCTTCGCTACGCCTCTGTCTAGACTACAGGGTTTTTTAGAAAAAAGTGGCCTTTTTTTGAAAAAACTTCACCTGCGTCTAGACTGCTGCCGCATTCTTTCAAAATTAAATCGAAAGAACGCGGCAGTTTTTTCAACCATGGAAAAATCTCATTTTACACGGAATAATGTCTTTTTTCGAAAGTGCTCTTTTGAAAAAAGGTGCTATTGAATGCAAACAGGGCTTTTTCAAAAGAGAGTCCTGGGTGCTCTCTTTCGAAAAAGTGGCTTGCTTTTTCGAAAGAAGTGGCTGCAGCTGCAGTCTAGGTGCTCTCTTTCGAAAGAGGCTTGTAATTTAGACGTGCCCTTACAGTTTATTTTTCAGATGAGCGGAACATGTAATTTACCTGATCAAAGCAAGATCTATTAATATTCTGAATGTGTCAGCCATTAGTCTGAGTGCAGGGCACGGACACAAATGTGTACACCTCTCTTTAGCCTTCCACTCCTCATGAGAAAGGAGGGACAGCTAAATATGCATTCATATTATGTTGATTGTAAGCATATCACTTGCCTCGCTGCACCCTCTGTAAAACAGAGAGACAAATGACTTCGGTAGCATTTTGCTTGAGTATTAACTAAGTCAAAGATGAGAAGGACATCAGGATCTGATTCAGAATATTTTCTGTATCACGTAAAAAACAACGTAATGCTTAAAACTGGATTTATTTTAAATGTTAAATGAGTCAATTTTGAACGTCTTCTGCTTGACTCAATCTGGACATGTGACAATGAAGAGTTTATTTACCTTTAAAGTAACACTGCACTGTTCGGCTGGAGGAATCCCTTGAACTGGATGAACTCCCAGACATGGCAAGACAAACCCAGGGTACCTAGAAATGAGAAATACCTTAACAATGGGAGAGATCACAAAGTATGCTTCATCATGGCTATTCTGAAGAACTAGAGACAAAAATTAACAACTAATAAATTAAGCCAACAGTACATTGCTTGTCATCCCACGAATCAGCAATCTGCTTGAACGGCAGCACGTCTTATTCCTAGAGCCAGAGAATGAAAGTCAGAATACCTAGCTTCTGTTGCCTCTGACTTGACTAGCTTGGACACTGAACGAATCAGACACACACTTCCAAACGTCCCCTCTGATCTCTGGATGTCCAACTGGACCCATCTAGTGCCCGGTTTTCTAAGATGCTGGTCACTCGCAATTTACATAAATTTCAAGCAAGTTGTGGATGCAGAGCACCTCTGAAAATCAGACCATGAGTATTGGAGACACAAAAATTGAGGAACTGAAATCATTAGTCTCTCGGAAAATTTTAGCCTCAACAACTCTGTCAATTTTTCTACCTCTGTAAAATAGGGGAAAATGACTCCTTCACAAAGGTGTTATGAATTTAATTAAAGTTTATAAAAAGTTGGGATAAAAAATGGATTCCTTGAGGATTCCCTCCATGATTTTTCCAGGGACTGAGGTAAGGCTGACTGGTCTGTAGTTCCATGGATTGTCCTTCTTCCCTTTTTTAAAGACGGGCACTACATTTGCCTTCTTCCAATCATCTGGGATCTTTCCTGATCTCCACGAGTTTTCAATGATAATGGCCAAAGGCTCTGGAGTGACATTTGCCAACTCCCTCAGTACCCTCGGATGCATTAAATCCGGACCCATGGATTTGTGTATGTTTAGCTTTTCTAAATAGTTCCTAACCTGTTCTTTCTCCACCACCGACTGTCCACCTCCTTCCCATACTGCGTTGCCTAGTGCATTAGTCTGGGACCTGACCTTGTCTGGGAAGACAGAGGCAAAGAAAGCATTGAGTACTTCAGCTTTTTCCACATCATCTGTCACTAGGTTACCTCCCTCATCCAGTAAGGGCCCCACATCCTCTCTGATCACCCTCTTATTGCTAACATGCCTGTAGAAACCTTTCTTGTTACCCTTCACATCCCTTGCTAGCTGCAATTCCAACTGCGCTTTCGCCTTCCTGATAACTCCCCTGTATTCTCGAGCAATATTTTTATACTCCTCCCTAGTCATCTGTCCAAGTTTCCACTTCTTGTAAGTTTTCTTTTTGTGTTTAAGCTCACCAAGGATTTCCCCAGTAAGCCAATCTGGTCGCCTACCATATTTGCTTTTTGTAATGCGCATCGGGATGGTTTCTTCCTCTGCCTTTAATAAGGCTTCTTCAAAATACTGCCAGCTCTCCTGGACTCCTTTCCCCTTCATGTAAGCATCCCATGGAATCCTGCCCATCAGTTCTCTGAGAAATTCCAAAACCTCCCTTGGCAATTTATTCCAGTGTTTAACCACCCTGACAGGAAGTTTTTCCTAATGTCCAGCCAAAACCTCCCTTACTGCAATTTAAGCCCATTGCTTCTTGTTCTATCCTCAGAAGCCAAGGAGAACATTTTTCTCCTTCCTCCTTGTAACACTCTTTTAGATACCTGCAGACTGCTATCACGTCCCCTCTCAGTCTTCTCTTTTCTAAACAAAACAAGCCCAATTCTTTCAGTCGTCCCTCATAGGCAGGTCATGTTTTCTAGACCTTTCATCATTTTTGTGGCTCTTCTCTGGATCTTCTCCAATTTCTCCACAGCTTTCTTGAAATGTGGTGCCCAGAACTGGACACAATACTCCAATTGAGGCCTAATCAGCGCAGAGTAGAGCAGAAGAATGACTTCTCGGGTCTCGCTCACAACACTCCTGTTAATGCATTCAAGAATCATGTTTGCTTTTTTTGCAACAGCATCACACTGTTGGTTCATATTCAGCTTGTGGTCCACCATGACCCCTAGATCCCTTTCTGCAGGACTCCTTCCTAGACGGTCGCTTCCCATTCTGTATGTGTGAAACTGAATGTTCCTTCCTAAGTGGAGTACTTTGCATTTGTCCTTATTAAACTTCATCCTGTTTACCTCAGACCGTTTCTCTAGTTTGTCCAGATCATTTTGAATTTTGACCCTATCCTCCAAAGCAGTTGCAACCCCTCCCCACTTTGTATCATCTGCAAACTTAATAAGCATACTCTATAGGCCAATATCTAAATCATTGATGAAGATATTGAACAGAACTGGTCCCAAAACAGACCCCTGCAGAACCCCACTTGTTATGCCCTTCCAGCAGGATTGTTAATAACTACTCTCTGAGAAGGGTTATCTAGCCAGTTATGCACCCACCTTATAGTAGTCCCTCTAGGTTGTTTTCCCTAGTTTATTGATAAGAAGGTCATGCAAGACCATGTCAATGCCTTACTAAAATCTAGATATACCATATCCACCACTTCTCCCTTATCCACAAGGCTTGATATCCTATCAAAGAAAGCTATCAGATGGGTTTGACATGATTTGTTCTTTACAAATCCATGCTGGCTGTTACTTGTCACTTTAGTATCTTCCAGATGTTTGCAGTTGGATTCCTTAATAACTTGCTCCATTATCTTTGCTGGCACAGAAGTTAAACTGACTGGCTGTAGTTTCCTGGGTTGTTCTTATTTCCCTTTTTATAGATGGGCACTATATTTGCCTTTTTCCAGTCTTCTGGAATCTCTCCTGACTTCCATGATTTTTCAAAGATGATAGCTAAAGGCTCAGATACTTCTTCTATCAGCTCCTTGAGTATTAGAATCGTAATTAGAATAGGATGCATTTCATCAGGCCCTGGTGACTTACAGACATCTAATTTTCTAAATAATTTTTTACTTGTTTTTTTTTTAATTTTAACTTCTAAACCTACCCAATTTCCACTAGTGTTCTCTATGTTAGGCCTCCTGTCACCCTCCATTTTCTTGATGAAAACCAAAAAAAAAAAAAGCCATTAAGCAACTCTGCCATTTCCAAGTTTCCTGTGGTTGTTTCTCTTTTCACTGAGCAATGGGCCTACCCTGTCCCTGATCTTCCTCTTGCTTCTAATATACTTGTAGAATATCTTCTTGTTTCCCTTTATGTCTCTAGCTAGATTTAGCTCATTTTGTGCCTTTGCCTTTCTAATCTTGCCCCTGGATACCTATGTGGTTTGCCTATATTCATCCTTTGTAATTTGACCTAGTTTCCACTTTTTATGATTCCTTCTTGATTTTTAGATCAGATAAGATTTCCTGGTTGATCCAAGGTGGTCTCCTGTCATATTTTCTATCTTTCTGACGCAGTGGAATAGTTTGCTTTTGGGCCCTTAATAAGTCTCTTTAAAAAACTGCCAACTCTCTTCAGTTGTTTTTCCTCTTAGTCTTGCTTCCCATGGGACCTTACCTACCAGCTCTCTGAGTTTACTAAAATCTGTCTTCCTGAAATCCATTGTCTGTATTTTGCTGTTCTCTCTTTTACCATACCTTCGAATCATGAACTCTATGATTTCATGATCACTTTCACCCAAGCTGCCTTCCACTTCCAAAATTTCAACTAGTTCCACCCTATTTGTTAAAATCAAATCTAGAACAGCTTCCCCCCACTAGCTTTCTCAACCTTCTGAAATAAAAAATTGTGTCCAATGCAGTCCAAGAACTTATTGGATAATGTGTGCCCTGCTGTGTTAGTTTCCCAACATGTGTCTGAATAGTTGAAGTCCCCCATCGCCACTGAATCTTGCGCTTTGGATGATTCTGTTAGTTGTTTAAAAAAAGTCTCATCCACCTCTTTAATAAATAATAAAATAATAATAATAATAATAATAATAATAAAGACTTTTCATCCAAAATTTCTAAGGGTTTTGCAAACATGAATTAAGATTCACGACCATCTTGTGCGAGAGCTAAGATATGCAACTTTACAGACAGATACATTGAGGAACAGAGCAATTAAGCGAGTAGTCCAAGCTACATGGTGAGTCAGCGCAGAATGGGAATAGAGTCCTAGAATCTTAGGGCTGGAAGAGACCTCAGGAAGTCATCAAGTCCAACCCCTTGTTAAAAGCAGGACCAATCCCAACTAAATCATCCCAGCCAGGGCTTTGTCAAACTGGGACTTAAAAACTTCCAGGGATAGAGATTCCACCACCTCCCTAGGTAACCCATTCCAGTGCTTCACCACCCTCCTTGGGAAATAAGTTTTCCTAATAGCCAACCTAGACCTCACCCAGTGCACCTTGAGATCATTGCTCCTCGTTCTGTCATCTGTCACCACCAAAAATCACTGCTCTCTGTCCTCTTTGGAACCCCCTTCAGGCAGTTGAAAGCGGCTACCAAATCCCCCCTCACTCTTCTCTTCTGCAGACTAAATTAGCCCAAATCCCTCAGCATCTCCTCATAAGTCGTCGTGCTCCAGCCCCCTAATAATTTTTGTTGCCCTCCACTGGGACTTTCTCCAATGCATCCACATCCTTTCTCTAATAGGGGAGGGGGGCAGAATTGGACACAATACTCCAGGTGTGGCCTCACCAGTACCAAATAAGCACTGAAATCCTGACTCCAATCTTCTGAACTAATCATTCGCAACACTGCCTCTCAGAGTAAATGATATTGTACTAAGTATTTTTTCTGTTTCACTCTTCTGTGCATAATCAACTGTAGGATATTTTTTGAGTAGTGAACTCTCTGCAATATCTAAAAACTTTTAAAGTTCTTTCCCCTTTGGTGGTATTAGAGTTGTGACATAAACCAAAAAAAACCCAAGCATAAAAAGGTGTCTTAATCAGGTATTTTTAAAATTTGCTCTTAGTCTGTGTCTTTATTTTGTATTATCTTATTTTATTTATTTGTATTTCTACATGCACAAAAAGTACATCTCCAAAATCTCTTGTCGCAAGATGAAACTTGTAATTCAAAGGTAGTTGTATTTTTTTATAAGAAGAGGTATAATATGCTTGTCACTTTTGTAGTTCCTTTTAACTACAGAGGGGAAAGTGATCAGGAACAGTCAACATGGATTCACAAAGGGCAAGTCGTGCCTGACCAATCTGATTAGCTTCTATGATGAGGTAACTGGCTCTGTGCATATGGGAAAGTCAGTGGATGTGATTGATACACCTTTGTATCAAAAGCTTTGCTGAAGTTGTCTCCCACAATATTCTTGCCAGCATGTTAAGGGAGTATGGATTGCATAAGTGGACTGTAAGATGGATAGAAAGCTGGCTAGACTGTCGGGCCCAATGGGTAGTGATCAACGGCTCGATGTCAGGTTGGCAGTCGGTTTCCAGAGGAGTGCCCCAAGGATAGGTTCTAGGACTGGTTTTGTTCAACATCTTTATCAATTACCTGGATGAGGGGATGGATTGCACCCTCAGCAAGTTTGCGGACGACACTAAGCTAGGGGGAGAGGTAGATACGCTGGAGGGCAGGGATAGGGTCCAGAGTGACCTAGACAGATTAGAGGATTGGGCCAAAAGAAATCTGATGAGGTTCAACAAGGACAAGTGTAGAGTCCTGCACTTGGGACAGAAGAATCCCAAGCATTGTTACAGGTTGGGGACCAACTGGCTAAGTAGCAGTTCTGCAGAAAAGGACCTAGGGATTACAGTGGATGAGAAACTGGATATGAGTCAACAGTGTGTCCTTGTAGCCAAGAAGGATAATGGCATATTAAGTTGCATTAGGAGGAGCATTGCCAGCAGGTCTAGAGAAGTGATTATTCTCCTTTATTTGGCTCTGGTGAGGCCATATCTAGAGTATTGTGTCCAGTTCTGGGCCCCCCACTATAGAAAGGACGTGGACGCACTGGAGAGAGTCCAGCGGAGGGCAACCAAAAGGATTAGAGGGCTGGAGCGCATGACCTATGAGGAGAGTGTGAGGGATTTGGGTTTGTTTAGTCTGCAGAAGAGAAGAGTGAGGGGGGATTTGATAGCAGCCTTCAACTTCCTGAAGGGAGGTTCCAAAGAGGATGGAGAAAGGCTGTGCACAATAGTGACAGATGGCAGAACAAGGAGCAATGGTCTCAAGTTACAGTGGGGGATGTCTAGGTTGGATATTAGGAAAAACTATTTCACTAGGAGGGTAGTGAAGCACTGGAATAGGTTACCTAGGGAGGTGGTGGAATCTCCATCCCTAGAGGTTTTTAAGTCTCGGCTTGAGAAAGCCCTGGCTTGGATGATTTAGTTGGAATTGGTCCTGCCTTGGATACGGAGCTGGACTTGATGACCTCCTGAAGTCTCTTCCAGCTCTATGAGTCTATGATTTTATGATTTCCATCTCTGGAGACATTTAAGAGCAGGTTGGATAGACATCGATAAGGGATGATTTAGACCAGGGGTGAGCATTAATTTTAGATGGGGGGGGGCACTTCACTAATTTTTGAAGTGACCCCAGGCCGTTCGGGAAAGGACGGGGCCTTGGGTGGAAGGGGTGGGGCCAGGACACTTCCATGCTCCCCTGCCCACAGACCCTGATTGGCCTGGGGGTGAGGAAGCATCGGAAGTCTTTGCCCCAGCCCTCCTACTACCTAGAGAGAGCTGCCAGCTGTTCTGAACAGCTGACATTTCCCTCTAGGCACCCACGTCCCTGACAGCAGGAGGAGATTTTGCACGCTCCCCCCACCTCCAGGTCGATCTGGGCCTGGGAGCAGGAGGAGCATGGGAAGTCTCTCACTCCCTGCCCCCACCCTGCAAGGGGTGCACAGCACTTAAAGTGGACTGGTCCCCTGTAAGTGCCGTGCACCCCTTGCAGGGTAGGGACAGGGAGTGAGAGACTTTGCATGCTTCCCCCACCCCAAGGTCCTGATTGACCTGATCTGGCCTGCAGAGGACCCTTTACCCACCCATGATCTAGAAAGTGCTGGGTCCTGCCGTGAGGGCAGAGGACTGGACTCGATGACCGCTTGAGCTCCCTTCCAGTTCTAGTGTTCTAGGATTCTATGATGATGATGATTTATTTGCATTGCAGTAGCATTCAGTTGCTCCAATCACAGACTAAACCCTATTGTGCTAGGCACTGTTCAAACACAGAACCAGAAGACAGGAATATATAGTCTAAGTAAGGCCTTCCTGCATCCCACGAACAACCCTTTATTCTGGTCCCTCCTTTGAGTACTCCCCATGCACAGTAGCAACCCATGTTTTCTTTTTCTCCTTTTCCAGTCCACAGAACATACTTTTCTTGATGTTTTGATTCCCACAGCACTAACCTTAACAAACTTCTCTGCATTTAAAAATAACTATTGTTTTAATCACATACAAAAAAGACAAAGTAATTATACCTTTCTGAAAGCTGGATAATTTTTTCAAATTCCCCCGAGCATTCAGTAACTGCCACAAGGGCCAAAACTTCAGCCTGAAACAACAAGAAATAAAATCGATACAGTACAGAGGAGCAAATGGAAACCCTAAGGTAACTTCCAAGCTTGGTAGAACATCCAGGCCCTTTCACAGTCTGTATTTAATAGTTAAAATTTAAGTGCTGCACACAGGTACCAGCGGGACCCGAGAGAGGGCTTCTAGCACAGAACCCAATGGGAAACTGATGTCCTGGGTTGGGGAGCGCAGCTGAACTTGCCCCACCCCAGCCTGGGGTGTCAGTGGGGAGGGGACCAACCGCCCACCCTCTGGCCATATGGGGCCACCCATCCTGTCCTGGAGTTGTGTGGAGACCTTGTCTCCCTCTCCAGCTGCGTGGTGGTGAGTCACCATGTTCACATGCTGTCCTCTGCATGGGAGCGGGGGAGCCTCTTAGCTTCCCATGTTCATCCACTCTTCTCAGCCTGGGAAAAACTTGTGCACTGGCTCCCCCACATGTAAATGTGTAATCTTCAGCAGTTACATGTTTACTTAATTAAACACATTTCAACATCCCTAGTTTAGATTGCGTGCTTATACTTCCTTTTCTTTTGGTAATTACTGACTTTTTGCCTATCACTTAAATTCTATCTTTTGTAGTCAATACATTTGTTTAACTGTTTATCTTTATTAGTCAGTTTGCCTGAAGTGTCTGGTAAATTTGCTCAGGTTTTACACAGGCTGGTGAATATCCACTTCATTGATGAAGTAGTAAACCAATTAATAAATGTATACTGCTTATCTTGAGCAGTAAAGATGGTATATTCCTGTGAGCTGGAAGGATCTGGTTGGTGCCTTTCTCTGTGTGGTTCATGAGTGGCTCAGGAAGCATTCATGCAATCTGATTGGGTGTGGGGCTCCACAAGTAGCTGTACTAAGTGATAAGAGAACCTGGAGAAGTTTGCTGCTTGTCATTAGCAAGGCATTGTGAGAGAGCCCAGGCTGGAGAACGAAGGGAGCATAGTGGAATCACAGTAAAATGCTGCACCCCGGGGACCCTGTCACAGAAATTTAATTATAACCGACCCCAGCTGCAGGTCAGGAGGGGAATCAGAGGACTACTTAAACAGTTCTAGAATCTGAGTCTGGAGACGAGAAAGAAGGGTTTCTTTTCTGGGGAAATCACACTGGAAGAGATCTACAGAAAGCAAATCCAGCTCCTATGAGGGAGAGCAGAGGCCCTTGGTCAGGGCCTGTAAAGAACAAGGAGATTCCTGAGATGTGCTGATGCTTCCATAGTATCCAGCAAGGCAAGACAGCGGGGAAAGCCTGCTGAGGAGCTGCAACATAGGAAAAACTCTGTAGGACCCAGAAATAAGAGCAAAAAGGCAGAGAATTATGGGATAGCTTCAGGGGTGCACAGAATTATTAGTGTAAATATTTATTTGGATTTAGTTGGACCTCTTGTTTTCCCAAAAGGGAATTGAATTTTTCAGTGATCTCCAGAGGACCCAGCCAGACAGGCTCTGTAGAGCCAAGGAAGTGATAAGGGGTGCCGGAGATTAAGACCCTGACACACATCGTCCAGACATGAGGGGGAAACCTGGAGGTGACAGTGGACTATTACAGGACTCCATTCAAACAAGAAGTGGCCCACAAAGAATGGCAGAAAAGTCAGTGAGGTCTATGGGGGTATCCTGGCTGTGTGGAATAGTTTACAGGTTCAGCCCCAAAGTCACTAAAGATCTTGGACAAAGCACAGCTGGAGAGGCTTTTACCTTATTTCTAAGAGTCCCTAAGCCAGGCTGTTCTCTAGCTTGTCCTTTTTTTCAGATGAAATAAGCATGGTCACAGTCACAGATGACTTAAGAGCTGTGATGTAAGCACAGGTCCGTAAACGAAAGTCTCCCAAATTCTAATCTCAGGTCTGACATGGACTCCTATTGTGAAGCTGAATCTCTTAGGATACGTCTAGACCACAGAGCTTTTCCGGGATACCAGAGGAATGCATCTGCTTTTCTGAAAAAAATTGCAGAAAAGCAGACATGTTTTTTCGGCATCCCTGTAAACCTCGTTTTACGAGGAAGAAGGGATGCTCCGAAAGAGGGTTTTTTCCCCGACATTTGGCCCTGTGTAGACAGGCCAAATGTTGGAAAAGCCTCTTTCGGAAAAAAAGTGGAAAAAGATATGCAAATGGCAGTTTGCAATTTGCATATCTTTTTCCGACTTTTCTTTGAAGTGTAGACACAGCCTTACTGAACTTCTTTACCTCAGTTTTTTCCATCTGTGCAAGGGGAATAATACCGTGAAGATTTCTTCATGTTTGTATAAAAAAGTCTGAAAATGCTGAATATTCAGACTTCATTAGGCTTTCAATAAATTCTACTTTTAATTAAAATACAGGATGGCTAGCAGCACAAGATGTAAAGTATAAAACTTTGATCTCAGTTAACAGGAAATAGGCAGGATATAAGGCACACAAGCTCATGCATAATTTTAGAAATGTGTGTAGCCCCATTAACCGCAGTGAGGCCGCTCATATGCCTAAATTTAAACGTGTGCAAACATTGACAGGAGCAGCACTCATGTTCAGTGAAAAGCAAACACTTTGCAACAACAGAAAAATGCTAGTATAGCTACCCACCTTCTTTGCTTCTTCCAATACATCCTCAATATCCTGAAAGAGAGTATAACATTTTACTGGAAACCTGAATCAGACAAGGGAATACCACTTTTAAAGTAAGTGTCTACTCTTGTTAAGGGCTCTGCAAACAGAGTGAGAGCTGAAGGACTAAAGTGGATGAGTCATGGGGTGATGCCACAGGGCTGGAAGATACAGGTCTGTGGGATGCAAACCTTCCACTTGGGGCAAAAGCAGCCCCAGCAACCCGAGAAGCCCCTCCCCAAAACAAGGTAAAGCGGGGGGGGGGGGGGAGCAAGGTGGCAGGGGTAAGCAAAGGGCAGGTGGGGGTGAAATACAGAGGGGGAAAAGGGGAGCAAGAACTAGGGTAGATGGGGGGGGTAACCAAGGGGCGAGCCAGGGGGCCCAGTAGGCAGGGCACGGAGGGGGGTGAGAGGAGGCGTGTCCCGACGGGGCACGGGGGGGGGACTCAGAGGCGGTGACGAAGGGGCTCAATGGGGCGTGAGGGGGCCGGATGAGGCAGAATGGGCAGGACCCGGGGACCCGCTGGGAGTGGCTGCTCCCACCTGCTCGAAGTCCGGAGCCGCGAGGTGACAGTGACAATCCACCGGCCGCGCCGCCCCCATGCCCGCGCGCCCCAGGCCGGAACGCCCGTGCGGGGCCCGTTTCCGCCCGGGCTGGCGCTGGCTAGGCCCGTGAGCGGCTCGGGCAGGTTCCGCTTCCGGTGGCGGCGGTTTGTGAAAGCGGGAAATGGCTGCAAGCGCGGCCCAGCCAGGGGCGATGGAGGCGGCGGGGAAAGCTCCGGCCCTGCTGCCGCCGGCCCCGCGGGAGCCGCGCGTCCGCTGCTGCTCCAAGCGCCGGGTGGGCGAGGTGCTGGAGCTGTGCGCCCCCTACGTGCGGGCGCTGGCTGAGGGGCAGCTCGGCGGGCTCGCGACCGAGAGGCGGGAGCGGGCGCTGGGCGACGCGCGGTGGGTAAGTGCCGCCGCGGAAGAGCGCGGGAGTCGCTAGCTGCGTCCGCCGGGAGGGGGATGTAGGGCCCGTTCTCCGGGCGTAGAGACTAGTTCCCCCCCGACCCGGGGCTGCAGGTGCCCTCGTGTGGCCCAGGCCTCAACCCCCGGAGGTGGCCAAGGAACAGCCCCACCTCAGCAATTAAACGTGCTTCTAGGCCGGTTTCTCCTCCCTGGGGCTGGAGTTGGTGAGAGCTGCCATGGAATCGTAGGGCTGGAAGGGACCTAAAGCAACCATCTGGTCCAGGGCCTGCTATACCCTAGACCAGTTGGAGTCAGTTATCTTATGTCAAGGCCCAAATGTCTTGGTCAATTGTAGTCACGGTCGAGATTCTAGAGGCAATAATAAGAAAAATCAACAGTAGTGATGCTCCTGATTTTTGTTAATGGTGGGATCCCTTCAAAAGCACCTTGCAGTCCACATTTGGCCCACAGTTCAATTATTGACTAACTGTGCCCCAGACCATCCCTGACAGGGTGCTGTCCAACATATTTTTATGAGCCTGCAATGATGTGGAGTCCACAGCCTTTCTTGGAACTTTTTTCCAGAGTTTAACTATCCCTGTCGTTTAAAAAATTTTTCTCTCCCATGTAAGCTAAATCTGCCATTCTGCAGATTAAGGCTATTACTTTTTGGTCTGCAATGAATGGATACGGAGAATAATTGTTCTCAGTCATCTTTACAATTGCCCTTGACTTATTTGAAAACTTATCAGGTTCTTACTCAGTCTTTTCTTAGGACGAAACATAAGGGTTTTTTAACCTTTCCTCATAGGTCAGGTTTTATAAATCTTTTATCATTTTTGTTGCTCTCCTCTGGATGCTCTTCAGTTTGTCCACATCTTTCCTAAAGTGTGGAACCCAGAATTAGACATAGTAATCCAGCTGAGGCCTTACCAGTGCCAAATAAAGCACAACAATTAACTTCTGTGTCTCAGGACAGGTTTACCACTGCAGCTACACCACTGTAGCACATCTGGTGAAAATGCTCTGTGCTGACAGGATAGCATGTTTCCATCAGCATAATTACTGCTCCTCAGTAAGTGATGGAAGCTATGTCAGTGAAAGAGTATGTCCCATCAATATAGCACCAGTATGAACAATGCTTAGGTTGTTGTAACTTGCATCAGTTGGGGAGTGGGGTTTATACCCCTGGGCAACATAAGTTAGGTTGACTTAAGTGATAGTGTAGACCCATCCTTCCATACACTACTACTATTTCCTACCAATTTCATAGATGTAAAGAATGTATCACAGATTGTGAAATTAACCCTCCACTTTGAAATTTGGTTTCCTCTGCTGTTCCTAGTTGCTATCCTGGCCATTCTGGGAAGGACAGGAGTTGTCCTTCCCTTGCACATTCGCTCTTGGGAAGATCAGGCCCTCTTCCAGAGATAGCGCAGAGCTGTCTCACCAGCCTATGAATGCAGGTGACTGGACTTGGTGATCTCTCAAGGTCCATTCCCGTTCTAGTATTCTATGATCATACGTGTCACACAGAAAAAAATAACTCCAGGGAACATTAATGGAATCCTTGCCTGAATGAAAATGCTGAACAAGTTCTTGAAATTCAGTTGTAAGCTGAATTACATTATTTTAAGAAGCTAGTAAGCATAATACTTCAAGTATTTTTATTATTGTGCATTTTCTACAGAACTTTGAAACAGCTGTTCTAGAGAATGTTACCATTAATGGACAGCCCTGGCAGGAAACTTCAGATCAAGTTGAGCTTCAGAATGGTGTGTGTTTGGTTTTTAACTATCTTCACTTTATTCTAAGCTCTTCATGTATTACCTAAGCAATTGTTCTCATGTTGTTGATGCTAATAATATAACAGTAATGCTGAGGGAAAAGACCAGACTGAACCCAAGCTTATGTGTGTTCAGATTAATGAGTTAGGTGCATCTTTACCCCTAAAGCAGTCCCCATATGTATCAGAGGCAGCAAGTGGGGGAGGGAGGTGGGAGACCTGTGTATCCCTGTGACCTTGAAACTAATCGAGTGGGGGAAAGAACTCAATTTGTTCTGAACACTTACTGTTTCACAGTTTTGTTGGATACTTAGTTATCAAGGTGATGGGTGACTTATAAATAGCATAGGTAAACTATATTTCAAAGTAAAGAAGTATAGGGTTGTATAACCAATATCCAGAGTAATTATCCTGCAGAAAGGTTCATAACAAAAGGGTTTATAATATTTACAAAATAAGATGATGTTCGTTTGAGAATATAAGCGTTATTTTACGCATTCACTTATTACAATCCCAGTCACTTTTAGTAAAAATTACTGGAGAAGAAACAAAATATTTAAATTGAATAGGATAAATGAGTACTAATGTTATTTTTATAGCTTTGATGGGAAAGAAACCAGATTTTTTTTAAAGATGGAATTAATGTTCTTCCTAGTAAATTCCATACAACCTTTTTTTAAACTTTGCAATTATAAAAAAACCACCCCAGCCTATGATGCAACTCCCTCACAATGACAGTCAGAAAAGAAATAGTGACAGAAAACCTATCATAGTTTTGCAAACATTGGAAATGCTAATGAAAGTCTCACCACTGTAAAACCACCAGCTAAGGATTGACACGCTAAGTTCCTTGCACATCCTAGGAAAGCAAAAATAATATTAGGAAATAGTACTGTAATTTTCTATACTATCTTGATGGTTGTTTGGTGATATCTCGCAAGAATTGGTTTGAGACAAGTGTGTTTATATCACAGGGACTGGCCACCTGGACTCATATCCAGAGACATAAGAGTATGTATATTAATATTGCTTCATTTATAGATGGGAACATATTTATTTTGCCATTCCCACTTTTAATGTCTTCTGATTTGTAATAATGGGGATTTTTAGTACCCTGTAGTGTGCAGAGAAAACAATGGGTTTGCTTGTTAGTGAGCATCAGGTATTCTTCCTCACATACAACTGTTGCCCTCAGTTGAGTAAAATTGAAAACATAGGTATGGACTTGAATGTGAAGGAAGAGTTTCCTGAGCTGCTGAACAGCTCAAACTCCAGGGCTGTGTCTATACTGGCGCGATCTTGTGCCAGAGCTATGCAAATGAGGCTCAGCATGGAATATTGCCGAGCCTCATTTGCATAACTAATGAGCCGCCATTTTTGCGGAAGAGGCTCTTGCGCAAGATGGAGCTGTCTACACTGCCCCTTCTTGCGCAAGAAAAACCCTCTTGCGCAAAGCCGGTATGCCTGAAAATAATCAGCATACTGGCTTTGCGCAAGAGGGTTTTTCTTGCACAAGAAGGGGCAGTGTAGACAGCTCCGTCTTGCGCAAGAGCCTCTTCCGCAAAATGGCGGCTCATTAGTTATGCAAATGAGGCTCGGCGATATTCCACGCTGAGCCTCATTTGCATAGCTCTGGCACAAGATCGCGCCAGTATAGACACAGCCCAGCTGAAGAGTTGGCTGAGGAAATACTCTAGAATCAATACCTCTTGGCAGAATGTTTGAACTGGAGAATATGGATTCTGCTTTAGAGAGTCTTAACTTAGACCATTGTAAAACTAGCATTTATCAAGTTTGCATCATCTTGTAAACTTTCTTTATGGAAGAATATTTTTGTTTCTATGTGGATCCCTTTTTATTGGATTACTTACACATTTGTGTGTGTAAGTAAACATTTCTCTTTGTGAAAGACTTCAATTTTTTTTTTTAAAGTTTGCATTTAAAAATTCTGAAAATTCTCAGTAGGTGGTGTGGCAGGGTGTTGCCCTGTACTGGCCCTTTAAGGGGCTGAGACCTGGAGTCAGGAGGAAGCCCAGCTGAGGCAGCTAACAGAGGGCCCAGCTGGAGGCCATATAGAGGAGCTCCTGGAGGAGGAGAGGAACCAGACCTGCCTGTAGTGAGAGAGGCTTTGGCCTAGCAAACCCAGGCCACCTGGTCTGAGGCCCTAGGGGCTGCAAGGAGGCAGTCATGGAGGGTGGGGCTCACATGGAGGCAGCCCTAAAAGGCTGGGCTGCAAGGAGGCAGCTGCGGTAGGCTGGGGGAGTTTGAGCCAGGGAAGCTCCAGGCCATAAGTCCACGAGGCAGGGTTGCAGGAGGCAACCGGGCAGGCAGAGTAGGAGAAGAACTGGGGGTCCTAGGGAGTAGGGAGGACCCTGGAGGAGGAGCGGAGGAAGAACAATGATTCTCCCCTCCCCCCCCCCGGAAGGGGGCACAGACCAAGACCAGAGTGGTCACTGCTGGAGGGCAGTGCCCAGAAGAGAACACCTCACCCAAAGGGAGTGCGTTGGCATCGGAGCAGCTGGTTACTTCCCCATAAGCCTCCCTGAGGGAAGAAGCTGTGCGGAAAGTGAGTGAACCCGCTACAGTAGCTAGAGAAGATTCACATGAACCCACTTTGGATCATTTTGAGCTAATGTAGATGCTAGTTTCTTATTGGAATATAAGTGGAAACATGCCAGAAATACTCAAGTGTGCATTTAAGTTTGCAAGTAATAATATATTTCCGGGAGAAATATTCATTTGAAAATGCAAAATATTGACTTTCATTAAAATAGTGCAAAATCTGTTACATTCTTAATTAATGAATCTTGTGATTTGTGGTGTAAGTAACCCACTTATCTTTCTGGGAAAACCAGGTTGGAGTGCAACAATGGTGGTTTGCTCTAGGGATGTCAATGTGTAGTCAACTACAGGATGAACCGATAAACCTGGCCTTATAGGTTAATCCTGTCTACTCTACACACTCCCCCCTTCCCCATATCTGAGGCAGCAAGGAGGGAGGGGAGCCAGAGCCAATGCCTGTGAGGAGCTGGCTTATTAGGCTTCCTATGAGCACCTGATCCTCTGCCCACCAGGGGGCCAGGCTGGAGCTGATACATGCAGGGAGCCAGCTTTTATGCAGGCTCCCCGCATGTGCTCATCCGCAGACCTGCCTGCTCCCCTGCTTCCCAGTGCCTCCAACAGAGGCTACGAGAGGGGAAAGGTGAGAGCTGGCTTAAAAGCTGGTTCCCCCAACACCAACTCTGTGGTGCCCAGCAGCAGTACGGGGGGAGGGGCAAGGCAGGCTACCGCCTCTATCTGTGGTAGCTGGGCTCACAGCAGGCAGAGGCTGGTCCACAGTAGCAGCTCCTGTCCACAGGAGGATCCGAGCTCCTTGTGAACCAGCCTCTGTCCCCAAAGAGCTCGGACCCCCCTGGTTCAGGAGCCGCTGCCACAGACCAGCCTCTGCTCACAGGGAGTTCGGGTGCCCAGAAGACTGCCTCTGCATCAGAAGCAGCAGTGTGGCAGGCAGGCGGTCTGTGCCAAGAGCTGGTTTTTAGACTGGCTCCCCTGGCAGACCAGCTCCTGCCTGCCGCCCTGTGCTGCTGCCTCTAATAGAGGCAGCAGCATGGGGTGGTGGGGGCTCTCCAGGAGCACACTGGCTGCTGCCCCTCCCCGGAGACTACTGAATAGTTGTGTAACCACTAAAATTTCATGTGGTTACATGACTATTCAATTACACAATATCTAACATCCCTAGTTTGCTCTCACACATGAAAACTTCAGGCTCACATTTAGAGATATTCCACGTTGCATAAATAATTACATATTTATTGGACCAGAGAAAACTGATTATATAGCCAAAACAGAGCAATTCCAGTAGGAAATAGTGAGAGTGGAATTCTTCTATTACCCCAAATAGAAGAATTGTCAGCCTGGTGGTCAGGGCACTTGCCCAAAGTGGTGGGGGTATTAGTTATTTTATGAAAAATTTTGGAAGGACCTGGATTTTGTCCCAGTGCAGAACAGAAAATATTTTGAAATTTCATATTTTTTTATGGGATGAGAAAAGAATTTCCCATCCAGCTCTATTGTTTTACCCATTGGCATTTCTTCCAGACCCACTGGTAATGTATAGATTGACCAGTAGGGGGTGCTGAATACCCATTTTTCCTTACTATAAAGCACTTTTAAATGTGCTCAGCTTTTGGCTCTCATTCATTTTAGAATACAGGGTTATATCTGCTACCCTAACTCCATTTCCCTCTGTTTTTTAACTCTAGTATGTAATGATAGCTATGACTTGAAATAACGTAGACAGCTGGTTAAAGTTTGTTGGAGCCTCACAAATCTCATAGTATTTGGCTTTAAAAATTGTCAAGTTTAATTGCCATATTTGAGAAGATAAGAACTTATTATAGAACACTAATATGGTGAACACTACTCATGTAAAACTTGTCCCCTCCCTTTCCGACCAAAGGAAAAATGCCTTTCATATTTTGTCTGATGCACACATTTTTAAAGTATAAATTCTTAAAAGTATTACAGAAAGATCAACTGTGGTGTGTGTGTATAAGTATGGAGATAAAATATGCAATGAAAAATATGACTCATGTCAGGATTATCACCCTTTATCCCCTTAAAAATTCTTTTACATGTAGTCAAGAACGGCATCCATTACTGTTGCAAGAAAAACATTGGAAAATAGCCAGCCTTTGTTCTGAGTCACAGTATAGTTATGGCACACCTTGCAATAACTTTCAAGGAGTGCAAAGTTTGTTTGAAGTCTAGCATGTGTCTTCAGGCTGAATACATGTTTGAAAGAGCTACCACAGATATCAAAGCAATAGAGTTTAGAACACATGTCAGCAAGCCATATTTGGCTCTTTCGCAGCTCAAGTCCAGTCCCCCTGCTCCAGCCTCGCGGCCCTCTGCAAAATTGGAGCGCCAGCACCGGCTTCGTGCTGGGGGATGGGGGGGAAGCCGGTAGCCTCCCTGCCAGATCCGTCTTGCGCGAAAGCAACCGGAGCTAGAAGAGGCTGCGTACTGTTGCTCCCCTCCCCCAGCTGGGGGAAACAAGTGTGCAGACACACTTTGTGGAGCTTTCCCTGCTGCTCCCCATTGGAACAGCGGGGAAAGCCTCTGGTGCCTAGGAGTGGCATGCAGTGTGAAAACAGGTGCTCCCCCAAACCCTGCACCCCCAATCCCCTCACACAGTCCCTCCCTCACCAAGACCCCACGCCCCCAGCCTGCTCCTGCACCTGCACCTTCCCCTGGCCAGATACCCTATCCACGTCCAGCTTGCTCCTCCAGCCTCCCTTGCTCCTGCTCCCCTCCCTCCAGCCAGACACGCTACTCCCAGTCTGCTCCCACACCTTAGCTCCCTCTGAGACCTCGCACCCTCAACCCCTCCTGCACCCTGCCTCCCACCCAGATCCTGCACCCCCATCACTATCCCATTCACTGGCAGCCCTGTCCCACACACTTAACTGCTCATTTCTGGCCTCACCACAGAGCCTCGGGTGGCCCACAAAATCCACTAACCCTGGAATGCCAGAAGAGTAAATCTGGCCTATGGCCTTGAACTTCAGTCCTCCCAGTCCCTCTTCCCACCATGGGGATGGAGCACCAGGGGAATGAGGTGTTTCAGTTGGGGTCCACAGCAGTGAGGGTTGCGGATTTTTGGGGAGTTTTTCTTTCTTCTCACTTCTGTGGGTTAGGGTTAGGGACTGATTTTTCTGTGGGTCAGTGGCCCCCGACCCAAAAGGTTCCTCACCCCTCCCGTAATAAAGACAGTGTTGAAACCTAGGGGCTGCATCTAGACTGGCATGAATTTGCGCAAATGCTTTTAACGGAAAAGTTTTCCGTTAAAAGTATTTGCGCAAGAGAGCGTCTAGATTGGCCCGGACGCTTTTGCGCAAAAGCACTTTTTTTGCGCAAAAGCGTCCGTGGCCAATCTAGACGCGTTTTTTCGCAAGAAAGCCCCGATCGCCATTTTAGCCATCGGGGCTTTTTTGCGCAAAACAAAACTGAGCTGTCTTCACTGGCCCTTTTGTGCAAAAGGTTTTGCGCAAAAGGACTTTTGCCCGAACGGGAGCGTCAAAGTATTTGCGCAAGAAGCACTGATTTCTTACATTAGAACATCAGTGCTCTTGCGCAAATTCAAGCTGCCAGTGTAGACAGCTGGCAAGTTTTTGCGCAAAAGCAACTGCTTTTGCAGAAAAACTGGCCAGTCTAGACATAGCCTTTGTGTTAGACATAATATTTTACTTTATTTAAAATGAAGCTTGGCCAGTGAGTCCCCAGTTGGGACCCAGCCCCATCTGGCTGCAGCATCATAACACTACTAAACCCCCCCACACACACCCAAACCCTGTGGTCTGAGTTCATCATATACCCAAACTCCCTGCCCTGAGCCCTTCATGCACCCCAGCCCAGACTCTTGCACCCCACATTCCTACCCCCTGCCATAAGATTGACAGAAGATAGCCTGAAAGTGCATATGAAGCTGGATTTGACCAGTTACCATGTAAACTTCAAAGAAATGTACAAAAAGATGCAACATTGGAACTTCCATTAAATAGTCTGTGAGTACAATGTTTCATTTATGCTATTACTAATCATTGTCAATTATCAATAATATTAAGTTGTATATTTTAAGTCATGCAAATGGACTTTCTTATACTGGCTCTTTGTTGCCCACTTGTTCTGAATTTTGATATAGTTTGACTCTTTGTTTTGAAAAGGTTGCCCTGGTTTAGAAGATCTGGCAAAATATTTGTCAAGCTTGGGGTCCTGATTTAGTGCCCACTGAAGTTCATGGGAGTTTTTTTCTATTTAGCTTAATGGGCTTTGGATCAGTAGTTGCTTCTAACAGCTAGTTGCTCCGAAATATACTATCTTTATTGCAGGGAACAGTTTTTCATGAGAAATACAGGTTGAATCTCACTGGTCCAGCAACCTTGGGACCTGACTGGTCCCGGATGAGGGAAGGTCATTTCTGGGCCCTCCTGCTACCAGTCCCCTCCCCCTCCCAGTCATGGCCTCACTGCCAGCCTCCCAGCTGGCTTCCCCCTGCCACTGGCCCCTCAGTGCAGAGTTCTCGGCTTCACCATGGCAGCCCTGCCGCTTCTTGCACAGGCTCCTGGCCCTGCAGAGCAGCCCCTCTGCTGGGGTCCAGCTGTACCACTGGGCAGCACTCCCACTTGGGCTTCAGACTCACTGGGCAGCGCCACTGCCTCCCGGCCTCACCAGGCAGCTCCGCCAAGCGGCAGTGGGGCTGCTGGGCTCTTTGCAGCGCTGCTGGGCAGCCCCCATTCCTGGGTGCCTAGCCCCGCCATCAGGCAGTGCCCCAGTCGGGCTCCCAGCCTTGTGGAGTATCCCCACTGCCTCCTCGTCCTGCCGCATAGCTGTGCTGCTGGGTGGTAGTGGGCTGCCAGGCTCCTGGTTGTGCTGCCTGGCAGCCCTGCTGCCAAGCAACTCCACGGCTTCCCGGTCTTGCTGGGTAGTGTTTCTACTGTGCGGCAGCCTTGCTGCTGAGCTCTAGCCTGCTGGGCAGCCCCGCTGCCTTCTGCTTCCCCCACCCTCGCTGGGAGGCAGCCCTGCTGCAGGGCTCCCAGCCACCAGCCCTCCACGGGACACTGCAAGGACCAGGGATGTTGCCGGACCAACCTGTAGTCTTCGAACTTGTCTACTTACAAAAATTGTACTGTGTTAACTATACTTGTATAGTTATAGCAGAACAATCCCCCTTGTGTGGATGCAGTTATCATGGTATCAGGGAGCTTATATAGGTATAGTTTACTTGCAAAAGGGAGTAATTAGAGGTTACCTTGCTTTAAATACTTTGAAATGAAATCCCATCTCTGACTGAACAAGTTATAGCAGTACATAACTAAAACATGTGTTGCCCAGCTCTTAACAGCAACCAATGCTTTCAAAAATCTGGTGCTTCTCAGACTGATTCAAGGCATCCAGGAAATTAGTATTACGTATGGGACCTGGTCTACGTGCAGTTATAAATATTCATCTGACTTTCGGTTTTAGAGTTCTAGAAAGCATTTCCTTTTGGACAGTCCCAAGTCATGCTGTCTGCCAGTCAATCGGTATGTTATATTCAGAGTAGAATCTGAGCACCTAGCACATGTACCTTTAACAGCTTTACATGTCCGGTATGGCTTTGCTGTGTTGTGTACATTTGAGAGGATGGAGCATCCCTCATGTAGGCTCTAGGCTCACTTTTTGTTATTTAGACATACTGATGCTAACTTGTCCAAAAACATGTAACAACTTCAGACTGGGACTAGGTTTAACTAAATGTACTTAGTTTGTAAGCAGTTTGAGATAGAGATCAACTTTTCCTTACATTTCTACAGTGCCTTGCACAGTGGAGCCTGATTCCTGACTGGGCTCTCTATAAGCACTGTTCTAATACAAATAATAATGCTCGTTAAGTCAGCTACTCTGAAATGGGATAACAGTAGGAGCTCATTGCCATGAAAAATTCTAAGGCCTGTTGCTAGAGAGACAGCGTGACCAACATTTTGCTTTATTTTTCTTTGCTTTCCTGAAATAATTTTAGTATTTTTAAAAGGCACTGTTAAAATAACTCTGCATGTTATGTCACCTTGTTTCTCTTGTGCATTTAGGTTCTGACATAAAAATCCTTGAAGATCAATTTGATGAAATTATAGTAGAGACCGCTACGAAGCGTAAGCACTGTCCCAGAAAGATAATGGTACATCTCATCAAAACTATGAAAGCAGAGCAAGAAATGTTGGTAAATATCTTGATTTTTTTCCCTTTGTAAAGATGAAGTCTTAGTAATAAGACCTTATTGCACTCTATTATTAAATCTTTGCAAAGATATGCAGCAAGACTGCTAGCTTTGCTTGTTACCTGAAAACATGCTATTACAAAAAACAGAGAACATTAATTAAGCTTAAGTTGGTCCTAAAGTAATTTTTTTAAAGATACTTCTCTTACTTGTGTTACTGATGGCCCCTTGAGATTTTGCAATTATGCTAATTAGATTATTCTGTTCACAGTCTGTAAATTTATTTTCTTAAATTTTTCATCAAGAATTACTAAACTCTTAAAATGTGGCATCACTATACATTTTAGAAGTAGTTTATTTTTCTTCATCTTTGGCTGTAAGAAGTCTTCATGGACAGCACAACATGCTTCCCCCATCACTACTGTCTTAGTGTATGTCTCTTGAGGCAATGGCTTCGTTTAATAGCCTGTGACCATGACTTACACTTTTCTCCACAAATGACTCCCACTGAAGTAGAACAGCTACACCTGCTCTGCACGGCTGCCAGTGTGAGGCTGCCTCAATTAAGGCTCTTCAAGAAAATCCATTAAATAATGCTTGAGCAGCACAAGTTGCATACTTCCCTCAGTGGGAATTGTTGTCTTCCATATTTCCAGACTTGCTAACAAAGCGTGTGAGCCATAAGAATTTTGTTCCAGTAATGACTAATGGCAGCAAGAAGTGACTCTTATCCTGGTCTGCTCACAATTTTAAGAAGTGACTTGCAGTGGAGAAAATATTTTATGGGTTAGACTCAGGGCGGGCTCTAGGCACCAGCAAAACAAGCAGGTGTTTGGGGCAGCACATTGCCAGGGGCGGCATTCCAGCCCGAGGAGGAGCAGGTGGGGAGCCCCACAGAGGCCGCCCTGAGCTGGGAGCCCCGTGCCCGGCTGCTCGGAGCCTGCGCCTGGCCCCGGGAGCTCTGCGCGGGCAGCCCTGAGGCCCTGCTGGGGCGCTTCCTGGAGGGCGGCATGGGGTGGCCGCGGCTGCTGCTGAGCCCGGCGGCCTCTTCTTCGCCTTCGAGTGAGTGCGCCCCCCGGTCACCCTCCCTCCCGTGCACCCCCCTGCAACTCTCCCGCCCGTGGCCCCCTCCCCCGCCTGTGTACCCCCGTGGCCGGCCGGCCCCTGACTATGTTCTATCCCCCGCAACTGCCCTGCCTGTGAACCCCGCCCCCCCCGTTGTCCAGCTGTCCTCCCCCCCATCTGTGCGCCCCTGCCCACTGTCCTGCAACCCCCCCACTTCCCCCCCTCTTCTCCTCCTCCAGCTTGGCCTCTGCCCAGCAACCCTGCACCCCACCTCCTGGCCCACTGCAACCCTGCTGGGACCCTGTCTTCTCTTCTCCCCCCCTCCCCCCCCCCCCCAGCCACCCACCTGGATCCCTATCTCCTGTCTGGCCTTCTAAACATTCCCCCACCACCACCCCACTCTTGGGGCCCTGAACCCTTCTCCCCCTGCCCCGCCACGAACCCAGCCCCCTTGTGCTGTGTCCTGACCATCTCACCCCTGCCTGGGACCCAGGTGATTCTCCCTCCCCCTTTGGCTGAGGAAGGAGAACTCTAGTGTTCCCAGTGCCCGTGTCCCCAAGTCCCTTCCTGTCTGGGGCTGGAGAGCTTTATTAAAATTGGAATTGTGATCCCATTTAAATAGACTTTGTTTTAAATAATATACTTTTAAAATTAAATTAAAAATTGTTACGGCCTAAATTTATCATAACCTATTTAAATAACTTATGAAGTAATTTTAAAATTTAAATAGAACATGTCTCCTGTCAACTTTTAATGAAATTCTACCAGTTCACTAGTGTAAGTTGCTGTGTAACACCCAGAACCAGTGTTTACATCAGCAGTAGCTTCTTCTGCAGATGAAGAGAGAATGTTTTTATCACTTTGGTTTATTCAGCTAGTTCAATTCAATGATTAGTTCATTCACTGTTGCAAAACCGAGAGTTGACGAAGCAGAAAAACTTGTTTTCCTCTTCTCTCAGTAAAAAACTGGTTATGAGAGCGTTCTAACATCTTAAAGAACATGATGACTAGATTCGATCTGTTAAATTCACTAAGGATATTTCCTTTGTTTAATAAATAAATTTTAGATACAAAATGTGTTTGGATACTTTTTTGTTTTGTGTCCTTCACATTTAAGATAGTTTTATTTCATACAAAAATTAAATGCTGGTTTTGTTTATTTTAAATTGAATTTCCATCCAGACAGAAGTAGGTGCAAATCATATGTTTTAAAAAAAGTAGACACCACTTAGCAAATAATAAATGGGGTAAAACCTGTCTCCTAAGTGTTCCTATTCTATACCATTTGTAATAGAATAAAAATGTAAAAATTAAGAATCTGATTACATGTAAATTACACAATTATTTGGGCATTTATTTAGTTGGTAGCTATACTGGGTGTATTCTCCTGGTTAGTAAATAGAAGCACCAAATTTGGCAAAAAGGTTATATTTAGTTGTAAAGCAACATGTTTTAAAGGTTGCTAATTAATAAGACGCAACCATCCTTTAGGAAAATATTTTAAAAGTATAATTTAAATGATTAATTGCTCATTTAAACCAAGGTTTTCTGCTTGTCGGTTTAAATCATTATTAAAATTAAAGATTTAAATCAAAGCTATTTAAATCAAGCCACCCTGCTTCAGAGGCTGTTTGGTTCGTCCCTGAAGGAGAAAGCACAGGGCTGCGCTCATGGAATAGGTCCTAAGCTAGTGGGGTTTTGTTGTCTGGTGCCTGTCTTGTTCTGGGGAGTTGAAACAAAAGTTCTCTTAATTCCTTTGAACTGTCTTATTGTATAGTTAGGTTGATTCTTGTCCATGGATGCCAAGAGTTGGACAGCTTATGTGTTGGGGTTGGAGTCTGATTATAAGGCTTGTAATAATAAAATCCCTTTGCAGAGTGAGGAGTGGGACTGGGACTCCAGCACTAGGTGATGTGAACTGCATGCTTTGGAAGTCTTTAACTGACTTGCTGTGGATGAACCTGCCCTCCCATTGTCCTCTCGTGGGGAGTCCCTGGCGCTCTCCTAGGAGATGAAAATGCCCCAGGGTTTGGACTCCCTCTGGAGCACACCCCCAGGAAACTGCACAAGCTGCATTTGCGTGTGCACCCCCAACAAGCCACACACACCGCATTTGCATGCGCAACCTCTCCAGACAAAAAAAAGGGGTGGGGGGAGGGGGCGGCCAAAAATTTTTTTGCTTGGGGCGGCAAAAAACCTAGAGCCAGCCCTGGTCAGACTTGAATATAAATGTTATTCACCTTTCCCTTTTGTTTTAAAAGCTAAAAATATTTTCTAACTGTTGGTATTGAAATAAGTTTGTCCTCTCATAGCCTATCCTTACTCCTCATTCCACCTGAAGTGATATCATAATGCTGAATCTGTACTGTTACATTCAGATCTGCTACAGCTACTTGATCTCAGATCACAAGATTCATGGCAGGATCAAACAGCAGGAGAACCTGGGTTGTGCAGGAGAAAGTTCTTATTCATAAACAAATACCTGCAAAAACAGAACAGCAGAAACTGATACCAATGGGCCATATTAATAGTTTTTTATATAAATGGTCCCTCTGTTTCAAGTTTGTCCAGTATCCATTCCCCAAGAGTTCCTCTGCAATTCTGTTTCATAAATCATGCAGCAGATGGCAGTGCTTGTCCCAAAATGTCTCAGCTTCAGCTAGAAACCTTGCAGTAACAACCAAGTTTAGGGTTTGGAAAAATAAAGCTTAATATAGAGGCTTTGTGCATTTAAATAACTGTTTTCTGTATTAGATGCAGAGCACTAATCCCACTAGCCCTTTTTTATTATAATAGTAACTGATTATGCTAGGTACTGTATAAAAAAGATTAAGATTCTACTTAAGAAAATATTTGAGTGAAAAATATTTTGAATTTATTTTTGTATATGCAGAAGCTCTACCAGCCTGTTATAAAGCCACAAGAAATAAAACCTGAACCGTTTCAAGGTAAGTGTTTGTCATGACAATGCAAATGTATAAGGTAAGCTAGCTAGGTAAATTACCGAATGCAATTTTTTAAAGAAACTCTAATAAATGGCTCTCTTTTATGTGTGACTTTCAGACTGAATATTTTTAACCTGTTCATTCTTATGGCATAGTTGTACAAGTGAAAACTTGGGTTATTTTAAATTCACTTCTGTTCTGGATGTAATTGCAGACAGAAGCTTCTGGTAGTTGAGCATACTGCTGCATTGATTGATTAGCACAGCTCTGGTTCTCTTGTTGTGAGCCTTAATGGGTATGTCTACACTGCCACCCTAGTTCGAACTAGGGTGGCAGTGTAGACATACCCAATGCTATTTTGTGTTGTGCTTCAGGGCAAAAATCAGTCCCTAACAAGTGGTGGGCATTTGGCAAATACTTTGTGGGTTGGGTTATCCTATAACTCAGGGCTACTCAACTTTGGAAGCTCCAGGGGCCACAATGAAACTCACAGCACATGCCGAGGGACGCATCTTAAGTGTGGTTGCATATATATGCAAATATATATATGCAAATATGTGTAAATAGCTTCTTTCACACTGACGGGCATGAATACAAAGATTAAGGCAAGACTACACAATGTGCAGGCCCCATTTAAGTCAGTTCTGCTGATATTAATAAAAGGCAGTATTTACCCGATTTCCACCCATATGGCATCATTTTTAATGAGCAGTGACAGTCCAGGAATTTAACTACTAAAACGTGCATCAACAGAAGACCGTCATATTGTCTCCTTTTTTGTTTTGGCTCCCACCCGCAGGCCACGTGTTGAGTAGCCCTGTCATAACTGTCTGTGGCCAAGTTTCTTGTATCCTCCTCTTCCCACTGTTGTAGACAAGATACCAAACTTGATAGATCACTGGCTTCATCCATTTATGGCATTTCCTGTGTTCCTATTTATATCTTATGAGAATACCACTTGGTTCTCAGCATCAGTCAGCAGAAAAGCAATAGCTAAGAACTGGCTGACAGGTAAAGATGCATAAAGTACACATTTGGACATGCTTTTATCATTCATTACTGAGTGGCACAGAGTTGATTTTCTTCTTAAAAATTATAATAAACACTGCATGTTCTCTTTTGAAGTTCAACATCAATGAGACACTTATGATATAAATTGTAATTGTTAATGCAGAAATTAACTTTTAAATCCAGAGGTGTTCTCAACAAATTTTTTTTGTGGCCTCACAGGTTTCGTCTACACTGTCAGTTCTTCTGGCAGAAAATATGCTAATGAGGGACTCATTAGCGTAAGTTGCGATCTCATTAGCATATTTTCTGCCATTCTTTTTGCGCAAAAAGCAGTGTGGATGTTATTTTTTTTGGCACAAAACCCCACTTTGTACAAGATCCTTATGCCTGTCCGGGACAGGCATAAGGATCTTGCGCAAAACAGGGTTTTTGCGGACCTCCCCCCCCGTCCACACTGCTGCTTTTTGCGCGAAAAGAAACGGCAGAAAATATGCTAATGAGATCACAACTACAGTGCGGCCACCAGTTCTTGCTGGTGGCCACTGACAGTTTTTTTTTTTCTTAAATACTTAATTCACTTTAGGAAAAACAAATCAATATACACACATACACGCCCAAATCATTGTAATTTATGTAGGATTTTTTTTAAAGACTCAGTAAAAAAATAATGTACGGTTGTTGCTTTTCTTTTTGCTGTGTTTAGGTCCAATAAGGTGCTTTGCACATTCTTGTCCTTTTTTTTTTTTTTTTTTTTTTTTTTTCTTGTCATTTCTTCTGCTTTCTTTGGCTGTTTTTTTAAGACTTGCTAGACATTGTAAAAACTGATATTAACAAACATACAAATTAAAAGTCTGTGAAAAGTGATATTAACAAACATACAAATATCTCTTTCCACAGCAGACTTACTCAGCCTCAGCAAGCCCAGAGTGGGGAGGTGGGCATGGAGGCAGCGGGAATCAGGGATGAAGGAGCGCTGGGGGTGATGAACTCAAGGCCAGATCTGCCACTGTTCAACCAGGGAATGAACTCCAAAGTCCCAAGACTTGAGCCTGTCACCCATCACCTGAGGCCTGAAGTAGGGAACTCACTGGGTGCCTGCACTTCCAACTTCTGTGTCTCCGGGGGCGGGGAGCAGAGCCCAATCACAGCTGGTGGTCCCAGTGGACGGGTCTCTGCTTTCCCCCCACCGCACCACTGCCCATAGGGCTGCAGCCACAAGAAAAGCCTTGGTGGTCACATGCAGCTGTGGTGGTCACATTCAAGAAATACTGATTTAATCAATGTCATAGGTTTATTGGGTACTCTGTAAACAGAACACTGTCCCTGTCCTAAGGAATTTACAGTTAAGAACAAATAAGGCCATGAGTAGGATGCCTGATGAAATGCATCCTAGGATACTCAAGGAGCTGATAGAAGAGGTATCTGAGCATTTAGCTATCATCTTTGAAAAATCATGGGAGACGGGAGAGATTCCAGAAGACTGGAAAAGGGCAAATACAGTGCCCATCTATAAAAAGGGAAATAATAACAACCCAGGAAACTACAGACCAGTCAGTTTAACTTCTTTGCCAGTGAAGATAATGGAACAAGTAAGTAAGGAATTCTCCTGTAAATACCTGGAAGATAATAAGGTGATAGGAAACAGCCAACATGGATTTGTAAGAACAAATCATGTCAAACCAATCTGATAGCTTTCTTTGATAGGAAAACAAGTCTTCTAGATAGGGAGAAGCAGTGGATGTGCTTTACTTAGACTTCAGTAAGGCATTTGATACAGTCTCGCATGATCATCTTATCAATAAACTAGTCAAATACAACTTAGATGGGGCTGCTATAAGGTGGGTGCATAACTGGCTGGATAACCTTTCTCAGAGTAGTTATTAACAGTTCACAATCCTGCTGGAAGGGCATAACAATTGGGATTCTGCAGTGGTCAGTTTTCAGACCAGTTCTGTTCAATATCTTCATTAACGATTTAGATATTGGCATAGAGAGTACGCTTATTAAGTTTGCAGATGATACGAAGCAGGGAGGGGTTGCAACTGCTTTGGAGGATAGGGTCATAATTCAAAATGATCTGGACAAACTGGAGGAACGGTCTGAGGTAAACAGGAAGAAGTTTAATAAGGACAAATGCAAAGTACTCCACTTAGGAAGGAACATTCAGTTTCACACATACAGAATGGGAAGCGACCGTCTAGGAAGGAGTCCTGCAGAAAGGGATCTAGGGGTCATGGTGGACCACAAGCTGAATATGAGCCAACAGTGTGATGCTGTTGCAAAAAAAGCAAACATGATTCTTGAATGCATTAACAGGAGTGTTGTGAGCGAGACACAAGAAGTCATTCTTCTGCTCTGCTCTACTCTACGCTGTGATTAGGCCTCAGTTGGAGTATTGTGTCCAGTTCTGGGCACCACTTTTCAAGAAAGCTGTGGAGACATTGGAGAAGGTCCAGAGAAGAGCAACAAAAATGATTAAAGGTCTAGAGAACATTACCTATGAAGAAAGACTGAAAGAATTGGGCTTGTTTAGTTTGGAAATGAGAAGACTTGAGAGGGGACATGTCAGCAGTCTTCAGGTATCTAAAAGAGTGTTACAAGGAGGAAGGAGAAAAATTGTTCTCCTTGGCCTCTGATGACAGGACAAGAAGCAATGGGCTTAAATTGCAGCAAGGGAGGTTTAGGTTGGACGTTAGGAAAAACTTCCTAACTGCCAGAGTGGATAAACACTGGAATAAGTTGCCTAGGGAGGTTGTGGAATCTCCATCTCTGGAGATATTTAAGAGCAGGTTAGATAACCCTCCCTGATAGATGGCTCTAGACGGTACTGGGTCCTGTCATGAGGGCAAGGGACTGGACTCGATAACCTCTTGACATCCCTTCCAGTTCTAGTGTTCTATGATTCTATGATCTTTCAAGGCTTGTCTTTACAAGCTTGATTATCTTCACTCCCGTATTTTAAAAGGGCATTGATTTGTTTCTAGCATTTTGAATGCAGTAAATCATACCCTGTGATTTTAAGGTCCTCAGTGTGCATTGTTGGCACAATGTAAAAAAAATTTAAACAAATAGAAACATTAATTAGAACAGAGGTGAAGTTTTGTTAGAAACTTCCAGTTCTAAAACTGCTGATTTGACTTAACTTTAGAGTGTTTCGTTTTTATAACAGAGTAGACTGCTCCCAGAAATGCCACCTTGCCAAAGTGCCAGCAGAAGCTGTGAAGAACTTCGCTTGGCAGTTGAGTATTTTCCAGTGGTGGGATTAGTGTCCAGAGCTGCTGGTGTAAGCAGGAATTAACTTTGAAAAATAGTCTTTATTTTGTTGTTACCCTTTTTAAACAAAACAACCGCAAATTATTAACAAGAGTACACAAATTTTAGTATTTGCGTAGTCTCTGGGAAGAGAATGCATCCTACTTTAGTAAGTGCAGTGGCCAGAAACCAAAAATGTTTAGATTACTCAATACCTTTCATTTCCTTTTTTCATTTCCCTATGTTTTGGAAAGTCTAGAACAGTGAGAAATGTTCTCCATGTAAACCTAAACTTTAACAGATTTAACATTGAATGCATTTAACATGTCACTATTCCTGGCTATCTAGAGGGGTCTCAACTTCTTTTGTCTTCTTCACGATTTGGGGGAGTAGTCTACACTTTACTCAGCCTTCCATCACTCTGTAGCCCGTCATTAAAACTTCCTATCACAAACATACCATCTGCTGCTCTTCGTTTATTTAGAGGGATTGCTGTGCAAATGTTTTTTTTCTCTCTCGAGATCTGAATCATTCTGCTTTTTTTTACTCTCCTTTGCCATTCCTGAATTATGCAGCCCGACACTTAGATATGAAATCACGTTAGCTCTCTGCTAATAATATTCCCGGTCCAAAATGCTCATTTCCCTGCTATAACAGCAAGAGTGCAGGATTGCTTTTTGATAGACTGTTTGAGGGGAGAGGTCTATTCTTCTACCTTGCAAATCTTTCCAAATGCTTGATTTGGTTTTGGTTTTTTTTTTGTTTGTTTTCCTACTCATCAGAGTGATCACAAGAACCAACTTTGCATAAAGACGCTCATCCTCTTAGTGCCACAGTACGGTAACATGACAGTGTTTCCTGCATTCTGCATCTACTGTCCCACTTCACTTCTTCCAAACTTCTCTCTTCCTTCCAGTGTGATCTAGTAGAACAACTTCCCATTCTGTTTTTATTAAGTTCTTAATTTTTCTGGAGTAACATTCATCACTCAAGTTTTGCTAAGGGGAAAAAGGATAACTGGAACTCTGAATGCTGAGGGCAATAATTCCAGTTCTATAACAACAACAAAACCTTCCCTTAAATCTACTACTTGTCTAACTGTCCTTGGCTCACCTTTTCAAATATGTTTGTCTTCTGCTCTACTAGAACACAATCTTTTAAGCTTCATAAATATTTCTTGAGGTTTTATTTGTTGTAATTGTCTTCCTTCCCCACCTCATGTTGTCATTGTTTCCTGTGTTTGTCTAATTTAGGTTGCAGTATCTGTGGGGCAGGGACCTCGTATTTTGTTTTTCCTGTCTGAACCTTGATGAAGCCTCTAGGCAACATAAATTACTAGAAGTAATAATGGCAACATATTGGCACAGAGAATCATAGTTTTAGGAGTGGAAATCAGTAAATCACTGTCCACATCTAGGTTTTTAAAGAGTAAGGCCCATGTGATATGTGAGTTTAAAGACATTAATGCAAGGCCATAATATATTTTCAGTTATAGGGTGAACATCTGTAGTCCGGTACCTTTGGGACCTGACCACTGCCAAACCAGAGAATTTGCCACGGAAGGTCCATATTATCTAGCAGCATTACCAACACTTCCCCTGCTTTGTGGGTTCTTAGAAGACATTTGGGGTGAATTAGAGTTAACTAACAGTACACAATACTCAAAGCCAGGTGGCTGTAAACAAACTTTAAGGGACCACCGGAAATAAGGATGCCACCAATTAACAGGGGGCAGGTAGGCTGGAGCAGCCCTCCCTGCTGTGGCTGGGGGCCCGCCGTGGATGGGGGCTGCTCTACCTGGGCTGAGGCACTGCCTGCAGGGCTGGAATAGCCCCCTACCTGTGGGGGGCTGCTCCAGTTCCTGCTTGTTAACCATTTGCAAACCTAGCAGGAAACAGCTACACTGATAAGTGAACATCTGGCTAACTAAAATCATGCTGGACCATGGAAGTTGTCGGACCAGAGAGTGCTGGGCCAGCCAGGTTCCACATGTAGTAGGTCAAACATTATACAAGTTGCTAACCAGTAATGCACTGCATATGTGGTGAACAGATGCCAATCTGTATTGGTGAATAAGAACCAATTAATAGTTCCTCTTGTGTTCCTTTGTGACTTTATGGAACACATTTACTTACATATATTTATCAAGAATTCCTAAGATATGTACCATTACTTTAGCCCTGTCAGGGCTCTCTTAAAATGTTTAGGAGTCTTCTTTCAAGGAGACTCTCAGAACATGGTGTGTTTTGGTTATTTCTCATGAAGTAGCATAAAAAGTGAACAGATAAAAGTAATAAGAATGAAGAATAGTAAATAACAAAATATTTCTCATTTTGTATGCTCATATTCGAAGATCCTACAATCTTCAGTTAGTTCAATTTACAACATCTGCAAATGTATATAAATAACTACTTGTGGGATTGATGTCAGTGGGGGAAGATTACTTGTAAACGTATATTTTTACAAAGCGAGTAAAGCTGTGACTGGCTTGTAGCAACCCTTTGAATATGGATACTATATTCTTCTATAAACACTAAATGAGAAAAATAGGTAGTACAACATGACATTAGGCAGTTCTGGCTTGATATATTGCCCCAGTCTTTAAGTGATGGGAATCATGGAGAAACCTGAGAAATGTCTCCCCACCCCTCCCCATCCCAGCTACTGGATGATCTATCAAACTATTATTAATGGGATCACTAAATGTACGAAGCAGTTTATTCTTTTAGTTTCCTATTATATAAAATACTGAATCACAAATTGCTTTAGAAAGCAACAAAGCAGATATTTAATAATTTTTGAAATATTTTTATAGTTTCCCTGGCCATCTCTTTTTAATAGGATTTTTTTGTCCCTTCATAATTCTGGGGAAATACAGCATTTTTTATGTTAGTGTTTCTTCACAGCATCTCACATGGCAAATCTGAGGCAGGTAACAGGAGTCACATCCAAGCAGATTAGTGAAGCAATGAAGGTAAGACCTCTGTTTTCTTGTTGGGAGGAAATCTTTCATTGTGATTTTTGTCACATAACATTTAACACGTTTTTCCATTAAGGGTCTAAAACTGCCTGATGAAGTAGAAATTTTAACTAGCCAAAATATATTTATACAGAAATTTGCCATCTGTATTTGTAAAATTACTGACTCTCTGTTTTATCAGACATAATTGAAGTCAAATGCTTGCTTTGGACTAAGTTTCCTTTAAGACTCCATGAAAGAGCTGTAGAAGTATTTTTGTAATTTTCACAGTGCTATAAAGATTTCAAGATTTGTGTACCTGCAGTGTTTGGAAAATTAAACCATCATTTTAGAAAAATGGTACTACCTCTATATAATAAATGGCATATCCTTTTTGGTAAGAAATTTGAAATGAGATGTAATATTTACTTATTCTTGATAAACTGTTCGTATGTTCTTCTGTTTAGTCTTTAAACTTGCACTGAAATGTTCTTACATGAGCTGCTAATGAAGACTCTTGCTATTATTGGTCTAGGAGTTGGTTTTGGTCACTTAAAATGGTAATACCAAAAAGATTGTGTTAGGTGAGGTTTTTATGGATGTCAAATTCCAGTCAACATGTTTTTTCTACCCATAATTAATAAATAATACTAGTTTAATTATGTGACTTGAGATTGGAGATTTTGTTTTTGGGTTTTTCTTTTATTTTGTAGTCCCTACCAGCATTGATAGAAAGAGCAGAGGGATTTTCCCAAACGTTAACTTTGCAGCCCAACTTGGAACTATGCAAGCTTCGCCAAGAAGTCTTTGCTGGCTGTAAGGCTAAGGAAGAAAATAAAATCCAAAGCTTTAGAACACAAGAGAAAGTCAAACCAGCAGAGACCGCTTCCAATAAAACTTCTAATATTATCCTGAAAAGAAAGAGAACCACAGATTCACCACAGTTGAAATGCTACCCTCTGCGACAAAGAATTACTCTGAATACATGAGTTTTTCTTGCACTCACTTTCAAACTTGAAAATACTCTTCCTATGTCAACAGTATGGTTTAACTGTGTGTTTTTGGTTTTTTTTTCCTAGCAGTGGGTTAGAAGTTATAGTTCTTTTTAAAAATAGAGAATTCTTAGTGGCTGGGTAGCCTTAATGTTTTTATATATTTTCTCTCTTTATTATTACATCCTAGTTATGTGAAGATGTATGTAGCAGTGACGTGCCTTAGAGTGCATTCATATTTTTCTCTTTTTTTTTTTTTTTTTTTTTTATTGTAGGGATAGACTCTGTCCCTGATGCTTCAATTGCTTGCTCATATGCATAACTTTATGCACATGAGTTGATCTGTTGTGTTCAGTAGGATTACTCGTGCATAAAGCATGTGTCTAAAATGGGGGTGGACAATAATTTGACAGGAGGCCACCTCACTAATTTTTGAAGTGGCCCTGGAAGGGGCGGGGCCAAGACACTTCTGTGCTCCCCCTCCCACAGACCCTGATTGGCCTGGGGGTGGGGGAGCACATGAATGAAGTCTTTGCCCCTGCCCTCCCCCTGCCTAGAGAGAACTGCCAGCTGTTCTGAACAGCTGGCAGTTCCCTCTAGGCACCCGCCCCCTTGCAGGGCAGGAGGAGACCTCGTGAGCTGCCCCCGCCCCCAGGCCAATCAAGGCCTGGGGGCGGGAAGAGCACACATAGTCTTTTGCAAGCTGCCCCTGCCCTGCAAGGAGCACAATGCCGCTTGCAGGGCTGAGGTAGGGAGCGAGAGACTTTGTATGCTCCTCCTGCCCCCAGGCCCTGATTGGCCTGGGGGTGGCGGAGTGGCAGGGCATCCATGGGTCAAATCTGCCCACTTGGCAGGCCGGATCCAGCCCATGGAGGCCCCTTTGCCCACCCTTGGTCTAAAAGGGATGGAGGATGAATGAACCTATTGTATTTCTCCCTAAATAAAGCTAGTTAGATAGCTGTTGATCTCTTTGACTGTTAAAGAAATGCAACTTAAAAATGTGTCAGTCTCTGTATAGCAGAGGCCATTTTCATGTATGAAATTCATATGCAGTTGTAAAACTGGTCTTTTTTAAGTATAATTATTTTTATTCAAAATTTGGGTCAGTTTGGCTAATTTTTTATAATCTATATTTTTATGTAAACATGGAATTTTATTATAAGTTTTAGGCATTTTATTTGCAGTATAGTTTTTGAACAAAAACCAGGCTTTGTAATATGACATCTGCATTTTCATGTCATCTAACTATAAGTGTCTAGGTGCACCCACTTTGGTCTCCCTAGGGGGCACTTCATCATGTTAGAGGATCTCCAAGCAATTGTGTGTGTGTGTAAATATATATAAGTAAAATATTTGTGACTAAACTTTTAAATCAATTTAGAATAAAAGTAAATTAATACCAAGCAGAACTATCCAATATCTGAGTTTCTGCATATTCTAAAAGAATAGCTAGAAGATAGCAAATTATTAAATTGAGCAGTTTGTCTTAAGTTATATTACAAATGTTTCAGGAGTCAAGGCTGATAATATAACTTTTTCCTGGCTTCTGATTACATGTGTTTACAATATAATCTTATTTCTATAACATGCAAAGTGCTTTCTCATGCTGTATAACTTTCATTACTCTTTATTGGAGAATTTCACTGATTAAGTAGACTCAATAAGAGGAAAGGATAGGCCCTATGTAACCTTTCAGAAACTGAAAATCTTGAAGAGAAAATGTGTAGAAAAATGTTGGTTAATAAAATACAGTGGCAAATTGGAAATTTACTACAGAATGAGAATTTGTATTTTGAAGATTTGTACATAAATTTTGCTTTTATATTGTACTTATGACTTGTATATCTGTAAATAGAAATGTGTGTATTCTACAAAACAAATAAAACTAATTAAAATATTTTGTGAAATCTCAATTTAGCTTATTTATCAGTTCAAGCGTAATTATCTAATCTGGGAATATGTAGTGACTCTAGTGGGTTAGTCTATTAGTACCTTTGGCAACCAACTTTAAGCTTTTGCCTTCAGTACTGGTAGGATGACCATATAGCAAGTGTGTGAAATCAGGACCAGAGGAGCAGGGATAAAATAGGATCCTATAAAAAACAAAGCCCGTAATATTAGGACTGTCCCAATAACGTCAGGACATCTGATCACCCTAGGTACTGGTTCCAGTCTGGTTCTTACGGGTCTTCTCCAAACTGCTACATAGCTCATGTGACCAGAAGTGTCTACTTGACAAGCTCAGGAATGGAATCCAAAGAGTGTTAGGATTATTGCAGCATGTAGATAGGAAAGCAAGAACACTATCTACCTGCATTGTGCAGGGCTGTGGTGTGCTTTTTTTGTTGGTGGGATTATAAAGATACCAACCACCCCATTACTCCACTCATTGATTCACACTTGCTCTTCTTAATTCCTTCTGCCCCACAGATAAAACTCTCCCCTTTCTACTTGTAAGACCACTATGTAAGCTCTATTTTATTTTAGAATGTTTTACTGGCATTCATCAATTAGCATCTCCTAGGTTAATAGACTGGTATAAGTGTTTAGTTGGTTTCAGGATGCCTTTGGCACTTCCTCCTTAAGTCCTAGATAAGCAACAACTGTGTATTTGATCTGTACAAAACGCAGACATGGCTCCCCTGGCCACAGGAGAAAACATTCCAAAAGGCAAAAATCAGGTAAACATCTTAATAGTCTGAGCAAGGCAGCTTGGAGCTACTTTTATAAACTGAGCTAAGGATGGTGGCACTGACATTAATGTTTTAAGGCTCCACAGAACATGTGATTTTGGGGGTATAGGAATGAAGTGACCATGGATTCTTGGTGTTCTGTGACACGGAGAACATTCCAAGCACGGGATATGGTTGGAAGAAGACACAAACCAGAGTGGTACTGGGGGAAGAGATGAGGCTGGCAAGTTAAGCAACAGGGTTTAAGGGTAACTTAAACAAAAATATCACCTTAAGCCTTATGGGTAGGCTCTGTGTCTGGACACGGATACTCTATGCAGTTCGGGATCTCTGATGACAGCCATGGGCCTGAGATTACAGGCAGAGGATGTGACACAAGCAGAACATGCCAAGAGGCTTCTTTTTGGAATGGATGTCATGGTAAGATTAACTACATGGGAAATGTTTCTGGTTTTTTAAATATGGAAAGCTTTTTAGAACCAAAGACTGACCTTTCATACACTTTTGCGGGGTTTCTTGTGCCTGGCTTTTTTTGATCTGAACATGTGAAGTGCTTCATCTTTCTGTGTAAGATACTTTTTTCCTTCAGGCAACTTTCCATTGAAATATGCAGTGTTGCAAGGCAAGTGTCTGAAGTGTGCATTTACTGAAATGTCACTATAGTCAAACATTTTTATTTTTAACTTGAGGTAAATCAGTATTGAATCAGGAGATGTCTAGCAGTTCTTAATATAACCTTTGAATTCTGCAAGAAATACCTACTTCATGAAGGAAGGACTCTTCTTGATAAATTTCAAACCACATTTCCATTTTAAACTGCATTTATCACTCATTACATTTTTCACTTTAGATTGTTGCCACTCTGGAGCAACAGCAGATTTTGGGGCCCTTCATGTCCACTCCCATTGTGGGAGGAATCAGTGCTATGGAGTCTGGTTGGGTTTGTTTGGATTTGTTTGCACTTCATGCACTGGTTCATGGCCAGAGGTGGTCACAAAGAGCACATAAGTAAATTTCTTTCAGAAATCTCTATCCAAACTTTACCCAGTGCCCAGTTCCTAAGAAGCAACTCTTCCCAAAGAATTTACTCTAGTTGGAGATTAAACAGAGTAAACTTCTTGATGATTTGTCACAGCTTCCTGAAAGAAAACTATACCACCAAATTAACAATACAGCATTTCTGCAAGGACTGTGCTCTGCTTGCATGCTCACTGCTTGTCTACATGATGAGGTGGTATTTAGCAAGCCAGTAAGCTACAGCATACTACTAATTCATTGTATGGATCTTGTTGGGGCAAACTACAAGTTTTGAGGAGATGCAGCTATGTATTTATTTGTGTGTGTGTGTGCACCCAGCACACCAAAGCTAGAGAAATTTGCATAGTGGTGTCAAAAGGGAGAAAGCACTTGTGCCTCGTGGCCATATGCCTTCCCCTGACTGTGAGGCAGCACTGTCCAGGTTGGAGTTGGAACTCTATGTGGTTCTTGCACTAGATGATAGTGAAAATTGTGAGATTATTTCCTAGACTCCTGACTAGGTACAACTGAGTCTAGTACTGATGGGAGTCATGCTAGCACTGGCTGGCAGCAATGGACCTCCTTTGCCTTTTCATCCCAGCCTCTCCCTTGGTCCAGGACTTTGCCAACACTGTTATTTATAGCCTCATTGGCTGGACTGTCCACTGGACCTTTGGATCTGTCAGCACCACACCCCAAAGTTCATCTGCATTTGTGGAAGCGGAGCTGGTGCTGGGCTTGGTGCACAGGACTACCTCAGCACCATTGCATTGGGCACCACTGATGTTACTGTGGTGGCTCTCACCACACTCCATTTTGGCGTTGACATATACATAGACTTTAGGATTAAGGCCGTTTCCAGCAGTGGGAACAACGGAGATGTACTCAGTGCTGATGGTGCCATTTCCAGGGTCAGAGCCAGTCCCGCCTTCCTTTTGGATGATGGATGAGTCCAACTTTACTTGCCCCCTCCAAAGCCGGTTCTACCATCAGCCCCAGAAACTCAAAACTCCTTTGGGTAAAGCCAGGGCTCTTCCTCCTCCCACTCTCCACTATCTGACTCTCAAAGGGAGCTGTTTATGGAACACAATGGGTATCAGGACTGGCACTCAATTCACGCAGAATAGGCAGCCCTGACCTACCGCCTACTGGCCACCAATGTCTTAGCCTTATCCAAGCCTTACCCTGCCTAATCACCTCCATGGCTGCACTGGACATTCAAGCAGAGTTCCTGCAGCAGAACTCTGATAAATTGTTGGATATCCTGCAGCAGTCTGCTCCTGGGAAAGTGGCCCTTCTTATTCATTATGTGTCCCTAGAGCCTGCAAAGGAGGTTCTTTGGAATATGCTGGCTTCAGTACCATGGAGAAAAGCTTAGTCCTGGTGCAGAAAATAGAGGGCTTTTATTCCCCACGGGTCCCATATTCTCTGGAAGTAACCACAACGAATGATAGAGCCTAGCAATGTAGATTAAAGTCCACTCCAAAGGACTTTAGGGGTCTAAAGATGGACTTGAGGGGTAGAAAAAAGTACCCCATTTCCTCCCCACAAATACAGATTGTGAACCAGCAGATGTTGTCCAAATACAACTTTATAAATTGAGCTAGTCTGCCTAAATTTGCAGACTGCCTGCCTGCTACTTCTGCAGGCTGCTTGGTGGAAAAGATGTCAGCAAGTCCACAATGGATGTCATGGACACTTCACCAAGAGCTAAGACCTCCATGGTCATTATGAAAAGGAAGTCCTGGCTACAGAATTCAGGCATTGCTTCCAGTGTGCAGCATGCTGTAGAGCAGGGCTATTCAACTGTGGAAACCTGGGGGCCACAATGACACTCACAGCACATGCCGAGGGCCACAACTTAAGTGTGGTTGCATGTACATACAAATAGTTTCTTTCACACTGACGGGCATGAATGCAAAGTGCTTCCCACAATGCCCCGGTGCTCCTAGCACCTCCTCCCTGGGGGCTAGAAATGCTGACACTCTGTACCCGTCTGTTCCAGCCAGCCTGTCCGCTTGTGTCTTTCGATGCTCGTCCCTCCTGGGAGACGCTTCACCGTTGTGGGGCATGTTCCCAGTGTAGGCTATGTTCAAAGGATCCCACCTGTGGGCCACGTGTTGAGCCCCATGTAAACCCAAACTGCACTGTGGGCTGCAAACATACAGGCTGCATGCGGCCCACAGGTCGCATGTTGAGTAGCCCTGCTGTAGAGGATCTGCCCTTCAATGACTGGATGCTTTTCTTTGACAAGACTACTCCTTCAGAGATCCCAGGGCTATCTTATGTTCTGTAAGGGCGTGTGCACTGGCACGGCCAAGGGCCACTATGATGGTCAACAACAGATGCACTGATATCCACAATGCCTCTTTGGGCAGCCTGTTCCTTTCCCAAGGCAGTAGGACTTCCTCAAAAAGGGGCATAGGCCCCACCAAAGGAAAGTGGATCCAGGTTTCAGATGCCCTCCCCCGCTGTCCCTCAAGTGTCTATTTTGATTTCTTGGTCCATAACAGTGGTCCCAGTCATCCTCCTCTTTACCCTGACTCTGTTCAAGGACAAGATGGCTTGCTCTTATGACATTTGAGATTCAATTACAGTTACAACTGACAGCTGGGTCCTAAGCACCATCAGACTGGGCTACACTGTCCAATTCCTCTCCACTTCACCCTTCCTCTTCTTTCCATCCCTCTTCAGAAACCTGTCTCTCAAGATACTACACAAACAGGTCCATTCTCTACTGGCTTTGGGAGTAGTGGAGGAAGTTCCTCTGGAATATCAAGTCAGGAGTTCTGTTCCTGATACCTCCTGGTCCCCAAATCCAAAGGCTTTCACTGGCTCAATAAATATATCAAGTACATAAAGTTTGGAAGGGTTAGCCTATCAACTGTACTCCCCACATTGCCTCAATAACTGGTTTGTTGCTGTGGTCTTTCAGAATGCCTATTCATGTGGCAGTTTTGCCAAACCACAGAAAACTCCTATTTGTCATGGCAAAGTGCTATTTTCAGTACATGGTGCTTCCTTTTGGCTTCTCTTCTAGCCTCTCCATCTCTCTCCCCCCTCCTCCCCCCCCCCCCCACAGATTTTTATCAAGTGTATGGCTGTAGTGATGACTTGGTATTCCTGTTTTCCCATATCTGTATGTCTTGCTGCTAAGGCGCAGATCCAGAAAGCACATTGGTTTTTTCTCACATATGTTCTATACCATGTGTACTTGACTGTCTGGATCTCATCCGAAACACTGGAAAGTTCTCCCTCATAAAATTAAATTTACTGGGGCCCCAATAGACTCTGAGTTTGAGAGCACTTTTCCAGCCTACCATTTTGAGACTCTTGGCCCCTTTTGCTTTGGTTCTCATTCACAACAACTCAGATATGCCTGAGGCTCTTGAGTAAAAGCAAATTAGGGGTTTGTGAGGACCTGGGCCAGAGCAAGTGGGGGCCTGCCGAAGAAATAGGGTCAAAGCAGGAAGGGGGAGTGGGGTGTTGAAAAGTACTTAAAGGGACAGGGAGGTGTTGAGGGGGGTGTTGGCTGGGCTCAGTGGTTTGAATTGCTGCTAGGTTCCCTCCTGTGATCATGAAAGAAAGAAAACTGACCTGGGCAGGAGCTGTCTGCAGCACAGAACAAGTTACAGCAATGCCCAGTGGGTTCCGGTGCTTCCTTTCCAAAGCCAACCAGAAGAGACTACATGGGGGGAATCCCGCACAAACTTGCAGGCTTCCAAGCTGCAGCAGCAGGTGGGGTGGGAAGAAACTACCAGAGGCAAGGCTGCACTAACTTCAGAGGGGGGAAGAAAAGTGCCTGTGCCTTCCTGAAGAAAATCCAGTTCTCTCCTGTGGTGTGGTGTGGTGTGTGGGACTGGAATGGTTATTACCTGGACAGCTATGTGCATGTGTCTGTACCACGGTGAACTGACTGTGGAACTGTCATAACCAGCATTTTTATCGGCATATCTCAGTAAAATAAGCTCTATTGGCAAACCGAACATTGACCTCCTTCCAGTCCCAGCCCCAGCCTCATATCTGTCCTATTCTAGATGATCCCTGCTTTCCTTCCACGCCCAGTGCTTGCCTCACCTGCTCTTCATCTGGCTGGCTCTATCAGAAAGAGGCAGCAAGGGGGGGAATAGTAGGGGGTACTTCAAATCAGCAGCACTGCATGGAGCCTGGGGCCAGCTGGCGTGTCCCCAGGCTGCACGCATCATTTCAAAGCAGCAGCGCAGTGTGGAGCCTGGGATCAGCTATGACCTCCCCCGCTGACCCCAGGCTCCGTGCAGTGCTGCCACTTTGAAACACTGCGAGGAGCCTGACTCTGGGGTCCCCGCAGCATTTCAAAGTGGTAGCACCACATGGAGCCTGGGGTCAGCGAGGGAGTGCCCAGCTGACCCCGGGCTCCACATTACGCTTTCACCTTTGAAGTGTAGCAACAGCCCTAGGGTGGTGGTTACACTTCAAAGGTGGAGGTGCCCTATTGACCAATTGATGCAAAATGCATTGACTGTTTGATTAGTCAATTACTCGATATTAACATCCCTACTGTGAACATTCCCCAGCATGACAAACCAGGAAGCCCTCCCTTCTTTCATGGAGCCCAGGAGAGAACAGCGCTGGGACTCTAGTGATCACAAAGCAATGTCAGAGCCGTTCACATTTCTCCAGCAGGGAGAAGGGCTGTTGCAATGACCATGCAGAGCAAATGAGGGGCTGGACAGCCAGGTCCAAACTGACCTCCCTGGGCACTAGAAGTGCCACCTTCTGCCCCATTACCTGTGGGTTACAGCTGCCCCTTCCCCACGCTGTGGCTCCTCTGTCTTCTGCTGCCTCTCATCCACATACTCCTCAGTTTTTGCTAGGCAACAGCCTAGACCATCCTATTACAGAGCTTGTAGTCAAGCAAACTCCACCAAGCCCCATGATGCACCCAACCACACAGGTTTTTCCTTTGGGCCACCAGCCTGGGAGGCAGCTGTCCCGCACACTAGCGGGTGCTGAGGGGGGAAAAGCAAAGCCCTAGTGGGAAGCATTCAGCCGTTTTCTCATTGGCCTTAGAGCTTGCTCAGCACCCCGTACTCCCATCTCACCTCAACACTCTGCCCAGCCTGGAGCCCCCTCCCAGAGACAGCATCCCCTTCTCTACCCTCTCCTGCACCCCAACACTCTGCCCAGCCTGGAGTCCCCTCCCAGAGACAGCACCCTGCATCTCCTCCTGCACCCAAATTCCCTCTCAGAACTTGCATCTCTCATCCCTTGCTCCCAAATCCTGGCCCAGGGCCCACACCCCCTGTCCCAGACCAATGAAAGTGAGTGAGGATGAGGGAAAGCAAGTGATGGAGAGAGGGGTGAATGGAGTGGGTGGGGCCTCAGGGAGGGCGAGGGGTAGATCCTGGGTTGCCCTGATTTTTAGAAAGTTATCTTGGACATAAAAAGATTGGAGAACACTGGTTTAAGCCATTGTACCATTTCCTCCCCCCCCCCCCCCATAAGTTAACTGCTAAGGGGTCAATGGAGGTCAAACCAGGAGCCACAATTTGTGTGTTGTTGAGCTGCCCACTAAATACAGGAGGCCCCCAACATGCTACCACCCAAGTTCCGACCCCCCGCACTTACAGCCATTTTTGTAAGTGCGGAAGGGGCCAGAAACCCCTGACTTATGTCCTTGGCCTGCATTTACGACAGGCGCATGGCGCCTATTGTAAATGAGAGCTTGAGTTACAACACCCCCGGCTTGTGTTGCTTCCCCAGGAACGGATCGTGTCACAAGTCGGGGGCCTCCTGGACATGTTCTCTAGCTTGTCCTTTGGAGGCTACTTGTAAAGATCTTATGTAAACAGCAGCAAATTGGCTGTGCTGAACCATCAGTCTCACTGTCAATTGCATTTTTTGACAACTTGCATACCACATTACAATTTTCCCACAAAATTTCAGATTTGTCCTGTGCTAATCAGCTGTCTCCTACCCATGTTGATATTGGCTTGCAAAGGGCCACATGCTCTTCTAACATGTAAATATCTGCTACAAAGTTTGTCTCCATCAGTAGAATATGGTTCATTGCTTGAGCGATTATCCACATTTAAAAAGTCCATCCTGCCCACCAAATATGCTATGTTTTTAGTCTCAAAGGTGCCACAGGACTGCATGTTCTTTTTAAAGTGTACTAGTGTGTAATTTAAGAGTTTTTCCCCAGATTTAAACAAACCACATACTTCTACACAATTAAAGATATGTCTGTAGTGCAGCTGGGATTATAATTCCCAGTTTGGGTGGACATAGGTGCCCTTGTTCTGCATGAGCTATCATGTTACAAATAGCAGTGTGGCCACAGTGGCTCCACCTAGACTCCCAAGTACCTAGAATTGCAGATGGGATTATACTTGGATGGGTAGCCCAAGCCATAGCTTATGCCCCTGCAGCCACACTGATAATTATAGGTGCTAGGTCGACTGCAGCTGGTGTGTGTAGGTCTACCTGAGCTGGGAAATACACTTCCTGGCTGCAGTATAGATATAGCTTCAAATGTGTGTAATTTCTCAGTTACAGACACATCTACTCTCTGCTTATGCACTTGGAGCTTCCAGCCAGGGCAATGGAACTTGTGCTTGCACAGGGAGAAACAAATAATGACATTTTTGTGTCAACTACTGCACCTCACATTGCATATGGATAGTGCAGGTTCATACTTTTAGCATCAGTCAGTTCAAATGTTGTGACACCTCTTTGGTATAGCTATGTGTTTTTGCAATACCCATTTTGCAGATGGGTAAAATGAGATAGGGAATGATTAAGCTTTTTGCCTGAGCAATAGCTGGGACTAGAACACAGGAATTCTCTCTCCCAAGGTCTACTTAACTCCCATTGAAATCACTTTAGTGAGGTGTCTAAATACACTTGAGGATCTGGGCCAAAGTGACTTGCCAAGGTCACACAGGAAGTCTGTCCCACAGCAAGGAACAGTCTGATCCTCTACAGTCCCAAACTAATGCATTAACCACAGGACCATCCGTCCTCTGATTCCCTTGGACTTCTATGATTCCTGGATCAAGCCCCATGCCTTCTACTCTAAACACTATAATATAAAGCTTATAGTCCTCATGACTGAATTAATAATTTGCAAGCTACATGACTTGATATTAATTTAAATTGTATGAATCACATGAAAAGATCTGGAAATAACAGAAAATGTAGAAGTACCTAATTAGAAATATAGACATACCCAATGTGATCATTATGATAGGGTTAGCTGAGGCTTTACAACTACAGCATCTATTGGGTTTTTTTCTTGGGCTTTAATCTGAATTTCATAGCTGAAGAAAATAATGTATGCTTCTGGTAAAATATTGAGATGTTTTATCTGAATACATACTGGGTATGCATATACATGCTAACCTATACAAGTATCCATTGCCTAGGGAGAAAAATCAAAAAGTTAATGTTTGAAAAATAATTTGAAGATGAAAAGAGTGAGTGTTAAGTACTAGTGCTGCATAATGTTGTTAAAATATTATTTGAATAATAAGCCTGAATCTTTAATCTTGAAACAGAAGGATTGCATGTTTTCAGCAATCAGACTTGATTTGTCTCCAAATAAAAAAAACATGCTGTGTACTTCTTATAAGGGCATCCAAGGACTAGTGCATGTGAAAAATGGATTTTTCAGACATCTCCCTGCATGAGCCCAGGACAATACATGCATAGTATTTGGCCACATTTATCTCTGGTATAATTGCACAGACATACACTCCACTTCTGACATCAGTGTTGTTACCCCAGGGATGAAGTTATTCCACTATGCATAAGGGGTTTGATCCAAAGTCCACTGAAGTCAGTGGAATTCCCCCCTCTCCACCCCCCCACACCCCCAGCCTCCATAACGAATATGTATTAACTTGGGAGGTTTACCTGGGATGAGTTTGAAATGGCTGTACTGTCCATAGGAGTAAAGCCCCAAGTGATTTTTTTCAGATTATCCCAAATAACAATGCATACAAATGTGATACCACATTGCATATCATCAGTAACCACCCCCTCATGTTTAGAAAAAAAACATTTTAGAGATTTTTGAGTTGTTTCATATTCCTCCACTCATAAAGCCAGTCTACCTCAGGTTCCACGTGACCAACTGCACTGTTCTTTGAGAAAATAGAAAATTAATCTATTTTAGAAACCTTGAAAAGTGCTCTAAAATACACACACAGCCTACTGAAAATAGAAACAAATGCTAGGTTTACTCTTTGCAAAGCTGGGCATCTTCCCTTTAACTAATAATGCAAAGCTTCCCTGTAACTTGAGGGATCACAGAATATCAGACCTCAAACCTGACAGAAGTGCCAGAATTAATATTGCCCTTCCTAAGCCTTGGATTGGTGTATTTTGGGGGGAAATAGTTCGGGGGGAAACAGAGAAACATTTTTCTTCTGGTTATTTTTAAATTAGTAGCAAAACTGTTGACTCAGGTGCTCAGGAGTTTGGAATATAAAAACAATATGTCTTTTTCAGCAACATGGAACATTTTGCAGCTGGAGTAGTATCATATCAAATTTCATATAGGTCACTATGAAGACATGTTAATTTTACTTCTTGAACTTTTGACTTGTAATAATAATTTGTCAAGAAAATCTTTCAGGGAGCTATACTGACGCATGTGTGGATGAAAAAAGATCCTCCTGAATGATGAGGCCAGAGGTAGCTTCTGGGCATGGCAAGATTTCAGCTGTCCCCCTATGTCTTTCTAGCTAGACAAGGTGCATTAGGTAACTTCTCTCACTGGACCAGCTTCTCTTGATGCAAGAAACAAGCTTTCAATCTCTTGTCTGGGAAACTAAGGCTTTGTGTATACTACACAGCTTTTAGCAGCATGGCCAGGCTGCTAAAAATCAAGCAGTGTAGCCACTGTTTGTTGGCTGTTTTGCAGACAAAATACTTACACCCAGAATGAGCAGCATTCACATTGTAGGCAGGAGAGCACTGCCACTTGCCATGGCAAAATTTTTGTCTTTTAGGGGATGTTTTATCATTGCAGTGTCAGTGTAGATATAACCTAACACAAAGCTTGTGTCTATAATGGCAACAGCTGGACAAAACTTTTGTTCAGGAGTGCTTAACCCCCTCCCTCAAAATGACAAGGTTTTGCTGCAGCAAGCACTAGTGTGAATGTCGCTTTGTGGGCAGGCTGTGCTGGCTGAAGCGAAAGACACTCATGGAGGTCAGAAGTATTTAGCTTGCAAAAGTGCACTCACTGACTTGTTGCTAAAAGCTGTGTAGTGTAGACATACATGTCAATACTCAAAGTATCACTGCTAAATACAAGATTTGAACAGATTGTTTAACATAAGTAATACATTTCAAGGGCCCATTCAAGGGGAATTGGCCTGTTAACATCCCTCCTGTCAGTGAGGGTGAGAAGAAGAAAAGTGGGAAGAAGGCAGGCAACTAGAAGGGTTGTTAGTGCCTCGTAGAGTCTTGTATAACCCATACATCAAGTAACACTATTTAGTCCAGGATTTTTAGTGGTTAGCAAAGTTATGAATTAAACTCCCAGGGTTGCTAAGTATTTATACTGTTCTGTCCCTTTTGATATACAGAAAATAGGTGTTTTCACTGTCCCGTTAGAGAATCCATCTAACCCGCTGTGTGGCCGTGCAGGAGGGAGCCTATTAAGGAATGTGATCCTGAGTTTCCTCTCTTCCTCCTTACACACCCCCTCCTATTCCTCAAAAGTACAATTGTAGAAATGGGGCTAAGCCCAAGCTCCGCGTCTGAAGATCCCCCAGAGTCCCTGTCCCTCCTCCGAGCGGGAGCCGAGTTTTCTCTGTAGGGAGCTGAACTAAATCCTGTCCCGTGCACCCCGTTTGCCCTTTCTCGGCTAGGTGGGGGGGGGGGGTTGTCTCCCCGCGCCCAGGGGTCGCTTTGCGGTGCCGCTTGCAGCTCGCTTCCTATTTCCAAACCGCCGGCGGTGCGGGAGCAGGGCTGCCGCGTGTCCCGGGCGTGCGGGGGGGGGGGCGGGGCGCCCTGCCCCCCGCTGTGCCCCGCAGCCCCTCTCGCTTCCCCACGCGGCATCCAGAAGCGGCGCCCTTGCGGTTTGCAGCTAGTTCCCTCCGAGGTTTCAAAGGGCGCCACGTGACTTCCATGAAATTGACAAGCAGCGGCCGGCGCGGGTGCGGGACTCCCAGGCGCGGCGGCCGGATCCGGGCAGAAGAGGCGGCCCCGCCCCGCCCCGCGGCCCGGGGAAGCACAGAGCGCGCGAGCCGCGCAGCCAGGTGCGAGCTGCCGGGATGCCCCGGGCCGGAGTTTCCCCCTAGCGAGGCTGGGGACTGGAGTGCGCTGGCAGGGGCCGGGGGGCGGGCAGCGGGGCTGCTCCTTGGGCTCCCGCCGCGGCCCCGGCCGCTCAGCAGCTCCCGGCATGTCGCACGGGGCCGCGGCTTCGGGCAGCGTCCTGCGGAGAAGCGCCTCTTCCGACGGGAACCAGCCGCAGGTACCGCGGGGCACTGGGAGGCGGAAGGGGCCGGGCACGGGCCGCGGTACCCGGGGTGCCAGGGGCCGGGGCCGGGGCCGGGCGAGGGCAACGAACTCACGAGCAGCTTCTCCCGGCTGCCTCCCGACCCGCGAACGGGGAGCGGATACCCCCTCGCAGCGCTGGGAGCCCCAGGGCTCTGCTTCACCTGGGCAGCCACTTGCCGGCTCTCCCCCCCCCCCACACACACACTTGGGCAGCCACTTGCCGGCTCACCCCCCCCCCCCACACACACACACACTTGGGCAGCCACTTGCCGGCTCACCCCCCCCCCCCACACACACACACACTTGGGCAGCCACTTGCCGGCTCACCCCCCCCCCCCCACACACACACACTTGGGCAGCCACTTGCCGGCTCATCCCCCCCCCCCCCCCCCCACACACACACTTGGGCACCCACTTGCTGGCTCACCCCTGCCCCCACACACACACTTGGGCACCCACTTGCCGACTCACCCCCCCTCCCCTTTTAACATCTTCTGATTGTTCCCCACCCCTCACGAGGAAATGTTCCCTCCCAATCACAGCGCTTTGTTTCACCTCCATATCTCTGCGGCAGTGAACGGATCCGGGAGCAGCCCGGGGATCACTTTTCACATGAGTCTCCTGTAACTAGTAACCAGAGTTGTGGGGACTGGCAAGTGGAGAAGGCTTTTGCCTTCTTCTTGGGATGGTAGATAGGCAGGGTGCCAGGGTGAGAGAGGAGGAGGATCAGAATAGTGTTGCCAGTTTTAACTGGACATATTCCTGGAGGCTTCATCACAACATAACCTCTAATTAACACTTAATTTTTAATACCTGGAGACTCCAGGACAATCCAGCTCTAATCAGAAGAGAAATGGCTGCTTCCATGCTGCCAACTGAGCAGCATCTCCTTGATGCTTTTGTGGTTTGTCCTGCCCTTGTCTTGGACCACTAACTGTTGCCTGGATAAACTTAAAACACAACAAATGGTCTAGCAGCACCCTAGAGACTAACAAAACACGTAGCTGGGATCAGGAGCTTTCTTGGGCACAGCCCACTTCAGATGTTGCCTGGATGTGCCTGTGCTGCAGTCATAGGCATGGGAAATAGTGGTGTGGGGCCTCTGCCGGGGTCCCAGCCACCAGCCTGCACTTGGGGGCCCTGCTGCCACCTGGGCTCCCATCAAGCTCCAGGGGGTCCTGGCTACTGGCCTCACAGGCTCCACTATTGTCCCTGAGGCCCTGGCCACTGAGGACTCCGCTGCCACCCCCAGACCATGAGCCCCACACCCAGGGCTCTACAGCCACCTCCAGCTGTGGTTCCAGCTTGAGGCAGTGAGGGGCATGGACAGGGTAAGGTAGGGAAGGAGGGCACAGGTCAGCACCACCACTCTATAAATGTTTCTGTTGCCACTGGCTGTAATGTCTAGCCCACTGGGAAGATGCAGAAAAGAACAGAACAAGATGCCCCTTTTGCACAGATCTGAAGGAACATGAGCGCTCTTCTTGCCCACTCGAGCCCTTTCTTCCATGAAGCCACATGGAGGCACACGTCTCCTGAGCCTGTCGGACACATGGGGTGGAATTCATCACTGGTGTGACTCCACTAATTTCAATAGTGTTACCTCAGAGATGAGTTCAGTTTGCAGACTGTAGCAGTCTGGGTAGCACTGCATTACAGCTCCTACTAGGACAGCTTTTTCCAGCCAGGACCTGCAGTTTTAACTGCTCTCTGCTCTATTGTTATAAATCTTCCTTGTAAGAGAGGAAACCGTGGTTAACTTGACGTGCTTTGGAGTAAACATTGCTAGGAGCAACAGCAGCCAGCACCCGTAATGCTGTGCTTGACATGCTGGGATGAGCTCCATGTCTGCTCTCTAAACCATGATGAAAGGCTATCAATTATGTCATATTACAAACCTCCAGAGAAATACTTACTGCATGCTTCAGGAGTTCCTCCCCTGCTTCCCAAGCCCAGCTCGCTCTTCTGCAGGATTTGCAGGTGACGGCTCATTCTCTGGACTATAAAAATCATACTGACTTCATGTCGAATATGACTGAGATCCGCAGACAACTGCTGCTGGGCATTGTTAGCTAGCGGGCAAGCTTGTTTACTCAATTTCTTTAATATATATAAAATTATGCTCCAGTCTGAGAGGAAGCAGATGAAAGCTCAGGTCACATGGAGAGTTTTACAGGTAAGAGAGGGAGGGTTAATTATTGGATTTATAATGGAAAGCTTCCCAAAGCCTCCATAAACCATCCTCAAGAGTTCAGAATGAAAACAGAAAGTTACTTTCTAGATTGAGTGGATTTTGTGTGGGAACAATACAGGAAAGCGTGAATCCAAAATAGGATCTCTTAGGCTACATCTACACTGCAACGCTACTTCAGTATACCAGAGTATCCTGAAATAGCCATCCTGCATCTTAACAGCAAGCCCACTATTTCAGGCTCACTATTCTGATGTCCCTGTAAACCTCATTCCATGAGGAGTAAGGGATGTTTTGGAATAGCAGGTTATTTCAAAATTTGGCGCTATATAGACAGGACCAAATTACGAAATAAGTTATTTTGAAATAAGATTGAAATAAGATCCGCAATTTGTAAAGCTCAAATTGCGTATCTTATTTCGAGCTACAGTGAAGTGTAGATTCACCCTTAGTTAAGATAATTTAAATAGGAGATCTTCCTCTTTAAAAGGCCAAAAACATTGATGACTGTGGTATTGTGGCAGGTGTGTTATATGCTATTTCTGTAATCAATAAGGTTATTTCTCAGAGACCATATCGTCTACTGGATTAAGAAGATGTAAAAGACTATTATTCTTATTGATAGAATTTTACATCTACTTTTCATACCCAGGTGTAAGTGGCTACAAGCTACAGACAGATGTGCTGGAGCAATTTTTATAGTGGGGGTCCTGAAAGTGGAAACCATTTCTTAGGTGGTTATTACTACTTCAAGCCAGAGGGTGCTGCTAATTCCAGCCCCTCCCGCCCTCCCCCCCCCCCAGATGTAGGAAACTAGAGAATCAGGCCTCTCTATTTTTTAATCCTAGTTGTGCCACTGATTTGCTCACCTACTCCAGCTCCCACTGGTATCAATAGGAGCTGCAAATGTTCAGCCACAAAAATCTCTCTATGCCTCAGTTTCCTTGTTTGTGTAATGAAGATAATATCACTTAATGATCTTTGCAAAGTGCTGTAAGAGCTGTGGATGGAGGGGATTATAGAAGAATAAAATATTATAAAGAAACACACCAGACTGATTGCTTATTTTCACTAACATTTATTTCCTTGCCTTTTCTATCTCAAGGCACTTTAAAAAAAAAAAAATCAGTAAGGTAGGTATGGTTTGGTTTGGTTTTTCAGAGTCCTGAGGAGGATGATAGGAAGATAAGACGGAGAGAAAAAAACAGAGTCGCTGCCCAGAGAAGCCGGAAGAAACAAACGCAGAAAGCAGACAAACTGCATGAGGTGAATGGGTACTTCATATGTTGCAGTTCCCTTTTGAACATTGTGTCCAGAATTTAACAATAATATGCATGTCTTAAACAGATATGGGGTGATTTTCATACTAATCCAGCATGATGAGGTGTGGGTTTGCTGTAAAAACATGTGGATTACTTTTACTGGACCTTGCCGATGAGCTGTCTAATTTAATGTTTGGCCTTCATTAAAACACCTAAAACTTGCAGAAGGTGCTAGATCCTTATACTGGACAATTAAGGAATAAGTTTCCCATAAGGAAAGCTTCTTCTAACTCCAATAAGTCACTGAAGTATGAGGCTGCATATAATACATAATCCTATCAGAAACAATTGTGGTTGTTTTAATTGTGCACATAAATGCCTGATTCTTTTTGAAATCCTATTAACAAGTTCTCAAACTCAATAATGTAATATGGCGGTCCTACTATGTGTTCAGCTGTAAATCAAACAGAGCAGGGATTGTCTCTTTTCTGTGTTTGTATTGCAGCCAGGGCAATGGGGCTTTCACCTCAACTGGGACTTTTGAGCACCACTGTAATAGAAATATTCACTGCTACAGCTTCTAATGCTTTTATATAAGAGATGCAGCTCTCAAGGCTCAATCCAATACAGAATTATCTGTCTTCTACATTATGAAAACATGATTTTGTTACAGAAGACAATTTGACATGTCCTTGCAAAACACTGCAATTCAGTACAGTTAATTTGTTCCCGTAGGCAGCATTGTTCTCTCTAAGCTGCTTATGTAGTAAGAAAATTGTTATTCGCCATATTTTCCTGCTTCTTACTTGAGCAGCACAGCTTTACCGGTGGTTAATGATCCCTGCCTAGTCAGAGGCTCAGGGCGTGACTGGGCAGGGCTGATTAATCACCCGTGAAGCTGTGCTGCCCCCCCAGTTTAGAGGGGACATTGCTAGGCAGTCTCTGCTCAAGTAAGAAGCAGGAAAATATGGTGAATAACAATTTTCTTAATATATAAGTACACTGGGCATGGTGGTTGGCGAGCCTTTGTTGATCTAGAGATGAACTTCTCTGGAAGTGTTTGCTAGCCCACATTCAACTAAAAGTGAAAACCAAAGAACACTGATAGAGTTGCACTGAAACACTGCTCCCACAGCCTGTCATGCTGATTGAGATAATCTTGTTGTTTCTTTGTATTCCCTCATCTGTCTGTATCTATCTGTTGACTCTTGACTTATATTTGGACTGTAAGCTCTTTGGGGCAGGAACCGTGTTCCTGTTCTGTGTCTGTATAGCAGCTAATACCGGTGTGGTGCTTCTAGGTGCTACACTAATACAAATAATAATAATTAATAATCATTCACCCCCAACATATATACTAGTTCAGTTTATAAATACAGGGACTCTAGCTGGTTACTCGAGTCCCAGATGAGCAGCATCTGATAGCAGGAAGTGAGGGATTCACAGACCTTTTGCAATGTTATAATCATTAATTTAGGTAGCAGATAATGTGCAAAGCAAGTAGGGCTTCATTTTGTTCTGGAACATAAATGCAGCTATAGAGCTGAGTTATCTGTTAGCAGGGCCAGGCTTCAGGTTTAGTACCTGCCATGGCACTATGTGGACAATCTCAGCCACAAAATTCATTTTACAACTTGAAAGGGAAGAAACCCCAGGCACAGGTTTAGCACTCCATCAGTTGCCCTAACACTCATGCTTCCCAAAGCAGACCAGGACTCTGCCCAGCCTTTCTGAGGTATGCTTGTTTTGCTTTTGTTTTTGGGCAATACAAAGCTGTCATTTGCAGCCTGCAGAGGATGTATCCAGTGTGTAAGGATCTTTGGGTGGTGTGGAACTCCAATACCACTCCATCCCTTCAACCAGTGCAGAAGACATGGTTGGGGAAAGAAGCTGGATGTTGTGGGCACATCCCAAACTCTTACAATCCCTGGTGCCAGAATGACCCCTTTAGGCCATTGCCAGCAAACACAACCTAGAGCATCCTTAGTCTACAGCAATTTGTGATGAGGAAATCAGAACAGCATAGATTAGTCCAGGATCAGAAGAATGCAGAGATGCTACCTTTACGATCTCCTCCTGAATGGGACAATGTGCTTCATGGCCACACCTCAGGATCTGGTGCATGACTGTAACACAAGCTACGTCTATGCTACAGTCTGGATCAATGCTCTGAGATCAATCCACCAGAAGTCAATTTAGCAGGTCTAGTGAAGACCTGCCAAATTAACCACAGGTTTGCCCCCTTCTCTCCCCTCCCGCCCCCTCCCCCCCCCGCATTAACCCTGTTCTCTACTCCAGACGAGGAGAGTGAGGGAAATTGATGGGAGAGTTTCTCCCATTGACCCACCCGCAACGTAGACTTCGCATTAACTTGACATAAGATTTGTTGATTCCAGTTACATTATTCACGTAGCTGGAGCTGCACAGAATCATAGAACCATAGAGCCAGAAGAGACCTTAGAAGGTCATCAAGTCCAGCCCCCTGCCCTAGGCAGGACCAATCCCAACTAAATCAACTCTGCCAGGGCTTTGTCGAGCCGAGACTTAAACACCTCTAGGGATGGAGACTCCACTACTTCCCTAGGTAACCCATTCCAGTGCTTCACCACCCTCCTAGGGAAATAGTTTTTCCTAATATCCAACCTGGACCTCTCCCGCCACAACTTGAGACCATAGCTTAAGTCGATTTTCTGCTGTAGTGTAGATGTAGCTTCATAAGAGCATGGATAGTAACAGTCCTATTGTTACGTGCATCTGTATGCATTAGGCTAGTTTAGTATTTTGTTTCTTATGTTAGATTTCAGAAATATTAAACAAGCAGAAAAAACAATTTATTCTGCTATCATTTGATTAAAAACAGATGACAGCACTATAAGGATCGTATTTTACTAGCAGTGGGCTTCCTTTTTTCATTCCAGGAATATGAGTGCCTTGAACAAGAAAATACCTCCCTGAAAAGAGAGATTGGGAAGCTAACAGATGAGATGAAACACTTGAGCGATGTGTTGAAGGATCATGAAAAGATCTGCCCTTTATTGCACTGCTCCATGAACTTTGTGACCATACCCAGGCCTGATGCCCTCACCAGCTGCCTGCCAAGATGAGAGTTCCTCTTTATTGCCTTTAAATGCTGGTTATTATTGAACATAAGTGGGAGAAATGTAAAGATCCATCTTCTTTTTCTCACCACAATGTAGGTATATCCTTCCTCTTGGAGAGGGATGGAATTATCTAATTGGCCTTTACATCTCTAAGTCTTCTGAATATTATGAAAAGGTCAGTGTGGGGAGAATAAGATTGAGTTGCAATTTATTTTCTAGAACCTATAATATCTTGTTTCTTAGTCATAAATGGCAAAATATGATACAATCTGCTTTTACAGGATGGAAACTCTGGAGAAAAATACTCTGGGCTAGGATATGATTTTCCCCATACTCTGCTGACTATTATTTCTGAATTGTTAGGTTGTCATCTATATATCTTACATAAAATATCCTGGCTGCTCATTTTTTGTTTACACGGGGGTTTGTCTAATAAAATCAATGCATTTTCTTTATCTTTATGGTGTCCCCACCTTTTTCGATATCCAATGCCTTTTGAACACCTTTACATTTGCTCATTTGTCAAATCCAAAGTCTAATGCTAATCTCCCTGCTTTCCATGTGTCTTCTTATTTGTTTATCACCAGCTTCCCAGGATGTTTGAAAAGTTTTATTGGCTTCCCTTCTGGAGCTTGTATAACAACTGAGTGTAGATCATCTTCACTTCCCTAATCACTAGCACTCAAACCATTAATCCTCAAAGAATTTTATTCCCATTCTTGTATGAAGTGTGTCCACTTTCCATGGAGTAAATGCAGAACAGGCAGTTTGGGGTTCACATTCATCCAAAAAGCAAAGCCATTGTATCCAGTAGAATTATACAAGGGGGAATTTCGTTTGTTTTTTATTGTTTTGTGGTTGGTTTGTATGTTTTGTAATTTATTAGTTGTCCTTTTCCCCATTATCCGTTGTACATGTAGGGCTAGATTCACCCGAGAGACTTAGGTGCCTACCTGCTAGAATGTGGGAGACCTAGGTTCAAATCACTGCTGTACTGCCTCCTGTCTCCACAGGGGAATTGGTGGCATGGTCTGTAGATAAAAGATTGGCTACAGGATGGAGATTTGCCTGACTTTGCAGCCAGCTGGTTGTTTAGCAGCTGAAATGTGAGCCTCCGTCCAGCAGGGGAACCCTTGCACAGTCTGACCAGAAGTTACAGGTATCTAGGACAGGGAACTGCGTGGGAAGGGGTTGGCTTCTGAGGAGTAAGAGGTTTCCTGGAGCTGAGCTGCCTGGTACCCAGGTTTTCTCGGGTGTGACCTCCTCTGGGAAGATTTTTCAAATAAGAGACAACATCCAGGATGGTTTGTTGTGGAGCAGGTGTGGCAGCTCGGAGCGCCATCTCCATGCCCCGATTGGTCCCTCCCCCGCAGCTGTAGGCGCCAGATCCTGCTCACCCTGGCCTGGCCTGCCAGGTAAGTGGAGCTGCCAAGATACCAGCCCCACCACAGGGCCTCGGCCTGTCTGACAGGGATGAGAGGGAGAGGCCCTTGTTCCCTGCCCTGGAGAGCGGGAGAAGCCTACAGAGAGATGCTAACTGACAGGCTGGTGCTGCTTCCTGAGCCTAGGCCAGCTGCCCTGCCACATGTCCCTCTCCCCCAGCACACACAGCTCTCCAATACCCTCCAAATATCACCTCTCAGCACATATGTACCCCCCCCAGCTCCTTCGACACCTACATATACCCCCCCTCTCAATACACATACACTCCTCCAGTACCTCCAAATATCCCTTCCAGCATCTTCAAATACCCCCTCCAAATATATGTACACCCCTCCATTACCTTTCAAATACCCCCTCCATAACCCTCCAACAGTGTTCTCTGTTTGGGAACTTGAAATATGGTAACCCTCTGCTGAGGTAAAGCCCTCACCCTGGCTCCCCAATAACACTAGCCTATGTTCAGCAATCATCTAAATACAAATGAGCAGGAACTCTGATTTTAAAAGCCAAGTCAAAGAGTCAGGTCATGGTTCTTTCTCAGTGACACACACCAAAATCGACCAAGCTATCACATATCAAATTGTTTCTGCTCATATGAATTACAATGAAGTAGTAATGGCTGCTTCATTGTCACTATTTGCTACTCTTGTCCAAAAGTGGAGATGTTTATGAAGGGCATTACAAGTGAACATTTGAGGCTTCCTTTGGCATTTATTTTAGTATGGAATCCAGAGACAGAATAATAGACTCCTAAAAATGTAGGCCTGGAAGGGATCTCAACAGGTCATCCACTGTACTCCATATACTCAGGCACAGCCAAGTATATTTAACCATCCCTGACAGGTATTTGTCCAAACTGTTCTTTAAAATTGCCAGTGATGGGGATTCCACCACTTCCTTGGAACTATTATATTCACGATCTAGAAAAGCAAAAAGCACAATAAGTGATAGACCAAGTGGGCTCTTTTTCCAGCTCAAGCGACGAGGAGGCCTGTGGCACCTTATTTTTCCAGCTCGGTTACCAAAGTTTGTATGATATTGGTGACCTTGATATTGAGACATCATCCTCATATTTAATAATAAAATGGCATTTTACCAAAAATTTTGGTGACTAATATTCAAAGGCTTTCTAACGTCTTAAAAAATTAGTTAAAATGAGCAATATGTCACAATAAAATCTACATTGCTGTCTATTTATAGTTTGATGCTTGAGTCTTCACATCACAAGAAGGGAGCTGAGCTAATAAAGCACAGTCTCACATCAGCTAAATAAAAACATCAACACTGGGGCTATCCTGATTACAGTAATTGAATGAAATATACAGAGTATAAGTTTGAAATGTATTTCAAAATACGTTTATTTATTCTAGAGGCTGGGACAATCATACTATTACAGTAGAACAAGAAGGAAGAACAGAAAGGAAAAGGTTCCTTTGGAAACTAAGTGTGTCTAGACAGCACCCTTCTATCAGAATAAGCTATGCAATTTGCGCTATTCAAATTGCGTAGCTTATTCCTAGTCTAGGTCGAAAGAGCTTATTTTGAAATTTGGCGCTGTGTAGACAGTGCCAAATCCCTTAACCCTCGTTGAACGAGGGCTACAGGGATGCCGGAATAGCACGCCCACTATTTTGGAAATAGCAGGTGCTTTTAAAGACGCGATGTTGCTATTTCGGGATGCTTCCAGTATCCTGAAACAGCAACACAGTCTAGATGTATCCTAAGAAACAAAAATATATAAAATCAAAACCTCCCCCTTTGGAGCTGACTAACACACTATTGCAATATATATTTTAAAGCTGTGTATGGGCTAAATGTCCTGCCTTAGCTAGCCATAGCCTACCTTTTGAAAACTTCCAAAAGATTTTATTTGTTCCCTGTGAATTTGAGCTATTTTGTTTCCCAGTGTATGGTATATGTGAGGGATGCATATGTCAGACCTGTGTTGCTTTCAGTTTATGGCATAGATCAGGGTTACCATGTAGTCATAGCCTTGCGGTATATGGATGTACAATATATGTGAGGGTTGCCATCTGAATTTGATTTTGGTTTTCAAATGCACAGTGAAGTTTGCTATTTGTATGCATTTGGTTGTTATGGTCTTGAGTCTTATATATTCTATTTACTACAGTGACGAAGCAAAATGCATGATGCTCAAGTATACAAAAGTTTAAAAAAAAAACCCCACTCACCAAATTAACCAATTGGGCCCAATCCAACACTGTCTTTCTGTTAATTTCAGTGATGTCCGGAATTACCAAAGTCTTTCTGAAAGCCAATTTTAGCCTTCAGAGGTGAAAGACAATAGAAGTCAAGGTTTCTGAAACCTTTAATTTGATTATACTAGACATCCACTCTGTATCATGAGCTAGATATTTGAAGAGAAAGAAAGGGAAACTGCTTATTCCATTGCTCTCCCATATGTACATTTATGAAAATTTACAACCTTCTAGCTGAGATTTCAGTGCAGCTTGTCGCTGACTGCTCCAGAAGGTGATAGGGGCATGCAATGGTTCAGTCCATATTGTGTAGAATTCAGCAACGAAGAGTGCTGTGATTGTCACTCAGAATTCCATAATGAACTAAAGTCTTTGATTTCCATTTTGAAGTTGTTAATATGTTGTTTATTGACAGGCGGGGAATGTGATCACCAAAAGTGACACTTAGTGTAAGACATATTACAAATCCTATTTACCTTCTTATCGGATACAGAGCTTGTCAAACCAATATGCAGCAGCCTCATCAGTAAAGTGCAGAACTCCTAGTATGGCAATTTTGGTTGGCTATATATGTTCTTGAAAGTTTCATCATGTGACAATTAAAAATTAATCTTTAAATCCTGGAGATACCAGGACAATCCTGAAGGCTCGGCAATCCTCAGTGTTGTGTGATATTATCAGCCTTTGACCACAGCCCACATGGGATTCTCTCATTGCCATGAAGACCCATTCAACAGGGGATTCAAAAGGACCCATGAGTAGCATGGCAAATCAAAGCAAGGGACACGCATCATTGGGTCAGTTATAACAGAGTGGTTTCTGACATCAGCTCTGTTGCAGACTGTTCTTCAAACTACATTGGCAAAGGCCAGTTTTCTGCCTAAACTACAGCATTGTTCCATCTATATACATTTCTGGAGTTTGGTTTTGAAATCATGGGCCTAATTTATTATCCCATTGACTTCAATGGGGGCTTTCTCTCTCTACAGGAAAGCTGGAGAGTCAGGAGAAACATCCCTGAGACACCATTATGCAAATGAAGTGTGGAAAATTCAAATCCCAGCTTCATTTGCAATATCGATGTGCCTAATTTACATCCCTTTATCGAAAAAGGGATGTTGTCTAGACATAGCCCAAATTTCAGTCTCCATCTAATTTCCAATGTCATATTTTTGCTTCTGCCTATTCTTCTTAATCATGGTTTGCTCCTATTTACCCCTATAACTTTAGTATTTTGTCAATAATTTTGGGAAACAGTTATTCTGAAGTACATAATGCAAAGTAGGTTGTACTCTGTGAAGGCAAATAAACGTGTGAGGTTGGTGTTTCTCAGTGTGAGAACTTGCACCTCCACTCAGTGTAGAAATATTTAGAAGTGGCATAACCTTTAGCCTCGAAAACCACAGTGTGCTTCCTGTCCAAAGAGGCAACCGCTCTAGTGCACTGCGCATGGGGTTTCCGTTCGTGAATCAGTCTAGAATTTCTTCCTAAGTGTCTCAGTGAAAGTGATGAATAAAACAAACATAAAAAAAAATCCCTTTTCACCTCTTCCCATCAGTGTGGTGGTATCATTCCTGTCACAGGAAGGAAGCATGTTGATAAGCAGGAGAACTGGTGGGTTTGATTTACTGTTACAGACTGTTATTCTCTTGAAGGAAGGTAGCAGATTACTGTATGTGTACGAAGTTACTGAAATTAAGTTCTGTGTGTGTGTGTGTGTGTGTGTGTGTGTGAGAGAGAGAGAGAGAGAGAGAGAGAGAGAGAGAGAGAGAGAGAGAATTTAGGGGTGCAAAATGCAGCTTTTACATTTACTTCAGTGGAAGAGGGATCAGATCCCTGAATGCCTCAGGCCTGGTCTACACTAAGGGTGTGTCTACACTGCACTGTTATTCCAGTATAACGGGCATTATTCCGGAAAAACAATAATGCAACAGTAATTGCATTATTTTGAAAGAAAATCGAAATAACAGAGTGCTTTTTCTGACATTGGTAAACCTTATTCCACAAGGAATAATGCCACTTCCGAAAAAGCGCTTTTGGAAGAGGGTGTGTGTGGATGCTCCACTGCTGCTATGTCGAAATAGCTCCTCACCAGCGACATTCTAAGTTATTCCTCCCCAGTGCCTCCCAGGGCTCTAAACCGAGATAGCACATCTACGTTAGGGAAGCCTGCCTCAGACTAATTCTGAGGCTTCCCTGCAGTGTGGAGGATCTATTTTGAAATAAGCTATTCCAGAAGATCTCTTCTGGAATAGCTTTTTCTGAAATAAGCTTGCAGTGTAGATGTACCCTAAGACTTTACATTGACCTTAGCCCAATACGGTCTATTTTCTAAGCGATGCGTTCACACTACTAAGCTTGTTTCATCGCCCTTAGGGGCCACTGAAATCCATTACTGTACTCCTGCTTTTCCCTAGAAGTAATGCTATTTTTAATCTTGCATGGCCTGTTCCATGTGGCCAGCGTTGTAAGCCCATTGTGAGCAAGCCATACACTGTGGCACATGCAGAAACGAGTTTCTCCAGCATTCCGACGGGCACTGTGATGAATGTGAGTACTGCTGCTCCCACAGGCTCCAGCTCCCAGTGGCATAGAAGAGCACTAGCTAGGAGTGCCCAGGAGATCTTGGACTCATCAAGGTGTGGGGAGATGAAGTCATCTTCACAGAGCTCAGAACCAGTAAGCAGAATGCCAAGATTTATGGCAGGATCGCAACCTGCCTCCACCTCCTACAGCATCTGCCTGCCTGGCTCTGATTTGCAAGTGCAAATGCCTGCTGGAGGAGAGATTTCACGAACAAATGGACTGCACACACACCCTTGTGGTGGAGATCAAAGCAGAGCAGCAGGAGAGGAGGCCACAAGGGAGCAACTGGCATGGCAGCATGAGACAATGTTTGCCTCCCTGATTGCTGTCATGGAGCACATGGCAATGTGCCTTGAATGGGCCACCTCCCAGAACCCTGCCTGCCCTGATGACACCCCTGGGCCATCTTCCGCCAGCACCATGGCTTCCACCCCCAAAATCCTCAGGGGCTACCTGGGCCTCAGGACACTTGGGTGGGGGGAGACTCAAGGGGAGCTGGAGCCTCCAGGACCTCAGGAGGCAGAAGACAGTCCCACTCCCATTCCTGAGCCCTCCTTCCAGTTCCTAGTTCTGTCCTTTCCCAGCTGTTTTCTCCAAATAAAAACTCCTGTTCTTTGGACAACGGACTCTTTATTGGTTGAAGGGAAAGGGCATGGTAGGGTGGGGGATAAAAGGGAAACATGGGAATGCAGGGGCAACTTGTGGAGAGCCACGTGGCAGGGTCTCAAAAGAGGCCTTGAATAAAATTGTCCCTCAAGGTGTCTCTGAATAGTATTAACCCTTTCTGTGCTCTCCTTATGGTGCTTGTGTCCGGCTGCTTAAACTTTCTGGCAAGGCTTTCTGCCTCAGTGCCTGCCCTGCCAGAAGAGTTTCCCCCTTGTTCTCACACAACACAACAGGAAGGAATGTTACATTCACTGAGGTCCAGGCAGGCCAGGAGACTCTAAAACCTCCTCTTTAAACATCCAAATGCACATTCCACCACCATTCTGCACCTGGTCAGCCTATTATTGAATTCCTCCTTGCTAGATCCAGGCTGCTTGTGTAGGGCTTCATGAGCCACGGGAGCAAGGGGTAAGTTGGGTCTCCCAGAATCACTGTAAGCATGTCCACCTCTCCAACTCTTATTGTCCAGTCGGGGGAAAAAGTTCCAGCATACATCTTTCGGAAGAGGCAGAAGTTCTGAAAGATGCAGGCATCATGCACCTTTCCCAATCATCCCACATTGAAATGGCCCTTGTGATCCACAAGTGAAGCACCATGAAGAAGTACCCTTTCTGGTTGATGTACTCCAAGGCACGGTGTTCGGGGGCCAAAACAGCAAAGTGTGTTCTGTCTATGGCACCCCCACAGTTATGGAAGCCCATAGTAGCAAAATCATCCACTATGTTGTACATGTTCCCCAGAGTCACAGCCCTCTGTAGCAGGATGTTATTGATGGCCTTAGTTACCTGTATGAGAATAGCCCCCACTGTAGATTTCCCCACCTTACACTGATACACACTGACCAGTCGCTGTTTGGCGTGACAAGCTTCCATCCATCAATTGCCTCACTCTTCTCCACGGTCAGAGTGAGTCTCATGCAGGTATCCTAGCACCTCAGGGTGAGAGAAAGCCATTCGCAGAGTTTCCAGAACATGGCTTTCCACATAAGGAAGTTCTGCAGCCTCTGCTGATCGTCCCATCTCTGCATCATGAATGACTGGTGGGTGCACTAGCACGAGCGCCTGGCCTTGCCGGAACACGTCGAGCTTCATCCTCTTCTTGGTGGAGCACGATGCACGTGCTCTCAAAGTACAGCGCCATGAGGTGCACCACAATACACATGAGCATGACGATGCTTTCCTGCACACCGGACTCCATGCTCGCAGTGCTCTGGCTGCCACATGGGCAACCAGGACACAAGAAGCCAGGAGTGTTCCCTTTATCTCGCATGAGGGGAGAGGGACTAGAGAAGTGCCTTGTGGGATGCAGCTGACATGAGCCCCTCTAATCAACTGCTGCAGAGTTTTGGACCCAGCTAGCACCAGAAAGTATAGCCCAGACTGCAAAGCTAACCATGGTGCCTCATCCTCATCCTAATGGGGACACTCTACTTTGAACAAAATTTGATTCTTCCCCGCAGTGAGGACACAGACCTTCAACTTCTCAAAATCGGGAGCCCAGAAATAGACCATGGTAGATTTGACCTTATCTTGTAGTGTAGACATGCCCCCACAGGTGTCTCATGCTTCCTCTCTGCAATATTTAACTCAAGAATACTCACTAACTAGCTTGGAGTGAGTGCTGTAATAGAAAAAAAATAGTAAAAGTTAGTCCTTTAATTACCCAGAAATAAGCCTCATGCCTATTTGCCCTTTCCCAGATGGTTCCTTATGGAAAACTTTTATAGAAAAGTTTTATAGGAAATATTTACGTGCTATAAAATGTTAAACTATCCTATATAATGTACTAGAGAATGGCAGCTCTGCTACAGGGATCTATACATGTAGGTTGCTTTAAACTTTGTATAGAAATTCTATTCTTATCTACTAAATGATATAGATTTATTATATTTCTATAGAATTCTTGATCTCACCCCTCTTAAATACTACGGGATGTTTCCATCAGGATTAGATCCAACATATACAGACACCTCAGCTGTCTCTCTCCGTGAGGGAATCTCTCATTTACCTGCATCCCTCACTGACCTGATGTTGACTTCATTTTGTCATGGTACATTTCTATATTCAAAACAGGTGATTCATGAAATGGGCATCAGAGTCCAGAAGTTCTAAGGCTGAAAACATAGAACACGTTATGGGAATCAGCAAGGTGTTTGGATTTTCTAATGATAAAGAAATAACGTTTTTGAGGCTTCATAAATGTATTTGACATAGGACCTGCAATGTTTTTAAACAGCAAAACCGCATAAAAAAGACCTTCAAACCACAGTTCTTCTCATTGTCCCCAGCCCAAGCTCATTTGATGGGGGAACTAGGATAGGAGATGAGAAGTGCAGAGTGGCAGTGCCCAGTGTTCCCTGTAAGCTGAGCGCTTGGGCGGCCACTCAGCAGAGATTCAAATGCTGCCCAGCTGATTAGCAGAAAGCCCACAGCCAACAGCATGTGTTTCTACTGATGGTGCACATCCACACATGACTCAATGTGCACAACAAAAATTATTCTGCACGTAGATGGAGAAAATCACTGGGAACATTGGGAGTGCCTCTTGTTAAATTAAATCAGTTAATCTGTCTAAGGAGAAGATGGAAGAGAGTGGGAATTCTCTTTGTTAAAATGTTTATCATTTGAATCATGGTGGAAGAAATAACATTTATTGGCCAATCAGAAAAGCTTTCGCAGGCAAAACAAAAGCAAGCAAATAAACCAAAAAAAGTCACAAAGAATTTTGTGAATTTCTCAAACTATGTTTAGTTGCTTACAGTCAAATTGAACTATTATTTTCATTCCACTTGGGGGACATACAGGCTGATACAGAACTTCAGGCAATATCCTCAGTTTCTTTTATGTCCAATTCATTGATTAGATGTGTAAACAGGATGCTGTACCTTTAAGAGCAGAAAGCTCTAAAACAGGATTTGATACTAAACAACAGTCGGGGTAGTTCCCTTTTAGCTGTTTAAGTTTCATCTTTGCTTATAAGAACTGTTTTAGGGGACAGTAATTTCCAAGTCCAATACTGGGTTTGTGGGGCAAAGAGTCTCTAGAGATGAATATTCTTTTTCTTTCTTTTTTACTGTAAATGACCATGGTATGTAATGCTAAAAAATTCCCCATGTGAATTCTGGTCATCCCATGTATTCACTAGGTTCCAATGTGGACTTAGGACTTGCTCTGTCAATATATTGAGGAGTTATGCACCAACACTCATGTATAGCTAGAGGAGAATTGACCTATTAACTGTGCTACAGAACTTGGCTACTGGCTAAAGTGCACAAAATTTGGAGAAGGTTTTTTATAGTAATGAGAGTGGTTATAGTGATTTTAATGTATTAATTATGACTCTGTATTATTTTATGGTACATATTATGTGCTTGAGAGACAAATAAACTATATTACCACACCCGCCTCAAAGAACATGTCAACTAATGCTCTGATATTGCAGTCTGCTTCATCTAGGCAGCCCCTGCTCCTGCCTGGAGCTCCAATGACATCAGAATAGCAGGCATATGGGGGTCAGTCCATGCAGAGCAGCTTGCAGGATCAGGACTTAATTGTAGACATGACTTCCACAGTAGGATATAAACAGGGGTAATGGAGGATAATAATGTTACATGGTTACTAAAGCTTATTATGGATTTTTGTAGATGGCATGTACATGGGCACACACCTCATATTCATATTTACCCATTACGTTAATGAACTAAATACTATTTTTTTCTTTTCTTTACATCCTATTCTTGCCCCAGTTTTTGAATTTTGCCTGCTAATTCTTTTAACATTTTCACTGAATTTATACCTAAAGCAATTTTCACATTTTTCAGTGATTGATTCTATCCCAATAATTTTTTTCCCCATTTTTTTCCATTTTCCAACTTTAATTGGGAATTAACTACAACATTCCAGGAGAACTATCTACAGTTCTCGATGAGTTTTCATGTAACTGATTAATAATTTTTTTAAATTTAAGATTTGTGGTGTTTATTATGGTTAGTGAAAATTAGATTTTTATAAAAAAAAAGTTACTTTAAGCAATTTTGTTTTTGTTTTTTGCTATTTAAGTATAGACAGAAATGATCTATGGTGTGTTTATAATTTTGTTTTGTTAGCAATATATCATACAGGGGTGCAGCACCCAGACCCATTCACTAAATTCAGGCTTTTAGTGGCTTTGTTGTATTGCACAGTGTGTTCCCAGAACAAGAGTACTGTGCTGTTATTTAGGATAACACTAGTCTACTAAACTGTTTCTTGATGTCTGAATAAAAATTTCATTAGACAGCCCACTTACCTGTTCCATTAAATAAAGGATTCCAAACTCTAGAGCTGTAATTCAGCTACTGAATTAACATTTTAAAAAGTTATCAATTCCAAAATAATATGCAACATCTACATTTTCCCTATCGATTAATATGTAACATCTGTATTTTCCCTATATCAGTGGTTTTCAATCTTTTGTCATTTGTGGACCCTTTAAAAATTTCAAATGGAGGTACGGATCCCTTTAGAAATGCCCAGCAGTCCACAGACCACAGATTGAAAAACCACTGCCCTATATCTGTAAATTCTGGTATCACAACAAATAATGCTACTGAGCATTTTTAGTATAGAGGTTTACAAAGTGCTGTTTAATTATGTACTGGGGGCATAAATTTGGTCATGGAAGCTAATAATCCAACTGAATTTGGTGGTGAATCCTGGTCACATGGTATCTGAGACATAACACCAAGAGTTATGTACTAACTCAGCCTTGTAACCTTTGTGAGGGACATTATTTTTGTTATTAATTATGAATAAATGCTTACCAAATGGACAATTAAGATTTCTACCCTTTAATTACTTTTTAGTGTCTGCATCTAAAATATAAGCTTTGGATATCTCTTTCCCTTACCCTACATAAATCTTGTCTATTTACACTGTGAGTTTTTTGGAACAGGCATAAGGCATTGTCTACTGCTCAACGTTAAAAACGTATGTAACACAACAGGGCCCCACTTTTGGTTGGTCTTGAGGCACTATCATAATACAAATGATAAATAAATACTTTGATTGTACTATTAGTAAAGGAAGCATCCTCAAAGGGCTACTATACTGAAGCAATTTCAGGGAGATTTCTTAACTTGCAGTACTCTCCTGCAATGTTTCCTCTAATTTTTTTTCCATCCATGTGTGGAATAAATGTTATATGCACCAAGGCATGGGTAGATATGAGCCACCAATAGAAACATGCTGCTGGCTGTGGGTGCTCTGCTAATCAGGTGGGCGGCATTTGAATCTCTCTTGGGCGGGCTGCCCAAGCACCCAGCTTACAGGGTACACTGCTCTCCTGATTTGTCCATACATAGATCCGCTCTTGGCAAACTTCTCTTTCATTTTTCATGATTGGTTATGCTACTGTGAATAAAATCAGAACAGCTGAGCTGAAGTCCATATTCTGAAATGGACTGGTCATCTGAAGAAGTGGGCGGTGCCCACGAAAGCTCATAATGCCATCTACATGTTTTGTTAGTCTTTAAAATGTTACCAGACTAATTGTTGTTTTTTAAGTTTCTCCTATTACAGACTAACTCGGCTACCGCTCTGAAGTAGTAGATTCTAATAATTTAATTATCATTTTGATATCTATCGATCTATCTATCTAATATTTAACATGCTCATCAAATATGTTCCTGTTAGTTTTCCTAATGTGGCATGCAATTTTTAGTGGTTAGGTTAACTGAGGTGTAATATAACTATTCACTATTATGGTATTTTCTTGCTTTTGAAATATGTTCTTAAATACAATTTAATATCAGTGTCATATATTTCTAGAACCAAAATTCTGTTTTCACACACCCTATGCAACACCACTGAGATCAGAGTGACATTAGTCATCCATGCTGATGTCAAAAGATAAATTTTCAGAATGGAGAGGGGTAACTAGTGGTGTCCCCCAAGGGTCAGTCCTGGGACCAATCCTGTTCAACTTATTCATAAATGATCTGGAGAAAGGGGTAAGCAGTGAGGTGGTAAAGTTTGCGGATGATACCAAACTGTTTAGGATAGTCAAGATAGAAGCAGACTGTGAGGGACTCCAAAAAGATCTCACCAAACTGAGTGATTGGGCAACAAAATGGCAAATGAAATTTAATGTGGATAAGTGTAAAGTAATGCACATTGGGAAAAATAACCCCAACTATACATACAGTATGATGGGGGCTAATTTGGCTATGACAAATCAGGAAAGAGATCTTGGAGTTATCGTGGATAGTTCCCTGAAAACTTCCACACAGTGTGCAGCGGCGGTCAAAAAGGCAAATAGGATGCTAGGAATTATTAAGAAAGGGATAGAAAATAAGACCCAGAATATCTTACTGCCCCTGTATAAAACTATGGTACGCCCACATCTTAACTACTGTGTACAGATGTGGTTTCCTCACCTCAAAAAAGATATTTTGGCCTTGGAAAGGGTTCAGAAAAGGGCAACTAAAATGATTAGGGGATGGAACGGGTCCCATATGAAGAGAGGTTAAAACGACTGGGACTTTTCAGTTTAGAAAAGAGGAGACTGAGGGGGGATGTGATAGAGGTATATAAAATCATGAGTGGTGTGGAGAGGGCAAATAAAGAAAAGTTATTTATTAGTTCCCATAATAGAAGAACTAGAGGACACCAAATAAAGTTAATGGGTAGCAGGTTTAAAACTAATAAGCGAAAGTTCTTCTTCACACAGCGCGTAGTCAACCTGTGGAACTCCTTGCCAGAGGAGGCTGTGAAGGCTAGGACTATAATAGAGTTTAAAGAGAAACTAGATAATTTCATGGAGGTTAGGTCCATAAAAGGCTATTAGCCAGGGGATAGAAATGGTGTCCCTGGCCTCTGTTTGTCAGAGGCTGGAGAAGGATGGCAGGAGACAAATCGCTTGATCATTGTCTTCGGTCCACCCTCTCTGGGGCACCTGGTGCTGGCCACTGTCGGCAGATAGGCTACTGGGCTAGATGGACCTTATGTTCTTATGACAGAATTTGCACCAGAATCTCTAATGCATAACTATTTCCATATGTATTGAAAATAAGGCTTTCATCCTCCAAGATGGAGCTCTGCTCCCGTGCAGACCTCAGTTAACGTCAGTGTGGCTCTATGCAGACGTAGCAAGCTGTCTGCAGGCTGCTCATTAAAGGATAAGGAGATGGTTCTACATTATAAACTCTTGATCTGAGAAATGATAGGATTTCATAGAGAATTCTTTTTTGATTAGTGTCCCACATGATACTTCCTCTTTTTCAAACACTTTTATAATATGGCAGATTTTACTATATATTTAAATGGTCTTCATATGATTTATAATTTGTCTTATTTTTATACTGTGCATCACTTTCTCATTATTGCCTACTATTGCCAGTAATTTATTCCCTCCAGAAGGCCCAGTTTAAGCCCAAGTAATAAAATATAGATAGAAGAGTATTGGTTTGATGACACTTCATTTAATGAAATCCTTACCAATATTCTCCAGAGCATAGGTAATTGGAGGAATGTGGTCAGTGGTAAATTCAGGGTTGCTTTCTAATGCAATTCAATTAACAACTAATCGGTTGTTCTCTTGGGTTATCATTTCAGTTTAGTGCAATGCATGCAGAATTCTTTTTAGTTTTCAGTTTTCATGAAGAATAATAACAGTTGATTTTATCTGTGTGTATGAAATTGGATCTTCTTAGATTACAAATCAAGGACCATATAACCTCTAATCATAAAAAACATAAACATTTGGCAAAAAGTCCTGTAATGTATTTTGAACTGCAAGATGTATGTATTTATGTTTTTAAACTACAAGATGTATGTATGATCTCTGCATATATATATTAAAAAAATTGATTGTTACCACAATTAGTAATAACTGAACTGTTGGTCATAAACATTTGGATATTGGTGGCAAAACTGTAACCACTGATTTCCTGACATTACCACTTTCGCAGATTAAGATGATAACATGATTTCTCAGCACTACATTACTAATATTTGTCATTTCTCTGGAACGTTGTTGACTTATATGTGGTATCCTGGAATAAACCTTTTTACCTTTCTGGTCAAGGCTCAACCAAAGTAGAGACAGCCCTGAAAACATCCATCTCAGGTTTTACACAAGACCAGATGTATTTCAGGACAGGATTTTGTGAGTTATCAATCATACAGTGTAGAATTTCAACAAAACTGGATTTTTATCAATATGAAATTGCGAGTTTTTTAGCCTAAACGTGAGACTTAATATATTAAATTCTAATTTCCCCGTAGCTTTGCTACATGCCAACAAAATATAAGCATCAAAAAGCAAACTGTAAATGGTTATGATTGTGTGATTTTGTAATTCCTATGTGGATTTCCCTTTAAGCCTTTAAATATTACATTTCTGCCTCCTACTCCTACTATTTAGTCTCAGTGCTATACATTTGAATGGTGATTTCTTGGTGTAGTGTATAAGAACAGGGCAGTATCCCTTTAAATATTTTGTGTCCCCTGTAACAGCACTCTCTTCATTCTGTGTTTGAGAAACTACTAAAAACTAGTCCCAGCAGCAATCTGTATGTAATTAGGTTTTACAGGTTTGTGTATTTAGTAAACATGGTTATTTTGGAGCCAAATCTGCCCTTTTGGTTTCTTCAAATTGTTTGTAAGAAGAACAGGATAATGTACAATAGCAGGAAAAGAACAACTTATGCAGCATCAGGGGGTTTCATGTGCTAGAACAAGGGTGGGGAAACTTTTCTGGGTTGCAGGCCACTGACACACAATAAAATCATTTTGGAGCCGCACACAAGTGAGAAGCAGCAAAAAACCCACACTATCCTCACTGATGTAGCCCCCAACTGAGAAGGAGAAAAACTCCCCACATTTCTCTCTCACACCAGAGCCTAGGGGGGGTCCCAGGTTAGTAGATTTTGTGTGCGCTTCAGCCCATGGTGGGACAGCAAGGGGGCTGGAGAGCCAGCATGGGCTCCCCAGTGCTGGGGGGCCCTGAGCCTCAGAGGGCCAGATCCAGGCCAGCTGGGAGCCACATCTGGCCTCAGGGCTGAGGTTTCCCACCCCTGTTCTAGAGAAAGGCCACCATGAAGAACCCTTACCACTTGGCTCTGAACCTTGCTTATTTTTCATTTCTCCTACATTCTGCATCTTTCTTTCTTCCTTCACTTAAGAACCCTGCTGTAAACCTACACAAGTGCTAATGTCTTGGGGATCTGTCCTTCAGAATCAGCCAGGGTTCTGGAACATTGGAAGGAGAGATCATGCCTAGGAACCCTCCAGAATTTTCACTGAACTCACTGTCTGCTGGAAAAGGACTCTAGGCGTTTGCTCTGTGAATACTCATTACTCATGCAGAGTAGACCAATAAATACAATTCACTATGAAGGCCCAAGTCTTCCAAGATTTTTGGGTGCCCAGCCCTGAACCCTTTCCTGTACTCTCAACTCTCAGCCATCGCTCCCTCATACACTCCAAAGAGTGAGTGAGTCAGTCAGTCAGTCAGTCTATACTGCAGGCTTCTTGTGCAAGAAGCTTTTTGCGGAAGAGATCTTCCGCAAAAACTTCTTGCGCAACAGCCCATCCACACTACAAAAGTGCATTGGAAAAACGATCTGCTTTTGCACAAGAGAGTGTCCAGACTGCACGGACGCTCTCTCGCAAGAAAGTTCTGATTGCCATTAATGGAATGGCCACCAGGGCACTTTCGATAGGCTTCTTTCAATAGGCTGTTTTTGCACAAAAAAGCCCTGTTTCCCCTCCACACACACCTTTTTGTGCAAGAGCTCTTGTGCAAAAAGGCTTATTCCTTGTAGAAGGAGGAATAACTATTGCGTAAAAACCCCTCTCTTCTTCAGATTTACTGTAAATTTACTTGCACAAAACATGTTTGCAGTGTGGACGCTCCATGAGTTTTGTGCAAAAACAGCCATTTTTGCACAAAAACTCTATAGTGTAGACATAACCTGAGTGAGTGAGTGAGTGAACAACAGAGGGAGGGGGATGGAGTGAGTGGGGTATAGGGCCTCTGAAGTGGTGGGGTGGGCAAGGCAAGGGTATTTGGTTTTGTTCAGGTAGAAAGTTGGTGATGCTAGGTGAAGTACTCAACGTTGCCAGATGAGATTGCTTTGAACTAAATCATCCTTTTCAAAAAGAAATGACATCTCTGTGGTATAACAGCTATTTCCAATGATGAGAGGAAGATTTTGAGGTAAAATTTTCAGAAGTGCCAAACTTATATAGGAGTACGAGGTATAAGGACCAGATTTTTCAAAGGATTTAGATGTTGTTCCACTCAGCATTGCAAGGCCTCTCTGTCTTGGTCTACACTAGGGAGTTATTTCAAAATAACTCCCCTTATTTTGAAATAACAAGTGGAGCATCCACACTACCAAGCCCGTTATTTTGAAATAAGGGGCTGGTTATTTCGAAATAATAATTCCTGCTTTCCACAAGAAATAACTATTTAATAGTCCAAAGTAGTGTGGACGCTCCATTGCTGCTATTTCGAAATAACTATTCCCCAGAGTCATTTGAAGTAGTAACTCCCTAGTGCTTCCTGGGGCTCTAAGTCGAACTGGCACGTCCACCTTAAGGGAGCCTGCCTCAGACTAATTTCAAGTCTTCCCTGTAGTGTGGATCTGCTATTTCAAAATAGTTATTCTGGGAATTATTATTTTTAAATAAGTTATTTTGAAATAATTTCCTTGTGTAGACATGCCCTCAGTGACTTAAGCAGATAAATTCCATTTTCAGAAGTGAAAGTTAATGGGACTTAGACTCCTAAGTGCTTATGTCACTTTTTAAAATGGAATTTAAGCTTCTAAATTGCATGTGCACTTTTTGATAATTGTCTCGATATCCTTTTTCTCTTTTATTTAAAATATGCACAGCTCTCTCCGACTTACAAACCGGTTACGGACCAAGCAATTGGTCGTAACTCGGTTTGTTCATAAGTCGGACCCCATTGAGTTACACACAACCACACTGTTCGTAAGCATGGATCGCGTTCGTAACTTGGGGTCCGCCATTTACGACAGTTTCGGTCGTAACTGCGAACGGTCGTAAGTTGACCATTCACAACTTGGGGACCGGCTGTATTTTTAAATTCACCTTTGCTGGAAGATCTCCCTTGTCTGTTTCTTTCTGATAGTGTAAAGCTGTTTCACTCACTTGAGGTACACCAAGACCGCTCATTTATGGTTCATGGTACTTGGTATCACTCAAATAGCTCCTAAGACTATTTCTTACCCTTGCAGTGGAGCAGAGGTGATTATTCAGGTCTTGTTTACCTGCAACCACTATGATCCTGCATATTTCACTGGCAACATCTTTGGTTATAGCTGAAAGTCATGAGAAAGTCCCAATGAACATATTCTGTTAGTCATGAAATGTGATCAGTGAAGTATCATTAGGGGCTATCCATCTAGTTAATACTGGTAAGAGCTTTCATTTACAAGGTCTGGATTTGCTGAAATAAGGGGAAATCCCTTAATCAATTCTTAGAAACTTGCAAACCATTCATGGTGACTGGAAGTTACTCTAAGATCCAGATCCTGTCCTGATTTACACCCCTTGCATCCACATTGAAGTGGGCAGGAATTCTGTAGCCTGGTCAGAAAAAAACATAAGGCCAAGTTCTGCCCTTAATTACACATGTAAAACCCCACTTACGTCCATATGGTTGCACTGGTATAACTGAGAATTTGACTATAAGTCCAAATCACAATGAAGCTTCAGTGAGGCTATGTCTACACTGCAGAGCTTTTCCAGGATACCAGAGCTATCCCAGAAAAGCTCTGCCATGTCCAAGGAACACATCTGCTTTTCCAAAAAATTTTTTGGAAAAGCAGACATGTTTTTTCGGCATCCCTGTAAACCTCATTCTACAAGGAAGAAGGGATGTTCCAAAAGAGGATTTTTTTTACGACATTTGGCCCCATGTAGACGGGCCAAATGACGGAAAAGCCTCTTTCGGAAGAAGAGCAGGAAAAGATATGCAAATTGCAGTTTCCAATTTGCATATCTTTTTCCAACTTTTCCTTGCAGTGTAGACGTAACCTGGCTGAATTATAAATAACTAGAGCCCTGCATGGATATAAAATTGGTATCCACATCCACATCTGCAAAAATGATCCATGGATATCTGCATCCACATCGGTGGATGCAGATACCTGTGGATATAAAGTGGACATCTGCTAATTTGCCGGCTTCTAGATATAAAAATTGTGTCCACATCTGTATCCGTAACTGCAGAAATGAGTTGTAGATACCTGCATCCCCATCCATGAATATGGATGCCAATGGTTAGAAAGAGGATATCCACAGATTTGCAGGGCTTTATAAATAACATTTAAAATATGATGGGCAAGGGCTTGATCATTAACCCAATTTACCAGTGGAAGTGTGGCATACATATATACAACAAGGTGCATTTCAATGAGCTCTGCCGCCAGTCAGGCCATAACAGAGAATTAGGTTTAGTCTCCCTCCATCCCTAGAGGATGAGAACTGAGATCAGCCCAGTTCTCCTATGGGGGATCCTGATTGGCAAGTGGGGACCCATTTGACTGGGTCAGGAAAACAGAACTCTAGATGCCTCTCCTCAATTCCAGCTGAACTGCACAGCCTTCACTTCAACTGCCATGGAACATTCAGGTCTCAGCATTCCAGCCCGAAATTTTTCAAATCCCCAACCAACTATCACAGAACTTTCAGGCTCAAATCATAGAACACTAGAACTGGAAGGGACCTCGAGAGGTCATAGAGTCCAGTCCCCTATGTTCCATCTGACATTACAGCTCCCCATTTCACCCCTGTCTTTAGAAATCTTGAGTGTTTTTAAATAGCCGGGCAGAGGGAAAGAATGTTATCCACATTACCTCTTTTTTTCTTTTTGCCCTTTTAACCGTTTCCCTTGCTCTGCTTGGTGCCTGTTTTCCCATGATGGCTAGGAAAAAAGGAGAAAGGGAATATGACTAGTTCCACAAAAATCTCTTCTATTCTGACAGATCTATATGGATAATAAAAATATATGTCGATTATATACTTAAATGTGTGGTATACATTTTTCAGATTACTTTTATATGATCTGATATATTGATTAATAAATTAATTACTATGCATAATAATTCATATTAATAATATGAATTTATGTTTATTACTGTCTGCAGTCATATGTAGCATATTTGAAACATATGTGTAGATTAAACATAATTCCATGTGTGTACAAATATGGAGAGCAAGAATTCATTATACAAAAAAATCACATGACTTTCCTTGCAACCTTTAGAACCTTTATACTTTTAGCTCTATAGAGGTCAATGTTACAGAACCATTATGTAGTTAACCAAAAAGTCTTCTCTGTATTTTGGAAAATACTGCTGTGTCATTCCATTAGTTCTCATTGTGTCATGATTAAAAATGTGACTTCCAGCAGCTGAGTTACAGTGTCATCTAGTGGCAAATGCTATCCATATGCTTGCTCTTGACAAAAAAAAGCGAAAGTGTTTCAGTTCAAATCTAGGGTTTTGAAATTATAATAAAAGAATCTGACTTTTACTTGGACAAACAGAACAAAACACACTAACAAAGAGCCAAGCCCCATAATCTAGTTAGTCTGGACCTTGCCTATGGCAGTCAAATTGCAGGACTGGTGACAAAGTTACTGAATTGTTATCAGACAAAAATAGAAAACTTGTAAATGCTTTTCTAATTTACTTGATTTGGCCTATAACTTTTGGAAACACTGTAAGATATAAAAAGCCAATTTTTACAATATTGTCAAACCTGTTAAAAGCAGCCAAAACCAATCCTGCCTGAACACTTAGTCTTGGTGGCTGCTTAATTTTGTTTTATAATTAAGGAGCCAAATTCTCCTCTGAGTTAGCACTCATGAAACACTATCTCATAATGACAAAAGTGCAAGGATCACCCATAAAAGATGTAAGGCATGCAAAGATCAATTATGCAAGGTTTAACGCAAGAGATATGCAAGGCTCATGAGTGGTCTAAAACATTCTCACATATTACATTCATAATTCTTACATCTTTGCTTCCTGCACATTACAATATTTGGACTTTTGCTGAATGATGCTGACAGTGGGGATGCGCACAGGATGTAAAATCAGTGGATAATTTGTTCCAAGAAATTTAACTATTGTTTGTGGGAGAGTAATACTTAGTTATTAAGGGAGAAGTCATGGGGTTGCTATGAGCAAAGAGCATTCGGGAGTTTCTGTTTCAGTTCTGCTGTGTGCAGCCTGCCATCCGCCAAGCACATGTCTGGCTGCAGCCTTTGAACTGTTCACAGGAGCTCATCTAAGGACTGTTTGGTAAGAAGCATGTGGTTGAAATACCACATTTCATAGAAGGAGATGGTGAACGGAAACTCCGCATTTGGTCTGTTGTGAACTATTCACCACAGTAGAAATGGTAAAATATCTCCTCAGCTTTATGTGATTCATGAAATACTCTCACATGAATGCCTACAGCTCTTGTTGAAGTCAGTGGGAGACCCATGCACATATGTACATTAATGTTTCCTAGTCAGTTAGCGGTATCTGGTTTTGAGTAATCAAAATATATATCAGAAATAGATTAGCCACTAAATATGAGTAAAAGACTAGGTTTCATGAACCATATTCTGCCTTCAGTTACAGCTGCCATCAATTTCATTCCCATCAGCCAGCCACTATAACTGAGAGCAGAAGGTGGCCTCTTATCATTAATACCAGCTATGAGAGAAAATGATTTGAGAAAGTATTTTTCCCATCATATTCTCCCACACACACCAGAGTCCCAAGGATTTGTGGTGTTTCCCTTCTTTAATCCCACTACCCTCGTCCCTATGCACAATAGCTGTTCTTCTGACTGAAGAAGATGGCATGTGGTTTCTTTGGTCTGTCAATGACATTCCTGAATCAGCCATAAAGGTCACTAAATGCAAAGAAGCTCTCACTCTCCTCCCACAGGATGAGTGTGTTGCCCAGAGAGCGTAAACCAGGGAAATCCCCTCTTCTGAACGTCTGCTTCCTGGCTGTAAATGTTCATTTGTTTCCCGGCCCCAAAGGATATATTTCCCCCTGTGTCATTTTCATATTTTTCTGTGGTTTGCATTGTCATTTGCTGTTCATGACATGCCATTAATTTCTGTTCATTAACTTACAATATTGTATTGCACTTCATGATTTGCACGTAAAAAAATTCACATAGGAATAACTGATACTACCAGTACAATTCTTCCCATCTCTTCCAGCCTAGGAGATTAGGACCTAAACAGCAGTCCCAAACTCAAATCTTGTCCCCAAATCTTAGAATAACTGTTACTGGGTCTCTTTAAAAATATGCTTGTAACAATTTGTCCTTGTCTTTGCTAGGTACAATCAAGCATCTTTCATTTTGTTAATCAAATAGAGATTCATGATAATGGTGGTGAAAAGAACTGGCTGGCTTTATGAAAAGCTAGTTATGGTTTTCTGACTCAGTGTTTACTTTGAAGCTCACTAGTTGTTACTCATATAGCCATCTAAAATATTACATACAGGAGAAAGTGTCTAGTACATTTTAGTGAGAAGATGGCAGAAGCTCAGCCTTGAAATCTCCAGATCAAAAACCTTCACTCAGAAACTGATTGAAAGTCTGAGGAGCATTAATTTGTCTTGATTTGTTTTCTTAGCGAGCGGGTGAAGGGAGGGTACTAGGAACAGTATTGAACATGTTTCAGAGGCCCCAAAATCTTATCCTTTCCCCTACATATAGTCCCAAATCCTTCAAGGCCCTTATCATAGTGTTTTGTCTGTTTTTGTCTGGTGAGAAAACAATTTTGTAGCAATCAGAGCTAATCAATAAAATGAAAAACTATTTTAGTAAAAATATTTAAAGTTATTTTTAGTTCAGAGGATTTAAAACACACTCCTTTTCATGACTTTTTATGGTTTCTCAAAACATTTGTGAAAACCAAAAAAGTTATCAAACTCATTTTCAAAATGAATTGAATGTATGCATTAATTGTCCTCCAAGCAGATTTCATCCATTTAAAGTAAGAAAATGACTTCTTGTTCTGTAAGCCACCCAGTAAGTTGCTAGAGAGTAAATCAAGGCCCTCTCTGGTCCCGTTCTGTAAAATGGGGAGAGTAACACTCCTCTCTCCCCCCCATTTGTCTCTCTACAGGCCCGTACGCAGGAATTTCTGTGGGGGATGTCTGTGCTTTCTTTTGTAAATTTTTTAAATATAAAGGAGTTCAAAATAGTCATGCAATGAGTGTGCACAACAGAGGTTAATGAAAAGTTTGAGTGGAAACAGTGATTGGTAAAATGATTTTGTTACTGCATACTAAAAGTATATATGGTAATAGAGATTTTAGAAGAATTACTTTCTGGGATCATGATGGGCAGCGTAGCCTCCATGGTGCCCCCATTCCCTTGGCTGCCTCTGCCTGCTCAGCAAGGCCAGTGCTGGGTGAGCGCGAGCAAGCAGGCTTCTGGCCAGTAGGGCCAGGCCCAGGCTGCTCCTCATGGGTAGGGGGCACCATTCCCCCGGTCCTGCCATGCTGCCACCCACCCATTCCCTTAACACAGTGGTTCTCAAACTTTTTGGCCCGTGGCCACCTGGTTCAATGCAAACCTTTCCACAGAACACCAGTTGCCAATGGAAACTCACCGTTAATTACATAATTATGCCCAAGCTATTTTGCTAGTGCTGCAGCTAGGGAGACTGATTTCATTTGGCCAGCAAGAAAGGAAATATTAATTTAAATTATTAAACAGACTAAGCACTTTAACTTTTTCATGTTAGTTTATCAAACTTCATTTTAAATAAAGTAAAATATTATTTTCTGTCCAACACAAAGGGTGCCCATGTTTTCTTTCTTTATGGCAGGGGTCAGGAACCTTTTTTGGGTCAGGGAGCCACTGGCCTACAGAAAAATCAGCTGGGGACCACACAAGTCAGAAGCAGGAAAAAAACCCTCCCCAACCCCCCAACCCTCACTGATGTGGCCCCCAACTGAGACACTTCACTCTCTGGTGCTCCAGCCCCACCAGGGGAGGGGGACGGACAGGGAGGACTGAGGTTCAGGGCTTCCCATAGGACAGATTTTCTCTTCTGAGGTTCCAGGGCTAGTGGATTTTGTGGACCTAGTTCTGGGGTTGGGACAAAAATGCGGGGTTCAGTGTGTGGGACAGGGCTGCCAGTGAGAGGATTGGGGGTACAGGATCTGGGTGGGAGGTGGGGTATAGGAGGGGGTGAGGGTGCAAGGTCTGGGTGGGAGGTGGGGTGTAGGGGGGGTGAGGGTGCAAAGTCTGGATGGGAGGTGGGCTGCAGGAGGGGTGAGGGTGGAAGGTGGGGTGTAGGAGGGGGTGAGGGTGTAAGGTCTGAGTGGGAGGTGGGGTGTAGGAGGGGGTGAGGGTGCAAGGTCTGGGTGGGAGGTGGGGTGTAGGGGGGGTGAGGGTGCAAGGGGGAGTGTAGGAGGGGGTGAGGGATGCAGGAGCAGGCTGGGGGCAGGGTGTCTGGCCAGGAGGGAAGGTGCAGGAACAAGCTGGTGGAGCAGAGTCTCGGCAGGGTGGTGGTGTGTGAGCGGTCTGGGAGTGTGAGGATCTGGGCATGAGAGGGTGGGAGGCACTTACTTGCTTTCGCATCCACACCCGTGCCAGTTCCAGGCACTGCCTCCCTCTGCTCCCATTTGTCGGATGCCATTGGAGCACCATTGTCGGCTTCTTGCTGGGTGGGGGGAAGGCAGAAGAGAGCAAGGCTTGAATCTCACTGTGTGATCCAGATCACGGGGAAGAAGCGCGCCTCCTTGCCTAACCTCTCCCGCTGCTGTTCCCCCAGCTGGGAGAGGGGGAGCGCTTCTTCCCTGTTAGCTGGATTGCACAGCGAGGCTCGAAGCTTTCTCTCTCCCTCCCCACCCCACATCAAGAAGCCGGTGCTGGCATTCCAACCGTGTGTGGGGGGAGGCGGGAGGGCGAGGCTGCAGTGCCAGCACAGGCTCCCCACTGCAGAGGGAAGGAGGAGAGTTGAGCTCAAGCCACAGACCACCAGGAAGGCAGCTGCGGAGCCCCCTCATGCTAACTTGCACCCTCCCCCCCACCTTTGAGCCTGCTCTATTTTACTTAAGTTATTAGTTATTCAGAATAATTGCCTCTCACTCTGTGTTTGTATAGGGTGGCCATATTTTCTCATGCTAAACACAGGACACACAGTAAAATTACTCATATCCAAGATTGTTGAATGGCATTCAATAAGGAGTGAGTAGCACAAATGTTCAAATTAACATCAAGTTGATAGTGTTAATCAACGGAGTGTGTGCTGTGACTGGCAGGTGGAAACTGCTGGCTTCTAATTAAAGTTTGAATTGTAGAAGCCTTTGCTGATTGGCTTAGCCTTGGTAGGGGGAGGGACTTTCAGGCAGTGCAGGGCTTTATAAAGAAGTGAGCAAGCGACCAAGGAGCTTGCGAACAGGACAGCAGGGATGGATGGTGATAGGTCTGCTGTTGTTACCTGCACAGCGTGTGCCATGTTTGTCTTCCTCCCGGAAGAAAGAACAGATTTCATCTGCACTAAGTACAAGCTGGTTGCCATTTTGGAAGAAAAAATTAGAGGACTGGAGGCCCAAGTGTCGAACCTACGCTCGATCAGAGAGGATGAAGACTTCCTCAAAAGAAGGCAGCGTTTAATCCTGCAAGCACGGCAGGCAGAAGAGCCAGAGAGGGCAGTACGGGACCAGGAAGAGAACTGGCAGCATGTAACTTCTAGAAGGGGAAAAAGGCCAGCACAGGAATCCCCCAATGCTATAGAGATAAGTAATCGCTTTCAGGCTCTCTCTACAGGTTCTGCAATGGTGAATGCTTTGAAAGGGACCTCACAAGGAAGAAACTGGAAGGGAACACCATCTACTGGAAGGCATGGGATGCGTAGTCCAAGGGAAGGTTCCACGACCACCACCCCCAAAAGAAGACGACGGGTGGTGGTGGTCGGGGACTCCCTCCTAAGAGGGACTGAGCCATCCATCTGCCATCCAGACCTGGAATCTCGAGAGGTGTGCTGCTTACCGGAAGCTCGAATTCAGGTTGTGACTGAGAGGCTTGCAAAACTGATCAAACCCTCGGATTGCTACCCCTTCCTGCTTCTTCCACGTGGGAACTAACGATACGGCCAAGAATGACCTTGAGCGGGTTACTGAGGATTATGTAGCGCTGGGAAGAAGGATCAAAGAATTCAGAGCGCAAGTGGTGTTCTCGTCCATCCTCCCTGTTGAAAGGAAAGGACTGGGCAGGGATCGTCGAATTGAGGACGTAAATGCGTGGTTACGCAGGTGGTGTCGCAAAGAGGGCTTTGGTTTCTTCAACCATGGGACTCTGTTCCGGGCACAAGGATTGTTAGGAAGAGATGGGATCCACCTAACCAAGAGAGGAAGGAGCATCTTCGCGGGCAGGCTTGCAAACCTAGTGAGGAGGGCTTTAAACTAGGTTCGTTGGGAGACGGTGACCAAAACCCTGAGGGGAGTGGGAAAGTCGGATACCGGGAAGAAATGCAAAGAGGAACGAGCAACAAAGGAGGACCCCTGATTCGAATGGAGAAGATGGGGCGATCAACCGGTTATCTGAGGTGTTTGTACACTAATGCAAGAAGCCTGGGCAACAAACAGGAAGAATTGGAGGCCCTGGCCCAGTCCAAGAAATATGATTTAACTGGGATAACAGAGACTTGGTGGGATGACTCGCATGACTGGAGCGCTGTCATGGAAGGGTATAGACTGTTGAGGAAGAACAGGCAGGGGAGAAAAGGAGGAGGAGTTGCACTATACATAAGAGAGCACTATGATTGCTCAGAACTCCAGTATATAGAGGGAGCAAAACCTGTTGAGAGTCTATGGGTGAAGTTTAGAGGTGCAAACAACAGTAGTGATGTTGTGGTTGGTGTCTACTACAGGCCACCGAATCAGGTGGATGAGGTAGATGAGGCTTTCTTCGGACAACTGAGAGAAGCTTCCAGATTGCAGGCCCTGGTTCTCATGAGGGACTTTAATCACCCTGACATCTGTTGGGAGACCAATACGGCAGTACACAGACAATCCAAGAAGTTTTTGGAGAATGTTGGGGATAACTTCTTGGTACAAGTGCTGAAGGATCCGACCAGGGGCCGTGCACAGCTTGACTGCTGCTCACAAACAGGGAGAAACTAATAGGGCAAGTAGAGGTGGGTGACAACCTCGGAAGCAGCGATCATGAGATGGTAGATTTCAGGATCCTGACCAAAGGAAGAAAAGAGAGTAGTAAAATACACACCTTGGATTTTAGAAAAGCAGATTTTGACTCCTTCAGAGACCTGGTGGGCAGAATCCCCTGGGATGCTAACATGAAGGAGAAAGGAGTCCAGGAGAGCTGGCAGGATTTTAAAGAAGCCTTATTGAAGGCACAGAAAGAAACCATCCCGATGCGTAGCAAGAGAGGCAAACATGGTAGGAGACCGGAGTCAACAGTGTGCCCTTGTAGCCAAGAAGGCTAATGGCATATTAGGTTGCATTAAGAAGAGCATTGCCAGCAGATCCAGAGATGTGATTATTCCCCTTTATTCGGCTCTGGTGAGGCCACATCTGGAGTATTGTGGCCAGTTCTGGCCCCCACTACAAAAAGGACGTGGACGCATTGGAGAGGGTCCAGCAGAGGGCGACCAAAATGATTAGGGGGCTGGAGCATATGACCTACAAGGAGAGGCTGAGGGAGTTGGGTCTGTTTAGTCTGCAGAAGCGAAGAGTGAGGGGGGATTTGATAGCAGCCTTCAACTTCCTGAAGGGAGGTTCCAAAGAGGATGGAGAGAGGCTGTTCTCAGTAGTGACAGATGGCAGAACAAGGAACAGTGGTCTCAAGTTGTGGTGGGAGAGGTCCAGGTTGGATATTAGGAAAAGCTATTTCACTAGGAGGGTGGTGAAGCACTGGAATGGGTTACCTAGGGAAGTAGTGGAGTCTCCATTCCTAGCGGTGTTTAAGTCTCGGCTGGGTTGATTTAGTTGGGATTGGTCCTGCCTAGAGCAGGGGGCTGGACTTGATGACCTTCTGAGGTCTCTTTCAGGTCTATAATTCTATGATAGAGCTCCTGTTACAAGGTCTTTCTCTCACACTCTCTCTCTCTCTCCCCCCCCACCCTATATACCTCTCTCCCACGGAGGGAGCGTGACCGACCTGCCTCAGCCCTCCCTGCCTGGTGCTGTCTGCTCTTCATGCCTCACTGGGCTCCTGGGATAAACCCCTCTCCTGGTGACATGGTGCTGTGTCTTCCCAAGGCAACATGTGGGGTGGGGCCATGCAGGGGCCCCTCCCCACCAGCAGCAGCTTGTCAACACAGTGCAGGAGGAAAGGGCTAGGAGCTGCTGGCAGCCACGCAGGGGTGAGTGTGTTGGGGGAAAGGGGTGACCTGTCCTGTGTCTTTGCAGAGCTTGTTTCTCCCTCCTCCCTGTGGCTGGAAGCAGCTTGTCCCTTCCTGCCTGCACGGTGTCAAAGAGCATCCAACACCTGCAACCTGCAGCAAAGTGAGTGGGCATGTGGACAGGGGACAGTGCTGACTCGGCGGAATGGCTAGCGGGTCTTTCTCCTGGCATGAGGAGAGTAGAGTGGTGTGCATGGCGACTGAGGTGGAGGAGAATGGGGAGGTTCTGGGTTGAGACCAGGGGGAATGGTGTATGTATCAGCAGGGAGATGGGGCTAGGATAAAATAGTGAAGGGTCACAAAGGGTTAAATACTGTTTTCTCCTACACTGATTTACTGAAAAGTAACCCTGTTTTTCCTTTGAAAACACAGCAGGGGTGGGTGCCCCATTCTTCTCTCACCTCCCCTTTTCACCTCATCCTCCACCAAAATGGTTCCCTGCTACAGTGTCCCTGGATTTGACTTTGAAAGTATGACCAACTGGCAGAGGAGGGCAGAACAGTATGTTTGGAAGAAGATATGGTAACTTGCTACCGGCAGCCACATCACATATTGACACCTGCCATTACTGCCTATTAACATTTCACTTTCTACCCCATGACATATAGATTACATTCAAATTGCACCCTAATGAATGGCAGATTTATGCAGGTTACTCTGCCTCTTACATGTGTTTATGAGCAATGTATAACCAATAGGCCAAGTCCCATCTTTCAGACTATAGTAACATCACTTAAGTCAATGGAATACCCCTGACTTACTCCAGTCTGATATCAGGATCAGGCCCAATGTATAACTTACCTCACCATTTAATTTCGCCTAGAGACTTCCAGGGGACCTGTGTGCTTATACCACTTCTTAATTTGACCCATTATTGTCATGGGAGGCGATGACAAGAGACATTTTCAGAGATTGACTCTACCTTACCAACACAGTGTAGCGTGGCGCAAACTACACAGAGTGGCCTGCTAGACACAGATCTTTATTTTAATATGTTAATTTGAAATCTGATTGCTTCAACCACTGGAGTTATTTTTAAATGATTAACATTATTAATTATAGTTCAGGCACATTTAACAGGTGTGTCTTTTAACAGATTTATTATTCTGATATTTTACATCTCTGGGAATAATTCTGTGTTAATTCCCCAGAACAGTTTGTCACTCAGGGATTATAAATCAAAATATGACACTTAATGTTTTTTTCAATTTACATATTTGGAATGTTCAAAATTAACCTGACATTACAGAGCACATGAGATAGTCGGTCAGTGTCCATGTTACTCTATGAATATGGATTTATTACTGTGACACAGAGAAACTCGAATTGTCTTTTCATAAAGTTTAAGTAATCTGTTTTGCCATGCAAGATGCTGTGGTGTTGCAAAAGTGACCTAATAAAAATAATTGGGTCCTTTTTTACATAAATCATTTTTAAAGAAGTTTGGGTATAATACTCACCTTCTATTCATTTAATGCACTCATATATCTAAGAGTAGGAATAGTTTCTAATTTCCCAAGTATTATTACTTAGCATTCAGATGCCATTTGAATACTGTTTCTTAACGGTATTTAATACTTATTTAGGGTATGTCTACACAGCAAAGTTATTTCGAAATAACTTTACTAGCATCTACACAGCCAAACCACTATTTTGAAATTAATTTGAAATAGCGGAGTGCTTATTTTGAATTTGGTAAACCTCATTCCACAAGGAATAATGCCAAATTCAAAATAGCTATTTTGAAATAAGTGCTGTGTAGACACTTATATCGAAATAGGGGGCCTCCAGCCTTCCCAGGGTGCCCTGGTGGCCACTCCAGCCTCAACCAAGAACACTCCTCTCCCTCCACGCCTCCCCGGAGCCCTTAAAGGGGTAGACTCTGGCCACAGTGCTTGTGCCAGCTCCAAGTCTGCCATCCCAGAGCCAGCAGTCACTGCACCTGACCCAGTGGCCCCAAAACATGAGCCAGCAAGCCACTGGCAGCCAGCCCTCCACCGCTCCCCAGGCCAGCTCCCAGGAGCCTGCCAGGGCCCAGAGAAGGTGGGCGCCTTCCTGGTCCAGGGTGGAGATCACGGACCTTATTCAGGTTTGGGGGGGATGCCACCAACGTCCATGATCTCTGCACTAGATGGAGGAACGAAGCTGACTATGGATAGCTGCCAGCCTGGCCGCCAAAGGCCACATGCGAACCCAGGAGCAGGTTCGCATGAAAATCAAGTTGGTCTGGCGAGACCCCCAACCCTGAGCTTCCTCTCCCCCTTCTTCCCCTGCTTCCCCCTTCCAGCTCCCTCCTCCCAGGTTTCCCCCTCCCCTCTCCCACCCTCTGTTCTCCCCTCTCCCACCTCCTTTCCCCAGTCTCACGAGTTTCATTCCCTCCCCCCCCCAGTTTTGTTAAATAAAGAGAGTTTGTGTTCATGAAAATACATGTATTTTATTTGACATCAGGAAGGGTAAGTGGAAGGACGTGAGGGAGGAATTAGGCACAAACCCCCAGTGGGGCACACCAGGGAGGCTCTTAGTGCTCCTCAGAGTGGAAGCTCTCCCGCAGGGCCTCCTGGTTACTGACAGACCCCCATGGACCTCCTGGATGGCAGCCTGCAGAAAGTGCAGCCAGGCTCACAGCAACGCGTCCATGAGAAGCACCGAAGTGCCCAGGGGCAGCTCTGGCTCCATGTTGCAGAGTGCTGTGGTGTCCCGAGCGAGGCCTCATGTGCGTGTCCCGTCGCTGCAGAGCAGGGACAAGCCACTCGCAGAGCTCCATGAAGGTGTCCTTCTTCATCCTAAAGTTCTCGGTCCATTGTTGGTCTCCCCAGCACTCCAGGACGATGTGGTCCCACCAGTCGCTGCTGGTGTCCTGATGCCAGATGCGGTGGGGCATGCTGGTGTCCAGGAGCTACAGCTGCTCCTCCACATACCCCAGGAGGGTCCGGATGACTGCCTGGAGGTTGGGCTGCAGCAGATGCTGTGAGGCAGCCTCCAGAAAGTGCTGCCAGGCTTGCAGCAACACATCCAAAAGAAGCACCAGAGTGCCCAGGGGCAGCTCCGTCTCCATGGTGCAGAGTGCTGTGGTGTCCCGAGTGAGGGCAACCAGAGCACGCAGATGCTTTGCTGTCCCTCAGCGAGGTAGGCAAGCAAGCAGGGAAACCTGAAAACCGGCTGTCCAAGAGGGTCCCTTTAAGCACAGGCCTCAGATAGCCTCTGGCAGCAGCCATACAAAGTAACTCCTGACCTGATGCCAGACCTGGTTCCGGCCAGCCTTAAATGCAATTCAGCATCCACCCAGTGTGGACGTGCTATTTTGAAATAGCAAAAAGCTATTTCGAAATGCATTTTGTGTGTAGACGCGTTATTTCAAAATAAGCTATTTCGAAATAACTATTTCAAAATAAGCTATTTCGAAATAACACTGTAGTGTAGACATACCCTGAGATATTTTCATCTCCAAAAAAATTCACAAACTTTAGCTAGCCAACACTCCTGTAGTCTCATTTTATAAATGGATAAACTGAGGCACAAAAATGACTACCAATGTTAGAACTGGATTAGTATGAAGAAGGTGTCTAGTCCTGACTCGATTATGACTTTCTCTTAATTCTCAATTCTTGTACACTAGGGCTTCTGCTTCTGGTGTTGTTGCTCCTGATTCTGATTATTTAGAGTCTGTAGATATTCATGTTACACACAAGGTATGGAATCAACCCTGTGTTTTTTTAGTGACCGATCCTTCAATTCATGCAGAAGAACTGAGACAGTTCCACTGGATTACAGCTTTCCATGACCTTGGAGGCAGTGAGGGCAGCATTTGTTTCTTCATTATTAATGTTATTTTACTAACATTAAAGGAGAATAAGCAATGGCACAGTTACATTATTAGCAATATCAGGTACAACTCAGAATTTTTTAAAAGACAGGCTAGATTCTTACCAGAATAATAAGTAGTGATGGCAACAATCAGCTGTTTTTACTGACAATGCATATTTTCCTTTTAATTTAATTCAATGTGTCAGTGTCACATATAATGAAGCAGACAGAAGGTGAAGAGTTTATCATGCAAGTAGTACATTGGCAGTCATGTCACCGCTCTGCGTTTAAACTACCCCATGGCTGTGTCTAGACTGGCATGATTTTGCGCAAATACTTTTAACGGAAAAGTTTTTCCGTTAAAAGTATTTGCACAAAAGCGCGTCTAGATTGGCATGGAGTTATCATTATAATGATGCACTTTTGCGCAAAAGCGCGTCTACATTGGCGGCGCGCTTTTGCGCAAAAGCAGAAGCCCGGAACCATTTTGAAGAGGGCAAAAGGTCACCAGCCCTTTCCGGGGGCGGGGCTGGAGCTCCGTTCAGACACGTGCTTAAAGGGGTCTCGCCGGACAGCCGTTTCTCTCCTGCTCCCTGCGTTAGGACCTCTGGCAGGGACTGACAGCCGTAGCAGTTTTGGTGGTTGCCCTCTGCCTTTTGGATACCACTGCCTTTTGCCCCCTACTGCTTTTTCCTGGTTTTGGTTTCTTGTGCCTTGCTTTGTCTGCCATGGAACCAGGGGTGGCCATGTGCCTGCTCTGGCCCCTGTCGGCCATTTTCGAGTGCCTGCAGCTGGTGCTCCAGGCTGGTGCCCTCGTGTTCCAGGACCAGGAGGCGCAGATCGCCTGGGACTCCCTCACCAGGGAGGCCATGGAGTTCCTGTGGCATCCCCACCCCACCATGGAGAGGCCACTCTGGAGACTGGACACCAGTACAGACTGGTGGGACCGGCTGGTCCTTGGGCAATAGGACAACCAGCAATGGCTCCGGAATTTCCGCATGCGAAAGCGGACGTTCCTGGAGCTGTGTGCCTGGCTCACCCCCGCGCTCCAGAGAGCCACCACCCGGCTGCGTGCGCCCATGCCCGTGAAGAAAAGGGTCGCCATCGCGCTATGGAAGCTGGCCACCCCGGACAGCTACCGATCGGTGGCACACCAATTCGGGGTGGGAAGATCCACCATCGGTGTGATCGTCATGGAGGTAAGTCCCAGGGGGAGTGGGGAGTGGGGTGGGGGGAGGGTGCTGCACTCCATGCCCAGGGGCAGCCAAGACTCCAGGCTGGGTCACCCAGGGGTTTGGGCCGTCCCTCCCTTGCACAGGCCTGCTGGTGGGGGGGGGGGGGAGCGTGGGGCGAGGGGACCCTGGTGTGTGTGTGCGTGTGCGTGAGGACAGAGGGAATCACGGGGGGGGGCCCAAGGGAGCGCACACTCACCCCTGCCTTATGTGATGTGTTCCCTTGTGTTTCTCTGCACCCTTCTGCAGGTCGTCCACACCATCAATGATGTCCTGCTCCCGTGAGTGATCCGCCTGCACGACGTGGACACTACGCTGACCGGCTTCGCTGCCCTCGGGTTCCCCAACTGCGGGGGAGCCCTGGATGCTACCCACATTCCCGTCTGGGCCCCGGAGCATCAAGCAGCCCATTTCACGAACAGGAAGGGGTACTGCTCTATTGTTCTCCAGGACCTCATGGACCATCGGGGCCGCTTCTTGGATGTGTACGCGGGCTGGTCCGGCAGGGCACACGACGCCCGCATCCTCCACAACTCCAGACTGTTTTGCAGGCTGGATGCGGGCACCTACTTCCCCCGGCAGGAGTTGACTGTCGGGGATGTGCCTATGCCCATCTGCGTCATCGGGGACGCAGCCTACCCCCTGCTGCCCTGGCTAATGCGGCCCTACACGGGGCGGCCGGACCAGAACTGGGCCCGGTTCAACAACCGCCTCAACCGGGCCCGAAATCAGGTGAAGCTCGCCTTTGGCCGCTTAAAAGCCCACTTCCGTTGTTTGCTCACCCGTCTCGAGAAGGGTGAGCAGAATGCAACGGAGGTAGTGGCCGCGTGCTGCGTGCTCCGCAACATTGTGGAGCAGAGTGGGGAGGCCTTCCTCTCTGCATGGATGGCAGCTGAGGCACAGACATTTGAACAGCCCCACACAGCTGCCATCGGCCAGGCACACCAGGATGGGGTGCGCATCAGAGAGGCCCTGACAGACATGTTCGCACAAGCCCCATAGTAGGGTCACCTCGGTCTCCCCATATGACTCCCTCCCATCCCCTACCCTTCCTCCTCCCCTCTGCTTACCTCCCCCCATTGTAAAGCGTCGGTTCCAAGCACATCGGCCGTCATCGTGAATGTTCGTCGGGTGCATCGGACGTAGCTAGGGTTTTTCTTTTTAGTTTAGGCTAGGGTTTAGGCCACCATCGCCTGTCTGAGCTGTCCCGAAGAACAGGAAGAGGATTCGTGGTTCGTGCGGAAGGCTCGAGTCAGCGTACCCGATTCCAGTCATCTTCGAGGGATCTCCTGGCTGTTCCTCTCCCGAGGCCCGGAAGGACCAAAGGATTGAGGTTGCCAGCTTCGCCGTCGTCTTCCATCGAGGGATCTCCTGGCTGTTCCTCTCCCGAGGCCCAGAAGGACCAAAGGATTGAGGTTGCCAGCAACACTACAATCGTCTCCTGCGTCTAGACTATGTACATATTCTTTTGTGTGCGTCTTTTAACCTTTCTTGCTTGTTTGTTATCTATGTTAATATAGTTGTGGTTTAAATTTTACTTAAAAGTGTCAGTATTTATTTATGCGCCACAAACCAATGACCACTTAAAGGAATGACCGGTGATAGATACAGAATTTGGTGTCCGCATTTTGTAATCCTCTTAAATTTAGTTGGCTAATTGGCATCTCAAATCATTTATTACAGTTACCTCGAGTAACACAATAACCAACACAGTTTTGTTTTCAACTGAAAAATGTCTGTTTTTATTTACAAGGGGGAGGAGGAAGAGACCTTCAACTGGGAGGGGGAGGGAGAGGAGACCTTCAGCTGGGAGAGGGAGGGGGAGGAGACCTTTGAGGGGGAGGGGGAGGAGGAGGAGACCTTCAACTGGGAGGGGGAGGAGCTACTCCTGGGAGGGGTGGCCCCTGCGAGTGCTCCTGCGGGGGCGGACCTGGACATGCGGGGGCAGGCCGCATCGGGGCAGGCTGCACGGGGAGGTGGGCAGGAGGGGCTATTTCAGGAGCGGCAGGAGGGGGCATTGCAGGAGGGGGCATTGCAGGGGCAGGAGGGGGCATGGGCAGTGCTAGGGGAGGGATGGCAGGGGCATGGGCTATGTGGGCAGTGAGGGTGGCAATGGAGTCAGCCATCCTGGTGCACTGGGCCTGGAAGGTGGCCCAGGCCTCCTGGCGCCACTGCAGGTCCCCCTCGACGCGTTGCCTAATCGCAGCCTCAATGCGCTCGACGGCCTGCACATGGCGCCGAAGGAGCTGGTCCCGGTGGCGGAGCCTGTGACTGTGTGGTTGGGCAGCTGGGGGTGCCGCTGCTGCTGGACTGGAGGGTCCCCGGCTTGTGCTTGGTCCCGCTGCAGGGAAGAGAAGAAAGGATGGGTCAGTCAGGCAGGCCGGCCACTGTCCCCACACCTCATGCCCTCCACCCCTGAGCCCAGGCGACAGCGCATTAGTGTGGCTTGGGCCCACTCGGTCCCCCCCCCAGCATGTTGTATGTTTGCAAGGAGGACCACCCCTGGAGTAGGGTCCTCCTCCATGCATTGTAACCACCGGTCTGTGTCCTGGCCCCATGGAGGGTGGGAGGGCGCTTGTGTTGCATTAACCTGTGGAACTCCCTGCCGGTGGAGGCTGTGAGGCTTTGGGCTAATCAGTGGTGTTTGACAGGGAGCGAGATGCATCCCCACACAGTGCCTGGAAGCACATCTGGCAGAGGTGGTCTGGGCTCTCAGATCCCCATCGCGTGGGATATCTCCTGGATGGAACCAGGAGAGTGACTGGGGGGAGTCCCATCCTTGCAGCAAAACTCAGGTGGCCCTAGGGGTGGCCCGAGCGCTTCCCCGCCTTCTCCCTCCCACTATCCCTCACACACATAGCCCAGGGACACATGTGGGGACTTTCCTCGGGGAGCCAGCCAAGGCACCGGGAGCAGGCGAGGGGCTCAGAGGGGGGGCCACGTTGACAGGGCTGTGATGCTGTGGTTTTCCCAGGAGCAGCTGGCTGTGCCTCACAGCCAGGCATGGGACAGTGTGCCGTTCTGCGTGCTGCACCCTTGCGGAGGTGCGGGCTCTGGCCTGAGTCCCTGTGGCCCTGGCTGGTTCCAGCCGGCATCCACCCTTCCCCCTGGTCTCACTGGATGTATGTGAGCAGCACGGTCCCAGGCGTGCCCTGGAGCTGCCTGCCGCGGCCACGTGCTGCTCAGTCACCAGGCTGCACGTGGTTGCACGTGCTGCTTACTGCCTAATGCTGCACAGCGTGCAGCTCACGTGGCCTGAGTGACATGCTCTTCCCCTCCCCCCTTGGGGCTCCCCCTCCCGCCCTTGTGAGTGCAAAGTGCAACACTCACCGGTGGATCCTTCCCTGCGGGAGACGTCGGGGCTGCCGGAGGGGGCCTGCTGGGTAGCAGCGCTGGCCTCGTCCTCTGACGCACTGCTGTCTCCTTCCCCTGCCTCGGTGGTCCTGGTGACGGGGGGGGGGGGCGCATGCTGCTGTCAACGGGGACCTCCGGGGCTTGCGGGGCTGGCTGGCCCAGGATGGCGTGGAGCCGGTCGTAGTGGGGGCAGGTGTCGGCTCCTGCCCCCTGGCCCTTGCTGGCCCGCATGTAGCCCAGGCGCAGCTCCTTCACCTTAGCCCGGACTTGCTCGAGGGTCCGGGCTGGATGTCCCTGCTTAGCGAGCGCCTGGGCCATGCGGGTGAAGATCTCGACATTGCAGCGCCGGGAGAGGGTATCATGGAGGTCCTCCTCCTCCTGCCACAGGTCCAGCAGGCTGTCCAGCTCCCCTGAGGACCAGGATGGGGCCCGTCTTTTTCAGCCCCTGGGGGCCTCCTGCACTGGGGGCGTGTGTGGCTGATCGGCCGGAGCTGCCATCCTGCTGCGGGGTGGCTGCTGAGCACGGCAGGGGCCACGTGGCAGACCTCTGCCTACAGGTCTGTGCTGGTCTCCTGCCGCGTGAGCTCAGCAGCCCTGCGTCTGCTTTCAGGAGCTCGGTTGCCAGGAAGTCCGGGGCTCCTACGGGGTCTCCCAGCGTTCAAACCCCTTTTTTCCGTGTAGCCTGCTTTTGCGCAAAAACTGTCTACACTGTCTACACTGTCTACACTGGCCCTTTTGCGCAAAAGCTTTTGCGCAAGAGGACTTTTGCCCGAACAGGAGCGTCAAAGTATTTGCGCAAGAAGCACTGATTTCTTACATTAGAACATCAGTGCTCTTGCGCAAATTCAAGCGGCCAGTGTAGACAGCTGGCTAGTTTTTGCGCAAAAGCGGCCGCTTTTGCGCAAAAAGTGGCCAGTCTAGACACAGCCCATCTGTAAAATGGGTACTGGACTTGTAGTTGCCCACTTATACACTTTGAAATCCATGGCACCTAAATAAAAGCAAGCTGATTTTCAAACGTTTTGAAGTCCCAATAGTTCCCATTGTCTTCACTGGGCTTCATAGGTACTCAGCACTTTTGAAAATCAAACCATTTTATTTAAGTGCCTAATGTCCCAATTTGGGAAAGCACTTAAGCACATGCTTTACTGTAATTGCATGTCCAACTTCCATTGAAATTAATGGGATTTAAGCATATATTTAAAGCTATACACTTGCTTAAGTGATTTCCTGAAGTGTCATGGACTTAAGCATCTGCTTAAATTAATTGGGGTCTAGATATGGATTTAGGAAGACACTCTGATTTGAACATTTTTACCACTGTGACTGCCTAAATCACACATAAAAGGAGCTAGATCTAGAACCTTTGAAGATCATCTCTAAGAAAACAGGCTTTTCCCAATCCTTTAGAAACAGGTTCTATTTTCTATGTGTAGGACAGCCACATCACTTTCAGTGACACACACAAAGTTACCTAGATCATACGGGAGCAGGAATCTAAGGCAATATCATGAATGCCAGCCTTAACTGAATGTCTTCCTAGCAGGCAGCTCACTATTTATGTGCTTGTGGAAGAAAAAAATTAGAGCTGATATATTAGAGTAGAATCTTACTACATTCAGTGAACTTTCAGAGTTAAAGGGCCGGCTACAGTAGAGTCCAAACTATCCTCTTTTTGCTTATGACAGGTCAGCTATTATGCTGGGGTCTCTTGTCCATGATTCCATGACAATTAGTTGCAATTTCTGAGTGAACATTATTAAGAGCCTTCTAACCGAATTGCCAGTGTTTTATTTACTATAACAAATTTGTTGCTAGGGAACTGCCCCTACCACCATGAGTGCAGTTAGGCATTGCATAAACAATTTAAACTACACAATAATTAAGAGCATCTTGAGGCATGTGAAAAACCCTCCAAGTAATTTGGAAAGCCCATTATATAGTAATATTATATTTTGAAGCTGAAAGCGCTCTTGGCTGCCATGTGCTTAGCTTTGTTTTGTGTGTCATTGCAGTGCAGGTAGAGGAAATCTGCAAATTATGATGAATAGTGAACTATGCAGTGGTGTTGTAGCCCTTAAGCTGCTGTTGCTGCATCTGGTATGTTCATTGGGAAATACAGCAGCATGGGGCAAAAGGCAGAGAAAGCAAAGCTGGAGAAATTAATCCTTATCACCCTACTTTACCATCTTTCTCCTGTGTCACACAAATCTCTCCTAAATTCCAGTTCATCATGCTGATGCTTCTGCCACTCAGGAGTAGTTATAAGTGCCTTGAGTTCCTAGGCAACGATGGAATTGGTATCCTAGTCATTCCCTTTTCTCACAGACCTTGCCACCCTGTGCCATTTTTTCTCCAAGCAATTTTTCTCTGTTTCCTGCTCAGTTATCTGTAGCAGGTAGCTTTCGTTTTTAAACACATCCCAGAATCTTTCCATTGACTTCAATAAAAGTACCACTGCAGCCAGTGCAAGATTCTGGGGTTCGTCCGAGACCCAGAGTTGCCTACTGCGTATGAGTAAGTAGGAAGCAAAGATAACACATTTCTGGGGATGGGGAAGGCACCAGATGCACAAGAGCACCACAGATTGAGATGTTCAGAACTGTCCAGGTGGTGGCTGGCTGTGGCTAACCAATGGTAATCTAATGTTCCTTTAGACCTGATGCTATAAACAACCAGGGGTGGGGAACCTTTTTTGGGGTCGGGGGCTGCTGAACAAAAAAACAAAAACAACCCCCCCCCCCCAAGCCTCACTGCTGTGGCACCCAACTGAAACACCTCACTCCCCTGGCACGCCAGCCCCACAGTGGGGAGAGGGATGGGGAGGACTGAGGTTCAAGACCTTAGGCCAGGTTTACTCTTCTGGAGTTCCAAGTTTAGCAGATTTTGTGCCCTCCCCCCCCAGGCTGTGGGGTAGGGCCAAAAATGACGGGTAAAGTGTGTGGGATAGGGCTGCCAGTGAGTGGGATAGGGATGGGGGTGCAGGATCTGGGTGGGAGGTGGGGTGCAGGAGGCAGTGACGGGGTGAGTTCTGGGAGGGAGCTAAGGTGCAGGAGCAGGCTGGGAGTAGGGTGTCTGGCTGGGGAGAGGAGGGAAGGAGCAGGGAGGGTGGAGGAGCAAGTCAGGGGTGGATAGGGTATCTGGCCGGGGGGGAGGGTACAGGAGTAAGGGAAGATGCAGGAGCAGGATGGGGGCAGGATGTCTGGCCAGGAGGGAGGGGGCAGGAGCAGGCTGTGGGATGCAGGGTCTTGGCGGGGTCTCAACAGGGGAAGGGCTGTGTGAGGAGATTGGGGGTGGGGAGGATCTGGGCATGAGAAGGAGAAAGACACTCTCCACATTCCCCTCTCACACCAGAGCCTGGGGGTCCCAGGCTAGTAGATTTTGTGTGCTCCAGCCCCTAGTGGGGCAATAGGGGTGGAGGCTGGAGCACCAGCGTGGACTCCTCAATGCTCAGGGGGAGTCCTAAGCATCGGGGGCCAGATCCAGGCAAGCCAGGGGCCATATTTGGCCTCTGGGACTTAGGTTCCCTACCCATGACTAGCCTATGCTTAAAGCTGCTTCTGCTGGTACTGTGGAAGTGTCAGGGAGAATGTGGGGTTCAGTTGCAGAACAGAGAGGGGAGAAGAGGAAGAGCGAAGGAGGAACTGAAGAGGAGGAACTGCTTTTTTGCAAGAGAATCAAAAGTTCATTTGCTGGAGATATGTATGATTAATTTATTGTTAGGAAGGACTTTTTCACACCCTCATCTTCCACCTTCAATCCCTATTCAACAACCTCTATCACAGCAAGTTATCCTGGCCAAGAGGGCTGGACATGGCTCCTCTGGAGTACATTGACTTAACTCTTGGCTCAGGTGGAGCAAAATTAGTTGAGAGTCACACAAGGAGCTTATAGGAACTGAATGACTAACCTGTACTGGCCTTCCTTACCTACAACCTCCTGGGGTTGTATGCAAGGCCACCACAATACATACAATGATGTGTTAACTTTCAATATATTATTCAACCATGATATGTCTCTGTGCTATACAGTTTCCAACGAGGTATGGTCGCTGGTGAACAAGGGAGACAAAGTTGGAACACAGGCTATGGTAGAAGCCAGTTTGTGTCTGTATTTGCAGTTTTCTTGTCTAAATGTCGCCTGTTTAAGAATATCTTTGATTCCATATATCATGATGGAGAATTGCTTCTTGTAAGAAGCCCTTGCCTTATTTGCTTTACATCTTGTGTATATATATATATATTATTTTCATGGGCTCTGTTAGTGCAGCACATAGAGAAGTACACAAAACTACAAGACTTTGCATATGTAGGTAGGAGATATAATTATTATATTATTTGAGAAATAATAAATGATCATGTACCTATTGTTCAGCATATACAGAGAAGGGCAAAGTTAAGCTTCTGCTTGCAACATTCATATTAACATTTCCTGACTTTGGACCCCTTAATTATGCAACCTTAATGTTGTTTAAACTTCCTATGGAATGGCTTCTATGCAGACAGGATTGTCATGCCACCACCTTCTAAGTAGACACTGAAACATTCTGTTCATTCAAGTAATAATCTCTAAAAAGATGTGAGATAAGGGATCAGTGCACAAAGGGACAGGAGGCTGAAGAATACAATTGAATGAGGCCATGGGAATTAAGATAAAAATAACTACTAAGATATATAAATTTAAAAAACAATGAGGGGTCCTGTAGCACCTTAGGGTATGTCTATACAGCAAAGTTATTTCGAAAGAAAAGCCCTTATTTCGAAATAACTTTCCTAGCGTCTACACAGCCAAACCGCTATTTCGAAATAAATTCGAAATAGCAGAGCACTTATTTTGAATTTGGTAAACCTCATTCTACGAGGAATAACACCAAATTTGAAATAGCTATTTCAAAATAAGTGCTGTGTAGACACTTATATCGAAATAGGGGGCCTCCAGCCTTCCCAGGGTGCCCTGGTGGCCACTCCAGCCTCAACCAAGAACACTCCTCTCCCTCCCTGCCTCCCCGGAGCCCTTAAAGTGGTAGACTGTGGCCACAGTGCCTGTGCCAGCTCCAAGCCAACCAGCCCAGAGCCAGCAGTCACTGCCCCTGACCCAGTGGCCCCAAAACATGAACCAGCAAGCCACTGGCAGCCAACCCTCCACCGCTCCCCAGGAGCAGTCTGCCAGCTCCCAGGAGCCTGCCAGGGCCTGGAGAAGGCAGGCGCCTTCCTGGTACAGGGCGGAGATCATGGACCTTATTCAGGTTTGGGGGGGTGCCCCTAACGTCCATGAGCTCCGCACTAGACGGAGGAACGCGGCCGTCTATGGCAGGATAGCTGCCAGCCTGGCCACCAAAGGCCACATGTGAACCCAGGAGCAGGTTCTCATGAAAATCAAGTTGGTCCGGCCAACCCTGAGACCCCCACCCCTGAGTCCTGAGCTTCCCCTCCCCCTTCTTCCTCTTGCTTCCCCCTTCCAGCTCCCTCCTCCCAGGTTTCCCCCTTCCCTCTCCCACCCTCTCTCCTCCCCTCTCCCGCCTCCTTTCCCCAGTCTCACAAGAGTTTCATTCCCTCCCCCCCCCCCAGTTTTGTTAAATAAAGAGAGTTTGTGTTTATGAAAAAAATGTGTATTTTATTTTACATCAGGAAGGACGGGCTGGGGGGGAGGTAAGTGGAAGGACGTGAAGGAGGAATGAGGCACAAGCCCCCAGTGGGGCAGACCAGGGAGGCTCTTAGTGCTCCTCAGGGTGGAAGCTCTCCCGCAGGGCCTCCTGGATACTGACAGCCCCCCCGATGGACCTCCTGGATGGCAGCCTGCAGAAAGTGCAGCCAAGCTCGCAGCAACGCATCCAAGAGAAGCAACAGAGTGCCCAGGGGCAGCTCTGGCTCCATGTTGCAGAGTGCTGTGGTGTCCCAAGTGAGGGCAACCAGAGCATGCAGAGACAAAATGCTTTGCTGTCCCTCAGCGAGGTAGGCAAGCAAGCAGGGAAACCTGAGAACTGGCTGTCCGGGGGGGGGGGTGGGGGGGGGGGTCCCTTTAAGCACAGGCCTCAGATAGCCTCAGGCAGCAGCCACACAAAGTAAATCCTGACCTGATGCCCTGCCGGACCTGGTTCCGGCCGGCCTTAAATGAGATTCAGTGTCCACTCAGTGCAGATGCACTATTTTGAAATAGCAAATCGCTATTTCGAAATGCATTTTATGTGTAGACATGTTATTTCAAAATAAGCTACTTCAAATTAACTATTTCGAAATAGCTTATTTCGAAATAACACTGTAGTGTAGACATACCCTTAGAGACCAACAAATATATATATATGTATAGTCTCGTGAGCTTTCATGGGCACAACCCACTTCTTCATCTGAAGAATGAATGAATGAAGTTGGTTGTGCCCACAAAAGCTCATGAGACACTATATATATATAGATAGATAGATAGATAGATAGATAGTTAGTCTCTAAGGTGCTACAGGACCCCTCGTTTTTTAAGTTTTTTTAAAGTTATAGACTAACATGGCTACCCCTCTGAGACTACTAAGGTAAATGTACATTGAAATAGCTGTGTTCATTGCTGTTGGTTGAGTGCAGAGAGCAGCATGTTTGCATGTTACGTTAAAAACATATATGTCTTCTACAAACATTCAACCCTCCCCCCAGCATCCCTATGGTATTAGCTGTAAAGTCCTTTAGGCCTTTTCAGAATCTTCTCAGGTAATTGAGTTTTCTAACAACAGCTTCCCTAGGGTGTATCATACAAGAAATAGCATGAAGTGCCTGGTTGTTAGAGCAGGGAATGCAGATGGACAACCCCAAGCACTCTTAAAATCACAAGTAAGGCCCAAAGTATCGTAAGATTTACTTAAAATAATGAAATTTTTTAAATATATTTTGGGTTCATTTTATTTGTCTTGTCGTTTCCGAGCCTTTATGGTAACTCTGGTCACATTGTCAAGCTTTTCTCTGCAAGCACGAACCTGAAATGCTCACCTGATTGCCTGCCTGTAGGAGCTGGTACTTTAAGAAGAACATTCATGATAAAATCACGAGCGTTGGCGATACAGGGACTGGGGATTAGGACTATTGGGTTTTACTTCTAAATCTGCCACTGGCTTTCTGGATTTCTTTGTGACCTGGAGCAAGCCTGTTAATCTCTCTGTGCCTCAGTTCTGGTGGTTAAAGTAGATTTAAACACAGTGAAGACCTCTCATTACATCAGCCAAGGAGGAGTGAGCGCAATGGGAGACCTCTGTTCATGCAAGCCAGGTAAGCAGACCCTTGGCTTTGGCAACCTGGTAAGAGCAGCACTCCCATCCACACGTGGGTAACTTAACCCTTGGAAATAGTCCCACTGAAGTTAGGCCTTTGTAGGACTGAGACCAGTGCTAGTAATATGGTCCTTGTAATTGCACTGTCTGGCAGTATTAATGCAAGCTCTGGCCACCTGCTGGATAAATATCGCAGAAAGTCTCAGCCCACATTGTCAACTACAGTCTCAAGACCCAAACCTGCAAACATTGGTACATTAGCTTAACTTTACTTTCATGGCTAATTCCATTGATTTTGGGACTACTCCCAGTAATAAAGTTAAATACGTACATAAATATTTACAGGATTCAAGGACGGAGAGAGAGGGAAAAGGAGAGGTGCCTAACTGCTCACCTTTTAACCATTTCATAAGAGCTGAAGCTGGCATGCGCAGTTACTGCTAACCACCACTAGGGGTTCTCCATCAGTAACATTTACAAAGCATAGTGTAACCATAACTAGCTCTTCCGTTTTTTGCTTTTTGTTCAACTTAGCATAGTTTGGATTCTGGTTTCCCTCCTATAATTGCATTTGAGAGTGATTTCTTTCTATGAGTCTTGTAACTACTTGTAAGATCTTTCTTCTACAAAAACTGGAACATCTGCCATCTGTGATTTTGTTAACATCTTCTTAGGTAAAGCTATACATTTATAAAATGCCAACCTATATGCTTAAAGTCTAAAATCTGTTGTAAAATATGAAATTAATGGTTTTTCTAGTCCTTCTATGAGAGCTTCTCCTCTTTAATTAATTTAATTGACATTCTGCAATGTGATCTATATGGGCCTGCATGGATATAATTGCACGATCAAGCCCTAATTTAAGACAAAATGCAACAATCAGGTGTAACAAACCATCAGAGGAAATAGGGGAAGGAGAACAAGAATAATAGCAATAATAATGTTACCTACACCAGTGACATAAACAATTAGACTTTTTCAGCTCATATGTTTTAAAATAAATCTACTGTATCTGTGAGAGTGTTTGTGCATCTGTTAGTCTGGGTGTCCATCTGTCTGTGACTCTGTTCAAGAACACGTCCTAAACAGTAAGAGCTAGGACCACCAAATTTGGTATGCAGCTTCCTTTTAACTTAAAGCAAGGTAAGGGTTTGGTTGTGCTAGGACAAAGGATGTGCATGGAATGTGATTGTTTCTCATCAAGCACAAAGGGAGGGCTGAAATAGCAGGGACAGTTATACTCCTAAATGACCACAGGAGAGCAACAAGTACCCCATCCCTGAGGAGCAGCTGCCAGCTGGGCAGAGCGACATCCGTCGCTGCAGCCTGGCCCTGGGGAGCAGCCAGCAGGCATGCCGCACAGCGCCCGCCACCCCAGGCTGGCCCTGGGGAGCAGATGGCAGGCACCCCCACCTCATGCCCTGAGCCCCGCATCCCCTCTCCTGAGCCCCCCACACCTCTCAACCCCTTGCCCTGACACCTGCTCTGAGCCCCCATCTACTCTGACTCCTGCACCCCCCTACCCCAAGCTCCTCCTTACTCCCCAACCCTGACTCCTGCACCCCCACACCTCTAGCCTCCTGCCCTGACCTCCCCACATCCTGAAGCTCCTGACCAGACTTCCGCACGCCCCACACCCCCAGCCCAGAAGGATCTGAGCAATGCCTGGTAAATCTAGTATTATATAACATGAATGCAATTAACATCAGCAATACTATAGCCTGTCGATGAAGCTTTTTAAAACAAACTTATGATTTAATAGTCTGTGCTGAGGGCAAGTCAAAAGGCAACCGACTTACACATTTACCAATGATAAAATGAGACAAGAAGTTAAAACCACACTATCTTCTAAAGCATGATTACAATCCACATAAGAGCAGATAAAAGTAAAGGAGTGATAGATTGTATGTGTGTGTGTATATATATTTCTTCTTCGAGGATGTCCCCGCGGGTGCTCCACTATTGGTGCTGGGCTTGCCCTGGCGCCGCAGAACGGAGACTTTTCCAGAAGCAGTACCCGGCCGGACCACGCATGTGCCATGGCATCTCGCGGCGTTTGCACTCTTTTCTCTGATTGCACGGTCCAGCCCCCGCCAGTTCCTCTCTACCGCCTCAGGCTGCAGACGGAGGGAACTGCGCTCTTCAACAGTATCACCTTGTCATGAGACTATCTGTTCTATACTTATAGTTCTTTATCCTTTTTCCCTATCGTTCATTTTCCTCCTTCGTTAATTTAAAAAAAAAAGAGTTTAATTACTTGTTGTTCTATACAATTAAGTTCTAGTAGTACCCCTTTCTCCTTCTCCTTTCCCGTTGTATATAGTTAAACAGTTACTAGATTTTCATTTAAAAAAAAACAGAGAAGAACAAAATAAAGAATAAACTCTGTATAAGCGGCAAGTAAAACCACTCCGCTATGCCGTTGTTCGCCAGGTTTCAAAAAGTGCTACAACTGCCGCGAGGCAATGCCTGCCTCGGATGGCCACTCCTCCTGCATCAGATGCCTAGGAGAATCCTATGTCCCCCAGAAGTGCCCTCATTGCACTAAACTTACTGCAAGGGCAAGAAGGGACAGGGAGATGCGCCTCCGAATGCTCCTTTTTGATAAGGCCCTACAACCGCCGTGACCTGACTCTGCTGCCGAGGAACAGCCCTCAAAGTGGAGGGCTTCATCCCGCACCACAGCCTCACCTAAGAGATCTAGGCTCTCCCCTACAAGATCTCTACCTGCCTTCTCGCATGGCAGAGTCAGCCATGGGGATAAGCCCAGCACGTCCGGCACGGTGAAACCGCGCCCTAAAGCATCTGTGGCGCCAAAACCAAAAAAGACCGCACAGCCGGCACCACCCACGGCACTGAGGGTTGCATCGACTCCACCTGCACCCAAGCCTCCGGCACTGACGACCAAGCATCATCGGCACCGGTAGCGTCGGCACCAATAGCGGCTGCGGCGCCAGACCATCACGCAGCACCGGGAGGAGCGGCTCCGGAGCGCACGGCACCGGAGCGCACGGCACTGGGAAGGACGACGCTGGGTAGCACGGCACCGCACTCATCCGCAGCCAGCACCGTAAGCCCCAACCCCAGGACACCACCACACCAAAGCCGCTCCCGCTCCCTCGTCTTCTCACCGGCACTGTCTTCTTCTCCACCGGCACCATGCTCTCCATCTTACCGTGGTAGCCGTCGCAGATCTCCCCGTTCACCTCACAGACTGTATCTCCGTTTCTGGCGTTGTATCCTCACCATGACACACATTAACATTCCCATCGCTCCATCTCTCCTGCTTCCTCCAGAGCTTCTTATAACCGCTCTCGTTCTCCTCATTCTCCACTGTGACAGAGCAGGGGTGATACAGCAGGTTAAAGAGCTTGGTGGAAGGGGAAAGAGGCAGCTCTTGCAGAGAGAGTCAGCAATCCTGGCTAATTAGGGGCAGCTGAGACAGGGCGGGTGCAAAATCAATTAAGGCCCAGGTGAAACTAATTGGGGCTGCCTGGAGGCCTATTTAAGAACTCTCCCTATGGGTGAGGGGAGAGAGAGCTGTGAAGGAGTTTGGAGAGCTGTGAAAGAGTGTGGAGAGAATTGAGAAGGAGTTTGGAGAACTGAGAGAGTTTGGAGAGCTGTGAAGGAGTTTTGGAGAGTGGAGGAGGAGTTTGGAGAACGAAAGACACCAGAGGAGCCAAGAGAGCAGTATCGACCTTATTAAAGACGACAGGGAGACAACAAATCTCAAACCAAGGCGAGTGAGCCATATACTGTGACTCCTAGACTGTGGGACAGTGGGCTGAACAGGGGTCAGGGGCCCAGGAGTGGGACTGACCCTGCCACACCACACATACATCACTGGCACCGCACACAGTCCTACTATCCTGAAAGACACACGCCATTGGATAGGCTATACCATCATGACGACCATTACCTCCGGGATTCTCGCAGCAGATATTCCTACCATTACAGATCTTGCTCTTGTGCATGATCCTGCTGCAATTATGGCTCTTCTAGGCATTCACCAACTTCAGCCCCCCCCACTCCACACACACACACACACTCCTACAGGGCAACCTACATCCCCACCTCAGCATCTATCGGAACCGGAGCAGACACATCTTGACGACCAACCATCAGAGATCTCTCCAATTGACTCTTCTTCGCCAGATGAAGCTGTTATCCCTGGCGCCGTCTCTCCACAAGACGACCTCCGGCAGTTTCAAAAGCTCTTTAAATGGGTAGCTATTACACAGGAGATACCACTGGAGGAAGTTAAGGACAAGCAACATCGTCCGTTCAAAAATCTCCAACCGCAGCATAGATCATGACTGGCTATTCCCTTGGAGTAGGCCATCCTAGAGGTTGCTGAAGAGATCTGGCACACGCCAGCATCCGCTCCTCCAACCAACAAAAAAGCCAACAGAAAATATTTTGTTCTGCCAAAGGGGATGGAATTTCTCTTCACCCATCCTCAGCCCAATTCCTTAGTGGTGGATGCAGCCCAACAGAGGTTAAAGGCTCCACAATTCAAACAACTGGGCTCTGACAAGGAAACGAAGAGGCTAGACTTACTGGGCAGAATGGTTTACACATAGGCAACATTAATGCTCCAAATTGCCAATTATACAGCGCATCTTTCCAACAATATCTTTGACACGTTTTCACGCTTGACCCCATTGATGGACCATTTGCCGGAATCCAAGAAGCACATTTTAAAATCGGTGGTTCAAGAGGGCTATACGTCAGCTAGAACAGCCCTCCAAATAGCCATGGACGTAGCGGACACGGCGGCCCGTTCTACGGCCACCGCTGTGGTTATGCGCAGGGCTTCTTACCTTCAAGCAGAGGGAGTTCCTAAAGAGCTACAGAATAAGGTCGAGGATTTACCCTTCAACAAAGACCAGCTATTTGCCGAAAAAACTGACACCGTCTTACATTCCTCAAAGGACTCCCGCACAACTCTCCAGACATTGGGTATGTACACCCCTCCATTTAGAAGACGATGGTATACTCCATACCAGCAGAGATACGACTACCCAAACGTTCGTCACCAATGGCAACAACAACATCAGCAACAAAGGAGTTTTGATCATCAACGCGCAAGCCAAAGGCCTCAACGACGCTGCAACGTGAACAACCTCACCCAGACTGCACCTAACGGCAAGCAGCAAGTTTGATGCCTTGGTCGGGGGCACGCAAGCAATTCTTGGCAGCACCAAAGACCAACTCACCCAAATCTTCCACCAACGCCTGAAGCCCTTTTTCCACCAATGGGCCGAAATTACAACAGACAGATGGGTAATGGAAATTGTTCAAACAGGCTACACCATCCCTTTCATCTCCATTCCTCCTACCACCCCCGCCCACCCCGTCCCTTTTCAGGGGTCCTACTATGCCTGGAAGTCCTACTATGCCTGGAAGTCAACCACCTGCTCTCTCTACGGGCAATAGAACCGGTCCTGAAAGAATTCAAGGGCAAGGGATTCTACTCCCACTATTTTCTTACTCAGAAAAAGTCAGGAGGCTGGCGACCAATACTAGACCTCCGTTGTTTGAACAGATTCCTATGAAAACAAAGATTCAAGATGATCACATTAGCTGCCATAATTCCCGCGCTAGATCGCAATGACTGATTTGCAGCCCTCAACCTCCAGGACGCTTACTTTCATGTTTCGATCCATGCGGCCCACAGCAGGTTTCTATGTTTTGTTGATGGCACAGACTATTACCAATACAAAGTCCTGCCTTTCGGCCTCTCGTCTGCTCCCAGGGTGTTCTCAAAAATCCTGGCGGTAGTCGCGACCTGGACGATTGTCTACTCGAGGGCCGTACCGCCTCCGGGGTACTCATGATGATTTCCGTCACCAAACGAACCTTTCAAACACTTGGACTTCTTGTCAATGAACAAATGTCCGTTTTGCACCCTACTCGAGATCTCGAATTCATAGGAGCTCGCTTGGACTCAATTACAGCCAGTGCCTACCTACCCCTGCAGAGGTTCCATGCTATCCAAGATTTTATTCAGAACTTGCAATGCAGCCCGACCGTCTCAGTTATCACTTGCCTGAGACTCATGGGACACATGGCCACCACCACCTATGTGGTGCGCTACGCCAGACTACACTTCCGTGCTCTTCAGTATTGGCTGGCTCTAGTATACAATCACACAAGACACGATCTTCACAGGTCAGTGTCACCCCCACAATCCATCCTCCAATCGCGTCTCTGGTGGATGACTCATGACAACCTTCTCTCAGGGGTACCCTTCCATCAACAACAGCCCCAATACCACATCACTGCCGACGCTTCCCTCTTAGGATGGGGAGCTCACATGGGGCCTATTTCAGCGCAAGGTCAGTGGTCGTCATCAGAGACACGTCTTCATATAAATCTTCTAGAGTTACACGTGATATTCAATGCCTGCAAATACTTCTGTGCGCAGATCCGGAACACCACAGTGAGAATCCTCACAGACAATGTCACAGCCATGTATTATGTAAATTGTCAGGGCGGAGCCCACTCCCACTCCCTGTGCATGGAGTCTATCCAATTCTGGAATTGGTGCATTCACCACAGAATAACACCTGTGGCATCTTACTTACCTGGAGCCACGAACATGACCGCGGACTTCCTTAGCAGGCATTTCGACACGAAACACGAATGGGAATTACACGGGGGAGTCCTTCATACGCTTTTTCAATGTTGGGGAATTCCCCTAGTGGACCTTTTCGCTACCCACCGGAACAAAAAATACCGCAGGTACTGCTCCAGGGTGGGCCTCGGCCCAGACTCCCTAGGGGACGCCTTTCTTTTCAGTTGGAACGGCCCGCTCCTGTATGCCTTCCCTCCCATACCCCTCATCCCAAGGGTTCTACAGAAGGTGAGGACAGACGGAGCCAAAATCATATTAATCACTCCAGTGTGGGCATGTCAGCACTGGTTCCCCTTCTTTCATCACCTGTCATTACGTGCACCATTTCAGCTCCTAGTCCTTCCGGACCTCCTCACACAGAACCAGGGCGATCTACGACCAGGGCCAGACTGAGACATGTGGGCGCCCCGGGCAGGCTAATAATTTGGTGCCCCTTCAAACAGATACAGGGTGTTAGTGGGGGCAAGGGACAGGGTTCTGGGGTGTGGGGAGGGTATAGGACTCTGCAGCAGGGGACAGGGAGCCAGCAGGGGAGAGGGGACAGGGTTCTGCAACAGGGGACAAGGTGCCAGTGGGAGCAGGGAGTCCCCTGCACCTGCCTCCTCCCAGGACTTTTCCCCACTCCCCCCATGAAGCAGGGAAGACCCAGCGGGTGTCTCCTCTGGGGCCAACTCCCCCTCCCACAGAGAAAGGTGCACCTCGGCTGAACACCATGGCCAGCTGGCCAGGCAGCCCTCCTCTTTGCTCCAGCCCAGCTGCCCTGTGCTCAGCCCCGGGAGGCTGCACCGCTCTCCTGCTGGCTGGGAAGCCCTTCCTCTTTCCTCTAGCCCAGCTGGAGTGAGGCGCAGTCTCCCCGGGCTGAGCGCAGTGCAGCTGGCTGGCCGTGGTGTTTAGCCCAGGTGCACCACTCTTTACCTGGGCTAGAGCAGAGGAGAAGCTGCCCGATCAGCTGGAGCATGGTGCAGCCTCTGCTTCTGCTGAACACCGGGGCCAGCTGACCAGGCAGTTTCCCCTCTGCTCCAGCCCACGTGGAGTATGGTGCACCTGAGCTTAAAACCACTAGCCGGGCAGCCGCTCCTCTTTGCTTCAGCCCAGCTGCCCTGCGCTCAGCCCGGGGAGGCTGCACTGCGCTCCAGCTGGGCTGGAGCAAAGAAGAAGGGCTTCCCGATCAGCTAGAGTGCGGCTCAGCCTCCCGGGGCTGAGTGCAGGGCATCTGGGCTGAAGCAAAGAGGAGCGGCTGCCCAGCCAGCTGGCTGTGGTTTTAAGCCCAGGTGCACCACGCTCCACATGGGCTGGAGCAGAGGGGAAGCTGCCTGGTCAGCTGGCCGCGGTGTTCAGCAGAGGCTGCGCCGTGCTCCAGCCAATCGGGGGGCTTTCCCTCTGCTCCAGCCCACGTGGAGCGTGGTGCACCTGGGCTGAGCGCCATGGCCAGCTGGCTGGGCAGCTGCTCCTATTTGCTCCAGCCCAGCTGCACCACGCTCAGCCCGGGGAGGCTGCACCTCGCTCCAGCTGGACTGGGGCAAAGAGGAAGGGCTTCCCGATCAGCAGGAGCGCGGTACAGCCTCCCCGGGCTGAATGCAGGGCATCTGGGAACTGCGTAGCCACAGCGGGTGTGTGCTGGGTGCGGGGGCGGGGGCGCGGGCTGCGCAGCCCTGGTTCTGGGCGCTCCCTCTTGGGTGCCCCATGTGGCGGATTTTGCACGTGGGAGAGACCAGCGCCGCTGCTCCCCAAGCCTCGCCGGCCGCCTGCGGACTCGCTTTCTGTCAGCTGAACGAAAACTGAGGCTCCGGAGGCAGCTCCCTCGCCTTTAACTCACTGCCCCTTCCGCGGCAGGAGCCGCCAAGTCTCAGCGCAGGAGCTGGGGCTGCTGGTGGGACGCGGCCGGGTGAAGCAGCCGCTGTCCTACTCCTACCGCGTTCCATGCATCAGCCATAGAGGCGCCCGCAGGTGAACCGGGATGTGTTTTAGCACCCCCCATAGGTTGGTGCCCCGGGCAGCTGCCCGGCTAGCCCACCCCTTAATCCGGCCCTGTCTACGACACCCCCAGATTCACACCCTGAAGCTCACGGCATGGTTCCTAACTGGCTAAACCCATCCGAATCTTTATGCTCCGCACCAGTCAAACATGTTCTCATCCATAACAGACGAAAAACAACTCGAAATACTTACCTCTCCAAGTGGGGCAGATTTATCTCCTGGTGCACTACGAATTAACAGCCACCTGAATCAACTCCTCTTCCAATCATCCTTATTACACACTACACCTAAAACATACAGGTCTCTCATTAGCATCTCTCAGGGTACATTTGGCAGCAATTTCCGCATTCAGATCACCAATGGACGGAACCTCCGTCTTTGGTCATCCAACTACAAAGAGATTTATCAAGGGCCTTACAAATATGAGCCCACCAAAAGACCCAACCCCACCGGTCTAGAATTTGGACGTTGTCCTTGAGGCCTTAATGGCTCAACCATTTGAACCGCTTGCCACAATACCCTTACAGTTCCTAACTATGAAGATGGTATTCCCTACTCGCCATAACATCAGTACACAGAGTGGGAGAGCTCTCAGCTATAATGGCGACACCACCATATACAATATTCCATAAGGACGGTGTAGTACTGAGACTCCATCCGAAGTTCATCCCCAAAATAGCATCCAGTTTTCATGTAAATGAGCCAATCATCCTACCGGTCTTTTACCCGAAACCGCACTCCTCCCCACGAGAAGCAGCCCTTCACACACTTGATGCCTGAAGGGTAGAAACCTGGACCGCACGAAGCCCTTCAGGCAGACCAATCACTTAATTGTATCCCTGGCCGACAGATCAAAAGAACAGCCCACATCCTCTCAACGAATTTCTAAACTAATAACCACCTGCATAACAGAGGCCTATGCGGCGAAGCGTATACCGCTTCCAATCAGACCTTGGGCTCACTCTACTAGGGCCATGGCTACTTCGATGGCTTTTCTCAAAGGGGTTCCCCTGAAAGACAGATGTAGGGTGGCCATGTGGTCCTCACATGACACTTTTGCCAAACATTATGCTTTACTCCAGGGGAGACACTTGGAGGCGGTGGTGGCGGCAGCAGTGCTCTCCACAGCGGATAAATAGGGACTCTGTTTTTCCCTCCTTCTGGGTTGGCGACTACTGCTGTTCAGTCACCCACAGTGGAGCACCCGCAGGGACACCATCTCGAAGAATGACAGTTACTGCACCAAGGTGAGTAACTTCGCTATATATGGCTAGTGCAAGTCTTTTAAAAGGATATATTGATAGGAAAGTTCCATTTAGAAAAAAGATACTGTTGAAGTTGGTAGGTCCCAAATTCCACCAATCTTTCCTAGTAGAAATTCCAGTTGAAATTTTAAATTTGTTTCAGTTGTTCAACTAGATTTTGAAATTATGCACTGGCTCTGTTAGTCTAGTATATTGTGGGGATACTGCTATTTAAATAACTCCAATCTACTACAATTTCCACTGTGTTGAAAGTATTGCTCATTTGAAAAGTATTCAGGGTAACATTTTTGATCAGCACTTCTTAGGATGAATTAAGGCACACAAAAGCAAATGTATATTTTTTATTTTTTTATTAAAAAGTATCAAAACATATCCTTGAGAATAGAAAACAAATTTCTTTTAATGCTGTTTTAAAGGTTCTCCTGAATGAAGTAGACATTTACGAAACCCATGCAATGCATTGTTCTTCTCTAGCCTTTTCAGACATTGCTTTCGTGGGTATATTCAAATTAACTTCAGTACCATAACATCTGAATTATAGTTGTTCATACACACATGAATGCGTACACATTCACACGCAGTGGAGAGCAGCTATGACTGAACAGATAGAAATAAAAACAGAATATCTTCTGACAAAAGGAGTGATACCACATTAACATTTAGCATGCTAGTAAATAACATGTATGTTTAACTCAAGCAGCAAAAGCATGACGCCTGCGTCACCAATAATACAGTTAAGAGCAACTGTACAAAATTCCTAAAGAAAAGATGTGAATTTGTGATGTTTAACAGTAAATGAAGCCAGCTCTGTACTAATACCTTACAACAGCATAGGTGACAAACTTTTTTATTGACAAATATAAGGAGTTTGGTATCTGGATTATGTCTAGATCTACTGTTTCTATATTACAGAAGTCAAATGCTAATGAAAATTCATTTGACAAGGTTACTGAAACACGTTCTATGTATTTCCTGTGTCAGACAAACAACGGGCCAAATTTATCCATTGTGTAACTCCAGTTAAGGAACCAGAACTGCATGAAGGGGCGCTGTTCTCCAGCCACAGGCTCCGAGAATCTCTCATTAAAGTCAATGGAAGTTTCACAAAACCTGCAACGAGAGACTTTGTCCCCAGGACTGAATCTGGCCCAATATGTTGCATTTTGTACATTCACTTTTCAAGTACTTGAAGTATGTATTTCAGACATGATATAGGACATCATAATATATCCTGATCTTAGGAAAGTGTATTAAAAAGTTCTACTGCAGAATATAAAAATAAAAAATGGATCTGGCATAATATTCAGTTTACCCATCTGGGACTTGCAAAATAAGAAGCTGATGGTTGAGGTATCTATTGGTTTAGCCTTTAGATTGAAATTGTATTTTTTAACACTGCAGAACTGGTGTAAAATATTATGTACTGTAAGCTCCATTCTTATGTTTTGCTTCGTTGAAAAGGTATTAAGCAATTAGACACCACTGATTGAGTTATGAAATCTCTGAACCCAATCCTGCAAGATGATGATCAATACCTCATGTGAGGCAAGGATCAGGCATTTATACTTTTTTAAATAGTGGTGTCCCAAATAGAAGCACTGAAGTTTAGAAATATATAATATTAGACACCAAAAAGTAAAAATAAAAAACAGTACAACACTTGTGTTTTCATTTTGTCTACTTTGTAATATTTATTAGGTCAACCTCTTAGGAATATTAGTGATAAATAAAGATAATATTTTCTTTTACAAAAAAACTGTTTAATATTTAAATGGATTAAACAATCTGAGGATTTCACAGAAACATCAGAATTTAAACACTCATAGCTCTAGTTCTTTAGTCCAGCAGCTCAACTAGTAGTTCAAAACATCTAAGGTTAGATTTAAAAAAAAAGTAAAAATAGTTCTTCACTACATCACCAAGCTCGAAGCTATTCTTAGATTCTAAACAGCAATTTGGTTGATTGCAGTTAACACTCAAATGTGAAAGAAAAATTAATACAATCAGAATTCCTCCCCTCCCCATCCCCTCCCCCCCATATAAATCTTCTGGAAATAAATAATCCTGAATAATCCTGACAGGATGCTCACCTCTTACTCGGGTGGGCAACGGTCTGAAGTCTCTCATCTTCAAACTGTTGCTCACCTGAGTAAGAGCTACCCAGGGACTACTTGTGGGAACAGATTGCTAATCTGAGTAAAGGTGTAGAGAATCAGCTCCCTACGTGATCTAATGAAATGTGTTTTCTATTTCTATTTTCTGTGATTCACAAACTTGGAGTACAACTCTGCAATCCTTCCTCAAGCAAAAATCCGACTGAAGACCCTTCCTGGTTCATTCCCTCTTCCCCCCTATGCAGAGGATCAGCGCAAGGTCTATGCATGAAATAAATTACAATTAATTACAAATTAAGGCTTACAGGATGTAATAAGGCCTTAGCATCTGCCTTCTGCACAGGAGTAAATTTCACTCAAAATGAATGATAAATAGGAGTTTTATCTGAATAAAGATTGCATGCTCACAACCCAAGACATCAGGGAATCATTAGATTTTTCAAGTGTATTTTTACTGTGTAATTTTATTTTCATAAAGTTCTTTGAAATAACAATGTTGTATTTTGGGTGCACAAAGGCCAAGGTGCTTTCCTACTTTTCATGACAAAATTGCAATTCCTGAAGAACAGTGTGTGGCGTTCCAATTCAGTAAATGCAAACTTAGCTACATGGACATTTGGCAAGAAACTGACATTTGTCACACCTATCAGACTTCTCAGAATTTGCCTCTGAGTCACAGAAAAACCCACACAAGTGTTGTGAAAAAAAAACAAACATAAGCACAATGCTTAAGATTGAAACTAAAGTCTTTGCAGCATTAGATTAGACTACAGTATGTCACATCACACAACACATTCTGCCAGAAAGCATCATTCTGGAAACTGCAAAACAAAAATCTCTCAGTGTGCTTTCCCTACCAGCAACAAGGAAAGATAGTGTCCATCCAGCACAGCTGTTGGTATGATGTGCATCATTGGAAGTCATAGTGTTCTAACACAAACATCATGAGTGCAGGCACTGTACACTAGCAGGGACCTAAAACTTCCAGAACTGTTGTCGTAGCTTCTAGGAACAGCAAGCTTGACAAGTACTAAAACCTAGAGTTGAGGCAGAGGACTCTTCAACTTGACCAAGATCAAATCTTTGGAGACGAAGAATCACAGCTAAGCCAACACGATCCTTCCTGCTTAACAAAGCAATCTTCTCTGCCTAACGGTTCTAGACTAATAGGATCCCACAGATACACATTGAGTCAAATCCTCCATGGTTTCTGTTTTTTTGGTGTAAAGATGCACTATGAGAACTCTTGATTTGCCTCAATGTCATTTAACTTTGCAATGTTCCTTCTTTGATCTGTTGAATAAAGAGGTTTTGTTCATCCTCAGGCGTCCTCCCATTCTGTGCTCGGACTATGCAAGTGGGCCTGTGGAGATTGAGCATGTATATCAAATGTTGCTTCTCATTCTTTAGCTCTTCAATCTGGGCCTTTAGTTCTGCATTGATAGTTTCCAACTTCTCTGATTCCTAGCCACAGAGCAGAGACATAACTATTAAAATGAGAATTTGACATAGTTAACCATGTTATTGTGACGATTGCCACCCTTTACTGGTAGCAAAGCATGATGGCTAGGTTAGAAAGAAATTACCTGCTTATTAATTCATCTTATAACTATACAGTTATACCTCACCAGTATATAATAATCTCAAGAACAGATTCAGACAGTGGCCCTCATTGCCCTTTAAAGAAACATGACAATGGTCACAAAGCCAAATGAATTAGAGCTATGGGCCAAACATTACTTTGGCCAAACAAAATGTTACTTGCCACCACTACAAAAAGAAAAAAAAGACATTATGAACTCACTCGGCCAGTCCAATGGCCTAGTGGAAGTTCCAGTGAGCTGTGTCCCACTGAATCCTTGATTCCAGCTTGGTTCCTTGTTCCCAGGCCAGCAAAAACTTAGAGCATGTGGAGGCAGTCTGTTCGTTTTGGGTAGAGGATGATAAAAAGGAGCACCCTGCTTTTCTCTGATAAGCCCCTCTGGTCAACACAAAGAGTGATGTTAATGGGCTCCCTGCACTTTCTGAAGAGAAAGTCAGTGATATAGGGCCTTTCAGAGACTGCTTAGTATGCTTAATGCACTAAATAGTAAATGCTACTAATCACAAACTTGCTAATGCAGAAAGACTTTGGGATACTTTGTGCCTATTCTTGTGTCCTCTGTGCTATCATGTATAAATGTTCTTGTTTACAGATCTTTTATAACAGCATTACTGTTTTATGGTACAGTTTGAATCTCTTTAGTCCAACACCCTTGGGACCAGAAAATTTGCTGAACCATGGAAGGTCCAGATTACCCAGACTAAAGACCAGCTATAGGCTGAACCTCTCTAGTCGGGCACCCTTCGACTTGATTGGTGCTGAACCAGAGTATTTGCAGAGGTCAATATTGTCTAGCAGCATTACCAACACTTCCACTGCTTACTGGGCTCTTAGAAGACATTTAGGGGTAAATTAGAGCTAAATAACAGCACAGAACACTGAGAGGCAGGACTGATGGTTGTAAACAAACTTTATGAGACCCCGGGAAACTTGGCCAAACCTATGATAAGCAGACATCCAGCTAACTAAAATCATGGTGGACCACGGATGTTGCTGGACCAGAGAGTACCAGACTAGAGAGGTTCAACCTGTATCAGTAAGCAATAGTAATAGTACTAAGTTTGTGATATGTTAAAATTACTTCTAAGAAGTTCAATCAGGAATGTTAATTATAAACCAAATGAGCTGAAGCTTTAATATGTTAAATTACTACATCAGTGATCATTTCTAACTGGAGAGTCATTTCATTGAGAAATCAAGCTTTAGTGCATGGATAAAGTATCTTATTAGAATCAATAATGTACATTATGTGATATGTAATTTTAATTCCTCACGTGTTCCATTTACATTTTCATAGTAGCATTATCCACATAAATAACACTATCGCTCACTAAAATTGCAACCATTTTTTCTTATCCTTCTGCAATTATTTTTCATGTATGTCTTTCACTGTAAACCAAATTTGATCTAACAGCATTTGGGTGAAATTCACTCCAGTGCCTTTGGATTTTTATAGGCCTTCTGAATAGAGATGAATTTCACTCATTGGTGAATTCAGCTTTCTACCACTCGAGTGATGGAAATGTCTCCATTTTACAATTGGGAGAAAAGAAGATAAATGACTTGTCCAGGATCATACAGGAAGCCTGTAGCAGAGACAGAAACAGAGTCCAGATCTCTTGACTCCAAATTCTGACTTTTAGCTCAAAGAAATTTGTCCTATCTGTTCAGATAACAGAAGGAGAATATAGGGTAGAACAGTCCAAGTCAGTAACTTACTTTCTGCAAACATTCTGTTTTCTCCTTCTTTTTGTTTCGGCATTTTGCAGCTGCAATTTTGTTCCTTTCCCTTCTTCTCTTTTTCCTTTCATCTTCTTGGGGTGAAAACTAGCAAGATTCAAGATGTACATACTCAGCATGATGCAGTAAATACAGAATAATTATGTTGATAATTGCTGACTTTTAAAATGATGGTAGCATTAAAGGTTAGCACTAATAGGTATGCTACCAATACAGAGTATCAGACACCCTGGCCTACAGGTATAATTCTGATCTCACAACAGTATAAATAAGGAGCAACTCATCTGAGGTCATCAAATGTAAAACTGATGTAACAGATCAGAATGAGGTCCTCTATGTGTCACAGTCTGAGGATTTATTTAAGCCAACATTTTAAAATTAAAATATATGCAGAACCAGGCCCCTTATTCTGGTGGGTGCATAGCAGAGTACTATGCCAGTTTCTAAGACTAGCTGTATTCAATCCAGTCAGATTTGCACATTGAATACACTCTGATGCCAATAGGAGCTTGATTTGTGTATGGAATTTACAAAAAGTTCTTCTACTCTTTGTTCTCAATTCTGCTCTGTTACTCCAATGTAAACTCAAAGTAACTTTGGCCCTATGAACCAGATTCTCATCGCACTTGGATTTTACACTCTGGTTTGTATTATATTAACACCATAGATTTCTGTGGAGTTATTCAGACTTATACCAGTGAGCATGAGTTCACAATCTGGTCCCCACCAAGGCTAGGAATGGCACAGCTGTTTTCTTCAGAAGAGGGTGCTATTATCCAATGTAGCACTTTCCTATTGGCCACATGGTAGGTTCACAACCAATCAAATGATTTACAACCAATTCATGGCTATTGACCAAACTTAAGCTACATCTTCCTCACAATTAATGGAGTCTTTTTACATTTAGATGAGATAATGATCTTTTTGATGCAAAAATTTGGCTGGTTGACTTTAGGTCCCTCTAGCACAGTGAGGTTAGTCAACCCTTCCTGCAGTTGACCTGAACTAGCTACATCAAAGTTAAACAGCAGTGACTTGCTCCAGGTCCTACAGCAAGTCAGTAGTGAAGAGCAGATTGAGACTAGCCTCTAGAGATAACATCTCTTATTAATGGAAGGAGGTATTACTTCTGTTAAGTGAAAAGTAAACTGGCTCTGAAATGGAAATTAAAGGTGAAATAGTGTTTCACAGTAGCATCTAAAGAAATAGAAGAAAGAAACACTAGAGTTCTGAACACACTGACAGATTTAGTCCCCTGAGGACTGTCTGTGTTTGAGATTATATCATTCTTGGTCTCTGGTATATTTTGTGGCATATTTAATTAGAACATTAATCAGTCAAATGGAAATATTATCAAAGGAATGATACCTCTGCTTTCAGAACAGACATTTCAACAGGTCTTTCCAATACTGTCACTGTATCAAATGTGGAGGACATCCTGTGGGATAGGCACTTATTTTGGATGGCAAATCTCAATTCCTCCTTCACCAGTGGGGTTAGATTTGTGAAATCCTCAAACCCCAGTGATGCTGTAGGAGACAAACAGGGAACAATTGCGGAGGCACTGACTTCTGATGCAGATACCTGGCCTGGGTTTTGGAGCATCATTTTGCTGAAAAAGAACAAAACAGAAACAGTCTTACAATAATCTTAACAAGCCAAACAGATTTGACAGAAAAGAGCTGCATTTTTCGTAACAGTGAACCAATCCCTGTATATGTTAAGATTACATTCTTATACTATTTCTGTGTACATATCAGGGTACGTCTACACTGCATAGCTATTTTGGGATACCGGAGGTATAGCTACCCTGTATAGCTACCCTATGTCCGTTATTTCGAAATATTTTTCAAAAGACTGGGCATGCTATTTTGCCATCCCGTAAACCTTGTTGCACAAGGGATAAGGAATGGCTCAAAATAGTGTGTTATTTCAAAATTTGGCACTGTGTAGACACGCCAAATTTCAAAATAAGCTATTTCTGAATTAGATTCGATATAAGATATGCAATTTGTGTAGCATAAATTGTTTATCTTATTTCAAATTTATGGTGCTGCGTAGACGCACCCTAGGTTTGTTTTAGAGTCTCATGGAAAGGTATACTGTAGCTCATAATGGTTGCAAGAGAACAGTTACTGTCTACTTTATGAGGACTGATCCTGCATTCCTTGAGGAACCCAATCTTCCACTGAAATCATACAATCGGAATCAGGTCCTAAGTGCATGCATCTATATTGAGACAATTTTTAAAAATAGCTGTTTGTTCTTTAGATACTATCTTAGTATGCAAGTCCATTTTCAGGATCCTTCTACAAAGTAAAATGGCATTATGAATCCTTCAAGCATGACAGTATGTGTGAGGGTAGTATTGGGGTGGGAAGGAGGAAAGGACCCATACAAAGAAAAATGGCAACTGAATATGTTTTAAATTTTAAAATTGTAAAAGGACACAAAATAAATAGTTCCCGCATGCCACTGTATTTGATCAAGGAAGAAATGGGCCAGACCCTTACCACAGTTACATCTGTGTAAATCCAGAGCAACTCTACCAGATCTAGATATCCATGGGTATGACTGAGCAAGATTAGAATCTGGCCCAAAATCGTTCAGATCAAAAGTGAAATTTCTGCAAAACAGTTTGTAATAAGAGTTAGCACAAGTGTAAACAGCTATATATGCTCGGGGTATCAAGCCAGAGATAGGGTTGGAGGGAAGGAGTAACACAAAATTTGAGGTATATTTCATTATTTTGCCCTCGTGAAATCTGAAAGTGCCTTTGCACATCCCCAAAATTAACATATTTAGAATGACCAAACATTTATGGCCAGATCCTCCACCATTGTAGACTGATGTTATATTAAGTTCAATGGAACTGTGCTACTTGACACCAGTGGAGGATCTGATCCTTATTTTTTAAAAATTGGATGAAATTCAGATTTTACCATATTACTTCTTCTGCTTCCTCACAGGATGCAGTCAACCGTATATCCTGTAGTCATGGAACTACTGCAGTAATAGCTTTTCTTGGTTCATATGGTAATTATAGTAAAATCAGTTGCAATTAACTTCCTATCAGATAAGTAGACAACTGCCTCCAGGGATCTGTGTAGTGAAGTGAAGGCTTTATGTAGTCAGCCTAGATTTGTGCAGTTAGTCACCTTTATGTCAGCTATAACTTTGGAGCTTTGGGTTGTGGTGAAGATTATGAAACCCAACAAAAAGCCAGATTCTTCACTCAGTTATCCAGAAATTTACATTTCAACTGCAGAAATTGAGAGCAGGATCTTGGCCACAGCTAAATATTTGTAAAAAGTAATTTACAATATCCTATGGTTTGTGAACTAGCAATATGTAAAATTCCCTTGCCCCAGTCTCCAAATCCCAGCTTTGGAGGCTTTCCAAGAATTTTCTCAATTTCAATAAAAATAGAAGGGCTGAAGAGCTCCCAAACTCTCCATGTGAAAATCCTGGCCCTACTAAGGTCAATGGAAAATTCCCACTGATTTCAATACATCCAGGATTTCACCCTCAGTTATTAAAGCAGGGAAAATTCCCTGGTACTATCTGTCATTCCATCAGACCTTGGGAAATTTATGTAATTCACTTCAGGAAGCCCCTGCTCATGAGTCACATCTGAAGTACTGATACCCATTAATCCCATAATCTCAGAGAGCTAGAGGATACTCATCTCCAGCAAGTTAGAAACATCACTCTGATTTCCAGCTGACAAACCAATAACAGCATTTACTATTTCACCAATGCATTCAGATCAAGTTCTTTCTATTTCCCAATGGGATTGAACTCATCATTGTCCCTGACTAGAGGAAGCCTTAGCTGTGTGCATTAGCTGTCACTGTTTATGTTCATGGTGAAGGCTTAATTCTATATAGATAATTCTAATTCACTACAATCAGAGAGCTAAATTAATAAAGCCACCAGCCCACCCTAACTAATTAATTGTGCTAATACATTTTCAGTGCTAGTGGCAGGTCTGGTTTTTTTTTAAAACATATTTGGATAAAATGTTAATTAAAATCAGCATTACCACCAAAAGAAGCCAAGAATGTTCACAGTTTTAATGGAAAATATCATGAGAAATATTGTCCAGGCTGGATTTTCATTAGTAATTGGAGGAGTTATTTTCAAATATCCACTAGCAACAAAACTTTGCTAGAATCCCTTTTATAACGTTATTTGCTTTTACTGGTGTCTCCATGATTTAAGAGTGATGGGAGACTGTTTTCTATGGGCACCCTTGACTTCAGAACTTGAGGTTCCCCTTGGCCTGAAATTGCCCAAGTCTCCTGACCTTCCAAACATCCTGAAAGACATCTCTATTCTTGAAGGGGCTGAGGTTTGTGGGCAGGTAGGTTTATGGGAATATTGTTTTGGGTCAGTTTTTCTTTGGTGGAGTTTGCTGCTACTTTCAACTTTTTTGGTTTTGGTGACCTGTTTTGTAAGCTCTTTTGGGACAGAGACTGTCTTTTTGTTTTGTTTGTATAGTGCCTAGCCCAGTGGGGTTCTGCTCCATGCCTGGGCTTCCAGACACTATGAGAATACAAATAATAAATCAGAACCATATCAGAAGTACAGAGACTGTGGTCTGGGCCTACTTCAGGTGGGGGCTGCTTCAGCTGGGTTGGAGCATCCACTGCCCACAGCGTGGCGGGCCAGGCTGAGCTGCAGCCTGCCTGAGGCTGGGGGCTAGTCTACCTGGGCCTATCACTGCACCACAGGCGGGCGGGGAGTTGCTCCAGCCCAGCCACAAGTTAATCACTGACATCACTTCTGGGTAGACTACATCAGAAGTACAGTATGCTAGATATATACTTGGTAAATAGATATAAAATTGTAATGTTGATATCATCCTCTGTTTAGAAACATTTGTTATTCAAGATAGAATAAGTTAAAAATTAACTTATTAATTAAAGTTAAAGTTAAAAATTTTGTTTTGCATCCTTTTTTCCCAGTCATTTTCCTATAAATTATCTAAGGCTATAAGTTATTTGGGTCAAGGACCTGGTTCACTTTGTAAAGCACTAACACAATTGGACTTGCTCTATAATTAACCCAAGAAAATAATTACATCTAGGCCTTTCTGTTTAACTACAAGTCCATACAACTACATAGATCCCAATTGGTAAGGTGCTGAACATCTTTATCTCTCACTGAAGTGGAAGATGGAGGTGCTGAACACCCCACAGAATAGGACCACAGAGGCTCAATTTTACAAATAAGATCCCATTAGACAATTTTGTTTCTATAACAGATGGGATACATTGCTAGTTATTCAGAGATAATTTTCAAAACTGATGCTTCCTTCCATTTATAATTATTTTATTAATAATTTCCCCACTGCTTTTAGTTTTCCCCTCTCCCATTCTGAGAAGTTATGTGTCAGGACACATTCTTGGAAGTCCAAACCAGCATTTATGTTATTTAAAGTGTGCTCCAATTTAATGCTAATATTAAAAATTAACACTTCAGGTCACCCTCACCTTCCATTTGGCTTAACTGCAGATGACTTAGCTGTATTTCCTTAGATAAATTCATTTTCCTCTGCTGCTGATGTAATAAACCGTGAGAGCCAAACAGGTTAATCTGACGGGGCATTAAGGGCAATTACCGTTCACAACCTCTACGTGTACTCAAATTGACCTTTAGGATTCTGACATTCCAGATCATAACTGCCTCCTTATTTCCAGGCTTCGAACGTCTCTGCTGTTGTTACTACCAAGAAAATCGATTTCACACAGGAAACTGGTTCTGTGTGTGTAACAGTTTTCTGTTGCGTCGTCACTCAACCCTAGTTAGGCAACAGTTCAGCAACTGATCTTGTTCAGGTCAGTCGTCAGTGGAGGAAAAACGACAATTGTTGTCTAATAGTGACTTTCTCGCTAATTATTCATCCCCTCGCAGGACGACATGACTTCTTGTCTGTGTGTACTCTAATCAAAAGAGGTCACTGTGCCCCCAAAATAACAAAGGAAAAGAGCTTCATTTGGGAGTTACTACACTTATGTGTATTCTTCGTCTCAACGGACACAGTCGTCGCCGTTACCTCATTAAAAGAAGTCAGAGGGTGCCTTTAGCTCCGTCACTAACTTTTTACTCTACACTACTGGATCGCCGCAAAACTTTGGCAGCAGCTCAGGAGCGATGGGCGTCCCGCCGACGAGCAGAGCCGCGCTCTTACTGTCGAGCGATGCGCCCCCCCGTGGCCTCCGGCGCTACCCCGGCCCAAGAGAAACGAATGAAGCAGCCAAGAGAGCAACTGCGGGCGCTCACATCGGCAAACTCTCGCCGCCCGGGAGAAGGGGGTGGCCAGATGCGACATCTGCCCCGCTCCGGGCTCGACTGATAAAGCACAAGGCTCCGGGCCGGTGACGCGCAAGGGCTCACACTCCTGTGAGAACTTGTTCGGTGTCACAGGGGGCTCCCGAGCCGTGTCCGGGGGGGGGGGGGGCGCGTGCCAGAGACTCCCAAGCGGCAGAAAGGGGGGGGGGAGGTCTCTTTGGTGCGCGTGGCTCCAGGAATCAGAAACGCCGCTCTGCCCAGCGAGCTTTTGCTTTCACTTGTGGCTCTGCGGACTATCCGATCGCAAAGCCGCCAGCCCGCCCAGGCTCTGCCCCTGTCCCCTGGCTGGGATCAGTCGCTTAGCAAAGTGCCGACACTCCCGGGAGAGCCAGCTAGCTGAGTCGCGGTCTCCTCGCCGCCGCCCGCCTCCCTTCCCCAGCTCACTGACCTGTCCCCGCCGCTTCTCACTCCGCTGCCGGGACAGGCAGAGCGGGACCGAGCGAAGCAAGGAGCGAGCCCGCGCTGAGAACAGGGGCTGCCTGCGCCGCTCGAGCTGGGGGCGCCGCTGCCGGGCAGTTCCGAGTTCGCCGCTAGGAGAGCGGAGCCTCCTTCCCCGGGTGCGCCTGAATCTGCCTGTGCGAGGGGTTGCATCACCCTCCTTATATAGGCGAGTGGGCAGCGCTGGTATTTACTCTGGCGGCGAGCGCTGGGCTGATGTCATGCTATTAATAGCCGGGCCGGAGGAGGCGGGGGAGCAGCGCGCACGGGGCGGTGATGCAAGGCGCTCCTGGTCCCGGCCGGGAGGAGGAGCCAGGGAGCTGGCTGGCACACACACGCCCCATAACAGGACTGCCGCCGCCTGGGCGCGCCGCCAGATGTTAACTCTGGCAGCTGCGTGTCACCCTGCGGAGCCAATGGAGCCCAAGCCACCTGCGTGACTGCGGATCGCTGGCAGCCTGCGGCGCCGGGGTGGCAATGACAGACGGGCGGAATTAGGGGTAGAACTGGTCCGTTGAAGGGACCCTTTGGGAAAGGCTTGGCCTTTTCTGAAGCCATTTAAACGGCTGGAAAATCCCCCCATTCGATCTCTCTGTGTGTGGGGGAGCGAACGTGCAATTGTGCATCAGGCATCTGTGCGGCCCTTTAGCCTCCCTGCTACCGCGCCGGTGTCTGTGTGTGTGTACACGGGTGTGTACGAGCGCCAGCCTTGCTGGGCTACCCCTGTACAAGGGGAGCAGCGTGGGGCTCGCGCGTTGACACTGCCACAATCCGCGCCGGTCTATGTCTCTCGCGCCTTCTTGGAAGTTTTCGTCCCCACTGGAGATTTAGCTGAAGGGTGCGAGGAGAGAAGGGCCGTAGCCCTCGGAGGGGAGGGCATTTCTAAGAGAGACTCGAGGTCCTTTTGGAAAGGGCAGAAATCCCAGGTAGCTCATCTCCGAAAACTGCACGATCACGATTTCTAGAGGAGATTCACTTCTCCATTCCCTTCACCCGTGCGGCGGGAACGTGCTTCCTCGGGCGCTTCGGCGCGGTGCGTGTGTTATTCCGCACCTACCCAGGCTTTCTTAGGAATCGGGGGCGTGGGCGAGAGGGGCTTTTTATTCAGAAAAGCAAAGCCCTCTTTGCGCTAGCTTTTGAAGCTTGCAAAAGAACTGAAAGTATGAGCTTCATCACAGCGATGTATTTCTCCGATTGCAGAGCCCCTAAACGGCCAGTGCACAAACTGGGTGGGCTGACGTTAATTTTTACCCGGAAAGATTAAAGACCCCCTTTCCTGATACATCAGGGAGGTAAAAAATAGCCTTTTTAAAACATAGCAACTAACATCCTTCTGGCTTCGGGGAGGAGAAAGGCTGAAGCCTTACGGGGAGGAGAAGGTTTTCCTTTTTTCAGTTCACATCCTACTTTCTTAAATAAGAATTAAATTCTAACAGCCACGAAACAAAGCTAAGATATAGTTTAATGTATTCACAAAGACACGCACACATATACACAACATTATACTTACATATACACACAAAAATAGCATGAACACAACTTTAACTTGCAAACTCAGGCATTCAAGCCATGTTAATTCAGCCACTTTGTGTACTGAGTGTGTATGCATATTATGATATACATCAGTAAATACAATGTATTAACACGCAAGAGTACTACTTTAAGGTCTGCATTTAATAAGGGGCTTTCTATGTGCATTGGGGATAATCTAACATTGATAATATCTTTAAAATTGTAAATGTCATGACTTTTGCATGGCTTCATTTCACAAATTTAACACTTCATTAACAGTGGCATTTTGCATTTAATTTCCTACTTTTTAAGGAGAAAGGGGTGGGGTCAGACAAAGAAAATCTGGCTTGCATACTTTAGATCATCTTTGCAGTGTGTAGGTACAGTTTGTTCCTTGTACCACACTTACCTGGTGTAATTGGATTTATAGATTCTAATGGCAAGTTCTTTATTCCAGTTATTTGTTCAGTTTTAGATCCCTCCCAAGTTCTAAAACATCAGTTGCTGCACACAACCTAACTGTGCACTCATATAGTTGTCACCTCTCTCTAAGTACACATCTACAGACACTGTAAAAATCTCAGCCAGTTCACAACCTTCACAAGATTTTATTTTTGTAAATCCAATTTTATTTTTGCAATTATTTTTCTACCAACAAAGAAGAAAACATTACTCTTTCGCGGGGACTGGGGACTTGTCTATAACTAGTTTCAAGCTTCAAACTTCAGCTGTTTTCTGAAGTAGCCTTGTAGTTAAATTGTTTATACAGCAAAGGGGTATTTTTTCACTCATGCCACATCCAAAAATAGCTGGAAGGACTTTGCTCAGACTCACAAAAAGACAGAAGGTAAACATGGAGAATTTCATCCCAAAACGTAAATGTTGTGGAAAGTTATGGAAACATGGAGTTATTATGGAAGCTATTTTGCTACATTAACTTGAGTGTAATACAGAGAACTTTAGCAACTACCCAGAATTGTTTACCTACTTGTATTATCCATGGAATTTTATTTGGAGCATTTTTAATTAAATTGAACAAAGTCACACAACTGGGGCAATTTGGAAGATTAAATACATTACTTCATCTTTCAGATTGGTGAGAAACACCTAACAAAGATAAATATTGTTAACCTGTTTTAAGTGTCACTAAAAATTGTCATGATCACAGTGTTTCACAGGTATAATATAATACTAAGCAGACAGATACTTTTGCTTCATGCATCTTCATTACTTCTACTATTGTCATGGGCAAGGAAATATGTTTAATATGAAAAATGCTGTTGACCATAAAATAGGTATGTTATGTATTAAATTATTGATATGAGAGAGCTCCTCCCCTTAGAATAAACATAGAGGGAGAAAATGTGCATGTTTTAAAGTTAGTCTTCTGTACACTATCATGGCATGAAATTCCTTAGTAAGAAAGAAAATGAAACTATAATAAAAATGAAACCAAAGTTTTGCACTTAGTTTCGTTAACATACAGGGCCCCACCCTGTTCCCGTTTACATCAATGTCAAATTCTCCTTGACCTCAGACAGCAAGGATGTAGGGTTGGTCCAGATTCAACCTAATACAAACTGATATATCTATCAAGAATGTCAGGATGTTAAAGCAAACAATATATCCACAAGATGCTTAAATACTTTTGGTAGTTTTGCTTTTCAACTGTTCACAAATATTTTCCACCTTCCTTTTCTGAATATTCTCTGATCCTCTTAGGTTTCCTTTCTCTAGTGTTACCAGAAAACGCAGGGATCAATCTGACTGAAACAGTAATAGTTTCAGTGAGCTGAAGTCAGTTTTAATTATTATTGCTAACTCTTGATCTAGGTACAGTATATGATCACCAGAGCATTTATAGCATTACTCATTGGGTATTTCTACAAAGAGCAATTACACAAACTCATAACCTGCTGCTCTGTTATTGTGGACTCTCAGAAAATCTCCACCCTGAATTGGCACAGGGAAAAGAATTCTTTCATTCACCATCTTCGGTGCCAAATCCTGCTTCTCCCACCCCCACACTTCATTTTCAGTGGCTATATCAGTAAAATATAAATATGGCCACCAGTAACATAACTAAGCAATAAGGCTCAAATCTCCTTAGCAAAAGCTTTCTGCTTCTATTAAATGTATGGAGCTGTGGGATATCTGCCAGAGAGAAGATATATAATCTGGGACCCAATTCTGATCTCTCATTTGTTGTTTCTGGTGGAGCAGCTTCATTAAGCAGTGGTATTACCTATGATTTCCTCTGGTAAGTATCACAGGCCTCATGAAATATAAATATATAAAATTTACTTTCCTAAATATCAGTCCTGCTTAATGACTTCTTAGATGAAATCTGATTTCCTGAGTCCTTTGTGGCTTTACTGCTGTTAAGTTTTGATATTACTATAAACATAAAAGACATAATTTTCCTCTCCCTTGCACATGCAACTGAAGAACAACTCTGTTGAACTCAGCAGGGTTACAGCAATGTAAAGCCATTACAGAACTGGGCTCTCACTGAAGAGCTATTCTAGAGTATGCTAGGCTGTCACTTTGCTATGATTTCCCCTATACAGTGTATTTCTGTTCAAATGCTGTATTGCAAGATTCCCATATTTACTTTTGCATTTGTATTGGCACCAAATTCCCATCTCAGATGCATGTGTTGTTACCAGCATTTAAACCTGAGTCCATTATCTCTGCATCACAGATCTCTACCACTTAACTGAAAGTAGTAACTCGCAGTAGCAGCCACCAAGAGGGATATGTCTACACTACATGTTAAGCCCTGGCTCTGATTCAGGTTTGAGCCCCACTTCCATCCATGCACATCAGTTTGCCTTCAGTCAGCAAGAACTCAGGATCCTGCTAAGAGGGTTGGGTGAGACTCAAGCCCAAGTTCTGCTGAGATTCTGGTCCAAACCAGAGGTGAAAGTAATTCGGTGCACCCCCGTGCACAGCTTCAGCAAGAACTGGCTGAGCTGTGGCAAAAGCCAGCAGTGAGCTATTTAAAGAGCTTGCAGGGACCTGGGTTGTGATAGGACAGTACCTGTAAGAAATTTAAGTTAGTTTGGATCAAGGGTGAAAGTATGTCTCAAGCTGCAGATATGAATCAGAAGATAGAAATGGTGCAGTATGAACACATTGTGTGAGACTTGGTCCAGTAATTGTAAGTCCAGGTTATCCCATGCTGTGCAGATGCTCACATGCAGACTTGGAAACACCAAATCCACAATCCTGGGACCCACTGACCAGGGTTTACATAGCAGCGTAGACATCCATTAAAGGTATTTGCAACACAAACACTGTTAATGTGTTACATACAGTCCTATTGAAGTCAATGGGATTTGTGTATGTGGATCTCAGAGGGGAATTTAGCATATAATAAGTAATGGCATTATTACCACTTTTATTATTAGCAGTAAAATATTTGAAAAGAAGATTTGTTCACATCAGTGTTATGGATATCTTCTCTGGCTTTCCTCCCACTCTCTCTGTTTATATTTCTTTATTCACTGTCTCTGCTTCCATCTCAGTTTTTTATTCTCTCCAACTTCATTTTCCTCCTTTCTTTTTTTAAATCTCCTTTTCATATATTCTCTCTTTTCCTGGACTCTGTTTTGCTTTATGTTTGAGCAATAGACTCCTCCCTATTTCCTGATTACAGCAACTTCTCCTTTTCTTTTTGGCTCTTATCTCTTCCCTATTTTCCCTCCTTTCACTTCTCTCTTTTCTCCCACTTGCGTCCCTAACCTCCCTGCCATTCCTCTTTCTTCTTCTTTCTGTTCCCTTTTTCCTGTTATTTTCTCCCTTGGTCCTTTTAGACCTACCTTTTGAGCTTCTGAGCCCCCTGAGTTTTGACCCCAAATTTTACCTGTGTTCCTTAGTTTGGCCATCTGTGAGATGGAGAAAATTATACTGTGATTACTTAACTCACAGGATGCAAGGAGACAATTACTAGTAGACCAAATATTGTGGCCCAGAATTCCTATCAACTTTAGTGGGAGTTTTACTCCACCTAAAGACCACCGATTTTGGCCCATTACTGGGGCAGGATCTGATAGAGATGGTTCTTAACTATAGAGCATACAAAAGTGCCTGAGTAACTTTACTGGAAAGGAGTATTTTAAGATGGAGATGTTTGCTGGAGATCCAGGTTTCACTGTAGTGATCTGATACAATAAGGGAACCAATACATTTGTAATCTACCAGACAAAATACACCCAATCACTCTCTGTATGTGAGAGAGAGAGAATGTGTGCATTTTTACCTGGAACTACTTTAGACTCATTATAGTATCACAAGCCCTAATAATGACTTGTGATCTGTCTGTAAATGTGTAATTTATAATCTGCTGTGATCATTACAAATATATATTTTAAGCACTAAACCAAGTTAATTTCTAGACAAATATTCATCTTAAATAACAATAATCTCCAACACAGATTTACAATCTCTAGCAAAGTCAAAGCTGACTTTTCATCTTTCATTCAGATAATTGTTGTACCCTTTCCCCCTCAATAGCTGAGAGTTTCTGTAAGAGGGACAAGTGGATGAGTCTTAACTTTCAGTTTCTTGACAGTGCTGAGTTGTTTTGTGGCTTTAATTGTACCGTAAATTGTTCAGACAGGAAAAGACAAGGCATAAGGAAAATGAAACAAAAATGGCTATATACAGTTTTTAAATGGGAAGACCTTAATTGAAAATGCAAAAGCATTCTGCTGTCATCTGCACAACCAGGGCAAACCCTGACCCCTCTCCATGGGCATGGAGAGCTCTGGACACAGTGGTAAAATAAAGGCAAGTCTACTGCATAGGAGTGAGGTAGCAGGGTTTGTAGCCCACAATGGAGATGCAGATCCTCAACATGCTATGCCATAGGGTCTCCCTGAGTGTCACAGTATAGATTGACAGGGATGGGCAGGAGTTCCCCAGGGAGGGGAGAAGGAAAGAGTGCACATAAAATGTGGGAGCTTCTGCGGGGGCTTCTGAGGCTCCATGACTGGTTGTGGATGTCTTTATAAATGCTTCTCAGTGTGGGAGGATGATTCCAACCTCTCCCCACCCCAACTGCCCATAGCAGATTCCCATGTCATAGCCACTTTCTTGGTCTATGCAATACGTCAAGGAATGGGCTCTAAACATTTTAATGTATTTAGTACTTACAGCAGCAGACAGCATGGAACACTGTAGCAAGAGCCAAAAATTCTGGGTCCTATTCTTACCCTTGCCTTGATGTGCTGTGTGACCTCGGGCTTCTCTTGGATCATTGCCCCCTCTTTGCCTCTGTTTTGCCACGGCTGAGATGGGGTAAATGAACCTCGGGGTATGTCTACACTACACAGCAAGGAAAACCCACAGCTGGCCTGTGGCCTGATTCAGGCTTGCAGGGCTCAGGCTGTGAGGCTGTTTCATTGCTGTGTAAGCTTCTGGGCTTGGGAAGGTTCCTGAACTCTGAGGTCTTCCCCTTCAGGCACCTACTGCTTGGGCTCCAGCCCAAGACCAGAAGTTTACACAGCAGTGAAAGAGTCCCACAGCAGGAGCCCGATGAGACTGAATCAGCTGATCTGGACCAGACATAGGGTTTGGGAGTTTTTGTGTGTGTGGACATATTCTTACTTTCCGAAGCATCTAGAGCACCATAGATGAAATGTGCTGCAGTTAAATATTTTGTTAGACATTTTAATTGAGTTAATAACTTAGCACCCAGATGCCCCAATCAGAGGGGGGCCTCTCATCGTGCTGGGTGCTGCACAAACACATGCTTCAATATTTGTACTGCAGTCATATCTACAGCTCCCAATCAGGAATTGGGGTCCCATGGTGCTACACATTGTACCATATCTTACAAAAAGACAATCCTTCCCCCAAAGAGTTTGCCTGGGAAGAGACAGTCCCTGAAGTTCTTATACTCTATTTTAGATTTAGTTTTCTTGTGTGTAAACATTTGATATGGAATTTGGAAAGAGATCAGTATCTTTAACTAACTAATATAGGACCAGATTCAGCAAAGCACTTAATTGAATGCTTGACTTTTGGCTCATCGGTTGTCCCAATCCAGTTAAGTGCTTTGCTGAATTGGAGATCTTACTGTTCAGCAAATAGCTCAAAAAGTCTTCTACAAATATTACTACTAATCTCTGTGTTTAGGTCATATATTTTTTCTCAGGAATTTGGGAACAGAATGGTTAAAGGGGTGGAATATACTGATTTTGTGTCAGGATCATTATTTTGGAGAGTCTAATTTTATTATATATCTGGGGCGATCAGTTAGTTACAATTTTTTGCAATATTGTAATAAATGTTTTAAATTGTGAAACGCCTGGAATTTGAGACAGATATTGATCAATTAAAATAGATACATAACAAGGCTAAAAGTTGGTTTTCTTTGACATAAAGAACAAATTATGTTGTCTTATACATAAATACTTGAAATTTTTTGTAATTATAGTGGACACAAGCGATGTGCCTACTTATTGAAAAGTAAGATAAATTGTGTACTGTGTACATAAATATACAATAAGATAAATGTCTGTAGGACCTCATTCTGCAGTTCTCATGCACTCAAAATTTCTAATGACTTCAGTGGGAATTATGAATGCAATAGGAATTCAGGGTTAGACCACCTTAATTTGTTTGTAAAAAACATTTGTAAGTAAATTATTTTTAAAGAATTCATGAGAAGCAAAGCTAATGCACAGACAAGTTCCTCTGTATACAAAGTTTTAAATAGTTTACAATATTTTGTATTGAAATAAATCTAGGTATATATGGGAGGTTGAAACTGTAGAAGGTTGAAATTGTATATCAGAGTCTACAGAAAATTCCACAGAGGGTCCTGAGAGTAAATACTGTTGCCCCTTTGCTGAGCGGTATAAAATTTTAGAGACTTTATGGGTGAGTTTCCTATTTGGAGTAGAAGTTGATTCTTCACCATCTTTTAGTGCAGGTTGTTTATTTAAAGAATGTATGCAGATCCTAGTTCCTTGGATGGAGTAATAACAAATTGCAACCCAGACAACTTTTGCTTGCAGAAGCCTCAGGTAAGGCCCTGTCCCCCAAAGCAGCTTTTTTGCACCTTTGTTTCTCAGCAGGGCCTCACACACACACATCTATTGCTTCAGTCTCATTTTGCTGCAACAGTTCCTGAGCATCCAGAAACCCCTAACTTCAGACAGCTCACAGAGACCACATGGCCTAGAAAGATGAGCTTGGATGTCTATAGTGAAACCTCAGAGCTTCAATGGCCAGAGCCTTTTAGCCCACAAAATACCATGTCTGAAATCAATGGCACTATAAAAATCTCTCCAGTTAAGGATCTACCGATCTGGATGCAATTATTGCAAGGCATCTTTAGGGGAATTTCAGCCTGTGTGCTTATATAGCAGTGACCTAGCACCTCATGCTATGACAATACAAAAGATATATGTGTTTTTAAATGATGACAGTGAACATCAAAATGATACTAGTAAAGGGAGACAGTGGTAAGATTTTCCAGTTTACTTTGGATGTCCTCCATGTATTTAACAAAGGATTGACATGTCTTCACACCAATCTCATATATATTCCTTTTAATGCTAGTGGTTTCTCCATAGATGGTAAGTTGCAAGGATTTAGCAGGTCATTTTGCCCTGGTCTACACTAGGACATTATTTTGAAATAACCCCTCAAAGTATCCACACTACTAAGCCAGTTATTTTGAAATAACGGATCATGGAATTCAAAATCTGTACTCCCACTTTTCATCAGGAGTAATGCTAATTCTGAAATAGTTATTTTGAAATAATGGCAGTGTGGACACTCTGGTGCTGCTATTTTGAAATAATTGCTCCCCAGACTAATTTGAGCTAATTACTCCCCTGTGCTTCCTGCGGCTCTAAGTCCAAGGTAGCATGTCCACATTAATGGAGCCTGCCTCGTTCTAATTTTGAGTCTTCCCCATAGTGAGGACACACTAATTCTAATTTGTTAAATTGGGAGTTCTTAAGTTAAATTTAGTAATTTCAAAATAGTTTCCTAGTGTAGACATGGCCTTAGACTTGTTTAGAAATGTGTGTGCATGCAACTAAATGTGTGTCCACAGGACTAGTTAGACTTGTACCTGGCCATATGCACACAAAATCTCAGTAACTGCATACATAAATGAATGCATGTTTTTGAAAACGGAGGGTTTGCTGACTGAAGTACTGTTGGAAGCTTTGCATTCTGAAGTGACTCCCAGTCTAGCAGTGGGAATGCCTAACGTATATTATGTACAAGCAAAAAAGATGCATTAGAAAAACTTTTCCTGGTAATCATCAGATGGAAAGGTTTCTACCTCAGAATCTCTGCCAGTCATTTACTGATAATAATCCCCTCCCTCCATTATAACTATTATACCTTTTGGGACTATAAATTATAAAGAGAAAAACAAATGGCTCAGTGCTGTGCTACTTACGTGGGTGCAACTCCCAGTGCAGCAAATAAGGATTGCCTCCATGTAAGTGGAAATAGACGTAAGCCCTCCTCCCTCCGCATGCTCTGGGACTGGGTTGGCCAGGACCACACGCTACCCCACCTCCCAGTGATGTTGTGGGTGGGGCTTGGACAGAAAGGGCAGGGCTGGGGGCAGGGTTGCAGGCTTGCATCTCCCAGTCCTACCTTCCCCTCCCTCCGCATGGCTTGAGAGGTGATAGGCAGACCAAAGTTATATTCAATGCATTTGAGAGTATTTTGGAGGGTGATGTCTCAAAACAGAAGGCTGCCTAATAGAGGTGACCTCTTGTACATGTTTAGACTAAGGATGTTACATTGCAGTTAATTTACTAGTCGAGTAGTTGATGGAATTGCCATCAACTACTCAACAGGCACTTCCTGTTGGGGCTCTTGTACACTTCAAAGGAGGAATGTGGAACATCGTATGTAGCCCGGGGCCAGCAGGAAGTCCCACTGACTCTGAGCTGCACGTGGGTGTGCCAGCTTTGAAATGTACAAGAGTCCCCAGCAGGGGCTCTTGTGCATTTCAAAGCGGAAGTACTGCATGGAGCCTGGGGTCAGCGGGGGACTCAGGGTACCCCGCTGACCCCGGGCTCCATGTTGCGCTGCCAATTTGAAATGCCACTTGGAGCCTGGGGTCAGCTGATCCCGGACTCCGCCCAGCATTTCAGAAGAACCTGGGATCAGCTGGGGACTCCCTAGCTGACCACGAGTTCTGTGCGGCATTTCCCCAGAACCCGGGGTCAGCTGGGGACTCTCCGGCTGATCCTGGGTTCCACAGAAATGCCGCACAGAGCCCGGGATCAGCTGGGGATTCCCCAGCTGACCCCAGGCTGCTGCTTTGAAACACCGGCTGGGTGTTTCAAAGGGGCAGCACTGCATAGCTGAGCCGGGGAGGGGGAGGAATCAACTAGTCAACTGACTATCCGATAAGCATTTGCTTATCGAATAGTCGACTAGTCTTTAACATCCTTATTTTAGACAGATAGAGTTGATACTGTTTTCCCCCCTCCAAAAATCAAATAAAAAATGAAAAAATTTAAGAACCAGTTTTGGAGTTTTTACCTTGATACAACTCCTGTGAAGTTCAGTGTGACCTTTCCCTTGGATAATTCCACAGAGTTGAGCCCATATAGCCTGAAGAATAGTTTATCAAAATAACGTGTTGTAACAGCCACGATTTACTTGCTTTTGAATGTAAACACTGGAAGTTTTTTGGTTATGCTTTTTGTATCAATGACACTAAGCACTCTCAGGGTATGTCTAGACTGCACCCCTCTGCCGGCAGAGGGATGCAGATTAGGCTGGGCGAAATTGCTAATGAAGCGGGGATTTAAATATCCCGCGCTTCATTAGCATAAAAATGGCCACCGCTCTTTTTCGGCACAGAGCTTTGTCGAAGAAAAGCGGCAGTCTAGAGGCTGATCTATCGCTAAAGAAAGCCTTTTCCGATAGAACCCTTATGCCTCATAAAATGAGGTATACAGGATCTATTAGAAAAGGCTTTCTTTAGCGATAGATCAGCCTCTAGACTGCCGCTTTTCTCCAACAAAGCTCTGTGCCGAAAAAAAGCGGTGGCCATTTTTATGCTAATGAAGCGTGGGATATTTAAATCCCCGCTTCATTAGCAATTTCACCCAGCCTAATCTGCATCCCTGTGCTGGCAGAGGGGTGCAGTCTAGACATACACTCAGGGATAAAACGGCTCTCTTAAATGTGCAAGAACTAGCTCCTGGAGAGAGCATTATGTGACCCATAGATTTCGAAATTGTATTGTAATCGTTTACAATTGAACACTAAATGTGCGAAAGAAAAGGTGTAAAATATAAACCACCCATTTGAAAGGCCTCTTGGAACTGTTATGCAGATCTCACATAGAACTTCACAGTAAAGTCAGTTTCAGCATTCAGTTCTGTGCAGCTCCATTTTACCAGATTTCCACTTTTTTCTTTTCTTTACATTCTGTTTCTAATAAAGTTTAAATCTAGCATACTTGTATTTAGCAATTTCCCCATGAGTGAAAGCTGATCAAAGTAAAATATGGAAGAGTATCAGATTCTCTGCCACGCTAAACAACTTTCAAGAAGAAAATCTTTTCCCTACAAACACAAGAGCATGTATATAGACAGTTGCCTAACTATGATCTTTGTATCAGAAAACTGTAAAATGTTTAGGAAAATACATAGTAGAATGCAGTTAAATGCCAGGAAATTCAGTTAAGATTGGCATTCCGTTCTTAGCACATAGTGTAGTGTTATGTGCTTTAATAGGAGCTTTGCTTGAGAAAGGACTTTTTGCTTGTTTGAGAATGGAGAGGCTCAACTTGACACTTCTTGGTTTTGGCAGTCCCCTCTTCCAACATTACTTTGACCATTGCATGACTTTTCCAAGCATATAAAAACCAACCTTTTGATATTAATAGCAGCTACTAGAGATGTGCAAGATTACCAAGACAAAAGACAAGCTACAGGTTGAACCTCTCTTGTCCGACACCTTTGGACCTGATTGGTACTGAACCAGAGAATTTGCGTTGGTTAATATTGTCTAGCAGCTTTACCAACACTTTCGCTGCCTATTGTGCTCTTAGAAGACATTGGGGGTAAATTAGAGCTAAATAACAGCACAGAACAATGAGAGCCAGGACTGGTGGCTGTCAACAAACTTTATGGAACCGCAGGAAACTTGGCCACACCTGTGATAAGTGTACATCTGGCTAACTAAAATTGTGCTGGATCACAGATGTTACCACATTAGAATGCTACAGAGGTTCAATCTGTAGTGTAAATTGGCATTGCTTGATTTAAATGAAACTACAGTGGTATCCACCAGCAGAGGATCTGCCCCCCGATTTTTTTAGCTACTAATTGTGGTTTTGTTAAACATGAGTTTGAAGCAAAGGAAATTTACAGATTAATGATCAAATATGTTTTGGGGGGGGGGGGGGCGGGGTCATATTCATATCTTATTTGCCCACTGTTCAAAAAGGGGTGTTTACGACTTTAACTTCTCTAAGCAGTTTCTCTTCTGTTCTGTGCAATCTGGTTGAATATCAGCAAGAAGTTGGGGGCAGTTTTTGAAAAGACAAGAACATGCATAGTAAATATACAGTGCATACTATTTTTTGTTTTTGCCTGGGTTACATATGTATTGAGACTGTTGTTTTAGTTTTGTAGGTCATTGTAATATTTTTTTAAAACGTTTCATTTACGCCCTTATCCTTAAAATAGCCCTACAGGTGCCCGAGTGTTTGCAGATTTAAGGCCTTAGTCATCAACTTATGTAATATTTTTTGAAGTAAGCATCATACAAACACTGTTTCTGGGCCCTATCCTGCTACTACTGAGATAACAAATCTTCCATTGATTTCAATGACAAATGCATTGGGCCTAATGTTTTTTAAATATAACTGTAGGGCTGATCACATCCACAGCTGTGAGGAGTCTCATTGGTGGGCTCTGTCACAGAATTAGGACCTGAATTGTAAGATTTCATGACAACTGTCTTTTATACATCTGTTAAGCACCATGAATATTTATATCATTAAATATATAAAAGTAACAAAAATACAAATGTTAATATTTTCTTGGACTTTACTAGTTGACAACAGCTCATTGCTCATTGGCATGTGGCTGGATCAGAATTCTCCAGTTGAGCTGAACTTCCTTCTGTTTGTATATTATAACACTCTTTGTACATCTTTAACACCTACCATCCAAAGCTTTCAAAGCACTTTACAAATAGGGGTGAATTAAGACTCGCAACACCCTTGTAAGAAAGGTATTATTATCAGGGCTCGACAAATCAGCGAATCTACTCGTGAGTAGATTTCAGCTGGTCGCCTCGTTTACCGGCGGCATGCGCACGCGGGTCTTGCGCATGCGCAGTGCGGGGCTGGCGAGTAGATTTCGCCACCGTTTGTCAAGCCCTGATTATTATTCACTTTTGTAGATAGAGAAGCTGAGGCATACTGAGATTATCTGACATGCCCACGGCCATGCAGGAAATTTGTGACATGATTCCCAGGTCAGCAATTCAGCTGCTAGAACATGCTTCTGCTCCCTTATGAATTACTAGGGTGAGACTTTTGGTGATGTATCATGCATGGGAAATCAGTACTCGTGAATGGAAAGACTCCTGCATTGTCTCAACAACTTGATTACCTGCATCCTGCTTCAAAGACCTTTTAACACCGGACTTGAAAGAGAATCCTCTGAACTGTCATTCATGCTTAAATTCGACACTTTACACCTTGGTCTAAACAAAGACATTAATTATCTTACCCATTACAAAGATAGCTTCCCCAATTATCACCTCTAATATCATTAGCTCACAGACATTTACCTCCCCCCCTCATCCCCCTTCTGTTCTGAAATTTGATTTGTCCTTTTCATATGTGTTCATTTTTTTGATTGTATCCTTTGGTATATGGTTGTGCCAATTTTCTTCCACTATTTGATCTGAGGAAGTGGGTCTGGCCCACGAAAGCTCATCACCTAATAAACCATCATTTGTCTTTAAAGTGCTACATAGTCCTGTTTTTTGTTTCAGCTACACCAGACTAACACGGCTGCATCTCTATCACTATCCTACTGTGGCTATGTCTAGACTGCAAGCTTCTTTAGGAAGAAGCTTTTCTGGAAGAGATCTTCCGGAAAAGCTTTTTTCGAAAGAGAGCAACAACACTGCAAAAGTGCAATGAAAAAGCAATGTGCTTTTTCGAAAGATAGTTACCAATCAATGTGGATGCTATCTCGCATTTCACTTGGGATTACTGTGGATGGAGTGGCCCCCAGGGCACCTGTGCTTTTTCCTGGAGGCCTCTTCTTTTGAAAAAACACCCTCGTCCGCATCCACACATGCCTTTTTCTGAAAAAGCTTTTTCAGAAAAAGGCTTCTTCCTCGTAGAAAGAGGTTTACCGCTGTCAGAAAAACCCTTCCGTTCTTTCAACTTTCTGTAGAAAGAATGTAATAGCAGTGTAGACGTAAGTGTAGTTTATGTGGAAAAATGGTCGTTTTTCTGGAAAAACTTTGCAGTGTAGACATACCCTGTGTTCAGTGGGATTTGGATCAGGCGCATGCATAGCTGGATTCAGCTTATCTTAAACTGAGCCACTGCAGCATCTAAACTGCAGGAGGCCGACAGGAGCACACACTCCCATTGGCTTCCCTTACTCCTCACAGAATGAGGAATACAGAACACCAGTGGAGGCTGCCCTCAGTTTTGTATTTAGGGATCTACACTAGACCCGCTAAATTGAACGCTAAAAGATCAACCTCCAAAGAGTCGATCTTCTCTGTAGTGTAGACATGCCCTTGGTGCCGACATGCCCTTGGTGCCAGTCCATAGATCGATGACTTTGTTTCAGTGAAAAAGTACTGATTATATCTATATAGAAAGTTTTTCCTGCCGGATGACAGAATGACATCATCACGTCATCAGTATCATCAGCATCAACAGGCTCTCTCAGCAAAGCGAAAGCAACCAGAGAGAGAGGCGTAGATGAGCATAGCAAGCAGAGGGACAGCCCACTAGTATTTTATTAAAAGCCTTCTTCCAAATAATGACAGTCTTCCCTTGTTGCGTAAAGGTATCTCTTTTTCAGTCACTCAAGCCATCTCATGATTTGAATAGTACATTATGTATAATTTGATAGACATAGCCTTTATGTAACAGTTTATCCATCAAACTAAAACGAGTCCTTTAAAATAAATAGTGATCCACATAAAACTTGTGGAACTTCTTCAATATTTTTACTCTACATAGAAGATGACAGCATTCTAAACTTTAAAACCATGACCCTGCAAACCCTTAGGCATGTGCTTAAATTTAATCACACGAATAATCCCAGTGGTTCCTTCCGAAGGCACTATTCATAAGCTCAAAATTAAGCATATGCAGAAGTGTTTTCAGAATTAGGCCTGAATATGTCACTTGATGTAACATCTAATTTTTCAAATTTCAAAAGTGATTTGACCAGAGAATTTGCAGAATGTTTTTTTGGAACAGAAGTTGTGCTGTATAAAACCAATGACAAAAATGCATCAGAATGTAATAAAGTTTTTGTCACAAGCAAATGGTTTTAAACATTTATATACAAATGCACACAATGAATTCTTGGAGGCTCAATTTTCCAGCAACATACAATAAATCATAAATCAAGGACATAATTAGATATTCTTATTGGGGTTTTTTTGTAGTATGGTAGAGTGCCTCCAGTCTGCAACTGAGACTTGGGCCTCATTGTGCTTACCACTGTGCACACACTTAATGAGAGAAAGATCATGCACCCAAGAACTTACAGTATAATCAACTCTAGTATGGTAATACAGTAATCACTGTAGACTCCAAAACATAAGTTTAGATCCATCAGCTGGGCCAGATCATCTGATCCCATAGAAAATCCTCTGGGTGTGATTAAGGATAGAAAACTCAGATTCCTTTGCAGAGTTCCGTTAAGTCATTGTATTGTAGTTTCCCTCCTCCCACAGAACAGGTTCAACCCCAGAATCTGTAGGTCTCAATGGATTTGCTAGTGACCAGATCTCTCAACACAGATGCTTCTACACTGTCCCCAGTTCTCAGAACCCAGGAGTCCAGGTACCACCATACAGAAATCCTGTGTTTCTCCTCACTGCCTCCAGCCCCCTTTGGCTATCACACACCCTCTCTTCATACAAATTGTGTTGATAAGGCTTTTTCTGAGGGCAACTACTTTTGATCTCCTGGAGGACTGCATGGGGCTATAGTGAAGGAGTTTCCATGTGGTACCAAGGTGCTAGGATAGTAGCACTAAAAGATGGTATTCCCCCACAGATTCCATTGAGTCAAGGAGAGGTCCATGTACGCAGGAATCCCAGGGAAATTGTTTTTGAGTTCCTTTTTGAAAGTTGAAGGCCTAATCAGTCTTATGTTTACTTTAGAGAATTAAAAAGAAGCATGTTATATCTGATATATACACTCTGTAGACAATTCTTGGACAGTAAATTCAGTTAGTTACAATCAGAAAATTAAATCAGGTAAATCTTTTCACTCATTCTCCCTTGGTCTCTAACACCCTCACAACATTCAGCACTATAAACTGTCTCTGAATATTTTGCTCATTAACTCAGTTCAAACAAAAAGAACAGAGTTGGCAAAGTTCACAAGATTGGAGGAGGCAAGTCTTTATTTGAAATGGTTTAGTTTTGTCAATCACTGCTGGTCTAAGATCCAGCATGCCCTGCTTTACCCCCAAATTATTTTGAAGGCTGACTTGGGGACAACTTTACAATTTTCAGAGCCCCAAATGAGAATGCAGATTAAATTCATGGAATTTTCACAGGATGTAAGTGATGGCAGAATTTGGATTTAATTATTATTTTATGGGAAAGAGAAAGGCCATCAAAATGGATGCTACAAAGAGCCACATCTAGAGAAATAAAGCAAAGTACTGGTACAGTTTCCTTGAGACTATGTCTAGACTGCAGAGTTTTCCCAGTATCCCAGAAAAACTCTGCCGCATCCAGAGAATGCATCTGCTTTTTTGGAAGTTTCAGAAAGAGCGGGCACATTTTTTCGGCATCCCTGTATTCCTCTCGGTGGGAAGAATAAGGGATGTTCCGAAAAAGGAGGTTTTTCCGAAATTTGGCCCTGTGTAGACGGGCCAAATTTCAGAAAAGCCTCTTCCGAAAAAAAAGCAGAAAAAGAAACTGCAGTCCAGACATAGCCTGAGAGCTAGGGTAGGAAGGAAATGCCACTTGAATGAAGTACAAAATGAGGACCTAGGGACTAAAGGTGAAGGATCCTGCAAAGAACTCATCAGTGTGAATCACAAAATTACTTGACTGCTGGGCCTCAAAGAGCTACTGTACATAAAGTTGGATCTGGGAAGAGTTTGTATTATAATAGTATAGAATTAAACAAGTTTTTATAATCAAAATGTTTATAATCTTAACCAGGGCTGACAAACCCCGGCGAGAGCTACTCGCCAGCCCCACACCACGCATGCGCCAGACCGGCACTGCGCATGTACGAAGCACTGGTCAGTGTGGCGCACAGAGCGACCGGCTGAAATCTACTTGCCATGGGCGAGTAGATTCAGCGGTTTGTCGAGCCCTGATCTTAACTATAGGAGATTAACCTGCTATTCTAAGGATGGGACACATTTCCTAACAATTTGATATGTGAACTTCTGTTATTTCATATTTCTTGCCTAATCAACTGAAATAAAATATAAAGACAGTTTTCATATTTCAGTGCAGTGATGTAGTACAATGAAATAACTGTACAGAAATTGTGAAAAATCACTTGATGCATCAATAATTATAAATCAACTGGATATGTTTACTGCATAGCAGAGTTGGTTTTGACTATAGGGATGTGCTTTGGAAACTAATATTTTAATTTCTTTGACCAAATGACACTGTACATGCATATTGATAATAATGCTTTTCACTTTTATAGCAGCTGTCACTCAGGAATCTCTATGCACTATGTATACAATAAACCTTACAATACAACTGGAATAGGGAATTGAGGCAGATGGAAGTAAAGTGATTTGCCCAATGCCACACAGCAAATCAATGGCAGAGCAGGAAACAGCAAACCTCATGATTACTGACTCTTAGTCCCCCTGAAATATGATAATATTATCTTCAGCAGATTACACCATTCCAATATTTTTTTCTGCAACTTTTCCTTCCCATATGCTTCTTTACCATTTCTGGTGCTTCTCTATCATTCCAATAGGCCAGGGCATATTAAGTTTCTCTTGGGTCCTGAGCAACTTGTTCATAGGGAAGTGAGGGGCTTAGGTGAAGTTTGGAACTTCTCATTTTTAAAAAATTGTTTAGAGACCCTGTGATGCTCTATGGAAAACTTCTAGTCTATACATATTTTCTGTATTGCTCCTTTACCTCTTTTTATTACTACGGACACTCTCACAAAAAAGCTGTTTGCTGATTACTGTAAATTACAGTCCTTTGCAACATTGCAATTAGCAATTCTCCCATAGAAAAGTGTTTAATATCACAGACCCAGGATTCTAGCTTCAATAAGCCAAACTCAGGAGGCCTGGTCTACACTAGGGGATAAGTTTGAATTAAGATTCGCAACTTCTGCTATGTTCATTGCATAACTTAAGTCAAAGTATCTTAACTCAAATTTTGGTGCCATCCACACTATCAGAAGTTGAAGGGAGCACACTCTCCCTTTGACTTCCCTTACTCTGCCTAGAAGCTGGACTACCGGCATTGATAGGAGCACCCTCTCAGTTCAAATTAGTGTGTCTTCACTAGACCCACTAATTTGAACCCCGGAAGACAGGCTGCTTCAATCTTATCTGTAGCGTAGACATGGCCAGAAGGCACTGAGAGCCCTCAACTCTTGTTGAAATCAGAGGAAGTTCAAGGAGCTCAAGGGATGATCAGTGCCTCAGAGAATCAGGCCCTGCGTCACGTGAGGAATAGCAAGGCAATGTAAGTAAATTTCTAAACAGCAAGCATCCCACTGGCATTCAAATGTATATTACAGAGCAAACTAAGTTATTAAAAAAAAAACAAAAAAACAAAACAAAAAAAAAAACCAACAGAAAAATCTATTGTCAAGATTGTTTTTCCAATAATTTTTAGAATATTTCTAAGAAGTGCCTATAGCTTTTTAAACAGAGCAAGAGTTGAAGTAGGAACCACTATTTTTTATTTTTACTAACATTTAATCTATTTAGCAGACACCACTTTAGTATTTATTCGTATGTTCATCATAAACCTTTCAGTTAAATATTTTACAATAAGCAAACCTTCTTTTCTGTACTAGAACTAAGTTTGTATGTATTTAAAAATGTATAATCAGAGCAAAAACAAATAGATCTAATTGTTATCTGTTTTCTTCACTTTGAGTCTATCATGAATGTGAATTGACTCTAATATTTGTTGAGAGAGCTCATTTTTTCCCCAGTTTTTGATCATCCCTTGTCTTAGCTCCCAGGATGCTTGTCACTTGCATTCTGTAATGAACTCTGTGTATAGTCACTTCTTGAGGGAAAAAAAATCACTGCTATCATATAAACATGACTTTTCCATAAAGATGCAAGCAGGAAGAAATGTAGGGAAGACTTGCGTGAAATACTCACAGTCTCAATCTGATCCCAATTATAGTGTGTTGTTAGTTCTGGATCTTTCTTCAAAATACACCACCTATCTCATTTCTGCACGACTCTGAATTCTGAAGAAGGATAATTTGACTGTAAGATTTTTTCATTCCCTAACTGACTTCAGCAGTATCAGCAGCTGGTTACTTCAGCTAGTTGATATGTCTTGCTGTCTTGTAAACACTCTCTCTAGTATTGTGCATTACTCATAGTTTGAAAACCACTTTGACTTCTGTAACATAATTATGTTAATGTCAAATGAGTCACAGAGAAACAGCAAGCTTCTTGTATCAGAGCCTCACCTTCGTGCCAGTTTCTGAATCCTGTCTGTTCCTGCTGCTATGGGAGGGATGAGACAGGAGGTTTAGGGAAGAAAAAACCCTTTCATGTAATTGAAATCATGTGAAGTTATGATAATGACACACAAAGGAGAATGAGAGACAATCAAACTCAGATTCATTGGAACATAAAGTTACTGGTAAGAAGAAAAGATCACCCAATCTTTATCAGAGAAAAGAAAATGAAAAGAAATTAGGGCACCTTAGACATCTGTTAAATATAAGCAACTTACTTATAAGAAGTTATTACTAATCTGCAATAACTTACATGAATTGGCATTTTAACTATTTCAAAATTGATCTTTAATGTTTTATGAATTTTACTTTTTTGGGTATTTATCTTTTAATTAATTTGTATCTGTTAAACTATTTTAGCTCTTTATGTGGGAGGGCATCAACTGCCAGGAGCTAGACAGTCCTTGGAAAATTAACAATTACTGCACCAACTTCTGTCCTGACTTACAACCCCATTAACAGGTGACAGAACAGAATTTGGCCATATATTTAAAAAAAAAGGATTGTCCAGAATTTCACAAATTTACATCTCAACGCTAAACTTTGGAATTTCTTCTATAGCATACAATAAGCAGTTACTTATTCTTTTATATTTGTCCAACCAGGATTTTTTTTATACATTCAAACATAAATTTATCAGACCTCAACAATCAGATATTGAACAAAATCATCATCTGAGTATAAATGAATGCACTTTTTTTCAAATAAATGTCTTCTTCCTAGAACATAAGTGCTATTCATTGTTTCTATGGACGCCACTGTGGTAAAAAAAATTAAAATAAAACTAGTGAGCTAAAAAAACTAGACAACTGATAACTGAAATGACAGCACTAGTAAAATACTTTAAGCAACTAGTAAAAGCAATTGACAAAGTTATGCATTAGATTAATTATAAATATATATATTAAATATATCTGTATATTAATGTATACAGCACTAGTTGAGAAAATTGAGACTCAACTTACATTTCTCTGTATTAAAATCCTTGACACTCTACCTTTTTCAGAATATTTTCCCTTGGTGTCGCAACTTCTCATCTCATCCCTGTCAAATCTTTCTACTCACTTACTCTAGAAACTCTGTTAATAAACTAAATCTCATTTGCCCCCTCAGGAACCAACTGTTGTTACTAAATTAAATGGAAATATGAAGTCATGTTGTAGGTGACTAATTACAGTCTAGATTTTTCTACTAGACATGATCTAAATATGAAGCCACAGCATCATCTTGACCTTATCAGAGTGAGGGGCTTTATTTCACAGCACAGCCCCCAATGAAAGATAGCCTACTATGGACAATACCTGCAGATGGAAACCAGCAGTGTTCTGAGTTCTAATTCTTCTTTGATTTATTACAACCTTTGACACATTAGAACCAATTTATTATTTCCTTGGATTATTATTTTCTTTTTGGTATTTCTGTTTTTTCAGTTAAAGAATATTTATGAAATACCATTTTAATAGATTATTCACAAAAGAAAAGCAGTCTATATTTTGTTAATTATTTATTTATAATTTTAAATTAGTCCTTTCAAAGATGGTCACACACAAATATCCATAAAGGGATGTTATCTAGGTTGAGAGCTTTTAGGACTGGGCTCCACATGTATAGCACATAGCAATATAGGGTCATGATTTCTGATTGAGGTTTCTAAGTGTTTCTCCAAATAAATAAATGGATGAATAAAACAGTATTTAAACCCATCTTGTTTTTGTCCACTACACACAGGTGGAAGAGGGGAGGAGAGTCTCATAAAATTCAGTGTATTCAGTGTTAGCTTAGCCTCCCAAATTGAGTGATTACAAATAAAACTAGACAAATACATCACTGATATCATCTGTTTGTTCACAGAATGGAACTTGGGATGAAGATGGCCCATCTTTATTAACCCTGTACTCCTCTATTTTAATTATTTTTGCATGTATCTATGGTCATAGCACCTGGATACATGACATACCTTAAAACAGAGGCAGGGGCCACTGATCCACAGAAAAAAATCAGTCAGGAGCCACACACAAAAAATCCTCCCTGATATGGCACCCGAATGAGAAGGAGAAAGACACTCCTTACATTCCCCTTGCACACCAGAGCCTAGGGGGGTCCAGCCTAGCAGATTTTGTGTACTCCAGCCCTGTGGTAGGGCAGCAGGGGGATGGAGCCCCAGTAAAGGCCCCACAATGCAGGAGGGGCCCTGAGCCTCAGGAGCCGGATCCAAGCAAGCCGAGGGCTGCATCCGGCCCCTAGGCCTGAGGTTCCCCTCCCCTGCCTTAAAAGCAAGATGTAACATCAAACTGCTCAAAAAGGGGAGCTATAATTCAAAACTCCCTCTTGTTTCTCATTTACATCTCACAAACCACATACCCAGCAACTCTTTGCTGTCTTTCCCGTCTCACAATTATTCAAATTCTTGTTTATCTGTTTATTATGTCCCAGATTTTTTTATAAACAAGTTTGTATTGAAACCACCAGAACAGCTTTCAAGAAGTTGCTACAAGTTAAGTCATTATATCCCTCAGCTTCTGATCCTGTCGTGCTAATTGGTGATAAATTCCTGATACCCCTACCAATTAAACATATACAGAAAATCATATAAAGGGAATTATGTATTTCAACAAAAGTGTTGTTTGTCCATCTAGCTAATCTGTCACCTGTGTCTACCATTGGTCTGTTGCTCTCTACTAATCATCCGGTTATCCTTTCTCTCTGTCTAGCTAGGCCTCATTCACTCTATGTTTCTATTTTTCCTACTGTTTTGTCTATTTATCGTTCTCTCTCATTACTCTAATCTCCGTGAGAGACTTTGGAAACAGGAGACATCAGAGACGAGGAAGCTGAGAAGTACGGTAGAAGAGACCTTAAAGATGTAAAGTCAGGTACAGATGGTATCTTGGGGAGGAAGGTTCTTGGGGGAGATACAGGAGAAGACTGTGAGGAGGGAGAGCTGAGGAGTATGGGGGAATCTTGGGCATAACAGGTAATGGAGGGAGCTTGGGAAGAAATAACTGAGCATAGGAGACTTAGGGCACTTAGGAGAGAAAACTGAGGCCAGGAGACAGAGACTTGGGAGGGCACTTGGTGGACAGGGGGATCTGGGAATAGCAGAGAGATGGAATAGATGTAAGAAAGGCAAAGAAAATGGATATGGGGGACCTTGAATGGGAGAGAGAGGGACTGGCACAAGAGACATAGTGAGTGAGCAATTTTTAAAGAGATCTGAGAGACCGAGGGATATTGGAAAAGATGGGGAAACAGGGACACATCAGAGAAGCAAACAGGAAGAGGATGTTTAGGGAATGAAGGAGGACAGAATGGGAAATGGCAGAGTTGTTTGGGAAGAAAACAATGGTACACCATTTGGAAAGGTAGGATGGCTAGGGCACTAGCCTAGGAGTTGGGGTGCCTGGGCTCATTTCACATTTCTGCCACAGATTTTCTGTATAATCTTAGTCAAGTCACTAGCTTGCTCATGCCTCAGTTTTGCATCTGTAAAATGGGATATACCATTTCCCTAACTTACAGGCTATTGTGAAGATCCATACATTGACTGAGGCACGTGCCGGTACTATGGTAATGGCTCTAGCGTGGAGCCATGCTCGAGGGGCTAAATTACACACCGGCTTGCGTGCGCTTGCCCAGGCATGGTATGTACAGGTCTCACTGCACAGGGGAAACTGAGGCACCAAGGGCAAGCGAGCTGCCCGTGTGGCACTGAGATCAGAAGCTACGTACCCCAGCCCCACACTCTAACCACCACACCACGCTGCCGCCAGCCTCCATCAAGGGGCGAGGGAAGAAAACGGGTCGATGCCCCTTTAAGGACTCGAAACCCCACTGAACATTCCAGCGGCTATGTCATCGTTCCTGGAAACGGATGGCGTCATCCCGTCCCGGCCGCCCTTGGCGGGTGACTGAGCAGCTCGAACCTGAAACAAAGGAATAAAAATAGCACCGCTGGGCGGGGGCACGTCACAGCCGCTCGGCTCCGAGCCACGCCAGAGTACGGTGGCTGGCGAGGGCTATGCAGCTCCGGTCTTCGCAGCGGGGGGAGGGGGCACCTGGCTGACGACGGGCGACGACTCACAGTGGGTAACCGCCCTCTTAACTCACTGTCCGCCACGAACGCTCGTGCACATGCGCAGTAGACCGAGCTATTTATAGTCGTCCGGGAGGGGGGGTGATGTAACGTGGGGAGCAGCTGAGCTGGGCTGGGCTGCGCTGCGCTGCGCTGCGTCACCGGCTAGCTGCCTCGAGCTGTTTACAGCGGGGGCGCGGCGGGGGGGGTGTCTATCGGTTACCTAGCAACGCGGGCTGGCGCGCTGAGGAGTAGGGAGCGAAAAACTGGAGCATAGGCCTGGCCTTCCTTGGCGCGGCCCCGTCCTCCGGTGCAGCGCGCGCCAGCCGCCCTCCCCCCACAAGGACAGTAAAGCCCCTGACTCCGAGCGTATCGATGCGCAGGGCCGCTCAGGCAGGCCCCGCCCCTCATCCGCAGAGCGCAGGCTCCCCCCCCCCGAAAGCTCGGGCAGCCCCTCGCACCCACATTTCTCCCCGAGATACCGTTCCTAGGCTTCCACGGCTGCTCTGCAGGAATGAAAGAGTGAATGTTAAAGACCATGGCCCGTGAGGAAACCCCCCAGGAGTATGTTCAACCACTGTTGGCACCCCGACCTCAGAAGCACCAGCATGGGTCACTTCACCCTGGAGACACTGACCTGGGTCCTCCCCCATGAGAACATGTACATGGACCTCCAGCCTCAAGAACTGACGTGACCCCCCGCAGCCCTTGTGCACCCATCTCCTCCCCGCTGCAACTATACCAATGTGAGACCAATCCCACTCCAAGAGCACTGACTTGGGACCCACTGCAGCTGCTAGTACAGGACCACACACCCCACTCTAGACCTCTGTCAAAGATGGTGTCCAACTTAAAGGATGTCAGCGCAGTAGCCCCTTGGCCTTCTGCTGGGCCCAAAGTATCATTATTACAGACCCACCCTAGGAGCACTGACACACATCCCAGTGTACTTGTAGCATTTCATAGACTAGGTGCTAGGATTTTAATCCCTGTTACTCACAAGCTTGGATGCCAGATCAGCAAAACACCAATAGCCACTAGATCACTGATCACACTAGAGCACCTCCCACTCACCATTGCTACTAAGGGGTGCTGGACTCTTCTGGCACATTGAGAAATTTGAGGGGAAAATGTCAAATGTAGTTAAGGACTGTTTCTTGGATCCACAGCTTTGTCAAGCTTTCCCCCAATTCCAAATAGTGATCCATAAATCACTGTGATCCATAGTCTTCTTTAGTGTTTGACAATGACCCTCCCAAATGACAGAAACAACATAAAGCTTTTGAGGAGATCTGAGATGCGGTGGGGTTATCTTTTTAACCTCTACAGACTTCTTAATCAGTTTGGTTCAAGATTTCACATTCCTGATGTCAACATGAAGAGACAAGACAGGCCCAGGTTTCTGTCCGACAGAGGTAAATGAATGACGTAGTGTGTAACAATGAGAAGTTCTGTATGTTCAAACCTGTTTTACTACTTAAAAACAATAGTAGGGAAAATAATCTGGGGCTAGACACATTTCACTGAAGTGTTATGAATCTGTAAAAAAAAAAAATTCCAAGCATTTTGAAAGGATATTCACCTTTCAACCTTAGAAAATGGTATTGTTGAAATCTTTTTTTCTTTCAGTTTGCTCAATTTTCTTTCAGGTTTTTTTAAATAAGTCACATTTTGGTGGGAACTTGTGAAGGTGTTAAATTCTGTTTGTGGCCACTTCAATTAATTATCAGAGTCAACTTGATTAAATTTAGAAATTTACTGCAGGAGGGGAAAGCTTCTCCATTAAACAATATAACTTTTTATTTGCCTTCCAGTATCTTTGAGGAAGACTATAAAATTGCTTATCTTAATTTTCATGGGATTTTATTTGAAAGAATGAATTATGTTATGATACAAAGAAAAGAAAATCCCACAACCCAGTTCCTTTTATTTCAGCAACAGTTTCTGGGTTCTTTATGGACAAAGTAACAATGAACACTAGAGCAGCGGTTCTCAAACTTTTTGGGCTCCGGAGCCCTTTACATGCGTAAAAATTTATGTGGAGCCCCAGCAGTGTGTGTGAATTGCGTCAGTTCGAGGCAATTCTCAATTATGGTTTTGAAGGCTTTCCAGTTTGTCAACCTTGCGGAGCCCCTGGAGATGTCTCGCGGAGCCCTGGGGCTCGGTGGAGCACAGTTTGAGAAACACTGCACTAGAGTATTTGTCATTCAAAGTAGAATGAAGAAGTCATGCCATTTTTTGGTTGGGAGATCATTTACCAAGACTGATTCCCATTTCATCATATTTAGCTTGTTTCTGTCTCACATAGATAGGCCTTTTAATTTGAGGATCTCAAGGAGTCACTTCTCTCAACATTTTTGTCAATTAGATATGCATTGGCCTACTCCTGATGTACAGATTTGAAATTTAGGCATGTAAGAGCTTCAGTCATTTGTATATGATTCCCCAGGGATCAAAGCTAATGGTTGAATCCAGGTATCCTGGCCTCACAATTTTCTATCCTTTAGATGTATTGCCTCCTTGTTTATATTACTCTGTCTTATTTGGTTGGTTTACTGACAGCACAATGCAGTGTCATGTTTGGAGGCTGAGAGAGTGTATTCAACATAGAGAGGTGTTTTTATGCTCCACAGGATCTCTTGTTTTCAAGCATAAGAAGTAAAGAGTACTGAGTTTCTCCTCTCCTATGTTTCCTTTAATTATAAGCCTGAAGCTAGGGATAGGAATGGTTTTTGTTTCCAAGTGTATTATTCCTGAATTAATTCAGTCTGAAGGAGTTGCTATTGTGTTGGTACATTATAATTGCCGTTCTCTTGACCCCAGCTACTCGGCAAGGAGAGAGATTTTGGTGTGTGGTACTTCTGATTTGTGGTTAATCTGCCCTTATATGGGAGCTTTTTTAAAAGATAAATTAAAGCGTTGTCTTTGGTAAGATAAATGTTTTTTCTTTCAAGCTACTATTTCTCCCTTTTATGATCAGAACTAAGATTTCCACTTGCTCAGATATCAGGAACTAGAGTTGAATATGAAGCTGGTTCTGATAATTCAGCTATTTCATTCCACACAAAACACCACTATTATCCCATTATCACATTAGGCTATGCAATGTGAGGGACAGCAGTCACTGTTGAAACTTAGGAGTTAAGCAAATACCAGATAGTTTTCATCCCACTATACATGAATCAAATAAGCAGAGACAAGACTCAAGGAAGGGCATGATAGCAGAGTTTGTAAATGTAGGGACAATCTGGATGTTAAAAAGATGTATGAGAAAGTTACTGGAATGTAGAGTTTACTGTCTTTTAGTGCATACTAGGGTTGTAAAAGATTAACTGCTTATCTGGTAAGCATTTAGTTTACACGAATGCGTACTGGGTAACCGGTAAACCACACTGCCAACCTCATTGGTTGAATGCAGGAACTAGTCAAGTCAGGAGGACCCGGGCCTGGCTGGGCTGCTGTGCCCCTTGCCCCTCTGTGAAAGCCCTGGAGGGGGCAGGAAGGACCTGGCCATGCCACAGCAGCCCTGGCGGGACCAAGCCCCAGCCATGCTGCAGGAGCTGCAGTGGGGCAAGCAGGCCCCTGAGTATGCCCAGCAGCTGTGGCCATGCTGCGGCGGCCCCAGTAGGATTCACCCACGCCGCAGCGGCCCCAGCAGGATCCAGCCGTGCCTCAATGGCCCTAGTGAGACCCTGGCTGTGCCACAGTGCCCCCCAGCCCCTCGCCATTCTGTGGTGATCCCATCTGTGTTGCAGCAGCCCTGGATGCAGCCCCATCATGCCCATAAGATCCCTCCCACCCTAGCTGCCCTGTGCCCACCAATGGTTAACCGGTTAAACGATAGAATTTTAATCATTTAACTGGTTACTTGTTTTGATATTTACATTCCTAGGGCATACAGTTTTACTGTAACACATAATACTTGATCACTTATTCAGATAAAGGCTTGGGAACCCAATACCCAATGGCCTGTTCTTCGTGGAAAGATTCAGTGGTCTAATTCCATTTTTTGCACATCACCAAAGTCTTAGAGATGAGAGGATGGTCTAATCTGGTCATGGTTAGGGTGCAAGCATGGGACTTAGGTTCAATTTTTTATTCTGCCACAGATTTCCTTGGATAAGTCACTTATTTTTTCTGTGCTTCAATTCCCCATATATAAAGAGGTGTATGATAGAGTTTCCCTACCTCACAGAAGTGGTATAAGGGTAAATAGATGAAAGATTCTGAGGTATTCTGTTAGTATTTTTATGGGAACCATATAAATAGCTAAAGTAGATAAAAGGGGTGTCAGATCAGAAGTGATATGAGTATTTCATTTTACTTTTACTCCCAATGGAATACTTTTTTCTGTTTCCTCTAGAACTAAAATCTCCCCCTTGTAGGGTTAAGGAATAAACCAAAACATGACTTTTCATAGAATCAGCTGTTAGTGCATTAGCCTCACAAACAAATGTTTTCAGTTTACATAATCTTATAGGCTTTTTTCCCCTCCAGTTGGCCATTGGAGAATTGTATTTTGAAGATACATAATTGGTCAAAAGAATACCCTTTTAAGCTTTATTTTTAAATGTTAATTGGATTTCAGAATGTTTTACTTTGACAGACTTTGTCATAGATAAATTAAAGGTTATTATTAATAGTAAAGGTGTAGGAATGAGCTTTAAACTAGTATATTATAGAAATTAGAGATGGAAAGACCTATTACATCATCGTTTCAATCCCCTGAGGTCCATGCAGGATTGATACCAATACAGCATAATGTAGTTTTTAATGCTTTGTCTGATCTTGTCTTAAATGTTTTAACTGTGGGATGTCCCACACTTCTCTTAGAAGATGAGTCCACATCCTGAGATCTCACTGGGACAACATTTTTCCTGGTATGCAGTCTAATGTGTGCTTTTTTATTATCTCATTCTAGTTATATCCTCCTGATCCAGTGACCTAAATAGGGAATGGAACAATGGTCTAAGTGCAGGACTGAGGAGTATGGGGTTATTTTTTATGTTTATTTAGTAATTTGCTTAAATATTGATATCTGTAAAGCACCTGGAGATTCTGAGATAGAATGAATTGTACAAGAGCAAAGATTTTGTTGTTGTTGTTGTCACTGCTGTTGTACAGTGCATAACTTGAAAGTTTACATTAAATGTAAAAAATTAAGCCCCATAGCTCCGCTCTCTTCTGAACCTTCCCCATCATCTCTTGATCAAGGTTTCTAAAACTTTCAAACCAGAAAGTGCCACAAAATTGTTTCTGATGTAGCTCCAACTCTTTGAAACTCTTGATTTTTTTCTGATAGCTGTGGCGCTTCCTCCACATGCTCGGATCTTTCTTTTGTTTGCACTGAAATTATGTCTTTATGTGTACATGGGCATAATGTTGCTAGTGAATTGATAGAATGTAGGCTTATTATTTTCATCAGTTATGAAATGCTTTCAATGATTTTATGCACTGAAGTAAAGCAGTTGTGATTAGAAACTTCAGATTTAGCATAGACTGTGTGTCATCCTCAATGAGGTACAGTAATTCCTCACTTAACACGTGCCCGCTTAACACGTTTTCGCGATAGCACGATTTTTTTTTTTTAGGGAACATTTTTCAAACAACACGATCCCGTCCCCGCAATAACACGATTTCCCCTAGGGCCAGCCGGTGGCCGGCAGCTGCGCGAGGCTTCCCCTGCCTCCCTGCAAAGCGGCAGAGGTTTGCCGCTCGCAGCGCCATTCCCCGGTGACCCCTTCTTCTGGCCAGATGCCTTGCGTCTGGCCAGAAGGGGTCACCGGGGAACGGCGCTGAGAGCGGCAAACCTCTGCCTCTTTGCAGGGAGGCAGGGGAAGCCTCGCGCAGCTGCCCGGGGCTTCCTCTGCCTCCTTACAAAGCGGCGGAGGTTTGCTGCTCGCCGTGCAGTTCCCCGGTGACCCCCTCTGGCCAGATGCCTTGCGTCCGGCCAGAGGGGGTCACCGGGGAACTGCGCGGCGAGTGGCAAACCTCCGCCGCTTTGTAAGGAGGCAGAGGAAGCCCTGTGCAGCTGCCGGTGACCGGCCAGCTGGGGAAACACAGCCGCCGGCTGCAAGCCCCCTCCCCTGTCCTTCCCTTCCCTTCTCCAGAGCCAAACACCTCCCCTCCCTGCTATAACCCGTCCCCTTTCTCCCCCAACCTTATGTCCCGGTCCCAGCTACTAACAAGTGCAGGCTGGAGCTGCGAGCGCACGTACGCTTGAAACGCAACCCCCACCTTTTCCATTATTTTCAATGGGAAAATTGACCCCGCATAACACATTTGCACTTAGCACGATCATTTTCTGAAACGTATCTACTGTGTTAAATTAGGATTTACTGTATATGCTTTGCTAAGTTTGGGGAAAATGTGTAAAAAAAATTATCAGCAAGTGAAAGCCATATTATTTTCCATAAGTTCTCATTGTGTAGAATTATTTAGATTCAGACCCTTCTGCAATTGGGCAATTTATTACACCTCTGAACCCTTATCCCAGCATTAAATGTGATGGCAGAAGGAGCTCAATAGGGGTACGTCTTCACTGCCTGCTTATTTCGAAATAAGGTATTTTGGAATTTATTTTTCCGAAATTGTTTATTTTGAAATAGCGTGTCTATATACAAAAAGCACATCAAAATAGTGCTTGGCTATTTCAAAAGAGAGCGTCCATACTGATTGGACGCTAACTCACATTTAAGGTCATCCGGCACTAGTTCAGGCAGGGCATCAGGTCAGCAGTTACTTCCTGGAGCTGCTGCCTGAGGCTATCTGAGACTCGTTCTTAAAAGGACTCCCTGTACAGCCATTTCTCAGGGTCTTCTTCTGCTTGCCTACCTCTTTGAGGGCTGCCTTCCTGCCACAATGGCTGCCCAGGGTGCCTGTGCCTTTAAGACATAGCTACAAACAGGAACAATAGAGGTTTTTCCGGCAGATGGATTGTCTACCAGGGCTTTTCCCTGGAGGTCTGTTTTTTCAGAAAACGCCCCCCCACATCCACACACGCCTTTTTTTGACAGATCTCTGTCGAAAAAGGCATTTTTCCTCATAAAACTAGGTTTACCGCTGTCGACAAAACTGCCGCGTTCTTTCGACTTACTTTCAAAAGAACGCGGTGGCAGTGTAGACACGGGTGAAGTTTTTTCAAAAAAAGGCAATTTTTTTGGAAAAAACTTTGTAGTCTAGACACACCCACAGAGTCCTTGACCTAGGGAAGGAAGAGGGAGGGAGACAATCCCTCTGGCACAGAAGGAAGAATGTGCACCTAGGGTTGCCCGATGGTTGAAACAAAAATACCGACCCCCCCCCCAAAAAAAACCAGGAAAAAATTCTGTTGAAGGGGGAAAAAAAGGGGGGGAGACCAAAGTTGTTGAGAAAAAAAAAAAAGGACTCCAAAGACTTATTAAGCCAAAACAAAAAAATTAAAATAAAGCATCATTAAAACAGTATGTCCCCTTTAAGAGTGAGTGCAGGGAGAGGAACAGTGGAGCGGTTGAGCACTAAGACCCAGGGGAAAGCATTGCTTCCCTTAGGTCTTTTGACCGGCAGCCATTTTGTGCCGGCAGCCTCAGGGAACCAGGTAAGCATGGGAGCTGGGGTCGGGGGGCTGGGGGTGTTGGGAGCCGGGGAGATCGGGGGGGGAGGGGTTGAGTGTTTGTAGCATTGCCAGGTGCCCGGCATTTTCGCCTCCTGGCCAGGGAAAAATTCAGAAAATACCGGACATTTTACGTGTCCGGTATTCTCTGAATTTTTTTACCGGACAGGAGCCGAAAATATCGGACTGTCGGGTGAATACTGGACACCTGGCAACCCTAGTGGCACCGTGGTGTGAAGGAGGGCAGAATGGCTATACATGGTTAGGGGGTATAGTTCACTGGAAATTTCCCAACAATATTTTTCTATCAGAAAATGCTGATTTATCTAAATTGAAACATTTTGTGAGAACGTGTTTCTTTTTTCAATTTTTTTTTCTGGAAACAAAGCAGGCATCCAGCTAGCCAGGAACCCCTGGAGTCTTCAGTGATCTTGAACAGTTGAAGCAATGAAGTGTACGACTGTTTAGTTCATGACTATTGTTTGTCTGACTTCTAAAGACCTTGTTGTGCAAGCCATTTCCAGCTTTGAGGGGCAATGTGGTCTGCTTCACATGAACCAAAACCAAGCATATATTCCAGAAACGCAGTTTTGTAAAACATGATGCAGCTTGGTTCTAATTTATACACTCTCCACATCAACATAGTTTAATTCCCCAAAGAATTTGCTGTGAATAGGAGAAGAGCCATTAGGCTTATTAGGCTATGTCTACACAGCAGCGTTATTTTGGAATAACTGATGTTATTCCGAAATAATATAGTCCGAGTCTACACAGCAAGCTGTTATTTTGACATAATGTCGAAATAATGTTGAGCTGGAGGACTTCTTGCTCTGACTTCTTTAACCCTCATTTTACAAGGAGTAAGGGAAGTTGGCAGAAGAGTACTCTTGCGCGGACTTCCTGCTGTGCAGACAGCGCCAAAAGCCGAAATAAGCTATTTCGACTTAAGTTACATAATTGACGTAGCTCAAGTTGCATAGCTTATTTCGACTTTATTCCTGCTGTGTAGACGTGCCCTTAGAAAGCAGGCTCTGTTTGATCATGATGACTATGATTGTCATAAATGAACATAACCTTTAACACTCTGGTCAGGGAATTACGGAGCTGTGTAAATTGAAAAGTAGCACCATGCTGGTCCTGTCTTCCAAAACAAAAATAGTTCCCCTTTCCCACAACACCTATATCTCAAGTATTTGTTTACAGATAAAAAGATGGTAAAATCACTGCTTTTGGGCAAGGTCTTATGTAATTCTTTTAATTCCTTATGTCACAATTATTATATCAGTTTCTAATTAGTGCACGACACTAATAGAAAGTATTGATGGAAAATGTGAGTAAATTGACAGCACAATCATTCCTTGTGAGATAGGTCTGTGGGAATTAAAAGAATATGTGACGGCATATGCATGTAAATATTGTTTGACACCCAAACATCAGAGTCATTATTATTAAATGCTCTGATTTCAGGCACTATATTTATAATGAACTAGCTCACTCACTTAATACCCACATCCATGCCATCTTGTGCTTTGATTCTGTTGAATATCACAAAGAAGCATTAGGTTGGGTCAATATGTGGATGAGAGACATCCACTGAACACCTCTTTGCTCTAGGACCTGGTATTAATAGTTAAGTATATGTGACTCTCTTTCCTCTAGTGTGGTGTAATATAACACTCTACTGTAGGAGGTGGTATTTTATGGATAAGATATAAAATGAAGCACTACTCTTTGTCTTAATTAAAGGTCCTTTTCACAAGTGCACAGCTATTAACCCCCGTGCTCTCAGTTTTTTAGTTTAAGTATTGTACTTCCTGTCCTCAACTGTTGTGTATTGTTGGTGGTCTTTCTTGTACAACTGCTACCTTTTCCCCCCATAGTGGTTGCATTTCAATGATGGATGAAGTAATCCCTGAGGATAGTTTGTTAGTAAACTACTTTTGGGTGAAAGTTGCTACATACATGTGAGCTTCATTATGTTATGTATTGAATGAAAATTACTGCAAATATTATTATCACTCGGGCTCGACAAATTATGTAATCTACTCGTCTGTGGCGAGTAGATTACAAGCCGCAAAGCCGGCGCAGCCGGCGCAGCCCGGTCTGCACATGTGCAGACCGCAGAACCGCACAGCTGGTGAGCGGGGCTCGCCGCTGCTTGGCAAGCCCTGATTATCACCAACTTCTGCCAAGACGCAGGAAGGTTTCTGAGGAAATCCATCTGTTGGCTCAGGCTTTTGCCTGAGGCAGATTAGCTGTGATGGATATTTTATTTAGAATTGCTTAGGTAATAGGCTGAGATATTACTCTTGTGCCTATATTTTTATAGTGTCTGTAGGGGTGGTTGTTGCAGACTGCTGTTGGCACTAGTATGTTAAATTCTGTTTAATTTTGTAATATAAATGGACCATGAGGCTATGCGAAAGGCATGTTTTTTAAAAATGATAAAATAAACTTTTGGATTCCAGTTTGTCTATTAATATATGAACACTTACGTTGTTAGGATGCCCGCATATTGTAACTTGTTTCATTTCATGTTGCCTTGCAGGTGATAAAACATTGCCTCCCTTTCTCACTCATTTCTAATCTTCTACTGATGAGTGACACATTAATGTTGCCAAGTTTGTCATGTTTCTTCAAAGATCTCATACCAAAGAGAAACCAATTTGATGGTGCCAGAGAGCAGCAGAGAGTGGAGGTGAAGCAGTGGGAGTTTGTGATAATTATAACATCTCCTTAGTCTCTACATTACTTGTTTGGGTCTACCTATTGCAGTGTTTCTTAAACTTTTGAAGACCGAGAAACACCAAACAATATTTTTTTTAAATGAGGAACACCAAGGATTTTTTTGTTGAGAAAAAAAAAAAGGTTGGGGGAAAGTTATTGAGCAAAAAAAAAAAAGTCGCCTGCCCCTTTAAGGGCGGCCATTTTGAACTCTCTTGTTCTCCGCAGCACACCTCAGACTGCCTTGTGGCACACTGGTGTGCCTTGGAACACAGTTTAAGAAACACTGACCTACTGCATTCTCCAGTCACATGTTTTCCCTCATGCTATTGTGTGTATAGGGGTATTAACTCGTTCACTTCAGCTGGTAAAGTGATAGCAGGGATATTAATACATACTAATGTTGGACTCCATCTCTAGGGCTATGTCTACACTACAGAGTTTTTCCGGGATGGGAATTTTTTTTCGGAAGAGAAGATGCACTTTTTCGGCATCCCTGTAAACCTTGTTTTATGAGGAAGAAGGGATGTTCCAAAAAAGGGCTTTTTCCCAACATTTGGCCCAGTGTAAATGGGACAAATGTCGGAAAAGCCTCTTCTGAAAAAAGAAGCGGAAAAAGCTACGCAAATTGCAGTTCACAGTTTGTGTAGCTTTTTCCGGAAGAGCAATGTAGTGTAGGCATAGCCTAGGCTGCTTGAAGAATCCATTTCTGGAGATGTGCACATATGTCAGATTAGATCCAAGTCCCAAGAGACCTCTTCATCCCAAAATAAGGACATTAGAGTTGGCTTGATTTTACAAATGCCAAGTCTAGACCTGTATAGAAAGTCAACACATGTCTCCCTTTGACTTCATCTTATTTGTTCTAGATTTTAGGAACATTATATCTTATCTTATAAGATACAATGGTATAAAGGGGCATATAAACTTGTTAATAAAACTGAGCTCTGAAATGCTGTTTCCAGCAAATCACAGTAATATGGGTCATCATCTCCTTTTGTTGGTTGCAAGGTTCAAGATTCAGTATGCTGTTCAAGATTCAGTGGCCTTGCCCAACTGCTCTGCTATGCCACATATGAGGAGCGAGGAAGAAGTTGTTGTGTCCATATCTGGTGCATGTTTTGGTGGTGGGAGTTGAGGGAAAAGTGGTTAGAGGGTTGGTTCCCTATTAAATAGGGCCAGACTGGAACTCATGATTTGTCCCAGCCAAAACTATGATAAATGAGGAGGCCCCCAATTCTCCAAGGAGGCTCAAGGTATTATGTCAGGGTATGTCTACACTACAGCATTATTTCAAAATATCTAATTTCGAAATAGTTATTTTGAAATATCTTATTTCGAAATAATGCATCTACACACAAAATGCATTTCGAAATAGCGTTTTGCTATTTCGAAATAGCGCATCCACACTGATTGGACGCTGAATCGCATTTAAGGGCAGCTGAAACCAGTTCCGGCAGGGCATCAGGTCAGGAGTTACTTTGTGTGGCTGCTGCCAGAGGCTATCTGAGGCCTGTGCTTAAAGGGACCCCCCTGGACAGCCAGTTCTCAGGTTTCCCTGCTTGCTTGCCTACCTCACTGAGGGACAGCAAAGCATCTTCGTGCTCTGGTTGCCCTCACTCGGGACACCACAGCACTCTGCACCATGGAGACGGAGCTGCCCCTGGGCACTCTGGTGCTTCTTTTGGATGTGTTGCTGCAAGCCTGGCAGCACTTTCTGGAGGCTGCCTTGCAGCATCTGCTGCAGCCCAACCCCCAGGCGGTCATCCGGACTCTCCTGGGGTATGTGGAGGAGCAGCTGTAGCTCCTGGACACCAGCATGCCCCACCGCATCTGGCATCAGGAGATCAGCAGTGACCACATTGTCCTGTAGCGCTGGGGAGACCAACAATGGACCGAGAACTTTAGGATGAAGAAGGACACTTTCATGGAGCTCTGCGAGTGGCTCGCCCCTGCTCTGCAGCGACGGGACATGCACATGAGGCCCGCCATTTCCCTCCAGAAGGGTGTGGCCATCACCCTCTGGAAGCTCTCCATGCCAGATAGCTACCGATCCGTGGGGAACCAGTTCGGCATGGGGAGATCCATCGTCGGAGCAGTGCTCTTGCAGGTATGGCAGTCTCCGGCCACTGTGCCAGGAGGGGAGGGTGCAAGGTGGGGATGGGCTGCCTTAGGGAAAAGGGGGGGAGGTGGTGCAAGACCCCTCCATGGGAGGGTTTGTTCTGTCCCGCCTGCACTAAGGACTGCCCGCGGTGGCCAGGATTGCAGGGGGGGTTGCTCCCAGGGAGTGGGGGCACGGGGCAGTGATGGGGAAGGAGCATTCTCAGCCACCCTGGCACCCCAGTGACTCTCGGTTTTGTGTGTCCCTCTGCAGGTGGTCAAGGCCATCAATAGAGTGCTTCTCTGCAGAGTCATCCGCCTTGCCGATGCGGTCATCAAGGGGTTTGGCACCCTCGGCTTCCCCAACTGTGGGGGAGCTATTGACGGGACATACATCCCCATTTGCGCCCCGGACCACTAGGCCTCCTCCTATATCAACCGCAAGGGATACTTTTCCATCATCCTGCAGGCTGTGTCTGACCACCGGGGCCACTTTGTGGACATCAGTGTCGGCTGGTCCGGCAAAGCACATGATGCACGTGTGTACCGCAGCTCCTCCATTTGCCAGAGGCTGCACACTGGGACTTTCTTCCCCGACCGGGTCGGGTTTGTGGACATGCCTGTGTGCCTGGTGGGGGATGTGGCCTATCCCCAACAGCCCTGGCTCATGAAGCCCTACATGGGACACCTCAACCCTCCCTGACAGGCATTTAATGCCAGACTCGGCAGGGCCCGCATTGTGGTGGAGGGTGCCTTCGGCTGGCTGAAGGACCGTTTTAGGTGCCTCCTCATCCTCCTGGACCTCTCCGAGCGGAATATTCCACATGGGCTGGCAGCGTGCTGTATGCTGCACAATTTGTGCGAGAGGAAGGGGGAGGCTTTCCTGCCAGTCTAGATGGCAGAGGCCGAGCACTTGGCCGTCCTATACACGTGGTCCTGCATGGCTGCCAGCCGGGAGGCCCATCAGGGGGCTGTCCATATCCGGGAGGCCCTGCGGGAGAGCTTCCACCCGGAGGAGGACTAAAGTCTGCCTGGTGTGCCCCACTGGGGACTTGTGCCTCATTCCACCCTCACGTCCTTCTACTTACCCCTCCCTAACCATCCTTCCTGATGTACAATAAAGACATGTGTTGAAGAAAACAAACTCTCTTTATTGAACAAAACTGGGGTGTGTGTGTGGGGGGGGGGGAATGAAGGTGGGAGAGGGGAGGTGAGAGGGTGGGAGAGGGGAGGGGTAAACCTGGGAGGAGGGAGCTGGAAGGGGGAGGCAAGGGGATGAAGGGGGAGGAGAAGCTCAGGGCTCAGGGTTGGGGGTCTTGTCGGCCCACCTGTCTTCCAGCACTGCGGGTGCAGGGGCCTCGGCGTCCCTGCATGGCGGGGGAGGAGGGGGGAGGAAGAAGCAGGAGGGGAAGCAAGCGTGGGAGGAGGAGCAGTAGCTGGGGAGCAGCAGGGCTGGAGCAGCAGGAGGCAGCAATCTCTGCACCAGGGTCTGCAGGTAGTTGCAGATGGCACAGCCCTGGGCAAGCAACTCCCGCCCGCTTTCCCACCGGAGCTGCAGGTCTTCGTGCATCCAGTAGTCCAGAGTGCGGTGCAGGCCTTGCAGTATCCCCAGGTGCTGCCGCTGGTACCCCTCCTGGTTACGGGTCAGCCTGCTGAGTGCCCGGGTGCAGGAGGATGTCCTGGGCAGCAGGGCTGGCTTTAGGACGATTCGGCCGATTCTCTGGAATGGGGCCCCGCGCCTCAGGGGGCCCCGCTCCCGGGCGTGTGGCGCATGCACAGGGCCCCAGGCACACGGCGCATGCGCAGTGCTCCCCCTGGACGCACGACGCATGTGCAGTGCCGTCCTGGGCGCGCGGCGCATGTGGGGCCCTGCCCCCGGAGTCGGGCCCCGCGCTTCTTAAAGCCGGCCCTGCTGGGGTAGTGCACCCTGCACTCGCAGCTAGTGTGCCTGTGGAGAACCAAGAGAGGTGGTCAGTTATCCCTGGGGACACAGTGGGTGAAGCCCAGTCCCCCTCTGCAAGGCGAGGACGACAGGTCTCTGGACCATCAGAGCCGATGTGCTAGCCCAGAGGCCATGTTCGGGATGTCCTGCTATCCTCGGGAGTGGGAGCTGGCCTGGGAGTGCACCCATGCCCCTATGCTGTATGTGGTGTGGGTCTGTGGGGGGGGCGGGGAGATGTCCCCTGCCTCTGTGTAGAGGGGACTTGTGGAGGGAGGGCGTCCTGCTGTGTCCCACCCCGGGGTCAGGAGCACGTCATGTGCCTTCATACATACATGCGTGTGGGTAACAGGCCACGTCGCCTGTGTGGCAGCCAGCTGGGGCCATGTGCCCAGGGGTGGCACGGCACATGCACAGATTGCTGCGTGAGCTGTGGCCAGCAAGGCCCACGCAAGCAATCCCTGGTCTCCCTCCCCTCCCGCCCGCGCATAAGGGGACAGTGATGGCACTCACATGTTGTTGCCTCCCCAGCCTCGGATGACACCGGCGACAGGCTCGCTGGGATGGCTCGGGGGCCCTGGATGCGCAGCATGCTCCCTCCGGGCTCCTGCGGCTCCTGGCCATCCTCCTCCTCCTCCTCCATGCCCTGGTCAGGGCCCTCTACCCCAGGGTTGATGACCGCCTGGGGGGCACGGACCATCCTGCCCCCCAGGATGCGGTCCAGGGCGTCAAAATAGGGGCAGGTGTCTGGGTCTGCCCCTGTTTGGGAGCTGTCCCCTGTGGCCCTGGCATATGCCTGCCGTAGCTCCTTGGTTTTCATCCGAACCTGCTCCTGGGTTCGGATGTGGCCTTTGGTGGCCAGGCTGGCAGCCATGCGGCTGTAGATGGCCACGTTCCTCCATCTAGTGCGGAGATCGTGGACGTTGCAGGCCTCCCCCCAAACCTCAGTCAGGTCCATGATCTTCGCACAGGACCAGGCAGGCGCCCGCCTTTTCCAGCCCCGGCAGGCTTGTAGGAGCTGGCAGACTGGTCCTAGGGAGTGGTGGAGGGCTAGCTGCCAGTGGCTTGCTGGCTTATGCTGTGGTTTGGCTCAGGGGCAGCAGCAGAGTGGCTCTGGGCTGTCAGGCCTGGTGCTAGCCACAAAAGACTGTAGCCAGACTCTGCCCCTTTAAGGGCTCCGGGAGGGGGAGGGAGGAGAGGAATTTTCCTGTTTGTGCCCAGAGTGGCCACCAGGGCACCCTGGGAAGGGCTGGAGGCCCCCTGTTTCAAAATAAGCACCTACACAGCACTTATTTCGAAATAGCAGTTTCGAAATAGGCGCTATTCCTCGTGGAATGAGGTTTACCAATTTCAAAATAATCCCTCCGCTATTTCAAATTAATTTCAAAATAGCGGTTGGCTTGTGTAGACACTAGTACAGTTATTTCGAAATTACTTTGCTGTGTAGACATACCCTCAGAGCTTTGTTATTCACAGAGCAACTCATAATCTATGCCAATTGCCACTGGGGTATTAGCAATGAACATCATTCTGGCATTTAATATTGTCCATCAAGGGGAGGAGACATGTAATTGGAGGACCCTCTGCAGCTGCAAGCTTGACAGCATTGTCTGAGCCAGCCTTCTCTATAGCGTGTCCTATTTGACACCTTTCTCATTGGGAAAAATTCATGCTGCTGAGGTGAACTTGGTAGCTATGGTGGGCCACCCCTCTATTCACAGTCATGATGGTAACTGGTTATTCTTTCTTGCATTAGTGGTAAGATAATTGTCATGGGTCATGCTACTGGGAACACTCATTTTCAGGGAAATGGAAGGCATTCATCACTTCACAGTATGAAATAATAGAGCAGTTAGCTCATGTTAACACCATATGTTTCACTTCCTCTATGTCCCAAATGGTAATGTTTAATTTTCAACAGAATGTAGGTTCCTGGTCCAACTAGGTTGTTCAGTAGGAACTGCTTGAAAGACATATAAGTGTAGGAGTACATTTGGTGTGAAATTTTTTATTTCCTTATGGTTGAAAGAGAATGCTGTGCTTTGCCAGACCTCTATTTAAATGGCAGTCTCTTTTAGTGATCATATTGTGGTATCGTGTATAATGAAAGGTGTGTGTGGCTGGAGAGAATGGCTTAGTGGTCTAAACCTCAATTGTGTAATTCATAGGATCCTTGAAGTCACTGATTCGAGTTCTGGTAGTGTCAATTCTGTATTTTATTCTCTGAGAGAGATTAACTGAGTGTGTCATGTAGTTATCCTTTTGAGGAGAAATGTAGAGTCTGCTAGAAGCTATGAATCCTATTGTTAATAGAAGAGTATATGAAAGACTGAAGAACTAGCAAGATGATGATATCACATACAGAGCTGGCCCGAGCCATTCTTGCGCCCTGGGCAGCGGGCGCGCGGCGCATGCGCGGCCCCGCCCCAAGGGCGCAGCACCTGATTGACATATACGGGGCGCTGCGCCCCCGGGTGCACGGCGCATGCACGGCCCCGCCCCCCGGGCAGCAACCTATGGGGGGCGCCTGATGCGGTGTCCCTTACCACTTCAATCAGGTGCCCCCCATAGGTTGGCACCCCAGGCAGCTGCCCGGCTAGCCCCCCCCCTTAATCCGGCCCTGATCACATATAACAAGTAAGTGAAATATGACTGAGAAAGCAAGTGATTTTAATTCAGACTTTAAAAAACACTTTTTTCTTTTGTTAGCAGCTATTTGATTCAAACATCCTATAAACGGTAGGGAGAAAAACTCGTGTTAAAAGTTCAACACAGTCTTCATTTAAGAGTTGAGAGTGCTCCGAATCCACATGTCTGGGTTCTCCAAGGACTTGTCTTGAGTAAGATTTAAAAGTATGCTCAGGAAAGTATACAAGGAAATTGTAGCTCAGTATATATTAAGTTCATTGAGTTGAAGCCTTTATGGGAAATCAGCAGCTTAGCTTCTATAAAACAGAGTTTGTCGGGAGCATGATTTTACCTGCTCACAAATTCCTGCCCTCATCTTAAACTGCTGTGTGTCCCAAGGTCTGCATTCAAGCAAAATGGAAATTGTCTCTTTAGCTGTTACTTCACCTATACTGACACCTAGGCTTAGGAGATGCACTAGCAAATCCACCTGCCCCATCTCCTGAAGGAAATAGTGGAGCTGTGAGGCCAAGCCATCAGACCAGCCTGGAAGAGGGAGATAGCTTTCTGTGGTTTCAAAATGAATCAGGAGAGGATTAGGCATACACTGGACTCAGGTCCACCAAAACATTGGTCTTTCCTCCCCCTGAACTCAAAGAGTATAGGAACAACTGACAATATGAGCAGTGTGTATGCTGGCTGAGTCTCACAGCTTTCAACAGCTGCCTCTCACTTTTCTCCAGGTCACTTTATGATGTGTTATAGAGATGAGGGAGTCCCACCCAGAGTCTTTGGTGCACCTTCTATGTCCTGTCCTGACAGCAGTGAGTTGACTAGCAGCCATCAGTTCTTTTTTGCACTGCCTGCTGTTTACAGAAGCACCTGCCCAATTATGATACCAAGATACCTGCAATCCACATAGTAAGTATTCTGCCTGAAACCTTCCCTGAATAAATCTCACTTGGCATGTATTTGTGATTCAACTGGAACTTGAAATTGTTAGAACACCGTCATTTATGTGAAGCTAGCCTTTCTGTAAAACATTTGCAGTGTACTGTAAATGAAGATGAAAATGCATCATGTTGGAATCAGGAATCATGTGTTTAATTGCAAATGACCTCAGTTTACTGTAGCTGATAGTAATCCTTTGATGTCCTCATCAAAGAAACAGCACATGACTCTTTGTAAGCATGGGTACCTAAGAGGAAATTTGATCAGGCTCTCAGGATCTGTATTGTAATTGCTCTGATCCAATAAGGGTGTGTCGAGACTACAGGGTTTTTTCAAAAAAACTTCCCCTGCGTCTAGACTGCTGCCGCGTTCTTTCAAAAGTAAATCGAAAGAACGCGGCAGTTTTTTTGACCACAGAAAACCTCGTTTTATGAGGAAGAATGCCTATTTTCGAAAGTGCTTTTTTGAAAAAAGGCGCTATGTAATTCAAACTGTGCTTTTTCGAAAGAGAGCATCCAGACTGCCTGGGTGCTCTCTTTCGAAAAAGTGGCTTGATTTTTGGAAAGTATTGGTTGTAGTCTAGACGCTCTTTTTCGAAAGAGGCTTTTTCTAAAGTATCTTTCGAAAGTATCTTTCGAAAAAGCCTCTTTCGAAAGAGGCTTGCAGTCTAGACATAGCCTTAGTGAGTCCTCTATAGTGGCATCACCAGAGAGAAGGAGCATGGTGTGACTGTTGATGACTTCTCGGATCACGCTATTCAATGAAAGATTAATGAGAAGATGATGTTTTATAGCCAACATCTTATACTGCGATCAGATCACAGGTTTGATTTGAATCAATTAGTATAACTCATTCTCCTGAAAGTAGCTAATGATAGCTTGTTTATGAGAAGTAAAATGGTCTGCAATCCAGGACAAGCTTTTGAGCTGTCATGTGTCAGCTTTAAAGAAACAATACCTACTTTAAAACATTACTCAAACCTTGGAATATAACATCAGTTTAAATTCAAGAGGACGATATTAAAGAGTTTGGGATTTTTAATTGAAAACTCAAAATATTAACCCCCGAAAACCAGGAAAAGAAGAAGAAAAAACTGTCTTAGAATCAGCAGTGTCCAAAAGAGAGCAAATTAAGGTAGCCTTTGTGTTAGATTTGATCTCCTGTGCATGCAGGGCCTGATTAACATTTTGTGGGCATAGTGGCAAATATATTTGTGAGTCCATGGGGGCAATAGGACATGGTGCTGTGGGGAGGAGTCGGTCCTGGAGGAGAAGCTGGCCTGGGAAAATGGGGTATGGTGTTATGGAGGATGCCATGCTCTACCCAGGCCAGTGTAAGGGCACAGTTTACAAAGGGCATATCTACACAGGAGGGCTAAGCTGAAATAAGCTACGCAGCTTGAGTGACATTACTTTTGGCGCTGTCTACACAGCAGGAAGTCCAAGAAAGAGCACTCTTCCTCCAACTTCCCTTACTCCTCATAAAATGAGGGTTATAGGAGTGGAATAAGAAGTCCTCCAACTTGACATTATTTTGACATAATGTCAAAATAATGGCTTGCTGTATGGACACGGACTGTGTTATTTCGGAATAATGTCAGTTATTCTGAAATAACACTGCTATGTAGACGTACCCAAACTGGCAGCTTCCAGACACACAGTGGCCCACCCATTCCTGCACTGCCAGTATGCCCCTTCCCCGCAGCAGTGGGCTTTTGTCGTATGCTATGCCACCTCTGTGCCTAGAATCCCACCCCAGCTCCCTAATGACAGTAATCCCTACACAACACCCCACACTGACCCTTGTGCCTGGCGTCCTCCCACTGAGGCCCCCAACATACCTCACCATAGTTTCACACCACCTCCACTCCACCATGCCCAAACAATACCTCCAAACTACAGCCCCCCACTGTCCAGTGTCCCCCAGGCTCCCTCTGCTCAGTACCCTAAAGCACACAAATTTCTCCCATGCCTGACCAGTGACCTCCCCTACAAACTCAAGCCCCTGAGTTCTGTCTCCTGACCGCACTCACTGGTCTCGCTGAGAGGTGACCATGTCTGCCAGGTTTGGTCCCTGGGTGGGGATCCCTTTGATCCCTTGGGAGCAACATGATCAGCCAAGTCAGAGCAGGAGCATTGCTTGCCTGGGCCAGGCTCCTTCAGTACCCACTTGCCTGGCAGGGCCTGGCAGAGCACCATGTGCTGCTCTCCCACCCCCCACTGGCCAAGACTGGCTTGGTTTCCACACCATTCCAGGTGGCTTGGCCCCAGAGAGGTGTGTGGGGCCTCCCTGCTGGCAAGCTACAGAGACTGCTCAGAGATGGAGTGGTGCAGACCCCTGGGACGTGACTCCGAAGAGCCTGGCTGGCCTGGCCACACCCACTGTCTCTGTAGCAAGCAACCCTGCCCAGCCCGCATGGCAGATCCGGGCTGCTGGGTGGGCAAGCTCTTTATAAATGAGTGGGACATGCTGTCTGGGAGCAGCTCACACAGGAAGGCCTTGGCACTGGACTGCCCCAGGTGAGAGGCCAGACCCAGTCTTATGCATGGGTTAGAGCAGGGGTGGCCAACCCATTAAACAAAGAGAGCTGAAACAGCGGCGGAAAAAATGCAAAGAGCTGCACCAGAATTGTTGAGCAAAAAAAAAAGGACGCTGCCCCTTTAAAAACCACGAGTTAGGCTTTTTGGCCACATCAGGCTCCCACCGGCCAACACCATCTTGCTGATGCCATTTTGCCACGCCGGACGGCTCACGAGCTGCAGGTTGGCTACCCCTGGGTTAGAGGCATCCATAATGGGCCCCTTCCCACTGTGGTCCTGGCACCACGGCACCATCCCATTGTAAACCTGGCATTGTGTACACGAAGATAAGGGTTCCTAGCTATAGAGAGCATATACAGTCTGGTTGTAGTGCATGTGCTCTAATACTTGATAGTGACTGATTAGCCTGCAGAGAATAAGAGGCCAAATCCTCAGCTGTGTCAATGTCACACTTATTACAGCTGAGAAAAGCAGGGAGGAAAGTTGTCTTTAACCCAATTTTCTGCTGTTCTGATTCTGGGATAAGTGGAGCCAAAATGGTCCTGACCTAACTCAGAACAGCCTACAAATTGCATTAAATTACGTTCTCTGTAGTGTAGTGTAGTAAGGCACATGATTTTAGCAAAGCTTTTGATACGGTCTCCTACAATATTTTTGCCAGCAAGTTAAAGAAGTATTGATTGGATAAATGGACTGTAAGGTGGAAAGAAAGCTGGCTAGACTGTCGGGCTCAATGGGTAGTAATCAATGGTTCGATGTCTGGTTGGTGGTCGGTGTCAAGGGGAGTGCCTCGGGTTGGTTCTGGGACCAGATTTGTTCAGGATCTTTATTAATAACCTGGATGAGGGGATGGATTGCACCCTCAGCAAGTCTGCGGATGACACTAAGCTAGGGTGAGAGGTAGATATGCTGGAGGGCAGGGATAGGGTCCAGAGTGACCTAAACAAATTGGAGGTTTGAGCCAAAAGAAATCTGTTGAGGTTCAACCAGGACAAGTGCAGAGTCCTGCTCTTGGGATGGAAGAATCCTAAGCACTGCTACAGGCTGGGGACTGACTGGCTAGGCAGCAGTTTGTGAGAAAAAGATTACAGTGGATGAGAAGCTGGATGTGAGTCAGCAGTGTGCCCTTTTAGCGATGAAGGGTGGAACGAGGTGTACCGGTAGTTCGAATTAGAGATCCTAATTCGAACTACCTACTCTGTGCCGCGTGTAGCCGCGGGCACGGAGTTCGACCTAAGGGGATTTAAAAATGGCACCCTCCCGGCAAGATGCAAATGAAGCCTGGGATATTTAAATCCCGGGCTTCATTTGCAACTTCGAATGCCTACATTAACCACCCTAGTTTGAACTAGGGTGGTAGTGTAGACATACCCTCATATATTAAGGGCACACATTTACTGTGGCAATCCTCTGCTCCCCTTGGTGTATTAGCTAATTCTAGGGTATATACTTTTTTCTTAAGTAAGCACACTATCCCCAATAGACTGAACTTTTGCCACCTTTACAGTCTTCTAAAGAAAAAATATGTTGCCATAGACTAATTTATCTCTCAAGTTCAGCCTTTTGTTGTCCTGGGTATAGTTAAAAAGAGACAGAAATTCATCAATGCAGTGTTGGCACAGCTGCAGCCTGTAGTTTCAGCTAAGTCCTAGTTTAAATTGTACAGTGTCCTGATGCTTCTCTGATTAGAATTTCATGTGATTCCTTCCTCTTCCTATATAATTTTATTGTGCTTCCAAATTACATACTGACCTGCCCACCATTGAGTTTCTAAAGTAGTGTCAGCCTGGAATTCCCACTTCCATGTCTGAATTTTTCTGTGTCTTTTTCCCCACTGCAGGGAGAACTTTATTTTTTGTGAATTGTGATATATCTGTCAGCACCATCTCTTTGAAGTATAACTTTGAACTTGCTAGGAAACCTTACTAAAGAGACAGTCCAGCTTAATAAACCACACATAAACCAGAGAAACAGGCACGGCTGTGCTCTAATTCCAGTTGACTCACTCTGTGGCCTTAGGTAGGTCTCCTAACTATCTGTGTATCAGAGGTATTCTGAGGATAAATCAGTTAACGTTGCACAGCATTTTGAGGATGCCAAGTGCTATGAAAGTACTAAACATTTCTATTTGTAGTGTGTGACTTCAAAATACTCTACATTTAGTGCCTGGAATATAACCAATCTGTGATGATAATGAAGAGTATTTTCTGCCAGTGAAACATTTAATCTCTCCTGAAAAATGACAGTAGAATTTCTGGTTCTGGTAATATGAGCTCATAATTGCACAGAACTGCTTTCCAGGATGGAGCAGAGCTTTGTCATCCCTCCTTCTGCTGGACTGCCTACATCTCAGATATAATTTCTTGTAAAATTTAAGGACAATAAACGTTTTTATCTGTATTTGTGAGAAATAAATTAGAATTGCCACTATGTACAGCAGTGGAACAGAAAATGAAAGGGAGGGACATGTCCAGAAGACAAATAAGCAAAATTTGACACCTGGAAAGACAGAGGATAGAGTATAATGCTGACAATGAAATGGCATTTCAATTATGTACATACAAGAGATACCATAGGAAATATCTAAAGTAGAGAATGCTTGTCTGCAGTACGAGCAGATGGTTCTTTCTTCTTGCATCATTTCAAATTTCTATTATTATTATTCTTTATATATAGTTATATACATTTTAGAATGTGTCTGTCTGTAAGTCCATTTGTTTAAGAACTCCTCCTAAACAGTAAGAGCTAAGGTCTTACTGAGCCACCAAATTTGGTATGCAGTTTTCTCTTCTCCTAACTTAAAAGCATGGTCAGGGATTGGTTGGGCCAAGACATCCGGAAACCCCGAGAAAGGACAGTTTTCCATAACATGCAAAAGGAGGTGCTGCTATTCGGAGAGCGTGATATGAGAGTGTCCACTGGGGACAGCGAGCCTGTCATGGCTCCTTCCCCACTCTGGCATGATAAATGCAGAAGTGGGGGCCAGCAAGTACCCCAAAACCTTATCTACCAGGCTTTGGTATAAAACTTCCCCACAAAATCTTAAAACCATTATAATCATGACATGCCCCCCAAATCACAGACGGTGCTGGACAGCCGCTGGCCACACTGGCTGTGATTTCTTCCTGGAGGTCTGAGATAAAATATAGTGAATACATATATGCACACTTGACTAGACTATTGAATACATGAAAAGTAAACAAAACCCCCTCCACATCTGTGGGACACCATGACATATATACTAAGTAATTGAGTCCAGAAATGCCTCGTTAACCAATCAAACTCTCAGTCTCAAATTAAATTTAGAATAGCATGGGGTCCTGATCCAAAGCTCAATTGACTAGGTTCTGTGCCTCCTGCGGAATACACCACTGTCATACACCAGGCCAGGTCTTGGCACTGCTGAGGGCGTCAGCTCAGGGCGAATTGCTTAAAACCAGGGCTACTTACCGCCTTCAACTGGGGTCCTTTTCCAAGGCACCCTGCCAGTTACACCGAGCACTTCAGCTGCCACTCCGGCCAGCAGGAAGCCTCACCAGCAAAACCCCTTAGACACTCCAGCTTTCCTGTGCCACAGTTAGACTTAGGCCTCACGCACAGGTGAGAGGTTGTAAAACCCACACTCACCAACTCCAAACAGATCCTCCTGGTCCAAAGGACTCAGCCACAGTTCCAGACCAATTTTCACTTTAGATCTTACCCACAAGATCACACTGGGCCAATCCTTTAGAATCTAAACTCTAAAGATATATTAATAAAAGAAAGAAAAAGTGGAGAGTTAGGGTATGTCTACACTACAGCACTATTTCGAATTAACTGAATTCGAAATAGTTAATTTGAATTAAGCTAATTCAAAATAAAGCATCTATACACAACAACTATTTCAAAATAGCGTTTTGCTATTTCGAAATAGCACGTCCACACTGAGTGGACCCTGAACCGAAGTTAAGGCTGGCTGGAACCAGTGCCGGCAGGGCATCAGGTTAGGACTTAGTGTGTGGGGCTGCTGCCTGAGGCTAACTGAGCTCCGTGCTTAAAGGGACCCTACCCCCACCCCGGACAGACAGTTCTCAGGGTTCCCTGCTTGCTTGTCTACCGCGATGAGGGACAGCAAAGCAGTCCTGTCTTGGAGTGCCCTGAGTGCCCGCACTCGGGACACCACAGCACTCGGCCACATGGAGCCAGAGCTGCCCCTGGGCACGCCGGTGCGTCTCGTGGGGTCGTTGCCATCAGCCCGGCTGCACTTGCTGCAGGCTGCCATCTGGGGGGTCCATCGGGGGGCTGTCAGGATCCAGGAGGCCCTGAGGGAGAGCGTCCACCCCGAGGAGCCCTCAGAGCCTCCCCAGTCCTCCTCACCGGGGGCTCGTGCCCCATTCCTCCCTCACGTCCTTTCCACTTACTCCTCCCTAGCCCCCCTTCCTGATGTCAAATAAAAGACACGTATGTTCAAAAATACAAACTGGGTTTATTGAACAAAACTGGGGGCGGGGGGATGAACCTCTGGGGAGACTGGGAAAAGGAGGTGGGAGAGGGGAAGAGAGAGGGTGGAAGAGGGGAGGGGGAAACCTGGGAGGAGGGAGCTGGAAGGGGGAAGCAAGGGGAAGAAGGGGGAAGGAAAGCTCAGGGCCCAGGGTTGTGGGGTCTCGCCAGACCAACTTGACTTTCATGCTAACCTGCTCCTGGGTTCGCATGTGGCCTTTGGTGGCCAGGCGGGCAGCTATCTTGCCATAGACGGCTGCGTTCCTCCGTCTACTGTGGAGATCATGGACGTTGGGGGCATCCCCCCCAAACCTGAATAAGGTCCATGATCTCCACCCTACTTACAGAAAGTGAAGAAATGTTTCTTGGAGACAGACATGTCTGTCTCCCTCAGAAGCTGGAGGGAACTCTCAGAGAGAGGGGAGGGAAAAACCAAATTCCTTTGTCCCAGTTTGAAAGTCCTACCTGCATTCCTACTGGCCACTAGACCTGGCTAGGTGTAGTTAACCCCTTAGTCCCCAGGCTGCTGGCTAACCCTCATAATCATGACAGAGCCCAATGCAGAATATCCGTTGGGGGTAGCCGTACCACCAAGGGAGTTGCCAGCAGGGCTGGGCTCTTCCATCTGTCATCTTACTGCCAGCACATGAGTTAGTACCCCCCCCAAACCTTTTCCTCCCCTCCCCTCCCGGCCCTTAGTCGCAGTGGGGGGGGGGGGAGAATGGAAGAGAACAGGCCCCTGGTGGCTGGGAGTGGTGGCCTGGCTAGGGAAAGAACAGGCCCTGAGTGGGCTGGGGGTGTTCTGGGGAGGAAAAGAACAGGCACCGAGCAGCAAGAGAACAGGCTCCAGGCAGCCTGGGAAGTGCCCAGTGGGGGGGAGAGAACAGGCCTGGGGGTTTCCCTGGTCGGAGGGAGAAAGAACAGGCCCTGGGCGGGGGGTGGGGGATGGAGAAAACAGGCCCTGGGTGGCCTGGGGGGTTCCCTGGGGAAAGGAGAGAGAACAGAAAAATTCAGCGGTTACACGCTTACACAAATAACCACATTTTAACATCCGTAGTATTCACAGAGACAAGTGCTGGATGTGCTGGTAGGGTTGCCAGATGGTTGAAACAAAAATACTGAACAGACCCCCCGCAAAAAAAAAAATAAAACAGCATTAAAACAGCATGTCCCTTTTAAGAGTGAGTGCAGGGATAGGAACAGGGGAGTGGTTGAGCACTAAGACCCAGGGGAAGCCATTTTGTGCCAGCAGCCTTGGGGAACCAGGTAAGCATGGGGGCTGGGGTCGGGGGTCTGGGGGTGTTGGGGGCCGGGGGAAGGCTGGGGTGGGGGAGGCCGGGCGCTGAGTGTTTGTAGGGTTGCAAGGTGCCCGGCATTTTCGCCTCCTGGCCGGGGAAAAATTCAGAAAATATGGACATCTCAGGTGTCTGGTATTCTCTGAATTTTTTTATTGGACAGGAGCCAAAAATACCGGACTGTCTGGATGAATACCGGACACCTGGCAACCCTATGTGCTGGTATTTGATCTACTGTGTTATCTAACCTGCTCAGAGCAGAACTAGGCAACATAGTTGTTAAACACCAACAGCAAGCTCATCAGCAGCAATTCCGAGCTGCAGGATAGAAAAGTTAATGGGACCCCACGCACTCACAAGTCTGGCCCGCACGAACGTGATTTGCCAGATATTTGGGTGGTGCTGTGTTTGCACTGGCTGGTGCCCACCGAGCAGCTGGGTGAATTGCTGGGTATGCTCTTTTGGCATGGCCCGGGCTTCCACATGCCTGCTCGGTAGAGTTGCCAACTATCTAATTAGGTAAACCCAAAGACCCTTGTCCCGCCTCTTCCCTGAGGCCATACCCCTGTCCCAACTTTTCTCTGAGACTACACCTCTGCGCACTCCACCCCCATCTCCCATTGCTCATTCTTCCCCATGTTCACTCACTTTCACCAGGCTGGGGCAGGGGATTGGGGTGAGGGTGGGGTGAGTGGTACAGGCTCCGGAAAGGAGTTTGGGTGTGGGAGTTGGTGACGGTTCAGGCTATGGGAGAGAGTTTGCATGTGGGAGAGGGTGTGGGCTCTGAGAGGGAATTAGGGTGTGGGGAAATAGGGAGTTTGGGAGGGAGTTTGGGTGCAAGAGGCCATGAGGGGTGCAGGCTCTGGGCTCGGGAAAAGGGTTGGGGTTCTGGCTGTGTGCTGGAACAGGGAGTTTGGGTGCAGGATGGGGAGGAGTTTGGGCTTTGGGAAAGAGTTTGGATGTGGCAAGGCCACAGGGCTGGGGCAGGAGGTTGGAGTGCATGAGGACGAGAGGGAGAAGGTGGGCAGCACTTACCTCGGCTAGCGCTTGAAAGCGACCAGCACCTCCTTCTGGCAGCGGCTCCTAGGTGGGAGGGCCAGGGGGCCTTCTCTCTCCACTGCTCACAGGCACCACTCTGCAGCTCCCATTAGCTGCAGGTCCTGGCCAGTGGGAGCTGCAGAGTTGATGCTCAGAGACCCCTGCTTGTCTCCACAGGCTACAAGGATGGTGCTGGCTGCTTTTTGAAGTGGCACAGAGTGAGAGTGGTCAGGAAGCCTGCCTAGCCCATTTAAATTGCTCAGTTCTTGGGCATCTGTCCCCTTCCCTTCCCCTGTTGGCAGGCCTGACCCAACAGTCTGTCTACATAAACACACCCATTAGTGATAGCACTAGTGGATAATTTTAAGAAAAGACGTTTATTATAGAGAGAGGCTATGTCTACACTACAAGCTTATTTTGAAATAAGCTATTTTGAAATAATAACCCCTGAAATAACTATTTTGAAATAGCACATCCACACTACAAATCCTCATCAAAATAGCACAGATTTATATTGCAATAGCACGTCCACACTGGACCCTGAATCGCATTTAAAGCCGCCTGGAAGCACTCCGGACAGGGCATCAGGACAGCAGTCACTTCCTGTAGCTGATTCCTGAGTTTAGCTGAGGCTCGTGCTTAAAGGGGCTCCTTTCTGCAGCCATATCTCAGGCTCTTCTCCATTGCCTACCTCCTGGAGGGACAGCAAACTCAGACCATGTGCTCTGGTTGCCCTTGTGGACACCACAGCAGTTCCAACATGGAGCCAGAACTGCTGCCAAGCAGTGCCAGGCTCTTTGATCCCCTGCTGTGCCTCCTGGCACAGTTCATGCAGACTGCCCATATGGTGCTGCAGGAGGATGACGACCAGCCTGGAATGGTGTACCTCCTCACACAGGCCCAGGCATTCCTCCTGCATCACATACCCGTCCATCCTCCCCTGCACACCATGCACCGCCGCTACCAGGGGCGGCAGGTTTGTATAATTTTTGGTGGTGCCCGGAATAGGTCTAGTCCCCACCCTTCCCCCCCCCCCGCCTGCCCACTTGCCCTGTAAGCCGATATATATTTTATTAAATAATGTAAAAGTGGAAAGTCAGAAGCAGCACTCGCCTGCTTCAATATATTATATTGACTATATTGAATATTCAATATATATTGAAATATATATATTTCACCCTTTTTTTATATTTGCACCCTTTTTTCCTGGGTTATCCACACAAACACCATAGTAGCATAAGCATGGAATGAACCCATTGTGGATTCCATTGTGCATCAAATATATTATATTATATTTTGTTGTACCTGTTGTGACGAAGTGGAAATGTTCTTAATGTTTTCTCTGATGGACACATGACCAGAAGTCCCCTCTCTAAGGACTTTTCCCACCATCCTCCTACCAATAGGGATTAGTTTGGCCCCCACCAAACCCCCCTCATGCAACTATCCTGCAATTGCATTAACCCACTGTGTGTGACATTAACTCAGGGGCGGAGAGGCTGGGGGAAGTGTTCCCTCTAAGAGTTTCCTCCCATGAGCAGAATGAATTTTGTGTTGTGCACCAGTACTGAGTTCATGTGGCTTGTTTGGATGTGCCACTGTGGCACCCAAGTTATTAGTAAATATCTTATAAACCTTTACCCTTTCCCTCTGCTGCCATGTCTTCTCCCCTTGCTCCATCAGCTCCCCTGGTGCCTGCTGCCCCCCAACCCCTCACCCTCCTCTGCTGTCCTGACTCGGACTCCTGCCCTTCTCACTGCCCTCAGCCCTCCTGAGACCTGCCCCCCTCCACCAGCCCTTCTCTGCCCCCTGTGCCCACTCCTCCAGTAGCCCCACTCTGATCATGTGAGCTACCCCTCCGTATCCCCGCTCCTAAAACTTTCCTCTACACACCTGCCCTGCCTCTCTCCTCTGGTGCTGGTCCCTCCTCTGCAGGTCTCTGCCCTTCTGCTTCACCCCCAGGATCCCCTGGTACCTGCACCTTCCCTTACTCCTGCACCCTCCTGGTGCTCCCCCTTCCCTCACTGCCCCTGCCCCCTTTGCCCTCTTTTTCCCTAATGCCCACCCCCTCACCACTCTCTGCCCCCTGTTCCCCTCATGCCCCTGTGCCTTCACACATGACTTGCTCCGCCTTCCTCATGCCCACCCCTTCTTTCAAGCCTTCTCCCAGCACCTCCCCCTCCCCCCTTTAGCCCCCAATGCCCTTACCCTCTCCTCTCCCAGCATCACCCTGTCCCTTCTCCCACTGACACCTCCCCTCCTGCCCTTTTCCTCAGTCTCCACTTGGCCGCCTGGCTCGGGTTGCCAGATGGTTGAAACAAAAATACCAAACAACGCCCCCCCCGAAAAAAAACACCGGGAAAAAATTCTGTTGAAGGGAAAAAAAAAAGAGGGGGGAGACCAAAGTTGTTGAGCAAAAAAAAAAATTAAAATAAAACAGCATTAAAACAGCATGTCCCCTTTAAGAGTGAGTGTAGGAACAGAAGAGCAGTTGAGCTCTAAGACCCAGGGGAAGCATTTCTTCCCCTAGGTCTTTTGGCCAACAGCCATTTTGTGCCGGCAGCCTTGGGGAACCAGGTAAGCATTGGGGTGGGGTCGGGGGTTTGGCGGTGTTGGGGGCCTGGGGAGGCTCGGGGTGGGGAGAGGCCTAGCGCTGAGTGTTTGTAAGGTTGCCAGGTGCCTGGCATTTTCACCTCCTGGCTGGGGGAAAGGTATTCTCTGAATTTTTTTACCAGACAGGAAGCGAAAATACCAGACTGTCCAGGTAAATACCGGACACCTGGCATTTGTCTCTCCTCCATCCTGTCCCGTGGTACCTTCCCCTTTCTTCTCCTTACCTGCCCCCTTCCCCTCAGCACAAGCCCCTTCCTCCCCTACCCTACCCTACCCTACCCTACCTTCTTCCTTCCAGTTTGCAGCGCTGGAGTCTGTGATCAAGCCTCAGCTGCTTCCGGGGCTCCAGACCACTTGCCGGGCCTGGAGCTGGGTCCCGCGGTTTTAAAGTCCCGGGCCATGACGTCACGCCACGCCCGGGCGTTCCCCTCTCAGCTGTTGCACAGAGTTTCAGCACGCCGCGCATGTGCTCCGGGGCCGGGGGGGGGGGACGCTCTGGGGCCGGGGGGATGGCGGCAGGTGGGGGCCGAGGCCTGCTCCAGGAAGGGCCAGGGGAGAGACCCAGCTCCAAATATTGGTGGAGCAGGGCCCCCGGCTCTGAATATTCCTGGAGCATGGGCACCACGAGCCCATATAACTCGCTGCCTATGGCCACTACTGGTGCTGGGAGACCAGTTCTGACTGGTGGGACCACATCATTATGGAGCGGTGGGATGACCAGCAGTGGCTCCAGGACTTCCGCATGCAGAAGGCCACCTTCCTGGAGCTCTGCAAGTGGCTCATCCCTGCTGTCCAGTGACGGGACAACCAGATGAGACCTACCATGCCCCTGCAGAAGCGCATCACCATTGCATTATGGAAGCTCTCCACGCCAGACAGATACCACTCCATTGGGAACCAGTTTGGCGTGAGGAAATTAACCATAAGGGCCGTATTCAGGCAGGTTTGTCATTGGAGGATGGGGAAGCACTGGAATGGGTTCCCTAGGAAGTGGGGTAGAATCTCCATCCCTAGAGGTTTTTCATTCCTGGCTTGACAAAGCCCTGCCAGGCATGGAGTAGAATAACAGAATCGTAGGGCTGGAAGAGACCTCACGAGGTCATTGAGTCCAGCCCGCTGCCCAGAGCAGCCTTGGGGAACCAGGCCAACTAAATCATCCCAGACGGGGCTTTGTCAAGCTGAGACTTAAAAACCCTAGGGATGGAGATTCCAGTACTTCACCACCCTCCTAGTGAAATAGTTTTTCCTAATATCCAAACTAGACCGCCCCACTGTAACTTGAGACCATTGCTCCTTATTCTGCCATCTGTCACTACTGTGAACAGCCTCTCTGCATCCTCTTTGGAACCTCCCTTCAGGAAGTTGAAGGCTGCTATCAAATCCCCCCTCACTCTTCTCTTCTGCAGACTAAATAAGCCCAAATCCCTCAGCCTCTCCTCATAGGTCATTTTGGTTACCCTCTGCTGGACCCTCTCCAAAGCGTCCACATCCTTTCTGTAGTGGGGGGCCCAGAACTGGATGCAATACTCCAGATGTGGCCTCACCACTGCCGAATAAAGGGGAATAAACACTTCTCTAGATCTGCTGGAAATGCTCCTCCTAATGCACCCTAATATGCCATTAGCCTTCTTGGTTACAAGGGCACACTGTTGACTCATGTCCATCTTCTCATCCACTGTAATCCCCAGGTCCTTTTCTGCTGAACTGCTACTTAGCCAGTTGGTCCCCAGCCTGTAACAATGCTTGTGATTCTTCCGTCCCAAGTGCAGGACTCTGCACTTGGCCTGTTGAACCTCATCAGATTTCTTTTGGCCCAATCCCCTAATCTGTCTAGGTCACTCTGGACCCTATCTCTGCCCTCCAGCGTATCTACTTTTCCCTCTTGGTTAGGGTAGTTGGGGTTGCTCCTAGTGTGGGAAGGAGCTTGCACTTGGTGATCTCCTGAGGGCTCTGGCAACCCTGTGATTCTAGATTTCTAAGATTCTATAGGTGGTGAAGGCCATCATCACCATCCTGCTGCACAGGGTCATCACCCTGAGCTATTTGGACCCCATCATCGCTAGCTTTGCCACCATGGGCTTCCCCAACTATGACCAGGGGGGAGGGGCATTGATGGCACCCACATCCCTATCCTGGCCCCTGACCACTATGCCTTGGACTTCATCAAGAGGAAGGGGTACTTTTCAATGGTTCTGCAAGCCCTCATGGACCACCAGGGCTGGTTCATGGACATGTATATTGGGTGGTTGGGGAAGGCGCATGATGTCCACATGTTCAGGAACTCCAGCCTCTTCCAGAGGATGCACACCAGGACATTTTATATCGACTGCACCATCAGGGTTGGGGAAGTGGACATGCGCATCTGCCTCGTGGGCGATACAGCCTACCCCTTGCTCCCCTGGCTAATGAAGCCCTACACAGGACACTTGGACCCTATGAAGGAGACTTTTAATAACAGGCTCAGCAAGTGCCACATCATAGTGGAGGGTGCCTTCGGCCACTTGAAGGGGATGTTCCAGAGTCTCCTCACCTGTCAGGACCTCGGCGACCAGAACATCCCCCAGGTGGTGGTGGTGTGCTCCACAACCTTTGTGAGAACAAGGGGGAAATTTCCTGCTAGGGTCGGGGGGCAGAGACTGAGCAGCTCAACCGGACTTTGGAGCAGTTCTGCACTGCTGCCATCTGGTAAGCCCATCAGGGGGCTGTGCTCATCCAGGAGGCCTAGAGGGAGAGTTTCAGAGAAGGTGTAGCCAGACATGAACCCCATCTTGTTTTCTCCCCCCAGAGAGCAAGAGAAAGGCAGTCAGCCTTTGATGCCGTGGGAACGCACGTGTGCTGCCTGTCCCTGACTCTAATAAACAGAAACCAGACAGTAAATGGGCTAGCTGACGACCCGGGGGCCTCCCGTCACCCTGATGGCTAGTACCAGTAATTGACATGCCTGCACTGTCCCAGGAGAGGAATCTTCGCCCATCACATACCAGAGGTGCCCATTGTCTGCATTTTCCCAGGTGTGAATTATGTTTTGCACCCTTCGTGGGAAACTTGGCATTCAAAGCCATTTTTCCTAATTGGCCACTTGAGACCAAGAAGAAGCCTACATGACCCAAGGGGTATAAAGAGGGGTTTAGTAGCCCACCCCATTTGAGCTCCAATCATCTACACCTGCTGGCAGGTATTGGTTGTCTCCCGAGGTCTGTGGGACGCCCAACCTCGCCCTACTTCTTTCTGAGGGATTGAGAGAAAGACGCTGGCCACGCTAAGTCTGGAACGCAGGGGTGAGAATATATACCTGCTAGGTGTCTATTTTTGCATGCATTTAATAAGAGCTCAGAGAACCAAAAGGGTTTCATGGTACCTGTAAGTGACTTATTAGTGTAATTTCTGTCCTGTCCTTTGTAGTGGCTGTGTTATCTGTAACACAGTAGTAGCATTTAACAGCTAAGTTTACCCTGTAACAATAAAATAGTAACTGTTTAAGCTGTGACCTGACTCCTTCAGTTGCTGTAACAGAACCAAGCACAATTTTAAAAAGAACTCCAGCCGGTCATAAGGGACAGATATAGGGAGAGCTTGAGCGTTGGATCGTGTCGCTTCCAGGGGACAGATCCGTTGGGGCATCTCTCAGCCTCCCCAGGCTGCCCGCTGCGAAGGGATCGTGTATCCTAGCAGTCAAAATCTGAGGTGTAATAAGCTCTCCCTGTAAACTTCTTGGGGCACCCGTCAACCTCCTCCAGGTTGCCCGCTGCTAAGGGACCCCAGTCCTAGCAGTTGAAGTCTCGGGTGTATAATACACACACACCACTCACTGCCCTGACCACCGGCTGACACAAGGCCACCCGTGAGACTCTCCCCTGGGCCTCCTCACAGGGGGCCTCTTCATTGCCACTGCATGCCTTTCCTTCACCACCCCTCCTTTCCCCTGCCTTCCCTTTCCACCCTCCCCCACCCCCCACCTGCAGATACAATAAACCAGACTTTTTGTTTGAAACAGTAAACTCAGTACTTTTTATTTGGGGAATATATAACTAGGGAGGGACTGGTGAAAGAACCTGGAAGGGGAGAGTTGGGGCTCAGATATGGGACTGGGAGTGGGCTGGGAGAGGCACCTGCCTCGGGTGTGTTGGGATGCTTTGACTGTGCGTGGCCCTCAGTGGCCCCAGGAGGGGCTAGGAGAAGCTGGGTGGCGGGTGCAGGTGTGGAGATGGAGGGACTTGGTGAGATCGGGTGCTGGAGGGACTTGGGGCGGAGTGAGTGCTGGGGTTTGGTAGATGACGGGTGTGGGGAGGTGGCTAGGGTGGACCAATTGAGAGCCGCAACCAGGCTCTTCACAGTGGTGGTTATGGAGGAGCACAGGGCATTGAGCTGGTGGGACAGCTGCTGCCAGATCATTCTCCTCAGCTCCCAGTCAGCTCTGCACTCCAGGCGTTCCTCCTCGAAGTTCTGGTTGAGGGATCAGAGGCGGTCCAGGTGTTCCTACACCAGGTTGTCACAGGTATCCTTTGTCTGTGGCTCTCGCGGGATCAGGAGGATGGTGCGGGAGGTGTTGGATGTGTCATGCTCGCAGCTGGACCAGCTGTGAAGAAAAGTGAGACGTTCAGTCATCCCAAGAGACACTGTGTATGAAGCCCGCCCTAATCTCTGAGCCAACACTGAAGGTTTCGGTTCAGATGATGGTGATGTGCTTCAAGCAAGGCCATCTGTTGTCTTGACAGTGAGCACATTCCTGCAGAGGCACGGACATCCCAGAGGAGCCTCGCTATCCCCATGTCCCAGGGACAAGCAGGCATGGGAAGGTGCTGGCCAGGCCAGGAGCCTGCAGCGGGGAGAAGGAGGCTGGGCAGGGTGGCTCGCCTTCCCTCTGTGACGCACACACACCGGGTCTGGCAGTTGCAGCATCCCACAGAGAGAGAACTTCTATCCCTGCCTGCTCGAGGAGAGGGGGGAAGGTGTTGGGGAAGGTGTGTATGAGCGGCAGATACCGCTTGCTGGGGAGGGTAATACTGGGGTCCCGCCCTCTTTTCCCCCCCCCCCCAGCAGGTTCCCATGCAGGGGATCGATGTTCGCTGCTTTGATGTGCTTGACCGGGAGTGGATGCTGTCCGAGAGTGTGGGCATGACCCTGTGCCATGACCCCAGCCTCCTTTGTGGTGGCTAATCATGGGACGGTGTCCCACCATGGAGTCGGGAATAAGGCAGGCCTCTCCAGAAACCTTGTGAGAAGGAGCGACAGGTTCCTGTGTGACAGCCTCATGGGGCTGGATGCTCCAGACTGGTGCTCCATGTGCACCCATGTGCACAGGCTGTTGTGCGATCCCCAGGCTGAGAAGGTCGAGCAAGGAGCGCACGGCCCCTCAGAGCCTGCCACCTCCCCCCCGTGTGTAGATAGGGAACGTTATAGAACTCACCTGAATTGCTTTCCCTGGCCACATCTGAGCCTCATGGGGGACATCCTCAGAGGGGGGTACTGGATCCTGGCTGATGACAACCTCCTGGCTGATGGGCATGGTGTCCAGGCTGACTTGTTCCTCCTCCTCCTCATCCTGATCCACAGCCCTGCCTTCCTGGAGGCTGATGACGGGTGTGTCCAGGCCAGAGTCCATGATGGGGGAAGGGGTGATCAGCATCCCTCTCAGGATGCCACACAGCTGCTCATCATAGTGGCAAGTCTGAGGCACCTCTCCAGAGCAGGAACTTTGCTCCTTAGCCTTAGTATAGGCCTGATGCCGTTCTTTGATTTTCATGCACACCTGGTCTTCTACAGATTTAAATGAGAAAAACATCACAAGCAGTGCTCAGGTTCAGCTAATCTATTACATACTATAAGAAGTCCTCTAATCTTCAGTATGCTCATCTTTAAAATGGCCATAATAATACTTTCACCTTTGCAGTGTGTTTTGTGATCTGATTCAAATGCTTTATATAAATGTAAAATATTATTTTGATTTATACCCTTGCTCCTGGGCCAGATTCTGCTCTCACTGGTGCAAATCATAACTAATTCCACTGAAGTCAGTAGAGATACATCAGTGTTATTTTGGAATAACATCTGTTATTCCAAAATAACTATGGGTAAGGCTACACTAGCTCGTTAGTTCGAGCTAGGTAGTCTAATGAGGGCAACCGGAGTTGCAAATGAAGCCCGGGATTTAAATATCCCGGGCTTCATTTGCATCTTCCCGGGCGCCGCCATTTTTAAATCCCCCTTAGTCCGAACTCCGTGCCCGCGGCTACACGCGGCACGGACTAGGTAGTTCGAATTAGGGTCTTTAATTCGAACTACCTAGTCCGTGCCGCGTGTAGCCGCGGGCACGGAGTTCGGACTAAGGGGGATTTAAAAATGGCGGCGCCCGGGAAGATGCAAATGAAGCCCGGGATATTTAAATCCCGGGCTTCATTTGCAACTCCGGTTGCCCTCATTAGACTACCTAGCTCGAACTAACGAGCTAGTGTAGCCTTACCCTATGTGAGCATCTACACAGCTAGCCTATTATTTTGAAATAATTTCAAAATAACAGGCGGCTTATTTGGGAGTTTGTAAACCTCATTCCATGAGAAATAACACCTGTTCCAAAATAGCTGTTTTGGAATAGTGCTGTGTAGACAGGGCATCTAGAGTTATTTCAAAATAATTGGCTTCCAACCCTTCCCATGGTATCCTGCTGGCTGTTCTGTCTACACTCATCAAAACTCCGTAGGTCCCCCGCTTCTCCAGGAGCCCTTAAAGCTGCAGCCTCAGGGGAAAGGGCTTGTTGCAGACAACATGCCCTGACAACCAACCCTGCGCCACCCAGCAGCTGTCACTGCTTTTATGTAGGTCTAAATAAGTGACTCTGCTGCTGCCACCCAGCTCTCCACTGCTCCCAGGGAGCAGTCTCCCACTTCCCAGGACCCTGCCTGGGGATAGAAAAGACACGTGCCTTCCTGATCTGGTGTCGAGATCCTGGACCTTATTGAAGTTTGGAGCTATGAGACCAAACTCCAGGTTCTTCTTCGAGGATGTCCCCTCGGGTGCTCCACTGTTGATGCTGGGCTTGCCCCAGCGCCACAGAATGGAGACTTTTCTAGAAGCAGTGTTCGGCTGGACCGCACACGCGCTGCGGTGGCTCGCAGCGTTCGCACTCTTTTCTCTGAGTGCACAGTCCGGCCCCCACCAGTTCCTCTTGACCTCCTCAGGCTGCAGACAGATGGAACTGCGCTCTCCACACAGGCTCCTTGTTGTGAGGTTGTTCTATTTGTATATTCTTAGAGTTAGTCGTTCTTACCTCTCTTCCGTATCCCGTCATTCATATAAAAAAAAAGCAGTTGTTAAATTTCAGTCCTTATAGTAGGTTTTCGTTCCCCTTCCCCCCACCCCCAAGTTTGTTCCACGTTCTTATTGTACATAGTTAAGTACCCTTAAAGAAAGAAAGAAAGAAACCGCCACAAAACACAAGGCACTTAAAGATGCTGTCCTCACCGGGCTTCAAAAAATGTGATAAGTGCCGGGAGGCAATGCTGGCTTCGGACTGCCACTCCTATTGCATAAGATGCTTAGGAGAATCTCATGTCCCCCAAAAGTGCCTCATTGCACTCAGCTAACATCCAGGGCAAGGAAGGACAAAGAAAGACGTCTACGGATGTTCCTTTTTGACAAGGCTTTATAACCGCAGAGCCCTGCCTCCGCTCCTCAGCAGCAGACTTCTAAGCGGACAGCCTCATCCCCCACCATGGCTGTGACCAAACGATTGAGACCCTCGCCTACGAGGTCTCTGCCAACTGAATCCCACAGCCGGGTCAGCCAGGGGGATAAGCCCAGCACATCCGGCATTGTATTACCGCACCCTAAATCATCTATGGCGCCGAAATCTAAATCTGCTGTATACCCAGCACCGTCCGCGGCACCGAGGGTTGCATCGGCTCTGCCGGCACCCAAGTCTCCAGCTACTACGGCGCCGAGATCATCATCGGCACCGATTACCTCGGTCCCGACTGCCATGTCGGCACCGGCCAGAGACCCGGCACCGGAAGGCTCGGCACTGCCGGCACACGCTCTTGAGCCGGCACTGAGGGTGACGGTACTGGACGAAGTGGCGCCAGTTATCACGGCACTGCACTGTCCTACAGTCGGCACCGAGAGCCCAGCTCCTATAACATCGCCACGCCGAAGCTGTTCTCGCTCCCTCGCTTTCTCGCTGGCACCATCACCATCTCCACTGGCACCGCGTTCTCCAGCCTACCGCAGGAGCCCTCGTAGATCCTACTCACCACGAAGATTACCATCACCGTTTTTGGATGCGTTTCCTGATCATGACAGATGCCGTTACAGGCACCGTTCTTTCTCTCCTGCGCCCTCCAGAGCTTATTAAAATCGCTCTCGATCGCCTTCTTCTCCACGCCTCCACCATTGGCATCGCTCTCAATAGTATTATCCTGAAAGATGTTCACCACTAGAAAGACTGTATCGGCATGACGACCTTTACTCCCGAGATTCTTGCAGCAGGTATTTCCACCACTACAGAACTCGTTCCCTTTCTCGTTCCGATTATGACTACGGATCATCCAGACACTCGCCAACTCCTGCTCCTCTCACTCCTCCAGAACGAACTGCTCTACCTCAACCCATATCTGAACCTGACCACACACCTCTCGAAGATCAACCATCAGAGGTCCCTCTAGCGGATTCTTCTCCGCCGGACGAAGCAGTCATTCCAGGCGAAGTCTCACCACCAGACAATCTTCGCCAGTTCCAGGAGCTCTTCAAACAAGTCGCAGTCATGCAGGATATTCCATTGGAGGAAGTTAAGGAGAAGCAACATAAGTTGTTCAAAAACCTCCAATCACAACACAGGCCGAAGTTGGCTATTCCCTTGGACGAAGCCATCCTCGAGATCACCAAGGAAATCTGGCACACACCAGCATCCGTCCTTCCAACCAACAAGAAGGCCGACAGGAAGTATTTCATCCTGCCGAAAGGGATGGAATTCCTTTTCGCCCATCCTCAACCTAACTCCCTCGTGGTTGATGTGGTCCAACAAAGATCTAAGGCCCCGCAATTTAAACAGCAAGGCATTGATAAAGACATGAAGAGACTGGACATCCTTGGCAGAAAAGTTTATACATCTGCAACTCTGATGTTCAGAATTGCTAATTACACAGCCCATCTGTCCATCCACATCTTTGACACCTTTTCACGTCTAACTCTGCTCATGGACCATCTACCAGAATCAAAAAACCCCTATCTTAAAATCTGTGATTCAGGAAGGTTACATGTCAACCAGAACGTCCCTCCAAATGGCCATGGATGTGGCGGACACAGCGGCCTACTCTACGGCTACTGCCGTAGTAATGCGACGAGCCTCCTATTTACAAGTGGCGGGAGTTCCTAAAGAGCTACAATCAAAGGTTGAGGACCTGCCCTTTGACAGAGACAACTTATTTGCAGAAAAAAACGATACGATCCTACACTTGTCAACAGACTCATGCACAATCCTGGCTCACAGAAGTACAACCACACCAGGCGCGACCTCCACAGGTCAGTCTCCATACCACGAACCGTCCTCCAATCTCTCATTTGGTGGACAGATCGGGGCAATCTTCTGTCAGGGGTGCCCTTTCAGCAACAGCAGCCCCATTACCACATCACAACAGACGCTTCCCTACTAGGATGGGGAGCTCACATGCGTGCTATCTCAGCACAAGGCCAATGGTCGCCCCTGGAGATAAGTCTTCATATAAATCTTCTAGAACTGCGTGCAGTATTCAACACCTGCAGGTACTTCTGCGCGATGAACTCCACAGAACTCCACAGTCAGGATCCTCACGGACAATGTCACAGCCATGTACTATGTAAATCGCCAGGGCGGAGCTCGGTCTCGCTCCCTGTGCACGGAATCTATCTGACTTTGGAATTGGTGCATTTGCCATGGCATAACACCTATGGCATCCTACTTACCTGGAGCTACGAATGTGACTGCTGACTTCTTAAGCAGGCACTTAGACACAAAGCACGAGTGGGAGATTCTCGACCGGGTCCTTCACACAATATTCCAATGTTGGGGGACTCCTGTAGTGGATCTTTTTGCTACCTACCGCAACAGAAAATGCCACAACTACTCCTCCAAAGCAGGCCTCAGTCCGGGATCCCTGGGGGATGCCTTCCTGCTCAACTGGAAAGGACCCCTCCTATATGCCTTTCCTCCGATACCGCTCATTCTAAGAGTCCTGCAGAAGGTTAGGACAGACCGAGCCAAGATCATATTGATAGCCCCAGCTTGGGCTTGTCAGCATTTGTTCCCCTTCCTTCACCGAATATTGCTTCACACACCGATCCGCCTTCCAGCCCTTCCGGACCTTCTGACCCAGAACTGGGGCCATCTAAGACATCTCTAGATCCACACCCTGAACCTCACCTCATGGTTCCTAATTGGTTAAACCCTTCTGAATCCTTATGTTCGGCACCAGTCAAACGAATCTTCATACATAGCAGACGACAAGCAACTAGAAATACTTACCTCTGCAAGTGGCATAGATTTGCCTCCTGGTGCATCGCAAAGCAGCAGCTTCCGGAGGTGGCTCCTCTCTCCATCATCTTGAATTACGCATTGCATCTAAAAGATACAGGCTTATCCTTATCGTCTCTAAGAGTACATTTGGCAGCTATCTCAGCATTTAGACCACCAATGGATGGAACCTCTGTCTTCGCCCACCCTATCACTAGAAGATTCTTCAAGGGCCTCACAAATATGAGCCCACCACAGAATCCACACACACCCCCCGTTTGGAATCTAGACACAGTCCTTGAAGCCCTCATGTCCCCAACATTTGAGCCACTGGCTTCTACACCGTTGCAATTCCTAACTATGAAAATGGTATTTTTGCTCGCGATAACGTCAGCACACAGAGTGGGAGAACTCTCAGCTTTAATGGCAACACCACCATATACTATCTTTCACAAGGATGGAGTGGTACTAAGACTCCACCCAAGATTCATTCCCAAGGCAGCATCCACCTTTCACGTCAACGAGCTGATAATCCTGCCGGTGTTCTACCCGAAACCTCATTCCGCCTCAAGAGAAGCAGCCCTTCACTCACTCGATGTACGAAGAGCCCTAGCTTTCTACATTGACCGGACAAGACCCTTCAGACAAACCGATCGTTTGATTGTATTGCTGGCTGACAGATCAAAAGGGCAACCCTTATCTGCTCAGCGGATTTCGAAACTTATAACCAATTGCATAAGAGAGTCCTATGCAACAAAGTGTATACCACTCCCTATCCAGCCTCGGGCCCACTCCACCAGGTCCATAGCGGCGTCGACGGCTTTCCTTAAAGGGGTTTCCTTGAAAGACATATGTAGAGCGGCCACCTGGTCCTCACACGATACCTTTGTCAAACACTATGCCTTACTCCAGAGTAGGCAATCCAATGGGGCACACTGGGGTGCTCTCCACAGCAGACAAATAGGGACTCCTCTTTTATCCCTCCTTCCATTGTGGTGAATACTGCTACTCAGTCACCAGCAGTGAAGCACCCGCGGGGACATCCTCGAAGAAGAAAGTGAAATTACTCACCTTGGTGCAGTAACTTTTGTTCTTTGAGATGGTGTCCCCGTGAGTGCTCCACTGCCCACCCTCGTCCCCGCTTCGGAGTTCGCTTTCTGTTTGTGTCTTGCAGACTTCGAGGCGGCCTCGAGGAACTGGCGGGGGCCGGACCACGCACTCAGAGAAAAGAGCGCGAATGCTGCAAGCCACCGCGGCACATGCGCGGTCCGGCCGAACACTGCTTCTAGAAAAGTCTCCATTCTGCGGCGCCAGGGCAAGCCCATCACCAACAGTGGAGCACCCGCAGAGACACCATCTCGAAGAACGATAGTTACTGCACCAAGGTGAGTAACTTCGCTATCTCCACACCAGACACCGGAATGCCGACATCTATGGCTGCATGGCTGACAGCCTGGCCACCGAAAGGCACATCAGCACCCAGGAGCAGGTGCAGATGAAAGTTAAAGAGCTCTGCCAGGTATATGCCAAGGCCCAGGAGCACAGCTCCCACTCCGGGGCAGAACCCCACACCTGCCCCTTCTATGAGGACCTGCACCGCTTACTAGGGAGTAGAGTACCAAAGTCGATGAGAGAATGATCAGTGGTTGATTTAGTAGCTCTTGGCACCAAAGTGGCCCAAAACCCTAGTGGCCTAAAATTTCCCAGTTTGGCTTCAGTAGCCTCTGGGGGATAGAGCCCGATTCTGGGAAACTCCTAGTGAAATCTGGATTGTTGGCAACTCTATCATTGTCACAAGAAACAAACATCTTAGGCATCTAAGCTACATGTGACTCCAGGAGAGAAGTTCCTGGTTGCGGATCCTTGCTTAAGTGCCTATCTCTATGAGAAAGATAGGATTTAGGATACAGCCTTATTGCCAGCATCTTCATTTACTAGCTTTCATAGCTCCCCACCTAGACTACATCTACACTGCAGAGTTTTTGTGAAAAAAACAGGTGTTTTTTGCTCAAAAACTGGTGGAGCGTCCACACCTCAAGCGCGTTAATGTGCAAGAAAATTTACAGTAAATCAACAGAACAGAGGGTTTTTTGCGGCATAGATATTCCTCTTTCAACAAGGAATAACTCCTTTTTGCGCAAGAGTTCTTGCGCAAAAAGGTGTGTGTGGACAGGCAGAAGGGGTTTTTTGCACGAAAACAGCCTATCAAAAGAAGCACAGGTGCCCTGGTGGCCATTCTGTTAATGGCAATCAGAGCTTTCTTGCGAGAGAGTGTCCATGCAGTCTGGACACTTTCTTGCGCAAAAACACATCACTTTTCCAATGTGCTTTTGCACAAGATCTCTTCCGCAAAAAGCTTCTTGCACAAGAAGCCTGCAGTGTAGACGTAGCCCTAGTGTGCTGGCTTTTGTGGGTCAAATTCTAAAGTGCATTTCTCTCCCCAGGACTTGCATAGGCACCTAACTTGGGTTTTGTGGATCACAGTGTTATTCCTGTCATTTTCTAGGCACCTAAATGCCAAGTGTTGTGACACTGAGGGTTGTAACACTTAATTCGCTTTGTAGATCTGGTTACAAGTACCTAGCTCAAAATCTGAGCCTCTTTTAGGGCCACCTGTTCCAGTCCAGCCTTATCTTCTGCACCTGTGATGTTGCAGGAAATTATATCATTTAGAAACCTCACAATTTGAGAATACCCACAAGTCAGGCTGATGTTTAAATGACCTTATTTTTACCTATAGTAGTTTTCAGACACAAAATGGGAGCAAGACTAAAGCACCTTTATAAATCAGCCCCTTATTGTTATCTGATCATCTTGGGTCTGATTTTTCTCTCACGGAAATCTATGGAAATTTGGCCATTGATTTGAAAAGGGAGCCAAGATGGGGCCTGTTCTCTAGAATAAGAGCATGTACCATAGATTGATAATGCTGCAGTGCACATGAACACAGCTGCCTTACTCTCACTGGAATCTCTAAATGGGAAGAGGCTTGCCTGAAATTGCTTCCAGTATTAGTTCTTGTTCTATATACAGAACATCATATAATTAGAAAAAGATATTATACACCAAACTCACTTTGATAAATGTATTTTTAAAGCATAACAAAGGCTGTGACTGAAGTCCTGCCAAACTGCATAGGGTATTCACATGTATTATATTGTAAACATAATATGATTATATTGTATGTTGTCATAATAATTGGCAGTGGTCTAAGAGTCAGTCATTGAGAGCTTTGTTCATGTGATAATAAATGACAAGGACTACAATGTTACTTGGCAGCAAAACTTGTTTTCCTTTTGTTTTTCTTAGTAAATTAGTTTCAAAGATGTTTTGTGTTTTTAAACCCGCTGTTCTAGTCCCCAGATTGCTTTATGTCTTTGTAATGAGATTTGGGAAGCTCTCTTTGTAAATGGTTTTCACTCAATGCTGTTACAACAGCTATTTTGTTCATTTTTCGCAAGCTGTGACACTCTCATATTAGAAATCTATCATATATACTATACTACCTATCATATATATCTTCAGCACACAGGGGTGGATTGAGACAGAGTCATTGGGATCCAAGAGCCCAAATTCAGCAGTGAGTCCTGTGCAGAATGGAATATAGAAGTTGTGGAAAAATTGTGACTCTTGGGTCCAGAAAATAATTTTCTCATATAAAAATATCTCATGTAGCAGGGATAGTTTAACTGATAGTAATATTTTCTTTCTAGGCCTGATTCTTAAGCCTGTATTAATATTAAATATACCATGTTCTCATGCAAGCAGTATCAATGGCTTCCAGATAACTACTTATATAATACAAGCTAATCAATGTGAGTAAACGTAGCAGAATCAAGCCTTGTATTTGCAATGGCTCTAGAGCCATCTGATACATCAGACTCAACAAGATAAACAACTAGGAAAAAGCTATTTATTGCATCAAGATGATTTCAATTATCCCAATCAGAAATGTCTTGCTGTTGCTTTACAGCACAACCTTTCTCCTAGGAAGCACTTCTTTTGGGAGCCAAATAATGTACATGCTCTAGGGATGTGTGCAGTACTAAGGAAAAAATCATGACAGATTTATGTGGCGTAGATTACAAAAACCCTTATTGTGAGGGTATTTGTAAGGCACACAGAGTGACTTCCAGATTAGTCGACATTAACATAGATCTGGCTTGGCCGAAGGGAGGAGGCTGCTTGCATTGGCTTCTTGTCCCCCATCAAATTAAAACTTAGGGTGCGTCTACACTGAAGGGCTTAACTCAAAATAAGCTACGCAAATTGCAATTGCGTATCTTATTTTGAAATAGCTTATTTCTATATAGGGAGCGTCTACACAGCACTTATTTCAAAACAGTGCAATCTTCCTCTGACTTTCCTTATTCCTTGTATAATGATGGTTACAGGAGTCAGAGTAAGAAGTCCTCCAGCTTGACAATATTTTGACACTATTTCAAAATAACTGCCTGTTGTGTAGATGGGGACTAAGTTATTTTGGAATAGTGTTGCAGTGTAGACGTACCCTTAGACTCACTTTCAGGATCCTGCACAACTCCACCCCTGCCCACATCCCATTTATTGCCAGGCTCTACCCTTTTTATATCATACACCTTTTGCCAGGGGCGGACTGGCAATCAAAATAGGCCTGGGAAATGGGTTGAGAACAGCCCACTTTTTCACATCAAAGAATTTTTTAAAAATTTACTCTTTGACCCCCATTAGCCACACCCCTGACCCCTGTTAACCACACCCCCTGACTCCCATTAGCCAGGCCTCTGGAGGTAACACTCTCGGGGCAAGATGGACACGTGACCAGAAGTAAAAGGTGTCATGTGACCCCTCTCTAAGGACTTTTCCCACCATCCTCCTACCAATGGGGGTTAGTTTGGCCCCCACCAAACCCCCCTTATGCAACTATCCTGCAATTTCATTAACCTAATGGCTGCGTCTAGACTGGCATGATTTAGCGCAAATACTTTTAACGGAAAAGTTTTTCCGTTAAAAGTATTTGCGCAAAAGAGCATCTAGGCTGGCACGGATGCATTTGCGCAAAAGACATCTTTTGCGCAAAAGCATCCGTGCCCAGTATAGTCGCGCTTTTGTGCAAGAAAGCTCCGATGGCCATTTTAGCCATCGGGCTTTCTTGCGCAAGAAATTAAGGTGTCTGTCTACACTGGCCCTCTTGTGCAAGTATTCTTGCGCAAGAGGGCTTATCCCTGAGCGGGAGCGTCAAAGTATTTGCGCAAGAAGCACTGATTTCTTACAGTAGAACGTCAGTGCTCTTGCGCAAATTCAAGCGGCCAGTGTAGACAGGCGGCAAGTTTTTGCACAAAAGCGGCCGCTTTTGCGCAAAATCTTGCCAGTCTAGACGCACCCAATGTGTGTAACATTAACTCGGGAGTAGAGGGGGCGGAGAGGCTGGGGGAAGTGTTCCCTCTAAGAGTTTCCTCCCACGAGCAGAATGAATTTTGTGTTGTGCACCAGTACTGACTTCATGTGGCTTATTTGGATGTGCCACTGTGGCACCAAAGTTATTAATAAATATTTTATAAACCTTTACCTTTTCTCTCTGCTGCCATGTCTCCTCCCCTTGCTCCATCAGCTCCCCTGGTGCCTGCTGCTCTCCCACCCCTCACCCTCCTCTGCTGTCCTGACTCCTGCCCTTCTCACTGCCCCCAGCCCTCCTGCGACTGCCCCCCTCCACCAGCTCTGATCATGTGAGCTACCCCTCCTCATCCCCGCTCCTAAAACCTCCCCTACACACCTGCCCTGCCTCTCTCCTCTGGTGCTGGTCCCTTCCCTGCAGGTGTCTGCCCTTCTGCTTCACCCCCAGAATCCCCTGGCACCTGCACCTTCCCTTAGCCCTGCACCCTCCTGGTGCCGCCCCCTTCCCTCACTGCCCCTACCCCCTTTGCCCTCTTTTTCCCTGATGCCCACCCCCTCACCACTCTCTGCCCCCGTTCCCCTCATGCCCCTGTGCCGTCACACATGACTTGTTCCATCCCCACCTTCCTTATGCCCACCCCTTCTTTCAAGCCTTCTCCCAGCACCTCCCCCTCTTCCCCCCTCTAGCTCCCAATGCCCTTACCCTCTCCTCTCCCAGCATAACCCTGTCCCCCCTCCCACTGACACCTCCCCTCCTGCCCTTTTCCTCATTGTCTCCACTTGGCCCCCTGGCATTTGTCTCTCCTCCACCCTGTCCCTTGGTGCCTTCCTCTTTCTTCTCCTGACTTGCTCCCCTCCCCTCAGCACAAGCCCCTTCCTCTCCCACCTCTTCCCCCTACTTTTCTCCCCCCCTCCCCTCCCCCACCTTCTGCCTTCCAGTTTGCGGTGCTGGAATCTGTGATCGGGCCCCAGAAATCCCCGTAGCCCTGGCCCCAGCTGCTTCTGGGGCTCCAGACCACTTGCTGGGCCTGGAGCTGGGTCGCACGGTGCAACTCTGGGCCGGGCGGTTTTAAATTCCCGGGCCGTGATGTCACGTCACGCCCAGGCATCTCCCCTCTCAGCTGTTGCGCAGCATTTGAGCACACCGCGAATGCGCTCCCTCGGCCCCACCATGCCCCGTACATGGCTGGCGCTGGGGAATTTAAAGTGTGGGGCTGCAGCGCCCCATCACAATCCCCCTCCTCCTCCAGCAGCCACCAGCCGGCCCTTCAGCCGGCCCTTCGGAGGACAGCCCACCGGGAAATTCCCAGTATCCCGCCGGGCCAGTCCACCCCTGCCTTTTGCTAGCTCAAGCCCTGATCTGCCCTCATTGAAGTCAGGACAAAAATCGTATTGATTCCTGGGATACAGGGTATAGCCATTGATGTACCTTGTTACTCTGTTGTCTCCATGCCTTTTCTCATGCATCTCCATACATTTGGAAAGTCTTTCCTGATCCGGAGCATCAGGCATCCTTATTCTCTTCTTTCAATTCAAATCCCTCCTCAAAATCCACCACTTTCAATTAGATTTCCACCTCTGATTTCTTCTCCAACTTTGTTCCTTCATTTGTACTGTTAGTAAGCTATTTTTAAAAAAGGAACTAAGGAGATGTATGTGTAGAAAAACACATCTCAACTTCTTCTTTTTGTAACCCTTGTCCTTCCCTTAACCCACACTTAACATGTCCTTTGTTATCTTCCTTTTCTGTGTTATGTCTCATTTAGATAGCAAGCATCTTGGGGGAAGCATCTTTCACTTCTGTGTAAAGAACTATGCATAACTATGTGTTATGTTAATAACAATAGGGTTCACCTACTACAGTTGATGCCTGTTGCTCATCAGGGCCTCATTCAAGTGCCAACTGCAGTACTGTGCAGGCTGCATACCCAGCCAGTCCAGCCAGCAGCTGGGGATTCTGCAGTAGGAGGAGTAAGTGTTGCAGAATCAGGCTATTGGGGTGGTTCTGTAGTAATGTCTTGCTACCTATAGACCGATATAACATTATTCTGTACAGCACTCAAGCTCCTATAGCATCTTTTGTCCAAAATCCCAGTGTGCTCAACAGTCTTTTCCAAAGTATTTATACAGATTGGGTTTTTTCACCCACCACTGAATACCTGCATCTCTGGGATTAGGAATCCTATGCAGAATCATAGAAGTGTGGGGCTGGAAGGAATCTCAGGAGGCCTTCCAGTCCAGGCCTTCCCATGCTAAGGCAGGTGTTTGTCCAACCAATGTTTAGATACTCCAAAAAAACTTGTAAAAACTTTAGCTGCTTGGGTTCACTCCGATGCATTTGCTATCAGGCAAGAGTTTCTTTACATTCTCCAAACAACCAGTACTCTGTAACATGCTCACCATCAACAAGGGAAGAATAGTGTGATGAGTTGAAGCTTCAGTGAGTATTTTAGGTTGGCAAAATGTTAGTACCCGAAGTGGAGCTTAGCCAGGTCACTACCTCTGCTGAAAATGCCACTGGGTTTATAATCTGGGTTGGCAGTACAGCACTCTTCTAACAGCAGGATTTAGTCCAGTAGGGTATGTTTACACTACAGAGAAGATTGAAGCTGCTGCTATTGATCTTCCAGGGTTCAAATTAGTGGATCTAGTGAAGACATGCTAATTCGAACTGAGAGGGGCACTCGGGTCGATGCCAGTAGTCCTTGTTTCCATGAGAAGTAAGGGAAGTTGAAGGGAGAGTGTTCTCCCTTCGACTTCCTGGAGTGTGGACAGCACCAAAAGAAGAGTTAAGGTACTTCAACTTCAGCTACATAATCAACATAGCTGAAGTTGTGTATTGGACCTTATCCCATAGTGTAGACATACCCATACTGACTCATGTGAAAGAATGCCATCTAAAGAAGCACCAGTACCAGCAGTGCCTAAGGAGTACCTTGGCCTGACCCAGATTAGTTTATGAGATCTTTTAAAATTGCAGCAAAAGGTGTTATATCTCCCTAGGAGGTTGATTAATAAACTAATACAAATTAAACAGTTGTTTAAAATGCATTGATGTAAAACAGCTCTTATAAGAAAACAGTGAAGAAAGGCCTTTTCAAACACTGTAAAGCTCTTAGGGTATGTCTACACTACCACCCTAGTTCGAACTAGGGTGGTAGTGTAGACATACCCTTATTTAGTGCTATGGTTTCATCTGACATGTGATGACACTGCTGCTGTGTGTTTCCCTCACTCAGAGCTGGTGAGACATGCCTGTGCATATTCCTTCACACAATGAGTCTTCAGGCAAGGTATTGTGTGATTATAAGCTGCAGATGTTTCAAGTGTTTTTCTCCTCAGTCTCCTGATTGCTAGTTATGTGGTTACTCAGCTTTTGAAAACAAGGTTTGGACATAAAGACCCTATTCAGCCAAATGGGACACATTAACATGTTTTCATTTTTACATACTTGGTCTGAACAGCAAGATGCATATTGAGCACATAGTGAGCAAAACAAAATCCTGTCAGAGGGGTTTTAATGGCATAGGGAATAATTAAAAATTGCCCTCTTAGATTTTTAAAACCTCTATAAACTTGCTCCAGTCTCTCTAACAAACCTTTGGAGGGACTCATTCCTACTCTAGTGTGGTGCCTTGCACTTGCCCTATTTAGGGGCTGCTAGGATTCAGTGTGGTATGCGATACAAGTTAGGATAGGCCTAAGGCTTCCATGACTTGTTTCCCCCACTGTCATAGCCTTCATGAACCTTATGGCAGTGGGAAACCAGGGAGTGCAGAAATGCACAGCCACATCTCCTCCTGCTGCTTGTCCTGGAAGACATCTGAAATGACCCTTTTGGGAGATGGGCAGGTACAAAGTGGGCAGAACCAGCTCTGTATCTGGCAGAAAAATCCAGGGAAGGGGGAAGGCATGGCCTCTTCCTGCTCTTGCCATTTGCTTGTAGGGAGATAATGTATTCTATGGACAAGTGTTGTATTGGCTGTAATCCTGTTCACAAGGCAGTATTAGTACTTCTTTTTCCATCTGTCCAGGAGTAAAGGTCAGTCGGTTTGGACAGTATTGTTTTAGCACAGCTGGTCTATAAATATGTCACAAGGAAACCACTGCATATGAGCAACTTACTGTGACACTTTATTTGATCTTAATGTCTATAAATATAAAAAACAAGGAAGAAGCAGCATATGACATGGCTATTTATGGAAGGGCTGGATGCCATTATTACACCACACTCAGAGTCAAGCAACTGCTGCTGAAAAAAAACATCAATGGTGTTAAGTAATCATAAATTAAAAATTAAAAACCCTTCCATGCTGTTGTGCACACTTGAGCCCAGATCTTGCCTCCGTGGAAGGACAGAGCACCTATTGAATCAATGGGAGCAGGGGCAAGTCCTTCATCCCTTATAAGCCCACTTTTCCTTCTTTTATTGCACTTCTGATTGGACTTTTTTGCACATGAAAATCCACACTGATTCTCAGCCCAAGTAAGTGGGAAATATGGATTTCAGTGAATGTTGGCTTAACACAACATGGAGTATTGTTAAAATGAATGGAGTGGAGTCATTTCACTTCAGTGCAGGTCTGGGTTGGGGAGTAGAATACATTCCTTGCATAAGTAGGGGCACAGACAGGCAGTACTACATGGCTGCGTCTAGACTGGCATGAATTTGCGCAAATGCTTTTAACGGAAAAGTTTTCCGTTAAAAGTATTTGCGCAAGAGAGCGTCTAGATTGGCACGGACGCTTTTGCGCAAAAGCGTCCATGGCCAATCTAGACGCGCTTTTGCGCAAGAAAGCCCCGATCGCCATTTTAGCTATCGGGGCTTTTTTGCGCAAAACAAAACTGAGCTGTCTACACTGACCCTTTTGCGCAAAAGGACTTTTGCCCGAACGGGAGCGTCAGAGTATTTGCGCAAGAAGCACTGATTTCTTACATTAGAACGTCAGTGCTCTTGCGCAAATTCAAGCGGCCAGTGTAGACAGCTGGCAAGTTTTTGCGCAAAAGCAGCCGCTTTTGCGGAAAAAGTGGCCAGTCTAGACACAGTCCATGGGTTTCTTGTGGACAGGAAAGATTCAGGTTGCATGTGGTACATCATTAGAGCCCTAGTGGTAGAGGCTTCCCAGCATTTGCCCTGACTTAACACATCGCTCCCTGCTCTGGCTGCACCCCCTCCTTGGTCATTGCAGTGTCAACCATTCTGGGCTACATCACTGTCCAATACCTTCCCTGCACCCCCCAGCAGCAGTGAGATTTCTAAAAGTGAGATACTTCGTATCACGGCAGAGCAAGCCAAGCATTCTACAATTGCCCATTCCAATTTGTGGTTTTGTCATGAACCTTGCGATAATTATGTTTTTCCTTAAAGCCCCAGCTCGAGGAGTCAAATGGATATGTGATGATTTCAGTCTTCATTCTTAAAGGAAAAGTAAGTATTTAGCTTTCATGGCTGTGGAGAAATGTGACCTCAGTGTACCCTAAAGATTCAAAAAATCAGAGGCAAATAAAATACCAAATCTATAATTTTTGGATAACTCTATGGTCTTAAAGCCAATCTCATAATTTTTGGATATTTGGGATTGGCAATACTGTGGTCTTTTCACAGTAAAGCAGGGAAGCAGAGCACAGGTGGCTGGGAGAAAGTGGCAGCCAGGTGTGAGAGGCATGCACAGAATGCAAGTAGTTTCCCCTCACTCCCTTAGCATCCAGGGAATGGGCTGAAAAGCAAGCTGTGTCCTAGAGCGCACAGCTGCTGCCTCCCCCCCAAAATTCTGCCCTTGTCAGCGGAGTATTTTAAATTGCCTGGGTGCAGCAGGCAGTTGTGGAAATTCACAGGGTGGGGAGAATGTGCAGGGCAGCAAGTGGGTCTGGCAAACACATGGAGGGAAGTGCACAGGGCAGGTGGCAGGCAAGGGGAGAGACCTGCCCCCAAACTTTACTGGAGCCCTCCCCCAGGCCAGGAATATTCCTGGTACTGGGACAGCACGGACCCATATAACTCGCTATCTTTACCCACTACTGTGTGAGGCTGCTTTGCAATGAGGAAGGAGAGAAGCATTTAACAACAGCAGCATCAACCAAAAAAAACCCCCAAAAACTGTAACGTCCAAAAAATTAAAGCACAACAATTCTTCATTTAATTAACACATATGTTTTGTGCTCCCTAAAATGTATGTATTGTTCATTTATCTAAAGAAATATTTTGCCCTAATGAGAAGGTAGGAACCATTTCTTCTATATAAAGGCCATAAGACTACTTATGCTTTCTACCATGTTCATGTGATAATTATCAGAGGAGCAGCCAGCAGGAACTGCAGTTAGCTGAGCCACAATCCTTTTGAATCCAGACTCTGTTGTTTCAGTCTTTTGGGGGAAAAAATGCAATTGTCACATGACAGCTGATTACATAGTGACTGGATTGTTTTTAACTATGGTTTGTTTTGGGAGAGAGACTGACTCTACAGTTGGGAAATCCCCAGTACATGACTCAGTGCAGCTGTATTGGATCATGTGATCAAAGTTTACTGCAGACCAAAGTATTTCACAGTGTTGCATCTGTAGGTATAGATTTCCCACATGTTGCAGCATTCAGGTGATTGCCAGTCATTCCTCGTCTTTCAGAATTTGCATCAGAGTTGGTGCAGCAGTCACCAACTACTTATTTCTGTTGTGTTGTTAACAGTAAAAACAGATGAAGTGATATATGAGGGGAGTAATAAAAGGAGTCCTAAGACTGACAAGAAATTTTAGCATGAAGGACCCTCATCTTCAGGTCACCCACTTTTGTGCCATGGTGTCAAAGTGCAGTGAAAGTTAGGCAAACAAGAAGCCGTGACTTCTGCTCTTCTGCTAAACTCTGTTTTATTGCTACCCAGTCCTCCCAAACTCTGCCGCACCACTTTGTTTGTTTATTCCACCGTGTTGTTGTGTCCTGTTTGAAATTAAGATTGTGAACTCTCTGTGGCAGGAACTGTTACTTGTCTGTCCAGCACCTAGCACAATGGGATCTGATCCTTGATTGGGGTTTCCAGATGCTACCATAATGTAAATATAAACCAGTTCATCAACATTTTGACACTCTCCCCTAAAAGTCAGCACTCCTGTTAATATGCTCCTCAAAGAGACCCTCCCTCTCAATAATCATCTCCATGGACGTTGCTCTCCCTTTCAAGTGAGGTATCAAGATCACCCTAGTAAGCATCCATCAGCTGTGTCACCTCAAGTGACCATCTGTCCTGTATTTTAAGGGATGTCATTGTTTTGGTGCCTCGCATCCTGTGCTCCATATCCAGTAAGAAGCTACAAAGAAATATTTGACTTAATGAAAAGCCTGCATTCAGGCAGCTGTCATGAAAAGGATCACACACTATAAGACAACTAGCAGACATACCCAGCATTGCCTGAGTCCTTCAAGGCAGGGGGCAGGTGGTGCAGGACTCAGGGCAGGGCTTCAGGAATGTGAGAGGGGTGCAGGAGGTTGGGGGGTGCAAAAGTGAGGGTTGGCAAGTGAAAAGGGGCTCAGGGCAGTACAGACTCCCCCAGCTCCCTGGCCACTAGGGATGTTTTCTCTCCCCCCAATCCCCTCTCCCAGCTGCCAAGAGCATTTTTTCTCCCCCCAGCCCTGTCCTGGCTGGCTGCCAGGGGTGTTTTTCTCCCCCTAGCTCCCCTTAGGGTCGCCAGATGGTTTCAACAAAAATACCGGACACACTTTACATTACACCACAATCTACATTTCATCTTATTTAGAAAATACCAGTCATTTATATTTTCTCATTTATATTTTCTCAATTTTTTTCCTGAACAGAAAGCTCAAATACTGGACTGTCCAGTTCAAAACCGGACACCTGGCAACCCTAGCTCCCCTAGGTGCCGGGGCCTTTTTTCTCACCCCAGCCAACCCGCAAGCCACCAGGGGCCTTTTTACTCCCCCACCCCTCTGGTGCTGTGGACAAGGGCAAGGGGGGGGAGGGAAGGGTTTGTGGCAGGTGGGCTACTTACTCGGTGTGCTGGCAGGCAAGATGGCAGAGACCCAGCCCTGCTGGCCACTCCCTTGGTGGTACAGCTGCCTCCAGTGGACACTCTGCAGGATAGCTCTCCCCTGTGGGCTCGCTGCCCCCGGTGATCACTTTCATATCGCATCCTCTGAACAGCAGCCCCTCCCTTTGCATGTTATGGAAAACGGTACTTTCCTGGGGCTTCCGGTTGTCATAGCACAACCAAACCCTGACCATGCTTTTAAGTTAGGAGAAGAGGAAGTTCATACCAAATTTAGTGGCCCTAGCTCTTATAATTTAGGAGGAGTTCTTGAACAATGGACTCACAGACAGACACAATCTAAAATCTATATATATAGATTGCATTTATTTTGTATCATAGTAAAATACTGTGGGCATGATGTCCCTTGAAAATAAACTTGGCCCTGACTTTTCAGAATTGCCCTTCTTTAAAACATAGGTTCTTGATCTATAGTCTACTGCAAGTCTGACTCTGATCCATTTTGACCTTGCTGACCAGAGGCTTGGATTGCAAAGATCCTGCCTCAACCTGCCTCTTCCTAGGGTTTGCAAAATGTTTAGGAGTCTAGTCTTTCCTCCTTGTGCATGGATAAATCTCAGTCACTGCTTTTTAAATAGTGCCCTCTTTGACCAAGTTATCACTTCTTCCTGTTGCTGTGATACTAGATTAATTATTTTAAAGCATCTCAGAAGTGAAAAATATTAATGTTGAATCAGATATTTGAAGGGATCTGAGTCTGGTGTCTACACATATGCCTGCAATTTTGCACCTTCAGATTGAAGCAGTCAGCTGTAGGGAAACACCAGAGTATTTAGAAATCTACTGACCTGACTGCATGTGCAAATTAAGTTATTAGTCATCTGTTCCAGTTTGTGCTCAGAGTTCATTTCATTCTTTTACAGTTGCAGTTAACAAGAATGCACAATTGTAGGTACAAAAATAGATGCCATTTTAAAAACATTATCTTTCTTTTTCTAACAAACATATCCCCAAATTCGTCTGTATTATTTCTGATGCAATCCTGATGTGCCTGACCCTTTTAAAAAGACAAATCCTTGCAGTGGGGAGTCTAAGGGCTTGACGGAGTGACAATCTAAGCATTCTCCACTCTCACTGATTTCATTAGGGAAGGGCAAACTTTAGCTAGTTGGTGAAAGGACAGTGAGAGAGAAAAAAGTGGGTGAGGGTTGTGGAAAGGATAAGGGTTATAGCAGTAGATCATAAGATGTGATGTTATTATGCACCCAGCTTGCTGATTCCCAATTTTAGAAATGATTCTTCATTATATACATTTGAGGAAGCAACATCAGGCAAGAGCAGAGGTCCAGATTGATTTATCAAAGGAAAAGAGCCTGTGCTTACGTGTGCCCATGCCTGGTGGGTACTTACATTGGTTCTGAAAGGTATTGGTATTGTGCATTTCCTTATGCCTTTCCTAACAATTTCTCAATGAAATCTGACATAAGCAACCATTTAGGATGAAGGTCCATTGCTTAATGTATGTGGTGTTCTAATACAGTCTGAAGGAAAATAGCTATTGAATTGAACAGAAAATTATATATCTGTGGTAGAATTTAATAGGGTGGTTCAAAAACACCTTAGTAAAGTTAGCATTTTCTGTTAAATTCCATGGAGGAATTATTATGGAACCTTCTTAGTTTAATACTTGTTACATTGTATATAATAAGGAAAAAGAACAGGTTTATCTGCAGTGGGCCAAAGTCACTATGGTATTATTTCATTGAAAACAATGAAGTAACACCAGGAATGAACTTGGGCCCATTATGTTTACAGTTACTTTGGATTTGTCTCTTTTTAAAAAGGAGTTTGCCTAATAAACGTAGTCTCTTTTGTAGGCTCCACTATATCATCTTTAATTCTAATTTGTCCTAACATATCAAGGCCTTTATCCTCACTGAGGACTAAATTCACGGCAAGTCTAAGTTTAAAAAATTAAAACCATTTCTTGAGTTATCAATTACAAAAACATAAAATGGCCAAAAAGAACCACAGAATCATATGTCTGCAAATTACTTGCTAATGAAAGTGACTCTAGAGCCTTAACTTCAGCAGAGAATCTGATCAGTTTGTGGTTATGGACCAATCCTGCAGGCTGTGGAACTTTACTGATAGAAGTCAGTAGAGGTGCTTATAACTTCTTGACTGGCTCTTAGCATTTCATATTGTTAGGTCATAAATCAGAATCAAACATGGGAACTGTCCATACCTGCTTCTGTTTTGCTCCGTACATTAGCCACATGCCTTCAGGAATCCATTGAGTTTTGCTTACACTCATTGGCCACGGATGTACTGGGGTGCAGTCAGTTATCAGAAATGATTTATGGGTTCTGCACTTTTTAAAATGCCTCTCTCTGCACTATCCACTTGGCTAATATGACAGATGTGTAGTGCCTTGTACCCACTAGATTATATAATGTGATGTTACTTGTGCAACTTCACATGACTCAGCACAGTGTGATGGGTCAGTTGACAGTTTTGAGAACAAAATGCAGTAATTAGGGAAACTTTTCTTTCCTCATTTTTTAAAATGAAACATTTTAGAAAAATTGCATGCTGAGTAAAAGGTGCCTGATTGTCAGCACTGGAAACTGAAGCATTTTCTTTCCCCCGGGACAGGTACAGCATAGATAACAACAGCAGACAACAGATTGCCCTGATGACTCAATTCAGACATAGAAGGACAACCCACAGGAATGAGAAACCAGTTCAGGGCCACCAACCATGGCCTACTCCTCCCTCTACAAGCCTTTTCAATACCAAACCTCTTTTCTGAGACTCGCAACAAGGGGCTTAATCCCAGTCCTGTTAAAGCCAATGGCAGAACTCCCATCAGCTTTCAGCTGAAACAGGACAAGGTTCAGGATATCCATAATGGTGCTACTGTACTTGTGTGGCAAATCTTTGTTTTGCTACAGAGACTACATCTTAGTTGAAATAACCAATTTTACTTCACTTAGTTCTCTGAAGCCAAAACCTTCAAATCTTGATGTCTAAAATTCTAAAGCCAAGTACATAATTAGGCCCCCATCCATCAAAGTACTACTTAACTTACTTAACTGCAATGGGACCAGTCACATGCTGAAAGATAAGAATTTGCTTAGGTACTCTGCTGGACTGGGGCTGTTGGGCACCATACATAAACAGTGCGGTTTTCAGAGATGCTGAGCATTCATATCCATTATTCATGTCAATAGACTTAGGTGCTTACTTGTAGGCCCCCAAGTTTGAAAATTATGCCCTAAATCACTATCACACACTTTGCATGGAAAGTTTTAATCTTGTTTTTCTCAGACTGCACCTACTATTGAATTTTTAAGCTAATGTATTCAGTGATAAAAATAAATACTGCACAGAACAAACGAACATGATTAAATAGAAGGGTTAAGTGTAACTGACACTATGTAACTATTCTCTTAATACCATCTGCAGGGTCTTTCAGCATCTGTGTCAAAATACATTTTTCTACTTTTCTCCTTGAGGAAATCTAGGAATAGATGTTTATGGGACTGAACAACTTTGAGATATTTTGTGTTGAATGTCTTTGGAACTATCCTACTTCCTATCTATGTTTTGCAGAGTTTCTGCTCCCTAGCAAACAGGGGTTTCTGTGGCTATCTCTAGATTTTTAAATTTGATTTGCAGCATAAGTTGACTAAAATGGGAAGGGAAGGAAACATGACATTATAAAGTTCAACCCTGAGGAGAGGTTTGTAACATCTTTTCAAAGAATACAACATAGGATCCTGCAAATTGTTGGTCACTTACTAAGTGCTAAGTGCCCTCAACTCTACTGAGATCAGCATCTACTTTGGTAGGGAAAAAATAAGGGACATTTGCTTTCCTGTCACTTGTTTCTGTCCTCCTCTCTGTGTATACTCCCTTCTCCTTGTGCTTAGTTAATCTACATTAGCTATAGTACATCCCAGGCTACATCTAGATTGCAGAGTTAAATCAGATAAAGATACACAATATGCGGTACAAAAATTGTGTATCTTTTTCTGATTTACTATTGAAAGAGGCTTTTCTGAAATTTGGCACGTCTACACGGCACCAAATTTAGGAAAAAAGTGCTCTTTGGACACATCCCTTATACCTTGTAGAATGAGGTTTACAGGGATGGCGAAAGAGCATGTCTGCTTTTTCAAATTTTTTTTTCGGAAAAGTGGACACGTTCCTTGCACACGGCATTGCTTTTTCAGGATACTTCTGGTATCCTGGAAAAGCAATGCAGTCTAGAGGTAGCCCCCAGGGAGGATGCAACTAGATTAAAGGTATGTATTTGTAAATACAATTTAAATATTCAGACAACAAACTATGATGATACCAAAATTCTAAGGAGCATGAACAGTAGCTCTAGGCCAGATTTTGGCCCCCACCAATATTGTCTGGTACTGGTCTGGCAGTGCAAAGCAGCCCAGGCCACTTCTTAGGGATTTCCCCAGACTGAGGGATTGCCAGGTAGGTAGGGCCAGTGTAACTAGCTATATGCCAGTCCTCTTGCATTCCCTTAGGTAAATTGTAATTGGGGAGCCACACCTTTGGTTCATCCTTTGTTGTTGGTACAGCCAGCTTATAGGTGCATAGCTGAAGTAACTAAGAGAAGAATCAGGGCTTTATTTTTTGATATAAGCTAAATTTTTAATGATACTAGTGGATGTATAGGAGATGGGCCCAAAGCAGAAACCCAGATCCAAACACCCCTGAACTTTGGGAAGCTTGGTCCTACATGTGATGGCCCCCCCATGCTTTATGAGAATTGGCTTATGAATATGAATATGCATAACCTGAAGATGCTTTATGCAAAACAGATCATGTTAACATTTCAGTTTTACAGTTAGAATCTGCTGAATCTGTATATTTTATTTGTGCGTGTAGCATTCTTGTGTGTGAAGTTAGAAATATGAAGTGTGAATCTGTTTATAGTTCTAAATGTGTTAATGAGGACCATTAATAATGCTTCAGGTATTTAATGAGGAGGGGAGCACCCTAAACTTGAAATAAGATACGCAATTTGCTCTATTTTGAAATAGCTTATTTGGAAATTTGGCGCACCTAAACAGCGCCAAACTTCGAAATAACGTGCTATTTTGAGCCATCCCTTATCCCTTGTGCAACAAGGTTTACCAGGATAGCGAAATAGCACACCGTTATTTCCAAAAATATTTCAAAATAACGGACGGCTTGTGTAGACACAGGGATAGCTATTTCGGGATACCGGAGGTATCCCAAAATACCCATGAAGTGTAGATGTACCCTCAGTTTTCAGACAAACAACCTGTGAATGGTCTTGTTTGATCTGTAAACTGTGGTTAAAACATGTGATCATGCCATCGAGTATTGGAATCCATCTTGAACCTGGCATTCAAAATGATCTGGACAAACTAGAGAAATGGTCTAAGGTAAATAGGATGAAGTTTGATAAGGACAAATACAAAGTACTCCACTTAGGAAGGAACAATCAGTTTCACATATACAGAATGGGAAGTGACTGTCTAGGATAGAGTACTGCAGAAAGGGATCTAGAGGTCATAATGAACCACAAGCTAAATACGAGTCAACAGTGTGACTCTGTTGCAAAAAAAGCAAACATGATTCTGGGATGCATTAACAGGAGTGTTGTGAGCAAGACACGAGAAGTCATTCTTCCATTCTACTCTGTGCTGATTAGACCTCAACTGGAGTATTGTGTCCAGTTCTGAGCACCACATTTCAAGAAAGATGTGGAGAACTTGAAGAAGGGCCAACAAAGAGCAACAAGAATGATTAAAGGTCTAGAGAACATGACCTATGAAGGAAGAATGAAAGAATTGGGCTTGTTTAGTTTAGAAAAGAGAAGACTGAGAGGGGACATGATAGCGGTTTTCAAGTATCTAAAAGGGTGTCACAAGGAGGGAGAAAAATTGTTCTTCTTGGCCTCTGATGATAAGACAAGAAGCAATGGGCTTAAATTGCAGCAAGGGAGGTTTAGGTTGGACATTAGGAAAAACACTGGAATAAATTACATAGGAGGGTTGTGGAATCTCTCTCACTGGAGATATTTAAGAGCAGGTTAGACAGACATCTCTCAGGGATGCTCTAGACCCGTGGTCACCAACCTGTTGATCGCGATCGACCAGTCGATCGCGAGGTGTTCGGGCAACCCCACCCCCCATTATCCCCCCACCCCCGAGAAGCCCCACTACCTACCTCTAGTGTAGTGCTGGCTTCCCGCGGGGTGGACGGAAGTCCTCTCTGAAGCCCGCGTCACCACCCCTCAAACGAGGTGCGGTGGTATGCTAATCCGTGCCTCATTTGCATACTCACTGCTGGCAAAACCGGCAGTGTAGACGAAGCCTATAGGCTTTCTTGTGCAACACTTTTACACAGAGCAAGATGGATTTATTTGGGGGTTTGGTCCCATTTGTTGGTTGGTTTCCTGGGTGTTGAGCCCTTAGAACTGAGTCCTCCCAGAACTGAACTGGTTCAGTGTCTGTGCTGCTCTTCCGGGGGGCTGTACCTGTGCCTTGTCTGGGGAAGTCCAGAGGGTCTGGTCCAACAGGACAGAGTGGTGGAAAGCCCCACAGAGCAGGAAGACAGGTATCAGTGGCATGATCAGCACACCAGGGGACAACTGTAAGGGAACTTCTGTGATTTCAACTTATTACACATCCAGTTCCAAACTTCACAGCTGGCCCCTTTTTCAACAGTAGGCTGAATCGGAAATCTGTCATGAAAGGAAGAGTTTGTATTAGTGTCTGGTTCTGGATTGGAACCATCTCTGTTAACTATGGATGTAATTTTATCTTTCAATCTTGATATTTTTATTTAATGGCATGACTGTGCTGGTGAGCAAAACTTTCCTACATTCAGAATTTGCTGGTGGAAAGCATAAACCATTTAACAACAAGATCTATGGAAAATATGAGTTAGGCCCACATGGCATTTCAAAATTCATTTCCAGTCTACATGATCCATGATTGGGCCTTGTTATATTGAATGGATACATTTAGAATTATTTTGTGCCATCTCATACACAGGAAAGAAATTCCAAACCCATATAATTTATGTCGATGTAGGAATAAACTTGCTTACAATATTGCTCAATCCTGGATTCTGTTCTTTTCCTAACATTTGCTTTAGAATTAAATCCTCATTGCTGCCTGAGGCTACGTCTACACTGCAGGCTTTTTGCACAAGAAGCTTTTTTCGGAAGAGATCTTCCAAAAAAAAACTTCTTATGAAAGAGCACGTCCACACACAAAAGCACATTGAAAAAGTGATGCGCTTTGCGAAAGAGACTCATTGGATGCTCTCTCACATAAAATGTCACCTGGAACCAGTTCAGCCAGGGCTTTAGGTTACCAATTGCCTCTGAGTGCTGGTGCTGGAGCCCTGTAGAGACATGCGCTTAAAGGGACCCCCTGGACAGCCGTTTCTCTGCTTCTGCTGCCTGCTTGCCTACCTCTTTGAGGGACAGCAAAGCTCTTGCAGTGCCTGCTGTGGTTGCCCTCTTCTTTCTTGGGATGCCACAGCTCTTTTCCTGTGTGTGACATGGAGCTGGAGCTGCCCCGGGGCATGTGATGGCCCCACATGGCCATGCTGCAGTTTTTGCAGCACTTTCTGCCAGCTGCCTTCCTGGTCCTGCATGACCAGGACCCCAAGTTCATTCTGGGGACCCTCTCTGTGGCTGCAGCAGCTCCATTCTGACAACCGCAACCCACTATGCAGAAGCGTTTTTGGAGGCTGGAGACCAGTTTGGACTGGTGGGACCAGCTGGTCCTGGAGTGGTAGGATGACCAACAGTGGCTCCAAAACTTCCGCATGCGGAAGGCCACCTTTTTGGAGCTATGTGCCTAGCTTGCCCCCACCCTCCAGAGATGTGACACCCACCTGTGGCCCGCCACCCCCCTGGAGAAGCGGGTGGCAATCGCCCTCTGGAAGCTCACCACCCCAGACAGCTACCGGTCAGTGGGCAACCAGTTCGGCATGGGGAAGACCACCGTCAGGGCCCTCCTCATGGAGGTAAGGAGCTCTTGGGCTGCAGTCTCTGCAGGGGGGATGGGGAGAGTGTTGCATAAGTGGGGCCCTCAGGAAAGAGGAACTGGGGGCTGTGGAGCAGGGGTAGAGGGGTGAAGACCCATCCCTGGGGGGCTTGTGCCATCCCGCCTTCACACAGCCCTGCTGCTGGGGGGGCGGCCTCATGGGAGGTGGCTCCTGGGGTTTTGGGGTGGGTAGGAGAGGGGAGCAGGGTGGGCACCTCTCAAGGGCTAAGGCGCCTCCTCTCTCATTCTCTGTTTTGTGTGTTTGTTTGTCTCCTTCTGCAGGTTGTGAGGGCCATCAACTCCATCCTGCTGCAGAGGGTTGTCCATCTGAGAGACCTTGACATGACCGTGGCTGGATTTGCTGCCCTGGGGTCCCCAAACTGCGGGGGTGGGATTGATGGGACCCACATCCCAATCTGCGCACCAGATTATCGAGCAGCCCAGTACAGCAGTCGAAAGGGCTACTTCTCCATGGTGCTGCAGGCCCTGGTCAACCACTGGGGACACTTTACATACATTTTTGTCAGGTGGTCGGGCAGGGCACACGATGCCTGAGTGTTCAGGAACTCTAGCCTGTGAAGGAACTCTAGCTTCCTGTGAAGCTGGAGGCAGGCATAGTCTTCCCCCACTGTGACTTTGCAGTTGGGGACGTGCAGATGCCATTGTGCATCGTGGGGGACAAGGCCTACCCCCTCGTGCCTTGGCTCATGAAGCCTTATGCTGGCCACCTGGATCCCAGCAGGGTCCAATTCAATGCCCACCTGAATCGGGCCCAGATCCAGGTGGAGTGCGCCTTTGGCCGCATCAAGGCACGTTTCTGCTACCTCCTGATCCGCCTCAAGGTGGGGGAGCATAACATCCCCGAGGTGGTGGCAGCATGTTGTGTCCTCCACAACATTGTGGAGAGGAAGGGAAAGTAAATGACAGGTTACTTGAGTCAGGACAAAAAAATTAGAAAACATTTTAGAATTTGTACCAGACAGCTTTGTGGGCTGTTTTTCTCCTCTATTACAAGATGAGGAGAGTAGTCTAGTGTCCCTGTCTGGCAATATTGAATCTTCTCACTAAGTGTATGATCCCATTATTGCACTGACACTCCTATATGGTGTCCCAATAAATCAATAATTCTACATAAAGAATTGCACCATTCCTGCCTGCCCACTTCCTTTCAGTCCACTGAGTCCTGCGATTAGATGGGACCATCTTATTTGTATTAGATTCTCAAACACTAGTCAGTGCCATGTGTGTGCATTTGTCAGCTACCACGTATGTCACAATTTGTAGCACAAGAGTCTCTTCCGTTATTTGCATTACACTGTCCTCTAGTGGTACCTTCTTTTCTGAGCAGCCTTCCTATCGCATACAAATAAGCCTTTTGAGATGCATTCTCCATTAGTATGTAACATACTTGAGGAAGAAGACTACTACTACTAGCAATAACGTTTAGCAAGAAGCTCTACAAATAGAAAATATATTTGTAACAAAGCTTTGCAGGCAGAAGCAGTAAGCATGAGGCTACGTCTAGACTACAGGCTTTTTGGGCAAGAAGCTTTTGTCAGAAGAGATGATCTGCAAAAACTTCTTACGCAAGAGCACGTCCACATACAAAAGCGCATCGAAAAAGCGATGTGCTTTGCAAAAGAGAGCATTCAGACTCATTCAGTGTTCTCTCGCATAAAAGGCCATCCGGAAACACTTCAACCAGGGCTTAGGTCATCCCCAAGTGCTGGTTCCGGAGCCTTGCAGAGACACGTGCTTAAAGGGACACCCCCCCCCCCAGACAGCCATTTCTCTGCTGTTGCTACCTCTTTGAGGGACAGCAAAGCTCTCACAGTGTCTGCTGTGGTTGCTCTCTTCTTTCTTGGACACCAGAGCTTTTTCTCTTGTGCCATGGAGCTGGAGCTGCGCATGTGATGGCCCCACACTGCCATGCTGCAGTTTTTGCAGCATTTTGCAGCTGCCTTCCTATTCCTGGAGGACCTGGACCCTGAGCTCTTTCTGGGGACCCTCTCGGTGGCTGCAGCTGCTCCACTCTGGCATCCACACCCCACTATACAGAGAAGGTTCTGGAGGCAGAAGACCAGTTTGGACTGGTGGAACCAGCTGGTCCTGGAGTGGTGGGATGACCAGCAATGGGTACAGAACTTTCTAATGTGCAAGGCCATTTTCCTTGAGCTCTGTGCCTGGCTAGCACCTGCCCTCTGGAGACGCGACACCCACCTGCGGCCCACCATCCCCCTATAAAAGCAGGTCGCAATCGCCCTGTGGAAGCTCGCCACTCCAGACAGCTACCGGTCAGTGGGCAACCAGTTTGGGGTGGGGAAGTCCACCATCAGGACCCTCCTTATGGAAGTAAGGAGCTCTTGGGCTGCAGTCCCTGCACAGGGGTGGGGGGGGAGGAGGAGAGTGTTGGATAAGGGGGACCCTCAAGAGAAGGGGGCTGGGGACTGAAGGGGGTGGAGTGAAGGTGGGAGGAAAGCCCTGGCCCCAGGGGCTTGTGCTGTCCTGCCCTCACACAGCCCTGAACTGGGAGGGAGGATCAAAACTGGGAGGAGGAGTTGGGCTGCTTGAGATGCCCCCTCAGGTGCGGGGACCTTATCAGGGTTATGTTGGTCTGGGGGCCACAAAGGGGTGAGCAGGAGGGGGAACTAGAGTGGGGTCAGGGATAGCAAGGGGGCAGGAGGAGGGGCCATAGGCATCACTTGGGGAGGGGGCCTGGGCATTGCTACGGGAGGTAGCAGAGGCATGGCATGGGGAGGGATGAGAGGCATAGCAGGGTGGGCAGACGGATGGGCAGTGGCCATAGGAGGGGGGACAGGAGGGTGGAAGCTCGGAGCAGTGGCATCAGGCAGGTGTTCCGCCATGTGGGACATGCTGCCACACATGGTGTCACAACGTGACATCAATTGGTCCCAGGCACGCTCCTGCCACTCCAGATCCGCATTGACCCTGTGCGCCAGGGTGTGCTGGATGTCCCGGAGAATGCAGACATGTTGGCGCATCAGGTCCTCCTGCACCCTGGCTCGTCTGCAGCTGCCCCGGACTCTGGCAGGTGGCTGCGGTGGTGTACCTCGGCCCTCTGTCTCAGTTGGTCCAGCTGTGGAGAACACACAAGAAGAAGAGGCGGTCAGTCATCCTTGCAGATACTGTCCTTGAGGCCTTGCCCTCCTCTGTGGCCCACAGGAGGGGGATGTCCCGGGTGCAAGGCCACGTGTGGTCTGCACAGCACACCCTGTCTCACAGGGGCCCCAACGTGCCCAGAGGACCGTGCTGCCTGTTTCCCCTCCTCCCCTCACAGACACACCAAGGACAGGCAGGCAAGGGAAGTGTCCTACTACAGTGGGATCTCCTCATGGGCAGGAGCAGCCTGGCCCTCCCTGGGGTCTGCACACACAACTGCGGCTCACTGTGCTGTTTGTGGGAGCAGCTGCTGCCTCGCACATGCAGGCATGCCAGTGTGCTGTGTGCGGCACTCCTTGGTTTGTGTGGGGTTGTGCCAATGCCCTTGTGGCTAGCCTGCTTCCAGTCAGGTGCAGGACATGTGTGGCCTCTCCCGAGCCTGGCAGTAGGATCCCAGGTGTCTTCAGGGGCTGCCTGCTGTGTCCACATGCTGCACCCTCCCTCTGCACCCTCCCTCTGCATGTGCACGGATGGCAGCACGATGTGCAGCCTGAGCAGCCCAAGTGACACTCGCCCCCTGCTCCCTGTGCATCCACCTCCTCCGCCCTGTATGTGTGACAACTCACCTGAAGATCCCTCTCAGGCATCCAAGGAGGCCTGGGAGACGTCCTGGCTGGCAGTGACTGGCTTAAGGGAGAGGGTCATGGTCCCCATCTCCTGCTCCTGCTCCTCCTCCTCTGGCACGGCTGACTGGTCTTGGCCCTCGTGCTCCTCCTACTCTGAGGTGACCTCCGGCCAGACGATTACAGGGGTCTCGACCCTGGAGTCCACCAGGATGGGTGGGGAAGATGTTTCCCCACCCCCCAGGATGTGGTGGAGCTCTGCATAGTAGGGGCAGGTGTGGGGTCCTGCCCCTGAGTACACGCTGCACTTGGTGGCCCTCCCATACCCCTGGTGGAGTTCTTTTATTTTGCTCTGGACCTGCTCCATGGTCCGGGCTGGGTGTCCTTACTCCACCAGGGATTCGGCCATCTGAGAATAAATCTCAGCATTGAGCTGCTTGGCCCGGGGCTCTTGCAGCAACTCCTCCTTGCCCCACAATTTCTGGTACAGACCAAGTCCGGGCGCGCCTTTTGGTCCCCTCTGCGGGGGATCCTGGGACCCGTGGGGCTGCTCCCTGGAAGATGTGTCATCTTTTTGTCACTACCACAGTGTTCCTGTGAAACCATGGCTAAGTTCCTTCCATCTCCTCCTTCAGGTCTCTTATCTGAAAGTGGGGGTGATAATAGTTTCTTACCTGACCAGGGAGTTGTAGGGGTCAGTTCATTAATGATTGTAAAGTGCTTTGCATAGCTCAGTAGCAGGCACTATAGAAGAGAAAAATAATACGGTTTTTACATAGATTGTGCTGATATCCAAAATGTACGAGGTGCTTTTCAAGGAGAAGTCCTTACCCTAAAGAATATGGCTGTGTCTAGACTGGCCAGTTTTTCCGGAAAATCAGCCGCTTTTCCAGAAAAACTTGCCAGCTGTCTACACTGGCCGCTTGAATTTCCACAAGAACACTGATGATCTCATGTAAGATTGTCAGTGTTCTTGCGGAAATACTACGCTGCTCCCGTTTGGGCAAAAGCCCTCTTGCGCAAATGCTTTTGCACAAGAGGGCCAGTGTAGACAACGTGGTATTGTTTTGCGCAAAAAAGCCCCGATCGCGAAAATGGCGATCGGGGCTTTTTTGCGCAAAAGCACGTCTAGATTGGCACAGACGCTTTTCCGCAGAAAGTGCTTTTGCGGAAAAGCGTCCGTGCCAATCTAGACACTCTTTTCCGCAAATGCTTTTAACGGAAAACTTTTCCGTTAAAAGCATTTGCGGAAAATCATGCCAGTCTAGACGTAGCCTATGGCTGTGTCTAGACTGGCCAGTTTTTCCGGAAAATCAGCCACTTTTCCGGAAAAACTTGCCAGCTGTCTACACTGGCCGCTTGAATTTCCGCAAGAACACTGACGATCTCATGTATGATCGTCAGTGTTCTTGCGGAAATACTATGCTGCTCCCGTTCGGGCAAAAGCCCTCTTGCGCAAATGCTTTTGAGCAAGAGGGCCAGTGTAGACAACGCGGTATTGTTTTGCGCAAAAATGCCCTAGCTTTATAGGAAGCACTCTCAAGGTAAGTCTACACTGCAGTGCTATTTTGGGATACTTCCAGTATCCCGAAATAGCTATTCTGTGTCTTGTCAGAGCGCTCGTTATTTTAAAATAGCTTTCAAAATAACAAGTGGCGCTATTCTGACATCCCTGTAAAATTCGTTCCACAAGGATTAAAGGATGTTTCGGAACAGCGATTTATTCCAAAATTTGGTGCCACGTAGACAGCACCAAATTACAAAATAAGCTACTTTAAAATTGACTCGAAATAAGCTACACAATTTGCGTAGCTCAATTTGCATAGCTCAAATTGCATAGCTTATTTCTAGCTAAGGGTGCAGTGTAGGCACACCCTCGCTGTTCATGTTGTGGACCTATTTACTCATGTTCACAAAGAGAGAGAGAGAAGATAAAAAGGAATTCAATTAATTATGCAAAATAGTTTAATTTCACACCAGTGGGAAATCCAGTTGAAATATATCTGGAACTATGTCCCATACCCAGGTTTTTTAAAAGGTTTCAGATAAAATAGATCTGTGGCATGTCTAATAATTTTCCATTTTCCTTGCTTTGCTCATCCATTCAAAACACAGGAAGAAATGCAATGCTTTCACAAATTAAAATAAATAAATAAAGGCATAGGCACTGTCACATTACCCAGGGTATAATGTGGCTGTTGAACAACTGTCTCTTCAGTACTCCAACTTGGGGTACCTTTTACACTGTTTCACAGAGGGAGGAGCAGCTTCTGGCCTGTTCACTCACAGCTTCCAGCATGTAGATTACTCCCAGCTATCTTGCCAAAGTGGTACAGCTAACCTCTCCTAAATTATATTGCAAATTCCCAGTTCCAGACTTGTCCCCAGGTATATGCATTTTGGATTGGCCAGCCCAGCTCTCTCCTTCTGAGACAAATTTAAAAAACAACAAATAGTCTAGTAAGCACTTTAAAGACGAACAAAACATATAGATGGTATGATGAGCTTTCGGGGGCACAACCCACTTCTTCAGTTGACCAGAGTGTTGGAAGTCCAGATCCAAGATCTAACTCGGCTACCCCTCTGAATCCTGGACAATACGGCTGCATCTAGACTGGCATGATTTTCCACATTTGCGGAAAAGAGCGTCTAGATTGGCACGGATGCTTCTGCGCAAAAGCACTTTTTGCGGAAAAGCGTCCGTGCCACTCTAGATGCGGTTTTGCACAAGAAAGCCCCGATCGCCATTTTAGCCATCGGGGCTTTTTTGCGCAAAACAATACCGCGTTGTCTACACTGGCCCTCTTGCGCAAAAGCATTTGCGCAGGAGGGCTTTTGCCCGAACAGGAGCAGCAGAGTATTTCCGCAAGAACACTGACAATCTTACATGAGATCATCAGTGTTCTTGCGGAAATTCAAGCGGCCAGTGTAGACAGCTGGCAAGTTTTTCCGCAAAAGCAGTTGCTTTTGCGGAAAAACTTGCCAGTCTAGACACAGCCTACAAGTTCATAGAAAGTCTGTCATTTTATTAATAGAAAAGTATATGCACAAATCCTGTTATCTCAAATGAAATTTCCCAAACACCTCAGTCCAAACACACCAATTTAGATGAGCCAGAAAAATAAATTTATTAGAAAGATAGATTTTAAGTGATGACAAGTAATGAGGCATAAAAGTCAGAATTGGTTACAAAGAAATGGAAGGTAATAAAATGCAAACTAATACCTAACTTAACAAGATAAATGAAGTTAAAGCAAAAAATTCTCTCTCACCACAAGCTTACAGCAGTCTGGCTAGATTCCTTTCAGCCAGAACCGCTCCCACACGTGAATGATGCTTCCTTTCATTCTTTCAAGTGGTGCTGGTGCTGTAAGACGAGTTGAGGAAGAAAGGTGATTTGGAGCCTGCCTTCCTCATTTCCATCTTTTTCCTCTTCTTTAAGCATCATCTCCAGCTGGAGTTCAGGCACCAGCAAGTCTGTGTATATGAACTTCCAGCTGCTTCTTTGCCAATATGTACATTTCTTGCTCACGTCTTTTCTTCTGCCAAAAATGATCACTTAGACTATCACTTAGTTATTTGATTTTATTGACAGATCTGGCTGAGGCATAGGATTGCCTTTTGTCTCTGAGGAATTGTTTTGTACCTGCTTTTCTAAACTTGAAATATATTGTATACAGAGCTGTCCCATTCATAGGATGATTTGGGGCAGCTACCCCAGACCCCATGCTTTGGGGGGGGGGCCATGGTGGCTGCCTCAACCGTCTTCTAGGGCTGGCCAGGGGGATTACTTAGGGAGTCTGGCTCCTCAGAGAGTAGGGGGAGCAACCCCTGCTGCTGCCCCAAGTCAGAGTGACCCTGCAGCCTACTCCACCACACATCTCCCAGCCTGCTATGCTTGACTTCATATTGGCAGTGGGAAGTGGAGCCCCACAGCCCCACGATGTAGTGAGTGTGGAAGGGGAAGACTGACTCCTGGTGCTGCCCTGTACCAGGCTTCCTGGTAATCTCCCAGCTCATGTCACTTGGCGGAGTGGGCTTCTGACAAGGGAGTGGAGAAGTGGTAGGGAAGAGGCAGAGGCGGGTGGAACAGGGGCAGAGCTTGAGGGAAGGAACGGAGCAGAAGCAGGGTAAGGCCTATGGTGGGAAGGTTGCCCTGTGTCCCCTGTGTGGAGCTGGTGGGGGGGGGGGGGGTTGCCCCAGCCTCTGCAATCCCCTAGGGATGGCCACATATATTTTACCAGGACAGTAATGTTTAACAAATTATGAGTGTTCAAATGATACCTCATAAGCATACTTTGTACAGAATTCATTACAGTTTTTTTAAAAGGGTACAGGCTGTTACCCTACATTTTTAGACTCCAGTTATGTTACCTACAAACTTTTCTAATTTAACAAAAGGGTAACAAGGTTGTGGCCTGCACTAAAGAAATTGCCAGAGTGTTACCAGGGAGCTTGTCTCTGACCTACAGAGAACTCCCTGGAGTAAGCTAATCTTGCTGATCCCTGAAATGACATGGATATAGCCTTCCACTCAAGGATAGACACACAAGGGCTACGTCTAGACTGGCATGGTTTTGTGCAAATACTTTTAATGGAAAAGTTTTTCCGTTAAAAGTATTTGCGCAAAAGCGCGTCTAGATTGGCACGGATGCTTTTGCGCAAAAGCATCCTGGCCAATCTAGACGCGATTTTGTGCAAGACAGCCCCGATCGCCATTTTAGCCATCGGGGCTTTTTTGCACAAAACAAATCTGAGCTGTCTACACTGGCCCTTTTGCGCAAAAGCTTTTGCGCAAAAGGACTTTTGCCCGAACGGGAGCATCAAAGTATTTGCACAAGAAGCACTGATTTCTTACATTAGAACGTCAGTGCTCTTGCGCAAATTCAAGCGGCCAGTGTAGACAGCTGGCAAGTTTTTGCGCAAAAGCGGCCGCTTTTGTGCAAAATCTTGCCAGTCTAGACGCAGCCAAGCAGTAATTCTTTAACAACAAAATAATTGGACAAAATAAAATGTAATAAGATAATTAAAGCACCTCAACAAAATAAAAGACACAGACTACACAAGATGCACAGATGATATAACAATGACAATGTAATAAAAATATATGGGGTCCTGCATTGCCTACGTTTTAGCCCAAAACACTATAGTTCAATGAGACACTCAATACAGTGTAATATTGTGACCTGTATATACATATACAAAATCATTACAATATGACAGACTCATTCATTTAACAGTAACATTTAACATCTTGTAAGTGCTAGCCAAGCAGTTATAGGACTGGTAGGAAAGAGCTCACTCAGGATGCAGCCATCCAGCTTTAGATACAAACCCATACACTCTTAAATATTACTTAATTGGAGCCTTAGTCTTAAAACTAATTACTGTTTAATGGAAACCAACATGTCCTGATAGTGTTGTCACCTTTATTATTTCAAATGGGGAAAATAAATTTTATAGTGGTTTTAAACCCCTTCTCAGGTTTTTCTGTAAACTCCTAGTAAGGAGTGGTAAAGTATCTTAAAACATTCAAGGTAAAATCTCTCATTAGAAGACCACCATGGGCATCTAGTACAAAGCCCACTGAAGTAATTAGAAAGACTTCCAATGTTTTAAACATCAGGGATGTGGATGAAGCCTCAGAGTTCTAATATCAGATTGTACATTGGCATAAAGTGAGATCAAAAGTTAGCAGAAATCATTAGGGAACATCACAGATTCAAATTCTGTTCTCACATGAGTAGAAATCCAGAGTGAGTCAATTGATATAATTGTTTATACCCTGCAGCTCTTGACAGCAGAATTTGGCTCTTGTTTTCAGGGGTTATTTACTGATAAGGAAGATGTCTGTCTGGATTTTTAAAAATTCTATTAAAACATACATTACAGTAAGGACATCACTGAGGGTGCATCTACGCTGCACCCTTAGCTCGAAATAAGCTATGCAATTAGAGCTATGCAAATTACATAACTTATTTCAAGTTAATTTTGAAATAGCTTATTTCATAATTTGGCGCTGTCTACACAGTGCCAAATTTTGAAATAAAGCGCTATACCAAAATGTCCCTTAATCCTTATGGAACGAGATTTACAGGGGCATTGGAATAGCAAGCCCATTATATTTCAAAATAACAGGCTTGTTTCAAAGACATGGAATAGCTATTTTGGGATACCAGAAGTATCCCAAAATAGCGCCACAGTGTAGATGTACCCTGAGTAATATACTTAATTAAATCGCTAAATAAATAACAAACTTAAATCACCTTACAGTTCCTTAGGCCTTATTATCCTCTAATTTGCAAGGCAGATGTCTAGGCCCCATGCTGTAGGGGGGCCTGCAAAACTCAATTGCTCAGACTTCAGCTTCAGCCCCAGCAGCAGGCTGAGGGCGTCAGCCCAGTCAGACTTCACCTCCAGACAACGAGGTGGCAGGGCTTCAGGGTTTTACTCGTCATGGGGCAGCGGGGTCCTGGGGCTTCAGCCCTGGACCCCAGGGAGTCTAATGGCAGCCCTACTTGGTGGACTTGAAACTTGCCCTGAAATTCGCTCATGGCCTCCGGGGGGCTGAGGACCCCCAATTTGAGAACCTATGTTTTAAAGTACATACATAAGAATGTGGGATATACCCATAAATCTGGTGACACTTCTCTTGTTACACATTAGCAATGTGCAGTTTAACCAATCAGACACTGGATGTCTCTGTTGTTTCAAAAATGCAAAATGAAGATCATGTCTCAATCTGAGTAAGTGAATGAATCTTAGGCCTTGTCTACATTGACACATTTTGTCACCAAAAACTGCCTTTTGGTGACAAAAACTTCTGTGTGTCCACATTACAATGCAACAGATATTGCAATATATGGCCATTTTTTACAACAAAAAACTTCAAGCCCTGCGAGGAACTTTTGTCTCTGAGCTGTTCACAATCACAGTGTGTACTAGGTAGGGGTTTTGTCAAGTTCATTAGACTCCAGCATGCATCCCACATGCCCCGTTTAGTCTCTCTGGACATCACCTTGAACTCAGCTGCCCTTCAGCCGTGTAATGTTTACAGGTAAAGAGATGCTCCCCTCCCACCTGCAAACCCTGGGAAATGTAAATCCATTTCCTATGTCTGTGATACATTGTGTGGTGGTTCTCATGGTGTCTTCTCAAGGAAAGAGGGGTGGTAGCTATTGATCCAAATGCTCTCCTGCTTGGAGCAATGCAGATCTTTTGCATCTAATCAGTGTGGGTGAAGAAGCATTGCAATTGTAGCTGTGAGTGATCCGTAAGAACTGGGACACATACGGTTGCATTTCTCGAGCCCTGTGTGACAAGGGATATGAATGAAGCACCCTACAATGCACAGCCAAGATCAAGGAAGTCCAGCAGGCTTATCACAAGGCAAAGGAAGCAAACAGTCGGTCTGGTGCTACACCCAAAACATGCTGGTTTTATAAAGAACTGGGTAGAATCCGGGTGGGGTCCCCACAACCAAACCCCGGAACACCGTAGATAATTCTCAGAGAAAAGAATGAGAAATACTTGGCCCAGACACACAATAGACACAAGTTGAGGAGGAGATTGAAGATGGCCAGGAGGTGAAGGTCAATCCAGTGACAATGTGCACCCAGCTGCAAGGAATTGTTCTGAAATGATGTTTGTGAGGATGCTCAACAACTTATAGTGGAACAGATGCCATATGTTGAAACAACTGAAGGGACGCACGGTACCTTGGTATGCAGGCGGGCGGCAGCTATGTGGGGTGGCATGGAGGTGGTGCCCCAGTGAGTAGTTGCTGTGCAGGCTCCTGGGGTTGGTGGTTGAGCGGGTGGCAGCAATGCAGCATGGGATGGAGGTGGTTCTCCAGTGAGTAGTTACTGTGCAGGCACCCTGGATTGGGGGCTGAGCAGGCAGCAACTATGTGGGGCAGTAAGTTGCTCTGTGCAGTCCAGTGGGGGTGTGGCTGTATGGGACAATGAGAGGCTATATTTCTGTGAGCTAGCTAGCACTCCCTGAGTCTGCATTATGGCCAAACACAGCATCAATGCAGGCACGTATAGCAATAGAATCTTCCTGAGAAGTGGTGTTGAAGATTTGCCTGATGTATTTATTAATTTTGTCACAGAAATTCCATGTCAGGGCTGCCATTCCCCTACCCTCTAGTAGGGCACTTTCCCAAACCAGTCCCCAGTGTTCGCTCTCAGAACCAAGGTAGCACACAGTTTCGCTGCATAAAGACCAGGGAGCCCCCCCTCGTGCCTCCAAAAGCTCAGCCAGGTTTGCTTGTTAACCTTAAGCAGGGATATGTCAGCCAGAGTGATTGCAGCCTGCAGAGAAGGATAGGATTTTCAAAAATTGTTTCCGTGTACAACTGCTGCACAACAACAGTCTGTACTTTCCTGGGGAGTCATAACCCGCCCCCCACTTCCCCTCTGCCCACACTTTTTTAAAATTCACTGTGATCACAGTGTCTGCAGAGTTCTGTGCTTGCCTCTAGGCTAATCCAATGAAGTGGTAAGTTTTCTTCAGGGGCATGCATGTTAGTGAAATGTAACAATCTTTATCATGAAAGTACAGTCACTCTATTGTTAATGGTTACTTTTGCAGACCAGACCTTGAGAACTCAGCCATCTTGTCCACCATCAGAGAGACTATGGCAACTAAGGAAAAAGAAGCCAAGGACACATGATGATCTGGTGAAGGATTGGTTGGGTCACTCAACAGGTCAGTCAGAGAAAAAAGAGCAACAAAGAGCAGAAAGGAGTAGATACAAGCTACGTAGAGGGAGCAAAGGGAGAGGGAGCGGAGAGAGCAGATATGAGATGGGGACAGAGACAAGCTAGGGCTAATCAACAGAGACAGGAGACCATTGAGCACCTGCTACAGTTCATGCAGGACCAAAATGACATCCTGAGGAGTATAATTCTGATGAATAATAGAGATCATAACCAAAGACTTCCCATGCAGAGCTCTTTTGCCAGCAGCCATGCCCCTAACTCTGCCCCCTCATCACCATTCATGGCTCCAAAAGGTGCAATACTTTATCCAGCAACCCTTCCTCTATACCCACACACTCATCACAATATAGTCCACGCCCTGTGAAAATACCGGTGACAGCTGGACATTAACACAGCTGAGAGGGGTTTTTTTTTGTAGACATCATGCATGGTTCCATGAGTTTTTATTTTGTGCTAAATAGCCCATAAATGCTGTGGCATGAACCATTTGGTACCATGGGAATGCCTCATGTAGAGGCAGGAAAGCAACCCCTCCCCCACACACAGAAATCTCATCTCACCCATTGTCAAAGTGGTTCCTCAGAGCCTCCTTGATATTGATGGCCAACAGGGGCGCCATTTCAGATTTTGGTACGGGGAGCAGCTTAACCCCTGATTCCATTCCAGAGGCTACTTAGGCACCCAAAAACTCCCAGTTTGTTTGTTTTCAGTGAGAAAAGTGGAGGAGGGGAGAGGAGCATTGTTTCCTCTAACATTTTCTATCTGTGGACAGGTTGAAATTTCTTATATGCAACACCATTATTGAGGTAGTGTGTGGGTATGCCCTAACAGAACAAACAAAATATATAAAGTAATAATATATAAAATTAAACAGTCCATACGTGTGGAAGAAAATATATTAGCACAAAGGATAGTTAAGGAACAATGCTTACAATATTTAATATGAAATCAAATTAAAAAAAACCAACAGTATCCTTGGAGTACATGTATCATCATCCTTTAACAACTCAAGCTAGTAAACACAACAAATGCATATTATCCACACATAGCTCAGCTTTGAGATACTAAACAAATCTGAGTCAACCAGAAATAGTATTTGCAAGGAGAGCATGACTAATACAATATTTACTGACACTGGAAAGAATAAAAGTCATTCAATAAGGCTTATACAGTTTCTCTGGGGAATGTTTAGGATCCATGCTATAAAAACAGATAAGTTCTCCTGGTTTGAAACTTTTATCTTGAGCTGGTTGTTGCATTTTTAAAAAAAAAAAAAAAAAAAAAAAAAAAAAAAGCAGCCTCCCCCTGAACTTACTTGATTTTACACGTGCATTTTCTGAAAATACACTAACTGTAAGGTCTAAGGTTTTAAACTGCAACTCATTGTAATCTTTGTAAAACTTTGTAACGCTCAAACTTACTGTAAGCTGCAACTTTGTAACCTTTGTAACTCTCAGCCACTTTGTAACTTGCTCTAAACTGCATTCTCCCCTGAGTGAATGGAGAGTGAGTGAGTGTGTTTTTGGAGTTGCATGCTAGAGCACATGGTGATGAGTCAGACTGCTGCTTTGCTGGATCAAGGGAAGTCTAGGCATGCTCCCTGATGATGAGGTGAATGAGTCACAGGAGCCATTCAGACACTATATAAGGAGAGGGAGCACATGTGAGACTCTTTCTTCCCCTGCTCCTGAGAAACTCCTCTCTACGGCCATTGTCTCTCCTCCTGACCAGCTTCCCCAGCCATGATGAGCAGACAGCCCCTCCAAGATCTACATACCTTGGCTCCTTCTGCAATCCATATGCCTGTGTAAATGTGTGAGTGCCTGAGGGCAGGAATGAATGGGTGTGAATGAATGGAGGGGTGTGTGTACGCTTGTTTGTGTGTGTGTGTGTGTGTGTGTGTGTGTGTGTGTGTGTGTGTGTGTGTGTGTGTGTGAGAGAGAGCGCGCGCTCTGTATCTTCTTTAGTTTATACCTTTAGTGGCAGCTCTATTTTCTTTGGTTTAACCTTGTAGTGCAAATAGTGGAGTGCTAATTCCTCAAGTAATAAACCCATACTAGTGTAACCCTGGGTGGTCTTCAGTGAGAATATTTTTGGGGTAACACTGGTGAGAACACACAAAGAGTAGAAGCCCAAGAATAAATTAACACATGGCTTCAGGGTTTGTAGACAGATGCATGTTTCAAAGAGCTTGCAAATAAGGTTTCATTCTACAAAACAACTAGCACCACACCTAGTACTTGCTACTTCAAACTCAAAAGAGCAAGAACTCTACCCATAGCAAAGATCTGGCCTTAATGCAATACAGTTTACTATGTAAAATCATTAAGATCAGAATTTTAGATATCTGCAACACTCCCCAAAATTGTTAAAAGAATCTTTTTCTTTCTTACCTTAAGGCTTAAGTCATTAGCATCTGTGTTACTGTAAACTTTGTTTGAAATGTTATCATGCAAATGTCCTCCTAGCACACACACATACACACCATGCAGCCTTCTTCCTGCCCCCGCCCCCCCGGTCCTGCCTTCCAACCCAGACAGAGAGGACTGCCATCTGGATGCAGTAAACGAATTAGAACACCCCAAACGAACTCCACCCTACCTTCACCTCACTGCACAGATGCCCGCACCCACCCATCTCCATTCCCCCCACCCACCCCTGTGCAATCTGCTCCCTCCAACCCAGCCAGGAGCAGGGATAAAAACCTCCTCAGACTTGCAGGTACTAGCAGCCTAGCTGGGAGTTACAGGACACAGAAGCACAAACTCTCCACCCCTCCCCAACCTCACCCCAGGACACAGTACAAACAAACACTCCACTGCCACCTCAGCCCAATGCCACCACCCACCCACTCACCCCTTCTTTCCCCCATCCACACCCCTGTGCAATCTGCACAATCCTGCTTCTAAAACTTGCAGGCACAATCAACCTACAGGACACAGCACAAGCAAACACCCCACCTCCCCTCCCCCTCCCCCAATGCAAGCACCTACCCACCCACCTCCTCTTTTCCTACCGTAGGCAGTCAAGCCCTTACCTACCTCTTCCCAGCCCAGGAGGCTTGAGTGTGCTGGGTTTCAGTTTCTGCCCCCCCTCTCTCCTGGCACAGAGGTGACTCTCTAAACTCCCCTCTGACATCCTCCAGCCAATTACTCCCTCCTTCCTCCCCCAACCACTTATTTCCTCCTTATAAATATCTCCCCCTGCTTACCTGCTCTGGCTCTGTGAGTTTTTCAGTTCAAGCCTGTAGCCGCTGCTGCTTAGCCAGCACCCCATCAATCAGCTGAGCTTCCTGCCTGGGTGGGAGCTTTGAAAGGCTGGGCTCAGAAAACAGTTTCGTAGCTTACAGGGAACACAGGAGAAGAGTAAAGAAAGCTACCTATGTTCTTCGCAGTCTGTCCTGGCTAGAGTGTGGAGGCAGGAGACAGTATCTTGCTATAGTAGGGAATTGGGGAGGGGGGCTGTTGCCCCCCCCCATAAATGGCATCCATGATGGCCAACCTATGTGCGCCTCTGACAGCTCAAGTCTCTAGCTGTTCAAAGTGTGTGCCCAAGCACCATACCTCAGTGCTCCACCTATGGGGGAAATCTTCACTCTTACTCCCTAATAGTAGAGGCTGCTAATCAAAGGGGCACACAACAGATTAATCGCCCGCCCACACAGGACAAAGAATGGAAGTATCTGGACACACTTGGCAGAAAGGCCCACTTGTCTGAAAGTTTCCAGATCAGGATTGTGAATTGTGGCGCTTCTTGCTAAATACACACATCATATATTTGATCAATTGTCAACCTTTATTAAAGAGATTCCTGACAACAAAAAGGAACAATACAGTGCAAACATGAAAGAGGGGGCATTAATGCTAGAACAGCCCTACAGGCAGCACTGGACACAGCAGACACTGCTGCAAGATCCTAAACGTCCGCAGTTGTTATAAGAAGATTGTCATGGCTACAGCTGTCAAGCTTCCTGAAAGAGGTCCAAGTCCACAGTGGAAGACCTGCCATTTGAGGGAACAAAGTTGTTCAGAGTCCACCAGCACTTCTCTCAACACACTTAAGGACTCAAGGGCCACGCTGAGAACACTAGGCATACAAGTACCTGCAAACAAAAAGTAGCAAGGAAGACCATTTACACAATGGTATAGACCAGCCCAGTATAACCAGCAACTGAGACATTATGACAATATACGAAGGCCCAGACAGGGGAGGCGCAGGCAGGCCTCTGACCAGGCAACCGTGCAGCAAACTTCAACAGCCCGTCAAGCATTTTGAAAGTTCGGTTGAGAGTCAGAAAGCTCTCAGTTTTCCAAGGCAGCATTACAAACACTATATACCATTTGGCAGTAGACTAGCTGCATTCTATCCAACATATCAGAATTTTGCTGACATTGACTAATAGGCTCCAACACTCGCTGTTCACAGTGGCCACAGTTCACTGTTCCCAACCAATAGGAACTGCAGGAAGCGGCAACCAGCACATACTTGCGGACCTGAGGGCCGGCTCCCTCTAGAATTGGCTCCTGCTCCCCCACCTTCCTTGCTGCCTCTGATACATCCCGCCCCCCTTGCAGCCTCTGTGAGTAGTCAAGCAGTCAACTCAACTAGCCCATAAGCCTTAGCAATGGGCTTAAATTTCAGCAAGGGAGGTTTAGGTTGGACATTAGGAAAAACTTCCTAACTGTCAGGGTGGTTAAACACTGGAATAAATTGCCTAGGGAGGTTGTGGAATCTCCATCTCTGGAGATATTTAAGAGCAGGTTAGACAGACATCTATCAGGGATGGTCTAGACAGTGTTTGGTCCTGCCATGAGGGCAAGGGACTGGACTTGATCTCTCAAGGTCCCTTCCAGTTCTAGTGTTCTATGATTCAGACACTACCCTTGCAGCTCCCATTGGAGACTGGCTTCCCTTTAATGGGCTGCATTAGAAGCGCACACAATCCAAGTGAATATTAATGTTCAACAGATCAAGACTTTTAAAATGATACCTAACAAGGCATATCTTCTACAGGTTGAACCTCTCTAGTCTTGCATCCTCAGGACTTGACTGGTGCTGAACCAGAGAATTTTCCAGACCATGGGACATCAATATTGTCAAGCAGAATTACCAACACTTTCGGTGCTTCCTGGGCTGTTAGAGGACATTTCAGGGACAAATTAAAGCTAAATAACAGCACAGAACTCTTAGAGCTAAGACTGGTGGCTGTAAACAAACTTTATGGGGCCACGGGAAACTTGGACACACTCATGAAAAGTGGACATGCGTCTAACTGAAATAATTCTGGTCAGATGATTCGAACCAAGGAGTTCTAGACTAGAGAGGTTCAACCTGTACAAAAAATATCCTAATTATATGACAGCATTCCAGTGTGCTACTCTGAGATACAGAGTGCTACAAGCATAAATAAATTTGGTAATATTTCTTGGCTATTGTGGCAGCCTGAGAGCAGGGAGCTACTGAGGCCTCATGGAAGGCAGATACATTGGGACTATGTGGTGTCCGGGAGGTGTCTAAAGGACCTCCCCCCAGCGTATGGGGAGGGTCCACAGAGCCCAGAAAACCAACTTATTACATGGGACAAATAATGAGAAAAGGGCAACAGGTGTGAGGGTCAAAGGGCTAAAAACGAGAGAACCAGCTGGGGATACCAAGCAGAGAACCCTGGACAGCATCCACTGCCTCTCGAAGGTCTCGAGAGAGCCAGCAGATGCTGCCCATTGGAACTCTGCTCAGATACATGAGCGGGTACAGGAATGGAAATAGGCCCCACAGTCTCAGGTCCCTCCCCCTGCCAACCTCTTCTCCCTGGTTTTATAGATTGCCAATTTGGCTGTAGCCAGGAGAAGGTTGACCAGGAGGTCCCATGACTTTGTGGGGCCACAGATGGGGTGTATGTAAATTAACAAGTGGGGGAAAAAGTGCAGTCAGAGCCTCAACAGGAGGATCTGGAGGAGCTGAAAGAGGGGCTGTAACCTGGCGCACTCGAGGTAGATGAGCGTCAGGATCTCCCTCACACCACAGAAGAGGCAAGTGTCGGGAATGGGGATGAACCACGCCAAGTAGATGCCCGTGCTCACCGCTCCATGCAGGACTCTCCAACTGATGTCCCCGGTGGGCTGTGGAACCAAGATCAAATAGAGACTGGCCCACTGGGGCTCCCCACCCTCTATCGGTGGTAAGATGTCCTGCCCAGACACCAAGTGGCTGGACATGAAGGTGGAGAAGTGGAGCATGTGAAGCACGAGCGTGTACAAGTGACTCTTTGGCGCGGTTCGGAAGAGGACCGGCTGCAACGCATTCAGTCAGCTCGGGTGACAAGGGGGAGGCGGTCGGGAAGGTATGCGGGGCTGGCGGCCGATGGAGAGATCAGGAGGGCTGGGGGTGAGGAGCAGGTGGGGTACACCCAAGCAGTGGGCGGCAAAGCGTCCTTCACCTCCTGAAGTACGCGCCGGGGAGTACGTAGGGTGGAGAGCCCCATGCGGTGAGTGAGCGCCCAAGGATCCACCCAGTCTCCCTGGTTGTAGTCCAGGAGGTCTCCGACTCTGGTGACATCTGCCAGGACCAAACTCTGGCGCACTGAGGGGGACTCTGCCGCCTACATACGTAGATGGGGATTGTGTAGCTGGGCTCCATGAGGAGGTCTGCCCCCACGGTGGCTCCCAAGGACCTGGTCACCAGAAGCGGTCATATCGGAGCCCTCAGAGGGGGCAAAGGAAAGCGTGCACACGCGTGCTCCACGCTGGACTACCCACATCAAATAGGAGTCTCTGCAGGGCCCGGAAGTGGAAGACATGAACCTGTGTGCGCAAACACGTCAGGCCCTGCCCTCCCTCCTCCAGGGGGAAATGGAGAACCCCTGCAGAGACCCAGCAGCAGTTCTTCTGGCCAGGACTGCACATTAGCTGCTAGATACAGGCCAGGAAACCCAGGGGCAGGACCAGGGTGTTGAGACGGTGCCGAGCATGGACAGGACAAATTGGTTAAGTACCAGTGGCCTCCCGTGCGGAGAGGCACTGGAGTAGTCCTGACCATCTCTGCAACCGCTCAACCACCCTGGACTCTAAACCTTGCCAGTTCTCCAGCAGAGAGGGATGCGTGGCTGAGAGAAAAACGCTGAGATAGAGCAGCGGACCCGTGCTCCACCTGATGGCCTGAAGCGCGAGTGGGAGGGAGCCCGCCTGCCATCCAGCCTCTACCACCAGGCCAGAGCTCTTGACCCAGTTGACCTGGGCGGAGGAAGCCACTGAGTAGACAGCTTGGCAAGCCTCCACCCGCGCCAGGTTGCCCGGGTCCTGGACCACAAGAAGCACGGCAGTGGCATATGCCAACAAGACCAGCCTCAATCTCCAGCTCATGGAGCACCAACCCCGTCAACCTCTTGTGAAGGAGACGGAGGAAGGGCTCTATGGCCAGAGCATACGGGTGGCCTGACAGCGGACAGCCTTGACGTACTCCCTGCCCGAAGCTGACTGGTGCGGTCAGGGTCCAGTTGAGCTTGACCAAGCACTCTGCGGAGGCATACAGCACCTGGAGAAACCCCACAAAATGGGGCCCAAAACCAAAGGCCCACAGGGTGCCTAGGAGGTGCCATGGTCCATCCGGTCAAACACCTTCTCCTGCTCCAAGGACAGGAGGGTGAACGACAGACCGTCCCTACACCCAAGCTCTAAGAGATCCCGGACCAGAAAGAGGTTGTCGAAGATGGTTCGGCCCGGGACAGTGTAGGTCTGGTCTGGATGGACCACATCCGCCAGCACGGACTTCAGCCTTAGGGAGATGGCTTTGGCAATATTTTATAGTCCGTGCTGAGAAGCGAGACGGGACACCAATTCCTCAGATCGCGGAGGTCCCCCTTCTTGGGCAGCAAGGCGATCACAGCGTGTAGTCAGCCTGTGGAACTCCTTGCCAGAGGAGGCTGTGAAGGCTAGGACTATAATAGAGTTCAAGGAGAAGCTAGATAATTTCATGGAGGTTAGGTCCATAAAAGGCTATTAGCCAGGGGATAAAATGGTGTCCTTGGCCTCTGTTTGTCAGAGGCTGGAGAGGGATGGCAGGAGACAAGTCGCTTGATCATTGTCTTCGGTCCACCCTCTCTGGGGCACCTGGTGCTGGCCACTGTCGGCAGACAGGATACTGGGCTAGATGGACCTTTGGTCTGACCCAGTACAGCCATTCTTATGTTCTTATGTTATGTTCTTATGCCTGCACGATAAAGAGAGGACCCCGCTCTCCAAGGACTCTGTGCAGACGCGAGCAAGGTCTGGGCCGAGGACGTCCCAGAACACGCGGTCGAACTCCACGGTCAGGCAATCCATGCTCGGGGAATTATTTGTGGGCATGAGACGGAGGGCTTCCAAGAACTTGGCCAGAGAGAGAGAGGTAGCTCTAACCAGTCCTGGTCGCACGCGCTGACTGTCGGGAGTTTGACGCCGATGCCCGCAGGGTTCTCTGGAATGGTCGGATCCAGGGAGAAGAGAGGGGCATAGAAAGCACGAGCCCTCTTGCGCATCTCCACCATTTCCATGAGGGGGGTGCCATCCCCTGCCAGAAGGCAGACGATGTGCTTTTTAGCCCCCCTCTTTTTCTCCAGGGCATAGAAGAAGCGGGAGCCTCGATCCATCTCTCGAAAGAGGTGGATGCAAGAATGAACAAAGGCACCCTGGGCCCGAAAGTCCTCGAGTTCCTCCCACTTCTCCTGGTATGCTCCACAGAGGGATGGATCTCCGGGGTCGGTGGCAAGCTGCCTCTTTAGCTCTAAAACCTCCAGTTCCAACTGCTCTATTGCTGCACCCTCCGCCAGCTGGGCCTCTGGGTGTAGTTGCAGCAGAAGAGCCGTGCGCGCACCTTCCCCACATCCCACCACCGCCGTGCCAAGGGGAAGGCGTACTGCCACCAGTGCCAGGCCAGCCAGAACTCCCGGAAGGACACTACGAAGCCCACATCCTCCAGCAGGCTGTTATTGAAATGCCAGTCGGTGAGCCCCAGCCTCTCCGAGGAAAGAGAGGCCTTCATGGCCACCAAGAGGTGGTCCGAGAATGGGGCTGGCCTAATGCTGGAGGAGAGGGCCTGGAAGAGATGATGACGCGAAAGATAAATGCGGTCCAACCCGGAGTGGAAAAACCGATGACCCACCACCTGGATGTAGGTAAACACTGTGTCCCCGCCCAGGTGGAGGTCTCACCAGATGTCCACCAGGGAGCGATGGTCTATCATCTCCCTAAGGACGTCCACGGTGGCCGGGCACTGCTCGGTCCCTGTACGGTCCCACTCCTCGAGGGTGCAGTTGAAGTCCCCACCCAGGACCAGGCACTTGCGAGGATCCAAAGAGCCGAGGAAGGCAGATGCCTGCTGATAGAAGCAGAGCCTCTCGGGACCGATGTCCGGGCGTAGATGTTAATGAGATTTAATGTCAGCCTCTCCATCTGAACCCAGAGATGCAGCAGGCGACCCTGCACGACCTCGGTGGTCCCAAGCACCTCAGGCTGCAGGTTCAGGGAGAAGAGGGGAGCCACCCCGGCTCGATGGGCCCCGGAGTCCTCGTCCATGTCCGCCCCCTCTACCGTAGTGACGGGGGGCCCGGCAGCCTCAGAGGAGTTGTTGTTTTTAGGGAGGGGTGGGGAATGTTCTGCAGGGGTGTCATCGGACAACCCTTTCATTGTAGTCATGGGTAGGGAGAAAAAGACAAAACAAACAATTAGGGGAGAACCAAAAAAACGCCAGGGGAGGGAACAGGAAGGGAAAGAGAGGGGAGGAAGGAGATTTACCACTCCCCCCCCCCTACTAAGCCGGAAGTGGGGTGGGAGGGTGATAATTCAGAAAAGGGAAGGGGAAAAAGGTGTAAAGAATACAGCTCCCAGCACAGAATGGAGAGAGTGGCTCCTCGGGCTGTACTGGGGAGATGAGGGGTAAATACTCATTTAAAGGACATGGGGACAAGTGAAGCTGTGTGTGTGGGAAGAGTAACTAAAAGGAGGGGGAAGCTCAAGCACCTAACAAAAGAAAGGGGGGGGGCACTGGCACCCAAAGGGGTGGATGGGACAATCAGTGGAGTGGGAAGGCAGGCAGTGAAAAGATACCTGTTCAAGGGCGGGAAGAGGGAGGAGACACTGCTGGGGGAAAAGGGAAACAGTGTACCCAGGCCTGAGCAGCAGGCCCACAGTACCTGCTGCAAGGCCCAGAAGAGCAGAGAAGGGCAAGGAGACAAGCAGTGGGGCCGAGAATGGAAAGGCCCCTACAGCAACCGGGGCTTGGAGAGGGAGCAGCAGGAGAAGTGTGAGGGCCGATGAACTATGGGGAGGTAAACCGCCCCCTGCCCTCAGCACCCCAAAGGAGCTGCACCAGCCCCCACCCAGGAGCCCTGATGGAAAAGGCCCCTAATCTCCCCTCCCCAGCACCAAGCAGGCTATGGGGAGAAGGAAACCCCAGGGGCTGCTTTAAAGCAGCCCCCTTACCGTCTCTTCTTTGGGGAGAGCAGCAGCAGGAGGAAAGGTGAAGGTCAGGCCTGCCGAGGTGGAGAAAAGGGGGGGGTCAAAATAGACCCCCAAGAAAATGGGAGGGGGGCTCCCCCACCCCACCCAAAGGTAGGGCAGCAGAGACCTCCCCACCCCCCTGCACCCAGCACCCTCAGCAAATAGCTGAGGTGAAGGGGAGAAAAGCTGCCTGCAAAAAGGCAGGTGGAAAAAGGGGCCTGGCCCAGAATGTAGGGGTAGCCAGGGCCCAGTTGCCACAACAGCAGCAGTCCTCCTCCACAGACACCCCCTTCCAAAAAGGAAGAAGGGTGTGGGAGAAAGTGCAGCACCCTGAAAAGAGGGTGCTGCAGATATGCGCGGGAACTATTTGGTGTCCGGGAGGTGGGAGGGCGTTAGCCCACCCACATCAAAAGGACCTCCCCCCAGCCTGCGGGGAGGACCACAGAACCCAGGAGAACCAACTAATTACTGGGGACAAATAATGAAAAAACAGGGACGGGTGTGAGGGTCAAAGGGCGAAAACGAGGGAGCCGGATGGGGATACCGAGCAGAGAACCCCGGACAGCACCCACTGCTCCCCGAAGGTCTCGAGAGAGCCAGCGGACGCCGCCCATTGGAACTCTGCCCGGATACGTGAGCCGATACAGCAACGGAAATAGGCCCCACAGTCGCAGGCCCCTCCCCTGGCCAACCTCTTTTCCCTGGTTTTATAGATTGCCGATTTGGCAATTGCCAGGAGGAGGTTGACCAGGAGGTCCCGCGACTTTGTGGGGCCACGGATGGGGTGTGCGTAAATTAACAAGTGGGGGGAAAAATGCAGCCAGAACCTCAACAGGAGGTTCTGGAGGAGCCGAAAGAGGGGCTGTAACCTGGCGCACTCGAGGTAGATGTGCGCCAGGGTCTCCCTCACGCCACAGAAGAGGCACGTTTCGGGGGTGGGGGTGAACCGCGCCAAGTACACGCCCGTGCTCACCGCGCCGTGCAGGACTCTCCAACAGATGTCCCCGGTGGGTCGTGGAACCAAGGTCGAATAGAGGCTGGCCCACCGGGGCTCCCCACCCTTTATTGATGGTAGGAGGTCCCGCCACTTGGTGTCTGGGCGGGACACGAGGGTGGGGAAGTGGAGCGTGTGAAGCACGAGCGTGTACAGGTGACTCTTTGGCGCGGTTCGGAAGGGGACTGGCTGCAGCGAGTGCAGCCGGCTCAGGTGACGAAGGGGAGGAGGTCGGGAAGGTACGCGGGGCTGGGGGCCGATGGAGAGATCGGGAGGGCCGGGGGTAAGGGGTGGGCGGGGTGCACCCTCTCGCAGGACTTTGTTTAGGTACACCCAAGCAGTGGGCGGCAAAGCGTCCTTCACCTCCTGAAGTACGCGCCGGGGAGTACGTAGGGTGGAGAGCCCCATGCGCTGGGCGAGCGCCTGAGGATCCACCCAGTCTCCCCGGGTGTAGTCCAGGAGGTCTCCGACTCTGGTGACTTCTGCCAGGACCAACCTCTGGCGCACCAAGGGGGACTCCGCCGCCTGCACACGTAGATGGGGATTGTGTAGCAGGGGCTCCGCGAGGAGGTCTGCCCCCACGGTGGCTCCCAAGGACCTGGTCGCTGCAAGCAGCTTCCAGGTCCGGAGGAGGTCCTGGTAGAAGGCCGGCAGCCTGGAGAGGTCTCGCGGAAGACCTCTCAGATAAAGGAGCTGCCGGTCGTATCGGAGCCCTCGGAGGCGGCGAAGGAAAGCGTGCGCAAGCGTGCTCCATGCCGGACTACCTGCATCAAATAGGAGTCTCTGCAGGGCCCGGAGGTGGAGGACGTGAACCCGCGTGCGCAAACACGTCAGGCCCTGCCCTCCCTCCTCCGGGGGGAGATGGAGAACCCCTGCAGAGACCCAATGCAGTCCTGGCCAGATGAACCGCAGCATGAGCTGCTGGATACGGACCAGGAGGCCCGGGGGCGGGACCAGGGTGCCGAGGCGGTGCCAGAGCATGGACAGGACCAATTGGTTGAGTACCAGTACCCTCCCACGCAGGGAGAGGCACCGGAGCAGTCCCGTCCATCTCTGCAACCGCTCGACCACCCTGGCCTCTAAACCTTGCCAGTTCTCCAGCGGGGAGGGATGCGTGGCAGAAAGAAAAACGCCGAGATAGAGCAGCGGACCCGCGCTCCACCTGATGGCCTGAAGCGCGGGTGGGAGGGAGCCCGCCTGCCACCCGGCCCCTACCACCAGGCCAGAGCTCTGACCCAGTTGACCCGGGCGGAGGCGGCCGCCGAGTAGACGGCTTGGCAAGCCTCCACCCGCGCCAGGTCTCCCGGGTCCTGGACCACGAGGAGCACGTCGTCGGCATACGCCGACAGGACCAGCCTCGTCTCCGGCTCACGGAGCGCCAACCCCGTCAACCTCTTGCGAAGGAGACGGAGGAAGGGCTCTATGGCCAGAGCGTACAGCTGGCCCGACAGCGGACAGCCTTGACGTACTCCCCGCCCGAAGCTGACCGGTGCGGTCAGGGTCCAGTTGAGCTTGACCAAGCACTCTGCGGAGGCGTACAGCACCTGGAGAAACCCCACAAAATGGGGCCCGAAGCCGAAGGCCCGCAGGGTGCCCAGGAGGTACCCGTGGTCCATCCGGTCGAACGCCTTCTCCTGATCCAAGGACAGGAGGGCGAACGACAGACCGTCCCTACACCCGAGCTCTAAGAGATCCCGGACCAGAAAGAGGTTGTCGAAGATGGTTCGGCCCGGGACGGTGTAGGTCTGGTCTGGATGGACCACGTCCGCCAGCACGGACTTCAACCTTCGGGAGATGGCTTTGGCGACAATTTTATAGTCCGTGCTGAGGAGCGAGACGGGACGCCAATTCCTCAGATCGCGGAGGTCCCCCTTCTTGGGCAGCAAGGCGATCACGGCTCGCCTGCACGATACAGGGAGGACCCCGCTCTCCAAGGACTCGGCCCAGACGCTAGCAAGGTCCGGGCCGAGGACATCCCAGAACACGCGATAGAACTCCATGGTCAGCCCGTCCATGCCCGGGGATTTATTGGTGGGCATGAGACGGAGGGCTTCCGAGAACTCGGCCAGAGAGAGAGGCAGCTCTAGCCGGTCCCGGTCGCCCGCGCTGACCGTCGGGAGTTCGTTCCAGAGAACCCTGCGGGCGTCGGTCGGATCCGGGGAGAAGAGAGAGGCGTAGAAGGCGCGAGCCCTCTCGCGCATCTCCACCGGATCCGTGAGGGGGGTGCCGTCCTCCACCAGAAGGCAGAGGACGTGTTTTTTGGCCCCCCTCTTTTTCTCCAGGGCATAGAAGAAGCGGGAGCCTCGATCCATCTCCCGAAGGAGACGGATGCGAGAACGAACAAAGGCACCCCGGGCTCGAAGGTCCTCGAGGGCCCGGAGCTCCTCCCGCTTCTCCCGGTACGCTCCACAGAGGGGCGGATCCTCGGGGCCGGTGGCCAGCCGCTTCTCTAGCTCTAAAACCTCCCGTTCCAACTGCTCTATCGCCGCATCCCTCCGCCGGCTGGCCCCCCGGGCGTAGTCACGGCAGAAGAGCCGCGTGCGCACCTTCCCCACATCCCACCACCGCCGCGCCGAGGGAAAGGCGCACCGCCGCCCGCGCCAGGCCAGCCAGAACTCCCGGAAGGACGCTACGAAGCCCACGTCCTCCAGCAGGCTGTTATTGAAATGCCAATAGGCCGGCCCCGGCCTCTCCGAAGAAAGAGAAGCCCGTACGGCCACCAAGTGGTGGTCCGAGAAAGGGGCCGGCCGAATGCCGGAGGAGTGGGCCCGGAAGAGATGATGACGAGACACAAATGCGGTCCAACCGGGAGTGGAAAGACTGACGACCCGCCACCTGGACGTAGGTAAACACCGTTTCCTCGCCCAGGTGGAGGTCTCGCCAGACATCCACCAGGGAGTGATGATCTATTATCTCCCTGAGGACGTCCGCGGCGGCCGGGCACTGCTCGAGCCCCGTACGGTCCCGCTCCTCGAGGGTGCAGTTGAAGTCTCCGCCCAGGACCAGGCACTCGCGAGGATCCAAAGTGCCAAGGAAGGCCGACGCCTGCCGAAAGAAGCGGAGCCTCTCCGGGACGGACGTCGGGGCGTAGATGTTGACGAGATTTAGTGTCAGCCCTTCCGTCCGAACCCGGAGATGCAGCAGGTGACCCTGCACGACCTCGGCGGTCCCCAGCACCTCGGGCTGCAGGTTCGGGGAGAACAGGGTAGCCACCCCGGCTTGACGGGCCGACAGGTGGCTAAAATAAACCCTGTCCCCCCACTCCAGCCGCCAGCTAGCCTCGGCGGCCGGAGCTGTGTGGGTCTCCTGGAGGAATATGACGGAGTACCTGCCCCTCCGGAGGAAGGAGAGGACCTGACACCTACGGAGGCCCGACCCGCAGCCCCGGGTGTTCAGAGTGGCAAAGATGAGCGGCGGCATCGAGAGGGCTGGGGAAGATCCTGATTGGCAGGAGTGCCGACGGCCCCCATCGGGCCCCGCAGCAAACCGCGACCGTTCCCAAAAGTGAGCAGGGCGTCACGGAAGCTGCGGACCCGCTGGTAAGCTGCGGCCCCCCGCCGCCCGGTCCCTTTACCCTCCCGCAAGAGGGCTCTGACTATTTGCAAAATGAGATGAAAATCTCCCCAGCGCTGAAGGGCGAGAGCGACCTTGTTCTTGGAGCCACGGATGTCTTCCAAGAAAACACGCATCTCGCCCTTCAGCGCATCTGGTGTCGGGGCCTCGGGCCCTCGAACGCCTTGGGGCCAGACCCCTCCGTGAGCCCCGCGACCCATCGGCACGGGGACGCAGGGCGTTTGAGGTCCCTGCTGAGAGGACAGTGGCGGAGGGAGATCAGCCCCAGATGTGCTGGGAGCAGAAGAAACGAAAACCGCCTCCCGGGGGCCAACGTCTGGACTAAACGTGGCAACCCCAGGGGCGGCAGTAACAGAGTAAGGGGAGGAAAAGAGTTCAGGGAGGGGATCGGGAAAAGGAGGGAGACGAGGAAGGAGAGTAGGGGGAGGAAGAGGTGAGGGATTAGGGAAGAGACAAGAATGGCGGGGAGGAGGAAGAGGGGTGGGAAACTCGATTGAGAGGGCGTTTGAATAGGGAGCAGGAGAAGGAGCAGGGCGAGATGCCTCAGCAGAGGAGGCACCGGGGTGCGGTGCCTCCTCGCAGCGCAGAGAATCGATGGCAGCGGTAGGGGTAGTAATAGTCTCCCCAGCGCTGGGCTCCAGTGCCACAGAGAGTGCAGCACCGGAGGCCTCAGCGCCGGGGGTGACAGATATTAACGGGATCTCCCGCCCGCTGAGAGCCTCAAGGGTTTCCGCGGCCGCGGCCGAGGTGTTGTCAATGGCCGGGCAGACGGTCGCACCCCGGGGCAACTCAGAGGCAGGGAGAAGGGATAGCAGCGGGTCGGAAGGGGAAGGAGAGGTCGGTTGTTGTCCCTCCAGGACCTGATGATCCCCCTCTGAGGCAGCCGGGGTCAGCCCCAAAGCCTCCACCTCCTGAGAGAGGAAGGCGAGCCCGCCGCCCGCCACCAGGTGCTGATCTCTGTCGGTGGCAAGGTCAGCGGCCGCCCCCTCAGTGGAGGTGGGAACAGTGGGAGCATCCTCCATGGACACCCCCTCTTGCAGGGACCCCGGGAGGGAGGTGTTCACCTCTCCCGCGACCGCCGCAGTCACCTCGACCGCTTCGTGGTGCTGTGAATCGTTTGCGGGCTCAGAGGGTGGAATGGCTCCAGCGTCCACCCCCAAAGGTGGGTTGTCCTCCCCCTCAGAGGGCGGGGTGGAACGCCGAGCACGCTTTCGGCGCTTCCCCATTGCAAGCTCCCATCCCTCGGAGGAAGAGGGCTGGACCCGAATGGAGGAAGAGCCAGGGGACAAGGGCAGCGTCAGGGGGGCAAGGGTAGATGGGGGCTGGGCAGCAGGGGAAAGGGATACCTCCCCCCAAGGTAGGTCCTGCCCGAGTCCCATCACTGACCCCACCGCCCTCTCCTCCGCGGGCCCGGCCTTGCCGCTTTTGGCGGTGGCAGCATCAGCACCCGCACGCTCGTCTGGGCCCTGCGGAACCCGAGCGGGATTGACGACGGTCACGGTTGGAGGAGGAGGGGCGACCCCAGGGTCCGGACCGTCAGGGCCGCCGGCGATGGTAGGGCCGGTGCCCTCCCGGGCATCGGGGGTCCCGGGTGCCTCTCCAAACCGGGCCAGGGGGCAGTCCCTTCGGACGTGCCCCGTCGCCCGACAGAGAAAACACCAGGCCTCCCCCATGGTGTAGTACACCCGGTACCGGGCCCCTTGATGGGGCACCAGAAATGACCCTTCCAGGGCTTCTCCGCCACGTCCCGCCGGCAGTAGGAGGATTTGTACCTGCCGGCGAAAGGAAAGGACGTGGCGGAGGGTCGGGTCTTTACAGCCCAGAGGAAGGGGACTCAGGACTGACAGAGGCCTCCCCAGGGTGGAGAGGAAAGGCAGTAGGGCAGCATTGGGGAGGAACAGAGGACAAAACTACCCGTACGCCCAGGTCCTCCAAAGGCTCGAGGGGAACGTGGACTCCCCCCACCGCCAAACCCCTTTCCACCGCCTTCTGGGCGGCAGCCTCGGACGCCAGGAAGAAGACCACCTTCCCGAACATCTTAGAGGCCGCCACCATGGCCGCGGGCCCCACCACGCGTGCCACCGCCCGCACGTAGGTCTCCACATGGGGCGAGGCCGCCACCAGGAGACAACGGACCCTGTGCCTCCTGGTCAGGGTGGGAAAGGGGCCACGGCCGCCGGGGATAGTATTCCGGGAGGCGGCTTGGGAGGCGACAGGCGGGGGGGTGGCGGCCACCTGGGCGTACGCCCTGGGGCCCGGGACACCGTTGCCCCCAGAGCTGATGGAAGGAACAGGGGAGCGGGAAAGGGGGGAGCCACGGCCAACATGTGGGTCGCAGCCGGGGAGTGAGCCCTCGCCTCAGGAGGTTTTGCCTTCCGGGTGAGGCTCTTGCCCTTTTTGGTCCCCAGGCCCTTCCTACCCTTCAGGGGGGCATTCTTGATGGTGGCCGGAGGTGCCGCGGCAGAAGCGGTCGAGGCCCCGGGGTCCTCGTCCATGTCCGCTCCCTCTACCGTAGTGACGGGGGGCCCGGCAGCCTCAGAGGAGTTGTTGTTTTTAGGGAGGAGTGGGGAAGGTTCTGCAGGGGTGTCATTGGACAACCCCTTCGTTGTGGTCATGGGTAGGGAGGAAAGGACAAAACAAACAATTAGGGGAGAACCAAAAAAAACACCAGGGGAGGGAACAGGGAGGGAAAGAGAGGGGAGGAGGGAGATTTACCACTCCCCCCCACTAGGCTGGAAGTGGGGTGGGAGGGTGATAATTCAGAAAAAAGGGAAGGGGAAAAGGTGTAAGGAATAAAGCTCCCAGCACAGAATGGAAAGAGTGGCTCCTCAGGCTACACTGGGGAGATGAGGGGTAAATACTCATTTAAAGGACATGGGGACAAGTGAAGCTGTGTGTGTGGGAAGAGTAACTAAAAGGAGGGGGAAGCTCAAGCGCCTAACAAAAGAAAAGGGGGGGGACACACTGACACCCAAAGGGGTGGATGGGACAAGCAGTGGAGTGGGAAGGCAGGCAGTGAAAAGATGCCTATTCAAGGGCGGGAAGAGAGAGGAGACACTGCTGAGGGAAAGGAAAACAGTGTACCCACAGGCACCTGAGCAGCAGGCCCACAGTACCTGCTGCAAGGCCCAGAAGAGCAGAGAAGGGCAAGGAGACAAGCAGTGGGGCCGAGAATGGAAAGGCCCCTACAGCAACCGGGGCTTGGAGAGGGAGCAGCAGGAGAAGTGCGAGGGCCGATGAACTATGGGGAGGTAAACTGCCCCCTGCCCTCAGCACCCCAAAGGAGCTGCACCAGCCCCCCCACCCAGGAGCCCTGATGGAAAGGGCCCCTAATCTCCCCTCCCCAGCACCAGGCAGGCTGTGGGGAGAGGGAAACCCCAGGGGCTGCTTTAAAGCAGCCCCCTTACCGTCTCTTCTTCAGGGAGAGCAGCAGCAGCAGCAGGAGGAAAGGTGAAGGTCAGGCCTGCTGAGGTGGAGAGAAGGGGGGGGTCAAAATAGACCCCCAAGAAAATGGGAGGGGGGCTCCCCCACCCCACCCAAAGGTAGGGCAGCAGAGACCCCCCTGCACCCAGCACCCTCAGCAAATAGCTGAGGTGAAGGGGAGAAAAGCTGCCTGCAAAAAGGCAGGTGGAAACAGGGGCCTGGCCCAGAACGTAGGGGTAGCCAGGGCCCAGTTGTCACAGTAGTAGTAGTAGTAGCAGTAGCCGCCGCCACCGCCCCCCTCCACAGACACCCCCTTCCTAAAGGAAGAAGGGTGCAGGAGAAAGTGCAGCACCCTGAAAAGAGGGTGCTGCAGATATTCATGGGAACGGGGTATGCAGTTTTATGTTCTCATTATAGGCTGCCAGAGACTGTGGCCCAGCCAGACACACCTGAAGCCCATCTGGCATCAGCCTGAAGGGAAGGCTAATTGGAACACCTGCCACCACTTAAAGTGGATGCGTGCACTATAAAAACACTCCCCCATGCAAAGCTAAGGGGGAAGGAGAAAAGGGATGGATTAGAGGAGAAGAGAGTAGGCTAGTGCAAGGGAACATGCCTGAGACAGTTGACATCAAGGTTTGCTCCACAGCATCAGGGAGGAGGTGCCATAGGTAGGGCTGGGGGAAGTGGCCCAGGGAGGGGCTGCTGCTCAAGGGGTAAGGGACAAGTTACATGGCCTGCTTAGGGCTGCCTCTACCCATAAGGCTGTGGGCCAGAGCAAGTGGGTGGAACTGGGTTTTCCTCAACTCTCCTGTCTGGCTGGAAGGGCCAGTAGGGAGTGGAAAAAGGACAGTGGAATGGCCAGTGATTGAAAAAAGGCTCTGGTAACAGGGTACCCTTGCCTTTGTGGCAGTATTAGGGACACCATGAGCCTCTGAGGCACACAACAAACCTGCCAGGAAGCGCAGGACCCATGGGGCTTAGCCCAGAGTGTGCCACAGTATGTAAAATTTGTAAGTGTAAAAGATACAAATGGCCAATGAGAAATGGTGGTAAATATTATATATTGCATAGTATTTTGGCTCTGCTCTTTGATTTCTGCAGTTCCAGATGCATATCTCAGTTTCCATCTATTTTCTTTGTTGTAAGTTTTCATAAAGCACCTCTTGTTGACTGGTATGCCTGGCGGAAAAAGGAACCAGCCTAAAGGAACATCTCCCTACCTGCTTCTGTCATCGGGGTTTGTCTCAGCCCCATAGGAAAAATAAAACTGACTAAAATGTGGGTGCTAACAAACAGCTTTTATTTAACAGTTCAAACAAAGTAAAGAATGTAGCTATAACCAGGACCCCCACAACTAATGCTAAGTGACACGGGGATGTTGCATGACTGTGACTCAGGTGAGTTCCCTTCCCCCAGGACAAGACCCAGGTAAGGAAATGGAGGATTATGAAACCACTTCCATATCCTGCAGCTTGCAGACCCTCACAGTGGTGAGACACCTCCCGATTCTGTCTCCAGAAGGTACCTCAGGTGAGAGCAATTAGGCTGTGTCAGCTTTGCTCCGGCAATGGTCGGCCCACTCGCCTCCTTGCACCATCATGGGTGTGAGTGTGTCCTTGTTGATGAGGGGTGGCAGCTGGTAGCATACCTCTTGCATGCCAGGTAAGTTCACCCTCTCACAACCAAAACCTATCTGTGTGGTGCTGGTGTACCCTTGAAGCAGCTCCAGACTCTGCCACTCAGAAGGGCAGCCCCTTGGAACTCAAGAGGCAGCCCTTAGATAAGCTGCTGTTGCTGGACAGAACCTAGGCCACGTGTCTGCCTAGTTTTTCCACCAAAACATCAAAAGAGCGGGAAAATGCCTTCGGGGAGGAGGGAGAAGGGTGGCCAAGATGGAGTCCATGTTGTTGTTTAGACTCTTTCAAAATAAATGGCATACATGTGTTATTGATTATCAGAATTTTCCCCCTAAACTGCCCTCTGCTAAACAGGATATGAGGACTTAAGTTTAGGTCCAGTAAACACACCTAGTAAGAGTGACATCATACACTGACTAGCAAAATGAGGCACACTGGAAGGAAAATATTTTAATAGAGACCCATATTTGAGGATACCTCTGCCAAGACAAGCCGTATAAGATGTTTTCATAGCACATGGAGACATCTACTTTTCCCACTTATTCTCTCTCTTTTTTTTTTTTTTTTTAAATACCAGGTTCAGAATCACACTCTTTAGAATCACTGTTTCCATCCCATCATCTGAGCAGCTTTCAACATCTCCCAAGAATTTTTGTCCTTTTAGACACTGATTTAACAGAATGAAAACATTTGTATCATCTGCTTGACATGGACTTGCTGCTAAGTGACACAACTGATGAACACTAAAGAGACTCAGATGAATGCTATGAATAGCAAATGCTGACTCAGCTATGATGCTAGATGGCTGAGCTACTAATTACGAATATAACCACTCAATAATGAAATATTCAATATTTGTTAATAATTCAGCCTTTTTTTTTTTTAAAAAAAATCAACCCACTCTCAGACCCAGCTTGATTTTCATTGAATTTATTGATTATTTGTAAGTATTTGCTGAATAGTCTGGCTAAATAACTTGAAGGCAATTGATTGTTCAGGCATTTTTCACTTAAGATTATATGTTTATTATGATGTTGTGGGGTTCCATCACCTACATCATAGGCTGTCATTTATTTCCTGATGGGATAACAAACATTCTGAGAAGATGACTAATGAATAGCAGATTTGAGGATGAATTTTCATAATTCATAGAACTTTTGGGAGTTGCAGACAACTTTGTGCACCTCCACTAGCCATCAAAATGGACACAATTATTATGACTTCAACAAATCATAGCCATTTCATTCAGAATGACACTTCTACATCAGTTCTTTTATAGTTTGAGTTCTGCTCAGAAATCAACTCTTCAGAGCACTTCCATTCCCTTTACAATAAATGCAATCCGAGTTGAACAAGTTTCAGACATGTTTATAAATAAGTGCCAGAATAATTTTTAAAGGTCCGCTACATAGTTTTCTTCCTCTTTCTCTCCTGCGACAACACACCACACAGGAGTTTTGCAAAAAGACTACCAAGCTGTAGCATCAGAATGCCTTTTCAAAACCAAATACAAGACAGAGGAGTTGATTTAATATTCTTCTCTTCTTACTTTTCTTAGTAAGACACAGCCTTTTTTACTTAGCATTGTTCTCAAACATCTAAAACTATACCTGGACTGAAATGTGATCTAAGATTGATTCCAATAGGACTACAGATATACAGTTGATATCTTTGGATCACAAAGGTTTTTGGGGGGTATACTTCGCAATTTTCAACAAAACCCAAGGCCCTATCTACATAATAAAATTGTACCAATTTAACTACATCAGTTTCTATACCAATTCCATTAAATTGAGAGAACTCTCATATTGGTTTAATAGTGTCATGAAAAGAAATGTGTCCAGCCTCAAGGGCACTGAAATAAATGTCTTCATATGTGTGTTGTAATAACTTTGTGAAATCAATTTCTAAACTGATTTAGTTTAAAAGCTATAATTTTATCATGTAGACAAAATGTAAGGGAGTTAGGTTCCCAACTTCCACTGAATTTCAATGTGATTTGGGTGCCTGACTCTTTGAAAATCCCAACCCTAGTGTTTAGAAGTAGGATTCAGGGCTTCTGAGTTGTACTGACAGCTCTTGTCACACTTAGGCTACGTCTACACTGCAGGCTTTTTGCACAAGAACTTGCCAGCTGTCTGCACTGCAAGAGTTCTTCCACAAGAGGGCAGTGTAGACAGGCAACATGAATTTCTTGCACAAGAAGCCCCTATGGTTAAAATGGCCATCAGAGCTTTCTTGCGCAAGAGAGCGTCCACACTGCTATGGACGCTCTTGCGCAAAAGCACATGGCAGTGTGGATGTGCTCTTCTGGAAGAACTTTTGCACAAGAACTCGTCTGCAAAACAGTTCTTGCACAAGAAGCCTGCAGTGTAGACGTAGCCATAGATTTTGTCTAGACTAGAAATTAAAGGTGTGCTGTTAGCTAATGTGCTACCAACACAACTAGTCTAGGTGAAGCTTTAATGTGAATTCATTTCATCCAGGGGTGGGGAACCTAAGGTCCAGGGGCTGGATGCAGCCCCTGGACTTGCCTGGATCCGTCCCCCAAGGCTCAGCATTAGGGAGCCCATGTTGGTGCTCCACCCCCCCGCGCACTGCCCACCTGTGGGGCTAGAACACACAAAATCTGCTCTGGTGGGCGAGGGGAATGTGGGAGTGTCTTTCTCCTCAGTTGGGGGCCATGTCAGTGAGGGGGTTTTTTTTGTTTATTTTTTGCTTCTCACTTATGTGAGGCCCCCAAATGGTTTTTCTGTGGGTCAGTGCTCCTGACCCAAAAAAGGTTCCCCAACCCCAATTTAATATGTTTCCAATCTGCAAAATGGGGGTGATACTTATCTAACTCCCAAGACAGTCCTGTGGCACCTTAGGGTACGTCTACACAGCAGCGTTATTTCGGAATGTTATTTTGGAATAACTGGCACTGAGCTCCTGCGCCTCGCTGCGCTGTCCCAGGGATTGCTGCTGCCCCAAGAGTGTGGGCATGCCTGTGTGTTGTGTGCAGCACTGCTGTGTGTGTGTGGATGGGTGAATGTCTCCATGTCCCCAGCCTCCTTTTAGTGGTGGCTTGTGGAGGGAGGGTGTCAGGAGTAAGGCAGGCCCCCAGACCCTGTGAGCCAGAGCACAAGGATCCTCTGTTGCTGCCTCCTGGGACTATGTGCCCCAGACTGGCACTCCTCATGCACCCATGTTCACAGGCTGCTGCACAATCCCCAGGCCGAGAAGGCTGAGCAAGGTGTGCACCCCAGCCCCTCACCGCCTGCTGCCTCCAGCTGTGTGTGCGTAGGGAAAGTGATGGCGCTCCCCGGGTGAAGGCCCCAGGTGATGGGCCTTCCCTGGCTTCGGATGATTCCTGGGAGACATCCAGCATGTGGGGTACTGGCTCCAGGGTGAGCATGAGGTCCTGGCTTGCAGGCACAGAGATGATGCTGGCCTCGTCTGGCTCCTCCTCCTCCTCTTAAATGTTAGTTCTGTTATTGTGAAATAATGCTGCTGGGTAAATGTGCCCTTAGAGACTAACAAATATATTGTACTAGGAGTTTTTGTGGGTAAAACTACTTAAATCAGATAAGTTGGCAAAATGCTAATGATACAATATTTTTGTTAGTCTCTAAGGTGCCACAGGACTGCTCATTGTTTTTAAAGTTATAGACTAACACGGCTACCCCACTGACATTAACTCAAAGGGGCATTGTGAGGTTTAGTCCAGATTCTGAAGCCCTTCTATTGAATGGCTATTACCTTAGGTAACTAGTACCATTGACATAAGACAAGTGATGTTCAAAGGCTACGTCTACACTACAGGGTTTTTACACAAAAACCTGCAGAGCGTCCACACCTCAAGCATGTTTTTGTGCAAGAAAATTTAGTCAATCAACAGAACAGAGGGCTTTTTGTGGTGTAGGTATACCTCTTTCTGCGAGGAAGAACTCCTTTTTGCGCAAGAGCGCTTACATAAAAAAAGGTGTGTGTGGACGCTCAGCAGGGGTTTTTGCGAAAGAATTGGCCTCCAGGAAAAAAAACAGGTGGCCTCTTGGCCACTCCATCCAAGTTAATCACAACTCTATAGTTCCTGTCTGCTGGTCCCCCTTAAAGCTGCAGGCACCCTGGACAAGCCTTGTGGCAGGAAGTTTGCAGGGAGCAGGTGCCTTCACCACGCGGCTCTGCTTCGGCCACAAATGGCATCCCAGCAAGCTCCCCGAGACCCTCAGCCCTTCCAGGGAGCAGCCCCAGGGGTCCCAGGACCCCCTGCCAGGGGGACGAAAAACCATGCCCACACTTGGAGTGGCCCTGAAATCTTGACCCTCCTCGAGTTGGGGGGCAAGGAGAAGTCGCTCCAGGATCCCCAGGCGAAGCGCCGCAATGTGGAGATCTTCTCCTGCATGGCCGTATCCCTGGCAGAGCGAGGTCACCCTGCCCGGACCATGGAGCAAGTCCGGCCAAAGGTGAAGGAGTTCTATCATGGATACGTCAGGGCCACCGAGCACAGTGTGCGCTCAGGGGCAGGACCCCACACCTGCCCCTACTACAGCGAGCTCCACCACATCTTGGGCGGTGGGGAAACCTCCCCCCCCCCGCATCGTGGTGGACTCAGGGCTGGAAACCCCAGTGGTCATCCGCCCAGAGGTCGCCCTCGAGGACGAGGAGCCGGAGGGCCAGGGCCAGCCCCAGCCAGAGGAGGAGCAGGATCCAGGGACTGTCACCCTGTCCCTCGAGCCAGTGAGCACCAGCCAGCACATCCTCGGAGGCCTGGGAGGGGTCTTCAGGTGTGTGGTCTCACTTTCTCACACACACAGGGCGGGGGAGTCGGGCGCATAGGGAGCGGGGGGCACAGTGCAGCTTGGGCTGCTTAACCAGCACATGGTGCTGCAGTCTGTGCACATGCAACCATGTTCAGCAGGAGGGTGCGGCACGCAGGCACAGCAGGCAGCCCCTGAACATGGCTGGGATCCTGCTGCCAGCCTCATGCACGGGCACACACTTCCTGCCCCCAGTGGGGAAGGAGGCGCACTGGCATGCCTGCATGTGCGAGGCAGCAGCCACTCCCACAGACAGCCCAGTGAGTCACAGTGTGCATGCAGACCCCAGGAAGGGCCAGGCTGCTCCCAGCTCCTCTGCTGCCCATGAGGGGATTCCACTGTGGCCACACACTTCCCTTGCCTGCCTGGTTGTGGTGGGGGGGGAGGGGACACCATGGTTTTCTGGCCACATCGGGGCCCCTGTGACACAGGGCATGCTGTGCAAGCCACACATGGCCTTGCACTCGGGACCTCCTCCTGTGGGCCATGGACTGGTGCGGTCGCTGCTCACAGAGGAGAGCACGGCCTCAGGGAATGTGTGTGCAGGGAGGACTGACGGCCTCTCCCTCTTGTATGTTCTCCACAGCCAGACCAGTGGGGAGGGAGGGCCCAGCCACACCACTGCTGCAGCCACCTGCCAGAGTCCGGGGGACCTGCAGACAAGCCAGGGTGCCAGAGGACCTCATGTGGCAACATGTTGGCATCATGTGCAACATACATGACACCCTGTTACGCAGGCTGAATGCCGACCTGGAATGGGGAGAGCGTGCAAGAACTGACATGATGGTGTGGTGCGATAGCATGTGCAACATCCTGTCCCACATTGGGAACACCGCCTGATGCCACTGCGCCTGCCTTCCACCCTCCTGCCTCCCCTCCTATGGCCATTGCCCATCCATCTGCCCACTCTAGCTATGCCTCTCATCCCTCCCCATGCCATGCCTCTGCTCCCTCTCTTAGCAATACCCACGCTCCCTCCTCAAGTGATGTCTATGGCCCCTCCTCCTGCTCCCCCTGCCAACCCTGACCGTGCTATAGCCGCCCCTCCTGCCTGCCCCAGACACATCCAACCCAGTACCCAAGGTGGCAGCGCAAGCCGCCCCACAACTCCTCCCAGTCCTGATGCACCCTCCCAGTTCAGACGTTCTTCCCTCCCCCTGCCCACCTTCTCATGTTCAATAAAGAAACACTCCTTTTTTGTTCAAACCAAACAGGTGTATTTATTGGGAGGTCAGGGAAGGGGCAAGGGGAGGAGGTGAGAGGGGGAAGGGAGAGAGCGGAAAGGCAGAAACCCCTGTTGGGGAGGCCCTGGGAAGAGTTACTGGGGGGCCTGAGAGAACCTTTCCCTCAGGACCTCCAAGATACACAGCCTGTTGGTCCTGGTGGGTGGCAGCAGTCCGGGGCTGCTCAAACACACAGCCCTCGCAGCCGGTGGCTGGCCCCCCACCCCAGGAGGAAGGCCTCCCCCTTGTGCTCCACAATATTGTGGAGCACACAGCATGCCGCCACCACCTCGGGGATATTGCGCTTCCTGATGTCCAGGTGGGTGAGGAGGCAGCGGAAGCGTCCCTTGAGGCGCCCGAAGGCACACTCCACCTGCATCCGGGCTCGGTTGAGGCGGGCACTGAAAAGGTCCTTGCTGAGCTCCAGGTGGCCAGTATCTGGCTTCATCAGCCAGGGCACGAGGGGGTATGCTGCGTCCCCCACTATGCACACTGGTATGTGTGCTTACCTATCGCAAAGTCCTGGTGGGGGAAAAAGGTGCCCACCTCTAGTTTGGCGCACAGGCTGGAATTCCTTAAAACTTGGGTATCGTGTGCCCTGCCCAACCACCCCACATAAATGTTTGTAAAGTGGCCCTGGTGGTCCACCTGGGCCTGCAAGAATACTGAGAAGTAGCCCTTTCTATTAATAAACTGGGCCGCTTGATGGTCTGGGGCCCAGATTGAGATGTGCGGGCCGTCGATGGCTCCCCCGCAGTTGGGGAACCCCAGGGCAGCAAATCTGTCCATGGTTGCCTCCAGGTCCTGGAGATGGACGACTCTGCGCAGCAGCAGGAAGTTGATGGCCCGGATGACCTGCAGAAGGAGACAAAGAAACACAGACAACAGAGAATGAGAGAGGGGTTGCGTGAGCCCTTGGGAGGTGCCCTTCCCCCTCCCCTCTTTTGTCCCCCCCAACCCTATGAGCCCGTGGGACCCCCCCCCCAGCAGAAGAACATAAGAACATAAGAACATAAGAATGGCCATACTGGGTCAGACCAAAGGTCCATCGAGCCCAGCATCCCATCTGCTGACGGTGGCCAATGCCAGGTGCCCCAGAGAAGGAGAACAGAAGACAATGATCAAGTGATTTATCTCCTGCCATCCATCTCCTGCCCTTGTTATGAAGGCTAGGGCACCATACTTTATCCCTGGCTAATAGCCATTTATGGACCTAACCTGCACAAATTTATCAAGCTCTTTTTTAAACCCTAATAGAGTCCTGGCCTTCACAGCCTCCTCGGGCAAGGAGTTCCACAGGTTGACTGTGCGCTGTGTGAAGAAAAATTTCCTTTTATTAGTTTTGAACCTACTACCCATCAATTTCATTTGGTGTCCCCTAGTTCTTGTATTATGGGAAAAGGTAAATAATTTTTCTATAATCACTTTCTCCACACCATTCATGATTTTATATACCTCTATCATATCGCCCCTCAATCGCCTTTTTTCCAAACTGAAAAGTCCCAGTCTCTCTAGCCTCTCCCCATATGGGACCCTTTCCAAGCCCCTAATCATCTTAGTCGCCCTTTTCTGAACCTTTTCTAATGCCAATATATCTTTTTTGAGGTGAGGAGACCACATCTGCACGCAGTACTCGAGATGTGGGCGTACCATAGTTTTATATAGGGGAAGTATGATATCTTTTGTCTTATTATCTATCCCTTTTTTAATAATTCCTAACATCCTATTTGCCTTACTAACTGCCGCTGCATACTGCGTGGATGTCTTCATAGAACTATCCACTATAACTCCAAGATCCCTTTCCTGATCTGTCGTAGCTAAATTTGACCCCATCATGTAGTACGTGTAATTTGGGTTATTTTTTCCAACATGCATTACCTTACACTTACCCACATTAAATTTCATTTGCCATTTTGCTGCCCAATCACTCAGTTTGCTGAGATCTTTTTGTAGTTCTTCACAATCCCTTTTGCTTTTGACTGTCCTGAACAACTTTGTGTCATCTGCAAACTTGGTCACCTCACTGCTTACCTCATTTTCTAGATCATTGATGAACAAATTGAACAGGATTGGTCCCAGTACTGACCCCTGGGGAACACCACTAGTTACCCTCCTCCATTGTGAAAATTTACCATTTATTCCCACCCTTTGTTTTCTGTCTTTTAACCAATTCTTGATCCATGAAAGGACCTTTCCTCCTATCCCATGACCACCTAATTTACGTAAAAGCCTTTGGTGTGGGACCGTGTCAAAGGCTTTCTGGAAATCTAGGTATATTATATCCACTGGGTGCCCCTTGTCCGCATGTTTATTAACCCCTTCAAAGAATTCTAACAGATTAGTTAGACACGACTTCCCTCTGCAGAAACCATGCTGACTTTTGCCCAACAATTCGTGCTCTTCTATGTGCCTTGCAATTTTACTCTTTACTAGTGTTTCTACTAATTTGCCTGGTACGGATGTTAAACTTATCAGTCTATAATTGCCAGGATCTCCTCTAGAGCCTTTTTTAAATATTGGTGTTATATTGGCCATCTTCCAGTCATTTGGTACCAAAGTGGATTTAAAGGATAGGTTACAAACCACTGTTAATAACTCCGCAATTTCACATTTGAGTTCTTTCAGAACCCTTGGGTGAATGCCGTCTGGTCCCGGAGACTTGTTACTATTCAGCTTATCAATTAATTCCATAACCTCCTCTAATGTCACTTCAATCTGAGTGAGTTCCTCAGATTTGTCACCTAAAAAGGCTGGCTCAGATTTAGGAACCTCTGTGACATCCTCAGCCGTGAAGACTGAAGCAAAGAAATCATTTAATCGCTCCGCAATGGCACTGTCTTCCTTGATCACTCCTTTTATATCTTTATCATCCAAGGGCCCCACTGCTTTTTTAGCGGGCTTCCTGCTTCTAATGTATTTAAAAAACATTTTACTATCATTTTTTGAATTTTTGGCTAGCTGTTCCTCAAACTCTTTTTTGGCTTTTCTTACTACATTATGACACTTAATTTGGGAGTGTTTATGTTCCTTTCTATTTTCCTCAGAAGGGCTGTGTGAAAGCGGGACGGCACAAGCTCCTGGGGCCAGACCTTTCCCCCCACCCCCAGTCCACCCCATACGGTCCCCCACCCTCCCGAGGGTCCCCCTTATCCAGCACCCCCCTCACCCCACCCCGGGCAGGGACTGCAGCCCGCGAGCTCCTTACCTGCATAAGCAGGGCCCCGACAGTGGACTTCCCCACCCCAAACTGGTTGGCCATGGAGAGGTAGCTGTCTGGGGTGGTCAGCTTCCAGAGGGCAATTGCGACCCACTTCTGCATGGGGATGGCAGGCTGCAGGTGCGTGTCGTGTCTCTGGAGGGCGGGTGTGAGCCAGGCACAGAGCTCGAGGAAGGTGGCCTCGTGCAGGCGAAAGTTGTGCAGCCACTGCTGGTCATCCCACCACTCCATGATCAGCCAGTCCCACCAGTCTAAACTGGTCTTCAACCTCCAGATCCTTCTGTGTATGGTGGGGTGCGGAAGCCAGACTGGAGCAGCCACAGCCATGCAGAGGGTGACGAGGAGGAGTTTGGTGTCCACGTCCAGCAGGAACATGTAGGCTGCTGGAAGCAAGTGCTGCAGGAACTGCAGCATGGCCACGTGGGGCCATCACCTGCCCAGAGGCAGCTCCGGCTCCATAGCACACACCACAGCAAAAAGCTGTGGCATCCCCAAAAAGAAGAGGGCAACCACAGCAGGCACTGCTGAAGTTTTGCTGTCTCTCAAAAGAGGTCCGCAAGCAGGCAGCAGAAACAGAGAAACGACTGTCTGGGGGGGGGGGGTGTCCCTTTAAGCGCGTGTCTCTGCAGGGCTCCAACAACAGTGCTCGAGAGCACCTGATGACCTAAAGCCCAGCTAGATCTGGTTCTGGGGGGGGGGGGCTTTATGTGGGAGAGAGCGTTCAATAGTGTGGACGCTCTCTTGCACAAAAGCACATCGCTTTCGCAATGCGCTTTTGAGGTGTGGACACGCTTTTGCGCAAGAACTTTTTGTGGAAGATCTCTTCCACAAAAAGCTTCTTGTGCAAAAAGCCTGCAGTGTAGATGTAACTAAAGTGAGGACTGCAGAATCTGGTTAACATGCATCCAGGATCTCAAAGCGATTTCTCTGTCCAAAATGATCAGCATTTCTCAAGTGCCTGTTCTTATAGTATTTAGTTAAACCTACTAGGATAAAATATTTGCAGGGGCAGGGAAAGGCCTAAGAGGGAAATGTAGCAGTGTCATGTAAAGTTATTCCCTGCCATCATGTAAAGAGCCCTTTTGTAAACTGTATTGCATCTTTTCAACGAGACAGGTTCCTTGAGACCCTCACCAATAAATCACTCCGGAATGTAGAGTAGATTTAAACATTATTAAAGAATAGAATAGGTTCTCTCCTGTCATGGTAATTTATTAAGATCTTCTTGAATTATGCAGACACCCATGTTAAATTACTAAAAGATAGATTAGAGGCAATAGTGTGAAAACAGTGACTCATTTCTGAAGGCAATAAATGGATTTCATCACTCCTTACAGTAAGTGGGTTGGGGGGGCTGTCACTGTTTGCTTATACAAATTTCAGATGGGTCAATGGTCTCATTGAAATAATGCAAAAGTCAGGGAATATAACCAGCTCTGAAGAAGGGATGATAATAAATGTGATATTTTTAGTCAAAACAATTTAAAGAAATATATAGTTGAGATGTACACATTTCTCCCTCCAAGGCAAATGTTACCTTCCAGCAGAGTAAAATTCAACCCCCAATGAGCTCCCTCCCCATATCAAAAAGACATATCACAACATGTGACTTGGCTGCTTTTTAAAAGGGTGCACTGTAGTACTTAGCACACTAGAATATGATCCAGGAGATAATTCAATTCCTACCTTTGCCACAGACTTTCTCTGTGACATTAGGCAAGTCATTTTATCACTTTGTGTCTCAGTTCCTTATTTAGAAAATGGGGAAATAAAAGGAGAGAATTCTTCCTAAGCAGAATGTTCTGAGGATGAATTAATTTGCTCAGGTACTGTGGTGCAGGGGAGTGTGCCAACTCTTTTTCCCTGCCAGGGTTGCATGGCACCTAGATGGAACTGCCAGCCGTTTTGAACAGCTGGTGACTCCCTGTATGCATCGCATGGCCCTGGTGGAGGGAGGAGAGGGGAAAGGAGACTTTGCACACACCCCCACTTCAATCATTCCAGTTGGGAGCGGGGCCTGGGGGGCGGGAGGGAGCATACGAACTCTCTCTCCCCCCACCAGAGTCGAGTGGTGTCGGGAGTGAACTGCCATCTGTTTTGAATATCTGGTGTCTCCCGAGGGAGGAGGGGTAGTGTGTGAAGTTCAAAGGGACTGGCAGCTCCAGGGCGGCCCTAGACTAGCTGCCAGCAACTGGTGCCCTAGGCAAACCATGCAATCGGCACCCCCCACCTCAAAACCCCTCAATGAGCGCACTATTTGGCACCCCATTTAACTTGGCGCCCTAGGTGACCGCCTCATTCGCCTATATGGATGGGCCATCCCGGGCAGCTTCCTGTAGGCACCACCGCCTCTGGTGGAGGGGAGCTGCCAGTCATTTTGTACAACCTTGGGGGTCTCAGTAGGGTGGGCACAGATTGAATGAAATGGCTTGGCAGGCCGTATCTGGCCCGCAGGCGGTATCTTGCCCACCCCTTTCATAATGGGTCAGACCAAAGGTCCATTTAGTCAGTATGAGTGCCAGATGCTTCAGGGGAATGAACAAGGGCAATTACTGAGTGATCCATCCAGTGTTGTCTACTTCCACTTTCTGGCAATGTTCTTGTGTTCAAATAGGTAGAAGAAACTATTATGTCATATGCAAACCCACTTGGAAGCTTGTGGGTTTAAATCTACCCTCAGAAATAAGCTGAAACTTGCCAAGTATGTTTGATGTTGGTGTCACAGTCTCACAGGGCGTGCCCACATTTGGCCTGTTTGTCCCTGTTTTGCCCCTTCAGTACGACAGCCCTTTCTCGGGGAGTCCACTCTCTCATGGGGGTCCACTCCTCTGCCTCTAGGACGGCACCTCTCAGGGCCTTCAGCAGGCCTGTCTCTGCCATGAACCCCTGTGGGGGAGGGAGGGTGTCCACTCCCTCTGAACCCCTGGGGCCTCCACTCCCAGAGGGAATAGTGCCACCCTGTTCTCCAGACCAGAGCGACTCTCAGCCAGCACCAAACATGAGGGTTTACTAAGCTTTGAACAGAACAAAGGATCTCTCAGGCTTGTAGGCCTGGCTTCCTTCAGCCCAGCACATCTAAGTCTCCCCTGCAGCCAGGTGGGCTCTGCCTGCTCTCTCCCTGTCCCGTTCAGAAGCCCCCTTCTTTTTTACTAAATAAGTTTTCACAAACCAACAATAGTCAGGTTTCATTTTTTTCACTGAAAAAAAAAGGGGAAATGGATTTTAAAATGATTTAATTTCTTGTAAAAATAATTGCTTTATTAATAACAAATTCTAGCTTTAAATGAATACATTTATTAATTAGGATTCTTGTGGTGCAGTTAGGTGCACAGAAACTCAGAAACAGAGAGTAAACACCAGGAGTCCATTGCTTTAACCTCTTACACCAGGGCTACTCAATATGTGACCCGTGGGACACATGCAGCCTGCGGCCTGTTTGTCTGCCGTCCACAGTGCGGTTTGGGTTTACACAGGGCTCAACACACAGCCTGCAGGTGGGATCCTTTGAACATGGCCTACACTGGGAACATGTTCCACAATGGCGAGTCAATATAATGGTCTTCTGTTGATATGCGTTTTAGTAGTTAAATTCCTAGACTGTCATTGCTCATTAAAAGTGCTATCATATGGGTGGAAATCGTGTAAATATTGCCTTTTATTAATATCAGCAGAACTGACTTAAAGGGGTCTGCATGGTGTGTAGTCTTGCCTTAATCTTTGTATTCATGCCCATCAGTGCAAAAGAAGCTATTTGCGTGTACATGCAACCACACTTAAGTTGCAGCCCTCAGCATATGCTGTGAGTATCATTGTGGCCTTCGGGGCATCCAAAGTCGAGTAGCCTTGTCTTATACTATACATCTGTGACTTCAAAGAAAAAAGAGGCTTAAGGCGCAAAGCAAATTTGGAATATATTTATATCAATGTTATGAAAGAGATAATAAGTTTTTCTTTTACTAGGCAGTTGTCTTTCTCCCACAGTTTACTATGCAGCACAGTATCCCAGAAAAGGGAGAACAGATGTCATCATTTACTCTTTGAAAGCAAGCAGCCAGGAGATTAACATAATGAAGCAAATTATCTTTAAAAAATTGGAAAGAGCTGCTGAATTTCTTAATGCTAATTCAAACGGTCTTGGTGGCAGGTAAATCCACATACATCACCATTTGCATTTGACTTCAGTTAGTAAAAGTCAGTGGCTAGCAATACTTGGTATAGCACAAGCATGTAATGTTCTCTGCCTGCTATGTAAATTAAGAACAACCTGAAAGATTGCCAAGAGAAATCTGTCAGAAGAGAGGGCCTGTTTCCCCCCAGCAGGACTTGCAATTGTAAATTCGGTTAAAGAGAAAATAAATATGCACACATAGCTTGATGATAACCCCTTCAAGCCAGGGAGCATGGCAGCATCTGCAATTCTAGCACCTATGCACAGAGTCAACCAGAGAGTTTAGCTGACAGTATAAAAAAAAGAGGGGAATATTGGATTCAGACTGAAATAATCTAGTAAATTTCCACTTTACAATATGTGAACAAAGACTTTGATAAACATAGCTCCTATATTACAATTTCTCTTGGTTTGTAGGCATTAGGAATTGAGGATATTAAGGAACCATCATGAATTAATTTTAAATGACAAACCCCTATAAACATATTACCAAAAAGTGCTATTTTGCTGAAACTCCTACAATAATAATAGGGAGGTAGGCTAGGTCTACACTACCCACTTATGGCAGTATAACTTCTATCCCCTGAGGTATGGATAAGCCAGCCTCGTAAGTGACATAAACCATGCCGACCTTTGTGTTGATGTGGATAGTGCTGTTGGCAGGAGAAGCGCTTCGGCTGACATAATTAATCCATCTCCAATGAGTGATAGCAGCTAAGTCAATATGAGACCTCCCACCCAATGAATTAGATTTGTTCCACTAGAGAGAACTTACAACAGTGCCACTGCAAACTCTTGAGTGTAGCCTTAGCCTAAATCTAATCAAAAGAGAATAAAATATATTTCCAAGAAAAATCTTCTTTGTTTTATAGCACAGGGCTGTGCATAACCATACAGCATTTAAGCACATTTCAGAGAAGTGAGCGTTTACATAGCCACTGCAATCAAAGAGGACAAACATTAAGCCCCGGGTCACTTCTCTGAGATAGGAAGACTTATTACACGTTTTTACTGATGGAGAAACTTAGTCATTGGGGCTACATCTACACTGCAGGGGTTTTGCGCAAGAAGTCTTTGCAGAAGAGTTTTTGCAAAAAACTTCTTGCACAAAATCACATCCACACCTCAAAGCACATCACTTTTGCGATGCGCTTTTGCACAAAAGAGCATCCACGCTGCATGGACGCTCTTGTGCAAGAAAGCTCTGATGGCCAGAGAATGGCCAGCAGAGCACCTGTGCTTTTTCAGATTGGCTCTATTTGTGCAAGAAACCCCTGCGGAGCATCCACACGTGCCTTTTTGTGCAACAGCTGTAGCGCAAAAAGGAGTTATGCCTCATAAAAGGAGGTTTACCTACACCAGAAAAAGCCTTCTGTTCTGCTGTTTTATTGCTGATTTACTTGCGCAAAAGTGCATTTGAGGTGTGAACGCGCCACAGGTTTTTGCAAAAAAATGGCCGTTTTTGCACAAAAACCTTTCAATGTAGACATAGCCTAAGAAGTGAAGCAAGATAGTTTGTAGCAGAATAGGGAGCAGATTCCAGAAATGGTAAAAGCCTTCGTCTCATGATTCAGCTGTTAAAGGACACTTTCTCCCCTTTAGGGAATGACTATTTATTTATCCAATGTTTCTTTTTTTTTTAAATATAAAAAAAGAGAAAAATATTGACATGAGAATGTTATTGAAATAATTCCCCCCTGGGGTGCACACTACAAATATGTGCTACTGATTAATTTTATTTGGTGCACTACTTGAAGGACTTCACTACAGTAGTAATCAACCAACATCCATGTAGCTAGGATAGGGTAATAAAAATACAAAAGATACTTAATTCATATAAAGTGATCTTCTGCCTTAGAAACAGTGTTTTCCAGTCATACAATATTTCACAATGTTCATCTGAGGATTTTCAGAATGCTAAATCCTGCATCAAAATTCATCTCTAATGCTGAAATGTGGCTGATCTTCAGGTTTGAAGTTCTGATTGGGGCTGCCATCCTCATTCAGAATTCTTTGAGAAGTATAGCCAACAATAGGGTATTTGGCTTTGTACACATCATTGAAGATATCATCCAGGGATTTTAGCTCTTCTTCGGAGAGTCCTGTCTAAATGAAATATGGTCAAGAAAAAAGGCAGGTATTTACATAGGTCTTTATTTATGTTGATTATCCTAGCCTGAAGCCAGCCTTCAGATTACATAATTGGCTTAGCACAGAATCTTTCATCTGTAGGTCACTGATTTAATTCAGTCCAGCAGTAATAAAGCCTGACATCCTCAGAGTTGCTGGCTTCAATTCATTTCCCAGAGAAAAGGTGCCTACATCCAAAAGCACCATCACAGCTGGCATGCTTGGTATTCAGAGCAAACACACCAAGGACTGAACTGATCAAGGAAATGGAATTCCATATCCTTAGATGCTGTTCCACTAAACAGATAAAACTTAAAAAACGACAAATAGTCTGGCAGCACTATGTAGAATCTGGTGTTAGTACTCTTCCTTTCCTAGTGCAAACTAACGGTTCCTATCAGCCTCTTTTAACTATTTAGTCTTTAAGGTGCTAATAGACTATTTGTTGTTTTTTAAGTTTTTCCTGTTACAGACTAACTCGGCCACCCCTCTGAAACGTATCTATCCAATGACCTCTTCTCCCCCCCCGCGTCCTTCGCTTATTTATTCTTGGATCTGGACTTCCAACACTCCAGTCATCTGAAGAACTGGGCTGTGCCCGTGAAAGCTCATGATACCAGCTACATGTTTGGTTAGTCTATACAGTGCTACTAAACTATTTGTTGTTGTTTAAGTTTATCCTGTTACAGACTAACTCGGCCACCCCTCTGAAATTCACTAAATAGCTGTTAAGGTATGTTGACGGGACAGCTCAGCTGCTGCCCTAGTTGTGTTGATTCTACTGATGGAGAGCTCCTCCCTATCAGGCTCTCTGGTAGCTTCTACCAGTCCTGAATGCACTCTTAAAAAATAAAGCGTAGTTAAAAGATTGTAAAAAGCCAACCAAAAGATTGTAATTTTGCAAAGCAGGAATGAAATAAACAAACCCATTTCTTACTATGTCATGCGTGAGATCTTCTGGGTCAAGTGACATCTTTGCAACTCCTCTTGTTGAGTCCTTCCCAACGAGGGCATTGTATGGGGCACCTTTCCCATAAAATTCTGTTCAAGAAAAGGAAATCTAGTAACACTCAAATTACCAACAGTGAAAACAATGAGCCAGATTAAGCATCTGCTTAAAACAGCATGAAATGAGCCCATCATACCCCAAAATGAGCCAAAACCAAAGGACTCATATCCGAGCCCTTTTCCTCCCAAAGTTTTGGTGAAGTCTCAAGACAAACTTTAGGCTCCTCCTTCACTGTGCCATGGTGTACAGAAAAGATTCACCCAGTGCTTAAAAGAGGTGTGTGTGTGTGGCGGTGAAGGGGAGGGTAGGAGAGGGGGAGGAAGACGGGAGAGGGAGCAGACCACAATTTTAAAAACCTTTACATTTGACCTCAAGTTAGTATTGCTCTCTTATTTCTCTAGTATTCAGAGAGCTTTGTTTATATCCATTTAAGAGGAAAGGCCTCCATCCTTAAAGTTTATAAACTGTAAAGCCTTGTCTAAATTAGTATTTGAAAAGTGTTACCCAGTATGAGAATGTTTGTTTGCTAGCATAAATCATAGCCTTGTGTAGGCAAATCTGTGTGCCTTTAATATGCGTTAAATTGGTCAAATGAAATTTTAATTTACTTACACTAGACCTATGGTCTCCAACCAGTTCTGAAGCCACTATAGTGGCTACTGTGATAGTGAACTAGCCACACTCAACCGGCCAAACAGCCACATGTGGCTAGTGGCTAGCAGCTAGCATGTTGGACACCTCGGCACTGAACTATTAACATGTCAGCTAACCATTTCTGAATCCTACTCTAGACAAGGGTAAAGAACAGAGATTTACATCCTGGTACAAATGTTTGAGGGATGTTAACATATTTGTAAAGGCCAGTGTGAACAACCTTGTGTTAATTAGCAATCAGTTAACTGAAGGTAAAAAGGTAATGTGTAAATATCCCCTAACTCGAGACTTTTCATCACTGCCAAAAAAGGAGTATTTTTACCTCCAGGATAATTCTCTCACTATAAAATATAATGGAGACAAGGCGTTGTAAATTTTACCACAAAGCAGTCAACACTATAACCTACACCAACTTACAGTAAAAACTATAGTGGCTTGTCTCCATTAGGGATTTACAGAAGGATAATTAGTGCATGTTAGTTTTCTCATTATAAACCTATCTACCGTTTTCTTTTTTGGTAGTGAAGACATAAGGTAGACAGCCACTAGGGTTTACTTTTACTAGTTAACATGGCCTAAAATGGCAACTGCCTGTCTTTATTAGAATTGTAAAACAGGCTAGATAATATGGGTTATCCTAACAAAAGTTAAAAATACACCTATTTCCAATGCATGGCAGGATAATATCAGTAGGCATGTTAATACAAGATAAATAGCTCAAACTTGATTGATGAGACATAAAAAAGAAATAAGTGATTTTATAAAGCAGAGGTAAATTACTTGGACCCCCAATTCAAAACCTATTGAAGCCAACAGGAGTCTTTCCATTGATTTTACTGGACATTGGACAGGGCTCTTGGGCCACAAGAAATAAGAAGAGGCTCTGTCCTGTCCCAGACACAGAGGTCAGCATGTAAGGAGGTGCGAAGCTGAGCATGGGAGAAGGCAAAACAGAGGAGGATGATCAGGAATTAAGAGCAAATGGATGTGTTCTTTGTATTTTTAAACAGAGTTTGAAATTTCCTAAGGATTTAAGAAGAAAGATGGGATAATACGAAGGGGGGAAAGGGGTGGTGAGAATCCTGTGGGAAGAAGCCAACTCACCTTTTCCAGAAGTAACATCAAATACTACTCCTTTCACTGCCATGTAAATAGGCTGGTCCTCCTGGAAAAAAGAAAGAAGCCAGCATGTGTTGAAAACAAAGCCAGTAAGTGTACAACACACAGAGGAGAGAATGAACCCTTACTGTGTGTTCTCTAGCAACTGAGACCATGATCAATACACACGAGATTCATAGCCTGGAGTTTTCATTCAGCCCCCAAACAGATTGCATGCTGAAAAAAAATGAATAAATATTCCTCTGTGGGTCTCTGGCAGTAAGACACTGGTTCTTTTATACCTTGCCATTATGGCTGCTATCAGCTGCCAAACAGTCATGCATCTTGTCAGCTCCAGCCACTAAACACTAAAAAGGCCACATTCTGAGCCATAAGCAGGGATGGGGGAAGAACACACTGCAGGGTCAGTACACAAAAAAATAATCAGTATTCAAGATGTGGTATCCAGTCATCTAATATCTAGCTGTGATGCCAAGTTTGAGTGTCTGCATTCTGAATACCGTGTTGTACATGGAGAGAATGTAGGCTCCTGTTCAGTACTGGAGCTTGTTTTCACTATTAAGATACCAAACACTACATAACATAAGAACATAAGAATGACCGTACTGGGTCAGACCAAAGGTCCATCCAGCCCAGTACCCTGTCTGCCAACAGTGGCCAAGAGATGCCCCAGAGGGAGTGAATCGAACAGGTAATGATCAAGCAATCTCTCTCCTGCCATCCATCTCCACCCACTGACAAACAGAGGCTGGGGACACCATTCCTTACCCATACTGGCTAATAGCCATTTATGGACTTAACCTCCATGAATTTATCTAGTTCTCTTTTAAACCCTGTGGGTACGTCTAGACTACAGGCTTTTGTCAACAGAAGTTTTGTCGACAGATATAGTCAACAAAGCTTCTGTCGACAAAGAGTGTCTAGACTACATCCAGTTCTGTCAACAAAGCAAGCTGCTTTGTCGACATGACAATGTAGACGCAAAGGACAGTGTAGATGCAATAACGCCTTCTGTTAACAGAACTCTGTCAACAAAAGGCGTTATTCCTCATAGAATGAGGTTTACAGCCGTCGACAAAACTGCTGAGTTCTGTCAACGTTATGTCGACAGAACTCAGCAGCAGTGTAGACGCAGGTATAGTTTTGTCGACAAAAGTCCACTTTTGTCGACAAAACCCGGTAGTCTAGACACACCCTGTTATAGTCCTAGCGTTCACAGCCTCCTCAGGCAAGGAGTTCCACAGATTGGCTATGTGCTGTGTGAAGAAGAACTTCCTTTTATTTGTTTTAAACCTGCTGCCCATTAATTTAATTTGGTGGCCCCTAGTTCTTATATTATGGGAACAAGTAAACAACTTTTCCTTATTCACTTTCTCCACACCACTCATGATTTTATATACCTCTAGCATATCCCCCCTTAGTCTCCTCTTTTCCAAGCTGAAAAGTCCCAGTCTCTTTAATCTCTCCTCATATGGGACCCGTTCCAAACCCCTAATCATTTTAGTTGCTCTTCTCTGAACCTTTTCTAATACCAGTATATCTTTTTTCAGATGAGGAGATCACATCTGTACACAGTATTCCAGATGTGGGTGTACCATGGATTTATATAAGGGCAATAAGATATTCTCCGTCTTATTCTATATCCCTTTTTTAATGATTCCTAACATCCTGTTTGCTTTTTTGACTGCTGCTGCACACTGCGTGGACGTCTTCAGAGAACTATCCATGATGACTCCAAGATCTCTTTTCTGATTAGTTGTAGCTAAATTAGCCCCTATCATATTACATGTATAGCTGGGGTTATTTTTCCCAATGTGCATTACTTTACATTTATCCACATTAAATTTCATTTGCTATTTTGTTGCCCAGTCACTTAGTTTGGTGAGATCTTTTTGAAGTTCTTCACAGTCTGCTTTGGTCTTAACTACCTTGAGCAGTTTAGTATCATCTGCAAACTTTGCCACCTCACTGTTTACCCCTTTTTCCAGATCATTTATGAATACGTTGAATAGGATTGGTCCTAGGACTGACCCTTGGGGAACAACCATTCTGAAAATTCACCATTTATCCCTACCCTTTGTTTCCTGTCTTTTAACCAGTTCTTAGTCCATGAAAGGATCTTCCCTCTTATCCCATGACAACTTAATTTACGTAAGAGCCTTTGGTGAGGGACCTTGTCAAAGGCTTTCTGGAAATCTAAGTACACTATATCTACTGGATCCCCCTTGTTCACATGTTTGTTGACCCCTTCAAAGAACTCTAATAGATTAGTAAGACATGATTTCCCTTTACAGAAACCATGTTGACTTTGCCCAACAAATTATGTTATTCTATGTGTCTGACAATTTTATTCTTTACTATCGTTTCAACTAATTTGCCCGGTACTGACGTTAGACTTACCAGTCTGTAATTGCTGGTATCACCTCTAGAGCCCTTTTTAAATATTGGCATTACATTAGCTATCTTCCAGTTGTTGGGTACAGAAGCTGATTTAAAGGATAGGTTACAAACCATAGTTAACAGTTCCGCAATTTCACATTTGAGTTCTTTCAGAACTCTTGGGTGAATGCCATCTGGTCCCGGTGACTTGTTACTGTTAAGTTTATCAATTAATTCCAAAACCTCCTCTAATGACACTTCAATGTGAGACAAGTCCTCAGATTTGTCACCTACAAAGGACGGGTCAGGTTTGGGAATCTCCCTAACATCCTCAGCCGTGAAGACTGAAGCAAAGAATTCATTTAGTTTCTCCACAATGACTTTATTGTCTTTAAGTGCTCCTTTTGTATCTCGATTGTCCAGGGGCCCCACTGGTTGCTTAGCTGGCTTCCTGCTTCTGATGTACTTAAAAAACATTTTGTTATTACCTTTGGAGTTTTTGGCTAGCTGTTCTTCAAACTCCTTTTTAGCTTTTCTTATTACATTTTTACACTTAATTTGGCAGTGTTTATGCTCCTTACTATTTACCTCACTAGAATATTACTTCCACTTTTTAAAAGATATCTTTTTATCTCTCACAACTTCTTTTACATGGTGGTTAAGCCATAGTGGCTCTTTTTTAGATCTTCTATGTTTTTTAATTTGGGGTATACATTTAAGTTTGGCCTCTATTATGGTGTCTTTGAAAAGTGTCCGTGCAGCTTGAAGGGATTTTACTTTAGTCACTGTACCTTTTAATTTCTGTTTAACTAACCTCCTCATTTTTGCATAGTTCCCCTTTTTGAAATTAAATGCCACAGTGTTGGGCTGCTGAGGTGTTCTTCCCACCACAGGAATGTTAAATGTTATTATATTATGGTCACTATTTCCAAGCGTTCCTGTTATAGTTACCTCTTGGACCAGATCCTGAGTGCCACTCAGGACTAAATCGAGAATTGCCTCTCCCCTTGTGGGTTCCTGTACCAGCTGCTCCAAGAAGCAGTAATTTAAGGTATCAAGAAATTTTGTCTCTGAATCTCGTCCTGAGGTGACATGTACCCAGTCAATATGGGGATAGTTGAAATCCCCCACTATTATTGAAACAAAAGACAGGACTATGCAGCACTTTAAAGACTAACAAGAGGGTTTATTAGGTGATGAGCTTTCGTGGGCCAGACCCACTTCCTCAGATCAAATTGTGGAAGAAAATTGAGGAAGTGGGTCTGGCCCACGAAAGCTCATCACCTAATAAACCATCTTGTTAGTCTTTAAAGTGCTGCATAGTCCTGTCTTTTGTTTCAGCAAGACCAGACTAACACGGCTACATCTCTATTACTATTCTACTATTCTTGAGTTCTTTATTTTGATAGCCTGTCTAATCTCCCTTAGCATTTCATAGTCACTATTACTGTCCTGGTCAGGTAGTCGATAATAGATCCCTACTGTTATATTCTTATTAGAGCAGGGAATTACTATCCATAGCGATTCTATGGAACATGTTGATTTAAGATTTTTACTTCATTTGATTCTAAATTTTCTTTCACGTAAAGTGCCACTCCTCCACCCACACGACCAGTTCTGTCCTTCCGATATATTTTGTATCCCAGAATGATTGTGTCCCACTGATTTTCCTCACTCCACCAGGTTTCTGTGATGCCTATTATATCAGTATCCTCCTTTAACACAAGGCACTCTAGTTCACCCATCTTATTTTTTAGACTTCTAGCATTTGTGTACAAGCACTTTAAAAACTTGTCACTGTTTATTTGTCTGCCCTTTTCTGATGTGTCAGATTCTTTTTTATGTGAATGTTTTTCATCTGATCTGGCCCATACTTTATCCTCTTCCATCCTCTCCTCCTGACTAAAACCTAGAGAATCTCTATCAATAGACTCTCCTCTAAGAGACATCTCTGTCGGATCCACGTGCTCCTCCGCACCAATCGGCTTTCCCCCATCTCTTAGTTTAAAAACTGCTCTGCGACCTTTTTAATGTTAAGTGCCAGCAGTCTAGATCCACTATGGTTTAGGTGGAGCCCATCCTTCCTGTATAGGCTCCCCCTATCCCAAAAGTTTCCCCAGTTCCTTATAAAGCTAAACCCCTCCTCCCTACACCATCGTCTCATCCATGCATTGAGACTCTGAAGCTCTGCCTGCCTACCTGGCCCTGCGCGTGGAACTGGAAGCATTTCTGAGAATGCCACCATAGAGGTCCTGGATTTCAGTCTCTTTCCTAGCAGCCTAAATGTGGTCTCCAGGACGTTTCTGCTACCCTTCCCTAAGTCACTGGTACCTACATGTAACACGACAACCAGCTCCTCCCCAGCACTACACATAAGCCTATCTAGATGCCTCGATCCACCTAGTGGAATAGGTATTTTAAAGCCCTGTCTATTTCTATGCTGCATCAGTCTGTCTCTTGCCCCACAGATGATGATCCGTGACATTTCTGGAATAAACACTGGTACCTGAAATAGTCCATGAGAATATGGATTTTATCCCAGAAAATGATGAATGTTCAAGAAACTTTTCTATTTGGAATCTAGTAATCAGACAATACACTTCCTCATTCTGAGCCCTTTCTCAAGTCAGTCAATACTTATTTGTTCCAAGATGATTAAATAAATCATTCTGGAGGTGGATGTTATGGGAGGTGAAAGAGTGTATGACAGATGGTATTCTGCTTTGATCAAGAGTATAACAGATAAAGCAAACCCATGCACACACGAATCTGACCTCCTGATGGCACCGGTTTTGCTTAATAAACCATTGATTTCACTTTGTTTTCCCTTCAGAGCCTATTTTCTCTGTTAATGAGTGTTTTCTTAGTTTCTGGATACAACCCCAAGGAGGCCAATCAGCAAGCTCTTCAGAGAAGAGATCTGTATAAATTTTGGAAAGGATTTTATCATGTTGAATGTTAGCTAAGGGGTTTCCCCCCCCCCCCCATCATAAAAAGCTAAAAATCTAGAGACCGAATTACGGTATTAATTCAACAATTTTTTTTAAATCTAAAAAACTTGACTTAATGAGCTAGAAGAATATAGTGTGGAAATAAGGGAAGCAGTGGAATCCAGTGACCTAAATGTCTTCTCTGACAGGCAAAGATTAGAGTATGATGTGAATACTTCATGTTATCCCCACACACCTCTGAAGGCTTTGGAATTAGCTCAATGAGAATAATTTTGTAAATAGGAGGAATTTTCTTTGAGGATCACCCCATTGGAGGGATCACCTTCTGTATGAAAGATCCATGTATTCCTAAGCCCTTGTGTAAATCTGCTCACTCTGAATGTTACAGTTGTCATTGTACAACACCCCAATTACTCAGAATTTCATTGCAGAAGTACAAAATTGAAGTTGGAGCTACCTGCTCCAAAAATCATAGATCCTTATTATATTAGATAAAAGGTAATCTCAATAAATTGTTAAAATATGGAGCCTATGACACATACTTGAGTAGTTTTATTGTTACCTGGCAGAGAGCAATGGTACACGTGTGTACGTATATATATATATATATATATATATACATACACACACACACACACACACACACACACACACACGAGCTCCTTTCAAAAACCATGTCATATTGGCCTCTGCAAATGAATCCTAAGAGCCTGCTATGCCCATCATCCTAGTATGTGCAAAAATGTAACTCTAGTATTGCCCCCAAACCCTTAGTTTGAGGTTTATACTGCTTTAAATTCTTGTGGGCCACCCTGCCAGGTGATGCAGACCAAATCTCAATTAGCACAACTCATGGGCTGCTAACGTCATCATTCTCTAATGTGGATGCACCTAGCACCTTTTTTATCTGCTTCAGCCACTGCTCTGAACATAGTGGCTGCGTCTAGACTGGCATGATTTTCCGCAAATACTTTTAACGGAAAAACTTTTCCGTTAAAAGTATTTGCGCAAAAGCACGTCTAGATTGGCATGGATGCTTTTGCGCAAAAGGACTTTTGCCCGAACGGGAGCGTCAAAGTATTTGCGCAAGCAGCACTGATTTCTTACATTAGAACGTCAGTGCTCTTGTGCAAATTCAAGTGGCCAGTGTAGACAGCTGGCAAGATTCTGCGCAAAAGCGGGTGCTTTTGCGCAAAATCTTGCCAGTCTAGACACAGCCAGTAGGTTTTGGTCCCCTCATAGTCACTGTAAATTACACCTCTCATAAAGCGGGCCTGGATACTGTCTCCATAGCAAGTGAAGGTAGGTGTGCTGAGGGGAGGAACAGGACAGGCTGTATCCCATGCCACTAGGGCTGGTGGAGGTCGGGGAAGGTTTGTGTTCTTCCACATGGCACCGAGTGGCAAGGGAGCCGAGCTGAGGCGGAGCTGGAGCCTTACCCGAAACCGCCATGACTGGTAGCTGTTAGCCACTGCCACAGCGCTGCTTGCCCGAGCCGGTTTCTTGCCTTTGCTGCCCGTGCAGTCTCGCTAGCCCCCAGCAGCGTCTGGTCCGAGAGCGGCCAGGGCGGGTCGGGCAGCTCAGCTGTGCGGTGACACTCGATCTCCTTTGACAGGAAAAGTGAGGGTGTGGCGGGGGAAGAGCAGGACTGGCAGCTACCGCCCCCGGGGCTGCTCCCTGGCGGGGGTGTCACACGGCCCGGCGCGACCGCTCCGCCCAGCCCCGGCCCCGCGCAGCAGCGTACCCCGCCCGCGCAGCCGTGCCGGCCGGCGCCTTTTCCCCGCCCTACCTCCTGCCCGCTGTATCGGGCCAGCTCCGACTCGGTGAAGAGCCGCACGGGGGCGGGAGCCGGGGCCGGTTTGAAGCGCGGAGGCTGCTGCTCCGCTAGAGCGGCTGCGGCCAGCCGCCAGGGCCAGGGGGAGCAGCCGCCCGGGCCCACCAGCCATGGTGCTGCGCAGGCGGCCAAGCAGCTCCTGGGCGGGGCCACGGGCTTGCGGGACGGGCTACAGAGGCTGTGGGCTGGGATCGCCCCTGGGGAACCACCCTCCCTGTCTCACCTCATAAGCCGCCCTTAGCCCCGCCCCTGCTCCCCCCAACTACCACAGCCCTAAGCTCCCACAGCCCCTTCTCCCTCTGCCCCACAACCACCCCAGCTCCTGCCAAACCAAAACGCCCTGTGCCTGAGGCCTCCTCCTAAACCATCCCCATAGGGTTGCCAGATGGTTTCAACAATACCAGACACTTGACATTACATCCCAAGCTACATCACATCTTATTTAGAAAATACCGGACATTTCTATTTTCTCATTTCTATTTTCTCAATTTGTTTCCTGAACAGAAAGCTCAAATACTGGACTGTCTGGTTCAAAACCGGACACCTGGCAGCCTTGCATCCCGACCCCTTTTGCCTCTTCTTGCACCACATAGCCCCAGCTCCATCTAAACCAGCCACCCCAACCACTCTCACCCCTTCACTCGCCCAGCACTTCCAAACTATCCCACCCTCTCAGCTTCCTTTGCCCTGCACCAGCCCTGCAGCTCTTCCCAAACCATCCCCCTCATCTCTTCTTGCCCCACACTGTCCCCAGATCACTCCCACACCAGCCCTGAGCTCCCCCACCTACTCACACTAACTGGGTAGCTCCCACCAGCTCCAAACCCTCTCTTCCCCTTTCCCCACACAAGTGCTGCAGCACTCTCCAGGTCCCAATCCCTATCTCTCCCCACACCTACCTTGCACCTCCCCCAACTTCAAATCCATCACCTGCTCCACAATAGCCCTGCATTTCCCTCCACTCTCCTAATTCCAATTCTTGCCCTTCACTCCCTGCCACTTCCACTGACCACTCTCCAATTCACTCCCGACCCCTACCTCTGCATTGCCTTGCTTCTCCTAATTCCAAGCCTTTATCTCCTCCCCCGCCCACCGTGGTCCCTCATTGCGACCAACTACCACCCCTTTGCCAGTTCTGCATCTCTCCAACAACTGCCCATTACCTTCTCATCTCCAGCCATCCAGTCATGTGCCTTCCCACTAACCTACCCTTACTCACACCTTCATGCTTAATTTAGACCTCAAATCATTGCCTGGACCCTGTCTCGCTATCTAATCTCAGTACCACTGTTTTCCTTAACTTCCTTCTAACCTCTGCCTATCAACTTCCCCCTACCCCCCCACCAACACAACTAACCCTCCCTCTGATCTCAGGGCCTAATCTGAGCTGTTTGTCTTCTTTTACACCACAGCCTAGTTCTAACTTCTCTCTTCCCCCTATGAGGGCTATGAATTAGATAAGGATGTGAACAAATTGGAAAGAGTTCAGAGGAGAGCAATACAAATTATAAAAGGTTGAGAAAACCTGACCTCTGAGGAAAGGTTGAAAAAAACTGAGCATATTTAGTCTTGAGGAAAGAAGACTGAGGGGCAACTTGATAAGTCTTCCAGTGTATTAAGGGTTGTTATAAAGAGCATGGTGATCGATTGTCCTCCAGGTCCACTGAGGCTAGGACAAGAAGCAATGAGTTTAATCTGTAGGAAGGGGGCTTTAGGTTAGATATTATGAAAAACTCTCTAACCTGAAGCGTAGTTAGCCACTAAAATAGTCTTTGAAGGGAAGTTATTGGAGTTCCTATCATTGGAAGCAATTAAAAACAAGTTGGACAAACACCTGTCAGGTAGAGTCTAGTTTACTTAGTTCTGTCATGGTGCAGCGGGCTGGAGTTGATGACACCCCCCTGGCCTGGCCCTACATTTCTATGATTCTATAGGTAGTGCAGGTATTTGTATGTAGCACTTTGACAGTATGTTTGATATTCTTCTTTAACAGTTGGTACATATTTTGCAAAGGGATAGGGGGAAAAGTTTAAGCAAAAGTAGAGGGGCTGGGTCTGGGGCCAGGCAGTGCAGCTCCAAGAAGCCACTGTTGCTGAAGCAGCACTGCCTTCCCCCAGATTTCCCAGCCCCAACCCCTGACTCTAGCACCTCTGCCCTGAGCAAGCAATACAAGGTAAATCCTCTAGAGCAGTGGTCTCCAACCTTTTTACGCCCAAGATCACTTTTTAAATGTCAGGACAAGCCAAGATCTACCCCATCCCTTCCCCAAGACCCCACCCCTTCCTTGAGGCCCCGCCCTCTCTGTTCTCCTTCTCTCCATCACTTGCTATCCCTGGCCCTTATACACTCTCAGGGGACAGCTACACTGCCACTTTTTTTCGATCCTTCTGTTGGAAGAGATTTTTCTGACATTTGGCCCATCTAGACTGGGCCAAATATCAGAAAAAACCTTCTTTTGGAAGCCCCCTTATTCCTCGTGGAACGAGGAATACAGGGGCTGCCAAAAGAGCATGTTTGCCAGAAAAACTCCTGCAGTCTAACCGTACCCTCACTGGGTTGAGACAGGAGGTGCGGGCTCTGGGGTGGGAATGAGGGGTTTGGGAATGGGAAAGGGTGAGAGGTGCAAGGTCTGGAAGGGAATTTGGATGCAGGAGGATGTGGAGAAGGGGATACTGGCTCAAGGAGGGGGCTCCAGGCTGGGGAGTATTGGGCTCAGGTGGAATATTGGGGTGTTGAGCAAGCCACAGGCTTCTGGATGTGAGAGTGCAGGAGTTTGGATTGGGGTGTGTGAGGGGCTCAGGGCAGGGAGATTGGGAGTATGATGGGCTCAGGACACAGATTTGCAGTGTGTGAATGGTGCAAGAGTGTTGTGGCAGAAGACTGAGGATGTGGGGGTGTAGGAGTTTGGGGATGAGAGGCTCAGGACAGAGGGTTCCAGTGTATGATAGGCTCAGATTTGGGGTCGGAGTGGGAGGTACATGAGTGTTATGATGCTGTGGCCTGATGAGGGCTTGGCCCCAATTAGGGGCTTGTTGGCCAGGCTTCATTTTTAAATAAAATATTATGTCAAACACAAAAGGTTTCAACATTGTCTTTATTTATGAGAACCTGTTTTGAGTCAGGGGTCACTGACCCACAGAGAAGTCAGTTGGGGACACACAAGTGAGATACAAAAACACAACCCCTCCAGACCCCTCAAGCCTCAGTAATGTGGCCCCAACTGTGCTGGTGGGGGCAGGGGACAGGATGCCGGTGGGTGCTGGGGCAGGGGACAGGGAACAGGGTGTTGTGGCAGGGGACAGGATGCTGGGGCAGGGGACAGGGTGCCAGTGGGCACCAGGGCAGGGGCCTAGGACGGGACAGGGTGCCAGTGGGTGCTTGGGCAGGGTGCCGAGGCAGGGGACAGGGTGCCTGTGGGTGCTGGGGCAGGGGACAGGGTACTTGTGGGGTTCTGGGTGGGGGGAAGGGACAGGGACCGGTATCTGGGGATCCTGTACCTGCGTGCCAAGGCCCAGGAAGTGCGCGGGCTGCTCCCCCGTCCATCAAACAGAGGCGCGGTACCTGAAACACTGGACCGTCGCGTGCTGGGGATTTTCTTTCCCTGCTGCCTTCCTGCACAGGATAGGAAGGGGGGGGGGGAGTGGGAGTCCTGGACCGCACCAGCTCCAACTGCTTGGGCAGCACGTGCCTTGCTCTTCCACTCCCCATGGCAGCGCATGCTGCCTGAGCAGTTGGAGCTGGCGCAGTCCTGGAATCCCCCTCCCGCCCCTTCCCCCACGCGCAGGATGGCAGCAGGGGAAGAAAGTCCCCAATGTGCGATGGACAGGCGTTTTAGGTACCGTGCCAACTGTTTGGGGAGCGGGGAAGAACAGCCTGCACACTTCCAGGACCTGGTGTGCAGTTGCAGAACTCTCTCCCCATCCTGCAGGAAGCCTGTGTTACATCTATTGTCCCTGGAGGTAGCATCAGTGCAGGGTTCATCTTGGGGGTACAGGGTAGTGAGGGGCGCCCCCCAAAAGCCTCATGATCGACTGATTGAGCCCCCAGGATCGACCAGTCAATCACAATCGACGGGTTGGTGACCACGGCTCTACAGGGTGGGAAACCTGCGGCCTGTGGCTAGCCCAGATCCAACCCCTGAGGCTCAGGGCTGCTCCGCAGCACTGGGGAGTCTGCGCTGACACTCCAGCCCTCCTGTTATCCCACTGTGGGGCTGGAGCACACAAAATCTACTAGCCTGGGGATCAGCAGCCCCCGACCCTAAAAAGGTTCCCCATCCCTGCTCTAGTGGCTAATGAGAGTTTCTTTCATTCCATACTTTGAAGTTTCTCTTCTTGCCTTCTCAGATGATTATGCAGAAAATTGGGGAAAATAAGGAAAGTACAATCTTTGTGACTTAAATTGCTAAGATTTTCAAGATGAGGATTAAGTGGAAATATATGAATAGAGACACACTCCAGTTCTGAAATAATATAATTTCTTCCTACCAGAAATTGTGACAAGTACAAGATGGGTAGCCATGTTAATCTGTATCTGCAAAAAAACAACAAGGTGGGTCTGACGAAGTGGGTCTTTGAAACCTTGTCTGCATCAAAGTAAGTTATACTTTTATCTTTCTGGTAGCATGCCTTTTATTCCATCTGCTCACATTTGCCTGTTCAGAAGCAGCTGCATTTCAGGTCATCAGTCCATGAAGTAAATCTTTTATATTTATTGTATTTAAATATCAATACATGTTTTTGGCTTAAACAGGAGAGGCTTTTACCAGTAGTGGTCTTAATACTATTTCAGACAGTGGTATATAGGACACAGACCTCAATATTGAGTCAAAAATAGTTACCCCCATAGGGACAGCCCTGACATTACTTGAAGTAAGCTTTGACTTAAATAGCTAGAAAAGCGAGGCGCCTGAGGCGGCTGCCCCAAACTGTCTTATGGCTCTGACTAAGGCATAAGTGAACAGATTGTAAAGGTACAAGCCAATTTAAGCTATGTAACTTTTATATTCATGCTTAATATATAGGGTGCATATAAAACATACTGTCAGTATCTACAGCAGGGCTGGGCAAAATATGGCCCGGGGGCCAGATCTGGCCCACCAAGCCACCAGAACCAGCCCATGGACCACCCTGCTCAGGCACACAGCGGCTCTCTGCTCTGCAGGGAGGGAGAAGCTTCCTGTGATCTCGGACCCCCTAACCCACTCCTCAATGCCTAGTGGCCAAAAACAACAAGCCAATAGGAACTGACCCTAGTCAATCTCTCAGCTCCTATTGGCTGGAAACAACCAACCAATAGGAGTTGAGAGATTGGCCTGGGGGCAGCAGCAAGTCTCTTCCGCCTCTGGGAGCTGAGAGCCAGGTGGCGGGAGCAGCCTGCAGTTTTAAGTGATCTGGGGCTGCAGCAGACAGGGAGCCCAGCGTGCCTTGCGGGGGCTGCAGGCTTAGGTAAGCACTTCCTCTCCAGAGCCTGCTGCTGGCACCCCTGCCCCTCCTGCACCCCAACTCCCTTCCCCAGGTCACCATCCAAACCCTCTGCACCTGCCTGCCCCTTGTCACAACTCCTTCTCAGACTCTGTACCCCCTCCTACACCCCTCCACAAGGCCAGAATCTTCTCCTGCACCCACACTCCCTCCCAGACCCTGCACCCCATCCCCTGCCACTAGTCACCACCCACACTCTCTGTAGTCTGCACTCCCTTTTCCCCTTCGCCCAGGTCACAGGTCCCTCCCAGACATTGCACCCCCCCCCCAGTGCCCCTCTCCCAGGCCAGAATCCTCTCCTGTACCCATGCCCCCTCCCTGACCCTACACCCCTATCCCCTGACCCATGTTACAACCCCTTCCTTTGCCCAAACTTCCTCTCAGATCTCACTGTCTCCTGCACCCCAGTCCCTTACCCCGTGCGCCCTTCTGCGCCCAACCTCCATCCTAAACCCTGTACCCTCTCCACAGAAAAGTGCGGCCCTTGACCACTTTACAAATTTGGGAGTGGCCCCTCATCAAAAATTTGCCCACCCCTGAGCTACAGTCTGCTACATAATATCAGTATCTACTATATATTTTAGAGAGTTTGTCTGTCTCTTTGTTCAAAAACTCCTAAACAGTATGAGCTAGGATCATGAAATTCAGTATGCAGCTTCCTTGTATCATAGCTTAAAGCAGTATAAGGTTTGGTTATGCCAGGAAAATGGGATGTATCTGGAATGGCATTGCTTTTCATAAAACCATAGAGCAGGAGTGGGGAACCTCAGGCCTGGGGGCCAGATGCAGTTTCTGAAACTCAGGACCCCCTCCAGCATTGAGGAGCCCACACTGGCACTCCAGCCCCCGCAGTGCCCCACCACTGGGCTGAAGCAAAATCTACTAGGCTGGCTGCCCCTAGACTCTGATGTGCAAGGGGAATGTGGGGAGTGTCTTTCTCCTTCTCAGCCGTGGGCCATTTCATTGAGGGTTGTTGTTTTTTTCTTCTCACTTGTGTGTGGCCCCCGACTGATTTTTCTGTGGGTCAGCGGCCCTTGACCCAAAAGAGGTTCCCCAGCCCTGCCATACAGAAAAGAGACAGAAGACAGAATCACCAGGCAGGTGAAAGGGGCTGGCTGGGGGCACAACCCCCCCATCGGGGACTGCCCCAGCCCCGAGCCTCCTCTTCCCCAGGCACCCTTTAGGGAGGACAGGAGAGGCAGAAACTTCCTCCCAGATTCTTATAGGGACATTGGTGGTTGTTCCCTTTGGTCACAGGGAGCAAGGGAAAGTGCACAGTTTACTGCATTCCTCACTCTGGCTGAGGAGTGCAGGATACTGAAGAGCTGTGCACTTTGCTTTCGCTCCCTGACAAGGATAGGAAGGCTACAAGCAAACAGCCCTAGTATGAATCTCAGAAGTGGGGCTTTGGCCCCTCGCAGCCCTTACACACACACACACACACATACACACACACACACACACTCAGAACCCCTCCTCATCCCCAACCCTAACTTCTGCACCCCCCCACCTCCAGCCACCTACCCTGAGCCCCCCCCTTAAAGAACTGAGCAACACTGGGTAAACATGCTAGTAACTTAGGGTATGTCTACACTACAAAGTTAATTCGAACTAACAGCCGTTAGTTCGAATTCACTTTCATAGGCGCTACACATACAAACCGCTAGTTCGAACTTAATTTGAACTAGCAGAGCACTTAATTCAAACTAGGTAAACCTCATTCTATGAGGACTAACGCCTAGTTCGAATTAAGTAGTTCGAATTAAATTAAAGGCTGTGTAGCCACTTAATTTGAACTAGTTGGAGGCTAGCCCTTCCCAGCTTGCCCTGGTGGCCACTCTGGGCCAAACCAGGGAAACTCTTCTGCCCCCCTCCCGGCCCTGGAGCCCTTAAAGGGGCACGGTCTGGCTACACTGCTCGTGCCAGCTGCAAGCCTGCCAACACCCAGGCAGCAGACCCTGCACCTGGCACGGCATGAGCCAGCCACTTGCTGCCACCCAGCCCTCCACCTCTTCCCAGGACCAGGCTGGCGGCTCCCAAGAGCCTGCCCGGGGCCGCAAGAGGCGGGCGCCCGCCTGGTCTAGTGCAGAGATCATGGACCTCATCGAGGTTTGGGGGGAAGACTCCAACGTCCACGATCTCCGCACTAGGCACAGGAACGCAGCCGTCTACAGCCACATGGCTGCCAGCCTGGCCACCAGAGGCCACATGCGGACCCGGGAGCAGGTCCGCTGCAAAATTAAGGACCTGCGGCAGTCCTACTCCAGGGCCTCCCAGCCAGGGGCCGACCCGGAGGCCTGCCCCCACTTTGAGGCCCTGGACCGCATCCTGGGGGCTCACGCAGTCCATGCCCCCCGGGTGGTGATCGACCCCGGGGCAGAGGGACCCGTCCCTGACACCGAGGAGGAGGAGGAGGACGCCAAGAGCCAGGAGCCTGCAGGGAGCCTGCCCAGGACCCAGGACCCCCGAGGCATCCCACAGAGCACATCGGCTGTGTCATCCAAGGCCGAGGAGGGCTCCACATGTGAGTGCCATCATGCTCCCCTTATGTGTATGGGGAGGTGGGGGGAGTGGGAGCCCAGGGACCGTGTGCCTGGGCCTTGCCCACCATGGAGCAGCAGCTGGGTGTCATGCAGGGGCCCTGGCCCGTTCCCCACACACCGACCTCGCCTTGCACAGGGGGGCTGGGTTTCACCCACTGTGTCCCCAGGGAGAACTGACCACTGCTCTTGTTTCACAACAGCCACCCGCACCCGGGCCAGCAGGCACACCAGGAACCTGGAGGACTACCACCGGTGGCACCTGTGGCTACTGGAGCACCAGCTCCGCACCCAGGACCACTGAGTCCGGGGGGACCTGCGGCTGCGGCAGCGGAGCTTGGAGGCACTGGAGGAGCAGGGCCGTGCCCTCAGAGGCCACCTCCAGACCCTGGTGGACAGGTTCCTGCCTCCTCCTGCTCCGGCCCCTGCGGCTGCCCCAGCTCTCGCTCCTCCTCCCACCCCTGCTCCCCTTCCCGCTTCCTGCACACCCCCCCATCCCTCCTGCCCCACCCTCCACACCCACTCCCCCCGACACTCCCGCACCTGCAGTGCTGCGAGACGGGAGAGCCAGCAGGACCCCCAACCCTGAGCTTTCCTTTTCCTTCCTCCCCTTCCTCTCCCTTCCAGCTCCCACCTCCCAGGTTTCCCCCTCCCCTCTCCCACCCTCATTCCTCCATCCCCCCACCCCAGTTATGTACAATAAAAAGAGATTGTTGTTTTCAAAACAGGTGTCTTTATTTAACATTAGGAAGGGGGGTTAGGGAGGGGAAAGGGGAAGGAGGGGAGGGTGGAAGAAGGCCCCAATGGGGCATGCAGGGAGAGTTCAGTCCTCCTCCTCCACCAGGAAGGTCTCCCGCAGGGCTTCCCGGATCTGGACGGCCCCCCGCTGGGCCTCCCGGATGGCGGCGGTGCGGGGCTGAGCGTAGTGGCCAGCCATGCACTCAGCCTCAGCCATCCAGGCTGGCAGGAAAACCTCCCCCTTCCACTCGCACAAATTGTGCAGCACACAACATGCTGCCACCACGGGAGGGATATTGTGCTCGGCGAGGTCGAGGCGGGTAAGGAGGCACCTAAATCTGGCTTTCAGTCATCCGAAGGCCCCCTTGACCACAATGCGGGCCCTGGTGAGCCTGGCATTGAAGGCCTGGCGGGAGGGGTTGAGGTGCCCCGTGTACAGCGTCATCAGCCAGGGCTGTAGGGGGTAGGCCGCATCCCCCACCAGGCAGACGGGCATGTCCACGTCCCCGACCCTGATGTGGCGGTCGGGGAAGAAGGTCCCGGTGTGCAGCCTCTGGCACACGGAGGAGTTGCGGAACACCCTGGCGTCGTGTGTCTTGCCGGACCAGCCCACATTAATGTCCGTGAACTGGCCCCGGTGGTCAGACACGGCCTGCAGGAGGACGGAGAAGTACCCCTTGCGGTTGATGTAATGGGAGGCCTGGTGTTCCGGGGCACAGATGGGGATGTGCGTCCCGTCGATGGCCCCCCCGCAGTTGGGAAAGCCGAGGGCGCCGAACCCCTGGATGATGGCGTCCAGATCGGCGAGGCGGACCTGCAGCACCCGGTTGATGGCCTTGACCACCTGCAGAGAGACACAGCAAACCACGAATCACTGGGGTGCCCGGGTGGCTGGGAGTGTTCGTTCCCTGGCACTGCCCCACGCCCCACTCCCAGAAGCAACCCCTGCTGTGATCCTGGCCGCCGCAGGCGGCCTGTAGTGCGGCCGGGACAGACCGAACCCTCCCATGCGGGGCACTTTCGCCTCCTCCCCCGCCCCCATTTTCCCTGGGGCGGCCCATTCCCTCCTTGCAGCCCCCCTCCCCCCCGGCCCAGTGGCCGGTGAGTGCTGTACCTGTATGAGTACTGCTCCGATGGTGGATCTCCCCACGCCGAACTGGTTCCCGGTGGATCGGTAGCTGTCCGGCGTGGAGAGCTTCCAGAGGGCGATGGCCACATGCTTCTGGAGGGGGATGGCGGGCCTCATGCAAGTGTCCCATCGCCGCAGAGCAGGGGCGAGCCACTCTCAGAGCTCCAGGAAGGTGTCTCTCTTCATCCTGAAGTTCTGGGTCCACTGTCTGTCTCCCCAGCGCTCTAGGATGATGCGGTCCCACCAGTCGCTGCTGGTGTCCAGACGCCAGATGCGGCGTGGCACGCTGGCATCCGGGCGCTGCTACGGCTCCTCCATGGCCCCCAGGGAGGCCAGGTGGAGACGCAGGGGGCTGACGTGCACCAGGTGCTGCCAGGCAGCCTCCAGCCATTGCTGGCGGGCTTGCAGCAGCAAGTCCAAAAACTGGAGCAGAATGCCCAGGGCGAGCTCTGGCTCCATGGTGCCAACTGCGGCGGCGTCCCCAGTGGGAACCACCGACACAGGCAGGCACAGAGGAAAACACTTTGCTGTCCCTCGGTGAGGTAGGCAAGCAAGCGGAGAAGCTGAGAACCGGCTGTCCAGCGGGGTCCCTTTAAGCACGAGCCTCAGAAAGCCTCAGACAGCAGCCACACAAAGCAACTACTGACCTGATGCCCTGCCGGAACTGGTTTCAGCTGCCCTTAAATGCGACCCAGCGTCCAATCAGTGTGGACGCGCTAGTTCGAATTAGCAAAACGCTAATTCAAATTAGTTTTTGGGTCTAGATGCGTTAGTTCGAATTAGCTTAGTTCGAATTAGTGCTGTAGTGTAGACATACCCATATATATGCTCGCCAGCATATATTGGACAACAGTGGGGTGAGGCATGATTCAAAGAGGGCAGAATTAAGGGCAAGTGTGTGTCTGTGCGCATGCGCACATATGAATTGATTTTTGGAAGCTCAAGTTTGTTTACCATAACTGTTTATTCCCTGGTTTTTAGAGATGTAATTATAGGCACCTTTGTTCTAGAAGGGGATGTGTAGGCTTGGAAAAATTAGATTTTTAGCAGTGAATGTTAATAAATGTCAGTTTCACTGTATATACACAGCCCAACAAAAATATTTCCATCAGTAAGAATCAAAATTTACAGACTCCCAAATTAAGTAAAATGGTACTTGAGAATTTGATTTAAGGTTATTTACTTTGTATATTTTGACAGGTCGACAACTTGTATTTTTAATGGTTATAAATCTTTAACTTTTGAGTCTCAACTGATTCCCCAAACACCCATTAATTTCCCACAACTGTGAAAACTTAAATAGATAAAAATAGAAAAATATAGACATCATTATTATTTGTCAAAATTACACAACTGAATTCCACCAAGCTTAGGTATAAGGCACTGGCAGGCAGACTGAACTCTGCATTAACAAATTCTGGGACTATGAATTTCCCTTATTTTTTGAGAGAATGGGGTCTGTGAGTGAAAGGAACATGAAGAGACTTCTTGAGAACTGTGATGGTTCCCTCCCCCCCAGTCTTCATGCTTTATGAAATTGACTTATGGATACAAATATACATAGCTCCAAGATACTTTGGACAAAATATCTCATGCAACCTATCAATTTTAATGTCACAATCTGCTGGATCTACATATCTTATTTTGGGGTACATCTACACTTGCTCCCTAGTTCGAGCTAGGGATGTAAATGTAGCCGACCGAAATTGCTAATGAAGTGGGGATTTAAATATCATTAGTATAATCTCATCCATGCATTATTCCACTCTACAGCTGATCTGAACCAGGAAGTGCACTCTGGGAGGCATTAGTTCGAATCAAACCCCTTGGTTTGAACTAATGTTACTCCTCATTTTTTGAGGGAACCCACATGGGGAAGGAAGAGGAAGAGGGCTGTGAAGAACATATCTGGAGGCAGCAAGAGGGAATGAAGAGCTGCTCCAGCCTGTATACTCCACTTTGGGGCTAATGTCAAGGGAAAGGCTCAACAGAACACTGTAGTGCAGAACAATTGCAGAGACATGAGCTGGCTCAGTCATCACAAGGATGAATATCATTTTGAAAATGCTTATTGCAGTTTATGCACTGTGTGTATTTTTAGATGGTTGTGAGGAATATCAGTTCAGGATTAGTTTGGCTATTTTTAAAAATAAATATGTGTCTAATTTTTATCATGTCTATGAACTTAGGTTTGCATAGATGGTTGAAATCTGTTTATTTTTCATAGGAAGTTTAGGACACTGTCATTAGTCAAAACAGTACCTCAGTGTTACAATAATTATTATTAACTTTATACTTGTCTTTGGAATAGGGCTCTTTCTTGGGATGCATGTTTCCAGATACTCAGAAACACATTGATCAGGCTGACATTGATGAGAGTTGTTGGAAGAAGAAGGAACAGGTGGACTGAGTAAACGGACCACTTTATTGCTCATACACATTTACCTCAGACCCCCAACACACCATTCTGAGTGGCAATGATTTGGCAACAGTTACACTCCATTATACATTTTAGTATGTATATTCACATGTCTAACACTACTTTCCATAAACCCTTATTTAGCAGTGTTAACACCCATACAATGAATATTAATAAGTAGGTGATGAATACAATTATACCCGCCCCTGTTTGTTATGTACTGTTTTTCAGTTGAATCAGCATTTTACTACATTATATATTGGCTTAATCAGCAGCTTACAGGGAGGGGGAAGGAGCTGTGACCCTGATAAGTTTATACAGCAAGTGAGAACATGCAGGGGATCCAGTGAAGGCACTGTTAACAATAGGTGCATTTATCAAGTTGCAGTTTAGTGTAACAATACCCCTATCTATCTCATAGAATCATAGAACACTAGAATTGGAAGGGACCTCAAGAGGTCATCGAGTCCAGTCCCCTGCCCTCATGGCAGGATCTGGTACCGTCTAGACCAGTATTTCTGAAACTGTTCCACGAAATCACTTTCAGAAAGGACAAAATGGAGCCAATGGGAGCCGCGAGGCTCCGTGGCTGCGGCGCCAATAAATAAACAAACTGGAATGGCCAGTTAATGTGTTTCTGAAAGTGATTTTGCGGAACACTTTCAGAAACACTGGTCTAGACCATCTCTGATAGACATCTATCTAATCTGCTCTTAAATAAGAGATGGAGATTCCACAGCCTCCCTAGGCAATTTATTTCAGTGTTTAACCACCCTGACAGTTAGGCAGTTTTTCCTAATGTCTAACCTAAGCCTCCCTTGCTGCAGTTTAAGCCCATTGCTTCTTGTCCTATCCTCAGAGGCCAAGGAGAACAATTTTTCTCCCTCTTCCTTGTGACATCCTTTTAGATACCTGAAAATTGCTATCATGTTCCCGCTCAGTCTTCTCCTTTCCAAACTAAACAAGCTCAATTCAGTCTTCCTTCATAGGTCATAAAAAAAAATAGTATGGTAGCACTTTAAAAACTAACAAAACATGTAGATAGTATCATGAGCTTTCATGGGCACAGCCCACTTCTTCAGATGACTGGAGTGTTGTATACAACACTGTGCCCACGAAAGCTCATGATACCATCTACATGTTAGTCTTTAAAGTGCTACCAAACTATTTGTTGTTTTTTAAGATTATCCTGTATAGACTAATTTGGCTACCCCTCTGAAGCTTCATAGGTCATGTTCTCAAGACCTTCAATCATTCTTGTTGTTCTTCTCTGGACCTTCTCCAATTTCTCCACATCTTTCTTGAAATGTGCCCAGAACTAGACACAATACTCCAAGGCCACATCTACACTGCAGGCTTCTTGCGTAAGACCTGTTTTGTGCAAGAGTTCTTGCGCAAAAGGTCTTGCGCAAGAGCGAGTCCACACTGCCATGTGCTTTTGTGCAAGAGATGTGTTTTTGCGCAAGAGCGTCCATGGCAGTGTGGACGCTCTCTTGTGCAAGAAAGCTCTGATGGCCATTTTAGCCATACGGGTTTCTTGCGCATGAAACCCCTATTGCCTGTGCACACTGCCTTCTTGCGCAAGAGGACTTATTCCTCGTGGGGAGAGGAATAACTCTTGTGCAAGAAGCCCTCTGTTCCGACGCTTTACTGTAAATTTACTTGTGCAAGAACGCATGTGCAGTGTAGACGCTCCACAAGTTTTTGTACAAGAATGGCCGTTCTTGCACAAGAAGCCTGCAGTGTAGACGTAGCCCAACTGAGGCCTAATCAGCACAGAGTAGAGAGGAAGAATGACTTCTCGTGTCTTGCTCACAACACACCTGTTAATGCATCCCAGACTCATGTTCGCTTTTTTGCAGCTGTGTCAGACTGTTGACTCAGTTAGCTTGTGGTCCACTATGACCCCTAGATCCCTTTCTGCAGTACTCCTCCCTAGGCAGTCATTTCCCATTCTGTTGTTCCTTCCCAAGGGCAGTACTTATTAAACTTTATCCTATTTACCTCATTCCTCCAGTCTGTCCAAATCATTTTGAATTTTGACCCTATCCTCCAAAGCACTTGCAACCCCTCCCAGCTTGGTATCATCTGCAAACTTAATAATCGTACTCTCTATGCCAATATCTAAATTGTTGATGAAGATATTGAACAGAACTGGTCCCAAAACAGACCCCTATGGAACCCCACTTGTTATGCCTTTCCAGCATGACTGTGAACCATTAATAACTACTCTCTGAGAACCATTATCCAGCCAGTTATGCACCCACCTTCTAATAGCCCCATCTAAGTTGTATTTGCTTAGTTTATTGATAAGAAGCAGGCAAGCAGCAAAGAATGAGAAAATAGGCCTCACTTATCTTTTCTACAGCAGCAAGGAGGGGAAAAGCAGGCCTCATATAAGAAGGAAAACATGCCTAGAATTTAGCAAGGGCAATGCCTGTCTTGGTCACACCCTCACAAATGTTGCAGGCCTTCCCAGATCCCTATTAACTCTGAAATAACCCAATAAGAATCACAGCTATTTTTTTTTCTTTTATCACATTCAGTCACGTGCTAGTGGCCAGGGAGTCGCTCCTTTGCTCTGCCTCTCCTAGCCCTCCCACACAGGAGCCCCTTGGGTTGCGTCTTGCGCGGAAATTCCGCTGAAGCCCGTGGTGGTCCCCCCAGGGGCATCGGTGCCTTCAGCCACTCGCAGCCGCAGGGAAAGGGCTCGTCGGGCGGCCGCGGGACAGCGCAGGCGCCTGCCGAGTGGGGTTTACACTGCACTTCCCAGAATCCTGCGCCGAGGTTGGGGCAGCCGAATCGGCTGCAGCAGAACTAGGAGGCACCGAGAGAGTGGGCCGCGCGTGCGCTCTGCTGCGGATGCTTGTGCAGGAGCTGCTGGTGCCATGCGCAGGCAGGAGCCCCCCGCCTCGTACCAGGAGGTAGTGAGGGGCAGCGCGGCGGGGTTGGCTGGCGTGAGTAAGTCTGCGCGCGCAACGGAAGCGAGGGGCTTGGCTTTGCCGAGCAAACTCTCCCGCGGGGCTGCGCCGGAAAATGCCTGGCAGTGGCTGTTCGCAGGCGGCAGGACGGCGGCGGCGATAAGAGCCGCCGAATGGGTGACAGCAGCCTTTTGGGGTGCAGCTGTTTCTCGGGGGCGTGCACGTGAATGGGGAGCCCCACAGTCCGCAGTTAAATATCACGGCAGCTAATTATGACATCATGATCAAAGAATTAAAATTGAAACTTGGGCCAGCTGAGCTCCGTATTGCGCTCTGCCTATGCTCAGACTGGGGTTCTCTAGCTCTTCAGTGGCTTCGATAAGTCCCCTCCAGCAAAGAAAGTCAACTAGGTCACGCTTTCATTTTAGAGCCATAGCAAAATGGACTCTAAATGGCTTTATGTTGCCCTAGGCAAACTGAAAAGTGTCCATTCTTCCTAACCTGCAGTCATTCAGAGAGATCATGAATCAGTTTGCTGCCCAAGGCATCTACCTGCTCTCTCGGTAGGGTAAAGCCTTGATCTCCAAGTCTTTGTATTTAAATATGTAGGAACTAAACATGGTGATGTTTGATACAAGCAAATATATATCTTTTTATTTTAAAAAACAAGAAAATGATAGTTAAAATACAGTAAACTGTAATATTATAGAATGAATATATATAAAGTTGACATTTTCAATTTTATAACAAAAGAGGGATCTGTCAGACATGAAAAGTGATACTGATGGCTCAGTTGTAATCCTGCCAGAAACCTGAGTGCTGCACCTCTTTTGCATATCAAACTTGTGTATAAACATAATATTATACTTACTTGTACTTGCATCTTTCCTGGTAGAGGCATAGAAATTGTCTTGTTCATGCTGCAGCTGATCACCTTTGCCTTCACCAGACAGGCAGACCAAGAGGGGGACACAGCTGTTTGCCTCATTTTTAGAAACTTGAAGGTTTCCTGTGGATTTGGGTTTGCTTTGTGGGAAGCCCTAATTTAACCTATCAGCATTTATCAGTTCTCCTATTTCTCATGTCAGAGTAGAAGACCTAAAAATATTTAAATAACCTCATGTACAAACAAGCGAAACAGAACATTTCTTCGTTTATTTATATCCCCCAGCAAAGTTTTCTCTGACTGGATGAAATTCACTTCACTCACATAAAGATAGGAAGTGGGTCAAGAGCACATACTGCTGCTATTTCTAAAATGGCTCATGAAGCATGGATCCTGTATCTCCCTGATCTGCCCATATCTCTGACTCAGTGTTGACACCCTTTAAATGGCTGCTGCCAGCTATCCTCTGAAGAATTTCACCCACCATGGCTTATTATCTTCTGTGTCTTTTCATTTTATCCTTCCTTCCTTTTTCTTTTCAGATAAGGGGCTAAATTTGAGCTTTTCTTTGCTCACTTGACTCCACAAAGTTCTACACTTAAATGATAATTTCCTTCCACAAGACTAGTGACTGGAGCTAAATTTGTCTAAAACAGAGATCCTAGATTTGTCACCTTTAGTTTTATCTGGACTTCCAGTTTCCTCTTGTAATTCTACTCCCCACCCCTCCGCCCTGTGCATAAACAACAGTTGGAAATGCTGCATCATTCTAGAGTGATTCTCTCTCCCTTGAGACTGCCACAGAACTTAGACACGTTTTTAGGTGGTGTGAAAGTACAGAGCCCATTCTCTCCCACTTCTCCCAGCTGCTGTAGTGTAATTTCTGTAATGATTGCACCACCCACAATGCCCCTCTGCCATGTATATTGGCCAAACTGGGCAGTCTCTACGACAAAGGATTAACGGACACAAATCTGATATTCGAAATGGTAACACACAGAAATCTGTTGGGGAACATTTTAACTTGCCTGGGCACTCACTAATGGATTTAAAGGTGGCTATTCTCTCACAAAGTAATTTCAGGAATCAACTAGAGAGAGTCTGCGGAACTGGCCTTCATATGCAAATTTGATGGCTTGAATAAAGACATGAACTGGATGGGCCCTTTTATTCAACACCCAAATTACATCAAAAGCTAAATATCGGGCACTTACAGCCCACTCTATTAGCCTCACTTAGCATGGACAATTTAATTGATAGATTTTCCCACCTTCCTCTCCTCCTTCTTTTTCTGCTTTATATTTGAACCTCTGTGCCTCTTGCTCCATATTTGTCATCTGAAAAAGTGGGTTGTGCCCACCAAAGCTCATGATAGTGTCTACATATTTTTTGGTTAGTCTCTAAAATGCTACAGAACCACTGCTGTTTTTAAAGTTTGTTTTAGTTACAGACTAACATGGCTACCCCTCTGACTCCATAGGAATGTCAGTGCTGAGATCAATTCCTGTTCTTGATCTTGCATGATGCGGGAATCTTGCAGTGAACTCAGTTGTCAGCATGAGCCCACCTGCACTGTTGACCTAGGTACTAAAGGTGTGATCCTTGAAGGAACTTGGGCACTGAAATCCTTTTGTGGGTCTGGGCCCAAGGGTTAGTGTTGAATTTTCTTCTTTCTTCCATTCCTGCATATTAAAGAAGGGTCATTGTAGATTTATCTTGAAAGTGTAAAAAGTATCATAATATGATTTCTGCTTTGATATTACAGTGCAATCTTTTTATGGTCATTTTTTTCACAGGTTAATTTAATTTGACATGGAAGTTTGCATATTACTGTGAATTGGAAACAGTTAGCACTTATTCAGCTTCCTAAGTTCCACTCTACTCAAAATCACTCAATGCACCTGGTTTTCTATGTTTAGACCTGACATGAGCATGTTGCAGGTTTAAAGAAAGAATGAACCATCTCTTGTATTAATTATATTCTGTGCTTCTATAGGACTTTTCATCTGAGGATTTCAGTGCATTTTACATTAAGCCTTCAAATACTTGAGGACAGTAGATACTAGTAATCTCATTTTACAGAGAGCTAAACTGAGGCTTTGAGAAGTTAAATAATTAGTGCATGGTCACACAGTCTGGCAGTGGCAGGACCAGAACACAGAATGCCTTTAACCCCCTAACTAGACAATATAGGTTGATGAAATCTGTGAATTAGGAGGAAGCATGTCTAATGGAGTAAGAAGATTAGAAGTCAGGAGTTGAGGAAACTATTCCTGGTTCTACCACTGACTAGACCTGACTTTGGATAGTCCCTTAGGTCTTTTCTACATGAGCAAGTTGCACTAGCAGAACTTCAGTCAGTTTTTAAACTGATATTAAAAGGCTTGTCTATTGCAACAATCAATTCATGGGAAGCTGTGGTGTAACTACCTCATGGACAGCCCCTCACAGTAGTTTGTGAGGGGTTGTTCATGTGGATGAAGCTGAAATGTATTAACAGTTAGTTGATGTCATTTGTGTCATTAATGTCAGTTGTGAATACCAGGATTTTAACAGGGTTCAAGAAAGAACTAGATAAATTCATGGAGGTTAGGTCTACGGATGTAATAGTGTAGTCGATTAACCGATAACCTGATAAGCAAAAACTTATGGGTTAATGCTATAGACTACACACATTTTCCCCCATCTTTTGCCAGTAATTTTTTTAGCAGGCTGGCTAGCAGGCCCAGCTCAGTCCTGGTTTGCACTGGGTCCTGGACCTACCCCCGCTGCGGCTCTGCATTTAAAGTGTACTAGGAGCCAGGCGGGCAGGCAGCCCGGCTCAGCTCCGGCTCGTGCTGAGTCCGGGAGCTCAGACCCCTCCCCGCCCCAGACAGTGGCTGCCTGGGGACTATAGAATAGTCGACTAACCGATAAGAATTCATGAGGTTAATCGACTATTCAATTAACCGATATTTAACATCCCTAGTTAGGTCCATCAGTGGCTATTAATGGTGTCTGTAGTCTCTGTCAGAGGCTGGGAATGGGTTACAGGAAAGGGATTACTTGATTCCCTGTTCTGTTTACTCCTTCTGGGGCATCTGGCACTGGCCACTGCCGTCAGACAGGATGCTGGGCTAGACGGACCTTTGGTCTGAGCCAGTATGGCCGTTCTTATGTTCTTATGATTAGCCCCATTTCAAAGAGGACTAGATCAAAGGTCATTAATGAATTATTACTATGAGTCAGCAGATCCACATGCATGGTTATCCATAGCAGTCTTGTGCAGGCTAGAGTCACACCCCCACCTTGCTGCAAACTAAAGATTCCTATAGTCTAATGGTCAATTAATCTGGTGCTAAAGCTTCTGCAGATACTCTTATGTCAGCATAAATGTGTTTTATTTTGGTTTAGCTAAACTTTTTCTTAAACTACGCAAGCTAATCTGCAATAATTCACTCTTGAACTAAAGAGTCCACACTGCTTAGGGTATCTGTTTAGCTATGGTCTTGTCTTCACTACCACTTTTGCAAGTCAACTCATGTCGCTCAAGGGTGTGAACCTCCCCCCATAAGTTACACGGACAGAAGTGTCAATGTGTACAGCGCGTTGTCAGCAGAAGAGCTCTCTCCCATCAGCGTAGCATGGCTTCACAAGCAGCCTTACAGCAGTACAGCTGCACTGCTGTAAACTCGCTAGTGTAGACCTGGCCCTAATGTGTTGAAATTCACACCTTACGTTATAATGGAGCAACTTCCTTGTATGGACAAAACCTTGCTCTCTCTACTGGTTTCTGAATCTCTGCAGCCTCACACCCTGAGAAGTCATTCATACCTGTGCAAAGTGTGTGTGAATAGTGCTACCATTTTGTGCTTACTGTGTGCAGGTATGGATGACTACACAAATTTGCAAGAAGAAAGTGGAGAATCAGGCTTTTTGGCTATGATTTTGCATCCATAAAATGAATAATATTTGTAATCTGGAATAAAAGTTGATAAAAAGTGGAATTTATCAATGTGTTTTATTCCAATATTTAAAATAAAAAATATATATTGAGAGGAACAAAAGTTGGGGCGAAGAAAGGATCCTCAGCCCTTCAGCTTCCATGAGGGACACCCAAGGAGAAATGATGAAAGGACTTTTTTCTTAAATAAAAAGAAAACTAAATTTTCATTATTTGCTAGATGTTTTGTGATATATATTGATGTGACAAGCTTATAATATTGACATAAATGTTCTGACAGTTTCGGCTCTGAGTTGGAACAAGAAAATGTGATTGTTGTTACTTCTTTGCAAAGCACTGACATGCTTGTTAGCAGCTGCACTGAGCTAAAAATAAAGAATAGTGGTTTGTGGACTGTTCATTTATAATGACACATCTGTTCAGGTAGTTTGGGCTGCACTCCGGAGTAAGTTGCAGTAATATCTTTGCTAAAACAACATTTCTTGCATGTCCATTTTGCTAATGCTTTGTCCTATGGCATAGATTGTGATTTGTAGTAATACATATGTTGAAACCTTATCCACTCAAGAACATGTTGAGATCATGAGACACTATCTTAATTTTGAGGGTTCAAGAGGACTGAAGATGCCACTGTAAAGTCTTGTTTTTTCCAGGATGTTGGTGGTAGTAAGTAAGATGAGGGCCTGAAACAAAAGCCCAGGTAGTATGGCCTGGTTTGAGGCCTGAGGCCTAGCTAACAATGAACAAAACATGGCTAATATAAAGCAAAGCTGTGAGCAAGAAGCACGCCTTTGTTCACAGAACTTGGCACGAACAGGGCTGAGAGTATAAAGCACTAATTGGTAATAGGCCCAGGTTTAGAACAGAATTAGTACTAGGTACCGACTGTAAAGCAGTAATTGCTACTGGTCACAAGTGAAAGCACATTCCAAAAGGATGGTAACACCAGCTCATTAAAAAAGACCTTGGTACCACACTTCTCACAGATACAGACCCGGGTTCAGGAAAGGGTCTAAAATGACAGCATGATGGATAGAGATGTTCTAATCAAACCATGAGATACAGGGTGATGGGTGGTATCTAAGTAGCATCAGAGGCTGATAACCTGACAGTGTCAGAGGGTGGCAACCTGACATGTCAGGAGTGATGTGTAACTTATTTGTACTTGTATATAAAGTGGTGTCTTGGGGGGGACAGTCTTTGTCCAGCCGGGGGGGGGGGGCAGTGGGGTCTCCTACTGATTGAGCTGAGTCCGTTGTTACCTCGAACATATGCGTAGTGGTTCAGTAGTGACTACTGACAATTATTACTGTACTTCGCTTTACAATAAACCTCACTGGGTGCCTTCTGTCCTTATATGATTGTCTTTGGGGGCTATCTCAGGGTCTGCAATGTCCACTGATTTCGTAGGTCAACATGGCACGCATCATTGAGCACACACGCAGGCAGGCTTCTGGTTATCATCATCGACAGAGCCAGAGACCTGTCAGGACTCAGGATGTTAAGGACTAGTCGACAAGTCAATTCTTCCCGCTTGCTGCCTTTATCAGATAGAGGCAGCAAAGCGGGGGGCGGGGGGAGAGGGGATACTTCAAAGCGGCAGTTCCGCACAACTGATCCCTGGCTCAGCTGTGCGGTACTGCTGCTTTGAAATGCCGCGGTTGCGTTTCAAGGTGGTAGTGCTGTATGGAGCCCGGGGTCAGCTGGGGTTTTGGGGAAATGCCACATGGATTCTGAGTCCCCCACTGATCCCAGTGGGGGCTCTTGAACACTTCAAAGCTGGCATGCCCACGTGCAGCCCGCTGGCCCCGAGCTTCACGCAGAGTTCTGCATTCCTCCTTTGAAATGTACTAGAGCCCCAGCAGAGGGCATTTTTAGGACATTTCAAAGGAGAGATGCGGAAGTGCCTATCAACTAGTCGAGTTGTCGATGGAAATTCCATCAGCAACTCGACTAGTAAAATAACTGAGGGTATGTCTATACTACAGCACTAATTTGAACTAACTTAACTAGAATTAGTTAATTCGAACTAGTGCATCTCGACCTAAAAACTAATTCGAATTAGCGTTTTGCTAATTCGAACTAGCATGTCCACATTGAGTGGACCCTGAACCAAAGTTAAGGCTGGCCGGAACCAGGACTTAGAGTGTGGAGCTGCTGCCTGAGGCTAGCCGAGGGCTGTGCTTAAAGGGACCCGACCCCCACCCCGGACAGACAGTTCTCAGGGTTCCACGCTTGCTTGTCTACCTTGATGAGGGACAGCAAAGCAGTCCTGTCTTGGAGTGCCCACACTCGGCACATCAGAGCACTCGGCCATCAGCCCGGCTGCACTTGCTGCAGGCTGCCATCTGGGGGTGTGAATCGGGGGTCTGTCAGGATCCAGGAGGCCCTGCAGGAGAGCTTCCACCCTGAGGAGCCCACAGAGCCACCCCAGTCCTCCCCATTGGGGGTTCGTGCCCCATTCCTCCCTCACCTCCTTCCACTTTACCCCTCCCCAGCCCCCCTTCCTGATGTAAAAAATAAAGGACACGTGTTCAAAAATAGAAACTCTTTATTTAACAAAACTGGGGGGGGGGGGATTAACCTCTGGGGAGACTGGGAAAAGGAGGTGGGAGAGGGGAAGAGAGGTGGTGGGAGAGGGGAGGTGGAAACCTGGGAGGAGGGAGCTGGAAGGGGGAAGCCAGGGGAAGAAGGAGGAGGGGAAGTATAAAACTATGGTACGCCATATCTTTAGTACTGTGTACAGATGTGGTCTCCTCACCACAAAAAAGATATTTTGGCCTTGGAAAGGGTTCAGAAAAGGGCAACTAAAATGATTAGGGGTTTGGAACAGGTCCCATATGTAGAGAGGCTAAAGAGACTGGAACTTTTCAGCTTAGAAAAGAGGAGACTGAGGGGGGATATGATAGAGGTATATAAAATCATAAGTGGTGTGGAGAGGGTGCAAAAAAAAAAGTTCTTCATTAGTTCCCATAATAGAAGGACTAGAGGACACCAAATGAAATGAATGGGTAGCAGGCTTCAAACTAATAAAAGAAAGTTCTTCTTCACACAGCAAATAGTCAACCTGTGGAACTCCTTGCCACAGGAGGCTGTGAAGGCTAGAACTATAACAGAGTTTAAAAAGAAGTTAGATAAAGTCATGGAGGTTGGGTCCATGGAGTTCTATTAGCCAGGGGGTAGGAATGGTGTCCCTGGCCTCTGTTTGTGGAAGGCTGGAGATGGATGGCACGAGACAAATGGCTTGATCATTGTCTTCGGTCCATCCCCTCCGGGGTACCTGGTGTTGGCCGCTGTCGGCAGACAGGCTACTGGGCTAGATGGACCTTTGGTCTGACCCAGTACGGCCGTTCTTATGTTCTTATGTTCTAAGCTCAGGGCTCAGGGTCGGGGGTCTCACTGGACCAACTTGATTTTCATGCAAACCTGCTCCTGGGTTCGCATGTGGCCTTTGGTGGCCAGGCTGGCAGCTATCGTGCCCTAGACGGCCTCATTCCTGTGCCTAGTGCGGAGGTCGTGGACGTTGGAGGTCTCCCCCCAAACCTCGATGAGGTCCACGATCTCCACACTAGACCAGGTGGGCGCCCGCCTCTTGCGGCCCCGGGCAGGCTCCTGGGAGCCGCCAGTCTGGTCCTGGGAAGAGGCGGAGGGCTGGGTGGCAGCGGGTGGCTGGCTCATGCTGTGCCAGGTGCAGGGTCTGCTGGCTGGGTGCTGGCAGGCTTGCACCTGGCATGGCACTGTAGCCAGACCGTGCCCCTTTAAGGGCTCCGGGGCCGGGAGGGGGGCAGACGAGTTTCCCTGGCTTGGCCCAGAGTGGCCACCAGGGCAAGCTGGGAAGGGCTAGCCTCCAACTAGTTCGAATTAAGTGGCTACACAGCCCTTAATTCGAACTACTTAATTCGAACTAGGCGTTAGTCCTCGTAGAATGAGGTTTACCTAGTTCGAATTAAGCGCTCCGCTAGTTCGAATTAAGTTTGAACTAGCGGTTTGCATGTGTAGCGCCTATGAAAGTTAATTCGAACTAACAGCTGTTAGTCCGAATTAACTTTGTAGTGTAGACATACCCTGATAGTTAACATCCCTAGTCAGGACAACATGACAGTATATCTTGACCTTCTACATCAGTGACCCTACTACACTAGTGTGCTGGACTGGAGGACTCAAAAAACTCTGGGCTCAGTTTCAGGCTCTCACACTTCCTTTTTGGCTTGAGGCAAGTAACTTAATCTCTCAGAAATAGGGGTCATAGAATCATAGAACCATAGCGCTGGAAGAGACCTCAGAAGGTCATCAAGGCCAGCCCCCTGCCCAAGGCAGGACCAATCCCAATTAAATCAACCCAGCCAGGGCTTTGTCAAGTCGAGACTTAAACACGTCTAGGGATGGAGACTCCACTACTTCCCTAGGTAACCCATTCCAGTGCTTCACCACCCTCCTAGTGAAATAGTTTTTCCTAATATCCAACCTGGACCTCTCCCACCGCAACTTGAGACCATTGTTCCTTGTTCTGCCATCCATCACTACTGTGAACAACCTTTCTCCTGCCTCTTTGGAACCTTCCTTCAGGAAGTTGAAGGCTGCTATCAAATCCCCCCTCACTCTTCTCTTCTGCACACTAAATAGACCCAACTCCCTCAGCCTCTCCTCGTAGGTAATACGCTCCAGCCCCCGAATCATTTTAGTCGCCCTCCGCTGGACCCTCCCCAGTGCATCCACATCCTTTCTATAGTGGGGGGCCCAGAACTGGACACAATACTCCAGATGTGGCCTCACCAGAGCCGAATAAAGAGGAATAATCACATCTCTGGATCTACTGGCAATGCTCCTCTTAATCCACCTAATATGCCATTAGCCTTCTTGACTACAAAGGCACACTGTTGACTCATATCCAGCTTCTCATCCACTGTAATCCCCAGGTCCTTTTCTGCAGAACTACTACTTAGCCAGTTGGTCCCCAGCCTAGAACAATGCTTAGGATTCTTCCGTCCCAAGTGCAGGACTCTACACTTGTCCTTGTTGAACATCATCAGATTTCTTGTGGCCCAATCCTCCAAGCTGTCTAAGTCATTCTGGACTCTATCCCTCTCCCCCTAGCTTAGTGTCATCCGTAAACTTGCTGAGGGTGCAATCCATCCCCTCATCCAGGTCATTAAAAAAGATGTTGAATAAAACTCGTCCCAGAACCAAACCTTGGGGCACTCCGCTAGAAACTGACCACCATCTTGACATTGAGCCATTAATGACTACCCGCTGGGCCTGACGTTCCAGCCAGCTTTCTATCCATCTTACTGTCCATTTATCCAATCCACATTCCCTTAACTTGCTGGCAAGAATGTTGTGGGAGACCGTATCAAAAGCCTTGCTAAAGTCAAGCTATATCACATCCACTGACTTTCCCATGTCCACAGAGCCAGTTACCTCATCATAGAAGCTAATCAGATTGGTCAGGCACGACTTCCCTTCATGAAACCATGCTGACTATTCCTGATCACCTTCTCCTCTTCCAAGTGCTTCAAAATGGATTCCTTGAGGATCCCCTCCATGATTTTTCCAGGGACTGAGGTAAGACTGACTGGTCTATAGTTCCCTGGATCATCCTCCTTCCCTTTTTTAAAGATGGGCACTACTTTTGCTTTTTTCCAATCATCCGGGATCTCTCCCGATTTCCACGACTTTTCAAAGATAATGGCCAAAGGCTCCTCAATGACATTTGCCAACTCCCTCAGTACCCTCGGATGTATTAAGTCCAGACCCATGGATTTATGTACATTTAGCTTTTTTAAACAGTTTCTAAGCTGTTCTTTCCCCACCAAGGGCTGTCCACCTTTGTCCCATATTGCGTCACTTAGCACGTTAGTCTGGGAGCTGACCTTGTCAGTGGAGACAGAGGCAAAGAAAGCATTAAGTACTTCAGCTTTCCCCACATCATCTGTCATTAGGTTACCGCCCTCATCCACTAGGGGCCCCACACCCTCTCTGATCACCTTCTTCTTGCTAACATGCCTGAAGAAATCTTTCTTGTTATCCTTCACATCCCTTGCGAGTCGCAATTCCAATTGCGCTTTCGCCTTCCTGATAACTCCCCTGCATTCCTGAGCGGTACATTTAAAGCCCTCCCTGGTCATCTGTCCAAGTTTCCACTTTTTGTAAGCTCCCTTTTTGTGCTTAAGTTCACCAAGGATTTCCCCAGTGAGCCAATCCTGTCTCCTACCATATTTGCTTCTCTTGCTACGCATTGGAATGGTTTCTTTCTGTGCCTTCAATAAGGCTTCTTTAAAATACTGCCAGCTGTCCTGGACTCCTTTCCCCTTCATGTTAGCATCCCAGGGGAATTCTGCCCATCAGGTCTCTGAGGGAGTCGAAGTCTGCTTTTCTGAAGTCCAAGGTGTGTATTTTGCTACTCTCTTTTCTTCCTTTCGTCAGGAACCTGAAATCTACCATCTCATGATCACTGCTTCCCAGGTTATCACCACCTCTACTTCCCCTATTAGTTCCTCCCTATTTGTGAGCAGCAGGTCAAGCTGCGCATGGCTCCTGGTCGGATCCTTCAGCATTTATACCAAGAAGTTATCCCCAACATTCTCCAAAAACTTTCTGGATTGTCTGTGTACTGCCGTATTGGTCTGCCAACAGATGTCAGGGTGATTAAAGTCCCCCATGAGAAGTGGGGCCTGAGATCTAGAAACTTCTCTCAGTTGTCCAAAGAAAGCCTCATCTACCTCATCCACCTGATTCAGCAGCCTGTAGCAGACACCAACCACAACATCACTGCTGTTGCTTACACCTCTAAACTTGACCCATAGACTCTCAACAGGCTTTTCTCTATATATATACACTGGAGTTCTGAGCAATCGTAGTGCTCTCCTACATACAGTGCAATTCCTCCTCCTTTTCTCCCCTTCCTGTTCTTCCTGAACAGTTTATACCCTTCCATGACAGCGCTCCAGTCATGCGAGTCATCCCACCAAGTCTCTGTTATCCCAATCAAATCGTAGTTCTTGGACTGGGCCAGGGCCTCCAATTCTTCCTGTTTGTTACCCAGGCTTCTTGCACTGGTGTACAAACACCTTAGATAACCGGTTGATAGCCCTACCCTCTCCATTCGAATCAGGGGTCCTCCTTTCTTGCTCGTTCCTCTTTGCATTTCTTCCCGGTATCCGACTTCCTCACTCCCCTCAGGGTTTTGGTCACCATCCCCCAACGAACCTAGTTTTAAAGCCTTCCTCACTAGGGGTATGTCTACACTAGCCCCCTAGTTCGATCTAGGGTGGCTAACGTAGGCATTCGAACTTGCAAATGAAACCCGGGATTTAAATATCCCGGGCTTCATTTGCATGTTCCCGGGCGGGCGCTATTTTTAAATCCCCTTAGGTCAAACTGACTTCCCGCGGCTACACGCGGCAGTCAGAAGTTAATCCGAACTAAGTCCTTAGTTCGGATTAACTGTTACACCTCATTGCAGGAGGACTAACAGGTAATTTGAACTAAGGACTTACTTCGGATTAACTTCTGACTGCCGCGTGTAGCTGCGGGCAGTCAGTTCGAACTAAGGGGATTTAAAAATGGGGCCCGCCCGGGATATTTAAATCCCGGGCTTCATTTGCAAGTTTGAATGCTACATTAGCCACTCTAGTTCGAACTAGGGGGCTAGTGTAGACATACCCTAGGTTTGCAAGCCTGCCCGCGAAGATGCTCCTTCCTGTCTTTGTTAGGTGGATCCCATCTCTTACTATCAATCCTTGTGCCCGGAACAGAATCCCATGGTCGAAGAAACCAAAGCCCTTTCTCCGACACCACCTGCACAACCACGCATTTACTTCCTCAATTCGACGATCCCTGCCCAGTCCTTTCCCTTCAACAGGGAGGATGGGCGAGAACACCACTTGCGCTCTGAATTGTTTGATCCTTCTTCCCAACTCTGTGTAATCCGCAGTAACCCGCTCAAGGTCATTCTTGGCCGTATCGTTAGTTCCCACATGGAGAAGCAGGAAGGGGTAGCGATCCGAAGGTTTGATCAGTTTTGTAAGATTCTCACTCACATCCTGAATTCGAGCTCCTGGTAAGCAGCACACATCTCGAGATTCCAGGTCTGGACGGCAGATGGATGGCTCAGTCCCTCTTAGGAGGGAGTCCCCGACCACCACCATCCGCCGCCTTCTTTTGGGGGTGGTGGTCATGGAACCCCCATCCCTAGGATTATGCATCCCATGCCTTCCAGTAGAAGTGGTTCCCTTCCGATTTCTTCCTTGTGAGGTCCCTTCCAAAGCATTCACCAGCGCAGAGCCTGTGGAGAGAGCCTGAAAGCGATTACTTACCTCTGTAGGAATGGGGGATTCCTGTGCTGGCCTTTTTTTTCCTTCTAGAAGTTATATGCTGCCAGTTCTCTTCCTCGTCCTGTACTGCCCTCTCTGGCTCTTCCGCCTGCCTTGCTTGGAGGATTAAACGCTACCTTCTATCGAGGAAGTCTTCATCCTCTCTGATCGAGCATAGAGTCGACACTTGGGCCTCCAGTCCTCTAATTTTTTCCTCCAAAATGGCGACCAGTTTGCACTTAGTGCAGATGAAATCCCTTCTTTCTTTTGGGAGGAAGACAAACATGGCACACGCTGTGCAGGTAACAATAGCAGACCTATCACTATCCATACCTGCTGTCCTAAAAAAGGGTTTAAAGGAAAGGCAAGAGTACCTCGCTCCCTTCCTTCTCCCCTTCCAAACTCCCTCTCTAAACTTCCTCTTTGCAATCATCTGTTCACAAGCTCCCTGGTTGCTGACTCACTCCTTTATAAAGCCCTGGACTGCCTGATAGTCCCTCCCCCTACCAAGGCTCAGCCAATCAGCAGAGGCTTCTAGATTTCAAACTTTAATTAGAAGCCAACAGTTTCCAGCTGCCAGTCAGAGCACACACTCCATGGGGGGGCAGGAAGGAAAAAAAAATACTTCCTCTCTCCCATCCTTAGGCTGCATCTACACTACAGCCCAGATCAACACTTTTAGGTCAATCCACAGGTGGTTGATTTCGTGGGTCTTGTGAAGACCTGCCAGATTGACTGCAGATTACTCTCCCATCATCCCTGTTACTCTACCCCAGACAAAAAGAGCAAGGGAAGTTGATGAACAAGTGATAACTTGACTTAAGTTACTTCTACTCCAGCTATGTTGTTCCTGTAGCTGGAGTTGCATAGTTTAAGTCGACTTTCTGCTGTAGTAAAGATGTCACCATAGTCTTGTCTCCCTATGTTGTAAGATCTTCATGCAAGGATATCTTTTCCTGTGTATTGTATGACACCTATCACATTGGGGCTCTGATCCCAGTTGGATCCAACTGTACTGCTATAATATAAATCAGTAATTACTGTGGTGATACTTATGTACATTTTCAAATGTACTTTTATCTCCTCAGCTGAGTGAGGAAGGAGAGCACTTAGCTGAGCATCCAGAGTCAGTGGAGGAGGGGGAAAAAGAGGATGACGATCAGGATACCAGTTCAGCTATTTTGCCAGGTGAGAGCTGCTGCTCCATGAGTCCTCTGTTGATCAATCTGTTTCTTTTGAATGGTCTAGTTGGGACCAGTTGGAACAATAAATGGCCCGCTTTCCAGAATGAAATACCAAAGGGAAGTGACTAGTTCCTTACCGATTAGATCAAGGGTGGGCAATAATTTTTGCATGGGGGCCACTTAATGAATTTTGGTACATGGGCATAGCCCAACTCCACCCCCAGAAGGGGCAGGGCCTGTCTCTCCCCCAGAGTTGTCTGGGGCCAGAGACTTTGAAGCAAAAACACCCTATAGGCTTGTGGATCCTGGTCCAGCCACTACTATCTTGCCTGGCAGCCTCCCAGGATTGCTGTGGCTATTTAATGGGCTCACAGCTGTGGTCCCTGCTGGGGTAGCGTTGTGACCAGGAGCCCTTTAAATAGCCACAGCAACCCTAAGTGGCTCCCAGGCAATGTGGTAGCAGCGGGGCCAGGAGCTGCGAGCCTTTTAAATAGCAGCAATTTAAAAGGGGATCAGGAGCTGTAATCCATTTAAATAGGATCCTGCTGCCTGAGCTACTGCTTGGAAATTCGGTGGCACGGGTAGCAGGATATAACTAGAAAGTGGCCAGATGCAGTTGGCAGCCTGGATCAAAGCGTTAGACGGGCTGTACCTTGCCTGACCCTGCATTAGACCATCAGTGTATCTCATAGACTCCTAGGTCTGGAAGAGACCTCCAGGCCCCTGCCCAAAGCAGGACCAACCCCAACTAAATCATCCCAGCCAGGGCTTTGTCAAGCCAGGATTTAATTCCACCCCCTCCCTAAGTAACCCATTCCATTGCTTCCCTACCCTCCCAGTAAAATAGTTTTTCCGAATATCCTTGACCTCCCCCACTGCAATTCTCCTCTGCTCCAGACATTAACCAGGTGTTCGAAGTGAACCAAAATCCAGCAAAATCCATGTCAAAAGAAAATGCTTTTCTACCTCAGCAGGGTGAAGTAGTGAGCTGACCTTCCTCGGATTTCAATGTGTAATTCCAGAGAGCCAGTGTATTGCGAGTTCGCCTAGCTAAACAAATAGCACAGATCTAACAGAAGATGTGGCTTTAAACTAATTTAGGTTGTGTCTACACTGCAGAGCTTTGTCAACAAAAGTTACGCTGTTTTAATTAGGGATGTAAGTGACTGATCAACTAGTTGACTATCCGAGAAGCAAAAGCTCATTGGATAGTCAGCTAGTTGCTTCCCCCTCCCCCCTTGCTGCCTTGATCAGAAAGAGGCAGCAAGCGGGAGGAAGGAGAAGGGAGTATTGAGGGGAGCTGGCTTAAAAGCCAGTTTCCTCCAGCTCCATGGGAGGGGTAGGGGCAGTGTTCCACCTTTGAAATCTACAAGAATCCCCGCTGGAGCTCTTGTACATTTCAAAGGCGGAACACCGCGCAGCACTTCCGCCTTCAAAATGTAGCAACAGCCCAGCGGGCTCTTGCTACATTTCAAAGCAGAAGCGCCTTTATCGACTAATCAAATAGTTAATGGAATTAATTTTAACATCCCTAGTTTTAATGAAACTGCTGTTGCCTGTCCACACTGCTTCTGGTGTCAGCAGAGTGTATCCAAGCTAGCAGCTCTTGCATTGACACAGGGAGCAATGTATTTCCCATTGCAGCTTGCCAGGGTACTTTGAGAAGGATTTATAATGCCTCATTGGACAAGTACAGCATCACGTGACTCAGGTTTCTCCATCCCATTGTTCCCTGGGCATCCTATACATTGCCAGCTGCTTTTCAACTGATGTATATGGGGGGACGGACAGTGTGTGACAGAGAGTGTGTGCTGGCTGGAGGAGAGACAGAAATCGTGTGTGTTGCAAAATTATGTGTGTTGTCTCTTTAAGTTCAGACAGCAGCCTGAGCAGCCAGTTCTGAGGCAGGAGGAGGAGATGACACCCACCTCCCCAGTCAGCCTCTGGCTCTGCAGAGCCCCCTCTTCCTCCTGCCAGCAGCATCCTGCTCTACCTGCTGCTCTGTTCCTAGTTAGGGCCGGATTAAGGCATGGGCTAGCCAGGCAACTGCCCAGGGCGCCAACCTATGGGGGGCGCCTGATGGCAGCTGTAAGGGGTGCTGTAAGGGGCAGCTGCCATCAGGCGCCCAGCACCCAGATTGCGGGCTGCAGCAGCTCCCAGTGGCCGCCCAGGGCGGGGGCCACATTAACCCCTGCAGCGCTGGCCAGCAGCGCCCTTCCCCCCACGGCTGCATGCCAGTGGCGGTAGCTGGGTTGGGCCGGGCCGGGCCGGGCACGTGCATCCTGCCACCACCACCTCCATGCGCCCTCCCCCACGCGCCGGGCGGGGGCGAGGCCACTCATGTGTCCTCCCCCAACCCGGGGCGCAATTAAACTGTCTGCCCAGGGTGCCAGAATGACTCGGTCCTGCCCTGTTCCTAGTGCTGGGGAAAGCAGGATTCCACAGTAATGCTTGTGTGATTTCCTCCTAGCTCTCCCACAGTCTCTTCAGCTGCTGGAGTAGCATACAGAGCAGCTCTGTGAGCCCCCCTTGCTGAGGAATATCAAAGCTTCATGGAGCTTTGAAAGGGGAGGGGCACATGCCTGGATAGCTAGATGCAGAGCAACCAAGTTAAAAACCATGAGCAAAGCAATCACGGTGGGAATTGTGGGATAGCGGAGGGGGATGGGGGGGGGAGTTATGGTAACATAATGAATGGCAGCACCTACACTGACACTTTGTTGCTTTAACTTTGCTGTATGCCTCTTCTCGAGATTGCTGTTTTGCCAACAAAATAAAACTGTGTTTTGCCACTAAAAATAGCTTTGTTTTGTCAAAACTGTGCAGTGAAGACAAGACCTAAGTGCAGCACTGGCTGTGTGGATGTACGTTTTAATTTAAATCTGGTTTATTGCTGTTTTGATTAAGTTGATTAGAAAAGGTGTAAACTCCAGCTACGTTTATACTATGAGATAAGGCTGAATCTATTATGGTTCATGTCTGGTCACCCGATTTTGCAAAGTCTGTGCAGTGATGTCCATGTCCTCATTGGGTAGAAGATTTCAATATACTCTAAAGAAGCGCATCCCCATTATGAAGCCTGTCGTCGACTTTGAGAGTGATGCACTATGGGTAGCTATCCCACAGTGCCTGCACCATTTACCATTCTGGGTTATGCTCCTGATGCACACTGGGACCAAAACTGTGCAGTGAGTGGGTATGGATTCATGTCATCAGCACCCCATAGTGCACTTATCTAGTCCCTTCCCCCTTGCCTGAGATCAACAGGAGAGTCTTTTTGTGCCTTTTTTGGCCCAGGTTGCCCACACAGACATCATACCAGCATGAGCATAGATCCTGTTTTGCATCACACCTTTGTGATGTTGTTGTCTGCCTTGGTGCACCTAATGGTACAATATTTTGAGAGCGTATGCATGTCATTCTGCCAGGAAGAGGACGAATCTTGGTTTGGCATGGACTCACTGTTCATGCAAGCTCTTGCGCTGATGCAAACACAGCCAACAGTCAGTCCTGTGGACACAGTGGAATGCTGGTTCTGATGCCGTGGGACAAGCGCAGACTTGTGGGACTGCATAGTGATGCAGACATGGAACAATTAGCAGTGGCTGCAAAACTTCCAAATGCACAAAGCTACTTTATTGGAAATTTGCGAATGGTTTCCTCTGCCTTGAGGCACAAGAAGACCCACTCTGTGGAGAAGTGTGTGGCAATTACTCTGTGGAAGCTTGCAACGCCAGACAGCTACCAGTCAGCTGAGAATCAATTTGGAGTGGGGAAATCTACATTGGGGGCTTTCATTATACAAGTAGCCACGGCCGTTGATACCCCTCTGCTACAGAGAATTGTGACTCTGGGAAATGTGGATACCATAGTAAATTCAATGATGGGATTCCCTAACTGCGGTGGAGCGATAGATGGAACACACATCCCCATCTTGGCACCTGGCCAAGGAGAACATAAACCACAAGGGATATGTCTCCATGGTGCTGCAGGCTCTGGTGGATCACAAGGGCCATTTCACTGACATCAGTGTAGGATGGTCAGGAAAGGTGCGTGATGTGCTCATCTTTAGGAACTTCTGCCTCTGCAGAAAGATGCACACTGGAACTTTTTCCCCAGACTGGAAAATCAGAATTGGAGATGTGGAAACGTCAATAGTGATCCTTGGGGAGCCAGCCTACCCCTTGCTCCCAAGGCTCATGAAGCCCTACACAGGCAGCCTGGACCCCAGTAAGGAGTGGTTCAACTACAGGCTGAGCAGGTGCAGAATGGTGGTTGAATGTGCTTTTGGATGTTTAAAGGGAAGTTCTAGGAGTCTCCTGACTAGGTTGGACATCAGCGAATGCAATGTTCCCTTTGTGGTGTCAGCCTGCTGTGTGCACCATAAACTTTGCTAGAGCAAGGAGGAAAGTTATCAGGCAGGGTGGGGGACTGAGGCAGAGTGCCTAGCCAGAGACTTTGAGCAGCCAAACACCAGGGCAATAAGGAGAGCACAGCGTGGGGCAACGCAAATCAGAGAGGTTTTAAAGGAAAGTTTTATGAATGGCCAGTTTTGAGAGTCATTCATGCACATTGCTTTCAATTAGGTACCCCAGCATTCACTGTTTGCCTATAATCCCCACCCCATCCCTGTAGTACAAGCAATAAAGAGACTGTTGTTTAGAAATCATGGCTTTTTATTTAGGGAATACTGCAGGAAAATAAAAGACGTCCATGGTGGGAACCTGAAAGGGAGAGGGGGCTCAGAAATGTGTGAAGGACAGCCTTTTGCTTCCTGAGGTTCTGGAGATTAAGGCTGTCCTGGAGTTACCCGCTGTCCTGGAGCCCCTTGGGATGGAGGCTATGGAGCTGGGGGAGGAGGAAAAGTTATTTTGCATGGGGTGGAGGGAGTTCTTGGAGGGGGGAGTGTTCTCCAGACACACAATCAGGCTCTCCATTACTGTCATCAGGGAGGCAAAGATACCGTCCTGTTGCCTGGTCTGCAACTCCCTGCACGCTCTTCTCTCCTGCCATTCTGCGACACTGTCCTAGCACTCAGCGCACATCTCCTCCAGGAGTGTATTCATGCAGTCCATTTGCTCCTTGAACATTTCTTCCCTTGGCTGTTTTCACTTGCGGATCTGCACCAGGCAGACAGCTGATGGAGCCGGAGGAGTACACAGTGAGCTGGCTGCTGTTCCCACTGTAACAAAAAGTTACAAGAGCATACATTACAGGAGATACCTTGTGTTAAATCTACCCCAATCTGTTAACGTACAGCAAAGGTCTCCATTAAGACAGTGGAGAGGTATTCTGTACAAAGCCAAAGTTTTGCTTTAAAGCGTTCACTGTATAGCAGGTACACAGTAGAGTTCTCAAGGGAACTTCTGGACTTGTGTGGAAACAGTCATAGTAAGGGGCCTGACAGGGCACGATGCTGACTGAATGTGGCCAGAAACCTGGGCCGTACGCTCCAGTGCTTTGTGGTTCAGTGATGCCAGACCATTTACTGCTGGCTTGGCGTGGGAAGGGGTCCTATTGTGGAGGAAGGAATAAGGCTGGCCTGCCCAAAAACCTTGTGAGAAAGATCAAAGAGTTCCTCTCTGAGCGCTTCATGGAGCTGTGCAGGGAGGACTCCCACTCCATCTGCAGACACATTAACAAGCTGTTGCAGGCCCTCCGTGCTATGTACGCACAGAGCACCCAATTGCCTTAACCCACTTGTAGTAAGAAAAAAATTGTGAACTCACCAGAAGTGCCCTCGTCAGGATCAGTGATCACCTGGGAGATGTCCTGGGAGGAGGAGACTGGCTCCAACATAATAAAAAGTTCGTGGCTCTTGCCAGTCGCCGTCTAGCCATTCTCCTACTTCTCCTCCTATCCCTCTGCCACCGTGCTGTCCTCCATGCTGATGCCAGGAGTGTCTTGATTGGACTCCACAGTCAGGCTTGGGAAGTGGGTTGAGTCCCCTCTAAAATAGCATCCAGCTGCTCATAGAACCAGCATGTTTGTAGTGATGCTCCAGACCGTCCGTTCCCCTTCTTGTCTTGTGGGACAACTGCCTCAGCTCCTTTATTTTCACTCTGCATTGCTGGGCGTCCCTCACGTATCCTTTGGCCACCAGGCAGTTTGCAATCTTTGCATAAATGTCCATGTTTCTTTTGCTTGTTTGGAGCTTGGACAGAATGGATTCCTGTCCCCGTGCCTCGATGAGGTCCAGGATCTCCTGGCACTCCACACTGGCACTCTTCTGCACCCCTGGGAACTGGAGCTCATGGGACATGAAGTATTGGAAGTCATGGCCATGTGTGCTGCTCAAGTGTGCTGCCTGCTCTGAGGTGTGCTCGCAATGCTGGCCACACAGAAAATGAAATTCAAACTTTTCCAGGGCTTTTTCTATTCTCTTGGAAAGCAGTAGAGGCACATGTTCTGGTCAGAGCGGGGCATTGTGGGATGCCTTCTGGAGGCCAATAACATTGACTTTAACCAACGCTGCATCTACACTGTTGTAAACTCAACCGGGAAAGGTCGGGAATAGCATTATGCTTCGTGAAATCAGGAGTACCCAACATCGATTTCAGTGGCCTTTAAGGTCAATGAGACAGGCTTGGAAGTTGGACACATCATTTAGAAAATCAACCTTAGGTGGCTAAATTCGGTGTAAATGCCTAGTGTAGACCGGGCCTCAGTGTCCATACTCCCTTTTGCACTAGTTTTAAAAAACAGTGCAAGTTTAATTGGTGCCATTTTCTTGTGCAGGTAAGGCCTCAGTGCAGTGGTTTTTGAATACAGCTACCAGGGGCTTTTCTTTCAGCCACAGCCTCATGGGCCATGATTAGGGGAGAGGGTGGCAAAGCAGCAGCTCCTCTCCTGAGGCTGCCTGCAAGGGTTGGCCCTTTCTCTGGCTGCTGCTCCTACAGTGTTTGTGGTTCTGGAAAGGCGAGAGTTCACATCCTTCCCAGGGTGATGGGGTTTGGGCTTCTGCTTTGAGATAGTGGGTGGCAGGCTCTGGCCATGTGGCAGTGGGTTTTGTACACCCCTCCCCAGTCTCAGGGTTCGGGGCGCCATCTCTTAACTTGCTCCCTGCCATCACATCAACCCTCACTGCCTCCTTCAGATCCCTATTGCCCTGGCCTCCCTCCCTCCTTACCCACCTCCTGATCCAGGGCTTGATTTGTCCCCCAGCTTGCTGAGTAAGTCTGCTGTGAAAACAGATCTCACTTTTCATAGTAGCAGACTAACTAGCAATCTTAAAAAAAACCACCCCAAAAACATGCAAAGCACCTTATTTTTGTTTCTATTTTGTTTAGATCCAGTAAAGAATAGATAAACAATTCACTATTTTTTTTATTTACAGAAAAACCCAAAATAAATTAAATCACAATGACGTGGACATGTATGTGTGCATATTTATTTGTTAAAGGATTGTGAGCTGGGGCAGCAGGTTGGGGTGCTGGATCTGGGAGGGTGTATGGGCTCAGGAGGGGGGCAGAGAGTTTGGCTTATGTGGGGCAAGGGGGCAGGAGTCGGGGGGCAGAGAGTTGGGGGAGCGAGGGGCTGGGTTGCCAGAAGCAGGCTCTGGCTGGGAGACTTACCTGGGTGACTCCTGGCCAGTAACCTAGCAGGGTTCTCAGGGAGCCTCCCTGCCTGCCCCATCCCTGCACAGGCTGCAGGAGTCACGTGCATCTGTGAAGAAGAGCCTGAGGGGAGGAGGGAGTGGTGCTTTGTGCGCTGCCTGTTCTTCAAATGGGCAGCTCCCATTGGCCAGGAACTTTTGCTGGGGGCGGGGGCAGTGCTTGAAGTCTTCCCCCAGGTCACAGCTGAGAAACAGAAACGTCTTGGTATCCGCTTTTCTGAGTGGCATGTGGGAGCCCATGGCAAGCAGGGAGTCTGCCTCAGGCTTCCTGGTGTGTCCATGAGCCGGATCTGGTGGCTTGGTGGGCTGGATCTGGTCTGTGAGCCCTATTTTGCCCAGCCCTGGTAAACAACCAAATTGTCAAAATATGGCCACCAACTCTTGCATGTGCCATTTTTAACACTCATTTGTGTGTGCAACTGTATAGTGCACATAGATAAACTCCTTTGCGTGTAAGTCAAGTGTTGGTTCTAAAAAATTGTTCAGGCAAGTGGTGGTAGGGGTGTGCACTGGAGATGTAACTGTGTAGTCGATTAACCAATAAGCAAAAGCTTATAGGTCAACGCTATAGACTACACACATTTCCTCCCCACCCACCACCAGTACATTTTTTAGCTGGCCGGCCGGCTATCAGCAGCCTGACTCAGCACCAGGTCTGAGACCTACCCATGCTGCAGCTCTGCATTTAAAGTGTATTAGGAGCCACGTGGATAGGCAGCCCGGCTCAGTTCCGGCTCACACTGGGTCCGGGAGCTCAGCCCCCACCTTGGACAGCAGCGCGGGGTGACAGGAGGCTGGTCCGTGAAGGGAACTGGTTTTTAAACTGGCTCCCCTCACGGCCAGCTCCCACCTGGCGTGGAGTGGCAGGGGGCTCCTTGGGAATGAGGCCAGCACACACTGGCTGCTGGCCCTGCCCGTGGGAACTATAGAATAGTCGACTAACCGATAAGAATTCATGAGGTCTGTGAATTACTAGTCAATTAACCGATATTTAACATCCCTAGTGTGCACATATACCAGGGGAGGCTGATTTAAAGTACTCAGAAGAATATGACCCATCCTGTTGATAAATATAGTGAAAGTGAGGATAACTTCAGATTTTTTTCTAGAGTTGACTAGAATCTTTCTCGTGTGCAACTATATAATGTACACAGTAGGGATATTAAAATATGTTTATTTAGGTAAACGTGTGTTTACACATGCTGGGGGCAGCAGTGGGAGAGTGGCTTCATGGGAGCTGGTATGCAGGGAGCAGGCTTGAAAGCTGGCTCCCCGCATATGCCAGCTCCCACCTCCTCCTCCCATGGCAGTGCAGGGGGTGGGGAGGCTGCGTATTACCGTGCACATTAACTAAAGAGCCCAGGCTCGTTGGTTAACCGTGTACACGGGTATGTGTTCGCATCTCTAGTCCATACGGTGTTAGTTGTTAGACTTTAGTCTTTGAAAATGTAAGGATAAGATACAATTGACATAACTTGGTTCATGCACATTGCAGTTAGCCAACCACTAAACAACATTACAGTACTGCAAACCTGTGGTGATACATAGGTTAAAATGGATCATAATCAGTTGGTTCAGACTTGGCAGAGATGAGTCTTTCATTCTGTGGAAAGAAAGGCTTCATCGGGGATTTTTCACTGTGAACTCTGACTTTTTCGGCTGACCTGGCCTCTTTAAATGTATTTTTTCCTAACTATTGTGTGCCTAGTCACAATGCATAATACAAGAGGTAAAACCAGACAGAACTACTGATTATTTCTCATGTTCTTGGGAAGTAACAGCTGACTGTTTTCTTGTCAAAAAACATTATTTGTTCTTGCATTTTAAATCAGACTAAGCCTATTGTTCCCTCTCATTTTAAAAAGTTCATCTTGAAATTAACACTCTGTGTTATTCAATGTGAAAGACTGTAAGTAAATAAACTTACAAATTTTAATCCTGTATTTTGTTCAGTCCTAGATAGTGAATCAGGTACCAGTAGCCCTTCTGTGCGTTTCAGCAAGACCTGCCTAAAGAATGTCTTTTCAGTAATTCTCCTCTTCATTTATCTGCTGCTTATGGCTGTAGCTGTATTCCTTGTCTACCAAACTATCACTGACTTCAGGGAAAAACTCAAACACCCAGTGATGTCTGTCTCCTACAAGGAGGTGCACTTGTACGATGCACCTGGTAAGTCTTGAAATAAATCTCAGTGGTAAAATCTCAAAATGTCATTCAAATCTTTGCATGTGTTACTGACAGCATTTTGCATGTAACAATTGCTGGTTCTGTTTACTCTCCGTGTTGATCCAAGCAATGCAAAAAGTGCTTTGGGGCTTTGCTTCTTTTTTTGTATGACCCACAATGGTGGTGGCTTCATTATATGGAACCTTCACTCTGCTGTTATGAGGCAGATTAGCTGAATCTTAACATATAAATTAATAGTATGAGGCATTTTTGCAGAGTCCTTAGGCTTGAATGAGCTCATCTTGAACTCTTGGGAGCGAGAAGAGCATTGAGCAGAGGAGAGCTCCTTAAGTTACTTAATCTAGCCAAGACAGCATATCTGATGCTGCCATGATTCCTGCCCCTTGAAGTACGAGCTAATAATGGTAGTCAAAGGATGTTATAGGCAGCCACAAAATTACCATGCTGTGATACTCTGCTGTTGCACTGTGGCATTGCATCAGTAGGTAATGCCAATATCACAATGCAACATCAGAGCACCATATGGCAGTTATTTGGTGACCTTTTTATTCTTTGGAGTAGTATTTTGTGTGTGTGTGAGCATTCTGTGCAAAGCAGCATTAGCAGCGGCTTACTCAAAGGGACACCGTCAACTGAAAAAAATCACACTTTCGTCTGAAATTTTTACCAGCTACCCTTGTTAGGAGTAATCCCTCAGTGACCATTGCCGAAAGATTAGAGAGAAAATATTTGGGTTTGGATTTTTTCAGCTATACTGTATGCACTTGTCAGCATTCTGTGCATTGTTAATTTAATTATTTCCTCTGTAGTAAAGTCCCAATCAGATCTTTGTGGGGAACGGCATTCACAAGCTCAAGTGTCCACCCACATGGAGCTGATTGTAAGATCAGGGCTTTTGTCTGTTTTCCCTATGATTTGTGTGAATCTTTCACACCGTGATAGAGGACAAAAAGTTTTATTAAAAGAAAATTTAAGAACACCTGAAACCACAAAACTTATCAGTAGGCCCAGAGTCAGTTGTAGAACCTGAATTTACTTTTAACTCTTTTGTTTTAAACCTGACCAGATTTTTCCTTTCCAAGAATGGAACAGTAGAGATCAGTCAAATATATTTTAGATACTCTGCTCTGCCTTTTTTGACTTCTTATGTGAGGGCATATGGGTTATTTTAATAATTGGTTTAGGTTTATAAATCATATGGCCATTTACCACATGTAGCATATCTTCCTTTTTTTTTTTTTTTTTTTGGTAGTTGATCTGTATTATTTTCAAGCAAATCTAAATGTGATATTACAGCTTTGTTAGTTGTCATGAGGGGGCAGCAAGAAAAAAACTTCATGTGTTTCTATACAACTATTGGATTTAAGCATTATTGTACTTTATGCTAAATATATTAATTGTAGCATAGGTGGGAAAAATAGCTTGCCTGCCTGATAACACAAGTGACAAGAGAGGATAATCTGTGGACATGTTTTATATTTTTGATTTAGCCTGATACAGTATTTAGTAATCGTAATGTCTGTTTGATGACATAGGAAGATTTTGTCAGCCAGTGATTTCAGAGAGGCCATAGACAAATATATTACTTCTGTTGTGTACTCTTAATGTGGGGTTATACATTATGGTTTAAGGCCTTGATTCAGTAAAACAGTTAATCCCCTTAAGTATTTGAGGAGTCGCATTGACTTCAATAGGGCTACCCACATGTTTAAGTGCTTTTGGGGGCCTGATCCAGCACTCTGTGAGGTTAATGAAAAGATTCCGATTGACTTCGGTGGGCTTTGGATCAGGCTCTGAAAGAGAAACAGGCAAGGCTGGGTTTTATTGTTGTTTTAGTTTTATTTCGAAGCTGCTGCTCCGGGATCAGTCTGAGCCTTGTCCAGCAGAGCATTTAAGCATTTGTGAACATGGAATGTTTTGCTGGGTCTGGGAGCTCAGTACCTTGCAGGATTAAATCCTAGCATAACGATCCACTTGCTTTGGCAAGAAAATCAACTCTCTTACTTACATGTCTTCTAACTTTTCCCCCCCAAAACAGGTATTGCACTTTACCCAGGCAAGGCTCAGCTGCTTAGCTGCAAGCATCATTACTATGATCACATTCCACCTCTGATAAACCCAGGTCAGCCAGGAGAAATTGAGTGCACCATTCAGAGAATCAACTACACAGATCCTTTTACTAATCAAACCATGGTAATAATTAAAAAGACAAAGGAACAGAGTTCACTGGATGGGATGTTTTTGTACACTTCAGGATTCTAAAGTAGAAGTCTATATTAACCAGGAACCACTGTGAAAAACATCAATTGGTTTATTTTATTGTGGATGCTCAGATAGCTGAGCAATGTGAATGTCATAAGAATATGAACAGAGTGGAACAGAATAGATATTTTTGACAGTGCAACTTTTGGTTCATTTCTTATAAAATCAAAACTGGCATGTAAGATTAGATTGTGAGAGAAATTCAATTTGTTGAGTCCTAATTCAGTTGAAGGCAGGAGAAGATTTTTCCATTGACTTTCAGTTGGAGGAAGATTGTTTCTTATATTCCCTTTGTACATATTCCATGTGTGGATTACATACTATATTATAATGTTATATTTACCAAACTTGCTGGAATCTTCGTGTGAATTTGGCACCTAACGAAACTGATTAGAATTAGGAAGGCACACTGAATATCAAGTGAACCAAGAGTGATGAAGCTCATTGTGAAAAGGAATTGGGTTGTAGTCCACTCTAATTTGCTGCATGTATAAGAACAATTTTTGATCATATTTAGATAATTTTTATTTAAAAACATGCTGAAATATGCAGTTGGAGTGTAAAATTGTTTTACACGTTAATTTACTTTTTTAAAGCAATCTATGTAAACACTCCATCATGCCAACCATTTTTCCACTTCTTTACTTTTCCCATGGGCTTTCCACTTCTTTCTGGGGAGCCTTTGCTCTTAAATAAATATGTTGGGTTCAACTGTCATGTGTTCTCTCTCTGTCTTTGTTATGATTGCCTGCTTCAGTGTGCTAAAATCCTGTATTTTCTGTTGCATGTATTAGATACTTTTTAAGAATCTTGATGATTCTGTACGCTCTGATCTTGCATTTGACTCCACGCCAGTGGTCTCCAACCTTTTTAAGCACAAAATCACTTTTTGAATTTAAGTGCAATCCAGGATCTACCTCAAACCCAAATACCCTTGCCCCGCCTCCTTCATGTCTCTTCTTCGAGGCTCTGCCCCTGTTCACTACGTCCTCCCTCCCTCCCCATCCACCTTTCCTTTCAGGCAGGGGCAGAAGGTGGGGGTATAGGATCTGGCCTTGGGCTAAAGATTTTGGAGTGATAGCAGGGCTCTGAGCTAAGCCTGGGGCAGGGAATTGGGGTGCAGGAGGGGGTTCAGGTTGCAGGCTTTGGGAGGGAGTTTGGGTCCATGGGTCTCAGGGCTAGGGCAGGGACTTATGGGGGTACATAATTGTGGCAGGGATTCGGAGCTGGCTCCGTCTGGACACTGCTTACCTCAGGTGGCTCCTGGCTGGGGTGCAGTGGGGCTAAGACAGGCTTGGCCCTGCACCCCTCTCAAAAGCCCTGTTGTACTCCGTTCTGTGGAGACAGAATACAGGGTGGGAGGGGGCACCCTTACATCAGCGCCCCCCACCCCTTCCCTGCTCTGCACAGCCAGGGGGAGGCAGTTCCAAGGCAAAGGGCAGGAGCTGCGCAGCAGTGCGGGGAAGAGGCAGCTGAAGTGCCTCTTGGCCAAACCAGTCAGGATCACCTGTCAGAGGCTCCAAGATCTACCAGTAGATCCCGATCTCCTGGTTGATGACCACTGCTCCACGCTATCAGCCTACTATGGGAATTCTTCTGCAAGCAACACATTGTAGGATATGGGCTCTATGTCGTTCATGCTGTCTGATATGGAACTTAATGTACAATATTATGTTTTCTCTGCTAAAAGTGGGGTTCGTCAGATACATATGATGAAGTGGGTTCCAACCCATGAAAGCTTATGCCCAAATAAATTTGTTAGTCTTTAAAGTGCCACAAAACTCCTTGTTGTTTTAGCACAGGTAAGGCTCCTTGAACTGAGACTCACACCTCCAGCTTGAAGTGTAGACCTACTTCCAGACTTCCAAGAGCTAAAAATTATAGATTCACAGATACTAAGGTCAGAAGGAATTGTAATCATATAATCTGATCTCCTATGCAACATAGATCGTAGAACTTCACCCCGTAACTTGTGCATCATGTCCAATGACTGTAATGAAAGTAGAGCTTTTAAAAAGACATCTAACCTTGATTTAAAGAATTCAAAGAACTTCCGCATCTGTGCTGCAAAGTGAAGGTGTGATCATAGCATGGATAGGCATACCTGAGTTAGCTTTAACTCAGCTAGTTTGGACAAGAAAAACAGCCTGGACGCAGTGGCTTAGGCTTCAGCGTGGGCGAGCCTTCCAGAGACCCAAAGTGCATATTTGGTTTGCTGGCCCATGTTACCACATCCATGCTGCTGCTTGACCCATGTTAGCAAAATTAAAGCTATCACGAGTATGGTATCTGTACCATGATCACACCTTCACTTTACTGAGTACGTACACCCTTAATCAGCAAGTAGGAATTTAAGTATGCTCTGGCATTCTCCCTGGATAGCTTAATTGATGTGTACTTACCCAACACATGAAAAACTCCATGTTCACTAGGTTTTTGTCATGCATTAGTGACACATGGCAAATTCACTGACAGGAAATGAGGATTCCTTTACGTTTTTTATAGTTCCATCAACAATTTTTTTTCTCTCCCTATAGAAACATGCTTTGATTGTCCAAGGACCTCGAGATGTGAAGAAAAGGGAATTGGTGTTTTTGCAATTCCATTTAAATGAAACTGACCAGGATTTCAGTGCAATAAATTATCTTCTGTTCTCTTCTTTCCAGGAATTCCTCAACAGGTATGCACAAGAATAAAGGGTGTGGCCTAGCAATACACTGTAAGATGCATAGTGTTACTAGTAGAATGAAAGTAGGGCTTCTTGTTTCCGACTTCTGTTTTTAGTGATTTTAGGTGTGTGTTTGGCCTAGCCTAGTGCACTTTCATGCCTTGGAAAAATTGATCTTTAGTCATTAATATTAATGGTGACTAAAAAATGTTAAGCTATGGAAATGCTTTCTAGTGGCAAAAATCGCCTTTGATCAATGTTGCTATCACTCATCACTTGACTTTTGGCCGGCCAGTATATTTGATGCTCACACTTGCTAACTGCAGTCTGTGCTGCTGGTGTGGATGACCTGGAAGCGAGTCTCAGTGGATAGCACAAACTGAAAATACATTTTAAAGAATTTCTTGTTTTTCTATTTTTATTTCTGTTGGAGGATTTAAAATCAATTATTAAAAAGTTAGACTCAATGATTTTTTGTCCGAAAACTTTAACAGTTACTCAAGACCCTCATACAAGGCTCTGTGAACTGATTCACCTGTTTGGGTGGGGTTTTCAAAGGCACTCCATATCGGACAAATTTTACTTCCATTGAAGTGAAAGGTAAAATTCCTACAGCGCAGCAGCTGGGAACAAGCCTGACTTGTGCAAGTGGGGCTCATGCTGGTATGACACAAATAGTGGTGTATACGCTTGCTTTGATATTGTGGTGTGACTGTAATTGGATTATGGGGACATACCCACATGCATCTCCCCTCCCCTGCTCAATAGCATAAGCTGCAGCCCTGCAATTTCTACTCTTCACTTTTTAGTGCATTGGCATGAGTCCTGCTAGCAGGAGCCTGTGGACCCAGGCAGAGAAGCTCATTCCCAGCTGCAGGGTAGCCAGATTCCCACTGACTGTTGGGGAAGCAGAATTAATCTAACAACACTGAGCATTTTGAAACTCTGAACCTTTTATTTGAACCATTCTTGCTTGTGATTGGGGTGGGGGGCTTTATTTTTATTGTGTCTTTGCATTTACTTAAATGACTCAGTTCTGCTGCTCTCTCTGGCCCTGATGCAAAGCCCTCTGAAGTCACTGGGAGTCTGCCTTTCTGGTTTCAGTAGGTTCTAAATCAGGCCCTAAATTGGGAAACCAGATAATATTCTCAGATGGAGAAAGATGAGCAGAACTGAGAAAACCACACACACATGGATTACGGTGATAGCCAGTCCTGTGAGGCAGCAAGGGGAAAATAAGACTTTTAGTATTATCAGCCTCATCATCTATATTTCAGTAGCATCTAGACACCTCAGCCAAGTTGGGGCCTGATTGGAAAGTAGCCAGTACAACCATAGAACAGATGTATAAAAGGGCTTAAATTGCAGGTGCTTTTTGGTAACATGCGACTGATTTTCTGAATTTTTTTCACAAAGCATTTGTCTTTCAATGAGAGAGGGGAAAAAACTGGCTTCTGTAATAAATATTGGTCTTCTATAATCTTACTTAGAGGTAGGACATCCCAGAAAGTATCATTGTCCAGGTATTTAAAATATACTATAGGTTGGACCTCCCAAAATGGGACTCCCTCATCTGGCAACATGCATGGTCCGGAAGGACCACGTATGTTCCTGGACCAGGGACTCCTGGCTCAGAGCTCAGTGGGGTTGGGGCTGGGACCAGCACCGGAGCCCCGGTAGCGCAGCAAGGGCCGCGGCAGCCCCAGGAGCAGGGCCGGGGACATGGCAGTCTTGGCAGCTGCGGTAGCTGCGGTAGCGGGGCTGGGGCCAGAGCCATAACAGCTGCGGTAGCGGGGCTGGGGCCAGAGCCATAACAGCTGCGGTAGCGGGGCTGGGGCCAGAGCCATAACAGCTGCGGTAGCGGGGCTGGGGCTGGAGATGCCGCAGCTGTGGTAGCCCCAATAGTGGGGCCAGGGATGTGGCAGCCCTGATCACAGGGCTAGGGCCAGGGCAGTCCAGGCTGCCTGGGTCATGGCAGCATGGTGGGGGTAGGTGGGAAAGACGCGGCTGGGGCTGGCAATGGGGAGGGAGGTGGTCTGGGGAGCGGGTAGCAGGGGACCTCCTCTGGTCTGGCAAATTCCCTTGTTTGGAACTGTTAGGTCCCGACAGGGCCGTCTTTAGGCATACACAGAGTACGCAGTTGCATAGGGCACCAGTATTTCTGGGGCACCACTCTGCCGGGAGAAACGGGAAGCAGTGAGCAGGCAACAGCAGGGCTGCTGGGTCCTAAAGAGAGCCGAATGCGCTGCCTGCAGCACAGTCTGAGGGAGGGGATTGGCTGCTGGGGTCTCTGGGAAGGGGGTAGGGGTGGGGGACTCTCTCCCCTAGCGTAAGGTGAGGCAGGCTGGCTGGGCGGCTCTGTGGCTGTATCCTTTCTTCTCCCCTCCCCCCACAGAGCACCCCCCCCTTCCCCTGCCGCTCCCCTGCAGAGCACCCCTCTCTCCCCCCACCCCTCTGGCAGGGCTGGGTTGGATGAGGTGCTGGGGGGGGGAGGGGTTGGGGGAGGTGCTGGAGGGAAGCGGGGGGGGGCTGGCTGGCTGGCTGCGTGCTGACTGAGGCAGGGGTGGACTGGCCCAGCAGGCCATCCGCCGAAGGGCTGGCTGGCGGTGGATACGCGGGCCGCCAACACACCGCAGCCTGAGCCCAGCACCAGCACTTTAAATTCCCCGGCGCCGGCTGGGGCACTGTGTGGGGCCGAGGAAGCGCCTGCACAGCGTGTTTAAACGCCGCGGAACAGCTGAGAGGGGTGAAGCCCCGGCGTCTTCCCTCTCAGCTGGTTTGAGCTCCACACGTGGACGCTGCCGCCGGTAGGGTTACCAGGTAGACCCCCCCAAAAAAACGGACACACTTGATCGTGGGTGGGCGGGGGGACGGACAGGAAGCAGAGCTGGGAGGGGGTCGGGGGCTGCGAGGCTGGCTGGCGGGGGGGAGGTGGTGGGAAGCAGAGCTGGCGGGGGCGGGGGTGCAGCGGCGCTGGCCAGGGGAGATCGGGAAGAGGAATGGGCCGGTGGGAAGCAGAGCTGGGGGGTGGTGCAGGGGGGCTGGCCAGGGAAGATCAGTAGGGGAAGTGGGAGAGAACCGGCCGGCCGAGAAGGGAGCGGGGGGTGAGCAAATCGGCCGGCGCAGAGTGGGACTGACCCCGGCACTTGCAGATCCCAAGGCACTGCCTGTCCCACACAGGCTCCCGGCGACACATGAGAGAGGAGGAGGCTTCCCCTCCTCTTCACTCTCTTCGGGAGGAGATATTATTCATGTTGTGATTACATATTTATGTCCCTATGAGCGTATCTGGATCTTTAAGTGGTAATTCCGGGGGGGGGGAGTGGAGAGGGGGAGAGGTTACAAAATCAAAGGAAAATGTTTTATTTATATGATAGAATTTTTCAAAACTGAAGGGGAAAAGGAAGTTTGTATTAATATCAGAAGGAAAGTGATTAAAACATCAGATATAGTTGTTTGGTGGACAATATTTGCAAGTTTTCTGTCTTGCTAGAATAAAAAGGGGTGGGGGTACAGGAGTGAGGGCAGGGGGCTGGGAGAGTTGGGGAACTCAGGGCAGGGGTTGAAGGGTGCTGGAGCGAAGGCAGGAGGTAGGGGGCTGAGGGCACAGGGTTTGGTGTGGGGCGTTAGGGCAGGAGTATAAGGTTGCAGGGCTGGAGTCAGGGCAGAGATATGGGGGACTCTTGGTAAGGGGTAGGGGTTAAGATGTGTGGGCATGGGGCTGGAAGGTTTGTGGGGGCAGCTCAGGGCAGAAGGTGATAGAGTGAGGGCAGGAGGGGTGGATTCAGGGCACAGGGTCTGATGGGGGGGCTCAGGGTAGGGAGGTGGGGGAGCAGGAATCAGAGTAGGAGGTAGAGGGTGCAGAACTCAGGAGGGAGCTGGAAGAGATTATGGGGCTTATAAGGGTGACAATGCTGTGCTGACGACTCCTCCCGGGGGGACAGAGCTTCGCTTTCCTGGGACTCCCCGCGCCCTCCCCCCTTCTTGCAGGATGGAATCGCGGAGGTAAGTTGCTGGGGTGCAACAGCCCCTGCTGCTCAGGCAGCTCGCACGCCAGCTGTTTGGGGAGGGGGAGTGCAGTTGCACACTTCCCAGAGGTGCTGCAGGATTGCCAGGAACTGGTCCCAGATGCCCCTGTCCCCTGCCCAGACCCCCCACAAGTACCCTGTCCCTTGCCCCCACCAACACTGTCACCAGCACCCAGCACCAGCCTGTCCCCGTCCCGAGCACCCTGCCACCCACCGTAGCACCCAGCACCACCCTGTCCCCGGACCCAGCACCCTGCCACCCACCGTAGCACCCAGCACCACCCTGTCCCTGGACCCAGCACCCTGCCACCCACCGTAGCACCCAGCACCACCCTGTCCCTGGCTCCAGCACCCTGCCAGCTGTGCCAGCATCCTTGGGACTGCATTAGTGAGGCTTGGGGTTTTGGGGGTTTTTTTTTTTTTTGGCATCTCACTTGTGTGGCCCCAACTGATTTTTCTGTGGGTCAGTGACCCTTGACTCAAAACAGGTTCCCTGCCCCTCTCATATATAAAGACAATGCTAAAACCTTTTCAGTTTTACATAATATTGTATTTAAAAATGAAACCTGGCCAACATACCCCCAATTGGGGCCAAATCCCCATCTCACTGCAGCATTATAACACTCCTGCACCACCTGACCCCAAATCTGAGCCTATCATACACTGGAACCCCCTGTCCTGAGCCTCTTACATCCCCAAATTCCTGCATCCCCACATCTTCAGTCTTCTGCCACAACTTCCTGCACCATCCACACATGGCAAATGTGTGTCCTGAGCCCATCATACTCACAGCCTCCTTGCCCTGAGCTCCACACATATCCAACACAAACTCCTGCACCTTCACATCCACAAGCCTGTGGCTTGCTCGGCACCCCAACCTTCCACCTGAGCCCAACACTCCCCAGGCTGGAGCCCCCTCCCCGAGCCAGCATCCCCTTCTCCTGCATCCAAATTCCCTCCCAGAGCTTGCACTTCTCACCCCTTCCCACACCTAAATCCCTCATTCCCACCCCAGAGCCTGAACCTCTTCTCTCAACCAAGTGAGAGCGTATAGTGGCTGGGGATAGCAAGTGATGGAGAGGAGGGGAACAGAGAGGATGGGGTGTCAAAGGGGTGGGGTCTTGGGGAAGGAATGCGGTGGGTTCCTTTTTTTTTTTTTTTTTTTGCTCGATAAACCAAGGCATAGGGGCACCAGTTTAATAATCACGCCTAGGGCACCATAAATCCTAAGGATGGCCCTGGGTCCCGAGGGTGTTGGACCAGAAAGATCCAACCTGAATTGCTATTTCAGTGCAAAAAAACATGCTGTGTAGCTTTCACTATAAACTGAGCTTGGCATGAATCATCCTCTTCAGTCTGCTTTCTCTTTCTAGTTTTTTGTATTCTTTGTTGCTGCCTTGTTAGCTACCGTATGGAGTCATAGTCTACCAGTTGTGTAATGCCTATCTCTTGCCGACAGCATACAAAGTCTGAATACTGGCACTGCCACATGCCTGCCCTTTTTGTGCCATATTCAGGCTGTGTAAAGGTGGATATGTGTCCAAGTGCGTAGTCAGGAACTGCTTAATAATGAACACCATAAAGAATACCAGTGCATGGCAGGATTTAAGCACAGGTTACATAATGGCAGGAGATGTGAGCCAGAATATAGGCACAGGAGTGGGAATTGTGTTTGAGGATCCTACAGCTTGGCGCAGTCTTGTTGTAAGTAAGCAGATGAGAAGTGACATATTGCGAACAGGTGAGTGCTAACAGGGAGTTTAGAGAGGGAGTTCTCTAGGTAAAGGTGAAGCAGATACAGGACTCTTGAGGGAAGTGGCTGTCTGCAGTGTGTGTTGTGTTTGGGGCTTTCTTGCTGTGTGCTGAGCTTGTGTTTGTGAGTGAGGGTTGGTTTTTTTTATGTTTTTCCCCTGTGTTTGTGAGTGAGGCTTTTTTTTTTTCCCTTCCCCTTCTCCCTCCCCTTCACGGAGTCTGTGCTGTGACTGGCAGGTGGAAACTGTTGGCTTCTAATTAAAGTTTGAATTGTAGAAGCCTCTGTTGATTGGCTGAGCCTTGGTAGGGGGAGGGACTTTCAGGCAGTCCAGGGCTTTATAAAGCAGTGAGCAAGCGACCAAGGAGCTTGTGAACAGGACAGCAGTGATGGATGGTGATAGGTCTGCTGTTGTTACCTGCACAGCGTGTGCCATGTTTGTTTTCCTCCCGGAAGAAAGTGCAGATGAAATCTGTTCTAAGTGCAAGCTGGTTGCCATTTTGGAAGAAAAAATTAGAGGACTGGAGGCCCAAGTGTCAACCCTACGCTCGATCAGAGAGGATGAAGACTTCCTCGATAGAAGGCAGTGTTTAATTCTGCAAGCATGGCAGGCGGAAGAGCCAGAGAGGGCAGTACGGGACAAGGAAGAGAACTGGCAGCATGTAACTTCTAGAAGGGGAAAAAGGCCAGCACAGGAATCCCCCAATGCGATAGAGATAAGGCTCTGCGGTGGTGAATGCTTTGGAAGGGACCTTACAAGGTAGAAACCGGAAGGGAACACCATTTACTGGAAGGCATGGGATGCGTAGTCCTAGGGATGGGGGTTCCACGACCACCACCCCCAAAAGAAGACAACGGCTGGTGGTGGTCGGGGACTCCCTCCTAAGAGGGACTGAGCCATCCATCTGCTGTCTGGACCTGGAATCTCGAGAGGTGTGTTGCTTACCGGGAGCTCGCATTCAGGATGTGACTGAGAGGCTTACAAAACTGATCAAACCTTCGGATCGCTACCCCTTCCTGTTTCTCCACGTGAGAACTAACGATACAGCCAAGAATGACCTTGAGCAGGTTACTGTGGATTACGTAGAGTTGGGAAGAAGGATCAAAGAATTCAGAGCGCAAGTGGTGTTCTCGTCCATCCTCTCTGTTGAAGGGAAAGGACTAGGCGGGGATTGTCGAATTGAGGAAGTAAATGCGTGGTTGCGCAGGTGGTGTCGCAGAGAGGGCTTTGGTTTCTTCAATCATGGGACTCTGTTCCGGGCAAAAGGATTGTTAGGAAGAGATGGGATCCACCTAACTAAGAGAGGAAGGAGCACCTTCGCGGGCAGGCTTGCAAACCTAGTGAGGCGGGCTTTAAACTAGGTTCTCACTAGTTGGGGGATGGTGATCAAAACCCTGAGGGGAGTGGGAAAGTCGGATACCAGGAAGAAATGCAAAGAAGAACAAGCAAGAAAGGAGGACCCCTGATTTGAATGGAGAAGATAGGGTGATCAACTGGTTATCTGAGGTGTTTGTACACTAATGCAAGAAGCCTGGGCAACAAACAGGAAGAACTGGAGGTCCTGGCCCAGTCCAAGAGATACGATTTAAATGGGATAACAGAGACTTGGTGGGATGACTTGCGTGACTGGAGCACTGTCATGGAAGGGTATAGACTGTTGAGGAAGAACAGGCAGGGGAGAAAAGGAGGAGGAGTTGCACTATATGTAAGAGAGCACTATGATTGCTCAGAATTCCAGTATATAGAGGGAGCAAAACCTGCTGAGAGTCTATGGGTTAAGTTTACAAGTGCAAACAACAGCAGTGATGTTGTGGTTGGTGTCTACTACAGGCCATCGAATCAGGTGGATGAGGTAGATGAGGCTTTCTTCGGACAACTGAGAGAAGCTTCCAGATTGCAGGCCCTGGTTCTCATGAGGGACTTTAATCACCCTGACATCTGTTGGGAGACCAATACGGCAGTACACAGGCAATCCAGGAAGTTTTTGGAGAATGTTGGGGATAACTTCTTGGTACAAGTGCTGAAGGATCTGACCAGGGGCCGTGAGCAGCTTGACCTTCGGCTCACAAATAGGGAGGAACTAATAGGGGAAGTAGAGGTGGGTGACAACCTCGGAAACAGTGATCATGAGATGGTAGATTTCAGGATCCTGTCCAAAGGAAGAAAAGAGGGTAGTAGAATACACACCTTGGACTTCAGAAAAGCAGATTTTGACTCCCTCAGAGACCTGATGGGCAGAATCCCCTGGGATGCTAACATGAAGGGGAAAGGAGTCCAGGACAGCTGGCAGTATTTTAAAGAAGCCTTATTGAAGGCACAGAAAGAAACCATCCCGATGCGTAGCAAGAGAGGCAAACATGGTAGGAGACCGGATTGGCTTACAGGGGAAATCCTGGGTGAACTTAAGCACAAAAAGGAAGCTTACAGGAAGTGGAAACTTGGACAAATGACCAGGGAGGGGTATAAATGTGTAGTTCGAGAATGCCAGGGGGTTATCAGGAAGGCGTAAGCGCAATTGGAATTGCGACTGGCAAGGGATGTGAAGGATAACAAGAGAGGTTTCTACAGGCATGTTAGCAAGAAGAAGGTGATCAGAGAGGGTGTGGGGCCCCTACTGGATGAGGGCGGTAACCTAGTGACATATGATGTAGGGAAAGCTGAAGTACTCAATGCTTTCTTTGCCTCTGTATTCACGCACAAGGTCGGGTCCCAGACTAATGCGTTAAGTGATGCAAGATGGGATGAAGATGGACAGCCCTTGGTGGGTAAAGAACAGGTTAGGAACTATTTAGAAAAGCTGAACGTATATGAATCCATGGGTCTGGACTTAATGCATCCGAGGGTACTGAGGGAGTTGGCAAATGTCATTGAGGAGCCTTTGGCCGTTATCTTTGAAAAGTCGTGGAGATCGGGAAAGATTCCGGATGATTGGAAAAAGGCAAATGTAGTGCCCATCTTCAAAAAAGGGAAGGAGGACAATCCAGGGAACTATAGGCCGGTCAGTCTTACCTCTGTTCCTGGAAAAATCATGGAAGGGATCCTTAAGGAATCCACTTTGAGGCACTTGAACGAGAGGAAAGTGATCAGGAATAGTCAGCATGGATTCACAAAGGGCAAGTCATGCCTGACCAATCTGATTAGCTTCTATGACGAGGTAACTGGCTCTGTGGACATGGGATGTGATATACCTTGACTTTAGCAAGGCTTTTGATACGGTGTCCCACAATATTCTTGCCAGCAAGTTAAGAGAATGTGGATTGGATAAATGGACGGTAAGATGGATAGAAAGCTGGCTAGAAGGCCGGGCCCAGCAGGTAGTGATCAACGGCTCGGTGTCAGGATGGTGGTTGGTTTCTAGCGGAGTGCCCCAGGTTCTAGGACCGATTCTAGGACCGGTTTTGTTCAGTCTCTTTATTAATGATCTGGAGGAGGGGATGGATTGCACCCTCAGCAAGTTTGCAGATGATGCTAAGCTAGGGGGAGAGGTAGATACGCTTGAGGGCAGAGATAGGGTCCAGAGTGACTTAGACAAATTGGAGGATTGGGCACAAGAAATCTGATGAGGTTCAACAAGGACAAGTGGAGAGTCCTGCACTTGGGATGGAAGAATCCCAAGCATTGTTACAGGCTGGGGACCAACTGGCTAAGTAGTAGTTCTGCAGAAAAGGACCTGGGGATTACAGTGGATGAGAAGCTGGATATGAGTCAACAGTGTGCCCTTGTAGCCAAAAAAGCTAATGGCATACTCGGTTGCATTAAGTGGAGCATTGCCAGTCGATCCAGAGAAGTGATTATTCCTCTTTATTCGGCTCTGGTGAGGCCACATCTGGAGTTTTGTGTCAAGTTCTGGGCCCCCAATTACAGGAAGGATGTGGATACATTGGAGAGGGTCCAGCGGAGGGCAACCAAAATGATTAGGGGGCTGGAGCATATGACCTACGAGGAGAGGCTGAGGGAGTTGGGTCTAGTGTGCAGAAGAGAAGAGTGAGGGGGGATTTGATAGCAGCCTTCAACTTCCTGAAGGGAGGTTCCAAAGAGGCTGGAGAAAGGTTGTTCACAGTAGTGATGGATGGCAGAACAAGGAACAATGGTCTCAGTTGCGGTGGGAGAGTTCCAAGTTGGATATTAGGAAAAACTATTTCACTAGGAGGGTGGTGAAGCACTGGAATGGGTTACCTAGGGAAGTAGTGGAGTCTTCATCCCTAGAGGTGTTTAAGTCTCGGCTTGACAAAGCCCTGGCTGGGTTGATTTAGTTGGGATTGGTCCTGCTTTGGGCAGGGGGCTGGACTTGATGACCTTCTGAGGTCTCTTCCAGCTCTGTGGTACTATGATTCTATGATTTGCTTAACGAATGGGAAAGGGGCAAGTTGCTCCATTCTAAAGAAGTTGCTTGCTGCCCCACTTGGCCCTCGGCACTGGAAGGCATCAGAGTGTAAAGGCAGATAGCGGTAATGGGGCTGAGGACCCCTCCGAAGCCTTCAGCTATGTGGTGCCTTTTCCCATGGGGTGGGGGAGAGAACCTGCACTGTCTTCCCATGGCAGCAGCAGGCCTGTGCCTTGGGGCTGGTTCCAACTGCTGTAATATGGTGCACAGAGCTATGTGGCAACACACTGCAGCGCCACTCACTCCTGTTTGGTCCAGCTGCTCCTCCATCACGATGGGCAGAGGCCAGGCCAAAGTTGGATGGCATTGTGATCCCATCCACTGTCTTGTCATGGTTGGAGAGGGAGTTATCACTGCCGGGCACCTGTGGAGTGGGCTTGATTTGCCATCAGTGGCCCATTTCACTTCTCCCCCGGTTGCAAAATGTGACTCTGAAGGGCCTTGTGTGTCCATTTACAGCAGCAAGGCAAGTGGGGTTTGGCACTAACTATGAACAATGTTAGTGAAGATTTACAGTCCTTTAGTAAACGTGGCTGTCTGAGTTCAGTTAGATTGGTGAACAGAGCCTTCGCACAAGCAAGGGTTCTAGTGGGAGGCTGGGTTTAAATGAATTTTGGGTAATGATCTGTTTTATAACTCTCAGTGTCAATTAAACTTAGCATGAATAATTTATTTTATGATTTGCTTCCCGCCCCCCAATTTTGCATGTACTATATATTTCTGCGTTAGTAGCCTACAGTTCGCTACAATATTGAGAGCCTTTAGAAATGAAGTGAATTGAATAATTGAAGAGTCCAAGCTTGACCATGAAATGAATCTGAGCACCTTGTGGATTCATATATGGAATGCACTTGCTTTGATTTAGACGTTGACTGGAAATCTGACTACTTAAGCACATACCCTGTTTAAATAATTTCCATACAATTCAGTCCCCTTCCTCCAATTACTGAGTTTGGACACAGAAATCAGCACTCAGATGTTTATAAAACATCCTTTGTTTTACATCTGTGCATTACTTATACGGTCTCTTAAATTGTAGTTATTGGCGTCTGCCCAGTTTTGTTAATATCCACTCACTGTAATGTTAGGCGGTTCTCATTATCAATGACATGCACAATAGTTCACAGAAAGCAACTCCTGTTAAAGACAATGTGCAGAATGATGTCTGACTTGGGCTCATTGGTTAACCTTCATAGTTACATGTGGGCTCCTAGTATGTGTGGAGAGTTGGCTTAAAAGCTGGCTCCCCCCACTCCTCAGTTCCCAACGAGCCACCTAACGTTCTGCGTGTAAACATGTAATGGCTGAAATTTTCAGTAGTTACACAGTTACTTAATTAAACACATTTTAACATCCCTAGTCTGATGGGTTGTATCATAGACTGTCTATATGCATTCCTATGCCATGCTAGAGTTAGCTTTCATATTGCTTTGGAGAATAACTGATCAGCTGCTGTGAAATGTTCTTAGGGTCTCTTGTCATGTATGGAAGTGATCCAAAGCCCTTGAAGACAGTGGGAAGACTCCTATTGACTTCTTTGGGTGTAGATCAGGCCCTATATGATTGTCTTTAGACAGAAATTCCATGGGATGGTGATAGTCTTTATTATATATTGTATGCCCATTGTGATGGGGTGTCCTTACCCCGCACTTTCTGCTCCACCATGCCGGCCCTGTATGCGGCGCCGTGAGCGGGACCACATGCATACGCGGCATGTTCGGCATCCGCAGCTCAGCTGCAGGAGGGGGCCAACTGGAAGAGAGTCAGGGAAGGCAGGGCAGATCAGTGCGCATGCGCAGAGGCACAGGGAGTCGCCGATCAGCTGGGAGGGCGGAGGATAAAAGGCACAGGCGCGGCATGGGTAGAGGGGGGTGGAGCCAGAGACAAGGCGGGAGTTTCAGAATGGACAGGGTTCGGAGAGACTGGCAAGTAAAGGGATGGGAAGAGGAAGCAGCCCAGGGCAGGGCAATTGGAGGCCCGAGGGCTGGCGAGTTTCGGCGGAACGCCCCGCCAGCCGGACCAGACAGCAGAAGGTCTGTGTCCTTAGGGCCCTGGGCTGGGGTCCATGAGTGAGGGTGGGCCCAGACCCTCCTCTCCTTCTGCAACCGCTGTAACCAACGGTGGAAGCGATTCTGTTTCATTGAGGAGAACTTAAGCCATTGACTTTGAACTAGAATAAGCAAAAACCCGGAAACGCACGACAGGGATTGCTGGTGGTGGGATAAAAGCCTGCTCAACGGGTGAGCCCACATCAAAAAGGGTACACCCATGTTTAATCTACAGCAGACTACAACAATGAAGGCTTCTGTAGGCCTCCATTATATCTGGAGATTTGTATCCCAAGACTTGTGGTTAAGCAAGCATAACCTATGCTGACTGTCTCTAGATGAGTTTAACCAGATTTCAGAATCACAGATGTTTGCTTGCTATGTGTTCTTTTGGCTTTTATAGAATGTATGCTATTTCTGGAGCTTGGGCTGTTACTGGTTCTGCCATTGGTATGTGTGTGGTTTTAAGGTTGCTGTTGTGTGTGCCAGTGTTAAGTAATGAGGAAATTTAATGAAACATCTGCTTGTAAAAAGTGAAGCTAGAAAACAGAGGGGTTTTTTCTTTATGATTTGTTTGCCCTCTGGGTTAAAAAGAAGGAAAATAAAACTTTATAGAAAATCTAGAAGGCAGGTAAAATCTTAGCAAAGCTAAAAGAAAATTATTTCCTATCTCTATGGAGTTCCAAGATGAACAGCAGAATTAAATCATAACTGCCTCCTTGGGAATAAAGGCTGTACTATTCAGTGATCTAATTACAATTCACTGCTGGTCCCTTGTGCCTGCTTTGCCATGCACAGATCTGTACAGATCGGTGAATTACAATAAAAGGGAATAAAACTTCAAAAAATATGGTCTTCCCATGTAATTAACTCTGTCTATTGTATCTTAAGACTTGCTGATTTTAAAAGACTCTTATGCTACAGTAATAGTAAAAGGAATCCACAGAAATTCGGTTCAATGCATTGGTATTTTTGGGCCAGGATCTTCCATCAGGATTTGCTAGTACAGACCCCTGAATGTGTGCCACTGAATCCCTTTTGACTTCAGTGGGATTTAGGAGGGCTCCAGGTTCAAAGATCCTAATGCAAGATCAGTGCCTTAGTCATGAAATATTTTAGGCAGCATCCCATGTGTCTAGTGAAGGGTTAGTCAGCGTCCATCTAGAGAAACCATAATGAGCAGGTGTATTATCACTGGAAGCATTGTCTGGTAGTTTAATCAAAATGCTGGCAGTTGGGAGAGCAATTTTTTGTGGCTTTGGCACTGGGCAAGCCACAACCGTATTGAGCTGCAGTTTTCTCATCTGTAAAGTAGGAAAGGTAATGTACATGAGAGAAGTTTGATTAATATTTGTAAAGTGCTTTGTTAGCCTCAGCTGCAGAGTGTTGTAGGAAGCATATTATAAAAGCATTAACAGCAAGTTCAAGGTTTCAAAGTTGTAAGATATAAAAGGTTTAGTTGGCAAAATCTGAAGCTAGTGCCCACAGTGTGGGAAATGACACTTCTGAGCAGTAGGTTGGGGGTGCTGAGGGGCATTCATTATTAGCGTAGTCTGATTGGCTACTTTCCCCACTTGTCTGTGTCATAAGGAAGAGCATCCAGTCAGGGTTGCTGCAAGCAGAGCTCTCATCCCCTTCCCTCCCAAGCTGACACCTTTCACGCAGGAGCCAGGATCAGAAAGAGTTCAGCTCAGGGCAGCTCTGCACCCTCTTTCCGCCTCTGTCAGTAAGGAGGTGATGATTCCCCTGCGACGCTTAGCCTTGAAGAGAGCAAGGGGAGGCGAGAGTGAAGAGCCCCAGAATTCCTTGTTCAACCTGGAAGGGAGGAGAGACACTCTGACTGCATGGACCCTCCCCCCCACCTTCTTCCTCAGCCTCAGAGAGTATGATAAATTCAGGAGCTGCAGGAAGAGCAGAGGTGGTGGTGGCAGAATTACTTTGAGGGGTGGGATGGGCAGACGGGATGTCAGACTCTCCCCGTGCTTTTCTGTCAACCACTGACTGAAGCAATGACAGTGCAAGTATCAGAGGGGTAGCCATGTTAGTCTGAATCTGCAAAAGCGGCGAGGAGTCCTGTGGCACCTTATAGACTAACCAAAGTGTTGGAGCATAAGCTTTCGTGGGCAAAGACCCAATTCGTCAGATGCACGTAGTGGAAATTTCCAGAGGCAGGTATAAATATGCAGGCCAGAATCAGGCTAGAGATGACGAGGTGGATCCAATCAGGGAGGATGAGGCCCACTTCTAGTAGCTGATCTGGAGGTGTGAATTCCAAGAGAGGAGAAGCTGCTTTTGTAGTTAGCGAGCCATTCACAGTCTTTGTTTAATCCTGAGTTGATTGTGTCAAACTTGAAGATGACCTGTAGCTCAGCAGTTTCTCTTTGAAGTCTGGTCCTGAAGTTTTTTTGCTGCAGGATGGCTACCTTTAATCTCCCTGGACACACAATTGCAGATCTAAAGGTAGCTGTCCTGCAGGAAAAAAACTTCAGGACCAGGAATAAGCCCTTTTGTGCAACTGTTCTTGCGCAAGAGGCCAGTGTAGACAGGCAACATGAATTTCTTGCGCAAGAAAGCCCGATGGCTAAAATGGCCAACGGAGCTTTCTTGCACAAGAGAGCATCTACACTGGCACGGATGCTCTTGCGCAAAAGCACATGCCAGTGTAGATGCTCGCTTGTGCAAATACTTTAACGCAAGAACTCTTGTGTTAAAGAGTATTTGCGCAAGATCGTGGCAATGTAGACGTAGCCTATGAGTACAGGGAAAAAAGGCATGGATCCAGCAGAGTCCTGAATGGAGAGAGGCAAGTTGGATTGGCTGGACTTCTGCACTTTAATAGAGTGCTCACTCAGAACACTTAGACTTAAAGGCAGAAGGGAGTATCATGATCATCTAGTCTTACTGACTGCATACTGCAGGCCACAGAACCTTCCACTTCTGCAATGGACCGTAACGTCTGGCTGAGTTACTGCATTCTTCACATCATGATTTAAAGACTTAGAGTTAGAGAGAATCCACCATTTACTCTACTTTATACCTGAAAGTAACACTGCAGAGGAAGGTGAAAAACTCCCAAGATCTCTGCCTTTCCTCCTTCTCCTTCAAGAGATGTTTCCATGGATGGTACACGTCTGGTCTTGGTCCTGTCCTGGCACCTGGATTGGAGATTTTCAAGCAGTCCCTGCACAGACCGTGCATGCGCAGCACGCTGTTTGGAACAGCACATGTGCAATCCGAGCCCTCCAGTTCCTTTTCAACTGTCCTTGGCCTGAGACAGAGCTCCACAGTTCTCTGCACTCTTCAAACACTAGATTGTTCTTTGGTTAGTTTGTTAGATTGTTCTTGCTCTTCTTGTTATTATTAGTCTTAGTACGTTAGTAGTTAGTTTATTTATTTTCTTTTATCAAAATGGCTGGTTTTTCAGGCTTCAAGAGGTGATGTCGGTTTCTGACGGATATTCTCAATGTGTCAGATGCCTCAGTGAAGATCATTCGCCTCGGGACTACCCTCACTGTGCCAAACTTCCAGGGATGGAGACTTTTGCCTGAAGATGATTCTTTTAGAAAAGAATCCGCACCATGCGTCTGACCCAGGATCACAACCTAGGGTGGTACAATCACCCTCAGGTTCTCCTCATGGGAAAAAGGTGCCTAAAAAGAGGAGCTCCTCAGATCCTCACAGGGATCTTTCTGCTACCACATTTATTTTCTTTTATCAAAATGGCTGGTTTTTCAGGCTTCAAGAGGTGATGTCGGTTTCTGACGGATATTCTCAATGTGTCAGATGCCTCAGTGAAGATCATTCGCCTCGGGACTACCCTCACTGTGCCAAACTTCCAGGGATGGAGACTTTTGCCTGAAGATGATTCTTTTAGAAAAGAATCCGCACCATGCGTCTGACCCAGGATCACAACCTAGGGTGGTACAATCACCCTCAGGTTCTCCTCATGGGAAAAAGGTGCCTAAAAAGAGGAGCTCCTCAGATCCTCACAGGGATCTTTCTGCTAAGAAATGGTTCCCCACAAGACCAATGGCACAGAGGTCTTCATGCATCATGGAGGGACTTGTGAGCCCCGAGGATCATAGCATGGCTTGTAATAATGCATTGGAGGATTACAGTGAGGAAAGAGGCTTGTATGCCTTCCTCCTACGACACCCCTGGTACCTCAGGCACCATGGTACCACCTGCTGGCTCAGGTACTGCTCCCAAAGGGTCTAAACAGTTGGCGCCATCAAAGGCCTCGGCACCAACAGCCACATCGGTACCATTGTCAGCACCATAATGGATACCATCGGTACTGATGAGAACTATGGCACTGATGAAGCTGACAGCACCGATGGCACCAACAGCACCCATGAAATCATTGGCACTGATCATATCCTCAGTGTCGCCAACTTACCAACACGCACTGCCTTCTGCACTGACCACTCCATCAGCACAGTACATGCCAACTTTGGGAGACACTGGCACTGTTGCCTTATATGTGGCATGCAGACCTGGCGGTAACATCTGCTCCTTAGTCGCCACTCTTCAGTACTGACGTATCGCCCAGACCCACACCGTCACAAGTGGTATCCCCAGCACCGTCACGTTTCTCCAGTGATGATGAGGAGGGCATTCAAGCCTCTTTCTCTCTGCACCATAGTCCTCCAGTGTGCTACTACAAGACATGCTATGATCCTTGGGGCTCCTAAGTCCCCATATGGTACATATACCCCTCCCCCCCTGTATCACATCCAGCACAGTGGCCATATTGGAGCTCGTGGAGTTCCTACAGGAGGCATCACAGTGTGCAACCCAGCCCTTATAAGCAGGGCAGTTTCTACACACCACGCACAACTTCATCTGTGCAGCAGTCTCAGCTCCCAGAGGAGCATGAGGTGCAAGCTCCAGGGGAATCACCTCCTAATGCCTCACCTCTAGCCTTCACTGGATGAGGCTGTAATGCTTCCACCACCTTCAGTGGTGGCTGATTTTGTGCATTTTCATGAGCTCTTTAAGCACGTAGCAGCAGAGCTTAAAATTGCTATGGGGGAAGTGTCCGAGCTTCAGAATGAGCTCACGGATATCCTCCAGGCATCATCATCAGTCAAAATAGCTCTTCCGATCAATCCAGCTATTTTGAATCCCGCCAATACCATCTGGCCAATCCCCGCTTCTATGCCACTAATGTACAAAGGGCAGACAAGAAATATGTACACGCTAAGGGTTCAGAGTTCCTTTTTACCCACCACACAATGAACTCCTTAGTGGTGGAAGCCACATGCCAACGCATGAAGCAATGACATTTCCAGATAAGGACAGTGAAAGGCTTGACCTCTTTGATTGCAAAGTCTACACATCCTCAATACTACAGGTCAGGATTTCGAATTATTCAGCTTTACTAGCCAAATATGATTTTAAGAATTATGCCAAACTAATGGACTTTGCAGAGGACATTCCAGAGATAAAGAGACCGCAATTTAGAGCCATTGTGGCTCAGGGACAGATCATTTCCACCACTGCTCTCCAAGCTGTGTTAGATGCTGCGGATACAGCCGCCAGGACTATGGCAACGGCCATTGTTATGTGCCGGACCTCCAAGTTCTCCCCAGCCACATTCTCTTGGGAGATTCAGTCTACTGTGGAGAAGCTGCCCTTTAATGGTGACAAAGTGTTCTCTAGCAAAACTAATGAGGTGCTCAATACCATGAAGGACTCACACACCACCCTTTGCACTATAGGCATCCACACACCTGCCAATAGATGTCGGCAGTACCATTATCAACGATAACCAGGCCAGGAGTAGAATCCACCCTCAAAGATGCAGGCAACCTTCAGGCTCAGTGTCACAACCACCATCTGCCAGGATGCAAATTGAGGCCTTGGCCAAGCTCCTGGAAAACCCCAAGTATTTTCAATGCCATTTGTGACCATACATACATTTCAAAACTGTCTCCACCCATTTTACCATCAATGGGTCACTATCACCTCAGACAGATGGGTGCTTGGTATCATCCTCTCGGGCTACTCTATCCCTTTCTTCTCCAGGGATCTCGAAGAACTCCAGTTACTGCATGAGGTGTGTAAACTTCGTATCTGACCTAGGAAAAAAAATTCTTTCTGACCCCAAATATGGCGATCAGTTAGACTTTGAGCATGTGGGCAAGGCCCACCAGCCAGATACCTGGGAAAGAATTCTCAGTAATAACTCAGAGCCCTCCCTATCTAGTGCCCCATCACCAGCCATAGGAGATATTTGCTGCTAGCAGTCACTGGTTGGCTACATGCCATTGTACACAGTCTCATCATATCATCCTCTCCATAAACCTGTCAAGTTCAGTCTTAGGTTTTTTGACCCTAGTAGCCCTTCTGTGCACCTATTGCCGTTTGAATTCATCCCTCTTAAATGTGAGATACCAGAATTACCCACTATTTTCCAGATGAGCTCTCACCAGTACCTTGTATAATGATACTAACACTTCCCTGTATCTGCTGGAAATAACTTGTCTGTTATAGCCTTGGACTGCATTAACCATCCTGCAGTCAACCAATACACTCAAGTCTGTTCCCTCCTCTGTCACTTCCAACTGCTAATTCCCCAATTTATAAATACTTATTGGTCCTTAAGTGCATGAGTTTGCACTTTGCATTATTAAATTTAATCTAATTTCTATTACTCCAGTTTACAAGGCCCTCCAGATCATCATCTATGATATTCAGGTCCTCCTCTATATTGGCAATACCTCCCCTTGCAGCAAATTTTGTTAGCACATGTCCACTTTCTATGCCAAGATTGCTAATAAATACGTGAAATAAGTTTGATCTCCCAAACCAATCCCTGAGAAACTCCATTAGTTTAGTAATCTTCCTCCAACTTGCTAGTTCACCTTTCAGTATGACACATTATAGTGTTCCCTATGATGGTTCCCACCCCCCTTTACAAAATTGACTTATGGATACAAATATGTATAATTTGAAGATGCTTTGGACAAAATACTTCATGTAACCCAGGGGTCTCCAACCTTTTTAAGCACGAGATCACTTTTTGAATTTAAGTGCAATCCAGGATCTACCTCAAACCCAAATACCCTGGCCCCGCCTCTTTTGTACCCCTTCTCCGAAGCCCCGCCCCTGCTCACTCCATTCTCACTTTCACCAGGCAGGGGCAGAGGGTTGGGGTGCAGACTCTGGTCTTGAATTAAGGGATTTGGAATGTGAGAGGGGCTCTGAGCTGAGCTTGAGGCAAGCATTTGGGGTCTGGAGATGGTTCTAGGTGCAGGCTCTGGGAGGGTGTTTGGATGCAGGAGTGCTCAGGGCTAGGGTAGGGGCTTGGGGTGCAGGAGGGGGTTCATGACTGTGGTAAGGTTTCAGGATGTGGGCTCCAGCTGGGCCCCGCTTACCTCAGGTGGCTCCTGGGTGGTGGTGCAGTGAGGCTAAGGCAGGCTCACCCCTGCCCTAGCCTTGCACCACTCCCAAAAGCAACCAGCAAACTCCATCCCAAATCTTGCTGTGCCCCCTCTCTGCTCTGTGGAGATAGGATACAGGGTGGGAGGGGGGGTACCCTGACATCAGCACCCCTCCGCTCCTTCCCCTGCCCTGCACAGCAAGTAGGAGGCTCGTTAGGAGACAGCTCCAAGGCAAAGGGCAGGAGGTGTGCAGCAGTCTGGGGGGACAGCTGAAGTGCTGGGATTGATAATCTCTTGGCCAAACCAGTCAGGATCCCCTGTCAGAGGCTCCAAGATCTACCAGTAGATCCCGATCTACTGGTTGGTGACCACCGATGTAACCTATCAATTTCAATGTCTCAGACTGCTGGATCTGTATAGCTTACTTTGGTGTAAATGTCATTCTTGTATGTAAAGTTAGAAATATGGAGTATGAAATGTATGGTTTTAAATGTGCAAATGAAAGCCATCAGAGATGTTTCCCTCAATGTCTGGTTGTTCACCTGTAAACAACCTCCTTTGTCCTTTAAGTCTTAAGCAGGTGTTGGTCTTAGGAACACAAGTGACCTAACTAGTAGGGTCTGACCAGGTCATTTTCCATGGAAGAGTGGACTGTAGAGACAAAGAATTCCCACCCAAAAGGAAGTCCATTTAAGATGCAAAGTTTTCAGGGCCCTGGCCTTTGGTGGCATGTCATGTCCAAGAGAATGAACCAGAGACCCCCAGGGAAAAAAGATCTTCCCTGGAATGGAGGTTTAGCTGGAACAAGAACAGTTTTGTAAGTTTATACTGAGGTTTTAGTGTGTTAGAACTAGCTGTGTGTTTTTCTGTTATTTTAAAGATGTCATCTACTTTACTCTGCTTGTTTTCGCTTCCATCTACTTAAATCCTACTGCTTGTACTTAGTACGATCACTTTCATTGACTGTCAAGCCCAGTGTAAATAATTGTTACCTGGGGGAGCAATCAGTGTAGGCATCCTCCTTCCATTGCTAAAGGAGGCTCACCTGAATGATTTATTTGGGGTTCTGATCCCGTTTGAGAAGTGGATTCCCTGGAGCTGAGCCCGAAACTACGTTCTCCTCAGACCTGAAGAATTTCAGTATCTGTATTGCTCGTTGCAAGGGCAGTGATCTCAGCTCAGAGCCTGTGCTGGGTGAGACCAGGAGATCTAGCCAAGAACAACAGGGTGGTGAGAAGCCCCAGAGATCAAGGAGGTAAGTGCCAGTGGCTTTGTCAGCACACCAGGAAGCACCCCCAAGGGGTTTTCTGTGACTGCCTCCGTCACATTCTTTTTAATCAGTTCCTTATCCATCTTTCAGTTTTCATATCAATTCCCATCATCTTCAATTTAAGGCGTTATAACAAATACCTTACTGAAATCCAGGGAGCACTGCATTTCGTTTGTCTACAAAAATTGGTTATCTTCTCAAAGTATTCTCACGCATCTTCCAAGTATTCCAAGTATCTTCTCAAAGAAAGATCAGGTTGGTCTAGACTCTGGCACAATCTACTTTTTAGTAAAAGCACATTATATTTTATCTCCACGTCATTAACTATTTTCCCTGAGTACTTGTTCTGCTCTCTCTGTGGAGAGTAGTTCGTACACATGTAAGTCCTCCCCATTGTTTCTCCCCAGAATGACCACAGACTTCCCTAATATCTTCCAGTGGACGTGGCTGTTAGTCACATGCTTCCCCGTCACATAACCCAGGTGCAAATTCTCTTCATCCAGAAAGTTAACTAAATCTGGCACAGCTGTGACTGAGCCCCAACCTTCTTGAATGATTGACTTACTTCATACCCTGCTCTTTAAATGGTCAGTCCATGCCTTAACTGTATTCATTTCTCAGGGAAATGTATTTAAAATGGCTTCAGGAATTGGCATGAAACACACACAGAGATGTCTTTGGGCCAAATGATAAGAGTTTAATTTCTTGAGCTCTTTACCTTTTTGACCAAAGGTCGAGTGGAAAACTGATACAGTGAGGGGACAATACATCACCTATTGGATCAAAACAGGTGTGTAATACAGACAAATTAAAATCCTAGTACAAATTTATGTTTTTAGCAGGCTTGCAAAAAAGCTACTTCAAGGTAACACACAGGCATTTTAAAAAGCCTTCAATTTTTCAATTTGAGCATTCTAAAGCAGTAAAATATTTTGGTCCAAATTTGTTCAGGGAAGTAATACTTTTGTCCTCCTCCCCTCTCCAGTCCAGATAAAGCAGAATTCATGAAAGATTGTGAAAGCTCATACTCCAGCTGGAAGTTCTCTGGTGGTTTTCGAACCTGGGTCAAAATGTCCTTGGTGAAAACAAAAGAGGAAGATGGGAGTGAAACTGTGGAATTCAAACAGGAGGTAAGTAGTACTCTGTAACAGTTTTCTAAATGTGTCAGAACACAGCTCATTTTCATTCTGTACATGTTGTGAGAATCATTCCATACATACAGTGCTGCATTAGTAATCTTGTCTAATAGAGTTGCTTAGGGTAGCATGGCTTTGAAGATGCTTGCTGAGATGCACAGTGGCAGATAAAATTGACTTTCATGTTTCATTAGTCCCTATGCCAGCTTACCAGTGAGCAGCTTCATCACTTTCCCACATTTCATAAAACTATAACACAGCAAAGAATTTATATTGCCCTTATGGCTTTACTAGAATCAGAGAATCGTAGGGCTGGAAGAGACCTCAGGAGGTCATCCAGTCCAGCCCCCTGCTCAAAGCAGGACCAGTCCCAACTAAATCATCCCAGCCAGGGCGCTGTCAAGCCAAGACTTAAAACCCTCTAGGGATGGAGATTCCACCACCTCCCTAGGTAACCCATTCCAGTACTTCACTACCCTCCCAGGGAAATAGTTTTTCCTAATATCCAACCTAGACCTCCCCCACTGTAACTTGAGACCATTGCTCGTTGTTCTGCCATCCATCACTACTGAGAACAGCCTTTCTCCATCCTCTTTGGAACCCCCCTTCAGGAAGTTGAAGGCGGCTGCTATCAAATCCCCCCTTACTCTTCTCTTCCGCAGACTAAACAAACCCAAATCCTTCAGCCTCTCCTTGTAGGTCATGTGCTCCAGCCCCCTAATCATTTTGGTTGCCCTCCTCTGGACCCTCTCCAATGCATCCACATCCTTTCTATAGTGGGGGGCCCAGAACTGGACGCAGTACTCCAGATGTGGCCTCACCAGAGCCGAATAAAGGGGAGTAATCACTTCTCTAGATTTGCTGGCAATGCTCCTCCGAATATGCCATTAGTCTTCTTAGCTACAAGGGCACACTGTTGACTTATGTCCATCTTCTCATCCACTTTAATCCCCAGGTCCTTTTCTGCTGAACTGCTACTTAGGACAGTTGGTCCCCAGCATGTAACAGTGTTTGGGATTCTTCCGTCCCAAGTGCCTGACTCTGCACTTGTCCTTGTTGAACCTCATCAGATTTCTTTTGGCCCAATCCTCCAGTTTGTCTAGGTGGCCTGGAAAAACTTGCCTGAACAGAGAAGCCAGAACACTCAAGGATCAGAGTAATAATAAAGAAAGAGATGGTCTACACTAGAAATTAGACAGATTTAACTACATCCATTAAGGGTGTGAAGCTCACATCTCTGAGGCTATGTCTAGACTACAATGATTTATCGGAAAAAGGTACACAAATTGCACTCCGCAATTTGCTTACCTTTTTTTGATAGTTTTTTCAGAAGAGGCTTTTCCGAAATTTGGCCTGTCTACATTGGGCCAAATTTCAGAAAAACCTCCTCTTTCAGAAGAGCCCTTCTTCCTCATGGAATGAGGAAGACAGGGCTTCTGAAAGAGCACATCTGCTCTTCCTTTAAAAAAAAAAAAAAAAGGGGGGGGGGCAGAAGAGCAGACCTGTTTCCCTGGATGCAGCAGAGTTTTTATGGGATACCTCTGGTATCCAGGAAAAACCGTGTATCATAGTATCATAGAGCTGGAAGAGACCTCAGAAGGTCATCAAGTCCAGCCCCCTGCTCTAGGCAGGACCAATCCCAACTAAATCAACCCAGCCAGGGCTTTGTCAAGCCGAGACTTAAACACCTCTAGGGATGGAGACTCCACTACTTCCCTAGGTAACCCATTCCAGTGCTTCACCACTCTCCTAGTGAAATAGTTTTTCCTAATATCCAACCTGGACCTCTCCCACCACAACTTGAGACCATTGCTCCTTGTTCTGCCATCTGTCACTACTGTGAACAGCCTTTCTCCATCCTCTTTGGAACCACCCTTCAGGAAGTTGAAGGCTGCTATCAAATCCCCCCTCACTCTTTGCTTCTGCAGACTAAACAGACCCAACTCCCTCAGCCTCTCCTCATAGGTCATATGCTCCAGCCCCCTAATCATTTTGGTCATCCTCCGCTGGACCCTCTCCAATGCGTCCACATCCTTTTTGTAGTGGGGGGGCCCAGAACTGGACACAATACTCTAGATGTGGCCTCACCAGAGCCGAATAAAGGGGAATAATCACTTCTCTGGTTCTGCTGGCAGTGCTCCTCCTAATGCACCCTAATATGCCATTAGCCTTTTTGGCTACAAGGGCACACTGTTGAATCATATCCAGCTTCTCATCCACTGTAACCCCCAGGTCCTTTTCTGCAGAACTACTACTTAGCTGGTTGGTCCCCAGCATGTAACAATGCTTGGGATTCTTCCGTCCCAAGTGTAGGACTCTGCACTTGTCCTTGTTGAACCTCATCAGATTTCTTGTGGCCCAATCCTCCAATGTTTCTAAGTCACTCTGGACCCTATCTCTGCCCTCAAGCATATCTACCTCTCCCCCTAACTTAGTGTCATCTGCAAACTTGCTGAGGGTGCAATCCATCCCCTCATCCAGGTCATTAATAAAGATATTGAACAAAACCGGTCCTAGAACCGAACCTTGGGGCACTCCACTAGAAACTGACCACCATCCTGACATCGAGCCGTTGATCGCTACCCGCTGGGCTCGGCCTTCTAGGCAGCTTTCTATCCATCTTACCGTCCATTTATCCAATCCACATTCCCTTAACTTGCTGGCAAGAATATTGTGGGAGACCATATCAAAAGCCTTGCTAAAGTCAAGGTATATCACGTCCACTGACTTTCCCATGTCCACAGAGCCAGTTACCTCATCATAGAAGCTCATCAGATTGGTCAGGCACGACTTCCCTTCATGAATCCATGCTGACTATTCCTGATCACTTTCCTCTCTTCCAAGTGCCTCAAAATGGATTCCTTAAGGATCCCTTCCATGATTTTTCCAGGAACCGAGGTAAGACTGACTGGCCTGTAGTTCCCTGGATCGTCCTTCTTGCCTTTTTTGAAGATGGGCACTACATTTGCCTTTTTCCAATCATCTGGGATCCCTCCCGATCTCCACGACTTTTCAAAGATAACGGCCAAAGGCTCCTCAATGACATTTGCCAACTCCCTCAGTACCCTCGGATGCATTAAGTCCGGACCCATGGATTTGTGTACATTTAGCTTTTCTAAATAGTTTCTAACCTGTTCTTTATCCACCAAGGGCTGTTCATCTTCATCCCATCTTGCATCACTTAGTGCATTAGTCCGGGAGCCGACCTTGTCCGTGAATATAGAGGCAAAGAAAGCATTGAATACTTCAGCTTTCCCCACATCATCTGTCACCAGGTTACCTCCTTCATCCAGTAGGGGCCGCACACCCTCTCTGATCACCTTCTTCTTGTTAACATGCCTGTAGAAACCTTTCTTGTTATCCTTCACATCCCTTGCCAGTCTCAATTCCACTTGCGTTTTCGTTCCTGATAACCCCCCGGCATTCTCGAGCGATACATTTAAAGCCCTCCCTGGTCATTTGTCCAAGTTTCCACTTTTTGTAAGCTTCCTTTTTGTGCTTAAGTTCACCAAGGATTTCCCCTGTAAGCCAATCCAGTCTCCTACCATATTTACCTCTCTTGCTACGCATCGGGATGGTTTCTTTCTGTGCCTTCAATAAGGCTTCTTTAAAATACTGCCAGCTGTCCTGGACTCCTTTCCCCTTCATGTTAGCATCCCAGGGGATTCTGCCCATCAGGTCTTCGAGGGAGTCAAAATCTGCTTTTCTGAAGTCCAAGGTATGTATTCTACTACTCTCTTTTCTTCCTTTGGACAGGATCCTGAAATCTACCATCTCATGACGACTGCTTCCGAGGTTGTCACCCACCTCTACTTCCCCTATTAGTTCCTCCCTGTTTGTGAGCAGAAGGTCAAACTGCTCACAGCCCCTGGTCGAATTCTTCAGCACTTGTACCAAGAAGTTATCCCCAACATTCTCCAAAAACTTCCTGGATTGCCTGTGTACTGCCGTATTGGTCTCCCAACAGATGTCAGGGTGATTAAAGTCCCCCACGAGAACCAGGGCCTGCAAACTGGAAGCTTCTCTCAGTTGTCCAAAGAAAGCCTCATCTACCTCATCCACCTGATTCGGTGGCCTGTAGTAGACACCAACCACAACATCACTACTTAACCCATTGACTCTCAACTGGTTTTTCTCCCTCTATATACTGGAGTTCTGAGCAATCATAGTGCTCTCTTACGTATAGTGCAACTCCTCCTCCTTTTCTCCCCTGCCTGTTCTTCCTGAACAGTTTATACCCTTCCATGACAGCGCTCCAGTCATGCGAGTCATCCCACCAAGTCTCTGTTATCCCAATTAAATCATATTTCTTGGACTGGGCCAGGGCCTCCAGTTCTTCCTGTTTGTTGCCCAGACTTCTCGCATTAGTGTACAAATACCTCAGAAAACCGGTTGATCACCCTATCTTCTCCATTTGAATCAGGGGTCCTCCTTTCTTGCTCGTTCCTCTTTGCATTTCTTCCCGGTATCCGACTTTCCCACTCCTCTCAGGGTGTTGGTCACCGTCCCCCAACAAACCTAGTTTAAAGCCCTCCTCACTAGGTTTGCAAGCCTGCCCGCGAAGGTGCTCCTTCCTCTCTTGGTTAGGTGGATCCCATCTCTTACTAACAATCCTTGTGCCCGGAACAGAGTCCCATGTTCGAAGAAACCAAAGCCCTCTCTGCGACACCACCTGCGCAACCACACATTTACTTCCTCAATTCAACGATCCCTGCCTAGTCCTTTCCCTTCAACAGAGAGGATGGACGAGAACACCACTTGCGCTCTGAATTCTTTGATCCTTCTTTCCAGCGCTACATAATCCGCAGTAACCCGCTCAAGGTCATTCTTGGCCATATCGTTAGTTCCCACGTGGAGAAGCAGGAAGGGGTAGCGATCCGAAGGTCTGATCAGTTTTGTAAGCCTCTCAGTCACATTCTGAATTCGAGCTCTTGGTAAGCAGCACACCTCTCAAGATTCCAGGTCCGGACGGCAGATGGATGGCTCAGTCCCTCTTAGGAGGGAGTCCCCGACCACCACCATCCGTCGTCTTCTTTTGGGGGGGGGGGTCATGGAACCCCCATCCCTAGGACTACGCATCCCATGCCTTCCAGTAAATGGTGTTCCCTTCCGGTTTCTTCCTTGTGAGGTCCCTTCCAAAGCATTCACCACCGCAGAGCCTGTGGAGAGAGCCTGAAAGCGATTACTTACCTCTATAGCATTGGGGGATTCTTGTGCTGGCCTTTTTCCCCTTCTAGAAGTTACATGCTGCCAGTTCTGTTCCTTGTCCCGTACTGCCCTCTCTGGCTCTTCTGCTTGCCATGCTTGCAGGATTAAACGGTGCCTTCTATTGAGGAAGTCTTCATCCTCTCTGATCGAGCGTAGGGTCAACACTTGGGCCTCCAGTCCTCTAATTTTTTCTTCCAAATTGGCGACCAGCTTCCACTTAGTGCAGATAAAATCTGTTCTTTCTTCCGGGAGGAACACAAACATGGCACACGCTGTTCAGGTAACAACAGCAGACTTATCAGCATCCATCCCTGCTGTACTGGAGAAAGGATTTAAAAGAAAGGCAAGAGAACCTTGCACCCTTCTCAACTCCCTCTCTAAACTCCCTGTGAGCACTCACGTGTTCGCAAGTTCCTTGGTCGCTTGCTCACTGCTTTATAAAGCCCTGGACTGCCTGAAAGTCCCTCCCCCTACCAAGGCTCAGCCAATCAGCAGAGGCTTCGAGAATTCAAACTTTAATTAGAAGCCAACAGTTTCCACCTGCCAGTCACAGCACACACTCCATGAAGGGGAGGGGGAGGGGAAAGGGGAAGGGAGGAAAGAAAAAAAAAAGCCTCACTCACAAACACAGGGGAAAAAACCACCACCAACAAAAAAAAAGACACCACCACACACTATCCCTCACTCACAAACACAAGCTCAGCACACAGCAAGAAAGCCCCAAACACAACACACACTTCCCTCAAGAGTCCTGTATCTGCTTCTCCTTTACCTGGAGAACTCCCTCTCTAAAGCCTCACTCACAAACACAGGGGAAGTGTCAACATATCCTGAGAGGCATTGTTAAGCTCTCCTAAGTCTCTTGGAGACAGCACTAGGTCTATGGAAGAACTATTCTGTCGACATTGTTACTGCCTTTCGACGATGTGGATTACTTAATGCTGATGAGTAGAGCCTTAACAAATTCAATCCGTTTTGGCCAATTTCGCACTCATAGAATTTTAAAAATCAAATTGCATGATTTTAGCTGTTTAAATCTGAAAAATTCATGGTATTGTAATTGTGGGGGTCCTGACCCAAAAAGGAGTTGTCTGCGAATGGGGGGGAACTCACAAGGTTATTATAGAGTAGATGGTGGTACCTGCTACCCTTATTTCTGGAGTTGCTGGTGGTGGTGGTGATGTGTTCAGAGCTGGGCAGCTGGAGAGCAGTGGCTGCTGGTCAGCAGCCCAGCTCTGAAGGCAGAGCCACCACCAGCGGTAGTGTAGAAGTAAGGATGGCATAATGTAGTATTGCCACTTTTATTTCTGTGCTGGGCCCTCAGGCAGCAGCCACCACTCTGGCCACCAGGTCTGAAGGCAGCAGCGCAGAAGTAAGGGTGGCACGGTGTGGCATTACTTACCACTTACTGCTGCTGACGGGGCATGCCCTCAGATCTGGGTGCCTGGCCAATAGCCACTGCTCTCTGGCCACCTACCTCTGAAGGCAGCACAGGAATAAGAGTGGTAATACTGTGACACCGCCTTCCCCTCCCCCTGCTAAAAAAACCTTGCAGCCTCCCTATAATTCCCCTTTTTAGAATCGCTGTTCTCCTCTGTGAAATCTGTATAGTACAGGGTAAAAGCACACACAAGACCAGATTTTACAGTCCAGGATGTGTTTTTCATGGCTGTGAATTTGGTAGGGCTCTACCAATTAGAGAACCCCTCCCATCTGTGTATATCACTGTCACCAGGGTTAGCCCCTCCTGGGCTGCTGCCACTTTATTTACCTACACCTCCACAGGTACGGGTGATCGCAGCTCCCATTGGCCAGAAACAGTGATCTGTAGTAAATGGGAGCTCTGATACCCTCGTACCGGTGGAGGCACAGGTAAATACGGTGGTTGGGGGGACGGGCCATGAGGGCTAACCCTGGCAGACCCACATCCAGTCCATGGACCAGTATTTGCCCACCCCTGCTGTAGACAGTTCCAATAAAGAAGCGTTATAGTGGTGCTGTAGCATTTTAAATATAGATAAGCCCTAACTTGTCTCATTCCCTATGTTGTTTGGAAGGAGGCATCTGCAAAATCAGTTAGAACTGTAACTGCCTTGTATGCAACTGCCAGCTGTGACTGGCAGGTGAAACATTTCTTTGCTAAGAGCAGGAGACTATAGCCATTTGGTTTTAGAAGAGCATGTGTGTTAACTTGTTTCATAATTGGAAAGAGAAATATTCACTGGGACATGCTCTGTTTTCCTCTTTGGAGGACATGTCTTTCAGTTCACAAACTTAGCACCTATGTGCATAAGCAACATGGGGGCACTTGCAAAGCTCCGAAGCAGTGATGTCAGGAAAAGAGTATCCTACAGGAGAGGAATTCCAAAGCCAGAATGTAGTAAGAGTTTAAAAAAAAAAGTTGAGCAATATCCCCATAAACGGGATAAAATTCAAAGTTAACCAGAAAAAGCATTTTTAGAAATCTGTTCAATATGTAAAAGCAAATCATGGGTTTACAGGGTAGATGGTGTGGGTCTTGAGGATTAAACTGAACTTCCTAGTGGTATACCCTTATACTGCAGGATGAGTTAAGTTTATTAAGTCTGGCTATGAGGTAATGAGAAACAAGACTTATTGACATTGAAAACACTTTAGATCAGTGCAAAGTATACCTTGCTACAGCTTATATTGAGATTCTAGAGAAATCCAGATACTGACTAAATTGTGATCAAGTCATTCAGTGACAGTATTTCCCTTGCTTGAGAGCGCTGCTGGATAAGTTTGTTCCCTTACTAACAATAGTACCTGAAATCAGAATGATCTACCATGAAGCTCTTTTTACCTTGTAATCCTCCAGAATCTGATCTTTCAGCATCTTGAATTTTTGCAAGAGAACAACAAAGCCTTATTGGAGGTGGAGTCAACTTGTGACTTTAAATGACCATCCACTGAGCTTGAATCAAGGAATTCTTTTCCATGTGAACCCTTGTCCCTTGAAAGGACAGCAAATCCTTGAGATGATTTACACTGACTCCTTGAAATGAGCTTTTTTTCATCTAAATAAGGAGATTTATGCCACTGTTCTGAGCCAAAGACTTTGCGGGGCCCAAGACAGCAGCACACTGTGGTTGGCTGAGCTGCATGGCTGTGCAGCTCCCAGTCAGGGCAGTGAGTGAGCGGCTGGGTGGGTGGGGCCGGGAGCTGGGCAGCGTGGGGCCCTGAATGCCCGGGGCCGCGGGGCTCAAGGCAACTGCCTCACTCACCTTGCTCAAAGGCCAGGCCTGGTTCTGAGGGCTCCTGATACAATTGTATATTCTTCTAATACTGCTCTCATTACTGTATTCTGTCCCATGGGACTGGTACGCCCCATGCAACGAAGAATGTAGCATTTTAGCTTAGTAATGTTTTTATATACATGCTCCTATGGTGTTAACGCAAGGAGAATGTTTCAAAGGTTAGGTTTGTGATTGTGGAGTTAATTCCAGTTTCATACTGGCCTCTGAAAAAGTTCTGTGTCTTGCACAGGCAACATTTAGCCTGAGCAACAGAGTTGGTAACCACAGTTGTTATAGTGGTGCTTTAAGGCAAACTTTTAGATATCTTTGGCCCAGGCCATGGACTGAGACCTGGATTCAGAATTTTATGGGGAGATAGTGTAAGGAACAAAGGACAGGTCTTATGTGCTCGTGGTAGCCATGTTGGGAGGAGACACACTAATGTGCCTTTTGTTCTAGTTGGAGATTACTAAAGACAGATGTCTTCTTGCTCAAGTATATTGCATTGCTGTAGTCCATAACTAAGCGTAAGTCAGCTGCCAGGGTGGGGTTATGTCTCTTAGCCAACTTCAGATGATATAAAACATTATTTGTGGATGTTGCTCTCTGAGGGGTTCTATAGCATCAGCATAGAACCCAAGAGCAATCTTAAACTGCAGACTAAATTGACTAGTTGTATGTACTTTCAATCAAAGGAAACTACAAACTCCCCCCAAAAATTTCCTCTGCCTTGTAACCTAGCCTTTGTCTTGCTCAGTCAGATTCAACCAGATGTTGAGGGGGTATATAATGATGTGTCATCTGCATAGTGTTAACAGTTTTTTATTTTTTGAAGTCTTCCATTGAGATGCTTGAGCCTATAAAGTGCACCAATTAGCAATGAAATCACAGATAAAAAAATCTGTCTGTGATAAGAATTCCTCTAGTCCAAATGTCATGTAGTCTCTGATCATTAGTGTTAGCAGAACTCTAGCCAGTACTATTTATACAAATATAGAGTAGTTGGATTTTTGAGCTCACAAGCATGTGCTCTGAAATGTGTGTAAGTTAAACAGCTGAGGCATAACTACATTTGCCCTAGTTTGATGATAAAAGATAAATCACATCCCTCTTCACTTTGTTGGGCTGGATATAGCACATTTAGCCTTTCAGAAAGTCAAATGTTAATTTAGAAAATGACACACTAGAACAAGTGAGCCAGATAGTAGGGAAAATTCATAGTCAATTTTGGAACTAGTCCAGTCTTTTTTAGGTTGTATTTACTTTCTTCTATATCTCTGACTTAGATTTCTACTGTACTACTCCTTTTCTGTCATACAGATTTCTTGAATGAAAGTAGCTGAGTTGGAACTACATTTCTATATTGGACAGGCAATTACAGTGGACTGGGATGAGTACTTTTCTCTAGCCTATAGCAAAATTTTATGGTAAACTTTTTTGTGGTTAACCTCCATACAGTTTAAACATCTACCTATTGTACCCTGTAACTCAGACTGTACACAATGTAGTTATTAGCGAGGTATAGGTTATGATTATTTTTCTCATCCTCAGTATATTTCTGAAGAAAAAATTAAGATATAAGCTATTTTTATTAATTACCTTTTTCATAGTAGTGCTGAATTTTAATAATGGAAAATTCCTATCACCTACATCTGGCTCTAGATATTTTAAAAATTTTACTGTACTTGACAGTAAAAAAACAACCCCTAATAGTGTTTATGATGCACAAACCCATTTGTATTACATTAGTATTTTAAGTAGAGATGCAAAAATCCCATTTAATTAATTAAACAGAGGCTTGTAGGTTGTATCAGATCAGTTTCCATCTGTCGCTACTTGGTTTAGGTAAAATAGGTCACCTTATCTATCTATGAGCTTGTCTTCACTATCAGCCAGATGGACATGACAGCAATTGATCCAGCAGGAGTCAATTTATCATGTCTAATGTGGATGAAATAAATTGACTGCCAATCGCTCTTCTGTTGACTCTGGTACTCAATGAGAAGCACAAGGGGACTTGATGGGAGAGCATCTCCTGTCAATGCACCCTGGCAAGACACTGCAGTAAGCAGATCTAAATACATTTGCTTCAGCTATGCTATTCAGACAGCTGAAGTTATGTAACTTAGCCTACCACTAAAGATCTGTTCCTTCAGATAAATCAAAATTGTACACATTTTGGGAGAATCAGGATATTCAGATAGAGATGTGTGATTTGCCTTGAGCTTTGAAAACGACTAGGAGTAAAGTATGGTTGTGTTTAATTATAATGTTTCTTGACCCTTTTGGAACAAACTCAGCTTTTCTTATTTCTCACAGATAAAGTAGCCTCATTTTTTTTTTAAATTAAGTAGAAGAGAAGTGGTAGATTAGATTGAAATTGAACCAGCTGTAGGAACCTTACCTTTCTATTTGTACAATACCTAACAACTAAACTAGACGAATACTTGCTTCTAGTCCCCATTTAGTGTAATAGCAGAGTAGACTTTTGATGCAAGAACTAAAGTAAACTGCCTTTTTTTTTTCTCTTCTCCAGACTAGTGTGGTTAACTACATTGACCAGAGGCATAAGCCAGCAAGTGACCAGTTGTTTTTTGTGGTATTTGAATGGAAAGATCCTTTTATACAGAAAGTTCAAGATGTAAGTAAATTCTTGTCTTTCAGACTCTTGCATGATTTAATTTAAAACTAAGAAATTCAGCATACAGTGCTCAGAAAAAGTTGGAGGAAGGCTAAAGTTACCTAGTGACTGAGTTGAAATTCTCCCAGTTCTCTCAAACTCATCTAAATGTTGCTGAGGTCAAGATCATCTTCTGCCTCTCCTTGATTTGATAATTTGCATAGTAATTACAGTATTATGAATGTGCACACACACAACTAAATTGTGTAGACAAAATTTGCTTCTAAATCTGAACTTTTGTTTGTCTGAGAATAGCCAGGAAGAAAACACTGATATCAAGAGAGATTTAGAAAGGATAAAAATACCAAATCAGGAAAATGCTTTTAGAGGGTTGGAGCTAATAATATATGAAATGTATAAGGCAAAAACAATTATAACTTGAAATTTAATTTTATAATACATTGAACATAGGTTTAGTATAAGAGGAGACAAAAATAATAGCTTAACTCTTTTGCAGATTGTCACTGCCAACCCGTGGAACATGATTGCTCTACTATGTGGTATTTTCTTGGCTCTGTTTAAAGCAACAGACTTTGCCAAACTAAGTGTTAAGTGGATGATCAAAATCCGCAAGAGGCACCTGAACAGGAGAAGTCAAGCAATGAACCACATAAGCTGAGGACTAAACCACCTTGAAAACATTTTTAATACACTGGATAAAATTTCAACTGTAACAATGCAGCAGTTACATAAAGAGTTGTGTGCTTTAAGTAAATCTACTACCTTTGCTGGAGTGACAGTATAAATTAATTGAAATTTGAACAACCCCACTAAATACATGCCTTTTAAGTTATGAACTTCTTTACCAAACTCATATTGGGGATGGAAAGATATTCATAATGTTCAAAATGTCAGCATTTCAGAACTGAATACAGACATTTGTATTTAGTTTGAGTCTAGACAGCAGTTTAAGCTTTTCTGAGTAAGCAAAATGAGCTGCCCTTGCTACCATAAGAGTGTCCTGAATCAGTAAAATGATTTGTTGCCCTCATTGTGATCTTCCCAGGCATAGTTACTATCTGTGAACAGTAAGGAGCAAAGCAATTAACGCGATGAATGTAAAGCAATCTCTTAAATCTTCAACCTGTAAGCTAGAGCACAGAATATCTTGGATTTTTATCAAACATTTCACATTTAGTTCAAATGCAGGGACTGTGTGTGTATTAAAGCTACTTTAGAGCAAGTTGCGTAGACCATGTGCCAGTTATTTTTTCTTAAACAATGCCTAGTGCGCCTTAATACTTCATCTGTAGAATGATTCTTCCATAAAACGGATTCTCAAATACTTATGTACAACTTCAGCTGAAGTCAATGATAGTTTAGTGATAGCAAAATTTGACCATAAATTGAAGTGTTGACCATTTGTTGTAGCTAATACACAAGCAAGTCTATAGAGTAGGGTTGCCAGGTGTCCAGTATTAAACTGGACAGTCTGGTATTTTCGCCTTGTGTCTGGTAAAAAAATTCAGAAAATACCGGACACCTAAAATGTCCAGTATTTTCTGATTTTTTTCCTGGACAGGAGGCGAAAATCACGGGTGCTTACCGGGTTCCGCAGGGGAGCTGAGCTGTCAGGCCTGGCACAGGGAGGCAAGGTGGCGGGCAGCCACTGGCAGCCCATTAGGGCCAAAAAGCCTCAAAAGCGTTTCTTAAAGGGGCCATGCTGGTTTTTTTTCTTAACAACTTTCGGGGGCTCTTTTTTTGAGAGGCGGGGGGGGGGGGGCGGCTCTGGTCGGTTCCTTCAGCACTTGCACCAAGAAGTTATCTCCAAAAACTTCCTGGATTGTTTGTGTACTGCTGTATTGGTCTCCCAACAGATGTTAGGGTGATTAAAGTCCACCATAAGAACCGGGGCCTGTGATCTGGAAGCTTCTCTCTGTTTGAAGAAAGCCTTGTCTACCTTATCCATCTATATCACACACCAACCACAACATCACCCCTGTTGCTTCCACCTCTAAACTTAACCCATAGACTCTCAACAGGCTTTTCTCCCTCTATATACTGGAGCTCTGAGCAATCATACTGCTCTCTTACATAGGATGCAACTCCTCCTCCTTTTCTCCCCTGCCTGTTCTTCCTGAACAGTTTATACCCTTCCATGACAGTGTTCCAGTCATGTGAGTCATCCTGCCAAGTTTCCATTATTCCAATCAAATCACAGTTCTTTGACTGGGCCAGGGCTTCTAATTCTTCCTGTTTGTTTTCCAGGCTTCTTGCATTTGTGTACAAACATCTTAGATAACCAGTTCATTGCCCTACCTTCTCCATTTGAATCAGGCATCCTCCTTTGTTACTCGTTCTTCCTTGTGTTTCTTTCCAGTATCCGACCTCACCACTTACCTCAGGGCTTTGATCACCATCCCCCAACGAACCTAGTTTAAAGCCCTCCTCACTAGGTTTGCAAGCCTGCCCACGAAGATGCTCTTTCCTCTCTTAGTTAGGTGGATCCCACCTCTTCCTAACAATCCTTGTGCCTGGAACAGAGTCCCATGGTCGAAGAAACCAAAGCCGTCTCTCTGACACCACCTGTGCAACCACGCATTTACTTCCTCAATTTGATGATCCCTATCTGGACCTTTTCCTTCAACAGGGAGGATGGACGAGAACACAACTTGCGCTTCAAATTCCTTGATCCTTCTTCCCAGTGCAACATAATCTGCTATGACCCACTCAAGGTCATTTTTGGCCATATTGTTAGTTCCTACATGGAGAAGCAGGAAGGAGTAGCGATCCGAAGGTTTGGTCAGTTTTGGAAGAGTCTTGGTCAGGTCCTGAATTCGAGCTCCTGGTAAGCAGCATACTTCTCGAGATTCCAGGTCTGGATGGCAGCTGGATGACTCAGTCCTTCTTAGGAGGGAGTCCCCGACCGCCACCACCCATCATCTTCTTTTGGGAGTGGTGGTTGTGGAACCCCCATCCCTAGGACTACTCATCCCATGTCTTCCGGTAGATGGTGTTCCCTTCTGATTTCTTCCCTGAGAGGTCCCTGCCAAAGCATTCTCCACTGCAGTGCCTGTGGAGAGAGCCTGAATGCGGTTACATACCTCTACAGCAGTGTTTCTCAAACTGTGCTCCGTGGAGCCTCAGGGCTCCGCGAGGTTGACTAACTGGAAACATCGATAGGTACAACACATACAATCAGTGGACCGCTGGGGCTCCGCATACATTTTTACACATGTAAAGGGTTCCAGAGCCCAAAAAGTTTGAGAACCGCTACTCTACAGGAATTGGGGGATACTTGGGTTGGCCGCCTTCTTCTAGGGTATGTCTACACTACCACCCTAGTTCGAACTAGGGTGGCTAATGTAGGCATTCGAAGTTGCAAATGAAGCCCGGGATTTAAATATCCCGGGCTTCATTTGCATCTTGCCGGGCGGGCACCATTTTTAAATCCCCTTAGGTCGAACTCCGTGCCCGCGGCTACACGCGGCACGGAGTAGGTAGTTCGAATTAGGATCTCTAATTCGAACTACTGGTACACCTCGTTCCACGATCACGAGGCATTCGGGCGCCCCCCACCCCCCATTTTTCCCCCACTCGCGAGAAGCCCCACTACCTACCTCCAGTGTAGTGCCGGCTTCCTGCACGGTGGATGGAAGTCCTGCCTGCAGCTTCGCACCACTTCCGGGGATTCCGGAAGTGCGCTGGCTGCTCCCCTCCCACAGCTTTGTGGCATGCCTGGTGTGCTGTGGGAGGGGTGTCGGCCCTGGAGGAGGAGTGCGGTGGCTTCCCTGCACTGCAGGAGGGGCGAGTCGAGCATAGGGGTTTCCCTGTGCTGCGGGAGCGGGGGTCGGCCCCAGGGCAGGTGCCCGCGGGGGGTTTGGCTGCGCTGTGGGAGGGGGGTTTGGCCCCGGGGCGGGCAGGCACGTGCGGGCTTCCCTCTTGGGGGGGGGGGAATCCTGGGAAGAGGCGGGTGCAGGGGACTCTCTGCCCCCCCTGTTCCCTCTCCCCAGCTCCCTCTCCGCAGCCCCCTGTTCCCTCTCCCCACTCCCCAGCCCCCTGTTCCTTCTCCCCACTCCCAAGCCTCAGAAACCTGTCCCCACTAACACCCTGTCCCCAGCCTCAGAAGCCTGTCCTCACTGGCACCCTGTCCCCTGCCCTCCTGGCACCCTCTCCCCATTCCCCTCTTCCCACTCCCCCCAATCCCCAGCCCTCTGTTCCCTCTCCCCACTCCCCAGCCTCAGAAACCTGTCCCCACTGGCACTCTGTCCCCTCTCCCATCCTCAGCCACAGAACTCTGTCCCTACTGGCACCCTGTCCCCTGCCGAAGCACCCACTAGCACCCTTCCCCAGTACTATATTCCCTGCTCCCACCAACACAGCTGGGGCCACATTAGTGATGCTTGCAGGGGGGGGGGGGGTTGGAGGAGGTTTTTTTTGAATCTCACTTGTGTGGCCCCAACTGACTTTTCTATGGATCAGTGACCCCTGACTCAAAACAGGTTCCCTGCCCTGCAGACAATGCAGAAACGTTTTGAGTTTGACATAGTATTTTATTTGAAAATGAAGCCTGGCCAACAAACCCCCAATTGGGGCCAAGCCCCCATCTGGCCACAGCATCAGAACACTCCTGCACTCCCCTTTCCCCTAGACCCTACATCTGAGCCTATCATACACTGGAACCCCCTGCCCTGAGCCCCTCACATACCCCAACCCAAATTCCTGAACCCTCACATCCAGAAGTCTGTGGCTTACTTAGTACCCCAACCCTACATCTGACCCCAACACTGCCCGGCCTGGAGCCCCCTCCCCAAGCCAGCGTTCCCTTATCCACCTCCTCCTGCATCCAGATTTCCTCCCAGAGCTTGCACCTCTCACCCCTTCCCAAATCCCTCATTCCTACCCCGGAACCTACACATCCTGTCTCAACCCAGCGAGGGTACAGCTAGACTGCAGGAGTTTTTCAGGATTCCGGAGATATCCCAGAAAAACTCTTCTGCATCCAGGGATGCGTTTGTTCTTCCACTTCTTTTAGTGGAAGAACAAACATGCTCTTTCGGTCACCCCCATATTCCTCTTTCCACGAGGAATAAGGGGGCTTCCAAAAGAAGGGGTTTTTCTGACATTTGGTCAAGTCTAGACAGGCCAAATGTTGGGAAAACATCTTCCTACAGAAGCATTGGGAAAAAAAGCAGCAGTATAAGGGTTGGTGATAGCAAGTGATGGAGAGGAGGAGACTAGAGAGGGTGGGGGTTCAAGGAAGGGGCGGGGCAGTAGATCTTGGCTTGTTCTGTCATTTAAAAAATGATCTTGGGTGTAAAAAGGTTGGAGACCACTGGTTTAGAGTAAAGGTTTTAAAGAATGGCGAGTGTCTCTTGCCCCCTTCCCACTCCCCTTCCAAACTCCCTCTCAGCAGGCCCGGTTCACAAAGCTCCCTGGTTGCTGACTTTCTGCTTTATAAAGCCCTGCCCCTGATTAAGGCTCAACCAATGAGCAGAGGCTTCTAGATTTCAAACCTTGATTAGAAGCTCACAACTTCCACCTGCCAGCCACAGCGATCACTCCTTGGGGGGAGGGGAAGGGGACGGAGGGAAAAAACAACAAAAACCCACAGACAGAAACATAAGCTCAGCACACAGCAAGAAACCCCCAAACACAAACATTCACTACAGCCCACCACTTCCCTCAAGGGTGCTCTATTTGCTCATTGTTCACATGAGGCTGAAAAATGTCCTGGTCTACATGGAAGGCAGAAACCACCTTGAGGAGAAAGGTCCAAAGAGGCCACATGTAACCCCTCCTGTTCGCTAGTCCCCTGTGAGGTTATTCAGCATAGGGGAAGCCTTGTGACTTCTTACACCACAGTGGGAGGCTAGGCCTGAGGCTGTTTGGTGTGCTCTGCAGAGAGAGAGAGAGAGAGAGTGTGTGAGACTAGACAAATCACCAGGAACAGGCTTTATTCTGTAAAAAACATAAAATAGGATCACAGTTCAGCAGCCCCTCCTGTCAGCATGCAGCCTGTGCGCTACTTCTAGCACAGTCCCTGCTGAGACCCTGCTGGGGGCAGAGGGCACATCCTGGCAGGAACCAGGAAGTTCTCCCAACATGCTACAGTTTGTAGTCCACAACTTGTAGTTCCCAGGGCTGCTGCTGAAACACACTGGACCTTGGGCTACACACAGATAAACGTTGTCATTGAAGAACTGGGTATATGGTGGTGCCTATGTCAGTGCTCAGAGCTCTGATACTCATTCTGGCTGAAGTGATGGCAATCAGGAAGGCTACCTTGAAGAGGAGGAACAACACTGGGCATGTGGCTTGAATAGAGGGCCTGTGGGCCACACCAAGACCAGGTTCAGGTCCCACTGCTGGAGAGGGTCTCTGACCTGGGGGTAGGATCATTCCAGGCCTCTCAAGAAGTGACACCATGGGAAAATACCAAATGGCCTTTCATGGGTGGATAAAATGCAGAAATGGCCTCCAGGTGGACCTTAATGGTGGCCAAAGCAGGGCCTTGCCATTTCAGGTGTAGCAAGTAGTCCAGGATTTCCTGAAGGGAAGCTTTGGCTGGGACCACCCTCTGCTGCTGCACCCATACGGAGAAACAGATCCATGTAGTTGCACAGGTGGACCGTGTTGAGAACTTTTTACTCTCAAGAACCCTCTGGACCTCGCCCAAACATACTAGCTCCTAGGCGTTCAACTCATAGACTCATAGACTTTAAGGTCAGAAGGGACCATTATGATCATCTAGTCTGACCCCCTGCACAATGCAGGCCATAGAATCTCACCCACCCTCTCCTAGAATAATCTTCTCACCTATATCTCAGATATTGAAGTCCTCAAGTAGTTTAAGGACCCCAAGATGCAGAGAATCCTCCAGCAAGTGATCTGTGCTCCATGCTACAGAGGAAGGCGAAAAACCTCCAGGGCCTCTGCCAATCTACCCTGGAGGAAAATTCCTTCCCGACCCCAAATATGGCGATTAGCTGAACCCTGAGCATGTGGGCAAGATTCACCAGCTAGACAACCAGGACCAATCCCAACTAGATCAACCCAGTCAGGGCTTTGTCAAGCCAAGACTTAAATACCTCTAGAGATGGAGACTCCACTACTTCCCTAGGTAACCCATTCCAGTGTTTCACCACTCTCCTAGTGAAATAGTTTTTCCTAATATCCAACCTGGATCTCTCCCACCACAACTTGAGACCATTGCTCCTTGTTCTGCCATCCGTCACTACTGAGAACAGCCTCTCTCCATCCTCTTTGGAACCTCCCTTCAGGAAGTTGAAGGTTGCTATCAAATCCCCCCTCACTCTTCGCTTCTGCAGACTAAACAGACCCAACTCCCTCAGCCTCTCCTCTTAGGTCATATGCTCCAGCCCCCTAATCATTCAGCCATGGATGTACCATGAGGACAGGTGGAACAAGCTGAGGTTTGGGTGGAACAATCGTCCCTGGTCCTGAGAGAGCAGGTCCAGCCTCAACAGTAGCCGCTTGAGCATATGGGACACCAGGTAAGGGTATACTTGAACACCCTGACACCTCAGGTATGCAGCTATTACTGACATTAACTTGGTAAAAACCTTGGGGGTAGTAGACAGGCCAAATGGCAGAGCGTGAGGGTGGCATAACAGTCACGGGATCCAGTTTGGGAATAATAGTGGCTAGGGAAATCATACAGAACCTGAGGTGGACCAGGTATTTGTTGAGGCCCCACTAGTCCAATATAGGTCACAGACCCCCTTTCGCCTTTAGGATGACGAAGTAGCAGTAGTAGAACCCTTTGTTCTTGAACTCCTGTGGCACCTTCTTCACTGCTCCCAGCTGGAGCAACTGGTATAGCTGCTGTGTGAGAAGCCGCCCATGAGAGGGGTCCCTGAAGAGGGATGGGGATGGAGGGTGGAAGGGCCATATACAGGATAGTTGGAGGGTATAACCTCTTGGACAGTGGCCAAGACCCAACAGTCCAGCATAATGTCTCTCCATGCCAAGAGGAAGGGACGGAGCCTGATGGAAAACAGGTGGGCATGATCTTGGAAGTCCAGTATTTTGTCCCTGGGTGCACCCTCAAAAGGAAAACTTGCCCTGGGGTTACACCTGGCTGATCAACAGCTGGCCAGATGAGTGGTGACAACCCTGTTTGCGTTTAGAGTGCATAGGGTGTGAAGGATCCCTCTCTAGACAGGGATACTGGCCGTTTTGTTGAGAGGCCTAAGGCTTGAACCTTTTTCTCTTGGGGCGAGGGTTTTTAAAGTCATACAGAAATCCTTGAGCCTGTGCAGCTGTTCTGCAAACAGGGCCCCCATGTTGCACAGCAGGTCTTGAATGGAGTTTTGTGCCTCCGGAGACAGACTGCACAGGAGGAGCCAGGCTGCCTGCCTCATGGAGATGGGAGAAGCCATAGAGTAAATGGCCCAGTACGCTGCATCAGATGCCACCTGCAGGACTCCAGTGCCACAGAGGATCCATCCTCGATAAGGTCCTTATAACCCTTGTGAGATGCTTTGGGTAAGGAGGTCTTAAATCTGGCCAGCATCTGCCGGGTATTCATGGCCTAGTGGCTTGCCACCCTTAACTCGAAGCTGGCCACTGGAAGAATAAATCTTTCTGATGAACAAGTTCAGTCATTTGAAGTTTTTGTTTTTGGGGGTGGGTGCTGGCTAGCCCTGGTGTTCCCTGTGGTTCACCAATTCCACCACAAGGGAGCTGGGTGGCAGGTGGGTATAAAGGTAGTCATAGTTCCTTGCTGGGATGAAATATTTTCACTCAGCCCTCTTGGAATGGCGGAACGGAGGAGGGGTCTGCCAAAGCGTTTTGGCGATCTTGGTGACTGCCTCATGCAAGGGCATTGCCAGCCTGCTGGGCTCCACTTGACCCAGGACCCCAAAAGGGCCCGAGGACTCTTGTACCTCCTTGGCCTGGAGGTCCTGGTGGGCTTTCAAGTTCTGCTGGGAAACTGCTGGAGAAGAAGCCACAATCATCTCATTCGGTAATGTAGAGGAGGAAGCCAGGGCAGCCTGGGCTTCCTCACAAGGCAGGGGCTGGTCACTCACTCCCACCACCTGTTGGTGGGGGGGGGGGAGGGGGGAAATTGGTGTCCCCATGGGATCCACAAGGCTCTGGTGGCATCAAAAGTGCCTGGGATGCTGCAGTGACCAAGCAGGTAAGCTGGGGCTGTACCAGGAAGCCCCAGAAGTCCATGGGCACCAATGCACCTGCTACTGAGACGATGACCACAGCACGCACTGGGGACAGTGCCGATGGTTGTGCCATCTGCTGCACCAGGGGGCTGGAGGCCACCTCCGAGACCAGGCTGCAGGAACAGATGCTCACTGATGCCCAAGAGGAAGAGCAGAAATGGGGTTCTTCTGGTGCTGGGCCCCCAGTCACCAACTGGGTCCTCGGAGACTGGGAATGCCTGGAACATTTATGGGAGCTTTGAGAACCTGAAGAATCACTTTGAGTCCAGAGAATGGTGCTGGATGGACACTCCATGATGCCAGGCCAGGGACCTGCACACGTGTCTGCAGCGAGACAGGCTTGGTGCCCGCATGTATCTACAGAGTGGTGAATGGTGCCGGTGCTGTGGAGAGGGGTCCTGATGACAGCGTAGCAAATGGGAGAGTCACTATCTCCTTGATGCCTCAGATGTTGGGGGTGCTTGCCTGCACAAGTCTGCACATCAACTCCGGCAACATGGAAGATCGCACATCATACATGTCTCTCGCGTACAGACCTATGAGGACTTGGGAGTGCTCTCTTCTCGGATACTGGAGGAAAGCAAGATCGGGCCCAAACAGTGATTTACCCCGATGCCGGAGCCCCATTTGGGGTGAAACCAGCAAGAGCTTATGTCCAGTGCAGCCTGAAAAGCCTCTGGCATGGAGGAGAGAGAGACCTCCAACACCAATGATGGTGAACTGGATGCTGGGCTTGGTGTCTTTTGGGGCTTTTCTGGCCTATCTGCTGGCTGGTCACCCTTCTTCTTATCTTTTTGAGGGAAATTGTCTCTGCCTGGCTTCCTAACAGGCCTGTCCAGGACCATAGGCCATGACCAGTGTTGAGCCGTTAATGCTGGTGATGTGCTGCAAACTGAGGCACCCTCACGTGGTGTTGTCTAATCGCTGATCTTATGGGGCTAGTGCAGACTCCATTAAAAGTGCCTAAGATAAAATACTGAGCTCTTTAATAGTGCTGGGATGGAAGGACCTGCAAATGAGACACCTGTCCAAAATGTGTCCTTTCCCCAGGCTATACAGGCAGTTAGGGTATGTCTACACTACAAAGTTAATTCAAACTAACGCATCTAGACCCAAAAACTAATTCGAATTAGCGTTTTGCTAATTCGAACTAGCGCATCCACACTGATTGGACGCTGGGTCGCATTTAAGGGCAGCTGAAACCGGTTCCGGCAGGGCATCAGGTCAGTAGTTGCTTTGTGTGGCTGCTGTCTGAGGCTATCTGAGGCTCGTGCTTAAAGGGACCCCCCTGGGCAGCCGGTTCTCAGCTTCTCCGCTTGCTTGCCTACCTCGCCGAGGGACAGCAAAGCGTTTTCCTCTGCTCCTGCCTGTGTCGGTGGTTCCCATTGGGGACGCCACTGCAGTTGGCACCATGGAGCCAGAGCTCGCCCTGGGCATTCTGCTCCAGTTTTTGGACTTGCTGCTGCAAGCCTGCCAGCAATGGCTAGAGGCTGCCTGGCACCACCTGGTGCACGTCAGCCCCCTGCATCTCCACCTGGCCTCCCTGGGGGCCATGGAGGAACCGCAGCAGCTCCCGGAGGCTAGCGTGCCCCGCCGCATCTGGCGTCTGGACACCAGCAGCGACTGGTGGGACCGCATCATCCTAGAGTGCTGGGGAGACAGACAGTGGACCCAGAACTTCAGGATGAAGAGGGACACCTTCCTGGAGCTCTGCGAGTGGCTCGCCCCTGCTCTGCGGTGACGGGACACTCGCATGAGGCCCGCCATCCCCCTCCAGAAGCGTGTGGCCATCGCCCTCTGGAAGCTCTCTACGCCGGACAGCTACTGATCCGCAGGGTGGTCCGCCTCGCCCTCGCCGAGCACAATATCCCTCCCGTGGTGGCAGCATATTGCATGCTGCACAATTTGTGTGAGCGGAAGGTGGAGGCTTTCCTGCCAGCCTGGATGGCTGAGGCTGAACGCATGGCTGGCCACTACGCTCAGCCCCGCACCACCGCCATCCGGGAGGCCCAGCGGGGGGCCGTCCAGATCCGGGAAGCCCTGTGGGAGACCTTCCTGGTGGAGGAGGAGGACTGAACTCTCCCTGCATGCCCCACTGGGGCCTTCTTCCACCCTCCCCTCCTTCCCCTTTCCCCTCCCTAACCCCCCTTCCTAATGTTAAATAAAGACACCTGTTTTGCAAAGAACAATCTCTTTTTATTGTACATAACTGGGGTGGGGGGAGGAGGGAATGAGGGTGGGAGAGGGGAGGGGCAAACCTGGGAGGAGGGAGCTGGAAGGGGAGGAAGGAAAGGGAAAGCTCAGGGTTGGGGGTCCTGCTGGCTCTCCCATCTCGCAGCACTGCAGGTGCGGGGGCGTCGGGGGGGAGTGGGTGTGGAGGGTGGGGCAGGAGGGACGGGGGGTGTGGAGGAAGCAGGAAGGGGAGCAGGGGTGGGAGGAGGAGCGCAAGAGAGCGGCTATGTTGGCTGGGACTCATCATCAGAGCGATGTGCTTTTGCGCAAGAGAGCGTCTACATTGGCAGGACGCTCTTGCGCAAAAGCAGGAGCCCGGAACCACTTTGGAGAGGGCAAAAGGCACCAGCCCTTTCCGTGGGTGGGGGCTGGAGTTCCTTTGAGACATGTGCTTAAAGGGATCTTCCCGGACAGCCATTTCTTTTTCTTTAAAAAAATCAGCAATTTTGGAGGAAAAAAACCTTATTACTTTTATATTTTAAAATAAGCCCTTTGTAATGCATGTGAAAGGTACAGGTAAATAGAGGCCTTCCTTGCTCACAAGACCATTTGCCAAATACCACTAACACACAATATGGCTCTCTGTTAGCATTAATTTAAATGTTTAGGAAGAACATCCTTAACTTAGTTTGCCAAATGCGCTCTCTCTCTCTTGTTAGCATTTTAACTTTCTCTTATGGCTTTAACTGGCTAGACTGATTATGGTTTCTGGAATCTTGAAGAATTTCTTTTGAGGTCTCAAAAATGTAACATTTAGTTCCAAAACACCGAGGCTATGTCTATATTGGCGCAATCTTGCGCAAAAACTCTCCTGCTGCGTGCTTTAGTACCTCTTGCAGGGAGTGACAGCCGTAGCAGTTCTAGTTGTGGTTGCCCTCTGCCTTGTTGGACACCACAGCTTCTGCCTTAGTGCCATTTGCTGATTTTTTTGCCGTCAGCTCTTTTGTTGTGCCATGGAGCCAGGGGTGGCCTTGTGCCTGCTCTGGCCTCTTCTGGCCATTTTGGAGTGCCTGCAGCTGCTGCTCCATGCTGCTATACTCGTCATCCAGGACCTCGAGGCGCAGGTCGCTCTGGACTCCCTCACCAGGGAGGCAGTGGCATCCCTGTGGCATCCCCACCCCACCGTGGAGAGGCCCTTGTGGAGACTGGACACCAGTACCGACTGGTGGGACTGGCTGGTCCTGGGGCAATGGGGCGACCAGCAATGGCTCCGGAGCTTTCGGATGCAAAAGCAGACATTCCTGGAGCTATGTGCCTGGCTCGCCCCTGCGCTCCAAAGAAGCACCACCCAGCTGCGGGCACCCATCCCCGTGGACAAGAGGGTCGCCACTGCCATATGGAAGCCAGCCACCCCGGACAGCTACCGATTGGTGGCACACCAGTTTGGGGTGGGCAGATCGACTGTCGGTGCCATCGTCATGCAGATAAATCCTGGGGCGGGGCGGGGGGGGGGGGAGAGAGAGGGTGCTGCACAGCTGCCATCCGCCATGCCCAGGGGCAGGCAAGACTCCAGGCTGGGGTGATGGGGAATGCCCTGTCACCCCTAGGGGTTTGGGCCATCCCTCCCTTGCACAGGCCTGCTGGTGTGTGTGTGGGGGGGGGAGGTGGCCCGTGGGGGCGAGGGGGCCCTGGTGTGTGTGAGGACAGAGGGCATCACGGGGGGGTGGGAACCCCCCCGAGGGCATCACGGGGGGGTGGGAACCCCCCCCAAGGGAGCATGCACTCACCCTGCCTTATGTGATGCGTTCCCCTGTGTTTCTGTGCACCCTTCTGCAGGTCGTCCATGCCATCAACGATGTCCTGCTCTAGCGAGTCATCCGCCTGCGGGACATGAATGCAACGGTGGCCGGCTTTGCTGCCCTGGGGTTCCCCAACTGCGGGGGAGCCCTGGATGCAACCCACATCCCCATCCGTGCCCCGGAGCATCGAGCAGCCCATTTCATAATCCACAAAGGGTACTTCTCCATTGTGCTCCAGGCCCTCGTGGACCACTGTGGCCGCTTCACGGACATTTATGCGGGCTGGTCCAGCAGGGTACACTCCGGCAGGCTGGAGGCGGGCACTTTCTTCCCCCAGCGGGAATTTACTGTTGGGGACGTGCCCATGCCCACATGTATTGTGGGGGACATGGCCTACCCCCTGCTGCCCTGGTTGTTGCGGCCCTACACGGGGCGGATAGACCACGACCGGGCACAGTTCAATGACTGCCTCAACTGGGCCCACAACCAGGTGGAGTGCACCTTCGGCCATCTGAAAGCCCGGTTTCACTGTTTGCTCACCCGTCTTTAGAAGGGTGAGCGGAACATCCCCGAGGTAGTGGCCGCGTGCTGTGCGCTCCACAACATCATGGAGCAGAAGGGGGAGGCCTTCCTCCTGGCATGGATGGCAGGCGAGGGCCAGGCCTTCGAACAGCCCCGCACAGCTGCCATCCGTCAGGTGCACCATGATGGGGTGCACATAAGGGAGGTCCTGACGGAGATGTTCTCCCAGGCCCCACAGTAGGGTCGCCTCTGTCTCCCTTTACATCTCCTTCCCTCCTAATAAACACCACAGTTTTTTGTGGAAAACAACGCATTGAACTTTTTATTCACAATGGGGATGTAGGGTGGGAGGAGGGAGGGGGAGGAGGCTCTGAACTGGGAGGGGGAGGAGGGAGCTACTGCTGGGAGGGGTGGCCCCTGTGACCGCCTCTGCAGGGGCAGACCACTACATGCAGTTCAGGCCGCATCGGGGCAGGCAGCATGGGGAGGTGGGCAGGATGGGGTGCATCAGGAGGGGGTATGGTGGGAGCAGGAGGGGCATGGCAGGAGCAGGAGGGAGCATGGTGGGAGCAGGAGGGGGCACGGACATTGACATGGGAGGGATGGCAGGTGCATGAGGCAATGCCATGCCATAGTGCACAGCATGCCCGATGTGTGCAATGAGGGTGGTGATGGCATCAGAGATGCGCTCACACTGAGCCTGGAAGCACCCCCAGACCTGCTGGCGCCACTCCAGGTCAGCATCCACCCGGCTTGTGATGGCCACCTCAATCCTCTCGACGACCTATACGTGCCGCCGGCGGAGTTGGTCCCGCTGCCGGACCTGCCAGCTTGGTGCCTGGGCAGTTGGGGGTGCTGCTGCTGCTGCAGGGCTGGAGCGTCCCCCGCTCCTGCTTGGTCCCGCTGCAGGGAACAGAGGAAAGGATGGGTCAGTCAGGCAGCCTGGCCACCATCCCCACACTCCATGCCCTGAGCCCAGGTGACCAGTACGGGACCAGGAAGAGAACTGGCAGCATGTAACTTCTAGAAGGGGAAAAAGGCCAGCACAGGAATCCCCCAATGCTATAGAGGTAAGTAATCGCTTTCAGGCTCTCTCCACAGGCTCTGTGGTGGTGAATGCTTCGGAAGGGACCTCACAAGGAAGAAACCGTAAGGGAACACCATCTACTGGAAGGCATGGGATGCGTAGTCCTAGGGATGGGGGTTCCACGACCACCACCCCCCAAAAGAAGACGACGGGTGGTGGTGGTTGGGGACTCCCTCCTAAGGGGGACTGAGCCATCCATCTGCCATATGGACCTGGAATCTCGAGAGGTGTGCTGCTTACTGGGAGCTCGAATTCAGGATGTGACAGAGGCTTACCAAGCTGATCAATCCTTCGGATCGCTACCCCTTCCTTCTTCTCCATGTGGGAACTAACGATACAGCCAAGAACGACCTTGAGCGGGTTACTGCAGATTATGTAGCACTGGGAAGAAGGACCCAAGAATTCGGAGTGCAAGTGGTGTTCTCGTCCATCCTCCCTGTTGAAGGGAAAGGACTGGGCAGGGATCGTCGAATTGAGGACGTAAATGCGTGGTTACGCAGGTGGTGTCGCAAAGAGGGCTTTGGTTTCTTCGACCATGGGACTCTGTTCCGGGCACAAGGATTGTTAGGAAGAGATGGGATCCACCTAACGAAGAGAGGAAGGAGCATCTTCGCGGGCAGGCTTGCAAACCTAGTGAGGAGGGCTTTAAACTAGGTTCGTTGGGGGACGGTGACCAACACCCTGAGGGGAGTGGGAAAGTCGGATACCGGGAAGGAATGCAAAGAGGAACTAGCAAGAAAGGAAGACCCCTGATTCGAATGGAGAAGATGGGGCGATCAACTGGTTATCTGAGGTGTTTGTACACTAATGCGAGAAGCCTGGGCAACAAACAGGAAGAACTGGAGGCCCTGGCCCAGTCCAAGAAATATGATTTAATTGGGATAACAGAGACTTGGTGGGATGACTCGCATGACTGGAGCGCTGTCATGGAAGGGTATAGACTGTTCAGGAAGAACAGGCAGGGGAGAAAAGGAGGAGGAGTTGCACTATACGTAAGAGAGCACTATGATTGCTCTGAACTCCAGTATATAGAGGGAGCAAAACCTGTTGAGAGTCTATGGGTTAAGTTTACAGGTGCAAACAACAGCAGTGATGTTGTGGTTGGTGTCTACTACAGGCCACCGAATCAGGTGGATGAGGTAGATGAGGCTTTCTTCGGACAACTGAGAGAAGCTTCCAGTGCGCAGGCCCTGGTTCTCGTGGGGGACTTTAATCACCCTGACATCTGTTGGGAAACCAATACGGCAGTACACAGGCAATCCAGGAAGTTTTTGGAGAATGTTGGGGATAACTTCTTGGTACAGGTGCTGAAGGATCCGACCAGGGGCCGTGCGCAGCTTGACCTTCTGCTCACAAACAGGGAGGAACTAATAGGGGAAGTAGAGGTGGGTGACAACCTGGGAAGCAGTGATCATGAGATGGTAGATTTCAGGATCCTGACCAAAGGAAGAAAAGAGTAGTAAAATACACACTTTGGACTTCAGAAAAGCAGATTTTGACTCCCTCAGAGACCTGATGGGCAGAATCCCCTGATGGGCAGAGTGACTTAGAAAAGTTGGAGGATTGGGCCACAAGAAATCTGATGAGGTTCAACAAGGACAAGTGCAGAGTCCTGCACTTGGGACGGAAGAATCCCAAGCATTGTTACAGGCTGGGGACCAACCAGCTAAGTAGTAGTTCTGCAGAAAAGGACCTGGGGGTTACAGTGGATGAGAAGCTGGATATGAGTCAACAGTGTGCCCTTGTAGCCAAGAAGGCTAATGGCATAAAGAGGAGCATTGCCAGCAGATCCAGAGATGTGATTATTCCCCTTTATTTGGCTCTGGTGAGGCCACATCTGGAGTATTGTGTCCAGTTCTGGGCCCCCCCACTACAAAAAGGATGTGGATGCATTGGAGAGGGTCCAGCGGAGGGCAACCAAAATGATTAGGGGGCTGGAGCATATGACCTATGAGGAGAGGCTGAGGGAGTTGGGTCTGTTTAGTCTGCAGAAGCGAAGAGTGAGGGGGGATTTGATAGCAACCTTCAACTTCCTGAAGGGAGGTTCCAAAGAGGCTGGAGAAAAGTGTTCACAGTAGTGACGGATGGCAGAACAAGGAGCAATGGTCTCAAGTTGTGGTGGGAGAGGTCCAGGTTGGCTATTAAGAAAAACTATTTCACTAGGAGAGTGGTGAAACACTGGAATGGGTTACCAAGGGAAGTAGTGGAGTCTCCATCTCTAGAGGTATTTAAGTCTCGGCTTGACAAAGCCCTGACTGGGTTGATCTAGTTGGCATTGGTCCTGGTTGTCTAGCTGGTGAGTCTTGCCCACATGCTCAGGGTTCAGCTGATCGCCATGTTTGGGGTTGGGAAGGAATTTTCCTCCAGGGTAGAGTGGCAGAGGCCCTGGAGGTTTTTCGCCTTCCTCTGTAGCATGGGGCACGGCTCACTTGCTGGAGGATTCTCTGCATCTTGGGGTCCTTCAATATCTGAATAGGTGAGAGGATTATTCCAGGAGTGGGTGGGTGAGATTCTGTGGCCTGCATTGTGGAGGGGGGTCAGACTAAGGTCAGAAGGGACCATTATGATCATCTAAAGTCTATGAGTCTATGACACCACAGTACTGTGGCTTGGGCCCACTCGTCCCCCCCCTGTGTTGTATGTTTGCATACAGGACCCCCCCCCCCCCCAGAGTAGGGTGCTCCTCCATGCATTGTAACCACCGGTCTGTGTCCTGGCCCCTTGGGGTGGTGTGGGGTGTGTTGTGTTAACCTGTGGAACTCCCTGCCAGGGGAGGCTGTGAGGCTTTGGACTAATCAATGGTGTTTGACAGGGAGCAAGATGAATATCCCCACAGTGCCTGGGAGCACATATGGCAGACATGGTCTGGGCTCTCAGATCCCCATCACATGGTTGTCTCCTATACAGAACCAGCAGTGACTGGGGAGTGTACCATCCTTGCAGCAAAACTCAGGTGGCTCTAGGGCTGGCCCAAGCGCTTCCCCCCTCCCTCACACACGTATCCCAGGGACATGTGTGGCCGCAGTGGGGACTTCCCTTGGGGGGCCAGCCAAGGCACTGGGAGCAGGTGAGGGGCTCAGTGGGGGCCATGCTCACAGGGCTGTGTGTCTGCGGTTTTCCCAGGAGCAGCTGGCTGTGTCGCACAGCCAGGCATGAACAGTGTGCTGCACTCTTCGGGAGGTGTGGGCTCTGGCCTGAGCCCCGGGTGCCCTGGCTGGTTCCAGCCGGCATCCACCCTTCTCCTCTGGTCCGGATGTGTGCGAGCAGCCTGGTCCCAGGCGTGTCCTGGAGCTGCCTGCCGTGGCCACATGCCGCTTGGTCACCAGGCTGCACGTGCTACATACTGGTATGGTACACAGCATGCAGCTCATGCTGCCTGAGTGATGCTCCCTCCCCCTCCCCCCCAGGCACCTGGCTCCCCCCCGCCCTTGTGAGTGCAAAGTGCAACACTCACCCGTGGATCCTTCCCCGGCCTCCGACAACGCATGGGAGACGTCCAGGCTGCCTGACAGGACTTCCAGTTGCAGGGTGACAGTGCTCCCCTGGTCCTCCTCATCCTCCTCCAACCCAGTGGGCAGCTCTGCCTCATCCCCCGCCTCTCTGGGCCTGGTGACAGGGGAGTACCTGCTGGTGTCAACTGGCACCGAGGGGCCCTGGGGTGCCGCCTCGCCCAGGATGGCATGGAGCTGCTGGTAATGGGGGCAGCTGTTGGCTCCTGCCCCCTGGCCCAGACATAGCCCAGGCGCAGCTCCTTGACTTTAGCCCGGACCTGTTCAAGGGTCCAGGCTGGATGGCCCTGGTCGAAGAGCGCCTGGGCCATGCGGTGGAAGATGTCCACATTCCTGCGACAGGCACGGATGTTGTGGAGGGCCTCTTCCTCGGCCCAGAGGTCCAGCAGGGCCTCGATCTCCCCTGGGGACCAGGAAGGGGTGCGCCTCTTTGTGCCCCTTGGGGCCTCCTGCGCTGGGGGTGCGGGTTGCTGTTCCGCCACTGGAGCGGCCATTCTGGGTGGTGCTGGGTGTCTGAAGGGAGCAGAGCCATGCAGCAGAGGTGCTTCTGCTGCGTGGCCTCTGCAGGCTGTGCGCGCCTTTAAGGGGGCTCAGGTTACCAGGAAGTCCGGAGCGGTGCCTGCGCGTACGGAGCATCCAAGCGGCCACTAGGGCTTTTCCCCCTTTGGACAGCTCTTGCGCAAAATCTCTTGGCTGCCTGTCTACACTGGCCTCTTGCACAAGAACAGTTGTGCAAAAGGGCTTCTTCCTGAGCGGGAGCATCAGAGTTCTGGCACAAGCAGCCCTGATTTCATACATTAGAACGTCAGCGTACTTGCGCAAGAACTCGCGGCCAGTGTAGACAGGCAGCAAGTTTTTGCACAAGAGCGGCCGCTTTTGCGCAAGATCGTGCCAATGTAGACGTAGCCTGAGTGCTGCAGAAACAGCAGCAATGGAAAAAGGAACCAATGCCAGTAGGGAATTGCCATTGTGTAGGTAGGAGGAGCATAAAGTAGGTACCTATTATGCAAACCTTATTCTCATTTATCAAAAAATAAAAAATTACTTCAAGCCAATCCCACTCCACCAGTGAGGTAACTAAAAATCATTCATGGTATTTGCTTTAAATACCAATTTTCTATAAAAGAAAACATGTTAAGTTTCTTGAAGATCAGTTGTTTGTCCTTGAAAGACATCTGAGCAACTACTGCATATTTCCATTTCTTTTTCTGCAACTCTACCATTACTTTTCTTTGAATCTGCATTTGTTCTGTAAACATGTCCATTTTTATTTAAGATGTGCTGTGATGCATGCTATTAACCAGACTAAGTCAGAACTATATTGCTATATTCTGCCTCAGTACAAGGAAAACACTACTCTCACATTTTTGAGTTTCAAGCCCACCAACTCAGCAGTCATTCTAAGAGAGCCCAGATAGTGCACAAGTGCTTATCCAGGGCCAGGCTATTCAAGGAAAACATTCTTTGGTAGATTCTGCATCCCACTGAGTCTTCTCCATGCAGTTAGGGTACGTCTACACTGCAACATTATTTCAAAATAACTAGCACTATTCCGAAATAACTTAGTCTGTGTCTACACAGCAGGCAATTATTTCAAAATAGTGTCAAAATACTGTCAAGTGGGCGTACTTCTTACTCCCACTCCTGTAACCCTCATTGTACGAGGAATAAGGGAAGTAGGAGGAAGAGTGCTCTATTTTGAAATAAATGCGGTATAGATGCTCTTATTTTGAAATAAGCTATGCAACTGAGGCAACTCAATTTGCATAACTTATTTCAAATTAAGTCCTGCTCTGTAGATGCACCAGTCATGCCAGTCAGTTTTAGTTATTCTGAAGCTGCTGCACAGTACCATTTCCTTTCTGAAATATAACAATATAAGATAAACAAAGTAGTAAGGAAAACAGTACACCCAATTCCAATATTGTATAGACTTGCCAACGAAGCCTGCATGAACTTTTTGCTTTTTTCTTTAAATTGGAATCTTACAAGCAGCAAAGACATCTCTTTAGAACTAATCAAGGGAAACAAGTAATCTTCTCTTGATATCAAGCAGTTCTCTCACATAAGCAGATACACAAATGAGACAAATATTTTTAGGAATACATCACCTACTGGAGAGGTAGTTCAACAGAGAAGAATTGGGCACTGAACATTCCATACTTCATCAATTGCAGAGCCTGGAGGCAAGTGATCTGTCGATACATACCATTAGTCAACAATCCTGAAGAATCCCAAGCAGTGTTACAGGTTTGTTTTGTTTCAGACCAATTCCACAAGCCAAATACACAGAGAAGGATTGGAACTCCACTTCATTCTCAAGTTCAACTCTCAAGCAAATGGTCTAAATCGTGATATCGGATGGACGGATTGCACATTATCAACCAACCAATGAAGGTGATACCATCTACATGTTTTGTTAGTCTTTAAAGTGCTACCAGACTATTTGTTTTTTAAATTTTTCGCTAAGTAGCAGTTCGGCAGAAAAGGACCTGGGGATTACAGTGGATGAGAAGCTGGTTATGAGTCAACAGTGTGCCCTTGTAGCCAAGAAGGCTCATGGCATATTGGGGTGCATTAGGAGGAGCATTTCCAGTAGATCTAGAGAAGTGATTATTCCCCTTTATTCAGCATTGGTGAAGCCACATCTGGAGTACTGTGTCCAGTTCTGGGCTCCCCACTACAGAAAGGATGTGGATGCACTGGAGAGGGCAATCAAAATGATTAGAGGGCTGGAGCACATGACCTACAAGGAGAGGCTGAGAGATTTGGGCTTTAGTCTGCAGAAGAGAAGATTGTGAAGGGGGAATTTGATAGCAGCCTTCAACTTCCTGAAGGGAGGTTCCAAAGAGGATGGAGAAAGGCTGTTCTCAGTAGTGACGGATGGGAGAACAAGGAGCAATGGTCTCAAGTTACAGTGGGGGAGGTCTAGGTTGGATATTAGGAAAAACTATTTGACTAGGAGGGTGGTGAAGCACTGGAATGGGTTACCTAGGGAGGTGGTGGAATCTCCATCCCTACAAGTTTTTAAGTCTCGGCTTGACAAAGCCCTGGCTGGGTTGATTTAGTTGGGATTGGTCCTGCTGTGGGCAGGGGGCTGGACTGGATGACCTCCTGAGGTCTCTTCCAGCCCTAGGATTCTATGATGTTTATACTTTGTCAGCCAAGATTTAACTACTCCAGAGCTTAATGTAGATAGTGTAATATTTTCATTCAGGCTTAATATTGCACACATTTCTACATAACTCACTCAATATAAGTCTTCTGGTTATCATGAATTGAGCACAAAAAGATGGTGATACACAGGATTAAATACAAACATAAAGATTTTATTGAATGCTGCTCAATCCCCCAGTGAAGATTTTATTACAAAACAGTTTTCACACAACTGCAATTTAAGAGATTGGAATGGTATAGCTGATAAAAGATGTAGGAGACTTGATTAAGTAAAACAAGACTTCTATAGTCAGCTTTTCCCATCTTATATTTAAAAAGCATACTGCATTTTCATTAAATAAAACAAGGTATTTGTGGTTAGTGCTCTGCACTTCCATATTAGAAATGTTGTTTGGAATATTGGAATTTGTCTCACTCTCCAGATCCAACAGAAGCTGAAAGAGCTGCAGAAACAGCTCATTTAGCCTCTGGAGGAGGGAACTGCATTGTTCCACAGAGATTCCTTGGGCTGACACAAGAGCTTCATTGATGGGCTTTAAGGGAAGCTCCATCCTCAGCTGTAGGATGAGAAACTTAGACCCAGCAGACAGAAGCATGGAGGAGGCATATGAACAGCAAGGCATTCATCAAGTGGAAGGTCAGACATGAGATATATAGTAAACTGTTTAAACTAGAGTTTTATTTTATGTTTCATACTTCATCTGATTTCTAACTTGTGCTTTTCATAATAAATGTAAACACACTACCATAGGCTTCTTCACTCAGTAGAATTCTCTATTACAGATCTCAGATATTGTTGTAAGGGGCATACAGTACCCCATCAAGTTACAGGCTGCCCCAACTTGTGATGCAATCCGTTCCTGGGATAGCGTTGCAAGTCAGGGGCGTCGTAACTTGAACCCACATTTACAATAGGCGCTGTGCGCCGAGGACATAAGTTGGGAGTTTTTGGCCCCTTCCGCACTTAAAAAAATGGCCAGAAGTGTGGGGGGTCGCAACGCGGGCTGTCGTAAGGAGAGGGTTTCCTGTATAGGTAAAAAGTATGTACCTTGATTTTATTTGAGAAAATACAGTAGAACTAGAAGCCTTTTCTAGAATCTTAACCTAGGACTGCAGCAATGTAAAAAGCATGTATAAAACAAGGGGGGAAAATATACAGAGACTACACCACCTATGTGCAACACAATCAAAAATAAAATTCAAGTCATAATTCTCACCACTCCCATCATTCTCACTCCTATTATAGATAAAATTCATTTCTGAATTTAAAACTTTAGAAGTGACATATCAATGATTAGACAAATTTACAATATGCTGTGGTAATGATATATCTTTCAACTATTGTATTTAAATTCATAGATTTTTTTTCCATTTACATATTGCCAGAAAAAAAGCTGGCCATTTCCACTATACCGCTGAAATTTCTGTTTTGCAATTTTTACATATTTCAAAAATGTGTACAAAAGTATATCTGTTAAGCAGAGGTCATCATCTCTTTATTTGGCACTTGTACTGTTGTGTGCATTCAGCACATTGTGAGCACTGTTTTGCTTTTCAGCCAGAGTCGTCTTTAGCTTCAGCTCATCTAACTTCCTCCACAATTCTTCACGTTCCAGTTCCTTCTTTTTCTCTCTACAGATAAAATAAAATTAATTAGACATGTCTGTGTTCCACACGCAATTGTAATTACTTTGAGGAAACAGCATATGCTATTATTATTTACTACAAAGTTCTTCTGTATTTTTTAAAGTCACCTCCTATAAGATATCAGGATTTTTACCATGCCAAATACCAAAACTTAACTTATTGATTCTCAGTGGCAGAATGTGATATCTGTCTTTGAGAGGTTATACCCAGCTATGACAAACCATATTAGTCAACTTCACTATAAATATTGCAGTTTTATTCACATTACTAAATTCCGCACATACTTTGTTTAAGTGATGCATTTCAGAAACACAAACAAAAGAAAATGAATACCTTTGTCTTTCTGCTTTGTATGAGCTTGTAAGTTCATCAAATAGCTTGCCATTCATTTCCATTAATGTTTTCAGCACATTATACACTAGTGCTACAATGGTACTAGAATAAAAAGGAAGGCACTGTAAATTACTGGATATAAAATTAGTTTACTAGCATCTGTTTTAAGTGTCTGACTTTCCCTTTCAGTTCTAGCTCTATTGTATTTACAAGTAAGTTTTAAAAGCAATGTTTACTATATAGTCTCCTATATGCATGGACTTGAGAATTTATTAAACATGCATTTAGTATATTTGGCTCATTGCCTTGGTTTATAAAACATTAAAACTGGAAGGCTTCACATAAACTTGTCATAGTGAATGATTTTTAAAATATTAATTTCCTCCAAGGCTGCAAAAAGATAGAACTTGATTAAGGTAACTGTCACAGTGTTTTAATAGAATTACATTAAACAGTAAAATGGGTAATGTAATATAAATTATTAAACAGATTAAGTGCTTCTACTTTCTCATGTTAGTTTATCAAAGTTCATTTTAAATAAAATATAATATTAATAAATATTAATATTAATCCAACACAAAAGGTTTCAATGTTTTCTTTATTTATTGCAGGGGTGGGGAACCATTGTGTCAGGGGCCACTGACCCACAGAGAAATCAGTTGGGGACCACACAAGTGAGAAGCAAAACACTCCTCCCAAAACCTCCAACTGGCCCCCAATTGACACACCTCACTCCTTTGGTGCTCCAGCCTCATGGGGTAAGAAGGGAAGACTGAGGTTCAGGGCTTCCCATAGGCCAGATTTACTTTTCTGGGGTTCCGCAGTTAGTGGATTTTGTGGCTCCCCTTAGGCTCTGGGGTGGGGACAAAAATGAGGGGTCAGTGTGCGGGACAAGGCTGCCAGTGAGTGGGATAGGGATGGGATGCAGGATCTGGGAGGGAAGTAGGGTGCAGAAGGAGGCTGCGAGTAGGGTGTCTGGCCAGGGGAAAGGGTGCAGAAGCAAGGGAGGGTGTAGAAGCAGACGGAGGATAGGGTGTCTGGCAAGGGGCAGAGTGGCTGAGGGGGTTCAGGGAGATGGGGAGCAGGGTGCCCTTCGCCTGGAGTCAAGGTGGCTCTGGGCAGGTTCAGGGAAATGCAGAGGCAGGGCACAGCACAGCAAGGTGGGGATGGACGGATAAGTGACCCCGGGGTGTTCAGCCCTGCAGGGTTAAGGACAAGAACTATTATTTGGCTGCAAAGTGCCATATACACACATTGTTAATTTCAAATATTTATTACATGAAAAAACATATTTCAAAGGAAATAAAAGAGGTATAACAGGTTATCTGTTTTCATCATACTATCATAAAATACTAGAACTGGAAGGGACCTTGAGAGATCATCAAGTCCAGTCCCCTGCACCCATGGCAGGACCACACATCATCTAGATCAAGGCTACTCAACTTTGGAAGTCCAGGGGGCCACAATGATACTCACAGCACACGCCGAGGGCCGCAACTTAAATGCAAATATATATGCACATATATGCAAATAGCTTCTTTCACACTCACCATCATGAATACAAGGATTAAGGCAAGACTACACAACACACAGGCCCCATTTAAGTCTGTTCTGCTGATATTAATAAAAGGCAATATTTACCCGATTTCTACCCATATGACAGCATTTTTAGTGAGCAATGACAGTCCAGGAATTTAACTACAAAAACGCTTATCAACAGAAGACCATTATACTGACTCATCGTTATGGAGCGTGTTCCCAGTGGAGACCAGGTTCAAAGGATCCCACCCACGGGCCACATGTTGAGCCCCGCGTAAACCCAAACCACACCATGGGCCGCAAACAAAAGGGCCGTGGGCCACATGCGGCCCATAGGCCGCATGTTTAGTAGCCCTGATCTAGATCATCCCTGACAGATGTTTGTCTAACCTGCTCTTTAAAATCTCCAGTGATGGAAATTCTAGTGCTTAACCTCTCTGACAGTTATCATTCGCCTTCAGGAAGTTCAAAGAGCACGTCAATCATACTAAACAAACAGGAAACCAAAATTCGCTGTATTTTGTTCGCTTACCATCTACCCTCCCAAATTACCAGGATGGAAAACATTTCCCAAATACAGCACCAGAAGAAACCTTAAAATCCAATTTAGAATACATAGTATGTTTACTGACTGCATCCCTACAAGTACCCACAGCATAAGCTTGCTCCTTCAACATCAGATTAAAGACGAGTAAACTTTTATTTTCTAGTTAGAGGGGAAAAAAGTAATTTTGAAGTATGTAATTCTAAAACATCTGTATCCTGGAGTATCAAGGAAACTTTTTCCTTTTTATCTCAATTAGCAGGATGGAACCAGAATAAAAGAAACCTTTCTGAACTTATTAATCCTCTAGTTATACCTTCTTATCTTATTAATGGCATAACGTAGATCATGAGAATTGGGGCAAAACAATGACTTCTCTTGTGACTGAGAAAAAGGGGGGATTCACTTCAGGCCTCAATTTTGATGAGGCTCTAAAAAACACATGACACAGAAGAGGAAGTTACTAACCTTGTGCAGTAATGATGGTTCTTCAAGATGTGTCCCCCTACGGGTGCTCCATTGTAGGGGTATATGAGCCCTTGCGCCTCTATTTGGAAATTTTTGGTAGCAGCGCCCTTTGAGCCTGTGCATGTGTTCTCTCTCCCTCGTGATGTACCTCAAGGCTATCTAGCACTGTGTGGGTGAAAGCCTTTCACTTCCTTCTCTACCACAGAGCCCTATATAGAACTCTGAACTAGAGGGGAGAAGGGTGGCTTGTGGAGCACCCATAAGGACAGACTTCTTGAAGAACTATCGTTACACAAGGTAACTTCCTCCTCTTCTTTGAATAGTGTGTCTTTGGGTGCTCCACTGTAGGTGACTCCAAGCAGTACTCACCACTGGAGACCGGAACTTCAGAGTGAAGTCTGTTACTACATAGTATTCTATGGAGTCAAAGATGGCACGAGAGCCAAATCTTTGGTGATCACATAATGTTCTGAGAGTGTGTGGGCAGAGGCTCAAGTTGCTGCTCTATAGATTACTGAGATAGGAATATCTATAAGGGATGTGACCAATTAACCTTATTAAGTGCATATGGACTCTGGATGGAAGCACATTGTGCCCTTGACAACATAGGCAGATACAATGCCACCAGGTGCTTTTCGTTCCAGATGCACAGTTCCCACTGCAAGAGTGCCTCCTGACAAAGGGGAAGAGTGAGCACCACTGTTTGCTGATATAAAACATCGCTGTGGTGTTGTCCACCCTGACTGAAACACACCTGCCCCTTATTTCATTGGCGAATGCCTCACAGGTCAACCGAATAGTCCTGAGCTCCTTGACATTGCTAAGAAGGTCTGCAACCACACACCCAGATGAGCGCCCCATCCCAAAGTCCAAGGCATCCATTACTAGTGTCAATACAGGGTGAGGGGCATGAAAGGGAACACCTTTGCACATGTTCATGGGGTCCAACCACCACTGAAGAGTGCACAGCATCAAGGGGGAAACAATGAATACCCTATCCAGCAGATGACAAGCTGGTTTGTACACCTGGGCCAGCCAAGCCTGCAACGTAGCCTGGCGAACCGGACAGCATAGGTGTATGCAGCCATTATGACCCAGCAATCTTAGACAGGTCCCGGCCGTTGTTGTGGGGAAGACCCCCAGACACTAACAGTCTGCACATGCTTTCAAAATGGGGCTGAGGGAGGGATGCTCTGGCTGCCACTGTGTGGGCCCCTATGAACTCTGTCACCTGAGTGTACTATCTGAATGGGGGCGAGGGTAGACTTTTGCATATTTAGCAGCAGGCCCAGGCAACAAAACATGGCTTTGACCAGTTCCATGTGACCATCCACAACTGACTTGGACAGTCCCTTGATCTATCAATCGTTGAGGTAAGGGTACACCTGAATCTTGCTTCTCTTCAGGAAGGCTGCTACCACTGCCATGCACTTTGTGAAGACGCTGGGCGCAGCCAACGCACTGAACGGCAAAACTTTGAACTGGTAGTGGGACAACCCCAGTACAAAACGAAGGAACCTTCTGTGTGCTGGAACTATAGACACATGGAAATATGTATCCTTCAAATCGAGGGTGGCGTACCAATCTCCCAGATCCAGGGAGGGGATAATTGAGGCCAGTGAACCATATGAAATTTTAGCTTTTAGGTACCAGTTGAGACCACAGACATCTAATATGGGGTGTAACCCCCTTTTGGCCTTTGGAATAAGGAAGTAACCGGAGTAGAACCCCATGCCCCTGAACTTTTGAGGGACTTCCTCTACTGTTCCCAGCTAGGAGGAGTGACTGCACCTCCTGTAGAAGAAGCTGCTCGTGGGAAGGGTCCCTGAAGAGGGATGGGGCACAGGGTAAGAAGGGGGGGCGGGGAACTGAATAGAATATCCTATTCTGACCATGCCTAGAACTCATTTGTCGGATGTGATCTGAGCCCAGGCCTGGTAAAAACTGAATACATGGTTGCCAAACATAGGGATAAGTCCAGGAAAGAGATTTGTATGTCGCCCTCGAGTGTGGTTTCAAAAGTTCTTCTTAGGCCCTCAGGATTGCCTAGATGAGGCCGGGCCCTGATTGTTTCCTCCCCCTCTACTGTCACTGTTCATGCTTGCGGGCATCTGTGATTCTTTCTATTGCCCCTTCTACTCGAGTCCTGTCTCTGGTGCAAGGGGTAATAACGCGGCAGCAGTGGCATAAAGTGTTTACGTTGGGTAGCTGGCATATGGAGGCCCAGAGACTTTAATGTAGCCCTAGTGTTCTTGAGGCTGTGAAGCCTGTAGTCAGTCTGCGCTGCAAACAGGTCTGAGCAGTCAAACAGTAAGTCCTGAATCATCTGCTTGACCTCTGGTGGAATATCTGATACCTGCAGCCATGAATTATGCCTCATGATGATGCTCGTGGACATCGTACAGGTAGAGTCCACTGCATCAAAAGCCACCTGAAGGGAGATTCTTGAAATCACCTTGCTCTCCTCAACCAAGGCACCAAACTTGGACCTCGACTCTGTAGGCAGGAGCGGCTAGACATGAATTCAATGAGATCCAAAGCCACTTCATAGGGCTCAGGCGTGGACAGCATGTCCACATCTCCCATCTGGCTCTCTCTAGACAGAGAATCCATCAATACTGAACTCGATGGAACCAGCTGTGGTGCTGGAGTCAACAGTGCTTGGAGGGCAGGCTGTTTGGCAGGATGCTCTGGCTCTGGATGTGACCGTTAGACTTGCATGCCTTTGAAGTAGGGAACCTGCCCTTTTCCTGCCTCTGCTGCTTCCTCTGCGCCAAAGAATGGGAGCTGTGCCAGAACGTGGCCTTTGGTCCTGGGGACCGTCAATGCTGAGAGATCTTCTCAGACTCCTTACGCAGAGCTGGTGCACTCTGTACTGACGACAGCATACTTCTTAAGGAGGCCGACTGATCCAGTCCTGTGGCCTTCAGAGCCGAAGGGTCAAGGAGACCTCCATTAGGATGTTCTGGAGGCAAAATTCCCTGTCTCTCAGAGTCCTTGACATAAATGCTTTGCAGATCTTGCATTTGTCTGCAAGGTGAGTCACTCCCAAACACAAGACAGGAGTTGTGTTGGTCACCCATAGGGATAAACTTGGTGCACTCCTTGCACAGTTTGAAACTGTAGAGCAGAGGCATGCCCCGACCCTGGGGGCAGGGAGGAAAATAAGGACTCCCCGCAGATAACTATAAACTACTAATGAACAACTATCTACAAAACAAACCTAGGGACTAGCACTTGCTTGAGGCAAGAGAAGAGAGAGCTTCAATGACCATCACTGGCTGTAAGAAGGAACTGAGGGAGGGGCAGGCTGGCAGTGGACTATATAACCTTATCATACTGGTGCCACTCTAGAGGTATCCACTGCCAACCTATGGAATCCTACCAGGGAAAAAGCTTTCTAATGACTATGCACATGGAGCACACACACCTAACTTGGAATGCACATGAGCAATCACAAGAGGCTTGTTCTTCAGTCTGTACTGAGGTGACAGCTCTAGGGAAATTCCTCTGGCTGCCAAGTTTGCTTTTCTGTCCTGCGGAGTTTGCAGATATGGGGATTTCCCCATCCCATCCCCTGCTGACTAGCCAACCACTCAGAGTTAGTTCTTCCATCAGTACCAAGACTGCAGCTCTGGGGAAACACCTCTGGCTGCTAATGTCTCTGAGCTTGCATGTGCAGTCTGCTGTGGATTTTTAACGACGACTCTACCCTTGGTGAAGTTAAAGGTTTTGGGGATAATCCGTCAGGAATCACCTGGAGACTGAAGTGCCTTCTCTCTAAGAAGGAGTTTAGAACTTCAGCTCCCAATTCCTGTGGTAGTTGAAGCACTTCTATGAGGCTGTCCCAGGCATCAGACACAGTGCGAGTGTCTGGGTATTCTAGAAACTGCTTACAGGAGAGGCACTTCTCAGAGCTAGTAGAGCTAAGAATGCCCCCAAGTCAGGTTTGGGGGCAGATCAATCTCTAGCAATGAGGAATGCAGAAGCAAGCAGGTCATCTTTACTCCTTTTCCTTTTCTTTTATCAGAGGGGAGAAAAATGGCAAGGGTATTGGGGGGGGGAGGGGAGAGGAGGAGGACTCCCCAGGTGGACCTGTTCATGTTCAGGCACAACAGGAAGTGCCAGCAGTTCTGCACCATTCAGAGTCTAGACAAGGGTTCCTTCTCAGACAATTCTTCATTCTATGATGGGGGTGCTCATCTATGCCTTTCCACTAGTGCCATCAATCCCCAGGGTCCCGTGGAAGTCAAGCAGGACAAACGATGTACATGTTGCAAAATACTGTGATTCATGGTCCTTTCCTTGAACTTTGAAGCATCAGAGTGTATTAGAAGTTTCCTAAGCTATCTATATATTTTAGAAATGTGCATGTCTGTTTGCCAGTGAGTGTTGTTCAAAAGCTTTTCCTAAACAATAAGACCTAGGACCACCAAATTTCCTTAGTTTCCTCCTATCCTAACTTAAAGTAAGGTCAGGGTTTGATTGTGCCAGGAAAACGGGAAGTGCTGGGTATGGGACTTTTTTCCACAACATGGAAAGGGAAAGGGCACAGAAAGGAGGAATGTGATACGGATAGTGGCCACTGGCAGCACAGGGGAGAGCTGTACTGCAGAGTAACCACTGGGGGCAGCTGCACCACCAAGAGTGTCCAGTTGGAGCTGGGAGACACCACTTTGCCTGCTCCCTGCCCTGACTCCTCCTCCAAACCACACCCTGACTCCTGCACCCCCATGCCTCCAGCTCTGCCCCCTACATTTCCAAGGCCCTACCCTGACTCCTGCACCTCTCACACCACTAGCCCCCTACTCTGAAGGATCTGGGCAATGCCAGGCAAGTCTTCTAGTGTTAGTTACTATGTCATTTTACAATGATCACAAAGTCAAACTTGTGTAACAACCACATCACCATCCAATTTCCTTAGACATTTTGAAGTCAATGGGATTCTCACCTGTGTCAAATTAAGCAACTACGTAAATGTCTGCATGATGACAACCTAAGACAGGAACATACACTAATACAATTTATTTCTAGCAATTAAAAAATGTCAAAAGAAACAATACATACGGATTCCAGTGTTCTTTGGAGATCTTGTATAAACTACCAAACATAATTGGTAGAATTTTGTCAATGTTCTCCTCAATGAGACTAAGAATATATTCATTATTCCAGAAATACAAAGCCCTTTCTGCAACCTAAAATACACATTTCAGAATCAGAACCACAAAACAAAACAGTACTAATTAATGTAGAATGCAAATGTGGAATGTTATTGAAAATACTATTTTAATACCTGAAAATGTGAACTTGACACACACTTGGATATCTGCTTAAATAGAGGTTCTTCTATTTTTTTGAACTGTGTTGGTTCTATTACATCTAAGATTTCTTCAATTTCACCTAAAAACATCACCTGTTTTATAAAGAAAGGTTTTTATATTTATATTTGCCATTCAGAAGGTATAAAATTTATGTAATTATCACGTAGCTAAACTGAGGATACCAGCTGAACAACAATAAAATAGAGTACATACTGACAAGTATATTGCAACATCATACAGCATAGTGTGCTATGGCACACTACCTTGTGCAAGTCATCTAATTACAAATTTTCTTCTTTTTCGGTAAGGGGGCTTACAGTATTTTAGCAACTGAAGTGAACAGGTATGACAATCATCTTGTATTGTCTATTCTTCAGGGTTGCTTTTAAAGTTTTTAAAAGATTATTTGAAGATAAAAACTAGAATATATTTCTTCAGCTTTCGCTGCATAGATTTACTCTTCTCTGTTCTGGATTCTTTTTACAAATGCTTCATTTCAGTTAACACAGAAAATCAAAGACAAGATGACACAGAGGAGTCTTAAAGCACACATTTTCATATAGAATTAGAACGTTTCTTTGGCAAATGAAGTCACCAAACTCCGAACTATTTTACTTTTAATGACCTGGGACAGAGCCAATTAGAAACATGGATTTTTCACAAGACCATTTTAAAAGTACATTTTAAGAATTAGACATTGTTCCTACACATGAAATTACAACGTATAATTTTTTTGTAATGAAATAAAGTAATGAAGCTTTTTATTTAATGTTTCAGCCAGTGACAAAAACCTGGTCAAACTTTCACATTGTTCAAAGTCAGCACTCACTGCAAATGGACTGCACTCACTGTAACTACTAACATGCTTAAAAAAAAGCTTTGTTTTGAAAAATTATACTAATGCCTACCAAAGAACAGGACTTAATGAGAGCATTCCTCTCAATGACATGATGTTACCATAGGAATATTTAGTGATGAACATATAGAAGAGCATGTACTAATTAGTAGTGCTGTCAGATTTAAAATAAAGTAAGTTTGCACAATTTGTGGCAATTTGTACAGTGAACTTCAGTGCCTTGAGAAATCACTCTTTTATATCAATTACAAGAGAATAATTTATTAAAACATAAGTAACAAGACTAACCTCTTTCTGACTGCAAGTTTTTGGCCAAAATTTGAGCAATCCTCTGATAACCTATGATAATAAAGTTTAAAAAAGTTAAACCAGAACAAGTTTCCAATGTGTATTCATCTAGATTTTTAATAATAGATATTAAAATTAAATTAGAATAATTAATATTATGATTAATATTTCCCAAAACTATAGTTCAAAGGGGATTGAATCATTTTGGATCATCTGACAGGAGTTTTGTCTTATGTTCAGAATACTTTAACAGCTTTACTATCAAATGTACACTGCTTCAAAAAGTTTTTTGAAGCATCCAAACAGACCCACTACTGCTTGTAGCTAGATCTTCCCCTAGAAATCCATCCTTTCTGGAGCACTTGTCTCAGCAACTCAAGACCTGGAACCATATATAATGCAGTAGCTGTTGGACCATGCACACTCTCAGAGCTGAAAAGCTGTCAAAAAGGTGAGGAAGAAGAATCATAGTCCAAAACACCTTTTATTCCTTTCTATTATCTGAGATGCCAAAAGACACAAACTGGAAACAGATGATTAGCTGCAGAGAAAATATATTCAGATAACTCTGCTGGGAGTTAACTTTCTGAGACTTGGGGTACTGCAACACTATTTCAAAAAAGCTAGCGCTATTCAAAAATAACTTCGTCCATGTCTACACATCCGGCAGTTATTACGAAATAGTGTCAAAATACTGTCAAGCTGGAGGATTTCTTACTCCAACTGCTGTAACCCTCATTCTATGAGGAATAAGGGAAGTCAGAGGAAGAGCGCTCTATTTCAAAATAAGTGCTGAGTTGATGCTCCCTATTTCAAAATAAGCTATTTTGAAATAAGATATTCAACTGACGTAGCTCAATTTGTGTAGCTTATTTCAAGATAAGCCCTGCAGGGTAGACGCACCTTGATAGAGACCCTACAAAGACTTAGTTATAAGTTACATCTTCTCCAGCTAGTTGAACACCAAAATAGAAATTGAAGGACTACTCTAGGAAATCTTACTTTGCTTCTTAGTTGAGAGAGTGGTGCTGACTAAAAATGTAAATAGGAGTTCCATGTGGCAATTTTACATCTTTCAGAAATGGAGATACAGGTTAAACCTCCCAAATATGGGACTCTCAGGTCTGGCAACATCTGTGGTCCAGCAGGGCCATGGATGTTGCTGAACCAAAGAACCCTGGAGGCAGGAGCAACGCAGGAGCTGGGGAGCCCTGGCAGCATCTGGTGTTAGTGGGGACAGGTGACTGGGAAGTCCCAGCCAGGGAACCTCCAGTTGCAGTGGAGCTGTCGACAGCTGGGCAGCCCCAGCCAGGAATCCCAGCAAGCCAGAGGGGCCAGATTGACTGAGCTGCCTCTGCCGGGGAACCCACAGCTGAAGTGGGGCTGGTGGAAGCAGATGGCCAGAATCCCTAGCATCAGCAGGGCCAGGTGGCAGCTGGGGACCTTCAGCCTGGGAATTAGTGGGGCCAGACAGCATTTTGGGAGCCCCCGCCCAGTTGCAGTGGAGCTGTTGACAGCCAGCCAGCCCCAGCCAGGAATCCCGGCAAACCCCCGGTGGTAGCAGAGCCAGGGTGACCAGGCAACCTCTGCCAGGGAAGCCCCCGGCTGAAGCAGGGCTGGTGGAGGCAGGCGGCTGGAATCCCCAACGGCAGCGGGGCAGCCAGACACACCGTCTGGGGAACACCCAGCAGCAGCCAGTCCCGCAGCAGCTGGGAACCTGGGGAACACCATGCAGCAGCAAGCAATCCCCGCCAGGAACCCCAGGAGACCCTGGAGTAGTGGGCAGGCAGCAAGGTGGGGAGCTGTGCCGGGCCAGTGTTAGGGCAAGGAGCCCTAAGGAGCCCACGAACGGGGCAACAAACAGGGGAGCACTGACCTCCCCTGGTCTGGCAAACTTCCTGGTCCAGGACAGCTCAGGTCTCGAGGGTGCCAGACCAGGGAGGTCCAACCTGTATTTCAGGCATGAGAGTCTGACCTCAAAGAAAGGACCCCCAATCTTCTGGTACAGTCATAGAACCATAGAATACTAGAACCGGAAGGAACCTCGAGAGATCATCAAGTCCAGTCCCTTGCCCTCATGGTAAGATCAAGCACCGTCTAGATCATCCCTGACAAATGTCTCTCCAACCTGCTCTTAAATATCTCCAGTGAAGGAGATTCCACAACCTCCTTAGGCGATTTATTTCAGTGTTTAACACCCTGACAGTTAGGATTTTTTTTTTCTCATGTCCAACCTAAACCTCCCTTGCTGCAATTTAAGCCCATTGCTTCTTGTCCTAGTCCCAATCAGACCAGGTTGATCATAACAGGACTGAAATGAGAGCTTGGTCTATTTGGACAATCTTCAAACAGAGTCAGATTCCCCCACTGGATTTGTTCCCAGTGGCAGCCAGATGGGAGGCTTCATGATTTTTTTCCCCGTTTTACTTAGTGACTAGCTTGCATCTCTTGTAAACTAATGTATTATGTATAGCCTGGATTCTCCAACTACATTTTGAGTTTTAGAAAAGACTGATGAACTATTTGAAACAGAAATTCAGATGACCTTGTGAAGAATTAAGCCTCCTAAGAAGAGGTTAACTATGAGCACATCAGTGTTCTGTTAAAAATAAAACAAAATAATGAGGATCTTCCATTAGCAGCAGAACCTCACCTTCTCAATGCAATGCTCATGCAGAGGTACAGATAAAATTGTCCTATGGGCTCAAAGAAAAAGTAATTTTAAGTCCCTAAAACAGACAGTACCACAGACAAAAATATGGACCAGATGACTAAGAAATATGTATTCTGGGCAAATATGAACAGAGATTTTTGAATGGAAGGATACGTTGCAGCAGTAGCAAGCATTAATTCAAATTGTAACATAAAAAGCAAAAGCAAGCATTCCAAGATATGTGAAAAAGGGACTAAATAGAGACTAAATCCTCAGGCTCTGGCCAAACTATGGGGCTCTAGTGGAAAGTACATTCCATAGCATACTCCTTCTTCTCTTCTTATGAGAAACCATCTTCTTATGAGATGAGGAAACATACTGTAGAAGACTATGTATAAAAAAAAAGGCTAATTTTCAAGTTAATCTTGGAAAAATGCCAATTTCAGCAACCACTAAATCCATAAGACCTTGGAGATGAAACAGGGCATGTCATACATCTCATAGAACTATTCAGGTTTTCTGTAAATTCTGGCATGCATCACTGCACTGGTTCATATTTTCAACATTACCATAGGCTCTGACTTTGAAGGTCCATAAAAGAAAGCGTTACTCATCTTGTGCAGTAACAGTGGTTCTTCGAGATGTGTGTCCTCATGGCTGCTCCACTCTGGGTGCTAGTGCGTCCTCACCCCGGCGACTGGAGATTTTTCTAGTAGTATCTACCACGCCATGCACATGCCGTGGCACCCCTTTGTGCCATTGGTGTCCATTAAACACATGCACAGCCCCTCCGTTCCTTCTCTATCCGTGCTATTAGAGCATGGGGCTCCAAAGCAGGGGAAGGAGGGAAGGTAGTGGAGCACCCACGGGGACACACATCTCGAAGAACCACTGTTATTGTACAAGGTGAGTAAGAAGAAGTTACTCACCTTGGTGCAGTAACGATGGTTCTTTGAGATGTGTCCCCCTGTGGGTGCTCCACTGTTGATGTCGGGCTTGTCCCAGTGCTGGAGCTCGGAGATTTTCATGAGCAGTTGCTAGCTGGACCACGCATGTGTGGCATGCGCCCTTTTGATCTGTCGCGCAGTCCGGCTCCTGCCAGCTCGAGTCCGCCCTGGTATCTGAAAGATATAATTGGAGAATCCGAAGCAGGGAGGAGGGTAGGTCATGGAGCACCCACTGGGGGACACATCTCAAAGAACCATTGTTACTGCACCACGGTGAGTAACTACTAATACCTCTTCTTCTTCTTCTTCTTCTTCTTCGAGTGGTGTCCCTGTGGGTGCTCCACTGTTGGTGAGTATGTAGCAGTACTCAAGACAAGTGGAAGGTGGGCCTCGGATTTACGGTCTAACTATTGTAGAGAGAATGGTAAAGGCCACTGCTGTATCTTGTGCTTAAGACTGTAGAATTGCATAATGTTTCATAAAGGTATCATTGGTGGCCCACGTTGCCACCCTGCATATATCTCTAAGGGCAACACCACGAAGGAATGCCATTGATATTGCCATAGCTCTTGTAGAACGTGCTCTTGGAGTCTGAGGCAGTGGTTTGTTTCTTAGAGTATAACATTGTTTGATGCACGATACAACAAGGTTGGAAATTCTTTGTGATGATAGGGGTTTCCCTTTAGTACGCCTGGAGACAGAAATGAGTAGGTGATCTGACTGATGGAAGGATTTTTTCCTGTCAACGTAAAAGGCCAATGTCCTGCGTATGTCCAGCAGATGAAACCTTGCATCAGTAGCCGTTTGGTGTGGTTTGGGATAGAAGGTAGGGAGTACAATTGGTTTATTCACATGAAATGCGGAACACACTTTGGGAATGAAAGCTGGATGAGGGCACAGCACCACCCTGTCCTTACTGAAAACAGTATATGGTGGAGCTGCCATTAGGGCTGCCAACTCATTCACTCTGCGGGCAGAAGTAATCACCAATAGAAAAACTACACTCAGCAACATCATATAAAGCAAACAGGTTGCGAGAGGTTCAAAGGGGGTGTGGACTAGAGTATCCAATGCCATTTCTAGGTTCCAGAGCGGCAGTGGAGGTCTTCGTGGTGGATATAGGTTGACGAGACCCTTAAGGAATCTTCTTGTCATGGGGTGGGCGAAGACTGAGAATCCCTCTATAGGCTGATGAAAGGCAGTGATTGCAGCCAAATGCACTTTTATTGAAGCCAGGGCAAGGCCAGAATCTCTAAGTGCTAAGACATAGTCCAGGATACTTTCAAAGGTGTTACGCTTGGTTCTAGGTTGTGGTAAGAGCACCAAGATATGAATCTATGCCATTTATACAGGTAATTAGATAGGGTGGATTGTTTCCTGCTATATAGAAAGACCTCTTTCACTTGGTCTGAACATTGTAACTCATCGTGGTAGAACCAACAAGGAACTATGCCGTCAACTTCAGGACGTGCGGATGAGGGTGGAGTAAAGTCCATGACCTCTGAGTCAGGATTGGAAGGTGGTAGGGAAGTTGAGGAGACATCCAATACAGATATGGAAACCATACCTATCAAGGCCAAAATGGTGCAATGAGTATTACTGTGGCTCTGTCTGTACTGATCTTCTCTAGGACTCAGGAGATGAGAGGTATGGGAGGGATTGCATACAGAAGAGGTCCCCTCCAAGTGCGGAGAAAGGCATCCCCTAGGGATCCCAGGCCAATACCTGCCCTGGAACAGTATTGTTGACATTTCCTGTTTTTGGAGGACGCAAAGAGATCTCTCTCTGGGAATCCCCATTGGTGGAAAATGGGTTGGAGATAACCGAGCTGCAGTTCCCATTCACGATCTTGGGGAAAGTGTATGCTGAGCACATCTGCTGTTATATTGTTTATTCCGGATAAGCACGAGGCTACTAACTAGAGTGACGTTGTTTCATATGACCCAGTTCCACAATTGAACTGCTTCGGTGCATAAGGACTGAGATCGAGCGCCTCCCTGACAACTGATGTAAAACATTGTTGCGATATTGTTGGTCAATATCCCAACCATCTTGCCAAGGATGTGACTCGAAGCGTCTGCAAACATTGGAAACTGCTCCGAGTTCTAACAGATTGATATGATATGTGGCCTCCTGAATAGACCATCTGCCCTGGATTGACATTGTGTCCATGTGGGTGCCCCATCCAATGAGGGAAGCATCTGTGATTATGCGTATCAAAGGTTGATTTCGATGGAAAGGCACACCTGCTAAGAGATTGGAAGGTTTGGTCCACCATGCAAGGGATCGTAGCACATGTGGTGGGGTGGGGGTGGGGGTGGGGGGGGATACCCGCTTGTGTGCCTGTCCCTTTTGATGGGAGTAAACAATAGCATACAGCATCAAAAGTAGTGGCGTGTGTGATTGACTACGTAAGTGGTGGTGGCCATATGACCCATTAGTTGGAGGCATGTGAGTATGGAGACTGTATGGCTGACCATAATGGTCATAACAAGGTCCTGAACAGCGTGGAACCTCTGCAATGGTAAGTATGCTCTTGGTGCCACGGTGTCTAGCCAGGCACCTATACATTCTATGTCCTGCGTAGGTAGCAAAGTTGATTTCTGTACATTGAGTAAAAGCCCCAGGAGTTCGAATATGTGTCTTGTGGTCGATATCATGCAATGTGTCTCTGATTCCGATGTGTCTTTGATCCAGCAATAGTCCAGGTAAGGGAATATAATGACCTGGTGTCTGCATAAGTATGCTGCTACCACTGCCAGAGTCTTTGAAAATACTCTGGGTGCAGAATAAATGCGGAACGGAAGCACTCAATAGCGGTACACTGGTGGTGGTCCAGTCCTATCGTGAAATGAAGGAAGTGCCTGTGTGCCGGATGAATAGCTACTTGAAAGTATGTGTCATGCAGGTCGAGGGTTGCAAACCAATCTCCCTTGTCCAGCGCTGGGATTATAGCCATTAGGGTAACCATTTTGAATCTTTGTTTCTGAAGGTAGCGGTTCATTCTGTGAAGGTCTAAAATAGGTCTCCATCTTCCCGTCTTTTTTGGGGTGAGGAAGTAATGTGAATAAAAACCTCTGCCCCGAAAATCCTTGGGAATGGTCTCTATAGCTCCCAAGTTTAGTAGTCACTGTACCTCTTGTCTGAGGAGACTCTTGTGCGAGGGGTCCCTGAAAAGGAACAGGGAGGGTGGAGAAGTTGGAGGTATTTTGGTGAAGGGAATGGTATACCCTGAGGTTATCAGTTCACGGACCCAATGGTCTGAGGTGATGGCATCCCAACAATGTCAGAAGAGTCTCAGACAGCAATGGAAAAGTGGACCACAGCGCGATGGTTGGTGGGAGATGGGAATATCCTGCAAGCCCTTGACCAACAGATCAGATTTGCTGCTTAGTGGCCTGGCTGTTGGTGTTGAGGTTGATCTGTGGCCGCTTGCGCTGAGGCCACTGTTTGGTTCTGGACTGGTCAAAATTACGTTGGTTATATCTTTGGTATGCAAAGTCGCAGTGCTTTTGGTATGGGGTATAACGCTTACAACGGTAAGGTGGTATGTACATCCCCAATGTGCGTAGAGTTGTCCTCGAGTCCTTGCTTGAATGGAGGACGTCAGTCCTTTCTGCAAATAGTTTCAATTTATCAAAGGGAAGATCTTCCACCTTTGATTGTAATTCACGGGGGACTCTGGTGGATTGAAGCCAGGATGCCCTCCTCATCATCACAGAGGTGGCAGTTGTTCTGGACACTATATTGGCCACATCCAGCGCAATTTGGAGTACTCTTCTGGATGAAGTATAGCCCTCTTGAACAACTGATTTTGGTATAGGCCTTTTTGAATCTGGCAGGTGTTCCATTAGGGTATTTACTTTTAGAGCTGAGTAGTTGGCTATTCTAAGGAGGAGTGTAGTGGAAGAATAGAGCTTTCTACCAAATAGGTCCATTCGCTTGTTGTCCTTGTCGTTATTAGGTCTGTGTTGTGGAAACTTGGATCTGTGCTGGACAGCATCGACGACCAGCGAATTGGGCTGCAGATGAGGGAATAGAAAATCAGCCCTTTTCTGAGGGACAAAATATCTCTTATCAGCCCTTTTGTTAGTTGGGGTACTGAGGCAGGGGTCTGCCATATCTCATCTGCAGACTCCAAAATGACCTCGTCTATCGGTATTGCAACTCTACCTCATTGGGAGGGCTGCAAGTTCTTAAGGAGTTTATGATGCTTTTCCAGCACCTCCAATAATTGAATGTCTTGGGAGGCGGCCACCCTGTTGAAGAGGTCCTGAAATTGGCTGAGGTCGTCAGGTGCTGCCTGGTCCCCAGGTATGACAGCCTCATCAGGAAATGACGAAGACTAGTCTGCAGGAGAAACATTAGGTGGTTGTTCCTCTACCTCTGAGAGCTGTCCCTCCTCTGGTTCAGAATAATGGGCTGTAGAGGAAACTCAAGGGGATGCAGCTGCCTCCTGTTGCTCCTGCACGTGCTGCAGCGAAGGGGAAGGCGCTCGAGATCTCAAAGAGGTTCGACAGCAAGGATAGTGGTGCTCCTGGCCATGATGAGATTGAATAGACCCATGATGAGATTGAATAGACCCATGGTGAGTGTAGTGCTGATGGTAAACAGGGCTACAGTGACAGTATCACGTAATATGTCTTGATGGGGCTCCGTATCTGTAGTAAACTCGCTGGTGACTACAGGGAGTATGGAAAGCGAGGGGAGCCCCTTGACGAAGGGCGTGGGGAGTGGGTTGCATAAGATCTATAAGGTGATGGTAATAGGTCATATCTAGATCTGTAATGTCCATTGTGGCGATACACTCTGTCTCTGTCCTCTCTGGTCAAGTATGGTGAGTGTGGAGAGCGCGGTGAAGACTGTGCTGGAGATAAAGTCAATGGGCTCAGGGCTTTGCTGCACCAGCGGGTCAGATTTGCGAGTTACTTTCTTCGGTGCCAGAGGAGTTGGAGTACTGTATGGAGGAGATAATTGCCCTGTTGATCTAGTAGGAGAAGAGTGCAGCACCGAAGTCTCCTGTGCCGCTGTTGTCAGTGCCGAGTGTGTCCGTGTCGCTGTAGTCGGCACCGGTGAGGTCAGTGTCGTGAGCTCCCGTGCTGTTGCGGTCGGCACTGATGTTGGTTTTGTCGGTGCTGGTGTGGTCGGTGATGGTGTTGACATTGGTACGTGCTTTTGTACCGGTGCCGGTGCCATCGGGGTGGCAAAGAAGGAACTGGTGGGAGCCGGACTGTGCGACAGATCAAAAGGACGTGAACAGCCTGCGGTGTGTGCTGCACACATGCAGACCAGCTAGCAACTGCTCGTGAAAATCTCTGAGCTGCGGCGCCAGGATGAGCCCAACACCAACAGTGCAGCACCCACAGGGACACCACTCGAAGAAGAACTTTTTCTTCTTTGAGTGGTGTCCCTGTAGGTACTCCACTCTAGGTGACTACACATCAGTTGTCGGCTTGTGGAGATGGGCTTGGATTATCCTGTGCTTTTCCCACTGAGGATAATACTGCGTGTTCCACTGCCACAGATGATGCAATGGAAGACGGGAGAGTGTAATGTTGCGCAAACGTGTGGTCTGATGACCATGTGGCTGCATTACAAATGTCCTGGAGGGGAACATTGTTGAGGAAGGCAGTAGAAGAAGACATGGCCCTGGTGGAATGGGCTTTGATGACCCCAAGTGGTTCTTTATTGTGGATGGCGTAGCATGTGTGGATACATGAGGAGATCCACTTACAGATCCTCTACGAAGAGACAGCTTGTCCCTTGGATCGTTCTGCGTAGGAGAGGAAGAGTTTAGGGGATGTTCGCCAGGCCATCGTCCGGTCGATGTAGAATGCAACACTCTGCAGACGTTGAGGGTGTGCCAAACAGCGTGCACCGGGTCAGCATGCGGCTTAGGAAAAAAGGCAGGTAAGTGTATGGGTTCGTTGACATGGAAGGGGAAGGATCTTTCAGGATGAATTTAAAGTGGGGCCGGAGTGTAACTCTGTCCTTGGTGAAAACCGTGTAAGGGGGATCCGCCATTAGGGCGGTGAGTTCGCCTACTCTCCTATTGGAGGTTATTTATTGCGACCAGGAAGGAGACTTTCATCAATAGGTATGACCAGCGGCAAGTCGCCAACGGCTCAAAGGGTGGCTTTGTCAAGCTCTTAAGTACATGATTTAGGTCCCAGATAGGAACTGGCAGACAAACAGATGGAAAGGTGTTTTGTAGACCCTTGAGGAATCTTAGTGATTGGGTGGGCGAGGAAAGCAGCGCCTTCTGTGATGTGATGGAAAGCTGCCAATAGTACTCAGAGGCAGGCCCGATTCCTTAAGGTGCAAGAGGTAGTCCAGTAGGAGGGGGAGGGGGCGGTCTCTGGGTTTGTAGTGTGAGTGCATTTGAGCCACTGGGAAAATCTCTTCCATTTATAGAGGTACGTTTTCCTGCTGGATTGTCTTCTGCTGTTGATCAGTATTTCTTTCAATCTTTCTGAACACGTGTTTTCGTCATCCTGGAGCCATGAAGGAGCCAGGTGTGGAGGTGAAGTTTGTGGGGTTCTGCGTGGAAAATCGTCCCGTGATTCTGGGAGAGAAGACTGCGTTGAGGCGGAAAAGCATATGGATCTGTGACTGTCATCCTGCGGAGGTAAGGATACCATGTTTGCCTCGACCACGCTGGTGCAATAAGTATCATGCGAGCTTGATATGTTCTGATCTTGATGATGACTCTGGAGTATGGGAAGGGGTGGGAATGCATAGAGCAGAGGATGTGTCCCAACTGATGGAGAAAGCATCCCCCAGGGAGTGCTTCCCTAAAGCTGCTCTGGAACAGTAAAGGTGACACTTCCGGTTGTTTCTGGTCGCGAAGAGGTCTATGTCTGGCTGACCCCATTGGCAAAACATGTAACTGACAGCATACCTGTCCATCTCCCACTCGTGATGATCATATAACTTGCGACTGAGGGCATCTGCTGTAACTTTAACACCCCTAGGAGGTAAGAAGCAACCAGGGTGATCTGGTGCTTCAGGCACCAATTCCATAATTTGAGAGCCTCCGCACATAGGGACGGGGATCGTGCACCTCCTTGCCAATTGATGTAATACATTCAAGTGTTGTCCATCATAACGTTGATAGTCTCGTGAGCTATACAGCGTAGGAAAAGTTGGCATGCATAGCGTACCACTCGTAATTCTAAAAGGTTGATATGGAGTGTTTGCTCTGTAAAGGACCATTTGCTTTGGGCCATCAGAGTCCCCAGATGGGCACCCCATCCCAGAAGCGATGCATCAGTCATCACGGTAAGTGTAGGGGTATGTTGCTGAAATGGCACGCCAGTTAATACATTGTGTGGATTCGTCCACCAGTGTAGGGAGTCGAGGACCCTCAGGGGAATGGTAACTGACTTGGTAAGTGGGTCTCTGGATGGCGTGTAGAGTGCGGCTAGCCAAGACTGCAGGCATCTCATGTGGAGCCTTGCTAGGCTGACGACATAAGTTGTGGAGGCCATGTGTCCCAGAATTTTTAGGCATTCGCAAACTGTTGTAATGAGGTTGCATAGGCTGTCAAATCTGTGCATGGGTAGGGTCACTTTGGCCACCACAGTGTCCATATGCGCTCCTATAAACTCCAGCTTCTGAGTGGGGTGGAGCATGGACTTTTCGTAGTTTATATGGAAACCGAGGTTGAGCAGAAAGCTTGTAGTGGCCTCGATCATGTCCTTTGTTTCCTGGAAAGACATGCCCTTTATAAGGCAGTCATCTAAATATGGAAATATTATGACTCCCTGATGACATAAGGAGGCCGCTACAATGGCTAGAGTTTTGGAAAACACTCTGGGAGCCGTTGAAAGGCCAAAAGGGAGCACTCAATATTGGTAATGGTGGTGGCCCACCGCGAATCGTAGAAAACTTCTGCGTGCTGGGTGAATTGTAATGTGGAAGTATGCATCCTGAAGGTCGAGAGCCGAAAGCCAGTCTCCTTGATCCAATGTGGGGATTATTGTTGCTAGGGTCACCATCTTGAATCGGTGGTAAGCAACATGTTTGTTGAGCTTTCCTAAATCCAATATGGGCCTCCATCCTCCACTCTTTTTCTGTGTTAGGAAATGAGTAGAACCCTCGGCCTTGAATCTCTGTTGGTACTGGTTCTATGGCGCCTAAGCGGAGGAGGTGAAGCACCTCTTGCTCGAGGAGGGTCTCGTGAGAAGGGTCCCTGAAGAGGGACAGGGTGGGAGGGTGGGTAGGAGGAGGAGAAATAAAAGGGATGGAGTAACCATGTTGAATGAGCTCTAGGACCCATTTGTCCAATGTTATCTGAGCCCACTGTTGAAAAAAAAGGGGAGGAGGCAATGATTGAATTGTGGGCAACTGGTCGATGGTGTGACCACAACGCTTTCTGGCTCTTGACCAAATCTTCAAATCTGATGTTTGGATGTGGATAGTTGAGTAGATGCTGTTTGATGTTTCTGCTGATGTTGTGGCCTGCAACATTGAGGCTTTTGTTTTTGGTGGAAATCGTACCTAGGTTGCTGTCTGTATGGCTCTCTTGGTCTCTGGTCGTTGTTATATCTGGCTCTTTTAAATGGGGGCGTATACATCCCCAGGGTTCTCAGGGTGATAGGGGAGTCCTTCATGGAATGAAGTACTTCATCTGTTTTTGCAGCAAAGAAATTAGTGTTATTGAAGGGTAGATCTTTGACCTTCTACTGTAATTCCCTCGGGACCCCAGATGCGCAGAATATCTTAGCTCCAAGCATCACAATAGCTGAAGCTGTGACGCATGCAGCCGTATCTGCTACATCCATCGTGGACTGCAGAGTGATGTGAGAAATTATATGGCCTTCCTGTATGATGCTGAGGAGAATAGGCCTTTTGTGTTCTGGTAGGTGTTGAGTAAACTCTTGCAGTTTCAAGTAGTTAGAATAGTCGTAATTGGCAAGCATGGCGGTATAATTTGCTGCTCTAAGGAGCAGAGTAGCGGAAAAGTACACCCTACGACCCATAATGTCCATTTTTTTATGGTCTTTATCATGTGGTGTTGATCTGATATTAGGCTGTCCGGCTTTATGTCTGACGGAATCAACTACCAGAGAATTTAGTGGCGGATGTGTAAAAAGGAAGTCCATTCTTTTTGGTGTAATTAAGTATTTCTGATCCACTCTTTTGTTGGTTGGAGTGATGGATGCTGGGGTCTGCCAAATGTCTGCTGGATCCATAATAGCTTTGTCCATCGGGAGAGCTATTCTGGAGGAGGTAGGAGGCTGTAAGGTTCACAAAAGGCGGTACTGTTTTTCTTGTACTTCTTGTAGGGCACGGTTTTATGCAAGAGCTACCCTTTTAAAAAGATCTTGGAACTTTTTTGAATCATCGCCCGGTGGTGGGGTGTTGGAAATAACTGCCTTGTCTGGGGAGGAGGATGAGTTGTGCGCGGGGACCTGTCCGCGCCCTCTGACAAAGAGTCCTCTATGTTCGTTTGGGCCGGGGAATTAGGCTCTGCTGCCGAAGTTGTAAGCTGAGGAGAACCAGGTGGTAGTTTAGATACTGTGGAAGGAGCGGTGTGATGGCTCTTCCTACGAGGACGTGAGTCCCATGGTTGCCATTGCCCAGCATACAGCAGTGGCAGATAATTGTAATGGTGCATATACCATGGTGGTGGTGGTGGTAGCAGGTATGCATATATAATGTGCCCAGAATCCCAGGATGGAGGTCTGTGAGCTAGGCTGGAATGCTGGGAGGAAAAATGGCTCCGAGGGTCGGTACCCACTTCACTTGGGGAGTGGGACAGATTCGGTGATCTACGTGAGCACACCAACTGTATGGAGGAGCCCGGAGATATCGGTGCTGGTGACATGCGGCTCCTAGCAGGAGACTCGTGCCATGGGCGCTCTTGGGACGGTGCCGAGGTATGCGGTTTACTCAGTGCCGATGATGCTGGCGGTGCCACTTGGTCAGGAGGCGGCTTCTCAGTCTCTTAGATAACAAGGCCGGTGCCAACTGAAGCGGTTGTTTTGGTGCCAAGTGGTCCTTATGGTGGCCCAGCAATGCAGTCGATGCCGATGGTGCTGCTTGTTTTTGCTTGGGCTCCGAGTGCGCTCTCTTATGCGGTGCCGGTATCTTGGGTGTTGCAGCGCCTGATGTGCTGGGCCTTTCCGAGGTGCTGACCCTCGAGGCTGTCGGTGCCAAAGGTAGAGTTCGGGCTGGAGACAGTCTCATTTTTGAAAGAGACGTGCTAGAAGAGGTAGAGGGACAAGTTTTGTCCATACCTTTTGGCTGAAAAGCAGATTTTGGGACCGCCGGAGTATCCTTGGAAGACGGTTGGAGAGACTTTTCATATGGTAAAGTCTTCAACCTGTTAAGCTTGGTTGCGGCGTGCTCTAGCCGTCAACTTAGAGCAGTGAGGGCACTTTTATATCTGGTGCAATTGTTCAAGACACTTTATTCACTTAGAATCTTGAAGGTGGGAGACCCCGGCACGAGGTGCAGCAAAAAGTGGCAGGCCTCTAGAGGAGATATTTTTTTTTTTTTTTTTTGCGATGGAGTAGGGGGCCTTAAAACTTGGAAAAGTGAGGAAACTAAGGGGAAATAACAGGTTTTTTGTTGTTTTTCGATAGAAACAGTGGAAGGAGAGAAGCTCTGTCTGCTGCCGAGGACGGTAGAGAAGGAACTGAGGGGCCGGGCCGCGCCGTGCGCGCGCCTAACCAACACCAATGGCACAAGGGGGCGCCGTGGCACATGCACGGTGGACACTGCTAGAAAAATCTCCGGTCACCAGCATGAGGACGCACTAGCACCCAGAGTGGAGCACCCATGGGTACACCACTTGAAGAAGTCCTCCTCATTCTAGGAAGGAAGCACCTGCTGCTGGAGAACAGAGTACCAATTCAATGAAAAGTGAATGAGAGTGATCATGATCACAGTATCTATCAGGAAAATCCCAAGTTGAGATTCATGAAAAGTAAATAAGTTATATGCTGAGAACAACAGATCCCTGTGAAGACCAGTCTCAATGGCAAGCTTAGGGAATGGAAATGGGCTTCACAGTCTGATGTCCAGCCCAACCTGCAAGTTAAAAAAAACCTATCTACATAAAAGCTATTTTTGGAGCATTAGTACAACCCCCACCAGCCAAAGTCTATCAACCCAGGCTGGGAGGCTCACTTTTGTGAGCTGTGTGAAATTACCCCCAAAAATCTGCCATCTAGAAAGGGCTCCTTCCACAGTATCTAAACTACCACCTGGTTCTCCTCAGCTTACGACTTTGGCAGCAGAGCCTAATTCCCCAGCCCAAATGGACATAGAGAACTCTTTGTCAGAGGGCGAGGAGAGGTCCCCGCAAACAACTCATCCGCCTCACCAGATAAGGCAGTTATTTCCAACACCCCACCACCGGGCGATGATTCAAAAAAGTTCCAAGATCTTTTTAAAAGGGTAGCTCTTGCATAAAACCGTGCCCTACAAGAAGTACAAGAAAAATAGTACTGCCTTTTGTGAACCTTCCAGCCTCCTACCTCCTCCAGTATAGCCCTCCTATTACGGATCCAGCAGACATTTGGCAGACCCCGGCCTCTCTCCCTCTCCCCTCCCCGGTACTAAAAAAGATACAAGTTCTTATAATAAAAAGTGAATAGGGATCCCCCTTGAGCAGCTCGGAGCCCTAAGCAATTGCTTTGTCTGTTTATCTCTAATGCCTGCTTTATTTGGAATATCACCAGATTTCATTGTTTCAATAAAAAGATTGCAACATTTTGTGTTTCAGTGTCTCTCATGATCTTCCATTCCATGAAACATTTCAATATTTTAACACTGTCCCAATTAAGGATGAAGACAAATGTTAAAATATCAGAATTTCCAGTTGGACAAAACATCCAATTTCTGATCAACCAACTGGGAATGCATGGCCAAGAAGACGGAGGATCTTCTCCTACACTGAGATCAGTCACATGATTTTCGCAATTTAACTATTTTCTAGTTTACATTCCCATTTTTGTCACAAGTTATTACCAATAGATATATCTGTACTTTTAAAATAAACACATATTTATCTTTTGGCAAGTACCCTGGATTTATAAATCCTAATTTTTCTTGAAGTGTCTACAGTTAATTATTCAAAATTAGTATTGGCAATTAATGCTATCACTGATGTGAGAGCTGCATTGGCGTATTTTAATTCAGATAAATACAAAAATAAAGTAGTCAATTGAAAAATACTTACTGGTTCTGTTAATGTTGTATCTTTTTCCAGGAACTGTACAACACAATAGGCCAGCTAAAATGTAAGTAACACAGTTATTTAAATTATTTTAACTAACACTGAATATTAAGACAACACAACATAACTAAATATCACAAATTATAGTGGAAGCACTTTAATCAGCAAAATATCTTAACGTTGGCAGATGTAGGCCTTTTCAATTTTTCGTTCTTGGTGAAGGAAATAGCTAAATTTAACTAAAATGAAGTTATATGTATTTCAGACTATTGTATCTTTTAAAAGTCTTCGGTATATCCAGATGCTTAGTTTCTTATTCTAGAAAAGGCTTCATTTGTTATTAATCAGGAGATTTGATAGCTATAATGCAGATCCAACATTTAGACAGTCTTTCCTTGACTTCATTCAGCTCTTCAATTAGAAGTATATATTAACAATCTGTGATACAAAGCCAGTTCCCTCTTCCTCTAACTACTGCATTTTTACACCAAAAGCTAAGAATAGGACACTTCCAGTCCACCCACTTATCCTCATTAGCACTGGTCCGACAATCGACAGGTACTCCCCTCCCCATTATAAATATCTTGGTTCTGTTATTTTCACTCCAGTTTATCTGATGAACTGGGTTTTACCCATGATACTATAAACTTGTTTTTGTTTTTAAAGTTACAAACTAACATGGCTACCCCCCTGAAACTTTCTGTTGGTGAGAAAGATAAGCTTTTTAGTTTAAGACATGGAGCTCTTCAGTTCTGGGAAAAGAACTCAGTATCACAACTAACACAGCTAAATATGGGGGGTGGGAATATTTAGCACAAGTAGTTAACACATATTTGAAGGGACCATTCAAGATGAAATGGTCTATTAACACCCGTCCAGGCCCCAGGAGGAAAGGAAGCAGAGGTGGGGAGTCAGCTGGGGAAAGCCAGGATTGTTACAGATTGTTGTAATAAACACTCAGTCCAGTGTCTCCCCTATCCCTTATTCCAAGTTTCTGGAAAGTTGAGGCTAGGGACACCATCTGTGCCCATTCTGACTAATAGTAATTTATGGACCTATTATCCAGGAATTTATCTAGTTCTGTTTTGAGCCCTGTGATAGTCTTGACCTTCGCAACATCCTCTGGCAAGGAGGTGCCCTGGTGCCAACTCTGCCCACACATTTACACGAGCAATTTCATCGCTGGACCCAACCACATCAGCTACCAAATCAGAGGCTCATTTAACTGCACATCCACTAATGTGATCTATGCCATCAAATGCCAGCAAAGCCCCACTGCAATGTATACTGGCCAAACTGGACAGCCTCTGCGGGAAAGAATTAATGGACACAAATCAGATATCTGAAAAGGCAATACACAAAAACCTGTTGGAGAACACTTTAATCTTCCTGGACACTCATTAATGGATCTCCAAGTTGCCGGGTTTTTGTTTCAGATCAATTCCACAAGCCAAATACACAGAGAAAGGTTGCAACCTAACTTCATTCACAAGTTTAATTGTTATGCAAATGGTATGAATGGATGGCTCACACATTATCTTCCACATCTTAATGACTTAACCAACCAACCAAGCAACCAATGAAGGTGCTAATGGTTCTTGATGTCTATGTAGAATCTGATGTTGGTCATCTTCCTTTCCAAGTGCAAACTAATGGTTCTTAGCAGCCTCCTGTAACTATTTGGTGTTTAATGTGCTAATAGACTATTTGTTGTTTAAGTTTTTCCTGTTACAGACTAACTCAGCTACTCCTCTGAAGCTTTTGACCAAAGAATTAATTTAGTTTTTCCACAATGACCTTATCTTTGAGTGCTCCTTAGCATCTTGATCATCCAGTAGCCCCACTGAACGTTTAGCAGGCTGTTTCTGATGTATTTTTAAGTACCACCATCAAACAACTACAATTCATAGTTAACAGAGACCCCTAACCTAAAAGCAATCTTACCAGAAACCCCCTTTTCTGGGCTACAAACTCTCTCCCCCCCGCCCCATCAGAAGTTACATCAATTTACATGAGGTTAGCTCCCCCTAGACCAGATTTCACAGTCCGTGATGCGTTTTTCATGGCTGTGAATTTAGTAGGGCCCTAATTATAACATGTGGCATACCGCATCCAGTGCGCTAAATGCCCCAACAACAACAAACTCAAACCACCAACAGACCCTGCCAAAACTGATGTAAAGCCTGCAGACATATCTCCACTGCTGCAATGATCAAACCCTCCACAAACACACCTTTCAAGATCCATGGAACCTACATATGTCCATCATAATTAGGGCCCTACCAAATTCATGGTCCATTTTGGTTAATTTCACAGTCATGGGAATTTAAAAATCCTAAATTTTATTATTTAAGCTATTTATATCTGAAATTTCAGAGTTGTAATTGTAGGGATTCTTCTGACCCAAAAAAGGAGTGGGGGAAGGGGATTGTAGGGTTATTGTAGGGCAGGGCTACTCAACTTTGGAAGCCCCAGGGGCACAATGATACTCACAGCACATGCTGAGGACTGCAACTTAAATGCAAATATATATGCAAATAGCTTCTTTCACACTGATGGGCATGAATACAAAGATTAAAGTAAGACTACACAACACACAGGCCCCATTTAATTCAGTTCTGCTGATATTAATAAAAGGCAATATTTACCTGATTTGCACCCATGACAGCACTTTTAATGAGGAACGACAGTCCAGGAATTTAACTACTAAAACGCATATCAGTAGAAGACTATTATATTGACTCATGGTTGTGGAGCATGTTCCCAGTGGAGGCCATGTTCATAGGATCCCCCCACGAGCCGCATGTTGTGTAGCCCTGTTGTAGGGGGTGTTGTGGTACTACTTTTGCTAGCTTGGAATGGTATTGCTACCCTTACTTCTCCGCTGTTGCCTACAAAGCTGGGCCCTCAATAAGCAGCTACCAATCTCTGGACACCTAGCTCTGAAGGCAGCAGTACAGAGATAAGGGTAGCATGGTATGGTATTGAAAACCTTCCCTATGCATTACTGTTGGCCAGGTACTACCTTCAGAGCTGGATGCCTGGCCAACAGCCACTGCTCTCCAGCCAGCAAGCTCTGACAGCAGTGAAGTAGTAAGAGTCGCAATACTGAGACCCCTCTAAGATAATCTTACAATTACTGCCTCTCTCCGCCTGCCTTTTGGGTCAGGATGCCCAATTTGAGAAATGCTGGTCTCTCCCATGAAATCCATATAGTACAGGATAAAAGAACACAAGACAGGATTTCACAGGGGGAGGACCAGATTTCACAGTCCGTGATGCGTTTTTCATGGCTGTGAATTTAGTAGGGCCCTAATTATAACATGTGGCATACCGCATCCAGTGCGCTAAATGCCCCAACAACAACAGCATGGGTGAAACCAGACATCGCTATGCTCTTGAATGAATTCACACAGGAAAATGACAAAAAACTAAAACACTACATCGCTTGTGGGTGAACACTTTTCACAATGTAAACATATTCTATCTGACCTATCAGTCCTCATCAGGAAAGCTGCACAATACTTTTAAAAGATGAGTCTGGGAGTTATGTTTTAGTTTTCAACAAAGTTATAAAGCTAACGGAATAGACACACTGAATAGAGACATGGATGTATGGCTTATTACAACAATTTGTAACCCTCTAACCCTGCTGTCCCCAGCTACCTTGTCTCCTCTCTAGGGAGAAGGGTTAGCAGACCAATTCACCCTGAACAGTTCTTTGAAATGTATTAACTACTTATGCTAAATCTGTTCCACCTTTTTATGTAGCGGTGACACGCTAGTTTATCAAACCTGGAGAAAAGTTCTGTTTACCTGAAATCTCATGAGCCTTCTCTCTTTACAACACTGCACACAAGGTACAGAAGTACACATTTAATGAATCCAAACAACTAATTCTGTTGTGTACTAAAACCATGCAATAACCATGTTACTATGACAAAAGTATTTTAGTGTTTGCAACCCTACATTTGATTACAAAGATTAGAGACTGTTCCCTCTGAGTACCTTAACTGTGCATTTCCATACTTAATATGTATTAATTTCTTTTCAGTGTAGCCTTAATTCTGAATTTCTTGGGTTTGTAATTCTCAGGTCTTGGAATAATTATAATCTCTAATTTTTTTACCTTCCAATTGTTTATCATACTCTCAACCTTACCTCCATTTTAACTTTTTCTAGCTGGAAATTTCTTTAGTTTTTTTTTTAATTAAATGTCATAATCAACACTAAACAAGAAACTCAGAATATTACAAGTGAGATTTCCAATTATTTGAAGATACATTAGCTCCAATCTTAAATTATGTTTTTAGATTTTAACTTGTAAAGGCATATTCATCAGTGCAACATAAGGCAGCCAGAGTGCATTAGATAGTTAACCCAGATTTACAACAGCTTTTCATTTCCAGAACTGTAAAAAGCAGCCAAAGCATACTGGTGAATCTGTCCTTTAATTTGCAACTGACTTACTGGTTTAGACAGCAGTATTACAAGGACTGGCATGAGAGCCCAGTCTAAGAGCCCCAATGTTCCTGTGTTTCTTATGAGCTTTGCGAATGCTCCTGCATCACGTCCCCAGCAGAGCCACTTCAGTGTGCAGCACAGCTGAAGCACTAGTAGTCTTTCTAGCACTGATGTTCAAATAGGTGGCAGACATGAAATCTTAAGAGTAGTGACCGTTTAGCATAGTAGTCTACCAACTTGTCATGTGTGCAATCCTCCAACAGAACTGTTGCATCCAAATCAGCTACAGAGGAATGGTTATTGGTTTAATTACCTCTGATGCCACAATGACCCAATTAAAGAGTTACCTCAGCTGATGCGGCCTAAGGCCTATATAAGCTATTAAATTCAACTATTAATAATTTAGCTTAATTACACCCAAAGATCTTCAGATATAGTCTAAACCTAAGATTTCAGGAAATTAAACAAACAGGATGTTTTATGTTAATATTGTGTAGAACAAAGGAAAGATTATTAGACACAAACTTAAAAGGAGCTAGTTTTTGCAATTAAATCTGATAATTAATTTGTTATAACTACCTGTTTTACCTCTTGTAAACTGTGACTCTCTGGTTTGGCAACCAGTATCCATGGTCTGGCAGGACCACAGATGTCCCTGAACTGGAGAGGGTCAACAGGCTGGGGGCTGATGGCAGAGAACCTTCCCTGGTCCAGCAAATTCCCACATTCAGAATTTGTCAGGTCCTGAGGTTGGTGTACCTAGCGATGTAAGTGACTAGTCGACTATTCTATAAGCATAAGCTTATCGGACAGTCGACTAGTGATGCGACTAGTCACTTCCCCCCTGCCTCTATCAGAAAGAAGCAGCAAGGGGGGGCAGGAGCTGGTGTTGGGGGGAGCTGGCTTAAAAGCCGGTTCCCCCAGCACCGTCTCCGTGGGGGGCAGCGGAGGTAGAGGCACAGTGAGGAAAAGGCGCAAGCAGGGGACTGAAGCAGTCTCTGCTCGCACCGGTTCTGTTGCGATTCTGCTTTGAAATGTACAAGAGCCCCGCTCCGGCACTGCAGAGAGCAGGGGGCCATCAGGGGACTCCACTGGCCCCATGCTCCCTGTGGGGCTTCCTTTTGAAATGTGCCAGGACTCTTGTACATTTCAAATGCTCAGGCTCTGCAGGGAGCACGGGGCTAGCGGGGGAGTTCCCCACTGGCCCTGCGCTCCCTGCGGGGCTTCTGCTTTTGAACTGTAGCAAGACCCCAGCAGGGCTCTTTCTACATTTCAAAGATGAAGTTGCCCTTATTGACTAATTGAACAGTCGATGGAAATCCCATGGACTATTCGATTAGTTAATTAATTTAAATTTAACATCCCTAGCTGGACCAGGGAGGTTCAACCTGTATTTAAATTCACAAAGTGCTGTAAATTTGAAGATATGCCTGATTTTTCAAATATAACAAAGATTGAATAAATGCAAAAACCAAATTCAACCTTAATTATGGAATTGAATCTGGCACTCTGTACTTAACACTGGGCCTACATAATATGTAACAGATCCACAAAGCTATTACCTATTACCACTTTAATATATTTTTACATCTATAATATTTACTAGACAGAGTAGAATAGCTTTATCTGAACTAAGCCCATAAAAGAAAAAAATCATTTATCAAAAATATTCAGGATTCCTCTGCTCTTTTGTAAACAGTAATTATTACATAAAGAACTGACAACTCAAAGTATCAAGATTAAATAATGTCTGATCTGTGATAAATCAGTAAAACACAAAAAGTTTTCAAATGAATGCTGTCATGAATAGGAGCTGCAAAGGAGAGTCTGACTTACCTGGAGAGCGAGGAAAGATTTAAGCAACTTTGGAAATGCGCCTGAGGGAGGGGGCTTTGGGCATTCAGCCAATGAAATGCAGATAAGGAATTTCAAACAGAGAGGTTTGTTTGTTTTTCTCCTTTGTTTTGGAGTCAGCAGTCGTTTTTCCCCATGGAGCAGGAGAGACGGACTCTCCCAGGAACAGACTCCTTGAATTCATTCAAATGTGTAAGTATGGAAAAGTTTAGATAGTTCGTCAGGTTTTATTGTTTTCCTTGTTTGGAGGTTTGGAAATCATGTCTGAGCTGGGTTTTTTTTCCTCTTCTCTTTTGTAGCTAAGGTTTACAGTCCAGGGATGCTCTCTGAGTCTATTTTAATCCATGGCTTTTAACACTTAGTCATTTACTATGCTTGCAACTGTAGTCTTGTTTTAACAATGAAAGTGTTTTCTTTTTGTTTTGGCTAACTGGTATTGGTTGATTTTTGTGTCCTTAAACCAATGTGCCTAAGTGAAACCATGCTACCCAGGAGAAGCAGAACCCCATTGTTCTCTGCAGATTTGCTGTTTGTTTTCCCAACTCCAAGCAAAACGGAGGTTGGGGTGGGGAGGAGAAGAGATTCCAAGTTGTTTCATCCCTGGAAAAGGGTTTATTTTATATTTTTAGATACACTTGGTGGTGGCAGTGATCAATCCTTTTTTTTGGGGGGGGGAGTGGGGGCGGGAAGAAGCTCAGGGAAACTGAGACCAGATAAGTTTGTCTCTGGAAGTTAGAGTCACTTTCTTATGGAGTTTATTCTGCTAGCCAGCCCCCATATCTACACTCGAAGTGCCAGGTTGGGGAACTGAGCCATGATACATGCTATGACTTTAAGCCATGTTGTTGTGCTTATCCACTATTACTAGTGCATATTAAGTATTATGCCAGAAAGAACTTTAAAAACTTCTCAATTGCTTCCACCCCCCCAGGTCTGGAAAAAAAATGTAAGGTTTATATATACTTGAAATATATTCTGTTCCAAAATGTTTTAAAAAAAACCTACCTGTGCATGAAATAAAGCTAATCCCTTAGCAGTATGCATAGGAATCAACACCTTCATAAGAAACTGTTTGTGTTCTGCTTTCAATGGCAATGCAAAACCATTAATAATGCTGAAAAACATGAATAAGCACAATTATTTTATCTTAAAAAATAGGGGGACACTTCCTTTTTCTTGACAGACTGAGAATTATTGTATTCAAAGCTTACTTTTTTACATGAACTTTACAAAATATACCTATTACTTTAGGGATTGGGAAGTGGGCAAGAAGCCCATCCTCAGCTATCATCAGTAGGTATAAGGCCATACGCTCAGTTATCAATGTCTGTAGTAGAGAAGTTCAATTGTTTGTGATCCTTGGGGATAATTTAGAGTAAAATTTCCAAGATTTTTAAAATCAGAAGCATCTTGCAGTCTCACTGTAGATCTTAGCAAGGCACATTAACCACAGATCTCAGTGAGGTTGACACGCTGTCCACTCACAATAATTAAAAGGTGATCTTGAAAGAGAAGAAATACAATTATGCCCTATTTTACTACTGACACATAAATAAGGCCTGAAAGTTTATTTGCTTTGGTGATTTTTGTAATGGGGAGTGGGGAGGAGGTTGCAGTTTTCTTTTTACCTTATAAATTCAAGTCCTGCATCTTAAGGGTAGACACCATTGCCATATGTACACCAATAAAATGTACCAAAAAAATCCTCAGGTGACGCAGCTAATCCTGCATATCGGAGCCTTACTGTAGACAATCTTACACTTCCTACAAGTGTTTTAGTTAAACCTACTGAAAGGCAAGTATAAAAGTGAAGCAGTAGTAAAAACTGTTCTGACCGCTGAAGCTGTCTCTCCCTTCAGCTGTCCTTAATTTTAACAATTATTCAGGTGGCTCAATAGGAATTTTTTTGATAAATTTAACTATTGCAGAATAGATCTATGTCAATTGTAGAGTACCATTACAAAACTGTGACGGAAAAGGATATTTAGTCAGACTGTTTTAATACCGATAAAGCTTTAATGACTGCGGCTTTGGCTACAATGTCAATCGAGGGACAAAACGTTCATCCTTCACAGGTGTTTATCCCCCACCCCATATGACAAAAATTTTGCCTTGGCAAATTGCAGTTGAAATGGCTTATTGTTGGCAGGAGCACTCACTCTCGGCAAAACTGCAGACAAACAGCATTTATAGCGCCTGACTTTTAGCGACAACTGTATCACTAAAAGCTTTGTAGTGTAGACAAAGCCTAACCGACATGGTAGGAGAAGAAAACCCTGTTAAAAATTAAATATCACCTTCAATTTAGGCAGAAGAGCTAACAATGTACTCCTGAGATACATAACTAGTCTCTTAGCAAAGCCAAGATGGAGACATATAATTATTTTTTAAAATAAAATGTAAGCAAGGGAAAAACTACCTTTCATGCTTTCATACATCATGCCAAAGCCAAAAAAAGAGAAGAAGCCAATTTAAAAAGAAATCTTTTGCAGATAATTTTTAAGATTTACATAGACAAGGAAATTTTTCTAATTTGATATCGATACTAGGGGGCTGTGCCCCGCTGCTCACCAACCCTCCCATCTGTCCACCGCAGCTGGATTGTGGCCTCCCCTCCTACCCAAACCGCAGCAGGAGGGGGGTTGCCACCAGCCCTTCCTGCAGCCAGATGGGAGCCTGCCCCAGGATTGGGGCTGGGGATAGGATGCTGTGGCCAGATGGGGACTGGGCCCTGACTGGGAAGGGTGTCTGGCAGGGGGGAGGAGTCAGGAGCAGACTGGAGGCAAGGTGTCTGGCCAGGGACAGGGAGAAGGGAGAGAGGGCAATAGCAGGGGAGTGGGCTAGGATGTCTGGCTTGGAGAAGAGGGGGCAGAAGTAGGTTGGGTGCAGGGTGTCTGGCCGGAGGGGAGGGGGCAGGAGCAGGCTGGGAATGAAGCAGGGATGGGGGTGTGAGAGACGCTGGAGGTGCAGGATCTGGGCATGAGGGACTGAGGGGGAGAGGGGAGGGCTTCTTTTCATTCCGGGCGCTGTTCCCAGGCACTGGAGGCTTTCCCTGCTGTTCCAGAGGAGAAGCCACTTCTGTCCCCATTCCAGCCTTGTGCCCCAAGCCCCCTGAAGATTAGCGTGCCAGTGGAGGCTTCTTGCAGGGGGGATGGGGAGAAAGCTGGATCTAGCACAGAGCCCCAGAGCTCCCCCCTCCCCCAACATCGCTCTAATCTTGAAGGTGGAGCGTGGGGGGGGGGGGACACATGAGGCTGGAGCGCCAGGCAGTGGCCCAAGTGTCTGACCCAAGGCAGGCAGCAGCAGTGGTTCCCCGCTGGGTAGCGGAGCCTAAGGGCCCCAGACCTGGAATTAGAAGCAGATCTGGATGGGAAGCAGAAGGGAGGGGGAACAACAGAGTTCGCTGAGTATCCTTCAGCCATCCCCCACCATGGCTGCCACTTCCCCTTCAGACTCTGCCGAGGCGCTGGGGGAGCGAGGGAAAGGGGGCGATGCAGAGTGATGTTATGTCATTCTGTCATCCAGATGGAAAATTTTATTTATTTTATATAAAAAATAAGAGAGATAAAAATAGAATGGCATCACTTTATAAGCATAACAATCTTCTTTGCCATCCCCATAATAATTGGCGAGAAACAAAATACAATGTTCAATTTATATTATCAAACCAAACTTACCTTCCCAATATCTCAAGTAGTTCAGCAACACCATTGAAGTGTTCTGTTTCATATATAAACCTGTTAAAAATAAGATGTAATAGTAATCAGTACACTAATAAAACGAAAATAAGAGAAAAAAATTCTAAAAGTGAAACTCTTTATTAAATGTATTTTATTTAAATTTCTAACATTTGTTTTCCTTCGTAGTTCAGAAGTCAGTTGGCTCTTTGCAGTTTATGGTATGTCTCCACAGCTAGAGTTTAGCCTACCAAAGGTAACTTGAATATAGGTAGCATGGGAAACAGTAAGGGTTTGTCTAGACTACATGCCACTGCCAACAGAGGCATGTAAACGGGCTACCCGACACAGTCAATGAAGCGGGGATTTAAATATCCCCGGCTTCATTAAAATAAAAATGGCTGCCGCGCTGTGCCAGCTCAGCTGATCGTCGGCACAGCGCGAGTCAAGACGTGGCTCGGTCGACAGGGAACGCCTTTGTTGACCGCTCCTGTAAACCTCGTTTCACGAGGCATAAGGGAGCGGTCGACAAAAGCTTCCCTTGTCGACCGATCCGCGTCTTGACTTGCGCGCTGTGCCGACGATCAGCTGAGCTGGCACAGTGCAGCGGCCATTTTTATTTTAATGAAGCCGGGGATATTTAAATCCCCGCTTCATTGACTACGTCGGGTAGTCTATTTTACACGCCTCTGTCGGCAGAGGCATGTAGTCTAGACATACCCTAGCAGTGAAGTCAGAATGAATTAACAACCTAAATATCTACCCAGGTTCTGCATCATGCTTGTAATATCCACACTGAATCCAGCAACAGCATTGACTTCACTGTTTTTGTTACCTGTGCTAGTAGGAGTCAAGCTAGGCTAACCAATGCATAACTTTTGCTGTATTGACATATGCTTAGAGCTCATTTTTCTTCCTTCATATTAAGCTAAATCAGGTACAATGCAATTTAAATTTGTTTAAGTAAATATATTAGGAATTTGCACCACTGTAACTAGACTAAGTTTTACACTGTACAACTAGTGCAAGTTTTCATACATAATCAAGTCCTACAATAAAGGCCTGATCCTGCAAGGTGCTGAGTTTTTTCAGTTCTCATTCATAAACATCTTACTGATAGAGTCTATGTAACTGACAATCACATAAATTCCCTGTTTGCTAGGCAGCATCGACTATGATGGTTCTGCTGACTGTTTCATATAAAGCCATTAAAAAGGAGGGTCCTTAAGTTAAATATTTATCATCTAGGCTAAATACAGAACTAGATCTATAAATTACCTGAGGAAAATGTTGTTAATTTGTTTTCTGATGAATGCCCTTAACCCAAGGAATTTTCCATAAATTCGATGAAGGACTGTCTTTAGGAAATCACGCTCCCGTGGGTCTTCACTATCAAAAAGCTCCCGAGCGCCCCCCCGTTTATCATCTAGGCTAAATACAGAACTAGATCTATAAATTACCTGAGGAAAATGTTGTTAATTTGTTTTCTGATGAATGCCCTTAACCCAAGGAATTTTCCATAAATTCGATGAAGGACTGTCTTTAGGAAATCACGCTCCCGTGGGTCTTCACTATCAAAAAGCTCCAACAGCTTTAAACATAAATCAGATATTACTTTTAAAAAAAATAAACTGTCATTTTGTTAATTCTAAGTATTATTAGAAACAAACACTTACTTACAATTCTGTTCATATCGTCAACATTAAATGAATTAACATAATATTAACTCATAGTTCCAAAGCTTTATTTTCCTGTCCCTTAGCATTTCATCTTCTAAGAAACATATTTAAACACAACATGAAGCTTTTTATACAATGCACATCAGTTAAATCATTTCAACTGGGATTAGATGTCCTTAGAGTAAGCATTTTATTAATTTTGTAGTTTCATCTAATAACTCAACATTTAGAAAGCATTGGACTGTATAGCTTTAAAAAATTGCCAACAATTCCCATAAATTGCAAAATCAAAATCAGTATTTTAGTTATCCATATACTAATGCAAGAGGTATGGGAAACAACTAGGAAGAACTCATAATGCTAGTAAATAAACAAAACTATGACATGTGGTATCACAGGATTTGATGTGATAATATGCATAGCTGGAATATTGGTACAAGGGAGGAGGTGTTGCTATATATATTAAAAATGTATACATTTGGATTGAAGTGCAGACAGAAATGAGACAGACCTGTTGAGAGTCTCAGGGTAAAACACAAGCATTATGTCACGGTAGAGGTCTACTATAGACCACCTAATCAAGGAAGAAAAGGGGGATAAGGCTTTTTTTGTTTATTTTGAATCAACAAAGTTATCTAAAGCACAGGACTTGGTGGTGATGGAGGACTTCAGCTATCCAGACATCTGTTGGGAAAATAACAGAGCACAGATTATTTTTTATTTCAGAAGATAAGGAAAGCTACTGGGGGGAGGCTGTTCCTTCTTATTTGTCAAAATCAAATCTAGAACGGGTTGAGAATTTGAAAACGGAAGGCAGCTTGGGTGAAAGTGATCATGAAATAAGCAAGGCAATTTCTCTTGGCTTTGATATTCACATTTACTTATCAAAAGCTAGGAATGGGACACATCCAGCCTGACTTAGTGTCATTAGTACTGGTCCTACAATTGACAGGAAACTGTTTTTGTTGTTATATATACTCTGGATTCTGTAATTTCCATACCAACTCATCTGATGAAGTGGGTTTTACCTATGAAAGCTCACGATATATTTGTTAGTCTCTAAGGTGCCACAGGAATACTCATTGAAACTATAGTAAGGAATAAAATTGTCAGACATAGATGAAAATAATTTGTTGGGGGAAGTCAACATGGTTTCTGTAAAACATACCTTACTAATCTGCTCGAGTTCCTTGAGGGGGTCAACAAACGTGTGGACAAGGGGGATCCAGTGGATATAGTGTACTTAGATTTCCAGAAAGCCTTTGACAAGGTCCCGCACCAAAGGCTTTTAAGCAAAGTAAGTTATCATGGGGTAAGAGGGAAGATTATTGATAACTGGTTAAAAAAACAGGAGACAAAGGGTAGGAATAAATGGTAGGTTTTCCGAATGGAGAGAGGTAACTAGTGGGGTCCCCCAAAGGTTTGTCCTGCAACCAATCCTATTCAAATTATTTATAAATGATCTAGAGAAAGGGGTAAACAGTGAAGTGGCAAAATTTGCAGATAATACCAAACTGCTCAAGATAGTTAAGACCAAAGCAGACTGTGAAGAGCTTCAAAAAGATCTCACCAAACATAGGCTATGTCTAGACTGCCACTTTTTATTGGAAAAAGGTACGCAAATTTTTCCAATTTTTTTGTAAGAGGCTTTTCTGAAATTTGGCCCGTCTACACTGGGCCGAATTTTGGAAAAATCTCCTCTTTTGGAAGAGCCCTTCTTCCTCATGAGACAAGGAAGACAGGGCTTCCGAAAGAGCGCATCCGCTCTTCCACAAAAAATGTCGGATACGACTAGACATAGTCTAGACATAGCTTAAGCGATTGGGTAACAAAATGGCAAATTAAATTTAATGTTGATAAATATAAAGTAATGCACATTGGAAAAAATAACCCCTACTATACGTACAACATGATGGGAACTAATTTGGCTACAATTACTCAAGAGAAAGGTCTTGGAGTCATTGTGGATAGTTCTCTGAAAACATCCACTCAGTGTGCAGCAGCAGTCAAAAGAGCAAACAATGTTAGGAATCATTAAAAAAGGGATAGAGAATAAGAGAGAAAATATCTTAATGCCTCTATATAAAACCATGGTACGCCCACATCTTGAATACTGCGTACAGATGTGGTCGCCTCATCTCAAAAAAGATATATTGACATTGGAAAAGGTTCAGAACAGGGCAACAAAAATGATGAGGGGTTTGGAACGGGTCCAATATAAAAAGACTAAAAAGACTTGGATTTTTCAGTTTAGAAAAGAGGAGACTAAAGGGGGATATGATAGAGGTCTATAAAATCATGACTGGTGTGGAAAAAGTGAATAAGGAAAAGTTATTTACTTATTCACACAACATAAGAACTAGGGGTCATTAAATGAAATTAATAGGCAGCAGGTTTAAAACAAAAAGAAGGAAGTTTTTCTTCACTCAGCGCACAATCAACCTCTGGAACTCCTTGCCAGAGGATGTAGTGAAGGCTAGAACTTTAACAAAAAAGAGCTAGATTATGGAGGTTAGGTCCATTAACAGCTATTAACTAGGATGGGTAGGAATGGTGTCCCTAGCCTCTGGGTGACAGGGGAGGGATCACGTGAGAATTACCTGTTGTGTCTCCTCCCTCTGGGGCATCTGGTATTGGCCACTGTCGGCAGACAGAATACTGGGCTGGATGGACTGTTGGTCTGACCTAGTATGGCCATTCTTATGTTGTTTTTAAAGTTACAGAGTAACACAGCTACCTTTTTATAAAGACTTTTTATGAAATGACGGCGTTCATGTTTCTAAGGAATGGTAGGAGGGAGAATAGCAAAATAAAGACAATGGGTTTCAAGAAGGCAGACTTTAGCAGATTCATGGAATTGATAAGTAAAATACCATGGGAAGCAAGTCTAAAAGGAAAAACAAGACAGTTTTTCAAAGAGGCATTATTAAGAGCACAAGACAAAACTATTCCACTGTGTAGGAAAGACAGGAAAAATGGCAACAGACCTCCTTGACTTAACCAGGAGATCTAAACAATCTAAAAATTAAAACAGTCTTACGGTAAAACCTAGGTCAGATTACAAAGAATGAATATAAAAAACACCACAAGTATGTAGGTACAAAATCAGAAAGGTCAAGGTAAAAAAGGAACTGACCAGGGCCAAAAAAACAAAAATAGCAGCACAACTTGGGGGGTGGGAGGGATTGATGGGGGGAGCTGGGATGCCTCGTGCCCCCCCTGGAATTTCTTCACGCCCCCCAGTTTGGGAACCCATGATTTAGATAATGGCAGGAAGAGTATACTTGTAAAGTTTGCAGATGAGACCAAGTTGGAAGGGGCTGCAAGTGCTTTGGAGGATAGGAGAATAATTGAAAATGATCTGGACAAACTGGAGAAATGGTCTGTGGTGAACAGGATGAAATTCAATAGGGACAAATGCCAAGTACTCCACTTAGGAAAGAACAACCAGTTGCACACACATAAAACAGGAAATGAGGCTCTAGGAAGCAGTAATGCAGAAAGAGATCTTAGGGGTCATAGTGGACCACAACATAAATATGAATCAACATGACACTTGCAAAAAAGCAAACATATTTCTGAGATGTATTAACAGGAATGTTGAAAGCAAGACATGAGAAGTAGTTATTCTACTCTGCGCGAATTAGGCCTCAACTGGGAGTGTTGTGTCCAGTTCTGCATGCCAGAGTCCAGGAAAGATGCGGACAAACTGGAGAAAGTTGAGAGAAGAACCACAGAAATAATTAAGGGCCTAGAATACATGACATATGAAGGGAGATTGAAAGAACTGGGTTTGTTTACTCTGGAAAAGGGAAGAAAAGAGTGGACAGGACAACAGTTTTCTAGACCATAAAAGGTTGTTATAAGGAGGAGGGAGATGATGTAGGCGGTGTTTGTTCCTTCCATGAGTGCAGGGTACTGGACTTGATGACCTCTTGAAGTTCCTTCCAGTTCTGTTTGTAAAGCCAATAGACTCTGGTCATCGGTAGAAGGGAATGAACATGTGACCTTAGGGACTAAGGCCATGGGCCTGAGCGAAAAGCCAGCTGACTCTCAGCTAAGGCTGTAGGGCAGACTTCACTCTCCTCTGTCAGTGGTCTCAGTGCCTCTGGGTTGCATATTCTACAATAAATAGCTGAGAGGTATTATTTAAGGCCCCTGTCCTCAAAGACAGACAGACAGACAGACAGACAGACAGACAGACAGACACACACACACTCTTAAATAGGCACAAGTAGCCTACAGATTTCAACAAAACTATTCATGTGTTTAAAGTTAAACACACAAGTTTCTGTAAGATCAGGGCCTATTTTCTGTAAAATGAAAGATAAGAATCAAGTGCATTTTCTGAAAGAAAAGGAAAGAGTGAAGTATGGTGCTTTTATAAAGAAAGCTCTAGAACTAAAAATCTCACAGCCATCACATCTAGGAATATTTTGTCTGGATCTGATACCAGTAGGTAATAGAAAATTATCTGTCCTAAATGACTCATCTCATTTCAAAACAAATAGGATACATTTCACAGTTTATGCTTTTGTTTATACTAACTGGTTTTTATTCAAAACTTGTCAAGATTCATAATCCCTGTGTACATACAGGTAATATTTAGAGTATAATGAATTTATATTGAAGTATGCTTTCAGGACATGGAGTAAACATTAGATCAGGAGAGAGTTGCCACCCTGCCTGGGTTAGCCACAGATGGAATGCAAGGCTCAACTGTCTAGCCTTGTTCCATTCCAAGACTTTCAATGGAAAACCATCAGAGACAAATTCAAGGAATCAAAACCACTTGGAGACTAAAACAAAAAAAGAGAATTACTCTGCCTATGAATAAAGACAAAATACTATTTCAGCATAACAAAGAGCAGGGCAAGACACTTTGGATTCTTTTAATGAGGAGACATCTTGAGGAGCAGGGGCTGTTCCTATCAAAAAATGAATCCTAGTTCCCGTGAAGGTAGCCAACTTTGCAACAGACTGAACTTTGGGAGATTTCATATTTATCTTTCCTATCTAAAAAATAGGTTGTGTCAACCCAGGTTTTCATTTTATTATTTTGTCATGTACTCTATTTCCATCGCTGCCTCTTGTTTGTAGTAGAATCACTCTCCTGTCTTAAATAAATCTTCTGTTTTATTACAAGTGCTGTGTGTTATAATAAAAGAATTGTGCTTTAAGGTAAAATGAATGAATTTGTGCCCCTTGGTCCATATTTGTCATCTGAAGAAGTGGGTTGTGCCCACGAAAGCTCATAATACTATTTGTACATTATTATTAGTCTTTAAGGTGCTACAGGACCATTGCTGTTTAAGATTTTTTGGGGGATACTTTGAGGTAGAGAACCTAGGATTTTTGTGAATAACCAGTGTCAGGTGCTGGATATCACAAGAGAATGTTTCAAAGAAACTAGAGGACTAGGATGCACTTCTTGTTAATATGCAAGGTAACGATAAGGCTGACAGAGCCCAGAAGAGAGTCCTTGAGCGGTTGAAAGGCTGATAATGTTTTGTTAGGGAACTGACAACCAGATGGGCAAGCAAGTCTCCCTCATCTTGGGGTTAACAATGTAACTATCAGTCTTGGGTAACCTGAGAATGATCACACAAGTATTAACTCATGTAGTGAGAGTCAAAAAGTCATTACAAATAGGTCAGCACTGAGGATTATCTATATTTCACTAGAAAACAGTAACGTATGTATCGTTATGAAACTCAAATTTTATTACACAAATTGAAGCAACTGTACGTTGCAATTTTTTTCTTAACAAAACTCAGTATTATCTCTATGATTTATATGTTTCTGAATTTCCAGATTACATGTAGTTTGTGTAGATGTTCTTTTACTAGTAGAACAGCTGGCAAACAAAGGATTCTCGTGTTTAAAGAACCAGTTTTATCAAAATCTGCAAAATACAAACCAATACCACAACAGCATCACTTTCAGTTAAGAGTTAACCAAGTATTAAATATAAAAATGTTACACTCACCTGCTGTACAAATTTCTGATCAATGTATCGCTTTGAAATACTAGGCTGGAAATCTGGGCTCTCCAAAAATCTCAGGAAAAATTCATACACCAACTATAACAAACATTAAAATGAAAACTCTGAAGAAGTTACCACTGCTGTTTACTAAAATAATAAAGATTCAAACTACCAAATATTTTATTACTTCTAATTATGTCAATAGGAGAAGAGGATACTGAAAATATTTTAGCATCAAGAAGGATATAATTCAAAGCGTATATAAAGTTAGAGGCCAGGACAACTATGAATACAAGAAGACCAATGTGCACAAATAGAAAATTCCTTTTTAAAATATATCCTAATAAAAGTATGCTTCCCAAAGTTAGATATAAATTATAAATTTTTTAAAAAATCTGTAGTTTTAAAAAACTACACAAATGCACTAAAGTTTAATCTTTACTATGAATTAGGCATCTGTATACTTGACATCCCAATCCAAACAGCAGAGTCTTGTTGCAGATTTTAGACCCAACATGATACAGCATATATGGAGTCTTACCCCTAAAATGTTCAGAAGTGCTGGTCCTCCCTCCCATGGGCCTTGGCAGATCCACAGGAGGGAAGGGACTAAGGGGAGCAGAAGACTTGTAATAGACCAGAGAAGCATGGAGGGTCAGAGCTTCTGCCTCACTCTTGAGATCTTGAAAAGCTCAATATAGAAAACAGTATGCTTCAAGTCATAGCAGAACGGAAATGAAATACAGGATGGCAACTACAATCTGTCTCTCCTCTCCCAACCAGCTAGATGCACAAGACTGAGGCCTCTTTATGCAATGAGAGCTGACAGTGGAAATGCGGTTCACAGACATAGGGTGTGGTCCATAAACTTAGGCATAGTGTTATTGGAGATATGAGTCCTTGGTGATAACCAACTACCATTTTAGTACTGCTGGGTGTACTAAAGCCCAGTCAAAATGCTCTAGTGTGGCCACTATTGAGTGGGCCTTAAAAACTTTACGAGGAGTAATAATTTTGAAGTCAGATATTTAAACTGCAGTCTTTAAAACATCTGATGACACATGGATGGAATCCTATTGAAGACTAGTCAAATCTTTTTAGAGAACCAATACCTAAACAATTAACTAGAATTTCTAAATAAAGAGCAGAGGTAAGAGAAAAATGCTTGTAATGCACCATTATGTAATACATGATAAATGCATATGTGCCAGTATATATATGTTTGTGATAATCAATTAAGGGGTTTTGAATTTGTGCATCTGAGAGGCCCAAGGAAGGAAATTTGCAGTATTTCTCCCAATACTTGCCTCTTCCCTCCCCCCCCCCACCTGACAGAAGGAATTTAGCAGTAAGTGTTTAAAGAGATTTGAAGCTATCCACATTATATAAAACAAAACTATATTAAAAAAAACAAACACTATGAAGTCAAACATGCACATGTTAGGAAACGATAGAATAAAGTTTGCCCAGGCAATTCTAATTCCACTCCCTTGTGTGCATGTATTATGATACAGTCTAATTACATGATCACCTACTATTTTTGTGTTGGAGATAGAGTTTCTCAAAGAACGTTACAACAAGTTTATCATCATTGTTAGAATATATTTTCCCTTAGCATTTCTTGTAAACAGCTGAACCATTTTTGTGGAAATTCCTGCCTACCTTTCACCTTAAAATAAATAAATAAATAAATAAAAATAAATAAATAAAAAATCAGGCAGACAGCTGGTATGGAATATTCCAGCTGGAACAGTTAAAGTGTGACAACATTATATGGTTTTGCAATGCGTAGTAATAAGTAACCTCAAAACATAGGTGTCATTATATGCGCTGCTTATAAAACAAGGCCGATGCTAATGGAAGCTTCGTGCACAGAGCTTCCTGACTGGGGGAGGGGCACTTCTCCCTCAGCCACAGCAGCATCTCCCTGTGGAGGACAGAGCAGTGAGTTTCTCCCAGCCAGTAGGGACAGTCCCTGAGCCCCTGGCAGGGCAGAGCAAATTAAGCAGCTGCAGCACCATACTGCCACACAGCTTGGAAGGAACCTTGCTGGTGCGTCACATCTGGCCCACCAACACATTTTGACCAGTTCGCTGAGTCCAATGGGATTACAGTTGCCTGCCCCCCATCTGGGTAAACCACTTGAGGGCTACGAGAGTTTTAAATTAAACATCTGTGGTTCTCTATTCCAGTCAAATGGGAGCAGCAGGAAGCAGCATGGACCACAGGGATGTGCTGCCTGCTGCTTCCCATTGCCCCCAGTGGCCGGGAACGGTGAAGTGCAGCCACTAGGAACTAGGGATATTAAAGACTAGTAGATTTCCCGCCCCGCTTGCTGCCTCTATGAGATAGAGGGATCAAAGGGGGAGGGGGGAAAAAAGGGATACTTCAAATTCTAGAAGCCATAGAATCATAGAGCTGGAAGAGACCTCAGGAGGTCATCAAGTCCAGCCCCCTTCTCAAAGCAGGAGCAATCCCAACTAAATCAACCCAGCCAGGGCTTTTTCAAGCCGAGACTTAAAAACCTCTAGGGATGGAGATTCCACCACCTCCCTAGGTAACCCATTCCAGTGCTTCACCACCCTCCTAGTGAAATAGTTTTTCCTAATAGTCAACCTAGACCTCCCCCACTGTAACTTGAGACCATTGCTCCTTGTTCTGCCATCCGTCATTACTGAGAACAGTCTTTCTCCATCCTCCATCCAGTCTATTGCTTTGTGACCTGATGTTTTCTTCCTGAAAAGATCATTAGAATATTCTAATTGTGCTTTGATTTTTGAGATTTTTTTTGTCCCTATGAGTGCATCATCATAGCATGCACACATCTGTACCCTCACAGACAGGGGCTGCTGCCACAGCAGCCTCTGCCCTTGGCCAGCCTGGGCCGCCATGGACATGGACTGCTTCGTGGCAGCCTCCCTTGCTCCTCCTACCCCTGCTGCTGCCTTTGATGCAGATGCAGTGGGAGCGAATAGTCAAGTACTCAACTCAGTTACTCGCTTACATCCCTAGAAGCAAGTCCAAGATGTTTAGGAGGACCGTGTCACCAGTTGCAGTTACAGATGTAGACTAAGCCCTAATAGTGTGTTCCATTAACTCTGAGGGTCTACATCCCAGTAGATTCACAACAGGTTAAAATACACCTTGAAACCCACTTGGACAGCCTATTTCCACAGAGACTGTCACTTACCCTCTCTGCAAATAACACAAATAATCTGGAGGCCCTGAATATATCTGAGTCCTGTCAAGGTAGAAGGCAAGAACCCTTCTGATATCTAGGGTATGTTGACTAGTTTCATCTTTGGAGGCATGAGGCTCTGGGCAGTGTGCTGGTAAATTAATTTTTTTATTAATATGGTATTCCAATGAGACCTCAGGGAAGTGATCATGGACACATGGCAAATTCACCATTTACCATCTTCAGTAGAGATAAAATTATGCAATGTAAACACCAAGCATTTCCATTTGTTTAGTCAACATTATATATGGACTGGGATCTTGAGAAAGAGTTGAAGGAGAGAGCAGGTAGTCTCTGGTACAAAAGGGGGGAGGGGTTCTTCAAGGCACTGAGAATGAATTTAAGGCACCACTGGTGAGCCAGGTTCTGCACAGGGAGAAACAAGTTATATATGCCATTGAGGAACCTGGCTATACTAGTGTAGGCAAAAATTGACGACAGTCTTCAATGAGTGAGTGGAAAGCTGTGATAGCAACCAAAAGTACTCCAACTAAGCTCACTGATAAACAGGCAGTTTAGGATTTTGGACAGTGGAACTTCTGATGCTTAAAGTGCACCAGAAAAGGAAGTGTAAGGCAAGTTTTGCAAGTATAAGGTTTCTTGGTTGATAGGAGAACTGACAAGACTCATCTGAACAAGTTAGCTCCAGGCTCTAAAAACCATCCTCTCAGGTTCAGGCTGAGATAAAGGTCCCAGAGTTCTGTGACAAAAGATACTTCCCAAGAGAGGAAAACACAGAGGCACTGCCACAGACAGGCAAAGGATGTTAGAGTACCACACTTGTTTTGGACAGGGCTGCACAACGAGGATAACCCTAACTTTTGTGTTACAGTTTGACTAAACATACAAAACCACAGTATTATCAATGGATCTCCCAATGAATTGCAGCCTTGTCCTTGCTGGGAGCAGAAAATATGATATTTCATGTGTTTTGTGTTAACATGTCACATGTTCTGGGAGATCCCAGGTCTTGCAGATGCAGTAAAAGACAGAATTTTTCAACTCCTAATCATGGTCCTGAAGGAATTTTCTGCTTTAGGAATCTACAATTGTATTCTGTAGGTCTTCAAAATGAAATTCTGAGATTTCCCTCTGATGGATAATGTACCAGTTCCACAGCTTTAGTGAATCTGTGCATAAGGATTTGGCTCCTGTTTCACCCTGTCAGTTACTACATTACATTGTGGAACTCCTTGCCAGAGGAGGCTGTGAAGGCTAGGACTATAACAGAGTTTAAAGAGAAGCTAGATAATTTCATGGAGGTTAGGTCCATAAAAGGCTATTAGCCAGGGGATAAAATGGTGTCCTTGGCCTCTGTTTGACAGAGGCTGGAGAGGGATGGCAGGAGACAAAGCGCTTGATCATTGTCTTCGGTCCACCCCCTCTGGGGCACCTGGTGCTGGCCACTGTCGGCAGACAGGATACTGGGCTAGATGGACCTTTGGTCTGACCCGGTACGGCCGTTCTTATGTTCTTATGTTCTTATATTGCTTCCCTGTCGTCCAGCATTATTCTGATGGACTGGCCTTGTATGATGCATAGCAAGTGCTGACAAGCAGATTGAATAGCTGCTGGGTAGAGCGAGATCTCCAGTGCTGACCACATGCTCTGGCTTCTTGGAGGTGAGCTGACCCCCTCAATCACAAAAAAGAAAGGAATACTTATGTTGTGAGGATCTTTGAGAGTGTGGGGGAGGGTCTGACCTTTGATCAGTCCTTTCACTACCTGAGAAAGACCAAGACTTTGAGGTACTATGATGAGTCTGAAAAAACTTTTTGGGATGTACACAGTGTTGTCATATGTGAAGGCACCTGAGGTGTAATCTTGAGGCATGACGCATATGGAGGCCAACATGTGGCCCTAGGAACTGTATGCAGGTCCTTGCAGTTTGCAGGTTGTGTTTTATTGCTGAGATCAGACTACACAGAGTAGAAAATCTCATTAGGGAGGCAGGTACTTCAGGAATCTACAGGGGGTCTACTCTTTGGACTGGGGTCAGTGTAGATTTCTGCTGATTGATACAAAGGCCCAGAGACAAACTGGGCTAGAGCCTTAGAAGCTGCAAATTGGACCACTAGAGCTGACAGCCTCCTGAGGAACCATTTGTCCAGGTATAGAAATACTGCTAAGCCTCACTGATGTAAACGAGCCACCACTGCTGAGTGGAGGTTTATAAAGACTCCAAAAGGCCATAGAGAATGCCAAGGGAAGGACTCAATACTGGTAGTGTTCTGAGCCTATTATGAAATATTTGTGGGATGGGTAGATGAAAGTAGCATCCTGGAAGGGTGATGAACCAGTCTCTCAGAATTATGGATGGGATTATAGTGGCTAGCATCAGCCTCTTCAAGTGCTGTGATAGGATGTGTGTGTTCAGGTTTCTAAGGTCAATGATCAGTCTTCTAAGTCCTCCCCTAACTTCCTGAGGACTAGTTAAAATTGAACCTTCTTCCAAAAAACTCTAAGGGAACTGATTCAATTGCCCCAGGAGCAAAAAGGGACTGAACTGCTTGTTTTAAGAGCTCTTTGTGACAGGGGTCCCTAAAAAGGGATGGGGAAGGAGAAGGGAGAGAAAGAGTCGAAGTGAATGAATAGCCTATCCTGATCACTTCCAAAATCTGTGGCTGAAATAATGTTTCCATGCGGGAAAGAAGAGGATAGTCTGCCTCAAAGTGGGAATGAGTCAGGCAGCAAAGCATCTGGGAAACTTGATAAAACAAACCTGAGGCCCTTGATAAAACAAAAGGAAAAAATATGTAGCACTTTAAAGACTGACAAGATAGTTTATTAGGTGATGAGCTTTTGTGGGCCAGACCCACTTCTTCAGATCATATTCTGAAAAAGAATTGGCATGACCATATATAACAAAGGAATACAATGAAGAAAGTGAACACATTATAAACTAACAAATCAGATTTTAGAACTGAAGGTGGGGCAAGGGAGAGGAAAGGAGGAAATAGCTTAATGTAAGTCAATGAGTGGCTAATCTGGAGTTACTAGGACTATCAATAGGTGGGGAAGCTGTCTTTGTAACGTGTAAGGTAATTAGCATCTTTATTAAGGCCCATTCGTAACATCGAATTTAAGCATGAATGAAAGTTCTGAAGTTTCTCTCTGTAATCTGGTGTTGAAATCTCTTTGAAGTAAGACACACGTTGTCAGGTCTTCAAAGGAATGCCCAGGTAGATTAAAATGTAGACTAACAGGTTTTTCTTTGTGAAGATGTTGGATGTCTGATTTGTGGGCATTGATTCTTTGGCGAAGTGACTGAGCAGTCTGTCCAATATACATTGCAGAGGGACATTCCTGGCACATGATGGCATAAACCACATTGCTGGATGAACAGGAATATGAGTCCTTGGATCGTATAACTGACATGGTTAGGTCCAGTGATGGTGTCACCAGAGTGTCACAAAGTTGGCAACGGGGTTTGTTGCAAGGGAAAATTCTAGGGTTACTATTGATGTGGTGTGCCCTGTGGCTGTTAGTAAGTATCTTCCTGAGGTTAGGTGATTATCTGTCACCCAGGGCCTCTCAAAATGATAATGCGCTGGAAGGGTTTAAGTTGGGGGCTATAGTTGATGACAAGTGGTGTTCTATTGTTGGTTTTCTTAGGCCTATCTTGAAATAGATGGTTTCTGGGTATTGGTCTGGCCCGTTCAATTTGTTTTTTTATTTCCCCCATGGGTAATTGAGTTTTACGAATGCTTGATAGAAATCTTGACGTTTTTGGTCTCTGTCAGTGGGATTGGAGCAGATGCGCTTGTATCTAAGGGCTTGACTACAGACGATGGATTGTATGGTGTGTCCTGGATGGAAGCTGGAGGCATGTAGGTAAGTGTAGAGACCAGTATTGATTTTGCCATCAGTGATTTGTACTGTGGTGTCCAGGAAATGGACCTCTTGTGTCGAATGGTCCAGGCTGAGATTGATGGTGGGGTGTAGGTTGTTAAAATCTCTGTGGAATGCATCCAGTGTTTCTTGACCATGGGTCCAGATCATAAAGATGTCATCGATGTAGCATAAGTAAAGGCAGGTGATAAAGGACGGGATTTGAGGAAATGTTCTAAGTCAGACATAAAGATGTTAGCATACTGTGGGGTCATGCGGGTACCCATGGCTGTGCCGCTGACCTGGAGGTATAAATTGTCCCCAAATTGGAGGGATGCAAGAGTGGGAATTATGGTGTGATCTACCCCTCTTCCTATTTAATCTGGCAAGGGCAAAAGATATCCTAACTTATAAAGGTGCTATTAGAACTGCAACAGCTAGTGGTGCAGCTTGAGATGTTGAAGCCTTTATACCAGAGGATGGGGAGAAGAGTGGACCCCGTTCGGGCCAGTAAGCTTTCCACTGAAAGGTTCTTAAGTCTAGCCTGCCTTTTTTAGACCTGCATTAAACCCATGCAGACCATACATTTTGACAGAATGCGGGTAAGGCGTCTCTGAGGCAATGGAGACAAAGCTCATCACTCTGGGGCAAAGATTTGTGGCAAGTCTGGCAGAGCTTAAGCTCCGGAGTCTTCTTCATAAACTGGAGTGGTAAATAACTGAAAGCATGGATTCTAAAGAAAAAATGTGCCCCCTTCCAAACACAAATGGAACTAAAGAAGAAAATAACTGAACAAACAAAAGTGCTGGGAAGAAGGACCCAAGAATTCGGAGCACAAATGGTGTTCTTGTCCATCCTCCCTGTTGAAGGGAAAGGACTGGGCAGGGATCCTCGAATTGAGGACGTAAATGCGTGGTTGCGCAGGTGGTGTCGCAGAGAGGGCTTTGGATTCTTCGACCATGGGACTCTGTTCCGGGCACAAGGATTGTTAGGAAGAGATGGGATCCACCTAACGAAGAGAGGAAGGAGCATCTTCGCGGGCAGGCTTGCAAACCTAGTGAGGAGGGCTTTAAACTAGGTTCGTTGGGGGACGGTGACCAACACCCTGAGGGGAGTGGGAAAGTCGGATACCGGGAAGGAATGCAAAGAGGAACGAGCAAGAAAGGAGGACCCCTGATTCGAATGGAGAAGATGGGGCGATCAACCGGTTATCTGAGGCGTTTGTACACTAATGCGAGAAGCCTGGGCAACAAACAGGAAGAACTGGAGGGCCTGGCCCAGTCCAAGAAATATGATTTAATTGGGATAACAGAGACTTGGTGGGATGACTCGCGTGACTGGAGCGCTGTCATGGAAGGGTATAGACTGTTCAGGAAAAACAGGCAGGGGAGAAAAGGAGGAGGAGTTGCACTATACATAAGATAGTGCTGTGATTGCTCTGAACTCCAGTATATAGAGGGAGCAAAACCTGTTGAGAGTCTATGGGTTAAGTTTGGAGGTGCAAACAACAGCAGTGATGTTGTGGTTGGTGTCTACTACAGGCCACCGAATTAGGTGGATGAGGTAGATGAGGCTTTCTTCGGACAACTGAGAGAAGCTTTCAGATCGCAGGCCCTGGTTCTCGTAGGCGACTTTAATCACCCTGACATCTGTTGGGAAACCAATACGGCAGTACAGAGGCAATCCAGGAAGTTTTTGGAGAATGTTGGGGATAACTTCTTGGTACAAGTGCTGAAGGATCCGACCAGGGGCCGTGTGCAGCTTGACCTTCTGCTCACAAACAGGGAGGAACTAATAGGGGAAGTAGAGGTGGGTGACAACCTGAGAAGCAGTCATCATGAGATGGTAGATTTCAGGATCCTGACCAAAGGAAGAAAAGAGAGTAGTAAAATACACACCTTGGACTTCAGAAAAGCAGATTTTGACTCCCTCAGAGACCTGATGGGCAGAATCCCCTGGGATGCTAACATGAAGGGGAAAGGAGTCCAGGACAGCTGGCAGTATTCTAAAGAAGCCTTACTGAAGGCACAGAAAGAAACCATCCCGATGTGTAGCAAGAGAGGCAAACATGGTAGGAGACCGGATTGGCTTACAGGGGAAATCCTTGGTGAACTTAAGCACAAAAAGGAAGCTTACAAAAAGTGGAAACTTGGACAAATGACCAGGGAGGGCTTTAAATGTATAGCTCGAAAATGCCGGGGGGTTATCAGGAAGGCGAAAGCGCAAATGGAATTGCGACTGGCTACGGATGTGAAGGATAACAAGAAAGGTTTCTACAGGCACGTTAACAATAAGAAGGTGATCAGAGAGGGTGTGCAGCCCCTACTGGATGAAGGAGGTAACCTAGTGACAGATGATGCGTGGAAAGCTGAAGTACTCAATGCTTTCTTTGCCTCTGTATTCACGGACAAGGTGGGCTCCCGGACTAATGCGCTGAGTGACACAAGATGAGATGAAGATCGACAGCTCTTAGGGTATGTCTACACTACCACCCTAGTTCGAACTAGGGTGGTTAATGTAGGCATTCGAAGTTGCAAATGAAGCCCGGGATTTAAATATCCTGGGCTTCATTTGCATCTTGCCGGGCGGGCCCCATTTTTAAATCCCCTTAGGTCGAACTCCGTGCCCGCGGCTACACGCGGCACGGAGTAGGTAGTTCAAATTAGTATCTCTAATTCGAACTACCAGTACACCTCGTTCCACGCATATGGAGGCCAACATGTGGCCCTAGGAACTGTATGCAGGTCCTTGCAGTTTGCAGGTTGTGTTTTATTCCTGAGATCAGACTACACAGAGTAGAAAATCTCATTAGGGAGGCAGGTACTTCAGGAATCTACAGGGGGTAGGCAGGACCAATCCCAATTAGATCAACCCAGTCAGGGCTTTGTCAAGCCGAGACTTAAATACCTCTAGGGAACTCGCTAAGACCTGGAGTGTGCTGAATCGTTGGTTTGGTAAGCGTGCTCTGGCTGATACAGAATCGAGGCGAGCTCTGATGAATTTGATGTCTTGAGTTGGTTTGCAAGTTGACTTGTGTTAGTTTATGAGGAGTCTGAGGTAATCGAATAATCGCTTGGTCTTGGCTACCATCTTGGCTGTCTCCGCTCGTGATGGTCCCTTGATGAGGCAAGCGTTGAGACACGGAAAAAAGATGACCCCCTGTTGTTGAAGATAGGCTGCCACTACTGCGAGTACTTTTGAGAAAACGTGAGGGGTTGAAGATAGTCTGAAGGAGAGGACGGTATACTGAAAGTGGTCATCTCCGACCGTGAAACGGACGTAACGCCTGTGCGAAGGTTGTATTGTGATGTGGAAGCACGCACCTTGTGTGAACCAGTCCCCTTTGTCCAGTGCTGGAAATATTGACGCCAGTGTGACCATCTTGAAATGCTGTTTGCATAGGAATTTGTTTAGCCTGAGAAGATCCAAAATTGGCCTCCAACCTCCTGTCCGCTTTTGGGTGAGAAAATAGGTCAAATAGAACTCCCTTCCTTTGTAGTGTTCGGGTACCCTCTCTACTGTGCCTTTCTGGAGGAGGTAATCGATTTCTTTCCTGAGAAGGGTCTCATGAGAGGTGTCCTTGAAGAGTGACGGGGAAGGGGGGGCAGTGGGGGGAAATGATGTGAAGGGGATGGAGTATCCCACGTGGATGATCTCCAATACCCAGTGATCTGATGTTACTGAGGCCCAATTATGGAAAAAGGGGCGTTCCTGGGTTATTGTCAGTCAATGGTTGGGGAGGTCGGGCAAACCCTCGACCAATTCCTCAAATTTGCTGTTTGGTGGTCTGCAATCCAGAGGAGTGTGCTTGAGGTGGGCGCTTCCTCTGGGGTTGCTGCCTGGGTCAGTTATAGTCGCATGTTCTTTGCTGGGGACAGTTGTAACAGTTGTCCCTATTTCTGTTATAGGGAGTGTATCTTTCTCCAGTATGGTGGTGTGTACCTGCCAAGAGTGCGAAGCGGGGTGCGAGAGTACTTGCTGCTATGCAGGATCTCATCTCTGTTCACTGCGAAGAACTTGTTTAGCAAAAGGGAGATCTTTCACTTTCATCTGTAACTCTTTAAGCACCCCTATTGCATGTAGCCAGGAAACTCTCCTCATCACCACAGCTGTGGCCGTTGCTCTGGCCGCCGTATCCGCAACGTCTATGGCTGCTAATAGAGCAGTGCGGGTGATTGTGTCCCCCTTATAAATGATCACCTTGAGGGCTGGCCTCTTGGAGTCGGGTAGATGTTCCATGAGTTCAGCCAGCTTAGGATAATTATCGAAATAATGGTTAGCTAATAATGCAGAGTAGTTTGCTATTCTAAATTGCAGGTGGCTGATGAATAAGTCTTTTTGCCAAAGATGTCTAACTTCTTGTACTCCTTGTCGTTGTTCGCAGATCTAACCTGGGGGGCCTTTGTACGTTGATTTGCTGCATCCACCACCAGTGAGTTCGGTTGGGGGTGGGAAAAGAGAAAGTCCAGGTCCTTGGGAGGGACAAAGTACTTTTTAATCAGCTTTTTTGCAGGTGGGTTGTATTGAGGCGGGTGTCCGCCAAATGTCATCAGATACCTCTAACACTGCATCATCAATAGGAAGAGTGATCTTCTCTTGAGAGGACGGATGAATGTTCTTTAAGAGGTGATGTTGTTTCTCTTTTACTTCCTGGAGTTGAACCTCCTGGCTAATGGCTACATTAAAACAGTTCCAAGAACTTTTTTAAAGGTCGTCTATAGAATTTGATGCTTCTTGTGTCAGCCTCATCAAGGGGTGAAGATGAATTGTCCTCAGATACCTGCCTTTCTTGTATAGCACTATCACCGTCTGGGATGTGACCCTCTTCCTCCTCCAAGTCTACCGACGTCGGAAGGGTATGGGCTGGAGAAGCTGGGGGGAGGCAGATGTGCTCCTGGGATGGCATCTGCAAGGCTCCCAATAGTCCCACGGTGTCCACGGGGGAGGGGGGGGCAGGGGAGTAGTAGGGAGGGGATATTGCCACTCCGGGCACCAATGAGAATGGAGAGGTCTTTCATGATAATGTTGAAACTGATGAAATGTAGTTGGAGAGGAGTGCTGTGAAGAAAAAACACTGCCTTCATTGTATTCAGCAACTGCAGCATTTCTCTGTGTCAGTGGCGGTCCAGTGTCAGATAAGGAAAGACCTGCTGAGTCAGCTAAGCACGAGGGGCGCTCCCGATGGGTGAGGAGAGCTCAGCTGAATGCTGTTATCTTCAGCTGCTAATCTCCTCATCCTGCATTTGCACAGGGTTTTGATCATGCCACGTTTGTGTTCAAGCCTCTGCTGGGGAAGGCTTCCCTGCAGGTGGCTGAGGAGAAGGCAGTGCTGAGGACTTGCAGGGCTGTTTGGAAGGCAGTTCCGTGCTTCCTCTCGGCACTGAATGCTGGAGCGCTGGTTTGTGCAGTGCCATGGTCTGCCAGCATGGCCCTTCTGGTGCTGCTGATGAGCATGCCGACCCCAAGTTGCTGGGGGGTGCAGCAACGGTAGTGCCCCATAAGGATTTTGCTGCCGGCTTCCCTCGTGCGTGCAACATGTCCCTAGTGGTCAGCCTGGAACACTGCTTCATAGGCAGCGATCTGGCAGGCGAGACTGTTGCCCTGTGCTGCTTCTGGGGAAATGGTGACACGGACCTGTGCTTTAGGTCTCTGTTTCACGGTTAGTTCAGGCTGGTCTGAGGGCTGCAGCGCTCTTTCAAACATGATCATGCAGAGCTGCATTTCACAGTCTGTCCTGGCCCTGGCCGTGAAGCTCCTGCAATGTTTACATTTTTGGGGGCCATGTGCCTCTCCCAAACATCTTATGTAGGAATCATGCCCATCTGACGCTGGCATGGGTTCCTTACATAGTACACACTTTTTAACACCCTGAGGGCTGGGCATGGTGGGGTCTTATTAAGGCTTGCATGCCTCGTTTGGTCTTCTTTACTCTTTTTTTTTTTTAATTAAAGAGAGAAACCCCGCTGAGGGAGTGAAGCAGCTGAGGTGGTCAGTCAGCTGGAACAGCATGTTCTTTCTCTTTGCAGTTTCTCTCTTTGGAGTTGTGTCAATTGATCAACTATGAGCAATAGCCCATAAGGAAAAGCAATTAAGTAGCAGGAAAGTGTGAAGAAACAATGCCTGAGGCAAGAGAGATCAGAGCTCAGTCCATGACCGAGGGTGGATGAAGAGGAACTGAAGGGGGGGAGAGGGGGATTGGGCTGCCGCATGAGGCGCCAACTGTCAGAGGCGCAAGGCACCTCCTACGTGTGCGCAGCCCAACTGTCAACTACTATGAAAAGCTCCGAACTGCGGCTTCAGGGACCACCCATCGCCAACAGTGGAGCACCCATGGGGACATCATAGAATCATAGGGCTGGAAGAGACCTCAGCAGGTCCTGCCGAAAGCAGGACCAATCCCAACTAAATCATCCAAGCCAGGGCTTTGTCAGGCTGAGACTTAAAAACCTCTAGGAATGGAGATTCCACCACCTCCCTAGGTAACAGAAGCCTGTTGGTGAGCATTTCAGCTTGCCTAACCACAGTCTGACAGACCTGCAGGTAGCTGTCTTGTCACAAACCAGCTCTACAAGCCAAATACACAGAGAAGCCTGGAATCCCAGTTCATCCACAAATTCAATTCACATGCTAATGGACTCAATCGTGATATGGGCTGGTGGGGACTCTACCTACTTAATAACCACTGAAGGTGCTAACAGCTTCCTGAGTGGTATCCTTCCCATTTTAGGAATCTATCTATTGACACTGATTTTTATCTGCTTAGGTTTAAGTACCCATTCTCCAGATACTTAATGATGCTCTGTCTCCCACGCCCCTCCTTTTTTCTTTCTCTCCCTCCTCCCCTTCCCCTCTCATATTTATTTTGAGTTTTCATATCCCCAACTCATAACTCCAGTCATCTGAAGAAGTGGGCTGTGCCCATGAAAGCTCATGATACCATCTACATGTTTCGTTAGTCTATAAAGTGCTACTAGACTATTTGTTGTTTTTTTCTGTAACACACTAACTCGGCTACCCCCTGAAGCTCCATTCCAATACTTCACCACCCTCCTATTGAAACAGTTTTTCCTAACAGCCAACCTAGACTTGTAACTTGAGACCATTGTTCCTTGTTCTGCCATCTGTCGCTACTGAGTGAGAACAGCCTCTCTCCATCCTCTTTGGAATCTCTCTTCAGGAAGTTGAAAGCTGCTATCAAATCGGCCCTCACTCTTCTCTTCTGCAGACTAAATAAACCCAAATCACCACAGCCTCTCCTCACCCAAAGAAAAGAGGGTTACTTACCTGTAACCTTTGTTCTTTGAGATATGTTGCTCATGTCCATTTGAATTAGGTGCGTGCACGGTTCCTGGAGCGTTTTTTCCCCAGCGGTATCCGTCGGGCTGGCAGGTCGCCCCCTGGAGTGGTGCCGCGATAACAATGCATAAGTACCCCTGCCGACCCTCCCCTCCTCGGTTCCTTCTTGCCGGAGACTCTGACAAAGGGGAGGTGGGGGGGGATCGAATGGACATGAGCCACACATCTCGAAGAACAACAGTTACAGGTAAGTAACCCTCTTTTCTTCTTTGAGTGGTTGCTCAAGTACATTCGAATTAGGTGAATCCCTAGCCGAAATTTGTGGAGGTGGGGTCGGAGGCATGACCCAGAAATCAATTCAAGTGACTTCTTTCTAACATGCTTTTATTTGAATGTGTTACAGAACTGAACTTAAAACTGCAGAACCCAGGGCTGCATCACTCCTGGCCTGCTGCATAATGCGCAGTGAACGTATGGACCATGTGGCTACCCTACAGATATCTACAATCAGGACTTGAGCCACGAACGCTGTAGAGGACGCATGCGCTCGCATGGAGTGGGCCGTCACGTGAGGCGGGTCTTTGCCTGCTAACACATAACACTCCTTTATACAGGATGAGACCCAGGAAGATAGCCTCTGGGCTGACACTGACAACCCTCTCATCCTTTCCGCAAATGAAATAAAAAGTTGGGATGACTTGCGGAAGTGTCTGGTTCCGTCTATACAGAAGGTTAACGCTCTCTTGGCATCAAGAGAGTGGAGGGCTTGTTCCCTAGAGGACTTATGGGGCTTTGGGTAAAACACAGGCAGGTGCGTGTCTTGGGACATATGGAAGGTGGACACTACCTTCGGTCAGAAGGCTGGGTGGGGAGGTAAACTCTGCTGAAAAGAGTAAGTAAGGGGGCTCTATCACCAGCGCCTTGAGCTCTGAGACCCTCCTCGCTGAAGTGATTGCCACTATAAATGCTACTTTAAGGGAGAGATGCTTTAGCGAGCATGTGGCCAGTGGCTCAAATGGTGTGGACATGAGTTTGGTAAGTACTAAATTGAGGTCCCACTGGGGCACCAGCGGTTTCACATGTGGGAACAGCCTATATAGACCCTTAAGGAACCTCTTAACCAACTGGTTCACGAACAGGGATCTGTTTCCTTCCCCCCATGGAAAGCCGACATAGCCGCTAGATGCACCCTAATGGATGCTGTGGAAAGGTCATCTCGCCTTAGCCCCAGAAGATATGCTAACACCAGAGGGGTGGGTGCCGTACTAGGATCTATACCTGTATCTGCAGCCCACCGTGAAAATCTTTTCCACTTAGCTGAGTACGCCACCCTTGTAGCAGGCTTTCTACTACTCAGCAGTACCGATCTCACAGCCTCAGAACAATTTAGTTCTGTACCAGTTAGCCATGGATAAGCCACGCCATGAGACGGAGGAATTTGATGTTCGGGTGGTACAAGAGACCCTTTCCCCACTCTTGAACGATTACATCTGGAACGGTAGATATGGCTTGAGGCTTGTCCTGGAGTATGTCCAGGAGGATCAGATACCAGAACTGTCTGTGCCAGTCTGGAGCTATTAAGAGGACTAGTGCTTTGAGTCTCTTGACTCTGATGAGAACCTTGTGGATCAACAGGAATGGGGGAAACGTGTAGAGAAGTCCTTTGGGCCAATCGGCTACTAGTGCGTCCCCTTTGGATCTCAACCCTTGGGCCATGAACAAGAAGTAGGTTGGATACTTCTTGTTCATTTTTGTGGCGAAAAGATCCACCAGGGACGACCCCACTTTCAGAATAGCCCCCATAATATGTCCTCCCTTATGGACCCTTTGAGTCCCAAATGAGTGGCTCAGTTTGTTCGCTAAGAGGTTATTGTTCCCTGGTAGATGCGCCGAATTGCTTGAGAGGTGGAGAAGGAAGACTTCGCACGGTCTCCGAACTGCCCTCAACTCTCTGACATTTATATGTAGGTCTCTCTCCAGAGGAGTCCATAGACCCTGCGTCCTGTGAGGGTCTAAGTGCACCCAACCTAGGTCCGAAGCATCGGTAACTAGTCTCAGAGTGGGTGTCTCGTTGAGGAACGGAACACCCTTGCACACTTCTCTTTCTTGAGTCCACCAGTGCAGTGACGGGAGGACTTCCTGTGGAAGCGACAGCACTGAGTCCCAATGCGCTTGATTCTGGTTGAATGACCGGGCCCAACCATGCCTGTAACTGCCTGAGTCTCAGACTGGCATGAAGAACCACATGCGTGCACGATGCCATATGTCCCAGTAGTCTCATGCAGTTTCTTGCCGTTGTAAGAGGGGAGGGGGGGATAGCTGAAGTCCCTGAATAATGTGGGTCAAGGTTGTGAATCTGGTTGTGGGGAGGGATGTTCTGCCTGCAATGGTGTCCAGGCGTGCCCCCACGAATTGTATGTCTTGCGAGGGAGTTAACATGGACTTTTCCTCGTTTATCAAAAATCCCAGCTCCTCAAACAGAGACTTTATAATGTCTATGTGAAGAAGGATTAGATCTCTTGATCGCGCTCTGAGGAGCCAGTCATCCAGATATAGGAATACTTGCACTCAGTGGGTTCCGAGGAAAGCTGCCACCACTGCCATGCACTTGGTGAATGTCCTGGGGACGGTGGCGAGACCAAAGGGCAGGACTGTAAACTGGAAATGCTCGTGCCCTACCACGAACCTTAGGTAGTGCCTGTGCGTTGGCCATATGGCTACATGAAAATAAGCGTCCCTTAAATCGAGGGTCGCATACCAGTCTCCTATCTCTAACATGGGAATAATGGAGGCAAGCGTGACCATCCTGAACCTCGTTGTCTTTATGAGCTGGTTGAGGTCTCTGAGGTCCAGGATGGGCCTGAGATCCCCTTCTGGTTTGGGGATGAGAAAATATCTGGAATAAAAGCCCCTCCCTTGGGACCCTCTCTACTGCTCCCCTGGCGAGGAGGGAGAGCACCTCCTGCTTTAAGAGGGCTTCGTGAGATGGGTCCCTGAAGAGGGATGGGGAGAGGGGTGGGTAAAAGGTAAAGAGAGGGAGGGGATAGAGTAACCCTCTCTTATCAGGTCTAGCACCCATCTGTCTGATGTAATCCTGGCCAGGCCTAATAAAAATGGGACAACCTGTTCCCAAAGGGAGGGTCTAATGTGAGAGCTGGTACATGACCCCCGGGTGCATCTTCAAAAGGGGGGCTTGGAAGGTTGTTTGGCAAGAGGGCCTGCAGATCTATCCGCATCTCCTCTAGGTCGCCTTCGCCTATTACGAGCTTTATTCGGTCCAGAGGGGTTGTTATTACCCGTGCCCATGTTACGATGCCTGTGCCTCCACAGGTCTTGCCTACGGGAGGGTATTGTGGTCTAGCGGGTGCCCTGGTATTAAGTGACCGTCTCTGTGGGACTGGTGTATGTATTCCTAGAGTCCTAAGGGTGGCCCTCGTGTCCTTATGGGTGTGGAGTCTCGAGTCCGTGGTTTGAGAGAAGAGGTCCTTGACCTCGAAGGGGAGGTCTTAAATGGTGTTTTGGACATCCTGGGGTATGCCTGACACCTGTAGCCACGCACCTCTGCGCAGGACTACCCCCGATGCCATGGTTGGGCTGCCGAGTCCACAGCATCCAATGCCGCTTGCAATGCTGTGCGGGCTATGGTTCTACCCTCATTAGTCATGGCAGTGTACTCTTGTCTAGAGTCAGTGGGTAAGAGGTCACGAAACTTGCCCATTGTCTGCAATGTGTTATATGCATACCTGCTGAGCATCGCCTGCTGGTTTGCGATGTGTAACTGAAGATCCCCAGTGGCATAGACCTTACACCCCATTAGGTCTAGGCATTTGGGCTCCTTGGACTTAAGAGTAGGCCCCGGTTGTGCTAGCCCTTCCTTCTGGGCCGCCGCCTGTACCACTATTGAGCCTGGAGTAGGATGGGAATAGAAGTGCTCATGTCCCGTTTGCGGGATGAAATACCTTTTCTCTACTCCTTATGGGTAGGAAGGATTGATGCTGGGGTTTGCCACAGAGTAGTCATGATCTTAGCCACTGTTTTGTTAAGAGGCAATGCCAGTTTTGCCGGGGTATCTGCAGTCAATACGTCTATCATGGGGTCAGTGTCTTCAATTAGTGACTCCGCTTGGACACCTAGATTAGAAGCCAATCTATGCAGGAGGTCTTGGTGAGCACAAGCATCCATAGACGGCATTGAAGGTGCCAGGTCTGCCAAGGCTTCATCAGGTGATGATGAGGAAGACCCTCTGTTGCAGGCCTGTTGTTCCTCCACCCCAGTTCCAGTGGAACTGGGGCTGTAGTCGTGCCCCGTTCCGTCTTGTCTCTGGGCTCCTGCCTTAATGGGCTTTGCCTAGTGTCTGCTTCAGGAGGCCTTGACACTGAGGCTGAAGAGGTACTCCTGGTTCTAGGGACACTCGACCCTCTTGATGGTGGCACTGGACCTTGCCATTGGTGATAGTCCCAAGGCGTCCAAAAAGGCCAGGGCGGTTGAGCTTGTGGAGGCCAAGTTTGCTGAAAGTCCCCTTGTCTGGGCTGGTGCCGGGAACAAGAACAGTACCAAGACGAGGTCCTCGACGAAGACCTGGATGATAGTGATTCAGCTTCTGACTCCAAAGAGTATTTGAACGCAGACCCTGGCGGTGCTGTGGGTGGTGCCTTGGAGAGATGATGCTGTCTGAACTTCTCCATGGACTCCAGCTTCCCTATATGCACTTGTTTAGGCGGGGGCATGGTGGCTGGTGCCAGAGGATCGGTGCCTGGCGCCCTTTGCAGCACAGCAGGTGGAGCCTCCATCGGTACTGGAGGCTATACCGATGTTGGAGCTTGCGGCACCGATCCCATCTGTGGTGCCATTTGACGTAGTGTCGTAGTGGGTGGTACCACCATTGGTGGTGCCGACCAGGATCTGTGCCCCGCCACTGTTACCGGTGCCACTGAGGCCCCTGGTGCCGCAGGTGAACACTCCTGGTACTGAGGGAGCGTGGGCTGAGGAGGAGACGCTGTGAGCTCTATCTGCTCTTGAGCTGCTTCAATGGTCTCCGGCGTGGATGGCCTTTGCAGCTGTATCTGCCCCGAACTATGTTCTCGCACTGCATCATTGCGACACCTCTGGGTGCCATCTTCCCATCGGCGGTGGGGGGACCGGGAGGATGAATGTAACCGGTGCCGGCTCTCGTGCAGTCTCTTGGCCGGAGACCTTCCCCTATTGTCTCTTTTCTTCTTCAGCACCGGAGACTGGGATTGGTGCCTTGGTGCCGAAGACTTCGGTACCACAGTATGGAGAGATCCCGGTTGGGTTTCCTGCACCGATGCCGGTGCACTGCAGACCGCACCTTCCTTCTCTGGTGCCGGTTGAAGCGCCAACTCCATTAAAATGAGTTTTAAGCAGGAATCTCTTTCCCTTTTGATTCTTGGCTTAAAACTTCTGCCGATTTTACAGAGTCCGTCAAGTGGGCCTCCCCCAGGCACTTTAAGCAAGAGTCATGGAGGTCTCCATGCGGCATCGGTTTAGCACAGGATGCACAGGGCTTGAAACTGTGCGGGCCTGGCATACCCTCCCCTGAAGGGGAGAGAACACTTAAACTACCTAAGTGCTAACTATACTATTAAATGCAAACTAAGACTAAAGAACTATTTACACTACAAAGAACTCTGATCACTGGATTAACAAGTCAACAAGAGAAGCTCCAACAACCATCACGGGTGGTAAGAAGGAACTGAGGGGGGGGGAGGGCCAGCAGGGGTACTTATGCGCTATCATCACAGCACCACTCCAGGGGGCGACCTGCTGGGTACCGCTGGGGAAAAAATGCTCCGGGAACCATGCACGCGGCGTGCGTGCACGTAATTCGAATGCACATGAGCGACCACTTGAAAAAGAACCCACTATTAATGGTATGAAATGTGAAACTCTTAAAGATGATTGTAATAAAAAAGGGAAATCAAAATATTGCAATAATGTACATGAAAACACATATACCAGGTTTTCAACTATGATAGGACAGTAAAAATATAGGGGCTTGCTTTCAAGTATCAAAACAGTCCTAAAACCTTTCTGAAGGGCTCATGTGTGTTAGTGTGGCAGAAAGATGCATTTCAAATTTTTAAAAAATAATTCAATGCTTTCTTAAGTTAGAAGCAAGAATGATAAGCAGATGCAAATAAATAGTTTTCAAAGAAATACCCATAGAACTACATCACCCGTTAGTTTCTACATTTCAAGAATGTTTGAAAAAGGAATCCTGTACCTGTATGTGAGGCCAGGAGGCTTCAAGGGTAGGTTCATCTTCTTCTGGATCAAAATCTGGATTATCACTTGGTGGAAGAGTTCTAAAAATATTAGAACTAATCTGCAAAGAAAAACAAGTTGATTACTTGTATTGCTGCTCATCAAAATTTCAAACCCCAAACTAAATGTGTTGCCTTTATCCACTATAAAGATGAACTGGGCATTTGGGCTGTATTTTCAAGTTGTTGTATGCGGCCATGAGGGCCAGAAATTTCTCTTTTTAATGAAAACCTGAAATTTTTACATAAATTACATGACTGCAAGAGCCGGAGATTTAACTTAAACATCAAACATACATGACTTGGAATAAAAATTGTGAGTTAGCAACGCTACATTTCAATGTAAGGGAGTCATGTCTACAAATATTTCCACAGGTCGCACCTCCCAAATCTGGGATTCTCTCATCCGGCAACATCCGTGGTCTGGCATGTTCCTGGATGAGAGAGCCCCAGGGGCAAAAGGGCCAGCATCTGGGAGCCCGGTGCATCACTGCCAGCTTACTAGTAGTGGGGCCGCAGCAGCCTGGGAGGAGAGCGATCAGGGCTGTCTGTCACCCAGCAGTGCTGCCTGGACCACAGCAGCCCAAGAGGGGAAGTCTGGCTGGGCCACATCAGCCTGGGAGATGGCGGAACCACAGAAGCCCAGGCAGTGGCTATCAGATCTTCAGTGTCTCTTTGCTTGAAGCTCTTGAAGTTTGAAGACCCCCCAAAATGATGTTACATATAACTGTAAGTCTTAATTTTATGATTTACAACTTAGAAAAATTAAAAGAAAGCAGGTTTACATGCACATTTTCAGATCAGAGCCAGACACTATACAGAACAGACAGTGCGAGAATCTTTTCAAAAGTGCAAGGAGTTTTCTTCAGGAATTTTCCCAAGCCCATTGAAGTTCAGACAAGAAAATAAAAATGTTTTGGTGGTCAAAAATGAAACAATTATCTTTCTTTACCTGTGGGAATCTGCTTCATACTCCATTCATGTTTCTTCTTCATGCATTGACAGGAGTGCTGTGAGCAAGACATGAGAAGTCATTCTTCCGCTCTACTGTGCACTTATTAGGCCTCAATTGGAGGACTGTGTCCAGTTCTGGGCACCACATTTCAAGAAAGATGTGGAGACATTGGAGAAGGTCCAGAGAAGAGCAACAAGAATGATTAAAGGTCTAGAGAACATGACCTATGAAGGAAGACTGAAAGAATTGGGCTTGTTTAGTTTAGAAAAGAGAAGGCTGAGAGGGGACACAATAGTAGTTTTCAAGTACCTAAAGGAGTGTTACAAGGAGGAGGGAGAAAAATTGTTCTCCTTGGCCTCTGAGGATAGGACAAGAAGCAATGGTCTTAAATTGCACCAAGGGAGGTTTAGGTTGGACATTAGGAAAAACTTCCTAACTGTCAGGGTGGTTAAATACTGGAATAAGTTGCCTAGGGAGGTTGTGGAATCTCCATCTCTGGAGATATTTAAGAGCAGGTTAGACAGACATCTATCAGGGATGATCTAGATGGCGCTTGGTCCTGCTGTGAGGGCAGGGGACTGGACTCGATGACCTCTCAAGGTCCCTTCCAGTTCTAGTGTTCTATGATTCAAGATGTGTGTCCCTCTGGATGCTATGCTGTAGGCATAGCTGTGCCTCTAAATGGAGATTTTTGAGCCTGCAAAGGCACTTTGCCTCCATGATGGTCAGCCTTGAGGCTACCTAGTACAGCACGGGCAAACTCTCCTCAGTTCCTTTTCTACCCCAGACTCCTTATGGAGAACTCTGAAGTGGGGGACAGGTGGTGTGTGTAGCATCCATAAGGACAAGAACCATCATTAATGCACAAGATGAGTAACTCCTTCCTCAAGTAGTATCAAGTGGGTGCTTCACTGTAGGTGACTCCCAAGCAGTGCCTGCCACTGGAGTCTGGGACTTCGGAGTGGAGTTTGTTATTACAGAGAGTAATGAGAGCTGAAGATGGCATCAGAGGCTGAATTTCCAGTGAGTGCATAATATTCTATGAAAGTATGGGCAGAAGCCCATGTTGCAACTCTGCAGATTTCTTTAAGGAATGTGTCTGAAGTATAGACTAACCTCATGGAATGCATATAGACTCTGGATGGAAGCAGCAGGTTGCACCCTTGATAACAATGATTAATGCAACCAGAGACTCATTTGGATAGTCTCAGAATTGGATCTTTCCATGACCAAAAGGAAGAGTTTAGGGAACTTCCTGCAGTCCTTGATCCTGTCCAAGAAGAATGCTAGTGCTCTTCTAACCTCTAGCATATGCAGAATCACCTTCCTGATGTTATGATGTGTTTTTTGGGGGGGAAAAAACTGGAAGATGGATTGGTTGATTCATATAAAAAGCAGGCAACTTTAGAAAGAAAGTTGGGATGTGGTCTCAAAGTTACTTTGTCTTAAAAAAAAAACAAAAAAAAACCAAAAAAACCCACACAAACCATGGTGGGTGTGCCATTAGGGCTGTTATTTCTCCTATGCGCTTAGTGGAGGGGATGGCAATTAGAAATGGACATATGTAGGAGACAGCAAGTTGCCATGGGCTCAAAGGGAGGTCCAGTCAAAACCCTGAGGACTAGGTTAAGATCCCAGGCTGGAGCAGATGATCAATAAGTGAGAAGAGATTCCCAATTACCTTAAAGAATCTGTCCATCAGCAGATGTGCAAACAGAATATCCATCATATGGCAGTGGAAAGTCATTTTTGCTGCAAAATGTACCTTAAAGAAGTTGAGTGATTTTTGATCTCTTGAGGTCTAAAATGTAATGTAAAATCTGAGGGAGGGAAGACGAGGTTGGATCTACATGCTTAGAACAACAAACTTAGAATTTTTTTCATTTTCTAGGCAAGTAAATTCAGATGCACCTCAAGAGGGCATTCCACCTCTAAGTCTTGGAACCAAGAAAGAGGGCCTGCAGATTTGAGAGAAGGATCAGCCCACTGTTTTGAGGGAGCAGGCGAGGAATGGGCCAAAGAAGAACCAAAGGACATACTGCCATCTGTGTCAGGTAAGGGAACCAGACTTATCTTAGTAAGCAATCAATCAGACGTGGCAATCAGAATAGCTCTCACTTTCTCACTGAATTTTGATCTCCTTCAAACTGGAGATCATCTGCAGCTCTTTGGGCATCCCAGAAAGGTGTAGCCAAGAAGTCTCCATGACAGCAGTCATGAGGAGGTCTGAGTGAGCTGCTTTATCAGCTATGTCCAGTGCCCTCCATAGCATCATTATGACTATGAACTGACCCTCTCTGACACTGGCCTGAAACTGCTCCTTTGTGTCTTCAGTAAATATTCCAGAAATGCACCAAGTTTTCCATAATTAATAAAATCATACTGGCTATGACAGCATGATAATTTAAGATGCTAAACTGTAGCATTAACAATAAATGTGCTGTCCTCCTAATTCTGACTTAGTGTAGGTGGGTAACAGTTGTTAATACAGGAAGTCTGCCTCTTTGGAAGGCATGTAATATTTTTGTTGGGCTCTTTTGCTGGTTGGTGCCATGGAGACTGATGTTTGCCAGATGACTTTGGCAGGATTTAGAAATGCCTTATTAATTGGGAGAGCAATTCTGGAGGAGGTGGTGTGCAGAATATTCACCAGCTTGTTATGTATATTTGCCACCTCCTATCAGGGAATTTGCAGGTCACCTCTTAGTATCCAGAAAGTTCTTAAAATCATCACCTAGTGATGGGGAGGGTATTTCAGCCTCATCTGGTGGAGAAAAGAAGTTTGCTGAAGGGGTAGCTTCTCCTTCAAGACCCTCTTCCTGTTCTGCAAAAGCTTCCTCCTTCCCTGGCTCAGGAGCTCGGAGCTATAGGGCTACGTCTACACTGCAGGCTTCTTGCGCAAAAACTTGCGGAGCGTCTACACTGCACATGCATTCTTGCGCAAGTAAATTTACAGTAAAGCGTCGGAAAAAAAGACTGCTTGCGCAAGAGTCATTCCTCTCCCTGCAAGGAATAAGCCCTCTTGCGCAAGAAGGCAGAGTGGACAGGCAACAGGGGTTTCTTGCACAAGAAAGCCCTATGGCTAAAATGGACATCAGAGTTTTCTTGCGCAAGAGAGCGTCAACACTGCCATGGATGCTCTTGCGCAAAAGCACATGGCAGTGTGGACGTGCTCTTGCGCAAAACCTTTTGTGCAAGAACTCTAGTGCAAAACAGTTCTTGCGCAAGAAGCCTACAGCATAGACATAGCCTAGGATTTTCTGGGACATTGGACAGCCATGATGTATACATTGCCTCAGGATCATAATTCAGCTATTGGAGAGAAGGGCAAAGGTCAGTGGGGTTAACCCAGGGAGCTTGTGCCACAATCATGGGATAGTTCATTGGAATTGAGGAGGACTTTGAATTGTGACAGTAGGCCACAATGAGGGACCAGGCAAATGACCTCCGCCTGGTCATGGTCAGACTCATCATCAGGTAAGGGTAGTGCTGACAGTGTATTGGTGGTATATGGCCCGGGGCAGAGAGTGATCAGCACTGGGGCCCAGCTGTCATGCAATAGTGCTTACAATTCTTCCCCAACTGTAAGGTCTCTAGGGAACTGGAGCTCATGCTGTACTGGAGCTTGGTACTGCAAAGGAGTGTCCATGGTACATGATCAGTACCGATGGTTAAGAAGGTACAGAGCACTCCCTAGAACCAAATACCTAGAACCAAAAGTTTTCTTGCTGCCATTCTCCTTAGTGGGTGGTACCACTGCCTCAGAGCTTGAGCCCCTGGTTTTTCCAGGCAGTGTGGCAAAACTCTTAGTGGAGACCCCTCTGGGTACTATTTTTCTGAGCTGCTGGTAGCAAGGTAGTCACGCTGAGGAGCCCCTCTGGCTGGCTAACAGCTGAGACACCTTTTTAACCCAAACTGTTATTGCAGGAGTGGGAGAGAAAGTTCACTGGTTTTTGTTCATTACTACTACTACTGAAAGTTACATGCTCCAGGGATGATCTGGGGTCAGCACTGGAATCCCCCAGAGAGTGAACTGACTTCTCCACAAAGAGGAGTTTTAACTTCAGCTCCCAGGTCCTGTGAGACTGCAGCTGTAGCTGGTGGAAGAGAGACTATTTCCCAGGCCCCAGACACAGTGAGTACCTCTCCATTACAGGAATAAGCTCCTTGTAGGAGAGGCATCTCTTTAAATAGGGAGAGTCTGTTATGCTGCTGGGGGAGAAGGAACTATCATCCTCTAGGAGTGAGGAATGCAGAAGATCTTCTTTCCTTGTTTCTTATTTTTAATTCCCATGAGTAAAAAGGAAAAGTATTAAGGAGAAAAAAAGAAATAAAATCTACAACTTATGCCAACAACACAGATAAGGAAGGGAGAATTGCCTGCTCCATTCAAGGGCAAAGCGTTCGACAAGGAACTGAGGGGGAACCATGAGGAAAGGAGAACACATGGGCAAGCTCAACAGACACTACCACCAAAAATCTTTGATTAGAGATGCAGGGGCTCAGATATACATAGAATGGAGCAACTCACAGGGACAATATTCAAAGAAACATGAATCCCTGCCTATGCAATGCAAAATGAGACCTGGAATTGAGGAAAATATGGTATGACTCTGCATAGATGAATGTGCAGACATTGCTGATATACACTTATAGAGCTGAGAAAATCTCAAATGTTTTAAAGATAGTAAACAGCAGAAACAGAGGCTTCCACAGGAGACAGGCAACCCTTAATTACCCAAACAGAAAACCTTTTCCATTTTTCTATGTAAATCAACCAAGTAGAAGTTTATTCTGTTCTGTACCATGGTTAGGAATGGGATTTTTCTTGCACTACCTCCATTAGAAACTCTAAGTGACCTGCCACGTGTTGCAAGAGGTCTAGAAAGATCCTAAAATCAACTGTCAAGCAAGAGAAAGGAGGAATATATTGCTATTGGAATAAATAATCCATTTCCTTCAGGTATCCTTCCATACAGCCATATTCCTGCAGGAGCAGTCTGAGGCTGTAGATAATGAACCTCTTGAGTAGACCTATGATGTCTCATGGAAGAGGGAGATTTAATTCTAGACGTGGACAGTTGAGGAATGTTTCCTATCTGGTTGCCCCCAGAGAGCTCAATAAGACCAAGACTATGTGCTTTAAGGGTAAGAGGTTAGGGACTATATAAATGGAAACCAGGGTGGATGTTTCTCATGAAATCCCAAGGTGGAAGGAATACTCTATTGAAGATGCTTCTTGTTACATTTCTGGGTAAATCTCCCAGATCATATCTTCAGTAGATCTCCAGGAATTTCTGATAGGAATGTTAAATATCAGTTAATTGAATAGTTGAGTAACCTCATGAAATTTTATCGGTTAGTCGACTATTCTATAGTTCCTGAGAGCAGGGCCAGCAGCCAGTGTATCAGAGGCAGCAGCGTGAGGTGCCAGGTGGGAGCTGGTCCGCAAGGGGAGCCAGTTTAAAAATCAGCTCCCCTCACAGACCGGCTGCCTTCTGAGAAGGTGGCAGCAATCCCTGTCTGGGGGGGCGGTCTGAGTTCCTGGACCCAGTATGAGCTAGGACTGAGCTGGGCTGCCTGCCCTCCCAGCTCCTAATACACTTTAGATGCAGTGCCACAGCATGGGTAGGTCCTGAACCCGTCGAAAGTCAGGACTGAGCCAGGCTGCCAGCCAGCCTACTAAAAAATGTACTGGCAGGGAGAGGTGGATGAGAGGAATGTGTGTAGTCTATAGTATTAACCTATAAGCTTTTGTTTATCGATTAATCAACTATACTATTACATCCCTAGTTTCTGATTCATCATGCTATATTTTGTGTCTTACTTTCTGGGCTCAATGCCCCTTTTCCTGACTACTTCTCAATCAACTTCTTTCATTTCATTTCATTCCCCATATATCTGTTCTCCACCCAACAGTCTTTCTGATGGCCTCTTCCCTATACTTGATCCTCTTTTACCCCTAATGCCAGTTTTCTTTACCTTAAACACTAAGCTAGAATCTCTCAGTAGTTAAGAAAAGAAAGGAAAATTCAGCTAGTTTTACAACAGAAAAGGGGAAAAAATAGATTTGACAAGGTATGCAGAATTATTCTATAACTGGATGGTAGACCTTTACTAACGTTATTGGTCAATCCATCAGTATTACTACAACATTTCAAAATCACAATGACTGGTTGAGGGTTGATCCTAGTGTGAGAAAGAACTAAGAACATTTTTTCTCCTATATAAGAGTCTTCAAACTTGCTTAAAATATGAAAGATTGGTAAATTAATAGAGCTATCAGGTAATCAAGCTTTAAATACATTAATTACTAGGGGGTAGTGCCCCCTGCTGGCTATGCCCACCAATCCCCCTCTCCGGGGATAGGCAGCCCCGATTCTCCCCCCAGCTGCTGGGGAGGGCCAGGTCGAGGCGTTGGAAGAGGGTGGGGGTTGGGCCAGACCGAGGCTGCAGCTGGCCTGGTCCTCTCCCTCTGGCATGGAGGAGAAAGAGGGGAGGAGGAAAAGCAGAGGATAGGGAGCGAGGCATGGCACGCAACCCTCTCCCGCGGGCAGGGGAAAGGGGACGGTGCCCAGCCCTCTCCCTCTGGCCACAAGGGGGGAGGCCACACAGCTCCAGCCTCCTGCCAGCAAGGTGCAAGGCCAGGCACCTCCCATGTGCCCCCTCTCCCTGGACCACCTGCAATACCGCACATGTCCTGCACACCCACCTCCCCTCACCTGAGCCGAGTCCCCGTGAGGCTCTGTGGCTCCCGCGCACCCAGCCCCACGTCTCCTACATCCCCCTTCCCCACGTGAGCCCCTGCGGCTCCTGTGCACCCCTGCCTCCCTGCACCCAAGCCCCCACAAAGCTGTGCAGTTCCCAAATGCCACCCCAAGCCCTTGAGAAGTTGCACAGTTCCCGCGCCTCCCTTCCCCTATACGTACCCCTGCAGCTCCCATGCGCCCCCCCCAACCCCCAAGCAGTCACACGGCTCCCACACACTTCTCCCCTCCCCCCCCCCCCAGCTCCTGAGTCCCCACAGCTCCCGCGTGCTTCCCCCCCACGGCTCCCATTTGCCTCTCCTCCCCCACCCAGGAAAGCAGAGGAGCTGCAAGGTTCAATTTAAATTCCGGCACCCCCTCACATGTGGCAGTTGCCAGAGGGATGCTCAGGGGACAGCAGCATGTGGGGGAGGGGTTAACTGCCAGCCTGTGCGGCATGGAGCCAACCGGGGTTCGTGGGGAGAGGAAGGGGACCAAACAGGGCAGCCACATGGCCTCTCCTCGGAGCACCAGGATGGGGGGAAGCCACATGCCCTGGGAGCCACAAAGCTCGTGCTCTCACCGCCCCAGCCCTCGGCGGGGCTGGTCAGAGCATAGGGAAGGCCGTATGGCTTGCAGCCCGTCCCTCACAGGGGCTGGCGTGCGCGGGAGCCACAGTGCCTCGCAGGGGCTCAGCGTGGGTGAGGGGAGGCAGGCATGCAGGACATGTGAGGCATTGATGGTGGTCCAGGGGAAGGGAGCACATGGGAGCTGCACGGCCTTGCCCCTCACTGGCAGGGGGCTGGAGCCATGTGGCCTCCCACCTCATGACCAGACGGAGAGGGCCAGGAGATGCTCCCCCTCCTCCTTCCCCTGCCAGGCTAGGCCTACGTTACAGTCCTTTGTCGGAAAAAGCTATGCAAATTGCGTGCCGCAATTTGCATTGCTTTTTCCAATCGTTTTTCCGGAAGAGGCTTTTTTTCCCACCATTTGGTCCCATCTAGACAGGGCCAAATGGCGGAAAAGCCTCCTCTTTTGGCGGAGCCCTTATCCCTCAGAGCAAGGTATACAGGGGCTCCCCGAACGAGCACGTTTGCTCCTCCACAGAAAAAAAAAAGAAGAGCAAACCCGTTCCTTGGACGCAGCAGAGTTTTTCCGGGATACCTCCCTCCCCCTCCTCCACATGCCGTGCCTTCCTCCCCCTCCTCTGCTTTTCTTCCTCCATGCCAGAGCAAGTCTCTGTCACTCTGTTGTCCCGCAAGAAAAACCTTTTTAAAGTATAGATAGATATATGTCAAAATCAAAAAGTGAAAGAGAAACAGAGATTACTTTGAAACAAATAAGAGCAGAACACCTAATGTAAACACAGACTTGTTACTGTGAACAACAACTGTAAATAATCTGTTTGTTCTATAGCCACAGCAATTGGTAGAAAGATCACTGCAATACACATTGGTTTATGTCTAAACCATGTAGTCACACCTCCATGATTTAAAGCAGTTGCAGTGCATTTACTTTTAGTAGGACCGGTTCCTTTCTATTGATTCTAACCTCGATGAAAATCTCTCCCAGAGTTTTAGACCTAGGACTCACTCTTAAGCATCCATACATCTATTGCAATTCTCAGGTCATGAAACACTGACAGAACAACTCAAAATCTTCTCATTTGCTGAACCTTGTGGGATTTTCTTCTGAAGCTTGTCCAGAAGGTAACAGTCTTTGTATGTCAAGTCTAAAAATGTAGCTATACTGCATTTACTGTGCTATATCCAATAAAGCAATTTTTCATATTTGACAAATTCTATGAAGCTTTCTTTAGGCTGTGTGAGTTGATCACTAATGAACTACACTAATTTTCAGGCTCTGCTCTACAGCTACTGTAACAATATAAATTCAGACAGAAGCTAAGAAATTGTGTTTAGTTTTAAATACATCAAATAAATATTGTTCAACTCCAGTTTTTACTTACCATTTTCACTATGTCAGCATAAGCTGACTCAACAATCACACCACGAGTTGTTGAAACATATTCAACCAGTTCATTCAATGTGGCTCTCTTAATTTCTTTGCTCTTCAGGTCTGAAATAGAGTCCATGAAGTCAAACAGTATACAACACTGTTGCAACTTCTGACAAAAGAGGTCTTGCTGTTCATTTGAAGTGGCATCTGGAAGCAAAAGAAAGTATTGATTTCTAAATTTCATATCATATCAACCATAACCGACCTCAGTATTAATAAGGAATACTAATTGAGGGTGGCAAGCAAGAAAGATCAACATCTAAAACCAAAATTGTCTATGATACTAATATGAAATTTAACCAAGGTTTTGATATCTACAATGGGTAAGAGATTTTAAATAGGAAATATATCAAACATAGTTAATAGAGGAATTACACTTTTAAAAAAAACTTATATTTATAAAATACATTAAAGTATCAAGCCACCTTCCTCACAGAACTAACTCAGTCATGTGATTTGTTGCATTCCATCCACTAATTCTTTATTACATTATCTATTTAAAAATGTAAAAATCTGCAGGGCAGATACACATATGTAAAGCTCTTAGCATCATAGGATGAATGCACCAGGTAACTGACACTAGTATTTCACAGAAAATATTTTATCCTGAATTTTCACATCTTAGACTAGAGAAATGTAACGAGTTAATTTATTTTACTATTTAAATTCTCCAGTTTGGACAATTTGAGACCATGTTTGTCATGACTAGGACAGTATTTTTATAAAGCATCAGTCTTTGTACACCCTTCCAGCCTGCTACAGAGCAAAATTCTTCCATTATAATGCTACAATTCGAACCTCTGGCAGAGTCATTTTCATAATTTGAGTATTAGTTAATTACTAAGCCAAAGAAGAAAACTTACTGGTAAATACGATTTTTTTGCTCACAATACTGTGACCCTCTGACTTTTGCATACCAAGTCACAACAAAAGCAAGCAGTTTTTCTGGTTAAATGATAAATCAATTAAATTTCACACCACGTAACTGAATTCAACAGAGGGGAAAAAAATCCCTTTTCTCACTAATTGTTGTTTGTATTCTGGCAACACCCACGTGCAAGAGAGTCACCTCCTCTGTCAGCCAATAAAATACTATGTGCCTTGCTGTAGAATTTTCATCCCCATTTCTCTCTCTGGGCACACATGCATACTCACCCAACAGAGAGTGTTCAAAAATGGAAAGCAGCTGTAGTTATCCTACACTACTTTGATTATCTCATCAACACAGCCGTGTATGGTGGAGCTTTCATACTGGTCATGCATATCATAAAACAGAATCAAGTCAAGAGAAGGAAAAACTACCTTGGTAACTCTGCTTCACTGAAGATATACAGATTTCTTCCTCTTCTGACACATACTACCAGAGTGAGCCATGTAGGAAACTCCCTTTGCTCTTAAGGTTTTTGGCCTCTCCATTTAGGCCAGCTGAAAGGCTTTGTCCTTGTGAGCATACACCAATCTTAGGTATCTCAGAAGCCCTAAAGTATTTCCATAGGTGTGTGTTTTTTTTTTTTTTTAGATAAATTAAATTCTCTCAAACTCGAATTACATACAAATAAGTTTGTACAGCACCACCACTGCAAAAATCACCCTTGAAAAGTAGCAATATCCGGAAAATACGAAGTAACCGCAGAAAACGTGAAAATAGTTAAATCCACTTACATATAAAATGCAAATAACTTCCCCCCCCCCCACCCCTAGCACAGTGCAGGAGTCATCATCCTGAAAGACAACCCCTAAAGATGAAAAAATTCAAGTTTCACATTTTTCAGAAACAGATGTGGGATTCCTTCCTACAGATATAAATAATGATTGAAAATGTATTTAGCAGGGATAATATGGCTGATTGAAATCTTCCTATAACAAACTATTGGAGCTCTCCTGTTTAGGATTAACACGGACTTCCAGTCCTAGACCCAACTATACCGGACACAAGACATCTATATAACACAAACACACCGTACAACATGTCCTCTTTCAGTGATCACATTTCCATAAAATAAATTTTTTTTTAAACAGGGAAAAGAATACCTGCCCAACTGTCCTTTTGAACTCTGTATTTTGCTCAAAATAGAATTCACAGGAGGATTCTTACTAGAGAAATCCCTCCGCCCTTCTTGTGAGGAACATGAAGAAAAAAAAAATGGAAAATTAAATGAATCATTTTGGCCAGGAAGTTGTGGACAAGTACATGGCACTATCCTTATACAATAAAAACTGGTCCCTAAAGTCACTTTCACCTTGAAAATTATCTTGCATGTAAAGCACTTAATATTAAGACAAAGCCCTCAGTTATTTTGTCAGGCACTGTCACCCATGACTCAGAAGCCTTTAATTCTGGACTCAATCCTGTCTGAGCTTGGCAACAGGGATTACATCGTAATTGTAGACACCTTCCAAAATGTCAGGAGTTGGGAAACCTGACTGGGAATACCATACCTATTGTACTGTACCTTATTTGGAATTAATTGCATTTATGCACTTAAGCATTCCAAATGTCCAAAGCAACACTCTGATCCCATCACGATGGGACTCTGCCCCCAAAGGATAAAAAGGAATCACCCATCAAGGACACATGCCCCATGACCTTAACGAAGACTTTGATACCAGAAGTACAAGAGAATTATCACACCACCTTTCACAGTGGATGGAGAAAGCAACCCGAGCAGAGTTTTCCCTAAAAGAGAAACAAGAGCACTGGTGGTATATCTTTATGTGAGTGGCAAGCCTCTGGTCACTCTTCTAAAACCAAAAAGCCTTCAGCATGATTCTATGACAAATCTACCCATTCTGCGAGATATTTCTTGTCCATCTTGCTCAGTAGTCACCAGAACAGTCTTGTGAGAGTTCATTCTCACTTCCAAGAGGTCATTTACATAGGCGGCACAGACCAGTATCTCCGAATGATGTAGCATAATAATGATTCCATGTTTTGTGATAAAACATACCCCTTATTTACATTCATGGCTGCCTCATTTTCCAGAGTTTCGATGTACAGTTACAGTTTCTGGAAACCCCAGGTGATTGCAGAAAAAAAGAAAATCCCTCCTGTCTGAGCCAACCTCCTAAATTAAATGCATATGATGCACAATAGTCTGAATGAATGGTTTTGAAAGGGTACATGATATACTATGGTAAAAACACTGGTGGCCATATGAACCTTTCTAGTATTTCCACCACATGTTAAATCATGGGGAAAATTTCTTTCATGGAAAACAAAGACTTAAACGAAAAGAGAAAAACAGATCCATATTTATTTTAAAGGTAGAGACTGCCAATCAAAAGACATATTAAAGATGCTTTCAATTTAATGTAGGAGTTAAAAATCTGAAATACAATAGGTGGGGAAGATGGTTCAAAAAAGTAGAAAGGAAAGTTACTCACTTGTGCCGTAACGGAAGTCCTTCGAGATGGTTGTCCCTGTTGGTGCTCCACCTTAGGTCTCGCAATGCCGTTGCGCACCTGAACAGAGATTTTCAGTAGCATTGCCCTCTGGTGTGCCGTGGATGCGTGGCAGATGGCACGCGCAGTGCCACTATCACGCATGCGCGGCAACCGTCTCGTCAGCTCCTTCTCTGCCCCAGAAGGACAAGAACAACTCCAAAGCAGAGGGGAGGAAGAGCAAGTGGTGGAGCACGCACAGGGACAACCATCTTGAAGAACCTCCGTTACTGCACAAAGTGAGTAACTTTCCTTTCTTCAAGGAGTGTTTCTGTGGGTGCTCCACCTTAAGTGACTATATAGCAGTACTCATGTGAGGAGGCGGGTGCTTCAGCTAATAATCATGTTGAACTTTGGTGAGGACCGTTAGTCCAAGTTCTGTGTCCCAGTTTGAGTAAGTGTCCAGGGCATAATGTCTGGCAAAAGTGTGTATAGAAGACCATGTTGCGGCCCTGCAAATGTCCGTCAGATTAATGCCACTAAGGTAGGCCGCAGAGGTTGCCATGGCCCATGTGGAACGCGCTTGCAACTGAAGTGGAGGCTGTTGGTTAAAACTGGTGTAAGCCAGGCGGATCCAGTCTACGATCCACGCGGAAAGTCTCTGTGTAGAGATCTGCATGCCCAATGACCTTTTAGCGATGGAAATGAAAAGTCTGTTTGTTTTACGAATTGCCTTTGTCCTTTCTAGGAAAAGGCCCGCACGTGGCACACATTGAGAGTATGCCATTTAGCTTCTTCAGTGGTGGCATATGGCTTTGGACAGAAGACCTGTAGCACTAGCAGTTTGTTGCAGTGACAGGAGGTAAGGACTTTAAATAAGAACTTTGGATGTGGTTGGAGGACCACCCTGTCCTTATGAAAAATGGTGAAGAGTGGGTCAGCCCTGAGCGCCCCAATTTCACTTACTCTTCTAGCTGAGGTAAGTGCAACTAGCATTACGACTCTCATTGAAAGATGCATCATTGAACTCGTGGACATGGGTTAGAGCCCATGCTAGGACTGGTGCTCTAAGAGGTGGAAAAGTGTTCTGGATGCCCTTTAGGAATAATTTAGTTGTGGGATAGGCGAAGACCAATTTGTCCTCGACGGGATGATGAAATGCAGCTATAGTCGTGAGGTGAACCTTTAGTGAGCTGAAGGAGAGGCCTGTATGTTGCACTCTGTTTACCTCTTTGGTTGACAGCATCCTTCACTATAGAGTTGGGGAATGGATGAGAAAAGTAGACTATCCCCTGCAGTGCCACGTAATATTTGCGATCAGACCTCTTGCAGACCTGTGGAATCATGGCTGGCATCTGCCATATAATCTTGGCAAGGTCCATAAGGGTTGGGTCCATAGGCAAGGCTAGTTTGCCGGTTGGTGCTGTATGGAGTATGCTGATCAGTTTGTGTTGGGCCTCCGGGAGGTTGACCAGGGAGACCTCAAGGACATCAGCTACTTGTTTAAAGAGCTCTTGAAAAGAGTGAAAGTCGTCACTCACCATAGGGGGCGGGGGCATAAGGGTGTCATCAGGAGAGGAGGACGGTATGTGTGTTGCAGAGTGAGAGGAGACTGATGATTCCTCGACACTAGAAGCAACATCCTCCTCCTCTTGGTAGAGTGAACTGTCAATGGGCGGCAGGGATGATGCTCTAGAAGCAGGGGAGGTCGGCATAGGCTGTTGAACTTGAGCCTGATGTTGAATCTAATACGGTGCCCACAGGTCCCAATAAGGTCAATTGGGGGGTAGAGGCATAGGATGGGGCAACCCCTGAAGATGTTGTTGCTGAGCCCTTGGCAGTGTCGGTGGTTGAGGCTGTTTTGAGGAAGAATGCCTTGGGGAATGGGTACCAATCACCAAATCATCGTTGTTATCGTTTGACAAAAGTGGTGCCAAACGTGGAGTAAGTGAGCGTAGAAAGCTGCCAGATGCGGGGGTGCCATAGGTGCCGAATAGAGGTGTTGTGGGCACCGAGAATATCCTAAGCTGCTCCTCCGTGGTGAATGGTGCTGGCCCTGGCGCCTGCGGTGCCATTGGAAGCTGGGTGGATCTACAGGCCACAATCTGTGGTGCTGACGCAGTCTGCAGTACTGACAGTGCCAAGTAAAAGGATGTCAGTACTGCATGTTTGTGGCTCTTCCATGCCAGAGGCAGCATAAGTGCCAAAGGTATCAAGTGCATTCTTTGGTGCCGGTGGTGCCCTGGCGGCAGCCAGCTTGTTTTTTTCTTTTGTCGGTGCCAACGGCACAGATTTTGCCTTGGCCTTGCCTGAAGGCTTGGCAGGCTTATGTAGGTCCTTTGACCCTCAGGAACTGTTGGTACCTGACGGTCCCGGAGCCTCCCTATCCGAAACCCTGGAAGGTGTTGGAGCAGGGGGCAATTTAGGTGCTTCCTCCCATTTTTTTTTTCCAGGGAGAGTCATCCTTGCTGGAGGAATGGGACCTCTTCCTGGATCTGGTCATAGGATGAGTCCCTAGTGGAGATGCTGGCCGGTGTGGACTTTTCAGACATGGCCAGGGGTTACGGTTGGCACGGGGGAGGGGGGGGGGAGGGGGATGAGTGCTCCAGGTCCGAGGCTTCTCCAGCAAGAGAAGTTTCAATTGGAGCTTCCGTGCCTTTCTTGTGCGAGCTGTAAGTTGTTTGCAATGCTCACACTGTGTGTGATATGCACGTGGCCCAGGCAGTGCACACACTTGGAATGACTGTCAGAGACAGGAACAGACAGCCTACAGTAGAGGCAGTGTTTGAAACCTGGGGAGCCAGGCATTCCCAGGATAGTAAAACTGTTAGAAAAAATTCACAGTCTAACAGAAATTTGGTTTTTTGGGGGGGTTTTCCCCAAGAAAACCTCTTATTAGGAAAGAAATGTAAACTCTAAACTAACTAACTAACAGGAATGCTATCAAAACTAGTAAGCGAAAAAGGAGAGCAACTGCGGTTCTGACCGATGCCGACGGCGGTAAAGAAGGAACTAAAGGAGCGGTTGCTGCATATGGGTGGTGGTGGCACGCGCGGCACACCAGAGGGCACTGCTACTGAAAATCTCCGTCCAGACACGCAACAGTGCTGCAAGACCAAGGTGGAGCACTGACAGGGACACTCCTCGACGCAGTAAAGCAAAAAGGTTTTTTGGGGGGGGGTTTTTTTGGTTTTTTGAAACACACCACATTGCTGCACTATATTCTTAATGTCAACTTATTTGGGTAGTAGCTTACAAATATCTATTTATCTTCACATACATTTTGTATAATACTATGACACAAGTGATGTGAGCTTCCTAAATATTGACTACACAGATGAACTCCATTACAGGGATGTTAAATTTCGATTAACTAATCGAACAGTTGATGGGATTTCCATCAACTATTTGGTTAGTCTGTAAGGGCGCCTCCGCCTTTGAACGGTAACAAGAGCCCAGCAGAAGCCCCATGCTCTCTGCAGTGCCTGGGCTTTTGAAATATGAGACCCAGTGGGGCTCTTGTACATTTCAAAAGCAGAATCGCAGCACTACCAGAATGAGCAGAGACTGCTTCAGTCTCTGCTTAAGCCATGTCCTGCTATGCCTCTACCTCCCCTGCCCTCTGCGGAGACAGTGCTAGGGAGAACCAGCTTTTAAGCCCGCTCCCCCCAGCACTGGCTCCTGCTCACCCCCTTGCTGCCTCTCTCTGATAGAGGCAGCAAGGGGGGGGGGGGAAGCGACTAGTCCAGGGGTGGGCAAAAGGGCCTCCACGGGCTGGATCCAGCACGCCAAGCAGGTTGATCTGGCCCATGGAGGCCGTGACACTCCCCTGTCCCCAGGCCAATTATTGCCTACCCCTGGACTAGTCGCATCACTAGTCACTTACATCCTTACTCCATTACTTAACTCACTATTAAAATATTTCATATTTATTCACTGTACAAACTTTTCACCTGACTTAGTTTAGCCTCATATCGGGGAAATAACTAATTTTAAAAAAAATTTCTTATTGGGTTTTTAAAGCCTTTACTTTCCAGAAGAACGTTTACCAAATCAGGCCTACAATTTTGTACTATTTGTTCAGAACTTCTGTTTAAATATGTTTTCAGGCAGGTAATTAAATGTTTTCCCTGCCACTGAAGTAATGGAGTAATCAACCATTAGCTTCAGTTAACAGTAGATCCATAAAGCTATACTGACTGGAAGTATTACACTAAGAAGTACAGTGTAAGTCACCCAGCATGCTTGAAGGAAGATTTAACATATTGAACACACTGTGTGCCACAGGAAAAAAAAATTCTTAGATCTTTACTGACGGTCACAGTTCAAACAGAACTATCACTCAGTCTGAAGCCTCAGAATTTGCAGAATAAAAAGCACTTATGAGAGAGAAATAATTAGAATGAGTTTTTAATAGCAAATGGATTAAAATGGAAGTCAAAGCTAGAGTTTATTATTTCTATTATGAAATTGCAAAATATTAAACCCAATTTTTCAATAATGCCCAAGTCATTGTTAAATTTATCTGCAAGCAAAATGAAAATCTGAATTAAATTAAGTCACACATCTGAATATAAGTAGAACATTTATTTTTAGTTCTAGAATAGCACAAAATCTGCTCACCCTTATGATTTTCATGATCTCCAACATCTCCCAATAGAATGTTTCTATTTATAGAAAAAGTTTATACGTTATCTTTGAACAATTTACCAGACACATATTAGCTAGATGCAGATACAAAAAGATTTGGTTGCTGGGGAACCACCAGCAATATCCAGGAACAATATCTTGAAGAAGGCCAGTTTAGTCCTCCTCTGGGTGCTGAAAAAAGGGGAAGACGACACTGGCATTTTACCCAAAAATCCTGGGTCCCTTCTTGGGAGTTAAATCTTTCTGTCAGACTCTGTCAAGATCAAAGATGATAAAGCCAAATGATCAAAAGTAGAGAGTAACTCTTAATATTTTATTGTTACTTAGCAACTTACACTCAGCTAAGTAGTAAGTTAAGTTAAAAAAGTAAGTAAGTAGGATCTTCTCTATTATTCTACAATGGGTTGTTTAAGCAAGTGTCACATCATAGCAGCATAGCGCTACCACACCACAGTGATATGCTGAGGATGCAATCCAAATAGGCTAATTTAGGAAACTGGCACAGGAGTACGGGACACAGCTTTTCTTGGCAGTGCCCCTAAAATGATAGCAGTCCTCAAATGGGAATCTGAAATCTATTTTAACTTGCAGTATCCAAAACCTAACCAGGATTTTACAAAATAGTTTAGAAAGCACTTAGAGCTGTAACTGTAAAACAATTTAGTCATTTGAACTTATCAATGAAGAAATTGAGTTTTAAACTCTCAAACTGTAATTTAATTAGTAACAAAAAAGCAAATCAAGACATCTGAGCAGTTTCAGTGGTTGAATTGTCAAGACTAATTGTTAAAGTGCATAAAAAACAACTTCAGAAGCAACTTTCAGACAAACAAATATTTGGTCATTTTCCTTAAAATATTTAAGAAAGCCTTGAAAAAACACCTCACCAACATGCTTAGCTCTCAAAGTAATAACCAAGCACTTGACAGAGTTCGAAATTTCTAGACAAGTGGTGAGGACTGTATACAGGTAATCTAATGTACCTCTGATGTTCTCAAGAGAAATTCTTCCTCATATCACACTGGTCAGCATTCCCATAAGTCTTATACAATGACGACATTAAAACCAGTGGGAATGTTTTCCTTCATATATTTCTTAAACCCAGAGTGAAAAATATTATTAACAGCCTTCCTTACTGGTAGAATGTTTTTAAACTGCCATCATAGTAAGTAAGATTCTCTTGTGAAGTTAGTTCTACCAAGTCAGCATACTACCTGTTCCATGACAAGGCCTTTATGCACAATATTTCCCATTTGGAAGAAGGGCACATTTATCCTGGTCTTGGAAGACACCATTGTAATCACCAAAATGGAATTTCAGGAGTCACTGGTTAGACCAAGGCTGGGCAAAATACGGCCCACAAGCTGGATCTGGCCCCCAGGCAGGCTCCCTGCTCCTCCCCCATCCCGCCCTGGCCCACTACCTGTCAAAAGTGGCTGCCAGGCCATTTCTCTTTCACAGCTGTGAGCCCGGGCATGGTGGGCGGATTGGCTAGTTTCTGGCCAATGGGAGCTGCCTGTTAGAAGACCAGGCAGCATGCAAAGCACCATTTCCCCCTCCCCTCAGGTTCACAGGTATTCACATAGCCTGTGTGGGGAAAGGGTAGGATGGAGTGGGACAGGATAGGGCAGGGCAGGGCAGAGAGGCTGCCTAAGAAACGTGCTGGGCTGCTGGCCAGGAGTCACCCAGATAAGTGTCTCCCACCCAGAGGCTGCCCTTGGCACCCCAACTCTCTAACCTCCCACCCACATAACCCAAACTCTTTGCCCCTCTCCTGAATCCATATCCCTCTCCCAGACCCCTGCACCCCAGTCTCCTGGCCCAGGTCACAACCCCTTCCTGCCTTAGGTCACAACCCAAACCCCTGCACCAGGCCACAATCTGCTCCTGCTCTAGGTCACAACTCAAATCCCTTTACCCCCTCCTGTACCACCAGTCCAGTGCCCCAGGTCACAACCACCTCCTTCACCCCGACTCCCTTCAGCACCTCAATCCCTTACTCTAAGCTCCCTTCTGCACCCAACCTCCATCCCAGACACGGCACCTCCTACACTGATATCATGGAAGAGTGTGGCCCTTGACCACTTTCTAAAATCTTGGAGTGCCCCCCCACATCAAAAAATTATTGCCCACCCATGAGTTAGACAGTGATCTTAACTGTGTTTAAGACCTGGTTAATATACTTTTTGCAGCTTTAACAATACCATTATAGTAAAAGCCAGCAACCCCACAGTGTAGGCACAGTTGCACCACTATTTTGAACCATGAACACTTAGGCTATGTCTAGACTGCAGGCTTCTTTTGGAAGCTTTTCCAGAAGAGATCTTCCGAAAAAAACTTCTTCCAAAAGAGAGTGTCCACACTGCAAAACCGCATCGAAAAAGTGATCTGCTTTTTCGACAGATAGTGTTCATTCAGTGTGGATGCTCTCTCACATGTAAGCTGTGACTACTATGGGCGGAATGGCCACCAGGGCATCAGTGCTTTTTCTTCTTTCCTCTTCTTGCAAAAACTCCCTCTTCCCCATCCACACACGCCTTCTTCCGAAAGAGCTCTTTCAGAAAAAGGCTTCTTCCTCGTAGAAAGAGGATTACCAATGCCGGAAAACCCCTCTATTCTTTCGATTTACTTTCAAAAGAATGCAATCGCAGCATGGATGTTATTCAGGTTGTGTCGGAACAACAGCCGTTTTTCCAACAAAATTCTATAGTGTAAACATACCCTTACTGTACTTGTTAAATTCCTGAGGTACAGTTTCATTCAAAAACTCATTTCTTGAGGGTCATAAAAAAAGAGAGACTAGTGTGGGACATGAGTCCTATAGCAACGTAGCACAGTTGATAAATCTTGTGATTGAGATTAAGGAAACCTGGCTCTTGCTCCAGGCCTGTCACTGATTTGATGTGTGGCTTTAGTTAAAGTCTCTTAAATGCAACAGAGCAGACTTCTCATGGAAATAACTTGTAAATTAGCAAAATAATATAGAAAATCTGATCAATTAATAGATTGGTTTTAGACAGAAGGTTTTCAAAGTCTGCCATGTGTACTAATACAAGGAGATCTTCAATGCAGCTCTGTGTAAGAAGAGTATCTACATAAGTGGATGATGATTTCAGCTACAGATCATAGGAGGAAAATGTATAATTTTCCTTACCTCCCAGTTTAGTTTGTCAAGACCTAATATACGAGTCCAATAAAGTGAGTATAACACTTCCTTCTAGAGCTGGAGATTGGAATCAAAATCTTGAAATATAACACTCCCTGTACAATAGGGCAATGCAATTTTAACTATGTCCTCTGGAACTTACATTAGACACTAGAAATAGTTCAGCAATGGCTTATACCATAATAGACAGAAACAAAATGTCTTCATGTGTATTATGTTTGTCACATTTGAATTACAGCAACAATCTGTATCTACTCCAGATGCATTCACTGTATCTGGTACATCAAAACAGTGGAGCGATTAATTAGCGCAAGTTGCTAGAGCAGTGGTATGAGGCAACTGTGTATAAGGCCCTACCAAATTCACAATCGTGAAAAACACATCATGGACCATGAAATCTGGTCTTGTGTGTGCTTTTACCTTATATTATACATATGCCATGGGGGAGACCAGTGTTTCACGATTTGGGGGGTCCTGAGCCAAAATGGAATTGCAAGGTTATTTTAAGGGGGTTGTGGCACAGTCATCCTTGCTTCTGCACTGCTTTCAGAGTTGGGTGGCTGGAGAGCAGTGGCTGGTATGTGTGTGCCCTTCTCTTAAGGTGATACTCTTGCGTTGCTGTTGGCAGGGTAAGGGTGGCAATACCATACCCCACCTTAAACATGCCACCCTTAATTCTGCTCTGCTGTTGGCTATAGCTCTGCCTTTAACGCTGGGCTCCCAGCCAGAAGCCGCCACTCTTCAGCTACCCAGTTCTGAAGGCAACGCTGCCACCTGCGTAGCACAGAGGTAAGGATACCAGTAGCAGAAGACAGCAACCTGCCCTATGATAACCTTCCAAACGGCCCAACTCCTTTTGGGTCAGGACCCCTGTGTACTTGGCCAACATTACAACCAGTGCTCTCCAGCAATGCAGCTCTGAAGGCAGCACAGAAGTAAGGGTAGCAATACCATGACTCACCTAAAATAAGCTAATGATCCCCTTTCAACTCCCTTTTTGGGTCAGGACCCCCGATTTGAGAAATGCTGGTCTCCCACCAAAATAGGTATAGTAGATGGTAAAAGCGCACAAAACCCAGATTGCATGAGAGGACACCAGATTTCATGGCCCATGACACGTTTTGCATGGCTGTGCATTTGGTAGAGCCCTACCTATGATTGTGACATTAACTGTGAATTGGCACAGCCCTAATCATGTTCCTTGAGGAATCAAGTATGCATAATTTTAGCACTGAGTTCTATAGGTTTGTCAGTAGTGGTGCACGAGTGTATTTTTGTCATGGAATTAGCAGCAGTCTGGTGAAAGAGTGATTACATTTAGTAAGGCAGGTTTACTTTTGGGAGAAAAGTCAATCTAAGCTATGCAAATTTGAGTTACGTTAGTAGTGGAACTCAAGTTGATGTAGCTTAGATCTACTTACCGCAGTACACACTGCACTGGGTCAACGGGAGAACCTCTCCCATCAACTCCCCTTACTCATCTTGTTCAGGTAAAGTGTCAGAGTTGATGACCAAGCAATCAGTGGTTGATTAAGCAGGTCTTCTCTAAACCTGTTAAACTGACTCCTGGTGGATCAATTGCTGCAGCATCAATCCTGGCTATAGTAGAGGCAAGCGCAAAGTCTGCAGTGGTTTACATGGAAGTGGCTCAGAGTATGATCAAGTGTAGACAATTCCTGTTTCCTGAGCCTGACCTAAACGTAAGTTTTGCCACAGCAAAGGGAAGGTGTTACACTTTTCCTGTAGTACTAAAATTAGCTGTGTGTGTGATGGGTATTTTGGAGCATCACTACAAGAGATTAGTTACAGTTGCAGGTGGAGGAGGAGGAGGGAATACCCTGGTACTTTCCTGGTTTTCAGACATTTGACTGACCCCCATATCCTGGAAGGGCATAAGGCATCACAAGGAAACCTCAAAATCTACATTAAAGTTGTATAAGCACGTTTCCTAGCTTTTTAAACACAGGTCTTTTTGGTCAAAGACAGTTTTAAGTTAGGGCGATATAGTTATGTGGATTTGCTGGGAACTGAGGATAGCTAAACGCTAGTATGTGGCTTATAGATACAACATTTCCAATACACTTGGTTATAGTCAAATGGTGGTGGTATGCACGCTACAGAATTTCTGTGTGTGGAAAAGCTGATTGGGTAGGAAGAAAGTTTTATTCTACACAGACTAATTAAGCACAGGGAAGACCAATATTGCTCCAGCACCACTATGAACAACATATGCTATCCTGACAAAGCACTGTTTGGTTACTGTACCTGGGTCTTCATTAGGGTGCCGCTGGCAGAGCTATGTCGACTAGGAGACATGATTTTTACCCCATACTTCTAGCCAACAAATAATGCTGGTAACATTTTTCAATTTAGACCAATCCTTATTTACCACAATGTAAATAGTGTACTTTAAGCAGTCAAGACAGAGCCTAAAAACCTAGGAAAACAAAAATGGCACCAGAGATTGGGTGAGTAGGGTTGCCAGATGGTTTAACCAAAAATACTGAACACCCCCTCCCCCCCCAAAAAAAACCACTGGGGGAAAATTCTGTTGAGGGAGGAAAAACAGGGGAGACCAAAGTTGTTGAGCAAAAAAATTAAATTTAAAAAAAGGACCCCGAGAGATAAACAAAAAAAAACAAACACACAAAAAACAGCATGGCCCCTTTAAGTGTATGCAGAGTCAGAATAGGGATAGGAAGAGGGGAGCAGCTGAGCACTAAGACCCAGGGAAGGCATTGCTTCCCCTTGCTTCAGGTCTTTAGGGTTTTTTGCTGGCAGCCATCTTGTTTTCTTGGTAGAGCCAGAAGGCAGCTTCCCTGTGGAAGCAGGTAAGCAGAGGGTCCGGGGTCTAGGGGCCTGGGACAGGGGGGCCAAGGGCGCGGGGGGCACGGCGGGGCCAGTTGCTGAGTGTGTCGTAGGGTTGCCCGGTGTCCGGTATTTTCACCTCCTGGCAGGGAAAAAAAACAACCAGAAAATACCGGACATTTTAGGTGTCTAGTATTTTCTGAAATTTTTTTACCGGACTGTCCGGGTCAATACCAAACACTTGGCAACTCTATGGGTGAGTGACATGCTAAAAACTAGAATTCAGAAATCATGTGATTAAGTTCATCCTTATTTAGCAAAGTACTTAAGTACATGCTTGATTTCAAGCACGTTTAAATCTGTGATCTGTGTACTTCAAGCAAAGATACACTGAAAAATGTTCTGCTGAATCACTGCCCTAAATGAACTGCTCTTTCCTTTTCTTTTTCAAACATACACGGTACAAACTATTTACATCCTCTGGAAACATTCCCTCCATTAAGAAATCAAACTGTAAAACTCCATTTTCACTCAAATCATGGCACATTTAATAAGGATACTTGTGTTGGCAATGCCATAAACGGACCTTTAAGTTCAAAGCTGCTTCTGAAAGCCAGTATAAACAATAACTGCCCCTACAGTCTAAGAATATGATTAATCTTTTGAATAAAATGTAGACACAAAATGAAACACACTGGAAAAAACAAGTCAAGGTCACAATTGCTTCAGTTGTGTTTTGTTTTTAATTTCCAGTACTACAAAAACAAAGTGAAGAAATGCTCCTAAAATGCCTTTTCTTTTGCAAAGGAGTTGCGGCAACAGAGACAACTCACAGATGTAAAGGAAGACAGAAAAAACACCACACCAAATTTTCTTTAACTTACAAGTATTCTACAGGACTACTCTGCAATGGAAGGAAGACAGCATATCACCAATATCACAGATGGCTCTTTCTGCCTGCACTTGTGAGTCTCCCTCCTTCCCCCTGCCAGACAGGTAGGGTGACCCTAGACGCTTCACCCATGCCCTGTCTTCACTTCCTGTGACTATGATCTGCATGTTCCCGCCAAAGAAAGCCAGGCAGAGGGAAATCCCACACACAAGAGAGATTTCTGTTGATGAAGTTCCTCAAGAAGCGGGTAAAGACAGCTGCAAGAGACAGCAGCTTGTATGCATCATCTCTAACAGTATGATGACTTCATCAATAGGATATATACAGAAACAGAGAAAGAGCTGAATATTGATAACTATGGTAGCTCTTGAAAAAGGGGGAAATCGGCTGTTCTATAGGGAGCAGACTGGCTGCTGGCCACCTTGAGTAGTAGACAGGGCTCCACCATCACCCCTTCCCCCACCCATCATGGTGAAGAATGCTATGTTGCGCTGGCAACAGGATGTAAGGAGCAGACATCAATGGCCGAGAAGCCATCTGCCCCCAAAGCTGGGAAACTGTCACCACATCCAAGAGGAGGCACTGTAGAGTGCTGATGGTTAGAGACCCCTGCTTAGAGGGAAAGATGCATCCATCTCCCAATCTGACATGATGTCCTGGAAGGTGTACAGTCTACCTGGGACCCACATTCAAGCCTTAAGGCTAGAGAGAGGTTCATCCATTCCCGACTGCTACTTCATGCTGTTCATCCATGTGGGCATTAGTTCTACTGCCAGGTCTGACCCTGGACAGATCAGCAGTGATTACTGGGCTCTTGGAGCAAGGGTAAAGGAATCAGACGTCCAGGCTACGTTCTCATCCATCCTCTTGGGTGAGGGTAAAGGCCAAGGTATCCAAAGAATAACATGAATTTAAAGAATATCCAACATGGACTTCTCAAGAATTATGCCAAACTAATCACTTTCTTTGAAAGGGTGACAGACATAATGGATGGGGGGAGGCAACAGATATACCTAAATTTTACTAAGGATGCTGACAGTCCCACATGACATTCTCCTAAGCAAATTGGTCTAGATGAAATTACTAAAAGATAACAAATGGTCTGGTAGCACTTTATAGACTAACAAAACATAAACCTAAGCAGATCAAAGTAAATGGATAGATGCTGAGACAGGAAGGATACTACTCACAGAGCTGTTAGCACCTTCAGTGGTTATGAAGTAGATAATGTCCTAGGTCATTATCTAGTCCTAGATCCTAGGACATTATCTACTTCATAACCACTGAAGGTGCTAACAGCTCTGTGAGTAGTATCCTTCCTGTCTCAGCATCTATCTATTTACTTTGATCTGCTTAGGTTTAAGTACCCATTCTTCAGATACTTAATGATACCCTGTCTCTCTCACCCCCTTCCTTTTTCCTTTCTTTCTTTTTCTCCCCCCTCTCCTTTCCCTCTCCTATTTATTTCGAGTTTTCATATCCCCTACTCATACTCTGGTCATCTGAAGAAGTGGGCTATGCCCACAAAAGCTCATGATACCATCTACATGTTTTGTTAGCTTATAAAGTGCTACCAGACCATTTGTTGTTTTTTTCTGTAACAGACTAAGTCAGCTACCCCCTGAAGTTACTAAAAGATGAGCGCACAATCAATTGAAAGACCATATTCTAAGAATAGTTGTCAGTGGTTTGCTAATATACTCGGAAGACATATCTATTGGGATCATACAGGGATCAGTCCTGAGTCCAGTATTATTCAATATTTTCATTAATGTCTTGTATAGTGGAGAGTATTATTATGAATATGTAGATGACATCAAACTGGTAGGGCTGCAACTGACTTGGAGGACAGGATTACAATTCAAAATAATCTTAAACTGGAAAACGGATCTGAATTCAACCAGATGAAATTCAATTAAGAAAAGTGCAGAGTACTAAACTTAGGAGTGAGGTAGGGGTGGGGGGAGGGGGGGTGAGAGAGAATCAAATGCAGAGCCACAAAATGCAGAATACCTGGCTAGGTGGTAGTATAACTGAAAAGGATCTGGAAGTTACAGTGGATCACAAATTCAGTATGAATGAACATTGTTATTCAGTTCAAAAAAAAAAATTAATATTATGGGGAGTATGAGTAAGAGTGTTGTATGTAAAAGACAGGAAAAACTGTCCAGCTCTACTTGGCACGGGTGAGGACTCAGAGTACTGTGTACAGGTCTGAACACCACACTTTAAAACAGGGTGGATTTTATTTAAATCACTAGTCAGGAAGACTTGATTTAACCAGGGTTTTCTAAATAAAAGTGCATTCTTGTTGGTTGTTTTAACCTTAATATGTAATATTTAACAACTCAGATGTATGCATTCTAAAAAGGAAACCTATACTATACATTTTAAAAGGATTTATTTTGAAAACTTTTCACATTAGTTTTACAGCTGTATCAGAAAACAAATGATTGTTTAGTTACTTCATTTACCAAAGGTAACTGAAGCAGATATTTATGAAGTCATTGGGAGGTGAACTCTCTCCAACAGGTAATCAATATTTAGAGGATTTTCTTGCCAGGCTGTATTAGGAGATCACCACCAAACGTACATTTAAATTGTTTTAGTTAAATAAAACAGTTATGTTTGTTGTTGAAGAAAAAGATTCAGAATGAGAGAGTTACTCACCTTGTGCAGTAACGTCTGTTCGAGATGTGTGTCCCCGTGGGTGCTCCACTTGAGGTGCTGGGCTCGTCCCGGCGCCGCAAACCAGAGAATCTTCATCAGCAGTAGCCCTGCCAGACCGCGCATGCGCTCCTGCTGTCTCACGCCGTTCGCACCGTTACAGCTGAGCGCGGTCCGTCTTGTCAGTTGCCTCCCAACCGGAAGCGTCTGAAAGATAAAAAACAGAAGCTCCGAAGCAGGGAGGAGGGTGGGTCGTGGAGCACCCATGGGGGGGACACATCTCGAAGAACAGACGTTACTGCACAAGGTGAGTAACTCTCTCTTCTTCGTCGAATAGCGTCCCCGAGGGTGCTCCACTCGAGGTGAGTACGCAGCAGTGGTCCAATGCTATTGCTGTGCTTCGGACTTATGGCCTCTGCGCTGTGGCCAGAACTGCTTGCGCCACCGCTGAATCGTTCTTCAATATTTTCGCAAGGGCATAGTGTCTGGCGAAGGTAAGAGCAGATGACCAAGTTGCTGCACAGCATATGTCCTGCAAGCGTACGCCTCTAAGGTAAGCAGTGGATGCGGCCATGCCTCTGGTGGAGTGGGCGTGAGGTCGTCTCGGTAAAGGTTCATGCCGTAGGGCGTAACAATGTGTGATGCAAGAGACGATTAAGTTGGAAATACATTTGAAAGGACGCGTTCTGTCCAGGTAGAAGGCCAGCGCTTGCCTGATGTCGAGCGTATGTAGTCGTGAGTCTTCTGGTGAAGAATGTGGTTTTGGATAGAATGTTGGCAGGCTTATGGGCTCATTTATATAAAAAGGAGAATTCACCTTCAGCAGGAAGGGGGGGGTGGACACGGAGCACTACCCCATGCTCAGAGAATAGTGTGTACGGTGGGTCGACAGATAGAGCTGCCAATTCACTGACTTGGTGTGCTGAAGTCATTGCAAGCAGGAATGTCACCTTCATCGTGAGCATGCGTAAGTCGCACGTCACAAGTGGCTCAAGGGGGGGGGGGGGGGGAGAAGAGAGTCAGAGTGTCCAATACTAAGGCCAGGTCCCACGGCTCTGGTGAAATCTTGTAAGCCAGATACAGATTCCTGAGCCCCTTTAAAAACCGTTTGGTGAGCGGATGGGCGAACAGCAAATGATCGTCGATGGGAAGACAGAAGGCCAAGATTGCTGCCAGATGAACTTTAAGCGAAGCAATTGCCAACCCCGCCGTCTTTAGGTGCAGAATGTAATCGAGCACCTGCTAGACAGGTAAGGACAGAGGGTCAAGATTCCTTGCCGCACACCAAGATTGGAACCAATACCATTTATAGAGGTAGGTCTTGCAAGTGGTGTGGTGCCTGCTGTTTATCAGCACGTCTCACTGCCTGAGAGCAGGTCATTTCTGGCGGTTGGAGCCAGTTAGGAGCCACGCCGTCAGGTGCATGCAATCAATGTCCGGATGCACCATCGTACCGTGTTGTTGAGACAGTAAATTGGACAGCCGCAGTAGTCGTTGTGGCTGAGGCACAGACATTCTCAACAATTGCGTCAGCCAAGTCTGTCGGGGCCAAAAGGATGCTATGAAAATTACTGTTGCGCCCTCCAACGTTATCTTCTCCAGCGCCTTCGGAATGAGAGGAAGAGGAGGAAAAGCATAAAAGCAGATGGTGACGACTCCAGTCGAGTAGGAAGGAATCCCCCAAGGAATCCATGCCTACGCCCACTTGTAAGCAATAACAACGGTGCTTTCTGTTGTGACGGGTGGCAAAGAGGTCTATACTCGGGAACCCCCAGAGATGGAAAAGATCGCAAACAACTTCATTGTGTAACTCCCATTCGTGTTGGGGAAGGAAGTGTCTGCTGAGGGTATCGGCAATGACATTGTCCTTGCTGGGAAGGTATGATGCGGTAAGGGTTATACCGTGCCGAATTGCCCAGTTCCACAGACGTATAGCCTCTGCGCAAAGGGGGCGTGAGCGTGCGCCGCCTTGCCTGTTGATATAGTAAACCGTGCATATATTGGTCGGTGAGAATCTGAATCGTAAGACCTCGGATCATGTGGAGGAAGTGCTTGCAGGTGTTGAATACAGCTCGCAACTCAAGGAAGTTTATGTGCTATAGGGATTCCTGGGGCGTCCAGAGCCCCTGAACCCGATGCTCTTGCAGATGGGCACCCCAACTGATCAAGGAAGCATCCGTTGTGATCTGCATTGAGGGCTTCTGTCCGTGAAAGGGGACCCCTGCTAGCAAATTTTGGGGGCTGTCCCACCATGCTAGCGAAGTCCTGACGTGCTTGGGAACAGAGACTGTTCTGTTCGTGCCATATACACCTGGTGTGTAAACAGTGAATATCCAGTGCTGGAGGCGGTGCAGAAGAAGTCTTGCGTGTGACACCACATATGTGGTGGCGGCCATATACCCGAGCAGCTGTAGGCAGGTAAGTATGCGGGATTTGGGAGCAGTTGACACAGTCTGAACCAAATCCCGGATCAATTCGAATCTCCTTGTGGGTAAGTATACCCTTGCAGTCAGTGCATCGAGCCTCGTGCCGATGAATTCCAGGTCGTGACTTGGCATCAAGGACGACTTCTCGAAGTTGATTATGAGCCCCAAAGCCTTGAACACTGTCGTGGTAGTGGCAACTGCCTGTGTAGCCTCGTCGAGGGTAGGGGCCTTTAATAGGCAGTCGAGATACGGGAAAGTCAGGATATCGAGACGTCGAAGGTAAGCAGCCAGCACTGCCAGGGTCTTGGAAAACACTCGTGGCGCTGCTGAAAGACCGAAGGGTAACACCTGATATTGGTAGTGTTCTGCGCCCACCACAAAACCAAGGAATTGCCTGTGGGCTGGATGAATCGTTATATGAAAATAGGCGTCCTACAGGTCAAGGGATGCGAACCAATCCCCTTTGTCAAGAGCTGGGATGATAGAGGCTAACATAACCATCTTGAATTTCTGTTTCCGCAGGCGACGGTTGAGCCGACGTAGGTCCAGGATAGGTCTCCAACCACCTGACTTCTTCTGGGTGAGGAAGTACCGAGAGTAAAAACCTTTCCCTCGGAACTGAATGGGTACCCTCTCCACTGCCCCTATGGTAAGTTAGACGAGAAACCTCTTGCTGTAGAAGAGTCTCGTGAGAGGGGTCCCTGAAAAGGGATGGGAAGGGTGGGGAAGGGGGGAGAGATTGAGTTGAAAGGAATGGCATATCCTGAAGCAACTATGTCGTTGACCCAACGGTCGGTGGAAATCAGAGACCAACGGTATTGATAAGGTCTCAACCGATGATGGAATAAAGCTTGCTGATTGTGTAGAGCCTCCATCAAAGGGGTAATGCACAGTCCCTCAACTGACATGTCAAACTTGCTGCCGCCCCTGCTGGTGGCCGGGCGCCTTGTTAGGTTGTCATCATCGTTTCTGTGGGCACTGTCTTGGCCTCTGCTTCTCATATGGTCTGGCACGGAATGTCGCATAAGAGAAAGGCCTCTGTTATAGGGCGTATATCTCTTGCACTTATATGGAGGCATGTACATCCCCAGAGTTCTCAACGTCGTGCGGGAGTCTTTGCCCGAGTGGAACACCTGATTGGTGGATAGAGCAAACAGTGACTGGCGATCAAAAGGTAAGTCTTCTACCTTGTTTAATAGATCTTTCGGGGCAGCGGCTTGATGTAACCAAGACGCACGACGCATGACTACAGCAGTAGCTGTGGCTCTAGCCGCTGCATCGGCCGTGTCAAGTGCGATCTGCAACACTGTTCAAGCTGTTGTGTAGCCCTCCTGTATTACTGCTTTTAAAATTTGACACTTAGAGTCGGTAAATGTTCTAGAAGAGGGACTAATTTTGAATAATTGTCAAAATCGTGATTCGCGAGGGGAGCTGCGTAATTACACATTCGGAGAGCTGAGGTGGTGGAAGAGTACACTTTTCTGCCTAAAATGTCTAGGCGCTTAGTCTCGTCTTGGATCTCTGTTGTGCGGCGTCCATGACAAGGGAATTGGGCTGGGGGTGAGTAAACAAGAACTCCATACCCTTCTGGCTTATAAAATATTTCTTATCCGATCTTTTATTGTTAATTAAGGAAGCAGCTGGAGTCTGCCAGATATCATTGGCAATCTCCAAAATAGCCTCAAAGGGGAGCGCCAGTTTCAATTTTTGTGAAGGTTGTAAGTTCTTCAGCAAAGGGTGTTGCTTTTGCTGTACATCCATAGTTTGAATGCCCTGAGATTGAGCAACCCTCTTGAAGAGCTCCTGAAATTGCTTACGGTCTTCTGTCGGAGATAACTCTCCAGGGAAGACTGCATCGTCCGGCAACGAGGATGAGTGATTGGCAGGAGAATCAGGGATCCGTGGTTCCCTGCTTGGAGTGTGATTGTCCTCTTGTTCACCGTGGTTAGGAACTGAGGTAGTGTCCTCCGCAGGCGCTGGTGGAGCTGCAGGAGGGGTACACGACGTGGAGACACCGGGCAACTGGACTGTGGAGATCGCGAATGCGGATATCGTCTGCTATGAGAGGAAAGATGGTCGTCATAGTAACGGTCATATCTCTGATGGTGAGTCGCGGAGCATCTTGGAGAGTATCCTCTGGGTGCTCCGTATCGACGTGAATATCCTGAGGGTCTTGAGGATCTTGGTGAAATAGATCTGATAGACCAACAAGATGGAGATCAAGAATAGAGACGTCGGTAGTACTGACATGATGGCGAACGACGAGGTGACCTATAATAGTGGTCTCTGGTGGAGGCATAATGAGGAGCGTGGTGATGGCTGCCTGAGTAAGACAAAGCCGGTGACAAAGGTCCCAGAGAGAACACAGCTCGTTCTGGGGTGAGAGAAGGTATCCGAACACGTCCTGATTTATGTTGTGCCTTGGTCGGCACCGAACAATTGAGAGGGGAAGACGGTGCCATTTGTAGTGGACTGGCCGGTAACGAAGCAGCCTCGATTGAACAGCTGCTATGTGGGTGAATCAGCACTGCCGCAGGAGCTGACAGTATTATCGGTGCCGGAGGAAGCTGTGCCGGTTCAGAGAGCTGTGCGGTGCTGATGCCTGCTTGCGGCACCATGGAGAGTGTGGTTAAAGCTGCCGGCACCGCAGCTGTAGGTGCTGGCAAGGCTGCGGTCGTCTGCGCATGTGCCACATAAGTCGGTGCCGCCACCACCATTGCCGGCTTCAGAGTGGCCATTAGAGCCGTTGCCAGTGCTGACTCCGCCCGTGGCCCTTTGTAAGGAGCCGGTATTGGGTCTTTGGAGCAGGCAAGGCTCGGGGCCGAAGCACTGCGGCCCTTGTACGTCTTCTCAGCGGGGTACCTCAGCAACGTGCCATGGGTGCCCGGTCTGTCCCCCAACTCACTCTCTCCGAGGGTCTAGCCAGCTTGTGGAGAGGCTCCTTAGTGAGTGAACGAGCTGCATGAGTGCCCAAGGCAGCTGAGGACGGCTCATTCACATCAGGAGTCTGGAGGGCTTTATTAAATAAAATCATTCTCAGTCTCATTTCACTATCGCGCCTGGCGCGCGCTGTCAGTTTCATGCAGTGGGAGCACTTCAACGGGATGTGCCCATCCCCTAGACATTTGATGCACCGTGAGTGTCCATCGGATGCAGGCATGGCATCCTGGCACTGTGTACATTTCTTGAAACCAGGCATGGTCCTCTTCTCCTAATTGTTATAATCAGTAGTCCTCTCTTTTTTTTTTTTTTTTTTGGCTACTGAACAATAAAACATAGAAATAGGATGGAAAAAGATATATATATTTTTAAAACAACTAGAACTGTAACTATTAACAACTATACTAACACTAATGAACTGTCAAGTGACAAAACTAAATTCTCTAAAGTAAACTCCCCTTCTCCTCAGGCCGGAGAGGGAGTGCGTCCTAACTCCGTCTGCGGCCACGGCCGGTTGAAAGGAAACTGAAGAGCCGGACCGCGCTCAGCTGTAACAGCGCAAGACAGCAGGAGTGCATGCACGGTCCAGCAGGGCTACTGCTGATGAAGATTCTCTGGTTTGCGGTGCCAGGACGAGCCCAGCACCTAGAATGGAGCACCTTCGGGGACACTACTCAACAAAGAAACATAAGATTTTAACAAAACAAGCATATGAATTTTTGAAGTTGGTTGAACATTCAAGTTTTTTAAAATCAGGTTTTTATTAAAATTGTTTTTAACTACAATAGGTAAATGAATTTAAAAAATTAAAATCAACTGTGTTAGCCAGGTCAACATGAGAAACTTAAAATATTGGCTTCTGTAGCTAACTCATTCATCTTCACCTTCATTTTCCTGTTTGTTCAGAATCTAGAAAACAAAAAACAAGCTCTCTTGCTTCTTAAGGTCCCAAACGATTTCTCAATTTGGAATAAATTAGTCCAAAGGAAGAAAATATTCTTGCTACACCGGCAGAAGAAACTACTGCTGTTAAAAATGAGATTATCACTTCAAGAGTCTCTGTATCCGAGTGCTTAAGGGTTTTAAAGAAAGTCACATCATTAGCAAACACATTTCTTCAATGGATCACCCTTAGCTCTGGAGGGATGATTGCTAGATGCCCATATCATAGCCAACTCTCTTCTTCAGCAGTTAAGGTTTGATCCTGGTACCAAGTTATTGAGAATATTTGCAAGAAAATGAGCTGGAGATGGTGCTTGTCCAATTCTTTTTTTAATGCTTGTAATTTAACTCTGTCATTGCATATTTCTCTTTTTAAGATCTCACTCACTTCCTTCCAAATTTCAATGGCATCAACAATAAAAAAAAGCTCTTTCCCTCTATTTTGTGCAAGGCTACAGAAATAGGCTTCAGGGTATTCAGCATGTATTCAATATTTCTCTTAAACCCAAGAACTTTGGCTGTGACAGTGCCATCTATTTTTTCATGATTTTGTTCACAAACTGTCATCAGATTAGGCCAATTCTTGATATAGTACTGAAAACAGTCCACTACTGAGTTCCATCGTTAGCTTGGTTCCTCCCACTCTTTTCAGAGCAGCTGCTGCAAAGTAGTTATTACAGTATTTTGCAATCTCAACATTAGCCTTTAAAAAAAAAAAGTAGTTAATCTACAACCTAGCCTGGAAAACAATCCCTCATTCTCACAGGCCTTGGGAGACAGGTCTATCCTCAACTATAGACAACCCCCTAACCTGAAGCAAATTCTTTCCACACATCACATCCCAGACACACCCAGCCAGGAACCTCCCCTCTGCAATAAACCCCAATGCCCACTGTCTACACATCTATACAAACACCACCATCATAGGACCTAGCCACATAAGGCACCAACATCAGAGGCTCATACAACTGCCCACCCTTTATTGTGATATAGGCCATTAAGTGCCAGCAATGCCCCTCTGTCATGTATGTTGGCCAAACTGAACAGTCTCAACAACAAAGCATTAATGGACCCAAATCAGATATTGAAAACTGTAACACACATAAAGCTGTAGGGGAACATTTTAACCTACCTGGGCACTCATTAATGGACTTTAAAGTAGCCATTCTTCCACAAAGTAATTTCACAAGCCAACTACAAATAGAGTGCGTGGAATTGATTTCATATGCAAATTTAACACCTTCTCACTTGGTCTGAACAAAGACTTGAACTGGTTAACATATCATAACACCACATTTCTTTACACCCTATTAACATCAAAAGCTAAGTATGAGATATTTCCAGTCCACTCAATTAGCCTCATTAGCACCAGGACTACAATTGATAGGTACTATTTGCTTCTTTCCTCTCTCCCTTCTCATTCTGAGGGTCCCACCTTCTTTTCCCCCTTCCCCCTCCATTCAAGATCATCTCATTTGAAGAAGTGGCACTAACACAACTTTTAAGAAAACAACTACCCCTCAGACTTTTAAACATTAGCCTTTATTTCGGGAACACTGAAGTCTTTCACTAGAAGATGCATCAAATGAGCACTGCAATTGTATGTTATTTGCTTGGGACTCTCTTCACACTCTTCTACATTTCTTCTCATCTTGGATACATTTGCAGCATTGTCTGTGACCAAGCTGCATATGAGACATTTGATTTTCCCCCCCACAGTTTGTTATAGCTTTTACTGCTACTTCTTGTAATTATTAGGCTCTGTATGCATTTTTTGATATATCAAGCACATGCAATAGGTTCATTATGGACATTGCTGCACTCATCAAGACTCAGGTTAACAATGTTACGCTCTAGACTTTTTGCAAACTGCTCAATTTCTCTTTCATATGTTTTATCCAGCAATTGGTCTGTGACATCTGCTCTGTTGGGTGTACTGTATCCTTGTTTTAATGACTGAACCATGTTAATGAAGTATGGGTTCTCAGTCATACAGAAAAAAGTTTATTGCATAAATAAACAGGGAAATTTTTTCATCAATAACCACTTCTTGTAAACTGATGGTTCTTATCACTAACTTATCCATAGTTTCTGGATGATGGAGATTTTTTTTTTCTGTTTTTGCTATGGGTGATATATTGTGGCTGTGTGATATACACAATGTGACAAACTATCATTGGCAGATAACTCTGAAATTATAGAAAATGATGGTGATCCTGAAGGTGGATAGTCTTCAGAACCCTGTATGTTGAGAATGGATTCTCCTCAAACAAAACGAGTCAATGCAGTTATTACCATACTGCTCATTTATGTAGTGCATTCACTGACACACTGTACTACTTTAAAGGTGAAATCGTAAAAAGGATTATTTGCCTATTTCAGCTATTTATCTTTTGTCACAACTGCATCAAAAATGATAGTACCATAGAGCAATAACTATACTTTTTGCTCAAACAGGAGAATTCAAGAATAGTCCAGAAAGAAAACAGGCAGTCCTTAAGAAAGAAGTATGAAATAAAAAAGTGTTTACCAACCTGAAGATTCTGCATGTTCAGACATGTTCCTTTCATGATCTTCAATGCAGCTTCCTTCTGAGAAGTGTCCCTTCTCATGATGTTATTTCATTTGGGCAACCATGCCTTGCATTTCTTTCCTGCACTGTTTGCTTTTTGCATGCATGTTTGTCTTACCCAAAGGTAGAGGAATTTCATTAAAATATTCCCAAACTGGTTCTCTTTTATGGCCCACTGCCATTATAGGTTTTCCCTTCTAGTAAGAGAATGGTAGGGTAGAGCTCAAATCCATGAAGGCTACACTCAGAAAGACCTCAAGACTTCTAGAATATGCTGCTCCAACAGTTTCACTTTTGTTTTTACTGTCTGTCCCTCCCTTCTCATATTTATCGCCAGACTTCTCCTTGTCCAGATCTATTCCACCCTCAACAATCTTCTATTCACTGAACTTTTAGAAACTCTGCACTTTTGGAGAGAAGTAAGGGATTGATTGTGTACACACATTTGACAGGATTGCGGTCTGTTATTTATTTTAAAACATTTTTGCTGTCAACAATCATGTTATCTCTGAAAAGACAAATCCACAGTTTGAGAACTGCAAAACTAAGCATCTCTGATGGCATCTTCTAGACTGAGCACTGAGTCCCACTGGGTAGGTAGAAAGATTAGCCTAAATAATTTATACAGAAGCCTCTGGAATTCCATAAAATTGGGTCCCTAATTCATGAACTACTGGAACTCACTTACAAAACTTTTCTTAAAATATTACATGAATATATTTTCATACTATAAAATTAGAATTTATAATCCTTATTAGATTATGAGATATTTTTGCGCTATAATGTATCTTAGTTAAAACTATCTTTAGATAGGATTTCTTTTTTAAAAAAATGCTTTGAGAAAAACACCTATTTAAATAAAAAAAAATATTTTAATCACCCTGCTTTAAGACCAGAAAGAGTCCAGAGGAGAACAAGAAAAATAAAGGGATTTAGAAAACCTGACTTATGAATAAAGGTTTAAAAAACTGGACACATTTGGAAGAGAAGACAGGACAGATCCGATAACATTCTTCAAATATTTTAAAGGCTGTTATAAAGACGACAGTGATCTATTGTTCTCTATTTTCACTGAAGGAAGGAAAAGTAGTAATGGGCTTAAGCTGCAGCAAAGGAGATTTAGGATAAATAGTAGAAAAATGAATTAATTGAAATTACTGTATAAGAATAATTAACCTCTAGAATATGCTTCCAAAGGAAGTTGGTGAATCCCATTAACCAGAAATATTCAAGATCAGGTTGGACTAACCCCTGCCAGGGATGGTCTAGATTTAGTCAGTCAGGCTGAAACACAGAGGTTGATCTTGGTAAGTGAGGTCCCTTCCAAGGCCTATATTTATAAGATTCTATTTAAATTACCAGATGTACTGTGTATCATCTTAAAATTCAACACACTTGGAAGAGGAATTATGCGGTCTAATCTAGCAGACACATTTTGCTAATAAAAAGGAAATATCCAGTTTTCCTGAGCTGTTTTGAAAAACTGTCCTCTCTCTCTTTCCCCCTTCTGCCCACTGCATACAAATCTTAATATGAAGAAATTAGACTTCTTGGATTAATGAATTTTAGAAAATAGCTAAATGAAGTTATTTTCAAATTATTGTAAAGACAAGATCATAGTTCAATATAACCTAATAAAAAATATATTAGACAAGAATTTTGAGATCATTAGATTGATACCTGAGGTGAAGTCTTGCTTTCAGTAAAGCTTCCATTAACTTCAATGGGGGCAAGTTTTCATCCCTGATCATTAAAGAGGGATATTTGAGCAGATAAATATGCAAGATCTTTTGAAATCAATGCAGTCTCTCACTACCAATGGTGCTGAACATGAAATATTCTGTTGAAGGACAGGATGCAAGTTATTTTCCCTTCTTTTTTACCTTAAATATCAGTAACATCAAAACAAACCTTTTATTGGGGGACCTGCTACATGTCTGGGCATATTTATTGTAGACCTTCATATGTTAACAGTGTGTGGTGGCGAATCTTTGACAAAGCCATTCTTTTATCAGCATTTATAAAAAGACGAAACTGACTAAAAATTCCTTCTCTATTTCAGTTGCTCAGCTTTCACTCTTGACTTTTCGGATATCTAGTTCTTCCATTATCAAGATGTTTTAGGGCAGTCAACCCCTAAACCTACAAAACAGGCAGAAAAAATATCTTTGAATAAGAATCAAAAAACAAAAAGGTTTTGTCCTCTCCGCAGTGATACCATATTCTTATTATTTTAAGGTGCCTTATTATTGGTTCATTCCTTTGTGTTAAAAAAATCCTGGAACTTCTTTAGTTTTTCAAATTACGTAACTGACACAAATCACATAGTTTAGTTATTTACAACCTTAACTCCATCTTAACTATTTAGTTAAAGGAAAAAACCCCTTAAGAATAATGCACTCAAAAAATGCACAGTTGAAAGGCAGGAAATTCAAAGCTACAATAACAAAAAAGTTAAGTACAAAAATACACAGTTTAAATTACAAAAAGTGCCTGAACTTTGCCCTCTTTTTATTCTCTCCAATGACCTCCCTCAAGTCCACATGAAAGCAGATACAAAGACACTTTGGTAAGGAATGTTGTCAGAATTTGCAAGTCCATTTTATTTGTGGTTTGCCCATGGAATCAAGCAATTCTGAAGTACATTACAGCATAACATTCATAAAAGCAATTCCCCAACCCCCACTACATTCCTAACATAAAAGCAACCTATTTTTTCATCCAACCTTTGAGTTTTCTAGTTCCAAGTACAGCAGAGATGTGCCTATGAAAGTCTTACATAAGCACAAGACTTAGATTTGAAAGCCCACATACTTTCCAAGAATTAACAGTTATCTTGAATGTGATAAATTCTGGTAAAGAGATATAAAAACCTTCTTCATACTCCACTAAATTTTTAAAGAAGGCAGGAGTAGTTGTCATGAAAGTTCTTTCGGGTACTTAGCTGAGGGTCTCTTGCTCACATGCTCAAGGTCTGACTGCCATATGTGGGGCTTGGAAGGAATCTTTTTCCACATCAGATTGGCAGGGATCTTGGGGAAGGTTGAAGGAGATATTGCCTTCCTGTGCTGTGTGAGAAGCAGGTCACTTGTTAGAATCAAATAATCCATTTCCTGTTATCAGAGGCCTTAGGCACAGGCACACCTTGGTCCTATCTGTTCTCCACCATCTGTGGCACACACAACAGTTTAGTTTCCTATAAGCTAGTTCCAAGTGGGCTTGGTGTGGGACTGGTTGGATAGCATTAAAGGCCTAATGTACAAGAGATCAGACTAGAATATCTGGTAGTCCCTTCAAGTCTTAAACTCTCTGATAACTATACTTCATTCTTAGCAACAGCTGAACTGTTTCTGCTGAAACTTAGTTTGTGTCTACCCTACAATGATAAGCTTTGACCTATGTTAGGTCCACTTTAAATGACCACAGTATTTTACTACAGTCACTCATGTCCACACAGCCCTCCATCTATCATTGGGATGTGTCCTCGCCAGGAATGCTTCCACTAACTAAAAATGGGCAACGGGGGAGAGCGGGACAGAGCCAAGGTGCTCAGTTCCACACTGCTCCCCATGGAGAGACGAGCTGCCCCCTTGGGCTTCTCACCTCTACACTCCTAGCCGGGAGGGTGGTAGCCATTCTAGGCTTCTTGCCTCTGATGAGGAGATCTGTGCTCGGAGTCTGGGCTGGCAGCCACACTCCCAGTACAGAGCAGGAAGCCAGGACACCATACAGCAGTGTTTCTTAAACTTTTAAAGACCAAGGAACACCAAACAATTTTTTTATGAGGAATACCAAGGATTTTTTTGTTGAGCACAAAAAAAAGGGGGGGGGTGTTGGGGGGAAGTTATTGAGGTAAAAAAGGTCACCTTCCCCTTTGAGAGCAGCCATTTTTAACTCTGTTGTTCTCCGCGGCACAACGGTGTGCCACAGAACACAGTTTAAGAAACACTGCCATACAAGGTAGCAGGGCTCCCATCTGGAAGACCAGGCAGCATCTTGCATAGGAGACCGGAAGCCAGCTTTCTTGTCAATTTCATGGCTCCAGCGGAGACGTGAAACTAACAAAAATAAACAGCCAACAACCATGTAAGGAATACAGCGTCTTCACTGCATCACTCGAACTATACCGACGTAAGCCCTACACCTCTCAATGTCTTTTTATTATGCTGGCAAAGCAGGGGAGTTACATCAGCAGCACAAGCATTTCAGTGTGTACACCTCCACTATTTTATTTTTTGACAAAAGCTGATTTTTGTTAGCAAAATTGTGTAGTGTAGACAAAGCCTAAGGAATTTAGCCAGAAGCATGGTTCTAAAAGTTTTCCATACTTGGTATGGAAAAATTCAGTCTAAACAGTTACAGCAGTTATAAGCAACTGAAAAATAGAACCTTGTAAATCAAAGTGTTAGACCACCTTTACCATGGGTAGTCCTGCTTGCTCTGCATATAGTAAGTCTAGAGGTATTCCACTATCAGTAGCCTTATGACGGATAAGCGTCCCTGAACATGAAAGCAGCAAAATTGAAGGGAAAACAATAGCCCAAATACACAGTGACAAATATCATTAATCTACCTACGAAAAATAAGATGCTGAGTTTAATCCACACAAAAATCTGGTTTTATTTAATACTACTTTGTCCCAATGAGGCCATGGCTCCACCCTCTCTTCCAAGTCTTTTTTCTAAGTTCACCTCCTTCCATCAGGCCTGTAACTGTAGCATTACCTCCCAGCTAAGCTAACAGGGTCAAGATTACATGAGCATGAAAGATGAGCTACATCATCCCTCAATAGCCATTAAGCCCTTTCAAGTCCATGTTATAAGAATATCGGTGAGGAAATCTTGAAAAGTTGCTGTGCATCCTATATCTGTTGGGAGACTTTTTATTTATCCACAAGGGCTGTTGATATAGCACTGTTCAAAAGCACAGATTTCACTTAAAATGTATTAGAGAGTTCTTCATATCCTTCCCAGATTGAAGTCATCTTCTTTTGAAGAAATAAAGGCAGCTAGTCTTGAGCAATAAATAATTTACATTTAACTTTCTTGATTAGAGAGCTAAATTTCTTTAAACTTAGCACCTATAAAACCAATATCTGCTTAAACTATAAAGCAATGAATATGGAAAGAAATCTGATACTAAGTTGGCACATAGAGATGCAAAAGATTTAAATAGAAAAGTTCTTCGTGTGAAGGCTGTCAATAGGCTCTATATTTAGGCATTACACTTGATGAAAGTATATTCTAAAACTAAAAAAATCCAAGTTTAAGGATAAGAAAGGTCACTTATTTTAAGAATTAGAGCCCAAAAATTCCACTTGATAGACCAGGAGTAGTTCCTTAATTTAGACCAAATTCAGTTGCTCATTTTTTTTGTACAGTGCTCCACACCAAATTTAAAAAAAAAAAAAGTGGTTTTTTTGGGGGGTTTTTTTTTTGCATCAAGTGCTAAAGAACTGTTCTACATTCTCTTTTTCAAAATTATTAACTTCTTGCTAGATGGAAGAGCAAATTTTGCAACATCAATTGTGCACTGTAAATATATTGCTAATATTTATATCAAATACCTCACAGCTCCTCCACTCAATTCAAGTTTATTCCCCTTAAAAGAAATCTTTTCCAACATACTAACAGCTCTAGGAGACTTTGATAAAAAATATAAAATAAAGAAATAATAGAGGCAAGGATGAATCCTCGTGAATGTAATAACCAATTCAGCAACCTAACCTATACTGTACAGACATTTCCTTAATGTATAATGGACAGACATTTTTATTAGATTGATATTACACTGAACCAGGCCAATGTTTTTGATTGATATTTTCCTTGGGGGAAGCACAAGATAAGACATTACAAAGAAGCTCAAAGCATTGTGACAGGCTCACTGGCCCTTTAAGAAGAGCTGGCCATAGCCTTACCTATGATGAATCAGCCACCTCTCATCCTCCCCAACTGATATGGATCAGATGAGTTGGTTTTGTTACCAGACCCAGCTGGAAAGCATCAGCTGATGCCCATGAAAGGCTGAGAGACCTCAACTGGGAAGACTGTCTCCTGTGATTATCCCTGAAGGGAGAAGGTGACACAAGAGAGAGAGGCTCCTACAGCAAGCCTTGGAAAGAGTCAAGGCCAATAGCCTGAGGTAGACTGTAAATAAGAATCCAGCCTGTTAAAATCACACACACCCCCCAACAACCCGGGAGCAAGGACTCCAAGAACAAAGCTCTGAGGGTCAATGGCTCAGATAGGAGCTGTACCTCCAAGAAGGAATCTCTATAGAAAAATTAGGATGGAAGACCCTGCTTTGTTATGTTTCCTTTAGTAACACTGCTTAAGTTCATTTTCTGGGCCTTGCTTGATGGTGCTAAGGCAGACAGTAAGCCACAATGAGGTGCTATGGTGGTTGATCCTACTACAACCTTTATAGCTATATTTTTATTAGAACTATGTGTTACTCTGAAACACAGCAATGGATTACAGATATCCAAACATAAACTTAAGGCTCAGTCTGATCTTGATTAAGTTGTCTACAATTTCAACTTTAACATAAGTTTCACGTGTTAACCTGTAATATATACACTACAAAATGTAATCTTACATGTAGCATCTGGTTTTCAATGAAGTTCAAACTGTCTCCCTGGAGGGTTGAAGAGCAAATACAATTATTGCTAGTTTTTAGATCCCATATTTGGATGTTCAAGAATTTACACTGGAAAAATCTTATTAAATCTCTAATTGCAGCATCCTCCTCCCCCACTGTCATCCCTAGCACAGAGACCCTATAGTCTCCCCCAAGCCTTCCAGCTAATATATTCTTGGACCTGCTTCCAATTTTTCCACTGTAACAGCCAATCTATTTTCCACCAGGAGACAGCCTCATTTGGATACAAATTGAAGTCAACAAAACTTCTTTCCACCATGCAATATTGGAATTTTTTTTCTAGCTTTATATTCTGAGAAGGTCACAGAAAGCCATCAGGAAATTCTCAAAAATACAGAACAAGTGTGTATGTTACATAGGAAGTATGTATATCTATTTTACTGCCCATACTTAATCTTAAATAATTTTGTTCTTCAGAAACAAGGAGTTGCTTGTTTTGCAAAATAAAGCTTGCCTTGCTGTTTGTAATCTCACTATTTTCAAATCAGGAAAAAATTTTCCTTGCTTCAGTTTATAAGCACAAGCTAGTACATTACTTTCAAAAACGACTCACATCAAATTTTGACATAAGCTTACACTAAAGCTTTCTAAAATGTAGTTATGCAATTGTGGAATTCTTAATGTTGCTAAACTACACTGTGTGTTAGGGATGTGAAGGACTAGATGACTATCCGATAAGCAAATGCTTATCGAATACGGTTAATTAGTGAATATAGCCTGTGGGTTGTCTACCTGCAGGGTATATATGTCCATGTGTTATGCAATTTGATTTTTACTCATATTAACGGTATCACGTTGTAGTAATATTTTAAAAGACTCGTTTCCTATTTCAAACAACACACCAATATTGAAATAAACGAGTCTACCGGTAATGCTGATTATATAATTATGTTGTACATTTCAGCTAAATTTTTCAAAGTTTAAAGATGATATAACAACAAGATGACAAGATCAACATAATAAAATCAGTATCTTCTATTTAATAATTTAATAAGAGAGGCAATGTTGTTGTGTTTACTAATATCTTAAAATGGCTGCCATACACAACTTTAGAATATGGACTTCTATAGCGCAGTACATCAATGTCAATAATATTTTTAAAGAGTGATAAAAATTATGTTACGGTAATTAGAATTTGTGAACTTTTATAGCACCAAATAAAAGTTATAACGTTACTTACTGTAAAGCTACTAAATAAATAAATGTTAATATGTATGATATTGCAGCTTTAAAAAAATCCACCTGGCGGGTTATGTACGTCCGTGGGTATTCTAATATATTTTTTACATACAACAGAAAAACTGCAGGTAATACATGAGTGCATGTTATACTTCAATGCGTGCTATATTCGCTAATTTACGGTAGTCAACAAGTCGCTTCTCCCCTCCCCCGCTGCCTCTAGCAGATAAGAGGCCGTGGGGGGGGCGGGGGGAACGGGGGGAGAGAAGAGAGGGTACTTCAAAGAGGCAGCACCACTTGAAGCCTGGGGTCAGACCCCAGGCTCCATGCGGCACTGCCGCTTTGAAAAGCTGCATGCAGCGTGGGGCCAGCTGGGGTGGCCCGAGGCTGCATGTGGCATTTCAAAGCAGCAGCGACACGTGGAGCCAGGGATCAGCTGACCCTGGGCTCCATGCAGCGCTGCTGCTTTGAAATGCCGCGGGGAGCCCAGCGTCAGGCTCCTCATGTCATTTCAAAGTGGCAGCATCGCATGGAGCCCAGGATCAGCTGGGGACTCCCCTGCTAGCCAAGGGCTCCATGGGCACTTTTGCCTTTGAAGTGTAGCAACAGCCGTAGGGCAGTTGCTATACTTCAAAGCCGGAGGCACCCTACTGACTAATCCAATAGTCGATGCAAAATGTCAATGCACAATTGACTAATCAACTACAGCCAGTCCCCGAGTTGCGAACCGTTGAGTTACGACCGTTCGCATTTACGACGAAAGCTCCCATGGAGCGGTTGTAAAGGCAGTCCCTGAGTTACGAACGCAACCCGCGCTTATGAACAGTGCGGTCACTATGTAACTCAATGGGATCCGAGTTACAAACAAATCAAGTTACGGCCAAGTGTTTGGTCCGTAACTCAGGGAGAGGCTGTATTCAATTAGTCAATTACCCAATACTGTTTTATAGAACGTAAGTACATAATACAAATTCAAGTATTGGATAACACTAAACTTCAAAACTAAGTTTGTCTCAAGTAAAAAGGACCAAGAAGACTGTTTTAATGTACTTTTTTAAAGCCTGCCATGGCTTTTAATTATTTTTAAAGCCCTACCCTGGAACAATTAGTTTCTTGAGATTTTTAGGTAATATCACAAAGTGGACTTTGCCTACATCATGTTACTACCCTACTACCAGTAAAGCTTTGCTGACCACTTGTCCAAAATAAAATTTTTTGGTTTATTCCAACACAATCAACCTGCAAAAACATCCAGAATAAGCCATGTTTATAAAAAAAAAAAAATCAAGTTAACAGCGGTTTGACATAGGATATTCTAGTTATACCTGTAACTGGCAGATTACTTACTACCTGAGCAGATTTCTCCCCACTCTGACATAAATCTAAATTACTATATTTTGGTACTGTTTAGCAGTAGCAATGTGTTTAACCATTAATACATTAATCGTTAACACTAACCATTTTTAGCGGTTATTAAAAAAGTCCCAAAGTGGGAGGGAGGTTGTGTGTAGTTGTTTGCATTAACTGATAAACCTCAGCTACCCACCAACATTTTGATGAGTAAGTTCACGTTGCAGCTACCCACCAACATTTCCTACATTAGTTTCTTTTAAAATCTTTTACCCAAACAGACATTTATAAATGATAGGAGCCTGATTATTTTTGGTGCATCTGTCTCTGACAGGAAAGGAGTATGAGAGCATTCTAGACCAAGTTATTTTGGAATTTTTACCATGTTTGCATTTTCTGTAAAATGGAGTAGTTGTGACTAAACTAGGTTACCTATACTTTATAAGAGCATAACAGTTTTCAGAATGGAGAGAGGTGTCCCTCAGAGGTCCGTAAATGGGGCCAATCCTATTCAACATATTTATAAATGATCTAGAAAAAGGGGTAAACAGTGAGGTGGCAAAATTTGCAGATGGTACTAAACTGCTCAAGATAGTTAAAACCAAAGCACACTGTAAAGAGCCTCGGAAGGATCTCACAACACTAGGAGATGGGGCAATAAAATGGCAAATGAATTTTAATGTCCATAAATGCAAAGGAACACATATTGGAAAACACAATCCCAACTATACGTACAAAATGATGCAACTAAATTAACTATTACCACTCAAGAGTCATTGTGAATATTTCTCTGAAAACATCCACTCAATGTGCAGCAGCAGCCAAAAACCAACAGAATGTTAGGAATCATTAAAAAAGGGAGAAAGAATAAGACAGGGTTACACAGCAGCATTATATCAAAGTAGCGTTATTCCGAAATAACATAGTGCACGTCTACGCTACAAGAATTTATTTCGAAATAATGCTGAGCTGGAGGACTTCTCACTCCAACTCGTGGTAACCCTTATTTCATGAAGAATAAGGGAAGTTGAAGGAAGAGTGTTCTTCCTTCAACTTCCTGCCGTGTAGACGGCGCAAAAAGCTGTATTAAGCTATTTCATCTTAAGCTATGCAATTGATGTAGCTGAAGTTGTGTAGCTTAATCCGACTTCAGCACTGCTGAAGACTGTAGATGTACCCACAAAGAATATCTTATTGCCTCTATGTAAATCCATGGTACACCCACATTTTCAATTCTGCATACAGATGTGGTCACCTCATCTCAAAAAAGATACCTTAGCACTGGAAAATGTTCGGAAAAGGGCAACAAAAATTATTAGGGATTTGGAACAGGTCTCATAAAAAGAGATTAAATAGACTGGGACTTTTCAGCTTAGAAAAAGAGGAGACTGAGGAGGAATATGATAGAGGTCTATAAAAACATGACTGATGTGGAGAAAGCAAATAAGGAAAAGTTATGTACTTGTTCCATAACGTAAGAACTAGGGGTCACCAAACAAAATTAATAGGTGGCAGGTTTAAAACAAACAAAAGGAAGCTTTTCTTCATGCAGCACACAGTCAACCTCTGGAACTCCTTGTCAGAGGATGTTGTGAAGACCAGGACCTTAACAGGGTTCAAAAAAACCCGAGAGAAATTCATGGAGGATAGGTCCATCAATGCTTATTTGCTAGGATGGGTAGGATTGGTGTCCCTACCATCTGTTTGTCAGTGGCTGGGAATGGGCAACAGGTGGGATCACTTGATGATTACCTGTTCTATTCATTCCCTCTGGGTGCACCTAGCATTGGCCACAGTCGGAAGTCAGGATACTGAGCTAGATGACCCAATATAGCCGTTCCTATGTGCTTATGTTAGTTGTCACTTTCTTTACCTTAATGCTTTCTCCAAACATAGCATAAACTTTTACTTTAAAGAATATTTGCTTAAAAACAAAAGCAGTCCGGGAAAGGAAAATAAATTAATAATTTCAGAAGCAGAGATGTTTGAGCGTGGTCAACTATAGGATTAACCGAAAAGCCTCATCTTCTCGACTACACGCATTTCCCCTCCTTGCTGCCTCTGTATCAGAGGCAGCAAGGGTTGGGGAGCAGGAACCAGGGCTGGGGGGGAGCCAGCTTAAAAGACGGTTCTCCCCAGCACCAGCTCCACAGTGCCACCTGCCCCTCCCCATGCTGCTGCCTCTATCAGAGGCAACAGCAGGAGGCAGGGGAGAGTGCTATGAAGCAGCCTCTGTCCGCGGTAGGCCCGATCACCCCAGGGACAGAGGCTGCTCCGTATCCCATGGAGTAGCCTCTGTCCATGGCAAACATGGGGCCATTGCCTCTGTCCGTGAGGAGCTCAGACATTCAATGGACAGGGCCTGCTATCACCCCATGCTGCTGCCTCTGTATCAGAGTCAGCAGCATGGGGAGCAGGCAGCCGGTCTGTGCGGGGAGCTGGTTTTTAAACTGGCTCCCCTCACGGACCAGCCCCCCGTTTATGCAATGACCCAAGATGTACTACAGTCATAGCAGCATACCCACAACAGAACTCTGTCTGGAAGTGACTTTAGAATGAGGTCAATCTGTATTTTCTGGGGAGAAAAAAAAAGTTACATAAAACCATTCATTTTTGGAGAAAACAGAAGCTTTCCGTATCCTTGCAGTTTTATTTGGGGTGCAAGGATGATGTTACTAGTACAGTGTATACTTCAAGAGAATAACATGAAAAAGGAGCCAGCAATCTGCATTTTAGCCAGGTTTCCCAAGAAATGGTGGGGGGAGAATATGCAAGTTTTAAGCTACTAGTGTGCCACCTGCCTCTCAGATTGGTGGTTATTTGGAGCATGTAACACATCAAAAGTTTGTAATTTTGAAAAATTTTAATTTTAATCCACAGAAGCATCTTTAATTTCAACAGCTTCAAAAGATAAATTGAACAAAATGTAGTTTTGTTTAACTGTCATTAAACTGGGAGCACAAATAAATACGGACAATTTCACACCCTTAATTTAGCCTACTTTAACCCCAGCTACCAAGCTCAGTGCAGTTGTTTGCCCATACAGATTCTGTTTGCAGGTTTAATGTGTTATAGACTTCTACACCCCAAATTGTGGCACTTTAATTGGATTGAGATGGTTAAGTGATCTAAACTGCAAGTATTAGTAATTGTGGAAACAAAACTGCACCCACAAACTTGAAAGCCTCACTAAAAAACTTGAAAGCCTCACTAGACCAATTGAACAGATGGTACTTAAGTTCCAGTTAAGCAGAAGTTTTAAGCACCTACATAGTTCTACAGATTTCAATGTAAACAATCACCATATTGCTGAAAAATTCACCCATACGTGATCTCTAATGCAAAACATCTGGTATCAGCTATTGAGTGCTTTTAATGTTTTATTAGGAGGTATAAAAATCAGAACATATTTGAGCTATATGTATCAAGTAGTGACTATTAAAGAAGAATGGAGTTCATACTTATGAACTGTAGGAATAATTCATGTTTCAAACAATTTTCCAGGGTTTTTTTTAAAAGTACCTTACCTAAAAATTATACTAGTCTGCAAAAATTACATAAGATGTTGCATAGGAAAAAGTCACTCATCTGTCAACAGAATACTCAACTATCTAAACATGTTTTTCCCCTCCTGTTGTTTTAAGAGCCAAGACAGCTGTAATAGATGGGGGAAAAAAAACCCATTCTGTTTATTTGCTTTTAGCAGCCCTTGGGTAGTTTTTCACTGTTTCCCCTTCACTTTCCTTTGAGTGGGTCTGTTAAAAGCATTTTTCTTATGTGTTTTCTTAAAATACACAACTGCGACTGCAAAAAAACAACAAATAGGGAGATTCCGGACAAATCTAGTAACTGAAGCTACTTTGAAACTTTTATTGTAAAGTCACCCGTGTATTACAAAACCTTGCAGCAAACAGTGGGATCTTTTACAAGAATGTATTAGTCTAATTACAAGACAAGCATGATGTGCTTTTGAAGCTATCAATAAACTGTAATTTTTATAGTTTAGGTAATACAACTCATCTTTATTACCAAGGTTTTCAAATGTTATTTAAAACTGTCTTATCACAAATTTGTATTCACCATATAACCACCATTTTTAGATTATCATGGCTTTAAAAGACAGCTCACCATGTGAGATTAACAGTGGGAGGCAAGCTTTCTCTGGTAATTCAGGAAGCATTAAATTGAAACAAGGAAAACAGTTTACTCAAAATCCTCTAAGGCTGGTCGGAAAGAGCAGTTAGGCCAAAACAAGTGCTACAAGTGGAGCACGTATTTTCTCTGAATAAATTAGAATATTATACTACAAGTGCAGCGTTCACCAGCTTAATGTAAAATATGCCTCACAGGAAGAGCAAACTCAGCTCACCCCCAAGATTATAAAAACATTCATTTTCTTTTCCCTCAGCCCAACCTGCAGTCAGGAATGAAAGATTTTGAATTTCACTAACTCGCTGGGTCAAAACTAATCATTTAATCTCAAATTACTCAGAAAAGGGATTGTAATCTTGAGGAACTAGCTGGGTTAATCCTTCATCAAGCAGCAAACTGTAACAGAGCTGTAGGACGTTTGTTTACAACAAAACGAACATGGACCCTATGCATGCTGCGGAGACTGAAAGGATTTGTGGGTGGGTTACATCTCCTCACTACCTGGAAAATATAGCGAGAAAAGTGAAAGGAGAACAGTCCGAGAGGACTAAAGAAACCAGTAGGTGAACTCGGGGCTCAGAGATCCGGGAAAGGAAGAAGAGGACAGACAAACCTGAGCTGGAGATTGGCACGGGGAGAAGTGGGGCAGGCTAGGGCGAACTCGGAGTTGGGAAACGTGGTTAGTAGCTCAGTAGTGGGCGGATTTTTAGTGCAGCACCTATAGCCCCGTACTGGGGTGTATCGGGCTGTACCTTTGAGCTGGGGCAGAGGCGAAAGCTCCACCTGGCTGCTCTGACTGCGGAACTGCGAGGAGCCCTGCGAGCGCTTCTGCCTCTGAGCCTTGCGCACCGATTTCCGCGTGAAGCCATCCACCTTCTCCGCTGCAGAGATGGCCGCCGACATGGCTGGGCGGTGAAGAGGGGGGCGCCGCTTCCCAGACGCATATATCAAAGCGGTGGAGAAGAGGAACGGGAGAAGGAGCCAAGATCCCCAGACAAGCGGAGGGGATCCCCACAGCAAGCAGGCAGTTCCCCCCACGCTCCTCCTGCGAGCGGCCCACTCCTGTTCCGGCTCCTTGACAGATCCTAGCTTATCCAAGCCCTGGGAGACTCCTCAGTCCGGACCGCGGCGTTCCCAAGTTCCTGCTTCGCTTGTAACTTCCTCCCTGAGGAGCCGGCTCCCGAAACTTTCCCCGGCGGAGCCGCAGTGCGGGCACGGACGCTACACGCGAAACTTTCCGGAGGACCCGAGCGACCCGCGGGAGCTGCTAGCAACAGCCGGGCTCGCCTGTGCTCTCTTGTCCTCAGCCGGGCTCGCCTCTGCCAGTGTGCCCGGAGCTCGCTGTCATGGGCCGAAGAAGCACGTTCCCCGCTCCTTCCTCAGCCGCCGCCGGGAGCCTTCTGCACCTCCGCTATCATCCTGCCTCCTTGCGGCCCGGCCAGCTCAGATCGCGGTCACCCGAGTATCTCCGTGTCCCCCCGAGGCTGCGGCGGCAGCTGCAGCCCGGCCGCGCCGTGAAAGTCCCAGAGCCGGCGAGGTATAACCCGCTGAACTTGCCAGAGCTGAGCCGAGGAAGTGGGAGGGGAAAGAGGCGGGCCATAGAGTGGCGGGGGGTGGTTGGGACGGCAGTTGCTGCATATGCGTCAATGATTGATGGCAGAAGGGCAACAAATGAAAAGACTGAGATGGCGGAACATCTCTGGGTGGGGTGACCGATAGCGCGCGACCTCCGGCCAAGTGATTGACAACAGGACTGTCCAACAGAAGGTGGGGAAGTGGGTGGGATGGCTTGTGCTGAGCCTCAGAGTGATAGGAAGTGAGTAATATGAGGCGGGCTGGGCGGGAGCCAATCTAGAGTGGGGAACTGTGCGAAGGCGGGATTTTGCATTTGTAAGGCTCGGTCCCTCTTGGCGAAGGGGTGGGTGTTCTGGTGGGGGTAGGCTGCTCTCCCTAGAGAGGGTGAAGCCGAGGAGGCGCGTGCGGCGCTCCGTTCCCTGCAGTGCCCTGCGCCTGGTGTCAGGCACCTGCTGCTAACCCACAGCCTACTGCCAGCTGCAAGGATCGTGCCCAGCGTGTCAGCTGTCTCAGGTTGGATTTGTGCCAAGTCCCAGGCTCTCTGGGGTGTGCTTACCACGTCGCTCAGTGCTGGCGAGGGAGTGGTATGTCGTGCGGTGTCACAAAGAGAGCAGCGCACGAAGAGATTTCTGCCCGTTGAAAATGCTGAGATTCAAATATAAACACGTCACTTATAATAATTTTAAAAGAAATCCAGGGCCTCCGGCATCAGCTGCAGGTGCTGCTCATATACTGAATGAGTTACTAAAACAGATTTTGCCCATGGCGAGTATAAAGGATTCAATGAGTTGTGTATGTAGGTGTTATCCTTGACTGGTCTCAGCATCAGATGTTTTCAGGTGCCTCTCTGGTCTACCAATACTTGATCAATGAAGAGTCATTGTTTCCTGTCCTGTGCCTTTTTTTAAGCTTTACATAATGACTGTGACTTTAGTTCAGTGATCACCAACCAGTACATCAGGATCTGCCTGTAGATCTTGGAGCCTTTGACAGGTGATCCTGACAGGTTTGTCCAGGAGGCTATCAAGTACTGGCACTTCATCTGCCCCTCTCAACACTGCCATGCTGCTCTTGCCCTCTGCTTTGGCGGTGCCCCTCACTCCTGGGAGCCTCCTGCTTGCTGTGCAGGGCATGTAAAGAAGAGGAAGTGGGGATGCTGATGGCAGGGTGCCCTTCCCTCCACCCTGTACCCCATCTCCACAGAGCAGAGTGGGGCAGGGATGGAGAGAGTTTGCTGGCTGCTTTTGGGAGTGGTACAGGGCCAGGGTGGGGTGAGCCTGCGTTAGCCCTGGCACCACCACCCAGAAACCACCTGTGGTAAGTGGGCCCAGCTGGAGCCAGCATTCTGAACCTGGGTGTCAGTCCTGAACCCCTTCTGCAGCCCAAACCTCTGCCCCTAGACTGATAAAAGTAAGGGAGAATGGAGTGAGCAGGGGCAAGCCTCAGAGAAGGGACAGGAAGGAGGTGGGGCAAGGGTCTTTGGGATTGAGGTGGATTCTGGAGTGCACTTAAATTCAAAAAGTGATCTCATGCTTAAAAAGGTTGGAGACCACTGCTTGAGTTGATGACCACCACTTACAAGTCTGTATTAACGGTAGGCCCTTAGACAAACTAGCCCCTTGAAATTAGTTGCTGAACATGCTTGCCTGACATTGTAAAGTGCTCAGGACTTTAGTCTGAGTCACACATAAGCTTAAGGACGCTGCTAGTCTACTGATGTTACTGGAATTCCTGATATGCTTGAATGCTTTGCTCACCTAGTAAGAGACAGTGGCTGGCCTGAAGATCTTATGGTTTATAGGTAAGACAAAGGGTGGGAGAAAGGATGCATAATTTTCCTTTTGCAGATGGAGATGTAAGGATAAGGGATTAAGTAATTTGCCTGATGTCACACAGGAAGTCAGTGACAGGCTGGAAACTGAATTCCAGTCATGTCCTAACCACAAAATCTACATACTTCTCAAGAAGTAGAAATTCTCTGTAATTTGCTTTCTAGGAGTTGAACCTGGGCTTCTCAGGCCAGAAGCAGAAATCCTAACTGCTAGACCACTTGAAAGATGGGGTGTGTGGGTATGTACAATATACACTCATGTTAAAATTTGATTCCACTCCTCTCCCACATAGATGGTTTCAACAAAAGTACTGGACACACTTGACATTACATCACAATCTACATTACATCTTATTTAGAAAATACTGGACATTTCTATTTTCTCATTTATATTTTCTCAATTTGTTTCCGGAACAGAAAGCTCAAATACTGGACGGTCCGGTTAAAAACCGGATACCTGGCAACCCTACCTACATACATACACATTGCCTCACTTTTGAGCCATAGACATTTCTTAACATATCTTAACTTATGTTCATGTAAATATAGATGATGGATTGGCTATATAGGCATATGTTTTTTCTTATTTTTATTGTGTTTCAGCTCTGATTTAATGAAGAATTTAAGCACCTGCTTAACTTTAAACACGTGTTAAAGTTCCAGTTCAATAGGACTTATGTGTAACATGTTTAAGTGCTTTGCTTAATTGTTTAACTGTTTTCATACATGTAGTTCATAAAATCAAAACAAAGATTAGGTGATACACTTCCATAATTTTGACATACATCTAAAATTACTGTATTCCAGATGGACTGTTGCCATTTATACATTACCGGATTTTATTATATCATGTCTGTTTTCGTAAAGGACTCAAAAGCAAAAAAGAAATCTGTAACTTTAAAAGGCCTGTCCCACATTTCTCCCGACATACATTGTGTCCATATCGTTCCTTTTTTCTTGTTACTTAAAATGCATTCAGATGTAGAATTATAAAAGCAATAAGCAGTATTGCCAGTCCCAAATGTTTGTACAAAATCATGAGTTTGTACAAAATATTATGAATTTTTTAAAAATAGCAAGTTTGGATTCCTTTGATTTGCCCTCTAGTTTCAGAATCTTAAAAGTGTTCCTGCTTCATGTTTCAAGTTATCCTCCATAACAAAAGCTAGAAGCTTATTTTTTAAAAAGATAGTTGAGATTCTTATGTAATAAGAAGGAGCTGGGTCCTAAACTCAAAATATTGTGAGAATCATGAAAAAAATCATGTGAGTTGGCACCTCTTAATAACCCTTGGAAGCTAAATTCTGAGAGATGTATTTTTGCCACTTGATAAGGCTACGCCTATTGGATAGAACATCAGACTGGGATTCAGGAAACCTGGGTTTGGTTTGTGGCTTGGCCATTGGTCTGCTGGGTGGTTTTGGGCAAGTCAGTTCCCTCTCTTTTACTCAGTGTCTCCATCTGTAAAATAGGAATAATGATACTGACTTCCTTTGAAAAGGGCTTTAAGGTGAATGGATGAAAAGCACTAAGTAGGAGGCAGATGGTGGTGTTATTTATTATAATCAGTCAGTTTGGATTCTCCTGCGTAACACATTCCTTGTGGCTGGTTAAGTAAAAATTATTGAAGTTACAGAAGAATGCACATTCATGTTAGGGCTGGTCTACACAAGAAAATATACCAATATAATTCTAGCAGTGTAATTATACTGATATAGTAATCCTAGGAAATTTTCTGTGTAAACAAGACCTTAGTCTTGGTGGTGAAAGCAGCAATGCTTGTTTCTGCCACAGTGAAATATGATGTTATAGCAAAGACTGCCTCTCACATGATGCTTAATCTGTAAAAGACCCCAGTATTTCCATCTTGCTGTGTGGGGATATAGCACATAAAGTGCCCCGCTCCACGCTCTTTCCAATGGACCTGATACCCCAAACACTAGGCACAGAGCATGCAGCAAATTCACATAATCCTTCCCAGTGAACACGTGAGCCAGTTTGTGTTTCAGTCTGTAAATTGTTTTTTTGTTTTGGAGGCTTTACTTGAACACAATTCATGTGACTGTGCTATTTATGGAGGAGTAAATATTGCCGGGGGTCTGTTTAAAAAGGCCAATGGCCTGGATTTTTTTCCGTTTGAATTCTCTCCACGAGTCAGACATGTTTAACTACTGATTTTTCCCTTCTTGGAACAATACTAACTAAAAAGGGGAAAAAAAGCCTCATGTTGTAAATTGGCTAATTAAGCAGTCTGCTACCCTTTCATTTCTGGAAACAGATCATTCTAGTCCTGAATTACCAATGAATGTATCTATGTAGTATTAATTTGACTTCTAACAGCTCACAGCTTTCACAATATTTTTGTAATTCAGGTTCATAATTCTGGCCTTATAATTTATTTATTATTTATTTATTATTATTTTACAAACTGTAATGTTTATAGAAATGTTTTAATGAATTAAAAATCATTACATTGAAACAGATGCTTTGAGTAGGTGGAGATTTAACTGTTCTCCCCATTACATTTGCACTCAGTAGTACAGTATTGTACTAATGCATAAGAACCTAAATGTGAAAATGTCTAGCAAATATACAAGTCGAGGTTCACTGTTCAGAATAAGTGATGTCAAAATAAATAGATAACAGTAAGTGCTGGGAATAGTTAGCACATCTTATTTTTAACAGATGTGCCCAGCACATCTGTGGAGTACATAACACTCTTAAGAGTATAAAATTAGTTGATCAAAGTCAAACTGTAACAGACTAAAACCTGTCAGCTATGCTATAAATAGTCTCCTCTATCTCCCTTTATCCAAAAGCCTGAGAGAAGTTGAAGTTTGTGTCCTGAAAGTCAACAGACCTGTGTTCTGTCAAAACAATGAGGAAATTATTTTCAGATGAAGGGCCTTCTTCCACTGAAAACAATGTAACCATGGACTGAGACGGAGATGGACATAGGAGACAGACTTGTTGAGAGTCTCTGGGTTAGGTTAAAAGGGGTAAAAACCAAGGGTGATGTCATGCTAGGGGTGTACTACAGACCACCTACCCACGTGGATGACGCTTTTTTTAAACAACTAACAAAATCATCCAAAGTACAGGATTTGGTGGTGATGGGGGATTTCAACTACTCAGACACATGTTGGGAACTAACACAGCAGGGCACACATTATCCAATAAGTTTTTGGACTGCATTGGATACAATTTTTTATTTCAGAAGGTTGAGAGAGCTTGTCAGGGGGAAAGCTGTTCTTGATTTGGTTTTTAAACAAATAGGGAGTAACTGGTTGAAATTTTGGAAGTGGAAGGCAGCTTGGATGAAAGTGACCGTGAAATCATAGAGTTCATGATTCTGAGAAATGGTAGAAGGGAGGACAGCAAAATAGAGACCATGGATTTCAGGAAGGCAGATTTTAGTAAACAGAGCTGGTAAGTAAGGTCCCATAGGAAGCAAGACTAAGAGGAAAAACAACTTGAAGAGAGTTGGCAGTTTATTAAAAGGACATTATTGAGGGCCTAAAAGCAAACAGTTCTACTGCATAGGAAAGATAGAAAGTATGGCAGGAGACCACCTTGGATCAACTTGGAGATCTTATACGATCTAAAAATTAAAAAAAGAGTCATAAAAAGTGGAAATGAGGTCCAATTACAAAGGATGAATATAAGCAACCAACATAGGTATGCAGGGGCAAGATTAGAAAGGCAAAGGCACAAAATGAGCTAAATCTAGCTGGAGACATAAAGGGTAACAAGAAGATGTTCTCCAAGTATATTAGAAGCAAGAGGAAGACCAAGGACAGAGTAGGCTCATTGCTCAGTGAAGAGGGAGAAACAATAACAGGAACTTTGGAAATGGCAGAGTTGCTTAATGACTTTTTTGTTTTGGTTTTCATCAAGAAGATGGAGGGTGACAGAATGCCTAACATAGCCAATGCTAGTGGAAATGGGATAGGTTTAGAAGTTAAAATTAAAAAAGAACGAGTTAAAAATTACTTAGAAAAGTTAGTCATCAGGGCCTGATGAAATGCATCCTAGAATACTCAAGGAGCTGATGGAGGTATTTGAGCCTTTAACTGTCATCTTTGAAAAATCATGGAAATCGGGAGAGATTCCAGAAGACTGGAAAAGGGCAAATACAGTGCCCATCTATAAAAAGGGAAATAAGAACAACCCAGGAAATTACAGACCAGTCAGTTTAACTTCTGTACCAGGGAAGATAATGGAGCAAGCAAATAAGGAATCCACCTGCAAACGTCTGGAAGATAATAAGGTGATAGGTAACTGCCAGCATGGATTTATAAAGAACAAATCATGTCAAACCAATCTGATAGCTTTCTTTGATAGGATATCAAGTCTTGTGGATAAGGGAGAAGCAGTGGATATGGTATATCTAGACTTTAGTAAAGCATTTGACACTGTCTTGCATGACCTTCTTATCAATAAACTAGGGAAATACAACCTAGATGGGGCTACTGTAAGGTAGGTGAATAACTGGCTGGATAACCATTCTCAGAGAGTAGTTATTAACGGTTCACGATCATGCTGGAAAGGCATAACAGATGGAGTTCTGCAGGGGTCTGTTTTATTACGTTTGCAGATTATACCAAGCTGGGAGGAGTTGCAAGTGCTTTGGAGGATAGGGTCAAAATTATCTGGACAAACTAGAGAAATGGTCTGTGGTAAACAAGATGAAGTTTAATAAGGACAAATGCAATGTACTCCCCTTAGGAAGGAACAATCAGTTTCACACATACAGACTGGGAAGTGATGGTCTAGGAAAGAGTACTGCTGAAAGGGATTTAGGGGTCATAGTGCACTACAAGTTAAACATGAGTCAACAGTGTGACCCTGTTGCAAAAAATGCAAACATGATTCTGGAATGCATTAACTGGAGTATGGTGAGCAAGACACGAGAAGTCATTCTTCCACTCTACTCTGCACTGATTAGGCCCCAATTGGACTATTGTGTCCAATTCTAGGCACCACAATTCAAGAAAGATGTGGAGACATTGGAGAAGATCCAGAGAAGAGCAACAAAAATTATTAAAGGTCTAGAAAACCTGATTTATGAGGGAAAACAAAGAATTTGGCTTATTTAGTTTAGAAAAGAAAAGGCTGAGAGGGGACATTATAGCAGGTTTCAAGTATCTAAAAGGGTGTCACAAAGAGGAAGGAGAAAAATTGTTCTCCTTGGCCTCTGAGGATAGGACAAGAAGCAATGGGCTTAAACTGCAGCAAGGGAGCTTTAGGCTGGACATTAGGAAAAACTTCCTGTCAGGAATAAATTGCCTAGGGATGTTGTGGAATCTCCATCACTGGAGATATTTAAGAGCAGGTTGGATAGACATCTATCAGGGATGATCTAGACAGTGCTTGGTCCTGCTGTGAGGGTAGGGGACTGGATTCGAAGACCTCTCGAGGTCCCTTCCAGTTCTAGTGTTCTATGATTTTATAAGTGTTCAGATCTAAACCTTGTCTATGTACAGGTTATATGGTAGAGCTTATATTGATATAAGTAAACCAATGTAACCTCACTAATTGAAAGATCTCACTGACTGCTGCGTGTACACTATTTAAGCCACTTTACCTTGGAAGCTTTGCATCCACACTAGGGATGTTAAATATCAGTTAATTAAATAGTTGACTAACCCCATGAATTCTTATTGGTTACTTGACTGTTCTATAGTCCCCAGGGGCAGGGCCAGCAGCCAGTGCGTTCCAGCCTCACTCCTGAGGAGACCCCTGCCCCTCCACACTGATACAAAGGCAGCAGCGTGGGGTGCAGGTGGGAGCTGGTCCACAAGGGGAGCTGGTTTAAAAATCAGCTCCCCTCGCGGACCGGCTGCCTGTTGTCCTGTGCTGTTGCCTCTGATACAGAGGCAGCAGTGCAAGATGGAGGCAGCCCCTGTCCAGAGGGGGTGTGAACTCCCAGACCCGGTGTAAGCCGGAACTGAGCTGGGCTGCCTGTCTGCCTGGTTCCTAATACACTTTAAATGCAGAGCTTCAGCGGGGGCAGATCCTGGCACAAGTCAGGATTGAGCCGGGCTGCTGGCCAGCCTGCTAAAATATTTACTGGCAAGGGGGGGGAATATGTGTAGTCTATAGCATTAATCGATAAGCTTTTGCTTATTGGTTAATCGATTAATCAATTACACTATTATATCCCTAAACTACAATGCCCAGTACTGTGTTAAAAGATTGTTAAGGTATCGATTTATAAATTAAAATCTGCCTTAGGTTGAAACAGAAGGATGGTGAGGGGGGCAGGAGGGAGCCGGTACATGCGTGAAGCTGGCTTTCAAGATGGCTGCCCACGCATATCGGCTCCCAAGGAGTGGCTTGCCCCCCCCACCCCTCTGCGTTGCTCCCTCTCTATCAGATGCATTGGGGTGAGGGGCGGGCAGGAGCCGATATGCACGGGGAGCTGGCTTTTAAGCTGTCTCTCTGTGCATGCCAGCTCCACGGAACCACCTGCCCCCTGCTTGCTGCCTCCGACAGAGGCAGTGGGGGGAGCAGGAGCCAATATTTGGGGGAAACTGGCTTAGAAACTGGCTCCCCACGTGCACAGGCTCCATGGAGCCGCCTGCCCTCCCCCCCCACGCAGCTGCCTCTATCAGAGGCAGCAATGCGAGGGGGGGGTACAGGGGAGGCTGCTCCATGGGATGCCGGCCCCTCCCACACGGACAGGGACTGCTGCTGCCCCATGCTGCTGCCTCCTGATAGGCAGTAGTGCAGGGTGGCAGGGGGCTCCCTGGGCGTGAGGCTGGGAGCACACTGTCTGCCAGCCCCAGAAACTATCCAGTTGTTGTGTAATTGCTAAAATTTGATGGGTTACACAATTATTTAATTAATCGACATCTAACATCCCTCGTGTAGGGATTATCTTTAACCAGTGTTTCTTTTTTCTTAGTTATTAAATTCATACATACTATATTAGTGAGTGATGGGCAACAATGGCTTGAGCCAGACTTAGTGGAAACATTGGGGAATGAGCACTGCTATGCAAGTTTCCTTACACACAGCTCTGCCACTATTCCTCAGTCCAACAAGACCAAGGTCAGGTGTATAATTACTCCAAGATTGATGCTCCAGAGACCAATCTTCTGGTGCTCAATTTAGTGGGTCTAGTAAGGAGCCACTAAATCGACCACTGATGATGCCCCCATCAATCCTGGTATTTCACAGGATCATGAGGAGTAAGGGAAATTGTCAGGAGAGTTTCTTCAGTTGACCTCCCACAGTGGAGACACCCCAGAAATTCGAGTTAAGGTATGTAGACTCTGTAGTGGGGTGACTGCCCCACACTGATCGGAAGGTGTTAAAGCAGGCAGGAGGGAGCCTGTGCACAGCTCTCGCCAGTTAGGTTGAGGCTTTTTAGTAGCCAGTCAGGGTGTGGCTTGCTGGGGCAGCGTTGTATCTAAGGAGCTACCCAACAGAGAGACTTGGTTATGGCCTGACCAGGGAAGGTGTAGGATTTGGTTTCCAGAGAAGCACCTTTGGGAGAGCTGTGCTGGGCAGGTTTAAGGGGACTAGAGAGGGAATCTCCTGTCTGATACTTGCCAGGCTGCTGGCCTTGCCACTAGGGCCAGGAGGGAGCAAAGGGCCACAGGGGAAGTGGCCCAGGGAACTACAGGCAGTAGAGGGAAGTATAGGAGGGCAGGACATGGCTGCTGCCAGAGGGTCCCTGGATTGGGACCCAGAGTAGTGGGTGGACCTAGAGGGACTGTGGCTTGCCCCTGAAGTGAGAGGCTAGAGTAAGGCTTCAGTTGGCCATGGTGGCAGATGCTAGATGAAGCACTACAGATAACCCCAGGAGGACAAAAAAACAACTGGAGTGGGCACTGCTGGAGGGCAATGGCCTAAAGAGGACACCGTGTTCTGGGAGTGACGTGGGTCCAGAGCAAGAGCATGGAGCAAAGTTGGGTGAGACACTGCCAGAAGAGGATGCCCTGCTGAGTAAGGGAAGTTGGAGGAAGAGTGCTCTTTCTCGGACTTCCTGCTGTGTAGACAACTCCAAAAGCCGAAATAAGCTATTTCGACTTAAGCTACGTGTGACGGGGTAAACCCATCCCCTCTCGCGGGCCGGAGCGCACCAGAGGCTCCTGGCCTGGAGATAGACCGGCGCGCCCCCCCCCCCCAGTGCTGCTGCACATGTGCTCTGAGCCGCGCACTGCGTTCAAAAGCGGTGCCAGTTCAGCTGACCGGGGCAGAAGCCGCCAGAGATGCTGGGACTGGGGCGGAAGCCGCCAGAGATGCCGGGGTTGGTGCGGAAACAGCCAGGGACACCGGAGCCGGGACGAAAGCAGCCAGCGCGGCTGAGCCCGGGACCCAGGCTCCAGGACGGGGACAGCAACCACGGATGCCGGAACTGACTCTTCCAACACCTGTGGGAAACACCCAGTGGAGGAGCATCTAAACCACGTAGGAAGCAGTTCCAGGATGGGGGCGCTGCAACGGACGGCAAACCCCCCAAGAGGGGTGGTGAGTGAATCCCATACGACTCACCATTCGGGTAAGGTCTGCGTGGCCTCACCCTAGGGTCCTGGGGCTGGAACTCGGGAGCGGGGTAGGGCCCGAGTTCCCCTACCTAACCTAAACTAAATGTCGCAAAGATGGTGAAGACTGAATGTCGGGAGGGGTTTTCTTCCTATTGAACTCTTGCGAGTGGTGGGGGAGAGGGTCGCTCAAAACGGGTGCGGACTAGATCCCCATTACCTATAGCCGTTGTAAGGGGGCAGTTGGCTCAAGGGGGAGTAGGCTTCCGTGCTTCAGGCTCGGCCCCTGTACACGGGCAAGCCTATCCCCTGGAACTCACGGACCCAGATTAAATCCGGGATCGGGGCCTCCGTGCCATTAACGTGGGTGCCCCGATCCCACATACCATGGGGGTGGGTGCATGACGCTACGCAATTAACATAGCTCAAGTTGCATAGCTTATTTCAGCTTTAGCTCTGCTGTGTAGACGTGCCCTTAGAGAGTTGTTGGGAGAAATATTCTGCGCCACTAATGAAAATGACAAAATGTCTGAGTAAAAACATACAAGACAAACTTGTTTTCCACAATTTCCCCCCTCAAACAGAGGGATTTACACATGCCCTTCCTGGTTAGAATTTCTCTTTATTTGTCACCCCTTTTGAGGCTTCATAGCTCACCAGTGGGCTGTTCTACACTTATGATGATAATTTGCCTGGAGGCAAAATTGTTACTGCAGTATCTTCAGCTACTAACAGCCATCAATACCACCTGCAGCTTCCATTAATATTATTTTTAAAAGTGTTGTTTCATCTTATTTGTGGACTAACATGTTTGTAAATTTTAATTTATATTCCTAATCAAAGGTTTGCATATTCTCACAGAGCGTTTTTCAAAATTGAATTTACCAACATCTTGATTGGCATTCAGTTGATAAAAACAGCTTATTGCAATGACCTTATACTTTATACTCTTCTCTTTCTCTTATTAGTTGAGCTGCCAACTTTCAATAAAAGGCCATAGGGAAGATTTCATGGACCTTTTCTTTCTGTAATATGCCTGAGATTTGTTTGAGGGGAAGCAGAAGGATTATAGTGCAGCTCAGCAGGATCCCTCTTTATCTCCTCCCTTGATCCTTTCTCACACTTGCTTTGTTGATTAACCGGTTAAAGCACAAATAAGACCTGAAAAGAATAAAGCAAAAATATTTTTAGTTGTTTGATTGGTTAGGGGTATCTTGGCATCTTCTTCATGCTATTCTCATCTGAGGAAGTGGGTTTTGCCCACAAAAGCTATTGATACTAATATATATATATATATATATATATAGTTAGTCTCTACGGTGCTACAGGACTACTCTTTTTGATAGGAGACATGATTCTTCTCTCATATTAGTGTAAATCAGGAGTAGTTCCACTGAAGTCAAGAGAGTTGATAAATGTAATGTAAATAAGAGGAGAATCCAGCCACTGAGGACCAACTTCTCTAATGTGTAAGAGGCCATCCTTTATAATAAAAAATGTATTGAGCGCCCCAACCTGCAGTTTCTGAGCTTAAAAACAGATCTCTGTTTTAAACAATTGTAATGTTTTTTAGTTCTCATAAAAAGAGTTGGCTTGGCAGTACTGGAGAACATAACAGGTAGTTCTGTGTCACCTTAGCGACTAACAAATATATATCTATATATATCAAGCTCATCTGAAGAAGTGGGTTTTTCCCACAAATGCTCATGATACTATATATCTATTTGTTAGACTGTAAGGTGCCACAGGACTGCTCCAGGGGTGCCATTTATGCGGGGCTAGGAGGGGCAGTAGCCCCCCCTCCTGAGTTTGAACCCCTGGATTTCATGCTTGAAGTCTGCTTAATGCTGCATGCTAATGCTGACCTTATGTCCCGATTTTTCTGGACATTTCACTACTTGAAGTGGACACCAGCTTGTGGGAAGAAGCAAGCTCCTTGCACGGTGCAGCAGCCCCCCCCCCCCCAGCAGGGTGCATAGGGCAGCCAGGCCGGCTTTCGGTGGCATGCGGCCCCTCCTTCTCCCTGGTGCCAGTCCCCAAAGGGCTGAGGGGAGTGAGAAGGGCAGGAGCCAGGACAGCAGAGGAGGGTGAAGGGTAGGGGACAGCAGGCACCAGGGGAGCACATGGGGTGAGGGGAGGGTGGGAGACATGGCAGCAGAGGGAAAAGGGAGAGGTTTATAAGATATTTATTAATAACTTGGATGCTACAGTGGCACACATTCGAATAAGTGCACATGAACTCAATACTGGTGCACAAGACAAAATTCACTCTGTTCATGGGAGGAAAATCTTAGAGGGAACACTTCTCCCAGCCTCTCCCCCTGAGTTAATGCAATACAAATTGGGTTAATGCAATTGCAGGATAGTTGCATGGGGAGTCCTATGGGGGCTAAGCCCATCCCTATTAGTAGGAGGATGTGGGAGGAGTTCTTAGAGGGGTCACATGACACCTTTTACTTCTGGTCATGTGTCCATCTTGACCCCGGGAGTACTACCTCCAGGGGTGGGACTTCTTCTGGCAGGAGGTGTGGCTAACAGGGATCAGGAGGTGTGGCTTATGGGGGTCAGAGGGCATGGCTAATGTGTCCCTAATTTTGGTTCAAAAACTATGGTCACCATATGCATGCCCTGACTCCAGAGGCAGTTCTTAAATGCAACAGTTTGGACTGCTTGCAGCTTTGCCTTTGGGGCAGGGAGTTTGTTATAAAAAGAGGGAGGGACAGGTTGATTAAGAATAACAAAAGGATGGATCGTTAGATCACTATGAAAACATTGCCGGGTACTCCACTTAAAAGATGGGGGGGGAAGTGTAGAAACGACTTGTGCTGCAGGGATCTGCATTTGGAACACTGCTGTTAAACTTCTCATAAACATTCTTGAAAAAGGGGTAAACAGTGACTAATCCAAAGCTGACTGCAAAGAGTTACAAAGGAATCTCACAAAAATAGGTGATTGGGCAACACAAGGGCAGATGGTATTCAGTGTTGATGAGGGCAAAGTAATGCACATGGGAAAATATAATCCTAATTGTAGATAGAAAAATGATGGGGTCTAAAATGCTGTTACCACACAAGAAAGAGATCTTGTAATCACTGTGGATAGTTTCCTGAAAACATCTCCTTAATGTGCAGTAGCAGTCTAAAAATTTAAAAGCTAGCAGAATATTGGGAATCGTTAGGAAAGGAATAAATAAGACAAAATACCATATTGCCTCTATATATAATAATTGTATGCCCACATCTTGAAAATTGTATGCAGATCTGGTCACCCCATCTAAAAAGATATATTGGATTTAGAAAAGGTACAGAAAGGGCAACAGAAATTATTAGGAGTAAGGAACAGCTTCCATATGAGGAGTCATTAACAAGCTTGACGTTAATCAATTAACAAGTGATTTTCAGCTTGGAAAAGAAAAGATTAAAGGATAGGGGATATATTAGAGGTCTAGAAAATCATGACATGGAAAAATAGAATAAGGAAATGTTATTCATTCCTTCACAAGAAGCTCACCCAATTAAATTTATAGGCAGCAGATTTAAAACAAGCAAAATAAATTATTTTTTCATGGTCAACTTGTGGAACTCTTCCAGGAGATGGTGGGAAAGCCCAAATTATGACATGGTTCCAATAAGATCAAAATAAGTTCAAGGAGGATTGGTCCATCAATGGCGACTAGCCAGAATGGGCAGGGATGATGTCCCTAGCTTCTGTTTTCCAGAAGCTGGGAATGGGTGATGGGGAGGATCATGATGATTGCCTGTTCTGTTTATTCCTTCTGAAGCACCTGGCATTGGCCACTGTCGACAGACAGGATACTGGGCTAGGGGAGGATCTTTGATCTGACCCAATATGGCCGTTCTGATGCTCTTATATGGAGCTGAAATGTGTGTGCCCCCTTGCTGTGACTTACTAGACCCCACTCCTCTTCCAGAGCTGAGAGAGAGCCCAGGAGTCCTGGCAAGGTCTCTTTCTTCCCAGAGTTAGTAACCAAGTAAGAATATACATTAAAAATGTAAGGCTAACTAAACTAGTGTCCCTTAAGTGACTTGCCAGAAGATGTCAGAATATGTTAGTGTTAGAGCTGAGTGAGTCTAATATTTATTCTAATTTTCTTTCTTTTATATAGCAATTAGATACAGTGCTCCTGTCAGCTAACTACTAAGTTATCTCCCCAAAAAAGCAGAGTTTGATGAAAAGAGATGAATGTGGAGGGAGGGCAGATGGGGTTGGTTCCTCTCTCCGCATTTAATGCTTGTTTTATATTGAGCATGCTCAGTAATACTGCTGAAGCCACTGTCCTCAGTCTGCCTCCCATGCTCTCCCTCTCCCTCTCCATAACATACACAGGTCACCCTCTCCCCCCGCCCTCCCCCCCGCCCCTTTACCAAAGAAGGCTACCCTTCTGAGACTGGATAATAAGCAATCTGTTTATCTGTAGAACAGGTAGATGACAGTAGCACAAATTCACACATCACTGTGTCCTATATGCTTTGATGCTGTTCTGAAAATACCCATTCTAGAGCGACTCAGTCTCTGTGCCCATTCAAACCTTGGCCTTGCTGCCAGCAGGTTGCCAATTATAACCAAAGTGGTGTAGGAGTGGGGTTTTTTATATACTTGCCCACTAGGATTGAAACTGGATTGAGGCAAAGAATGTATTTCATATACACCACCAAACATTCATCAGATGGTAAAAAGAGTTCACTGTTGACTTGGAATTGAAACAGAAATCTAGCGGGACTCGTACACCAACACCACTCTCATTAGCTATCAAGTCAGAAGTGGATAACTGCTTACATTTACCAGCATCTTAATTTTAATAAATCTTTGTTCTTTTACTTTAATTTTGCATTGTATGTTGACTCTGATTTTCCTACAAGTCAGTTGAGTGTTAGGCAATTCCTCAGTTAAATGGTATAGAATATTTTCTTTATGCTATGCTGTTTCAACTTTTATGCTATCAAGCACATGCTGATTTCTTGCAAAGGTTGGTGTTAGGTATCTCACATGCATTGGGCCCTTGAAATAGTACCATAAGATATGAGTCAACAGTGGGGGAACGCCCTCCTACCACGAACCAGTGCTGGAAGGAGGCTGGGGATTGAGAGACACACACAGCTGCACACAGACTCTGGAGTACTGCACAAAGCACACGGGCATGCCTGCACACTCCAGGCAGCACCCTCTCCCGGGGACAGTGCTGCCAGGCGCAGGAGTGTGTGCGGCACCGATGGAAGCCCAGGCAACTCGAGGGACCCCCCCCCAGCCATTGGATCCCAATGTGGCTGGCCATTTCCCTAGCCTGCTTGTCCATGGGACGTGGGGGGGGGGGAGCAGGAAGCATGGTCCCCTGGGGACCTCTGTGCCCCTGTAAGGCAGGGCTTGCTGTCCAGGCCACACATGGCCTTGCTCCTGGGACATCACCATTCTCTGACCCGAGAACTGTTGCTCTCTGTTCACAGATGAGGGCAAGGCTTCAGGGACAGTGTCTCCAGGGATGCCTGAGCACCTCTCTTTAATCTCCCTAGCCAGAACAGCCATGACTGTGGGGTGATTGATACCACCTAAGCCAGCTGCCCAACCCAGGGGGAGCTGCAGGCACCAGAGAATCCAGGAGAACCTCATGAGGGAGCACATCTCCATTCTGCAGGATGTGCAGCAGACGCTGGCCCAGGAGGTCCAGGACAATGTGCAGTGGCAGGCTAAAATGTGGACTGAGCTTCTTCAGCAGGGACGCAACGTGTGCGACTGTCTGGGAGCTTCTGACCTACCTGACACAGGTTCCAGTCCCTGCTCTTGCTCCATTCCCAGTCTCTGCCCCAGTCCCTGCTCCCCATCCCATGCCTGACCCCGTTCCAGCCCACATCCTGCCTATCCTCCCTGGATCCCCCCACTCCCGAGGTTGCAGAGGTCCCCGCACATGATGCAGAGGAAGCACCCAAGCCACATGCCACACTCAGCCCCAGCCCTGAGCCTCTCCTCTCCTCTCCTCTCCCCTCCAAGGTTCTCAGCCCCCTCCCTTCTCCCCATTTCCAGGTTCTGAGCCCCCTTTCTCCCCAGTTACTTCTATCCCAAATAAATAAGCAAACAGTTCTTTTTTTCCAATACAAAACAGTTGTTTTTATTGTTTCTTCAGGGAAGAGAGGTGGAGGGGGGAAGGGGGGAGGTTGTGGTGGGAAAGGCATAGGGGGGCAAGGCACAGGCCCCTAGTGGCGAGGCCCTGGGGAGAGTTAATAGGGTTCTTGAGAGAAACTCTTCCTCAGAGCCTCCTGGATGTGCACCCCCACCTGATGGGCCTGCCAGATGACAGCTGTGCGTGGCTGTTCAATGATCCATCCCTCCTGGCTGGCCTCTACACCCCACCCCGAAAGCAAGGCCTCCTCCTTCCTCTCCATGATGTTGTGGAGCACACAACAAGCAGATATCACCTGGGGAATGTTCTGCTCCCCCACATCCAGGTGGGTCAGGAGGCACCTGAACCTCGCCTTCAAGCGGCTGAAGGTGCATTCGGCCTGCATGCGGGCCCTGCCCAGGCAGCCATTGAAGCGCTCCTTGCTTGTATCAAGGCAGCTGGTATAGGGCTTCATCAGCCAAGACATGAAGGGGTAGGCCACATCCCCCACAATGCACAGTGGTCGACTTCCCCATGTCGAACTGGTTGCCTATGGATCGGTAACTGTCAGATGTGGAGAGCTTCCAGACAGTGATGGCAATGTGCTTCTCCAGGGGGATAGCAGGTCATATCTTGGTGTTCTGTTGTCTGAGGGCAGGAGTGAGCCAGGCACACAGCTCCAGGAATGTCTCCTTCGTCATGCAGAAGTTTTAGAGTCACTGTTGGTTGTCCCACAGCTCCATCAGTAGCCGGTCCCACCAGTCAGAACTGGTGTCCAGCCGCCAGAAGCGTTGCTCCACCATGGGCTGCGATTGCAAGCACATCGCTCCTTCACAGAGGCAGAGGTTCTCGACAATGAGCTCAGTGTTGAGCTCATGCAGGGCCATAAAGGCAGCCTACAGAAACTGCTGCATAAACTGCAGCACAGCAATGTGGGGCAATCGTGTGCCCAGAGGCAGCTCTGGCTCCATAGCAGGGTGTGCTGTGGTGTCCAAAAGCAGGGTACACAGTGCAAAAGCTTTGCTGTCCCTCAGAGAAGTAGGCAAGCAAACAGAAGAACTTGAGAAATGGCTGTCCAGGGAAGTCCCTTTAAGCACACGTCTCAGATAGCCTTAAGCAGCAGCTCCAGGAAGCAACTGCTGACATAATGCCCTGCCTGAACTGGTTCCAGGTGGCCTTAAATGTGAGATAGCATCCACACTGATTGGACACTATCTTTCGAAATAGCAAATTGCTATTTCTTTGTGCTTTTTGTGTGTAGATGTTCTGTTTCGAAATAGGCTTTTCTTGAAGATATCTTCTGGAAAAAGGTTGCAGTGTAGATGTACCCTTAGTAGGATAAAAACGTATAATCCTTAAAATAGTATCATACCATGATTCAAACTGAAGCTAGTCACCCATCCTATTGCTATATTTTTATCAAATCTTCTTCCAATCACAGTTTAATTTCTGGTATATCTTTGGGACAAGTTCCTCAGCAGGCCTAAATGTACATAGATCGATTGATTTACATTGGCTATGGATTTTCAGTCTCTCCTTTCATAATAAGGTTCTCAAAAAAGTTCGTTCCTCTTCCTCTTCCTCTGTTTTATAGGTGGGAAAACTGAGGAAGAGAACGATTAGCTGACTTGGCCAAGATCACACAGAACATTGTTCAGAGCTAAGATTAGAAATCAGGAGTTTGTGGACCATTGCTCTAAAGAGGAGCAGTGGGGATTCCCGGTTGACTTAGATGCTGTTTGCTGCATCATACATGCTAAGCAACTAGAAGTTCATATGTGCATGTTAGCCAACAGATCATTCTCTCTTGAGGATGGCATGCATGGATTGGGTGTGTCACCCTCTCTGCTCTCTTAAGCACTAAAGAGGTTGGCTGCCCTGCTCTTTGTCCTAAGAGGAGGGAAGAGTAGCATCTGGCTCAATACAAGCTGAATTCTACATTTCTATAATAGGGTCAAGTGACCGATTTGATAATAATCTGAGTTATGATATACTTTAATCCATGGGCCTGATTTTCCACTGCCTTGCTCCTTGGTTAGTCATTTACAGGTATGAAAAGTGGGTGCAAAATCCTAACGAGAGAACAGTAGAATTTTAGCCTCTATTTACACAAGTGTAAATGACTACATCAGAAACAAGACAGGACAGAACCAGGCTTCATGCTATCATCTTATTTGCTCTTAGCTCTCTGTAAGGTCCAGTATAAATTACTAACTCAATTTCTACTCAGGCAAACTGCCATTAAGAACACAATGGGAATTTTGCTTGAGTAAGGACTTCAGAATTGGGCCTTTTAGTTTGTGTGAATTCCAGACATTATTTTAAAATAATTAGTAAAATATCATCGTAAGATAATGTAACATCACAATGGGTGATCTATTTAAATTGTTGCACATTAAAACATGAGTGGGTTCATGACATCACTTTCTTGCAATCTTGCTGTCTACTATTGAGGTTATTATAAAAGGCTGCACTGCAGATTGGAAGTTAATGCACAGAAAAAAACAGTATCCAATTTCTCTAGGAGGTTATAATACAGTAGTGATTTTAAAGTAAAAGTACGTGTGTCAGTGAGAATCTAAGTTAAGTTAATGTACGTTTGGCTGATTTAGAGGAATTAGTGGATACTGTGGATAGTTATATCTGAAAACAAAGGGGAGTTGATGATGTTGAGGAGTATATGATTCCAGGTAGCTATTGTCATGTTTGTTTGGTAACATACTGAAACTCAAAATGAGGTTAAATTATGCTAATGATAACTAATCGGAGGATTTCCTTGCCTTAAGTTATTGTGTGGATAAAAATGCTTTGCCACTGGCTAGCATGAACTTGGGCAAATCGTTTAATCTCTTTCAATCTCCATTTCCATTATGGGGATAATTTACACTGGTATGATAAGGCTTACAGTTTGTGAAATAGGTCGTGATCCTCAAATAAAAGGTACTTCAAAGTAGCAAGTGTAATTGTTTGTTTGATATATAGTATTAGAAGATTTATCCAGCATTGCTCAGGTCCTTAACTCAATTAATTTTTGTTTTTGAAAAATAAAAGAAAATGTGCCTGCTTCATTTGAATCATTGCTATACAGTGGGGTTATGTTGGGTATGCAGGCTGGGTTGGGTATGCAGGCTGCCCCAGAGAGAGAGAGAGGACTACCCGGGCACTCTCTCTACACAGCAGTTTGGGGGCCAGGTGAGAAATCTCTTTCCATGACCACTGCACTTCCAGCGGGCACAGCAGGGGGAAGGGTACTTGGAGCAGGTCCAGGTTTGTCTGCCCCCTGTGCTCCCCAGCCAACACAAGGAATGCAGCAGACTTTACACTTTCCCCTCACTTCCTGAGGAAGGGAAATAGTCAGCAATGGTCCTGTAGGAATCGGGGGGTGAGGTGCTTCAGCCATCCACCCTCCCTCAAGGGCACTTGAGGGTGGGAGGCTTGGGGCTGGACAGGGACTGGAGAGCACGCTACCAGCCAGCCTCTTTTGCCTACCTGGTGATTCTGTCTCTTTTCTTTATGGCTTTACTAGAAGATTTACCCAGCATTGCCTGGGTCCTTCATGGCAGAGGGCTGGTGGTGCAAGAGTCAAAGGGGTGCTGGCCAGAGTGAGGAGGGAGGTTAGTGGTGTGGAGGGCAGGGCGGGAGGCTGGTGGTGTGGGGGGTGAAGGAGTCAGAGTAGAAGGTTGAGGAGGGGCTCAGGGTGGGAGTCTCATCTGGCAGGGCTTTCTCCCCCCCACCCCCCGCAGCCAGTATGGCCTTTTCTGCCCCCCCAACTCTCTTCCCCTCCGGCCAGCAGAGTCTTTCCTCTCCCCTGGCTCCCTTCCAGCACTGTGGCCTAGGGTGGAGGGGAAGGGTTTGGGGTGGGAGGCTACTTACTCAGTCTGGCGGCAGGCAAGATGATGAGCCCCATCCCTAGCAGGCCACTCTCTTACTGGTGCAGCTGTCCCCAGTGGTCACTCTGCAGTATAGCTCTGCTGCGCTAGCTGCCCCCAGTGGTCACTGTGAGTATTGCATACTTCCTCTTTGCCCTTCCCTTTCCATGTAATGGAAAACAGTCCCATTACCAGCACTTCCCATTTTCCTGGCACAACCAAACCCCGACCTTGCTTTAAATTAGGACAAGAGGAAGCTGTCCTCTGAATTTGGTGGTCCTAGCTCATATTGTTTAGGATAGTGTTTCTCAATCAGTGGTACGAGTACCCTTAGGGGTACTTGAGAGAAGTCTGGGGGGTACATCAATACAACTGAAATTGGGAGAAAACTGAATTTTTGTTTTAAATTTTACCGTGCTTTATTATTTTTGTACTTTTTACACCCCAAAATTTCATCGCCCGCCCAGCTGCGATTAAGTTCTTTAAACAAATGTATTGCAATTGTAGAAAAAAAAATTGTGTGTCTGAAAACTGTAGGTACTGGGGGTACTTACAAATTTTTTTTTAAAGGGGGTACTTTTTTTTTTTTAAAGGATTCTTTATAAAAAAAAGGTTGAAAAACACTGGTTTAGGGGGACTTCTTGAACAAAGAAATAGACAAACTCTCTCAAATATATAGTAGATATGTCAGATTTTATATACTAAAAACATTGAAACCATATTTAACTGGCTTCAATAAATTATAGGTACATTATCTTTTCAGTCTGAATGAATATACAGAATTCTACTTGAAAATTAATCCTTATAATTACTTTATAATTATAATTACTTATAATCCTTATAATTACTTATACTACCTTAAAGGAACATAAGCTTCAGAGGGGTAGCTGAGTTAGTCTGTAACTAGAAAAACTTTTAAAAAATGAATAGTCTAGTAGGATCTTAAAGACTAACAAAACATGTAAATGGTATTCTGAGCTTTCATGGGTACAGCCCACTTCAAGCTCATGATACCATCTACATGTTTTGTTAGTCTTTAAGGTGCTACTAGACTATTTGTTGTTGTTTTTAAAGGGACATAATTTAGCTCAATTGCTGTCATGTCAACTCTGGTCCATGAACATGAACAATACACATAAGAACAAAAACCAATGTCATATCTGAACATAAGCATGGTGCACTAGCATAAGATGGAAAGGTCCATCTGGCCTAGTATTCTGTCTTCTGCAAGTGGCCACAGCCAGGTGCCTCAGAGGTAATGAACAGTACAGGTAATCATCAAGTGATGCCCTGTCACCCATTTCCAGCTTCTGACATTTTTCTGTACTTTTTAAAATTCCAATACTATAAATCTTTTTTGAGATGAAGCAACCACATCTGCACACAGTATTCAAGATGAGGGTGTACCAAAGGTTTATATAAAGGCAATAAGATATTCTCTGTCTTATTATCTATCTATATTTATGGAACATTATACAACCCGCTAATTGTTCAAATACTCCGTTTAACTTACCAGAACAGATGTGTTTTTTCTGAATTTGCAAACAAGACTCTTTTGTTCCTTATAAATTCCTATAATTCTTATGAACTGGGCGGAAGTGTGTTTGATTTGTAATATAAATAATTTTATTACAAGTAAGTTTTTTACAATGATAAACTTTTCTAGCATCTTACATTACATTAGGAAAAGAATGTTTTATGAGCTAATAGAGCTCTTATTTCTGACAAGCCAAGAGTTGTAAAAATATAATTGCAATTCCTTCTGGCTGAGATAAGAACTGTCAGTAACAGACAGGGTTTTCCTTCATATGCAAGATAGAGGCACAATGATCTGCCGAAAACAAGACCAAAGTCAAGGAATTTGTGCTCTTAAACATGACCTGATAGTAACATTGAACAAATCTAGCTATGTTAGATGATATGCTGGATACTCCAAATACCAAGGCTTAAATTTTAATCTCATTTTCAGTGTTGCCAGCTCTCAAAATGTCTGGCAAGTCTCCCAGTATTTGATTATTTTTTTGTAGCTCCTGCTCCTGGACTCATGATTACATGAGAATCTCAGCTTTTTGCCTTTTTTTTTAAAGTTCCATTAACACTAATGGGTCAAAAAACAGAAGACAATTTTTTTAAAAGTATTATTTTTTAAATCTCGTGTTTTTGAGTGCCTGACTTCTGAATTTTGAATGCTTATGGTTGACAGTACTGCATTGTAAAAATCTTGATAGACTCCAGTATTCTTTTAGCACATATGCCCAGTGGGAAATTTTTCAAGTCTAATTAGTGGTATCACAGCCACCTATCCAAACTTGGAATCAACTTTTTATTCTTCTGTCTTTAATTAAGTGATATATTCAATAAACTAGAATAAAATATGAGATCTGGAACACTGGGAGGTATTTTTGTGTGCAAAGCAGCAATATGTTCATGTTAGAACCTAGCCTATTATTCTTTTACCTGTAAGATTTTTCTGTGACCAGATGGAGACATGGCTTGTGCTCTGTTCCTCCACTATTACTACCACTACCACCCTCTAAGTAACAAAAGAAAAAAAACAACAAAAGCTAGCTCTTCCTGCAATTTGTTTAGCTATGGAGCTAAGACCCAGGAGTAAGAATCCTTCAAGATATCTTCAAAGGTAAGTAATTTCTCTTATCTGCCTTCATGTCTGGAAGTCACAGCGGGGAAGAGCTTTTGAGATAGCAAATAAGTTGTTTATTTGCATGCTGATCCCTCTAAACTAGCAGGAGATGGATCAAATCTGCTTTAGTATCTCTAAAGAGAAATCCCACCTGTTAGGAACAGTAATCTTTACACAGAATTGGTTTTAGATTATTAGGACAATTTGTTCTGCGTCCAGAATATTTAAACACAGATAGAAACTGGCTGTCTTTCATTGTGTACACGTACATGTCATGTCACTTTGAATCTATATTCATAACAGAAAAACAAAGTGCATTTTTGAATGTGTGACTGGACAATGTTACTGCTGTGAGGTGGGTGAAACCTTGTTAACGTCGAGTTAAAACTTCACTGACATTGATGGATGTGAACTCACTTTGCAATTAACATAACTCTAAGGATAAATTAATCACAAACCCATATCTAACAAAAAAAAAAAGAGTTGTGAACCTGCCCAGGAATTGTGACTGAAGTGACAGTATTTTGGTGAAGTACTATTTGTGTTTGGGGCGGGAGAACACAAAAACTTAGAAGAGACAAAGTGGAAAAGCAAGAAAGAGAAGCAGTAGCCTATAAGCTTAATGTGATCCTGAAAAAAACTAGAGAAAGAGCTTTTGGGTCTGGTGTTTGCTAAAGCTTGGCTCTGAATAAACTTTTGGTGATTATAGGAACTTGGCAAACACTAGTCAGAAATTTATGAAAAGAAAGATCTGATTTGTAAGGCCACATTTTAAGAGATTTAATGGGCAATCCATGTTTATGGGCATGGGGCGGAGGGGGGCGGGTATTGGCAGCAGAAAAAAAAAGATCTAGGATGGATGATGTGGTATACTGGGTGGATCACAAGGACTATTAATCCACAAAAAAAATTAGCATAGGATCATACAGAATAGGCTACCATGGCTACAGACGTCCACTTATGAAGATGTCACATAAGAAGTAGTTGTCTAAACAGGCTTAGGGCTGTAAGCTAAGAAATTGTTCCTTTTGTTCTTGGTTCCTTTTGTGCTCAGAGAAGCAGGACTTCATACATTCCTTGTAAATAAGCAAGATTGCTTCAAAGAAAATACCAGACTCCGTCAGTTTCTGTTCCAGCTGGAATATTCCAGGGCCTGAACTTTGACTAGCTGCTTAGAAGAAAAAGTAGCAACAACATTTGTTGAAATCCCATTTCCTTTCCCTCCTTATTTCCATATAGATCATAGAATCAGAGGGTTGGAATAAACCTCAGGAGGTCACTAACAGTGTTCCCTCTAAGATTTTCCATCCATGAGCAAAGTGAATTCTGTCTTGTGAGGTCACCAATGAGGTCACGTGTGCTTGTTTAAATGTGTGCCACTGTGGCATCCCCCAGTGGCGCTGCTCCCCAAGAGACTTTCCCAGTTAGTGCCCCACCTCTCTCGTGGGCAGAAGGTGAGACGTTACACACATGCACCCCAAGGAGCGCTGCTCCCTGGGCAGCCTATGTGCAGACAGGGTGTGCCCAGGCTGCTTCTCACGGGGCTGGCTATGAGTCCCCACCTGGGGCAGCACCCAGGGTTTGGAAGGAGTGAGGTGCTGGGGGTGGGGCAGTGACATATGGGGAGTGGAGGAGGGACATAGGGTTGGGGGGCATAGGGCGCTGAGGGCCAAAAGAGAGGTGTGGGTGGGGTAGGAGAGATGCAGGGGGCCCCAGTCCCAGGAGCAGCCGCACCACAGCCTGGCTCCAGCTTTGGACAGCCACCGCATGACCAGCCCAGGGAGCAGTTAGGAAGCCACTTTGCGGCCCTGAACACACCTCCAGCCCTGGAGAAGGGCTGGAGCTAGGCATGTAAAAGAGTAGTCGAATATTCAACTACTTGCATTTCCCCCGCCCCACCTCTATATCAGAGGCTGCTGGGGGAGGGGAGGGGAAGCAGGAGCCGGTGCTGGGGCGAGCCAGCTTAAAAGCTGGTTCCCCCCAGCACTGTCTCTGTGTGCATGGGAGGGGACAGGGAAGGCAGAGGTGCAGCAGTGCCACAACCACCCAATTCTTACTACATGTAAAAGGCAGAGCCACAGCAGGGGTAGCGAGTGCCTCCCTGCTTATCAACTAATCAAGTAGTCAATGGAAACTCAATTAGCTGATTAATCAAAATGTAACATCCCTCGCTGGAGCTGCCCACCAGAATAGGTCCCCACACCACCATGCAGCCCTGGTCCCCTGAGTAGGCCTCTGGCCAGCCCCCTGAGCAGGCATCTGGCCTCCCAAGCAGGGCGGAGAGTTTTTTGTGCATGGCCCACAGGTGCGCCCCTTAGGGTGATCTATGGTCACTGAGTCCAACTCCCTGACTAAAGCAAAACCAACCCCAACTAAATCATCCCAGCCAGGGCTTTGTCAAGCTGGGACTGAAAAACCTCTAGGGATGGAGATTCCACCTCCTCCCTAGGTAACTCATTCCAGTGCTTCACCACCCTCCTACTGAAATAGTTTTTCCTAATATCCAATCTAGACCTCACCCACTGCAACTTGAGACCATTGCTCCTTGTTCTGCCATCCGTCACTACTGAGAACAGCCTTTCTCCATCCTCTTTGGAACCTCCCTTCAGGTAGTTAAAGGCTGCTATCAAATCCCCCCTCACTCTTTTCTTCTTCAGACTGAGTAAGCCCAAATCCCTCAGCCTCTCCTTGTAAATCGTATGCTCCAGCCCCCTTATCATTTTTGTTGCCCTCCGCTGGACTTTTTCCAGTGCATTCACATCCTTTTTGTAATGGGGGCCCCAGAATTGGACACAGTACTCCAGATGTGGCCTCACCAGTGCTGAATAAAAGGGAATAATCATGTCTCTAGATCTCAGTGTAGTGAACAGGAGCAGCTAACAGGGAAGTTCTCCAGGTGAAGGAGGAGCGATTACGAGATCCTTGTGGTAAGTGTTGATCTGTAGTATGTGTATTTCTGTTTGGGAGGTACTTGCTGGGTGCCTGAAAGATACTGTGTGCTGAGCTGATGTTTGTCTGTCTGTTTGGAGGTCCATGTGCTGTCTGTTTGTTTGAAAGACCATGTGCTAAGGCCAGCAGTTGAAAACTGTGGGTTTGTTAACAAGGATTTGAAACCTATAACTCTCTGTTTATTGGTCTAACCTTAACCAGGGAGTGGGGCTATCAGGAAGGCCAGGGCTATATAAAGCCTGCTAGTAAGCAACCAGGGAACTTAGGCTACATCTAGACTGCACTGCTTTCTGGTATCCCGGAAAAGCAATGCCACGTCCAAGGAACGCATCCGCTTTTTTGGGTCCGTACTGGGACCAATCCTATTTAACCTATTTGTAATGATGTGGAGAAAGGGGTAAAAAGTGAGGTGGCATAATTTGCAGATGATACTAAACTGTTCAAGACAGTTAAGACCAAAAGCAGACTGAAGGGCTGCAAAAGGATCTTACAAAACTAGGTGATTGGGCAACAAAATGGCAAATGAATTTTAATGTTGATAAATGCAAAGTAATGCATATTGGAAAAAATAATCCCAGCTACACACACAAAATGATGGGGACTAATTTAGCTATCACCACTCAAGAGAAAGATGTTGAAGTCACTGTGGATAGTTCTCTGAAAACATCCAGTCAATGTGCAGCGGCAGTCAAAAAAGCAAGCAGAATGTTTGGAATAATTTTAAAAGATACAGAGAATAAGTCAGAGAATATTTTATTTCCTCTGTATAAATCCATGGTATGCCCACAACTTGAATACTGTGTACAGATGTGGTCATCTCATCTCAAAAAAGATATATTGGCATTGGAAAAGGTTCAGAAAAGGGCAACAAAAATTGTTAGGGGTTTTGAACGGGTGCCATATGAAGAGAGATTAAAAAGACTTGGACTTTTCATCTTAGAAAAGAGGAGACTAAGGGGGGATAATATAGAGGTCTATAAAATCACAACAGGTGTGGAGAAAGTGAATAAGGAAAAGTTATTTACTTGTTCCCAGAACATAAGAACTTGGAGTCACCGAATGAAATTAATAGGTAGCAGGTTTAAAACAAACAAAAGTAAGATTTTCTTCATGTAGCCCACAGTCAACCTCTGGAACTCATTGCCAGAGGATGTTTTGAAGTTCCGGACTTTAACAGGGCTCAAAAAAGATCTAGATAAATTCACGGAGGTTAGACCCTTCAATACTTATTAGCCAGAATGTGTAGGAAAGGTGTCCCTAGCCTCTGTTTGTCAGGGGCTGGAAATGGATGACAGGGGTGGGTTCACTTGTTGATTATCTATTTCTGTTCACTCCCTCTGGGGCATATGGCATTGGCCACTATTGGAAGACAGGACCCTGGGCTAGATAGACCTTTGGTCTGACCCAGTATAGCCGTTCTTATGTTCTGGCAATGCTCCTCAGCTTGCGAACAGGAGCAGCAAACAGGGAGTTTTGAGAGGGAGTTCTTCAGGTAAAGGAGGAGTAAATACAGGACCCTTAAGGTAAGTAGCTGTCTGTAGTGTGTGTGTTTGGGGGGGGGGGTTACTTGCTGTGTGCTGAGCTTGTGTTTGTCGGTTTGGTTTGGTTTGTTGGTTTGTTTGAAGGAGTGTGTGCTGTGGCCAGCAGCTGGAAGCTGTGTGTTTCTAAAGGGTTGAAATCTAGAAGCCTCTGTTAATTGGCTGAGCCTTAGTCAGGGTGCGGGGCTACCAGGGCTTTATAAAGCTGTGAGTCAGCGACCAGGGAGCTTGCGAACAGGAGCAGCAAACAGGGAGTTTTGAGAGCGAGTTTGGAAGGGGAGTGGGAAGTGGCCAAGGTGCTCTTGCCAGTCTTTATAGTTTAGTTTAAAGGTTTTTAATAAAAACTTCCTATTTTAACTAGAAACCTTATCAATCAAACTCGTTCATAGGAAAAAATGCAGACAGAAGCCCAGCAGCAGACTGGGGGCTATCCTGTTTATTGCGTCGGGTGTAACATATATGATTACCTGCCCTGTGGGCGGGTGGCGTATGTGTGCACCCGTTGCAAGGAGCTCCTGAACCTCAGAGACCAAGTTCGAGCTTTGGAGGCCAGGGTGGCTGAACTAGAGGAGCTAAGGGAGTCAGAGAGCTATGTTGATGAGACTTTCCGGGACACTGTAGTACTGTCCCACCTCCAGTCTGAGAGCCCCAGTGCTCTTAAGGAGGATGAAAGTCTCAGGGGAACAGAGCATTCAATGGGAGCAGAGGGAAACCATCCAATAGTTGGGACCCTCCTTCCAAAGGATGTTGCGGTATCCTCTCGCACTGAGGATACCTCTGAGGGGGAGGGAACGCGAGTTGTTAGGAAGAGGCAGGTGTTAGTAGTGGGTGATTCGATTGTTAGAAACATGGATAGTTGGGTTTGTGATGACCGGGAGAACCGTATGGTCACTTGCCTGCCTGGTGCAAAGGTTGCGGATCTCTCGAGGCATCTAGATAGATTTATGTGTAGTGCTGGGGAGGAGCCAGTGGTCGTGGTACATGTAGGTACCAATGACATAGGGAAGGGTAGGAGTGATGTCCTGGAGGCCAAATTTAGGAAAGAGACTGAAATCCAGGACCTCTATGGTGGCATTCTTGGAAATGCTTCCAGTTCCACACGCAGGGCCAGGTAGGCAGGCAGAGCTTCAGAGTCTCAATGTGTGGATGAGACGATGGTGTAGGGAGGAGGGGTTTAGATTTATTAGGAACTGAGGACACTTTTGGGAGAGGGGGAGCCTATACAGGAAGGATGGGCTCCACCTAAACCAGGGTGGAACCAGACTGCTGGCACTAAACATTAAAAAGGCCATAGAGCAGTTTTTAAACTAAGAGATGGGGGAAAGCTGATTGGTGCAGAGAAGCACATAAATCGGATGGAGACTTCTCTTAGAGGAGAATCCATTGATAGAGATTCTCTAGGCTGTAGTCAGAAAGAGAGGAGGGGAGAGGACAAACCATGGGCCAGAGCAGACACACAACCGCATATAAAGAAATCCAATGCATCAGGGAAGGGCAGACAAATAAACAGTGGCTATTTTTTAAAGTGCTTCTCCACAAATGCTAGGAGTCTGACTAATAAGATGGGTGAACTAGAGTACCTCGTATTAAAGGAGGAGATTGACATAATAGGCGTCACTGACACCTGGTGGAATGAGGAAAATCTGTGGGACACAATCATACTGGGATATAAAATATATCAGAAGGATAGAGCAGGCCGTGTGGGTGGCGGAGTGGCACTGTATGTGAAAGATAATGTAGAATTAAATGAAATAAAAATCTTAAATGAATCATCATGTTCAATAGAATCACTATGGATAGTAATTCCATGCTCCAATAATAAGAATTTAGCAGTAAGGATATATTATCGACCACCTGACCAGGACAGTGATACTGACATTGAAATGATGAGGGAGATTAGAGAGGCTACCAAAATAAAAAAAAACTCTATAATAATGGGGGATTTTAATTATCCCCATATTGACTGGGTACATGTCACCTCAGGAAGAGAAGCAGAGATAAAATTTCTCAATGGCTTAAATGACTGCTTCTTGGAGCAGCTGGTACAGGAACCCACAAGGGGAGAGACAATTCTCGATTTAGTCCTGAGTGGAGCACAGGATCAGGTCCAGGAGATAATCATTACAGGACCGCTTGGGAATAGTGACCATAATATAATAACATTTAACATTCCTGTGGTGGGAAGAACACCTCAGCAGTCCAGCACTCTGGCATTTAATTTCAAAAAGGGGAATTAGCTAAACTATTATCTGTGGTTTGTAACCTATCCTTTAAATCGGCTTCTGTACCTAATGACTGGAAGATAACTAACATGACACCAATATTTAAAAAGGGCTCTAGAGGTGATCCGGGCAATTACAGACCGGTAAGTCTAACTTCAGTACCGGGCAAATTAGTCGAAACAATAGTAAAGAATAAAATTGTCAGGCACGTAGAAGAACATAATTTGTTGGACAAAAGTCAACATGGTTTCTGTAAAGGGAAATCATGTCTTACTAATCTATTAGAGTTCTTTGAAGGGGTTAACAAACATGCAGACAAGGGGGATCCAGTAGATATAGTATACTTAGATTTTCAGAAAGCCTTTGACAAAGTCCCTCACCAAAGGGACTGTAAATTACATTGTCATGGGATAAGAGGGAAGGTCCTTTCATGGATTGAGAACTGGTTAAAAGACAGGAAACAAAGGGTAGGAATAAATGGTAAATTTTCAGAATGGAGAGGGGTAACTAGTGGTGTCCCCCAAGGGTCAGTCCTGGGACCAATCCTGTTCAACTTATTCATAAATGATCTGGAGAAAGGGGTAAGCAGTGAGGTGGTAAAGATTGCGGATGATACTAAACTGTTTAAGATAGTCAAGAAAGAAGCAGACTGTGAAGAACTTCAAAAAGCTCTCACCAAACTGAGTGATTGGGCAACAAAATGGCAAATGAAATTTAATGTGGATAAGTGTAAAGTAATGCATATGGGAAAAAATAACCCCAACTATACGTACAGTATGGTGGGGGCTAATTTGGCTATGACAAATCAGGAAAGAGATCTTGGAGTTATTGTGGATAGTTCTCTGAAAACTTCCACACAGTGTGCAGCGGCGGTCAAAAAGGCAAATAGGATGTTAGGAATTATTAAGAAAGGGATAGAAAATAAGACACAGAATATCTTACTGCCCCTGTATAAAACTATGGTACGCCCACATCTTGACTACTGTGTACAGATGTGGTCTCCTCACCTCAAAAAAGATATTTTGGCCTTGGAAAGGGTTCAGAAAAGGGCAACTAAAATGATTAGGGGTTTGGAACAGGTCCCATATGAAGAGAGGCTAAAGCGACTGGGACTTTTCAGTTTAGAAAAGAGGAGACTAAGGGGGGATATGATATCATGAGTGGTGTGGAGAGGGTGAATAAAGAAAAGTTATTTATTAGTTCCCATAATAGAAGAACTAGAGGACACCAAATGAAATTAATGGGTAGCAGGTTTAAAACGAATAAAAGAAAGTTCTTCACACAGCACGTAGTCAGCCTGTGGAACTCCTTGCCAGAGGAGTCTGTGAAGGCTAGGACTATAACAGAGTTTAAAGAGAAGCTAGATAATTTCATGGAGGTTAGGTCCATAAAAGGCTATTAGCCAGGGGATAGAAATGGTGTCCCTGGCCTCTGTTTGTCAGAGGCTGGAGATGGATGGCACGAGACAAATCGCTTGATCATTGTCTTCGGTCCATCCACTCTGGGGCATCTGGCGCTGGCCACTGTCAGCAGACAGGCTACTGGGCTAGATGGACATTTGGTCTGACCCAGTACGGCCATTCTTATGTTCTTATGTTATGTTCTTATAACGCACCCTAATACGTTGTTAGACTTCTGGGCTACAAGGGCACACTGTTGACTCATATCCAGCTTCTCATCGACTGTCATCCCCTGGTCCTTTTCTGCCAAACTGTTGTGTAGCCAGTCCAGTCCCCATCCTGTAACAGTTCTTGGGATTCTTCTGTCCCAAGTGCAGGACTCTGCACTTGTCCTTGTTGAACCTCATCAGATTTCTTTTGGCCCAATCTTCCAATTTGTTTAGGTTACTCTGGACCCTATCCACATATTCCAACGTATCTACCTCTCCCCTAGCTTACTGTCATCTGCGAACTTGCTGAGGATGCAATCTCTTACCTCATCCAGGTCATTAATAAAGATGTTCTTCCTGTCAAAGGTCAGGTCCCAGGCAGAGACAGCTGCATCCTGGAGGTGAATGCCTGGCTGCGAAGATGGTGTCACCAGGAGGGCTTTGGCTTCCTCGACCACGGGATGCTATTCCAGGAAGGACTGCTAAGCAGTGTTGGGGTTCACCTTTTGAGGAAGGGGAAGACCGTATTTGGATACAGACTGGCTAACCTAGTGAGGACTTTAAACTAGGTTCGATGGAAACAGGTGACCAAAGCCCACAGGTAAGTGAAGAACATGGAGACCTGGGAGACGGGTCAGAAATGGGAGGGAGGGTGGGCTATAATAAGCAGAGAAAAAGGAGGGATAAGGCAGAACTGGGAGGTAAGGTCAAATCAGTATCTTAGATGCCTATATACAAATGCAAGAAGTATGGATAATAAGCAGAAAGAACTGGAAGTGCTAATAAATAAATACAACTATGACATTGGTGTCACAGAGACTTGGTGGGATAATACACATGATTGGAATATTGGTATAGAAGGGTACAGCCTACTCAGGAAGGCTAGGCAGGGAAAAAGGGAGGAAGTATTACCTTGTATATTAAAAATGTATACATTTGGAATGAGGAGGAGGCAGATATGTTGAGAGTCTCTGGGTTAGGCTAAAAGGCGTAAAAAACAAGGGTGATGTCATGCTAGGGGTCTACTACAGGCCACCTACCCAGGTGGAAGAGGTGGATGAGGCTTTTTTGAAACAACTAACAAAATCATCCAAAGCGCAGGATTTGGTGGTGATGAGGGACTTCAACTATCCAGACATATGTTGGGACAACTAACACAGCGGGGCACAGACTATCCAATAAGTTCTTGGACTGCATTGAAGACAACTTTTCATTTCAGAAGATTGAAAAATCTACTAGGGGAGAAGCTGTTCTAGATTTGATTTTAACAAATAGGGAGGAACTGGTTCAGAATTTGAAAGTGGAAGGCAGCTTGGGTGGAAGTGATCATGAAATCGTAGAGTTCATGATTCTAAGGAATGGTAGCAGGGAGAACAGCAAAACAGAGACAATGGATTTCAGGAAGGCAGATTTTGGTAAGCTCAGAGAGCTGGTAGGTAAGGTCCCATGGGAAGCAAGACTAAGGAGAAAAACAACTGAAGAGAGTTGGCAGTTTTTTAAAGGGACATTATTAAGGGCCCAAAAGCAAGCTATTCCACTGTGTATGGCAAAAGGCTGCCTTGGCTTAACCAGGAGATCTTGCATGATCTAAAAATAAAAAGGAGTCATATAAAAAGTGGAAACTAGGGCAAATTCAAAGGATGAATATAAGCAAACAATACAGGTATGCAGGGGCAAGATTAGAAAGGCAAAGGCACAAAACGAGCTCAAACTAGCTCCAGACATAAAGGGAAACAAGAAGACTTTCTATAAATATATTGGAAGCAAGAGGAAGACTAAGGACAGGTAGAGCCCTCTGCTCAGTGAGGAGGGAGAAACAGGAACAGGAAGCTATGCTGGAATAGTCACTAGTTCCATATATATATAACTATAAGAATAGAGTTGCTAATTCATAAATTCAGTAGTAATCTGTCTTTGCTTAGGTCTGTCATTCTGATTACCTTAACTATTCAAACATTTCCTGATTTTGATTGGTCTGCTTAGCAAATGATGTTGACGTCCACTGTCACTTGCTTAAAAATGAGATCACATGATTAGAGAGATTGGTCAAAGTCAAAATTGAACTTCCTCAAAATTCAGGTTGTTCATATCAGGGAATAAATAACTTAGTTAGAATAGCTCAATCTTTTTGTCTGTTCTAATTTAAGATCCTGAATGTTTCCTTGGCCTACGTTCCATTTTTCTCTGATGAGACAGGAGTACCATGAATGCTACAACTGTTGCTTCATAGACTACGTTGAAGTATTTAGATTAACATGTTTGATTTTATTCCCCTAAAATCAATAGGTAGCTTACATCATCTTCACAATTTCTTTATCGTGTGTATTTCTCTCATGATGACTATCATTATGGGTGTGTTGTGCTAGTGATTATCACCAGAATGCCATATTATGTTAAAAAATTAATGTGAAATTCACCATGCAGATAGCCAGCATGAGGCCAGTGTGACTCATGTAACACTAATGGTTTATATGAGAGTGATGCATAGGTCTTGTCCTCTGCAAAGCAGTGAATTTTCTCCTTAATAAACAGGGAGGGTTGTTCTTTAAATTCACTTTAAACATTAAAATGCTAACAAAGAAAGCAGCCTGGTAGTCCTGCTTGCTAGTGGCTACTAGCAAATTCTGTTTGAGTAGGTATAAGGAGAAAAACAGAGCTGTGTCTAAAAAAACTGGCTCTGATATCTTATGGTATAGGTTTTTTCTAGGCACATTCCAGATTATTTAGGGCTAAATCAAGTCCCCCTTCTCATTTCCTACCCACTTTAAAGCCCATCTAACAAGCTCTGACAAATCTGAACCAAGTAGATTGGAACCAGTTCTGCTGTGACTGAAGACTGTGTAACCCCAAATAAGTCTTGCATCTCAAATGACATTCCTGCACTTTGAGACTTGCAATCCCTCTCCCTTTCCCTACTCAGCCTACTGTATCATTGGTGCACTCATAAATTGGTCTTCAGTATCATTCTTCTCTTTTCTTTGCCTATATTTGGCCCCTGAAAGATTTCTCAGGGGATTTACTGTTAACCACATCTTCAATTTTCTTCCCAGGTCCCTGATGTGATATTTTAATTATAAAAATCTTCCTTCATTGGTGTCTTTTGCTCCAACTTAAATTGTAATCGATGGGTGCTATCCAGCAGCCTTTAGAATAGTGGACACCATTATTGTAATGCCATTCGTCCTGCTGACTGGAAGGCAGCACACCACTTGTTTTCTATCGGCCAAAGATATTTTGGGCTATATTTCTCACTATGTAGTCACCAATTGGGATTATTTATGTCTGCATCCCTTTATATGCTTGTTTCTTGTCAAAAGATTGCAGTAGTGGTTTTGAAACAAATCCTTCATTACATGTTGGTGGTTACTAGTTTGGAAAAATTGTAGAATATTAGAACGGAAGGGACCTTGAGAGGTCATCAGGTCCAATCCCCTGCCCTCATGGCAGGACCAAGCACGGTCTATATCATCCCTGATAGATGTCTGTCCAACCTTCTCTTGAATATCTCCAATGATGGAGATTCCGCAATCTCCCTAGGCAATTCATTCCAGTATTTAACCACCCTGACAGGCAGGAAGTTTTTCCTGATGTCCAACCTAAACCACCCTTGCTGCAGTTTAAGCCCACTGTGTGTCAGGGTACGGTCACAGATGACCCCTCGGGGGTGCCTCCCGGGGTGCTGACACGGCCACTGCTACTCACATTCCCGCTCTCTGGGGCTCCTCACCGCCCGGTGCTGCTGGGCCAGCTCTGCTGGCCTCCTCCAGCCAAGGCCCCGAGCTGAGGTCCCTGCCCCCACTGAGAAGCAGTACAGATGCTGAATCAATTCAGGTCCAAGGAAGAGTGCAGTTTAGGGCCCAGCCTCCTGAGAAAGCACTCCCCAGATGGGATCAGACCCCAAAGAATTAGGTAAGCCCCCTTTAGCAATGAAAGGGGGAATGTGCACACTGGTTGCCCCCCCAGGTAACAATCGCTTACACTGGGTTTGATAGAAAATAAAAATGGTTTTATTAAGTTGAAGCAGTAGTATTTAAGTAGTAATAAGTGAGAATAGGCAGAGCAAAGTAGGTTACAAATCAAAAGAAACAAAACCACTTGGCTAATTCTACATTGAAACCTCAGTACAAACTTAATCAAACTCACCCTTAAACCTCTTTTCCAGCTGCCCCTCCAAACCAGGGCTCTCCTATTTCCCTAGGAGGGTGGTGAAGCACTGGAATGGGTTACCTAGGGAAGTAGTGGAGTCTCCATCCCTAGAAGTGTTTAAGTCTTGGCTTGACAAAGCCCTTGCTGGGTTGATTTAGTTGGGATTGGTCCTGCCTAGAGCAGAGGGCTGGACTTGATGACCTTCTGAGGTCTCTTCCAGCTCTATGGTTCTATGATTCCTCCACCCTGGGGTCCCTGGCTCCTTCCTTCAGGTGCAGCCCAGCCAAAAGACCCAGGCCTCTGCTTTCCTATTCCTTTTGTTAAGGAGTTGAGGCCGCTCCCTACCAACCACTGCTCAGACTTAAGGACAAAAGATTGTTCAACAGTGGCTCATCTAGAAGTTGCAGGTAACACCCTCCATGTCTCCCGTTCACACATTTGAAACTCACAAAGTATTCCCCACTCCATGTGTCTAATTTTACACACACAAATGATACATACAACAGAGTAAGATAAACAGAATCAGCGGACCATGACATGAAGATGGATGGGTTACATGAAATAATTCGCTCAAACCACCTCTGAGATGTATATTCATGTCCATGAGTCCATTTCATAAAGCATGGGGGGGGGGTCCATCACACATTGCTTCTTATCCTATCCCCAGAGACCAAGGAGAACAATTTTTCTCCCTCCTCATTACCTGGGAGCTCCATATTAAGTGTCCTCCTCTTGCCCTTTCTAGGAGTCAGTTCTGTTTTATGTCCACTTGTGCCCATATACAAAAGAGCAGATTATTTAAGAAATTGATCTGTTTTTCTTAAGATGAAAAAAACAACTTTTTTTTCTAAATGAAACTGTTGCAGAGAAGCCTTTCTATTTCAGCTACTACAAAAAGGTTGCTACGAAGAGAAATCATTGTCTCTCAAACAGTCTGTGGGGCAGGAACAGACAAGGATCCGTAGACCCAGCCTGCTAGATCCGTTGCCCATAAGTTACCCTGTCTTCTACACCAGTTGGCAACACACAGGGTTGACTGAAATTAGGTCCAGTCTTTCAGAAAAAACTGGGTTTTTGGCTTTATTGACTTAGTCTCTTAGGATATGTCTACACATCAAAGTTAATTTGAAATAACAGCTGTTATTTTGAATGAGCTTTCCTAGCATCTACACAGCCAAACCGCTATTTCAAAATAAATTGGAAATAGCGGAGTGCTTATTTCGAATTTGGTAAACCTCATTCCACAAGCAATAACGCTAAATTCGAAATAGCTAAATCGAAATAAGTGCTGTGTAGACACTTATTTTGAAATAGGGGGCCTCCAGCCCTTCCCAGTGTGCCCTGGTGGCCACTCTGAGCACAACCAGGAAAACTCTTCTGCTCCCCCCCCCCAGCCCCGGAGCCCTTAAAGGGGTTGACTGTGGCCACAGTGCCTGTGCCAGCTGCAAGCCTGCCAGCACAGAGCCAGCAACCCAGTGGCACCCAGCCCTCCACCACTCCCCAGGAGCAGGCTGGCAGCTCCCAGGAGCCTGCCTGGGGCCGCAAAAGGCGGGCGCCTTCCTGGTCTAGTGCGGAGATCGTGGACCTCATTGAGGTTTGGGGGGAGGCCTCCAATGTCCACGATCTCCGCACTAGACACAGGAACACAGGCGGCTGGCTGACAGCCTGGCCACCAAAGGCCACATGCACACCCAGGAGCAGGTGCGCATGAAAATTAAAAGAGCTGCGGCAGGCCTATGCCAGGGCCTCAGGGGGCAGCTCCCAACCAGGGGCTGACCCGCACCCCTGCCCCTATTACAGTGCCCTGGATCACATCCTGGGGAGTCAGACGGTCCATGCCCCCCAGGTGGTCATCGACCCTGGGGCAGAGGGCCCTGCCCATGACACCTAGGAGGAGAAGGAGGAGGACAGCCAAGAGCCGCAGGAGCCTGGATGGAGCGTGCCTCACACCCAGGACCCCCGAGCCATCCCAGCAAGCCTATCGCTGGTGTCATCCGAGGCTGGGGAGGCCTCGACATGTGAGTGCCATCACCGTCTCCTTATGCAGGGCGGGGGAGGGGGAGAGGGAGACCAGGGACCGCGCCTGTGGGCTTTGCTGACCACAGAGCACGCAGCAACCTGTGCGTGTGCCGTGCCACCCTGGGCATGTGGTCCTGGCTGGCTGCCACACAGAGGCACACGCATGTTACCCACACGCATGTATGTATGAAGGCACATGACATGCTACTGACCCCGGGGAGGGACACTGCATGATGCCCTCCCTCCACAAGCCCCCTCTACGCAGAGGCAGGGCACATCTCCCCTTCCCCCCCCATCCCCCCACACACTATATACAGCACAGGGACCAGCTCACACTGCGGGGATTGATGGTGCGGAGACCTGCTGTCCTTGCCTTGCAGAGGGGGGCTGGGCTTCACCCACTGTGTCCCCAGGGAAAACTGACCACTTCTCGTGTTTCTCCACAGCCGCATCAGCTGTGAGTGCAGGGTGCACCACCCTGCCCAGGACATCCTTCCGCACCCGGGCCCTCAGCAGGCTGACCCAGAACCAAGAGGAGTACCAGCGGCAGCACCTGGAGCTCCTGCGAAGGCAGGTGCATTGCCAGGAGCACTGGGTGCAGGAAGACCTGCAGCTGCGGTGGGAGAGCTTGCGGGAGCTGCTTGACCAGGGCTGTGCCATCCGTGACCACCTGCAGACCCTGGTGCAGAGATTGCTGCCTCCTGCCACTCCAGCCCCTGCGGCTGCCCCAGCTATTGCTTCTCCTCCCACTCCTGCTCCCCCTCCCGCTTTTTCCTTCCCCTCCCCCACCCGCCCCACCCTCCATACCCGCTCTCCCCCCGGGGACGCCGAGCCCCCGCTCCCGCAGTGCTGGGAGACAGGTGGACTAGCAAGACCCCCAACCCTGAGCTTCTCCCCCTTCCTCCGCTTGCCTCCCCCTACCAGCTCCCTCCTCCCAGGTTTCCCCTTCCCCTCTCCCACCCTCATTCCCCCCTCACCCCAGTTATGGTCAATAAAGAGAGTTTGTTTTTGGCAACACACATGTTTTTATTGTACATCAGGAAGGGGGGGTTAGGGAGGGGAAAGTGGAAGGATGTGAGTGTGAAATGAGGCACAAGCCCCCAGTGGGGCACACCAAGCAGACTTTAGTCCTTCTCCGGGTGGAAGCTCTCCCACAGGGCCTCCTAGATACGGACAGCCCCCCAATGGGCCTCCCGGCTGGCAGCCGTGTGGGGCTGCGCGTAGAAAGCCTCCCCCTTCCACTCACACAAATTATGCAGCACACAACACACTGCCACCACATGCAGAATATTCCGCTTGGAGAGGTCCAGGTGGGTGAGGAGGCATCTAACTCGGGCCTTCAGCTGGCTGAAGGCACCCTCCACCACAGTGCAGACCCTGCCGAGCTTGGCATTAAAGGCCTGTTGGGAAGGGTTTGAGGTGTTCCATGTAGGGCTTCATGAGCCAGGGTTGTATTGGGTAGGTTGCATCCCCTACCAGGCACACAGGCACATCCCCGTCCCCAACCCTGATGTGGCGGTCAGAGAAGAAAGTCCCGGCATGCAGCCTCTGGCACACGGAGGAGTTGCGGTACACCCGCGCATCGTGTGCTTTGCCAGACCAGCCCATGTTGATGTCCACGAACTGGCCCCAGTGGTCAGACACGGCCTGCAGGATGATCGAGAAGTATCCCTTCCAGTTGATGTAGAGGGAGGCCTTGTGGTCTGGGGCACGGATGGGGATGTACGTCCTGTCGATTACCCCCCCGCAGTTGGGGAAGCCCAGGGCTCCAAGCCCCTTGATCACCATGTCCAAATCAGTGAGGCGGATGACTCTGCGGAGCAGCACTCTATTGATGGCGTTGACCACCCGCAGAGGGACACACAAAACCGAGAGTCACTAGGGTGTCTGACAGTGTTCCTTCCCCGCCACTGCCCTACACCCCCACGCCCAGGAGCAACCCCCCCTGCAATCCTGGCCACCGCGGGCAGTCTGCAGTGCGGCTGGGACAGACCAAACCCTCCCGGGGAGGGGACTTTCACCACCTCCCCCCCTTTTCCCTAGGGCAGCCCATCCCTTCCTCGCATCCCCCCTCCTGGCATAATGGCCAGAGACTGCCATACCTGCATGAGCACTGCTCCGACGGTGGATCTCCCCACGCCGAACTGGTTTGCCACGGATCGGTAGCTATCCGGTGTGGAGAGCTTCCAGAGGGCGATGGCCACACGCTTGTGGAGGGGAATGGCGGGCCTCATGTGTGTGTCCTGTCGCCGCAGAGCAGGGACGAGCCACTCACAGAGCTTGAGAAAGGTGTCCTCCTTCATCCTGAAGTTCTTGGTCCATTGTTGGTGTGATGGACCGGGCCGGTCTAGGCACAGCTGAGGGCGTCCGCTCAGGGCGAATTGCTCAAACTCGGGGCTCCTTACAGCCCCCAGACTGGTGACCTTTCCAAACAGGCCACAAACCAGTCCCATGGAGCGCTTCAGCTGCCTGCCTGAAGCCTCACGAGCAAAACCCCTCCGACACCCCAGCAATATCCGTGTCCCAGATGGCCCCAGGCCTCATACACAGGTGGGGGGGGGGGAGGTCTTAGAACCCAATCTCGCCTACCCCGAACAAGTTCTGTCCGGTTCCAAGAAACCAGCCACAGATCCCAAGTCAATTTACCCTCCGGATCTTACCCACAAATCATGCTGAGCCAATCCTTTAGCATCTAACATCTAAAGGTTTATTGCTACAAGAAAGAAAAGCATGAGAGTAAGTTTGCTAAAGAATCATACATTACATGCATCGAATCTCCCAGTTCTCGATGCAGGCTCTAGCAGAGATGTTATAGCTGCTGGCTTAAAAGTCCTTGTTGCTCATCCTATAGCAGGATGGGTCCACAGTTCTTCCCGGCTCGTGATTCCCTGTGAGGCTGCATTTGGGGTCCGAAGGAGATCTGAAGACCTCTATGGAATTGACCACATGGCATATTTATACTTCCTTCCTGGTCTCTTCTTGGCTGCAGCAGGTCACCTGGCCAGCGGCCTATCCCTGTGTTCCCTGCTGGCAGCCCTTAGGTGTCAGCCCTCATTCTTGAGGTGTGTCCTTGGCCTATTGAGTGCCATTGTCCCACATAGCCTCACTAATTAGCATGTCCATAGGCCGAGCTTTGCCCAATACTCAAGCACCTTCAGAGAGACTTCCAGTCTCCATACAGATTTCAGATTCCTAATTCCACAAACAGACATTATACCGATATATGAAGAGCAGATACAGAATCAGAAGAAAGTAAGCTTTTGTTTGACCCCTCACATGGCCCCCTTTGTACCACTTTTGGGGCAAACACCTTCCCCCATGGGTGCAGCAGTGACCCGGCTGCTCCCCTCACAATCCAATAACGTGACAGTTGGTCTCCCCAGCACTCCAGGACAATGTGGTCCCACCAGTTGCTGCTGGTGTCCAGACACCAGATGTGGCGGGGCACGCTGGTGTCCAGGCGCTGCTGCTGCTCTTCCCTGGCCCCCAGAGGTATTGGGAAGAGGGCCTGGGGGTCGGGCTGCAGCAGATGCTGCCAGACAGTCCCCAGCAATTGGAGCCAGGCTTGCAACGTGTCCAAAATGAGCACCAGAGTGCCCAGGGGCAGCTCTGGCTCCATGGTGCTGAGTGCTGTGGTATCCCGAGTCAGAGCAACCAAAGCAGGCAGAGAGAAAAATGCTTTGCTGTCCCTCAGTGAGGTAGGCAAGCAAGCAGGGAAAGCTGAGAACCAGCTGTCCAGGGGGGTCCCTTTAAGCACAAGCCACACAAAGCAACTACTGACCTGATGCCCTGCTGGAACCGGTTTCAGCGGCCCTTAAATGCAATTCAGCGTCTAATCAGTGTAGACGCGCTCTTTCAAAATAGCAAAACGCTATTTTGAAATGCATTTTTTGTGTGTAGACATGTTATTTCGAAATAACTTATTTTGAATTAACTATTTTGAAATAAGATATTTCGAAATAACGCTGTAGTGTAGACATACCCTTAGGGTATGTCTACATTGCATGACTATTTTGGGATACCAGGGGTATCCCAGAGTAGCTACCCATGTCTACACAAGCTGCCTGTTATTTTGAAATATTTTTCAAAATAACGGGTGCGCTATTTCGGCATCCTGGTAACTCTCGTTCCATGAGGGTTAAGGGATGTCTTGTAATAGCATGTTATTTCAAAATTTGGCACTGTGTAGACATGCCAAATTTCAAAATAAGCTATTTCAAAGCAGATTCGAAATTAGATACACAATTTGCATAGCACAAATTGCGTATCTTATTTCGAGTTTAGAGTGCTGTGTAGACACACCCCTAAAGTCTATTGTCCTTTTGTAGAGTTTAATCTCCTGCCCTTTTTCCATTGGGGCATATTGTTTTCTGACAGCTGGGTTGGCTCCAGGAGTGGCATGTCCCACAGCTGTCTCCTCCATAGCTGGACTACCTTTGTTACCCTCAGTCTCTGGGTAAATCAGCCTTCACCTTGTGCACCACCCCTTCCTAAAGGGAATTTTCCCTTTTAAATTCCTCCTCCTCCAGGCTGAACAAGCCTTGTAGGTGTACCTTGTTAGAGCACTACAGACCCAGAACAGCTCATTAGCTACCCCCAGCCCTTGGGACGGGGGAGGTGAGCTGTCCCTTCACAAACACAAACAGGGTTCTTTAAGAGTGTGGATTATTTCAGATCTCAGATTTACTTAGCCTTTAATGCTGAACCTTCTTGCAGCAAATTAATTTTGTTTTGAAACTGATCCCTTTGATTTCTGAGTCATTAAAAAAAAATCCACAGTAACATGCTGCTCTTTGTGTAGTTAGTGCATAAAAATAGCACTACCATGCTGTGCTAACACCCAGAAGTGAATTACAGATCACCTGGTTGAATGGAACTGTTTTAGATGATGTATTATGCTTATAAATATCACAATGCACAGTATCCTCCTTGATTGACCTTTCAGAAACATATTCCTGAGATTGTCAAATTGTTCACAGCAGACTTAGTTCGCTGTATATAAAATAAGAAGAGAAAAGCCGAATTGCTGAAGAAGAAAAACTTTTGCTCCATATGTGTTGTTAATTTATGTTTCAGGATGGTTCTGAATTAGAAATATGTCAACTGGTTACTGCTTACTCACCTTGGATTGCAGTTGCTGCTCTGAGGCTTAATCATCATGTTCATATCTGGGGGTATTACATTCATAAAACTAGAGGCCAAAAGTATGGGCAGCTAGCCCCAGTCTTTAACATTTTAACCCATAGACTGCTGGCATTTTCAAGAGTGCCAGCTGTATTAATATTAGGATGATGTATATCTGTAATATTCGAAAGAGATTCCCTTCAGTATTCAGTCTATCATGTGACTTACTGACTAATTCCAATATGTTACACTCTACTTCTTCTCTATCTCTTTGTTTCCAAAGGGTTTAAGCGATCAATGAGCAACCTAGGCTAATGAGTGGGCTGCATGAGTGGCCCTCCTTCATTTTAGGTGGGCCAAAAATTGTAATAACCAAGATGGTTTCTGGGATAGAGTAGATGTAGAGGGAGTGCACAGTTCTTATAGTCAATGTTGTGTGCAACCAGCAGTAGGGATGTAAGCAACTAGTTGACTATCCGATAAGCAAAAGCTAATCGGCTAGTCAACTAGTCCCTTGATTAGTTGCTTCCCCCTGCCTTGCTATCTCTATCCGAGACAGCAAGAGGGGGAGCAGAAGCTGGTGCTTGGGGGAACTGGCTTAAAAGCCGGTTCCCCCCAGCACCGACTCTGCGGGGGGCAGGGAAGGCAGGTGAGTAGCAGGGACCAGGCACGAGCCAGGAATCAGTTGATTCCTGGCTCGCGCCCAGTCCCAGACACTGCGCCTCTGCTTTTAAAATGTATTAAGAGCATGCCAGCTCTTAATACATTTAAAAATCAGAAGTGCAGCAGGAGGGACCCGGCGTGAGCCGGGACAGATGATTCCCAGCTCCCACTGGGACCCCCACTGCGCTCCAGCCTTTTTACATTTAAGGCTGGTGTGCAGCAGGGGGGACCCAGTGTGAGCCGGGAATCAGCTGGCAGGCTCTTAATAAATTTAAAAGGCAGAGCCACAGTGCGGTTAGCCCCCACTTATCAACTAATCGACTAGTCGATGGAAAATCCATCAAGTAGTCGATTAGTTCATTACATTAAATTTAACATCCCTAACCAGCACACACCTCACTTCACATACTCTTACTTTACATGTATGTCACTTTAGTAATACAGGTAGCAAAAAAACTACATAGATAGAAAGCTGTGAAATCTGGTAACCATGCTCATGGACAGTAGTAAACAAAATGTGTCTCAGGCCACACATAAAACCCATATGGGTTACATGTGGCCCACAGGCTGCAGATTGCCCACTGTCAGTCCAAGCCAAATAAAAATCCCTTTTTCCCCCCATAAATCTTGTTGAACAATATCCCTATTGATTGAAGTCCTTTGTAGCTTACAAGAGTTGAAGTAAAAATGGAAAAAGGATTTAGTTATGACTATGTATCTAATCTTATCTATCTTTCTGTCTAAGCGTATATACCCATAGCCATCAAAAGAGTACCTGCGTGCTTAATAACTATTGCCTTAAACAGTTTATGCTTCTACTTACTAGGTGTAGAATTATAATATATGAAGAATGGTATATGCATGTATAATACAGAGTACTTGTATTTGTCATCTTTGTTACCTGTACTGCTATTTGTCACCAAATAGCAGCGGTGCAGAGTGGTAGGGGGGCTCCCTGAGGCTATGTCTAGACTACAGGCTTTTTGCACAATAACCTTTTTTCGGAAGTGATCTTACAAAAAAACTTGTGCAAGAGCGCGTCCACACACAAAAGTGCATCAAAAAAGCAGTGTGCTTTTTTGAAAGAGAGCTTCCAGACTCATTGGATGCTCTCTCGCATAAAAGGCCACCTGGAACCACTTCAGCCTTTAGGTTGAACCACTTTAGGTTACTTTAGTTGCCTCTGAGTGCTGGTGCCGGAGCCTTGCAGAGACATGCGCTTAAAGGGAGCCCCTGGACAGCCCCTGGACAGCCGTTTCTCTGCTTCTGCTGCCTGCTTGCCTACCTCTTTGAGGGACAGCAAAGCTTCATCAGCGGTCGCGAGGGGTGAACCTTCCAGCAGCCGCGGACAGCTGCCATCCGACAAGCCCATCAGGCCAGGGTGCATCTGGGAGGTGGACAGGAGGGGGGCTGGAGTGGGGTCAGGGTTGGCAGAGGGCGGGGCCGTAGGCATCACTTGGGGAGCGGGCATGGGCATTGCTAGGGGAGGGATATGGGCATCACTTGGGGAGGGAGCAGAGGCCTGACATGGAGAGGGAGCAGAGGTATAGCGGGGGGGGCAGGAGGATGGAAGCCAGGAGCAGCGGCCTCAAGCAGGTGTGCCATCATGCGTGACATGACGCCACACACAGTGTCACACCGCTGCATTAGTTGGTCCCGGGCATGCTCCTGCCACTCCAGGTTGGCACAGACCTTGTGCACCAGTATCTGGTGTATGTCTCGAAGGACACTGATGTGCTGCCACATCAGGTCCTCCTGCACCCTGGCGTGCAGAGTCCACGTGCCCAGAGGAGGGGGGGATGTCCCAGGTGCAAGGCCATGTGTGGCCTGCATAGCAGGCCATGCCTCACCAGGCCCCCGGGGTGCCCAGGGGACCGTGCTGCCCATTCTCCTCCCTCCCGGCCCACAGACAAGCAGCCAAGGGAAGTGTCCAGCCACAGTGGCATGGCCTCATGGGCAGCAGAAGAGCCAGGTGCAGGTCGCTGGGCTGTGTGTGGGAGCGGGTGGTGCCTTGCATGTGCAGGCATGCCCGTGTGCTGTGTGTGGCACTTCTTGGTCTGTGTGGGATCATCCCTGCACCCTTGTGGCCAGCCTGCTTCCAGCTGGGGCGGACCTCCCCCCCGCCCCCCCCCGTGGCAGGATGTGTGTGGCCTCCCCTGAGCCTGGCAGCAGGATCCCAGGCATGCTCAGGGGCTGCCTGCTGCATCCACATGCCGCACAGTGTCGCAGCACATGGTTGCACGTGCACGGACCGCAGCTAGATGGCCTGAGTATCCCGTGTGACACTCCCCCTCACCCCTGTGCCCCTGCCTCCCCCGCCCTGTGTGTGTGACAAAGTGAGACCACTCACCTGAATATCCCTCCCAGGTGTCTGAGGAGACCTGGGAGATATCTTGGGTCACTGACGCCGGCTCCAGGGAGAGGGTCACGGTGCCTGTCTTCTCCTCCTGCTCCTCTTCCTCCGGCATGGCTGGCTGGCCCTGGCCCTCCTGCTGCTCCTCCAGGGCAACCTCTGGCCAGATGATGATGGGGGTCCCAACCCCGGAATCCACCAGTATGGGTGAGGAAGATGTTTCTCCACCCCCGAGGATGTGGTGTAGCTCCCTGTAGTAGGGGCAGGTGTGAGGTCCTGCCTCTGAGCAGGAGCTGGCCTTGGTGGCCCGAATATACCCCTGGCAGAGCTCTTTTACTTTACTCCAGACCTGTTCCATGGTCTGGGGTGGGTGTCCACGCTCCACCAAGGAGGTGGCCATTCGGCCATAAATATCGGCGTTCTGCCACTTGGCCTGGGGATCTTGTAAAGTCTCCTCCTTGCCCCACAGCTCGAGGAGGGACATGATCTCTGGGCCTGTCCAGGACGGGGTGCACCTCTTGGTCCCCCTAGGTGGGTCCTGGGACACCTGGGGCTGCTCCCTGCGAAGGTCAAGGAGGTCATGGGGGGGCTTCAGGAGCAGACATGGCTGTGGCAGGGAGAGCCACGCGGTGAACTGCTGCTCTCTGTCCGACTTCCTGCCACAAGGCTTGTCCAGGCAGCCTGCAGCTTTAAGAGGGGCCAGGAGACAGGAACTATAGAGTTGTGATTAGCTTGTATGGAGTGGCCACCAGGGCACCTGTGCTTTTCCCTGGAGGCCTCTTCTTGCACAAAAAAACCCTTCTCTCCATCCACACGCCTCTTTGCAAAAGAGCTCTTTCACAAAAAGGCTTCTTCTTCGTAGAATGAGGATTACTAATTGCACAAAAAGCCCTCTGTTCTTTCGATTTACTGTTGAAAGAACATGCTTGCAGCGTGGACGTAACTCGGGTTTTTTCAGAAAAATGGCTGTTTTTCCGACAAAACTCTGTAGTCTAGACAGCCTGAGAGTGGGGCATGGAGTGCAGTGGCTGCCAGCCCTGTCCCTCGGAACTATTGAATAATCGTGTAACTGCTAAAATTTGATGTGGTTATATGATTATTAAATTAATCACTATGTGACATCCCTACTTCACATGCCATATTCTAGCTGAGATTAAAACACTGCATTTACAGAAAAAAAACACCTTCCTGTGCTTGATTTAGCCAATCATCTTTTGATCTTTCTTCACTCTGCTGCAACCTAATATCTCAGCATTGTGTTTGCATTCTTTAATGAAGCAACATGGTGGGGTACAGGTTCATTTACAGGGATTTCAAATCTATTTTCAAATCAATATGCTGTGTCTGTAGCTTCTCCCTTTCACAACTGTTTCACCTCATTTGCACTTATATTTATTTACACTTACCATCATCCAAATATAATTGTCCTTATTTGGTCCAGTACTTAAACTGTCTGGGTTTTTTTCTGTATTTTGTGCTGTTTGTAAGTATTTATATCTTTTGTCCTTTGCATCATCCTCACACTTATATAAGCAGGGGCTGAACTACTGCTTGCTATCAGCCATCTAACAGAAAAGAGCTGCCCTGGGGGTGGGTATGCTCACTCAAATGGTTTAGCTCTGCAAGATAATTAACTGTTAACCATTGATATGTAAATACAGCTCATGCCAGGATGGGGAAGGAATCCAGGGTGTGGTTATGTAAATCCAATTCAGTCAGGGCTGATGGAGGATCAATTGTTAGAATGGAATGTGATGTATTGTATCTAATTTGGGCTGTTGTGGGGGTCACAAATCATGCTAGCACAAATCATGCTACTAAATATGAGAACTGTAAGGGTACGTCTAGACTACAGGCTTTTGTCGACAGAAGTTTTGTCAACAGATACTGTCAACAAAGCTTCTGTCGACAAAGAGCATCTAGACTACATCCAGTTCTGTAGACAAAGCGGCTTGCTTTGTTGACATGACAGTGTAGACGCAAAGGACAGTGTAGATGCAATAATGCCTTCTGTTGACAGAACTGTGTCGACAAAAGGCGTTATCCCTTGTAGAATGAGGTTTACAGCCGTCGACAAAACTGCTGAGTTCTGTCAACGTTATGTCGACAGAACTCACCAGCAGTGTAGACGCAGGTATAGTTTTGTTGACAAAAGTCCACTTTTTTCGACAAAACCCTGTAGCCTAGACACACCCTAAAATATGACACCAGTGCTTGCAGGAGAGACACCATCATTGTAAGAGGTCTCAGATGAATAAGCCTTCCCATTCCAGAATTCTTTGTGAAGTTGATGGAAGCTCCATTCCAGAATTGAGTGAACTGAATTGGGGGGAGGGGGCGGAAGGGCTTGAGCCAGCCTGCTTCATGCCTGCCAGGTGTGAGCTGTTAGACTAGCTGTAAGACTCTTTCCCCCTTGTTTTAAGGATAGACCTAAAGACTCCATCAGAAGTCTTTTTGCTAGTCCAGTGGAAGCTGGAATCTTTGCCAGCCTAGGTGGTGGCTAAAGAGTTAAAATCACTAAAAGCTGAAGTCACTGGTTTGGCCTGGAGCCAGCCCCATTGCAGCCAGCGGAGCGGCTGGCAGGAGTGACCGGCAGGAGGCCAGTAGGCGCAGCGGCAGACGGCCAGCAGAGCGGCTGGCAGGAACGACCGGTGGGCAGCCAGTAGGAGCGGCGGCAGACGGCCAGCAGAGTGGCTGGCGGGAACGACCGGCGGGCGGGCGGTAGGAGCAGCGGCAGGCGGCCAGCGGAACAGCTGGTGGGAACGACTGGCAGGCAGCAGGGGCAGCACACAAGTGGCATCACATCAGGCTCTATGAGGGAAGTCATTAGGGTCATGTGTCTGGGTCTGCACTGACTGGACAGAGCTGTAAGTGGGGGCGTTTGAAGCGGGGTTGGACCAAAGACCTCTAGGAAAAAGACTTCACCCTGTAGACGGTACCTTGCTCACAGGTTGTTCATGTTATGGGTTTTTCACTGTTTATGTGTGGTCTTGTGGGTTAATGCTTGCCTACTGTGATTAAACAGACTGTTTCTATCTCTGACTCAGTGCTTGCGAGAGGGGAAGAATTGCCTCTAAAGGCACCCAGCGGGTAGGGTGGAATTTTCCCAGTTTACTGGGTGGGGGCTCGAGCCAGTTTTAGTCACCTTGTTGAAGGGACCCCCCCAGACATTGAACCCGGCCCTTCTGGTTGCAGACTGTTACCGGCCGAAGGGTTACACTTAGAAAATATTTTGCATCACTACCATGGCTGACTCACCTAGAAAATATGTATCACCAGTCTGTTAAATGACAGCTGCATCCATGCTACGAGTGACTGGGCAGGGTTTACTGTTTTAATTATACAAACATAGTTAAAACAGCAAAACTTTTAAGTATTCTTGAAGACTCTGGAGTCTTGTATGACATTAGGTGGAAAACAATACCCGGCTTATAATAAAATGTTTCCTTAGCAAAATACACTGTTCTCTGCAGTATGTGTTTAACTGCATATTCTGGTTTGTTATTGTAGGATTTTTTATGTGCAGGGCTGCTGGCACTTTTTTTAGGAAAGTGCTGAATCAGACTTTAAATAGGTGGGGAAAAATAGGAAAGTAAATAGGACAAAGATGGTCAAAACACGGAGAATAATTAGGACAAAGTTTAGCCAGATCCTAACTTTCCTGAGAGTTTTGGATGTGGAGAAATGCAGGAATTGGACCTCAATAATGACTCAGAAACCTAAAGTTCCAAAGGAAATGCTATCAAATACATGTTAAGCACTGGCAATTCCAAAGATCCCAAACACTTATGCTATATCCGTGGCTTCAAAGGAAACATTTACATGATTCATAATAAAGTTGATAGATATAAGGCAGTAAAAATCTATCCTAAGACAAAATATCTTCAAAAATCTTTGTCAAAAATAACTTATGTGAAATACTATAATTGCCACAAAAATAATGGGGTAAGTCTTCCCCCTTCCTGTGCAGTAAGTGTGGGAAACTTGTTAAAAGAATGACCAAGAGCCATTGTGCCTCAACACTTGACTAAAAAAGCTAGCTCAAGAAAGTATGAATGGTATTTTTACATCCTTAATGAGGAGTCATATTTTTCTCTGAGGCACTTAAGGTAATAAGGAGGAGTTCTAGCAACAGCCACTAATGGGATTTTAGCTAAGGAACCAGTAAAGTGGTTGGGTATATTTTCAAGCAAGGAATGTGCTGAATACAGGTAGGTATACAACTCTCTTCTAGTGGATAGAATTAGAGCTGCCCAACTCTGTTGGAGGCCAAATAGGACTAATAACTAGTGGAGATTTGCCTTTAGTTCAAATAGTAAGGCAGGGGTGGGCAAAAGGGCCTCCATGGGCCGGATCCAGCCTGCCAAGTGGGTGGATCCAGCCCACAGAGGCCCTGCTGTTCCCCTGCCCCCAGGCTTTAATTGGCTGGGGGCGGGGGAGCGTGTGAAGCCTCCTCCCGCCCTGTGAGCAGCATGTGGCGCTTGGAAGCGCCGCGTGCTGCTCGCATGGGCGGGGGGGGGGGGGGAGGGCGGAGGAGGCTTCACGTGCTCCCCCACTCCCAGGCCAATCAGGGCCTTGGGGCAGGGGGACCTGTGTGAAGCTTCCTTCACCCTGCCCCAGCCATGCGAGTAGCCCATGGCACTTCAGAATGCCACGTGCTCCTCGCAGGGCGGGAGGAGGCTTTGGGTGCTCCCCCACTCCCAGGCTGATTGGCTGAGGGTGGGGGAGCGTGCCAAGACTCTTCCAGAGCATGGGTGCCTAGTGGGAGGGGGGGGGCAAAGGGGATCCCCCACCCCTTCCTGTTTAGGCCCCGCCCCTTCCCAGGTGACCCGGGGCTACTTCAAAAAATTTTGAAGTGGCCCCTGGGCAAAAATTATTGCCCACCCCTGTAGTAAGGGATAGCTTTTGGAGCAAAAAGGTCTTAGGCCACATCTCCGCTTACAGTGCTGGAGATCGAACTTCTGGCATTTGATTTAGTAGGTCTAGTAAAGACCTACTAAATTGAACACTGAGGGTGCCCTCACTCTGCACTGGTACTTCTTGCAGTCATGAGAAGTAAGGGAAGCCAATGTGAGCATTTGCTCGAGTTGATTTCCCACTGTGAAGATGGCACCATGCTCAGCTTAAGGTATCTCGACTCCAGCTATGTTATTTAGGTAGCTAGAGTTGCATATCTTAAGCTCACCTCCTGGGTCCATAGACCTGCCCTTAGCTTTTTCCCCCTGGTGCTATAAAGTTTTGTATTCCTATGGTAGACTGAGTATGCAAAGGGACATCTGTGGAATGCTAGGTGATCACTGACTCATTTCAGACTATATGATACAGTATTATTTGTGAGGAAAGGCTCTAGGTAAGTCAGTATTATAATTTAGAGGTAAACTTGCAGGCTTTTTACCTCAAGACATGAATTCACATTCAGATTCCCAGACTTCTATGACTTTTTTCCTGCTACATTTGGCATCATTAAATATCTGTAAGCTCTCTAGAGCAGGGACAATTTTCTCATCATAGGTGCATAATGCCTGACACAATGAGACCGCAGTCCCTGATCTGGGCTTCTAATATATAAAGCAAATCAGGAACAGACTGCCTTCTGCGTTTAAGTATTGTTTATAGCCACTGTGGATGTGAAATGCAGATTAGTAAGGGCCTAAACTCTGGTCTTGTCTGTGAAGTGTAGGAGGAACTAGTTTTAAAATATTTCTGTAATTAATAAGTCTGCACAGTATGTGTGAATTTGGGATTCTTACATTTTTATTTTTTTAAAGCATTTTAGTTCACCTCTGTAAGCCCCTCTGTATTAATGCTAAGAATGGTTGGATAAATATACTCTCCCAAATTCACAGATCAGCACTTTCAACTGTGAGATATAGGTTAGTTTTGCAGTTTAGGAGTCGTGCAAAAAAGTCTGAATACAGAAATTCTTTCATAAGCTCTAGAGCCAGAAAAATAAAGTAAAAGAAAATTGAGGGATTGAGCAAAAATAACCCAAACCAAAAACTTCAGGAAATTGAACCTGAATGTGAGAGCAGCATCTGGACAGAATGGGAAGTTGGATTTGGGACTACAATGTTGCAAACATTTCAGGAAGAAATTTAGTTCCTAACATTTGTTCTCAGATGAGTTGTTCTAACTCATGTAAATAACCCCACCTCAGAGGTGTTACTAAGGGCTCCAGGATCAAGCTTTTAGAACAAATCAGCTGTAGTTATTGGCAACACTATGCTTGGAAGACAAAGATAGAAGTACTGTAATGTAAAAGGTGAAATGATTGTTCAGGTATTCTTCACAGGGCTTTTGGCAAGGTTGACTGAGTCAAGCACACTGGAAATCTAGTAAATACTCTTTTATAAGACCAAGGTGTTGTTTAGGGAAATGATGATTCTGTGTGAGGAGGGGTATATTTCAAGCATACATACTTGCCAGATCTCTCTTTCTGTTGGGACACTCCTGGCTTTTTTTGGATTCTTTCCCAGCCTCCTGTAGATTTTGGAAAACGTCCCAGTCAGCTGCCATGTAACCGGCTTTGAACTTCAAATAGGAACACCCAGCACTGGAGGGGACACCACCACCCTTCCTCCACTTATCTATTGTAGTCGGTGTGAGGAAATAATGAAATTGTTTCATACTGCAACTGCCAATAAGCTGGCAAGTATAGAACTGGTATCAGGGAATCTGAGAGCAGAGTTGGGTTTAAGGCACAGAGAACTTACAAGCCTTTGAAAATCAATATTTGTATGCTATGATACAGTGCCTAGTATTACTGTGCAAATTGTGTGTGTGCATGCACATGTGTGCTGTAGTTGGGACAGAAATGACACTTAAGTAATATGAAAGAAAATATAGACTGACTTGTGATACAACTGTAAACCATTTGAATTATACCAATTTTTAAAAATCATTTCTGGTTTGTGTGAATGAAGCCAGTTCTGAAAAATGCTGACCTCAGTTAATTATCATTTAGGCAAGATTCTGCTATCAGCTGAAACATCAAGAGGCAAGGATCAGCATTCATGTGGAACTCTTCATTAGTACCCAGCCCAAGCTGGGAAAGCTAATGATCCAACCAACCGATAAAATTCAGTGATGAATCCTGGTGATATGCCATCTGAGGCATGTTGTGCATGCACTAAAAAGTTGAAACCCCTCTGTCTGCATGAATGTAGCTCTCATGCTTTCATCCCCAATACATTAGTAGTGAGTAATAGGGTACTGGCTCAAATCTGCAGAGCCTCTAAGTAGGTATACTGGTTCTAGCCAATACCACCTGCTTCAGATGGTGCAAATATCTCCCTAATGGCCAACCATGAAATAATCTGTCTTCAGAGGAAGTTTCTTCTTTATCCCAGGCAGTTAGGGGTTGATATAGACCCGGAAACATCAGAGTTCATATCCCTTATAACTTTTTTGTCCTATAACCATGAATGTTGTAATCCATATAAAAGACTATCCAGTTTTAAAATTCTGCCAACTAATATGGGACAATGAGTTCCACAAATAAGTGAGGGTTTTTTTAGCAAAAGGCAATTTTCTACCATAAAAAGTAATATATTGCCTTGAACTTGTGTTATGATAAAAGTATGTAGAAACCTGGTTTACCTTTCTTGTGCCATTTATTGTGTAAACCTAATCAAATTCTCGTCTCTTCCAAATATTTCTGCATATGGAAGTCTTTCTATGTCTCTAGTCATTTTTGCTGTGTACTGTTGAACTCCTGATTTTCTATTTTCTGGGGTTTGGGAATTTCTTCTTGTTGTTCTTTGAGATCTGATTATAAGAACTAAACACAGTATTCAAAGTGAGGGTGTATATTGACATAATGGCATTTTAATATTTTTACTTTATCCTATTATTTTTATATTTTTGTTGGTTTGTGAATGCTGCTGACACTGAAAAGGAGGTCTTCGGTGAATGATCTACAATGATATCCAAATCTTTTACCTAAATGATAACAGTTAACTGATGACCAAGCAGGAGTTCTCAGAAGGAATAACTTAAACTACTCATGCACTGTGCATTACCTTGCTGTCAGTGTCATTTCCTCAGGCTGAATTTCATCTGCTGCCATGCTGTTCATTCATCAAGCTTTGCTAGACCCTTCTGATGTTCCTTAGTTTCTTATAGTCTTCTTTAGGTTGAGTAACCTAAATTACTTTGTCACCTGAAAATTTTGCCACCTCAGTGTTCACACACATCCCTGCTTCTTAATCATGAATTAATGTGTAATCACATAAAAGCCAATTAACATATTCTTGGCAAAATCAAGAGTGTTGTCTTGCATGTTCTTAAGGTGAGAGAAGTGCAAAGTGAAGCTGAGAGTTTCTGCCTCCCAAGCAACACAGTAGGTGATGCTCTTGACTTGCCAGGAATAGCAGATTTTGTTTCCTGAATATTTCAGAAATCAGTTTAATATATTGAATGTTACATCTCCTCCAAACCAAGAATATCTCGTCTATACTCAAGAATGTGTGATTATTCTGCTTCTGCAGAGTGATTTGCAATGCTCGGTTCACTAAGTGCTCACACAGTATTGTCATTTAAGAGATCTATGTCTAATTCCCAAGTCTGTGGTCTCACTCCTTTCGGCTATATGCCAAATTACATGCCAGGGAATTACCAACTCAAAACTGAACCCCTCTTTGGCCATTCTGGAGTGGCACTGATGAGTTCCAAAGGAATCCATACTCAGGTTGGGAGTGTTTTTGATACAGATTCATGAGCTAAACTGAAAGTGGGATCCTCAGAGTTTCATGATGGATGTAAAAGAACTGTTCTAGGCTATGTCTAGACTGCAGACTTCTTTTGGAAGAAGCTTTTCTGGAAGAGATCTTCCAAAGAAACTTCTTCTGAAAGAGAGTGTCTACACAGCAAAAGCGCATCGAAAAAGCGATCTGCTTTTTCGAAAGATAGCGTCCACAGTGAATGGACGCTATCTCACATTTAAGCTGTGATTACTATGGATGGAGTGGCCACCAGGGCACCTGTGCTTTTTCCTCTTTCCTCTTCTTTTGAAAGAACTCCCTCTTCCCTGTCCACACACACCTTTTTCCGAAAGAGCTCTTTCAGAAAAAGGCTTCTTCCTCGTAGAAATGTCGGAAAAACCCCTCTGTTCTTTAACATTTTTTTGAAAGTATGCAACTGCAGGGTGGATGTAACTGGAGTTTTTTCAGAAAAACAGCTGTTTTTCTGAAAAAAACTCGGCAGTGTAGACACACTCCTAGGGAAGTTGTATTCTTGTTTTCCTAGATCAGAACAACATATATATTCATGCAGGTTGAACCTCTCGTCCAGAACTTTCTGGTCCTGAAACATCTGTCGTCCAGCATGATTTTAGTTAGCTGGATGTCCACTTTTCCTGGGTGTGGCCAAGTTTCCCGCAGTCCCATAAAGTTTGTTTACAGACACTAGTCCTAGCTCTCAATGTTCTGTGCTGTTATTTAGCTCTAATTTACCCCTAAATGTCCTCTAACAGCCAGGTAATCAGTGGAAGTGTTGATCATGCTACTAGACAATATTGACCTCCCGTGGTCCGGAAAATTCTCTCATTCAGAACTGGTCAGGTCCTGATGTTGCTGGACTAGAGAGGGTCAACCTGTACTTGCAGCAAAAATTCTTCATATAGTTTAATCACAGCAGTGGAAACTATATAAAAAGGACCATGAACCAAAGCTTAGAGGCCAAATTCTGTTCTCAGTTAAATCAGTGTAAATCTGGAACAGTAACTCCACTATCTTCAACATTTACTCCTCCAGAGCAACATCAGCGAAAGGGCAGAATTTGACCCAACCTTCAGAGTCTTGTCTGAAATGAAGCAAAATTCTAATATGAAGTGATATCAGGTACATGTGTGGATTTATCATTACACAACTCCAAATAATTTTAAAAAATCCTACATTTAGGAATCTCTTTAAACATCCACCAACTACAATAAAGTTCAGTCTTGCTATTGTATGATACAATATCTTTTAAATTATTTTAAAAGGAGGTATTAGTATATTCAGACGAGCAAATCCGTGGTTGAAAATGCATAGCAACTTTACACTGAGAACTGGATACAAAAATGATGACTACACAGAAAAGAATGAAACTGATGATTTATACAAATGTTATCCTAGATAATGCTGGTCTTTTAATCTAGTTTCACTTGAAATGAGTTAAGGCCACATTGCAGAAAGCTGTATTGTTCTGAGCAGGTTCTTTACCTGTCTCTCAGGTCCCATGTGTACCTAGTTTCTACCATATCATTATACACATTTTAATTTGTTTATTTAAAAACATGGATGGGTAATGACTTTGTCTAACTTTTTTTAAAGGCCCTTGTGAAAATAGGTCATTACTATCCATTCCTTAAAATGTTTTTAAAATGAGCTATGCCCATCCACACTGGGAAGCACAACTGTGTTGACTGAAGCAAGTTTTAAGTAACTTGTTTTTTAAAAGACTTTGCAAATACCATAGAAAATAGTGCCATGAAAACATTAGTTTCCCTGTATTTCACAAAAGTATGGTGCAAATTAATTAGTTACTGTTCATATAGAGCATGGGTTCCCAAACTGGGGGGTGTGCCCCCCCAGGAAGAAATTCCAGGGGGGGTGCGAGGCGACCCAGCCCGCCCCATCAATCTCCCCTTTCCCCCAACTTTTGCTGCTATTTTTGTTTCTCGTCCCCGGTCAGTTCCTTTTTTTCCCCTTCAACAAGTTTTGCTGCTATTTTTTGGGGGGGGGAGGGTGTGAGGGTTTCTCAAAAATCAAAAAGGGGGCATGATGCCGAAAAGTTTGGGAACCACTGAATAGAGCATTGAAGATGACATTACAAGTGGAGTATTATATAATGTCCTCAGACTAGAAATTCCTAGAGGTCCTAAAAGAGCTAATTTGAACAGTAGAATATGCTAAACCAAGAGAACATTAATATAAAAATGCATGCATTGCAGTGAACAGAAACCAAGCCAAAACCACGGAAGAAATTAAAAAATACTAAAAATGTTAGTTAGAAAAACCTATATATACATATCACATATGTGTGTGTACACACACATGCACAAAATCCTAACAGTGGGAAAAGTAAAGGTGGTAGCCCCTATGGTTAAAAAAGAGGGGAGTTTGGGTTTTGGGTTTTTTTGGGGGGGGGAAGGAGGCTGCATGCCACTCTCAGACCATTTCATTATAACCTTGTAGGTACACAGCCCACTGTTTGGTAAACCTGCCTGTTTCTCATCTATAGCTAGGATGTGTAGAAACTTCCTGGAAGCATTTCACTGTCCTGGTTCAGGAAAGGGTGGATATTCTGATCTTTCACTCTTCCCATTTATTTTCAAAAGAGGGAAGAAGTTTTGGTTAACAGACTCTCCCTCGGCTAATCAGATGATAGAGTCCCTAAAAAGGCAGGGGCACCATTTTAGATTTTGGTTGGGGGGGGCAACTTTAACCATCATTACAAAGTCTACTTAGGCACTTGAAAACTCTGACATAATTTAGCAATTAGCTGACAGGAGTTCTCTATTCATTTCCTATATAAAAGAAAGACAAATAAATATTAAACCCACTCAAATCTAATAATATGTTCTGACGTCTTGTGGCAAGTCACTTAAGGGGCATAGTTAGGTTTGGAATTGTAATTGTAATATATATTCTCAGCTGTGAGAGAGAGAGAGAGAAAGAGAGAGACTGGGCTCTGTCGCAACTCTGGGAGGGGAGTGGAATTTAGTGAGTTACAGCAGGGACAGATGCCTCTGGGTTCTATGTAAGATGCCAGAATGACCATACTGGGTCAGATCATCTAGATCAGTATCCTATCTTCTGATAATAGCCAATGCTAGGTGTTTCAGAGGGAATGAACACAATAGGCAATCACTGAGTGAGTCATCCTGTCACCAGCTTATAGCAAACAGAGGGAAGGGACATGCAGAACAAGGTGTTGGATCCCTTCCCACATTGGCTAATAGGCACTGAGGGACCTATTCTCCATGAACTTACCTACTTCTTTTTCGAACCTTGTTATAGTCTTGAGCTTCACAACATCCACTGGCAAAGAGTTTCACAGGTTGACTTTTGAAGAAATACTTTCTTTTGTTTGTTTTAAATTTGCAGCTTACTAATTTCACTTTTGTGTTATTTGAAAGAGTAAATAGCACTTTCTTATTCAATTTTTCTACACCGTTCATGATTTTATAAACCCTATGTCATATCTCTCCCTTAATCATCTCTTTTCCAAACTGAAAAGTTACCGTCTTTTTAAATTCTCCTCATATGGAATGTGTTCAGTACTCCTAATAATTTCTGTTGCATTTCTCTGTACCTTTTCTAAATCCAATATATCTTTTTAAGATGGGGTGGCCAAATTTGCACACAGTATTCAGCATGTGGTCATGCCATGGATTTATATAGAGGCAATGATAAGATATTTTCTGTCATATTGTAGGGTCGTTTTTCTGACAAAACCCGCGTTACGTCGACACTGCAATTGCGTTCTTCCGAAAGTAAATCGAAAGGAGAGATTTTTTTTGAAAGAGGCCTCCAGCAAATAACACAGGTGCCTTGGTGGACACTCTGTCCAAATTAGTCAGGACTCTATAGTGCCTGTCTCCTGGGCCCTCTTAAAGCTGCAGGCACCCTGGACAAGCCTTGTAGCAGCCTCAAGCCCCCTGCGACCTCCCTGGCCCTCGCAGGGAGCAGCCCCAGGGGTCCCAGGACCCACCTAGGGGGACCAGGAGGCGGGCACCCTCCTGGTCCAGAGTGGAGATCCTGTCCCTCCTTGATCTGTGGGGCGAGGAGGACACCTTGCAGGATCTCTGCTCCAAGTGGTGCAACGCCGAGATATTTGAGCACATGGCTGAGTCCCTGGCTGAGTGTGGACACCCACCCTGGACCTTGGAACAGGTCTGGAGTAAGGTCAAGGAGCTCCGCAGGGGATATGTCCAAGCCAGATAGTGCAGCTCATGCTCAGGGGCAGGACCCCACACCTGCCCCTATTACCAGGAGCTGCACCAGATCCTGGGGGGGTGGGGAAACATCTTCGCCACCCATTGTGGTGGACTCCAGTCTCCAGTTTCCCGTTGTCGCCTGGCTGGAGGTCACAGCGGAGAAGGAGCAGGACCACCAGGGCCAGCTGGAGGAGGAGGAGGAGACGGAGACTGTGACCCTGTCCCTGGAGCCAATGCCTATAAGTCAGAATGTCTCCCAGGCCTTGTTGGACACCGGGGAGGGATCTTCAGGTGAGTGGTCTTAGTTTGTCACACATACAGGATGGGGGACCAGTCCCCTATCCCGGGAGGAAGGCCTCCCCTTTCCTCTCCACATGTTGTGAAGGACACAACATGCCACGACCACCTCGGGGATGTTGTGATCATCATGCATGATGGTACAACCGCCTGCTGTTGGTGCTCCTGGCTTCCACACCCTTCTGCCCATTCCCCCTCTGCCTGCCCCCCATGCGATGCCTCTACTCCCTCCCGAGGTGATGCCCATGCCACCTCTCCTTCCCCCCCTGCCATCCCTGACCCCACTCAAGCCCCGCCTCCTGCCCACCCCCCTGTGGTGCCCGGACCCACCCAACCCCAACTCTGATGAGATCCCCACACCCAAGGTGGCACATCTAGCCATCCACTCCCTCTCTAGATTATGAGACCTCCCCCTCCCCCGCCCACCTTTCTGATTGCAAGATAAATACAGACTTCATTTTGTTCACAACCAAACAGGTGTATTTATTTTGAGGTCAGGGAAGGGGCGAAGGGAGGGGTTGTGGTGGGGAAGGGATAGAGCAGCAAGCCAGAGGCTCCTATTGGGAAGGCCCTGGGGAGAGTTACTGGGGTCCTTGAGAGAATCTCTCCCTCAGGGCCTCCCGGATGCACACTCTGGCCTGATGGGCCTGTCAGATGGCAGCTGTCCACGGCTGCTGGAAGGTTCGCCCTTCACGGCCGGTGTCTGCCCCCCACCCCGAGAGGAAGGCCTCCCACTTTCTCTCCACAATATTGTGGAGGACTCAACATGCCGCCACCACTTCAGGGATGTTGTGCTCCCCTACGTTGAGGCGGGTGAGGAGACACCGGAAACATGCCTTGAGGCAGCCGAACGTTCTGGGTTGAGCTGAACTCCACCTGGATCCTGGCTGGATTCAGGTGGGCATTGAATTGCTCGCTGCTGGGATCCAGGTGGCTGGTGTACACTTTCATTAACCATAGCATGAGGGGGTATGCCGCGGTCTCCACGATGCACAGTGGCATCTGCACATCCCCAACCGCAAAGTCTTGGCCAGGGGAAGAATGTGACTGCCCCCAGTTTCCTATAGAGGCTGGAGTCTCTGAAGATGCAGGTATTGTGTGCCCTGCCCAACCACCTGACAAAAATGTCAGTAAATTGTCCCTGGTGGTCAACCAGGGCCTGCAGCACCATCGAAAAATAGCTCTTCCTATTAATGTAGTGGGCCGCTCAATGTTCTGGTGCTCAGATTGGTATGTGGGTCCCATCTATAGCTCCAGTGCAGTTCGGGAACCCCAGGGCGGCAAATCCAGCCACAATCAGGTCCAGGTCTCCCAGGCTGATGACCCTCCGCAGCAGGATGGAGTTGATGGCCCTCACAACCTGCAGAAGGAGTCAAACAAACACACAAAACAGAGAATGAGAGAGGGAGTGCCTGAACCCTTGGGAGGTGCCCACCCTGCTCCTCTCTCCTCCCCCCCCAAATCCCACCTCCTATGAGGCCACTCCACACCCCCAGAAGCAGAGCTGTGTGAAGGCGGGATGGCACAAGCCCCTGGGGATGGGGATTTTCCCTCACTTGCACTCCACCCCCCGTAGATCCCAGCCCCCCTTTCCTGAGGGTCCCCTTATCCAACACTCTCCCCCCCTCCCCGTGCAGGGACTGCAGCCCCAGAGTGCCTTACCTCCATAAGGAGGGTCCTGACAGTGGACTTCCCCACTCCGAACTGGTTGCCCACTGACTGGTAGCTGTCGGGGGTGGCCAGCTTCCAGAGGATTATTGCGACCCGCTTCTCCAGGGGGATGGCAGGCCGCAGGTGGGTGTCGCATCTCCGGAGGGCAAGGGGCGAGCCAGGCACAGCATTCTAGAAAGGTGGCCTTCTGCATGCGGAAGTTTTGGAGCCGCTGCTGGTTGTCCCACCGCTCCATGACCAGCTGGTCCCACCAGTCTGAACTGGTGTCCAGCCTCCAGAACATTTTCTCCCCAGAATGAGCTCAGGGTCCAGGTCCTGGAGGACCAGAAAGGCAGCTGGCAGTAAGTGCTGCAAAAACTGCAGCATGGCCGTGTGGGGCCATTGCATGCCTAGGGGTAGATCTGGCTCCATGGCACCAAGAGAAAAACTGTGGCATCCAAAAAAGCAGGGCAACCCCCAGCAGTCCCTGCTGAAGCTTTGTTGTCCCTCGAGGAGGTAGGCAAGCAGGCAGCAGAAGCAGAGAAACAGCTGTCCAGGGGGGTCCCATTAAACACGTGTCTCTGCAAGGCTCCGGCACCAGCTCTCGGAGGCAACTGGTAACCTAAAGCCCTGGCTGAAGTGGTTCCAGGTGGCCTTTTGTACGAGAGAGCATCCAATGAGTCTGGACACTCTCTTTCGAAAAAGAGCATCACTTTTTCGATGCACTTTTGAGTGTGGATGTGCTCTTTCAGAAGAAGGTTTTTCGGAAGATCTCTTCTGAAAAAAGGCTCTTCCAAAAGAAGCCTGCAGTCTAGACATAGCCACAGATATGATATTTTCTGCCTTATTATCTATTAGGTTTTTCTGATTGCCACTAGACGTGGAACACATGTTTTCAGACACCTATCTACAATAACTCAAAATCTCTTTATTGATAAATTCAGTTAATTTAGACCCTATCATTTCATATGCACATTTGGGAGTACATTTTCCCATGTACATTATTTTGCATTTCTCAACATTGAATTTCATCGGCCATTTTGTTGCCCAGTCCCTTTGTAACTCTTTGCAGTTTGCTTTAGACTTAACTATCTTGAACAAAGTTTTCAACTTCTACACATTTTGCCAACTCACTGTTTACTCATTTTTTCCAGGTCATTTATGAATCTGTTGAACAGCACTGATCCTAGTACAGACTCCCACTATTTATTTTTCTCCATTCTCACCGTTTATTTCTATTTGTTTCCTGTCTTTTAACTGGAGTCCCTGGCAATGCTTTCAGTATCATCTAATGATCCTTAGCTTACTTTAATGACAAGCCTTTTGTTATCTTAATCACTCTGCCTCTGTTTAATAAACAAACTCCCTACCCAAAGGCTGTGCAGCTGCCAGCCTCTGAATTCATCACATATCATACTCACACTGTGTCAGTCAAGAGCTCATTCAGGGTCTAGGGGGAGTTGACCCCTGGTACAGAATTTGGGAGAAGGAAACTAGAGCCTCCCCCTCCCCATTCTCCTAAATGGAGCCCCTGCCTAAAGGGGGATTTGTCTTTTTTGATGCACCCATTTTTCTTTGTTTTTTTTCTTCAGGTTGTATATTGGGTCCAGTTGACTTATGGAGTTTTGTCAATAATCTGTTGGTAATAATGCATAAAGTCATTCATTGATGCTGGCTTTTCAGACCTTGTTAACTATAGAGATGATAAGTGTTTAATCCTAAAGTTACTCAAAGAGACTGTTAGGTTACGTCTACACTGGCAGCTTCTTGCACAAGAACAGCTGTTCTTGTGCAAAAACTTGCCGGGTGTCTACACTGCACGCTCATTCTTGCACAAGTAAATTTACAGTCTAGCGTCGGAAAACAGGGCTTCTTCTGGAAGAGTTATTCCTCTCCCCACGAGGAATAAGCCCTCTTGTGCAAGAGCTCTTGCGCAAGAGGGCAGGGTAGACAGGCAACAGGAATTTCTTGCGCAAGAAAGCCCTATGGCTAAAATGGCCATCAGAGCTTTCATGCGCAAGAAAGCTCTTTGCAAAAGCACATCTCTTGCACAAAAGCACATGCCAGTGTAGACGCACTCTTGTGGAAGACTTTTTGCGCAAGAACTCTTCCACAAAACAGTTCCTTGCACAAGAAGCTGCCAGTGTAGACATAGCCTTAGTCAGTAGTTCCTTCTTGATTAGGGCATCCTTTTATGACTGCAGTGCTGAGAAGCCCAGGGAAAAGTAGCATTTCTTGCGTTTCATGAATAGTAAAATACTTTGTAGTTTTGTCATGAACTCTTGTTTATTTCCCCCTAACAGTGTAAAGCCATTTAAATACAAAATATTTTCTGTGGGCAATAGACTATTTTATGCCATGACATTGAGAACATTTTTGCGTAAAAATGGTTCATTGTAACTTGTAATAGGCAACTATATGAGGCATGAATGTTGACATTTTTGTGCAGGTAAAATTCTATCCGTTAGTGAAAATGTTACACAACCAATTAAACAAAATCTCACCAAATAATATTTTACATCTGCCTTCCATCCTAAAATACTCAACAAACTAAATATCTGCATACAGTACTGAACTGCAGTCACCTTTGGGAAGGAGAGTAGCAAATTAATTGCACAGTATGAGGAGAGGAGAAATTTTGAGTCTACGTTACTTACAAAAAGTGCCATGAGGTCCTAAGGGTCAAAGTTTTAAAAACAAATATCTCAAGGCCCATGTGCAAAAACTGGGTAAGCATTTGTGGTTGTAGCTGTACAGTTGTACGTGCAGCATCCAACTAGTATGCATGAGTGGTTTTACATTTGCCTATTTGCATATGCAGTTGTAATAGTTGTATATTTAAATGTACACACATCTTGGAACACAGACTTTGGGCTGCATCATTACAAAAAATTGGTTATGAATGCCTACACAGAAATTCTGAAACGTCATTGAAACCATTTTACCTACCAGTGAAGAGACCTGTGAATTCTTGGAGGTTAGGTATTTAAAACCTGATGGTTGGACTTCAAGACATCCCTTCTCCAGCTAAATTCTGAGTTTCCATATGGAAAAATGTGTCTATAGGAAATAGCTGGTCAGTACACTGGTCAGCTTCTGATAGAATGACAATGGCACTATTTTCTAAAGAGACTGTGGAAAGCTCTGGAGACGTGTGTGCCTTCTGGTTTGAAAAACAGCTTGTAAATACAGCTTACTTTAGTCTTTCTCTGTAAAAAAAAATTGTTCCAAATAATTCTTCTCAGGGTAAGATGTGCTGATTATAAAAAAATGGCACCTTTTTAATTTCTTTTCTGACCAAAAATGTACTTTAAATCAGAAGAAAAACACCAAAAAAAGTATTTATCTGGCACTGCCTCTGATAATCAGACCTAGGGTTGGAATTGGGTCACAGCTAACCATAGGGTTGGGCCTGCGCCAAGATCCAGGGGGAGGCCAATGTCAAAAATCAAGATCAGAGTCCATAGACCAAAAATGGGCAAATTGGACCCCCACCACTATATTTACCTGCATGGCTGCAGATACCAGCAATCATAGCTATGTTGACTGCAGATCACCATTTTTGGCCAATAGGATCTGCAGGAAGTGGTGTACCAATCCACACTGATTCCTGTTGCTCCCATTGTCCAGGAATGGCGATCTGCAGCCAACGAGAGCTGCAATTGTTGGTACCTGCAGCCATGCAGGTAAATATAGCATCCATGGCCTGTCAGGAGTTAATCCTGGTGAACTGCCACTATGTTATTGCCCACCCCCGCCATAGACAAACCAAAGTCAGTGTCCAGATGCAGGCCAAAAGGAGAAGCTGCGTGATCAGAGTCCAAAGACAAGTCAAGTTGATATCAAAGCTGGTATCCAGATACACCATGGAGGTCCATACCAGATAGTCAGAGTCTGAGGTTTGGAGGTGGTTACGAGGCAGAGGCAAGGCTGTTGTGGGTCTGTGACAAGACTGGAGTGAGACAGAGACAAGGGCAGACTAGGGTAGGAGTCACTGCGCTCACTGCATCAACTGAGTGAGCAGTCCTGGTTTGGCTGTGAGTTGGGCGAATTTAATCCTATAAAGGAAGTATATCTTCCTTTTACTTCAGTGGGAATCTTGTTTGCTTATGTCATGGATGAATTTGGTCCATGTTGTAAATACAAGTTCAGACAGCAGTCCAGCCAGGTGCTATCCTGCTTCTTCCCATTCAGTGGTTTAGTAAAAGCATTACATATCACATGCTTTTCTGTCCATGTCTCTGAAATTTACATATACATCAGCTATATTGAAACCAAATATTAAGTGTGGCTTAAATGGACAAAGAGAAGAAACCTACTTATGGCTGAAAGTCTCCTTAATGTTTTTGATTTATACTATTCAATTTAACTGAGTATCTTAGGTAGAAGACAATCACTCTTCAAAATGGAGGTCCCCTTGTGTGAGTACCATACTAAATGCCACACCTAGCTATGGCAAAATGAGTAACAGTATATAGTTGCAGCCTGTATTCTTTTCCTAGCTTCAGTCAGTTGAAGCCAGATTTATACTGTTCTTTGTTATATTTTGTGTTTGAGTTTACTTTGGATGTTTTTCAATGTTTGTTTTAAAAATAAGTGTTGAGAGGAGGTGCATATTTCAGATCAGTTTTGAAATATATTTCAAAGCCAAGCACTAACAACATGTGACATTACAGTGGCTCTGTTGAATGTTGTGGCCTGCTCTGCAGATCCGTTACAAACACGTTTACTTATAATAATTAATATTAATAATTAATAGCATAAGATATGCTAATACTATAGAGTCACTACTCACTTTCTGTAATGTAAATTTGCAGTACTTTTTACTCAGACAGATCTACTGTTGGCTGTGTTGACACTAATAGTTCTTTGAAAATCTCCCAAATGTACAGATCCACTATTGTTACCACCAGTGGAAGTGCTAGTTCACGGAAGTCAGTGATATTTTTACCACTATGTCTTTTGCATCTCAGAGAAAATCTAGAGGATGCAAAGAAAAAAAGATCATTGGAGCTGCCTTGGCTATCTACTCTAGCACTCTCACATTTACCACAAGAGGAGCTGTAAAAGTTAGAGATAACCCAGAAAAGGCCAGTGTAGATAAAATAATTTAGTTGCTGCTGGAAGCAGAATTGTGCTAGGTACAGGCACACATTCGAGTGATAATCTTTTTCATATGTGTTTGTGGCTAGTGCCATATTTAGTACAGTTTGACTGTTGAACATGGATAGGATGCTAGTGGAAATCGTGCTCCAAATATCCCAACATAGTTCTAAACACAGTGGTGTTGTGCTGTATTTATGGACACACATTCTATTAAAGCAGAGCTGTGTTGAAAGATGTTTCAAACATGGATACAAGTCACAGTGAGGACAGGGGCTTACTAGCTAAGAGAATTGTTGGTACGATATATCTGAGTAAGACAATCCACTTTCTTCACTTCTTCCCTTCAACAATTGTGTAAAGTTGCCATGCAGAAAAGATGACTTGCAAGGGGGAATGGGGTGGCTGAAAATTTTTTGCTGCTTTATGATGTCTGAAGCAGTTGTCAAGCATATTTCTTTATAATGCAGTAGAACTAATAGCTGATATATGTCTGAAAACGTTTAGCTAATATGATCCAATGTTCCAGGGCAGACAAGGCTTTTGATCTCTGAAGAGCTTTCCAAAATGAAATTGGGGAATATCACCATTACATTCAGGAAATTGAAGGGCATGGAGCATGTCGGCATGCATACTTGTCATTCTCTTCCTCTTTGCAAGGATGGTTCAAATGATGTTCTCCTCCAATGCTGCAACAACCAACATGGGCTTAAAGGGACAGCTAGCAGCTTTAAAGGAAATTCAGTGCAATAGAAAATAGAAGAGATTCCAATAACTACATGTCTTAACTATTCTTTTATTTAACAATCTACTAGAAAGTTTACCTCTTGACAATATGATGATGCAAACATTCCTATTAGGAAGAACTAAAAACTGACAGATTTCAAACCTAAGCCTTAGGTTTTGGGGGTTTTTTTTAACAAAAGATAACTTAAGAATTGTTTAATTGACAATAAAAATATGGAACTGCATGTCACCTTTGAAGCTTTCTGAATTTTGCCCCCAGGGTTTTCTAACAGTAAAAGCACTTCTGTTTTGGTTCAGACTGGGCTTTTCAGGGAAGCAGGGTTCTGTACCCTTAAAAAGGTAGCCCCCACTCGAAGAGAGAGAAAAAATGATTACTCTTTTTCTTGTAATTGTAGTTCTTCAAGGTGTGTTGCTCATGTCCATTCCAATTAGTTGGGTACACACTATGTGCACAGTCATCAGAAAGCTTTTTCCCCTAGCAACTCCTGTCAGCTCGTCTGTGGAGCCCTCTGGAATGGCTAACAACTGTCTATAGCTAGGAGAGCGAGGTGAATATTTGCACAAGCAAGCCACCGAAGTTTCAGCGAAATCCACTGGTGGTAAGAAGGAACTGAGGATGCGCTGGGTCAACAAGGTCATATATTGAGTGCCATGGAGGTGCCACTCCTGGAGGCTTCACAGCTGACTTGATGGATGCTGCTAGGGGAAAAAACTTTCTGATGACTGTGCATATGGTGCGCACACACCTAATTAGAATCAACATGAGCAAAAACTCAAAGAAGAGCATGGCCATTCACTTCATGGACATACTGAAACAACGATGGGGTCTTTTATTAACTGCTCCAAAAACATCTACAAAAATAACTTACAGAAAATCTTACTTTGATAACAGGAAAATAACTGTTAATTAGCAGAGCTTTCCTTTACAACATGAAAGTGGAGAGTGTGTTTCAGTCTGGTCTAATGTCCGTTGATTTACATTTCTTCAGTAATACCCAGAGGATTTTTTGTGAATACCATTATGACGCAAATAGTCTGACTTGGCAAATGTTGCCATTACTTCAATTACAGTTGTATCTTCTGCTGAGTCACATATGTTCCTAAGACCATGGCATACTCATGACCAGATGTTGCACAATGGAGCTGCCAAAGCACAAAGCTGTCTGGAGTCTGTATGGACCAACCCAGCATAACACAAAATTCTTCAGCAGCCGCCTGGAAGCATGCAGGATCCTGTTCCACATCAGCCACCTAAATGAAGTAGTTCTCAGTAGTACAAGGAAGTTAACTTAAAACAGCTTGGGAACAAAGTAATGCTGCAAAGCAGAGTCATCAAGCATTTTTCTAGGGAGGTGTCCCCAGAATCTCCTGTTTGTCGCTGTCTATATTTGTGCTGATAGACAGCATCCCAAAGGAATGCTCCTCCCTAAAGGGTGAGTGGACACTGTACAGTAAGACTGGGTCTCGATGCCCATACTTGCCCATACTCGATGCCTAACTCAGCGTTTCCAAGGCTACATTTGAGCAGCCACACTGCTTCAGAAACCCACACTTCCCAACTGTGCTGCCACCTCCATATTGTACTATACAAACCTGAGACAGAACTAAAACTTCTTTAGGCTTATGCCATTTTGTCCTAGGGTACCTAGCACCCTAGTTAGCTGTAGATGCTCTAGGGCTTTGTTCATAATGGGTTGTGGGAGAATGAGTCTGTCCATTCTGCATGAGTGCCTGGAAGTGTTTTGGTTGGTTTTGGTCCATCAATACATGAAAATACAGGTTGAACATCTCTAGTCTGGCACTCCAGCACCATCCGTTGTCTGTCATGATTTTAATTAGCTAGATGTCCACATATCATAAGTGTGGCCAAGTTTCTTGTGGTCCCATAAAGTTTGTTTACAGCCACTAGCCCTGGCTCTCAAGGTTCTATGCTTTTATTTAGCTCAAATTTACCCCCCAAATGTCCTCTAACAGCCCAGCAAGCAGTGGAAGTGTTGGTAATGCTGCTAGACAATATTGAACTCCTATGATCCGACAAATTCTCTGGCTTGACACCAGTCAGGCCCTGAGGGTGTTGAACTAGAGAGGTTCAACTTTAAAAACAACAAATGGTCTGGTAGCACTTTATAGACTAACAAAACATGCAGATGGTATCGTGAGCTTTTGTGGGCACAGCCCACTTCTTCAGATGACTGGAGTTTTGAGTTTAGGTTGTCCAGACCCAAAATAAATAGGGGAGAAGGGGGAGGGGGAAGGAAAAAAAGGAGGAGGGTGGGAAACAAGGAGCCGAGGGTATGAAAATATCAAAGGGAAAAACAGGAAGGCAGAACTGGCAATCAGTAAGCACCTGAAGATTGGATAGTTAAAACAAAGCAGATAAGGATCAAAGGCAATAGATAGGAAGGGTACTAACACAAGAATCTGCACAAAGAGCTGTTTGCACCTTCATTGAATGTTAGGTTGATACTGTCTCAGCCATCCCTCTTCACGATAGAGGCCATTATCATGAGAATTGAACTTGCGGATGAATTGTAATTCCAACATTTCTCTGTGTATTTGACTTGTAGAATTGGTTTGTGGCAAGACAGCCACCTGGAGATCTTTTAAAGAGTGATTAGGTAGATTTAAGTGCTCTCCAACAGGTTTCTCTATGTTCCCTTTATGGATATCTGATTTGGGTCCATTGATTCTTTCCCGTAGGGACTGTCCAGTTTGTCCAATATAATACAGTGGGGCATTGCTGGCATTTGATGGCCTAGATCAAATTACTGGTTGTGCAGTTGAATGATCCTCTGATTTGGTAGCTTATGTTGTTGGTTCTAGTGATGAATTCACTTGTATAGATGTGTGGGCATTGCTGGCACCACAGCTGATTGCAGGGATGGGTTCCTGGATGCTGATGATGTGGTTGTGTAGCATGGTTACCGGAAAGAATTTGTTGGCAGACTCTCCAGACCTGAATCTGGTGACTTGCACTTGAGCTGCGTCCACATGCCTGGACTTTCACCTGTGTCACAGTGGAACTTGGGCTCTGCCCACCCCTTTAGCAGGATACAGGGTTCTGCCCCAAATCAGACCAATACTGGTGTGGGGATGAAAAGGAGGCTTGGGCATAAAACTGAGTCAGAGTTCAAAGTTAGGTGCTGCAGGGAATGACTACACTGCAATAAAAAATCCACAGCACCAAGTCACAGTCCCTTGGGTAAGATGACTCAGGCTCAACAGATCAAGTTGTGGGCTATAAAACTGCAGCATAGACATTTGGGCTTGGTCTCCAGACTGGGCTCTGAGACCAAATGCTGGTGGGATGATCTCAAAGCCTAGGCTCTGGCTTGAGCCCGAATGTCTGCACTGCAATTTTATAACCTTGTGAGCCCTAATCAGCTGACCTGGGCTAACCATGGTCATGTCATAGCTCTTTTATGGCTGTGTAGACATACATAAAATGAAGCCAACTAGCAGACAAAATATGTTACTCTTAGAGGTTAATGAGAGCTGTGGCAGTGCAGGAGGACACTGACATCTTGGTATTTACATTCCAATGATTTGTGTGCAGACATAAGTGGGTCCTGATAATAGCAATATTATATATGCTACACAAATATGGGACTTGTTCCAAGCAACTCTACTGAGTATGTTTTAATATAAATACAGTAATGTAACCTAAGAATGCCACAAAGGGGGAAGGAAAGGTGTGAGAGATTTAGTGAAGCAAACAATGCAACACTGATATTTGTGCTGGATTATGTACTCAGATGAGCCAAACTGAGACAGGTGTGTTAGAGGCTGAAGGAAACCCCTTTGCCCCTTCAGCACATCTACATAGAAGATAGCCACAATGGTCCAAATGGTGCTGCAGTTGACCTCTTTGATGAAAAATTGATTGTCATCAAAAGGGCGACTGCATTGCTGGAGTGGAGCAGTGTCAGTGAACATCTTCCTCAGTCAGAGCTCCAATATTCCCCATCCCCACAGGGGACACAGTGAAGACAGTGGTGCTGCTAATTTGGGTGGGGAAAGGCACTCCTACTACACCATATTCCCAAGTCGCCTCTCCTGCTCTTTACTGTTCACAGCCAGCAAGCCAACTCTGAGTCACTCTTTGCAAGTATGAGTTTTGCTATTTATCAAACTCATTTCAAATCACTACTGTGTGTGTTGACTCATAGACTCATAGACTTTAAGGTCAGAAGGGACCATTATGATCATCTAGTCTGACCCCCCGCACAATGCAGGCTGCATAATCTCACCCACCCACTCCTAGAATAATCCTCACCCCTATATCTCAGATATTGAAGCCCTCAAATAGTTTGAAGACCCCAAGATGCTGAGAATCCTCCAGCTGTGATCTGTACCCCATGCTACAGAGGAAGGCGAAAAACCTCCAGGGCCTCTGCCAATCTACCCTGGAGGAAAATTCCTTCCCGACCCCAAATATGGCGATCAGCTAAACCCTGAGCATGTGGGCAAGACTCCCCAGCCAGACACCCAGAAAGTTCTTTATAGTAACCCCTATCATCCCTCCATTGACCTATTTACCACTGATAATAACTAGTCAATTAGTTACCAAGACCATGTTGTCTTGTCAAACCATCCCCTTCATAAACCCATCTAGTTTAATTTTGAAGCCAGGTAGATCTTTTGCCCCCACTACTTCCCTTGGAAGGCCATTCCAGAACCTCACTCCTCTAATGGTTAGAAACCTTCGTCTAATCTCAAGTCTAAACTTCCTACTAGCCAGCTTATATCCATTTGTTCTTGTGTCCACATTAGTATTAAACTTAAATAATTCCTCTCCCTCCCTAGTATTTATCCCTCTAATATATTTAAAGAGTGCAATCATATCCCCCCTCAGCCTTCTTTTGGTTAAGGTAAACAAGCCAAGCTCCCTGAGTCTCCTTTCATAAGACAGGTTCTCCATTCCTCGAATCATCCTAGTGGCCCTTCTTTGTACCTGTTCTAATTTGAATTCATCCTTCTTAAACATGGGAGACCAGAACTGCACACAGTATTCCAAATGAGGTCTCACCAATGCCTTGTATAATGGCACTAACACCTCCTTATCCCTACTGGAAATACCTCGCCTAATACATCCCAAGACCATATTAGCCTTTTTCACAGCCATGTCACAGTGGCGGCTCATAGTCATCCTATAATCAACCAGGACTCCGAGGTCCTTCTCCTCCTCCGTTACTTCCAACTGATGTGTCCCCAGCTCATAACTAAAATTCTTGTTATTAATGCCTAAATGCATAACCTTACACTTCTCACTGTTAAATTTCATCCTATTGCTATCACTCCAATTTACAAGGTCATCCAAATCTTTCTGTATGATATCCCGATCCTTTTCTGAATTAGCAATACCTCCCAACTTTGTGTCATCTGCAAATTTTATCAGGACACTTCCACTTTTGGTGCCAAGGTCAGCAATAAAAAGATTAAATAAAATTGGCCCCAAAACTGATCCCTGAGGAACTCCGCTAGTAACCTTCCTCCAACCTGACAGTTCCCCTTTCAATATGACCCGCTGTAGTCTCCCCTTTAACCAGTTGCTTATCCACCTCTCAACTTTCATATTAATCCCTATTTTTTCCAATTTAACCAATAATTCCCCATGTGGTACTGTATCAAATGCCTTACTAAAATCAAGGTAAATTAAATCCACTGCATTTCCTTTATCTAAAAAATCTGTTACTTTCTCAAAAAAAGAGATCAGATTGGTTTGGCACGATCTACCTTTTGTAAAACCATGTTGCAACTTATCCCAATTGCCATTAACCTCAATGTCTCTAACTACTTTCTCCTTCAAACTTTTTTCCAAGATCTTGCATGCTACAGATGTCAAACTAACAGGCCTATAGTTACCCGGGTCACTTTTTTTTCCTCTCTTAAAAATAGGAACTATATTAGCAATTCTCCAATCAAATGGTACAACCCCTAAGTTTAGAGATTTATTAAAAATTTTTGCTAATGGACCTGCAATTTCATGTGCCAGTTCCTTTAATATTCTTGGATGAAGATTATCTGGGCCCCCCGATTTACTCCCATTAAGCTGTTCAAGTTTGGCTTTTACCTCAGATATGGTAATATCTACCTCTATATCCTTAGTCCCATTTGTTATGTTACCATTATCCCTAAGCTCTTCACTAGCCTCATTAAAGACTGAAGCAAAGTATTTGTTTAGATATTGGGCCATTCCTAAATTATCCTTAACCTCCACTCCATCCTTAGTAATTAGCGGTCCTACTACTTCTTTTTTTGTTTTTTTCCTATTTATATGGCTATAAAACCTTTTACTATTGGTTTTAATTCCCTTTGCAAGGTCCAACTCTACCTGCCTTTTAGCCTCTCTCACTTTTTCCCTACATGCTCTAACCTCAATAAGGTAACTTTCTTTACTTATCCCTCCCATCTTCCACTCCTTATATGCTTTCTGCTTTTTCTTAATCACCTTTCTAAGATGCCTGCTCATCCAGCTTGGTCTAACACACCTGCCTATAATTTTTTTCCCTTTTCTTGGGATACAGGCTTCTGACAGTTTCTGCAACTTTAACTTAAAATAATCCCAGGCCTCCTCTACCTCAAGATCCATAATTTCTTTAGACCAATCAACTTCCCTAACTAATTTCCTTAATTTATTAAAGTTAGCCCTTTTGAAATCAAAAACCCTAATCTCAGATTTATTTTTATTTATCCTTCCATTCAATTTGAACTGTATTAGCTCATGATCACTCGAGCCAAGATTATCCCCTACAACCATTTCATCTATGAGGTCCTCGCTACTCACCAAAACCAAATCTAAAATAGCATCCCCCCTTGTAGGTTCAGCAACTACTTGATGAAGGAATTCATCAGCTATCACATCTAGGAAAATCTGAGCCCTATTATTATTACTAGCACTTGTTCTCCAATCTATATCTGGAAAGTTGAAATCTCCCATGATTATGCAGTTTCCACGAGTATTTACTTCATTAAAAACATTAAAGAGGTCTCTATCCATATCCAAAGTGGATCCTGGTGGTCTATAACACACCCCAAGCACTATCCCAGGGGAGGATCTGATAGTTTTCTTCCCCAATGTGATTTTTGCCCAAACAGACTCTGTCTTCTCCATTCCATCACTTTTTATTTCTTTATAATCTACCTCATCTTTGATATACAATGCGACTCCACCACCTTTACCCTTATTTCTATCTTTCCTAAACAGCACATACCCTTCAATACCTGTACTCCAATCATGCCTAGTATTCCACCATGTTTCTGTTATTCCTATAATATCTGGTTTCACTTCCTGGACCATTAACTCTAGTTCCTCCATTTTGTTACCCAAGCTCCTCGCATTGGTGTACAAACATCTTAATTTTTGCTGTTTAGCCTCACTCACATTCTTTACCCAATTTGGCATGGACATTGTACCTCCAATATGACCTGTTAGACTAGTATCCACCCTACCCTTCCTCATGTACATTCTCCTACCCTACATGAGGGATGTCAGTAGACAGTTTGGATAAAATACATATTTTGGTACTTTCTAGGTACTTATGTCCATTTTCAACTATAAAGCATTCTCTGGAGCTGACAAAATCTGCCACTGACAGATCAGTAGTTAGGGGTTTCTGAAAAAAATGTTTTTTACTCTCCTCCATTAATGATATGTTGTGTCAGTGACCAGTTATGTACTTTACATCAATGGGTTATTTTTCTATTACAGGAAGAAATATTACAGGGCAAAATCCTAAATTCCCTACTCAATTTTTATTCAGGGAATGGGCTCATTTGTATCAATGCTGTTCAATAACTATTCATTGGCTCAAAAGAGAACATACTTAGGATAGAAAATGAAGGAAGATAAATTTACAGATTTGCAAGGCTCCATAAAATCACTGTATAAGCACACTACGTCCACAGAAATCCAAACAGAAAACAAACAAACTGAACTGTAAATCATTTCATTCTCCTGTGCCAAGAAAGGATCAGTTTAGCTCCTGGTACACCTTTTGGATCTGAGTGGATAGTTTAAATTTTGGATCTTGCCACTATTTTGGTTAAGAAAACAAATTGATGCTGAAGTCAGGTATTTCTTTGAACATTTCCTATTTACAAAGAATATACAAAGTCTTGTTTCTCTGAATGGAGCAGGAATCAAATGACAGGAGATTATTTTTTGTTTATAATCCCCAAGCCTGTTTCAGCCTGCACTGAGGCCAAAAATGTATTCCCCCTAGTTTTTTTCTCAGGGTCATGCTCCCAGTGCTTATTCAGGCCATGACCTTGGCGTTCTGGTCTTTCTTCAAGCTTCTCTGTTCTTTTTGTTCCCTGCCTGCTTTTCTCTCTCTTTCACATCCCTCTGCTAAATAATACCAGTAAAATCCTCTCTGCTCACATGGTTCCATTTCTGTGTTGTCGCATGTGCCTGTGTTTTGGCTGGAAGCTCCTATTGTTTTAGCTACCTGCTTCTATAAATGAGCTTAATGACTTCTTTCAGCTGTCTTATTTGAAGGGCAACAATTAAACCACGGTGTGCTGGGCTGGGCCAAGCCTGGCCTGGCGTGGATTGGGACTGCTGTGGTCAGGCTGGAGCGCCCCTACCCATTGTGTGCTGAGCTGGGCCTGTCATGGGCAGGGGCTGCTCTGGCAGGGCTGGCGCACACACGCCCCGCCTGTGGTGGGGCCCACTAGGCTGGAACAGCCTCCTGCCCACAGTGGGCAGAGGGCTGCTCTAGCCCCTGCCGGTTTACCATAACCGGTAAGCATCATCTGGTAAGGGTGATGCTTACTGGTTAACCGTTCACATCCCTAATTAATAATTTAACAGGGTACATAGGAAGAGCTTACAAGAGCTGTGTTTCAGTAAACAATACTTCAAATGTGTATTATTTGATTTTCTGAAGGGTCTTAAATGTGCTCCTATACCGACAGTAGTTGTCTGTACACTGAACATCTCCAGGTTTTCAAACTGATGAGCCTCCAACGTTGTTGTTTCACTAGTTAAGTGTCCGCACCCTGTATTTGTAAGGCAAGATCTTTCCTACTATGAATAAAGAGTGCATATAAAGCCAAAGACTGAGAAATTCTGTTTTATATCAGGAAAAAAAAACAAATTGCTCTTACAAAAAAAATTCACCTACACATACATAGCTTGACAAATCTGAGGAGTACTCAAGCAGCACATGGGCTGACATGTACAATCTCTAAGTTATTTTCAATATGTGTACACTTAGTGCTGATAAAAGTGAAGCAATAAAGTGCTCAATGATGAACAATTTAGGAAGAAACTGTATACGCTTCTTTCACCTGCTTCCCTCAATACACCTTGCTATTAATTAGCTACAGCCAGGTTACTGGCCAGTCTGAGGCTTCAGTTTAGCAAAGACTCATAATCTCAGCACGTATTTTTCTGAAGGGTACTAGGATGAGGCTATCCAACTCATTTTCCTCTCTAAACACATTCAGGGTATGTCTACACTACAAAGTTAATTTGAACTAACAGCCGTTAGTTCGAATAAACTTTCATAGTGGCTATACATGCAAACCGCTATTTTGAATTTAATTCGAACTAGCGGAGCGCTTAATTCGAACTAGGTAAACCTCATTCTACGAGGAGTAACGCCTAGTTCGAATTAAGTAGTTCGAATTAAGGGCTGTGTAGCCACTTAATTTGAACTAGTTGGAGGCTAGCCCTTCCCAGGTTGCCCTGGTGGCCACTCTGGGCCAAACCAGGGAAACTCTTCTGCCCCCCTCCCAGCCCCAGAGCCCTTAAAGGGGCATGGTCTGCCCATGGTGCCTGTGCCAGTTGCAAGTCTGCCAGCATCCAGCCAGCAGACCCTGCACCTGGCACAGGATGAGCCAGCCACCCGCTGCCACCCAGCCCTCCGCCTCTTCCCAGGACCAGGCTGGTGGTTCCCAGGAGCCTGCCCTGGGCCGAAAAAGATGGGCGCCCGCCTGGTCTAGTGCGGAGATCATGGACCTCATCGAGGTTTGGGGGGGAGGCCTCCAATGTCTACGATCTCCGCACTAGGCACAGGAACGCGGCCGTCTACAGCCGCATGGCTGCCAGCCTGGCCACCAGAGGCCACATGCGGACCCAGGAGCAGGTCCGCTACAAAATTAAGGACCTGCGGCAGGCCTACTCCAGGGCCTCCCAACCAGGGGCCGACCCAGAGGCCTGCCCTCACTTTGAGGCCCTGGACCGCATCCTGGGGGCTCACGCAGTCCATGCCCCCCGGGTGGTGGTCAACCCCGGGGCAGAAACAGAGGAAGAGGAGGACGCCGAGAGCCAGGAGCCACAGGAGCCTGCAGGGAGCCTTCCCAGGACCCAGGACCCCCGAGTCATCCCACAGAGCACATGTGCTGTGTGGTCTGAGGCCAGGGAGGGCTCCACATGTGAGTGCCATCATGGTCCCCTTATGTGTATGGGGAGGGGGATGGTGGGCCTCATGTGAGTGTCCCATCGCTGCAGAGCAGAGGCGAGCCACTCGCAGAGCTCCAGGAAGGTGTCCTTCTTCATCCTGAAGTTCTGGGTCCACTGTTGGTCTCCCCAGCGCTCCAGGACGATGCGGTCCCATCAGTCGCTGCTAGTGTCCAGACGCCAGATGCGGTGGGGCACGCTGGTGTCCGGGCGCTGCTGTGGCTCCTCCATGGCCCCCAGGGAGGCCAGGGGGAGGGGCAGGGGGCTGACGTACACCAGATGGTGCCAGGCAGCCTCCACCCATTGCTGGCAGGCTTGCAGCAGCAAGTCCAAAAACTGGACCAGAATGCCCAGGGTGAGCTCTGGCTCCATGGTGCCAACTGTGGCAGCGTCTTCAATGAGAACCACTGACACAGGCAGGCAGAGAGGAAAACGCTTTGCTGTCCCTCGGCGAGGTAGGCAAGCAAGCGAAAAAGCTGAGAACTGGCTGTCCAGGGGGGTCCCTTTAAGCACGAGCCTTAGATAGCCTCAGACAGCAGCCACACAAAGCAACTACTGACCTGATGCCCTGCTGGAACCGTTTCAGCTGCCCTTAAATGCGACCCAGCGTTCAATCAGTATGGACGCGCTATTTCGAATTCGCAAAACACTATTTTGAATTAGTTTTTGGGTCTAGATGCGTTATTTCGAATTAGCTTATTTCACATTAACTAATTCGAAATAAGTTAGTTCGAATTAGCGCTATAGTGTAGACATACCCTCAGGGATTTGAACCCAGGCAATTGTCTGCAACAGTTGAAATGGAATGGAAAGAGCTAGTGTGTTTGTTCCACAGTGCAGACTTCCTAATGAGTCACTATAAAGGTACCAGTTGTCTGTCTCAACAGGTACATCAGGAAAAAAATGTGTATAGAGACTAAAGTGTCCTCATCTTTAGAGCTAATCCTAACAGATCAAGGTTGAAGTTCATTGATGAAGTGGCATATTTTCAAATAGCCTCCTTAAGTTGCATAAAATGTGAAACCGCTAAACAAAGCTTAGCAGCTATGCTTGGGAGAGGATTATTCCTCTCTCTTCCCCTCACCCTCCATTCTTAGCAACCAGCAAAGTTACACAGATTGGACAGTGGATTTACTCCTAAATCATGGAATCCAGCATCCCTTTTATATTTCAGAACCAAAAGAAAGAAATGTTCCATTAACAACAGGATGAAAAATGGAATGAGTTCTAGAATAGAGGTTGGGTAGTAGTTACATATTAATGTTCCTTTAACTTTTTTATACATAATATATACTGTGGTTAAAAATAAAGCTAGTTAAAGTTACAATGGCAAGTGCTCAGAAGTGAGGAAGTGCCAGGATTATGGTTGCCTGTGAAACCACAATTCTGCCTCTTTCTGTGTATTATCTCACAGCCTCTAGTTACATGTTCTGGCATAAGAGGCTGGGTGGTAGTTACATTTTAATGTTCCCTTAACAACAGTATCCATTACATATAAAAAAGTTAAGAATAAAACTAGTTAACATTGTGCAATCATGTGCTACTTTTTTCAGACAGCGATCATCTATGGTGTTTGAACCAAGGCATGACCTTTAGATATATGGCACAAACCTGTTCCACTTGAATTAAGTAAAAGCTTGTCACAGAAGTAGACTGTTTTTCTCTGAGTGGACCATCTTCTGTCACCAAAGTGTGAGGCGTTAGTCACTGGAACCTGCACCTCCATCCCCAGCCAACAGGTAGAATAGAAGGTTTATTAGTCCACAGGAACACAGTGTTGATCAGACTTATCAGCACAGTAACCAGAAGCAGTCAATATAATCCATCGAGAGGAGAGCAGGCACTTAGAGCAAAGGGCCCTGTCTCCCATCTCTGTACCTAAAGCCAGCAAGACTCACTCACACACACCCAGCAGCCAGTCTCTCCCTGCAGCCAGCTCCACCTCCAGCCTTTGTCAAGCTTCCCCAGCAAAAAGCGTCATCTGGTCATACCCGCTCCCCCCCAGGCTCAAGTTACAGAAAGCAACGGTCATGTACACAAGGGAGACACTCACACCCAAATTCCCATCTGCATCTAGATATTGGTGCAGTGCCCAGGGAAACTGAGGCACTCACACAGGGGGTATGTCTACACTACAAAGTTAATTTGAACTAACAGCCATTAGTTCAAATTAACTTTCATAGCATCTATACATACAAACCGCTAGTTCGAACTTGCGGAGCGCTTAATTCGAACTAGGTAAACCTCATTCTACGAGGACTAACGCCTAGTTCGAATTAAGTAGTTCGAATTAAGGGCTGTGTAGCCACTTAATTCGAACTAGTTGGAGGCTAGCCCTTCCCAGCTTGCCCTGGTGGCCACTCTGGGCCAAACCAGGGAAACTTTTCTGCCCCCCTCCCGGCTCCGGAGCCCTTAAAGGGGCATGGTCTGGCTACAGTGCTCGTGCCAGTTGCAAGCCTGCCAGCACCCAGCCAGCAGACCCTGCACCTGGCACGGCATGAGCCAGCCACCCGCTGCCACCCAGCCCGCCGCCTCTTCCCAGGACCAGGCTGGCGGATCCCAGGAGCCTGCCCAGGGCCGCAAGAGGCGGGTGCCCGCCTGGTCTAGTGCGGAGATCGTGGACCTCATCGAGGTTTGGGGGGAGGCCTCCAACGTCCACGACCTCCGCACTAGGCACAGGAATGAGGCCGTCTAGGGAAGCATAGCTGCCAGCCTGGCCACCAAAGGCCACATGTGAACCCAGGAGCAAGTTTGCATGAAAATCAAGTTGGTCCAGTGAGACCCCTGACCCTGAGCCCTGAGCTTAGAACATAAGAACGGCCGTGCTGGGTCAGACCAAATATCCATCTAGCCCAGTAGCCTGTCTGCCGACAGCAGCCAGCACCAGGTACCCCGGAGGGGATGGACCGAGGACAATGACCAAGCCATTTGTCTCGTGCCATCTATCTCCAGCCTTCCACAAACAGAGGCCAGGGACACCGTTCCTACCCCCTGGCTAATAGCACTCCATGGACCCAACCTCCATGAATTTATCTAACTTCTCTTTAAACTCTGTTATAGTTCTAGCCTTCACAGCCTCCTGTGGCAAGGAGTTCCACAGGATGACTACGTGCTGTGTGAAGAAGAACTTTCGCTTATTAGTTTTAAACCTGCCGTCCATTCATTTCATTTGGTGTCCTCTAGTCCTTCTATTATGGGAACTAATGAAGAACTTTTCTTTATTCACCCTCTCCACACCACTCATGCTTTTATAGACCTCTATCATATCCCCCCTCAGTCTCCTCTTTTCTACGCTGAAAAGTCCCAGTCTCTTTAGCCTCTCTTCATATGGGACCTGTTCCAAACCCCTAATCATTGTAGTTGCCCTTTTCTGAACCCTTTCCAAGGCCAAAATATCTTTTTTGAGGTGAGGAGACCACATCTGTACACAGTACTGAAGATATGGCATACCATAGTTTTATACTTCCCCTCCTCCTTCTTCCCCTGGCTTCCCCCTTGCAGCTCCCTCCTACCAGGTTTCCACCTCCCTTCTCCCACCCTCTCTCTTCCCCTCTCCCACCTCCTTTTCCCAGTCTCCCCAGAGGTTAATCCCCCCCCCCCCCCAGTTTTGTTAAATAAAGAGAGTTTCTATTTTTGAACACGTGTCCTTTATTTTTTTACATCAGGAAGGGGGGCTGGGGAGGGGTAAGTGGAAGGAGGTGAGGGAGGAATGGGGCACGAGCCCCCGATGGGGAGGACTGGGGTGGCTCTGCGGGCTCCTCAGGGTGAAAGCTCTCCTGCAGGGCATCCTGGATCCTGGCAGCCCCCTGATTGACACCCCCGGATGGCAGCCTGCGTCAAGTGCAGCCGGGCTGATGGCCGAGTGCTGTGATGTGCCGAGTGTGGGCACTCAGGGCACTCCAAGACAGGATTGCTTTGCTGTCCCTCATCGAAGTAGACAAGCAAGCGGGGAACCCTGAGAACTGTCTGTCCGGGGTGGGGGTCGGGTCCCTTTGAGCACAGCCCTCGGCTAGCCTCAGGCAGCAGCTCCACACTCTAAGTCCTGGTTCCGGCCAGCCTTAACTTCGGTTCAGGGTCCACTCAATGTGGACATGCTAGTTTGAATTAGCAAAACGCTAATTCGAATTAGTTTTTAGGTCTAGATGCACTAATTCGAATTAGTTTAGTTCGAATTAACTAATTTGAACTAAGTTAGTTCGAATTAGTGCTGTAGTGTAGACATACCCAGGGTTACTACAGGACAGCAGAAATCACCTACAGCAAACAGAGCTAATACAATCCCCCACTGGGTCACACCTTCTAAAGGGCAATAAGACACTTTGCTATAGGGCTGCACAGTAATTTGTGAGACAGTGGTAGAATGTTAGGAACCAGGACTCCTGGATTGTGTTCCTGGCTTTGAGTATAAAGTCTAGTCTAGTTATTAGATCACTGGTTAGAGACAAGATAGCCAAGTCTATGGATTTGAGTCTGAAGGCCAGTGACTGAGTGAATGGGACTTGGCTCTGTCATATTGGAGAACTCAATTCTATTCCCAGCCTTGCCTGAAGAGACCTTGTGCAAGCTCTCTTATCTTATTTGTCAAAGAATGATAGATAGCTGCCAGGCTCTTAGAGTATGGGTATGAGTTGGTTAGTATAATGATTGTCTGCTGGATCCCAGCCCAGTGCACCTTTTTGTAGGTGTTCTGAGCGGTAAGTTCTCTCTTCCTTATGCCCTTTAATGTGAGGGCAGTCAGGTATGACGGGGCTGCCAAATATGAGTGTCATTCAGGTCAAATGTGTCAAATGTCACAAGGCATTTGGTTTTACTCCCAAATATTCCCCATGTGACTCCCTTACTGTGCTATCTCCACCTATCTACAGTGCAGAAGTGTACTGGTTTCACTTTCAATGGCCTCTGCATTCATAAATGGAGGAGCGGGTTTTAGCCCTAAACTCCACCTTCTTCAGTGCAATTTCAGTTGATCTTTCCAGACTACCAGTGTGGTAGTTTTTCTTTTTCTCTGACACCTATAACATCCAGTCCATAAGAATAAGGTGGTTAGAAGGTTGCGTAATATTATATCTTGCTAGATCTAAACTTAATGCAAGCCAAGCTACAAAGAAAGACTTATGAGAAGCTTTTCTTTCGGACCCACTTTTGCTGTGCTGCCAACAGGGAGATTTGAGTAGACTCAATGCAAGCTTACTGGTGTTTGTGTCCATTCCCAGATCTGTGTCTGCTTGTCAGTCTATTCTGAAAATGTAATTTCCCAAGAGCAGCAACCATTCTCCTTGTTTGGAAAATATGTTGTGGACATCACTGTAAATAAATTGTGTTATCCACATGTTACAGTTTCTATTTCTGTATTGGTTTTTAAGTGAATACATTGCAAATGTGAACAACATCAAGGCAGTACAAGAGGAGAGAGGAACTATTACTGTGAGAACCTCTTACTGTGGGCTCTGACAATATGAACGTGGTGTACCATTTAGGGTAAAAGTTTTTGCAAAATAATTCTGAAAGAGGCTTATTTATGTTTGAGGTTGCCTTTAAAATCTGATGCATTTAATAAAATACGGTTACTTGCTATGATGGGCTTTTAAAAGCCCATTTCCATGTTTTTCCGGGAAGGGGAGGGAGAAGGGAAACAACCTATTTTGGCAATATGTCGATTCTCATAATAAAAAAAGCAGAACAGCAAAGGTTGCGTAACATTCAAGCACAACAGTACTAATATTGTTGCCCGGCAACCAGCAGGAAGTGTGTTGGAGAGCAAGCAGTGCTCAGATGAATGAACTGTATTTTCAGCTGGCAAAAGCAGCTCTGCCATTAAACATGCTCAGCCTGCTTATATGAAACTTTGTGCTGAAGAGAGGCAAAGGAAGCACAGTTAGGGAAGGACAAGATATAGGGGCAAGAATGGGACTGGGGATTTCCTGTCCACATGGCAGCATCACCTTGCCGCTACCTACAATTGAACAGTGCCAGAGTAAGCAGCTAGCAGAGCTGGTACACAGTTCAGATTCACCTGTTAGCAACAGATTACTAATCATATGGACACATTGTGGTGTTAGTCAATTATGCCTCTACACAACACACAGAAGCACAGCACACAACTGTATGGTGAAGACGTAAGAAGAGCAGCTTGGGAAAATTGACCCTGCTATAACAGCTGAAAGGATCATCTCAGCAGTATTCTGTCTAACCAGGCCAAAGTGCAAAGAATTCCATTGTTGCTCCAGAAGTTATCTTTCCTATGGAACATAGTAAAACACAGCATCTATTCACTGACTAGGCAGAGTTGGCATTCTGACCTTAAGATTCTGCTAGATAATCTAACAGAAAAATGCATATATTCACCCTGAAGAAATTGTACTGCAAATTAATCTACTTTTTACTATTTTAAAAGATCAAATATCAACTGACATTGAACTATGCAAGAAGGGATCCATGTTAATGAATTACCCCTTCTGTATTAGCTAGGATGCAGGCTAGGAACATGGGGATTGAAACTGTTCTTTTGGAATCCCCAGCTCTAAGAGAAGCAAGCGTCCACAGTTCGTTAGATTTTTAGATAATGTGATCTTGCCTCAGTCCTTTGGATGTTATACTATCTACCCCCCTAGAATAATTGTATATTTATAGCTTCTCCTGTAAAATATTTTAAATAATTTTACAAATATTGTTACAGTGAGGGAAACAGGTATAAAGAAATTAACTGCATTGCTGAAGATCTCATAGTTAAACATTTGCTAGAGCCAGGAATAGCACCTACAGCTGGGTTTCATACCTGTGCCTTATCTACACAACCATCCTTTCTCTCCATGGTTCCTGAAGGTGAGAGACCAGCAGAATTTAAAGGAGTGCAACAGATATTCCCCTTCAACTAGTTAATTTATTTACTCACCAGCAGGCAGGCTAATGAGAGAGCATATCTACCATAAATGCAAATATGGGCATGGCCTCCTGCTTTGTGGGTGAGTGGGAGATAAATTTAATGGACAAACAGAGCCCGGAGGAAAATCAGGAGAGGAGAAATTGTGCTACATCAGACCTAATTTAACACACAGTTTTTGGTAGGCGCTGAAGTCTTTCTATTTCAAGGTGGGGTTTGAAATACCACCGGAACTGCACTTCCTATTTAGCTGTCTGCAGTGTGATTATCTCAAGGCTGCACAGAGAAAGCAGAGGCTGCAGCTGACAGGAGATAACAGTTTGAAAGATTAAACTGTGCCTTTTGTTAACTTGATTTTTTTCCCCTTTCCACTGAGTTTTCCAACATGCCTCTAATGCACTTTAGAACAAGTACATCTTTTGAAATTATTCTCTTTAATACAAAGAGAAATATGCCCACTCCCACCCCCCAGTTGTCTTCTAAAAGCTGGGCTCAATTTAAGCAGAGGCATACTTGCGAGAAAGAACAAAGGTGAAGCTTTTTGCCATGAAAAATGTGAACTTAGGTGACAGAATCTCATAGCTTATGCAGCAAAGGTGGTATAAATAAAGAGAGTCACATACAATACCATATAAGGCATTCAAACTATATTGGCAGCAGCTCTCTTTCTTGCTAATGATGTGCTACAAAAGTTTGAGCTTTAAATCAAATAAAGAAAAGAAGAAAATTCACCCTCCTTGTTGGACTAATCCATTGTGTTTACACAGCACTGCCTTCCTCACTGCTTTGTGCCTCACTTCCTCACATGGAACTGATGGAAGGTAAAGCACTTTGAGATCCTCAGATGAAAAGTGTGTGATTGCAAGTTACCAGTCTGTTTGTTCTTTGTTTTCTGTATGAGTCTAGTGATAAATAATAATTGTGGAAATATCCAAATTATACATTAGCACGTCACATATGTTTGGAAGAGACACTGCTAAGGTATCATTTCTTCATGGGAAAAATGTCACAGTCTCACAGACAAATCTTTGATTTGCAAAGCTACAACTTCAGTGGTGTTAAACAAGGAAAACAAAGGGTATAGATAAAGCAAAATGAGAGCGAACCAAATGCTTTCATGTATGTAATATCTCTGCTATTACACTATTGCCAGTTCAATAGCATTTATCTTTAAAACAGGGGTGCAGAACCTCAGTCCGGAGGGCCAGACGTGGCCCCTGGCTTGCCTGGATCTAGCTCCCCAAGGTTCAGAGCCCCCCCAGCACTGGGGAGCCTGTGCTGGTGTTCAAGCCCCTCTGCTACCTCACCGCAGGGCTGGAGCACACAAAATCTACTAGGCTGGGCCCTCCTAGACTATGGCGGACAAGGGAAATGTGGGGCGTGTCTTTCTCCTCAGTTGGGGGCCATGTCAATCAAGGGGGTTTTTTTTTTTGATTCTCACTTGTGTGTGGCCCCTGTCCCAAAAAAGGTTCTGCTTTAAAATAACCCAGAAGAATGGCAGATGTTTTTATCGGAAGACACTATCCTTTTGCTTCCTGCAGATCTGCTGAGGTGAAAGAACGGTTACTTACCTCGTAAATGTGATTCTTCGAGATGTGTTGCTCATGTCCATTCCAATATAGGTGTGTACGTGCAGTGTGCACGCGCCGTCGGAGACTTTCCCTCAGCAGTACCCTTAAGGCCAGCAGGGAGCCCCCTGGAGTGGTGTCGATATAATGGCCCATATATAGCCCTGCTGGCCCCCTCACCCACTCAGTTCCTTCTTACCGGCGTATTCCAGATAAAGAGCGGTGGGCAGGGATTTGGAATGGACGTGAGCGACACATCTCGAAGAATCACAGTTGCGAGGTAAGTAACTGGTCTTTCTTCTTTGAGTGCTTGCTCATGTGCATTCCAATATAGGCGATTCCAAAGCAGAACCTAACTAGGCAGAGGGCCGGATGTTAAAACCACGGAGGAGTTAAGGACCGCCCTACCTAGGACAGCATCCTCTCTGGCCTGATGAGACAGCACATAATGGGTGGCAAACGTGTGGACCGAGGATCATGTGGCAGCCCTACAGATGTCCAGGATGGGAACCTGCACTGCGAAAGCGGTGGAAGCTGCCATAGCTCTCGTGGAGTGCGCTCTAAGGGTCGGGGCTGAAATGCCCGCTAGAGAGTAGCACTCCCCAATACAGGCGGTAATCCATGAGGAGATCCACTGAGTGGATACAGGTTGGCCTCTCATGCATTCCGTGATGGCTACGAAAAGTTGTGGTGATTTTTGGAATGGTTTGGTCCTGTCTAAATCAAAGGCTAGCGCCCTACAGACATCAAACGTGTGTAAAGCTTGCTCTTTCCCCAATGCATGCGGTTTTGGGTAAAAGACTGGTAGAAAAATATCCTGGGAGGTGTGGAATGCAGAAACTACCTTCGGCAAAAAGGCTGGGTGAGGGTGGAGCCAGACCTTGTCTTTAAAAAAATACTGTGTGGGGGGGGTCTGACGTCAACGCCCTAAGCTCAGACACCCGCCTCGCGGATGTGATTGCCACTAGGAGGGACACCTTATATGATAGGTGGAGGAGGGAGCACATGGCTAGCGGTTCGAACAGGGGCCCCATATGTTTGGATAGTACCAGGTTTAGGTCCCATTGGGGAACGGTTTGCCGTACATGCGGATAGAGTCTGTCCATTCCTTTTAGGAACCTGTTGACCATAGGGTTGGCAAATAGCATTTTCCCCCCTTCCCCTAGGTGGAAGGCTGAAATGGCCGCTAGGTGGACCTTAATAGAAGAGGAAGAGAGATGCTGGAGCCTAAGGTCCAACAGGCAATCCAGGATCAAGGGGACTGGTGTCCACCTCGGGTGTACCCCCTTCTGAGAAGCCCAACAGCAAAACCGCTTCCACTTAGCTAGGTACGTAGTTCTAATTAAAGGTTTTCTGCTACCCAGAAGGACTTCTTGGACTCGTTGAGAGCACTGGAGCTCCTCTGCCATTAACCATGGAGCTTCCATGCTGTCAAGTGGAGGGACCGTAGGTCTGGGTGGTGAAGCCTGCCCGAGTCCTGGGATATCAGTCCCGGGACTAGTGGGAGGGTTACGGGCCTCTCGTATGAGAGGTTGAGGAGGGTCAAAAACTAATGCTGTCTGGGCCACGCTGGGGAGATTGGAATTAATGATGCCCTGAACTCCCGCACTTTCAACAGGACCCCGTGAACTAGTGGGAAGGGTGGGAAGGTGTACAGCAGGCCTTGTGGCCAGTGAAGGAGGAGAGCATCCCCTAAGTACCCCCGTCCCTGTCCGATGAGGAAGCAGTACTGGGGGCACTTCGTGTTCTGCCCTGTGGCGAACAGATCCAGATGGGGAAACCTCCACACACAGAAGACGGATTGGGCAACGTCCCAATGCAGGGACCACTCGTGGCTCGCAAACGATCTGCTCAATCTGCCTGCTAGGATATTCTGTGAGCCCGGGAGATACGAGGCCATTGGGTGGATATCCGCCCCGATGCAGAGTTCCCATAGGCTGATTGCATCTGAGCACAGACGAGGTGAATGAGCCCCGCCCTACTTGTTTATATAGGCCACCGCTGTCATGTTGTCTGATAGGATGAGGACAGTCTTGTCCCTCAGGTGGGGAAGGAAAACCGCACAAGCTGCCCTGAGTTCCCTGACGTTGATATGAAGGGAGGTTTCGCGGGGGGACCACATACCTTGAGTGTGCATCTCTCCCAGGTGGGCTCCCCAACCCATGTCCGATGCGTCTGTAACCAGTTGGATGGACGGGACTGGCCAGGAGAATGGGACCCCCGCACAGACTTCCGCTTGGTGGGTCCACCACTCCAGTGCAAGGAGGACAGGGGTGGGGACGGTTAACATTCTGTCCCAGGAGTGGACGGCTGGGTTGAGGACTCGCGATAGCCACATCTGAAGAGGGCACATGCACAGTCTGGCGTGTTGCACTACATAAGTGCAGGCAGCCATGAGGCCCAATAGACGCATGCAAGCCCGGGAGGTGGTCACTGGAAAGTTCTAGAGCGACCTGACTGCCAACTATAGCATGAGAAAGCAGGAGCTGGGCAGAGAGACTGGGAATCCAGGGTCGCACCCACAAATTCTATTGCCTGGGAAGGAGTTAAGGTGGATTTGTCCCGGTTTAAAAGAAGACCTAGTTCTTGAAAAAGTTCACGGAGTACGGCGATGTGGTCTCTCACCTGGGTTTCTGACTCCCCTCGGAGGAGCCATCGTCCAAACAAGGTAACACTTGGACTCCCTTTTCCTGAGCTCGGCAGCCACCACCACCATACATTTGGTGAAGACTCGGGGGGTCGTAGAAATACCAAATGGACAGGCCGTGAATTGGTAGTGGTCCTGGCCCACAGTGAATCGCAGGAACCTTCAGTGGAAGGGGGCAACTGAAACATGAAAATAAGCGTCTTTTAAGTCGAGGGAAGGAATGATGGATGCCAGAGTCACCATTTTGAATTTTGTCTTGACGATGAAGAGGTTTAGAGCGCTGAGGTCCAAGATTGGGCAGAGGCCCCCTTTTGCTTTTTGAACAAGAAAATAGCGGGAATAATATCCTCTGTTTAGAAAATCTAGGGGAACTCGTTCTACCACCCCCAAGGTGAGAAGATGGCGAGCCTCCTCCTGTAACAGAGGCTTGTGAGAGGGGTCCCTGAAAAGGGACGAGGTAGGGGGTTGGGAAGGAGGGGGCGAGTGGAAAGGGAATACATAACCTGTTTCCACTATCTCCAGAACCCATCGGTCTGATGTAACAGACCGCCAGGCGTGGAGGAAGCGGGATAAATGGTCCCGGAAGGGTAATGGGGAGACTAGTAAGGAGCCCTCGGGGGTCCCGTCAAAACCCCTGTCAGGGCCCGAGGGGCTTATTGGGGGGCCCCTGGTTAGAATCTGGGGCTGGGCGAGGGTGGCGCCTATTATTCCTGCCATTATTACCCCTGCCCCTACGTCAGGTAAAGTCAGGACATGGGCCCTGTGTAGGAACGTTCCTGTTGATATATGACCGCCTCTGGGTGGCAGGTGTGTGTAGGCCCAAGGACTTTTATGTGGCTCTCGTGTCCTTCAGGTACGAGAGCCACATTAAAGTGGCTGGTCAGTTTGCTCTGAGAAGAGCGACATGCCTTCAAAAGGGAGGTCCTGTAAGGTGTTTTGGACTTCCGGCGGCACTCTGGAGCCCTGGAGCCATGAGCTGCAACGCAGGACCACTCCGGTGGCCTTGACTTGTGAAGCCGCATCAACCACATGGAGGGCTGCTTGTAACGCAATTCGGGAAATTACTCTCCCTCTTCTTGAGGGGCTTTATACTCCGCATGGGCATCTTTGGGGAGCAAGTCCATAAACTTGTCCATTGATGCCCAGGTGTTGTAGGTGTATCTGGCCAGAAGGACTTGTTGGTTGTCAATTCGGTATTGGATGCCCCCGGATGCATAGACTTTTCTGCCCAGTAAGTCGGTCTTCTTAGCCTCCCTGTTCTTAGGGGTGGCCGCGGACTGTCCCTGCCTCTCCCTCTGGTTGACTGCCTGAACTACTAAAGAACCGGGGGGAGGGTGGGAGAAGAGGCGTTCATTACCCTCCTGAGGGACAAAATACCACCGTTCTGCACGTTTATCGGTGGGCGGGATGGATGCCAGGGTTTGCCACAAGGCTGCCGAAATCTTGGCTACCGTCTTGTTGATCGGCAATGCCACTCTGGAGGGAGTGTCTGCATGCAAGATGTCGATGGTTGGGTCCGAGTCCTCAGACATTGTCCGCTTGGACTCCCAGATTTTGGGCCAGGTGGCGGAGAAGGTCTTGGTGGGCCCTGGCATCCATGGAGGGCATGGAGGGTGCAGAGTCGGCCAATGCCTCATCCAGGGAGGAGGACGATGACCGCTTTGCCATATCGCCCACAGGGGCGTCTGTATGGCCTGGATCGTCCGAAATGGCCATGAAGGGAGGGGGGAAAAGTTGGCTCACTAGAGCTGTGCTCTCCCCTGGGCCTGGGGATGATTGGCTCAGAGGTAGCGAGGGGGCCGACATGGGGGACCGGACCAAAGGTGTCGCCGATGGAGGGACTCGTGGACCTGACGTGACGGAAGCTGGTTGAGGAGGGTTCACACCCTGGCTCTGATGGTAGGCCTAAGGGGTCCAAAAAGGCCACTGTCTGGGTGGTTGGGGCAGCCATGTCTGCTGAACCATCGGTACAGGGATTGGTTGAGCCCACTGTCGTTGGTACTGATGTGGAGAGGTAAGGTGCCAGGACCGGTGCCAGGAGCGGGAGCGGTGTCGTGAACGGGACCTGGAGCCCCTTGAAGACCATGCTGAGTCCACGTCAGAGTCGGATGAGTACTCCGAGGCGGACCATGGCGGTGCCGATGCCAATGTTGATTGTCCTGCAGCGTGCCGAGACATGGCTTCTGGCTTGCCACAGTGCCAAGGTGGAGGAGGAGAAATGGCTGAGACAGGATCCCTGACGGTAGGTGCCGTGTTACTGGGGGCCAGTAGTGGTGCTGGGTGGGTAATCCACATCGCGTCTGCGTCTGGTGCCAGTGCCACTGGTACCGGCGTGACAGTAGCCGGTGCCGGGGGAGGTGCCACATGGCTCTGCTGCACCTTGTGCACCGTTTTGCCAGGCACCCTAATAGGGGAGCGGTACCGGGCATCCCCGTGCCGTCTTGAAGCTGCCGGAGTTGGTGGGGGGGAGGGAGAAGAGTCTATAAGGACCCTTGCTACCTCCAAAGCCTCTGGGGTGTATGGGTCTGGGAGGTCCTCTAAAGGACTCACATCCCTCCGGTGGGAAGAGTAGTTGCTCAACCTAGAAGGCCCGGGCTCTGGACTGCCTGGCGCCACGTGCCCCACTGTAGAGTGCATGGAGGGTGCGTGTGTGGGCGGGGACCGACCCCTATTAGGCCTCCTCTTCTGTGTTGGTACCGGCGACTGGGAGTGACGTCTGGCCCTGTGCGGTACCGGGGCGGCATAGTGTGCGGAGCTGTCACGCACTGAGGCCAGTGCGCTATTGGAGCTTGGTGCCGAGTCCAGTGCCAGAGCTGGTGCCAGCCCGAGTGCCGCCTCCATAAGGAGCACCTTGAGTCGCAACTCGCACTCTCATTTGGTCCTGGGCTTAAACGCATTACAAATCTTGCACGCGTCTGTAATGTGCAATTCTCCTAGGCAGTTCAGACATGATGAGTGTGGATCACCACACGGCATAGACTTGTTCCACTTCTTGCAGGGCTTAAAGCCTTGCGGGCAGCGGCAGGGTAAAAAGAAAACTACAAATGAAGTCTTTAACTAAATTAACAGGTACTTAACAGAAGATTGCTGACAAGGAGAAGAACAATGAAGAGAACGACTCGAAGACGAGCTGAGGGTTGTTCCAACGACCATCACGGCGGTAAGAAGGAACTGAGTGGGTGAGGGGGCCAGCAGGGGTATATACGGGCGGATATATCGGCGCCAGTCCAGGGGGCTCCCTGCTGGCCCTAAGGGTACTGCTGAGGGAAAAGTCTCCGACGGTGCGTGCACACTGCACGCACACACCTATATTGGAATGCACATGAGCAATCACTCAAAGAAGAATTTTTATTTTTATTGAAAAAACAAGACAAATTATAATTTATTACTGTGAAAAAAGTGTCAATGGTTCAGTTATGGTGAAGTTGTGTAGGCCAGAGGCTTAACAAATAAGACATGTGACTGTAATTGAGCGTGAAAGTCCATCTTAATTTAAACTAAGAACTGCCATCTGGTGGCATTTGGTTTTACCCAAAATCTGAAATGACAACAGATTGCACTGAATTCTGAACCTATTTAAAAACAGAAATATGCAAAACAAACAAAAAAACCAAATGTGGTACTGCTGTGATTGGACGGGAAAGTTTAATCTCTTAACAACTCTCAGATTGCCAGCCTGTATTAGCACTGAAAGTATTTTTATGGTAGATTAAGATTTATTATGTATTTTGACTAAATACCATCATTTGGAAGGACTAAGTTAAAATGGCATTTACTTTAAAGGAGATAGGAGGTATTCTTAAAGGATTCTGTTCAAACAGATTAGAATTAAATAGATTCTGGCTCATGGGTCTGCCACCGGTGATAGAATTTAGAATCCAAACTTTGTATGTAGTGGACCAGATTCTCAAATGGTGTCAATTGGTGTAACTCCAGTGGAGAGATGCTCATTTACACCAGCTGAGAATCTGGTCCTTTGTTGATGGAATTTGCACACCAGGCTTGGGCAGCAGCTCTCACAGCAGAGCACAATGCTTGCTGAATCTCCTCTTCAGCAGCTGGACAGAAAATTATCCTTCCCTGCACCCCGATTATGTACAAGATGCTGAACAAAAGCTAACATATAAGAGGAGCACTTTCCAGTTGTGTGTGACAGCAGAAAGTGGCCTGGACATGAAAACATGCTTGTTACTTTTTTCTTGCATATCTGCACAGAGGCACTTGCAGGATCTAGATCCTTATGTTGTCCCCAAGTGTATCACTTAGTGTGGATTGCAGGTGAAACTTTCAAAGGTGAGTTAAGAGCCTAAGTTTAATTTAAAAAAAAATCAATAAGACTTAAGCTCCTAAATCACTCAGGCATTTTTAAAAAGTGACTCTGTGTAGCTAAGAGTAAAATGATCTGTTTTCTGATCTTGTGTTCACTTAAAGCCCATACAACAAAGGATATTCCTCTGACAATCAACATCTATGCCTTTTTTTGTCTTGCTTCTGCCCCATTTATGTGTTAAGAGCTTTGAGCTAGTTTCCAACTATTCAGAGAGAAGGCACTTGTGTCAAGTTAGTTTACAAACCATGGGCATGGGCATGGGCATGGGCATGGGCTCGGGCTCGGGCTCGGGCTCGGGCAGGAGCTCCTTCCCCTCCAGAGGTCAGCCCTGACTGAGCTGCCTCCCTGGCCTTTATACCTGGCCCGCAGTTGGAGCATGCCCAGCACTGCTGCGGGGGAGGGGCCTTCCCAGCCCAGCAGGCCAGTTTGCTCTCCCCTTGACTAGTGCAGGGTTGGGTCACCCAGTCACAGTGTCACTGACTAATGAAACAGCTGAGGGAGCAGGGTGACCTCCCAGCAGGATTTTCTAAGAGTGAGAGCTCACTGGTAGGATTATAAAGCAATTATTTAGCAAACAGGCCAAAAGGTCAGATCCTGGAGATATCGCTATAACTCATGGACATGAGTGGAGGTTGCTACAGAATTGAGTGGATTATGAGACTGTAAGCTATTAAACAATTACTATGTTTCAATACCAAGGCAGTCTCAGTAATGAGTGAACCATTTCATTTATATAATATATACATTCAAAGGTTGTGAAGGGCATTGGATCAATCTCAAAGAACATATGTCCAACATCTGATTACTAAGAGTTGGGGTTCTGGCCAGGAACAGCAAGCCTTCAAGTCTATCTGCCCTTCTTAGCACCAGGGTAATCTACTGCTAATCCAGTTTTTAAACAGTAATTGGAAAAATGAAGTTTTGTGGGCAGCAGCGGCTGCATTTTGTTTTGTAGAAGGTTACATTTTGCCATATATAGATGTGAAAGGATGCACTCTGTCTCCATGACTTTTAATTATTCAATAGACTGCACACATGTGGGTAGATTTTCTGAGGAAAGGGTTAAAAGGGTGTGGGAACATGTTCTGCAGCTTCCCACACACCTATATTATGCCGATATGCAACACTGGGTCAGGGTATGTATCATTTCTGTTGAATAGGGCTATAGGGAAACCAGTTAAGTCTCCACCTAACTCTTGCTTGCACTGTTTTCTAGCCAGTATAATTTTGCCTCTAGGTGCTGCAATAATTTTCATGGCTAATTCTGAGCAGCACTTGTCTAAAGTATATACTGGGGAATTTCTCTGTTGTAAGATCATGCTCCTATTTATACACAATGGTCGGGGGGCCCCCAAAGGCAGGCTCAATGTCCCTTTTTACAAGGGTTGTAGGGTCCCAAAATATGAATCCCCCTTTTTAGGATAAATATGGCCCTATAGGCCTAGTCCAAAAAGTACTGTTCCCTCTTTTAGGGTAAATACAGCCCTATGGGCCTAGTCCAAGGTACTGTCCCTTCTTTCAGGGGGTCCCAAACTATGAATCCCCCTTTTTAGGATAAATATGGCCCTATAGTCCTAGTCCAAAAAGGGCTGTTCCCTCTCTTATTATGGAGATATACTTATCTTTTAGAACTGGAAGGGACCTTAAGAGGTCAAGTCCAACCCCCTGCCCTCATGGCAGGACCAAATACCATCCCTGACAGATTTACACCAGATCCCTAAATGGCCCCCTCAAGGATTGAACTCACAACCCAGGGTTTAGTAAGCCACTGCTCAAACCGCTGAGCTATCCCTCCCCATTTTAGGGAGAATGTATCCCTGCAGGCCTAGTCCCAAACACAGTTGTCTCTTTCTGGAAGGCTCTCTGGCCTGAAAGCCTTAGGCCCTGGTAAGTGCCCCCCCGCCCAATTAAGAAGACGAGCACCGTAGGGTAGGGAGTAGGGGGACCCGGGCCCTACTGCTCCACCAGGTCCCAACTCAGGGCCCTGTTGGCAGTGGACGCTTTCACTGCCAGATCAGCGGGGCTTCCTGCCAAAACGTGCTGAGCTCCCGGGAGGGACAACCCTCCACCTTGGGTTCCCAGCATGCCCAGTCTGGGAAAAGGGGCAGGACTTAGGCCCCCCCCTGCAGTGCAGGGCACATCCACCCTATCACACACAGGTAAGGATTTCTAGTATATTATGAAATGTAAATGTGGTATTTGTAAACTTGATTGAATTAGAACTTCTTATAAACTTGGCCCCATTAGAAAGTATACAGAGGCATACAAGCATGGCAACAAAGCCATGGGGGCTGAAACTGGGTATTGAAAGCCTTATTTAAAATTAGATGTTAGGAAACTAGCTGCCCCAAAAAGACTGGAACAAGTGACCATCTGCTGGCCACATGAAGTGAGGTTTGGCCTAGGCTAGGTTTCAGGTGACACATCAACCTCACAAAAAACAAACCAATTGCTGTGCCACAATTAAGTAGCAACTTTGATGGCAGAGATGCCAAGAAATGAGTCACTCTGAATACTAGACATCTTTGCCCTAGAAATGGTCTCTTCACATAAAGATAGTTTGGAGAAGCTTTTGCCCTTGGTACATCTTTAGCTTCAGGAATGCACATGATAGGACAGAGTGTAATATCACTTATATAAATGCAAAAGTGAGATAGGCCCTTCTCAGCCAAGGAGGACGAAAAGGTTCCTACCACAATGTACAAGTATTTGTCACTATAACCTGAAGAAGAGCTCTGTAGAGCTCAGTCTCTCACCAGCAGAAGTTGCTCCAGTAAAAAACATTACTTCAACCACTTTGTCTCTTTAATAATTAATCTTGGGGCCAACATGGCCACAACAACATTATAAATAACTACAACTTAGGTACAATACTTAACATGTTACCACCTAAACCAGTGCTATACAACATTAAGTCATTTTTATTGCTACTATTTCCTTTCTTATAGACAGTAGTGTTGCCATGATTGCTCTAGAGTCTGTCAGAGTATGTCTACACGATGAAATAATTTTGAAATAGGTAAAATTGAAATAATAACTCCCCAAATAAAATCAAAATGGCACATCCACACTAAAAGGCAGCATGGAAATAGCTCGGAATTATTTTGAATTAGCGTGTCCACACTGATTGGAGCCTGCCTCAGACTTAGAGCGCCCAGAAGTACTTGGGGAGGGCACCAGGAAGGCAGACAAGCTCCTGTGGCTGCTTGGTCAGGCAAGCTGAGATAGGTGCTTACAGGGGCTCCTCTCTATGGACTTCTCACACACCACTTCTCCACTGCCTCCCCCCCTCACGGGACACCAAACTCACACCATATGCTCTGGTTGTCTTTGTGGACATCACAGCACTGATATCATGGTGCTGGAGCTGCTGCAAAGCAGTGCCATGCTCATGGGCCCCATGCTGCACCCCATGGCGCAGTTCATCCACACTGCATGGGCTGCTCCAGCAGGACAACAATCAGCCCCAACTGGAGGACCCCTTCACCTAGATCCTGGTGATCCTGCTACTGCAAATGCCCCTAAACCCACTGCACACCATTGAACACCACTTCTGGTGGAGGGAGACCACTTCCGACTGGTGGGACCACATTGTCCTGCAGCAATAGGATGACCAGCAGTGGCTCCAGAACTTCTGCATGCAGCAGGCCACCTTCCTGGAGCTCTGCAAGTGGCTTGCACCTGGCCTTCAGTGACAGGACACCGACAGAGACCTGCCACACCCCTGCAGAAGCACAGTGCCATCGCCCTCTGGAAGCTCACCACAGCCAGACAGCTACTGCTCTGTCGAGAACCAGTTCAGCATGGGGAAATCCAGTCAGGTCTGTGCTCCTGCATATAGCCAAGGACTCAACAATGTGCTGCTGCGGAGGGTGATCACTCTGGGCAACATCAACACAATTGTCAATGGCTTCGCCACCATGGGCTTCCCCAGCTGGCTTACCGGGGACATCCTTGGTGAGCTTACACACAAAAAGGAAGCTTACAAGAAGTGGAAACTTGGACAGATGACTAGGGAGGAGTATAAATATATTGCTCGAGAATGCAGAGGAGTTATCAGGAAGGCGAAAGCACAATTGGAATTGCAACTAGCAAGGGATGTGAAGGATAACAAGAAAGGTTTCTACAGGCATGTTAGCAAGAAGAAGGTGATCAAAGAGGGTGTGGGGCCCTTACTGTATGAGGGAGGTAACCTAGTGACAGATGATGTGGGAAGAGCTGAAGTACTCAATGCTTTCTTTGCCTCTGTCTTCATGGACAAGGTCAACTCCCAGACAAATGCACTAGGCAACGCAGTATGGGAAGGAGGTGGACAGCCCTTGGTGGGGAAAGAACAAGTTAGGAACTATTTAGAAAAGCTAAACATACACAAAGCCATGGGCCTGGATTTAATGCATCTGAGGGTACTGAGGGAGTTGGCAAATGTCATTGTGGAGCCTTTGGCCATTATCTTTGAAAACTCATGTAGATTGGGAGAGATCCCGGATGACTGGAAAAAGGCAAATGTAGTACCCATCTTTAAAAAAGAGAAGAAGGACAATCCAGGGAATTACAGACCAGTCAGCCTTACCTCAGTCCCTGGAAAAATCATGGAGGAGATCCTCAAGGAATCCATTTTGAAGCACTTGGAAGAGGGGAAAGTGATCAGCAATGGTCAACATGGATTCACGAAGGGCAAGTCGTGCCTGACCAATCTGATTAGCTTCTATGATGAGGTAACTGGCTCTGTGGATATGGGAAAGTCAGTGGATGTGATTATACCTTGACTTTAGCAAAGCTTTTGATACGGTCTCCCACAATATTCTTGTCAGCAAGTTAAGGGAATATGGATTGGATAAATGGACTGTAAGATGGATAGAAAGCTGGCTAGACTGTTGGGTCCAACGGGTAGTGATCAACGGCTCGATGTCAGATTGGCAGTCGGTTTCTAGCGGAGTGCCCCAAGGATCTGTTCTTGGACCGGTTTTATTCAACATCTTTATTGATGACTGGATGAGGGGATGGATTGCACCCTTAGCAAATTTGCAGATGACACTAAGCTAGAGGGAGAGGTAGATATGCTGGAGGGCAGGGATAGGGTCCAGAGTGACCTGGACAGATTAGAGGATTGGGCCACAAGAAATCTGATGAGGTTCAACAAGGCAAGTGTAGAGTCCTGCACTTGGAAGAATCCCAAGCATTGTTACAGGCTGGGGACTGAATGGCTAAGTAGCAGTTCTGCAGAAAAGGACCTGGGGATTACAATGGATGAGAAGTTAGATATGAGTCAACAGTGTGCCCTTGTAGCCAAGAGGGCTAATGGCATATTAGAGTGCATTAGGAGGAGCATTGCTAGCAGATCCAAAGAAGTGATTATTCCCCTTTTTTTGGCTGTGGTAAGGCCACATCTGGAATATTGTGTCCAGTTCTGGGCCCCCCACTATAGAAAGGATGTGGCTGCATTGGAGAGGGTCCAGCGGAGGGCAACCAAAATGATTAGGGGGCTGGAGCACATGACCTATGAGGAGAGACTGAGGGATTTGGGTTTGTTTAGTCTGCAGAAGAGAAGAGTGAGGGGGGATTTGATAGCAGCCTTCAACTTCCTGAAGGGATGTTCCAAAGAGGATGGAGAGAGGCTGTTCACAGTAGTGACGAATGGCAGAACAAGGAGCAATGGTCTCAAGTTACAGTGGGCGAGGTCTCGGTTGGATATTAGAAAAAACTATTTCCCTAGGAGGGTGGTGAAGCACTGGAATGGGTTACCTAGGGAGGTGGTGGAATCTCCATCCCTAGAGGTTTTTAAGTCTCAGCTTGACAAAGCCCTGGCTGGCTTGATTTAGTTGGGATTGGTCCTGGCTTGGGCAGGGGGCTGGACTTGATCACCTCCTGAGGTTTCGTCCAGCTCTATGATTCTAACTGTGGTGCGGGGGCCATAGATGGCTCTCTTATCCCCATCCTGGCCCTTGCCCACCATGCCTCGGACTATATCAACAGGAAGGGGTTCTTCTCCATGGTGCTGCAGTCCCTGGTGGACCACAGGGGATGCTTCATGGACATCAACATCAGATGGTTGGTTACATATTCTAGACGTCCTGCCTGTTCCAGAAGATGCACGCCAGCACTCTTTTCCCAACCACACCATCAGGGTTGAGGACGTGGACGTGCCCATGTGCACCATGGGTGACACAGACTACCCTTTGCTCCCCTGGCTTATGAAGCCCTAGATAGGCAGCCAGGACCCCACCAAACAGAACTTCAATGCCAGGCTCAGTATGGTTGCAGAGTGTGTGTTCAGCCACTTGAAGGGGAGGTTCAGGAGTCTCCTCACCCGCCTCAGCACAACATCTCCTTTGTGGTGGCAGCCTGCTGTGTGCTCCACAACCTTTGCAATAGTAAGGGGGAGACTTTCCCGTGAGGGTGGGGGGCAGAGGCTGATCGGCTGACCAGCGCTTACAAGCAGCCGGATGCCAGTGCCATCAGGAGAGTACATCAGGGAGCTGTACTCATTTGGGAGGTCTTCAGGAAGAGATTCAGCCAAGGCCTGTAAGACTCTCTGTGGGCCTCTCCACAAGGGGTCCCTTCTTTCCCCCTGTGCCTTTCCTTCCCCACTCCTACCTTCCCCTCTCCCCTGCAGAGCAAATAAAAAAGCCCTTTTTAAAAAAAACAACAACTCCTGTTTATTTGGGGGATATAAGATAGGGGAGGGACTGAGGAAGGAACCTGGGAGGGGGAAGTAGGGAGAGAAAGGGTCTCAGGGATTGGGCTGGGAGTGGCATCTGCCTCGGTTAGCTCTGGAGGCCTTGGCTGCTCTAGAGATCCCACTGCCCTGTGTTTGGGGGTCCTAGGAGGAGAAGCCAGGAAGGCAAGGGCAGGGAGCTGGCTGGTGGGCCATTCCTTGTGCTCCATCAGATGCTGGCTCAACAGCTGGTTTCAGGTGGCATTCCGCTGCTCCCAGTCAGCCCGGCACTCCTCCTGGTCAGTGACCTGCTCCTGGAGTTTGTCACTGAACCCCCAGACAAGGGACTGCAGGCAGGCCATCTGGTCTCACAGCAGGTCTTTGCAGGTTTTCTTTCTCTGGCGGATCCCACAAGGTTGGGAGAACGGCACAGAAGGTGGTGGACGCACCCCACTCGCAGCTAGCCCAGCTGTGAAGAAAAATGAGAAGGGCAGTCATCCCAGGAGACACTGTGCATGAAACCTGGCCCTCATCTCTGAGCCGACACTGAAGATCTTGGTTCAGATGATGGCGATGTGCTCCAATCAAGGCCATCTGTTGTCTAGACAGTGGGCACATTCCTGCAGGGGCATGGACATCCCAAGAGAGCATCACTACAACCACGGTCCAGGGACAAGCAGGCATAGGAAGGTGCTGACCAGGCTAGAAGCCTGCGGGCAGGAGGGGGGATGGGGCAGCTTGGTCTCCTGTGTCCCACACACACTGCTCCCTGGAGGAAGGGCTGTGTGTTGAGAGGTGTGTATGTGAGGCAGATTCCACTTGCCATAGAGAGTGTTACTGGGGTCTCTTCCTTTTCCTCCCCCCGGCAAGTCCCCATGCAGGTGATCAGTCTCCTTTGCATCGCCACTCTTGACCTGGAATAGATGCTGCCAGAGTGCGGGCATGATCCTGTGCCATCTGCGGCACTGCTGTGTGTTTCCATGACTCCAGCCTCCTTAGTGGTGGCTTGTTGTGGGAAGGTGTCCCACCATGGAGGTTGGAGTAAGGCTGGCCTCTCCAGGAACCTTGTGAGAAGGAGCAAGGGGTTCCTGTGTGAGAGCATCATGGAGCTGAGTGCTCCAGACTATCCCTCCATGTGCAAAGGCTGTTGTGTGATCCACCCAAGCTGAGTAGCCCAAGCAAGGAATGCAAGCCCCTCACAGCCCACTGCCTGCCCCTTCACGTGTATAGGGAAAGATATGGAACTCACCTGAAGTGCCTTTCTTGTGTTTGTGTGATGCCTGGGAGACATCCTGGGAGTGGAGGGATTGGCTCCTGGGTGAGGAGCAGTTCCTGGCTTGCAGGATGATTGACTAGCTGGCCTGCTCCTCCTCCTTTTCGTCCTCCATAACCCCTCCCTTGTGGAAGCTGATGCCAGGCGTGTCCTAACTGGACTTGACAATGACAGGAGGGGAGGGGAGGGGAGGGGACTGGCGGCCTTCTCAGGATGGCATTCAGCTGTTCATAGTAGTGGCACACGTGCTGTGCTGCCCCAGAGCATCCTTGCTACTTCCTGGCCTTATAGTAGGCCTGCCTGAGCTCTTTAATTTTCATGTGAACCTGGTTGAAGGTCTGCGTGTGTCCCTTCTCAACCAGGCTGGCTGCCATTTGGCCACCGACCTCAGTTACACCTTCTGGTGCAGAGATCCTGGAAGTCGGTCTCCTCATCCCAGACCTCAGTGAGATCCAGGAGCTCCACATCAGTCCAGGTTGGTGCTTGTCTGCGTCCCTGGCCAGGGGCAGCCAAGGGTGCTGCAGGAGCGCTGGTAGGCATGGGGGGGCTCAGAGGGAGCGCTGGGGTCGACCATGACTCCAGTGCAGCTGAGGTGTGGCAGAGGTCTGCATGTGCCACAAGCCCTTTTTAAAGAAACAAGCTGCAGGAAGTCTTTGCATGAGAAAGGGAGCAGTGGAGTTGTCAGCTGTGGCCAGAGTGGCCACAAGTGCAGCTGTGAAAGGCCTCTGGAGGCCAATTATTTTGAAACAGAAGCAGCTGAACATCCACATTCACGCTATTTCGAAATAATTTCAAAATAAACATTCTTCCTGGAAAGCTGGAGTTATTTCAAAATAATCAGCCCGTTACTTTGAAATAACAGACTTAGTAGTGTAGACGCTCTGCCTGTTATTTCAAACTAAGGGGAGCTATTTCGAAATAACTCCTAATGTAGACCAGAGCTCAGGGACAAATTGTCACATCTGAGCAAATTCCTTTTCAGCTGGAGGATGTTTTCCTAATGCTTTGTTCCTCTGAATTGTGCTTTGATATTTTGCACTTGCATAGTACCTTTCACATAACAATCTCTATCCAATTCACAGATGGTGAGGCCAAAGCACAGGGATCAGTCAGACACTGAAACAGCTACTACCTTCATGCCTTCTACTCCTTTGCTCTTATTGCTAACCAATGCAGCTTCCCTGGAATAAGTACGTGAAAGGGATTTTTATTGTCCACTTTCTTACCTGTGACTTGCATAAGAATTTGTTGTTGACTTTGATTCTTACATGGTCAGGCATCTTTCTTGTCTACTTCAGTGAATGCCAGTTACCCCCCAGTTGCTTCATGACTCCCATCTTAATGATTGCACTTTAAGCTTCTGATGTTGCAACATTTCTAATTTTGTTACATACCCACCCTTACTGTATACAGCAAATGCACCTACAGCAAAATGGAGAGCCTGCTCAAGCAAATCAGGGCTTGTTTTATTTTTTAATGGGTCACATGGTGTTTTCTGGAATCCATTGGATTTCATAATCACATTTGGTAAACATTCTCCCCCTCGTCCCTCAGTATAGTCAAGCAGGGTGACAAAAATAATGGTGACACTGAATAATTCAAGAATGTGGTGTGACAATATTTGCTAAACTCATGTCAACACAGCAAGGCTGCCTGGCCTAATTTGTCATTGCTCTAACATACAGTATGAACCTGAACCTGGTCTATAGTATTGCAGAGAACGGTGGATTTATTTGATTACCATTAAATGATTTTATAGATGCAAGTTAAAATACCCTCTGCAAGAATAACAAAAATAAACCAAAAGTGAGGTTTTATTGCAATGATGGAAAAATTGGGAAATTGAGAGCCATAAATAACAGGAATGTCGTGCTGTATAGGCACAGGTATTGTAAGCAACAGAAGAATTCTGTGTTCTGCAAGGTCAATTTAGCCTTTACTTATTGAGATCTATACATCTTAAAGGGCATATTTATCTCTGTACTCTGAGCACTTTTAGCATTAATTATGTGGGCAATAGACCTGCCATGCAACTATACAGCAGCTATGTGGTCTGTGATTCAAACCAAAAATCCAGACAACTGAATAGCTAAAATGACACTACCTAACTATTCGTCTCCTGTACTTTTTCAGCAATTCCAAAGCTATAGGACCCCCAAGACCACCTACCAGCAGCTCCTTCTCATTTATGCCAGTGGCATTCCCTCTGTGGTATTATGGTAGAGGAGAAGAAGGGGCCCTCAGGTCAAGACATCCTTAGGATTTATGGGGCCCTATGTAGTACTATCAAACTGGTGCCTCAATACCTGAAAGCAGCCTGCAAGGGTGGGATGATGTTTAGAGATGCAATTTTATAAACACACCGATGAAATAGTTTGAAAGCATATGTTAAACTAAGGTCTTGTAGACTAGGGGTGGGCAATAATTTTTGGCAGGGGGCCACTCCAAGATTTTGGAAAGTGTTCTACCCATCTAGACTGAGCCAAATTTTGGGAAAAACCCCTCTTTCAAAAGCCCCCTTCTTCCTCATGGAACGAGGAACATGGGGGCTTCTGAAAGAGCATGTTTGCTCTTCAGAAAAAAAAAAAAAAGTGGAAGAGCAAACGCGTTCCTTGAACATGGCGGAGTTTTTTTGGGATACCAGAAGCATCCCAACCCCCCAGCCCCTGCAGTCTAGCCCTACCCTAACAGTCTAGTTAGTAGCACCTTAAAGACTAACAAAACACAGAGATGATATCATGAGCTTTTGTGGGCAAAACCCACTTCTTCAGGTGCAAAAGTTTCAGACAGAATAGTGTGATCTTAATTCTCTTCTATTCCTTTAAACAACATTCAGTACATCTGCAATCACGAGACTTGAAATAGACAGACTTTGATAGATTTTCAAGCCCATAAGGGGCCATTAGATTATTTAGTCTAACCTCCTGTAAAATAGAGACCTTAGAATTTCAGTTATTCCTCTGTTGAACCAGTCAGTCATCGTTGGTGTACCGTATCTATTTGAATGCTGTCTGGCTCATTAGACCTCATCGTCCCTTCATTATGTTTTAGTGCCATCAAGATGTTTCATTGCGAAGAATCAGCATTGGTGACAAAGAGCTTCAACTGCAGAATCCTGACCTCATTTAGGACTACCTACTATATTCACACTGCCTAATTATATATATTATTCTTCAGTTCAAGCCTTTTAAGCATTAATATTAGTATTGCAATCTAAACTTTATTTTTTTTCTGACTCCAACATTATAACAGTTATGCTACAATTTACATCCATAAAAAAAAAAAATCAGTAAGACAATATGGAATGCTCTCCCCTAAAGCCAATTTTGTTTGGGATAGATTAAAATCTGATAATTTCTAACCAACCTTGCAGTCATTTTATTAAAAGAAGCAATTACATTTTCAGCCCTGACAGACATGTTCTTCGTGGTTACAGAGCTATCATAAGTATCCTTGGGCTAGCAGAGGCAGAAGTTTGGAAAGCAGCAAACTTAAGAGGTGAAAGGAGAGTATTCTCTTAGCTATCCTGTATTTTTTCTTAACCTGCAAACACCACATGCACCACTAGAAAAGAGACAGACAGACACACCACACATGCTGGAACATTAAAATGTTTTGTATTTACAGGAAGTTGTGACATTTAAAAGATTCTTTGTTGAACTGCTATACAAGAGGAACAAGCTGTAGATCTTCTAACAGAAATGGCGGCTCCTGTCTATCTGCAACAACAGTTTCTCCACAGACATCTCTATTCAGCTGCTATCAAAAAGAGTTTTTCATAGTGCTCAAGTACAAGTTTCAAGATTAGACATAATAAAATGAACAGCCAACAAGTGGTATTTGACTATGTTAGCATCTTTGATGTGTGATGTTATTTCCAAAGATAAGTAGAGCATTTCAAAGATGCCACATGAAAAAGAACTCACAGGGGAACATTTAACTGGGTGATGTGTTAAAGAAAACATGTATTTTAAAATCCATCACCTACTTCATGATAATGGCATATGAGTCTCCATTAATTAGCCTTGAATGTGTTTCATGCTGAGCTAAATTGAGGTTACAAAGCATAACATATTTTATAAAAGAATTTAAAGAACAGGAGAATAAAAACATTCAACTTCACTTTATTCAGGGCCAACACCACATTGGCTAATCCTAGCGTCCTTCTCCTTCCATGTCGCTAAAGTCACTCTTGGTAGGACCAGTGACCTGTCAACAGTCAGGGCTACAGTTCCTTTCAAATGCAGCACATGACACTAGTCGTCCTGTGACTTTCGATGAAAGTATGTGCAGATCTTCCTCATGGAAACTGAAGTTATTGCAACCTAGAAGAGATTCAAGTCAAGCATAAAAATTTGTATTTGACAGTAGATATCACCATCTACTTACTCTAAGTTTGACAGGGTCAGAGCAGAAGGCTATAAAAAAAAAAAAAAACGTAGTGGAAGAGAGATATATAAGCCTCAGACTGAGGAGATCTCTGTTCCCAGGGTGGCTGGGAGGGGCTGGTTTAGTACCAGCAGAGGCAAATCGGGGCAGTGGCACACCTGGGGCTAACTAACCAGGCCTGCAGAGTCAGGCCAGCCTAGGCTAATTGAGTAACCTAAGGGTAATTAAGAAAACCAGTTCAGACCGGCCATGAAAGAAGCTTTGCCTACAGTTGGTGTATGCATGTAGCTGAGAGGATGGAGGAAGGTTTTGCTATGAGTAGGAGGAGAGGAGACAACCACTGAACACTAGGAGGATGAACCAGAGAGAAGGAAGGTATGGGGGGGTGGGGAAGTAGCTCAGGGGTCTTGGAACTGCAGGTGTCTGAGATTCATACAGGCAGCTACTATTACAGGGCCCTAGGCTGGAAACTGGAGTAGAGGGTGGGCCTGGGCTCCCACCAACACCCACCTCCCCATTTCCACTCGGGGAAAAGGACTGTGGAGTTTATTCTCCGCTTTACTATACACTGGCCAATGATGAAAAGCGCTCAAGAAACAGCAAACTAAGTCTTTTAAATTTCTCTCCAAAACTGCAACAGCTTACTTACCCTGAGGAGATGCCAGGTGACCTACTATTAATAGGGTAAACGTTATGTCCTTTGCAATAATTTGCATGGTTTCTAGGACATTCAGATGCTATTTAGTGACAGGAAACATTTGCTAAAACCCTGGAGTTACTGTTTTGCCCTATGAGAAGCACCAGGGGCTCTAGTTTTCACTGTGTAGCAGATACAACATTTCTTAGATTTTAAGGCCACAGAACATCATGATCATCTCGTCTGACCTGCATAAAGCAGGCCATAGATTTTCACTTGTATCAAGAACAACCTGTGGTAGAGCTAGAGGATGTTGCTTACATTCAATCATGAAAGGACTGAGCCTCTGAAGTACCATTACTGGATGGCCTGTATTGCTAGCAGTCTGAATGAGCCCACGTGCTGGTGCAAGACAAAACTTAAGTCACTGGGAAGGAATTCTACCATGATAAGCCCTAGCCATTATGACAGTCTGAAAGATAATTTGCAGCCCAAATTATATTGTACCACCAGATTTCAAATTTTAGTATAACTAAAATTGAGTAGTAATCATACCTCAGTTAGTATAAATACAGCTCAGCAGTCCTCTGACTCTGAGATTCCATGTCTATTGGTTCAATGACTCAGTTGGCAGGTTAAGTTAAAATGATTGGCATGCAAGGCATTTTTTATGCTTATCTGCAAACTCACCCAAGGACCTGAAAGTCAGGCTGGGTTCCTGCCCTCTTGCACAACACAAGGAGTGAGAGTTCTACAGGCAAATTCTACCTTCTGAAGTTGGGCAACCCCTTTCTTTTCAGTGGGTCTTCCATAGATGTAGCAGAGGGTAGAATTTAGCCCCACAATTGTAACAAACATAAATGCAGCTAATTTTCTCTAAAAGCTGGGTTGTGTCTGGAATGCAAGTAGGGCCCAATTTATGTCACTGAAGTGAGCAGATATGGGTATGAATACATGTGAGGAGCAGACCTGTCAGGTGAGATACTGCAATTATGTTTAGAGTAGAACTGCACCGTAAGTGCCAGTGCCATAGACACCGCAAGCATTTACCAATTACTCTGTTCTGAAACATTTGCAGATAGGCAACACCAGTTGATCTATGAAGATTCTGCTTCTCCCTGCTGAGACTATGGATGGCACTGAATGATAACATTACCCTGTACGGCAGAGATGCTAGGGCTGCTTATATCAGATTTCCCTTGCTTCCTCTCTACCCTGCTCCCCACCCTCAAAGCAATGAGTCTGATGCACCATTTCATGCACAGGTTAACTCCCTGCAAATGGGAGTTGTGCCACACATCAAGGAGAGAACAGAACCCAGAATTCAGCCCTTTCTCTACCATTATAGCCATGCCTAGTGTACTTACAGATCCTGGTGGACTGGCTGCAGTTGCTGCTTTTTGTCTTATGCTGGGACTCCGATAGGATGGGGGGCTGTTGCCTGATGCCTTCAGACTACTGGCCTTGCTAGTCTTCAGCTTCTCTCCCATTGCAGACAGCCAGGTTTTTTTGCCAGGTGAACTGTTCTCTTTGTCCAAAACATGAGCCCCTTTCCTGCAGGAGTTCCTTAAAGGAAGAGGGGGTTTCTGGAAGCCTGCCTGATTAAGTGGGCTTTCAGGAAGGGATGGTTCCTCTGGGCTCTGGCCATAGCCTTCAGTTTCAGTCGTCAACTCAGCAAGGCTCAGATAGTTTTCAATACTGGCCTTTTGGCCTGCTGCAAAGAAGCACCAATCCAGCTTGGGTTTTTTAGCCACTGGGTCCAGCTCTGTCACACAACTGCAGCCTTTTAGACACTTCTGTCCCATGTGATCTCCCTTGCTGGACTCCAGCCTTCTTTTGGCTCGCTTTTCAGACTGTGAGAGTGGTGATATGGGAGTGTCAACTGTCTCTGGAAAACCCTGAGACACCACTGCCAGGGCTTTTCTTGGAGAAGGTGTCTTTGCTCCCATTCCTGGTGGAGAAGAGTACAGAGTCCTGGTAACCCAGTTTTTAATGGACATCTTGAAGGAAGATGTTGGTTTGGGAGAAGAGCCTGATATGGCTTCGCTTTGCTTGGCTGGAGTGTGGGCCTTGACTGCTGGGCTTTTGAGAGAGGACGTTGGAGCACTGGTAGAAAGAGGAAGGTCCCCGACACAACTGGGAGCACAAGCTGCTGGCCGTGGTGAAGAAATGCATGGGCTACCCACCATGGAGTCTTTTGCAGGAGTACTATGTGTGGCTGGTCGCACTGGTGGAAGAGAAACAAAAAACAGTCAAGTGAAGGACACAATACAGCAACATCAAGTGAAAACAGGTTTAAGATAGGCCTTAAAGAAGTCTCTCAAACTCTGGGACATTCAGAATCTGAGTTTAGGTCTGGGTTGGCAAATAGGTAAACAGCTGAAAACCTGTAAGTTGCTAATGATTTCAACAGCAACAGAGTTAGGCCAACACTGAGCACTTTTGAAAACTCCACAGAATGCTTATTTGATAGCACTTGTCTACCTGAGTTGTAACTGGCACCTCTCAAAAGAGCTGCAATCAGATGACTAAAATGGACAAAAGGATCAAGATGAATTTTAGTCATTGATCTTGTCCAGCAAGATGGACTGTGCTGTGGCCTCCCAGCACAGCCACAATGGGAAAGAGGGAAGCATATTTTTAGAAAGTACCTCAGTCTGGTTATTTTTTTCCCCTTATGACCAATCTGTACAATAGCTATAATTAAGGTAGGATTTTGTGCACTTAGGTCACCTTTAAAAAAACCAAAAAAACCCCAAAACACTTCTATGTCACTCAAAAGCCAAAACTGTCCAAACCTTTAGTTTGGTTAAAGGGACATGATTAGATTCATCTGCACTACAATTTACAAATGGTTCTTAATCAGGCAAGAGGCATTGCAACCTAGTCCCAAAACTAGTTGTAAAATAGATGAAGCTTTAGATTAGAATCATAGAATCCTAGGGCTGGAAGAGACCTCAGGAGGTTATCGAGTCCAGCCACCTGCCCAAAGCAGGACCAACCCCAACTAAATCATCCCAGCCAGGGCTTTGTCAAGCCGGGACTTAAAAACCTCTAGGGATGGAGACTCCACCCTCTCTCTAGGTAACCCATTCCAGCGCTTCACCACCCTCCTAGGGAAATAGTTTTTCCTAATATCCAACCTAGGCCTCCCCCACGCAACTTGAGAGCATTGCTCCTTGTTCTGCCATCTGTCACTACTGAAAACAGCCTTTCTCCATCCTTTTTGGAACCCCCTTCAGGAAGTTGAAGGCTGTTATCAAATCCCCCCTTGCTCTTTTCTTCTGCAGACTAAATAAGCCCAAGTCCCTCAGCCTCTCCTCATAGGCCATATGCTCTCCGTTATGGATAATTGTCCCAAATGGGCTTTGATGTTCATACACCAGTAAGATTACCATGCTTTTCCTGGAGAGTATTCTGCAAGGATAGGTTACTGGGTAGCAATCAGTTATTTACAGTGCAAAGGGACAGCCTAGAAATCCTCACATCTTGTAAGAGGTCTTAGATTCCAAGGAAGACAAAACTAACTGATGAATTGGTTGCCATGACAAAAAAGTCTTTTTTAAATAAGCAATTTCCATGTACATATAGCACATGTATTGAAATCGTGGCACATGGCTATTGAAATCACCAGCATGTTATGAAATAAACTGCCTATAAATCCATCTGCACACCCACTTCTTATGTTTTGAAGCAAAGCATAGTCATCAGTGTTTATCAGCTATGCACAATAAATCTGAGGGCAGCATGCATTTAAGATCCATCTCAGGCCAAAACAAGTCAGTACTTACTGAGGTGTGGGTTTTTTTGTTTTTTGTTTTGTTTTTTTTTTTAAAAGAGATTTTACTTTGAGAGAGGATACACTAATGTGTGTCCAATGTCTGCTTTTCAGATGCTAAAATGCCATGTATCCAAAGGAACCTTTTTGGCCTTTAAACTTGTGGTGGTACAAGTCAATAAGACTACATTAGCTTCCTTAGGCACACTGTTTCACCAAAGAGCAATTTTCTGCATACCAGAGATTTAGTCTGAAACTCTTAATTCTCAGCATTAGCCGTTATAAAACAAAGTACTTAATTGGGATGCTGAAGTCTTGTGTGAATGAAGTGACATTTTCTTTAGAATGCTGTGCTTGCTTGTGAAATGTGCATAGTGTAAATACCTACATAATTTCTCAACACCACACTATACATAAGCTTTTTTGACCCATATCCTTCCTTCACATAATATTGCCCAATACAGTCTCTGCACTTAAATTTTATGTGCTGATCAAACAGAGTAGAATGCAAATGTCAACCACTTTGAAGCACTTGTTCCTTTCTGAATGTTTATTAGTCCAGACTGAAGCAAGTTATTATGAACTCATAGCAGGGTTACTGCTAAGATTTGGTCTTTTAATTTTGGCCTTAACGAGCACTTACAGGACTGTGTTAAATCAGCTGGAGAATTGGTTGTGCTTAAATGTAAGTTCTTAGATGTGTAAGAAGGGTAGTAGTGATCCCAGCAACCCCTCCTTTCTCCAGCAATTAGCTGCAAAGTCATATTTGGAAATGTGGGGTGATGAGTTGGAAAGAGGATGCGCTGCCCACAAACATGACACAGACTGAAAAATATATTCTGGTCACTGCCTCTGGAAAAGTGGAAGCTACCTTGATGTACATGCTGGATTGATGGGGATGATGAAAGGTAGCCTGTGATTCAAATGCCTACATTCCCAATGTTGGGAAACAACAGAAATATCAAGCTTTTTTGTAGCAGTTTGTGCATCAGTCAAATATTCAGACATCAGACTCAGTTAACAAGTCAAGCATATTGCTATTGTTACCACTTACTGACATTCTGCAAGGCAGTTACATTTAACACTGAGTGCAAGCCTCTTCCAAGATGCCAGTCAAATGAATGATGTGTGTCAGACAGATAAATGCATAATATACACCAACAGTGGAATTTCTCTCTCTCTTGCTCTTATACTATCAATTTTCTAGAGCAACATTATGGGCTTCAACAGTCAAAAAAAAATAATCACAGATTCATGAGATAGTCCAGCTGTAACAATTATGGTTACATAAAGTGTAGAGAAATTACTATCAGACAGCAAATTTACATACATTAATTTCCCAAGAGAAGGAAGCTGTGCTTGCTGCATGCCCAGTGCAGGTAAACAGTCAACACACAGCCACAACTTGACAATTTGTTCTGTTTAAATGACTAGGATGCAATCTAGATTTTATCTAAGCAATCCTGAAATGTTATTTGGTTAGCCAACTATGAATCAGTTTGCAGATACTTTCTGGATTCTAATAGCATGTGTTTTGTGTTCAAAGAACCAAGGTCAGCAGGAAGCGTGCTGTTGCATACACAAGGGCTGTGTGCTTCCTCTTCCCTCCTGGGTTGTTCTAATGCATAGAGAACAAGGAGAAATGGTATTTTTTCCTAGAGTAATTGCCAAATTCAATTTGTCAATTTGTAAATATCCAGGGTACAGGCTTCTTTGGGTTTTCAAGCTTCTTGACAATACTACTGTCCATATTTATTTCTCAGGGAATAAAATGTGAAATAGTTTCTCAACAGCTCAATGAAATGAAGCATGTATGTGTGTGCTGGGAGCAGCTATGGGAAAGAGCTGGCACTTACTCACCTATTGTCCTGCAAGTTTCCTGCAAGACCGTTACAAGCAGGCAAAAAGCTAATTTTGTCATCCCGGTCAGGAGGATTATGAAACCTTCCAGTTGTATTTACAACAATGAAGGTGAAACTCCTTTGGAAAGTGAGTAGAAGGAGATAGACCAACACAGGAAATGACATCAACTAGCTATTGTCAAGTCATTTTTGGTTCAAATTTTAAAACTGCATCCGAAATACAATCTTCATACTCCACTTTTCTGAGTGTTTTATTCAGCTTTTCCATCTCAACTGTATACCAATTCATGTTCAACACAAACTAAGTGAGCTCTCTGATCCAGGACTTCTTGCACATGGTTTGGAACATGGTCAAGAGACTGTAGTCCTGCAGTGGTTTGGATCAGCGGAGGCTGCACTGGAGTCCTCATTTCCTTCATCAGGATTTTGGCTGTGTGTTTACAATTAAGTTCTAGACCAAAGCTTGACATGCTTGGTCTAATAGAACCCAAATCTGTTGACATTCAGTGCATACTGCAAACTCTATCTGATCCTCCAGGCTTTCCAGAAGGGGATAGCATTTATTAACTAAACCTAACAAGTTGGTGGGCAAGGAGTCTCTATGGTTTGTTACTAGTTTATTTTATAATAATGGCGAATAGATTTCCATACACACACACACACACACACACACACACATCAGTGGTGAAAGAATAGGTGCATTTTAGAGACCCATCACTAAACTGCACATATTTGGGTCCTACAGTAAGTACTACCGTATTGTACTGAAGACAGAGTCGAATGAAGATTACATTTCTACTGGGCTCTAGGAGTTTAAAAGCAAGTGCATATAGTTCTGGAATGTTGACACATTGTCCTGTAGAAAAGGAGTGCTTTGTTTTGTTTAAAAACAAACAAACAAACAAACGTCAGGAAGTCAATGTTATTCAATGAAATGCATCTGCTGGACAAGAGGAACATTTCAAAGTTCCAGGGCTGTATACCTTTACTGGATGGTATGTCAGGCCTGGGCAAGTGCATTAATTCACATTTCAATAGCTCAGGTAGAAGCTTTATGCCAAACAAGTAAATGCACAGAATTCTGACGTCCTTTTCCTACATTGGGGGACAGAATACCTTAAAAGTCTCACCATTTTGCTCTTCTGGTTTCTTCTGACAGACCCAGCCTACCAAGCTGACTTTGCTGGATGCAAGTCTCTTGTTATGGTCAGGTTGTAAGCGCCAAATCCTCACAGTGTTGTCATCAGAACATGTGGCGATCTACAACATAAATCAGTAGGTTAGATCACTGTGAAGCCAAGACCCACAGTCACTGGCAAATCAATCCAAGAAAGTTGGTACTCTCAGCCTTGTGTACCAATAAGTGTTCTGCACAGAGCCCTCCCTGCCACTAACAAAAAAGATAAAGGAACTGCCAGCAAAAAACACATGCTACCTAATCACTGTACTAGAGGAAAAACAATGATTCTTTTCCTCCTGAATGTGATCTGACAGGAGAAAGCCTCTATCTATCCCTTTTATGGCAAAGAAATCACAGTCTCGTGCTTTGTTTTGGGAAGATTCTGTGGCAGCAGCCATTTGCTCCACGAGTGTCAATATATTTGTTTATTGACATTTCAGTACTCAGCAAATCATAGCAGAAATCCAAACGCAATCCAAAGCTCATGTTCCAAGAGAAAACAGACAGCAGAAGATATTAATTCATTTTGGCTATGACTAGACTACATCCCTCTGTAGAAAGATGGATGTAAATTAGGCAAATCGAAAGTGCAAATGAAGCGGGGATTTAAATATCCCACGCTTCATTTGCATAATTGCGTCACAGTGTGTGAAAGTGCCATCTAGACGCGGTTCTTTCGAAAAAAAAAAAAAAACCCTTTTTCAAAAGATCCTGTACTCCTCATTTTTTGTATGTTCCCCCCCCCCCCCGAAAGAACCGCGTCTAGACGGCGCTTTCACTTTTGAAAAACCCTTTTTCGAAAAAGCGCTGTGATTATGCAAATGAAGTGCAGGATATTTAAATCCCTGCTTCATTTGCACTTTTGATTTGCCTAATTTACATCCCTCTTTCGACAGAGGAATGTAGTTTAGACATACCCTTTGCATCGGCATCCAATGCTCCTTCTTTCACTCCTCACCTTCCCTTGCTTGGGGACAAATATTTGCAGTGTTCAAAATAGGCAGTGTCCGAACAAAATACATGCTGGACAGGGATTGCATCACTAAACAGTCTTTGCCACCAACATCATTAGTACTTTGTGCAGAAAGCAGGAGACAAAGCTAAAGTTTAGGTACAGCAGATCCTTATATTAATAGCATGTAGCTCTTTCAAATAATCAGCAGAACCTGCCCAATAAACATCAGAATTTGTACTGATCTCCCTTTGTGCTATGCGTACAGTGATTCACCTGGGAATTAGCAATACAAGGAAGAGCTATGGCCAATGTTTACAAAAATCAAGACACCTTTTCTCTGGCTCTCTCAACACCAACATCAGCCCTAACAACATGACTGGTAGGCTTGTCTTCCTTGCCTGGGATTCAGACTTGTTCACTTCCAATCTTTTTCCACTGGCTGCTCCTCTCCTCTGCATCAACTTCAAGCTTCTTGCCCCTTCCTTTGAGGATCTGCCTAACCACCACTAATTTCTGAATTGACTTTGGCTCCTGTTACATTGGTCCAGATTTTAATGTCCTGTTTGCTTGCTTCTCCCACGCTACTATGGGCAGGGTATTGGACATGATGGAACATGGGTCTGATCCAGCATGGCAATTCCTATGCCATCCTCAATAACTGGAAAGTATTTCTTCAGCTTGTCTACAAAGCCCCTACCAAAACCTAATTCGAAGTCTTTCTGCAGGCCTACTGTGATGCCTAGAGAAACTAATGATTAACAACGGTGGGCAGAGGGGCAAATGAAATTACCAACAAGAAATCCAAAGAGTCCTATAGGGTATCACAATTTCAGAAGGGCTTATTCCTGTTTTGGAACTAGGCTGATCCCTTAATCCTGCTCCCCATGTCAACAATTCCCTCAGGCTCATTGGTTAACCGTGTAGATGGGTACACATTCATATCCCTAATAGCAAGTCAGTTCACCTATGTCATTCTGTTTTCAACAAGACTTTCCATTCAGAGAAGATTCCTTCCCTGGTCAAAACACACCCCCCTCAAGTTTTGAAAAAACCCAAACAAACACTATTGTGGTCACATCTAGTCCTTCCTTCATTCATTTCACAGGAAATTCCAAAACAGGGTGTTTTGTTTATTTTTTTAAAGAAACTAACCTTAGTGAAGTCTGAAGGACACCAGGCAACAGACGTAACCTCTTGAGAGTGACCAAGGAGCATCATGGGAGGAAGATGGGGATCAGAAATCTTAAAAAAAAAAAAATCCACAATTTAAAATGAGATGGACTTCTGCATCATAAGCCTCACTAAGAAAAGCTGTACTCTGCTGATGTAGAAGACTATTGTGTCTTTCATCAAGGATCTCAAAGCACTTTATAATGAAGTAAGCTTCGCAGCACCCTTCCAAGGTATGAAAGTATTTTCCCCATTTTACATAGACTGCAGACACAAAAAGGTTAGAATTTCCTGCTTAAGATCATGCTTGAAGGTCTATGGCAGAGTCGAGAAGAGAACACAGACTTCCTTAATGCCTGTGCTTTAGCTACAAGCCTAGGTAAAGTGTATCATCAGAATTAAGAGCACCAGAATTACGAACTGACCAGTCAATCACATGCCTCATTTGGAAACACAAGTACGCAGTCAGGCAGGAGAAGAGACCAAACAAAGACAAATACAGTATAGTGTTCTGTTAAAATAAACTTCTAAAAATAAAAGGAAAAGATTTAAAAAAAAAAAAGATTTGACAAGGTAAGGAAACTATTTCAGTGTTTGTTTAATTTAAATTAAGACAATTAAAAGCCACATTCTTCTTCTGCATAGTAAAGTTTCAAGGCTGTATTAAGTAATGTGCAATTGTAAACCTTTGAACGAACAAACATAAGGCTTTTTTTCAGTTACAAACATTTCAGAGTTACGAACAACTACATTCCCAAGGCTTTTGTAACTCTGAGGTTCTACTGTATCTTTGAAGATATCACTTATTCCCAAGAATTCACCACAGCCTCTCTGCATTTACTGAAAATAGTAGAACTGAATGGCTGAAAGCAGGGCAGAAATCAATTTCACATTATAATATGAACTCCTTCAAGACAGGCCAAGAGGAGAAAATAGAATTCCACTTGTCATCACCTACAGCCCACAACTTAAACCTCTTTATCAACAATCTACACCCTATCTTGGAAGATGACCTCTCACTCTCACAGGTCGTGGGGGAAAAGGCCAATCCTTGCCTAAAGACCATCCCTGAACCACAAACAAATTCTTTCCAGTAACCATGCAACACATCTCCATCATAATCATCCAGGAACCCACCCCTGCAATCAGTCCTGGTGCCAACTCTCCCCACACATGTATACAAGCGATTTCATCACTGGATCCAGCCACATGAGCTACTAGATCAGGGGCTCATTTAACTGCACATCCACTAATGTGATCTATGCCATCAAATGCCAGCAATGCCCCTCTGCCAAGTATACTGGCCAAACTGGACAGCCTTTATGGGAAAGAATTAATGGACACAAATCAGATATCCAAAAAAGGCAACACAGAAACCTGTTGGAGAACACTTTAACCTGCCTGGACACTCATTAATGGATCTCTAAGTCACTGTGTTGTTTCAGGCCAATTCCACAAGCCAAATACACAAGGAAGCGTAGGAACTTAACTTCATTTACAAGTTTGGAACCCCTCACAAAGGTATGAATAAAGACATTACCTGGCTAGCACATGACCTTCCACATCCTAATGACTTAACCAACCAAACATGGGTATTTAAGAACAATTTGCACTTTCTCTAATCAGCTTCATGTAACATGAATACCCTAATTCACAATTTTTTTCACTTCCTTCTTCCCTCCCCATCCTCTATTTATTTTGCAACTGGACTTTTAATACTCCATTCATCTGAAGAAGTGGGTTGTACCCACAAAAGCTCATGATACCATCTACATGTTTCATTAGTCTTTGAGGTGCTGCTACACTATTTGTTGTTTTTTAAGTTTTTCCAGTTACAGACTAACTCCTCTGAAGCTTATGAATAAAAATTGTTACTGTCTGACAATTATTTAGTAGCCTATGTGAAATAAGTTGGTGGTTTCAGGTCCAGTTCCTCCTGGACTTGACAGCCGCATCTAAAAAACACACCCTCACAATTAAAACCCTGTTGGCAGTCTTGATGGAAAGGCAAGGGACTAAATGAGCTCTAAGAACAAATTAGCATTTTACTCCTAGAGGTGAAGCAGCTGGTCAGAATGGAGTGCACTGATTGATAGCAGATAGTGCCTGGAAAAATTTGTATAGACTCTGCTATACACAGGTCTCCAGGGATTTCAATTCAGCACCTTGCACGAGCACATTGCTGCACTGAATAGCATGTTCCATTTAAGGTCCCAGTAGCTCCTGTTGGGAGCAATTTGCCTACTCAGATTCTATGCTGGGTAGAAGGCATTTATAAAGCAACAAGAAGTCTTAAACCCAAGGACTAATTCAAAAAGCAGCAAAATTTGGTAGTTTACTACTTACTTCAAAGTTAATCGTTCATGTAGCTGGCAGATTCTAGTGCAGGGCTGGATCCGGCCCACAGATCCTTTGGCATGCAGCTGCCAAGGTTTAAAGAGCAGTTTCCCTGCTCTGTGCAGGGAGGCCGGGGGGGGGGGGGGGGGGGGGGGGGGGGAGGAAAGAGAGAGAAAAGAGAGCTTTGTATGATCTCCCTGCCCCCAGCCCAATCCTCAGCTCCTATTGGCCAGAAACAACCAGCCAATAAAAACTGACCTCAGCCAATCTCTTAGCTCCTATTGGCTGGAAACAGCCAGCCAATTGTAGCTCAGAGATTGGCCTGTGAGCTGTGGCAGCGCAAGCCTCTTTCCCCACCCCGAGTTGAGAGCAATGTGGAGGGAGGAGTCTGTATTTCAATGTCTGGGGCTGCAGCAGATGGGAAAGCCCAGCCTGCCATTGGGGGTGCTGCAGGCCAGGAGATGCTTAGGTAAGTGCCTCCCAGTCAGAGCCTGCCTCTGGCACCCCAGCCTCTCCCTCATCCCAACTCCCTCTCCCAGGTCACCATCCAAACCCTCTGCATCCCTCTGCCCCAAGTCATATCTCCCTCCCAACCCTGCACCCCAATCCCCAGCCCAGGTCATAACACTCTCCTTCACCCAAACTCCCTCGCAGACTCCATACCGTTTCTTGCATCCCAGTTCCTTACCCCGTGCACCCTTCTGTACCCAGCCTTCAGCCCGGACCTCACACCCCTTCCGCAGAAAAGTGTGGCCTTGACCACTTACCAAAATCTTGGAGTGGCCCCCTACCAAAAATTATTGCCCACCCCTATTCTAGTGTGTCTTACAGCCAGCTAACCTATAAATAACTTTTTACAATAAGACAGCAACAAAGTCAAGGTTCCTTAAAAATAAAAGTTAAGAAACCATATAGGACACACATTGATTAAACTGAACCTCTATTTGGTACATCTCTCTCCTGACACACCAAAATCTTGGAGTGGCCCCCTACCAAAAATTATTGCCCACCCCTATTCTAGTGTGTCTTACAGCCAGCTAACCTATAAATAACTTTTTACAATAAGACAGCAACAAAGTCAAGGTTCCTTAAAAATAAAAGTTAAGAAACCATATAGGACACACATTGATTAAACTGAACCTCTATTTGGTACATCTCTCTCCTGACACACAACAGCATACAATCTTTATCACAGCTCATGAGAACAGCCATTAACCAGAATCTGACTTAGCTGAGGCTAATATTAGCATTGCCACAACCCAACAAGATTTAAAGTTCTTTTTATTTTGCAAACTTTCAACAGGTACTGCCTTCCTGAAGTTATGAGTCACCAGTAGTGATGTGACAATAGATGTGGGATGTGGGATGTGACAATAGATGTGCAATGATGACTAAGTAATAAATTGAATAGATTCTTTGGCAAGTAGGAAAATGAGGTTTTATACACAGATTTACTAGGATACATGCAAAATATCAGGGAGGGCTTCTGGTTTCTTGATCAATTTCGTTTTCTTTGATTTCTTGCCATGACACTGTGAAAAGCTTATGTGAAGATTCTTAAGTAGTATATTTAAAGTTTGTCTAAATTAAACTGACTCATAACAGGGTTGTGTGTGTGCATAGCATGGTAGAGGCAACCACTTGACTAAGCATCTATTAAACGCTCTGTTGAGAATATACCCTTCTCTGTCAAAACATGCAGTATCATGGAAACTAAATTCCCATTTAAGGAATAAACTGAAGGAGTTCTTGGTACAGAGAACACCTTCGTTTACATTTAATATATTTTTACTGTGTGTAGCAAGACATTTAATAATCCTTAAATATTGGCAAGAGGGTAGAAGGAGATAATTATTCTCATTGGGCCATAGTCTGCTCCTGTGCTGTTTTCATGATGATATAATTTAACTGACACTGATGAAGCTGTACATAATTTCCACTAGTGACTGAAATGAGGATTAAAGCATTTGTATCTGAAGGCGTTTCAGGGGAGAGGGAAAGGGAGGAACAAAGTACAAACTAGGTTGTTGATGCTGTATCCTCTGGTAAAACCAGCATCTTGTTTCTTGCTTTGTTTCTCATTTTTATTATGGCATTACGATGCCAAAATGTACAAATAGGTATAAAAACTGATATGCAATTAGTTATCCATTAGGATTCAGGATATGTCTTATATTATTACGTACACAGACTACACAGGAACATATGAAGTGTGACACTAACTCAGACCCAGAGGCCTCCTAATTTGGTATCCTGTCTGATGTGACAGTAGCCAGTACCAGATGGTTCAAAAACAGTACAGTTATGGAACCACCTGGCTGTAAATGAAATTTCTTCCTATTCCCAGGAAGTTAGTAGTTCAACCTGTCAAAGCCAGATATCCATTCCAAAATAAATACTTCCCATCCCACCCTAATGACAAACTGAACACAAGTGTTTTTGAGAGATGCAACTGATTACTAGACCAGCAATTACTTTCCTGGAAGTGCTTGCTATATGCAAGGGATGTCACATGCTGAAACATGGAACCACAAGGCATTCCATGTCTGTTCAGCAATAACCAGAGTCCATGGCATTTCCTGACCTATGTACAACTTCCCACTACTGATCAAGAGTCTCTGGAAATGTCTTGATGGACAACGACCCTGTGTAAGCCTCATTAAATTACTTTTTACCTACATCTGAATTTGCACAGAGCATACCTTTTCTCCGAACTGCCTCCCAGTTTGAAAATACTATGCTAGCCTTTTCTCTGCTGACCGCTCACGTGTATGCTTCTCAGACTGGCTGGTCATAGATTTTCTTTGGCACTGATCATCCCAGTAGTACATTTACATCAAAATCAAAGTCTGGCAGCCTTCAAGGCACAAAAAGAAATCTGAGTAGGTAGTCAAGTGGTTGGATGCTGCGATTTGTGGTATGTTTTCAGTTGTTACTGTAGAAAACACTACCACTATATAAAGTAGCCGGACGTTACTGTAATAATGGCCATCTGACTACCCTTCATATATTTGTTTTAATCCACATGCCACACCACTGAGATTCTTATAAAAATAAACAGATGAATTTTGAATCCATTTTTTTCTAATTTTTATGAAGACCTTACTATTTCTATGTTGTTTCCAGCATAGTTTCCAGGGAATCTTTTAAAAATCATCCCTCCTTGGTGGACCTGAAATGTGCAATGCAAGATCACACAGACAGTTTTCTGGATAATCCTGGTCCATTATGAACCACTGAAGGGCCTGGTGTGGTTAAGCTTAATTCGTTACCTATTAGTTTTGCTATGAAAGCAAGTACATCACTGCATTGCTGCTACTCCTGAAATAAGCAGTCACAAATGCTTCTTACAGACCTAAAATGGCTACAAACCTGAGCCAAGACTGCAGCTGTACCTACTCTACACTTTCTAACTTTGCTTTCATTTCCAAACCCTTCATGAAAAGAGAGCAGGTTGATTTGATTTTAGAACAGCTGACTTTGTCAGTGCTTGATATCAGAAGGAACATGTTGAGTTATGGGCAGGAGTAGATACATCACATCAAATACATCATTTGGTAGCGAATATGACCGAACCAAGGAATTCCAAAGTAGTCATGCAAGTCTGTTTGAAGTTGACTGGTTACAGGTCTGATGAACCACATTTAAATAGCTCTTTCTTATCCCCTGTAAGGAGATCAGTTTTGCCTCTGAACAACAGATGACAGTGTAGAGGTTGCACAGTGGAAAGGGTTACTTGTGGGAGGGGAGTTTGGGCATGGAACACAATATTGGGAGATGAAAGTGAAGATTCAACTAAAGTGGATTAAGTTGTGGTGGGTATTTAAATAGGTACCAATCTACTGGAATTCACCACTACATGGCAGGCGCCAGGATAAGGAAACCCAACTAAGAGATCTCTAAATATATAAGGGTGTATGTATTTGTGCAAAAAGTCTACTTTGCACACCAGCAATATTAATTAGGGATGGCAGGAGCCTCCTGCATTAGAGAGGCTGTATTTAGGCCACTGGTGCTAATGTAAAATGGAGACAGAATAACAATTCTAAGATTAAGGAAAAACACACCACACCACACCACTTATGGATAGTTAAGATGCATGATTCCAAGGTCACTTGATTCCTTGATTTCCTGCTCTTACAATCAATGTGTCTCAAATTTTACCGGAGAACAGCAGCATAGTATTGAAAGACACCCCAGCCAGGATTTATTTCAGCATTAAACAGAGTAATCTGAAGAATTACACAGAAAAACCTACACAACGTGTCACCTAAAGGTCTCTATCTGAGAATGCCTCCCCCCACACCACACAGCAGAGAAAAGAACTTGAAGCTTCTCTCATTTTGAAGGCCCTGCAATTAACATGGTGACATTTGCATTTCCTACACCTCAGCTTGAGATGCCAAGTGACTAAGCTCCTCAGATGTCAGCCAGTATTTTTGAATTTTGCTGAAGGCTCTGGCTGAGCCCTTGCCATAATACAGAGGCTTTAACTACTGTAAATTAAGCATGAGAAAAAGCTATGTCTGAAGCAAGAGCTTATGAACTGGAAAAAAGTGCCCCTTAAAACAATGAGTGTGTTAGAATCCAATAATGTGCACCTCTGCTAAATAGGAACCAAGAACTTTCTACTTGTCAAAGTTTCTGAATAAACAAGATTGAAAAATATTAAAGCCCATTAAAACCAGATTAAGATAAGCAACTCACAATAATCAGCAGTGATGAGAGAGACAGTGGTGGCAGGGGTTTAGCTTTGTTTTACATTAATAGTTACATTCAGGTTTGACAGCTGTATGCTCTAGGTACAACACGCTAAGAACTAAGCCTATGCTGCTTTAAATGGGACCTTTAAATTCACTATGTGAAATGGAAAGCAAACAAAAGGAGAAAACAGAACAATTCTGGGCAGTCAGCTTTGGGCTGTGTGTTTGGGTTTCTCTCAAATGTCTCACCTTCCAGATGTAGGCACTCTGGTCGCTTGAGCCACTAATCAGGAACTGGTCATCTGGGCTAGTGCTGGACTTGACATAAAAGCTTGAATTCTGGTGTCCATTGAAGACTGCAACTGAGTCAAAGAAAAATATGTAATAAAAATAAATAAACTCAGAACATAATTCTGAGTTCAGCTGGTTACACAATTAAGGCTGACATTACAGGCTTTTCCTGCCTGTTCACATCACTCAAAAGGAAGTGATTATACAGCCTCTCTTGCTTTAGGGTCCAAAGTTTCAAGCACTAGCAAGAGGCACCATTCCCTTGTGCTCTAAACCCAGGTGTTCTCAATCAGTTTCTTTCTGAGCATCCCCAACAACATGCTATAAAAAAAAAAATCCATGGCCCACCTGTGCCACAACTGTTTTTCTGCATATAAAAGCCAGGACCAGCATTAGGGGTAGAAAGCTGGGCAACTGCTCAGGGCCCAATGTCATAGGCCACCCTTCAAAGCTAAGTTGCCCATGCTTTGGCTTCAGCCCCAGATGGTGGGGCTTGAAGCCCAGGGCCTCAGCTCCTTGTGGTAGAATTTTGGCTTTCTGCCCTGGGCCTCAGCTAGTGTAATTCTAGTCCTGCTTGGTGGACCCCCTGAAATCTGCTCATGGCCCTAGATCTCTGATTGAGAATCACTGCCTAAACTGGCCTCCCCACACCACAGTGGTGCAGTCATCTAATAGGTTTGTTAAATCCTCTCCTCCCCAGGTGACACCTCCTCTGGGCCCAGACTTAGGCCCTTCAGCCAGCCTCTTTCTCCCCTATTCTGAGAGCCATGATTGCAGCTCCCCCCACTCCCCAAAAAGAGTGGAGAACTCAGTAACTGTTAGCTAAGACCTTGCTTCTAATGAAACAGTGGAGGAGGCATTTGCTGCTTCCCCTTCTGTCAGTCTTTTATATCTTAAGAACATGTGCTGGCTCAAGACACTGGTCACTTGTCTATTTTTAAAGTCTCAGTAACACTTCACCTGAACTATTAAGCCTTGAAACTACTGCCCTGAATAGCTGCAATTCTTGGTATGTCAAGAACCGGAAGTTCCGGCAGTCTACGTGGGAGCAGCACACAAATCTAGAGCACTCGGCCACTCTGCACCGGAGTTTATCATCAAGGTAGAAAGGGCAAGTTGCCCAATTTAGCATGATACGTGACTGAGGCCCTCTGCCAACACTGGCATATGGAGTTAGGAAGTCTCTCTAGTGAACTGTAAACATAGTGGGGGTCTGATTCACAGCAGAAATATAATAAGAACTTAGAGCAGCAGTTTAGCAAGTGTTTAGTTACCATGAAACTAACAAGCTTTTCAATCATTTACCAAAGAACTTTCTTGAAATAGAAACTGTAAGTTTATTTGTATTTGGAGTATTTTATGAACTTGCATTTACAAAGGTCACCACATGCCACTAAATCCGATGCCTCTTGCCAGCTTTTGTTTCAGTGTAGTATGTACAGAGTGACAGCATGCAGCAAGAGCTTGCACGCTGGCAACATGGACAGATCCTACTGAAGGGCCATTTGCCTACTTCCTGCTCCAAATCAAAAGGGAACAGAATTGATTTCGACAGAGAAAAGCAATAGTAGACCTTGGTGGTTTTCTAGTCATTGAAGTGAATTTGCAAGAGTCTGCTGCCCTCTGCTGGGCTTAGAATAAGACAGACATTCTGTCTGAGAATTCTTTGAAACAAAAGTGAAACGTTTTGTAACCAGCAGTATGAATCAAGATTTGTCTCCTAATGCTGATCCATCATAGCATACAAGTCTATAGAGGCTAGTGACTAAAATCAAAAGCCAGACTGGAGACTGTCCAATCCCTCTAGGACTAGCACTGAATAATTGATTTTTATAACAACTGAAAAATGCCCCAAAAACATGTTTAGTTTCGAACTAAACAAGATTTTTCTTCAGATTTTTACCAAAACAAAAGTCAAACACATTTTGTTCGGGTCAAGTGAAACCATCTTTTTAAGACAAAATGTCTGTTAAAAAATTTCAACATTAAATTTCAAAATGAAATTGTTCATTTACATGGCTGAATTCTACACTAATTCAGAATAATCTCTCTGAAAGTGCATTTTTCTGTGAATTTACTGGAAACATTTGCCCAGCTCTATTTATAAACCTTATCTAGGAATAAATTATTTACTTTTTGCACAGAATAGTATGACTTTGAGGCTCTATACAGACATTATGTAATTAATCTTCTTTGGGGATAGCTGTCTGTTATCAACTCCATTTTAAATGGAGACTGTGAAATTCTATACCTTGGGGGAACACCGTGTGACCCCCATATTCCTCATTTATATATAACTAGAAGATTTACCCAGCATTGCTCGGGTCCTTAATAGGGATGTAAGCGACTAGTCAGCTACCCGATTAGCCTATAGGCTTATTGGGTATTCAAGTCACTACTCAACTAGTCATGCCCCCCACCCCTTGCTGCCTCTGTATCTGGTGGCTCTTACTACATTTTTAAGGCAGAGGTACAGCCAGGATAGCGAGTGCCCCACCTCCCCACTATTGACTAATTAAGAAGTTGATGGAAATTGTATCGACTACTCGATTAGCTGATTAATCAAAATGTAATATCCCTAGCCCGTAGCTCAATTAATTTTTGTTTTTCTTCATTTAAATGATTGCTTTGGCTCCAGGGAGACCTTACAGTTTCTATTTCAAGCAAGTGATAGTAGCTCTCTCTCACCACAGCAGCTTGGGGCCGGGTAAGAATTGCCTCTCCATGGCCACTGTCACTCCAGCAGGCACAGCAAGAGGAGGGATGCCTGTCCCCCAGCTGGGGCAGCTCCAAATTTGCCTGCCCCTCTGTGCTCCCAAGTCAGAGTGAGGAATGCAGCGAACTGTGCACTTTGCCCTCGCTCCCTAATGAGCCAGCGATACTCCCATATGAACCAGGAGATTGGGGGTGGTGCCTCTCTGCTCTCCCTAAAGGGCACCTGAGGGGGGTGGGAGGAATCTAACTGTGTGTATCTTTAGGGCAGTGGTCTCCAATCTTTTTACACCCCAAATTACTTTAAATGTCAGGGCAAGCCAAGATCTACCCCTTCCCCTCCCCAACACCCCACCCTTTCCTTGAGGCCTCGCCCTCTCCATTTCCCGCCTCTCCATCACTGGCTGTCCTCAGCCCTTACTCACTCTCACTGGGTTGAGACAGGTGGTGCAGGCTCTGGGGTGGGAAGGAGGGATTTGGGTGTGGGAAGGGGTGAGAGGTGCAAGCTCTGGGAGGGAACTGGGTGCAGGAGGAGGTGGAGAAGGGGATGCTGGCTTGGGGAGGAGGCTCCAGGCTGGAGAGTGTTGGGCTCAGGTGGAGGGTTGGGGTGCTGAGCAAGCCACAGACTTGTGGATAGGATATCAGGGTGCAGGAGTTTGGGTTGGGATATATGAGGGGCTCAGGGCAGGAGGGTTGGGTGTATGATGGGCTTAGCGCACAGGTTTGTGGTGTGTGAGTGATGCAGCAGTGTTGTGGCACAAGACTGGGGATGTGAGTGTGGAAGGAGTTTTGGGTTGTGGAGGGCTCAGGACAGGGAGTTCAGGTGTATAATGAGCTCAAGGTTGGGGGGGGGGGGCACGCGCGTAGGAATGTTATGATGCTGCAGCCAGATGGGGGCTTGGCCCCAATTGGGGACTTATTGGCCAGGCTTCATTTTTAAATAAAATATTAATGTCCAACACAAAACAGTTCAGCATTGTTTTTAGTTATGGGAGGCGCAAGGAACATTTTTTGAGTGAGGGGGCCACTGACCCACAGAAAAATCAGTTGGGGGACCACACAAGTGGGATGCAAAAAAACCCCCCAAGCCTCTCTGATGTGGCCTCAACTGAGACCTCACTCCTCTGGCACTCCAGCCCCATGATGAAGGGGAGGGTAGGTAGGACTGAGGTTCAAGGCCTCAGGCCAGATTAACTCTTCTGGGGTGCCAGGGTTAGTGGATTTTGTGGACCCCCTCTACTCCCTGAGGTGGGACCAAAAATGAGGGATCCAGTGTGCACGACCGGGCTGCCAGTGAGTGGGATTGGGATGGGGGGGGGGGGAAGGTGCACAATCTGGGTAGGTAGTAGGACAAGCTGGGGGTAGGTGTCTGGCCAAGAGGGAGGGGCAGGAGCAGGGTGCTGGTGGTTGGCTGACCAGGGGAGATGGGGCAGAAGCAGCTCAGCCAGTAACTGGGGGTCTCCAGGGACTAGTATATCTCAGGAAGGATCTGCACGCAGCATTGGAATATGCACACGTGTCTCCTTTAAGAAAGCCAGCCGCTCCAGATCCTCCACTGCCATCTTAACCCCCCATCCCCACCAACCCTGCCTCCCTGGTGCACGGGCTGAGGGGGTGGGGAAAGGAAGGCAAGACAAGAAAGCACGGGCATTACTGTGGGGAGGGGAGGAGCAGCAAACGCTTCCTGAAAAGCTGGATCTGGAGCGGAGCTGTGGGACTTCTCTCCCCCTCCCCTGCTGGAAGCCAGCTTTGGCTCCAATTTTGCAAGGGGCGGGAGGCTGTAGCACCAGCGCGGGCTCCTTGTTGGGGCGGGGAGAGGAGGGGAACAAGGGAGGCTGAGAACACTGTCGAGATTGACTGACAGTGCCTCCACGATCAGTCAATCGCGAGTGACTGGTTGGTAACCACTGCTTCAGGGCACATGAAGTTATAAGATTGTGTTCTACGGTTGTCACTAAAACATCCTGTAGGTTGGGGAATTGACCAGATATTAGCTCCCTGAAAACAACAAGCAAGGAAAATAACCAAAGCGGGGACAAGTGTCAAACAAGCACGAACAGCCATTGTCCATCAAAGGAACTGCAATTCAATGCCTCACCACATGAGGTGAATTATTTAATCTTGCCTGGGACTCAGCGATGCCCACCAGACATGCCTGGACTTGTGTCCTCCAAGCACATGGACTAAGGGTATAAAACAGTACACAGAGGCCCCCATGCTTGGCCTTTTCTCCTCCCTCCCCCCCCCCCCATCTGTGCTGCAAGCAACAAGGATGCTGAGAACAAGGAGCTTGGACCAGATTTAAGGGACAAATCTGTATATTAAGGACTGCAATATCCAGGGGGAAAGGAAAAAACAGCTTAATCTAGATGCTGCCCAGTCTAATAGGGTTGGGAGTTTAAACTGTGTGATTATATTTTCTTTTAGTAACCACTGTCTTTTTGCCTATCACTTATAGTTACTTAAAAACTATCCTTTGCAGTCAATAAAGATAAACAGTCAAACAAGTTTATCAGTGAGTTTACATGAACTGTTTGGTAAGGTTTGCTCAGGTTTTACAAAGGCTGGTGTATATTCACTTTCCATTAATGAAGTGGTGAGCCAATTAATAAATATACACTTCTCATCTTGGGCTGTGCAAGTAAGTATGTATTCCTGGGAGAATTTGGCTGGTGCCTGTTAGTGTTTCAAGAGTGGCGGTGGGAGCAATCTAGCTAGATTTGGGCTCCATGTCTGGTTGTTCTGAGTGATAACAGAACCAGGAGGGGTTTGCTGCTTGTCACTAGCAAGGCATTTTGAGAAAGCCCAGGCTGGAGAATGAAAGGGGCACAGCAGTACCACAGTCCCAGGCTGCACTCAGGGGATCCTGTCCCAGGGACAGAAAAGCAGAATGAGTTGCTGAGGGTTACACAGCAAGTATAACTAAAACTCAGACTTTCAGTTCATTGTGCAAAGGTCTAAAATGATCCACAGTTTGGAAAAAAAAATATAAAGGATTTTTCTAGACACATCCTCACCCTGCCTTCCAATCATATGCTCTCTGAACAGAAATAACTGCTATTTAAATAAAATAAGACCTAAGGATGGTTGTATGGAGATAAGCTAAAGATTAACTACCCAGCAACAGCACCATATTAATTTATGTCCATCTCCCCCATCCATGCTGTTGGTTTCCTCCACTCAGGTGCAGAGCTTCACTTTTATCTGTGATTTCTCTTCTCTCAATAGCCATTCTTATGCTTTTCCTGTGCTGTACAGTTGAAGAGGTAGGACCAGACCTAGATAGGGGAATCTTCTTCAGGAGGCAGTCTGACAAGAACGATTCCAGAACTGAGAAGTAGCATATTTGACATCAACAGTTAATCTGTAATACTGAGAATTGACATACTGCTCAGCTCTCACTGGGCTGTCTTCCTAAAGAGGGTACAGAGGGGGCTCTTGTTCTTTTGAGTTCCACTGGCTGAGTGACTAACAGAAGTTTCAGGAAACAGTAAGAAGACGCCCCTGACCAGGCTACATATAGTAAGAAGCATCACTGCTTAATGTGGTGAAGCATCTGTCAGTCTATGATAGAAGCAGCTCTGGGCATCACAGTTCATTAATCATTGTTGTTAGCATGAAGATTATAGATAGGGCCCTACCAATTCACAGCTATGCAAAACACATCATGGACTGAAACACATCATGTGCTTCCATGAAATCTGGTCTTGTGTGTGCTTTTACCCTATATTTTACAGATATCAGAGGATGCAGGGAGACCAGCATTTCTCAAATTGGGGGACCTAACTCAAAAGGGAGTTGAAGAGGGATCACAAATAATGTTCCCGCCAATTTTTTCCATCCATGTGCAGAATAAGTTGTTAGGCATGTGTGTAGATGTGCACCAGTAAACACACATGCTGACAGATTTGGTCACTGTGCACGCTCTGCTAATCAGCTGGGTGGCATTTGAATCTTTCCTGGGTGGCAGCCCACGCTTTCAGTGTATAGGGAACACTGATCACAAGGTTATTTTAGGAGGGTATGGGATGGCCACTCTAGCTGCCCAGCTTTGAAGGCAGTGCAGAAGTAAGAGAGTGGTGGTTCTAATGCTGACCATGTGTCTATCTCTGAAGGCCGCACCTTGCCAGCAGCAGCACAGAAGTAAGGGTAGCAACACCATACCCATGTTGCCCTTACTTCCGTACTGCTGCTTTCAGAGCTGGGTGGCCAGAGAGTGGGAGCTGGGCCAGTGACTAAGGACCCAGCTCTGCAGGCAGCAGCAAGGGTGGTAACACCACACCATGGCATCCTTACTTCTGTGCTGCTGCTGGTGGTAACTCTGTCTTCAGAGATGGTTTCCTGGCCAGCAGCCACCGCTCTCCAGCTGCCCAGCTCTGAAAGCAATGCCACTGCCAACAGCTGCACAGAAGCAAGGTAGCAATACAACAAACTCCCTCCCTCCCAAACTCCTTTTTGGGTCAGGACACCTACAATTACAATATCATGAAATTTCAGATTTAAATAGCTGAAATAATTAAATTTACCATTTTAAAAATCCCATGACCATGAATTTACCAAAATGGTCTGTGGATTTGGTAGGGCCCAAGTCATAGAGGCACAAAGCCATCTGAAAAAGGTAGTCTGGATCCCTGCTGAGGACCCCATATAGTGCAGGAGTGTTCTGGAGACAGTTATAGCAACTCAACTCAGAATAGCAATGTTTTAAGATCTTTGGAAACAATTTGTCAGACTACATGCATTTTTTTGTTCTTATACATTAAGTCTTAGTGAAACTTAAGAGTTCAAAGATGGCATTAGAGACTGCGGCATTTCAACCCTGAGTTTATTGGTTAAAGTATGCTTTAAAGTGGTAATGACTGGAAGCCAAGTATTCCTAATCGGGTAGCTTTGGTGTCTCAGACCTCATCTATACTACTGTAGTAAGTCAACCTAAGTTATGCCACCCCAGCTATGTGAACAACATAATTGGATCGACGTCACTTAGGTTAACTTAAAGTGGTGTCTATATAGCAGTACATCGAAGGAAGATGATCTCTTATTGATTTACCTTATTCTTCTTGTTCTGGTGGAGTCCTGGACTTGACCAGAGTGTGCTCTGCTGTCAGTTTAGCAGGTCTTCACCAGCCTTGCTAAATTGACCCCTGCTGCATCCATCACAGCAGCACTGATCTCTGGTAAGTGTAGACATGGCCTGAGTAAACTGGCCACTCCAGCCCAGTTCCAAGTCTTATCCCACTTTCATTACAATGGATCCAAGCACATCACAAGAACGGATGCATAGTAGATGCTCTTTGTGGGCAGTCACAAGGTACATAGGAATAAGCAGGATTCTCGTTCCTTTGAGTGGCTGTGTTTTGGAGGGACTGCCCAAGACATAAGGCATAGGGAGAGCTTGCATTGCTACTATTCAAATCATGTAAGTGGACAAATGGTACATCAGTCTTCAAGGGTTAAAAGACAAAATAAACTTTGCCCATTCCTACTCTACCAAAACTGCCAAGAAACTATTTCAGTTGTGATGGTGGCTTGTATGGTGTCAATATCCAGGCTGAGACCCAATTAATCTGTTTTCATCAACTTTTTCTTTCATTACTGATCTGGACCCAACTTGAACTAGACATGCAAAAAGAGGTCTGTACCCTTTAACAATGCCCTGAGCCATCCCAACCCCAGATTTTAGCAGATGCCTAACATGTGGCTGAAACTCAGAAGCTGCATTTTATTGTGTCAGTCTAGGCATCTGGCAGCTCTTTCCACAGATATCATTCTTACCTGGAGTGGTCTTTAAACTTGTCATATTAAACATGTAAATATTGTCATCTGTGCAGTTAGCGAACAGGCTGGTACCAGTGGAGTCCAAAACCAGACTAGAATATCCTGGATACAGATAGAGAAGTCCTGCATTACCAGTAATTCAAACAACAACAACAAAAAAAGTCAACTGTAGTAGAGAAAAAGAGGCTTGTGGGCACAATTCTGATAGCATCTCTATTAGATGTGATGTGCTCACTTTTTTTTCCCCAGAGGACACAGTAACCAAAGGATCAAATTTCCTAGAACTGATGCAGCATATTCTCACCCCTAAACTCTCCCAAGGCTTCATGGAGTTTAAAAACAGTCCATCTCACCTGTATAAGCCAAATTTTCAAAAGAAGTAATCTCGCAAGCATTTGTAAAGTTGAATTTATATGGGTAACAAACAAGACTGTCCAGATTTAATCAGTAAATTTTAAATAAACAACCACCAAAAGTTTTGGTAGGAACACAACTCAGAGCATAAACCAACCTCTAACTGATTAGTTAGGGTTCCAGGGTTGGGGGGGGGGGGGGGAGGAAAAAAAAACAAAAAACAAACAAACCCACCCCCCAAAAAACCCCACTGTTGTCTGCGTATGCATATTATTTTATAACTGTCTGCTGTAGGATTTATTTTATCTTTTTCCAAAGCAGCTGGTACTGGACTTGTACTGTTAGAGACAAGATACTGAACAAGGTGGAGCATTGGTCTGATCCAGTATGCTATTCTTGTGGAGTTAGATATGAGGATTTTAATCAGTGTAAGTGCAGAGCAACAGAAACAAATCAAGATTAAGGCCCATCTTACTGTAAACCAAGCAGGCTGTAGTCAAGAAAGCTACCATGTAAAAATAGCATCTTCTTACTCAGTAGATCTGCTTCCTGTGTATATTCCAAGTTAGAGCTGCTTACTCTGCTGACCAATAGAAATTTTACTGTGTTGACCCTGTTGGCTCAGCAGAGAGGAGTTGAATTTGGTTTTAGCTTATTCATCATCACCAAGTTAGCAAAGTTCAAGTTGCAGGGCCACATTCTCCACCCACTTATTTCTGTATATCTCTATTGGAAAGGCCCACAGGAGTTATTACTGTTTTGAATATACAGAAGCAGAAGAAATAGCTCAACTTTCAGATATTTGCTTGATTTATGGTGCGGTTTTTTGTTTTGTTTTTTTTTAAAGTTCTGCTAAAATAAATCAATCAGATCTGGAAGTTACTGACAAGATATGAACCCCCTCAAAGCCATCTTCTTTCACAATATTTTTCAGACTAACCTGCAACTTTGAGGAATATATCATTCAATCGCTTACCCAGCTTGCGAGTGCTGAGCCCAGGATAGCAGAATGACTTGAATGGCACTGAATCCTGCCGATACACGGTGTAGTTCTTGCGCAGGTCCCATACTTTGATTACACTGAAATTCAAGATATGGTCATCTTCAACTTTTACACTTGATTCACACAGCTGATATCTTCATTGCTGTAGAATGCTTTTGGCTCCCTATGACAGGGTACAGTCACAGAAATTCCCTTGGGATTGTTCCCCAGCATGCTGATCATGCCACTGACATGCACCTTCTTGCTCTTTGGGGCTCCCCACCACCCTGTCCTGCAGGACCAGATCCTCTGGTCTCCTTCAGATAAGGCACAGAGTTAGGGTTATCACCCCCTTGCACAGTAATGCAGATACTGAATCCCCTCAGCTCTGGGTTGACACAGTTCTAGGGCTCAGCACCTAAGAAACCAACCCCCAAATGGGGCCAACCCCCGAACAAATAAATCTGTCTCTCTCTCTGTATAAAAGTTTTACACAAGGAAAACTTATCAGGTAAGCTCCCTTTATCAATGAATGAGAGATATGCACAATGGTTGCTTCCCCCAGGTAACAATTATTTACACTGGCCTTATAGTAAACAAGTGTTTTTATTAAGTACAAACCGTAGGATTTAAGTGGTTGCACATGAAAACAGACACAGAGTTACTAACTAAATTAAAATGAACAGAAAATACACAGCTAGTGCTAATCCACTAAGAAACTTATTGCATGCAGATTCTTACTCCAAAGAGCTGTTCTTATTTCAGGCATGATCTTAAGAACATAAGAACGGCCACACTGGGTCAGACCAAAGGTCCATCTAGCCCAGTATCCTGTCTGCCGACAGTGGCCAGTGCCAGGTGCTCCAGAGGGGATGGACCGAAGACAATGATTAAGCGATTTGTCTCCTGCCATCCATCTCCAGCCTTTGACAAACAGAGGCCGGGAACACCATTCCTTACCCCCTGACTAATAGCCTTTTATGGACCTAACCTCCATGAAGTTATCTTCAGGGCAGATAGAGCAAAAGAGTGTGACTTGAGTCTCCAGCCCTCTTTAAAATTCTTTTTATTCCTTTAGGGTGTGCCAGGCAGTTTCCCACACCAGACGAAAACAAAGGGGATTGCTTTCTATAACTTAAATTGATTCTCCCCTAGGGCAGGGAATCCTTTATTTTACATCCCCTCTTCCATGGAAAAATACTAGGCTCAAAATGGATTCCAGCCTCAGCTGTCATCACATGAATACTCTCCAGGAATTGTTCATGCATTTGGATACTCCTCAGCTGTTCCATTTCAGGCATTTCTTATTCGCCTCCCTCCTGTAGCTCTCCCACTTGCTTACTGAGATTCCACCAGCCGGCACCTTTCACATTGGATGGTCCCCCAGCCTGGATTTCTGTAAGTGGGAATTGCAAGCCACAGTCCCTGCAAAACCACACCAGAGTCTGGGTAGAAGCATCCATGGTCAGGTGGTCTGTCTGGCTAGGCGCAGGAGACAGGAGCAGTGCTGGAATACGTTTTTTAGACCTCTATCATATCCACCCTTAGTCTCCTCTTTTCTAAGCTGAAAAATCCAAGTCTTTTTAATCTCCCTTCATATGGGACCCTTTTGTTGCTCTTTTCTGAACCTTTTCCAATGCCAATATATCTTTTTTGAGATGAGGCGACAACATCTGTACACGGTATTCAAGAATGTGGGCGTACCATGGTTTTATAGAGGCAATAAGACATTCTCGGTCTTATTCTCTATCCCTTTTTTAATTATTACTCACATTCTATTTTCTTTTTTGACTGCTGCTGCACACTGAGTGGATGTTTTCAGAGAACTATCCACAATGACTCCAAGATCTTTCTCTTGAGTAGTTGTAGCCAAATTAGTCCCCATCATACTGTATGTATAGATGGGATTATTTTTTCCAGTGTGCATTACTTTACATTTATCCACATTAAATTTCATTTGCCATTTTGTTGCCCAATCACTTAGTTTGGTGAGATCTTTTTGACGCTCTTCACAGTCTGCTTTGGTCTTAACTATCTTGAGCAGTTTAGTATCATCTGTAAGTTTTGCCACTTCACTGTTTACCCCTTTCTCCAGATCATTTATACATAAGTTGAATAGGATTGGTCCCAATATGGACCATGGGGGCACCCCACTAATTACCTTCCTCCATTCGGAAAGCTTACCATTTATTCCTACCCTTTGTTTCCTGTCTTTTAACCAGTTATCAATCCATGAAAAGTCCCTTCGTGGACCAGCTCTTATCCCATGACAACTTAGAGACCTTTCTAATTGGCAAGTAGAGTAAATTTCCCTGCACAGTTAAAAAAAGGCATCTCATCCTCCCATGCGCCAGAATACCAGAGCCTGAACTTGCCTCCCATTAGAACCATTCATGGCTTTTATTGTCTCCTAGATTTTGCAAAAATGGACAGTCACTTGAGATATTCATCAGCAATTTACTGTGATTCAAGCAATATGTAAAATCTGCTGGGACCCATATAATTTCTGCTTTGTTTCTACCTGTGTCACTGAGAGGAAAATTCGGATTAGTTCAGAAAAACATACATTCTCTCTCTCTCCTTACCCATCAACAGCTCCAGCAGAGATAAGGGTGTGTTCATCTTGAAGCAGCACCACTGTCACACTCTGCTGAAAATCCTAAAAGGAAAAGAAAGCTATTTGTTTTCCGTCAAGAGTCAGTACAGATTCTCTGCAAAGTTCAAGACTAGCAAGAATGTCTGGGAAACTAGTTCACTCTCCCTCCCCAGCAGATTCATTCTGGGTTCTACCAAATTGTTAACCAGCCTCAGTCCTGCTTTAGTCCTTGGACTCCATTAGAGTCACAAAGCTTTTGTTTCCCAGCAAGTTAGTTACCATAGGCAGGAGGCCCAGGAGCGCAAGTAGCATTTAGGATGCTGGGTTCTGATTCTACAAGTCCCTCCATAAGTAGAATTCCCACAGAAGTCAAAGTGATTTGAAAAAAAAAAAAACAAAAAAAAAAACACTCAGACTATGACTACTCGCATTTCCCCACACTCCCTCTCTGGGGAAAACAGAAGTTGGTGCGGAGGGGAGCTGGCTTAAAAGCCGGTTCCTCCCAGCACTGGCTCCATAGTGCCATTTGCCCCCCTCCTGTGCTGCTGCCTCTATCACGGGAAGCTGGTCTGCACAAGGAGCTGGTTTTTAAACTGGCTCCCTTCGTGGACCAGCTCCCGCCTGACACAAAGGCAACAGGGCGGGGTGGTGGAGTATTGTATCATGCAAGCAAGGTACTAACAAACTTCAACAGGACTTTATTTACCAAAAGTGGAGCCTCTTTGAGAGCTACTGAGGGATGCAGCAGCTTTGTACTCAGCCCCTGCCAATCTTCTCCACACTCCCTTCCTGTGCTTCCAGACTCCTAACAGCCAATGCTCCCAGTTCTAATAATTACAAGCAGCATCTAAAGCACCACGTGTGGGCTCCCCAGTTGACTAACTGTTAAGGATTCATGCAGTTACTTGACTATTCTGTTACCCGCTATCTAACATCCCTAATAGATTAAACATAGTAGAGCCCTCTGTGACAGGGTGTCAGGGAGCCCCTGATCCTGCACCTCCATCCGCAGCCAGATGTGACTCTCAGCCAGACAGCAGAATAGAATGTTTTATTGGTTCTCATGGACACAGCGTAGTATAGGATCGATGTTAGCACAGGCACTGGGAGCAGACAGCCTTACTCCTCTTGGGGAAGGGGGGCACTCACAGGCCCTCAATCCCCCTTTCCTGATCTCAGTCTTCCCTCATCTTTCCCCAGCCCACACTCCCAGCAACTGGTCCCTCAGCCTCCAGGCAGCCCCACCTAGATCCCTTTGTCTCTTTCTCTGGGAACAGAGTTATTTTCTCAGGCTGGCCCTTAGGTGTCTATGGCCAATACACACTTGTATGATTCCCAATGACTCACAACACAATACAGACAGGCAGAAACACAGGGTTACAAAGTAGACAGCACCCGCACACCACGGCATTTAGTGGATGAAATAGGCACAACTCTTACTCCCATGACTTATAAATATCAAAGTATGACAGTGTGAATGGCTTTCTGAAAAAGACAATCTTAGAAGTGTAGGAATGGAATAATGTTGGGTATGGATTGCCTCCCAAAGTAAAAAGACAAGCGCATCCTCGGCAAGGAAAAAACGTGATTTGCTCAAGGATAATTTGGATCTCATATTTAATTCCTCACACAGTTGACCCAAATTGATCACTGCATCTGGTTATGAAAGGGTGAGATCAGGCTTTGATGATGATAAGTTCCTACCCCATTCAAACCACAAAGCTCTCCCAAGTTGAGACACTCTTCTGTTCATTACTTTGCAAAGCTACCACAACAGAAAATGCTGCTCTGGGAAGCTGAGTCCTATATTTCTTTCACCTTCCAAATTCTTACCACTGAAGGGGCAAGTCCTCTCAGATTTTGTTTTTTCTTCTTTGATTTGGAGGATATCTGCTTGTCTACTACATTGTGGGCTCCTCCGATTTGATTCACCTGCCTATAAAATCCATCTGAAAGACAGTTCCAGAAAGACTCATTTATTACTGCTAGATTAGCTCCTATTTATTGCCACAGATGTAATAAAAACAAACACTTAGTAGAAATACATTCTAGGAAGTGACAGCCGGACCTTCAGTTTCACTAATATACTCTGCAAATAAGCATTTTCAGTTATTTGTAATGCTGAATAGAAGCAGGAAATAAAGCACATGAGCATATAATGCAACAGCTGCCATGCAGTCAGGACTCCTCAATAGATTAAATTCTTCCTGATTAAGTGACGTACAAACAGCCCCTCATTGAATCACAGCAGTTATGGAATCTACCAGCTCACAGTCCTAACCCTCACATGCTCTTCTCTAGTTGGTCTTAGACTAGGGATGTTAAAATGTGTTCTCTCAGGTAAACCTGCAACCACTGAAAATTTCAGTGGTTACACATTTACACACGGAGCAGGTGGTTCCACGAGAAAAAACTGGCTCCCTGCATGCACCGGCTCCTGCTTCGAATAGAGAGACAGCAGTGTGTGTGGAGGTGGGGAGTGGGGAAAGCTTCATGCAACCGTGAAAGTAAACTGTTTACATTATCACATCCCTATCTTGGGAAAAATTTGTTTGTGAAATGCCTCTGCCTGATCCAGTGAGTTAAAGTCCCATATTGTCTGGCAAGAGCAAAGGCACAGTGGAAGTGTGGAGAACAGCAGGCACCAAGAGCTTAGGTCTGGATAGCTATAACATTGATCAGCAACTGAAAATAATTTGTAGCAACTCTAACTGAACAACAGGTCAATTATTACACAATCAATTTATAAGCAGCTAGAGCAGTGGTCACTAACCAGTTGATTGTGATTGACTGGTCGATTGCAGGGGCACTGCCAGTCGATCGCAAGGCAGTGTTCCAGCTCCCTCCTCTCCACCCCACCCCCAACAAGGAGCCCACGCTGGCACTACAGCCTCCTGCAAAAATAGAGCTAGCTCCGGCTTCTTGCAGTGTGTGTATGGGGGGGGTGAGAAGTCTCGCGGCGCCACGCCAGATAGCATGCATCCTGAGAAGCTGGATCTGGTGCGGAGCATCAGGACTTCCACTTCACACTGCAAGAAGGAAGGCAGGCAGCATGGGGAAGGAAGGAAGGACAGACAAGAAAATGCACACTCCTCCCCAGCCCAGAACAGCGTGTGTGCTTTCTTGTCTTCCCTTCCTTCCTTGTGATCCGGGGAGGTGGGGGAGCGTGTTTAATATGGCGCAGGATCCAGAGCGGCTGGATTTCTTGAAGGAGCCGCACGTGCACTTCATCCAGCACTGCCTGCAGATCCTGCCCCAGAGATCCTCATCCCTGGAAACCCCCAGGTACCAGCTGAGCTACTCCTGCCCTCTCCCCCTGGCCAGACCTCCACCAGCACCCTGCTCCTCACCCCTAGCCAAACACCCACCAGCACCCTACCCTGCCCTTGCCCAGACCCCCCACCAGCACCCTGGCCCCCGCCCCCTGGCCAGGCCCCCCACCAGTACCCAGCTGCTGCCCCTTGGCAGATACCATCCAGCACCCTCCTCCTGCCCCCTCCCTCCTGGCCAGACACCTCCCCACAGCTTGCTCCCATATCCTACTTTCCACCCAGATTCTGCATCTCCAACCCTATCCCATTCATTGGCAGCCCTGTCCTGCACACTGGATCCCTCATTTTTGGCCCCACCTCAGAGTGTAGAGGGGGCCCACAAAATCCACTAATCCTGGAACCCCAGAAGAGTTAATCTGGCCTGAGGCCTTGAACTTCAGTCCTACCTACCCTCTCCCCCCTGTGGGGCTGGAGTGCCAGGGGAGGGAAGGATCTCAGTTGGGGCCACATCAGTGAGGCTTGGGGCATTTTGGAGGGGTTAGTTTTTTGCATCCCACTTGTGTGAGCCCCGACTGATTTTTCTGTGGGTCAGTGGCCCCCGACTCAAAAAAAGTGTTCCCTGCCCCTCCCATAACTAGAAACAAATGCTGAAATGTTGTGTGTTGGACATATTATTTTATTTTAAAATGAAGCCTGGCCAACAAGCCCCCATCTGGCTGCAGCATCATAACACTCGTGCACCCCCCCCCCCCCCAACTCCAACCTTGAGCCCATCATACACCTGAACCCCCGCCCTGAGCCCACCACAACCCAAAATTCCTTCACCACCCCGCATCCCCAGTCTTGTGCCACAACACTCCTGCATCACCCACACATCACAAACCTGTGCTTTGAGCCCATTGTACATCCAACCCAAACTCCTGCACTCTGATAGCCACAGACTTGTGGCTTACTCAGCACCCCAACCCTCCACCTGACCCCAACACTCTCCAGCCCCCTCTCTGAGCCAGCATCCCCTTCTCCACCTCCTCCTGCACCCAGTTCCCTCCCAGAGCTTGCACCTCTCCCACCTTCCCACACCCAAATCCCTCATTCCCACCCCAGAGCCTGCACCTCCTGTCTCAACCCAGTGAGAGTGAGTAAGGGCTGAGGACAGCCAGTGATGGAGAGGTGGGAAATGGAGAGGGTGGGGCCCTCAAGGAAAGGGTGGGGTGTTGGGCAAGGGTAGATATTGGCTTGCCCTGACAATTACAAAGTGATCTTGGGTGTTAAATGGTTGGAAACCACTGACCTAGAGCATAATAGGGTTAGAAAGACCAACCAGCATAGATATATGTAAGAACAAATCAAGCCAAATCAACATTTCCTTCTTTGATATAGTTACTGAACTGGTGGATATTGAGGAAGACAAGAGGGATCTTCATTTTAGCAAGGCTTTTGAACCCAGTGCCACATGACATTCTCATAAGCAAACCAGGGAAATGTGATCTCCATGTAATTACCATAAAGGTCTTACAACTGGTTGAAAGACACTAAGCGGGAAGATGTTTCAAGCACTTTCGAGGACAGTATTAGAATTGAAAGTGACCTTGACAAATCAGAGCATTGGTCTGAAATCAACAAAATGAAATTCAATAATGACGACAAGTACAGAGTATTGCACTTAGGAAAGAGAAAAAAAATCAAGTACACAAGTAAAAAATGGGGGGGCCCCACCACAGGACTGACTAAGTAAATAATGTAATTACACAGACAGACAAATCTGAGAGTCCCATGAAAGTGGCAATAGCCTTCAAATATGGATAAATCAGTTCCTTGGTTTTACCCCTCTATAGCAGCTTTCCCCCAAAATTATCCATGACATGTTCAAGGGGCTTTGACTGTACTGAAATAAACTGCATCAATCCAATGAATAAGATCCAGTACTAAATAAAACCACCAGCCCCATCACACACATCTGAAAGCTCACCTACCTTTTTTGTTGCATCTGGTATCCCAAACCATGATGTTTCCATCTCTGCCTCCAGTACAGAAGATAGCTGAGGAAAACATATTTATTAGCTTCAAAAAATTAATCTTGTAAAATGAACACGTGTAAGTCAAGTCAGAGTGGCACTATCTCTGTGACTATGCCCGACCTCATCCGCCTGTTCTAACCCTAAACATGGCTGCAGGTGATAGATGATAAAGGTGATGGATTTCAAATCTGAGGAGAAGCAGCCTGCTGCTTGGTGCTGTTTGTAAGAGAGGTTGGAGGGTTTTTTCCTTAACTGACCCAAAAGCAACAATTGAAAACAGTAGCATATAAATATACAAGGGACCTCCAATGTGAATAGCTTAAATTTGGCTCATGTTAGTGATGACAAGAAATTATCAGCATTAAATTGCTTGTTGGCATACTATGTGAGAGTGGCTATTCTTCAGGGTGGCCAAATTTACTGATCCTCTAAGCGGCATACAACAATCTTCAGAAGTTGAAAAGGTAGGGATTGCCTGCCAGGGCTCAGGGCTTAAGCTCCGTGGCACAGTGGTGGGTTTCAGGGCTTCAGCCCTGCAAGAGGTAACTGCTGGGGCTCAGAACATCAACCCTCCTCCTGCTTAAGCCTGAGGCCCTGGCAGGTGCACCCCAAATGCCTAGTCACATCTCCCTGCCACTGGGCAGAAGCACCAAGCTCCACCCCCTCAGTCTGGTAGACAAAGAAGAGGGAGAAGTGTGATGGGAGCTCCATGAGCTGCACTTTAACTGTGGCATTGAATGCGGCTCATAAGCTGTGATGTGGCCACCGCTGCTACAGTCCTTATGTATACATAAACATCCAGCATAAGCACCCTTGTTGACAATTTCAGCCCAGAGACCACTAAACTTAAACAACCTTTCACCCCAGAGGTCTCTACTGTATACAGTTGAGCCACATTGGAAGGGCAGTGTTACAAATTACTCAGACACTGCCTGTGCTACCAACAGTGAGCTTTGGCCTCAAGAGATCTCACCAGCACTAAAATTTACTTTTTAAAAAAATTGAGAGAGAAACATGAACATTTACCTCTCTCAAATTTAGAGAAAGCAACTGACTTGAGGCTGCACTGATGACCTTTGCATATGCCAAGCAGCTCACCAGCCCTCACATCCCACATCTTGGCTGTCTGGTCTCCTGAAGCTGTAACCTTGAGAAGAAATGAAAAGATGTAATGATTATTTGCATCATTTACCAGAGTACTAAAACTTAAGTAAGACAGCACAAGACATCTTACAATCCTGTGTTCCCCAGGCACCCAGGCAAGGTCGAAGACAGCATTTGAGTGAGCCAGCCACTCTGAAAGAAAAACAAAAGCTAAAATAAGTTCATGTCATGAAAAAAGTAAACCTCTTGGAAACACATTCAAGCATGACATTTATTTGAGAAGAACTATGAACAATTTTTCAATCCAGCATTCAAATGACTCTTTTGTTGTTTGTCATCAACAGCTTTTCATGGGTGCTAAAAGCAACATAGAACAATTTGCTTAGAAGAGCAATAGTGGAGATGGAAAAATGGAAGCAATGAAATTACAAAGAAGGAATGCAAGTATTGCCCACATTTAAGTAGTAGTCAATAAAGCAAAAGCACTAACAAATGCCCGCTATTTACATCAAGTTCAGCTGTACGCTTACCTCTAAAGATCTGCTTGCTACTATTTTGTGTTTCCGTATCATACAGTCTAACAAAGCCTTCTTCATTTGCAACTGCAAATACATGCTGCAGATTTGAAGCTGAAAGATAAATTATTGGAAGTTATGATTTATGTATTATGGTAGGATCAAGCCAGGGAGCTGCTGCAGAGAGGAGAAAAGGCAGCACAAAAGGGTAAAAAACCCTGTAAGTAGAAGCAGAGAGCTGCAGGCCAATTAGATGCAGCTGGGAGGGAGCTGGCTCAGGCTGATTGGAGCCAGCTGACTCCTCTTCTGGCTGACTGAGGGCCTTTAAAAGCCTCAGCAGTTGGAAGCTAAGGGGAGAGGACAGAAGGGAGATGATTGGGGGGGAAAAAAGGGTTTGAGAGAACAAACCCACAACAGCATTAAGTGGAGGTAGCTAGGGAGGGAGTCTGAGGAGGTGTGGCTGGGCTCCCTATCACAGAGACCTGCTGTGAACCCCAAACTTTGGGGTTAGGAGCGAGAGACCAGCCCAGTGGTGGTCAGTGTAAGAGGAGCTCTTGCCACAGTATATTAAATAACTAAATCAATTCCCAAAAAGAAAACTGCAAACAAATTACTTAAAATAGAATAATCAACAACTTCACAACAGTTTGGAAAAAGTAGTTAATTTTACATAGCGTTTTACATTTTCAAAGCACTGTGCTCTGCAACATGAGCACCATGCTTCATGAAAGGGAAAATAGAAAGCATATATGACTTGCCATATGCTACGACTTATGAAAAAAGGTTAAAAACTGGGCATATTTTGTCTTGAAAAAAGATGAGTGAGGGGAGACTTGATACAAGTCTTCAAATATACTAAGGGTTGTTATAAAGAGAATGGTGATCAATTTAACTTCCCTTTAATTTTACGTCATACGTGTTGGAAAGTTTCTCCCTATATTTACAGTAAGGTCTTAAATTTGTTCTTTGCATAAATCTGTTAGTTCAACTATTACTTTTGCACAAAATGGCTTGATTGTGCAAACAAAAATCACAAATTCCAAAGAGTAGAGAAAATATCATTGTTTGTTATTGTGAGTCTTTTAGCATGACCTCTGGATTTGGAAAGTTCTATGTGGGACTGGACTGTTCACAGTTCTAGTAATGATCTGCCAAAGTCTTGCCTCGAGAATGATGATACAAACCTAACGCAGAAGTGTGGTGATCAAGAGCCATGGACATCTGATGGCTGTCCAATGGTCTATGAAAAATCAGTTGGCTTAGTTCATTTTTCATAGACAGGTTTGCTCATCACCAAAGCCAGCACCTTACTACTGACTGCCACCTTGTTCACAGTGTTGAATAAATATAAAAAATTAACTATCCTCTACAGTTTGGTAATTCCTTTAGGCCAGGATTTAGACATGGGGCTAGGGATGTAAGCGACTAATCAACTAGTTGACTATCTGATAAGCAAAAGTTTATCCAACAGTCGACACACTAGTCAACTAGTCGCTTCCCCCCCTTGCTGCCTCTATCACAAAGAGGCAGTAAGTGGGTGGAAGAGGAGGGATGCTGGAGGGAGCTAGCTTAAAAGCTGGTTCCCTCCAGCTCCAGCTCTGTGGGAGGGGGCAGGGGCACAGCGGTGGCCAACTTTGAAATGTACAAGAGTCCCCGCTGGCACACAGAAGTTCTTATAGACTAATCAAATAGACAATGGAAATCCCATCGACTATTCAATTAGTTAATCAATCGAAATTTAACATCCCTACACAGGACAGGAGGGACAGTGTGGAAAACCTTGCACAGCTAATGCCAGTGCTTTACCTCCAGATCAGGATTTCAATATGCAGGCCTGTCAATCAAGCCAGCAACTGTCACCCATGCAGAAAGTGATACACATGGGTTTTAGAAGCACATCTTCCTTCTCACCAGTTTCCATTTACTACTCCTCACTCTATTCCTGATCCTAGTTACTTATGAACAAAGATCAAACAGCCTAATTCTAAATTTGCGAACATCTTAGGCCATGTCTCCACTTGCCGTGCTGGAGATGGATCTTCTGGCATTAGTGGGTCTAGTAAGGACCCAATAAATCACACACCAAGGGTGCCCGCCCAGTTGACACCAGGTCTTCTTGTAATTGCAAGGAGTAAGGGAGGCTGATGGGAGCTCCCATCAACCTCTCACTGTGAAGATGACACCAAGCTTGACTTTTGTCATTGAGTACCTTAAGCTGACCTTCTGGGTCTAGTACAGACCTAGTTTTAGTGCCACAACAAGACACACTTTGTCTCAATAAGGCTGAAATCAAAAGTTGTGAAAGTGTGAACATTTATTTAAATTCTTTAATTGAACTCACTTTATTAAAATGCATAGAAATCACACAATACTGCCAATGGTCCATCATGCTGCATAGTTCTATTTTATCAAATTAAATCATAGTGTTACTCAATTTACCTTAAAGAAATAATGGATTTTTGAATATAGCATCCATTATCTGAAAAATGGCAAGGGACATTTTGACCTAAGAGCTTATTCTTAATAGTTGCTCTGATAGATGTGTCATTAACTGTCTAGTCCAGAGCTACTCAACTTTGGAAGCCCCAGAGGCCACAATGATACTCACAGCACATGCCAAGGGCCCCAGCTTAAGTGTAGTTGCCTATACATGCAAATATTTATGCAAATATATGTAAATAGCTTTTCACACTGAGGGGCATGAATACAAAGATTAAGGCAAGACTACACAACACACAGGCCCCATTTAAGTTAGTTCTGCTGATATTAATAAAATGCAATACTTACCCACTTTCCACCCATATGACAGCACTTTTAATGAGCAATGACAGTCCAGGAATTTAACTACTAAAACACATATCAACAGAAGACCATTACACATGGAATACTTTTTTGTTTTGGCTCCCACCCGTGGGCCACAAACAAACAGGCCGCATGTTAAGTAGCCCTGGTCTAGTCTATTTTGTCATTGATATAAACGGCTCTTTATGAAACTGAATATTCAAAATAAACGGCTACAATATCTTTCAGGGGGTAGCCATGTTAATGTCTGTCCGTATTTATGTGCAGACAGCTTGGGCTCTAGCATAGTATTTTGATTTTAAAAAAGAACACTTACCTGTAGAAAAGGTGCAACCGAAAGGAGGAACTGGCATTCCCATCTCTCCGTAAGAAAAGTGGTCATCTAGCTGACTGCACTGATAGCAATCCAAGAGACGTTGCAGGGGATATTGCAAAGACAAACCTAAAAATATGTGTATTTTGTCATTTATCAGGCATTTTGAGTTGCTGCAATAAGACCTACTAACTTCCTCCAGTAAGAGGTCTTATCCAGGTTTTGTGGATGTCAATGGGATTTTCCATTTCGTCATGGGGCCAAAGTACTAGTCATAGTTTGAACACTAAACAGAAGAATCCACGACATGTGCCGGGCATTTGCTGTTCCATTAGCTACAATGATCTAGGGAGAAATGTCCCATGGAGACGTGCCAGTCAACCCGATCCCCACCCCATCGCGGACAGCTGCGAGCACCTCCCCCGGCTGGAGAGACTCATCCGTGGAGTGATCGCTCCAAGACAGGGGGGGCCCCAGCGATGGGGCTGCCAATCAAGGACGGAGAAGGCACCAGGGCCGCACTACAGCTACAGCCATGCGTCGGGGGAGAGAACTGGAACCTGCCTGCCTGCCCTTCCCCTCCCCGGGGCGCCGGCACCCAGCCCCTCGCGCCGGGCCGAAGCCGAGCAGGCGACCCCATGAGTTGTGGGCTCAGCACACTGCAGGCAGGGCTCCAGCCGCCCCGCTCCCGCGGTCGGCAGGATCGGGGCAGGCGACCGCGGACCCCGTTGGGGCGGCCCGATACTCACGCTGCGGCCCGTCCCGGGCTCGGTGGAGGAGCGAGCGGCAGAGCATGGCCAGTGACTCCGGCAGCGACCGGGACACAAACGGACACAGGAGCGTCCACTCCCGCCACTCGCGCTACCCGCCAAACTCCACTCCCGTTCGCCATTGGACAGGACAACGCAGGCGGGGCTGGAGGCCACACCCCCTACTTCCCATTGGGCAGTGGCTCCGGGGCGGGCCGCACCCATTTCCCTCTCCTCTAGTCCCCACGCTAGATGCCACAAACGCTGAGGTTAAGGTGGATCACTGTATACGGGCAACAGACCCGGGGGCGGGGAGTACAAGTCTAAATTGCAGCTCGTGAGAGCGCATGCGTCCCGGGACGTAGCGGCGGGAGCGGGAATAGGTCAGTGGTGCGGCCAATTGCGCATGCGCAATTGCATATGCGGCTGAGGCGCGTAGGTAGCTGCGCAGTGGGTTTAGTGCGCCTTGCGATCTAGTGTGGGGAGCGGGCACCACCATGGCCTCTGGCGCTAAGTCCTTCCTGGCGGATGCGGGCTACGGCGAGCAAGAGCTGGACGCCAACTCCGCCCTTATGGAGCTGGACAAAGGTAGGAGAGCGCAGGGCCTAGCCGTGGCTGGTGGCGCATGCGCGCGCTCGCAGCGGAAGTCCCGTCTCATTCAGGGGCTGGGCGCGGGCTCGGTGCGCGCTGCTGGCGGGGAGCCGGCCTAGAAGCGTCGCCCCACCCCGGCCCAGACAGGCCCCACCCCGCCGTCACTCGTGCTGGGTGGCTCCTCGCCCTCTCCTGCCCTCGGTGCCGCCCTAGCGTGCAGCGCGCCGGTTCTTGCCTCTGCCCTGTGCGCCCCCGCCCTCTGGGCAGCCGCAGACTTCCGGCCCGTGTGGCTTTTCCTGCTTCCCTCCTGCCCTGCCCTGCCCTGCCCGCCCAGCGCCTTCTTGCTGCCCCCTGCGCTCACCGAATCCCAGCGCTGGGCGATACCTCAGGAGTCATGGAGTCCAGTCCCCTGCCCAAAGCAGGAGCAACCCCAACTAAATCATTCCAGCCAGGGCTTTGTCAAGTGAGGCTTAGAAATCTCTAGGGATGGTGATTCCACCCCCCCTCCCTAGGTAACCCATCCCAGTGCTTCACCACCCTCCCAGGGAAATAGTTTTTCCTAATATCCGACCTAGACCTCGCCCACTGTAACTTGAGACCATTGCTCCTTGTTCTGTCATCCATCACTACTGTGAACCAGCCTCTCTCCATCCTCTTTGGAACCTCCCTTCAGGAAGTTGAAGGCTGCAAATAAATCCCCCCTCGCTCTTCTCTTCTGGAGACTAAATAAGCCCAAATCCCTCAGCTTCCCCTCATAGGTTGTGTGTTCAGCCGTCTAATAATTTTTATTGCCCTCCGCTGGACTCCCTCCAGTGTCTCCACATCCTTTCTGTAGTTGGAGGCCAAGAATTGGACACAGTACTTCAGAGTTAGCCTCGCCAGTGCTGATAAAGGAGAATAATTACTTCTCTAAATCTGCTAGAAATGCTGCTCCTAATGCACCCTAATATGCCATTAGCTTTCTTGGCTACAAGGGCACACTGTTGACTTTTATGTACAGCTTCTCATCCTCTGTAATCTCCAGGTCCTTTTCTGCCAAATTGCTGCTTAGGCAGTCTGTCCCCAGCCTCCCAGGGGCAAGGTGCCTACCAGACCATGTCCTGAGTTTGGTTTTATTTTAATTAGTTCTGTGTAGCTGGATGTCATGTTAGTGACAGCCAGGTCATGGAGATGCGTGTTGTGATGCCTCTTGGCTACTGTGAAAAGTCATTGCATAGACTTGTAGCACCAGCCCCTGGGAAATCTTTCCTGCACAGTGAGCTTTACTCTGATTGTGCCAGAAAAGAGAAGTTGTTAACCATAGTCTTCATTCTAAAATTTGGTTGAACTGTCAGCACAGATGCCACTGTAGTGCTTTAATTAAGATGATCTAAATTGAGGGGTGACCTAAGAGGTAGTAGCTATGTTGGCGGGAGGAGTCCTGCTACTAACATACTCTGCTTACAGTGGTGCTGAGGTTGCTACAAATATGTTGCACAGAGGTTCATCCCCCTGAGTGACGTAGATGTATCAAAGTAATTCTGTAGTGGAGACCTGCCCTTAAATATTTTTGGATCTAGATCAGGAATAATAGATTATTTTTCATAAAGGTCCAAATGTCCTAATCAAGACATAGTCACGGTCCAGATTCCAGCGAAATTTAATACAAACAATAACAAGTAAATGAGATTTTGTGGTCCATTCAAAAGTGTCTGCTGGTGTGGATTTGATACACAATCTACCTATTGAGTATGGATGTAAAGGCAAGCATGCCAGTAAGGCAGTGCTTACCGGGTAACTACTTAACCGGTTCCTGGCATAGCTGGGCCAGCCGGGGTGGGCCAGTTAATTGTTCAACATTTTAAATGGGGTTTTACATCCCTACTATTGTTTATCTTTGGTATACAGTCAGATCACGAGAACGGTGTAGGGAGTCTGATGTGTTTATGGCAACCAACAGTGGTGAGGAAACGTGAGTTGGTATTCTGTACCAGTTGGAGTTTTCTAAGACTTCATATCCATCTATGTTGCATTGCTGTAGTCCAAGTAAGAGGTGATGAAGGTGTTAATAACTTAGGCCAGGTTACCTTTGCCAGGATGTGACCGAGAGCTTAGGGTATGTCTACACTTGCACCCTCTTTCAAGAGAGGGATGCAAATGAAGCTGGGATTTAAATATCCCGCGCTTCATTTGCATATTCGCGTTATGGCGCTATTTCAGAATAACACATGCTGTGAAGACACGGTTATTTCAAGAGAAAACCCTTCTCTCGAAATAACTGGTAAACCTTATTGTATGAGGAATAAGGGTTATTTCGAGAGAAGGGTTTTCTCTCGAAATAACTGTGTCTTAACAGCGTCTGTTATTTCGAAATAGCGCCATAACGCAAATATGCAAATGGGATATTTAAATCCCAGCTTCATTTGCAATTTCGAATGTCTTCATTTGCATTTCTCTCTCGAAAGAGGGTGCAAGTGTAGACATACCCTTAGGCTACGTCTACACTGCAGGCTTTTTGCGCAAGAACTTGCAGAGCATCCGTCTACACTGCACGTGTGTTCTTGCGCAAGTAAATTTACAGTACAGCGTCGGAAAACAGGGCTTCTTCCAGAAGAGTTATTCCTCTCCCCACAAGGAATAAGCCCTCTTGTGCAAGAGCTCTTCTACAAGAAGGTAGTGTAGATAGGCAACATGAATTTCTTGTGCAAGAAACCCCTATGGCTAAAATGGCCATCAGAGCTTTCTTATGTAAGAGAGTGTCCACACTGCCATGGATGTTCTTGCGCAAAAGCACATCTCTTTTGCAAAAGCACATGGCAGTGTGGACGCGCTCTTGGGGAAGACCTTTTGCACAAGAACTCTTCCGCAAAACAGTTCTTGCGCAAGAAATCTGCAGTGTAGATGTAGCCTTGGTGTTAGTGAGGAATCCAGGAGCACTTCTAAGCTATAGACTGAATGGAATTACTTGTTTTGAAAACACTTATTAACATGAAGTTCTTGTTTAATACAACATGACTCAAGGTGTCTGTAGCCTTCTCATGCTGCTGCAACATACATGATTGATAATCATATTAACTAAACTGAGTGTGGATTCAAGTCTGTAGGAACTGATGGAAAGTTAGTGCCTGGAATTTGCAGCATTGTACTGTATGCTTGCTCTGTTGCTTTTGACTGTGTGTATCTAATATCTCAGTGATATTTCTCAAGCATATTCCTGAACTGACTGACTTAGTACGGAAAGAAACAGTAGTACAGTTAGTACAGCTTTTAAATAGTGCTAAGTATGAGTACATATGTTTTGCTTTAAAACTATTTTGGCTCACTGGTTAATAGAAGATTGATGACTCAGTTTTCAACTGATAAGGAACAATAGAGATGTTAGACATTAGTATTCAAAATATCAGTTTTAAATATTCTCTGCAGAAAGAATGTTTAACTTACTTTACGCTTTCAGAAAAATCAACATTACCTTGCACATTTTAAATTTTTAATGTATGTTTTATCCTATCCAAGGCCATGATCCTACAAACATTATATCATATGTGTAACTTTGCTCACCTGAATAGTCCTATAATTTTCAATGGGACTGTCCATGAGAGTATAGTTAAATGTGCGTTTAAGTGTTTTCAGGGTCGGGGACAACTGTACTGGATGTTCTCATTATTCATATAAATGTCCAATCCTTTTTCCCCCCAAATATCTAGCTAAGGTTTCTGCCTCCGTTGTATCTTGTGGGTTCTGTGGGTTAACTGCATTGTGCGTGTATGGGGAATGTTTCTTTTTTGATCAGTTGAGGATGTGTTGCTCTTCATTTTCATTATGTAATGTATTTTACAAGAGGGTGAATAGCCTAATTTACCTCACATACTAGATTTCATTGATACCCCATCTTATTTCCACTCTAGATAATCTCTCAAGTTTTTTAGTCATAGAGAAAACCATAACTATACTGCTAGAATATAATTTTTCTTTCTCACATAGGCCTCAGGTCTGGAAAACTTGGGGAGCAATGTGAAGCTGTTGTCCGTTTTCCCAGGCTCTTTCAGAAATATCCATTCCCCATTCTCATTAATTCTGCATTCCTAAAACTGGCTGATGTTTTTAGAGTTGGGTAAGTAAAATTGGTCATATTGCAATGTTTCACATCTCTGATCCTCAAGTAGTGCATTATTTTCTCTGATCCATGTTCTCTTTGAAGCCTAGATAATCTTCCTGCTTTCCTACTTCACAGCTGCTCTCCTGTCTAAGGAGGTTTGGATGGACTCTGTTTGGAGCCAGCTGGCATGATCCTTAGGGCTTTGGAGGGGCAATGAACAATTGAAGGCATTGTCATTCCGTACTTCTAAGTAGAGCCCTACAAATCCATGGATATCTGCTTTATATCCATGGGTATCCACATCCGCAGATGTGTATGTGGCTATCTGCAGCTCTTTTTTTTTTTTTTTTTTTTTTTTGCAGATACAGATTTTTGTATCTAGAATACAGCAAATGTGCAGAAATCCATTTTATATCCATGGGCATTAAGGATATTAAGAGATGGGTAATTTGCTAATCATGTAGTTGATAAAATTTTTTTATTAACTACACGATTGAAAATTTTCAATCAACTACACGATTAGTCGATAAGGGAAGAAGCAGTCAGTCTTGTCTTGTGGTGGGTGCGGGAGCAGGCAGGCAGCCCAGTGCCTTTACATTTAAATTGCAGAGCCTCAGCAGGGGTAGGTCCCGGACTAGGGATGTAAGCGACTACTTGAGCAGTCGACTACCCCATGAGCATAGACTCAGTTGCTGTATCAGAGGCAGCAAGTGGTGGGGAGGGAAGCAGGAGCCAGTGCTGAAGGGAGCTGTCTTAAAAACCAGTTCCCCCCTAGCACCATCTCTGCAGTGCATGGGGTGTGGGCAGGGGAGGCACAGCTGCAGTGGTCCTGGCACAAGTCAGGACTGCTCAGTCCTGCTGGGAACCACCCACGCTGCAGCTCTTCAGAGCACCTCTTCTTATTAACTAATCATGTAGTTGATACAAATTGTATCGACTACACAATTAGTCAAATACCCATTCCTTAACATCCTTATCCTGGGCCTGGCTCAGTCCCGGCTCACACCGTGTCCAGGAGCTACTCGTGCTGTGGCTCTGCAGGTTAAATGTAGTAAGAGCAGGGCTGCCTATCTGCCTGGCTCTCCAAAGCAATCTGGGATAGTGACGTTAAAGACTAGTTGACTATCTGATAAGCAAATGCTTATGGGATAGTCAGTCAACTAGTCAATTTTTTTTCCCCCCCTTGCTGCCTCTGATAGAGGCAGCAAAGGTGGGGAAGGGGGAAGAGATGGTACTTGAAAGTGGCAGTGCCGCACAGCTGAGCCTGGTATCAGCTGTGCGGCGCTGCCACTTTGAAACGCCAAGGTGGCATTCAAAGGGGCAGCAATGCACAGCTGATCTGTGGGGCTGCCACTTTGAACGCCACTCGGCACTGCGCGCGTGGAACCCGGGGTCAGCTGGAGAGTCACCAGCTGACCCCAGCTCCAGGTGACATTTCAAAAGCTGGCACCCACATGCAGCCCGCAGTCAGTGGGACTGCCCACATGAAGCACATGGAGTTCCACATTACTCCTTTGAAATGTACAAGCTCAATGGGGGCTCTTGTCCATTTCAAAGGAGGAATGCGAAAGTGCCTGTCCAGTAGTCAATTAACTGCTAGTTAACATCCATAATCTGGGACTGGCCTGGGCTGCCTGCCAGGCCAGAGCAGCCCCTGGCCCTGGCGGCCTGGGCTGGCAATAGACAGAGGCTGCTCCAGCAGCAGTCCCTGTCCACAGGGGTCCTAACTCAATGCAGGGCGGAGGGGCACGTGGCACCGTGGAGAAGGTGCCTGCTTTTAAGGAGGAATCTGCTTTTAAGATGGCTCCCTCCAGCACTGGCTCCTGCTTCTCTCCCCGCTCCCCCCTACTTTGCTGCCTCTGGTTAGTTGACCACTTGCTTAATATCTAATGGGACTTTGTGGATGCCAGTGCAAATATCTGTGGCTCATTTTTGCCGCTACAGATACAGATCCAAATTTTGTATCCATGCAGGGCTCTTTTAAAGCTTTGTCTACAGTGAGAATTTGCCCCAGATACAACTATTGTTGCAATGTAAATGCACTGTGGCAAATCCCTAATGTCAAGAGGATTAGGGGGTTTGGGTATACGATTTAAACATACCAATTCTCAGTTTGTGATATAAATGAATAAAGCCTGATCTGTAGCTGTTCTGAATGAAAAGTTGCCATTGAAGTATGTGATAGAGAGCAGCTGCTCTCTATTTTCTAAATATTGTATATTGACCTGGTTGTTGGGATATTCATGATATAAACTATTTGTCTGGTAAAACAGGAGACTGGAAGGAAACCCAAGTGGCTTATCTTGAGACAAACACTTGAGGGTTGTTAAACAGATAATGCCATTGCAAAAAAGCTGATGATGTGCGCAAACCTATCAGAAGGACTATACAGTTCGAAAAAGTACACTCTCTTGAGAGGGGAGAATGATTTGGTGAGGACACAGATGTTGGGGATCACGGTGGGATATCTGAAGGAGCTAGGCCTGCCTACATCATTATTGCAGAATGGTAGGGCTTTGGTGGGATAGACATGTATAGATAATTGGTTTTGGAACCCTTTTTCTCTAAATTCTTTGTTTCTACTACTAAAATTATTTTTTAAAGAATGTTGAGGTAATTACATGCACCAATGCTAATCACATCTTACCCAGCAGGACTAGATCCAGCATTGGGGAATTGATAGGCTGAGCCCCATCCTCCAATACCCTATGTGTGAGTGGAAGAGTTGCAGAATTCCAGCCCTGGATAGATATGATCATGAGGTTGGAGGTGCACTCAAGATCACAAAGGGGCAGAGGTGCAGCCCTGTAATTGTGACTGTGTCAGAGGGTATGTTCTGAGTACTGAGGAGATGCAGGATTCATTCATTATGTATGCATGTATATGGTATATAGGTCCTTGTGATATCTGCATCTGCTCAGATCTCATTGCAGTACTAAAACTTCCAATATATTTAGCCTCAAGACTGCCATTAATTTCAGTAGGAAAAAGATTGGGTCCAAAATGTATACTGATTCTAGTATAAAAAGTAGTGTTTTGTAGTGATCTCTAAATTTAATTTAATTTAAATCAGTTATCATTATTCTGATTTCCAGCCTGTTTGTGAATTTACATTACACACAAGTATATATAATTATTACTTATTTTCCAATAGAAATAACTTTTTGAGGCTGTGTGTCTTGAAAGTTACTCAGCAGAGTGAAAAGCATTTAGAGAAGATCCTGAATGTGGATGAGTTTGTGAAAAGAGTTTTCTCTGTAATTCATAGCAATGATCCAGTTGCTCGAGCAATCACACTCAGGTACGTCTTTCTAATTTAAAACCACTTATCACAAAGGTTTGTGACAGCTGTTTAATTACAAAGTAAATGTTTATCAATTCTTTGGTGTCTTTTAAAAACTGGAATTTAATTCTGCAGCATTAAGAATGAAAAGCAGACAGCTTGCTCTTATCCAAAAGAAAGTGCAAGAAAGGTATTTTTTTAAAGGGAGTAAGGTAACACATTTATAACCAGAATAAGAGGATAGTAGATATCCATTTGAGGTGGCGAGAGTTGTGTAGATGTGGTAGAGAGCAGAATTGCACCTTTTATATGCCACTAGAAGATATACCCAGCATTGCTCGGTCCTTAACTCAATTTTTGGTTTTTGGAAATGAAAATGAAAATGTACATGAATCATTATAAAAAGAGGAGTCCTATAGTACTTTGGAAACTAACAGATTTATTAGGGCGTAACTTTCATGGGAAAAACCCACTTCATCAGATGAATAGGAGTGGAAGTTACAGATGCAGGAGTATATATAAGGCTTCGGAGTGTATATATAAGGCATTTCATCTGATGAAGTAGGTTTTACCCATGAAAGCTTATGCTTTAACAAATCTGTTAGTTTCTAAGGTGCCACAAGTCTCCACATATGTTTTTGGAGATACAGACTAGGTATGTTAAATATTGGTTAACTGAATAGTCGATAAACTCATTAATACTTGACTAGTCCCTGGGGGTAAGGCTGGCAGCCAGTGTGCTCCGGCCCCACTCCTGAGGAGCCCCCACTAGTCTGCGCTGCTGTCTCTGATACAGCTGCACGGGGTGGCAGCAGCCTCTGTCCGGGGGCAGGGGCTGAGCTCCCATACCTGGTATGAGCCAGGCTGCCTTCCTTCCTGGCTCCTAATACATTTTAAATGCAGAGCTGCAGTAGGAGTAGGTCCTGGACCCAGCAAAAGCCAGAACTGAGTTGAGCTGCTGGCCAGCCTGCTAAAAAACTTATTGGCTGATGCACAGCTGATGCTTCCATTTTGAAGCACTTGGAAGACGGGAAAGTGATCAGGAATAGTTAACATGGATTCGTGAAGGGCAAGTCATGCCTGACCAATCTGATTAGCTTCTATGATGAGGTAACTGGCTCTGTGGATATGGAAAGTCAGTGCATGTGATATACCTTGACTTTAGCAAAGCTTTTGATACGGTCTCCTACAGTATTCTTGCCAGCAAGTTAAGGGAATATGGATTGGATAAATGGACTGTAAGATGGATAGAAAGCTGGCTGGACTGTCGGGCCCAACAGGTAGTGATCAACGGCTTGATGTCAGGTTGGCAGTCGGTTTCTATTGGAGTGCCCCAAGGATCTGTTCTAGGGCCGGTTTTGTTCATCTTTCTTAATGACCTGGATGAGGGGATAGATTGCACCCTCAGCAAGTTTGCGGATAACACTAAGCTAGGAGGAGAGGTAGATACACTGGAGGGCAGGGATAGGGTCCAGAGTGACCTAGACAAATTAGGGGATTTAGCCAAAAGAAATCTGATGAGGTTCAACAAGGACAAGTGAAGAGTCCTGCACTTGGGACGGAAGAATCCGAAGCATTATTCCAGGCTGGGGACTGAATGGCTAAGTAGCACTTCAGCAGAAAAGGACCTGGGGATTACAGTGGATAAGAAGCTGGATATGAGTCAGTGTGCCCTTGTAGCCAAGAAGGCTAATGGCATATTAGGGTGCATTAGGAGGAGCATTGCCAGCAGATCTGGAGAAGTGATTATTCCCCTTTATTTGGCTCTGGTGAAGCCACATCTGGAATATTGTGTCCAGTTCTGGGCCCCCCACTATAGAAAGCATGTGGCTGCATTGGAGAGGGTCCAGCGGAGGGCGACCAAAATGATTAGGGGGCTGGAGCACATGACCCATGAGGAGAGACTGAAGGATTTGGGTTTGTTTAGTCTGCAGAAGAGAAGAGTGAGGGTGGATTTGATAGCAGCCTTCAACTTCCTGAAGGGAGGTTCCAAAGAGGATGGGGAAAGGCTGTTCACAATAGTGGCGGATGGGGGAACAAGGAGCAATGGTCTCAAATTCTAGTGGGAGAGGTCTAGGTTGGATATTAGGAAAAACTATTTCACTAGGAGAGTGTTGAAGCACTGGAATGGGTTACCTAGGGAGGTGGTGGAATCTCCATCCCTAGAGATTTTTAAGTCTCAGCTTGACAAAGCCCTGGCTGGGATGATTTAGTTGGGATTGGTCCTGCCTTGGGCAGGGGGCTGGACTTGATGACCTCCTGAGGTCTCTTCCAGCTCTATGATTCTATGAAATGCATGAAATCTATAGCATTAACTGATATGCTTTTGTGTGTTAATTGACTGTACTATTACATCCCTAATACAGACTAACACAGCTACCTCTCTGATGGTACATTTAAATCATTGCTTGGGTTGGGGATGAGCAGTTCAGTATGCAGGCTGCTCTGGGATGAGAACTACCCCAACCATCTCTCACTGCAGCAGCTTAGGGTGAGGTGAGAAGTGTCTGTCCATGGCTGCTGCAGCTCCAGCAGGCACAGCTGGGGGAATGGGTGCATGTGCCCCGGCTGGGGCAGGTCCATGTTCATCTGCCTCCCTGCGTTCCCCAGCCACAATGAGGAATGCAGCAGACAGTGCCATTTCTCTTCACTCTCTGATGGAGGAGAACAGTCAGCAATGTCCCCGTACAAGTTGGAGAGGATGAACTTCAGCATCTGGGGGGTGGGAGGCATGGGGCTTGGGTAGTCCCTACAGGGAGTTGAGGGGTGTCTTTTCTATATGATTTTATGAGATACATCCCATTTTCCTGGCACAACCAAACTGTTAACTTATTTTAAGTTATAAGAGGGAGCTCTTACCATTTAGGAAGAGGTTATGAACAGACAAACTCGCTCAAATATATAGTAGATATTGATAAATTGTATGTACAAGTAACTTGACCTGTGTTTTCTGCCTTCTAAAGTGTGTTATATTAACATACATTTGTTATAGTGGGATCACAAACTGTTCATAAATTTCCAAAACTGGAATAATTTGTTGACTTATACAAAAATTAAGCTCTGTGTATCCGACTTCTCGTTTTCACCCTTTATATTGATCATTTTAGATTTTTTGTTTTAAGGGCTGTGAAGCTTTTAAAAAAATTAATCACAGGATTAATCGCGTGTGCTGCCCCTTTGATATGCTGCAACAGCATTTCAAAGGGGCAGCACTGTGGAAGCCCAGGATCAGCTGGAGTCCTCAGCTGATCCCGGGCTCAGTGCAGCTGCCTCTTGGAAAGGCCGCTCCAGCGTTTCCAAGGGGCAGCACTGCAGGAGCCCCGGGGTCAGCTGGGGACTCCTGCTGACCCCGGGCTCCATGCAACGCTGCCCCTTTGAAGTGCTGCTCTAGCAACACGGAGCCGGGGATCAGCTGGGGACTCCACCTGATCCCGGGCTCCCGCGGTGCTGCCCCTTTGAAATGCCCAGGTGGCATTTCAAAGGGGCAGCAACGGGAGCTGGGGATGAGCTGGGCACTCCAGCTGATCCCCAGCTCCGTGTTGCTACCCCTTTGAAGTGCCGCTCTGGCGCTTCAAAGGGGCAGCGCTGCATGTAGCTCAGAGACCGTCCTGATTTTTTTTTTAATGTGTTAATCCTGCCCTGCATTAATTGCAGGTGTTATCGCAGATTAATTGACAGACCTAATTTTTTTTTCCTTACCTCCACCTTTGAAACTTTCTGCTCGTGTGAACTTGAGGACGATACCCTGCATTCTACAGCATGCAAGGTGTAAACTCCTGACTTCTAGGAAAGACCATAAAGAATGCACAGTCAAAATTTTCTGTAACTTTAATATTAGAGATAATAGGTTGCATTCACCCAAACCATCATGGGGTAAATTGCACCTCCATGGCTGCTAGGGATGTTAACAGATTATGGGTGATGCTGCAGCCCCGTTGGGCCCCCACACAGGGCTGCCAGGTCGCAACCTATGTGCTTACGGGCCAGAGCAGCTCCTGCCCAGATTGGCTGGAGTGCTCCCTCCCCACCTGTCCCTGTTTAGCTAACCAGTTAACTGATTGATTAAACATGATTTTACATCCCTACTGGGCAGCTTAAGTGCTCTGCCTGGGGTGGGCAGCTCCACCCCACTCTGAAAGAAGACATGTGGTGGTACTGCTGCGTTCTCCCTTAAATTTCCTGGAACTTTAATTGAGCCCTGTGGATAGAGGCTTCTAAGTTGATCACATCCCTGCCCTTTTGGGATTGTCCTGTTATCCTACAGAATTTCGTACACAGCTGTTGGTAACTTCCCCTTGGTTCCCAAAATCTAGGCAAGCTGTAAATCTGTGCAAATATCTTTTTTCTGTTGCTGATAGCTCCATTACATTGCTTCTTGACGCTGAATTGCTTAAGCAACTTTATGACTGTCTTTAATCCCTTTACGCTATCCAGAACGACACTACCTGTTTTTTGTGATGCCTGGTTATTATTAAGTTTCATAACACTGATAAATGTTATAATCTTAACTGTACCTTTCACCTTCAAAGTCATTTATATAAAATATGAGCAAAAATCAAGGCAAACAAGTTAAACAACTATTTTTCTTGCTATCCTGTACTTTGCTCAATGCTTCCCTTTGTCGAAAATTGCTATTAGTAGCACTATTAAAAACAGGGATGTTAAAGCAGCTTTTATCAATTTCCGAAGTTCATCTTCTCCTGTATTTTGAGATTCTTCCTCAGACTATAGTTTGGTGCCACAGTGTCTGAAAAGCACTTTATTTAAATCAGATAAAAATCATGCCCACAGCTTTTTCGATTGTGTCAAAATATTTCTTTGGGGGATCTGATTAGATTCACTGATTAGATTCACTATGCATCTTCCCCTTTTTTGTGACTCCTTGCTGACTGACATCAAGAGAGCAGGATTGATGGTGTCTGCAGCCCCGGGGCAAGGTATAGGAGTGTGATTTCCCCCTGAAGAGGCGGGGCCTCGGGATGTGGCTTCTGGGAGCAAGCCCATGTCTTTCTGCCTGCCCCAAGCGGCTATAGCAGTGGTGGTGACTGGCAACCACCCCTTTTGCTCACCCCACTCCCCATTGGTGTGCTCAATAATTTAAGAGGAACTAGAGAGCAGCACCAAATTTGCATATAAATTCAGTTCACAAAGTATATCTGTCATATGCACCATGATAAATTAATTAAAATTGCTTGCTAGTTCAGTGGTTAAAATCCACAGTTGGCTAGTTTTGTCCTTAGTAAGCAGTTGTAAGCAGAAGGAAGGCGCAGACAGTTTTGTGAATAGGTAGGAAGCTTTTGGTTGTATATTATGTCTTGTCTGTTATCTTTCTTAAAGGAATTACTGCAGCCCTAATTTCCATCTTCATAGTTAATTTTAACTGTAGTCACATTTCCTTCGACAATGAATATCTGCTTTCTGATTCTTCTGTGATTTATTTCTGCAGGATGTTGGGTAGTATGGCATCCATAATCCCAGAAAGGAAGAATGCACATCACAGTATTCGCCAAAGCCTGGATTCCCATGATAATGTTGAAGTTGAAGCTGCTATATTTGCTGCTGCTAACTTTTCTGCACAGTCAAAGTAAGCTGTAAATTCTTCCGTACTCTTATTGTTTGTAATTTGGGAAATGGAAGTGCTATCACTGTCTTGCAATTAATCTGGGATCACCTTCTGCAGTACTTACCATGCCATATATGGAAAGGTACAAAAGACATGTGTACTGTTTATAATGTACAGCATGAATGCTGCAGGAAATTTGAAACCATATATAAAAATGCACCCACAAGGGACATTAGAATATCTTTGACATTTGTTTACATTTTTTTAAGCTGTGAGGGAAAATTTAAGGAATATCGTGGGGAATAAAACTTTAGGACATGTCAAATTAAAAAAATACACTCTTATCTAATTTTTTTTTTTACGGTTAAAGTAATCCTTAAAATGTTTGTAATTGAAAGGGATTCAAGGGGAATTCTTTTTCTGTTTGTTGCCTTTGTACTTTAGACAGTGGGGTTTGGTTTTTTTTTTTTTCTCCTTAGTAATCAGTTACCTTTGTTTTTGAGAGTTCTTTTGAGGTGAAGATAACGGTTTAAAAAAAATCTTCAGAAAAGGACATGAGATTATAAAATGGCAAAAATTGGCAAGGGGATTCCATAGCAGACAGTGTCTGAAACTACTTTAAACTTATCTTTTTAATTGGACTGTTTTAGGTTGATGATGTTTCTCTAAATTTCCTACAATTTACTCTTAAAATGTTTAAAAATATCATGAAAGTGAGTTAATCTGGCAATTACAATTGTGTTTTTAAGTTACAAAAATTCAGTGGACTATATTTTAAGAAGGTTGTCAATATTTTTCCAACCCAAACTGACACTTTTGCATTTCCTTTGATTGCTAATGGTGAATACGTTGTGCGGTTTATTAAAAGAATCCCCAAAACCTTCTTGTGCAATTTTAAGAGGAAAATATTCTGTAACCTCTTTTAACAAAATCTGAGTCAGTTTTCACCTTTCTGGCATCTGCTCTATGGGTATGTCTAGACTACAGGTGTGGTGTGTGTGTGTTTTTTTTGTTTTTTTTTGTTTTTTTTCCGAAAAAAGTGACCTTTTTTCGAAAACTTTACCTGCGTCTAGACTGCTTCCGTGTTCTGTCGACAGTAAATCGAAAGAACGCAGCGGTTTTGTTGATGGCAGTAAACCTCATTTTACAAGGAATAACGCCTTTTTCGACAGAGATCTGTCAAAAAAAGGTGTGTGTGGACGCGGGGAGCCTGCTCTTTCAGGGAAAAAAAAAGGCCTCAGGAAGAAGCTCTGGTGGACAGTCCAGCCTTTACATGTTGAGCACCTCTGTGGTTCCTGGCCGCAGCCTCTTAAAGGCACAGGCACCCAGACAGGCATTACTGTCAGGAAGCCAGCCAGAGCACCCAAGCCAGCCATGTTGCTATGTCCCAGCCTCAAGGACCCCTTGGCCCTTCTTGGGACAGTGAGGAGAACCAACCCAGGGGCACCAAAAGGCGGGCGCCAGCCTGGTCAGGGTCAGAAATTAAAAACCTCCTGGAGCTCTGGTCCCAGGAAGAAGCTCTGCAGTTGCACTGCAAGAATGCAGACATATATGAGCACCTGGCCCAGGGACTGAGCAAGAAAGGGCATCACCCAGCACCATAGACCAAGTGAGGGCCAAGGTGAAAGAGCTGCAGCAGGGATATGCCAAGGCCCGAGACCAGAGCTCCCGCTCCAGGGCAACCCCACAGAGCTGCCCTTACTACCAGGAGTTGGAGCAGATCCTGGGCAGTGGGGAAGACCAGACTCCACTGCGTTTGGTGGAGTCCGGGTTACCCCACCATATTGTGGACCCAACCCCTGAGGGAGGACGACCAGGGAGGAGAGACAAGAGAGCTCTACCCGGAGGAGGAAGAGGAGGCAGCAGGGACCGTCTCCCAGGAGCCAGTCCTCCAGATCCCAGAGGCCTCCCAGGCGTCCATGGACAGCGGGGAGGGATCATCAGGTGAGTGCTTTGAAGGGGTCACCACACACGGGCGGGTTGGCAGTGTGAGGGGCCATCTAGTCCCATTGCCACTGTGGGGTCCCTGTGATGCTGTCAGGCTGCTGCCCAACTCACACGCGATGTCACGTGTACCCTGTCCAAAGGAGAGCCCCTGACAGCGACGGCATGCCCTTGGAGATAGCGGGGGTGTACACAGACATTGATTGTCTTCTCTTCTTTTCTTCCACAGCCAGACCCTCTACCCAAGAGGGGAGCACCACACCTGCCCCACCACCATCCTGAACCCATGGCACCCGCAGGCACTGTTGTGTCTACACAGACCTGCTGAAGGAGCACATAGTGGCCCTGCAGGACCTCATCAGGACCCTTCAGCAGAGGATGGAGGCAGAGGCTGAGTGGCACAACAGGCTGCTGGATGAGCTGGTCCAGCAGTACACTTCCATCTGTGCCACTATGCTGGAGGTCCTAGCCTTGCCTGCCCCTGTCACAGGCACCACTCCTCCTGCACGCCAGGCCCCTTCTCCCCCAGCCCCTCCTGCTCCCGAGCCCTCACAGGCCCAACAGCTGCCCCCCTCCTGCCCAGGCCAGTACTGGCTCTCGCTCCACCTGAGTCCAAGGCCGTGGTAGTGCCAGGACTCAGGAAGGTGGCAGGACCCTGCAATCAGGGAAGCAGTGGCCTACTTGAGCCTCCTCTAGGTTTTCAGTCCCCTACCACCCCAGTTAAAGGACATTTCAATTATGTAACAAAATCTTTATTTTTGAGTGACAGATTTACTTTGTTTATAAACAGTTGAACAGTAACAAGAGAAAGGTGGTTTATACACAGCACATTTTCTGTACTGCTAGTGTTTCTAAAAAAAACCCAATGTGTGTTTACAAAGAAAACTGGGTGTGTAGGTATTCTTTATGGGAAGAGAGTAAGGATTGTGGAGAGAAAGGTAGGGGTGGGCTGGGCCAAACCCCCCCATAAGGGAGGCCCTGGGGAGAGTCAGTGGGCTCCTTCTGAGAATCTCTCCCTCAGGGCCTCTCGGATTCGGACACCAGACTGGTGAGCCTGGCGAATGGCAGCTGTCCGGGGCTGCTCCAAATGGCCTTTCTTCACCATCAGCACCTGTCCCCCACTCCGGCAGGCAGGCCTCCCCTTTCCTCCTCACCAGGTTATGGAGGGTGCAACATGTGGCCACCACCTCCAGGATGTGGTGTTCGCCCATCTCCAGGCGTGTGAGGAGGCAACGGAACCTCCCTTTCAGACAGCCGCATGTGCATTCCACCTGGATGTGAGCCTGGCCAAGATGTGTGTTGAAAAGCTCCTTGCTCGCATCCAGGTGGCCGGTGTAGGGCTTCATGAGCCACGGCATCAGTGGGTAGGCCATGTCAGCCACTATGCACACTGGCATCTGCACATCCCCGAGTGTGAGGTGCCGCTGGGAGAAAAATGTTCCTGCCTGCAACCTGCGCTACAGGTAGGAGTTGAGGAATATGCAGGCATCATGTGCCCACCCTGACCACCCGACACAAATGTCCATAAAATGTTCCCGATGGTCGATCAGGGCCTGCAGCACCATGGAATAGTAGCCCTTCCGGTTTATAAAGTGGGCTGCTCGATGGGGCAGGGCGCGGCTTGGGATGTGTGTCCTATCGAGGGCTCCTCCGCAGTTCGGGAAGCCAAGGGCAGCAAACCCAGCAAGGAAGTTGTGTAAGTCCCCGAGACAGACGAGCCTCTTCAGTAGCAGCTCCACGTTGATGGCCCTCACCACCTGCAGCAAGAGACAAATAGACAGACAGAAACCAGGGAGTTAGACAGGTTACCTAAGAGCTTGGGAGGAGAACCCTCTCCCATCCACCCCTCAGGATACCCCCTCCCCCACATCAGTGCGGGGTTGGCTGAGGAGCTGCCTCCAAGTGCCACTCCGTCCCCCACTTCCTCTTGCCCTTGCCTGACAGTCCCCCTTTCTCAACCCCCCCACTCAGCAGGGCCTGTCCCCCAAAAGTGACTTACCTCCATCAAAATGGCCCTGACGGTAGACCTGCCCACGCCAAACTGGTGTCCCATGGAGTGGTAGCTGTCGGGGGTGGCCAACTTCCAAAGGGTGATTGCGACCCGCTTCTGCAGGGGGATGGCAGGCCGCAGATGGGTGTCCTGGTGTTCCAGAGCAGGGGCGAGCCAGGCACACAGCTCCTGGAATGTGGCCTTCCGCATCCGGAAGTTGTGGAGCCACTGGTTGTCGTCCCAGAGCTCCATGACGAGCCAGTCCCACCAGTCTGAACTCATCTCGTGCCTCCAAATCCACCTGTCCCCAAAAAAGTTTGGGGGTAAGGACAGAGCTCCTGCGTCCCAGACAAAGGTCTCAAAGGTCTGGTCCGGGTCCCCATGGGGCAGGAGATTCATGACAGAGTCATGCAGAAGCTGCAGTATGGCAGCATGGAGCCATCACCTGCCCAGGGGCAGCTCAGGCTCCATGGCCAAAAACACAATGAAAAGCAGAAAAAAAACCCAGAAAAGAAACTGCTGTGGTGTCTAAGAAAGCAGGGCAACCAGAGCAAGCACTGCAGCCACTTTGTTTTCCCTCGAGGAGGTAGGCAAGCCAGAAGCAGGAGCAGAGCAACGGCTGTCCAGGGGGATCCCTTTAAGCGCGTGTCTCTGCAAAGGGCATACAGCAGCTCCGAGAAGTAAAGGCTGCCCCCAGGCCCTGCCAGAAGCAGTTCTGGGTGCCTTTTTTGTTGAAAGAGCGTCCAGCAGTCTGGATGCTCTTTTTCAAAAAAGCAGATCAATTTTTTTTTTTCAATCCATGTAATGCAATCTAGATGCTCTTTTTTGAGAGGCTTTTTTGAAAAAGATGTGTAGTGTAAACGTAGCCTACATGTGCCCGAAACTGCTTTATCCTATACATTCAGTAATCAATCCCATTAACCTGTTTTTTAAATTATTTGTGTATTACACCTGGAGTCTTCTATATTTTGTTCCAAGAATACAGACTGGATCGAATAAAAAGTTTTGCTTTTGCTCAAGCAGTTCCCCGCTGGCCCCGTGCTCCCTGCGGTGTTTCAAAGTTGCAGCACGGCATGAAGCCGGCGGTCAGCCAGGGAGACTTCAGCTGACCCCAGGCTCCATGTAGCGCTGCTGCTTTGAAATGCCAAGTGCAGCCCAGATTCCCCAGCTAGCTGCTGGCTGCATGCAGCATTTCAAAGCAGCAGGCGCCTCGTGGAGTCCAGAGTCTGGCCCCAGGCTTTATGTGGCGTTGCCACTTTGAAGCACACGCCCCTCTTCCCTTGCTGCCTCTTTCTGACCGAGGCAGCAAGGAAGGGGGAAGTGACTAGTCGACTAGCCTGCTTATTGGATAGTCGACTAGTCCTTCACATCCCTAGTGTTGATGCTGATAAAGCTTGGCAAGAGACCCAGTTCCATAGTTATACTAAGTGATAGACTTGGTAGATGTGTAATCACAGTTGAAGGTCTAGAAGATTGATGGAAACTATGTAACAAGTGGCTAAATGCAGTATTTTTCTGTGACATTGACTACTAGCAGCAAATTTAGTCCCTCTTAATTTCTTGGATCATTATTAAATCATAAAAGTCACAATTTGCAGCTCATTGAGTTTCAGTTGATGTAGGACGTTGTCTTCTCTCTTCACAGGGATTTTGCTGGAGGAATCTGTAACAAAATCAGTGAAATGATTCAGGGTATGTGGATTGAATTCCGGGAAGAAAATGAAAAGATTTTAATATTTATTATAGTATTGTTTCTCATAATGTTTAAATGCTACTAGAATCCACTGCTACCTCATCCCTACACTTCCCTGAAACACTCCAGTTGCCTGAAGTAAAGTGAGCTAATGTAAATGTCCAAAGCATGTTATAATGTATTTGAATTTCTGTGTGTGTATTGACTGCTCAAGATGCTATGTAATGTGTGGTTTTATGTTGACTTAGAATCTCTAAGTTTCTCTTTGCCTCTGTATTATGACAAGGCTGCTCTTTATCCTGAGCCTTTTGCAGTGACTGAAATATTATAAGACTGATCTATTTTCTTTTATTATAATAAGAACTAGGGGGGGCTGCACCCCCTGCTTGCTATGCTTGCCACCCCCCTACCCCCGCCCAGCGGCTTTGCAGCCACAGAGCGTGGTGATGTCATTCTGTCACCCAGCAGGAAAAACTTATATATGGAGAGAGAGTTAATGTAACTTAATTTGAAGGATGACTATTGAGACACATCTGAAGGAGGAGTAATTGTCTCTCAGCCACTTCACCTGTCCATTCTCAAAGCAATTCTGATTGAGGAAGTCTGGGTCTCAGTTAGTTTAGCACTGAGAGACTTGCTCTTTCAGGAATTGAGTACTACCTCCATTTCTAGCAGCTGCTTCCCACCACTGGCCTTTATTTTAACTTTCTTTGCTTTTGTCTCAATGTCATCGGTGTCATTTCGATGTAGTTTTTGAAAAGTTCAGGGTTCGTTGAAATCTGTTCTGACACCTGAATACATCTTTCCATGTATTAGGCTTAGCTACTCCAGTGGACTTAAAGCTGAAGTTGATCCCCATACTACAGCACATGCACCATGATGCCAGCCTGGCTTCTAGCTCCCGTCAGCTTCTTCAACAGCTGGTAACATCCTATCCTTCCACCAAGATGGTCATTGTTACTCTCCACACCTTTACCTTGCTTGCTGCTTCCTCTTTGGTGGACATACCCAAACAGGTAACATTAATTGCTCTAAAGGTAATCCCTTATTTGAAAGTGCAAAACAACTTAAACAGGTCAGTTCCTTTCTGATGGTGAAAATAGTTAGACCATAGTCTCTGTAGTGTCCTGCTATGCCTGTTGCAGGTAAGTACCACCCCAGAAACTGCCATTCTTCAATTTTTTTTTTTTGTCTCTTCAGAAAAAATATTTTGTCTGGTTTTTTTGCCTCTTCCAAAAAATCTCCTCCTTTTCAAGGGGCAAAACATTTCACACCCTGCTTCTCTCAAAGATCTTGCTGCTTGTCCATAGGCCTCTGCACCAGCTCCTGCTTCTTACCCTGTTTCCTTCTCTGACTAGTTGGAATCCTCTCCCTCCCCCAAGCCCAGTATCTTATCTGCAGACTAGAAAAATGAATATACATTTAAAATGTTTGTGTGTTAAGAGTCTCAATGGCACTTAAACCCACTGCTATAAATTACAAGCTGCAACTATAGTGACGCTCTCAGCTTAAAGGAGCAATGTGTTTGGTAACTCTGTGGGCCCAAAAAAGTGATGACCACACAGTAAATCCATATATAAATGAAATGTGATACAAAGTTAACTCATCCTTATTAAAAAAAAAAAAAAATCATGGAACTCTGGTGGTCCACTCTTACCCATTTGTAGCCGCACTGCATCACAGGATCTACCAGTGACAGTCTTTAGCCTAAGAGAACAATTCTTGTCTGAGATGGCTTTGGTAACTGCTACTCTAGTTCAGCAGTCACTGTTGATATCTGTTAAGTACAGGCAACCTGAAACCTGGTGTATTCCATTTTTATGACAATAAGTATACTACTCTCCCAGCTCATGGGGGTTTAGAAGCATTGCTGTCTGAGCTCTAATCTTTTCTATCCATCTGTAGAATACATTTTCCTATATGCACTGAGGCATGTGTAAATATGCACCACCAGTAAAACAAAAACTTAGCTGTGGGTGCTCTGCTAATCAGCTGGGCAGCATTTGAGTCTCTCCTGAGTGGCCGCACAAGCACACAGCTTACAGGGAACACTGCTTTGAATAAATATATGCATACACAATTACCTTGTGAACTTTTTAAAAAAGATTATTTTAATCAATATTTACATTTTTTTTAAAATGCTAATTTAACTATAGAATCCCAGTTAATATTTTAAAATGTGTATTGTTGCAGATTCAACTTTTGCTGCAATACTTGAAAAATGATCCCAGGAAAGCTGTGAAACGACTTGCTATCCAAGATCTAAAGTTATTGGCAAACAAAACCCCACATACCTGGAGCAGAGAGAACATTCAGGTTTGAAATCTTTAAGAAACGTTTTTATTATATTTTTCAAATGCATTTTTTTGTAAATTAGAAGATAAGTGTAGATGAGATGTCACTTTCGAACATGGAAAACTAAGCATGTCCATTTTAAAGAGAAATTTTAGGTTAAAACCAGCAACAATGCCCTTTTTAAGCAATTCTTATTAAATGTTTTGCAAGAAAAACTCGCACCAAACTTCTCTCAGTAATAATAAGCATTTCCATATTGGGCTCAAATTAATGACCATCTAGTTCATGGGTTCCCAAAGTGGGGGGCGTGAAGAAATTCCGGGGGGGGGAGGGTCACGAGGCAATCCTCCCCCTCCCCCCAAGTTTTGCTGCTATTTTTGTTTTTTGGCCCTGGTCAGTTGTCCCTCCCCCCTCCCCCCCCCCCCCCCCCCCCACACACAAGTTTTGCTGCTGGGGGAGGCAGGGCGTGAGGGTTTCTCAAAAATCAAAAAGGGGGCATGATGCCGAAAAGTTTGGGAACCACTGATCTAGTTAGAGGTTAGAATGGGATGTTCTGCTCCCTCAGATTAAAGAGTTTGGTTCTCTTTCAAGACTGACAAGTTATTTCTCATTTTAAACATACCCACTGCATGTTTTTCCCAATTTTAATCACCCTCGATTGTACACTTAACAAGCTGCTTGACAGAGTAGCTTCATTTAGAAAATACCTTGGCTTTGTGCATTGGCTCTGTTAATACATAATTTGAGTTGCCCTCCCACACTCCAGTTAAAATGTTTGACACACTACATTTAAAATACATTTTCAAAAGTATAAAATATAATATATATAACATTCTTACCTTACTAGCTAGCACAGAAAAGACTATACTGCCAGTGCAGGTGGAAGTTGATGGGGGGGAACTTCATAAGATATATTTTGCATAGTTCTTCTCAGCCCATCTGATAGGGGTGAGTGATTAGACATGCGAAGACACAGCTCAAAGAGATGGTCTCATGTAGCTAGATTTATCCGCAGACACACTTTTGAAACACCAGCAGTGGCAGCTTACAAAATTAAGATGGTCAGATGGTTTAAAAAATTGATTTCAATTCATTGTGGTTTTATTCACACTGTTAAATACTAATAGAACACCAATTTAAATATATTTTTAAATTTTTTTCACATTTTCAAATATATTGATTTTAATTATAACACAGTGTTCACTTTATATTTTTCATTACAAATAGTTGCACTGTAAAAAAGATAAATAGTATTTTTCAATTTACGTCACACAAGTACTGTATTCGTATTTATTAAAAAATATAATAAACACGAATAGAATACCAGTTGAAATATAACAATGTGATTAAAACTGCAATTAAGTTAATTTTTTGAGTTAATTGCTAGAGTCGACGGCGATCGTTTGACAGCCCTAAGATTAATATGTTCTGTCTTTAACAGAAGTCACAGATAGGGCTGTGATAGGACTGCAAATTCAGTAGGGAAAGGAATGCTTATAACCAATGGGATTGAGACTTTTACAAATTACCATAACATAAATAATAGATGATGCTGATGATGATAACCAAGAAAATTCACAGTGTTTATTCTCAGCAAGTTTAGAATTTTCTTTATTTTTCACTTTGATGATTTTCCTCTTCTTTTAAAAAGCACTTTTATAAATGGTGTTGCAGGAGGTGACCCTTGAAAACTCTGTTTACAGACAGTTCTCTTTTAAACAAGGACCATCACAGATTATAAGAAGTTGAATACTTTATCTGGGGATATAAAATCCTGGTTATCAGTTAACTGATTAAATGTTAGGTTCACAGATCATTTAACCGGTTAACTTATATGATATCTAGCTTGGGGACTGCTCCAGTAGAGGTGGAGCAGCTCCCAGCCCTGAGGGCTCCCATCCCCACCCCACAATGGGACTGGCTGCTGCGGCTGCTGCTGGCTCCCAAGCTCCCACCAGAGCTACTCCTGTCTATGGTGGGCCAGGGCTTCCTGTGGACAGAGGTTGCTCTGGATGCCAGAGGTTTGCTGCCTGGTTGCCAGAGCAGCCTGTGCCCATGGCAAGTGGGGAGCTGCTCCAGGCCCTGCCGGTTATAGGTTAACCAGAATCAGTAAGCACTGCTTTAGGACAGTGGCAAGTGAAGAAACATATATGCAAGATCTGAATTTGGTGTCAGTAGTGATTTTTTTTCCCCATACAGTTTTACCTGTATTAAAATTTAACTACAAAGTGTTTTAAAAAAAAAAAAATTTATGAAGAAGGTTAATTTGTAGGATTTTTCCCCCCCCCCTTCCATATTCTCTTCTCTTTGATGTTTAGGCACTCTGTGAGTGTGCTCTTCAAACTCCTTATGACAGCTTGAAACTAGGCATGCTTTCTGTTCTTTCCGCGCTATCAGGGACCATTGCCATCAAACAGTACTTCAGCATAGCTCCAGGTAAGAAGACTAGATTATGTCAGCCAAATTTTAGCACTTTTTTTTGTGAGGGTTTGGTAAGTGTTGATAATACAGTAAAACTCCAGTGGTCCGGCATCCAACGGTCCGGCACTCCTGATGGTCCGGCACCATCTGGAACCCGGAAGTGTTCCGGGCAGCCGGACAATTGGAGCTGCTCTGCCTCTGGCTTCCCCGAGTCAGCTGCTGGTCAGTTTCAGCAGTGGCTGACTTGGGGACGCCTGGGGCAGAGCAGCTAGGGTGCTGCCGGGTTGGTCCCGCAGGCCGAGAGGTGCATCACCCCTCCCCGCTCCACCCCAGACCCCTCATAGCCCCCCCCCCCGATAGTCCGGCATATTTGATAATCCGGCACCCCCTGGGTCCTAAAGGTGCTGGATTATCGGAAGTTTACTGTACTTTACATAGCACTTCTGAAGGATCCTAAAGCACTTCCTGAACCATGAACTTTAATCTACCCTAACTGAAGTTCATGCAACCAAGTGTTTTTTATATAATCATGGTGTAGTGTAGTATAATAGAGCAGATCTCAGACATTCTGTGCCTGGCTTTGGCTTTAATTTGTGATGGGACTTTGGGTTAGTCATTTGTTCCTGTGTCTCAGCTTCTCTGTTAGTAAATGGGACTATTAATATTTACTTAGCCTATTTTATATAGGCTTAACTTTTGTTTATAAGGTACTTTGAGATGAATAATTCCATAGATGTGCTGAATGCTTGAGAGAATGAATAGATGAAGTGCTTATAATGTCGGTTCTGTGGATATGAGGCGAAGCTGTTTATATTATCCAGGAGAGGCTTGTGACAGTTATGTGGGGGTGATACACACGGGTCTCTCTCAAACCTTTGATTCAACTATGTGTTCTGATTATATTGCACATTACACTAAGTAGCATGAAAAATGTTTCAGGGAACTCTTAAAATGCTCCTGTGTGTTATTGATTTTTATCCCTTATTTCTGAGGCCACACTACCATATTTGCTGGGAATCCAGCTGCATAGGCTATGGAGGGAGAGAAGAATAACCAGTACATTTAAAAAAACTTGTCAGTGACTTTCATGTATAATAAAGGTTTGAATTTGGTGCAGAGGTCGTAGTGTTTTCAGTAATCATGAATTTGAATGAAGTCCATGATCACATACCAGCTGCTCCTGGCCTATGGAATTAGATCTGGCTCCACACTCCAGGTACTGTGATCTGTCCCACATGATTGCAGCACCACTCAGTTTGGTGCATTCACCTTTCTCTTAATGGAGACAGAGGGGCTGATGTACCAAACTTGTGTATTGTTGCAACCAGGGAGCCAGGCTTATCCCTGTGGGAAAGACCCACTGTTGCAGGTGAATGTGGGGTGGGCTCACTCTCCACCCTCAGTCCCAGGCTTCCCACCTTCTGTGATTTATCACGTTTTTTGTACCTCTGCTGTGAAATGCATTACATTTGTGACAGTCATAGTTTACTTATGTGTAATGATCCCATGTTAAAATCAGATATTCATGACTCTCTTGCAAATGTTGTGTCCCTTTGGATAGCTTTGTTCACCAATGTTAAGCAGTTTTCAGGTATAAGAGCTACCGTAGACATCCAACTTGTGCAGCTTACGTGCTTGGGCACTGACAAAGGGTATTCCACATGTAGGGGAAGATACATGTTTAGGATGTGGGGGAGGAATGGGAAATAAAACGAAGTGTCAGCCAAGCAGAATTGAATTTAAAATTATGGAGAAGATCTTGTGACATGATTATGGATTATGTTGCGGCATTGTCCTCCTTTTGTTTCCTTATTTAGGAACAACTGCTACAACAGCAATATCGTTTGACTTAGTAAAGCTGGCACAGGAATGCTGTTACCATAATAACTGTGGCATTGCTGCTCACGGAGTGAGAGTTCTGACTAATATATCTGCTTCTTGCCAGGAAAAAGGTAACTCTCAAAGTGGGTGGTGGACTAATGCAGCTTATGATTGGGATCTTGTGCACTTTCTTATTGCAGGAAGGCCTGCCTTTCCCCTGACTCTCTTGGCTTTCTTTGGAATTGTCCCCACTTAGATTTGTGGATGGTGGAAAATGCGGATTGATAATATATTATAAATATTTTAGTGTGTTCCATGAAAGGTCATGAAAACTTTCCCCACTGTTTAATCTCACGATTCCTCTGAAGAGAGTTTCTGCTTAAAGGGTACTGATCTCCCCTGTAGCAGCCCCTGTACTAATCATTACCAGAGTCTAAAACATTGCCCTTTTCCTCTGGAGAGCTGTTGGTACAAACTCCAGTATATATGATTGTCATAGTGTTCGGTAGTTTTTCCCTATTCCTGTCTTGTTCACATCATAAGATTATAGCCTTAACTAAGTAGTTTCCTAAGACTTGTAAAAATAGACTTGTTGATCAGAACTGAGGTAATATGGCAGAAGTATGGGGAAAAGTTTGCTTATACAGTTGTTAAACCCTCATAATCATGAGCATTAAATTTCCGATCACATGCAAAAATAAGTAGAACAGAACTGAATGTGTTGTGTTCCTCTCCCCTAGATCTCCTGGGTTTGGAGCAAGATGCTGTCTTTGGCCTTGAGTCTCTCTTAGTTCTTTGTAGCCAAGATGGTAGTCCAGGTGCTCAAGCAACCTTAAAGGTAAAGAGAGTCGTCATCTGTCATTTTTAAATCATCAAAATGTAGGGTAGGAAGGGACCTTGCGAAGTTGTCGAGTCAAGCCCCCAGTGCTGAGGCAGCACCAAATAAACCTTACAATACAGCAGTTCTGGTGTACAAGATGTGAGTGTGGTAAATGTTCTAGTGGGGGCACGGTATGCTGCCAGGGAGAAAATCAAAGTTCCTCTGTGCTTCGATCCCAAGATGGTAAAGGATTAGGAGCACACTGAAAAGAGGAGTGGAGAAGCCATGCCTCCTATAGCACAACTAAAGGCAGCAGCGTGGATGGTAGGCAGGAGCTGGTACGTGCGAGGAACCGGTTTATAATTGCTGCCCTGCACTGCTGTTAACTACATTTTAACATCTAATGTCGTGTGTGTGTGTGTTTGTACTTTAAATTGTGTGTATTCTTCTGGATGGAGATGTGGTGGTTTGGCAGAATATACCTCTAGAACAGGTTTATAAATACATCTTGTTTTTCATTAGCTCTAACGTTAGTCTGAATGTTGTGATATTTTAATGTTGGAAGCTGCCAGATTTGGTGTTTGCTTGTTGCAGATTGCACTGACTTGTATGGTGAAGCTGGCCAAGTGTCGTCCCCATCTAAGCCAGTCGGTGGTTGAATCCTTGCTGACTCAGTTGCACAGCGCTCAGGATGGTGCTAGAATTCTCATATGCCACTGTTTGGCAGCAATTGCCATGCAGCTGCCTGTCTTAGGTGATGGAATGCTGGGAGATCTAATGGACCTCTATAAAGTGATTGGACGATCTGCCACAGATAAACAACAGGAACTTCTGGTAAGAAACTGCTCAGGAGAATAGTGCTTGATAGAACGAAGTCCTTATGGAATTACCACAGAAACTGATATTTCATGAACTGGGTTTGCTAATTGTTACATCGGTGACCGAAAATGCTAATCTGTCCCCCAGTGGGAATATATCAATTCACTGTTAACTATATACTTGCAAAATGAGGAAATAACAGTATTCAGTATGCAGCACCAAAGCCACAGACCTCCGTTGGCCTAGCTGGAAGAGAGAACTTAAATGTTTGACCCCTTCTCATCTGTATTCTGTCTAGTAGATGGCACTAGTTACACAAAGACAAACCAGATCATGACAGTGCACTGCTAGAACTCTTGAGGGCATGGATTCTTTTGCAGAAGTGCTTCTAGGCAAGAAAGATGGCAGTTCAGAAGTAGATACCCCAGTTTTACGTAGAACTCTCTCAATGATTGAGAAGGCCCAAGAGACACAAACACGTTGAAGAGATTTTAATGAAAGTCTGCTCTCAGTGCTGCTTCATCTAAGAACCATTCATGATTATGGGTTCCTAAGTGCCTAAATCTCTTTTGAAATTGAGGATCCAGCAATATCTTAAATACATTTAAAAATCTAGGCCTTAATCTTCAAGAAAGTCTCTTACTCTTTTTTTTTTTCACTTTGTGTAATAATTATATTTGTACAATGCTTTACTGTAACTGTTTGCTTGGATGTATTTCTACTTTAACATTCTATTCGAAAGTGTAAATTTGCCGGTCTTCAGTGATGAAAAAACCCTTTCATTGTCTGTTTGAAATCCTGAACAAACATTTGATACTCAGAAGTATTCAAAATTTCAGAAGCAAATTTTGTCGTGTGTGTGTGGCGGGGGCGGGGGTTAAAGAAAGTCCAAAATTTGCTTGACACAATCACTGCTTCTGATGCTTCCTAAAAACATACAAATGGAAAGTTTTCTCCCATATTAATAGTTGTTTTCCATTAGGTATCACTCGCCACAGTGATATTTGTTGCCAGTCAAAAAGCTTTATCTTCAGAGATTAAAAATGTTATCAAACAACAGCTTGAGAATGTCTCCAATGGATGGACAGCATACAGGATAGCCAGGCAAGCATCCAGAATGGTATGTGCAAGTTTCTAATGAGAGACTTCCTCAGTAGAAAGTATAATTGGTCTCACTCTGACTTGGGAGAGGAGAGTTAAGTAAGGAAGATACCAGCACTCAGAACATACGAATGGCCATACTGGGTCAGACCAAAGGTCCATCTAGCACAGTATCCTGTCTGCCGACAGTGGCCAATACCAGATGTCCCAGAGGGAGTAAACAGAACAGGTAATCATCAGCTGATCCCTCTCCTGTCACCCATTTCCAGACAAACAGAGGCTAGGGACACCATTCCTACCCATCCTGGCTAGTAGCCATTGATGGACCTAACCTCCAGAATCTATCTAGCTCTTTTTTGAACCCTGTTAAAGTCCTAGATTTCACCACATCCTCTGGCAAAGAGTTCCAGAGTTTGACTCTGTGCTGAGTGAAGAAAAACTTCCTTTTGTTTTAAACCTGCTCAGAGGGAAGAAGATGATGGGGGAACACTGGTTCAGGTTTGTTAAACATGAGTTATATCATAAACCTCAGCATTGGAGGATGTCATCTTACCTCATACTGTCATATATGTGTGTAAACATGTGGTGACCAGTGAGTACTGCAGCCTGAAGAAAGGCATGGTTTGATGATTAGGAACTGAGGATGTGTCCTGCAAACTCTACTCCGACTACAGTTTCCTTTTTTAGCTTGGGAAAATCATGTAGCCTTTGCTTATGTGTGTTCTCTATCTGTATAATTGCTATAATGACTTTTTACTACCCTGAAGTAAAGTTAATTTATGTTTAAACACTTTGGAGATTGGAGACAAAAAACTAATGCAAAATTCTGTATCTGTCTTTAGAACTGAATTACTTTGAGCTATCTTGTTTAAACAATAGTACTTCCTAAAAGACTTTTGTGTATCAGACATAAGCACCTGTGCTACTACTTCTCAGCAGGATTGCCTTGATCAAATGTTGAAGATGTCTCACTGTATTTATTTTTAAAGAGTAGTTTGAGGGCTTCAGGTTTTCATTTGCTGTATCATTCATTGAAGTGCAAGATCTTCACTTGGTTCACTGTGCTTTCTTAGGGTAATCATGACATGGCCAGAGAGCTGTATCAAAGCCTGCTGACTCAAGTGGCTTCAGAACACTTCTACTTTTGGCTCAACAGTTTGAAGGAATTCTCCCATGCAGAACAGTGTCTGACAGGGCTTCAGGAGGAAGATTATAGTTCAGCACTCACTTGCATTGCTGAATCCTTAAAATCTTATCACAAAGGAATAGCCTCACTAACGGTTAGTATACATCCTCTACTGTAGCAATGGTAAGTCTGTATGTTGTAGCTATTGTTCTTGATTTTGTTTTTTAACAAGACTTTTCAAAGGCTTGGAAAAATTGGTCTTAATGAAGCCTGCGGGAATTATTTTGTGGAACAGCATATAGGAAAAGCTCAGTTTGTAACTAACTGCTGGTTGGGAGTGGAGGCATAGTCTGTTAGGACACTGTACTGGAACTCAGGAAAACTGAGTTCAGTTCACAGCTCTGTGACTGAATACCTGTGCATGACCTTGAGCAAGTCACTTAACCTCTGTTGGAATTCAGGATATTTTATCCTTCCATCTGTAAGCTTTTTGTGCTGGGACTGGTTATCGCTATGTGTTGATTCAAGGCATTGTTTTTTGGGGGGCTTTTACATGCTTTGTTTGCACTTTACATAATGTAAATTATTTTGGGGATATAGCCTATGTTCTAAAATGGCCATTAGTTTGAAATAGCTATGGGAAGGGATTTAAATACACCTGGCCAGATTAGGGATGTCAACATGTAGTCCGATTACACGATTAACCAATAAACCGAGGCTTATTGGTTTATTCTACTGACTACATGCACTCCCCCTCCCCCCTTGCTGCCACTGTATCAAAGGCAGCAACGGAGGGCGGGGAGCCTGCCCTGCCCTCCCTCCTGCCTCCTGCAGAGGCAGCAGCATGAGATGGCAGACGGGAGCCAGCATGCACTGGAAGCTGGCTTTAAGTTGGCTCTCTGCACGTGCTGACTCCACTGAGCTGCCTTCCCCCTCTGCTTCCCACAGAGCACTTCCATGGAGCCGCCTTCTCCCCCCTCCCCCTTTCCTCTCAGAGGCAGCAGCATGGAGGGGGGCAGGTGGGAAAGCTGGCATGTGCCAAGCTGCCCCCTCCCACTGCTGCTTCTCACAGAATGCTTCCATGGAACTGCCTCCCTCCTGCCTCCCACAGAGGCAGCAGCGTGGTGGGGAGGGGGCAGGAGGGAGCCAGTGCTCGCGGTGGGAGCTGGCTTAAAAACTGGCTCTTCATAAGCACCAGCTCCTGCAGAGCTGCCTGTTTCTCCTCCCCCACCCACGCTGCTGCCTCTGGGAGAGAGGGGGCAGGTGAGAATTGGTACATATGAGAAGTGGCTTTCAAGTACGCTCCTTGCGCATATTGGCTCCTACAGAGCCTCCTGTCCCCTGTGCTTCTGCCTCTTTATCAGAAGCGGGAGCTGGTGTTCACAGGGAGCTGGATTTTAAGCTGGCTCCTGACAAGCACTATAGAATCCTAGAGTTGGAAGAGACCTCAGGAGGTCATCAAGTCCAGCCCCTGCCCAAGGCAGGACCAATCCCAACCAGCTCCTGCCTGCCCCCTCTTCTCCCCCTCCCCCCGGGTAAACATGTAATTAATCACTAAAATTTCCTGCGGTTACCATGTTTACACAAATAGCCAACAGTTAACATCCCTAGTCCACTTAATCTTTCTTGCCTTGAATAGTTAACATGGTGTCCAATTGCTATAGAGCAGAAAATTATGTAATGGTTTAACATGATGAAAATAATGAGAAGTTGTAAGTACATAAGAACGGCCATACTGGGTCAGACCAAAGGTCCATCTAGCCCAGTATCCTGTCTGCTGACAGTGGCCAGTGCCAGATGCCCTGGTGGGAGGGATCACAACAGGTAATCGTCACGTGATCTCTCTCCTGTCATCCATTTCCAGACTACCAGGCAAGGGATACCATTCCTACCCATCCTGGCTAATAGCCATTGATGGACCTAAACTCCATGAATCTATCGTGTGTGTTTGTTTGTTTTTTAGTAGCCAAGCATGGATGCAGCTGGAAAAAATGTTTGTTTTTATATAACCCTTAAGTGCTCACTCTTAAGTCTGTTCAGTTTTATCTAGCCTTTGGTCCAGTTCAAACATTCTTCTTTTAATATTTTTTCCTTTCCATTAATCGGACGTATATGTGGCGGGGGAGGTTTCCTTCTTATTTTCCCATGTGCCTCTTGAATGGACCTGAAACTCTGTTTACTCGTTTGTGCATTAGCATTCTCAATGGCAGCACAGCTCTGGCAGTAGTGGTTATATTAATTAACTTCTGCAATTGAATCAGCAGAGAGGATCTAAATCACGTCTGTGTGTCCTTCATGAATGCAGTGTGCTCTCCCTGCCCTTTAAAATATTTTTAAAAGAACAGTAGGCAATCTTTCTTGAAATGTTACAACTAAAAATTCCTACTCATTTGGCCAGTAAATTAAAACACAAATTTAATGTGCTGTCTTAACAGTTAATATATCCAAAAGTGTAACATTTTAAACAAGCCAATATAGGAAATACTGTAACTGTTTTTCATAAACATTTTCCAAATTCTCTGTTTGTGTTTAAATTAGTGGGGATGCTGTTTCCTTTCCTTGCAGTCTGTGCAGGCTTTCCTCCTGATTGCACCTTTTGCTTCTTCACCTGGTGGGCTGCTCTGATCCAGAAGATTAAGCAAAGAGCTGGAAGTCACATTTATTGCGGATTGCAAGTTAGGGACACTGTCATCTGGACAGATTGCTTAATCCATTTGTGCCCCACACTTACCTGCTCTTCTTTGTGGAGCTCTTTCACGAGGATTCAAAGTACTGTTAGAGCCAAATATTATTTTTAATGCTCCTGACTTCATCCTCCTTTCACTCTCTTTGTATGACTGTTAGCCTACCAGTCATTGCTGCTTAAGGGTAGATTGTGTCCGATCATTGCAGTCACTGCATATCCCTCTTGTAGCAATCATGTAAGCAGCTCCTTTTGCTGCAGATGTCCCCACCCACATTATGAATCAGCTGTACATCCTAGGTGCGTGAGGAGAGGGAGAGCTACTCTGGCTTGCCAGAGGGAGTAAAACTTACACATTTGACATTGCAACTTGCCTACTGTTGCCTCCACTGAGGCCCTGTGCGAACAACATGGCATCAGTTCTGCCAATGGAATACTACTTATTTATGGCTCTTGGCTGTCATGGTAGCAGGGGAACAACAAGGGCAAGCTGACTGACATCTTTCTAATCACCTCATTACAGCTGGAACACTGCACGCATGTTAACTTGCTCTAACTGTTCAGCCTGCACAGTATATCAATACCTCCTACCTCCATATTGCTGCAGCTGCATGATTCCTTCTGACCATGTACACAACTCTTTTTTTTTTTCCGCAACATCTGAGCTTGAAACTTACTCTCCTACATAACCTAACACTTTATCATAAGCAACTTTACTCTTCAGTTTTTCAGTTCCAATCTTCATCTGTGACAAGACTGTCTTATTTGCTCATATAGGAAATATAGACTTTTTGGGACAGGGCCTGGTCTTTGGCAAAGAACATCTATTGTACATACTTTTATTGGGCAGAAAGCATATAACTTCATTACAAATGGAGGGAGAGAAAATACTACGGTCTCATAAATAAATTATATTATTATTACATGGTTGGAGTTTGCATCATAAATGCTGCTTTGTCAGGGTCACTGTAGTATAGTCTTGAGACTCTAATAGCTTTACAGTGTATGAACTTCCTTCAGCAGAATCAAACTTTCTGAAGCAAAAGAACCCTCTGAACAACTTCCCTTCCAGAACTGTCTGTCTACAGATCTGGAGAAGGAAAGAAAGGCCATGAGCAGGGTTGGATAGGTCATAGCTAATGTGCTAGAATGTGTTGTCTCTGGTCACTGGTTCAAATGTATCCCAGTTGTTATTGAAAAGCCACTATAATCTGGCAGCTGTTGGAGTGGTCCATCTTGCACAAATTTGGTAGGTGACAGTAACTTACCCACTCACTCCCTGCCAGAAACAATTTCTACTAGTGATGTTCGGTGAGAAACACTGATGACTAAGTGTGTGCAATTTTTGCTGAATTGATTCTGTGGATAAAAGAAGAGGCTAACGAGGCACCCTTCCCTCCTTTTTAGAATGGTAGGGGGTAATAAGATGAACATAACTTCAAGAAGAGAAAGTACAGAAACTTAGATCTGCATTTTAGGGCAGTGAAACAGGGTCTTGCCTCATCCAGCATTAGAACCTGCTGTTGTTGTTACCCCCATTCTCTAAACTGTGCCAAATGTTTGTGCAAGACAGACCTCCCATAAGGGATTTTGTTTATTAAGGTAACATTGATCAACAAAATAGATGTCCAGCCATTTAACACTGAAAATGGGAAGACCCTCAGTTAGGATTCTCACAGCACTTGGCAGTTCCTTGCATCTTCCCATAACACTGGAAGTTCCAGCCTAGACCCCAAATAAGTACACTTACCAAGTCCTTTCAGCAGCATCTGCACTTTCTGTTCCAGGCCACCTGCTTTTTGAAGTGTTCTTCCTCAAGACCTTCCTAATTCCCCCTTGAGGATTTTTGCTTCCTTCTGTCATTGCAGGTAGTTGCAGCTACTAGACCTTTCCTTCTTGTTGATGTGGAGCGCTCTTATCTCAGTCCCCTGTGATGCTGGGTCTTCTGCAACTCTATCCCTTTAAGAAACACTACCTCTGGGCTATCATGTAATGCCTGGTCATCTGACTCAACCATTGGCTTATTCCCAAACCCATCATCCTGGAGGTAGATAACTAGGTGTAGTTGCTGCTGAACCTTAAAGGGCTGTCCCACCCACTGAAAAAACTCAAGTTACTCAGGTCAGTTTTGTGGGGCACAGGTTGTATTTTAGCAACTTAAACGGTCACTTCTTTCAGAGGTTAAAATGGTCCTTTCTGTCAGACTTGTGGAGTCTGAATTTATATTCCTAAGAACTTATATACAATATTAAAACTTTTATTAGGTCTTGTTTGCTATTGTGCCTTTTTAACCACAAACCAGTTAATTTGTGTGATATTGTCCTGAGTTTTAAAAGATGTGGGCGTTGCATGTGTTTTAGATCCAGACTATCCACCTCCTTGTTTTATTTGTTTTTCAGGCTGCCAGCACACCACTTAACCCTTTGAGCTTTCAATGTGGGTTTGTGAAGCTCAGGATTGATCTTCTGCAAGCATTCTCTCAACTGATCTGTACCTGTAACAGCCTAAAAACTAGTCCTCCACCTGCCATTGCCACAACAATTGCAATGACATCAGGAAATGACCTCCAGAGGTGTGGGCGCATCTCTAACCAGGCATGTGTTCATGGTTTCTCTTGTGTGCTTTTATTTGAACTTGGCTCATCTGATGAGATGAGGAAATTTAGTTCTGTGATTCAAGGAATGAAAATGAAAGTATTCCTGAGCTTGTCATTTCATACAGGGCTTTGTTTTACAACTGTGGTGCCCACAAATGTCCATGTGCCCGTTGCAAGCCCTCATTTGGGTGTGTCATTTACTATATATTTGAGAGAGTTGTCTGGCTATTTGTTCAACTCCTCCAAAATGGTAAGAGCTAGGACCACCAAATTCAGTATACAGCTTTCTCTTACCATAACGTAAAGCAAGGTAAGAGTTTGGTTGTGCTAGGAAAATGGGATGTTCCTGGAATGGGATTGCTTCTTATAAAACCATACAGAAGAGAGACAGAATCTCAGTTTGCTGCATTCCTTACTCTGGCTGGGGAGAGTAAAGGGCAGTCGAACTTGGACTTGCCCCAGCTGGGAGATATGTACCCCTCCCCCCACCTGTGTCTGCTGGAACTGCAGTGTCCAAGGAGAGGCGCTTCTCACCTGGCCCCAAGCTGCTCGTGTGAGAGAGGGCTGGGATAGTCCTCACTCTCTGGGGCAGCCTGCAGACAGAACCCCTCATCCTCAGCCACATTCAGAGCAATGATTTAAATGAAGAAAAACAAAAATTGATTGAGTTAAGAACCTGAGCAACACCAGGTAAATCTAGTTATATATAATCATGGGGTGGTTACATATGCAATTACCCAGTTAATGCACTCCTATTTTATAAGGGTAGGGAATATTTTGGAGGTATTATACTGTCCTGAGGCACCTGCAGCCTAAATAGAGGAGCTTTAGGGTAGACAATAACTCAGATGTACAAAATAACAGGTGAGTAGCTGCTAGACTCATCGCAGATGTGCGGTACTGCTTCATCAAAAGTATATGAGACACAACAGTTATTGAATGGTGTGTTAGCATTTTGTTAATAGGGTTAGAAATAACAGCTTAGTCAATGAGCATGATTTATTTTGTAATATCCAGTACACTGGTAGGCAACCTGCAGCTCATTGAGGTATTTGGATTTGGGCTGTGAGACGTTTTTGCTGACATTGATCGTCTGCAGGCACCAAAGAGTGCCCTCCTTCCTTCACTCCCCTTCCATTTCCCAGCGCAGCTCCCAGTGGTCACTGTTCTCTGTTCCACCTCAATGGAAATTGTGGGAGTGGTACCTGTAGATGAAGAGGCTGCAGGACAGGGACGTGTTCATTGCTGCTTCCCACTGCTCCTGTTGGCTGGGAGCAGCGAACTGCAACCACTGGGAGCTGCAGGGGCAGTGCCTTCAAAAGGTCAACATTAGCAAAATATCTTGCAGCGCACAATCAAATGCCCCTGCTGGGCTGCAGGTTGCCCAGACTGATCTAGCTTACTCCCTTTTTTACAAGTTTCAGCAAAGTAGGATAGCAGTACATTACTAGAACATATAGCCTTGCTCAGTTCAATATTGTAGAACATAGCTATGGTATTTTTATTTCAGCATTGTTTCTTTGGTCTAGATGAAACTCTCTATGGAAGAATTCCGTAACCTGGCCACACGATATGGGGATCTGTATCAGTCATCTTTTGATGCAGACTCAGCAACTTTAAGGAATGTAGAATTGTATCCTACATTCTGAAACTCAGAATTTGCTTATTTTTTTGTTTTGTTTTTGAGGTTGCTTGTAAGGGTGATGTAATGCTCAACAATCCTAGTATACGAAATGTAATTCTGAAATCACTAATCACTGTTTTAAAAATCTCAATATTGGTATTTTGAAACCTATTTAAAAAAGAAATTTGTCACCCTCCCTTAATGTTCTTTTGTAATTTGTAATTGCTTCATTTATTACACAAGCTTTTATGGGTATGATCTTGAAAAACTTTGGGTCTTGCCGTGTAGCTGGCACAAATATTTATGGCAGTTACCTCCTGATATTTCTTTAGTTGTTACTGCTTACTGGCATTTTTAGTTGTATTACTTTGTGTTGCAATATCGTGTCTATAAATCTTTACTAATAATGTCAGACAACAGCAGAGCTGCCTATTGATTTCACATGCAATTGAAGCCCTGATTTTGGATCCAGAATCTGCCAGGTAAGTCTAATAGTAACCCTTCTACACTCTCCACTCCCATCTCTCCAACTCCACAGGGTCTTTTAGACTAGAAAGCTAACAAGGAAAAAATGTAGTAGTCCTATAAATGTTAATGCTACACTTGGCATGTTTACATACACATATCTGCTGAAAATCTTTGATCTTGTTAAGCTTCTATTTGAAGATATGCTGGTAGCTTGCATTCAAATTGTCCTTTAATTGTGTTAGTCTTGCACAAATTAATTTCATTTTTAGGTAAAAGATACTGTAAGTAGAATTGAGCTGTTTTTAGGTATAGGTATTTTTGAGTCAAAACCATAGAAGTAATTTTCCAAATAGTTCCTCTGTTGCTTGTTCTACTGTGTTTGTTTCATTCATACCAGTGATGACTTCTGGGTTTTTGTCGTCTGCTTCTCCTCCCTCTCACTCCATGCATGCATTCTCTCATTGCTCTGGAGACCTTAAGATTCTTCATAAGCTACATGTTTCTCCGGTGTAAATCCATTGACTTCAGAGGAATGACAAAATGGATAATTTTTTCATCCTGTAAGACTGGTTAGCACTAATAAAATACCTTCACTTGGGTCTAAGTTAATGAGAGCTAAATCAGACCCTTTGAAACTCTCTATTGGTGACATTCACATGTGCCTCAGTGCACATGGAAATTATTCTGTGCATAGGTTGGAAAGATTAGAGGGAACATTGGGCAGGAGCCCCTTAGCTCTCCTTCTGGAGCTGGGTAATTCCAGCAGTTATTACCTCTCTCACCTTAAATAACAGTCCTCAGTTATCTCCTTGCCACAAGGAGGAAAGCTTAGCCAGCTGTAGGGCCTTAGTCAGATTTCTCCCTCAGCTCCTTTTTCCTTAGTTACTTCTCAAGCTAGGAGAATCTAGAGGGCAGCCTTTTCTTACTGTTGCCTGCTCTGCTATGAGGGAGAAGGCAGCATTTATACTGGTCCCTGTCTCCCAGTTTATCCTCACTTGGCTTGGACAAGAGGGGAGACTTACCCAGCCCTCTCTGCAAGGCTCCTGGCCCTTAAAGAAACAATGATGGGATTTTTCTCCCAAGCACCATTTATTGTCAGGGTCACTTCCTCTATCAGCCTAGGTCCTTTTTACATACACACACTGGAGCAATCAATCCTTGACAGGCCAAGCCACATGACAGATTGGACTGACCTGTAGGCACAACCATCCTGTCACAAGTTTCTAGTGAATGAGATTTAATGATTGTCAATGTTGCAGAAAGGAAATTAGGGACCTAATTCTGCATCTACACAGCTTCTGTTGCTGTCAGCAAAGTGCTGTATTTGCATTGGAGTGCAGGGTTGGGCTTTTAATAGGACTGTTTGGGTTAGGGAGACAAAGCAAGGTTATCCTATATTAGTCTGCAGCAGTAGGGCCTCAGCTGGAGAACTTCCTTTGACTCTAGTCACTGGAAGACTTGGACAAAATAGAGAGTATTAGGGAACAGTAGTAAAAATAATGCACAGTTTAAAGAGTAGAACTTATGAAGAAAAGGTAGTGGAATTAGAGATATTGACTGTAGGAAAGAGTAGAAGAAACATCTGTCTGTGTAAAATGATGGTATAAGGGCAATACAAAGTAATGCCCAAACTATAAGAAAAACTTAGCTTTAAATAGAAGGGATCGATTATAATTGCAGTATCAGAATAGTCAAAGAACAGAACATGCTGTTTAAAAGAGGTTGTGAAATCTTCCTTATTGAGGATACTTAAAGGTGGAATAGACAGCAATCTTGTTGGGACTTGTTTGGGGACTTGCCTAGGATAGATGGAGTATATCAGGCCCGATTAAAATAGCTTTTTCTTCTAGTTTTCAGGAATACAGCTCAAGTGGAGCAGTGCATGTTGACAGTGAATATGAAAGAAGAATGATGTCTGTATTTAATCATGTGTTGGAGGAAGTAGAATCATTGAACAGGAAATATGCTCCTGTGTCCTACTTGGCAAGTATCAGATACAGTACAAAGAGAGGTTTCTAAAATTTCCTGCAACTTGTTTCCTGGATGCTGAGGGATATGCTAAAGAATACATTGATTCATTCAGCTCTTCATTAGCATTGTCTGCAACTAGCATATGTGTTCTTTAATGAATAAGGGGTATCAATGATAATATTGCGCTTGGAGCGATGAAATTAAATAAAATTAGCTTGAAGAATGAAGCAAAGTTGGTGGTAGCTCACATACTAATAGTGTTTTTCATCTTCCACGGCACTAGTTACAGCATCTGTAACATTAATGGTCTGATTAGAACGCATAAGAGTTAAGAAATACAAATTGATATGCTACTGTCTTGGAGGAGGCACTACAATAAAAGTTAAAGAAGGAATGTCAACATTAACATAACATATCCTGGCTTTAATTGGTCATATCGTTTGTCATGCAGCGATCTTGTCAAGGCATATGTGAAATGCTGCAGAGTCCGTGTGTCACAGCCTTTCAGCTTTGTTTTGTTCATCACCCCAGTGATATTTCAGCACAGCACTTGGCAAGTGTAGTGTTTCTCTTATCAGTGCAGGTCATCATAAACACAATGCAAATTGTACTATACACAAATACAGAACTGATAACATACTATTTATTTCCTTCACTGCTGTACAGTACTAGTACTATTGTTTCTGATAACATTACTGTCCATGATAAAACAGAAATGCAAATTACTGGAAACCATATTTCATGTACAGTATTTTGCATCTACTTATTTAAACTCTGATATTGCTAATTTATTCTAAAGTGAGCAATAAAAATAGCCAGTGTAAGCTTTGCAAGATTATTACAATCTCTTGTGTTTAATTTATAAAACTAAACTGAACTCTTTGCTTCATTCTCCATCATACCTGTTTTAGATTGGTATATTCATTGACTTCAGTGGCAGTACTCCTGACTTACATGTGTGAGACAGGGGAATCTATTCTTTTTATAAAGGTAGATATAAATATCAATGTGCTAAAATCAGCCTTATAAATGGGCACAGTTCCACTGACCTCAGCACTCTTACATTATATCTTAAATAACATTACATGTATTCCTTGTAGGTTCTTTTTGACTATCTTGTGCTGTCAGACCAGGACATTCTGTGTTCTGCTTTTCCAGAAGAGAGCCCTGATGATATAGTGGCCTCTTTCCATCTCTGCTAATAAATCTGTACTCTCTTGTAACCTTGGTAGTACCTTTATTGGTTTCTTAGGGTACGTCTACACAGCAAGGTTTAACTCGAAATAAGCTACACAAATTGAGCTACATCAATTGCATAGTAGCTTATTTCGAAATTGGGAGAGTCTACACAGCATTTATTTTGAAATAGAGCACTCTTCCTCCGACTTCCCTTACTCCTTGTACAGTGAGGGTTACAGGAGTTGGAATAAGCAGTCCTCTAGCTTGATAGTATTTGGACATTATTTCAAAATAACTGCCTGCTGTGTAAACACAGACTATGTTGCTGCGTAGACATACCCTCAGTAGAAGTGACTGCGGTGTTAATGCTTGAAGTACCTGCTTTTTCATATTGCTGTTAAAAGGATTTTACCTCATTCACTTTGTCTTTGTTCACAGCACACAGCTTGCCTTTGCAATGCAGTCATTGCCTTGCTGAAAGTTCCCCTTTCATTTCAAAGGTATTTTTTTCAGAAATTGCAATCTACAAGTATTAAGGTAAGCAGTGCACAGATTGGATTTAGATTACAATTCATGCATAAGAATCTTATGTGGCAATACAACAATCATCCTAAAAATAAATAAATTTTTATGTATAATTCCACATGGTAGAGTAAAGAAACTGTCTGTCTATTGTAGCTTCCATCAAAAATGCAGTGTCTCAACTCAGAAACAAAATTGGGGGATTTGAGGGTTTTCTAAAAGCAGGGGTGTTTTTAATTCTTCCAGGCTCTTTAAATCACATAAATAACACTGGAATTTACTGGATTCTGTTGTTTTCCATTATGTCTCAACCAGCTTAAGTTTAAAAGAATTAAATGTGTGGTATTGGGGGAGGAGGAATAACTGGCTGAGTTATAGTTTAATACTTAGCTATCAAATAGGATCAGTTAGTGTTTTCAGATTTTTAATAAATTATTTTATAACATTCCTTTGATTTGGTTATGCACAGTAGCTAATATTTGTAAGTTAATAAGACTTGAGAATTTTCAAAAGAATGCGTTTTTAGATTTGGACTTACTGCTTTTTTTCAGAAGTGATTTATTAGATGTCTAAGTCTCAGTGACATTTAGTATGGAAGGACAGATTTTTAAAGATATTTCTTTGCCTAAATACCTTTTTAAAATGTAGAATAGTGATAGAAATGTAGCCGTGTTAGTCTGGTGTAGCTGAAACAAAAAACAGGACTACGTAGCACTTTAAAGACTAACAAGATGGTTTATTAGGTGATGAGCTTTCGTGGGCCAGACCCACTTCCTCAGATCAAATAGTGGAAGAAAATTGTCACAACCATATATACCAAAGGATACAATTTTAAAAAATGAACACATATGAAAAGGACAAATCAAATTTCAGAACAGAAGGGGGATGGGGGGGGGGGGAGGTAAATGTCTGTGAGCTAATGATATTAGAGGTGATAATTGGGGAAGCTATCTTTGTAATGGGTGAGATAATTAGAGTCTTTATTCATACCTAAGTGTAAAGTGTCGAATTTAAGCATGAATGACAGTTCAGAGGATTCTCTTTCAAGTGTAGTCTTAAAAGGCCTTTGAAGCAGGATGCAGGTAATTAAGTCGTTGAGACAATGTCCTTTCTGGTTGAAATGGCAAGAAACTGTTTTTTTCTTTGTGATCCTGTCTAATATCTGTTTTGTGGGCATTGATCCTTTGGCAAAGTGTCTGAGACGTTTGTCCAATGTACATAGCAGATGGACACTTTTGGCACATGATAGCATAAATTATATTTCTGGATGCGCAGGAATATGTGTTCTTGATCTTATAACTCACTTGGTTAGGTCCAATAATGGTATCAGCAGAGTGAATATGTGGACAAAGCTGGCAACGGGGTTTGTTGCAAGGGAAGGTACCAGGGTTGGTATTAGTGTGGTATGTCCTGTGGTTGTTGGTAAGAATCATCTTGAGGTTAGGTGGTTGTCTATAGGAGACTATGGGTCTGTCTCCCAGAGCCTCTTGGAGTTTAGTATCCTGTTCCAGTATAGGCTGTAGTTTATTGATAATGTGTTGGACAGGTTTGAGTTGGGGGTTGTAGGTGATGACAAGTGGTGTTCTATTGTTGGTTTTCTTGGGTCTGTCTTGAAGTAGATGGTTTCTAGGTATTCGTCTGGCTCTTTCAATTTGCTTTTTTATTTCTCCGGGTGGGTAGTTGAAGTTTATAAATGCTTGGTAGAGATCCTGAAGTTTCTGGTCTCTGTTAGTGGGATTAGAGCAGATGCGGTTGTATCGAAGGGCTTGGCAATAGATGATGGATCGTATGGTGTGTTCTGGATGGGAGCTGGAAGCATGTAGGTAACTGTATGAGTCACTGGGTTTTCTGTAGAGAGTGGTGTCTAATTTTCCATTGCTGATCTGTACTGTGGTGTCCAGGAAATGGATCTCTCGTGTAGAATGGTCCAGGCTGAGATTGATGGTGGGGTGTAGGTTGTTAAAATCTCTGTGGAATGTCTCCAGTGTTTCTTGGCCATGTGTCCAGATCATAAAGATGTCATCGATGTAGCATAAGTAGAGAAGGGGTAAAAGGGGATGGGAGCTGAGGAAACGTTGTTCTAGGTCAGCCATAAAGATATTAGCATACTGTGGGGCCATGCGTGTACCCGTGGCTGTGCCGCTGATCTGGAGGTATAAGTTGTTCTCAAACTGGAAATAATTGTGGGTGAGAACAAAGTTACATAGGTCTGCTATCAGACTGACAGTGGTGTCTTCTGGGATAGTGTTTCTAATTGCTTGTAATCCGTCTTTATGTGGGATGTTGGTGTATAGAGCTTCTACATCCATGGTGGCAAGGATGGTGTTATCGGGGAGGTTGTCGATGTTTTGTAGTTTCCTTAGGAAGTCAGTAGTATCTCGGAGATAGCTGGGGGTGTTGGTTGCGTAGGGTTTGAGAAGAGAGTCTACATAGCTGGATAAACCAGTAGTGAGCGTGCCGATACCAGAGATGATGGGACGTCCGGGGTGTCCGGGTTTATGGATTTTGGGAAGCAGATAGAATAATCCTGGTTGGGGGTCAGAAGGTGTTTCTGTGTGGATTTGTTCCTGAGTAGCTATAGGGAGGCTTTTAAGGAGACAGTGTAGTTTCTTTTGGTATTCCGAGGTGGGATCAGAGGAGAGGGGTTTGTAAAATGTGGTGTTTGTAGTCGGCCTTATTCATAATGACCACAGCACCCCCTTTGTCAGCTGGTTTGATTATAATGTCCAGGTTGTTTCTGAGACTCTGGATGGCATGGTGTTCAGCGCGGCTGAGATTGTGTGTCGCTTGTTGTCGTTTGCGAATAATGTCAGTCTGTGCGTTGTTGCGGAAGCTTTGTATATAGAAATCCAGATTGTAATTCCGACCATCAGGGGGAGTCCATATAGAATTATTTTTCTTTGGTGTTGATAGGGGGGATCTGGTAGGTCAGATTGATGTTCATTGGTGGTTTGGAAATATTCTCTGAGGCGGAGGCAGCGAAAGAAAGCCTCAAGGTCACCACAAAATTGTATCCAGTTTGTGGGGTATGTGGGGCAGAAAGAGAGACCCCGGGATAAAACAGACTCTTCTGCTGGATTGAATTTGTAGCTGGAGAGGTTAACAATATTATCCGGTGGGTTGAGGTAGTTGCTGTTGTAGCCTGTGGTATGGAGCAGTTTAGAAAGTTTATTGTCTTTTCTTTGTTGTAGGGAATAGAAGTGTGTATAGTAGATGTCTTGTCTGGTGGAACAAAAGTCTTGCAAGGTGTTAGTCAGTGTGGATGTTTGTCTTGATATGAGACACACTAAGTTAGAAAAACCTCAAGAATGACATTTCTGTTTCTTGTATAAAATACTTATCAGGTGGTTCCTTAATTTCTTGGATAGTGTGAGGCAGAGTCTTTCACTGTAGTCAGTATAGTATGTTGATCTTAATGGATTGTTCACTTTCAGTCCTTTGGGTACGATGTCCATCTTCTTGCACTTGGATAGAAGGATGATGTCTGTCTGTATCTGTGCAAGTTTTTTCATATGGTTGATGGATTTCCATTCCAAACGGCTAAATGTAGTGCCTTGCATGTAGAATAGTGATAGAAATGTAGCCGTGTTAGTCTGGTGTAGCTGAAACAAAAAACAATGGTATTTGTTCTATTTGATCTATTGCCAAGCCCTTCGATACAACCGCATCTGCTCTAATCCCACTAACAGAGACCAGAAACTTCAGGATCTCTACCAAGCATTTATAAACTTCAACTACCCACCCGGAGAAATAAAAAAGCAAATTGAAAGAGCCAGACGAATACCTAGAAACCATCTACTTCAAGACAGACCCAAGAAAACCAACAATAGAACACCACTTGTCATCACCTACAACCCCCAACTCAAACCTGTCCAACACATTATCAATAAACTACAGCCTATACTGGAACAGGATACTAAACTCCAAGAGGCTCTGGGAGACAGACCCATAGTCTCCTATAGACAACCACCTAACCTCAAGATGATTCTTACCAACAACCACAGGACATACCACACTAATACCAACCCTGGTACCTTCCCTTGCAACAAACCCCGTTGCCAGCTTTGTCCACATATTCACTCTGCTGATACCATTATTGGACCTAACCAAGTGAGTTATAAGATCAAGAACACATATTCCTGCGCATCCAGAAATATAATTTATGCTATCATGTGCCAAAAGTGTCCATCTGCTATGTACATTGGACAAACGTCTCAGACACTTTGCCAAAGGATCAATGCCCACAAAACAGATATTAGACAGGATCACAAAGAAAAAAACAGTTTCTTGCCATTTCAACCAGAAAGGACATTGTCTCAACGACTTAATTACCTGCATCCTGCTTCAAAGGCCTTTTAAGACTACACTTGAAAGAGAATCCTCTGAACTGTCATTCATGCTTAAATTCGACACTTTACACTTAGGTATGAATAAAGACTCTAATTATCTCACCCATTACAAAGATAGCTTCCCCAATTATCACCTCTAATATCATTAGCTCACAGACATTTACCTCCCCCCCCCCCCATCCCCCTTCTGTTCTGAAATTTGATTTGTCCTTTTCATATGTGTTCATTTTTTAAAATTGTATCCTTTGGTATATATGGTTGTGACAATTTTCTTCCAGTATTTGATCTGAGGAAGTGGGTCTGGCCCACGAAAGCTCATCACCTAATAAACCATCTTGTTAGTCTTTAAAGTGCTACGTAGTCCTGTGTTTTAAAATGTGGCATTTGCAGCTTAAATCACTTCTGAAAATACTTTCCTTATGCATTTTTTAAAATGTTACTCAGCATCCATATGCAATGCATTGAAATGAAACATTGCCAGTCTCTTGTAACAGTGTTTGCTCTGTGTACGGTTGTGGGGAGAGTTTATGCTGTAATTTCCCACTTCACGCTGGCTACATCTACACTGCAGGCTTCTTGCAAAAAAAGGCTGTTCTTGTGCAAAAACTTCCGGAGCATCTACACTGCACGTGCATTCTTGTGCAAGTAAATTTACAGTAAAGCGTCGGAACAGAGGGCTTCTTGCGCAAGAGTTATTCCTCTCCCCACGAGGAATAAGCCCTCTTGTGCAAGAGCTTTTGCGCAAAAAGGCAGTGTGGACGGGCAACAGGGGTTTCTTGCGCAAGAAACCGCTATGGCTAAAATGGTCATCAAAGCTGTCTTGTGCAAGAGAGTGTCCATACTGCCATGGACGCTCTTGCGCAAAAGCACATGGCGGTGTGGACGTGCTCTTGCACAAGACCTTTTGCGCAAGAACTCTTGCGCAAAACAGTTCTTGAGCAAGAAACCTGCAGTGTAGACATAGCCTAATTGTTGTTCTGAATATCTATAAAATGGTATGTATTTTGAGAAGTGGGCTCTTATCAAATTAGTATTGTAATATTTTGTAGCTCTTGGCCACTTCCATCTGTTGCCTGAAGGAGGTAGGCTTTTGCAATATTATTGCTAAGTGCATTAAAACCAACATCTGTATAGCCCTGCATGGATACGAAATTTGTAGCTGCAAAAATGAGCTGTGGATATCTTAATTGACATCTGCAGATGTGGATACCTGCAGATTTGCAGGGCTCTAAACATCTGAGTTATCAGCCTGGTTGTGCAAATAAAACTTGAGCCTAGGTCTATTTTGAATAACTTGAAGTATGTGTACATAATCTTATTCAAGTCCTAACCTTAAGGAATCTTACAAGCAAACAGAATTAAACTTCGTAATAATTGTAGAGCCTAAAAGATAAAATCTGTCACTGACTTTCCTCAGTCTTAGACAGGTCTAACGCTAGGAAATGCTCAATTCCTGAGGGAACACCTCCTATCACTTTGCAGCAGCCTTCCTTACTCATTTATAAGTGTGGCTTACAGTCTTAGATTGAACAGATTACTGTTGTCCTCAGTTAGCAGGACAAACAGGCATGAAATGGAACCATTGAGGAGGGAAATGGAGTGGAGCCTTGGAACCTAGTGGACTTGCTTTTCAACTAGGGGAGGGGAATATTGACAGTTACATCTTTTAGGAACAGTAAAAGACTATTTTGCTTCAATCTGGTCTGTAATTTGGGGTATTTAGAAAGAGCTGATTAAGGAGTTCCTTTCACAGATGTGTAACTGATGTAAAGAGCATGTCTTTTGTTCCCAGTTCCCTTTATTAATTCTCGTATGCTTTAGGAGACTTCTTTCTCCTCTTCCATTTCAGTTCTGTATTTTCATCTATTGCTTCTTCCTCCTTCCAGAGCTATTCCTTGTATCTATGAATTGTACATTTCTCCTCAGAAGAAATAATTTTTGAATCTGAGTCTATAATCTCTGCTCCTGATTTCCTGTGTTTCAGCTTGCTCTGTCACCATCTCCAAGGAATCCTGCAGAGCCTATTGCGGTACAAAACAATCAACAACTTGCCTTAAAAGTGGAGGGAGTGGTTCAGCATGGCTCCAAACCAGGTCTCTTCCGCAAAATTCAGTCTGTCTGTCTAAATGTATCTTCAACGCTGCAGAGCAAATCTGGACAGGACTACAAGGTATGGGTAGTATAAAGCCATAATATGCACTATGGCTTTACTGAACCGTAGCTGTCAAGAGGAGACCATAGCTTTCTGTCACCTCAGTTAGTAGCAAGCATCCTTTCATCATGTTTACGCTTCATTCTCACTGTTTCTTGTACTAAATGTAAATGCATGTTTCTTGTTTGTATTTGTTCTATACTAATTTTTCTGCTCTTGAAAGGAAAACTTCTAGCATTGATTAGCGCAGGTAAAGAATGTTTTGGCTTCCTCATGCATAGGTGTCTGAGCACCTTAGTCCTGACTGGCTGCAAAATGACATTTCACTCACGTGGGGCTCTCTGGAGCAGAAACTCATCTTAATTGTTGTGGGAATTTGCTTCAGATTGTGGAACTTCATTTGCATCCACCAACGGAGGTTGGGTGAGGCCTAGCTCAAAATCAGGCCTCAGTTGATATAGGACAAGTGAGAACAGAGTTAATATATTTTTCTCACTTGTCTTTCCATATTGTACCATGCAGAATAAGGAGTAGCTTGTCACTGTCTGAACATTTCTTTTAACAAGTTATCTAAAATGACATTCTGATCCTCCATGTATTCTCAGATCCCTATTGACAACATGATCAATGAGATGGAGCAGAGGGTGGAACCACACAACGATTATTTCAGCACTCAGTTTCTGTTGAACTTTGTAATTCTTGGCACCCATAATATCACAGTAGAGTCTTCTGTAAAAGACTTAAATGGCATTGTGTGGAAGACTGGGCCAAAAACCACCATTTTTGTTAAATCTCTTGAGGATCCCTACTCCCAACAAGTTCGTCTTCAACAACAGCAAGGACAACCGCCATTGCAGCAGCAGCAGCAAAGAACAGCATATTCACGTTTTTAGTCATGAAGAGTACCATTAACTTTCATGGGGCTGGACTACACTTTTCTTGGATCCAGTGTCTTTGAGTCATTTATACTCTTGTGGTCCCACCAGTTTCCTTCTCTGTATTAGTGCCATTATTGTTGCACTTAAGCTAGTCCTATGGACCACACTTAGGCTGTGTCTGCACTACAAGCTATAGAGTTGTGTTTCCCATTTTTCATACACGTTCACTCTGACTTGTTGAGAGGTGGCTTAAGAGTGAACAGTAGTATTGCCATGGTAGCATGGTTTAACCATACTGAGTACAGACTGCCTGAATGCCACGGGTGTGTGTACTGAGGATGTCTTAGCCATCTTGCCAGTGCCCATGCTATTGTGGTTACACTGCTGTTTTATACTCATGCTGCACTTATCACTTAAAATATGCACACACTAGCTGGGAAGTGCACCCCATGGTCCCAATGTAGACAGCCTCAGTCCTGGTATAAATAGAGACCACTTGGGTTAAGTCTGGAGTTCCAAATTTTTTATACTGGGTCTATAGTTTGCCCTCCCTGTTGTGTATTCTCCAAGACCAATGGCAGCAATGTTTTAGGGAAATAGCCAGTAGAGGGGTCTCTAAGAATTGTGGATACAACCCTCCATGGTAACCTAACAGCATATCAACTCTGCAGTGCCCCTGACTGCCATTTCCTGAGGAGTGTGCATTCTAGTGTTTGGGCGCTCAGGTCACCTACTAAGAGTCTGGACAGTTGAATACAGAACAAAACAGTTATATAAGGTGGGTGTCTCGTAATGTGAAGCTGTTTTCAAGAATGTCCAGACATCTTACTGGATGATTATTGTAGTAATTTTGGTGTTTGTCAAGCTGCAAAATATTGTGGTAGCATTCCAGCCAACATCATTGTAGTTAATGTGTGCACAGGCTTCTGTTTGCTCATTCTTGTGCCTCTGTATGTACTTACCTTGAAGGGATGCCAACTGGAGAACAGAGAAACTGCTACTTTTTAAAGGGTAAGTGAAGCTTCAGTGTTGGGAACAAATATGATTGCTTGTGCCTCCTCAGACAGGAGAATAGAAATGGCTATTTTGTTTCAACTTTATCTGCTTTTGCAGGGCTTTGTTTGCTTTTATATATTTGAAAAGAGATCAGATTAATTTGTAAATCTGTTTAATATTGTAAGTAGGGCACTTAGTAGCACTAGAGCTTTGGCATTTAATAAGTCTATTCTTTGGCCATCTTAGTCATTGTAACAGGGATTTCTTGATGCATTTACTATAAATAGCAATATTAGAAGTTTAATTGTGCCACCTGCTCACATATTCCTCTTTTGGAATATGAAACCTTGAAGACCGTGGAAGGACTAAAATCCACAAATGCTTGCATCATCGGAAAATAGATCATGTGGTATATGCCTATTCAATCCCAGAAATGGTGGTAGGTCTTAAGTTTCTGCCACTCTGATGTGGCGTTCCTCCACTAACAGCAAAAACCCCTTCTATTAATGTGGGCTGTGTCGATACTGTGCAGTTATGCCAGCATAGCTATGGCACCATTGCTATGCTAGTATAGTCCCCATAATGTAGACATATCCGAGGTGAAAAGGAAATGGATTTTTCTAGTATGATGTGTTATATGTCAGCTTGGTTATTGAAAAAATGTATCTAAGTGGAGAAATGAGGCAGAGGTCAGATGGTCTAGAAAGCTGGTGATATCAGGTATGTACATGGTCTCCTTACTGTAGTATCTAAGCTCCTCACAAACATTAACTAACTTATTCCCAGCATATACCTGTGAAGTAGTCTATGCATTTTACAGATGGGACAGCTGATGTCTGGAGAGAGAAGTGACTCATCTGTGATGACATAGAAGTCTGACAGAGTTGAGAACTGTACTCTTGATATCCTGTATCCCAGTCCAGTACCATAATCACCAGACTGTCCTCCTTGTTATGGTTATTTGCACTACAAGTACCTGCATTTTTTTTCTGATATGCTGAAGGATTTTTCAGACTGATTAGTCAACAGCTGCACAGATATATATCTGAAGATTGAGAAATCTTCGATAGACTGTAATTTTCATGAGGATTATAAACAAATCAGTCAATTTAATAGTCCTTTATATTTCTGTAGGTCTATAATGCAGTTATACTTGATACTTCATAGTTGGAACTCTCTCCAAAGGAGGTATTTACCCAAAGGAACTAATATGATTTGAGTGAAAAGTATTGTGTATGTGCTTAAGAAAACAAGCACAAGTCAGATTTGATAGTAGGGTGGAAATTGATGTGGTTAAGGTTATAGCTTAAAGGAGACCTACAAATGGATTACTAAAAATTGCAGCAGTTTTAGAATTATATGCTGAATGCCCAAAAGATTAACACTAAAGAGGGAGTATTCAGCAAATAATTGACGTGAAATGTAACCTTTGTATTCTTCCATGGTTAAATCCCATTACACGTTATACTTCATGTCCCTTACTAGTGCTGTTGGGAACATTCCATGTATAATTGTGGAGGATTTTCAAGAGGTAGGGATTGGGTACAGGGCCTGAGCAACTGGGTCACAGTGCCTTCCAGCTGGGATCTGGGACTCAGGGGACAGTTGATGGTAGGGAGGGAGCCTGCACCGACGCTGGGCTCATTCAGCAGGGTGGATTCCATTTCCAAAGCCTATTATATAGCTAGGTGTGTTAAAATGATAACTCCATCTTTAACTTTGAATTGTATTAGCCCTAAGCACTGAAATACAAACAAAGGGGTAGTAGTCATCCTTTAGCAACATTCCCATTGATTTCAAGGAATGATTGGGTCTGGAGCATCAGTATGAAACCCAGAATAAAAAGTGAGAGAGCTCTTGGCTTTTTCAACAGGGCTGTTTTATCAGTCTTACATGAAGTGTCAAGAAATGAAGGCTCGTTGAAGCTTGTGTGAAAGATGGGGCTTTTTAAAATTTTTAATGGCAATCTCACCAATAATGCAACTAACAAGTACCTTAGCCTATGATAGAATTATTGTGGTCAATTCCATGTTGCTATTGTTAGGACGTATCTACCTAAGGTTGAGTTAATAACAAAAAAGTCCATAACTGTTTTGTAACATTTTAAAATTAGCTATCTTTGACCATAGCTCAGACGCTTTTGTGGCCATTCTCTGCAAACATTTGTTTAATAGAAATAAGGTATAAGTGTCTGCAGAAAGTAAATGTTAGTATCATTTGCAAATAGTTGCAAACACCACATTTTAAATCTCCATGCACAAATATTCTCCACAGTAATATGTGACTTAATTGTGGAACTAACCAACCAGCCTCCAGTAACTAACATGAAAAATTCTTTATACAATAGATCTATTGAAGAGGTAAAGTAAATAAAAAATTTCCAGCAGTTTCAAACAGTTAATAAATCTGAGTAAACTCACAGATGTTCCAATTACAAGCTAATGCAATCTGATTGTTGAGACTTATTCACTCACTCTCCACCTTACATACTTTTCCTAAGCATTATAAATACATCATGTCAGCCTCAGCAGATGCTGACTTTGGCCACAGAGTTACTGCAATGTGTTCTGGTTCCTACACTGTCCCCTCTACTGCACACTTATATAAAGAATCATTCTGCCTGCATTTGCTGTCATAGACATACAGAAAAGGGAAGGTTTCTATGATCATTTTCAGTTTCCCACTAATAGAAGTTTGTAATGTTTCCTGCCTGGTATATTCTTATTAATGTAAGTTGTCAGAGTTTACTCATATGTATACCTAAGATTTGGATTAGTTTATGGGAAGGTGAGACACCGCAAAAGGGCATTCCAAGAGCAGCAGTTGGACACCTCAACCTGACAAACAGAGCCTCAGAGAGATATATCTGTTTCTAGTGTCAGGACATAGCACACCATCAAGTGAGAATTCCACTTTTCATCCACCAAAGGGGCAGGATGTTATGGTTAAACATAGGTTTGGGAGTCAGAGGATCTGTGAGTATCCTCAGCTCTCCTTTGTACTTTCTGATATTAAGACGGACTTTGTCATTTGTAAAATGAAAATATTACTTTCCCTTCCCGCAGTGTTTGTGAGAGGCTGATTTCATTGCAAAGCACTTTGAGTGAGTGTCTCGGGTGCTATTATGTGCAAAAGACTGCAAACTCTTTGGGGCTGGCATTCTTTGTTCTGTGTACAGCAGTGGGGTGCTGGTTTGTGACTGGGCTCATAGGTGCGATAGTAATACAAATAATAGTTAGAAGGGTGTATCTGACCCTGCTTTTACCACCTTTCTTTTGTTTTGAGTTAAACTCTCATAAAATGCTATTTTAAAATGTGTGTGTTGTTCTATCTAAACAAGTTCTGTCTTCAAAAATATTTTGTTAAATCCTTTTTTAAAAACCTAATTTTTGGAGAATACATAGCCCTGTTCTGAGCTAGACCCTATGATTGAGCTTGTGGAAGTAGAGTTAAATGGTGGTTATGTTGGTGACTGCAGGCACACAAATTATTCAATTCATTACTGACTTGCTAGTAAACCACCCTTGTTTGGAAGTGTTATTAAATGGCAACCAGCCCTATAATAGACAGCTTCTGATGACAAGACTGAGGGTGAGAGCTCCGTGTTATCTCCTTCTCTCTGCCCCACCACCTGTAGTGCCCCAGTGCTGCCTCTCCTGGATCTTAGTGCCCTCCCTTCATATTTTCCCTTCTCTGCAGCTGCTACCTATTGATAGTAATGTTGAGCCTTTAACCTACCCTTTACAGCTAGAGATAATATTCCTTCCTCAATCATGTGAGCTCTCTCATACCCCCTGCTCCTACTTTCTTTAGCTTCTGGTGCCATCAGATCTATGGGATTGTGAAGGCCAATTCTGATGTGCTGCCATCACTGTTCCCAATGATTTAGAGCTTTTTCAAGTCAGACCTAGGAAGAAGTCCCAGGATATAAGCCTTCAGGTATGTCTTCAAACATGAGATTTTATAATACATGCTTATAAATGTATTTTCCTTTTGGCCTCAGACTTCACATTTCCAAACTGCCTTTGCAAAATGGGCTGGAATCTTTTCATTTAAAAAAAAAAAAATCACTTGATTCCAGTGGCTTTGTCTCAGTAAAAGATGAAGTAGTCTAAGATTTGAGACAGTATTTGTAGGGTTGCCAATTTCTGTGATCTTTATCTTGGCATGATAGTAGGCCTGGGTTGCAGCTTTGGTTGTGAGGGAGTCCATTCACCACAGCAGCACCTTCTGCTGGGCATCCTGAGGATTGCTCTGCCAGTTGGTGCACCCTCCAAGTGATGCCTTTTCTCTCAGCTTTTCACCCTGTGGACCTGTCTCACTCCAGGAAGCACAGCTTCCTCTTCAGGACTCAGCCCTCTATTGGGTCATCAAAACGGGGAAACACGGGAGTTACTCAAAGTCTTGTGCAAACAGTCCCAGGCAATATTCTGTGCTGCCCTGATGGTGTCCCTTCCCCAGTGGCCAGAGGGGCCTGCCCTCTTCTCTGTGTTCCAGTCCAGGGATCGTCAGCTCTTTAGTTCTGGGTTTTACCCTCACAGCTCTCATTGATCCTTCCCTAGATTGCTTTCTGCTCTTCTAAGTGTTCTCCCTTAACCCCCATTTCTCTGGGAGTACCAACCAGCTGTAAACCAACTCCTTCCCGGGGGCTGATTGCCATTTCCTAGCAGTAGCAGTCACTATCTGCAGACAGCTGCTACTTAGTTTCATAACAGGCTTTGCCAGATCCAGTATGGGTGAGCCTGTTCCTAATCAGTTCCCTGGCTCTCCCAGGTTTGACCTAGAGAGTTAATTGATCAGCATGGCCACCTGAGGCCCATAGATAGAACCAGTCAACCACTTAGTCATGTTCTTTTGAGAAGAGCAGAAACTATATTTTTGGAGACTGTAATGGTCTCAGGTCGTGGGCAGCCATGCTGCCTCTCTGCAACCAGTCTTAGAGCCCAGTTGCAGTGTCAGGGTGGGGGGACAAGCAGTTTTACCTCTCACAAGTGTCAGCCCAGGTAGGGCTGGGAAAGAGACAAAAACTAACAGTTATACAGCCAGGCCCTGGGATCAGGGTAGGGTGAATGAACAAACAGTTTCAAAGCGCAGGCCTGGCGGCAGGTGGAGCCAGGGCTGGGCCTCCTAGCAAGCGGAGAGCTGATGAGCACAGGTGGCTTGTCCATTCAGGGAGAACCTGCCACCCAAGGGAAAGGGTGGCAGGGGGAAGACACAGGCCCACCCGCTCCACTGTGTCCCAGCCACTGTGTTGGTGGGAATCTTGGCCACAACATGCCAATCTGGTCAATGGGTTAGCTAGCAGGGAGTCGGACTGCAACATGCAGCCCAGCTGACCTCCATGTCCCTGGCCAGCACTGCATCAGCTCCCCCGGGGTCCTACTTGGCTCCATGGCAGGTCGGCAGGCTCTGAGGGTGCCAACGGAGCTGACAGTGTCCATAGGTGCCCGGGGTGGCTCAGGGAGAGGTCCAGGGCCCCTGGCCCATTTTCCAGGCTCATTCTGGGTCCTGGGGGCCTAGGATAGTTCTCAGGCCTTAGCAGGGGTCTCTGCAGCCTCCCATAATCACCAGGCTCTCGCAGTGGTCACAGCGGCCTGGAGCAGTCCTTGGGGCACAGTAGTGGTCCCGGAGGCCCAACCATGTCATCGCAGTGGGGCGAGGTTCTTCACCTCTGGAGCTTCGGCCAAGTCTCCTCTCTGCTGGACTCCAACTGAGCTGGGAGCTCCCTCTTATACTTCTGGTCCCGCCCTTCTGTTTCCTGTGGGTGGGGCTGGGGTGCTCTGGCACAACCCACCAAGGGATCTTTAGGGGAACTTCCTCTTCCAGGTCATCAGGAGGCCATGCTGCCTCACTAAACCCTTCCCCCCTCAAGTCCAGCCTCGGAGCTCCAGGGCTAGATTCTGGCCCTTCCCCAGGCCAGGAGAAAAAGTCAGCATTCTAAGTGGTGGTACTGGATTGGTGTTGGACCAAGAAGGCGTACTGCTGCAAAGTCAGATAGCAGCGTGAGACAGGCGTTGGTGTCCTTCATGCATTGTATTAAGACAAAGGGGGCACCCAATAAATAATAACCGAGGGCCTCAATCACCCATTTGATGGCTAGGGCTACCTTTTCAATCATCGAGTATTTGCACTCCTGTAAGAACAGCTTCCTGCTCAAATGTAGGATGGGGTGTTCCTCTCCATCCACTACCTGGGAGAGGACCACTCCTAAACCCACCTTCGAGGCATCCGTTTGTAGCAGGAACTCCGTATCAAAGTCTGGGCTGAATAGTACCGGTTCCTGGGACAGGACCCCTTCAGAGTGCCAAAGGCTTCTTCGCACTCCATCGTCCAGTGGACTTGTCGAGGGTTGTTTGTCTTTAGGAGTGAGGTGAAGGGGGCCGCAATGGTCACAAACTGCAGGACGAAGCGTCTATAGTATCTAGACAGGCCCAGAAACTGCCAGACCTGACGCTTGGTCCTTGGAGCTGGCCAGTCTTGCAGCACTTGAACTTCCCCCTTCCCAGGGTGTACCCTAAATAAGTTGTTTCTTGACAGCCACCCCTACATTTCTTTGGGTTGGCTATAAATCCGGTCTGCTGCAAGGTCCACAGGAGAGCCATTAGTTGTTAGGTGGGTGCGCCAGTCCTGGCTGTATATTACAACGTCATCCAAATAGGCCGCCATATATTTGGCATGGGTGTTTAAAAGGTGGTCCACAATCCGCTGAAATGTTGTGGGAGCCCCACATAATCCGGAAGACATTTGGACAAAATGGTACAGTGTAGTGGGAGTGGCAAACGCAGTCTTTTCTCTCAAAGGGGGGGTTGAGGGGAATTTGCCAATACCCCTTTAAGTCCAATGTTATATATTTGGCTGTCCCCATGCACTCCAGCAGTTCATCCACCCAGGGCATTGGAAATGCGTCAGTTTTGGAATTCATGTTTACCTTGCGAAAATCAATGCAAAACCGTAAGGACCCACTGGGTTTAGGGACCAGAACAACAGGGCTCCGCTATTCGCTCCAGGAGGGTTCGATTACACCCAGTTCCAGGATCGTCTGGATGGCTTCCCACATTTGCCAGGGAAGAGGGCAGGCTGCTTCCCAGATTAGTCCCTGGGATTGTTTGAATCTGGTGATAGATGACGGTTGTACATCTGAGGTGTGCAGTAAACACCTGAAAATCATCTAGCAGATGGTGGGCCTCCTTCTCCTGGTGGAGAGACAGGGTGCTTCTGAGTGCCGGCTCCTCCCCCAGTTCTTGGGTATCTAGGTCTGCCACATGGGGCCGTCCCCGGCAGGGTCTGGGGGTGAAGGGTAATCATCAGCCCTTTCCAGACCTGCCAGGGTTTTAAAAGGTTCATGTGATATTTGTCTTTTCCGCTGGTGATCTGGCTGGTAGATTTTGTGTCACTGGGCCGACCTCGTAGGGTCCCCACCAGCAGGCCAGGAGCTTCAACTCCTCCATCAGTAAAAGTAGTACTACCCTCTGCCTGGTTTTAAAGGTATGCTCCCGTGCCACCCATTATACTGTCTGTCTTGGAACCTCTGGGCAGCTTGGAGGTTTTCCTGGGCTAATGCCCCTACCAGCGTAAGCCAGTTCCGCAACTCCAGCACATATTGCAGCAAGCTCTGGGAGGCAGGCTGTCACTGTTCCCACTCCTCGTGCACCAAGTCGAGAACTCCCCAGGGTTGACTGTAAAGCAGCTCAAAGGGGGAGAAATGCATCTAGGCCTGGGGCACCTGATGGCTAGGAGTAGTGGCGGGGGCATCTGGTCCCAATGCCGTAGCTCTTGCGGGGGAAACCTCTGCCGCATTTCCTTCAAGATGCTGTTGAATCGCTTAATGAGCCCATCGGGTTGGGGGTGATAGACAGAAGTCTGGAGCTTCTTGATGTCCAGCAGGGCACAAATATGTTGCAGGAGCCTGGAGGTAAAATTCGTCCTTTGATTAGTGAGGAGTTCCTGCGGGAGTCCCACTTGGGCAAATTTTTACCGTTTGGGCATGGATATTCGAAGGGGGACCACTTCGGGAATCAGGTTGCATAGTTCAGCACAACCAAGATGTACTGGTAGCCAGCTGTACTCTTGGGCAAGGGCCCCACACTGTCCATGGCCACTTGCTCAAACGGGGTGCCCATCACCGGGAGTGGGACGATGGGAGCCTTTGGGACTCGTGCATCTGTGACAAGCTGATAGGTAGGGCACAAAATGCTATAATCCCGGACTTCTTGGTGGACTCCCAGCCAATAGAAATGGGACAGGACCCGTGCAAGGGTCTTTTCATGCCCCACATGCCCCGCAGCTGGGTCCTGCTGTTGTAGCACTGCCCTTCAGTGCTGGCGGGGTACAGTCAACTGAGTCCATTCTTCCTGGGATCGGGGGGTCTTTATCCAGGCAATAGAGGTGGCCTGAAACAACTTCAAAGCAGGGCTATTGCCCGGCCCCTGTGGGGGGTCTTTTATCACCCTATCAACACATGCCACTTGGTCAAATGCTTGGGCCAGGATAGGGTCTTCTCTTGGTCTCGACTGAAGACTGGACTAGGGTCCAGCAGAGAAGTACCCAGTTCCCCATGAGGGGGTCGCGGTGATTGGGTCTGAATGGCTGCCTCCATTTGGGCAGGCACCTCAGTTACCAGGCCCAGTGTTCCCTCATCTGGGTCGTGGTCTTCCACCATGCTCCCTTCTAGAGTGCTCTGTGCCTCAGGTTCCCCCAAGCTACCTTCTCGCAGCAGCTCTCTAAACCGGAGCCAGTCGTGCCCAAGAATAATGGGGTAGGCCAAGGTGGGAGTCACCCCAACCACCATCTCCATGGTTACCCCTTTCACAATAAGCAGAACGCAGACCCGAGGGTAGTCGGGTAGTCTTGGACATCTCCGTGTATCCATTGCAGCTGGGATTGGTCCCAGGTCAGGAAATACTTGTTGAACTCGGGCCGTGGTCACCAACCTGTCAATCGCAATTGACTGGTTGATCTGGAGGGATCGACCAGTCAATCGCAAGGCGTGCGGGGGCCCCCCCAATTCTCCCCACCCCCAAGAAGCCCCACTACCTACCTCCAGTGACAATTGAGGAAGTGCCGGCTTCCCGCGGGGCGGACAGAAGTCCGGCAGCTGCATGCCACTTCTGGGGTTTCCAAAGTGTGCTGCCTGCTCCCCTCCTCCGGGTCTGTGGCGTGCCGGGGACTTGCTGCGCAGGGGGAGGAGGTAGGAGTTCCGGGGGAAGACGTGCGCTGGGGCTTCCCTCCTTTGGGGGTGGAGGGGAGAGGAGTTAGGAGTCCTCAGAGGAGGCACGCGCCGGAGCTTCCCTCCTCTGCGGGGGGAAGGGGAAGGAGTCCAGGGGCAGGCGTGCACTGGGGCTTTCCTCCTCTGTGGGGGATGGGGGAGGAGGCACGGGGGGAGGTGCAGGATGGGGCTTCTTTCCTCCACGAGAGGGAGGAGTCAGGCCTGGAGGAGGCGTGCGACAGGACTTCCCTCCTTGGGGGGGGTGGGAAATCCTGGGAGGAGGCTGGTGCAGGGGACTCTCTGCCCTCACTGGCACCCTGCCCTGTGCCACAGAACCCTGTCCCCTGGCACCCTCTTCCCTGCCCCCAGCCACAGAACCCTGTCCCCAGCCACAGAACCCTGTCCCCACTGGCACCTTATCCCCTGCCCCAGGACCCACTAGCACCCTTCCCCAGTACATGTCCCCTGCTTCCACCAGCACAGTTGGGGCCACATTACTGAGGCTTGGGGGGGGGGGGGGGGGCGTTGGAGGGGTTTTTTTTTTTTGGCATCTCACTTGTGTGGCCCCAGCTGACTTTTCTGTGGGTCAGTGACCCCTGACTCAAAACAGGTTCCCTGCCCGTCTCATAAATAAAGACAATGCAGAAACTTTGTGTGTTTAACATAGTATTTTATTTAAAAATGAAGCCTGGCCAACACACACACACACCCCCAATTGGGGCCAAGCCCCCATCTGGCCACAGCATCAGAACACTCCTGCACTCCCCCAGACCCTAGATCTGAGCCTGTCCTACACTGGAACCCCCTGCCCTGAGCCCCTCACATACCCCAACCCAAATTCCTGAACCCTCACATCCACAAGGCCTGTGGCTTGCTTAGTACCTGCACCCTATACCTGACCCCAACACTGCCTGGCCTGGAGCCCCTCCCCAAGCCAGCGTCCCCTTCTCCACCTCCTCTTGCATCCAGATTTCCTCCCAGAGCTTGCACCTCTCACCCCTTCCCACACCCAAATCCCTCATTCCCACCCCGGAGCCTACACATCCTGTCTCAACCCAGCGAGGGTACGGCTAGACTGCAGGAGTTTTTCAGGATTCCGGAGATATCCCAGAAAAACTCTTCTGCATCCAGGGATGCGTTGTTTGTTCTGCTTTTTTTTAGTGGAAGAGCAAACATGCTCTTTTGGTCACCCCCATATTCCTCTTTCCACGAGGAATAAGGGGGTTTCCAAAAGAAGGGGTTTTTCTGACATTTGGTCCAGTCTAGACAGGCCAAATGTTGGAAAAACCTCTTCCTACAGAAGAATTGAAAAAAAAAAATAGCAGCAGTATAAGGGTTGGGGATAGCAAGTGATGGAGAGGAGGAGAATAGAGAGGGCGGGGCTTCAAGGAAGGGGCGGGGTGGTAGATCTTGGCTTGTTCTGTCATTTAAAAAGTGATCTTGGGTGTAAAAAGGCTGGAGACCACTGAACTAGGGTCTGCCTGCAGCCGGAGTCAAGCAGCGCACTCCACTGTTGGGTGCCAGCTGTCACACTTGTTGTTAGTTTAAGTGGGGAATGCGTGCATGCACAGGACTCTCCAGCGCAGACCTGCCCAAAGCCGCATTCCAGGTCTGTGCTGTCCCGTTGCAAATGCCCATATCGGCCGCAGGAAAAACAGGGTCCCATTTCAGTCTGGCGCTGTGGAGTGGACCTCTCCTGCACAGGCCATCTTGTCCCTGCCCCGGGTTCCTCCAGGGTTAGTGTCCAATGACACTGGGTGTGGTGCCCTGGCCAGCCGCCTGTGGCTCCAAGTTTGGCCACGGAGATGTCCATCTTCGGGCCTGCCATGGCAGGGGCCAGTTGGGAGGCAGGGGTCATCCTCCCAAGTCTGGGTCCGATGGGGGTTTTGGCTGACAAGAAGTCCTCCATGAGGCTTATGGCCCTACTCAGGGTCATGGGGTAGTGGCAGAGAACCCAGGCTCGTCCACTGTGGGGCAGGGTATGCACAAACTGTTCTAGAGTGATCTCTTCAATCCGCTCAAGCGCTGTGTGTCATTCCAGGTGAAGCCACCAGATGGCAAGATCCCAGACCTCCTGGGCCACTGATCATGGGCGAGCCCCCGGCTGGTATGTAGTCAATCAGAGGTGCCGGCAGAAGGCATCAGGGTTGAAGTCCAGCACATCAAAGATGGCGCCTTTACTTGCCCATAATCACGGGTGGTCTCACAAGTCTCGGCCCAGGTAGGGCTGGGAAAGAGACAAAAAGTAACAGTTTATACAGCCAGGCCCTGGGATCAGGATGGGGTAAACAAACAAACAGTTTCAAAGCTCAGGCCTGGCAGCTGGCAGGGTTGGGCCCCCTCGCAAGCGGAGAGCCGACAAGCGCAGGTGGTTTGTCCTTTCAGGGGGAACCTGCCACCCTAGGGAAAGGGTAGCAGGAGGGACACAGGCCCACCCGCTCCACTGTGTCCCAGCCCATGGCCCTAACTGCGGCAGCGCTGGCTGCCACTGGGTTGGTGGGGATCCTGGCCACAACATGCCAATCTGGTCAGTGGGTTAGCAGGGATCCAGATCTCAACATGCAGCCCAGCTGACCTCCATGTCCTCGGCTGGCACTGGGTTGGCTCCCCTTGGGCTACTTCCTGGTTCCTCCTGGGGTCCTACCTGGTTCCATGGCTGGTCAGTAGGCTCTGCAAGAGCCAAAGGAGCTGGCAGGGTGTCCATAGGTTCCAGGGGTGGCTCAGGCAGCGGTCCAGGGGGCCCAGCCCATTTTTCCAGGCCTGGTCTGGGTCCTGGGGGGGTCCAGGATAGACCTCAGGCCTTAGCAGGGATGTCATGTTATTGGGTTTTAAAGTGAGCAGACAGATCACTTGTGCACCCATGGAGGGGTGTTTGCCCCAGATTCTGTACAAAGTGGGCAATGTGAGGTGTCAAATGAAAACTTATGCTCTACCGATTTTATGTATGATACTCATACGTGTATGATTTTTGTATAAAGTTATGAATATGGGCTCTGTTCTTGTATTGTAATTGTTCTCTGTCTGGGAGCGAGCAATGGGCCTGGACTGCCTATTGAGAGGAAGGATTGTTCAGTGAATGGCTGTGCTAATTAGCACTGCTCCATGGACAATGGCTCTCAGAGTGGCCAATACACACCTGAGGAATGTGTCTGGAAACCTGCAGACTGGCCACTGCATAATGGCTACTTGCATGTGAAACTGAGAGAGGTCACTTGATCATGTGATCAGCTCCAGCTTGGGAGACACAAGGACTATAAAAGTGCCATGAGGCTGTCTCCCTTTTGTCTTCAATCTTGCTACTGATTCCAGATGCGGCCTTGCTAGGGACAGAGAGCTGGGAAGGACTGCTGACCCATCCTGACATAGGATGTACACCAGAGACTTCTAAGCTAGCAGTTAGTAACATCTCTAAGTGCCTGCATCAAGAACTTGGTGATTGACATATCAAATGTATTGTCCTTAACAATCTTACTCTCAACCCTTTCTTTCTTTTATTAATAAAAGATTTAGATTTTAAAGGATTGGCTCAGCGTGCTCTTGTGGATAGGATCTAAAGTGTAAATTGACCGGGGACTGTGGCTGGTTCCTTGGGACCGGGAGAATCTGTTCGGAGTTGGTGAGATTGGGTTTTATAACCTCTCACCTGGGTGTAAGGCCCAGGGGCTGATTGTGGGACAGGGAGAGCTGAGGTGTCTGAGGGGTTTTGCTCATGATGCTTCCTGCTGGCAGCTGAAGCGCTCAGTGTGACTGGTTTGTGGCCTATTTTGGGAAAGATCTCCAGTCGAGGGCTGTAAGCAGGCTCTGGTTTTGAGCAATGATGCCCTCAGCAGTTCCCAGGCTCAGCCCACCAAGGGGGTTTTTAGGGGAACTTCCTCTTCTGGGTCAGCAGGAGGCCATGCTACCTCACTACAGAGACAAATTTTAAAAGCTGAGTAGAGATGTAAGTTTTCTGTTCACTCCATTTGAGAGCCATGGGACCTTTTGCCCAATATATTTGAGTAGAGCAGTGTGTGACACGTACATATGGATGAGGGTGAATACGCAGGCTGCACTGAGGAGCACAACATTACAATGGGAGCTTTAGAAATATGTCAATGTTTGGCTCATTAAAGGGGAACTCAGGCTATGTCTAGACTGCAGAGCTTATCTGGGATACCAGAGCTCTGCCATGTCCAAGGAATGCATCTTCTTTTCTGAAAAAAAGTCATAGACTCATAGAACTGGAAGAGACCTCAGGAGGTCATTAAGTCCAGCCCCCTGCCCAAAGCAGGACCAATCCCAACTAAATTGTTTTTTCGGTATCCCTGTAAACAAGGAAGAATGGATGTTCTGAAAGAAGGTTTTTTTTTTTCCCCCAGAAATTTGGCCCCAGGCAATTGCATTGCTTTTTCTGATTTATCTTTGTAGTGTAGACATAGCCTCAGTCTCCACTTTTCGGAAAGAATTTAAGTTGAATCTTTAGCTTCTTTTATGAGCAGAAGTCGTCATGTCTGGGAAAATGATTTGTGGCCTTGTCTATGCTACTCTGATAAGTTGTTCTAAGTTACACTGTTCTAGCTACATGAATAATATAACTAGAGTCCAGGTATCTCAGGTCAATTTACAACAGTATCTACAATACACTGAATGGACAAGAGACTCTCCCATTGACTTACCATACTCTCTCCTGTGATCCTACTAAAGAATAATAAAAAATACTGAAACTGCTCATGAAGCTCCCTGGTGCTGCTGAAATTTATACTACTAGCCCTCTCCCCGACAAGGAGTTTTCTATCTGCTATCCAAGATACACAAACCTGAAAATCCTGGACGACCCACCATCTCAAGCATTGGCACACTTACAACAGGATTATCTGGCTATATTGACTCTCTTTTCAGACCTTATGCTACCAGCACTCCTAACTACCTCCTAACTTTGACTTCCTGAAGAAACTACAAAACATCAGTAATCTTCCTAAAAACACCATCCTGGCCTTCATGGAAGTAGAAGCTCTTTATACCAACATTCCACATGAAGACAGGTTACAGGCTATCGGGAACACCATCCCCGATGACACCACTGCACACCTGGTTACAGGGCTCTGCGACTTTGTCCTCACCCACAACTACTTCTGATTCAGAGACAATTTGTATCTTCAAGTCAGTGGCACAGCCATGGGCAACTGCATGGCACCACAATATGCCAATGTCCTTATGGATGACATTGAACAACGTTTCCTCAGCTCTCGCCCCCTAGCACCCTTACTCTACTTATGTTACATTGATGACATCATCATATGGACCCATGGGAAAGAGACCCTTGAAGAATTTCAAAGGGATTTCAACAACTTCCATCCCACCATCAACCTCAGCCTGGATCACTCCACATGAGAGATCCACTTTCTTGACTCTACAGTACAATTAAGTGATGGACAAATTTCCACCACCCTATATTGGAAACCTACCGACCGCTACACTTATCTTCATGCCTCTAGCTTCCATCCCAGACACATTTATCAATCTATTGTGTACAGCCAAGCCCTAAGATACAACCGGATTTGCTTCAATCCCACAGACCGAGACAAACACCTACATCTACATCGAGCATTCTTAAAACTGAAATACCCACCTGGAGAAGTGAAAAAACAGATCAACAGAGCCAAAAGAGTACCCAGACATGAACTACTTCAAGACAGATCCAAAAGAGAAAAAAAACAGAATTCCACTTGTCATCACCTATAGCCCACAACTTAAACCTCTCCAACACAATCTACAACCCATCCTGGAAAATGACCTCTCACTCTCAGAGGCCTGGGGGAAAAGCCAGTCCCACCTACAGACGACCCCTAAACGCAAACAAATTCTTTCCAGTAAGCATGCAATACATCTCCATCATAATCATCCAGGAACCCACCCCTGTAATCATCCCCAGTGCCATTTCTGTCCACACGTCTACATAAGCAATTTCATCACTGGACCCAACCACATCAGCCACTACATCAGGGGCTCATTTAACTGCACATCCACTAATGTGATCCATGCCAGCAATGCCCCTCTGCCATGTATATTGGCCAAACTGGACAGTTTCTATGGGAAATAATTAATGGACACAAATCAGATATCTGAAAAGACAATACACAGAAACCTGTTGGAGAACACTTGAATCTGCCTGGACACTCCTTAACGGATCTCCAAGTCACCGTGTTATTTCAGGCCAATTCCACAAGCCAAATACACAGGGAAGGTCTGGAACTTAACTTCATTTACAAGTTTAATTCTTACGCAAATGGTATGAACCAGGACATTGGCTGGCTCACACACTACCTTCCACATCCTAATGACTTAACCAACCAACCAACGGAGGTGCTAATTGTTCTTATCAGCCTCTTGTAACCACTTGAAATATCTACTCACTGTGTCTCTTTTTTTCCTTCTCCCCTCCTTTTTTCTCTTTATTTCCCTCTCCCCTTCCCTTATTTATTCTTGGATCCAGACTTCTAATACTTAAGAAGTGGGTTGCACCCATGAAAGCTCATGATACCATCTACATGTTTTGTTAGTCTTTAAGGTGCTGCTAGACTATTTGTTGTTTAAGTTTTTCCTATTACAGATTAACTCGGCTACCCCTCTGAAGCTTACTCTTTTTGTTTTGATGGAGTATCAGAATTGACTGGAAAGTGTTCTATGGTTGATTTAGCAGGTCTTCATTAGACCTGCTAAATCGACCTAGACCCACTAAATCGACCTCGACTGCAGTTAGCGCAGCAGCCTCAGTTTCCCTGTAAGTGTAGACATGGCCTGTGTAGCTAACTTGAGGTATAGAAATCAGAGGGCACAAAGGGTGACCTATATTTCTTTCATTTTTAACAGGCTTATTTACTTTGCCCTCAAAGCATTAAACATGGCATTCTGAAATAATGCCAAATATAGTTTGTCATGGCCATTTAATCAAGCTGAGCGCTGCTTCATTTAGACCCATTATGAATACCTGTTCTGGGCAACAGGAAATTATCCTAGTCTACGCCAGCCTTAAAAGGTGAAGAGAAAGAGCTAGTCTTAATGGGGGAAGGGAAGCATGTCACAGATGTATAAACGAAAGCTAGCAGACTTAATAAATCCAGTAGTTTCGAATGAGGCAGAGGAACTTTTTAGGAATCAAATGACCAAGTAAATGTTAAATTTTCCTGTATGGAGAATAAATGGTACAACTTGTGTGCCCATCTTGAATCAGCACTTTGATTGCAAGCTCCTTGATAGACTTCTAAACTAGATTTCTGTTTCACTACAATGTTACTCAAACCCATGTACATAATTCATGCTAAATGTAGAATACCAGGCATGACTCATTTGTACCGCTATCAAATATTAAAGCTTCCATGCCACTTCAGTTACAAACCAGGCATGTTAGACATAATAATCTGATATGTTGAGCTGTGATACACAATTCTTACTTCATTGCAAATAATTAAAATCTTACCCAATTGAAAATAGTGTGATTGTTTTAGTGTACAGAGCTATAAAAGGCTATTATAGGGTGGCTGTCTTATTAGTTAAAGAAAATTAGGAAATTAATAAAACATTTGCACGTCTATAGTGCCTTTCCACCCAACACCATGAGAAACTTTTAGAGACTCACCTTATCCAGCAAGCACTGCTCTGATGTAGGGATGTCTGGGGAAACTGAGGCACCAGCCAGACAGGTTAAGACATTTGCCTAATGCTAATGCCTAAAGTGGGCTGGTTTGCTGTGCTGGCTTGGAAGGGTTGTGGGGAGGGGAAAGAGGATTCAAAGTAAGTGTTTACTGATGAATAGGCATGAAAATGAAGATCATAAGTATGGTCATACTGAATCAAACCAAAGATCCATATAGCCCAGTATCCTGTCTTTCGACAGTGGCCAATGCCAGATGCCCTGGGGAGAATGAACAGAACTGGTAATCATCAAGTGTTGCTGATTCCCAGCTTCTGGTAAACAGGTTAGGGACACCATCCATGCCCATTGTGGCTAATAGCCATTGATGGACCTATCCTCCATGAACTTACAAGTTCTTTGTTGAACCCTGTTATAGTCTTGTCCTTCACAACATCCTTTGGAAAAGAGTTCCACATGTTGACTATGCATTATGTGGAAAAATACTTTCTTTGGTTTGCTTTAAACTGGCTGCCTATTAATTTCATTTTGTGGTGACTTCTAGTTCTTGTGTTATGAGAAGGAGCAACTACGTAGGTAGGAATTTCAAACTGGAAGAGAGAGGTTTTTCTCTCTCTACTGGGTTTGAGAGGCAGAGCAATTTCTTCCAAGACTGAGGGAGATGGGAGAAACTTCTCTCTCCAAGGACAGACTTCTTAAAATGTGTAAGTAGGGAAAAGTTTAGATAGTCTGTCAGGATTTGTTGTTTTCCTTGTTTGGGAATTTGAAAATAATATCTGAGCTGTTAATTGTGGGTTTTTTCTTTGTAACTAAGTTTTAGCCCAGAGGAGTTTCCCTGAGTATCTAAATCAATTGGTGGCTCTTTCCATCTAGCCACTTTACTATGCTTGCAGCTGTAGTTTTGTTTTGATAATAAAGGATTGTTTTTCTTTTTTAATTAACCAGTATTGGTTGATTGTTGTGTCCTTAGGACTCAGTGCCTAGATACAAGGGCAGAGTCCAGTGTTGTCTGTGAATCCCCTCTGTTTTTCCCAACTCCAAGTAAAACGGAGGTTGGGGCAAGGGGAGTTTTACCTGAAGGAGGAGATTTCCCAAGTGATCTCTTCCCTGGTTTTCTTGGAATTACATGAGTGGTGGCAGCAGATTCCCCAAAATCTGGGTACTGGATTTTGGGGGGCGAGTTTTTGTACCAGAGCCTGTAGAGGCAAGGTTCTGAAGAGCTCTTGCGAGCCCTCACTTTTGCATTCATCGTGCCAGAGTGGGGAACAACTTTGACAGTTAGTGATTCAGAGTTCCATGCTCTAACCAATGAGCAACATATTTTCAATAAGTAGAAAATGAACATTAGGCCTACAACTGAGACTGCATCCTCTGGTTTATAAAGAGCATTATGCTGAAAATGAAACTATGGATGTAAGAAGACAGAGCCTGAGAGATAGAATACCCTTCATCAGTATAGTTTTGATTTGAAGAATGAGTGAACAAAAGTGTATATACTTTTAATGCAGAAGTGTCTAGATTATTAAATCTACATTAGAGTTCCTAAGGTGATTAAATGTTTTTAATATGATTTTAAGTGAATAAGGATCACAGCATCATATTTACACCATAGGTATCAGCAGTCAGAATTCTCTAGCACCAAGCTGGCCCCAAGAATACATTTGAACCTCTGACTCCCAGTGATCTCTATTTTTGTATTGAAGTTCTTTTGGCCTGCACTTATACTTGAACAGGAATATCATCATGCACAGAACTGAATGTATGCAGATCATTGTATACAGGAAACAAAGCCAGATTGAGGTATTCATTGAAAATCTGACTCCAGGTATCTCCACTCCTGTTTCTTATATAATGAAGTCGCTGGCAGATTGAGATCAGCTTACATATCCGTTAATACTAAGTCTTTGTGCAGAAAACTTTCAGTTTGAGAACTCTTTTCAGGTAATAGTTCATACAGTTCACCTTTACAATACATGATGACAATATAATTTGCCATGCCCTACATGTAATAACCTTTGACGTGGAAGCTGGCAGGCTCTTCACAAACATGCAATTAAAATTAAACATGGATCAGAAGCTCGGAATGATCACAATGCACTTCTCCAAACAGCTTTTGAGCATGAGGAAGAGGCCCAAGGATGGGAACAAATGGGTATGAGAGAATGAAAGGGTCAGATTTAATTTGAAGTTTTTCTGAACAGTGTATATTATAATATTACAAAGCGAACAAGCTTTCAATAAAATAGGAACTAACGTTTAGTCTTTTCTATCAATGACTTATCTGAGCATCAGTCAATCATGCACATTCCCCTGTGAAATAGCATAGGTGGTTCGAGACTTGTGGCACAGCAAAATTAAATAACTTGCCTAAGATCACTCGGGCAATTAGTGGCAGAGTTGTAAGCAAATTTAGATCTCTTCAGTCCTAATCTAGTGCTTTATCACTCTAGGCATGTCTATACTATGAGATAAGGTCGACTCTACTATGGTCAATTTCCTACCACCTGATTTTGTGAAGTCGAAGGCTTGTGTCCTCACTGCAGGGAAGAATCAAATGTAGACAAAAGTAGCACATCCCCATTAGGGAGCCTACTGTCACTTCAGAGTGATGCACCAGGGGCAGCTTTGCATTGTGCAGCAGGTGGTTATGGGCTTATGTCACCAGAGTCCCATAAGTCAGTGTTTCTCAACCAGTGGTATAAGTACCCTTGCGGGTACTTGAGAGAAGTCTCGAGGTGTAAACTGGTCAGCTCTGGGAGGGGTGCCTCCCCTTCAGGGTCAGTGGGTGACCACTCCAACCTACTATGCCCGGATCAGTCTCTGGGGGGAATTAATATACCCAATAACCAGTCCAAGGTCCCCCACTCTTACCTCAGGGTGGGGTGCCAAAAGTAAACAACAACAAAGGCAGACTGGGTTTGAGGCAGGCCAGCAAATGATAGCCAGAGGCCCGGCCTTAGTTCAGGGCAGGCCACCAAGTCTATGGTTAGGAAGGCCCAGCCCTAGTTCAGGGCGGGACTTCAGGTAAACAGTTGGTAGCCCGGCCTTCGGTCAAGGCGGGGCAGCAGGTAACAGCTTATGAGCCCAGCCTTTGGTCAGGGCGGGGTGGCAAGCAAATCAGTTTATAAAGGCCTAGCCCTAGTTCAGGGTGGGGCAGCAAGAAAGTAGTCTAAACAATGTACACAATTAGGGGGTCTCCTTGCTCAGGAGGGTTGCAGGCAGCTCACCGGCAATGGCAAAGAGTGGGAGGCTACCACCTAAGCGGTAGGTGGCAAAGCGGGCACAGGCCCGCCCTCTCCACTGTGCCCCAGCCCAGGGCCCTAGAGGCAGCAGTTGACTGCTGCTGGATCAGCAGGGGCTCCAGCCCAAAACTTGCTGATACGGGCATGTCTACATCCATGCTGTCCCCTGGGCCACTTCCCTCCTCCCCCTCAGCGCATACCTGGCAGTTGTGTAGGTCTCCCGCAGAGTCACGGGATCCAGGTCCTTTGGCGACTCCTCAGGGGCTTGCAGGGTGTTTGGGAAGTCCAGGGAAGGCTGGTGTTCTTCTGGGCCACTGTGCAGTAGGGGCCCCAGTGGCCCACACCAGCTCTCCACCTCACCATGACTTAGCTCCCTTCCTTGAGGTGTGGGGGAGTCCTCTGACCTCTTTAGTGGTCAGGGCCTCACTGGTCTGACTGGCAGGCTTTTTACCTCTCTGGCCCCGCCCCTTGGCTTCTGGCCAGGTTGCTCATTAGGGCCAGGTGTAGCCCACCAAGGCTCTGGGAGGGGTGCCCTCCCCTTCGGGGTCAGTGGGTGGCCACAGGGCTGGCTTTAGGACGTGTGGGGCCCAATTCATACCGTTTTAGTGGGGTCCCCCCACCCAGGATTTTTTGTTGAGCAAAACAAAAAAAAAAGACACCCAAACCACAACCACACACAAATATCACATCAGAAGTAGATCTGATCAAAATGTATATCAATATAGTTGAAATTTTTTTAAAAAAAGCCATCCTTTATTATGCAAAATTTTACACAAAATTAAATCAGTTGCCTTAAGTGTAGGTCAAATATTTTCAACTGCAAACTATCCAGTCTTTTCAATAAAGTTTAAAGTTTGATTTTTAAAAAGTTACCAGAGAGCGTTGCAGTTTTCTGTTACATTGATTTACTTTTTAAATAGCAAAAATGGAGTCTCTGTTAAGGAAGTGTCAGTTCTGTGGTCAAATTCCAGTCCTTAGTGATTTCAGCACCAATGATTTCACTAGGTAATATGGTACCTCACCACCACCATTGCCTCCTTTGCACTGCCCTTCAACACATTGTGTGCATGTTGAGTCCAAGTCAGTCTACACAAGACTTTATCAATGATTTTTGTTCAAGCGATCACTGAGACAAGACAAGGACTCTCAATTGATTCTAGTCAGCTCTGCCTTTAAACACTGGCTGTAAAGTGTCAGATATAATTGAGGACTCCCAAATAGACTCTACACCACCAGAAATAAAACCTGTTTCCATCTTCTGTGACTTTCAGTTAGATGTGACTCACTATCCTCTGCTTAGTGTTCAAGTTATGGTAGACCCTAAGCCAGGTCATATTAAGTTCAGGTCTTTTTCCTTTTTAATCATACAATATGGATAACAACATTTCATTCTCCCAGCTCCAAGTCTTAAGTGAATTTCAACCCAAAAGAGCCAAAATTGATCACCTTGACACAGCAAGTGTGTCTACTGCTCTCTGTGGCAAAGTAGGTATGGCTATATAAATAAGATCTGCTTGTGAAACCTTTTCCTACAGTTGATTAACAGATGGCAGTAGATAGCTCATTCAGACCACTGGCTGATAATAGTTAGTCACCCTGATCAGTCATTAACCATAGTCATGGACTCACCCTACTGTCCATTGTCTCTATGATTCTCTGATGACCTGTGACAAAAAAGGAGGGTGGAAAGGGAAACTGAAGGGAGAGACCTCTCTAAATTCACCAATCAAAGAGCAGTATTGTCAACCCAAAAATCACAAGGAACGCCTACACAAAGTTATGAGAATGGTCTACAAAACATAAGACTTTTTTAAAAATAAAACATGTTGGATTTTTGTTGGCCTTTTGTTTCTTGAGTATTTAGGGTTCATGTTTTAAAGCTTTCCTCCTTAGCTGTAAGGCCCAGAAGTATAGAGAACTTTTTTAAAATGAAAGCTGAGATTCCTACATAATCAATTGACTTCAGGCCTTTAGAAAAACACCAAATGTTTTGAGACTCATGGTAAAACAATGGAGGAATTCTTGTGAGCCCATGGTTTGCCCACAGTATAAATTAAAAAAACCCCAATATCTTCTCTACTAAACATCCTCATGAGATACTGCAAGTGGTGAACTGAATTCAACAGCTCCTGATATGAACAGGTATCAACCTAGTTTTTCATATTTGAAATGGATTACCAGGAATCATACATGACAATATGAAATCTTTTCACTCTCAAGTCAGCATGTTCACAAAGCACCTATAATTTTGATCCATGCATTTATTGGATAGTGAAAGAGAAAGGAGGGGAATTAGTATAGATAAATGTTCAAATTAAAAAAAAAAAAAAAGCCTGAAGGACTTAGGACTGGGCTCCTAAATCTCACGTTCAGAACTGACTAGGACACTTATGACCAGATTTGCAAAGGTGTGTAAAGATCAGATAGATATCTTTGAAGATCCGAGTTGACAACTGTCTCTTTAGGAGCTTAATTACCTTTGAAAATCTGAGCGTAGATTTCCAAGTCCAATTTTCAAAAATGACTTTAGTCACTCAAGTGCTTTTGAAAATTTTAACGGGGGGCCTAAAGAGACAAAAATAGACAAAAGGCAGGAGATATGGTATTCCTTTTAAAAACGTGTGACATCTATTTTTAACTAAATTTTATATTCTTTTTCTCCCAGGGGCAACTGACCCCTCCGGCCCCCTCATTACGCCACGGCCCCCCCCCCCGCAGATCTATCATCTTATGTATGTGCAAGATCTGTGAGAGCCGTCCCATGAATCTGCAGTTAGCGTCTGTGGCGCCTGCTTCTGGGTGGTGTCTCAATGCTGCCACATTCACCTCCAAAGAGGGGGCTTCCCAAAGCAGGCCCTTGCTGCTGACCCCCAAGGCATCCACAGGTCCAATCTCCTTTCAATGGGCCCACTTACCAGGGCTCATTGATCTTGGATCTGGCTTCCATCCCCTCTCCAACCTCTGCAACTGCCCAGAGGTGCTCACCTTCCGCCTTATACATTCCCGCCTCATTCACCCCACAGGGACAGTCTCTGCCTCACTTGTCCTAGGGACTATTCTACCAAGACGTAATACAAAGTTTCCATGTAAAAGGACTCAATACAAAGCTAAAAAACTTCAATGACAGAATGATTAATACAGAGAAGTGTCTACATCTCCTGCAGGGAGACACCTCTGCCTGCCTCCACCCCTCTCCCCGCAGAGTCTACAGCCCCATTGCAAAGCGGGGGAGGGGAAGAAAAGAGGCTGAGGCCCATCCAATGGGACTGAAGCAGTCATGAGCAAGCCATGCCCGGGAGCCATTCTCCTGTCCATTGCTGGTGCTGTGTTGCTTCAGGCACACTGAAATGCAGTCACCTCTAGGGTGGGCTGGACAGCTGTTTAACACCTGCACAAGGTTTCAGGCACGGGGCAGTGCGGGCTGCCTTCCTGCAGAGCCCCCATCAGAACTATCGTGCCCTCCTGGCTTAGGAAAAGAATAAACAGGAGGATTGGAAATTAACCCACCCAGTCTCATGTCCCCTAGGCAGGGAATGAGTCATCTACATTAGGCCCCAGCTGGAGTATCATGTCCAGTTCTGGGCACCACATTTCAGGAAACGTGGAGAAACTGGAGAAAGTCCAGAGAAGATCAACACAAATAATGAAAGGTCTAGAGAACATGAGGTATGAGGCAAGGCTGAAGAAATTGGCCTTGTTTACCTTGGAAAAGAGAAGACCGAAAAGGGACATGAGAGCAGCTTTCAAGTATCTAAAAGAGTGTCATAAGGAGGAGGAAGAAAAATTGTTCTGCTTGGCCTCTGGAATAAATTGCCTAGTGAGATTGCGGAATCTCCATCACTAGAGATATTTAAGACCAGGTTAGACAGACACCTGTCAGGGATGAGCTAGGGCAACTCAACTTTGGAAGCCCCAGGGGCCACACTGATACTTACAGAACATGCTGAGGGCCTCAACTTAAGTGTGGTTGCATATGCAAGCAATATATACAAATAGCTTCTCTCACACTGACAGGCATGAATACAAAGATTAAGGCAAGACTACACAACACGCAGGCCCCATTTAAGTCAGTTCTGCTGATATTAATCAAATGCAATATTTACCCAATTTCTACCCACGTGACAGAACTTTTCATGAGCAATGACAGTCTAACTTTTTAACTACTAAAACACATAGCAACAGAAGATCATTACACTGACTACTTTTTTGTTTTGGCTCCCACTCGCCGGCCATGTGTTGATCCCCACATAAACCCAAACTGCACTGCGGGGCGCAAACAAACTGGCCATGGGCAGCATACCAAGTTATTAATAAATATTTTTAAACCTTTACCTTTTCTCTCTGCTGCCACGTCTCTTCTCCTGGCTCCATCATCTCCCCTGGAGCCTGCTGCCCCCCAACTCCTCACCCTCCTCTGCTGTCCTGACTCCTGCCTTTCTCACTGCCCTCAGCCCTCCTGCGACTTGCCCCCCTCCACCAGCCCTTCTCTCCCCCCTGTGCCCACTCCTCCAGTAGCCCCACTCTGATCAAGTGAGCTACCCCTCCTCATCCCCTCTTCTAACACCTCCGTCTACAAACCTGCCCTGTCTCTCTCCCCTAGGGCTGGTCCCTCCCCTGCAGGTGTCTGCCCTTCTGCTTCACCCCAGAATCCCCTGGCACCTGCACCTTCCCTTAGCCCTGCACCCTCCTGGTGCCTCCCCCTTCCCTTACTGCCCCTGCCCCCTTTGCCCTCTTTTTCCCTGATGCCCACCCCCTCACCACTCTCTGCCCCGTTCCCCTCCTGCCCCTCTGTGCCCTCACACACGACTTGCTCCATCCCCACCTTTCTCATGCCCACGTCTTCTTTCAAGCCTTCTCCCAGCACCTCTCCCTCCCCCTCTAGCCCCCAATGCCCTTCCCCTCTCCTCTCCCAGCATCACCCTGTCCCCCCTCCCACTGACACCTCCCCTCCTGCCCTTTCCCTCATTGTCTGCACTTGGCCCCCTGCCATTTGTCTCTTGGTGCCTTCCTCTTTCTTCCCCTTCCCCTCCCCACAAGCCCCTTCCCCTTCCCCTTCCCCTTCCCCTCCCCCGCTGCACAAGCCCCTTCCCTTCCCCACCCCCATAAGCCCCTTCCCCTCCCCTGCTACACAAGCCCCTTCCCTACCTTCCATGTTGCGGGGCCGGAGTCCGCACTCAGGCCCTGGAGGCCGAACCCGGAGCCAGCCAGGCCCCGCAACGTGCCTCCCAGGAGTTTCAAAAACCTGGGCCGCAACATGACGTGACGTCATGCTCGGGCCCCAACCACCTGCAACGCTGCGCATGGAAGCAGCAGCCGGCGAGGGGGAGCCGCGCATGGCAGGGACGGTCCGGGGCCGAGGGGGACGCTCTGGGGGCGGAGTGGGAGGACGCGCGGGGGGTCAGCGGGGGGGGGGGCGGGTCCGGGGTCCACTCCAGGCACAGCCGGGGAGAGACCCAGCTCCACATATTGGTGGAGCAGGGCCCCGGCTCTGTAACTCACCGACACTTCCGGGTTCGGGGGTGCGGGGCTCCCTTAGGCGCGGGGCCCGATTTGACCCCGCCTAAGGCCGGCCCTGGGTGGCCACTTGGAACTTGGAACTGCTCCAGAGAAGGAAGAGCAGGGTGCAGTTGCTGCTCTCCTCCTCTCCCCGCTGCTCCCTGACCAGCTGGAGCTCTCCCTGCCCAGCCACCTGCCTGCCTGTCTGCTGAGGCCTACTCCCCCTGGACACCACTCCAGCCGCTGCTCCTCACCACCACCACCACCACCACCAGCTGCTGCTGCTGCATGAGGGGAGGGGGGGGGCCTGCCGGCTGGCCCCCCCCCCCCCGCTCCAGAGGAAGAGGACCCCACCAGCACCACCACCCAGAGGCCTTGCCCCGCTGGCTGCTACCCGCCCGCTGCTGCTGCTGCTGCGCCCCACTGAGGAGGAAAAGAGGAACACCATCACCCAGAACTGTGGAGGGGGTTTGTTTAAAAGACTGAGTTTTTTCACCTGCTCCGGGATGGTGGTGAACTGAGCTATTGAAAGGGGGGCTGGGGGAGAGGCTCAGAGCCCTCCCCCCAGTCCCCAATCGCATCCCCCTTTCCCTCGCATTCCCCCCCCCGCAATAGCGCCCTCCTCCTCTGCCACAGCCTCAGCAAGGAGGAGAGGCTGCTAACCCCCCTCCTTCCTCAGTTGCCCCTCCCTGAAACCTGTACCCTTCCTCCCCCCCCCTTCACTGACGCCCTCCTCCCCTGCCTGCCGTTCGATGGGGAGGGGCTGTTAACCCTTGCCCCCCCCCCCTGCCATCTGTGCCTCCTTCCTCCCTCTCCTTACAATGGAGGAAACCCCTGCCCTTGTCGGTCCCACAGTCCCCCTGTTGCCACCGGGCCCAAAGGATGCCGCGGCTGACCTCCCGACTCCCGGCCCGAGCTCCGCCGCTGCCACGGCTGACGCTCCCTCAAAATCGGGAGCAGCCTCCACCTCGGCCGGGAAAAAGGGCAGGGGGAAGAAAAGGGGCAAAAGCCCGGCCCGGAAGACCAAACCTCCCGTGGCCAAGGCCACCCTGCCCAACGCGGCCCTGCCATCCGCCGCACCCCCTCCTTCCCCTGTTGTTCCCCCCACCGGCTCTGGGGGCGATCCATCTACGGCCCCCAGAGCATACGCCCAGGTGGCCGCTACCACCCCCCCGTGTACCGCCACGTCATCAGCCCCGACTGCCACCTCCAGTTCCATCCCTGGTGGCCGGGGCCCCTTTCCCACCATGACCAGGAGGCACGGCGTCCGTTGCCTCCTGGTCGCCACCTCGCCCCACATGGAAACTTACGTGCGGGCATTGGCGAGGGTGGTGGGGGGCCTCGGCCGTGGTGGCGGCCTCCGAGATGTATGGCAAGGTCATGTTCTTCCTTGCCTCGGAGGCTGCCACCCAGGAGACGGTGGAGAGGTGCCTGGCGGTGGGGGGCGTGCACGTGCCCCTTGAGCCGCTGGAGGACCTGGGCGTACGGGTGGTTCTCACCTCCATCCCACCCTTCCTCCCCAATGCTGCCCTGTTGCCTTCCCTCTCCACCTTGGGGAGACCCATCTCAGCCATCAGCCCTCTCCCGTTGGGCTGTAAGGACCCCGCCCTCCGCCACGTCCTGTCCTTCCACTGGCAGGTATAGCTGCAGCTGCTGCTGGCGGCGCATGGCGGGGTGGCGCTAGAGGGGTCCTTCATGGTGCCCTACCAGGGGGCCCTCTACCGGGTCCATTACTCTTCGGGAGAGGCCTGGTGCTTTTTCTGCCGGGCGATGGGGCATGTCTGGAGGGACTGTCCCTTGGCCCCGTTGGAGGGGGCGTCCGGGCCCCCTGGGGTCCAGGAGGGCGCCAGCCCTACCACCGCTGGCCCCCCTGGTAGTCCGGCCTCCATGGCTGCCCCTCCTGCAGCCAATGGCTCTGCTCGGGAGCTGGAGGCGCCCCCTCCAGCGTGCCCGAGCAAGCAGGCGGGCCCCGCCTCTACCCGATCCGTCCTTGCGGGGCCCGAGGAGGAGAGGGTGGCGCGGTTGCTGCCAGGTGAGGGAGAGGGCTCCCCCCAGGTGGAGGTTTCCCTCCCCCCTCTCTCCCTCCCTTGCCTCAACGCCCTCCCCGAGCAACAACTGCGCCCCCTGGCTTCACCCCTGCTGACCAGCCCTCCACTTCCACCTCGGAGGGCTGGACGCTAGCTGGGGGAAAGTGCAGAGCCCGCCGTTCGTGGGCTCAATCTCCCCCCTCTGACGAGGAGGGTGGGAAGGCCCCCCTCCGAAAGATCCCAAGGGGGGCCAGCACTGCCGAAATCGCCCCCTGCGAGCGTCAGCAGGAGGCACTGGCTGAGGAAGCCGTGGCAACGAGGGGGGATGAGGCCGTCCCCCCTGCGGAGCCCATCCCCGAGGAGGCCTCAGGTGGAGCTCCCCCGGTCCCGGTATCAACTGCACTCCCCGCAGTCACCGCTGAGGTAATTGTTGCCTCAGCGGCCGGCAGGGAGGGCTCCGGGGTCGAGGGGATGGAACTCGGCTCCATCTTCGAGGAGATCGAGGCCCTAGGTCTGACCCCGCTTACCCAGGGAGAGGACAACCCTCCGCCAGCAGGCCTCAGTCTGGACGGCGACTCTGTGGTGCCGCCCCCTCCTCTCCCTAACCCTAACCCTATGTCCCAGGTGGCCGACCCCATCCTCACACTCGGGGCGCCCCTGGTGTTACCTATTGGCCCGGCCGACTCGAGCGCCGGAGCTGAAGCCACTGAGCCCTCCGGGGCGACGGCTGGCGCCGAGCGGCCGGATCCCAAGTTCAGGGGTGCCCCCTCTCCAGCATACGAGGCGGGGCGGTCATCCCTCCTCCCCGTTGGGGGCCCAGCGGAGAACACCACTCAGGCTGATGCCGTGGTCACAACTCCTGCTTCTCCACCTGTGCCCGGCATCGGCGTGGGCCCCCTCCCTGTTCCTGCCCCCCCGGTTCCCATTCGAGAGGAGCCGCAGCCCTGTGGCATAAACCCGGGGAATCCTCCCCTAGACCCCGCCCCAATTTCTGGTTCCCTTCCCTGTCCCGATCCTCCCCTCACCGCAGCTTGAGCCCTTGGCCCCGATCCTACCCTCTATGAACCTATTTCCAGCCCCGAGTCATCCCCTGTCCCCGATCCCTCTCCTACCATTACCGTTCCCCCTCTTTCCGCCCCTGCCCCTCTGTCCGGCCGTGAGCCCGCCCCCTTTTCCACCCCTACCGTGCTGCCTGTCCCGCCTTCACCGTCCTCCCAAACTACTATTATTGCCACCCCACGGGGGCCGTCTCGTTCCCGCTAACTGTGAGCGGCCCTCATGGGGTGGTATTTGTGTCCCCAGTCCCATAGGGGCTGCCTTGTTCCCTCCACCGCCCCCTCCCCTGCCGGGGTCGGGGACGGGCAGCGCGGCGCTGTCGCTCTTGGCGCTGCGCCAGGGCTCGGAACCCAGTTTGCCCGTCTCCGTGGCCCATGAGGTCCTTCAGGGGGCCCAGATGGAGGGAACATCCAGTGCCCCCTCAGCGCTGGGGGCCGAGCTCCACCAATTCCTCACAGATACACGTGGGGCTAAGGGGAAGGTGGAGCTGGCCCTCCAGCACTGGGGGGACTTTGATTCCATCCTGGGGGCCACAAGGGCCCTTTTGCAGGAGGGGAGAGGGACCAAGAGGCAGGACATCATGGCCTACCGGTGGGCCTGCAAATTTTGCGACGCTCTCCTCGCCTTAGGGTCGGGGAGCAGCCTGTTGCGGGGCCTGCGGGATGCTGATGATCACCCTGCCCATGAGGATCCACCCCAGCCCTCATTATGAAGTACACCACCATCGCAACATTAAATGCCCGGGGCTGTAGGGCGGGTCTCCGCAGGAGCCGGGTGCTCTCCTTCCTTCGGGGGGGGGGGTACTCGGTGGTTTTCCTGTAGGAGACCCACACGACTCCAGCCATCAAGGCTGGCTGGCAGCTGGAGTGGGGGGACGGGGTGCATTTTAGCCACCTCGGCACTCGCTCGGCCGGGATGGTCACCCTGTTCTCCTCTGCCCTATGGGGACTGCCGAGGTTGTCCCGGGCTGCCTGCTGCACGTCTGGGCCCGCGTGGAGGGGCTGACATTGAACTGGTCAACGTCAATGCCCCAAACGTGGGCCCGGACCAGGTCATCATTTATCAGCAGGCAGCCACCTTCCTCGGCACTCTGGATCCTCGCGAGTGTCTGGTCCTGGGCAGGAATTTCAACACCACCCTCGATGACCGGGACCATGTAGGACTCGTGAACCTGCCAGGCCGCAGCAGGTGCCCTCAGGGAGATCGTGGACTTTCACTCCCTGGTGGATGTCTGGTGTGACCACCACCCGGACGACACCACCACCTTCACTTATGTCCGGGTCGGAGATGATAGGTCGTGCCACTCCCAGTTGGACCGCATTTATTTATCATGGTTCCATCTGGCACGAGCCCACTCCTCCAGCATTCGGCCGGCCCCATTCACGGATCACCTTTTGGTGGCTTTGAAAGCCTCTCTTAGTCAGGAGAGGCTGGGACCGGCCTATTGGCACTTTAACAATAGCTTGCTGGAGGAAGTGGGCTTCATGGCATCCTTCTGGGAGTTCTGGCTGGCCTGGCAGAGGTAGTGGCCTGTCTTTCCCTCGGCGTGGCGATGGTAGGACGTGGGGAAGGTGCACGCCCGGCTCTTCTGCCGTGACTACTCCCAGGGCACCAGCCGGTGGAGGGATGTGGCGATAGAGCAGTTGGAATGGGAGGTTTTGAAGTTTGAGGGGTGCCTGGTATCCGGCCCCGAGGATCCGTCCCTCCGCGAGGCATACCGGGAGAAGCGGGAGGAACCCTGGGCCCTCGAGGACCACCGGGCTTGGGGTGCCTTTGTTTGATCCCGCATCTGTCTCCTTCAGGAGATGGATCGCAGCTCCTGCTTCTTCTATGCCCTGGAGAAAAAGAGGGGGGCTAAAAAGCACGTCGTCTGCCTTTTGGCAGAGGACGGCACCCCCCTCATGGATCCGGAGGAGATGTGTGGAAGGGCCAGGGCCTTCTACACCAGTTTGTTCTCCCCGGATCTGACCGAAGCCAACGCCTGCAAGGTGCTCTGGACCGAGCTCCCGACAGTCAGTGTGGGCGACCGGGACTGGCTGGAGCTGCCTCTCACTCTGGCCGAGTTCTCGGAAGCCCTCCGTCTCATGCCCACCAATAAAACCCCAGGCATGGATGGGCTGACCATGGAGTTCTACCGTGTGTTCTGGGACGTCCTCGGCCCAGACCGCGTCACCATCCTGGCCGAGTTTTTGGAGAGCGGGGTCCTCCCTCTGTCATGCAGGCGAGCCGTGCTTGCCTTATTGCTGAAGAAGGGGGACCTCCGCGACCTTCGGAACTGGTGTCCCATCTCGCTCCTCAGCACAGACTATAAAGTTGTAGCAAAGGCCATCTCGCTGCAACTACGGTCCGTGCTGGCGGATGTGATCCAGCCCAACCAGACCTACACCGTCCTGGGCCGTAGCATCTTTGACAATCTGTACCTGGTCCGGGTTCTGTTGGAGCTTGGATGTAGGGACAGTCTGTCATTTGCCCTCCTGTCCCTGGACCAGGAGAAGGCGTTCGACAAGGTGGACCACAGGTATCTCCTGGGCACCCTTCAGGCCTTTGGCTTCGGGCCCCGTTTTGTGAGTTTTCTCTGGGTGCTGTACACCCTCACAGAGTGTTTGGTCAGGCTCAACTGGACCATGACTGAGCCGGTCAGCTTCGGGCTGAGGGTATGTCAGGGGTGTCTGCTCCTCTGTGCGGGGCGTTAGGCGGGAGCTGGTCCGCAAGGAGAGCTGTGTTAAAATCCAGCTCCCCTCACGGACCAGCTGCCTGTCACTCTGTGCTGCTGCCTCTGATACAGAGGCAGCAGCGCAGGGTGGCAGCAGCCTCTGTTGGGGGGAGGGAGGAGAGACATACTTGTAATCTATAGCATTAACCTATAAGCTTTTGCTTATCGGATAATCGTTTAATCGACTACACTATTACATCCCTATGCCAAACCAGAGAATTTGCTGGACCATGGGAGGTCAACTTGTCTAGCAGCATTACCAGCATTTCCACTGCTTGCTGGGTTATTAGAAGACATTTAGGGGTAAATTAAAGCTAAATAACAGCACAGAACACTGAGAGCCAGGACTAGTGGTGGTAAACACACTTATGGGACCACAGGAAACTTGGCCATGCCCATGATAAGTGGATATCCAGCTAACTAAAATCATACTGGACCATGGATGTTGCTGGACCAGAGGGTGCAGGACTAGAGAGGTTCAACCTGTGTAAGAATAGTACAAACATAATTTTAGATTTTTCCTTTTAAAATAGTTGGACTGTTCCATATATGTTATTTAATAAACAGCCATAGCAATGTCACTCATGTCAGCTTTACAATTTCCTTCTCATCCTGCAGCCTACTGTGTGCAGTGAATTTAGACATATTCCAGAATTAAAAGAAGCAAGGACAGTTTGAACCATCTTAAAAGCCCTTTTGTTATTTTGATATATAATCTCTATGCTCTATATTCACATAGTGCAATGTGCAGTTGTAACTAGACTCCGAAAAGCTTGTCATTCTAGGGCCGTGAGCTCTCATGGTTTACATTTCAGGAAGTGAGGCAGATTTCAACACAGCCTTTCTCAAAATCCTCCTATGTGTGTCCCTCTGGGAAACCTGCCATTTCTATTTTCAACACAGAGAGCTCTGCAAACTTAGAAGAGGTAAATGTGAACTGAGATGTGAGAGCAGTCAAGGCAAGCCAAAGTTTGATGTATGCTGTCCTGGCAAAACAAATTACTCTGGTTTTTGTAGTAAGACAAGGCTGCTCATAAGAGGAAGAGTGGAATACTGCACCCTTAAAACTCTCTCTCTCTCTTTCTCTGAAATCTCTTCAGCTGACTTCTCTAGACTTATCTGTTGTAGGTTGCATATTGTAAGCATGTTTTGGTCATGGCAAGTTGGCATGATATATATGTCAAAATGCAGCTCATATTTGTAGTCACATTTTTATGGATCCCATCCCATTTCTTGCATTTCAAAAGGAAGCAAACTTCCTCTACTGTCAGGGTTTTTCTCCTCCTGTCTAATTGAAAAAGATTACTCATTAACAAATGCCAATGTGGCAATCTTTTTCAATTAGACAGGAGGCGACAAACCCTGAAGAAGTTTGCTTCCTTTTGAAGTACCAGAAATGGGATGGGATCCATAAAAATGTGACTACAAATATGAGTTGCATTTTGACATATATATATTGCCAACTTGCCATCCCATGCACTCCTTCTGTCATATCACTTTATTGGTGAAAGATTAGTTTGTTTCCCCATTAGTTTTGACACTGGTAAGGTTTGTATAAAAGCAGCCATTGCTAGTAACATTTTTCTGGAAAGAGTTGGATTAGATCTTTACTCATTAACAAATACCAATGTGGCAACTATCCTCTCAAGTGTGGATCTGGTTGCTGGATTGGGCCCTTAATTTCTATTTTTTTCCCTTCAATTTTATTTTTCCTGCATTGATATAAATGTAGGACGTATTTATGTATAATATTCCAAGAAAGAGACTAGAGTATCGTGACAAGTGCTCATTTTAATTAACCATTATTTAGGGGGTAAAGTGTGGAAAGTACATTTCTTTATAATAGAAATAAATATGTAGTGCTTTAATTTTTGCAAATTGCTATAAAACTGATTGGATGTTGATAAGAGCTTGCCAAAAATAAGGTAAGACTAGCTGGCTAAATATCGACTTTAAAAATGAACCAGGAATGGGTGAACAGGTTGGTAGAAAATAATGCTTGGTAGTATCATAGTATCTTCCATCTGAGGATCTCAAACCATGTGATTTTAATGAAGACCTACTATCCGTCTGTGACGTGGGTAATTATACCGTTGGGGAGAACTGAAGCACAGAGAAATTAATTCATAACCTCAGCAGCAAACAAATTTGCAGGCAAACCTAATGTAAATAGCTTCAGACGGGTAGCTGAGTTAGTCTGTAACTGGAAAAACTTATGAAACAGCTAATTGTCTAGTAGCACCTTAAAGACTAATAAAACATGTAGATAGGATCTTGAGCTTTTGTGGGCACAACCAAGCCACCAGATCCAGCCCATGGACCACCCCGCCGGGACCCTCAGCTGCTTGGTTTAAAGTGCAATAGGAGCCAATAGGAGCTGAGAGATTGGCTTGAGGGAGGGGAGCAGTGCAAATCTCTTTCCCCTCCCAGAGCTGTGCGCCACGTGGAGGGATCAGTGTGCAATTTCAAGTGGGGCTTCAGCAGGCAGGGAGCCCAGCCTGTCTTGGGGTGCTGCAGGGCTGCTGGCAAGGTAAGTGCCTCCCAGCCAGGGCCTGCCTCTGGTACCCCTGCCCCTGCTGTACCCCAAGTCCCTCCCTCCCTCCATCCAAACCCTCTGCACCCTCCTGTCCCAGGTGACAACTCCCTCCCAGACCCTATCCTCCTTCCTATAACCTTCCCCCAGACCAGAATCCTCTCCTGCACCCACACTCCCTCCCAGACCCTGCACCCCATTCTTCTGCCCCAAGTTTCCACCCACACCCTCTGCACCCCATTTTCCTCTTCTCCCAGGTCACAGATCCCTTCCAGACTTTGCACCATCTCCTAGTGTCCCTCCCCCAGGGCAGAATCTTCTCCTACACCCATGCTCCCTCCCTGACTGTACAACCCAATCCCCTGACCAAGGTCACAACCCCCTCCTTCTGAGACCTCACACCATCTCCTGCACCCCAGTCCCTTACCCCATGCCCAACCTCCATCTTAGACCCTGCACCCCCTCCACAGAAAAGTGCAGCCCTTGACCACTTTCCAAAATCTTGGGAGTGGCCCCCCCATCAAAAATTATTGCCTGCCCCTGAGCTAAGACCATCAAATTTGGCATGGCAGCTTCCTCTTATCCTAACTTAAAATAAGGTCAGCGTTTGGTTGTGCCAGGACAACGGGATATGTCTAGAATTCCACTGTCTTCCATAACTTGGAAAGGGAGGAGGCTGCTAGGAGGGACAGTTATGCTCTGCAATGACCACAGGGGGCGGGGGGAGGGCGGGGAGTGAGCACAGGACAGCTGTACTGCAGAGGTGGCTGCATCAGGAAGAGAGTGGCCAGCTGGGGCAAGGCTCCCCATAATGCTGGCCACTAACCCGAGTGAGTGGCCCCCTGTCTCAAAGCCCTCCCTCACCCACCCTCGGCTGCAGCACCAGACGAGGAGGAGAGCTCCGCCAGCCAGCAGCCTCTCTGCCCTGGGGGAACTGCAGACTGGGCCAGGCAGCACAGCCCTGCCCCACCCCCTCTGGAGAAGCTGCTGGCCAGCTCCTCCACCCCCAAGATGCTGCATGGCAGGGCTGTGCAGCACAGGCCCCACCCTCTTGTGGGAGGTGCCGCGGGCTGTGCAGCGCTACCCAGGTGCCCCAGGGAGCTGCCATTGTCAAAGCAGTGCAGCCCTCACCACCAGGGGTGGCACCTGGCCCTGAGCCCTCTGGCCAGAACCTCCCATCCCTTTACCTGCATCCTGCACCTCCCCTGCCCTTCGCTCCCAGACATCTCCCAACCCCACCCTGAGCCTCCCACTACCTGCTCTGATTCTTGCATCCCCAACCCTCCTCCCTACACCCCCCATCCCTCTGCCCAGAGTCCCCACACACCTCGCAGACTCCTGCTCTGACTCCTGCACCCCCACTTCCTGCCCTGAGGCCCCCTTCTATGCCCAACCCCCTGCCCTATACAATCATTTAAATGCACCATGTACATTTTCCTTTTAATTTCCAAAAAAAAAAACCCTTCCAACATTACGACAGTTAAGGACCTGAGCAACGCCAGGTACATCCACCAGTAATCAATAAGGAGTAAATTGAGAGGAATTCCATAGGTCTAGGGAAATACTGTAATGCCTCCTCGCTCATTCCATACATTATACAAACAAGTATTATAGGTTTCATGAAATCCTTGCAAAATGAAGTGTCCAGTATATAGCCAGACTGTCATATTGTAACTTACAGTTGCCTGTGAAAAGATGATTAAACAAAACATGCCAGTAATTATTTGTTAATGAAATCTGATAGAAAAATGCCATGAAAAGATTCAGTAAATTAGAAATGGCCAGTTATACGGATGTACTTTGTAAAAGGAAACAATTTATTCACATTCTGATCTCGGGGACAGGCTAATACTGATATAACTGAGATGAGAACCTGGACTTTTGTAATAATTTCATTATTCTACTTAATATTTGGGAAAAGTTGTACAGCATAAACACATACTGCAATGTTATAACATTTTAATGCACCCATAATTGATTTTCTGGCTGCACTGAGTGCACTGTCCACCTCTACTAATAGTCTGTAGTAAAGCTTGCAATTGGTAATTTTAAACTAAATTAAACGCTATAAAAACTTAAAAATAGTTCAAGTCAGTTACCTATGCTGCCCTATGCAAACTGTCAGCTAAAATGACTTGCTTTTTATTTTTTAAAAGTCATTGTCCATTGTTTTTTCCCCTGCTATTAATGTGCATATGCAGATGTGTTAAGGTTGTTAAGCGGCATCTCAGTCAAACTGCATATACAACTGGAGCTAAGAAATATTGTAATAAAAATTGGCATCTTTGGATGTTTATTAGTAACAGTTTACCATGTACAGTTCTCTGTAAATCATAGAAACATCATATACCTTGCATGTCTATAACAATAAGATTGAAACATCCACTGAGTTGGCTAAAACCAAATGGTTGAAATTTGACTCTAAATAAGGGTCCACAATTATTAGCCTTTCTCCTATTGATGACATTAACTTATACCAGCAAAGTTGTTCTTGTAACAAATGGCTGATAGATCAGCTCAGTAACCAGAGGAGCATTAGGAGAATTGGATGCCTTTCTGCAATGAGACACCTCTGTATCTTAGTGCCACAGATGGGATTGTTACAAAAACTTCTACGTTAAAAATTTCAAATCTTCATGAAGCAGATAAAGAGGACAGGGGTGAGTGATGCTTCTAGCCATGCATTCCATTAGTCTTGGCCAACTGACAAATGACATTCAAATATGGTGTGTTGCTGATCCAACCATCTTACAAAAGGTAAAACAAATATTGCTTAATTTCTAACTAGAAATGCATGTGAAATGCAAAGTTTTCATCTGGATCCAAATTTTCTTGGCATTCAATATGGTAGTCAGAGCTTAGGATTTGACTTAAGAACATAAGAATGGCCATACTGAGTCAGACCAAAGATCCATCCAGCCCAGTACCCTGTCTGCCGACAGTGGCCAATGCCAGGTGTCCCCGAGGGAGTGAATCGAACAGGTAATGATCAAGCAATCTCTCTCCTGCCATCCATCTCTACCCTCTGACAAACAGAGGCTAGGGACACCATTCCTTACCCAGACTGGCTAATAGCCATTTATGGACTTAACCTCCATGAATTTATTTAGTTCTCTTTTAAACCCTGTTATAGTCCTAGCCTTCACAATCTCCTCAGGCAAGGAGTTCCACAGATTGACTATGCGCTGTGTGAAGAAGAACTTCCTTTTATTTGTTTTAAACCTGCTGCCCATTAGTTTAATTTGGTGACCCCTAGTTCTTATATTATGGGAACAAGTAAACAACTTTTCCTTATTCACTTTCTCCACACCACTCATGATTTTATATACCTCTATCATATCCCCCCTTAGTCTCCTCTTTTCCAAGCTGAAAAGTCCCAGTCTCTTTTATCTCTCCTCATATGGGACCCATTCCAAACCCCTAATCATTTTAGTTGCCCTTCTCTGAACCTTTTCTAATGCCAGTATATCTTTTTGAAATGAGGAGACCACATCTGTACACAGTACTCAAGATGTGGGCGTACCATGGATTTATATAAGGGCAATAGGATATTCTCCGTCTTATTCTCTATCCCTTTTTTAATGATTCCTAACATCCTGTTTCCTTTTTTGACTGCCGCTGCACACTGCGTGGACGTCTTCAGAGAACTATCCATGATGACTCCAAGATCTCTTTCCTGATTAGTTATAGCTAAATTAGCCCCCATCATATTATATGTACAGTTGGGGTTATTTTTTCCAATGTGCATTACTTTACATTTATCCACATTAAATTTCATTTGCTATTTTGTTGCCCAGTCACTTAGTTTGGTGAGATCTTTTTGAAGTTCTTCACAATCTGCTTTGGTCTTAACTACCTTCAGCAATTTAGTGTCGTCTTGTTCCACTGTAGACATAGCTAGTCACAAAGTTCAGATCTGAATCCATACAAATTCCTGGAGGATTCAGGAGAGTTTTGAACCTGTAGTGGGGTCTATTTGAAACCATGGGAGGGGTCAAAGTCCCTCCCCCAGCCTTGTGGAAGGGATGACTAGGCCCAGGGTTCAACTAATGTCGGGGGACAAATAATGACAAAAGGATCAAGGTGTGAGGGTCACAGGTTTAAAACAAGGGAACCGGATGGAGACACCGAGCAGAGAACCCTGGACAGCGCCCACTGCTCCTCAAAGCTGTCAGTGGAGCCAGGGGACACTACCCAGAGGAACTCTACCAGGATACATGAAACTAGGGAAGAATGGAAATAGGCCCCACATTCGCAGAGCACCCCTCATCCAGCATCCAGCTCCTCATGCTATATATAGTAACTTTCGCAAGGGCCAGGAAGAGGTTGATGAGGAGGTCTCGTGACTTTCCGGGGCCATGGATGGGGTGTGCATAAATAAAAAGGTGAGGGGAAAAGTGCAGCCAAAACCTCAATAAGAGGTTCTGGAGGAGCTGGAATAGGGGCTGCAACCAGGTTTTACCTCATGCCGCAAAAGAGGCAGGTGTCTGGGATGGGGGTGAACCATGCCAAGTACACGCCCGTGCTCATGGCTCCATGAAGGAGCCGCCAATTGATGTCCTTGATGGGCCGCGGGGTTAAGGTGTAATATACACTGGCCCATCGGGGTTCCCCACCCTCAATTGGTCTTAAATAGTCCCACTACTTGGTATCTGGGCGGGACACGAGGGTGAGGAAATGTAATGTGTGGAGCACAAGCATGTACAGATGTGCTCTTGGCACGGTTCGGAAGCAGATCGCCTGCAGATCCTGCAGCCGGCTGGGGGTGCAGGGATGGGGAGGCCGGGGGGGGGGGCCCGCAGAATAGGGGTCCAATAACAATAGACAGAGGGCTTGCAGGAAGGGAGGGGCGGGATGTACCCTCTCTCAGGGACCTCTGCAGGAAATTGGGAGCAGGCTGCAGCAAGGCCGCCTTCACCTCCTGGAGTAGGCGCAGGAGGGTTCGGGGGGTGGAGAGCCCCATGCATTGAGCGAGCACTCAGGGATCCACCCAGTCTCCCCTGTCGTAGTCCAGGAGGTCTCTTACCTTGGTGGTTTCTGCCATGATCAGCCTCTGGCACACCGAGGGAGAATCTGCCACCTGTACACACAAGGCTGGATTGTGGAGCAGGGGCTCTGTGAGGAGGCCACTGATTATATTGCTTGGCAGGCTTCCACCCATGCCAGGTCTCCCGGGTCCTGGGCCACAAGAAGCACGTCATCAGCGTACACCGACAGAACCATCCGCAACCCCGGATCTCGGAGCACCAACCCCGTCAACCTCCTATGGAGGACACAGAGGAAGTGCTTAATCACCAGAAAGTACGGGGGGGGGGGGGGGGGGAAGTACAGGGACACCCCTGACGTACTCCCCGCCCAAAGCTGACCGGCTCGGTCAGGGTCCAGTTGAGCCTGACCAAACACTCTGCAAGGGCATACAGCACCCGGAGAAAACCCACAAAATGGGGCCTGAAGCCGAAGGCCTGCAGAGTGCCCAGGAGATACCCGTGGTTCACCTTGCTGAATGCCTTCTCCTGGTCCAGGGACAGGAGGGTGAACGACAGACTGTCCCTACATCCAAGCTCCAAGAGATCCCAGACCAGGTACAAATTGTCAAACATGCTACAGCCCGGAACGGTGTAGGTCTGGTCGGGGTGGATCACGTCCGTCAGAATGGACCGCAGTCGCAGCGACATGGCCTTTGCTATGACTTTATAGTCCATGCTGAGGAGCGAGATGGGACGCCAATTCCGAAGGTCGCGGAGGTCCCCCCGCTTTGGCAATAAGGCGAGCATGGCTCGCCTGCACGACAGAGGGAGGACCCCACTCTCCAAGGACTCAGCCCAGACGGTCATGAGGTCTGGGCCGAAGACGTCCCAGAACACGTGGTAGAACTCCATGGTCAGCTCGTTCATGCCCGGGGTTTTGTTGGTGGGCACGAGACGGAGGGCTTCCAAGAACTCGGCCAGAGTGAGAGGCATCTCTAGCTGGTCTCGGTCGCCCGCGCTGACTGTCGGGAGTTCGGTCCAGAGCACCTCGCAGGCATCGGCTTCGGGTGGGTGGATCCTCAGCTTCGGAGAGGTGGATCCTTGGGGTTGGATGCCAGGCGCCCCTCAAGCTTCTAAACCTCCCGTTCCAACTGCTCTATCACCGCATCTCTCTGCCAGCTGGCACCCCGGGAGTAGTCATGGCGGAAGAGCCGGGTGCGCACCTTTCCCACATCCCACCATCGCCGCGCCGAGGGGAGGGAAAGGAAGGATGCCACGAAGACCACGTCCTCCAGCAAGCTATTGTTAAAATGCCAGTAGGCCAACCCCAGCCTCTCCAAACTGAGAGAGGTTTTCACGGCCACCAAATGGTGGTCTGTGAACGGGGCCAGCCGAATGCTGGAGGTGGGCTTGCGCCAGATGGAAACATGATAAATAAATGCGATCCAACTGGGAGTGGCTCGACCGATCATCCCCCACCCGGACATAGGTGAAGGTGGTGGTGTTGTCCGGGTGGTAGTCTGACCAGACATCCTCCAGGGAGTGATTGTCCACGATCTCCCTGAGGACGCTTGCTGCGACCTGGCAGTTCTCAACTCCTGCATGGTCCCAGTCCTCGAGGGTGGTATGGAAATCCCCAGCCAGGACCAAGCATTTGCGAGGATCCAGGGTGCTGAGGAAGGTGGCCACCTGCCGATAAAAGATGACCCGGTCCGGGCCTGCATTTGCGGCATAGACATTGACCAAGTTCAACGTCAGCCCCTCCACGTGGGCCCGGATGTGCAGCAGGCGGCCCGAGACAACTTTGGCAGTCACCAGCACCTCAGGCCGCAGGGCAGGGGAGAACAGGGTGACCACCCCGGCCACGCGAGCGCTGAGGTGGCTAAAATGCACCCCGTCCCCCCACTCCAGCCACCAGCCAGCCTCGATGGCTGGAGTCGTGTGGGTCTCCTGCAGGAAAACCACCGAGTACCCGTCCTCTCAGAGGAAGGAGAACACCCAGCTCCTGCGGAGACCCGCCCTACAGCCCCAGGCATTTAATGTCGCGATAGTGGTGTACTTCATGATGAGGTCTGGGGTGAATCCTTGTGGGCAAGGTGATCATCGGCCTCCTGCAGGCCCTGCAACAGGCCGCTCCCCGACCTGAAGGTGAGGAGATTGTCGTGGAATTTGCGGGCCTGCTGGTAGGCTGCGATGTCCTGCCTCTTGGTCCCTCTCCCCTCCTGCAAAAGGGCCCTCGTGGCCCCCAGGATGGAATGGAAATCCCCCCAGCACTGACGGGCCAGCTCCACCTTTGCCTTAGCCCCGCAGGTGTCCACGAGGAATTGGCGGAGCTCAGCCTCCAGCGCTGAGGGTGTACCAGATCAGGCTTTTCCTCCGTCTGGGCCCTGGGATGAACCTTGCAGGCCACAGGGACGGGCAAACAGGGATCCGATCTCCAGCATGGCACTAAGAACAACGGCACCACACTGCCTGTCCCCAACCCTGTTGGGGGAGGGGGCAGCGGAGGGAAAAAGGCAGGCCCTATGGGACTGGGGATACGAATACCACCCCCAGAGGGCCACCCGCAGATAGTGGGAAGGAGGCAGCCCTCACGGGCATGGCAGTAACAGTGGGATGCGAGGGTGGTTGTGGGGGCGCAGGCACCGCATTGGGGACAGGAGGGGCAGTAGGATGGTGGTGTGTGGTGGGGGAGCAGGTATCGTGGTAGGGACAGGAGGAGGGGTGGGCTCAGGACTGGACGGTGGGTCGGGAGCAGAGGGGAGGGTAATGGTAATGGCAGGAGAGGGATTGGGAACGGGGGAGGACTCGGGGCTGGAAATGGGCTCATAAAGGGTGGGATCGGGCCCAAGGGCATGAACGGGGATGAGGGGAGGATTGGGACAGGGAAGGGGACCAGAACTTTGGGCAGGGTCTGGGGAAAGACCCCTCAGGTCTGTGCCACCGGGCTGCGGCGCCTCCTGAATGGAAACTGGGGAGGCTGAGGCGGGAAGGGGGTCCGTGCCGACACCAGGCTCAGGTGGAGAAGCAGAATGCACATCCGCCACCTTGGCATCAGCTAGCGAGACGTTTGTCATTGGGCCCCCAACAGGGAGGTAAGGTGACCATCCTGCCTCAAGGGTGGAGGCAGGGGCACCCTCAAGCCCAGTCCCGGCCGCTTGGCACCAGCCCTTGCCCCTGAGGGCTCGGCGGCCTCAGTTGCAGTGACCGAGTCAGCCAAGTTGATGGGCAACACCAGGGGCGCCCCGAGTGTGAGGACAGGGTTGGCCACCTGGGGCAGAGTCATTGCCCAGACCAAGGCCTGCTGGGAGAGGGTCGTCCTCCCCCTGGATGAAGGGGTCAGACCCAGGGCCTCAATCTCCTCAAAGATGGAGCTAAGCTCCATTCCCACGGCCCCAGAGCCCTCCTTGCCGGCCGCCGAGGCAACAATTACCTCAGCAGTGGTGGTGGGGGGCACAGATGGTACCGGGGCCGGGGGAGCTCCACCCGAGGCCTTCTCGGGAATGGGCTCCGCAGGGGGGACGACGCCATCCCCCCTCACTGCCATGGCTTCCTCAGCTGGCGCCTCCTGCTGGCGCTCATCGGGGGCATTCTCGGCAGTGCTGGCCCCCCTCAGGATTTTTTGGAGGGGGCCTTCCCACCTCTTCATCGGAGGGGGGAGATTGAGCCCGTGGACCGCGGGCTCAGTGCTTCCCGCGAACAAGTGTCCAGCCCTCTGAGGTGGAGGTGGAGGGCTGGTCAGCAGGAGTGAAGCCAGGGGGTGCAGTTGTTGCTCAGGGAGGGCGTTGAGGCAAGGGAGGGAGAGAGGGGGGTGGAGAAACCTCCCCCTGGGGGGAGCCCTCTCCCTCGCTCGGCAGCGACCACGCCACCCTCTCCTTCCTGGGCCCCGCAGAAACCAGTTGAACTAAAGCGGGGCTCACCTGCTCGCCCAGGCACGCCGGAGGGGATGCCTTCGGCTCCCAAGCAGAGCCGTCAGTTGGAGGAGGGGCGGCTGTGGAGGCCAGACTACCGGGGGGGCCAGCGGTGTTGGGGCTGGCGCCCTCGGGACACCTCCTCCGACCAGGCCAAGGGGCAGTCCCTCCAGATATGCCCCATTGCCCAGCAGAGGAAGCACTGGGTCTCCCCCATTGAATAATGGACCCGGTAGAGGGCCTCCTGGTAGGCCCTGAAGGACCCTTCTAACATCTCCCTGCCACGCGCCGCCAGCAGCAGCTGCAGGTGTACCTGCTGGCGGAAGGACAGGACGTGGCAGAGGGTGGGGTCCTTACAGCCCAACGGGAGAGGGCTAATCATTGCTATTGGCCTCCCCGGGGTGGAGAGGGGAGGCAGCAGGGCGGCATTGGGGAGGAAGGGTGGGACAGAGGTGAGGACCACCCATACGCCCAGGTCCTCCAATGGCTCGAGGGGCACACGCACGCCCCCCACCACCAGGCCCCTGCACCGCCTCCTGGGCAGCAGCCTCTGAGGCAAGGAAGAACACTATCTTGCTGTATATTTTGGAGGCCGCCACCACGGCCGAGGACCCCACCACCCTTGCCAACGCCTGCACGTAAGTTTCAACATGGGGGGAGGCGGCAACCAGGAGGCCATGCCTCCTGGTCAGGGTGGGGAAGGGGCTCAAGTTACCCAGGATGGAGCTGGAGGCAGCGGTTAGGGCAGATGACATGGTGGAACTTGTGGGGGAGGCAGGTGCCACCTGGGTGTACGCTCTGGGGGCTACAGGTGTATCACCCCCAGAGCTGGTGGGGGGGACAGTGGGGGAAGAAGGGGCTGTGGCAGATAGCAGGGCCGCAGTGGGCGGGGCAGCCTTGGCCACAGAAGGCTTGGCTTTTTTGGCCGGGCCCTTGCCCTTCTTCCTCCCCTGGCCCTTTTTGCCAGCCAAGATGGAGGGCCCACCCATATCGGGGGGGGGGGGGGGGGGCGTCAGCCATGGCAGCTGCGGAACCCGGGTCAGGGGTCGGGAAGTCAGCCACAGAGATTTGCAGGGTCGGTGGCAATGGGGGACCTTTGGTACCTGTGGGGATAGCGGAGGGGGCTGGGACCTCCTCCATCATGGTGGAGGGGGGCAGGTGTCGGAGGAGGTGGATATTGTGGCAAAGGGGTAGGGGATCTACTTCTCCTCCCCGCTAATCAGCTGGGAGGGGAGGGGTGGGGACCAATAGGGGAACTGGACAGGGCGAGACAACCACTTCTTCCAGCTAAGATAGAGGCAGGGGAGGAGGGTGCTCAATTGGGGGGGGGGGGCAGAGGGTCAAAGGGAAGTGCCAGCCACTCCTCCCCGCTAGAATGGAGGCTGGGGAGTAGGGCACTAAAATTGTGAGGAGGGGGGGAACCAGGAAAAGGGAGCAACAGCTGCTCCTCCTCACTGGCTGAAGGCGGAGGAGGGGGCACAAAGCAAGGAATGGTAGGGAGGGGAAGGGGGGGCAAGGGAACAAGGGGGGGAGACAACTACTCCCTCCTGCTGTATTGTCGGCGGGGGGGCGTTGGCAGAGGAAGGGTGCTTGTGGGGAAACTGAGGAAAGGGAACTAGCAACCACTCCTCCCCATAGGGATACTGCAGGGGAGGGGGGGCACTAGAGGGAAGGATAAGAACACGAGGGTGGGGGAGTTGCGATTAGGTAGGGAGGGGGAGGGGGAAAGCAGCCACTCCCTCCCGCTTGACTGTGCAGGGAGGGAGGGCACTAACAGGGATAGGACACAAACGGGGAACCGAGGACATATGGAACCAGCAACCACTCCTCCCTGTGAGGCTGGAAGCAGAGGAGGAGGGCGCTGGCAGGGCGGACGGGGGCAAGCTAACAGGTGCAGGGCCGGAGCCGGCTCCTCCGGCTGCACTGGGGTATAAAAGGGGGCTATGGGGCCATCAAGGGGGGGTGCAATGTGCAGGGGGGGGGCTAACTAAAAAGGGGGAGAAGGAGAGGGGTATAAGCACTTGGGGAGGGGACCAGGTACTCTGGGTAGGAACAGAGGACTACTGGGAGACTGGGGGAAGGGATAGCACTGGATGGGCAAGGTGGGGTAAGGCAAAGCAAGGGCTGGGAGGCAGGACACGCACTACAGCAGACTAAGCCCGGGCGGGGCAGATGGCAAACAAACTGGGGCTGGGCAGAGCAGGTCAGCCAACTCGGGGAGGGGAAACAGAACTAGTTAACAGGGCGGGGCGGGCAAGCTACTGTAGTGGGGGACAAGGTGGGGAAAACAGGGGCGAAGGGGCCCCCCAGCCAAATACTGCTGAGGGAGGGAGCCAAGTCCAAGGGGGTGGGGAGGGAGCATGCCCACAAGCACCAGTGGGGGTTCAGTCCTCACCCGATGCTGCAGCGGAACAGTCCCAGATAGTAAAGGGGGGGAGTAGCTAACCCTGCCAAGGGGCGAGTCCAGGTGGTGCAAGGGACTTGGTGGAGAGGTTGTGGGGGGGGGGGTGTGGTATTGGGAGGGGCAGCTGGACTGGGGGGAGGGCTCTGCGCCTCTCCCCCAGCTCCCCTCTTAGCAAGTCAGTCCACCACCACCCCAAGAGCAGGTGAAAAAGCTCAGTTCCAGGAAACAAACCTCCTCCACAGTCAAAATGGTGGTTCTCTTCTTTTCCTCCTCGGCGGGGTGCAGGTGGTAGAGCAGCAGCAGTGGGTGGGTGGCAGCCAGCTGGGGAAAGCCTCTGGTGGTGGTGAACAGGAGCAGGAGCAGCAGCAGCAGCGTCCAGGGGGAGCAGATCCAGCAGCTGGGGGGCCTCAGCAGGTAGGGTGGGGAGAGCTCCTGCTGGTACAGGGGCAGCAGGAACAGGGGGGAAAGGCAGGAGAGAAGGGGCAGCAGCTGAACTCATAGAATCATTGAATACTAGGACTGGAAGGGACCTCAAGAGGTCATTGAGTCCAGTGCCCTGCCCTCATGGCAGAACCAAATACTGTCTAGACCATCTGTGACGGGACGGGCCGCCTCCGCCCTGTGGAGGCAGATCTGCCCTGCACTGACCCCGCGGTCACGCTCGTGCTCCTGGGGGCCGACCAGGAAGCACAAGCGGTGTGCGGCCCCTGTACGGCCGCTGCCGCTCAGCTGAGCGGTGGGGGAGGAGCCAGGGAGGTGGGCACCGGGAGGCACGCCGGGGCAGGGCGGGGCGGCACGCCGGCCATGGCGTGGGAGGCTGGTGACATCACGCCGGCAGGACGCCGGCGCAGCATTTAAAAAGAGGGAGGAGGCAGCCCGGGGGGGGAAAGGCACCCGGAGGGAGACGGGACCACCAGGGGACTGGGGCAGAGCCAGAAAAGGACTGTGGGGTAGGAAGCAGCCCAGGGCGGGGCTTGGAGCCGGTGAGTTTCGGGCACTAGCCCCACCGGCTGGACAGGATCAGGTGAACCTGTCCTTAGGGCCCTGGGCTGGGGCCCATGAGAGAGGGCGGGCCTGGGCCCCCCTACCCCCGCATCCTGGCGGCAGCTGCAGAATCAAGCACCAGATGCCAGTGCGAGAGATAGGGAACGGGACTAGGAACCGAATCTGCACAGGAAGAGCACGAGTGGGGCGGCTGGACCCGCGACCGACCAGGCGGTCGGGCTCCCACTCATACACCATCCCTGATAGACATTTATCTAACCTACTCTTAAATATCTCCAGAGATGGAGATTCTACAACCTCCCTGGACAATTTATTCCAGTGTTCAACCACCCTGACAGTTAGGAATTTTTTCCTAACGTCCAACCTAAACCTCCCTTGCTGCAGTTTAAGCCCATTGCTTCTTGTTCTATTCTCAGAGGCCAAGATGAACAAGTTTTCTCCCTCCTCCTTATGACACCCTTTTAGATACCTGAAAACTGCTATCATGTCCTCCCTCAATCTTCTCTTTTCCAAACTAAAAAAACCCAATTCTTTCAGCCTTCCTTCATAGGTCATGGTCTCTAGACCTTTAATCATTCTTGTTGCTCTTCTCTGGACCCTCTCCAATTTCTCCACATCTTTCTTGAAATGCGGTGCCCAAAACTGGACACAATACTCCAACTGAGGCTTAACCAGCGCAGAGTAGAGCGGAAGAATGACTTCTCGTGTCTTGCTCACAACACACCTGTTAATGCATCCCAGAATCATGTTTGCTTTTTTTGCAACAGCATCATACTGTTGACTCATATTTAGTTTGTGGTCCACTATAACCCCTAGATCCCTTTCTGCCGTACTCCTTCCTAGACAGTCGCTTCCCATTGTGTATGTGTGAAACTGATTGTTCCTTCCTAAGTGGAGCACTTTGCATTTGTCTTTATTAAACTTCATCCTGTTTACCTCAGACCACTTCTCCAATTTGTCCAGATCATTTTGAATTATGACCCTATCCTCCAAAGCAGTTGCAACCCCTCCCAGCTTGGTATCATCTGCAAACTTAATAAGCGTACTTTCAATGCCAATATCTAAATCATTGATGAAGATATTGAACAGAGCCGGTCCCAAAACAGACCCCTGCGGAACCCCACTTGTTATACCTTTCCAGCAGGATTGAGAACTATTAATAACTACTCTCTGAGTACGGTTATCCAGCCAGTTATGCACCCACTTTATAGTAGCCCCATCTAAGTTGTATTTGCTTTATTTTATTGATAAGAATATCATGCGAGACCGTATCAAATGCCTTACTAAAGTCTAGGTATACCACATCCACCGCTTCTCCCTTATCCACAAGACTCGTTATCCTATCAAAGAAAGCTATCAGATTGGTTTGACATGATTTGTTCTTTACAAATCCATGCTGGCTGTTCCCTATCACCTTACCACCTTGTAAGTGTTTGCAGATGATTTCCTTAATTACTTGCTCCATTATCTTCCCTGGCACAGAAGTTAAACTAACTGGTCTGTAGTTTCCTGGGTTGTTCTTATTTCCCTTTTTATAGATGGGCACTATATTTGCCCTTTTCCAGTCTTCTGGAATCTCTCCTGTCTCCCATGATTTTCTAAAGATGATAACTAGAGGCTCAGATACCTCCTCTATCAGCTCCTTGAGTATTCTAGGATGCATTTCATCAGGCCCTCGTGACTTGCAGACATCTAACTTTTCTAAGTGATTTTTAACTTGTTCTTTTTTTATTTTATCTTCTAAACCTACTCTCTTCCCACTAGCATTCACTATGTTAGGCATTCCTTCATCAGACTTCTCGGTGAAGACCGAAACAAAGAAATCATTAAGCATCTCTGCCATTTCCAAGTTTTCTATTACTGTTTCTCCCTCCTCACTAAGCAGTGGGCCTACTCTGTCCTTGGTCTTCCTCTTGCTTCTAATGTATTTATAAAAAATCTTCTTGTCTCCCTTTATTCCTGTAGCTAGTTTGAGCTCATTTTGTGCCTTTGCCTTTCTAATCTTGCCCCTGCATTCCTGTGTTGTTTGCCTATATTCATCCTTTGTAATTTGTCCTACTTTCCATTTTTTATAGGACTCCTTTTTTTTTAGATCACGCAAGATCTTGTGGTTAAGCCAACGTGGTCTTTTGCCATATTTTCTATCTTACCTACGCAGTGGAATAGCTTGCTTTTGGGCCCTTAATAATGTCCCTTTAAAAAACTGCCAACTCTCTTCCCCTTAGTTGTTTTTCCCCTCAGTCTTGATTCCCATGGGACCTTACCTATCAGCTCTCTGAGCTTACCAAAATCTGCCTTCCTGAAATCCATTGTCTCTATTTTGCTGTTCTCCCTTCTACCCTTCCTTAGAATTGTGAACTCTATGATTTCATGATCATTTTCACCCAAGCTGCCTTCCACTTTCAAATTCTCAACCAGTTCCTCCCTATTTGTTAAAATCAAATCTAGAACAGCTTCCCCCCGGTAGCTTTTTCAACCTTCTGAAATAAAAAGTTGTCACCAATGCAGTCGAAGAATTTATTGGATAGTCTGTGCCCCACTGTGTTATTTTCCCAACATATAGCTGGATAGTTGAAGTCCCCCATCACCACCAAATCTTGGGCTTTGGATGATTTTGTTAGTTGTTTAAAAAAAAGCCTCATTCACCTCTTCCACTTGGGTAGGTGGCCTGTAGTAGACTCTTCGCATGACATCACCCTTGTTTTTTACCCCTTTTAGCCTAACTCAGAGACTCTCAACACTTCTGTCTCCTATGTCCATCTCCACCTCAGTCCAAGTGTGTACATTTTTAATATATAAGGCAACACCTCCTCCCTTTTTTCCCTGTCTATCCTTCCTGAGCAGGATGTGTATTATCCCACTAAGTTTCTGTGATGCCAACAATGTCATAGTTGTATTTATTTATTAGCACTTCCAATGCTTCCTGCTTATTACCCATACTTCTCGCATTTGTATATAGGCATCTAAGATACTGATTTGATCTTGCCTCCCAGTTTTGCCCTGACCCTCCTCTCTCTCTGCCATTATAGCCCACGCTCCCTCCCATTTCCGACCCATCTCCCAGGTCTCCATGTTTTTCACTTACCCGTGGGCTTTGCTCATCTGTCCCCGTTGAACCTAGTTGAAAGCCCTCCTCACTAGGTTAGCCAGTCTGTATCCAAATAGGGTCTTTCCTCTCCTCGAAAGGTGAATGCCATCTCTGCCTAGCAGTCCTTCCTGAAATAGCATCCTGTGGTCGAGGAAGCCAAAGCTGTCCTGGCGACACCATCTTCGCAGCCAGGCATTCACCTCCAGGATGCACCTGTCTCTGCCCGGGCCCCTACCTTTGACAGGAAGGATCGAAGAGAATACCCACTGCGCTCCAAACTCCTTCACCCGTACTCCCAGAGCCCTGTAGTCACTCTTGATCCACTCAGTGTCACACCTCACAGTATCATTTGTGCCCACATGGATGAGCAGCATGGGGTAGTAGTCAGAGGGCTGGATAATCCTCAACAATGCCTCCGTAACATCTCGGATACGGGACCCCGGCAGGCAGCATACCTCCTGAGATGAAATGTCAGGGCGGCAGATGGGCGCCTCCGTCCCCCTCAGAAAAGAGTCTCCAACCACCACTACCCTACGTTTCCTATTCACAGTGGTGGCAGCAGACCTCCCAGCCTTGGGGGTACGAGGCTTCTCCTCCTCTGTTGTAGGGGGTGATTCCTTATCTCCTGTATCAAGAAGAGCATAACAGTTTCCTAGTATCACGACGGGAGGGCTCGGAGCAGGGGTGGAGCACTGCCTGCTGCCAGTAGTAACCAGCTGCCAGTGTCCACCCTGAGCCGTCTCCTCCTCCACCAGTGATGTGTCAGCAGTCTTGTGTACTGGGTGGGACAGTTACCTTAGCTGCCTCCACATGAGCACTGTCCAGGAATTGCTCATGGATTCGGATGCTCCTCAGCCTAGCCACCTCCTCCTGTAGCTCTCCCACCTGCTGCCTGAGAGATTCCAGCAGCAGGCACCTTTCACATTGGATGGTCTCCCCAGCCTGGATATCAATAAGTGGGAACTGCAAGCTCTGCTGCTCCCTCTCTGTAGTGGGACGTGGGAGTGGGCAGCCACTGACCTGGAGGTGGAGGAACCCTTCCCGCCACCATGTTGGGCTGAGGCTGACCCCGCCCAGCCACCTGACCAGAAGCCAGGGGGAGGGGCCAGAGCTATAAAAGCCCAGCCAGCCAACTCAGTCAGGGCTGAGCCTGCACAGAGGATTGCTCAGGGCTCCTGGTGTGGGAGGCTGGGACTGAGGCCTGGCTTGGATCTCTAACTCTCTTGGAGCTAGAGGCCAACTACCTGCTCCCTGCCTGGGAGGCAAGGCCTGGCTCAGCCTAGCAGATACTACAGAGGACCAGCCTGATTCTGTGCCCGTGCCCCTGCCCAGGAACTGGGAGAAACTGCTGCTGCTGCCAACGCCAGAGGCTTGGCCTGAGAGAGCCTGCCCCTGCAGACTGGCCCAGTCACCTGACCCTGCCTGCACCAGGAGACCAGCTGAGCCCCACAGACCTGAAAGCAGTGGAGGACTGGACTGGACCACCGGGACCCCAGTGTGACAAACCTACCCTGGACTCCCTGACCGCACAGCCAGAATCCCAGGTACGAGCTGAGGGAGAGAAGGGAAGTGGCTCACGGGTTAGTGGGGGACTGTTAAAGGCCCCAAAGCTGGCAAGTTTCAGGCTGGAGCCCCCTGCACTGCTGCTCCTAGGGCCCTGGGCTGGGGCACAGTGGAGTAGGTGGGCCTGTGCCGCCCCCACCCCCCCACCCACCTACCAGGTGGCAGTTTCCCCCTCCTTGCCACCACTGTGCCTGTACCTCTCCTGAACAAGGAGCCCCCAAACTTGCTGTGATTTGCTTGCTGCCATGCCCTGGCCACTCCCTATAAACTGACTGTGTTTGTTTGTTGCTATGCCCTGAACCAGGGCCTGGCTCATCCTCAAACTGACTGTTTTCTGCCATGCCCTGAACCAAGGGCCTGGCCTACTTATAAACTGATGCTGGGTTTGTCTGTTGCCCCACCCTGAATCAGGGCTTGGCCTATCCCCAGAAGGGGACTGTTGATTTGCTGCCCACCCTGACTGGGCCTACATATATCAGCTCCCTTTGTCTGTGTGGTGCCCTGCCTGAAGGAAGGCTGGGCATGGACTAGTGACTTGGGGCTTGGTTTAAAGCCCCAGTATAGTGGGGTGGAGTGGCTGCCCATTGACCCAGGGGAGGAGGAACCCCTCCGGGGAGCCAAACCGGCTAGGAACCACACAGATGTTTTGCTTTGGCTTTATCTCTAGTCTGTACAGACTTTTTAGGATTGTCACTTTCTCTCACTATGAAGCCTAGAATATCTCGAGACAGTGAAAAATCATCACTGGGATTTGCAGTCTGTTACCAGACTTATCATCCAATGTTAAAGTTCTCACCCATTTTGACTTGACAAATTACACATGTAAAAGCAAGGCACATGTCTATGCCATGCTGACAGCCCTAGACCATTCAGGTAATTGAACCAGTCACCACCCTGATTCTACAACTAATTTGCATGAGAGACTGCACAGATAGTGGATTACTTGGCCCAACTGCCACAGTTTTTCAAAACCACCCTGACATACAATAATGCCATAGCATATGTCCATCATTTATCACCCTTCCAAATTAACACACATCTCCCAGCACAATCCCCACCCATGAGGCACATATCCATACAACCGCCCCAGGGCTGCTGATGGGAGGGGTGGTGGTGGTGGTGGTGGTGAAATAAAGGGTCAGCTGCCCCAGGGCCTGGCAATTAAAAAGGACCTGGGGTTCCTGTCCACCATTATTGCAACATGACAGTGATAGCAACAGAGCCCTGGGCCTTTTAAATTGCTGCCAGATTAGATTCCTGGGCAGCGCAGGCCAGGCAGTGCTGAAGGACTAGCTGGTGGAAGTTAGCTGCCAGCCCTTCCCCTTCTGCCTGAGGCCCCACCCCATCCAGGGGCCCCAGAACCAGCCTTCACCCTTGTTCAGGGGCTTGGCAATTCTGTCAGCAGCCCTGTAGCCACCCATATCACACATTAACTCCAAACATCACTCTAAACTTAGAGGCTATGTCTAAGCTATCCCCATTTTGTGCAAAAAATATGCAAATGAGGCAAAATGTGGAATATTGCTGCACCTCATTTGCATAATTAATGAGGCTCCATTTTTGCACAAGAGGCTTTTGCACAAAAACCCCCTCTTGCGCAAGAGCCATTCTTCCTGAAAAAATGTGGAAGAACGGCTCTTGTGCAAGAGGGCTTTTTTGCACAAAAAGGAGCCATGTAGACAGCTCCTTTTTTGCACAAAAGCCTCTTGTGCAAAAACGGAGCCTCATTAAGTATGCAAATGAGGCGTGGCAATATTCCACACTTTGCCTCACTTGCATATGTTTTTGTGCAAGAGGCTTTAGTGTAGACATAGCCAGAATGTCTGTGGAGCCAGTGTGAAGTGATGTAAGCAGCCTAAGCATGGCTGAGAGCTGTTCTTGTTCAGAATATCAACAGGTTCAATCAACAGTGGGATTCACAGACTGTTACCATCCAGTTTTTAAGCACTCAGTTATTTATGGCTTTTACTTACATGACTTTGTGAATTATATCCCTGTATAGCCCAAGCTTTCAGTGACTAATTATAACTAAAGTGAATCTTTACATTCTTTATTGTTTTGTTAGAAGAAAGACCAACATGGCACTAGAAAGCTAGCAACTCATTTAGTAAATAATTTAATAGAAATCCCTTGCCCTGGACAAATCAGAAATAACTAGAAGATCTTCCAATTTTGAGAGTGTGAACCTAAAACCTAGTTTGTAAATTCTTTATGGTAGAGACTGTCATTGTGCAGATGCTTCAGGGTTCTGATTGTGAATGGAGTCTCAAGATGCTGTGGTAATACTAGCAAACAAGAATTAGTTATACAGTATGACTAAACATGGGGAAACTTCAACACTTATTTTGTGTCCCCACAGATGAAGCACAACTGGAGTGTAATTCACAGGATGAACTCCACTCACTGTCTAGGTTTTTACCCATGAAACCTTATGCCCAAATAAATCTGTTAATCTTTAAGGTGCCACAGGACTCCTTGTTTTTACAGATACAGACTTCTCCTCTTAGACTTGTATCAGTAATGTGTGTGATGGTTAATCTGAAGTGGCATATCTAATGTATTGGTTCAATGTGAACTACACAGAAGGGAGAGGATACTTTAGTACCAGTGTGTGTGTGCTCATTGGTAGAATTTTCCAAGTGAAATGAATCTGAAGAGAAAGGAATCTCTTTATTGGATGGTAGTATGTGAGCCATTTATGCAGACTCATTTGCTTTTACAACTTTTACTCTAAACTGCCAGAATTGTAATGATTATGCTTTAAGGCAACATAGAAGAATTCACATTTCATTTGTTCTTGGCTGCAGAGGCTGGATTTCTTCCATATTATGCATAAAGTTCTCAAAAAAATTCATATGCAATATAGTATGGCACAAAGTAATATATAAATCCATTTAGAGTTTAGACAGATAAAATTTAGGAATGAAATATTACAAACCATTCAAACTAATCTGGATTCTTCAATAGCTTTTGAATAATTCCAGTACGACATTAAACTGGGGCAAATTTAATCTGACAATGTCACTTTAATTGTGTGGCTATTTCTTCAGAAGAGATACCTCTGTTTGCTCAGTGAGCTCTCCACTGCTGATGACCTGTTGCTCTGCCTTCTTGCCTATTGAGCCAGTTGTGGAGCAAAAAGGTTATTTTAAAAGGGGAGGAGGGAGACTCTACATCAGTGTTTCTTAAACTTTTTAAGACAGAGGAACACCAAACAATTTTTTTAATGAGGAACACCAAGCACTTTTCGTTGCAGGGGGAGGGGAAGAGGCCGGGGAAAAGTTTTTTAAGGGAGAAAAAAAAAATAGGGTCGGTGGGAAAGTTATGGGGGGGGGGGGGGAGTTGCCTGTCCTTTTAGGGTGGCCATTTTGAACTCTGTTCTCCATGGCATACCTCCAACTGCCTCGCAGCACACCGATGTACCAAGGAACACAGTTTAAGAAACACTGCTCTACATCCTGCAGCCTTAACTTGTCTCACTCCCTCATCCCCTGTTCAGAATGAGTATGTCTTGAGTTACAACCCATAAAAATTCAATCAGAAAATCTCACATCTTTTGTTGCATGAAGACTGAGCAGATCAACATGAAATTATTTTGGCCACCAAGTATTGAATGTTAAACAGGTACATCTAGACTGCAAGCTTCTTTTGAAAGAGAACATCCAGACTACAAAAGCAGATTGAAAAAGTGATCCACTTTTTTGAAAGAGAGCATCCAGACTACTAGGAAGCTCTGTCGCAAAAAGGCAGCCCGGAACCACTTCTGGCAGGGCATTAGGGCAGCAGTTACTTCCGGGTGCTGCTGCCTGAGGCTAGCTGAGAGATGTGCTTAAAGGGACCCCTCTGGACAGCCGTTTCTCTGCTGCAGCTGCTTGCTTGCCTAACTCTCCAAGGGACAGCAAAGCTTTTGCAGTGTGTATTCTGCTTGCCCAGCTTTCTTGGGCAAGCAGAACAGTGTTTTTTTTTCTTTTTGGCTGTGGAGCCAGAGCTGCGCCTGGGCATGCGATGGCCCCATACTGCCATGCTGCAGCTTCTGCAGCAGTTTCATTGGACTGTCTGGGTGGTTCTGACCCAGCTCAACTCAGACCCTGGCCTTCAGACCCTCGCCCTGGATCTGGGAGTACTGGCCTTGCCCCCGAACCTCATGTTGGAGAGGCAAATTTGGAGGCTGGACACCAGTTCCGACTTGTGGGACCGCCTGGTCCTGGAGTGGTGGGATGACTAGCAGTGGCTCAGCAACTTCTGCATGTGGAAGGCCACCTTCATGGAGCTGTATGCCTAGCTCATCCCTGCCCTCCAACGCCAGGACACCCACTTGTGACCTGCCATCCCCCTGGAGAAGAGGGTTGCTATTGCCATGTGGATGCTCGCCACCCCCAACAGCTACTGCACCAGTTCGGAGCACCAGTTCGGCATGGGGAGGTCCACCACCAGGGCCATCTTGATGGAGGTAAGGCTCTCTCAGGGGACAGTCCCTGCAGGGGTGGGGGGACCTGGAAAAGGGGGACTGTTGGGAAAGGGCAAAGGGATGGGGGGGGGGAAGTGGGGACAAGGCCCGGCTTCTGGGGGGGGGGGGTGTCCTGGCCTCACCCAGCCCTTCTGCTTGGGGGGGGGGGCAGCTTCCTCGGGAGTGGCTCTTGGGGTCTTTGGGGGGGAGGAGAGAGGAGGGAGATGGGCACCTCCCAAGGGCTCAGGCACCCCCTCTCATTCTCTGTTTTGTGTGTGTTTCTATGTCTCCTTCTGCAGGTGGTGAGGGCCATCAGCTCCATGCTGCCATGCAGAATCATCCGTCTCGGAGACGTGGACCCCATCGTGGCAGGATTTGCTGCCCTTGGATTCCCCAACTGTGGAGAAGCGGTCGATGGGGGACACCTCCCGATCTGCGCACCGCCCCATCAAGCCTCCCAGTTTATTAACAGGAAGGGCTACTTCTCAATGGTGCTGTAGGCCCTGGTCGACCACTGGGGACAATTTACAGACATTTGTGTTGGGTGGTCAGGCCATGCACATGATGCCCACGTATTTAGGAACTCTTGCCTGTACTGCAGGCTGGAACATTCTTCCCACAGCGGGACTTTGTGCTTGGGGACCTGCAGATGCCGACTTGCATCATGGGTGATGCAGTCTATCCACTGACACCATGGCTCATGAAGCCCTACGCTGGCCACCTGGACCCAAGCCAGGAACAATTTTTAATGTGCACCTGAACTGGGCTTGGATGCAGGTGGAATGCACCTTTGGGTGTCTAAAGGGGCGGTTCAGGTGCCTGCTGACCCACCTCAACATGGGGGAGTGCAACATCCCCAAGGTGGTCTCTGCATGCTGCGTGCTCCACAACCTGGTGGAGAACAAAGGGGAGGCCTTCCTTCCATGGTGGGGGACAGAGGCTGGTGGTGAGGGGAGGCTGTTTGAACAGCCCCGCACAGCTGCCATCCACTAGGCCCATCAATTGGGGGTGCACACCTGGGAGGTCCTGAGAGATTCTCTGAAGGAGCCCAGTAACTCTCCCCAGGGCCTCCCCAATGGGGGCTTTTGCCTTGCCCCCCAACACAACCCTAACCCTTCCCCCATTCCCTGGAAAAATCAATAAAGACTCCATTTTGGATTTGCAAATAACATTTTTTATAAGTTACAACAAAGTTTAAGTGGTGTGGGGGTGGGGGTTCAGAACCTGGAGGGGGAGCTGAGGTGGGGGGGGGGGGGGCTCAGAACCTGGAGGGAGGCAGGGAACTAGGAGGGGAGCTCAGGACTGGGAGTGTTGCCTGGAGCACCTGCAACTGTCTCTTTGGGTCCGGGGACCTTGACAGGCTCAGGTTTAGGTGGGGCCTGGGAGAACAGGGGGCTGGGCAGGAGGGGGGGCTGCAGCTGACTCAGGGATGGCAGGGGGGATGGGAGGAAGGGGGTGCAGGAGGGGCAGGAGCAGGGGGGAGCAGCAATGGGGACAGGACCAGGGTAGGCAATAACTTCCAGAATCGTGGCACAAATATTGTCTCCCTGCCGCACCAGCTTGCCCAACATGCGCTCACGCCACTCGGCCTCCTCGCGGTACTTCTGGGCTAGGGTTTGTTGAAGATCTCACATGACCGAGATGTGCTGGCTCATCAGGTCCTGGTGTGCCTGCGGCTCCCTTGGCTCCAGCTGGGCTGGTGGGGCTCACCCCTCATCAACAGCTGCTCCAGCTGTGGAGGACAAAAGGGAGAGGCGGTTGGTCATCCCTGACCACATTGGCTCTGAAGGGGTGCCCTTCTCTGTGAGCAACCATCCTTGGTAGAGGGGATGCTTATGTCCTGAGAGCCGGGCCATGTGTGGCCTGCCCAGCAGCCCTGGCCTCGCAAGGGGCCTTGAGGTACCTGGGGACCATCCTGCATGCCTCCTTCCCCGCCTCCACGGACAAGCAGGCCAGGGAAGTGTCTGGCCAGAGTGGGTTCCCAGGTGTGGTAGAGGGGCCTGGAGTAACCTGGCCATCCCTGCCCCCACTTCCCCCCCCACGCCTGCACTTGGCAGCACTGTCTGTGGGAGCGGGTGGTGCCTTGCACGTGCACACATGGCTGTGTGCTATGTGCGACACTCGTCAGTCTGTGTCAGGTCATGCATGTGCCCAGCCTGCTTTCGACAGTGCCCGGTGGGGGGGAGGACAGCCCTTCCAGGGGTTGGATGTGTGTGAGGCCTCCCCCCCAGGCTGTAATTGGAAGCCCATGTGTGCTCCGGAACTGGCTCCTGAGACCACATGTCACACACTGCTGCTGCACGTGCTTGCACGTGCATGGCCAGCTGCACGCTGAGCATGACAAGTGATGATCGCACCACATCCCCTGTGAACCCGTTTCCCCCGCCCTGTGTGTGTGCGCCAACCTCACAGCACTCACCTGATGTTCCCTTCCTGCCGTCAGATGATGCCTGGGAGATGTCCTGGGCCTCAGGGACCGGCTCTAGGCTGAGGGTGACGACTCTGCCTGTGTCATCCTCCTCCTCCTGCAGCTGCTGGTCATCGTCATCCTTCGGCTGGGTGACCACGGGCATCTCTAACTCCGACTCCACAAGGACACATGGAGATTGTGCTTCACCACCACCACCTAGGATCTGCTGGAGCTCTTTGTAGTATGGGCAGGATGGTGGTGCTGCCTCGGAGTGGGAGCTGGCCTCACGGGCCTGAGCATAGCCCTGCTGCAACTCCTTTACCTTTGCCTGGACTTGATCAAAGGTGCGAGGGTGGTGGCCTCTGTGGGCCAGAGCTTTGGTCATCCATCCATATGTGTCTGTTTCGGCGCTGCGACTGGAGGGATGACTTCTTGGTCCAGAGCTCCTGGAGGGCCTGGATCTCAGCCCCTGACCAGGAAGATGCCCTACATTTGTTGCCTGTGGGTGCGTCCTGGGACCCCTGGGGCAGCTCCCTGGAAGGGCCAGGGGGACCTCGGGAGCCTTGTGCTTGTGCCATGTCTGATGGCTGGTGTGGCAGGGAGAGCTGCACAATCAGTATGCTGCCCTGAAGTCGGCTTCCTGCCACAATGGCTTACTCAGTTGCCTGTGCCTTCAAGTCCTGGCTGGAGACAGGAACTATAGAGCTGTGATTAGTGTAGACAGATTGTCCACCAGGGTTTTTCCTGGAGGCCTCTTTTTTTCGAAAGAATTGCCTCTTCTGCATCCACACATGCCTCTTTTTGAAACAGCTCTTTCGAAAAAGGCATTCTTCCTCGTAAAATGAGGTTTACCAATGTCAACAAAATCACCGCATTCTTTCGATTTAATTTTGAAAGAATGTGATTGCAGTGTAGATGCAGGTGAAGTTGTTTCAAAAAAAGGCCAGGTTTTTTTTGAAAAAAACCTATGTAGTCTAGATATGCCCCAAGGTGCAAGTACTTTATAGAAGTAGAAGATCTTGGAGATGAAAGGATTTCAAGCACCCTACACACTATGGGCCTGATCCTTCGTATTGCACTTGGGCCACATTTTAAATCTTTTTCAGTGCAGCCGTGATAAAGTGGAACATTGTTTATTTTTGTGAAAGCTCAGATTCTCACAATCATGTGTTTTAAGGAGCTGAAGAGTTAAGAAAAAACTGCTACTATCACATGACTTTTGTAATAAAACAGAAAATGGGCAAGCTGAGGCTCAAGACATTAGCTGATTCCAGTGACAGGGTATTTTACATGGACTGAGCAGGGAGAGGCTACTGGTATGGAAGTATTTAGGTAATGAATGGAGAATTCAGAGTTGCAGCTTTGGCTACACAAATTCCAAGAAATCTGGAAGAGGTCATCTGTTCCTGCTGCCTGAATGGACCTGTTAAAATCTGCACCCAGTGAAAAGGATAAGGCTCACCTTTCGGCCCCTGTGCGCAGTTCTGGTCACCCCATCTCAAAAAGGAAAAAGTTCATAAAAGAGCAACAAAAGTTCATAAAAGAGCAACAAAAATGATTAGGGGTAGGGAAAAGCTTCTATATGAAGAGATATGTTATTTATTTCTTCTCATAACACAAAAACTAGGGGTCACCCAATTAAATTAATAGGCAGCAAATTTAAAGCAAACAAAAGGAAATATTTCTTCACACAACACATAGTCAACCTGTGGAACTCTTTGCCTGGGAATATTTGTGACGGGCAAAACTGTAACAGGGTTCAAAAAAATAAATAAATTCATGAAGGATAGGTCCATTAATGGCTATGCACCAGGCTGGACAGGGATGTATTACTATGCTCGTAGTGCTTCTAGTCTCTGTTTGCCAAAAGTTGGGAGTGGACAACAGGGAATGAATGGATCACTTTATGATTACCTATTTTGTTCATTCCCTTTGAAGCACCTGGCATTGTCCACTGTTGGAAGACTGAACTAGATGGACACACTTAACTGTTTTTATGTTCCTTTATGTTCTTATCTTACTGTGCAACTATAATATTATATGGACTTAATGCAATGAACTATATTTTCTAAGGTTTTTGTTTTAAGGTAGGTGGAGAAAGCTAATCAAAATATGCTCAGATGAGGCTTGTAGAGTTTACAGTGGTGCTATTTAGCTTGCTAGAGCTTGTAAACGATACAGGTTTTTATCAGAAGAACTTGTAAGTTCCTTGAACCAATTATTACACACTTAACTAGCTGTACAAGTATACTCAGCCAGTCTGTTTTAATAGTACTAATACTTAGCTCTTATCTAGTGGTTTTCATAAATGGATCTCAAAGTGCTTTGTAAAAGAAGTTATCCTAATGGACAAGTAAAGTGCTTAACAGTTAATGCTGACACTTATACAGCTGTTCTTGGATTGTGAGTGGATTTTGAGATGATTATACTATTTCCTACCTGCTCAACTCAAGTAGAGTTCAAAAAGGAAGTGAGAAGTGGGAAACTGAGCCTATTAGGATGCTTGGGCAGCGAGGCTGCAGAAAGTAAATATGGAAGCAGCAAAGATGCCCAGCAAAACAATAGATTTTTTTTGTAACTGCCATCATGGCAAGAATTTTGGGCATTCAACCAGAAAAAATGGAAAGCAAAAGTAAATGTATGAATCCAAAACTGAGTATGCACGGCAGGGCTGGAGTGACCTATTATCTTTGCAACCCTTTTTCAAGGGGTGCAATGGCAGATTGATCAGTGTTGTGATGATGTTATCTTTTATTCTAAAGAAACTCTGCCCAGAGCTGTGCATGTCATCCCATGGAATTGGACTCCATTGTATACAAGGACCGTACACCCTTTGTACATGTTCCTGAAATCCTATCCCCAAATCTGTAAGATGCAATCATCAAATCTGGGCCAAATTCTCATTTAAGCCAAGGCCTTTTTACCCTGCTATGGCATTTATAAAAAAGGCCTTACAGTGGATGTGACTCTAATTTTATCCTTCTTTATAGTGACTTTACACTATCAAAGTTTTGTTAATTGACCTTGGTTTGACTGAGAATTAGGTCTTCTGTCCAAGACCCTTTCTATTTGGACAGAAGTTGGAAGTATTTTCCTGCTATTGGAAAAGAGTGAGAAGGAAAATAATATGCAAAGAACAAGTCTCTACGGTAAATGAGAAGGTATTTTGAGGGGATTCTTTAATATGTGGCTGCTGGAAGCCATTAATATTAAGGCCGAAGGAGAAGTGAAAGTGAGAAGGTGCCCCTATTTAAGGGATGGAGGGGAGATAAAACATAAGCATGTCAAGAGCCATAGTAAGACTTTACCACTCTCAAGATCACGGGAGTATAACAAGCACCCATATGGTTTTATGAGCCAGCAGCACATTCCCTTTGTTCTCTCTTAAGCAAAATTGATTTCCATTAGGAGATAGTTTTGTTGTCTATCATTGGAGGATCAGAAGCCAGTCAGAGGACACAGATTTAGCTCTGGTGGTTACTTTAAAACAGAGGCCAATATGTAAATATTAGAAAAGGCTTATTTCGTCAAGAAGTATTGTTGCAAATTAAAGGAGTAAGAACTGCATTGTGTGCTCTCTAATACAAAGAGCATAAAACAAGGAATCTGTTTTTTGATGTACAGGCAGGGCCCGATTATGACATTCTGAGGCCCTAAGCTGTGTAAAGTGTAAGAGGCTCCATACCATAAAAAATTGATCCAGACTATATATAAAATATTCACAAATGCTTATTCTGATTTAATATTTGCTATGAAACAATGAATTGTTGGAATTTTTCTTATGCCATATTATAAAAATACAGAGAAGGTTCCTGAAAGTGGTGGAGTCCAACACAAATTTATCCTCTTCAAGATCCACTTGACTCAAGTCCATAGGACGATCACGTGCAACTCGGTCATGTGGCACATGGATAGCACTAGGAGCAGAAAGCAACGTGCGCACTAACATACAGAATTGTACATATGTACAGATCAAAAGAAGAAAACACACTAACACTTAAGAAAATGAAGAAAAACAGGAGCACAAGCACTTATACGACTGAATGTGCTGGACCACAAACAAAAGATGGTGGCCTTCCAGGGTATGTCTAGACTACATGGCTCCGTCGACGGATCCATGTAAACTAGTTTACCCGGCATAGGCAAAGAAGCAGGGATTTAAACAATCCCCACTTCATTAAAATAAACATGGCCACTGCGCTGTGCCGACGATCGGCTGATCCGGCACGGCGCGGTAGTCTGGACGCGGATCGCTTGGCTGGGGAAGCCTTTGCCGACCGATCTCTTATGCCGGGTAAACTAGTTTCCATGGCTCCGTCGACGGAGCCATGTAGTCTAGACATACCCCCAGCTATTACCAGCCAAGCTAGACATGATGTCATTCCGAGGACAAATCCCATACAGGTATGAGCTTGGCAGGATTGCTTCAGAGTACCGCTGTCTCTGACCTCACATTTTTCCCCATTTTATTGGCAGTGAGATTTATTTGTTTAAATAAGCAGTGAAGGCATGGTCAGAATTTTACCAGTAGCAGCTGGCCAACAAAATACTGTTTTAGGAAACTGATAGCAGACTTGCACTTAGAAAATTAGAATTTCTATGAATAATTATCATTTTTTTCTCAGACCTGGTCTTCGGCCTATCAAAACTGAACAATTAATGAAGGGTAAAGGTGGGCTAAAAGTATTTGTGGAGCCAGATGTGTATATTTTTGTCATATTGAATGAAAATACCTATATTTAGAATATTTTCCCCCATATTTCCTTTATCAACCAGTTTTGATAATGGAGTCAGTTTTTTCTTTTTTAGAGGTCCCTCGTATTGGAAGACCCTAAACTGTATCTTAATTAGCTTATGCCTTAATCCTGCACTGTATATAGGGTGTGTCTACACAGTACGTAATCAACCATGGCTGGCCTGGTCATTTGGGAGCCTGAGCTCTGGGGGAGGGTTGGTTCTAGCATGAGTCCAAATGTCTACACAGCAATTTTGAGCCCTGCAACCTGAGCCCTGCAAACCTGAGTCAGCTAACTTGGCTACATTGCAATGTAGACATACCTTGTTGCTAAGAATAAGGGAATACGCCTGGGAACAACTGATTAACTGCTAAAGAAGAATGGGATCTACAACTTATTCCTCCTTTGCCATTTCCTTTCCTATCTCTCCTTGCTGCAATCCCTGCAAAGCACAGTTCAAATCCTCTTCCTTTCCTGTCCTTCTGCCTATGCCTCCCTCTTTCTTGTTTCTTTAGATTGGCATCCTTTCCTTTTCCACATTGTTCCCTGTGACAATCAGGACAGAAGCATGAGTGGAGTGTACAAGGCTGTAGGGCAGAGTAACAATAGGCAGACATAGGGCCAAATCTGAATTAGAAGACACTTTTCAACAGACTGCAAAATATTTATTTTTATTTTTTTTTCTGTGGAGTCTGGACCTCGATTATACCTTAATCAAGAAATTTGGACCTTGACAAAAATAATTGATTATCCCTGCAGTAGGGTCTGGAGGATGAGAAGGGACAGATACAACACCTTTAGCCTACCATTATCCTTCATACACAGGAGAAGTGAAACTAGAGAGAGCTCTGAAAATGAAGAGAATAGCTGGAACAATCTTGTGCACTCCAAACTCTGCAATTTCTCATGCTGTCCCTTTTAGTGCCTCTCTCAAAGCCCCCCAATTAGTGAACACAAACCTTTTGAGAGTTATAACTCTTTCCTTTTTGAGAGGTACAAGGGTTGGATTTGTGCAATCACTTGTCTGTCTTGAGTAATCTCTTCTTTGAGATTCCCTAGCCTGTTTTTGCCCTCTTTTTTCACTGTATGCAAAGCAATTTGGGTGCAATGTTAAAATGGCCATTTTTGTGCAGTGTAGACATAGCCTGAGAGATCATCTTTTTATTCTGTGGTCAGCCTCTGGTGAAGTATTTGGAATCTGTTACATAATTACTGCTTGGTGATTGTACACGTGTACTGTGGCTTAGGACACAGTTCGGTAAATGATTTACTGCATACCTCCACAAAAGATTTGTAGATTGAATAATGTCCAACAGTAACCATATTGGTCTGGAATGTAGTTCCTATTGAAGTCTCTTCCTTTTCTTTCAGTGGGTGAAGGAATGGGCTCATGTGGTTTAGTTCTTAGTGGGTTTTTTTTTTTTTTTTTTTACAAAAGTTTCTAGCCTTTCTGGCTAAGATGAAAAGACTTATTATTTTAAATAGTCAAGGTCTTTTGTACTCTCCAACAAGATGGACATAAATGCCATATGTTCTTCTACACTTTTTGAATGGCAGCTTCAAGTAGATCCAAACATCTAAGTGTTAAATATAAACACTACAATTCTTATATTCCTTATTTTTAATATAAATTTAATATTTTATTTTCCACATGCTATATTTTTGTGTGAATAGAATACTTAGAAGAGATCACAGACATTTTTAACACCTGATAGTCCCCAAACAGTTGGAGATTGGGAAACAGATGTCTCTTCCCTTGTCTTTGTAGTCAGGAGTAATGATGACTTGGATTTTTTCTTTGGGGGGAAGGATGGGAAAGCCGTGAATCCCAACATATAGTTTTCCCCACCAGCAACCTTTTACACCAACTGTAGCAAGATGAGGGCCTGAAACATAAGCCCATATATCACAAGCCTGGTGTGAGGCCTGAGGCTGCCTAGGCAACAATGGTCAAGACTTCGCTAATATAAAGCAAAGCTAAGCTGTGAGCAAGAAACAGGACCCTACTCACAAAACTTGGCACAAACAGGGCTAATTGGTAATAGGCATAGGTGTAAAACAGTATTGGTACTAGATACTGCCTGTAAAACAATAATTAGTACTGGGCATACATTGAAAGCACACTCTAGAACAGTAGTCTCCAACCTTTGAAGTACAAGATCACTTTCTTAATTTAAGTGCAATCCAAGATCTACCTCAACCCCAAAAAATATCCTTGCCCCACCTCTCTCTGAGGCCCCACCCTGCTCACTCCATCCTCCCTCATCCTCACTCACTTTCACCAGGCTGGGGCAGAGGGTTGGGGTGCAGATTCTGTTCTTGGGTTAAGGGATTTAGAGTGTGAGGGGCTCTGAGCTGAGCTTAGGGCAGGCAGTTGGCGTACAGGAGGAGGTTCTAGGTGCAGGCTCTGAGAGGATGTTGGGATGTAGGGGGGCTCAGGGCTAGGGCACGGGCTTGAGGCATAGGAGGGGGTTCATGACGTAGGTAGGGGTTCAGGATGTGGATTCCAGCTGGGCACTGCTTACCTCAAGTGGCTCCTGGGTGGTGGTGCAGTGGGGCTAAGGCAGGCTCACCACTGCCCTAGCCCTGCACCACTCCCAAAAGAAGCCAGCAAACTTGCTCTATCCCTAGTTCTATTGTGCCCCCTATGTGCTCTGTGGAGATAGGATACAGGGTGGGAGAAGGGGACATCTTGACATCAGCACCCTCCTCTCCTTCCCCTGCCCTGCCCAGTAAGCAGGAGGCTCCTGAGGGAACAGCTCCAAGGCAAAGGGCCAGAGATGTGCAGCAGTGGGAGCAGAAGCAGCTGAAGTGCTGGCACTTGATAGCCATGGGCCAAACCTGTTAGGATCCCCTGTCAGAGGCTCTAATATCTACCAGTAGATCCCTTCTAGATGGTCTAGAAGGATGTTAACAACATGTGGTTAAAAAGGACCTTGGAACCCACACACTCCTCATATATACTGACCCAGGTTCAGGAAAGGATCTAAAATGACAGCATGATAGATAAGATATGTTCTAAGAGAGGCAGGGTGATGGGTGGTATGTAAGTGGCATCAGAGGGTGGCAATCTGATGCGTCAGGAATGATGTGTAACTTGTTTACATACAGATACAAAGTCATGTCTTGGAGGGGCTATCTTTATCTGGCCTAGGAGGCTCAGTCAGTGATGGAATCCATCACCGCCATCTCCATTGTTGGGGTACCTAAGCACAGTGGCTGTGTCTAGACTGGCATGATTTTCCGCAAATGCTTTTAAATGGAAAAGTTTTCTGTTAAAAGCATTTGCGGAAAAGAGCATCTAGATTGGCACGGACGCTTTTCCGCAAAAGCACTTTTTGCGGAAAAGCGTCCGTGCCAATCTAGTCACGCTTTTACGCAAAAAAGCCCCGATCGCCATTTTCGTGATCGGGGCTTTTTTGCGCAAAACAAATCTGAGCTGTCTACACTGGCCCTTTTGTGCAAAAGCTTTGCGCAAAAAGAACTTTTGCCCGAACGGGAGCGTCATAGTATTTGCGCAAGAACACTGACGATCATACATTAGATCGTCAATGTTCTTGCGGAAATTCAAGCGGCCAGTGTAGACAGCTGGCAAGTTTTTCTGCAAAATCAGCTGATTTTCTGGAAAAACTTGCCAGCCTAGACACAGCCAGTGGGTCAGTAGAGTCTACTGACAATTATTACTGTATTTCGTTTGACAATAAACTTGGCCAGGTGCCTTCGATCCTTATCTGATTTTTGTTGTCTTTGGGGACTCTCAGAGTCTGCTGTGTTGACTACTTGAGCAAAGTCAACACAACACACAAGATAGGTGAACGCACGCACACAGCTGAACGGTTAGCAGGAGACCAGTCAGGATGCCTCACCAGTGAATCCTGACTACCTTCACCAACCAACTTCCATAGAACTCCTTCTCTGCTTGTATCTGCACCTAACAATGCACAGTAGCAGATTATTTTTGGTAAAATAGTCAGTAGTGACAGTCTCATCAGTAGGTCCTTGTAAGGGATAGTAAACCTAATGCCTCTGACTTCAAATCATTCTCTAACTATTATCAGAGGGGTAGCCGTGTTAGTCTGAATCTGCATAAACAATGAGAAGTCCTGTGGCACCTTATAGACTGATGAAGTGGGTCTTTGCCCACAAAAGCTTATGCTCCAATAAATCTGTTAGTCTATAAGGTGCTACAGGACTTCTCGTTCTCTGTTAACATTGAGGATGACACCTATCAGGGAGGGCAAATTATCCTGTATCTGCCTATCTCCTGCTTCTTACACCTTCTGCTGAAGCATCTAGTACTCTGAGACAATACCAGATTAAATGGATTAAATTGCCCACGTGGCAATTTCTGTGTGTTTGAAAATCTGAGGCCTGAGACTATGGAATGTCTTGAATACATATTGTAAGTGATAATATTTTAAATTAAAATATGCCTAGCACTGCACCATAGATAGACATGGTAATGATTTATTAATCAAAATTATTTCTAAAATGTAAAGGAATGTTCATCTTAGATTGTTACATTCTAGAAGTGAATCAACATTCATTTCTCAAAGCTGCCATTTCTTTGTTAGAGGGGTTGGGGATTTTTTTTTCCTCCAAACTAACAGAAGGCCATTTAAAATGTGTATAAAGTGAACTGTTTCAAGATGTGTAGCTTTTCAGATCATTCCGAGCCTCAGATCAAGTGCTGTGTCATAGGGAGATTCTAATTACGTAACAAGTGTAATTCTATTGTTATGTGCAAATCTCTACTCGCCCTGACTAGTGGAGCCCGTCTTTGTTGGCCTAGGACTGGCACTCCTGTGCTAAGGGGGAGAGCGATTAGCCTCTGTACCTGAGCTACTCTTGCCGCTTGCAATAGGCTTGTGAGCGCCGGTGGCGACTGGGAAAGCTATGCTGAAGGGCTGGGCGTGGGGCCCGGCGGTGGGGAAGAGGAGGAGCCACCTGGCGCTGGCTAGCCTGCCGGGGGCGCAGCCAGCCTGCGCTCATTAGAGGGAGCTGTCGGACGAAAGGAGCCGCTCTTGCTGCAGTGAGAGCCCCGCTCCTGCCTCTTGCAGGCAGCCTCCGCTTCCTCGGGAACGAGATAGAAAGCGAGGGACCAGCAGCCACGGCAGAGACCTAGTTCGGCTGTGGGGGTGGTAGGCAGCGCGGGGCCCAGGCAGCCAGAGCCGCCGGCGGCATGAATTCCTCGCGCCCCCCAGCGCCTGTGGGGACAGAGCCAGCCACGAGGAGGTATGGAGTCGCGGCTCGGCCTCTAGCTGGAAGGGAGACCCAGCCCGACGGGCGTGCGGGAAGGGCTGGTACTCCTGCCTTCCTCCCCGAGAGAAGCACGTAGAGCCGGGGGTATGGTCTCCCATGTCTCCCCGGGACTCTCTTTTCTAGTGATGGGATGTGGGGCAGGATCCCCCATGGCTCCTGCGGGACCCGCTTCTTCAGGAATGGGGTGGAGGGCAGGGTCCCCCGATTGCTTCCCGAGTGTCTGCCTTCTGGGAATAGGGTGCAATACAGGAGAGGGTCTCCCCATGGCTCTTCCGGGACTCGCTTCTTCGGGAATGAGGTGGAGAACAGGGCAGGGTCCCTCATTGTTTCTCGGGGAGTCCCTTCCGGCCGGGAATGGGGTGGCGGGCAGGATCCTCCCCATTTCCCCCGGGGATCCCCTTCCGAGGTTTGGGGTGGGGAGTAGGACGGGGATTGCCCATTGCTGTCCCTGGAGGGGGTGTCAGGCTGACTCTGGGGCCCGTGCAGCATGCCGCCCCGGCCAGATCGCTCCGTTGCCCGCGGCTGGTAGGGCGGCGCTGCCGGGCGCGGCGGGCCGCGGCAAGGCGCCCCGCGGGGCTATGCGGGGAGGGTGTGATAGGCCTGAGGCCGGAAAATGGGATGCGGCCCGGCCAGCTCTTGCTCCCTGCCGGCGCGGACCCTGACCCCGCCTTCTCTTCGCAGGGCGCTGCGAGGGGAGTAGAGCGGCCGGCGCTGAGCGCTCGCGGCCCGTTACTCAGGGCCCGCCAGCCATCTCCGGGTCCATGAGCCCGTTGCCCCGCCGAGCCGCCGCCGCCTCCCGCCGCCGCCAACCGCGACACGCGCCACAGCCTCCCGTCGCGGCCTCCTCAGTTCACCTGCGCCGCAGGAGGTAAGTCCCGCTGGCCGGGGTCAGTCACCCGAGGAATGGCCCCTGTCACCGCCTCGCCTTGCCTACCCGGACTGTCCCTGGTGTCCTCCCCTGCCCCCGCTCAGCCAGGGTTAGTGCTGCTCGTCCCAGTCGTCTTCAGCCGAGCTTCGCAGGGTGAGGGAGACCTTGCCTCTTCGCGGGTGGCTGCTGACTTTGGAAGGGCAGAGAGGAGGTTTGTGTGTCGTTATTTTCATCTCCTCTTTGCTCCTTGGTAAAACCCTTTTGGAAACGTCTGAGTGTTTCTTTTCCGAGCCCGAGGAGGAAAATCTCTGTTCCTGTCCCTTTTGGTGTGAGCCTTGGAAAGTCACTGAGTTTGAACGGGAAAGCAAAAGGACCACCACAGCCCGGCCCATAGCACCTCCAGTTCTGTTATTTGGTTCAGTGATTATTTGCTGCCCAGCCAAAGGGAATATATTCTCCTCCCGCTCACTTTCCAGGGTATGTTTAGGTAATTTATATGATTGCTTGCTGTTTGATATGTAGGCTTGGCAGAACTAATTTTATTTTATTTTTCTATTTTTGTCAACTGCTTTTTTTTTTAAGCATTTTTCTATTTGTTCATCAAGTTAAATTTTCATAGGAGTATGAAATTATAGGAGTAATCCTCTGGAGTCAGACAATAATTACTTAATGATGGTAGATATTGAGATCCAGAAAGTTAAAGCTTTATAACCATTAAAACACAAATACCAACATCACATATTAGTTTCATGTAGGCATTTTATTTTAATTTTAATAAGTTCTTGTAGCATTTTTCTTTCTCTTCCTATCTTTACATTTCAGTTATCAATGGGAATATGTGTTCCTTGGTTTGTGTGTTTATAGTGAAATCAACATTTACTGATAAAACCTGATCCTTCCAAGTCTATTGATATGCCATTTGACTTATTTTGTAGCTGTAGATGTGTGTGACTGCTCTCTCTAACTCCCAGAAATGTCTGTCTTACTGCATTAAAAAGCTGTGATTTATCACACTGATGGTGTGTGGTGGTGGTAACTTTTTTTCTGACTTTCTCTGGGACAAATTTTGATGGAAATGTTCACTAGAGAACAATGTACTTGGTTTGCATCCTCCATACCTCAAAATTAGATGGTAGAGAAAATTAAGGTCTGGAGATGCTCATAAAAACGGATTGAGGCTGGAGTAGAAAGCTTTGTTAAGGGAATGCTACATCTATCTTACTAGTATTTTGGCTCCATAAAGCAGGATTTTTCATTGTATTTTGTAAGTAATGATTCTATCTTCTTCTTTTATTGTAGGAAGAGCCTACATACTCTGGTGTGAAGAGAATGGCTGTGACTTTAGAACAGGCCCAGAGGGTGGGCTATACACTTCTGAAAGCACTCCTGAGGTTCAGCTTCATGGTTGCCAATAACCTGGTTGCTATTCCATCCTACGTCTTGTATTTAATTATACTGCAGCCTCTTCGACTGTTGGACAGTAAGCAGTTCTGGTATATCGAAGGAGTATTATTTAAATGGCTTTTAGCAATGGTGGCTTCCTGGGGCTGGTGGGCAGGATATACAGGTAAGAGTGTGTTTTAATACTTAAGAAGTACCAGTATAGTAATTAAAAATGAACTTTGAAATAGGGAATAATAGTGATGTATAGGAATACAATTAGATGGTTTTTCCAGGACTCTTTTAAAAACATGCACTATTTCTGGGTGGCAACATAATTGAATCTAATATTTATCATATGAAAACTGATCTTCCAAAAATATCTTAACATGGTGCATAATATGTTTGGATTCACAAGAACATTAGTGCCAAGAACCTCTGTTGCTTCAATCGGTATTTTGCTATGTTAGAGAGATCCATGGCTTTAGCAGTGCTATTTTTTTTTTTTTCAAGGCCCTAGATTATCTTGTTTTGATCTGTGGAATAGTAGCACCTCTGAAAAGCGTTTATTTCTGTTGTGTATGAAGATGAAATATCTACACTTTGAACAAACCTCCTTTAAATAGGCATGCAGTGCGTATCTCCAGATCACCTCCACCTGAGCTATCAATACACAAGAGTAAGGCATATGCAATGAAATTTATCTCTGAAGAGTAACTCTTGTATTCCATATCAGTTGCAACTGGAATTTTCTCTTGCTGCTTCAAAAAGAAGGGAGCGTCTCCTCATGGATATAGATGAAAAATAAGGACACATCTCTAGCTCTTTAATGGTAACTGAAGACCTACACATGGAAAAGTTTTGAATATAGGGTTTTATATCCTGCATGCATTAACTTTTAATTATTGTTGAACTTTTCTTTTTTGCCTTTAGACTTTGTAGACTTGTCAGGGTAAAAGACTGAGCTGTAATATTAAGGAAGGCTTTAGATGTGTCCTTGGATGCGTTGACTTTTATCTTGGCTGCTGCATGCTGTGCAAGGAGAGAAACATCAACACTTTGTGCTCAGACTTTGGAAAGGGGGAGGTGGACAGAGTAAATGTGTCTAGAGAGCTATGTGAACATCTCTCTCTCTTTTTCCCCCCCCCCCCCCCAAAATTGTCTATCTCCCTCTTTCCTGCCCAGGATGCTTCTACAGGTCTTTTCTATGTATAAAAGGAAAGACAGCGTACAGTTCTGATGGAGTCTGGCCAGACTCCTAATTAGTCAGGATTCTCAGTGTTGACCCAGATGGATCTTTCTTACTTCCCAGAAAAGCATTGATTAGGCTACAAGAGCCTTTTGGTCCCTTGTCCTGTGTCTTTTCAAGATGCACATGTTCTAGGTGCGCTTCTGTTTCTTCTTGAAGTGGTGGTGGTGCCAGCAAAAACAATTTCCAGTCTGTGGAGCTAGAATTGTCATAAATGTTGCACTGCTTCAGAACTGTCTTGCCTGGTACAGTGTGAGCTTTTTCAGATGTGTTAGTCTTTTAATCTTTATATGTTTATATTTGCTTATTAAAAGAAGTCCACATGGTATTTGCAGTGGCAGGAACTTTTTAGATGTCCACTTCGCTTTCTAATCACAATAAAGGAAAGCTCTTTCCGCTTGAAAAGAGGGACCTTTATGCTGTTGAGTGTGTGTGTGTAAATTGGATATGTGAAAGATATCAGAATAATGGTAAGGCAAAATTCATTCAGTATATAACCCTGGGGACAGTATGTGCAGATTTAAAATTTAAGCTGTTGTCCCATGACTATATGATTGTCAGTGAATTTTGAAGGCAGTTTCTTTGGGATCTATTCCCTACTGACTGCAGAACTGTGTGGTTTCTTTTGCCTCTTGCATGGAAAGTGGTTTCAACATGATCTGCATACATCTGCTAATTGGTGTGCTGTTGCATTTTGATAATTTGGACAGCTTTGTTTTTATTATTGGAAAACCTCCTTAGAATGTATATTTATTTAAAGTTAACTTGAATTGGAGAATTAGCACTAGAGTTGAAGTGTTTTCTTGAATGATTTTAAGGCCAAGAGACCCTACTTGCCACTTGAGGAAGAAAGTCTTAAATCAGATGCTGAGCCCTCCTTATAAAATAAGAGAATACATTTAAGTGGGTGTGGATGAGACAATATATTTTAGGCTTACCTATAAAAGAAGCAAAGCATGCATTTCTTCTTTATTTTCTTACAGCTCTTCCTTCTTTCTATGGTATCAGAGGCAGCAAGAGGGGCTGCTGCCGTGAAGCAGGGGCTGTCTGCAGGGCGGGGTCCCAACTCCTCACTGGGATCCCTCGTGGACAGAGGTTGCTGCTGGCTAGGCGGGCTGCCCAGCTCAGTCCTGGCTCACGCTGTATGCAGGACCAAACCCCACTGCAGCTCTGCAATTTAAAGCACAGTAGGAGTTGAGCAGCCTGCTTTCCCCCCCCCTCCCCTCGGCTCCTACTGCCTTTTAAATTGTAGAACTGCAGCGGTGTTTGACCCCGCACCTGGTGCGAGCTGGGACTGAGAGGGGTTGCTTATTGACTAATCAAGTAGTTGATAGAATTTTTATTGAGTACAGGAAACCCCTGTGTTACCATGGCCCAAGTGTCGTTCCCCTCCCCTTCCCCCCCCCCCCCGCACTTATGACCATTTTTGTAAGTGCGGAAGGGGCCAAAAACCCCTGACTTATGTCCTCGGCTTGCATTTACCACAGCGCCTATCATAAATGCAGGTTCGAGTTACAGTGCCCCCAGGAATTGATTGCGTTGCAAGTCAGGGGCCGCCTGTACTTGATTAAGTTAAATCTGGAGTACGTATATGTAATGTGGTCACATTGTATCCTTCTTTTTTTTTATAAGATATGTGGTGGATGTACTACTTTTGTACAGAATTCAATTGCTACTCTTACTATTTTACAGTGAAGAGATTGGCATTGGGTATTAGCTGATAATGTGGTATAGAATACTTCTATTTTTTTCAGTGTCCAGACCTAGGACTAAGGTTAGTTACTTAGAAATATATTGGAACTAGTATGCACTAGCTTCAGTGCTTGCAAACAGAAGATAAGTAGTAATGGTAGCTGTATGTATGCCTGCAAATTAAGGTGCATCTATTGACAAAATGAAGAAATTTTCACTTTGACCAGTATAGAATCTAAGCTATGGATATCTTTCTGAGAAACCTTTCTTATGAATTAAAGATCTATGTAAGATGCCACCTATATTTGATGTGGGGATAAAGAACTCTTATATGCCCTCTCTTGGCTAATTTTATGTATAACTAGATTAAGACTGATGACAGCGGGGTACAATGAAGGGCAGTGGGTATTATTTTTTAACCTGAAAATATTCTGCTTCAGGTGAAAGAGGTGACTTCTTTCTGCCCTCTATGGCAATCACAACTTGCAGCTAGGGATGTTAAATATCAGTTAATTGAGTAGTCGATTAACCTCATGAATTCTTATTGGTTAGTCGACTATTCTGTAGTTCCTAGGCAGCCCCTGACTGGGGGGGGGGGGTCTGAGCTTCCGGACCTGGCATGAGCCGGAACCGAGCCAGGCTGCCTGCCCACCTGGCTCTTTTCTAATACACTTTAAATGCAGAGCTGCAGCGGGGGTAGGTCCAGAACCCAGTGCAAGCCAGGACTGAGCTGGGCTGCTGGTCAGGCTGCTAAAAAATTTACTGGCAAGAGGTAGAGGGGAAATGCGTGTAGTCTATATAGTAGTGGTTCCCAGTCTTTTTGATACTGGGGACCAGTAAACCCATTCACAAGCCTTTGTAGGACTGGTAACATTTATTTGCATATTCATTAAGCAAATGATGAATATGCAAATTGTTTCTGGTCCTCCCAAAGTCCCCAGTGCCAATAGGAGCGGGCCTGGTCGACTGCCCTGGGTGGTTTCCCGACCCCGACCCCAACCCTGAGGTATCTACTTTGGGACTGGTAAGGTTAGAATGTCCCTCTCAGGCCTGCTGGGTGACTCGGCTCGTATGGGCCCTGGAGGTCGGGTGAGTAGCCCTGTGTCGTCCTCCCCCAGCCACGCCTGCATTCGTGGGTGAAACCGCGGGCCGCACCCTGCCTGTCCAGTGAGTTCTTCTGCCCCCCCCCTTCTGGCCCCAATTCCGGCAGCTTTATCGGCCAGCGCCGGCTCCCCTGTTGCGTCCGGCGCCGGGCATTCTGTGTTGGTGTGCATGTTACCTGGCCTTCTTCCTGGCTCCTAGCGCCTACCGGATCTAGCCCCGCCACCCAGGAAATGCTGCTACATAGCATTAACCTATAAGCTTTTGCTTATCAGTTAATCAACTATACTATTACATCCCGACGTGCAGGGTGGAGGAAAAATATAAATTTTATCATAGTTCTATTTTTTAAAACCAAATTTAGTTATTTTTAGGAGTTTGATGACTAAACAAATTATGTATTTAAAATATACTGATATACCTAGTAGTTAGAACAAGTAAAAAGGAAGTCAGGATTACTAGGTTCTCTGCCACTTAATTGGTATGTAACCATGGGAAAAGCATTTATCCTTTGTGCATCAGTTGGATACACCTTGCAGAGACGCCTGCGAATAATTATATACTAGCCTGCAGTCTGTGTGGTGGTTTTTTTTTTTTTTTTTTTAAGGAAATGTGTATAAAAGGATTCAGGAACAAATGAGGGAAATATGTCAAGTATGTGTCTTCTCTGACTCTGGAAGAGGGTAACTGGGCAAGCTGAAAGAGGGGAAAAAAGGCTTTTAAAAAAGTGGTGTGTTTTTTTTTTTTTTTTTTTTTTTTTTTTTTTTTTTATTTAAAGGGGTTAAGACAGCGTTTCTCAAACTGTGGGTCGCGACCAACTTACAGGGGGGTCGCAGCTGGATCCAGTGGGTTTTTGGGGGGGGGGTGTGGTTTTTTTTTTTTTTTTTTCTTTTTCTTTCCTTGAAGAAATTTCTCTCCCCGCGGGCTCCATCTGGTTTAAAAAAAAAAAAGAAATACCAGACGGAAGTGCGGCAGGGACAGTTTTCCCCTGCCGTGTCTGGCGGGGCTGGGGAGTGAGGAGTGCCGCAGAGTCTAGTGAAGGGGGCAGTTGCCGGGCGCCACACTTGGGGGGGGGGGGCGGGCGGGCGGGCGGCTCCGGAGCTTGCACTGCTCTGGCCAACGTGAGCAGCAGAGACTGGCAGCTGGCCACGTGATGCCTCCCCTACAAGCTGTGAGCTGAGGTGGCCGGGCCAGGCGGCAGGAGCAGCCACTTTAAAAGTAAGAGTTTCCTCTATGCCTGGCTCTGCGGGGCGGGGAGGGGGGAGATTTGATTGGAGTGGGGATCTGATGCTGAGGATGCCTGCCTCAGGGGGAGGGGAGAGTGCACTGGGATGGGGAGGTGCTAGGGGGGCTTGTCTCATAGGGAGGAGGGAGTGCGCTGGGATGGGGGGCCACTGGGGGGGCCTAGCTCTGAGGCAGGGGTGAGTGCATTGGGATGGAGAGACTGGGGGGGGGGGCCTGGCTCAGAGGGAGGGGTGGGTGCAGTCCCAAACTGGACAAAGTGGTGCAACTTTTGCTTAACAACATTGGCTCCCACCTCCGATTCTCCCCCCCCCCCTTTTTTTTTTTTTTGGTAACAACTTTGGTGAGGGTGGCGGGATCTCACAAATTCATTTAGCATTTTAGGGGGTCACAGTATCACAAAGTTTGAGAACCCCTGGGTTAAGAAATAGTACTTGACTGTAACCACTTGCCCTTACTTGGTATTAAAAAGCAGAGCATAGGAAATCTTTGCAACATTATTCATAAAGACAGAAAATGGAATCCTCTATTTTTTTCAGGCAGTATATCTAGTACTTTATTAAGTACTGATCTGGTACTGTTGAAAGGGTTTTAGCTTAGCCCTTTTTTCTGTCCCATTTTCAAGGGTTCATAAACTAGTTTTAAGCCATTGTATTGTTTTCATTCTAGGCACCTTTCTCTAAAGATACCTTTAAAAGGCACTCTTTCACTTCAAAATTATACTTCTAACCAATCTACTGTACTAAGTGATAATACTGATGATGTTTTTGCTACTCAAGAAATCAAACCTGAGATTCTGAGCAAGCTAGCTTTGTCTAATGGTCAAAGTTTCTTTACCTTATTACTCATGCAATGTTCTTAATCTGTTGTAGCGTGCTTTTGTGTATGTATCATTTTGACATTCTGGAGTGCAATTCAGGCCTGGAGTAGTGGTTGGGCCTGGTGGTCTCCCCCCCCCCGGCCTTTCCCCGTTGAACTTTACCTTGCCATTATGAAGCATGGCCAGTATCAACTATGGCTTGCCCTGAAGCAAGGGGCTAGACTTTAGGGGCTGCAGTACTCCATGGCAGCTGCATGGACGGAGGATTTCTGATATTCCCAGTAGAGGGGAAAACAGAGTGGTGGGCACTGTCAGAGGGTAGTGTCCTGAAGCTACGGATCAAGGGAGCAATGCTGGTCCAGAGCCAGAGGGTGGATACAGGAGAGCAGAGCGATAATCGGCAAGACATGCACACTATGGAGTGCACCACTTTCTGGTCAGCGTCTTGCCCATTATCACTCTGCTCTCCTGCATCCACCCTCTGGCTCTGGACCTTCCCTCAGGCCCCTCCTGGGGAGAGGCAGCTGGTGGCGCATCTCCTGGGCAGGAGGACCCCATTTACCTTTTCTGGTGGCAGGCAAAATGGCAGGACCTCAGACCTGCCATTCACTCTGGCTATGTCTAGACTACAAGGTTTTATTGGAAAAAAGGTACACAAATTGCGCTCCCTTTAAGTTAGGACAAGAGGAAGCTGCATACCAAAGTTTAGGAGGGGAAAAAAAACAAATGGTCTGGTAGCACTTTATAGACTAACAAAACGTGTAGATGGGATCATGAGCTTTTGTGGGCACAGCCCACTTCAGATGACCAGAGGAATTCTTGAACAAACGGACTCACAGATAGAGGGGGGTGTGTGTGTGTGTGTGTGTGTGTGTGTGTGTGTTTGTGAATATATAATATAGGTCTAAAAATGTAGCCCATATAACCACTCTAGGATTCTCTTTTTAAAAATTAAAAAACCTGCAGCTTCGATGTAAAGTCAAGCACTCTTAAGTTAAGAAATGTTAGTATTGGAAGTTTCCCATCTTAATTCAGCCCTCTTGTGTATTTGCATAATGCTACAACCTTTAGTTTAAATGACTTCATACTGTTTCCCCCCCATCCTCACTTGAACCTCTGCCTCATTCCGTGTACAGAATAGAGGATGCTTACTGAATGAATGAACAACTCAGTATTTTGTGGTATCACTATCCATAGTATGGCCCTGTGACTTTATTATTGCACACCATTCAAACTTTGCTGTGCATACAAAATTATTAATGTACACGTGCTTTTCTAGAGCAGTCATCAGTACAGCATCTGAGTGCTTCACAAACCTCAATTTATCAGTGCATTCACAGGGGAATTATGTTGCCATTTTACAGGTGAAGAACTGTAGCACAGAGACTGTCAAAAGTGAGCACCCAAAATCTGTGTAAAATTTGATACTCATATCCTGATGTGCATAGCATTTTATAGCACTTTATATTTTCAAAAAAAGCTCCCACTGACATCTGGGAGTTGTGTGTGCAGCAATTCTAAAAATCAGACTGTTGGTGTTCTCAAGATGAGCACCTAGAAAATGAGGAACAAACATTTAGTGTGAAAATTTTGGTTTAAATGACTTAACCAGGATCGTATATGAACTCTGGGACAGAGGCAGGGATAGAATCTGATTCTCCAGGCTGGTGTTCAACTGCTTTTAACTAGGAGACTCCTTTCTTTTTCTGAAGGTTCCCTGCCTCATTCACTACTCACCTTCCAAAAACTCACCTCTGCCAGTAATTTTAAATAGTACCCACCTTTCAAATGAGGCAGTAGTTGCACCCTATCTCTGCTCCCATTTCCAAGAGACCTTGATTGTTGTGCAATCCCAACTAATTATCTGAAGATCATCCTTTCTATGCTCTGAGTCAGGTGACCTGTGGGAAAATAGTATAGGAGGCCCCCGACCACCTGAGTTCTGACCCCCAGCACTTACAAAAATGATTGTAAGTGCAGAAGGGGCCAAAAATTCCCCGGGAACGGATTGCGTCGCAAGTTGGGGGCCTCCTGTACGCAATCATGTAATTAAAGACTGTCTGCATATACATGAGGATAAAGGGAAACCTTAACTGGGTAATTTTTCTAACTTACAGTGTTTGATTTTTCAACCTTAACTTTTTACCTAGACTTTTTTTATGTAATTTCCTGGGTTTTGGGGAAAAAATTGGAGGGAATCCATTATGTGGAGGTACATTGACTCCTACATGGTTCATAAGGAGGATTATAACTCACTGCACAAACCTCTGTCATTTTGAACTAACTACAACTGATAGCAGTATTAGGTTGTCAACCTCTGTGTGGACAGTCATTAAATAGAGATGACACATTTTGCTAAGTGGGTTTCACAGCTATTTGCTGGCTTCAGAGGAATATTGAGATTCATGAGTTCTGGGTTCTATTCCGCTATACCCAAGTGGTTGCAGAGACGGCTCCCTTGTTCCTTTCAGTGTGGTCCATTATCAGTCTTCTCTTCTCTTAATCTCCTTACTATCACCAGGCTGGTTATTCACACTCTTCATTGTTCCCAAGTTGCTTCTTTCTTCTGGTCATTTTGGTGCATGTCCAGCAGGAATCATTGGGAGCACAGGAGGGAAAAAAGTCTCCCTGCTTTCTGTTCCATTGCTGAAAGCCGCAGTTAACCCTTGTTGCTGGGAGAGGTAATTGCAGAGCAAGTCCTGCTGAGCCCTGAGCTGGACCAGGCATAGTACTGACAGAATCTTGGGGAAAATTTAGTTGCTGAACTTGAACAGCTTTCTACTCAGCTTGTATGAAGAAAGATTTTCAGAGACATAACTTGGTCAAGACAAATTTCCTCTATGCTTTGGAGTGGGGACATGAGCTACGGTTCTCAAGAAGACAATTATGAGAATTTTAATATGGCAAGAATCAAATATATTTATCTATTCTCATTTTGAGAAACATCTGATCAACTTTTGCTGAAATGTATTTCAACCTCTTAAGCGTGAGGGAAAACATCAGGCATGAAAACTTTTGCCAAATGTTAGTTTGCCAGAATTATAAATAACTGAAAACAGTCTTGTAATGGAAAGTGTTGGGCAGCCTTAACTAAATAGGCTTCGCTAGCTGTGTTGCCTGTAATATAAATATTGTTGTATAACCTTCCAAATGTGAAGTGACATATTGATTTCATAGCCTAAAGTAGCTTGAGTGTATGAATTACACTCCATTGTGACAAATGGGAGCAAGTTCTGAGCCTGTTAAAACTTCAGGTTTCAGATAACTTAGGGCTTGTCTCTGTTACAGAGCCTTACTTGGGATACTTATGTTGGTAGAGCCCTGTAGGGTAGGTGCAGCCCGCAGAAGGAATTGTTTCAATAGCATAGATACACCAAATGGCACTAGCTATGCTCATAGAAGCACTCTTCTGTTGGCATAATTATGTCTACCCTTGGACTTTGTTAGCAGAGCTGTCAGCTAGAGATGACTTTTTTTATTACATTTTTATAATTCTAGCTGACATACAATCCTAGAAATGGAAGGAACCTTGAGAGGTCATCAAGTCCAGTACCCTGCACTCATGGTAGGATCAAGCATCATCTAGACCAGGCATGTCAAACTCGAAGCCTACTTAGGGCCGCACAAATGAAAACTGATAGCTTTCAGGGCTGGTTCTCAGATGTTTGACCAAAAAAAGAAAACCTTTTTCAAGACAAAAATAAAAAAGCATTTTAGGTGCCAGGCAGCAGACACCTGGGAACCCTAGGGCCACCAAAGAAAATGTACTTTGTTGGAAAGTCGTAATTATTTATTATTATAGATTGTTTTAGCTATTTTATAATATTGCAATAATTTGATGTGTAAAATTATTTGCTCATATTAAATAAATTTTTAAATTAATTTTACATAAAATTATAATTAAAAATTAAGGTACTTTTAAATGTTGTATATGATACATAACTTGTTTTGTTGAAATAACAAGTATAGACCATGGTTAATCAAATAGAACAGGCTTCTGTGAAAATTTCAGATACTTTGTAAGTTTGAGATTTTGCATAAAGATCTCATTATTCATGCAATTGCAAAAAATTGACACTTATTGATATAAAATTAATATACATTTTGTGACTTTATTTGGGAATACATAAATTAAAAAAAAACAATTATTAACAAAATAACCCCTTCTTCTCCCCCAGAGCCAGGCATTCCCATACCCCCATTCTAACCCAATCCCCCTCCATTCCCCCAGAGCCAGGCCCCCCAACCTAATGCCTCTCCCCTGCCCCAGAGCCAGGCACTCCCAGCCCACCCAACCTAATGCCTCCCCTTCCCCTGGAGCCAGCCCCCCCCTTCCCCCCCCCAACCTAATGCCTCCTCCAGAGACAGGCACTCCCACCTCCCCTCTTCCCCCCCTCCCCCCCCCCAACCTAATACTTGGATCCCGGAGTCGACATTGCCGCCTGAGGAGCACCCAGCACAGAGCACCCAGCCAGCTGTGAGCTCATGTGCAGAGCAGCCCGGCCCACTGTGAGCAGCTAGCTGTGGGCAGGCACTCGGCCACATGCTTTGAGTGGCCAGTGGGCCGCACTTCATTCTTTTATAAAAATGTTCTGGCGGGCTGCAAAAAACTTCGATCGGGCTGCATGCGGCCCCCCAAATGCCAGTTTGATATGCCTGATCTAGAACATCTCTGAGGTGTTTGTCTAACCTCCTCTTAAAAATCTCCAATGATGGAGATTCCACAACTTCCCTAGGCAATCTATTCCAGTGTTTTACCATCCTGGCAGGAAGCTTTTTTTCCTAATGTCCAACCTAAACCTCCCATGCTGCAGTTTAAGCCCATTGCTTCTTGTCTTATTAGAAGTTGAGAGAGAATTTTCCTCCCTCCTCCACCTTGAAACACTTTTTTAGGTAATTGAAAGCTGCTATCATGTCCCTTCTCAGTCTTAGCCTAATTCTTTCAATCTTCCCTCATAGGTCATGTTTTCTAGACCTTCAGTCATTTTTGTTTGCTCTTGTCTGTACCTTCTCAAATCTTTCTTGAAACTTGGCACCCAGAACAAGACACAATACTCCAATTGAAGCCTAATCAGTGTGGAAGAATTATTTCTTGTCTTGCTTACAATGCTCCTGGTAATACATTCCAGAATTATGGTGTATGCTTGCTGCTTTTTCCCCCCCCCCAACTGTCACACTGAGTCAATAGTGACTCATATTTAGCTTGTGGTCCACTATGACCCCTAGATCGCTTTTTTTCAGTGCTTTGTCCTAGACAAAAGGAAAAACTATGTAGCACTTGAAAGACTAACAAGATGGTTTAATAGGTGATGAGCTTTCGTGGGCCAGACCCACTTCCTCAGATCCAATTCTGGAAGAGAATTGGCATGACCATATATACCAAAGGAATACAATGAAAAAAGTGAACACATTATTAAACTGACAAATCAGATTTAGTACAGAAGGTGGGATGAGGGAGGGAGGGAATAGCTATTTGAGTCAATGAATGGCTAATTAGTGGTGATAAGTAGGGAAGCTATCTTTGTAATGATTAAGGTAATTAGCATCTTTGACCTGAGGTGCAAGCTGCTACAGTCCTGTCTTCTAGGAGGATCACAGTTACTGTTAGAAATGTATCTGCTCAGAAGTTGATCATTCGACATGGGACAAGAATTGCTCAGTTGTTCCCAGTTGATGTAGAACCTCAGATGCATGCAGCGGCTGTCAAGAACAACAGTAAGAACTTGACATCAGATTGCTTTGATTTTGAAGATTCCCCTATCACTGAAGAATGGAAACAGCGTCTCTGCAAGAAAATGTTAGAGCATGCTGATGTCTTCTCCCAACATGAATGGGATGTGGGCTGTGTAAAAAGTACTCATCATTTAGATGGATCTCATACTTCTCGACCTTTTCCAGAACGATCTCATCGCCTGGCCCCAGCTGATATGGAAGATGTTCTGCGTCACGTACATGATTTGATGGCTGCTGGAATAATTTCTGAGTTACGAAGCCCATATGCCTCTCCACTTGTCATGGTGAGGAAGAAGAATGGGTCTGTCAGAATGTGTGTAGATTATAGAACTCTCAATAAGCACACTGTACCTGACCAATATACAATGCCGTGGATTGAGGATGTCCTTAACTGCTTACATGGGAGTAAGTGGTTTACTGTATTAGATCTTCACAGTGGTTATTACCAAATACCCATGAATAAGGCGGATAAAGAGAAAACTGCTTTTATCTGCCCACTTGGATTTTATCAGTTTGAGAGGATGTCCCAAGGCATTTGTGGAGCTTCTGCCACCTTTCAAAGAGTAATGGAGCAAACAGTTGGAGACATGAATCTCATGGAGGTTCTTGTTTATTTGGATGATCTAATTTGTTTTTGGGCAAACTCTTGAAGAGCGGCTGCTTAAAGTCCTTAATCGGTTGAAAGAAAAAGGCTTGAAACTATCCTTGGATAAGTGTAAATTCTGCTGCCCTTCAGTCTCCTATGTGGGACACCAGTGTCAGAGCAAGGTATTGCCACAGACCCATCAAAAATTGAGGCTGTTTCTAGTTGGCCCAAGCCTCAGAATTTAACTTCCCTACGTTCATTTTTGGGATTCTGTGGCTATTATAGGTGTTTTGTGAAGGGATACTCCAGATTGATAAGACCACTGAATGAGTTGTTGCAGGGCTACCCTCCACCACCTTACAAAAATGGCTCAAGACCTAAACATATTCCAACAGATAAAACCTATTTCCAACCTTCTGAGCCCTTTGGGGATGGATGAAATGAACACTGTGAAGAGGCTTTTCAGAATATTAAGGAATGCCTCTCCAAAGCTCCTGTCTTAGCATTTGCTGATCCTCAAAAGCCGTACGTTCTGCACGTGAATGGCTTAGGAGGGGTATTATATCAAGAATACCCTGAGGGATTGAGGCCAGTAGCTTTCATCAGTCGAAGTCTGTCACCCTCTGAAAGAAACTACCCTATGCACAAACTTGAATTTCTGGCTTTAAAATGGGCTGTAGTAGACTAGTTGCATGATTATTTGTATGGAGCCCTATTTGAGGTTCGCACGGATAATAATCCTTAACATATATTTTAACATCAGCCAAATTGGATGCCACTGGTCACCAGTGGTTAGCAGCGTTGTCCACCTCCAACTTCAGCCTAAAGTACTGCCCAGGAGGCAAGACCATAGATGCTGATGCGTTATCTACACCAGTGGTCTCCAAACTTTTTTGATCGCGCACCCCTATCAGTAAAAAATTTTTGAGCATGCACCCTCAATATATGTATATTTATTTATTTATAAACTATATACATGTACTACTGTACTAATATATTATGTACATTATAAACCATACACAAAAATAGAAACTAAAAAAACCATTTTAAAAAATTTTTATTTTATTTATTAACAGTACAGAAAACCTTTTAGCTCTCATTCTACACATCTGCTCTGCCTCTCTCCTCTGGTGCTGGTCCCTCCCCTGCAGGTGTCTGCCCTTCTGCTTCACCCCCAGAACCCCCTGGCACCTGCATCTTCCCTTACCCCTGCACCCTCCTGGTGCCTCCCCCCTTCCCTCACTGCCCCTGCCCCCTTTGTCCTCTTTTTCCCTGATGCCCACCCCTTCACCACCCTCTGCCCCCATTCCCCTCATGCCCCTATGCCCTCACACATGACTTGCTCCATCTCCACCTTCCTCATGCCCACCCCTTCTTTCAAGCCTTCTCCCAGCACCTCCTCTCCTCTCCCAGCATCACCCTGTCCCCCCTTCCCTCAGCACAAGCCCCTTCCTCTCCCACCTTTCCCCCCTATTTTTCCCCCTTACCTTCTGCCTTCCAGTTTGCGGGGCGTGCATGTGCAGGGGGCGTGTGTGTGTGTGTGTGGGGGGGGGGGGTGCATGCTGTGCACGGGCAGGGCGGGGGAGAAGGTGCCGGGGCGGCTGCATACTGGGCTTGGGCATGTTTGGGGGCACAGAAGGTGGCATGGCCCGGCATGGGGAGGGAGGGGGCTGGGGGCACGAGGGGCTGCGGACGGGGGTGGCGCTGCAGTGGGGAGTGAGTTTGCTTTGGCAGGAGGCAGTGCGGGGAGGGGGAGGAGGACGGGCACGGTACGCTGCCTGCTGCTTCCGCCCCGGCTCTGGCTGTCAGGGCTCCGGGGGGGAGCCGCGGCGGCAGCCATTCCGGTTCCTCCTCCTCCTCGCCGCTGCTGCGTCCTGTCAGCACTGTTGCTAGGTGTGGTGGGGAGGATGGGGCGCTGCCCACGTGCAGCAGCCTCGCTGCCCTGAAGGTGCCTCTCCAGGGAGAAAGGGTGTCGGGGGGCTGGTAGCTAGGTGGGTGTGGAGGGCCCCGCTGCCAATGGGGGTGGAGGTGGTGCAGCGGCAGCGGCTGCAGGGGTGAGGTCTGCGTGCGCCTGGTGCCGTGCCTGGGGTGGGCAGGTGCTGTGCGACTCTCCTCTCACTGTTGCGTGGCATTTGAGCACGCTGTGCATGCGCACCCCCTGGGATTGTCTTGCGCACCCCGCTTTGGAGACCACTGATCTAGACAATCACATAGAATCTCAGCTCCTGAAGCTGAGTGGGAGGAGGTATCTGCCCCTGGGGTTCAAGCTTTGTGCCATGTTTCTACGGTTAATGGGAAGCCGACTAACATGCCACCTGCTTGCTTTATAGCTCTTGTAGGAGTGTCAGCCCATGCTATTCCTCAAGCGTACTGCAATGTTGCTTCTTTGGATACTTCCCATCTTCCCCATTTGACTCGTTCTGAACTTCAGGCCGCACAACAGAATGATGCCTATATTGGAGAGGTCTGGTTGGCAGTTGATAGGGGGAATCCAGCTGTTGTGAATAGAAGTAGGCACCCTAATATTCCACTCCTAATGAGGGAATGGGATCGACTTACCCTGGATGATGGCCTTTTGTACAGAATCACTAAACAGCCTGGGCAATACACAAAGAAACAACTGGTTTTACCTGAACGATTTCACAAAACCGTACTACAGTCCTTACATGATGACCATGGACACCTTGGCTTTGATAAAACCTATGGACTTGTACGAGACGGATTCTACTGGCCATGAATGAAGGCTGATGTTGAGCAGTATTGTAAGACCTGTGCCCGGTGTATACAATGGAAGACTCTACCCACCAGAGCTGCTCCACTGTTTCATCTTCAGAGTGAAGGCCCTATGGATTTGGTCTGCATGGATTTTTCCCACAATTGAACCCGATAGTCAGAATACTTGTAATGTGCTTGTCATCACTGATCATTTCACATGGTATGCACAGGCCTTCCCCACTAAGGATCAAACAGCTGCTACTGTTGCTAATACCCTTTGGGAAAAGTACTTTTGTGCATTATGGGTTGCCCAAGCAAATGCACTCAGATCAAGGACGGGCCTTTGAGAGCTGCTTAATTCAGGAACTTTTAACGATGCTGGGCATAAAGAAATCTAGGACAACACCTTATCATCCTCAGGGGGACCCTCAGCCTGAAGGTTTTAATAGCCCCTGCTTAATATGTTGGGAACTTTGACTACCAAACAAATCTAAATGGAGCCAGCATGTTAGCTACCTGGTGCATGCTTACAACTGTACCCAAAATGAGGCCACTGGGTATTCCCCATATTTCCTAACGTTTGGACGTGAAGCCTGATGACCAGTGGACCTCTGCTTTGGGGTCTCCGCTAGTGGGTTGTCTCACCAGTCTTACCTTCAGTATGTGGCTAATTTAAAAAGGGATTTGTGTGCTGTTTATCAATTTGCTCAGGCCGCATCTAATAAAATGAACTCGGGCAACAAAGAACATTATGATCAGAAAGTACGATACCATGATCTGCAACCTGGTGATTGTGTTCTTATCCGGAACCTGGGTCTCCCTGGAAAACACAAACTTGCAGACCGATGGAATTCACAGCCCTATATTGTGGAGACTCAAATGCCTGGGCTACCAGTATACCAACTAAAGCCTGAGAAGAATGGTGGCCCATTAAAGACTCTACATAGAAACCATTTACTTCCTCTGGAACAACATGTCAGAATGGATGCTTCATTAGATACTGAGCGTACCACGCTACCCAGATCATCTAACCAGAGGAAAGCCCTGACATCTGTGGGTTCCTCACCTAACACTGTAGGTGCCTCTAATTCTGTGCCAGACCCGACTACCAGGATAGATATAATGGGTCCCCCATCAGAAGCTGATTCAGAGGAGGTTTACCCTGACTCTGTATCTTGAACCCTTAGATATGTCTCCTGGGTCTGTGGTAATGTCACTTGACTCAAGTCAACCTAACAGTGCAACTAGGACACCATCCTTAAACCCTGAGGCTCTTCCATTCTTTCCTGGGGGAGACACTGCCGGAGAGGGTGTAGATATGTCCCATAATCCTCTGGGGTCTTTCAGTGAGGGGGAAGAGATTACTACTGATGTTGATCCTTCTGTAATGGGTACTTCTGCAGTGGATGCCGAATCTGAAGGGGTTGTATTTCCACCTCCTGTAGAGGAGGAAGAAGGGATAGCACAGCCCTTAAGGAGGTCCCAGAGAGAAATCCGGCCTCCTCGGTGGTTAACATATGATATGGTTGGAGTGAGCAGTGAGGTGTCTATTCCCACAGTACACTGTGGAGTGATTGTGCTAAAAGATGTTAAAGCACCTAAGATACCGAACCCAGACAATGTATCCTCTAAGCATGAATTCAGGTGTTCGATATGGTGGTGCTCACCTCATGCTAGATGCCTAAATTGTACCTATTCTAAAGGGCCTATACTTTACCCTCCGTTGGCTGTTACCACAACCAACAGTAGGAAATAGTGTACATATTATATTGTAATCTGTGTTTCTTCTTGATACTGGTTCCTTAATGGGGACATTAAGGATTTTTCTGGTCGGGGGAAAATGTAGTCCCCTTACTAAAGGTGCCTCTGCTTATTCTCTGGGAAAATCCTGTGTGCTGCAATCTAGCCCCAGAGACTACAATCCCCATGAGCCCTGGAGGAAACCAGGAAGGAAGTGACTGTTGTTTGGGAGATCTGAGTCTCTCCATGTTGCGGAAGACTCAGCAGTCTGTGGACTTTTCCCTCTGTTTTTGGAGCAGAAAGGGAGCCAGGCTGCTGTGGAGGAGTTTGATCCAGTTCAGGAGCTGTTACGTTGCAGTTACAGACTGTGACAGCGAGCCTTTGGAACTAGGATCTAGCAGGCTGCTTCTGATTGCCCTAAAGGGGAGGCCCTTTGGCTGTACTTGTGGCTAGAAGCTACTATGCATCCAGCACACAGAAGGAGACTGAGTAACTGGGCATCTTTGGGAAAATGGTGCCTGGGACAGACTTCCGACATACAGACTAACTCTGGGTTCAAAGAGAGGCAGAGAGGCCAACCCAGTGAACCAGAGCTGCTGCATAGCTTGGACCCACATACACACTACCTACAGAGAATCTCCATTACAGCTGCAGTTCTTCAAGTGCGCCCATGCAAGCAAGAGTCTGGGACTCTGAGTCCAGAAGTGTGCACACTCTGGGGTGGGGTAAATATTGTCAGTGCAAATGGCAGCTAGATAAGTTCCTTTTACTTCTGTGTACTTTGTTAATTGATGTTATTCACTGTGTTAATTGTTAAATCCTGTTTCTTTAAGTAAAGGTTGTTCATTCTTATGCAATCTATTAGATATATATTTATGATTTGTAATTGTTGTTCTGGAGTTAGATCCAGTTTATTGTTGGAATAAGTTTATTCCTGGAGGCTCTCAAGGCACACCAGTAAGTGTATTACAGGGCCAGCCAGGTGGAGGCACCGCCATTATATGTTCTTTATGAGCAAGGGACAGCAGCAAGGGGGTGGATAGGGTTTCCCCGACTAAACAACATCACCACTGGGGTACTCAGGATCTCCTTTTATGTTAAAACCATCAGGCGCCCAGGCACACCTGTAAGTGTGACCTGCTCCCGAGTAACCCAGGGAGGAAAAAGTCCTATTTTTGTATGTGTGAAACTCTTCTGTACCCAGTATTAATGGGTGTTTGAAAACCAGGGAGGCTAAGGCAGATGCAGTCACAAAGGCCTTTTTCAACTTAAAAAATGCTAAATCACACCCTGCTCAAGTGGCTTCCCTTTTTTCTCAATTAACCCATGCAGTTGTTTTGCAGTATTGTCAAACCCAGAGCTACATATTCTGTAATAAGACCGGAGTTCTCCACTCCAAAACTCTACATATCTGTGTTTGGAGAAATGGCCAGTTCTATACAGCTTCTGCTCTGTTTTTATTAATGGAAATTTCCCCATCACTGTCAAGATAAATTTGCCTTTTTATTTTAATAATGCCTCATTTTTCATTGTGGTCAATTTCAGGTTTACAGCCTTCTGCTTATCACATCTAAATGCATCCTTTCATAGTGAATGATCTCCTATAGCAGGGGTGGCCAAAAGGTACTCCATGGGCTGGATGTATCCCGCCAAGTGGATTGATCTGGCACACGGAGGCCCTGCTGCGCTCCCCTGCCTCCAGGCCAATTAGGGCCTAGGGACTGGGGAGTGTGTGGTGCTAAGAGTCAACCCTGGTGGTTGACTCTAAGCACCACATGCCCGAGAGCAGGCAGCGAGAGACTTCATGTGCTTCCCCACCCCCAGACCAATCAGAGTCTGGGAGCGGGGGGAAGCAAGCAAACTCTCCTCTTGTCCTGCCCCCTTCCTTGCAGGATGGGGGAAGGGCAGGAGGAGTCTTTGTGTGCTCCCCCCTGTTCCCAAGCCCAGACTTCCTGGGGGAGGGGGTGAGGAAGGGAGGGGGCAGGGGGAATATGTGAAGTTTCCTCCCACTGCTGGGGGAGGTGAACCTAGAGGGAACTTCCAGCTGTTCAGAACAGCTGGTGGTTCTCTCTGGGGAGGGAGGGGACAAAGACTTCATACACGCCCCACCCCAGACCAATCAGAGTCTGTAGGTAGGGGAGTATGGAAGTGTCCTGGCCCCGCCCTTTCTGCCTGAGGCCCCACCCTTTCTGGGGTGGCCTGGAGCTATTTCAGAAATTCTTGAAGTGGCCCCCGGGTCAAAAATTAATTGCCCACACCTTTCCTATAGGTATACCAATAATCTGAGAGTGCATAGAGTAACTTCTCCAATGTGGCTAGTGCATTGCACAAATCAAGTCATCACTTTAAATTGCCATATGCCTTGCGCTGCTGTGAAAACAGTGTTTTAACTGATCTTTGGACCTGCTTCTACTCGCCAGTACTCTCTAAGATCCAGTGTGGAAAACCACACTGAACTTGCTGCAACATTCACGTTATTGTCCATTTGTTGTAATGGATAAGAATTTTTTAAAATAACTAAATTTAGTTTTCTATAGTTCACACAATCTGGCATTACCACCTATTTATTTTAAGCAGAACTGTGTCAGATTCAAGGACTGCAATCGGGGGGGAAATTGAGCTTTCAGTATTTCCTCAATGGCCCATATTGCCCCCTCCCTCTTTGCTAAAAGTAAACGCCGTGTGGTACTGTTTAATAGGAAGTCCTCCTTCCACATCAAATCTCATGCTGTGCCACTGCAGTATGATGTACATCTGGGTTGGATCAGAAGAACTCCAGATTTCTAACAAGAAAGTGTCTTAGACTGTTCTTCTGCTCTTTATTTAAGTGCTGGAACAAGTCTTAGAACAACTCTAGCAGTTCACCTTCACCTCTTTTTCCTCTCTACCCCCAACCCATAGTTTTTCTTCTATACTAGCATCTTCTAGATCCTCTGGCTCATGTTTTGTCTACTGTTTACAGTTTTGTGACAGATGTTAGTTTCAAATCCACAAGAAAGTTAGCAGCCAATATTCCCTCTGGGACTCTAGGTCTTGGAGCAAGTTTTAACCGCTCACCTTTCCTTTTGCTGGAAAATTGCCACAGCATGTTGCTGTTGTTATGGGTTCTGACCCAGAGGTCAGGACAGTTTGTTTGCAGCAAGTAAATTGCTTACCAAATCATTTATCTCCTCTGCAGATAATTTTAAAAGAATTTTTACTGACAAACTTTGTAAGACACCTTTCCTGTCATTTGTTACATTTGTGAGCCATCATGAAATCCACCTTGATGATTATTAGCTCATTTGCTATCTTTGCTATCCAGACTTTTTGCTTGTATTCCAGAGGACCAGTTTTTAAACCCAATTGTCCATGTTTTTGGACAGCTGCATGTTCTCAATTCACTAGCTTCATTCAAGACTGAGTGGTTCAGGATTGGATACATGAATGAGGAAAGGAAAGGGATATCTGATGTAATAACTTTTTATGCTGACCCATTGGCTTTTTCTGAGGTATTGCTTCAAAGGGAAAAGGGTTTCATATTCTGAGTTACTAAAGATACTTTTTGCAGCTGCTGGTATTTCTTGAAGGTGTCCCACTTATATGTATATGCTGACCATACCCAACCCTATTTCAGTGCAGAGGTGGTGTGGCGGCGGAGAACACTTAAAGATCACCTTTCATTTTAATGTGTGTAAAAACAAAACAACCTTTCTGTCTTATCGGCTTGTGGCACTAATATTTGAATCATTGGGTACAGAAAAATAGGGAATAGAGTTGGAATAAAATTACTAGTGTAGTAGGTTAAATTTTTAGTGAAGCTAGAGCTAGGATGGGGAACCTTTTTTGACTGGGGGCCACTGGCCCTACAGAATAATTGGTTGGGGGGGGGGCCCACACAAAAGCAAAACAAACACCTTGCAGACCTGGCCTCCCAACTGAGAAGTAGGAAAAAATGGGGGAGAGACACTCACCTCACTCCCTTGTGCTCCAGCATCACAGTGGGGGTGGATTAACTCTTCTGGGGGCCCAAGGCTAGTAGCTTTTTTGTGGGGGTTCCACTAGGCTTGGGGTGGGCAAAAGGGCCTCCTTCGGCCGGATCCAGTCCGCCAAGCAGGTTGATCTGGCCCACAGAGGCCCTGCCACTCCCCCACCCCCAGGCCAATGAGGGTCTGGGAGTGGGGGGAATGCATGAATTTTTCTTCGCCCTGCCAGGAGTGCACGGCTCGTGGCAGGGCGGGAGGAGACTTCGTGCACTCCCCTACCTCCAAGTCCTAATTGGCAGGGGGAGTGTGCAAAGTTTCCTCTGCCCTTTCCCTGCCCTGTGAGGAATGCATAGTGCTTAGAAGCGCCACACATTCCTGGCAGGGTGGGAGGAGGCTTTGTGTGCTCCCTCTCCTCCAAGCCCTGATTGGCCTGGGGGCAGAAGGGGGAGTGTGCAATGTCTCCTCCCACCACCAGGGGCATGGGTGCCTTGGGGGAACCTCTGGGGGGAGACAAAGGTGCTCTTTCCCCCCCCCCCCCGCCCCCAGACCAATAATGGTCTGTGGTGGGGAAAGTAGGGAAGTATCCTGCTTGCCCCTTCTGCTCAAGTCCCTGCCCCTTCCAGTGCAGCTTGGGGCCACTTAAAAAATTTCTGAAGTGTCCCGTGTCCCCCCCCCCCCCCCAGCAAAAAATTGCCTACCCCTGCACTCGGCCATGGGTTAGGGCCAAAAAATGAGGGGTCCAGTGTGCGGGTCGGGTTGCTGGGGAGCAGGTTGGGGGTGTGGCGTTTGGGAGGCAGGTGGGGTGCAGGAGTGGGTTGGCAACGTGGGGTCTGGGTGAGAGGTAGGGTGCAGGAGTGGGGTAGAAGTGCAGGGCCTGGCGGGAGGTAGGGTGCAGGAGCAGGCTTTGGGTGGGGTTGCTGAATCTGCACAGGAGGGGGGAATGGGAGGGGATTGGGAATGGGGTTGTAGGGTCTGGGCACGAGAATTATGGGAGGGGGGCAGGGGTACCTACTTAGCACTGTGCTACCTTGCTCTTTCAGGCATCACTCCCCACAATTCAAAGCCAGTGGGAGCAATTTGGAGTGAAGTCTGCAAGTGAACACAGGAATAGTTTCCCTGTGCTGCCATTCTCCCAACCCCCCCCCATACCCTGGCTGGGGTGAGGAGAATGGCAGCTCGGAGAGCCACTTTTTCACCTTACTAGGCTGAGCCTACAGGCTAGATGCACCTGTAGCTTGCCTTGATCCAGCTCGTGAGCTCAGGGCTCCGCCGAAAGGCACTCCAGCCATGTGGGGGCAGAGAGGAGTGGGACACCAGGGCTTGTACCGGGGCAAGCCATGGGTTGTAGGTCCCTGATGCCATGAAATGAACACATGGAGGAATGTAGGCCTGTGTCTCACTCCCATTAAGTTCAGTGGCACTTACACTTTAGAAAGACTGCAGAATCAGTCATGATACATACTAGGATGTTAAATTTAAATTCATCAGCGAATGGAGTAGTTGATGGAATTTCCGTCGATTAGCCGATAAGGGAGAGGTGGGGTGTTCGCTATCCTGGATGCACCTCAGCCTTTTAAAGATAGTAAGACCCGTCCGCGGGGCAAGCATGTTCCGACTGTGGCTCTTCAGCCTTTGAAATGTAGCTAGAGCCCCATGGGACTCATTTCAAAGGCAGAAGTGCAGCAGTTGGAACTTGGTGCGAGTGGGGTCTGCTTGAGTCCCTGCTCGTGCCATTTCCCCCCTATGCCTCTGCTTCGCCTGCCCCCTGTCGAGACGGTGCTGGGGGCAACTAGCTTTTAAGCTAGCTCCCCCTGCACCGGCTCCTGCTCCTCCCCCCTTGCTGAGAGCAAGGCCAAGGGAAGCGACTAGTCGAGTTACTACTTGATAAGGTTTTTTATCGGGTAGTTGACTAGTTGCTTACATCCCCAATACATACAATTGCTGGTGACTCAGGTTGAAATTGCAGTAAGCATATGGTAATTCCTGTAACTGCACCACGTGTGCCACTAATTGGATAATTGACTCTACAAAGACAGCACCAGCTCTTGCTGATTCTGGATCTTGTAGGCATGACACAGTATGCTCCTTCAGAGTGCTCTGTTGTAGGAGGAGAGAATGCATTGTTTAAAAGAAAAACAAACCCAAATGATTTGTGTCCCCCCTCCCAAGCTGTTGATTTACAGCACTTAATGGACATATATTTTAGGAGGTTGTTGTAAATTGCTTACAGTATGTTTAATAACTTTCCTTCCCTAGTGAAACTGTCTGCAAGGAATTGAAGAGAGATGGTTTTCCCTATTTCTAATATTGACTTGTTGTTCTAAACTTGTGCCCACATATCTGCCTGTCAACCCTTTTTCTCTGCCAAAACAAAACAACCCTCCCCCACAATGATTCTTACACTTCATATTGTGTATCTATTTGGACAGATAATACATCTTAGTTGTGGTTGTTTGTGCTATGCTTTATCTCAAAAAGGACTTAATTTGAATTTTCTAAGATTTCTTCATAAGAGAGCTAGAGGACATCTTATTCACGGGGCCAATTTTGAGATCGGAAAAGGCATACTTATAACAATTCATGGCAAATGAGTCAGTGTTGTTTTGGGCTTTGGCACACTTTTAAAAGAGCAACTAAACAGTTTGAGGACCTAAGCTTTCATTTAAAATGTAAACTAACTATTAGTGTTGAAATCACACAGACCAGAAATGCTGGCAAGCAACTTCCTTTTCAGATGATGACTCATATAAAGATATGTCTGCATGGCACATAAGTGCAGACTCTACTTCAGCTTTGAGTCCATGCTCCTCTTCTGGCCACACACATCCATTTTACTTGGGTCCTAGGATTCTGCTATAATGGAACCTGAGTCCTACTGTGACTTGAGTCCAAACAATGTTGTTTGGGGTATAATTCAACCTGCAGACCCAAGTTGGAAGGTCTGTAGAGGGCAGTGTGGATGTACAGGCTGTGAGATAGAGGTCCAGCGTTTGTAATCATGAGTTTACAGTGCAGAGTGGATGCTTGAATATAGGCTTGGAGACACTGGATCCACAAACCTGGCTGCCACAGATCTGTACTGAGCGTGCAGTGTAGATGTTCTCTATGGGTCCACAGTTAAGTATCTTTGATGTATAATCTTTCTTCAGTGCTGATAAGACATGATCCTGAATATGACTGTGGTAAATGTACATTGCAATTAAAAACTTGTTGTGAGCTCAGGGGGAGAAGAGGCTCTGGTGAAGGATCTGTTTTAATGATGTTTGAGATGTTTGGGCTCAGGCTGTGGCCCAAGCTCTGGGATCCTCCTGTTGTGCAGGTCCTAAAGCCCTGGCTCCCACCTCATCCAAAATCTATACAGCAATTTAAATAGCCCCTTAACCCAACCCCTAGTCATCTGGCATTGGCATTAGTTGGTCTCTGGTTTGTAATTGCTATGTGTCAAGCCACTTTCCAATTGGGCAAGTAAGTCTAGTTTAAAAGGAAAAATCTGTCTTTGACTTTAACATACATTATTATCTCGATGTTGTGGAGGCCTATCAGAGCCCAGTCATGAGTGATGACCGCATTATACAAAAACAGAATAAAAAAGGTTCCATTGTTAGAAGATTATTGGTAGGTATTGCATTTCTCTACTCCAGCAATTTGGGTGTCATTCTCTGGGTTCTGTAGTCTGCCTAACGTTGAACTTTGAGGATACATAAAATTGAAGTTTGTTCAAGGTGTGGGGACATGGCTCCTTAAGAAAAAAAAAATGCTATTATAAATGATAGGGTCAGATTCTATTCTCATGCGGGTGTGAAACCAGTGGATCTACACTGAGTTCAGCAGGAGTTACTACTAGTGTATATCACTGTGAAATTAGAATTGGACTTCTCTGTAAGTTTTGTACTGGAAGTTTTGTACTGTTATCTTAAAATGGCAATAGGTTTTTTTGTAACACTTTTATAAAATGGTACCATCTCTTTTACGTGTCCAGGGTAGGAATGTAAAATCCTGCTTTAATCGGGGGTGGGTATGGGGCCTGTCAGGCTGCAGTGACCCCACCATTGTGGCTGGGTGGCTGTTCTGACTGGGCTGGGCCTCCTGTTAACCGTAAGCGGTAAGCATCACCAGTTAAGAGTGATACTTACTGATTAACCATTCACATTCCTAGTCCAAGATCATATTGAAAGCTTGCTGTGCAAGACTAATATTTTCATTTTATAAATTCTCTTCATAAGCGGCAGGTGGATGATTGGACAGAAAGCTTCACTGATGTTCTATTAGCTGTATTCTTTTCAAATGCTGCTTTTAAATATTTATGAATTCCTTACTGGGCTAACTAAATCTGCAACGGGAGAGCTAAGTGAAAGTCACTCATCTGTATTTTCTCTGTGTGGTTGGAGAGTGCCCACTAGAATGGGAGATTGAATTTGGGATTATTTCCTCCACTATTGTAATCACTTTTCTTATCACTTGTTTCTAGCAAAGTGCTTGAGCTTTTTATAAAGCAGTAGCCCATTCTGTCAGTGTCTCATTTAATGCAGATGTGAAACAAAATTATAGGGATTTCCCAATTTTCTTCTTTATTTCTTTTAACTTTAATAAAGCATAGAAAGCAAGGGAAGGTGAGTATTTTTTAAAATAACTACACTCCTAGTAGTATTAGAGGAAGTGAAGTATATTTTAAAGGTTTCTGTGTTTCATGTTGAAGATATATATTGTGTGTGTTTTGTGAGAGATGACTTCAGTTCCTTGTGCCAGTCAAGTTACATGTCATAAAATCATAGGCCTGGAAAGGATCTCTAGTCCAGTCCCCTGCATGCAAGGCATAACTAAGTATTATGTAGGCCAGGTCTGGGCAAAATACAGCCTGTGGGCTGGATCCGGCCCACAAAGCTGCCGGAACCAGCCTGCAGAGGCAGTGGGGAGCCCCAGGCAGGCTCTCCTGCTTGCCCCACAGCTCTGCCTACCCGCTGTGCAGAAACACAGCTACAAGGCTCCGTTTCTATTTTAAAATTGGATGGGAGAGGGGAAGTTTCAGGAGACGACGTGCCTCCAGCACCGCCCCATTAGCCGGTTTCTGGCCAGAAACCAGCCAATTGGAGCTGCTTGTTTGAATAACAAGCAGCCAAGAAGAATCATGCCCCCCTCCCCCCCGCCCCCGGCTCAGTTATTCAGTGAAACACGTGGCCAGGCAAGTAGGCAGGCTGGCTGGCTGGGAAATGTTTGGCAGCTGGCAGGTAAGTCTCTTGACCACAGCCTGCTTCTGGCACCCCCACCCTTTTTTGCCCCAGCCCTCTGCCCCCCCCTCAACATACCCAAATCTCTGTCATCCTCATACCCATATTCCCTCCCAGATCTTGCACCCCAATCTCCTGCCCCAGATATCAATACCCTCCTACAACCCAAACCTCTGCACTCTCGTCCCCTGCCCTAGGTCACAACCATCTCCTTCACCCAAACTCCCTCCCAGACTCCAGGCTCCCTCCTGAACCCCAATCCCTTACCCCGAGCTCCCTTCTGCACCTAGCCTAGACCCCACATCTCCTCAGTTAATATCATGGAAGAGTGCAGCCCTTGACCACTTTCCAAAATCTTGGAGTTGCCCCCTGTCAAAAATTATTGCCCGCCTCTGATATAGACCATCTCTGATGGGTTTTTGGAGATTTTAGAGTAGATTAGACAGTGATGGAGATTCCACAGTCTACCTTGGCAATTCTTTCCTATGCTTTGCTACCCTGACAGTTGGTAAGTTTTTTTTCCTCAGGGCCAACCTAAACTGCTCTTGCTGCTGTTTTTTTCCCCTCCTCCTTTTTTTGAATTTTACTCCACAAAATTTATAAGTGCACTCTCTCTGTCATTATGTAAATCACTAATTATTGAATGGGACCAGTCCCAATATTCCCTTCCAGCTTGACTCCGAACCATTCATAACTACTCTCTGGGAACAATTATCCAACCAGTTATGCACCTGCCTTATAGTAATGCTATGTAGGTTGTATTTCCTCATTTTGTTTGAGAGGGTCCTGCGAGCCAGTATTAAATGTCTTACTAAGTCAAGATATACCACACAGGCTGCTTCCCCACCTCCTAATCCAAAAGGCTTGTTACATTGTTAAAGAATATGTTATGGTGGTAGAGTTTGGCCAGATTTCCTCAATGGGAAATCATTCCAAGTGTTGGTGCTGAAAATGTTGGTTTCTTTTTGTGGCATTGTAAAACGTCTTGCAGGAGAACGTGCTTAAAAAAACAAACAAATCTCTCTTATTTTTAATTGGTTGGAATACCAATAATAATACTTAGGAAATTTATTAATTTTAATGTGTGTCCCCGTAATGCTGCAACTTCAGAGTGCTGTCTATGCAGCTATTATTACAGTGCTACCTAGCCCAGCTAGCCTAGGGTAGGCGGGTCCCTGCCATAGACTCGATAATGTTGTGTGTAGACATATTCTGGCTTCCTTAGTGTTTGGCTGCTGATACAAAGGGAAACTAGTTGCATTTGAAAACCTCATTTGTCTTCACACGTGTCATGACAATCAGGGTCTGAAAAACTTACCCACTATCTGAGACCCCAGTGATTAAGCAAGTCTGAAATAGATCAGTGCCCTCAGGAATGCTGGGTCACTGCTCATATCAATTATGAGCCAAAACACCACTTCCAGTGCTGGTGATGCCTGTGGCAGCAGTGGGGCTGTCCTTTCTGCAGCCATAGAATAGAAGGACCTTGCCCAGTTCATGCTTGAAGTTTTTATCTACAACCGTTCCCCTGAGAACGGAAGATTAGACTCTGTGTGAGGTGGGAAAGATTCCTAGTCACCCTAGGTAAAATGGATTTCTTCCCCATCTCCTCCCTACCCCTGGACCAGTGCCCTTCAGATTTGTCATTTGGTTTGGTTGCTCTCTCCCAGTCTTATTTCTTAGAGCTAGCCACTGTTGTCGGTGGGTTGCCAGCATGAGTTCAGGGCAGCTGTCAGTTGGAGTAGTTTAATGATTTAAAACCTGATGTTTAGACCTCAAAACTTCCTAGAATCAAACTTTCAAATCCCAGTAGAACGGGCTTCAGCTCTTCTTCCTCTTATGGCGGAAAAATGAGTATCATGCAATTTAACTCTGTGACTCGCACAGATTAAATGTTTAAAAAAAATCATAGTTCTTGGTTGCTCTCTGTATATAGTAAAGATCCACTGGCACTTTTTTGTAAGCTTATGGGTGTCCTTTTTAAAAATTCCAGTTTGGCTCTCCTATGCAATAGAGTGGGCACTGATTGTTGGTTGCTTTCCCTCCCACAGGTGTCTGCACATCAGTGATGCTGTACAGTTTTGTACATCTTAAGGTTAAAAGTTTCTTTGAATACAAAATGTTAACTACTTTTTTTTTTTAACTCAGAAACACTCATACTTATAACCAAGCCTTGTAGTCATAATAATCTGAATTTTCTAGCAACCACTGGTATGCTTTTATAGACTGAGAAGAAAACTACTTCTCTCTCCTTCACGTAGATTTGTTCTGCCTTACTGAGAGAGTCTTGTTTAACTGTTTTGGTCAGAAAGATGTTCCAGAATTCTTGCAACTTAATTATATTTTGACTCCTAAGTTTCCATGTCTTTAGGATAAGTTATGTCACATTTACTCTAGGACAGCTTTAGGCAATTCATGGTAAAATAATAAGACTTTAAAACGTGGTCAGTGTGTAAACTGTTATTTTTATATAATATAATCTTCCCCTCTATCTCTTTAAATGACGAGAGTGGAGCTTCTAATATTAACATGCAAATTCTAGGCTGTGGTTGGTTTGTTGAGGTGGTGTGTGGTGTTTTTTTTTGTTCCCCCCCCCCCCCCCCCGCCCAGAAGCAAATTAGCCAGTATCAACAGTGAATGTTTGAATATTTATGTATTGCATTAAAAAACCTCTTAAGAAATACTGAACTCCCGGATTGTAACAGAGATTTTGTCTGAGGGTCAAGATGGCATCTTTCCTGCTGAAAAGGCCTTGTCAATGCATGCACTGACCTTCTAACCAAGAAGGACAAGATGGGATTCTTTGTCCAAATAAGATTTGTCTATAAGGTTGATGTCGAACGGGGGGGCAACTGTTTCATATGATATAGGTTGATTGTGCTGCCTCTCAATCATTCTAGCTCCATGGTCACCAACCCATTGATCGCGATTGACTGGTCGATCGGGAGGGCTCGACCAGTCGATCGCAAGGCGTTCGGGTCCCCCCCCAATTCTCCCCACCCCCAAGAAGCCCCACTATCTACCTCCAGCGACATTGGAGGTAGTGCTGGCTTCCCATGGGGTGGATGGAAGTCCGGCAGCTACACGTCACTTCCGGGGTTTCCGGAAGTGCACTGCCTGCTCCCCTCGTGCAGGTCTGTGGCGCACTGGGGACTTGCTACGCAGAGGGAGGAGGTAGGAGTCCTGGGGGAAGACGCGTGCTGGAGCTTCTCTCCTCTGCGGGGGAGAGGGGAGGAGTCCCAGTGGGAGGCACGTGCCGGGGCCTCCTTCCTCTGTGGGGGATGGGGAAGGAGTCCCGGGGGGGAGGTGTGTGCTGGGGCTTCCCTCCTGGGGCAGGGGAGGGGTTAGGAGTCCCCAGAGGAGGCGCGTGACGGGGCTTCCTTCCTCCGCGGGAGAGAGGGTTGGTCCTGAGGGGGCGCGTACGCGGGCTTCCCTGCTCCGTGGGAGGGGGGAATCGGGCCCGGAGAAGGCGTGCGACAGGGCTTCCCTCTTGGGAGGAGGCTGGTGCAGGGGACTCTTTGCCCCCACTGGCACCCTGCCCCCTGCCCTAGAACTCTGTCCCCTGCCCTCCCGGCACCCTGTTCTCTCTCCCCTGCCCCCAGCCACAGAACCCTGCCCCCACTGGCACCCTGTCCCCTGCCCTAGCACCCTTCCCCAGTACCATGTCTCCTGCTCCCACCAGCACAGTTGGGGCCACATTAGTGAGGCTTGGGGAGGGGGGGCGGGTTTGGAGGAGGTGGGTGGGTGGGCGGGCTGGTGGGTGGGTGTGTTTTTTTGCATCTCACTTGTGTGGCCCCAACTGACTTTTCTGTAGGTCAGTGACCCCAGTCTCAAAACAGGTTCCCTGCCCTTCTCATAAATAAAGACAGTGCAGAAATTTTTTGTGTTTGACATAGTATTTTATTTAAAAATGAAGCCTGGCCAACACACCCTCAATTGGGGCAAGCCCCCATCTGACCACAGCATCAGAACACTCCTGCACTCCCTCTTCCCCCGGACCCTGGATCTGAACCTATCATATACTGGAACCCCCTGCCTTGAGCCCCTCATATGCCCCAACCCAAATTACTGAACCCTCACATCCACAAGCCTGTGGCTTGCTTAGTACCCCAACACTGTCTGGCCTGGAGCTCCCTCCCCGAGCCAGCGTCCCCTTCTCCATCTCCTCTTGCATCCAGATTTCCTCCCAGAGCTTGCACCTCTCACCCTTTCCCACACCCAAATCCCTCATTCCCAACCCAGAGCCTACACATCCTGTCTCAACCTAGCGAGGGTACGGCTAGACTGCAGGAGTTTTTCAGGATTCCAGAGAGATCCCAGAAAAACTCTTCTGTATCCAGGGATGCGTTTGTTCTTCCGCTTTTTTTTTAGTGGAAGAGTGAACATGCTCTTTCGGTCACCCCTATATTCCTCTTTCCACGAGGAATAAGGGGGCTTCCAAAAGAAGGGGTTTTTCTGACATTTGGTCCAGTCTAGACAGGTCAAATGTTGGAACAACCTCTTTCTACAGAAGAATTGGGGGGGAAAAAAAAAGTAGCAGTATAAGGGTTGGGGATAGCAAGTGATGGAGAGGAGGAGAATAGAGAGGGCGGGGCTTCAAGGAAGGGGTGGGGTGGTAGATCTTGGCTTGTTCTGTCATTTAAAAAGTGATCTTGGGTGTAAAAAGGTGGAGACCACTGTTCTAGCTCATAGCAGTCCAAATATTAACAGGATTTGAATCAGAATTCTTTGTGTGACATTGCAGAGAATTGCCATTAGGTCAGTGGACTCATCCTTCTGGATATGTCTACACTGGAAAAACCAATAACAATCACTCCATAGCAGCGAGTCTTAGAGCCTGGGTCAGCTGACTTGGGCTTGAGCTATAGTGCTAAAAATAGCAGCGTTGATACTCCTGTTCAGACTGGAGCCTTGGATTCTTGGATCTGAGATCCACCCTGTTTGACAGGTCTCAGGGCCTGGGCTTCCGCCTGAAGGGGAATGTCCACACCACTGTACTTAGGGGCTGTAGCTCAAGCACAAGTCATTTGAACTAGGCTCTAAGGCTTGCTGCTATGGTATTGTGTTTTGTTTTTGTTGGGGTTTTTTTTTTTTGTTTACAATGTAGAAAGGCATACACATTAGGATTTTTGTTTGAATAATTGTCGCTTCCACATTGTGGAAGATCACACTCCCTTTGAAGAGCTTGGCTGCCACCCTACACTGTGGAAACTCTATATACTAGTATGACATAACTGCTTTTTTATTGCCCTTCTCTGTGCAATGTCCTTTTGGGCATGTCTAACAATAATTAACAGCTTGCAATATCAACCAGCACAGCTCCAGCCTTGCAGATCTGCATCCTTTGCCTTGCAGGAATCAAAGGCAAGCCCTTGTACTGTGTGTGTCTATTCAATGATGCTGGAAATTGTCTTGGTTCTCTGACATTTTTGCTTGTGGATTGACACTCTTCTGTTCTTTGAGTTCACTAGGGGTGTGGGTTATCTGCCTTCTCCAATATGAACTGACCTGATCAGTGAGATTGATGTTCCTCTAAGCTCATCCTAAACCCCCCCTCTCTTTCAGGCGTCTGAGTGATATATTTCCTTTTTTACTAAAGTAGCTATCTTGTTTTTGCAGATACTGGAAAACTGCTCCTGGACACACAACTTTCCTAAATTTAGTCTTTATTTTGCTTAATGTAGTTAATTTCATTTAATGAACTGACCCTTTCTCTAATATATTTCATTTCACAAAAAATGCTGCAGATTTTAAATTGGACTCTCCTGTAATTTCTTTTAATCCCCTTCCCCCTATGGAAGACGTTTGTGAGACCGTCCCAGCAATGCTTTTGTGTTAGTAACATGATTATTTTTTCCTTGCCCGTTTAGGCCATAACTAAACTACAGTATTCAACTGGCATCTTGGGGCATTGGGAATGTTACCACATCACTTGATGGATATGGTAATGCTTCTCTGGGTAATTTTTGCATCTTGTATTCATGTCATTGGGGAGGGCAGTGTGTGCTCTGGCAAGCTTGCTGCTTCACTGAGTAAGTCTTATAATTTTTATAGCCGTGTAAGTCAAGAATGAGCCGAGAGCTGCTCTTAGCATCTCTTGTAGGCCTTTATCTGAATCTTTCATATTACAGTAATGAGTGACCTGATACTAGATTCTGGTGGCCAAATGAGTGTGTCCATCCATCTACCCATTATAATGACTAATGTGTATTAAGATTATTCTTTAAGTGGCTAGGGCCATGATTGCTTGCCTCATCAGTGTTTTGGTTTTATGTAGTGTTAGAGTTTAAATACAAACTGCCCGAGCAAAATATATTAGGCTAATATGCTCAGGCTTAGTTTTTGAACAGTATAGGCTGGCTCTTGGACAGTGTGGTTTGGTTGTGTTGGAAAGGGGAAATACTTTTGGTGTGAAACCCTGGCCTCAAAGTCAATGGCAATATTCTTTTTGATTTTTTGAGGCCAGGATTTCATCTTTGGTGTTTGGCAGTCATGGATGCACTTGCAGACTTAAGGTACATCTACACTGCATGGCTATTTCAAAATAAGCTATTCTGGAATAGTTATTCAGAAATTGCTTATTTTGAAATAGCACGTCTACACTGCAGGGAAGCCTCAAAATTTAGTCCAAGGCAGGCTTCCCTGATGTTAGACGTGCTGTCTTGATTCAGAGCCCCAGGAGACACTGGGGAGGAGTAACTTAGGATGGCCCCGGGGAGGGGCTATTTTGAAATAGCAGCAGTGGAGCATCTACACGCACCTTATTTCAAAATAGCTGTTTTGGAATAGGCGTTATTCCTTGCAGAGTGAGGTTTACAGACTTCAGAATAAGCCTTCTGTTTCGAAATTATTTTGAAATAATGGAATGGTTGTGTAGATGCTCACATTGTTACTTTGAAATAACACTAGTTATCTCGAAATAAACAGTGCAGTGTAGAGAGAAATAAGAGAGAACCCTTAGAGAGAAATAATTGTTATTGCTCATATAGTGCCCATTTCAGATGACTAAATACTTCCCCTCGACTGTGTAGAGCAGTGGTTCTCAATCTTTTCGGCATCACGCCCCCTTTTTGATTTTTGAGAAATGCTCATGCCTCCCACCCCCAGCAAAACCTTGTTGAGCCAAAAAAAAAAAAAAAAAAAGGAACTGACTGGGGCCGAAAAACAAAAATAGCAGCAAAACTTGGGTGTGGGGTTGGGTCGCCTTCCTCCCCCCCCCGTTTGGGAACCCATGATGTAGAGCATTTTTTTTCTCTCAAGAATTTTTGTTGCCTTTGTTTGTTTGTTTGCCTTTTTTCTGTACATGTTTGGCTATTTTAAGTAGGTCAATGAAAACAGTTTTAAAAATATCAGATGCTGTGGAGTGATCATCAGTTACATTTTAGGCATGAGATGTTCTGCTAAGGTTAAAAAAGGGTCTTGCAGCATCCTGTTTTATGTAAGATGTACCTGAGGAAGATAAGCATGTTCACTGTCAAGCTGCGTTGACGCGTGTGAGCTCACTGTTACTGTAAATATTGGCAAAAAATGTAAAGAATACTTGGCAGAATCAAGACTAGAACTCAACTTTTTTCAGGCCATGCCCAGTTCACTAGGCCATAGTTCCAAGTCACTGAACCTGTGTACCATACGTGTCACACCGTGAAAATTGTGGCTAAAATACTTTTGCATCTATAGATTTCAAAGACTTTTTACAGAGGTGTCCTATAACATTACTAATGCTATCAAATTTTGAAAGTTGGCCTATTAAAATAGAGAGTTCCAAGTATTTTGTATAATAATTGCCATACGGGGCCAGACCAATTGTCCATCTAGCTCAGTATCCTGTCTTCTGTCAGTGGCTGGTGCAGATAGTTCAGCGTGAGCGAACAGAACAGGACAAGTGATTCATCCCCTGTCACCCAGTCCAGGTTTCTGGCTGTCAGAGGCTTAGGGACACCCGGAGTGAGGGGTTGCATCCCTGACCATCTTGGCTAATAGCCACTAATGGATCTATCCTCCATGAACTTATTAATTCCTTTTAGTTTTTGGACCCAGTTACTCTTAGCCAGGAAATGTTGTGAAGGCTATGATTTCTACAGGTTGACTGCATTGTGTGAAGAAGTATTTCCTTATGTTTGTTTTAAACGTACTGCCTGTTAATTTCATTGGGTGACACTTAGTTCTTATGTTTTGTGTGAAGAGGTAAATAACACTTCCCTTTTGACTTGTCTATAACAAATTTTTTGGAACCTCTATCTTATTCTCTGCTCTCCTTCCACTCATGACTTTTTTTCTAAAACGAACAATCCTAGTCCTCTTAATTTCTCCTCCTATGGAAGCTGTTCTATACCCAACTATTTCATAATCATTTTCATTGCCCTTCTTTGAACCTTTTCCAACTTCACTATATCATATTTTTGAGATGGAGATACCAGCACTGCATGCAGTCAGTATTCAAGGTGTGGGTGTACTGTGGATTTGTATAGAACCATTTATGATATTTTCTATTTTATTTGTTTCCTAATGGTTCCCATCATTGGTAGCTTTTTCGACTGCTGCTGCACATTGAGCAGATATTTTCAGAGAACTGATGCTTGTTCTTTTTTGAACCCTGTTAAAGTCCTGGTCTTCGTAACATTCTCTGGCAAGGAGTTCCAGAGGTTGACTCTGTGTTGCATGAAGAAGTACTTCCTTTTGTTTGTTTTTAAACCTCCTACCTATCTCTTTCATTTGGTGACCCTTTAGTTCTTTCTTTATGGGAACAAGTAAATAACTTTTTTCTTATTCACTTCCTCCACACCACTCGTGATTTTATAGACCCCTATAATATCTCCCCTTAGTCTTCTATTTTCTAAGATCAAAAGTCCCAGGCTTTTTAATCTCTCTTCACATGGCAGCCGTTCCAAATCCCTAATAATTTTTGTTGCCCTTTTCTGAACTTTTTACAATGCCAAGATATCTTTTTTTGAGATGAGGTAACCACATCTGTATGCAGTATTCAAGATGGGGTTTATACAGAGGCAATAAGATATTCTCTGTCCCTTTTTTAAATGATTCCTAACATTCTATTTGCTTTTTTGAGTACTGCTGCAGATTGAGGGGATGTTATCAGAGGACTGTCCACCGGATCCACCTTGTCCACGTGCTTGTGGATACCTTCAAGAACTCTAGTGGATTAGTAAGGCGCATGAGTTCCCTTTGCAGAAACCATGTTGACTTTTCCCCAACAAATTGTGTGTCTGACAGTTCTGTTCTTCACTATAGTTTCAGCCGATTTGCCCAGTACCAACATTAGACTCACTGGTCTGTAATTGCCAGGATCACCCCTGCCTTGAGGTGGGCCTGGAGGAGAGGCTTGCAGGCATGGGCTGCTCCAGCTAGTCTGCTAATCCACTAGAATTCTTGAAGGCTAGTCTGGAGCAGCCTCTGCCTGTGGTGGGGAGCTGCTCCAGCTTTAATTAGTTAATTTCACGTTTAACTGGTTAACCAAATAAATGGGATTTTACATCCCTACTTAGCACATGTTCCAAATCCCACAGCCCTGCCCAAACTAAGGTTGGCAAACAAGTCTGTCCTTGGCAAAAGAATGTGTGCTTGCCTTAACTTGCATTTAGCAGTGATCAGAGTCATCAAGCAGGAAGGGAAACAAAGGAAGCTTAAATAGTTGAGAGAAAGCAGCAGGGAACATCTTTCCACATGAGGGACTCCGCTCTCTTCTCCTGCCTATTGCTATTCTCTGTGCCATACTCATAAAGGATGCATTTGATGGAGTCTGGGAGAAGGGATCCCTGGTTAGTAGGCCTGTTAAAAGTGGGTTGTGAGAAATTTTGCTTGAATCTGGTACAGTTTGTCAGATGTTACTGAAGATTTACCTTTATTTTTCTTGTAACTGTTTCTGACTTTTATCCCTCTATAAATGAGTACAAGTGAAATCTATCTCTTTGTAGTTAAAACAAATGTATTATTCTTTTATCTAAGCCAGTGTGTTAAAATTGAAGTGTCTGGGAAACTCTATTTGGGTTGATAAGTTGTGTGCATATTATCCTTTTGAAGAAATAAAGGATGTAAAAAAAGTGTCCAGGAGAGGGCTTGGCAGTACAAAGTATACATCTATGGGAGGAAATCTAAGACTGGGGGCATCCTGGGGGTCACTATAACCAAATGCTGGTAGGTTATAGTTACACCCCCCTCCCCCATGCCCCCCACACACTCAGGCTGTGGCTGGCGGGCTGGAAGGCTGTTTGTGAGCAATCTGCAATGGAGCTACTTCAGGTCATTGTAAGACATCCACATTTGAGAGCAGGGGTGACGCAGCTGCTCAACCGGCTGAATTGTAAGCTGGTATGTGTGTCAGTTGTTGTTCAAGCTTCTCATTGTTTTATTTCTAACTAATCTGTCATCATTTCCAGAATTTCTTAATGCTCAGCAACAAAGGGTGAATAACTGTTTAACAACTGTACCACACTGGTGTAGTGCAGCGGTGAGGAACCTTTTTTGTGTCGGGGGCTGCTGATCCTCAGAAAACTCAGTTGGGGGCTGCACACAAGTGAGAAGCAAAAAACCAAAAACAACCACCACTACCTTCATTGACGTGCCCCCTGACTGAGAAGGAGAAAGACACTTCCCACATTCCCCTTGCACACCAGAGCCTAAGGGGGCTAGGCTAGTAGACTTTGTGTGCTCCAGCTCTGTGGAGGGCGGCCGGCGGGCTGGAGCGCCAGAGCAGGCTCCCCAATGCTGGAGGGGAGCCCTGAGCCTCGGAGGCTGCATTCCTGGAAACAAGGTTTGACCAGCCACTGTGGAGGGTACTAGACGGTGTATAATACCTCATTCTAATAAAACGTAATGTTAGAATTCAGAGAAGAATGTATTAAAGTAATTCACCTCAACTTTGGTGTCCTGAATAAAGGACCAGTTTGCTGTGGTCAGAAGGGAAGCAGTCTACTTTGTTTTATGGTGTTGGTTATTTTATGGATGAAAATGTACATCGCTTATTAAATGTATTTACATGACCCTTGATCAAAAAATACATAATACTGCTTTGTTTTTCCAGTATTGCTTCTTCCTCATAGAGAAGCAGTGTGGGGGTGGAGAGAAGATGTCTGTAACTTTTTGTGGACTTTCTATGGCAAATCTTGTGATTTGGTTGAGTCTGCAGTCAGGAGGGAGACTTTATTTAGGTTCTCCTCTGCCTGTCTTATAGTAGATGCTGAGTTTTTGGTAGGAGATGTCCCTTATCTCCCCTTCTTACCCTCCTTCCCTAAAAGGGGGGGGGGGAACAGTGCAAATCTGTTTATATTTAAACTCAGATGTTTCCTCAGGATTAAAAGGCATCCAAATGCCCATAAAATATTTTAATTTGACTCTGATAGCATTCCCTGTCACTGTAACAGAGTGACTAGTGCAGGGAGACATAGCCCATTTATTGGTGAAACCTTAGTCACTTGGAGTGTGTGAGAAAACACACTTGTGACCGACAGAAAGCTCCAATGTGGCTAGGACTTTGTCAGTGGGAGGCATTCTCCTGCTGGCAAAGCTACTGCCCCTAGTTGGGGACGGTTCTGTGTTTGTCAACAGGAGAGCTCGATCCTGCCAACAAAGAGCAGCTGCACACTGTTCCTTACAGGGGCAAGGCTTTGTTGGTGCAGCTGTGCTGTTGTAAGCTGTGCAGTGTAGACCTAGCCTAATGCTGTAGTGTCAAAGCAAGAGTAGAAAATGAAACAAATTTTCAGTTAAAAATGAAAGCAAATATGTAAGTGAGTTCATGCATATGGATCAAAAGTGCAGTGCCTTATTTTGCATAGTTGATCCCTTGCAAACAATCTCTAGATTTCTAGATCTGCGCTCTGAAGTGGTACATCAGAGTATGTAAAATAAATAGTCTTTAGGCTGATAATTCACTACATGTGAATAAATTGGGCACTTCTTAAAGCTTTTCAATTCTTTCTCAGTCATTTGTACAGTTGCAAAGTGTTCTCAAATGTCAGTAGCTATTCTGGTTGCAGAAACAGAGCAAACACATTTCAACAACCTTTTTTTCCCAAATTTCTTTAGTGCTCTCTTATGTTAATGGCTCTTATGACCTACTCTGCTCAAGCTCTGTGATCTGCAGAATTTTGGGAGAACCTAGTCTAGTTTTGGACTGTGATTATGAAATTGCTATTACTGAGGATAGGGACATGGATGAATCTTGAACTTTTTTTGCCTTGTGAATCTTAGGCCTTGTCTACACTGGCAATTGAGAGACATATTTTGTCATTCAAAAATGCTAATCCTCCCTTTCCCCACAAGACAAAACTTTTGTCATGGCAAGTGTCAATGTAAACTAGCGATGTGAAAATGTAACCATGTACACAGTTAACTAATAAGCCTGGGCTCATCAGTTAACCTTCATGGTTGCATGCAGGCTCCCAGTATGCGTGTGAAGCCAGTTTAAAAGCTGGCTCCCAGGGAACTGCCTGGTCTCTACCCCTCCGCTCCTTTGTGTCGCTACCTCTGTACTAGGGAAGTGAGGGACTAGTCAACTATCCAATAAGCAAATGCTTATCGGCTAGGTGACAGGATAGTTGACAAGGATGTTCCCGCCCCCCTTGTAGTGTCTATCGGAGGTAGCAAGGGGTGGGGGAGGGGAGAAAAAGGGGGTACTTCATAGTGGCAGCGCCTCATGGAGCCCGGGGTCAGCTGCTCTGTGCAGCGCTGCCACTTTGAAATGCCGCGATGGAGCTGCCTGTCCCCCACGTGAAACCATGTAGCCGCTGAAATTTTCAGCGGTTACATGTTTAACTTGATAAAACACTTTTTAACATCTCTAGTGTAAACAGTGTTTTGCCAGTGGGAGTACTTTCCCAATGAGCAGTGCTCACACTATCAACAGGAATCATAGAACCACAGAGCTGGAAGAGACCTTAGAAGGCCATCAAGTCTAGCCCCCTGCCCAAGGCAGGACCAATCCCCATTAAATCAACCCAGCCAGGGCTTTGTCAAGCTGAGACTTAAACACCTCTAGGGATGGAGATTCCACTACTTCTCTAGGTAACCCATTCCAGTGCTTCACCACCCTCCTAGTGAAATAGTTTTTCCTAATATCCAACCTGGACCTCTCCCACCACAACTTGAGACCATTGTTCCTTGTTCTGCCATCCGTCACTACTGTGAACAGCCTTTCTCCAGCCTCTTTGGAACCTCCCTTCAGGAAGTTGAAGGCTGCTATCAAATCCCCCCTCACTCTACTCTTCTCTTCTGCAGACTAAATAGACCCAACTCCCTCAGCCTCTCCTCGTTGGTCATATGCTCCAGCCCCCTAATCATTTTGGTTGCCCTCCGCTGGATCTTCTCCAAAGCATCCACATCCTTCCTATAATTGGGGGCCCAGATTCTCATCCACTGTAATGCCAGGTCCTTTTCTACAGAACTGCTACTTAGCCAGTTGGTCCCCAGCCTGGAACAATGCGTCGGCTTCTTCCGTCCCAAGTGCAGGACTCTACACTTGTCCTTGTTGAACCTCATCAGATTTCTTGTGGCCCAATCCTCCAATTTGTCTAAGTCACTCTGGACTCTATCCCTGTCCTCTAGAGCGTCTACTTCTCCCCCTAGCTTAGTGTCATCCGCAAACTTGTTGAGGGTGCAATCCATCCCCTCAGCCAGGTCATTAATAAAGATGTTGAACAAAACTGGTCCCAGAACCGATCCTTGGGGCACTCCGCTAGAAACTGACCACCATCCTGACATCGAGCTGTTGATCACTACCCGCTGGGCCCGACCTTCCAGCCAGCTTTCAATCCATCTTACCGTCCATTTATCCAGTCCACATTCCCTTAACTTATGGTCTCCCACAATATTCTTGCCAGTATCAAAAGCCTTGCTAAAGTCAAGGTATATCACATCCACTGACTTCCCCATATCCACAGAGCCAGTTACCTCATCATAGAAGCTAATCAGATTGGTCAGGCATGACTTGCCCTTCATGAATCCATGCTGACTATTCCTGATCACCTTCCCCTCTTCCAAGTGCTTCAAAATGGATTCCTTGAGGATCCCCTCCATGATTTTTCTAGGGACTGAGGTAAGACTGACCGGCCTATAGTTCCCTGGATGGTCCTTCTTTCCTTTCTTAAAGATGGGCACTGTAGTGGGGTGGACTGGCCGCCCACTGAGCCGGAGGCGGAGGAACTGCTCTGGGAGCCATTTTGGGCACAACCTAGCCTCTCCCCATCACCTGACTAGAAGTCAGTGGGCAGGGCTAGGACTATAAAGAGCCAGGCTGAGAGCTCAGTTTGGGCCCAGCCTCTGTGGGAGACAGAGGCCTGCCCGGAACTCCCTGCCTCAGAAGCCGAGGCCTGGCTTGGGCCTCCTGCGGCCTCTGCCCCAGAGGCCTACCCTGAACACCCTGACTAAAAGGAACCTGAGGCCTGCCCAGTGCTCCCGGCTGGGGAGACTGGGGAGTGGACTGGGCCTGCCAGGGCTGACCCGGAGGACCTGATCGACCTGTGGGACCTGCCTGAACCCCAGTGCCAGCCTGCACCCTAGAACCCTGAGAGCCTGCTAGAGCTGCCGAACGAGCCTCACCCTGAGGACCATCCTAAACACCCCCGCCTGCTGCAGCCAGCCCACCAGCTGGAGCCGGAGGACCTGGAACTGGCGGAGGTCTGGAGCGGGCCACCGAGACTCCTGCCAGAGGAGACCCTCCTCGACTCCTCGAGTGACCGGCCTGAGATACAGATACTTGCTGTGGGGGAGATAGGAAGTGGCCCAGGGGATAGTACGGGCTGCTAAAAGCCCTAGGCCAGTGCATTGCGGGCTGGAGCCCACGCTGAGCCAGTGGCAGCTATCCTGCTGCATCCAGGGCCCTGGGCTGGGGCGCAGTGGAGTGGGTGGGCCTGCGCGCCCTCCCTCCCCCCCCCCCGCCACCCACCTACCGGGTGGCAGTCTCCCCCTCACCACCACTGCAGGTGAACTACCGGCTCTCCTCCTGAACAAGGAGCTTCCCCCCAAACTTGTGTGTTTGCTGCCATGCCCTGAACCAGGGCTTGGCTGCTCCCCTTTGAACTGCTGTCTTAAACTGTGTTCGTTGCCCTGCCCTGTTCCAAGGCCTGGCCCCATTAACTGTGTTTAGTGTTGCCCAGCCTGGAAGCAGGCCTGGGCCCCTTAAAGTTTCAGGACTAGTGCTGCTGCCCTGCCCTGAACCAGGGCCTCAGGATTATATTGAACTTCTTCCCCAGTGGCCCAGACCTGAAGCAAGGCCAGGCCCTTGAACTACTTGCTTTCCAACCTGCTCTGAAGTAAGGCCAGGCTGTGGACTGTTGGTTTGAGAACTATTTTAAAGGATTGTGCAGTGGGGCAGACTGGCTGCCCACTGAGGTGGAGGAACCCCTCCGGGAGGCCTACTGGCCTACAGGCACTACATTTTGCCTTTTTCCAATCATCTGGGATCTCTTCCCAATCTCTGTGACTTTTCAAAGATAATGGCCAAAAGCTCCTCAATGACATTTGCCAACTCCCTCGGTACCCTCGGATGTATTAAGTCCAGACCCATGGATTTATGTACATTTAACTTTTCTAAATAGTACCTAACCTGTTCTTTCCCCACCAAGGACTGTCCACTTTCATCCCATATTGCGTCACTTATCTCATTAGTCTGGGAGCTGAGCTTGTCTGTGAAGACAGAGGCAAAGAAAGCATTGAGTACTTCAGCTTTCCCCACATCATCTATCACTAGGTTACCTCCTTCATCTAGTAGGGGCCCCACACCCTCTCTGATCACCACCTTCTTGCTAACATGCCTGTAGAAACCTTTCTTGTTATCCTTCACATCCCTTGCGAGTCGCAATTCCAATTGCGCTTTCGCCTTCCTGATAACTCCCCTGCATTCTTGAGCCCCTCCCTAGTCATCTGTCCAAGTTTCCACTTTCTGTAAGCTCCCTTTTTGTGCTTAAGTTCACCAAGGATTTCCCCGGTGAGCCAATCCGGTCTCCTACCATATTTGCTTCTCTTGCTACGCATTGGAAAGGTTTCTTTCTGTGCTTTCAATAAGGCTTCTTTAAAATACTGCCAGCTCTCCTGGGCTCCTTTCCCTTCATGTTAGCATCCCAGGGGATTCTGCCCATCAGGTGTCTGAGCGAGTCAAAATCTGCTTTTCTGAAGTCCAAGGTGTGTATTTTACTACTCTCTTTTCTTCCTTTGGTCAGGATCCTGAAATCTACCATCTCATGATCACTGCTTCCCAGGCTGTCACCCACCTCTACTTCCCTTATTAGCTCCTCCCTGTTTGTGAGCAGCAGGTCAAGCTGTGCACAGCCTCTGGTAGGATCCTGCAGCACTTGTACCAAGAAGTTATCCCCAACATTCTCCAAAAACTTCCTGGATTGTCTGTGTACTGCTGTATTGGTCTGCCAACAGATGTCAGGGTGATTAAAGTCCCCCGTGAGAACCAGGGCCTGTGATCTGGAAACTTCTCTCAGATGGGAATGGAGTATTTTGCCGACACACGGAGTCTAAATGACTTTTAATGTCATGGCCATGTTGCTAAAAACTGTGTAGACAAAGCCTTAGATTTACTTCTCCCTTTCTCATACTTATTCCTTTTCTTACTGGCATGCTGTCTCTGAGGCTTCGTTTCTTCTCTTGAGGATTGCTTCTCTATAGTTGTATATACTAGTTTTTCTTTCAGATTCTGATCCAAAACCGTGTGATCCAGAATTTGATTTTGGAGCTCTGAGGTTATGCACATGGAGGCTTAACTATTCTTCCACTTCCTGATACGGTCCTTCCAGGTCAGGATTGAGGTATCTCTAGGTAAAAAAGCCTTTTCTGTTTCTGACCATATAGTTTGTGTATTTTTGGTGGGTAGAAGATTTCAGTATCCAAAAGACTTAATCTGGCAAGTTTTGTCAGCACTAAATTCACCGTGACTTCAAAATTGCTATCTGTAAATTAGTATAATGAAGTCTCATTTAACTGAAACAGGGCCAGGTCCCCACTTACTGCTGAGATAATTAGGTTTCAGATGATAAAGGCATAATGCCCTGGAGAAGGAGCTGCAAAGAGGCCTCAAAAGCTGCCTGAAGCTTAGTGCTTATGGGTAAGGCCACAGTTTTATCACAGAGGTCATGGAAAGTCATGGAGTCTGTGACTTCCAAAGACCTCCATGACTTAAGTTCACAGATGGTTGGGAGCTGCCATGGGCGCTGTGGGGATCCCTGTAATTCTGAGCTGAAGGATACCTTGGAACTCTGAGCCCCCAATGGGTGGCGGGAGACCCTACATACCCCAGCTGAACTCCCAGCCAGCCCCTTGTAGCTGCCTAGCAGCTTCCCATTTTGTGATGGGTATTGTTAGTGAATGTCAGGGACAGGTCACCGCTTAACTATGATTTTTTTCTTTATTATCTGTGACCTGTCCATCAAAGATATTTTTAGTAAAAGTGAAGAAAATCTTAGCCTTACTTATGGGTTTAGGGCAAGGCTGGGGAAACTTTTTTGGATCGGGGGCCGCTGACCCACAGAAAAAAAAACTGTCCACAAGTGAGAAGCAAGAAAAACAAAAACCAACCCTCAGTATTGTGGCCCGCAACTGAGAGAGGGGAAGATACTCCCCACATTCCCCTGGCACACCAGAGCCTTGGGGGGACGCAGGCTAGTAGATTTTGTGTGCTCCAGCCCCATGGTGGGGCGATGGGAGGGCTCAAGTGCCAGTGCAGTCTCCCCAATGATGGGGGAGAGCCCTGAGCCTCAGGGGCTGGATCCAAGCATACTGGGGGCCACATCTGGCCCCCCGGGCCTGAGATTCCCTGCCCCTGGTTTAGGGCTTTATCCTGCTTCCATTCCAGTCAATAGGAAATAGACTTGACTTCCCATAGACTTGAGTGGTGTAGGATCAAGCCCTTGGACAGAGTTTCTTCAAGTACTGCTCATGTTGATTCAAGTTAGGTTTGTGTGTGCTGCATGCATGGTAATTGGACAGCTATTTCCCCTACCAGCACCGGTCAGGTCAGCTGTGGAACCCCATGGAGTGGTGCTTGATTTATGACTTCTCCAACCTGGCATTTCCTCAGTTCCTTCTTACTGCCTGTGATGGTCATTGGAACTGTGGTGGCTTGGTTTTCTGGTGCTCCCCTCGTTGTTCTATAGCTCCGTGTTAGGGATGTAAAGGTTAATCAATAGGCTCTAATTAACTGGTAGGGGCTGAAACAGCTCCCTGCCCACCAGAGGCGGGGGCTGCTCCAGCCTTGTGGGGCCCACCATGGTTGTTGTGGGTTCCACTGTAGTGGGTCCAGCCTGGCCCCCCTGCTGCAGGCTACACGCTGGCTTCCCGGGAACCAGCTTTGCTGCGGCATTGAAGCCTCCCCAGGAGCGGGGCCAGCAGCCCCTGCTGCCCAGCTTCCCGGGGAGGCTTTTCTACAGGCTGGGCAGTATAAAGGAGCCCACAGTGAAGCCTGCTGACCCTGCTCCTGGGGAATCAGCTTTGCTGTTGGTTCTACATATATGAAAAGCTTTGTAAGCTTTATACTGTAGAGCCCCACAATGTGTGTAACCGTGTAACAACTAGGATTTTTAGTGGTTAAACAGTTACATTTTTAAAGGATTTTTTATATCCCTACTCAGTGTACATAGTTTTCATAGTTTTAATAGCTTATAATTACTTAATGTATAGGAGCTGAAGGGTTTCCCCACCCCAGCTTTCCTGTTCCTCCTCCCCTTGGGGCATGCCTTGATTCCGAAGATTTAAACCTTGCAAAGCTTGTCACAAATTTATGCCAATAGGTGGGCCCCACAGTTCTAGCCTCACGTGTCTGAGGGAGGTGCATCAGACTCTGGTGCAAGATTTACATAGGGTTCCTTCCCAGAACTAAGAAAGAGTGGGAGTTTTGAAATAGCTCCTCCTGGAGGTAGCTCTGAGACCTCAGCCCTCCTCATCACAGCAGGATCTGAGCGCACACACATCTAACTGGAATGGACATATGCAAGCACTTAAAGAACAGGACCAAGACCCACCTCCAGTACCATGGTTTGCCATCCTGGAAGCTGTCAGTGTACTGCTTCCTGTCTTCAGCGAGTATCCCATTGTTGTGCTTAGTTACGGTACAGATGGTAAGTTAGGGAGGGTAGTAAGAGTGCAATTTACTGTGTTGTGACCCCTTCTGTGACTGGCTGAGAGCTGTTGCTGATGACTGTCATGAGGTGTCATGGTAAAGATTTGGTGTTAATTTTGTAGGACTAAGTGATAGAGGTGAACTCAAATAAGTTTTTCTCTTATAATGATGTCAAAACTGGTATGTTTGTCAGCCAAGTAAGAACTTCATGAGAGAGTGGATAAAATGGCAAAAAAACCCACCATATCCAGTTTTTTCCTTCTGAATGCAATAGAACTTCTTTACTGCCTTCTCACTCCTGTGGCCCTTGCATCTTTCTAAGTGACCATCCTTTCAGCTGAGGAGGGTTTCTACTCAATTGAGTCTTTTGTTGGTCAGGCAACAGATGTGTGTATTTAAATGTCTGTCCTTTTGAAATAAATTTTTACCAAAATTCCATCCTCTGTTTTCCTGTAGGAAGTCATCTCTTTGATTTGAGTTTAGTCACATTTTGACCACCCAGTCAATAATGTTGATTTATGCCTTCTGATCTCTTTTGGTAGCATTTGCTTGTTCTTGTACATTTTGGATACAATAGCTGCTGGTAAACATCCTGTGACCACTCTTGCCTCATAAATTTTTAGTCTCAGTTATACTAAATAGTGACGAACAGTTCCTGTTCTTTGAGCAACTCATTCTCTGAACCCATACTTTCTCTCCTATTAATTTTGTTAAGTTTGGAAAAACTGTAGCTAAGCTTATGGAGTTTAATGTTAAGTTTACAGGGTTTTTGTTAAACCAGAAGAGTTTCACCTCCATGTTTATTCTTAAGAAACACATGGAGAGAATAAAATTAGATGTTTTTGGCTACTTCTGCATCTGAGGGGAAACTGCTCACACCTTGAGAGATGGGCCAAAAGTGTATGGTGACTTATGTGTACACAATAAATCTCTTAATTTATATGTTCCTGTAGATTATTTCAGTTGTTTTTATAGTGCTTGTTGATTGAGATACAAACTGGATTCCTATTTTGCTTGGGGAAATGGCATTGCTGGTGTCATGGTAATGATTTGGTGTTAATTTCTGTAGGACTAAGTGATAGAGGTGAACTCAAATAAGTCTTTCTCTTATAGTGATGTCAAATGTATGTCCTGTGTTATGTGCCAGTTTAAATTGGCATGCAGCATGTTGATTTCTATTTGTAATACTTCTAATAGCTTTAAAAATTTGATCAGATTTAAAGTTTTACTCCCCTCCCCCCCCTTTTTTTTTCTTTTAACAGTAGTCGAATGGGGAGATGATGTTAAAGTGGTTTCAGAAGATGAAGCCATGATGTTGGTGAACCATCAAGCAACAGGAGATGTCTGCACACTAATGATGTGCCTTCAGGATAAAGGCACGGTAGGCTATCACCAGGGAATGGGATATACTCTGTGTATGCAGTAGTTGTTGAGGTATATGTAGCAATTAAATTGATAAGCAGCAGGTTTAAAATAAAAGGAAGTACTTCACACAATGCATACTCAACCAAGATGTCTGTCTTTTCCCAAGATGTTTTCTCTCCCCAACCCCAAAAACAACAAAATCCCACCCAACCATGTATTAGGGTGTGGTGTTGTGGTTTTTTTTTTTTTTGTTACAGCTAGGGTTGCTAGATGGTTTCAACAAAAATACCGGACACACTTGACATTACACTACAATCTACATTACATCTTATTTAGAAAATACCGGACATTTCTATTTTCTCACTTATATTTTCTCAATTTGTTTCCCAAACAGAAAGCTCAAATACTGGACTGTTCGGTTCAAAACCGGACATCTAGCAACCCTAGTTGCAGCCAGTAGTTAAGAGCAGATTTCTGAGGCGTTCTTTAAAATATGGACTACTTGAGAAGTGGGTTACAAGAAAATGTTTGTGTCCTAGGTGAATTGTAAAGAGGCAAGTTTCCTTAGCTAATATTGAAGCAAATGGTCCATCGTAAACATGACTGTTTTCTTTTTCTCTTCCATTGCAAAACACACATAACGCATTCCAGCCTTGCCCGAACTATACCAATACCTGTGAAATTTCATATATATGGATTTTATGCCAGGAGAGAATTCAAAAGTCTAAAACTAAAATTCCTCATTCATTTTGAGAGAAGAGAGTTCAAAAATTGAAAGTGATCGTGTGGCTATTTTATTGTTCCTGTTTTGTCAAAATTGTTTGGCTTTTTTCTAAATTAGGCTTAATAGGTTGGAGTTGGCAAGGACTGGTACCTTTGTACTAGTTTTAGGAGTTTTGTTAGTAATAGTTGTCATCACAAAGTTTTCACGTGTGTATGGGCTATATAGAGTTTATAAAAGTCCATATGGTTCAGATGTTGGTGACCATGATGTGGGGAGTCCTATGAGGAAGAAGTATTCGGAGGGGTAAGCAGGAGAGAGTGCCATGCTCGGATAGGCTAGGAAGGAAAGGAGATGTACGTAGCAATTTCAGGGGGACTGCTCTGCAAATTTGACTCCACTCTACATACTCTTCTGTCCCCGTCACTCCAGTGAAGCTTTCACAATGAAAGAAAGGGGGAGGCTTGCAGTCTTCCCCACAATCTCTGCACAGCTTGTGTCTTCACAGGAACTCCTGACACTGAGCCATTCTTACAGTTTTTTAGCAATTTTTTTTGTCGGGGGGGGGGGGTAATTAATCATGATTCTTTGTGCTGTTAAAAGAATACCATTTACATATTTTTGGATGTTTTCTACTTTTTCAAATGTATTGATTTCTGTTACAACACAGGATACAAAGTGTTCAGGGCTCATTTATTTTTTATTTCAAATATTTGTACTATAAAAACCAAAAGAAATAGTGCTTTTCAATCCCCCATTACAAGTACTATAGAGCAATCTCTTTATCATTAAAGTTGAACTTACAAATGTCAAATTATATACAAAAATAACTGTGCTCAAAAATAAGAGCATAAAATCTACAAGTGCACTCAGTCCTACAAATGGTCTGGTAGCACTTTATAGACTAACAAAGCGTGTAGATGGTATCGTGCACTTTCGTGGGCACAGCCCACTTCTTCAGATCACCGGAGTTTTGTTGTTGTTTTGTTTAGAGTAGAAAACTGGAAAAAAAAAATTGATATGGCCAGAAGAAATCATTGCATGACTACTAAAGTGAGCTTAAGTTTTAAATATACCATTGAAAATAGTCTCCCTCCCCTGCTTAGGCTTTGATAATTTTCCTTCCATTGCTTTTCATCTGTTCTTAAGACTGGCAGTGTCCCAGAAAGGTTTTTAGATGATGGTGGTGGTAGGAGTAATCTAACTCTTTGTAGTGCTGTACATTGATAGATCTCAAAATACTTTCCAAAGGAAGTAGATATCCGTATCCACATTTCATAGGTGAGGAAACTGAGGCTTTTCCAAGGTCATCGAGCAGGCTAATGGCTGAGTTAGGAATAGAACCTGGGTATCCTGAGTTCCAGTCATTTGTGATATAGATTTAGTGGTCACAGTCAGTTTAAAAAAAAGACACGGAGGAGGTAAATTCAGAATTCTGAGGTGCCTGACTTACTGTTGAAGATCAGGTTCTGCCCTTAAAGGGGGAATGCTGCAGTGCTCGGAACATTCAGCAGTGGATTTCTTTCTTGAGGGGCATATGTCAGTGAAATGACTGTTCTATGGCATACTGGAATATTTATAAACAAAATGCAACCCCCCCCTCCAAATCTACGACAGATGACACTGAGCTAGGGGAAGAGGTAGATGCGTTGGAGGGTTGGGATAGGGTTCAAAGTGACCTTGACACATTGGAGGATTGGGCCAAAAGAAATCAGAGTCCTGCACTCGGGACAGAAGAATCCCAAGTGCTTCTACAGGCTGGGGACTGACTGGCTAAGCAGCAGTTCTGCAGGAAAAAAACAGGAATTACAGTGGATAAGAAGTTGGACATGAGTCAACAGTGTGCCCTTGTAGCCAAGAAGGCTAATGGCATATTAGGGAGCATTAGGAGGAACATTGCCAGCAGATCTAGAGAATCTTTATTTGACACTGAGGCCCCATCTGGAGTATTGCATCCAATTCTGGGCCCCCAATACAGAAAGGATGTGGACGCATTGGAGAGCATCCAGTAGAGTGCAGCAAAAATTATTAGGGGGCTGGAGCACCTGAGAGATTTCGGCTTATTAGTTTAGAGAAGAGAAGAGTGAGGGGGGATTTTATCTACCTGAAAGGAGGTTCCAAAGAAGGTGAAGAGAGGCTGTTCTCAGTGGTGACAGATGAGAGAACGAGGAGCAATGGTATCCATTTGTAGTGGGGGAAGTCTAGGTTGGATATTAGGAAAAACTGTTTTACTAGAAGGGTGGTGAAGCACTGGAATGGGTTACCTAGAGAGGTGGTGGAATCTCTACCCCTAGGGGTTTTTAACTTCTGGCTTGATACAGCCCTGGCTGGGTTGATTTAGTTGGGGTTGGTTCTGCTTTGGGCAGAGGGTTGGACTCAATGACTCCTGAGGCTTCTTCCACCCCTAATATTCTATGTTAGCCTTCTCAAATATAAAGAAAAATGCTATCACTTACTGAAAATATTGTTCTGGGTTTGTTTGTGTGAATTAGGGAAACATGGGTCTCTTGTGAATGGAATACCCCCACCCATAGAAATTTAAACTTTATTCTTTACAATATGGGACCTGCAATGTTTTTTCTTTAAAGTCAAAGAGGTTTCTGCTTGTTGGTAATTGGATTTGATGTTATCTATTCACGTTCATGGTTATTTTTGTATAGTTTTGAGAAGTTGAATTGGTGTCAGCTGTGAAACTTGTCATGATTTTACCAGCAGAGGTATATGATCTTTTTCATCCAAGAAGGATAGGTTAAAAAGACTGAGTGGTAGTGTTACTAGACTAGAGTAACAGCTGTATATTTGGTTATTCTTCCTCGTGTAAAACAAAGATACCAAAGAGCTCTGTTTGAGAATGAGGATGTGAAATGAGACTGCTTTTCACCTTGTAAGTGCACCACAGTCACAATGCACAGAGCTTTGTGGCTGCAAGCCTGTGGCATTCTAAGAGAACTATGGCGTAAAAGTGAAGATTTGCCCTTCTAGGGCAGACGTACTCAGTGCAGACATGGTGACACACCGTGCTCCCTGGAGAACTCTAGGGACACATTCTATTCATTTGGCATTCATGGCCCAAATGGGTGGGCCCTCTAAATCTCCAGGCAAAAGATGCCTTCAACAATGGTCTGAGGACCTAAGCAGCCCTTATTCTCTTGGAGATGATCATCTTCCTCAGTTGCTCGTCAGCCTTCATCTGCTTCCAAACAGCAGGCTTGATGGATGAATTTAACCACTCACGTACAAGCCCATACCCTGCATTTGAATGGCAGCCCCACTCCCCCTTGCTTAGGTTTGGACTTCTATAAATGACAGATGGGTGCTGGAAGTTGTCTGCCATGGAATTTGTCATGTCCCTCTTCAGGTTCTTGCAGCTAAGGAAGATGTAAGTGACTTCTGTGCTTTGCCTAGGAGCTATAGAGTGGGTACTTCCTGAAGCAGCAGGGAAGATATTTCTAGTGATATTTCCTATATCTTGTATAGGATGAAACCCCCTTCTTTGTTCAGGGTAAGGAAGACTGAACTATTGTATATGCCATCTCCCATTTAGGATGGTAATGTTTGTTTCCATCATCTCTTCCTCATGCTCAAAACAAGTTTCTTGTATATGCATTCCTTTTTTCCCCTCCCTAGAGTGATTTGCAAAAATTGGACAGGGTGCAGCCTAGGGACATGTTAGTGCAAACATGTAAACAATTAACTGATGAGCCTGGGCCGCCTGGTTTTAAACCATGTGTGAAGTGCTCTAAATCTATGCCCTGCGGTGATCAGACACAAATCATGTGGAAGTGCCTGGGAGAGGGCCACTGCACAGGCAGTTGTCAAATTTGCAAGAGCGTCAAGCCGAGAACGAAGCGGGAGCGTGATTCCCACCTAGAGCTCATTCTAATACACATCTGGAGTGTTGTGTCCAATTCTGGGCCTCCCACTATAGAAAGGATGTGGACGCATTGGAGAGGGTCCAGCGGAGGGTGACCAAAATGATTAGGGGTCTGGAGCACATGACTTATGAGGAGAGGCTGAGGGATTTGAGCTTATTTAGTCTGTAGAAGAGAAGAGTGAGGGGGGGATTTGATAGTAACCTTTAGTTTCCTGAAGGGAGGTTCCAAAGAGGATGGAGAGAGGCTGGTCTCAATAGTGACAGATGGCAGAACAAGGAGCAATGGGCTCAAGTTACAATGGGGGAGGTCCAAGTTGGATATTAGGAAAAACTATTTCCCTAGGAGGGTGGTAAAGCACTGGGATGGGTTACCTAGGGAGGCGGTGGAATCTCCGTCCCTAGAGGTTTTTAAGTCTCAGCTTGACAAAGCCCTGGCTGGGTTGATTTAGTTGGGATTGGCCCTGCCTTGGGCCGGGGGCTGGACTTGATCACCTCCTGAGGTCTCTTCCAGCTCTATGATTCTATGATTCTAATGGAGTCCGCACCGCAACTGGCACCGGGAGTACGCAGTATGTCAGCTTCCGTTAGAGAGCCTTCTGCGGCACCGAAGCATGTGACACCAGCAAAGCCCTCACCGTCGGAGGCACCAGTCACAGTCCCTGGTGCTGTCGAGGAAGAGGCAGCATAGGGGAAGATCCCCCTACAAAGCACGGCTTTAAAGTGCACCCCAAAGATGGGCATATGGTCGAGTCAGCATGTCAAGAGGCTTCCAGGCCACGGTGGCACCAGTTGAGCTTGATGCGCGAGGAGAGTGTGGCACCAGATGTGGGGATTGAAGAGGTCTGGCAGCCGTTGACACCGGAGGTCTTTGATGTGGCACACAAGCTCATAGAACTCCCTTCATCCCTGGTACTGGTCACGGTCATGGATGACGAGCACTGGCCGCCTCTGTTGGCACTGGAACCAGCCATGCTACCAGTGCAACCAACAGCTCCGGTATACGTGCCACCCCCGGTGCCTACATGGGTCCCAATACCAGCACTGCAGGAGCCCCTCGTACTAGTAATTATATCAGTGCTGCTGATACCAACAGCACCAGCCCCATCGGATTCCAGGGCACCGACTGCATTGGCACCACCTCGTATGGCACCACATGCCCTGGTACCTATTGTGATGGGACCACCCTACTCCAGAGCCAGTACTTGCACCCAATGCTGTCACCGGCACCGACGATCACAGTACTGGCACCAACCCATAAAGGGAAGCCGGCAGCCATGGCCAGGCATAGATAATCTTATCGCTCCCTGGTGCCATCATTGGCATTGCCTTGGTCAGCCTCTGACTACTCGAGTCAGATGCTGACTCCGTCCACTCCAGGGTCTCGTCCTATAGATCCAGGTTGCAGCACCGTTCTTGATCTCGCCACCGGTCTCAATACCCCAGCCCAGCGTCCCACCGGCCTTGGCTGGCCAGTGGCAACCTCAACAGCAGGGGCCCTTCTGGACTCATTGGGTTTACCATCAGGCTCAGGGGCCTCAGCTGTCCAGACACTCCTCAGTGATGGCTCAGTCCAGAAGCACTCCCTCTGCTAATCAAAGGATCATACAGGGACCAGGTCCTCAGACGCAGACTTCATCAGGGCTCTATTTTGCAAGCTGGGTTTCCTTTATAAACGAGGAGAAATCCACACTCAACCCCACCCAGATGATATATTTCATTGGGGTGCACCTGGACTCTACAGTGGCAAGGGTGTCCCTTCCCAAGGGCAGGTTCTTGGCCATCAGAGTGATAATAGAAGGCCTCAGAGCCTCACCCCATACCATGGCTTGTACTTGCATGAGGCTGCTAGGTCACATGGTGGCCTGCACCTTCGTGGTGCAACGCACCAGGCTGCAGCTGCAACACCTTCATGCATGTTGGCTTCCATTCACAACCCAGCTCGAGCGCCACTGAAAGCTCTACTCACGGTACTGAAAAGGGGTTCTCCAGTGTCTAGACTGGTGGTTACAAGAGCAAGTCATATGCCACGGAGTCCCCTTTGCCAGATGGACCCCATCCATGCAGCTCTTGACAGATGCATCGGACATGAGTTGGGGAGCTCACCTATCGAACCTCAGAATCCAAGGTATGTGGTCCTCCAATGAGAGTGCTCTCCATATAAATGTCAAGGAGCTCAGGGCGATCAGGCTGGCTTGCCTACTGTTCCTACCCCACCTGAAGAACAAGGCAGTGTTGGTGCTGACGGACAACACCACAGCCATGCAATATATATCAACAAACAGGGTGAGGCTCGTCCTTCTCCCCTATGCAAGGAAGCCCTCCTCCTATGGGACCTGTGTATTGTTCACGGGATTCACCTGGAGGCATCGTACGTTCCAGGGAATCACAACATACCAGCAGATCGTTCAGGGCCCATGAATGGTCCATGGAAGGTTGGGGAGGGGGACGGGGGGGGGGGGACGACATCTTGGAGGTTGTCTTCCAGAAGTGGGATTATCCCCGTCTCAATCTGTTTGCTTCCCAGGGAAACTTCAAGTGCCCTCTTATCTGGGGCAGGGAAAGAGGTTGCTGGGGACCTTCTATTGGTACAGTGGCCCCAACACTTCCTCTGTATGTTCCTGCCCTTCCCTCTACTGCAGAGAGTCCTCCTGACGATCAGGAGGTGTGCAGCACTGGTCATTTTAATAGCCCCAGTGTGGTCACGCCAGCACTGATATCCCATGCTCCTGGACCTAGCAGTGTAGGAGCCCCTCGAACTACCATTGGTTCCAGGCCTGATCACTCAGGACCTGGGAGAGGGGAGGTTATGCCATCTGAACCGGTCATCCCGCCACCTGGCAGCCTGGAATCTTCATGGTTAACTGGCCAAGAAAACATCTGTTCGGAGGTAGTCAGAAGGGTCCTGACAGAGTAGAATACCCTCTATGAGGGTAGCCTATGAGGCTAAATGGAAGTGCTTCTTGCTTGGGGCTAATGGGGCAGGAGTTGACCTAATGACAGCCCCTACCCCCTTATCCTGGATTACCTCCTTCATATTTGGCAACAGGGCCTATCAACCTCATCCCCTCAGGTCCATCTAGCTGCCATTGCAGCATTCCACCCGGGTGAAGGGGGGCAGGTCAGTGTTTGTGAATGTGCTAATTAAGCAACTCCTCAAGGGTGTGGATAGGCTATACCCACTTGGGACCTCAACTTGGTCCTTACAAAACTCATGAGCCCTCTGTTTGAACCCTTAGTCACCTGCTCTCTGAAACACCTCTCATGGAAGGTAGTTTTCTTGCTGGCTATTACCTCAGCCAGGAGGGTGTCAGAGCTGAGGGCCCTCACACCAGAGCCCTCTTATATGGTATTCTCTAAAGACAGGGTTAGGCTTCGCCCTCACCTGTCATTCCTATCCAAAGTTGTCACATTTTCATATGTCCTAGGACATCTACCTCCCTGTTTTCTTTTCCAAGCCCCATGCAATACCAAGGGGCAGTCCCTGCATTCCTTAGACTTGAGGAGGGCCCTGGCATTTTACACTGATAGGACAAGGGAATTTAGGTCAACACCACTCTTGATTTCTATAGCAGAAAGGATGAGGGGTCTCCCAGTGTTGGCTCAATGCTTGTCCTCATGGATCACCTCCTGTTATGAGCTTGTGGAGTGAGAGGCGCTCCCACTCCTGGCCCACTCCAAGAGGGCACAGGCCTCGTCAACGGCATTTGTCACGCAAGTGCCCATTCTCGAGATCTGTAGGGTAGCCACGTGGCCCTCCATCCACATGTTTGTAACTCATTACGCAATTGCGCAGCAGGCTAGGGTCAATGCAGTCTTTGGTAGGGCTGTGCTGCAGTCCATTGCAGATTAGGCTTCTGAGAGTCACCTAACTGGAATGGATGTGAGCAAGCACTTGAAGAAAAAACAGTTACTTGCCTTGTAACTGTTGTTCTTCAAGATGTGTTACTCATGTCCATTCCACAGCCCACCCACCTCCCCTTTGTCAGAAGTCTCCGGTAAGAAGGAACTGAGGGCGGGGTGGGCCAGCAGGGGTATATATGCGCTGATATGCCGGTGCCACTCCAGGGGCTCCCTGGCTGGCCCAACGGATACTGCTAAGGGAAAAAGCGCCGGAATCCATGCACGCAGCATGCACCCACCTCGAACAACCGTTTTTTATGGCTGCTCTCTGTTATGTCCTCAGGGACAGGGCAAAAGGCATTCATGGCAAAGATGGGGCCAAACTGACGCTGCTATTCAAAGGCTTTGATCTTGTGATGGGATCCACATAAATAACATCTCGAACCACATTTACAGGCAGGCTGTTCTTCACCTGGAGATAACTATTTTTCAAATCTATTTTTCAACATCAAAAATAAAAATGGAAGCGGTACGTATATTATTTTTTTATGGGTGCCACAAAGTTGATGAAGGATCAAAATCTAATTGATAGTTTCTCTAAAATTGAAACTGAGAGCTGTTTGGGGATGAAGCTGATAAAAATGGACTTGGCTTGCCAGAAGAGGGCAGAGGTGGGATCTCTTGGGTGCGGGCTGGGGTTGTGGGACAGCTGCACCACTCGTTAGTCTTACAAGAAAAAGGCACCAGCCAAATCCCCCCCCCCAATTCCCAGTCTTTCACCTCAGAAATATACCGCCTTGTGCTGCTAAAGACCCTTTCTTGACCAATGTAAGTTTATTATTTGCTTCACCGCTTCATCAGTGGAAAGTGGATATGGCTCACTTTGTATACTTTCACAGATTTACCAAGCAACTCAGGCAAACTCACTGGTAAAGATAAAGAGTAAAACAAGTTTATTGATTATTAAAGTGATAGGCAAAAAGTTGGAGTCATTACCAAAAGAAATAAAATATCAGCATGCAGTTTAAACTCTCACGCTATGAGTCTGGGCAACCTTCTAGATTAAGCTGTTTTCCTCACCTCACTGGATATTACAGTTCATAGTACAAAGGTTACACAAGTTTCATTTTTGAAATCTGGGTCAAGTCTCCTCTTGTTGGAGCCTTCAGTCTTCCCAGTGTCTTTATTGCTTGCAACACAGGTGGGGGGAGGAGAAAAGGCCAAACACATGGGGGCCCCTGTTTTCTGTTTTATACCCTTAGTCCATGTGCTTTAAGGACACAAGTCCAGGCATGTCTGGTGGCCACTGCTGAGTCACAATGTGAAGCAATAATCTGCTGTGTCTCCTGAGAGTTATTGCAGTATAACTTCTCTACTGGACAATAGTTGGTGATGTCTGTTCAGCACCCATCTGGGCATTGGCTACTTCCCTTGTTGTTGACTCTGGAAAGCTAGTATCTGGGCAGTTCCCAAGCCCACAGCATATTTTAGTGAAAACCATACAGTATGATTCTTTTAATTATATATGCATTAATAATACATTATATATTTTAGATAGAACAGCGGCTTCCAGCAGGTTATAACCTTTCTCTGATAACCTCACATGGTATGCTTAATGTGAAATATCACAATTTATATAAAAATGCTGAATGTGGAGGATTACTAGGTGCTCCCCAAACATATAGTGCAGGGGTGAGCAATAATTTTTGATGGGGTTGCGCTCTAAAAATTTGGTAAGTAGTCAAGGACCACACTCTTTTATGATCTTAATGGAGGAGGTATGGAGTCTAGGATGGAGGTTGGGTGCAGGATGTGAACAGCTAGTCAACTATCGATAAGCAAATGCTTATTGGATAGTGGACTAGTCATTTCCTTCCTCCTGCTTGCTGCTTCTATCAGAAGAGGCGGGGATGCTGCAAAAAGGCAGCGCCGCGTGGAGCCTGGGGCCAGACATTGGATTCCATGCGGTAGTGCCGCTTTGAAATACCACATGCAGCCTGGGCCCAGCTGGGGGCTGCGTGTGACGTTTCAAAACAGTAGCACTGCGTGAAGCCCAGGGTCTGACGCTTTGAAGCGCTCCATGGAGCCTGACGCCAGGCTCCCCATGGCGTTTCAAAGCAGCAGCACTACATGGAGCCTGGGGTCAGCTTGGAGTCCCCAACTAACCTTGGGCTCCATGTGGCGCTGCTACTTTGAAACATTGCAGGGAGCACAGGCCAGCGGGGGACTGCTTGGCCCCATACTTCCCACAGCACTTTTGCCTTTGAAATGTAGGAACAGCCCTTGGCTTTTGCTACACTTAAGTCAGACACAGCCATATTGACTAATTGAATAGTCGATGCAAATTGCATCAACTATTCATTTACCCAATTAATCTAAATTTAACATCCCTATGCAGGAGGGAGCTCTGGGGGTCGGAGATTGGAGTGCAGAAGGGGGTGCAAGATCTGAGACCTGGGGCAGGGGTGCAGGAGGGGATATAGGTGTAGTAGGGGGAACAGAGGGTTGGGGGGAGGGGCTGGGGTGCCAAGTACTGGCTCTGGCTGGGAGGTGCTTACCTAAGTGGCTCCTAGTGAGCAGCCCAGCAGGTTCCTCAGGCAGGCTCCCTGCCTTCTATGCCTCCCCATACTGCTCAAAGTGGCCCTCTGCATGGGGCCATGTGCTTCTCTCCGGGGGGGGGGGGTGGATACTTCACATTCTGCCTGCTCTGCAAACTTGATCCAGGCAGCTGAAAGATTGTGGGAGCTGTAAGATTGTGCTAGGGATGGAGCAGCATGCGAAGCCTCTCCCTTTTTCCCCCCCCTCACAGTGCTCAGAGAAGCACATGGCCCCTGCAGCTGGCCACTTTGAGGGTGCAGCTCAGATCCACCAGCTTGAAGGGCCAGATCTGGCCTATGGGCCATATTTTGTCTACCCCAGTATAGTGCATCACTGGCATATAGTGTGCTTATGTGAAGTTACATCATGTAAATAGCAGGGTAAAATTGTATGCTGACTCTCAGGAAAACGGTCATATTAAGCCTCTTTCTAGAAATCAAAATGACACTTGAAACATTTTTCACTTTTGAGGAGCTGTCATAACCATGACCAGCAACCTGGTAACTAAGGGGTTAACTATACGTCCTGTCTCTAGCCAGGTATCTGGTCAGCCTATAGTAATGCAGGTAGGGATTTCTGGGACAAAGGAATTTTTATCTTTTTCCCTCCTTTGTCTGAGTAAGAGTGGTTTCTTCCAAGTAACAGGGAGACGGGAAGGCCTGTCTCTCTCCAAGAAAAGTCTTCTCACAATGTGTAAGTAGGGCAGAGTTTAGTTAGCCCATCAGGTTTTATTGTGTTCTGGTTTGGGGATTTGGAACTGATATCTGTGCTGTTAAAAGTGTTTTTTTTTTTCTTTTGTAACTAAGTTTTGAGCCCATGGGTGGCAGGGGGCCTCTTACCATCTAGCCACCTCAACTATGTTTGCAACGAGAGTTTTGTTCTGATGATAAAAGTTTGTTTTCTTTTTCTTACTAACTGGTATTGGTTCATTTTTGTGTCCTGAGAGGTCTGTTGGTCTGACGAGGAGTCAGCTACCACAGACTGCAGCTTGAATTTTCTTTCCTCTTTTTTTCAAGCTCTTTTGGGGGAAAAGAGTTTGAGGTGTCCTTGAGGTTTTAGGGAGGAGTTTTCCCAAGTGATCTCTTCCCTAGTTTTCTTGGAATACTTAGGTGGTGGCAGCAGATATTCCCCAAAATCCGGGTATTGGGATTTTGAGGGGAAGTTTTTGTACCAAAGCCTGTAGAGTTAAGGTTTTGGGGTGTTTTTGCAGGCCCCCATTTCTGCAATTGTCATGCCAGAGTGGGGAACAGTTTTGACAGGAGCTAATGCCTTTCTTTTATGTCTTCGCTTGGTGGTTTGTTGGCTTTTGAAAAGATGACCTCTCCAATGTCTGATTCTTTGCATGCGGTATATACTGACAAGTCGTTTTCTAAACTTTTTCAGGTTGTCCGTCAGATGATGTGGCTGATGGATCATATTTTTAAGTATACAAACTTTGGGATTGTATCTCTAATCCACGGAGATTTCTTTATAAGACAGGTAAACAATAGATGTATTATGATGCCTTGGCTTATCCTTATAGTCAATGTTTAAATTTTCTAGATGCAAAATTTCAGTGTGGTCTTCTAGGCTGTATCTCTGACCTCTGTAGTGGGAAATATAAGGTGAAATCCTTGTGCTGAAATGTGCTTGCTAGAAACCTCATATAAAATATTTTACTTTTTTTAGCAGTTGTATTCTTGAACATTTATATGACGCTAGGGGTTTCAACCAGATTAAGGACTCGTGCTAGGCCGCTGTACAATTGTACAGTAAATGACAGTGTTTACTTCAAAGAGTTTACAATCTGAACATTACATTGCCACCAGTGTACAATAATATAGCACTGAATCCAATCTGGAATTCTGATAATTTGTAACCATCAGTGACTCTTGTTTTTTGTTTGTATTATCCTGAAAGCTAAGAGATCAATGACTACTTGACTTCATGTATTACTTTTTCGTTTATTAAATGCAGAGCAAGCCATCTTCTACGAGTAAGAAAATGTAAAAAGGTTTAGTTGTGAAAATTGATCTAATTCCAGTTATGCAATAAGAGGAAACTGTATGCCAAATCTGGTGGTCCTAGAGCTTACTGTTTAGGAGGAGTTCTGAGTAAACAAGCAGACTGATGGACAAACTCTCTCAGACTACGTCTAGACTGCAGGTTTTTCTGGGATACCTCTGGTATCCCAGGAAAAACTCTGCCGCATCCAAGGAATGTGTCTGCCTTCCTGAAAAAAATTTCAGATAAGCAGGTGTGTTTCTTTTGGCATCCCTGTAAACCTTGTTTTACGAGGAAGAAGGGATGTTCTGAGAGAGGGTTTTTTTTCCCAACATTTGGCCCAGTGTAAACAGGCCAAATGTCAGAAAAGCCTCTTCCGAAAAAAGAATCTGAAAGATACACAAATGGTGGTTTGCAATTTGCATATCTTATTCCGATAGAGCTGTGGTCTAGACACAGCCTCAGATATATAGTAGATGAAGATCTCTAGGTTTTTTCTTTCACGTATCAAAAAATCTATATATTTGAGAGAGTTTGTCTCTGTGTGTGTCTGTCCAAGAATGTCTCCTAAACAGTAAGCTATAGGACCACCAAATGTGATGTGCGGCTTCCTCTTATCATAACTTAAAGCAAGGTAAGGATTTGGTTGTGCCAGGAAAATGGGATGTGCCTGGAATGGGATTGTTTCTTATAAAATAAAGGGAGGGCTTTGCTATACAATGACGACGTGGGGCTGCAGGGGATATGGGATGCAAAGCAGGGTTAGTTATACTATACAGTGACCACAAGGGGGCAGTAATGGGCTGGGAGATGGGGACTGGGACAACTATAACCCCATTGATGCAGCAGCGGGGCAGTGGTGGGAAAAGGGACACCTATCTATTAAATATCTGAGTGTTTTTCTGTTTGTGTGTCTGTCTATCCCCCAGCTGGGGGACATGCACCTGTGTCCTGGCTGTACCACCTGCAGCAGGTATGGAGAGGTACTTATAACCTGGCCCCAAACTGCTGCTTCCCACGGCTTCCCTTGGCTGCAGACGGCAAGCTGCAGCCAATGGGAGCCACAAGCCTCCATGGTTGCGGAGCTGGTAAGTCAGAGCGGCCCAGTAGCAGCTTTCTCAGAATGGATCTGTGTACCACTCTGAGAAATACTGGATTAAACAACTATTTTTGTGTTTCATCAGAAAAAAGTCATGATTCTTCTTTAGGTTATGTGCACGTGGGTGCTCCACATAAGGTGATGGGTCGTCCCCGGAGCTGTGGAGTTAGAGGTTTTTCATAGCAGTTGGACCATGCATGTGCAGCAAGCGGCTCATGCTGCTGGTGGTTGAGCGCTTCTCATGCAGCTTGACTCTTTTCTCTCCTCCCCCCCCCCCCCACGTTTCAGTTCCTCTTCTACTGCCCTTGGTCGTGGATGGAGCTCTCCTGCACTTCAGGCATTTCTCTCATCACAGAAAAATTTCACTCTCCTGATGACATTTTAACCTCCTTTAGTTACAAATTCCTTCTGTTACATTCTTGCCATTCCAAAGAAAAGAAAAAAAGGTGGGGGGCGGGGGACTTAAGAAGACAGAAAACAGCAAACATTGGCTATACAAGCTTGCCAAGGGTTTAACCAAGAAACCTCCCCCCCCCCGCCCCCCCAAACACCAGTGGCTCCCAGTATGCTGGGCTCACTGGGGTTTAAGAAGTGCCACAGCTGTAATGACTCTAAGCTGGCCTCTGATGGCCACAGCTGATGCATATAATGTCTGGGGGTAGTCACACACTCCACAAAAGTGTGAACGCTGCTGGAGTTTGACTGCGAAGGCGAGAGAGTATTGAGAGTTTAGGCTCCACATGACCCTCCTTGAGAGAGCTTTACAGCCTATGGAGGAGCCTCCACTAAATCAAGCGGCAAACCACCTGAAGCATAGAGCCGCCTCCCCAACACCACGGAGGCATCAGAAGACCAGGGTCTCACCAGTCAGATTGCTACCACCCAAGCCGTCCCAAAGAATGACCAGGGGAGACATGCCAGGCACCTCCCCAGCTCTGTGGTGCTGAGGTCTGCCTCAAATGCCGCTGCTGCAGCACCCAGCCTGAATATGGTACCTGTACGCTCCTCCTCCGCACTGGGGCGAGTGCACCAGCAAACCCTGGCGCTGAAGCAAGTGCCTACATGTGTGACGCTGGCAAAGCAAGTGGAACTGGCTTCCAAATGGCCCTACAAATCTCTGGCACTGCCTCCCAGTGTGGCGGTTTCTCTGATGCTTCCCCCTATGCAAGCTGTTCTCAGCTTGCAGCCAGCCCAGACTGATTAATGAATTGATTGCAAATAGCAAAGACTTCATGGGATGCCGCCCCCCCCCCCCTTACTCCCATCAAGAGAGTGGGCTCCAGTGCCTTACCCATCATACCCATCTCCACACTATAGGAGATCTCTGCATTTACATGGGTGCTCCGGGGCGACTGAGTATGAACAGAGGAGTGTGTTCTCTTTGCAGCATTCATCTCCCACCATGTCCCATCAATGCCATCGCTACAGGGTATGCCTGTATCACCCTCAGTGGCATCTGAATTGGCACTACCGTCTCCATGCTACCTGGCACACTGGGACTATTGGCCACCGCCTAAACGTCAGTCTTCTGGCCCATCACCCTCACCAAAAAGGCTTCCACCAGCCTCACCATCTCACACCCTGATGACCGTGCTGGAGTCAGAAGAGGACAAATACCAGTTGTCAGATGTTTATGATAACACTCAGCTCTCATGAGATTCGCCACAAGACAACTTATCTTCCCCCTCCCCCGAGGGGGCTATAGTTCCTGAGGACGAACACACCACAGCAGACCTGAAACCGTTCCAAGATTTTTTTTTAAAAGGGTAGCTGTTACCTAGGAGATAAAATTACAGCATGTCAAGGAGAAACAACACTGTCTCCTAAAGAATATTCATCCTTCATGCCAAGGCAGGATTGTGTTGCCCATAGACAAGGCTATCATGTAGGTGTCTGAGGACATCTGGCAGACGCCTGCATCAACCCAACCAATCTGCAAGAAGGTGGTGTGTCGGGGTGTGCCACCTGGTGGTGATGGAGTTAACCAGGCTTGCTAGGCTGAGAAGGCCCCTCCCCCGCAGCCCTGCTGGGTATGCTCCAGCTGCAGGGTCAGTATAAAGGTCAGTGGAGCAGCTCAGTTGGGGCTGACCACAGAAGGGGAAGGAACTCCTGCCAGAGCTGAGAAGCAACCACCCCTGTGGAATCTGCTGGATCCCCAGCCGCCGCAGCCTCCCCTGCGGCCACCGTGCCTGCCACAAGCTACCGCCACAGCTGTGGTGCCAACCATTATGGTGCCAGCCACAGTTGTCACGGTCATTGACACCATGCCAAGCTTAGCCACTGGCGCATTTGCCAGCCCAGGTGGGGATGGGGCCAGTCAGCAGGCGGGGGTAGGAAGCAGCCCGGGGCAGGAAATAACCCGGAGAGCGCTCGGTGTGCTTCGGGGATGGCTCCCTGCCAAGCCAGTGATGGGAGCCACCCGCCACTGATAGTGCCCTGGGCTGGGGCCTGGTGGAAAGGGGGGGCCTGGGGCCCCCTACCCTGACACTCCAGAGAGGAGAGCAATACAGACTTGGCCGCTAGGCCACCTTAACCCCCAGCCACGGGGCAGTATGAACTAAGGTGCTGGGCCATATTGCCCCCCCCCCGACAAGAGGGCAGTATAGACTAGGCTGCTGGGCCATATTGACCCCCAGCCAGGGGGCAGGACAGACTCGGCTGCTAGGTTGCATTTAGCCCAGACCAGGGGCAATACAGCCTCGGCTGCTAGGCCACATTTACACACACACACACCCCCAGCCAGGGGGCAGTACAGACTTGGCTGCTGGGCTATATTTTCCCCTCCTATATTTACCCCATGACAGGCAGACAAAAAGTACTTAGTTCTGCCTAAAAAATTGGACTTCCTTTTCTCCCACCCCCTGCCAAACTCGCTGGTGGTAGATGCTGCAAACCAATGGTCAAAAGTCCTTCAGCTTAAATCAAATGGCGGGGACAAAACACACAAGGCTAGACCAATTTGGCAAGAGGGTGTACTCCTCTGCCACCTTGTCGCTCAGAATACCAAACTACTCCGTCCTTCTAGCCAATCATGATTTTGACAAGTACTTCAAATTAGCTGAATTTATGGAACACCTGCCAGATTCCAAAAAACCCATCCTCAGGACAGTCAATCGTGAAAGGCCACACCATTGCCCGCACCAGATTGCTCTCGGCAGTTGACGTTGCTGACACTGCAGCAAGGGCAACTGCTACAGCTGTGGTCATGAGAGCATCATGGCTGCATGCCTCAGGGGTCCCTAAAAAACTCCAAACTAAGGTGGAGGACCTCCCCTTTGACAAACATAAACTCTTTGCGACCAGCACCGACAAGATTCTACGCAGCAGCAAGAACTCACATACCACTCTGCGTACCGTAGGAATGTACATGCCACCAAACAGGCGGAGGCGCTACACCCCCTACAGTAGAAATAGGGACACACATTACAACCATCCTCAATATAGACCATATGAATACAATTGCTCCACACAGTGAACCCAGAGGAGGTGCCAGCAGCAGCCACAGTCCTCTGGTGTCCAGGTTCCTAAGCAGCAACTCTGAAACATTGGTCAAGGGTCTGCCTGACCTCCCTGATCATCCAGTGCAACAAAGCCAGAAACATCTATTTGACTACAGGTTATGTCCCTTCCTTCATCACTGGGTCTCAATAATATCCGACCCATAGTGCTACCTGCATTTTTCCTAAAACCACGTGTCTCCCAAACGCGCTATGCTCCATACCCTGGATGTTGGAAGGGCTTTGACTTTTTATATTGACAGAACTTAGGTGTTCCGCAAGTCCCCATGTCTGTTCGTCTCTGACACACTATTCCAAGGGTAACCCAATTTCCACACATAGCCTATCCAAACTGATATCGGCCTGCATACTGCAGTGCCATTCCCTTCAAAACAAACTGCTGATAATGACACCAAGAGCACACTCCACACGGGCTACAGCAACATCCATGGTGTTCCTCAGTAGTGTGCCCCTCCAAAGACATTTACTGGGCAGCCACCTGATCATCCTACCACACTTTCTCTAGACATTATGCCATCATGCCACAGTTGGTGGCAGATACAACAGTGGCTATAGCAGTGCTATTTTCCACTATTAAGCACTGACTCTGAGCTTACCAGCCATAGTGAGTACTGCTTTGTAGTCACCTTATGTGGAGCACCCACGGGGACATCACCCGAAGAAGAAAAGGAAGTTAGCTTGTGCAGTAATGACTGTTCTTTATGGTGTATGTTCTCATGGGTGCTCCATAACCCTCCCTTCCTCCCCACTATTTGGAGTCCAGGTGCTCTGCGGTGGGTAAGGAATTGAAGGGGGGAGTCAGGGCCTCATACAAAGTGCTCAACTGCCGTAGCACGAGCCACCTGCTGCGCATGCGCAGCCCACCTGCTATGAAAAACGTCCGACTTCGCAGCTCCGTGATGACCTGTCACCTTACATGGAGCACCCACAGGGACACTCATCTCGAAGAACAGTCATTACTGCACAAGGTGAGTAACTTTCTTCTATTATGATTAGAGTTGATAAAAAGTATTTGCTAACAATTAAAATCGAGTCGCCTATTCAACAGTCATTTTAGTGCAAAGAAAATTTTTACAGTTCCAAATCACAAAATAATGCAAATTGGTTATGGAAAGAGTAATGGATGCTTTACGAGTTTCTGATTCAAATTTACTATGTCTGGTAATTATTCAATGAAATAATGTTTGATGTTGAAATCCTATACATTTTAAAGCTGTTCTTTTACTTCCCTTTTGCAAGCACACTAATTAATAAAAAATTCTATTACATATATTTAATTTCTTGAACTTTCCTGTAAAAGTCATCTATGCAAAATGACTTTGCCCAGTCAACAACAGTCCTCACCTGCTAGTTATTAATAATGGAGTGTGAACCAGAGAGAACCCATCTTCACCCTATGATTCTAGGTTGAGTTTGCAGTTGAAATAACATGTAAAGTTGTCAAATTTGTTCAGAGGACCATTAACAGATAATATTCTGGGGGTCCATGTTTATTATGTTATACAGAATCAATTTTAACGGTGTAATTGTACATGAATTATTACACTTTAAAAAAAAAACAACTAGTCAGAATGGCAGTTTTACCTTCACTTCTGAAAACCTCTGTTCATTCCTTATGAGTTGAGCATCAGTGGTGCCTTTAGGAAAATATTTGTTGTCATTGATGGTTTATTAAGTAGTGCTCTGAGAAGAGTTTAAACATTAAAAAAAGTATGTTTTTTTAGAATTTTAAGAAATCTGCTTAGATTTTAAGATTACTTAAGATATCACTAACTTTTCTTTCTCTCTTCCCTCCTTATTTCCCAGGGAAAAGCTCACCGTGACCAGCAGCTTGTGCTCCTAAAGGAGCATCTAGACAAACATTACAGGAGCCGTGACCGGAAGTGGATTGTACTATTTCCAGAGGGAGGCTTTCTTAGGAAAAGGCGGGAAACAAGCCAGGCATTTGCAAAGAAAAACAATTTGCCATTCCTTACTCATGTCACCCTGCCAAGACTGGGAGCAACACAAGTCATTCTGAAATCACTTGTAGCTCAGCAAGAAAATGGAACCCCTGCAGGTGGAGATGCGATGGTATCAGGTAGGGATTGTTATGAAATATCAAAATAGCTAATGTCAACCCTGACTACATAGCTTTAAACAAAACTTCATGGTGCTTTGAGTTAGGTCTTTTCCAGCTAGTTCATTATCTGAATATGTGAAATTTTGACATTCTAAATTAGGGTAGGTATCAGTTGACCATAATTTTTTTTTAATTTCTCAGTATTTGCACTTTTATCCTTTTATTTCTAAAACTTGAAAGACGCTTATGGTCATATTCTCCGCTTCCTGTTCTGTTTAGATTCTTGTACATGCAACACAGTAGTATTTGAATGCCCAGCCTGATATACGAGATGCACTCCACTAATTCTCTACTCCCAGATGCAAGTAGATAGTCTGTTGGTTTGGGATATATGGGCTAGGGGATTCATAGATAACTACACAGCATCTTTGGTATCTTGAATGCAGGTGGCTAATTTAAAATATTTTGAAGTAGGATGTCTGCCAGGGGCTTTAACAGATTGAAAAACCAAGTTGCAGCAGCTCAGACACTCAGTGTTCATGATAATGTCCGCTTAATATAGTGATTAGGAGATGAATGGGAATTGGGAATTTTCTTTATAGTCTTTTGAATTGCCAGGCCCCAGGGCAGTTCCCCTCCTCCCCTGATCACTTCCCACCCATCTGTGGGCCTGAATAAGTTTTATGGTTAATTTAAGTTAACTTAATTTAAGCTGGTTCCCCCCAGCACTGTCTCCATGGAGGGCAGGGGAGGCAGTGGCATAGCGGGAAACAGCAGGGAAACTGGTTCCCACTGCCAGTGCTTCTGCTTTTGAAATGTACAAGAGCATTCAGGGTTCAGCCTTAAAATCCAGTTCCCCCCCAGCACTGTCTTCAGGGTGCGGCATGCCCCCCCCGCTGAAGGGGTCCCAGCGGGGAGCTGCCTTCTCCCTCCCCCCCCACCATGGACAGGGACTGTTGCTACCAAGCAGCCCATGTTCGGGGGGGGGGGGGGGGGAGGGATAGCTCAGTGGTTTGAGCATTGGCCTGCTAAACCCAGGGTTGTGAGTTGAATCCTTGAAGGGGCCATTTAGGGATCGGGTAAATCTGTCAGGGATGGTAGGTAGTTGGTCCTGCCGTGAGGGCAGGGGACTGGACTCAATCTCTCAAGGTCCCTTCCAGCTCTATGAGAGAGGTATATCTCAATATATTATTAGGGGCGCCAGGACCAAGCAGTCCTATCTCACGCTGATCGCTGCACCTCTGCATTTTAAATGGAGTAAATGTCTTGAGGCAACATACTTTCTCTGTTGTCAAGGAAGACCTGTATTGCTGCCCTGGTAACTAAGCAAATTTCAGGTTTGTTGTTTTTAAACTGCATGTGCATTTTCAAATATTGCTATGTCATCATGCACGGATACCAGCCTAAAGTAAAGGAAAGTAGGCGTTCTTTCCTTACATGAAGTTAGAGAGATTTCTGATCTGGCAAAGATCAAATAAAAGGAAATGATCAAGGAATTCTATTATAATTAACACCTACATAATATCTCCTGAATTTGTCACAGCTTGTCATATTTTGTAATGAAGAATCTCTCTGATAAATGGGGTCTAGTAAATACTGTCCAGATCTGAACTAAAGGCAGATGACTGCAAAACATGGGAAATCTCTACTCATGTTTTGCAGTGAAACTTATCAGACTGCAAAGCCTGTATGGTAATTGAATTTTTTTTTTAAATGCTTACGCAGCATTTGTATTTGGGTAGTCACAGTTAGACTTGGAAGGACCCCATTAAGAGGAATAAATGAAGCTCATCCACCTGACAATAATATTGCTCAGGTTTGTCCAACTCAAGAGTCCATAAGAGCCTGATTTTAAACTGACTGAAGTCAGTGGGTGCCATTACACTGGGTGACTGCAGTTACTTTTGGATAAGGCTCTAAGACAGAAGTGGCTTTGTTAACATCATTATAATATATTATAGGAACTGGTATGTGGGGAGTTTGAGATGCTCAAAAATCTTAAAGCTACCAAAGTCCCTGGCTAATCTTGGCCTGGAATCATAGATCCAAGAGTGGTAATCTAATGAAATACTTATCAGGGAACAAAAATTATAGGAAAGCAATTTTCATAATGGAAAAAAGTTTCAAACACTGAGTGTGTTCCTATTCAGTAAAATAATCTCTAACATTAAATGGACTAATGATAGATGTAAATAATTGTGTGATTATACTTTGAATCAGATATGCATGCTAGAAATCTCCTTGTTAAAATTTTGTATTCTGAGGGGTTTTTTTTTTTTTTTGTGATGGAGTAGAGCACAGTGTAGTAATTCAGACACTGAATCCACAAGGTAGTCTCCATTTTTAAGGAATTAATGGATTTATTAGCAGAAATGAATCATTAATTACCCTGATAGTTTGGGATATTTATGTAGTCTCTCAAAATTTGGCTAGTTAGTTATCTGTTTTCAATACTTTTAGATCACCCCTTATTTAGAAGTATGGGAATTACTATACAGGATCATACCAGAAGTCTGTCTAGTCAGAGGGCATTGTCATATAAGAAGCCATATGCGGGGCCTGCAGCCCAGAGGGCTGGGATGAAAGTTTCCGTCCTTGGAGTACACATGAAGTGAGGTGTGTGCTGATTACACACAATATTGACTGTGGGAGTCATGTGCTCCCTTTTCATCCAATCAATGCACTGTTAAGGTTCAGTGGACTCACCCTGTAAATTCTAGGTAAGCAAGTGCAATTAGCAAAACTACCCTATCTGGGAGACGAAATTGGTTATGATGATCTTGCAACCCACTGAGATGGAGGGCCACTCATATGGCCCATTCACTAGTCTTGATTGTCCATCACTGTCCGATAGCATTTATACAGCAGTTACAGGAGCTGCTGCATGGGACAACGATGCCAGTCAAGTAGCCCTGCTGGAAGATGTAGAGAAGCACAATTTGAAGTTGCTGATGAGTCACATATTACCTTAACACACTTGAGTGCAGTTTCTAGGCCCAGAAAACAAGCACTGCCTAATGAGACCATATTGTTATGTTGTGATGGCATAAGAGGCTGCAGAACTTGTGAATGCTTAAGGCCAATTTCCACAAACTGTGTGAGGAGCTTTCCTCAGCCCTGAAGTGCAGCGGTACTAAAATGAGAGCTCCCGCAACAGTGGAGAAGCAAATGGCTATAGATCTGTAGAAGCTTGCAATGCCAGACTGCTACCAGTCAGTGGGGCATCGATTTGGAGTGGGTAAGTCTATCATGGGATTTGTTGTGACCCAAGTTTGCAGGGCCGACTTCTGCTAAGAAGGGTAGTGACTCTGGCAGGACAGAGTGAATGACTGTGCCATGATGGGGTTCCCTACCTGCAGTGGGGCAATGGATGGATGCATGGCCCTATCTTGGCATCTGATCACCTTGCCAAAGAGCACATAAAGTGAAAGGGATACTTCTCTATGGTGTTGCAAGTGCTGGTAGATCAGAGGTCATTTCACTGACATCAGTGTGGAGTGGTATGGCCAGGAAAGGTGCATGATATGAACACCTTTCAAAGGTCTGTTCAGTATACTGTCTCTGGACAGCAGCTGGAACCTGATGCTTCAGAGAAAGGTGTAAGAACCCACAGTGGGCAGATATTTTTTGAGTCTTGTTATGTTCTTGTTCTCAAAGATAGTGCTTTTTTGGTGATGGTACATAGTACCGGCACCTCCAGTCAGAGCTCAGCAACTTTTCCTCTGGAGTACAGGCACCTCTTTTGGTTTAAAAAAAAAGCACTGCTCAAAGACATCCTATGGCAATGATTTCCCTTGTGGTAGTGGTCTCCTATGAACAACTATTTCCCTTTTGTAATGTTTGAATTTTTCCACTTTTTAATTTGTGTCCCCTTTTTGTTGTGTTATGAGACTGGAAGAATAGAAACACCTGATTTACCTTCTCTCTATCGTTTGTTTGTTTTAATATATTTCTAGCATATCCACTAGGGATGTTAGCAGGTAGTCATTTACACCATTAACCAATAAACCTGGGATCATCAGTTAATCCTAATGGCTACATGCACCTCCCTTTGCTGCCTCTGTATCAGAGACAGCGGGGGAGGGGAGGAAGGGGACAGGAGCTGGCACCCTTGGGGAGATGGCTTTTAAGCCAGTTCCTATGACTGCCGTCTCCCCCCTTGCTGACTCCCATGGAGTCAGCAGGGAGGTGGGGGCAGGCAGGAGCTGGTCTCTGGGTGGTGGGGACACAAGCACTGGCTTCCGCAAAACTGTCTGCCCCCTGCACTTCTGACTCTGATACAGAGGTAGCAAGGGGGGGTTGCATGTAACCTCTGATACAGAGGAAGCAGCTTGGAGGGTGGGAGGAGTAGGAGAGAGACAGTACATGTGGGAAGTTGGCTGTCAAGCCAGCTCCCTGTGTGTACTGGCTCTTGCAGAGTGCCTGCTCCTCCCTCTGAGCTGCTGCCTCTGTATCAAAGGCAGCATTGCAGGGAGGCAGGGGAGAGGGGCAGGAGGGAGCCTGTGCTCACTGGCAGCTGGCTCCCTATGAGCAACAGTTGTCTCCTGCCCTCTTTGAGTGTAACCACTGAAAAAAATCAGCTATTACACATTTACAAAAATAACTGTTTGCTAATGTCTCTGATATCCACTTTTATTTATCTCCTTGCTGAGGTCTATTTTTTCAATTTTCCTCCACATGAACAGAATTTTTCCAGGCCTCTGATTGTATTTCTTCTTCATCCACATCCAAGAACCTTACCCCTATCGCTTATAACTATGTAGAAATGTATCTTAGTTTCTTCAATTATGAAAGTTATGTAAATACAAATGAGTTATTCCTTTTGTACCTGCACTGAACTCTTTAGAGAAACATTTTTCTGAATGAACCACACTTAAAATACAGGACTTCTTTCCCAGGAGTGAAAAGAAAAAATATCTAGTGGAATTGGTGCCAAGGCTTGATGATTTGTTGTCCTTAAGAGTAAGAGCCCTTGATCCTAGAAAGGAAGTGCACTGTCTGCACACACAGCTTTGAGTATTCATTTTGGCACCAAATGAGAGTAACCCTGCTGTGGAATCTAGAGTGTGTCCTTTGTCAGGATGCTGTAGTTGGAGCTGGAGAGGGAGAGGAAAAAATTGATCTGTGGGACTGGTTTTTCTTTGAGAGGAAACAAGTCTTTAGACATATGCTCAAGGGGACTATAAAAGTTCCTTCAGAATGTCATCCTGAAGTATTTGCAAAGCTATATTTCTCCAAGTAACTGGACTTGATTTTCTGGGTTTTAGAAACAGACAAATGCTTTGGCAGGATTCAGGTTTATTTTACTTGGGTTTAAAAGTCTCTGCATTTGAATATTACTAAGCAAAAGCTAGCAAGTCATAGCAGCGTAGGGCCCATTGTTCACTGAAGATGTACATTACAGAGCTTAATTCAACCAACTTTGCTTTGCTAAAATAAGGCAGCGTAAGAATCCACTGTATAGCAGTGTCTGATAACTGGATTCTTCTATGTGTTTGATTCAGTTTATGTTGAAGTCAAATCTGAGGGCCTTCAAACGTAGCTCAGTTGATCTTGCTCTGACACTTTATTACTTTCAGAAATGCCTTTATTAGAGAATTGCATAAATTCACTTTTCTCTTTTGAGATGACACTGTTGCACTGTTTTTAATTCTCTATTTTAAAACACAATTTCCTAATACATATCTTTTAAATAGTGTGATCTATTAAAAAAATCAGAAAGCATTTATGTGGGCTTTTGTCGTCCTTGAGAATGATTAGATGGGCGTCTTTTCAGCAAGCCAGAGAGCAAAAATACCAAATCTTGGGCCCATCCCTCCATCCACCTACCTTTCTATCTAGTTCATGCATCTGCTTGTCTCATTTGTGATGCTGTCATTGCTGGTAAACAGCCTCTTATCAGATCTCCAGATGAGTGTGCACATGTGGTCCTTTAGGACTGCATGTGTTATCCACATGCTAGTGCATAAGATGGGAAGTACAATTAATGATCAACAAGACATTGAAACTTGACTCTTACAAAATGTCAAATGGCCAAAGCATGCTGAAAAATAGAGTAAAATTATTTTAGGTCTAACCTCTTTCAGGTGTAATATTAGGTGCTAGCTCTCACCTGTTAATTGCACAACTACTTCAAGTAGAAATAGTAGCCATCAAGTGTAACCATGGATGGTGGGCTCTTTGCTTTTCTGATCAGTGGCATGTCACCCAGCTCTTAGTCAGATGCAGACCTTCACCTTCAGATTCTCCTTTATTGCTGTACCCTATTTCCATTTCAGATGCTGAGAAACATTCCAAGGATTTCAGAATTGCTGCTCCTGGTCAAGTCCAAATAAATTAAAGGAAAAAAAGGGGCCCAGAATGTGGTGGCTCAAGGTGGTCAGCCAGAGTCTCAAATGCTTTAACATACCAGCATCTAGACTTGGCCAGAAAGGAGAATTTTGAACCCCACTGAATCAGTCTCATAGTAGCCAGTCAGAGTACTTCGTTGGGAGGAGGATAGAGCAATATGGAAGGCTCTTAAGGTGAGCCACTGCCTCAGGCCAAATTTTGGGCACTGAATGAAGACCTAAGGATCCCCTCCTCCCTGACAAAATGAGAATAGGGAAAAATAAAGATGAAAATTCACTACTGCCATTATTTCAGAATAAAAAGTACACTGAGACTATTTAGCTTCACCTTTGATTTGCTTACCTAGCCAAATATTGCCTTGATTGTTGATTATTCTTGCTCTTTTTTTGTGTCCAAGTACAAGGAAAAGATGATAATGCATGGTATATCCTTCTCACAAAGTAGTTACTTCTACATGGTTTGTGTAGAACTGCATATGAATGGGATCTCTGCAGGCTGCTTTAAACATTCGTCCTTTATTAAGAGAGAAGGATTGGGGGGGTGAATGTTTTGGGATTATTTGAAGAGAAATGAAAAGATTAAAATAATATGGCTCACAGTAAAGAGTTTGACCTTGATGGGGGCTTGTTTATTCTCCTTATGAGGTTTCACTTGGGCTGCTACTTTTCCAGATTGAAATTATTCTAGCAAGCTGCTGCTTCAGAGAGCTCTCTGGTAATTGGGCTACTTGAGCTTTTAGCTTGTATTTAAAAAAAAAAAAAAAAAAGATTGAGAGTCTTTTAATAGAAATTGAAAGTTCAAAATAGCTTGACTGCCAGAGATGGTTGTGGTTGCACTGGTCACGCCAGATCAAGAGGGAAGGATTCTTGAACAGATGTATATGAAGCTTGTTTACAATACAAATTGTCAGGACTCCAATTACAGTGCTACCCCATTTTTAAAAGTATAAATGGGTGTTTCAGTTTTGATTAATTTTTGAATTAGGTTAAAGTTATAGCCTGATACTGTCCATCCTAAAAATGGGTCTGTGCATTTATTGTGTAGTGTGCCTTATGTATTTGTTTAAGCAGTCTAATTGTCCTTCAGCCATCAGGATTTTAATTTCTGGTGCCAGTTGGACTGGAATTGCCAAGACCTTTTTTTTAATCAAAGCAGAACTGTACTCTCCATTATGCATTATGTACATTCAGTGCCACTGAATAATTTTTCAATTCAAATTCATAATAAAACCAAAAAGGGCGTGGAAAGGTTTAAAAAAATTTTAAAAAGCATTATTGCAAAAAATCAGTTCCTGATGCAGTAAATAGTGTGCCCTGATTTAAAATCTTTTTTTTTTTTTCTTGGATCCAGAGGTCTGTTTTGGATGGACTTGAGAGCAACACCATCTAACAAGCTCAGGCAGGCAGATCTGTCCGTGTGCAATACCTTGCTTCCTCTTGAGTTTCAGAATCAGTCCAAGCTTTGCTTTTATTGGAAGTACTTTCTCCGGGAGAACATAAATAATGCAATTCAATGAAACCAGTGAAACTGACTATACACCCAGAAAGATATCAGAAAATACGTTTTTTTTCTTCCGTTCTAGCAATTGTAGAGATTAATATTGTAAACATTAGCAGGAACAAAATATTCAGATGGAAATATAATTCCTTGCTGAAAATGCTGACATTTGTGTTAGGTTATGTTTGTAATAACTTCTGTCTTATTCTACAGTAAATTTTCATGATGAGAATATTGCATCTAGGATTTGACTTGGCCAGAAATCATACAGAATGTCTACTGGCCTTGCCGTTCTCCTTAAATTTGTTTATTAATGTTGTACTTGTATTTTTTGTTTTCTAAGGCTTTTAAAAATGTTTTTACATAATTTTAGATATACCAATAAATTAATGTTTAGTCTGTTAGAATTGTTAACTTCTTAATTAATCAATTAATGCTTTGGTAGAAAACTGTTAGAAAATTCAAGTTGACGGTGTCTGTACATTGTCGAATGAATAAGGTTGAAGTCATGGATTCCTTCACATTACTGATTAAGGGTAGCTATGACATTAATAAGTTGATATCTTTCTGGTAATGTAATTAAAAGTGGATATGCTGAAAGCGGAGGTCTATGAAAGGCTGAACAAATGCATTTAGGGCTTGAGAATTAGGGCTAGTGCTATCTTATAGCAGTGGTTCCCAACCTTGTTTATACCACAGACCAGTGAACTCATTCAAATACTGCTAGCACGGAAATATTTGCATATTCATTATGGTGATTTTTGCCCATGGTATGTCAGGCAAATCAAAGGAGGGGAGGATGTGATGGTTAACAAGAATTTGAAAAACTGCTGCGCGCGCACACACATTTTAAAAAAACCATAAAATAGTTGCTAATATTTGTTAGTGTTCTCCAGTCCAAAGCTTTTGCCCCAATTGCACCAGTATTAAAGAGGCAGTAGTTAACAGATCTGACAGTGATGACACATTCTGCACATTTATATTTTCCTGTGCATTTAATAATGCACAACAATGTGTGTGCGTGCTGTCTGGGAGCAGCTGGAGGCCAGGGGGAGGCTCCCACCAAGTGGGGAGAGGATAACAGGGTCTCAGGGGCAGCTGCCTATGATGCAACGCATGGGGACAAAATATTCAAAGTGAATATCCATAAATCCAGCTCTAATAAGCTGTCAGTACCATTTGTCTGTCTTTGCCAATCTCTCCATTCCAGTCCATTCGTTATCATTGGAAATATTTTGGTTCATAGAATCATAGAGCTGGAAGAGACTTCAGGAGATCAGGTCCTGCCCCCGCCCAAGGCAGGACCCATCCCAACTAAATCAACCCAGCCAGCTCTTTGTCAAGCGGAGAATTAAAAACCTCTAGGGATGGAGATTCCACCACCTCCCTAGGTAACCCATTCCAGTGCCTCACCACCTTCCTAGTGAAATAGTTTTTCCTAATGTCCAACCTAGACCTCTCCCACTGTAACTTGAGACCATTGCTCCTTGTTCTGCCATCCGTCACTACTGTGAACAGCCTTTCTCCATCCTCTTTGGAACCTCCCTTTAGGAAGTTGAAGGCTGCTATCAAATTCCCCCTCACTCTTCTCTTCTGCAGATTAAACAAACCCAAATCCATCAGTCTCTCTTCATAGGTCATGCGCTCCAGCCCCCTAATCATTTTGGTCGCCCTCTGCTGGACCCTCTCCAATGCATCCACATCCTTTCTGTAGTGGGGGGGCCCAGAATTGGACACACTACTCCAGATGTGGCCTCACCAGAGCTAAATAAAGGGGAATAATCACTTCTCTAGATCTGCTGGCAATGCTCTTCCTAATGCAACCTAATATGCCATTAGCCTTCTTGGCTACAAGGGGACATGGTTGACTCATATCCAGCTTCTTGTCCACTGTAATCCCCAGGTCCTTTTCTGCAGAGCTGCTCCATAGCCATTTGGTCCCCAGCCTGTAACAGTGCTTGGGATTCTTCCGTCCCAAGTGCAGGACTCTACGCTTGTCCTTGTTGAACCTCATCAGATTTCTTTTGGCCCAGTCCCCTAATCTGTCTAGGTCACTCTGGACCCTATTCCTGCCTCTCCCCCTAGCTTAGTGTCATCTGCAAACTTGCTGAGGGTGCAATCCATCCCCTCATCCAGGTCATTAATAAAGATGTTGAACAAAACAAGTCCTAGAACAGATCCTTGGGGCATTCTTCTAGAAACTGACCGTCAACCTGACATTGAGCCATTGATCACTACCTGTTGGGCCTGACATTCTAGCCAGCTTTCTATCCATCTTACAGTCCATTTATCCAATCCATACTCCCTTAACTTGCTGGCAAGAATTTTGTGGGAGACCATATCAAAAGCTTTGCTAAAGTCAAGGTATATCACATCCACTGACTTTCCCATGTCCCAGAGCCAGTTACCTCATCATAGAAGCTATCAGTTGGGTCAGGCACGACTTGCCCTTCATGAATCCATGTTGACTATTCCTGATCACTTCCCCTCTTCCAGGTGCTTCAAAATGGATTCCTTGAGGATCCCCTCCATGATTTTTCCAGGGATTGAGATAAGGCTGAGTGGTCTGTAGTTCTCTGGATTCTCCTCCTTCCCTTTTTTAAAGATGGGCACCGCATTTGCCTTTTTCCTATCATCCGGGATCTCTCCCGATCTCCACGAATTTTCAAAGAGAATGGCCAAAGGCTCTGCAATGACATTTGCCAAGTCCGTCAGTACCCTAGGATGCATTAAATCCAGACCCATGGATTTGTATGTTTAGCTTTTCTAAATAGTTCCTAACTTGTTCTTTCTCCACCAAGGGCTGTCCACCTCTTTCCCATACTGTGTTGGCTGTGAAGACAGAGGCAAAGAAAGCATTGAGTACTTCAGCTTTTCACACATCTGTCGTTAGGTTAACTCCCTCTTCCAGTAAGGGCCCCATATCCTCTCTGATCACCCTCTTATTGCTAAGATGCCTGTAAAAGCCTTTCTTGTTACCCTTCACACCCTTCATTTTGTGTGTGACTAGTGAAGTTGATGCTTTTTCAGTGGATTGTGCCCACGAAAGCTCATGATACGATCTACATTTTTAACAGGGGTGGGCAATAATTTTTTGCCGGGAGCCACTTCAGAAATTTTTGAAGTGGTCCCGGGTCTCAAGCGGAAGGGGCGGGGGCCAGCATACTTCCCTGCTTCCCTACCTACAGACCATGATTGGTGTAGGGGTGGAGGTGTGCCTCCTTCCCCAGAGGTTCCGCCTAGGTGCCCATGCCCCTGGCGGTGGGAGGAAACTTTGTCTACTCCCTCTTCTGTGCCGAGGCCAATCAGAGTGGAGGAAACTTAGCATGCTCCCCTTACCCCTAGGCCCTGATAGGCCTGGGGGCAGGGGAGCACACGAAGCCTTCTTCTGCCCTACCAGGAGCCTGTGGCGCTTCTAAGTACTACACGCTCCTCGCAGGGCGGGACAGGATGGAGGAAACTTTGTGTGCTTCCCCCACCCCCAGGCCAATCAGGGCTTGAGGGCGGGAGAGCACGCAAAGTCTCCTTCTGTTCTTCCAGGAGCTGCATGCGCTTCCCCTTGCCCCCAGGTCCTAATTGTGGTCCAAACCTCTGCAGGCTGGATCAACCCATCCCTTTTGCCCACCCCTGGTCTTTAAGGTGCTGCAAGACTATTTAAGTTTTTCCAATTACAGACTAACTCGGTTATACCTCTGAAGCAGTTGATGTTTACCAATAAATATCACATCCTTCTAAGCCTAAGTATTATACTTCCTAACCTTCCTGCATGTTTGGTTTATTTCTGTTAAAAGCATTTCCTCTTGTGAGAGAAACAGACCATTTCTCAGTTCTGCTGCATAATAATCTACAATTGTGTGTGGCTATTACTAAAAGAGAGCCCACCCATCAGCAAGGCAAATCTGGTGGTACGGTACAGAATGCTGCACTAGCAAGATGCTTATAGCTGGTGCAGTGTACTAGAAGAGAGACGGCAGAATGTAGAACTGCTGGATGGCCCCATGCTGACAGTTCCTCTGGTGTAGCTGTACTGCTCCCAGCCCTTCCACATAGGGTTTCCTCCATCTGTACAGCAGCCAATCCCGCCAAAGGACAGGGTGGAGAGGTGAGGCTGAGCTGTGGTATGGCCATGCCAGAGGAGCTGGGGGCATGGGGCCACCCAGTGGCTCCATGTTCCGCTCCTTTCCCTGCCAGGGTTCTTGGGTTCTAAGAACTACAGTGGAAAAAGAACCCCCAGCCCTGTTGCTCTGCCCTTCCACAGAGCTGCGTCTGCTTGGGCTCCCAGCAGCAGCCTGGGGCTTGTAGGGGTGGGGCTTGGAGCAGTACAGGCACTGGAGGAGCTGCTGGTGTCCTTTTCCCACTGCTGTTCCCAGGCCGCTCAGGCATCCACTCCCCACGCTGTGCTTGGCCCCGGAGTCAGGGGCAGCCGCTTGCCATGTGGTCCCAGCCACTGGAGCTGAAACTGGGGCCACCGTGACCTGGCCCCTGCTGCAGCACACTCACTGTGAAGATGGCACCAAGCTTGGCTTAAGTTAAGCTGACTCCAGCTATGTGAGTTGCATATCTTAACCCCAACTTCCAGGTCTAGTGTAGATCTGACCTAAAGGTAAGAGGAAGTTACGTACCCCATTTGGTGGCCCTAGCTCTTACTGATCAGAAGGAAAAACTTAAACAATGAATAGTCTAGTAGCACTTTAAAGACTAACAAAACATGTAGATCAGTGGTCACCAACCAGTAGATCGGGATCTACTGGTAGACCTTGGAGCCTTTGACAGGCGATGTTGACTGGTTTGGTCAAGAGGCTATCAAGCACAGCACTTCAGTTGCCCCTCCCCACATTGCTATGCATCTCCTATCCTTTACCTTGGCGCTGCCCCTCCCTGGAGGTCCCCTGCTTGCTGTGCAGAGCAGGGAAGGAAGAGGAGGGGGTGCTGTCAGGGTGCCCCCTCTCCCATCCTGTATTCTATCTCCAAAGAATGGCAGGCGGGGGCACAACAGGACTTGGGATGGAGGGAGTTTGTTGGCTGCTTTGGAGCATGGTGCAGGGCCAGGGCAGGGGTAAGCCTGCCTTAGCCTCACTGCCCCACCACCCAGGAGCCACCTGAGATAAGCAGTGTCCAGTTGGAGCCAGCTCCAATCCCCTGCCCCAGTCATGACCCCCCCCCTTCTGCACCCCAAGTCCCTGTCCGAGCCCTGAGCCCCCTGGACCCAAACTCCCTTACAGAGCTTGTACCCTGAACCCCCTCCTGTACCCCAACTCCTGCCCCAGGCTCAGCTCAGAGCCCCCTCACACTCGAAATCCCCAAAACCAGAGCCTGTGCCCCAACCCTCTGCGCCAGCCTGGTGAAAGGGGGGGAGGATAGGGGAGGGAGAGAGGACAGAGTGAGCGGGGCAGGGCCTCAGAGAAGGGGTGGGAAGGAGGTGGGGCAAGGGTATTTCAGTTTGAGGTAGATCCTGGATTGCACTTAAATTCAAAAAGTGATCTTGCGCTTAAAAAGGTTGGAGACCACTGATGTAGATGATATCATAAGCTTCCGTGGGCACAACCCATTTCTTCAAATGAATAGAGTTATTAAAGACTGAATAAAAATTATGAATTAAAGTTATTAAACAATTGTTCAAGAAGCTCCCTTCTCAGGACCAAATTTACACAAACATTCCCCCTAGTCCCCGAACAGGAGTTTTCTATCTGCTACCCAAGATACATAAACCTGGAAATCCCAGACGACCCATCATATCAAGTAGTGGTACGCTTACAAAAGGATTATCTGGCTATTTTGACTCTCTCCTCAGACCCTATGCTGCCAGCACACCTAACTATCTTTGAGACACCACCAACTTCCTGAGGAAACTACAGAACATCAGTAATCTTACTGAAAACACCATCCTGGCTACCATGGAAGTAGCTCTTTACACCAACATTCCATATGAAGACGGATTACAGGCTATTAGCAACACCATCCCTGATGACACCACTGCACACCTGGTTACAGAGCTCTGCGACTTTGTCCTCACCTACAACTATTTCTGACTCAGAGGCAATTTGTATTTTCAAGTCAGCAGCACAGCCGTGGGCACCCGCATGGCTCCACAATATACCAACGTCTTTATGGCTGACCTTGAACAGCATTTCCTCAGCTCTTGCCCTCTAGCATCCTTACTCTACTTATGCTACATTGATGACATCTTCATCATATGGACTCATGGGAAAGAGACCCTTGAAGAATTTCACAGAGATTTCCACAACCTCCATCGACCTCCGCCTGGATCGGTCCACACGAGAGATCCACTTCCTTGACATTACAGTACAATTACATAACAGCCACATTTCCACCATCTGATACTAGAAACCTACCAACTGCTACACTTACCTTCATGCCTCTAGCTTGCATCTAAGACACATTTCTCAATCTATTGTTTATAGCCCAAGCCCTAAGATACAATTGGATTTGCTCCAATCCCACAGACAGAAACAAACACCTACAGGATCCATATACAGCATCCATAAAACTGCAGTACCCACCTGGAGAAGTGAAAAAACAGATTGACAGAGTCAAAAGAGTACTCAAATATGAACTATTCAAAGACAGGCCAAGAAAAGAAAACAGAATACCACTTATCTACAGCCCACAACTTTTAAACCCCTCCAATGTGTTATCAAAAATCTACAACCTATTTGGAAAATACCCCTCACTCACAGGCCTTAGGGGAAAGGCCAGTCTTTGCCTACAGACAACCCCTAAACTCAAACAAATTCTTTCCAGTAACTACGCAGCATATCTCCATAATCATCCCGGAACCCACCCCTGCGATGATCCCCAGTGCCATTTCTGTCCACACATCTACACACACGATTTCATCACTGGACCCAATCAGGTCAGCCACCACATCAGAGGCTCATTTAAGTGCACATCCACTAATGTTATCTATGTCAGCAACGCCCCTCTGCCATGTATATTGGCCAGACTGGATAGTCTCTACGGGAAAGAATTAATGGACACAAATCAGATATCCAAAAAGGCAGCACACAGAAACCTGTTGGAGAACACTTTAAACTGCCCCCGCTCTCATTAATTGGTCTCTAAGTCACGGTCTTGTTTCAGGCCAATTTCACAAGCCAAATACACAGGGAAGTGTAGGAACTTAACTTCATTTACAGGTTTGGGAATCATCACAAAGGTATAAAGAAAGAAATTACCTGGCTAGAACACTACCTTCCACATCCTAGTGACTTAACCAAACAATGGGTACTTAAGAACAATTTGCACCTTCTCTCTAACTCCATTCATCTGAAGAATTGAGTTGTGCCCTCGAAAGCTCATAATACCATCTACATATTTTGTTAGTCTTTAAGGTGCTGCTAGACCAGTGGTCTCCAACATATTTTTAAGCATGAGATCGCTTTTTGAATTTAAGTGCAATCCAAGATCTACCTCAAATCCAAACCCTTTGTGCCCCACCTCCTTTGTGCTCCGTGCTCTGCCTCACTCTGAGGCCCTGTCCCTGCTCACTTCATCCTCCCTCCCCCATCCTCACTCGCTTTCACCGGGCAGAGGGTTAGGGGACAGGTTCTGGTCTTGGGTTAAGGGATTTAGAGTGGTGAGGGGCTCTGAGCTGAGCTTGGGGCAGGCAGTTGGGTTGCAGGAGGGGGTTCTAGGTGCAGGCCCTGGGACGGTGTTTGGATGCATGGGGACTCAGGCCTAGGGCAGGTGCTTGGGGTATAGGAGGGGGTTCATGATTGGGATAAGGTTTCGGGATGTGCGCTCCAACTGGGCCCTGCTTACCTCAGGTGTCTCCTGGGTGGTGGTGCAGTGGGGCTAAGGCAGGTTCACCGCTGCCCTAGCCTTGCACCACTCCCAAAAGCAGACGGCAAATTTGCTCTGTCCCTAGTCCTGTTGTGCCCCCTCTGCTCTGTGGAGATAGGATACAGGGTGGGAGAAGGGGACCTTGACCTCAGCACCCTTCCTCTCCCTCCCCTGTCCTGCCCAGTATGCAGGAGGCTCCTGGGGGAACAGGTCCAAGGCAAAGGGCCGGAGACATGCAGCAGTGTGGGGAGGAGCAGCTGAAAATAGCCACATGGCCAAACCAGTTAGGATCACCTGTCAGAGGCTCCAACATCTACCAGTAGATCCCGAACTACTAGTTGGTGACCACTGTGCTAGACTATTAGTTGTTTAAGTTTTTCCAGTTATAAATTAACTCTGCTGCCCCCTGAAGCTTTTGAACGTGTTTAGGAGGTGTTCTTGAACAAACGAACCTACAGACACACACACTTTTTTTAAGAGTGTGTCTGTGTGTATCAATATATGTGTATACAGAGAGAACTGCTTTGGATTTGCAATGAATTTCATAAGCATTAGATTGAATTTAACACTGCTAACAATAAAAATATGACTTGGGAGTCGTTCTTTTCATTTTTCTAAATTATTTGTTCTTGTGAGTCAGTTAATAATAGTGACCACTGTTTGATATTTGGCCCATAATTAAAAACCACTATTTATTATCCTTGGTTGAAATTCTTTTAAACAAATTAAATTGTTTTGCGGTTTCTTGACTAATTTTATAGAACAAATAAAATGTTTTGAAAATTGAAAAATATAATAACTGTTTCATGAGAATGTTTTTGATTTTTGAACCAACTCGGTTATCTCCTTAGTATAATGATAATGCCTGCATGCACTTTTTTCATTGTATTTTTTAAGTTCTCTTTATTTTCAGATAGGAAAAGGGTTTTAATTTGAAAATTTTGTTCACTCCAAAACACTTGGAGAAGGGAATGAACTTTCTCTTGGTGTTTTTGCTTGGGAGTATGCTATTCTAGGCCTGCCACAAATTTCCACATGATCATAGGCAGGTCCCTAAATTGATGTGGTTTCATTTCTCTCTCTTTAGAAAGAGGACAATAATATTTTCCTCCATAACAAGTATGTCTTGAGGGTAAATTAATTATTGATTTATGTGTGTTGAGATAATACATCGGTGAATGTGGTAGTAAAGCCAATATATATATCTTATTCTAAAAATTAATTTAGGCTTAAGATTTTTTCCCCTCTGTTTATTGAAATAGTCTAAGGGTAAGAGGGCCTTTACAAAAACCAAACACTAACAGAAATATTTCCGCTGAAATGTTTAAAAAGGTAATTTTATTTTAAAACGTTTTTGTTCATTATTGCCTGCGTTGTTTGCAAATCACATGTTGCTTTGTGCTCATGCATCACAGAAAAGCAAATTAAACTGCTCAACCTGAATGAAATATAGAATGAACTAACTGAAAAGGTAAACTATGTAAATGGTTAAATGTGACTTGAGGTTTCTACAAACTGTCATCTTTGGTAATCGGTTACTTTTATGTAGTCATCTAGGAAAGAAGACTTTTATGAAGAAATATTGTGGCTTTCTATATAAAATGCAGTATATCAAAGCTAAGTCAAATAGTGTGCATGCTTAAACACTGGCACACAAGGCACAGATCATCTCAATAAAAAATTACACTAGTTAGAGACTGTTCAGTGTAATTACATTGAGATTTTGGCTGTATTTCTGAGATTTTTACATTGAAAGAATTTCACCATGTCCTTAGTCTTTTTCCTGATCTTTTTCCTGACCTGGTTTTAAGGGACCATGGGCGGGGGGGATTTAAGTAACGTTTGTGAGGAATTAAGTAATATAATTAACAAAATGTAGCACTAGAATGGACGTCAAGCCAATAGAATATAATTTGGTCTACATTTAACACCCAATTTTCTTTCTTCCTCTTTATTCATAGAGAGTAAATCAAAAGGCCTTCAGTGGGTGATAGATACAACCATTGCTTACCCTAATGCAGAACCTATCGACATTCAGACCTGGATTCTTGGCTACAGACGACCGACAGTCACACATGTGCATTACAGGTAAGAAAAACTTTTAGTACACAATTGAATTAAGGACTAAAAATCAGCTTGAGTCTGGCACAGCACATTTCGGAATATTGAGTTAAAGTAAAATTTGTACTTAATCTTTATTTAGAAGTGGTTTGTGTATAGGTGAGACATAGGATGTCTGAGGTAGTTGTATTGTGATTAGTCATCAACTTTCAACAACATATATTGTAGATAGTCTAATGATTCTTGGGATTCTCTCATCCAGCCAGTGGGTCAAATTATGCTTGCACTTTACTATGCTGCAGCACACGATGTGAAAAATGGAAATTACAGAGTAGAGAGATTAAGGACTAGTCTAGTCAATTCTCCCCCCTTTGCTGCCTCTATCAGTACTTGACCTTACCCCATTCCTTCAATATAGTGGTCAAAATGAGTGGTCACTCTTGATGTAGTCAGCACTTACTCCAGCCTGGAAGCAAACGTCTGACTTAGCACCCAGCATCACAGCATAAGTGTGTAGTGCTGAGCTGGCCCTGATCCCCCTCTGCAGTCATGGCCAGAAAACTGAAGAAGGCTGATAGGGGTTGATCTCCTACTGCTAAGGAGAGCTAAGACCTGTGCTGGGCAGTTCAGCACCACATTCTGGAAGTTTCAGAGGGGTAGCCGTGTTAGTCTGGATCTGCAAAAGCAGCAAGGAGTCCTGTGGCACCTTATAGACTAACAGATGTATTGGAGCATAAGCTTTAATGGGCAAAGACCCACTTCGTCAGATGCATGTAGTGGAAATTTCCAGAGGCAGGTAATTTCCACTACATGCATCTGACGAAGTGGGTCTTTGCCCACGAAAGCTTATGCTCCAATACATCTGTTAGTCCAGGGTTTCTCAAACTTTTTGATACCGCGACCCCCTAAATGCTCATGGAATTTGTGAGACCCCACACACACCAAAATTGTTGAGCAAAAAAAAAAGAGCCAGGAAGTTGTTGAGCGGGGGGGAAACCGCTTGACTCACCCCTCCTGCAGTTGCTCTGCTGCAGGGAAGCCACCGGCGCCGCGCTCCTCCTCCACAGCTGACACCCCCTCCCAGCACGCTACGCAGCTGTGGGAGGGGAGCGCGCTTCCGGAATCCCCGGAAGTGGCACGAAGAACCCCAGCAGCTGCAATCCCCCTGTAAGTTGGTCGCGACCCCCAGGGGATCACACTTTTTGAGAAACGCTGTGTTAGTCTATAAGGTGCCACAGGACTCCTTGTCGCTTATTCTGGAAGTTGGGCTTCAGCTCATGTTCAGCATAACAGTGCGGCCCATCCTGTCCCTTGCCTACAAGCTCCAACACAGAGGAGGTCCTCTGTCAGCTTCAAGTGCTATTGATGCCCAAAGCTCTCCAGACGGTGCAGGAAATCTTGACAATTCCCGTGCTGCCCACGCTGGCCAGACCTTAGGATAAGCCCACCTTGGTGCCCTTCCATCCACCTGAATAACACCACTTCCCATCATGGGACACTCCCCAGCACTGGTCATCCACTAGGAGCCAACATGTCTCAGATCTGGGGAGGCAGTCACAACAAAGCCCTGTCTGGTCTCCAGACTCTGGGCACTGACAATAGCAGTTGAAGAGGACCTTGTCAGCTACCTCGAACAGACCCTTAGAGGCACATGCCTCCCAGCAAGCGAGCTTCTAGACTGACCCATCAAGCAGAGTCATTATGCATCCTGAGAACATTCAGCTGACAGGAGCCAGGACCTTGCCATTGATCCCCAAGAAGGGTGTCGCTGCGTCGGGAGTTTCCCAGAAGGACTAGCCTGCAATACGTTGAAGTACAAGTCATGAAGTGTTAAGTGTGGATCTCCAGTCTTCTGTTGTGGCTCCACTGAGCCCCACCATTCACTGAGGTCCTCACGGAGGCACATGTTCCAGCTGGACTGTTCCACCTCTAGATGTGACTGTGATCACTGTCAGTTACGAAGTTGCTGATCCAGTAGATCCTGGTCACTGGGTACCTACCGTTCCATATACAGTTCTGTACGGAGGAGGGCTTGTTATCAGTGGTGCAGACGCCCAGGCCCTTGCTGCAGTCTACATTGCAAGCACCATTGCTGTTGGCGCAGACCTCTGCTAGTCCCTCAGGAAGAGCAGGGCTGGGGTGTTCTGGCCCTTCCCAGGGTTATTGGTGTACAAGGAGAAGTTACGTGGGAGGTGGTCATGTGGCCAGTATTTCTCCTCCCCTCCCACTCCCGTTCCTTCTCAGTAGTTGCCTGTACTGGCTGCTCTTCTCTGGGTTAACTACTGAGGCTCAGTGGTTGATTCAGGCCCTCCTTTTTAATGGCTATGCTCTATTTACAGAGCAGACGGATAACAAATTACATGGGCTGAGAATCCTGCTACACACTGAAAACCTTCAGGCTCTACGTGTTGGGGCCAACACACAAACAGTTCAAACCACAACCACATCAGAGCAAGCAAGCCAACCTTGGCAGGACCCGCCACACAAAATACTCAAAGGCATCAGCCCCCACCTTCTGCCCAGTTGGACTCAACTTGCTCTAAATAGGGAGCTAAGAAGCTGTTTTGAATTATGTCCAAGGACTGGGTACTCTCTTCCTTCGCCTCAGAATTAGAGTATATGTAGTCCCTCAACCATCAGTCTAGGGTGTTTTTTCCCCATGACAATTAATGCTCAAGATAGTAAAACACAGAAAGATTCTTAAATGCTTAATGTTTAATTTGAAACTATCATGTGACTATTTTATGGTGGATTTTAAATTAGAGCTAAATGATAGAGGTATGATTCATGACTTGCTAATTCAAATTACAACTGGGCTTACCTCAAAAATAAATTCTGCCATTGTGGTAGAAAGTACTGTCTCTCGCTTTACATAGCTGATATTGTTGAGCAAATAACATTCAAGCTGTCATACTTCATAACCTTTTCATGTCAGCAAAGATGCTGTGCAAGACAATGTCTACCAAAGTAGCTTGGGGAAATCCCCAGGAACCTCTTAGCTAGTATTAACAGTTACTTGCTATATCCTGGAGAAGCCTTATGGAATTAAGTCATACCTTTATTGAATTAAATGTAATACTGCTGAACTCTATTGAATTACGATCTAATTGTTTGTTGTAGGATTGTATGTATATTTTCTAGGTTACTAAGGGAAATCTTGGGGAAATGTTAGGCACTTCACCTGTATTGTCCCAAACAGTTCTTTGAAGTGGATTTTCCAGGTGATTTTTGGGAGGCCTTTTGAACCTCTGCTCTGGGGAGAAAAACCCTTGTTTACTGATTACCTCCTGCTGGAAATTCCAGATCAAAGATCCCTCAACTGTATGAAGGAAGGACTAAACTTTTAATGAATGAGCTCAGGCTGTTACCTTTTTGTGGCTATAGAAGAGACATCTTTGTGATGTTGAAGGTGTTGATCACCTGCCAGAGCCCATGTTGGAGTTGGGGTGATCTCTGGTAAACATATTAGCCTATAGGTTCTTGGATTGTTTTAAAGTTGTTTTCTCTGTAGTTAAGAATAAATAATCTGGCATAGAAAGAGCTGTGTGATAGTTTAACTGTGGACTGTCATACTGTTGCTATTCTCTGAAGAGAAGCAAGCAGGCTTGCTTAAGCAGTCTGTCTTTCGTTGGTAGTAACACAGCGAAAGCAGGGAACTATTCAGCCTGGAGGCGTATCTTCACCTAATCCTGAGAGTGGTTGTCTTTGCTGGGCCATAGAGGAGACGAATACAGGTGCAGTTTTCCTGAACTGTGACACAGCCATATCAGTTGCTCTTCAGAGCTCAGTTGTCATTTAAAAATAGTCTCTAGCTGTTGTGGTTAAAAATCCCTTTAAACTATGACCTATACATGGGTGTCTTCCTGAGCATCCAGAGAACCAGAAATAATATGTCTGAAGTGAGAACCAAATTTGTCATTTCAGTGGGTTATTTTAGCTAAACATTTCAGTCTAATAAAATACTTAAACTCTATGCACATCTGTGCACACTGTGTCAGACTGTAAGTACATTTTCTTCTTTGAGTGATTGTCATATCAATTGCAGGTTAAGTGCACTGTGACGGGGGGCCGAGACCCCGCACTGACCCAGATGGGGCGAGCGCCCTATTGACGCTGCCAGGGAGCGCCTACCGGCCGTGCGCCAGCTGCTCCCAGGCCACGGCATGGAGAGAGCGCCGCAGCGGCCGCCGGAAGGGGGGAGGGTGGAACGCCCAGCTGGCCAGTGCCTAGGGCGGGCCGTGCGCCGGCTGCTCCCAAGTCGCGGCACAGAGGGGTAGTGCTGCGGCGGCCACTAGAAGGGGGAGGGGCGGAATGCCCAGCTGACCGGCGCTCGGGGCGGGGCGTACGTCAGCGTCCGGGGCGCGGTCACAGGCGGGGATTTTAAAACCCGCCAGGCAGGAGAGATAAGGGGGGAACAGGCAGAGGTGAGCAGGCTGCCAGAAGGGGGGCAGAAACCCCGAGCCGCCTGCCACAGAGAAACCGGAGGGACCTGGTAAGCAGGAGGGAAGAGGAGGAAGGAAGTAGCCCAGGGCAGGGCGGCGAATGAAGCCCGTGGGCTGGCGTGTTTGGGGACACAACCCCGTCAGCCAGACTAGGACTGTCGTGCAGTTCAAGTCCTTAGGGCCCTGGGCTGGGGCCTGCAAGTGAGGGCAGGCCCGGGCCCCCCTTCCTCCTCCGTCTCTAGAGGAGACCAAACTCAACGCGACGTTCAGACTCATAACTAAGGTGCGCGGCCGAAAAGGGGCCGACCAAGTGGATTTCAGAGGGCCAGACGTCCCAGGACTAGATAAGGGGAGGGGCGGATGGAGGACATTGGACCCGTGACCCACCCCCCTGTCTGGGGTGCGGTCACAAGGTGGTGGAGAACGTGGGCATTGCTACCCCCAGACCTTAGGGAATAGGCTTGGGGAGAGCAGAGGTACTCCTAGGGGTAGGAGGCGAGCTAATTCCCCTAGAGGGTTTTTTTCCCTTCTTGCTATTTCCCGCTGGGGACGAACCGACGTGGAGGTCAGAGATGGAGCCTGGCAAGATACTCGCATGGCTCACCGAACACCAGCGGCAGAATCAGCAACAACAAACACTCCTTATACAACAGCTTTCGGCCCAACACCAGGAGCAGCAGCGGCAGCTGGTAAGGGAGCTGACGGAGCAGTTCCAAAGCCAACAGGAGCAATGGATACGCCAGTACGGGACGCCCGCCCGAGGCGGCGTCATTCCGGTGGGCTATGAGGGCAACGGGGGAGGCCCTCTACAAATGGCATCCGACTGACTAAGATGGGGCCAGCGGATAATCCAGAGGCGTATTTGACCACTTTTGAGCGAGTGGCTACGGCAGCTCGGTGGCCTGACGAACAATGGGCCACGATCCTTGCCCCTTATCTAACGGGGCAGGCCCAATTGGCTTACCGGAGCCTGAGCACTCGGGACGCCCTTCACTATTATAAAGTGAAGGAGGCGATACTTGACCAGATCGGTATCACCCCAGAATTGTATTGCCAGAAGTTCCGGCAGGAGCAATACCCGGCGGGATCGAGGCCCCGGCTGGTGGCACAGCGGCTGAGGGAAGCCGCGTGGAGGTGGCTCGAGCCGGAACAGAAGACCGGAGTGCAGGTAGCAGAGACGATAGTATTAGAGCAGTTCTTGAATATCCTGCCGGCGGAAGGGCAGCGCTGGGTGTGACGCCATCACCCTTCCGCAATTGAGGAGGCAGTCGACTTGATGAATAACTACAAGGCGGCAGAGGCGGCGGCCGCCCCCCCCCCCCCCCCCCGAAGGTAAGCAAGACCGCTCCGCCACCCCGGCAGGACCCTCCATGCCTCCAGCTCCCCAGAGGCAGCCCGGGGCGACAACTGGACCGGGGGGGGGCGCGTGGGGAGAGAGGAGGAGATTGGCGCCGGCCTGGACGGCCCCGCTGAAAGACACACACCCTGAGAAGACCCGCCTAGCGGATGATGAGGGGAGGCCCGCGGCGCGAGGCAGCCCCCCCGGAGGGGCATTCTTCTGATGCAGGCAAGAGGGGCACTTTCAAAAAGAGTGTTCTTACATGGACTGTACCTATGCCCGAGCCCTCACCAGGGAGCGGGGACACCCCGGGGAAGGGAAGGGCTGGATCATGCGGCCAATCTTTATTAACGACCACCCCGTACTGGCGCTAGTAGATTCAGGCTGCAGCCAGACACTTGTAAGGGGAGACCTGGTGGGGGACGGAGGGCCCCAGGGTCCCCCCGTACACATGCAGTGTGTGCACGGCAACCTGCACCGGTACCTGACCACATGGGTCCGGATAACGGCTAAAAATCACAGCAGCTGGTGTTACGTGGTGGTGGCCCCAACACTGGTGTACCCAGTCCTACTAGGAAGTGACTGGACCGGATTCACGATGGCCGTACGAGAGTGGCAACAGGAGCCCCCTTCCTCCCAAGAGGGAATGGTGGGTCACCCTAGCAGCCAGAGGGACCAGCCCGGGAGCACCGAGGGAAGCCAGACGGACGACCCTGACGAAGGCACCTCGACGCACAGGAGGGACGACCCCGTCGACGAACCCCCACTCGGGTTGTGGGAAGGGGACTTCCTCTGGGAACAACGGGAAGATCCTGCACTGCAGCACGCCTGGGCCGAGGCGAGGGAAGTGATGGAGCATGCGGAGACAGAAGGAGAACGAGCTGTAACCCCCGGTTTCGAGGTACGCGGGGACCATTTATATCGCGTCTCGGTGGGGGCGGACGGCCACAGGGCGGTCAGGCAATTACTAGTGCCCCGGCGGTACCACTGCCAGCTCCTAGAAGTGGCTCACGCCAACCCCTGGGCCGGCCACTTAGGGTACGAGAAAACATTGCAGCGGGTGTTGCAGCGGTTCTTGCAGCGGTTCTGTTGGTCGGGGGTGTACCACGAGGTGAAAGATTTCTGCGGCTCCTGCCCTGAATGCCAATGGGCCGGACCCAAAGGGGTGCCGAAGGCCCCCTTGGTTCCCCTCCCCCTGATAGCGGTCCTGTTTGAATGGATTGCCCTTGATTTAATCGGCCCGCTAGAGAGGACGAAGGCGGGGTATAAGTATATCCTGGTTGTGATTGATTACGCCACGCGCTACCCGGAGGCCGTCCCGTTGAAGAATACCACCGCCCCTAATTTAGCGACTGAGCTAGTAAAGATCTTCTCCCGCGTGGGGATACCCAAGGAGATTCTGACAGATCAAGGCACGAACGTCACATCCCGTCTGATGGGAGAGTTGTGCTGGTTATTACGGATAAAAGCGTTAAAGACATCCATGTACCATCCCCAGACGGACAGACTAGTGGAAAGATTTAATAAGACCCTCAAAGGAATGCTACGCAAATGCGTAGATCAAGACCCGGGGGGGTGGGACCGGATGTTGCCGGCATTGTTGTTCACGATCCGAGAGGTCCCCCAAGCGTCGACCGGTTTTTCGCCCTTTGAACTGTTGTTCGGGCGTCGCCCCCGAGGGATATTGGATGTAATAAAAGAAAACTGGGAGGAACAGGATAGTCGGGTGCAAGGGACAGTCCAGTATATCCTCGGACTCCGACAAAAGCTACATAAGCTAGGGGAGTTCTCTCGGGCGAACCTAGAAGCAGCCCAGGAGAAGCAGGCTAAGTACTATAACGTGGGTGCCCAGTGGAGGACCTTTGAGCCTGGGGATAGGGTCCTCTTGTTACTGCCCATGCAGGACTCCAAACTGTTGGCTAAGTGGCAGGGGCCTTTTGAAGTGACGCGGAGGGTAGGCGAGGTAGACTACGAGGTAAGGTTGACAGGGAGCCGAGAGGGCACCAGAACTTACCATGTCAACCTCCTCAAGGCATGGAAAGAGTGTGAAGGCCTACTGGTGAATCCCATACCCCCCGGCTCCGAGTTTGGGCCGGAGGGGAGGAGTGAACACCCCCCCCCCCCCGGTATCATTCCAGGTAGAGGCCAGCCTGTCGGCGACTCAGAAGGGGGAGATGGAGGATCTCCTACGGAGATTTCCAGAGGTGCTGACTGACCAACCCGGCCAGACGACAGAGATTTACCACCACATAGCGACGGAACCTGGGAAGAGGGTGCGGGAGCCGATCCGCCCCCTCCCGCGGAAGATGTGGGACCTGGTGAAAGAAGAACTGCAGCGGATGCTCCAATGGGGCGGAGGAGAAGAATCGCGTAGCGAATGGCGGAGTCCAATAGTGCTTGTCCTGAAACCCGACGGATCGTGGCGGTTCTGCATCGACTTCAGAAAGGTCAACAGCATATCCCAATTTGATGCATACCCCATGCCTAGAGTAGACGAACTCCTCGATTGACTAGGGGACGCACAGTACCTTTCCACTATCGACTTGACTCGGGGATATTGGCAAATACTCTTGACGCCCAATTCGCGAGAGAAGACCGCGTTCTCAACACCCTTCGGGTTGTACCACTTTGTACGAATGCCCTTCGGCCTTCACGGGGCTGCTGCAACCTTTCAACGACTAATGGACAAAGTCCTGAGAGACCATGGATGGTACGCGGCGGCCTACATTGACGATATCATCATACATAGCACGACCTGGTCGGAACATCTCCAGCAAGTGGAGACCGTGCTTAAGACCCTACGGGAGGCAGGCCTCACAGCCAACCCTAGCAAATGCCAGTTCGGAGCCCGAGAAGTAACCTACCTGGGCTATACCATCGGGAGGGGCCAGCTCCGCCCTTTAGTAGACAAGATCAGCGCGTTAAAAAATCACCCCGCCCCGAAGACCAAAAAGCAAGTACGGCAGTTCCTGGGGTTAGCTGGGTATTACCGATGCTTCGTGCCCAATTTTGCAGCCTTGGCCACTCCCCTGACGGACTTAACCCAGGGAACGATGCCACAAAAGATACGATGAACGTTGGAATGTGAGGAAGCCTTCCAGACCTTAAAGCATCAGCTAACCCATGCACCAGTTCTAGCCCAACCAGACTTCAACCGCCCCTTTATAGTACAAACGGATGCGTCAGAGACAGGGATAGGGGTGGTACTGTCGCAAGAGAAGGAACACGGAGAGCACCTGATTGTATATATCAGTCGGAAATTATCTCTGCGAGAATGCAAATATTCCACGATAGAAAAAGAAGCCCTAGCTATGAAATGGGCTATTGAAACGTTGCAATACTATCTCCTAGGAAATCGATTCCAGGTGGTGACGGACCATGCCCCCCTCTGCTGGCTGCAGTCAATGAAGGACGTCAACGCTCGCCTGATGAGGTGGTATTTAACGCTGCAATCTTATTCATTTGACGTAGCCCACAGAGCAGGAGCGCAACATTTGAACGCAGACTTCTTTTCGAGGCAGTTCGAGAACAACGAGGACGAGACCCAGGGGACAACAGGTGACTTAATGGGGGGGACACGACCCCGTCAGCCAGACTAGGACTGCCGTGCAGTTCAAGTCCTTAGGGCTCTGGGCTGGGGCCCGCAAGTGAGGGCGGGCCCAGGCCCCCCTTCCTTCTCCGTCTCTAAAGGAGACCAAACTCAACGCGACGTTCAGACTCATAACTAAGGTGCGCGGCCGAAAAGGGGCCGACCAAGTGGATTTCAGAGGACCAAACATCCCAGGACTAGATAAGGGGAGGGGCAGACGGAGGACATGGGACCCGTGACCCACCCCCCTGTCTGGGGCGCGGTCACATGCACCCATATACGAAGTTGTTTTCTAGGCCAGGGTTAGTTAAGTTCTTTGGAATGAAGAAGGTGAATATTTTTGATGATCGAATATATGAAGTATAAAGGGTAATGGAATATTTAAATTCCCCTCTAGTTAGCTTTATGCTTCTTAAAACTTATTTTTAAGAATTGTGTAAGGCAGGGGTTCTCAAACTTTGTGATACCACGACCCCCCTCTAAGTTGCTCGCGACCCACCGGGGGGTCGGGACCCACAGTTTGAGAAACGCGTGTGTAAGGGTTATATTTAGCAACATTAAACAGTAAACTATGAATGCTATTGATGAAATCACCTGTGTTATGCTATATTATGTGTCCCATTTCAGTAGCTAGTACTAAGCATGTACAGTAATACTTCTATTTGGACTTCACTCCAGGTTTTGTCTGTCACTTTGCCAACCCACCAGTTATCCTATGTCAGATCATTTACTGGCTTTACTTTTTGAGAATTTTGTGGCGGGATGTTGCACAGCTGCATTTCAATAACAGTCCTTTTCTTGACAGCTTAATCTTTTCAGGAACAGCAATTATGAGAACTAGTGAGAATCTGTGGAGACAGCAAGGGTGTATGTATGTGGAGAATAGATCAATAGATCATGGTTTAGAATGCTGTTGTCATTGAGGTAGCTTTCAGTGTTAATGAAAATCCTTTAGTTCAATTGTCACAATACTGTAACTGATCCAGAAATGAGAATTCAGGTTAATTGAGGCCCAATGAGCTTGTATCTGTTTCTTTTTATTTTGTTTGTTTGAAATAGAGAGCCCAACCATTTAGATTGCTGCTGGCTGTGGAATGTTTGTGCCTGTATTATTCTGAGCAGCTTTGCTTGTCCAAAAAGCAGATGTCTCATGTTCATGGTGTCAATTCTTAACCAGAAACTATTCTGAAACCGATTTTAGAACCACATACCCAACTTCACTTTGCCCGTTCCTGCCCACTTTTCAGCAGCCAGCCTGATAATTGCCACATTTTCTCTCCTGGCTCAAACTTCCATCCCTGGTTGGAAGGAGAAAATATTACCTTCTGTTGTGCTAGATATATATCTCAGTCCGCACCGCTTCCTGCAGCTTCCATTGGCTGGGAATGGCGATCCTCAGCCAGTGGAAGCTGCAAGTGGCTGAACCTGCAGATGCATGGGCAAATAAAGTTCCAGTGGCTTGCCAGGGGCTAAATCTAGTGAACCACCTCTGACTTATTGCCCACTCCTGTACTAGACCACGAGTGATTAAAGGATAATCAAGGTTATAGTCATAGGCCACTGAACACTCATCAGATGTTAACTGCTTTTGGTCCCTTAATAACCTGGGCAAGATTCAGACTGCTGACCAAGAAGTGAAAGGCTCCATGTTCTGTTACTCCTTTGGAAAAAAATGTAATGAAAAATTATTACTGGAGAGCTTAGATCAGTGGTTCCCAAACTTTTTGGCATCACACCCCCCTTTTTGATTTTTGAAAAACCCTCACCCCCCCCACCCCCCCATAGCAGCAAAACTTGTTGAGCAAAAAAAAAAGAACTGAACAGGGCAGCAAAACTTGACGGGGGGCGGGGAGGCTGGGTTGCCTCGCGCCCCTCCCTGGAATTTCTTCACGCCCCCCCGTTTGGGAACCCATGGCTTAGATGGAAATGTATACTATTATATCCATTTTATAGATGGTGAACTAAAACAGATTAAGTTTAAAACTACTGAAAATGTCCACCAATTTTGGATGCCCAATTTCAGATGTCTTCTAGAATCTAACTTTTTTCCGGAGTGCAATTAAAAACTGCAGCTAGTCTGTGCCAGCTGACTCAGGCTTGTAGGGTTTTGGGACCAGACGCGGGGAGAGGGTCCCCAAGCATAACATCTACACTAAAATAAAACAGCCTCTTGGTCCAAGCCCCACAAGTCTGAGTCCTCTCTAGCCATGAGTGTCTCATTGATAATTGCAGTGTAGGCATATCTTGAGAGTACAGAAGAGACAGTCTCCCTAAAATCTTTTCAAAAGCTAAATATCACAGTGGGCCTTACCAAATGCCAGAGAACCCGCTGTTGCTAGGAAGAGCAACTGCGGGGAGAGTTCAGCACAGTCCTGTAGCCTGGGGCTGGATCATGCTTTGTTTGGATGGACTATTTGAAGAATACAGCTTTCAAACTCTGAGCCTATGGGAGTTGTGGGAAATGACTGCTCAGAAACTTATAATGTTTGTAAATTTGAGTTTTGGGGGGAAAGGGTTCTACTCCTGGTATTTTCTGATCCCAAAGTCCAAGGGGAATCTTCACCCCATCCTAGACCTCAGAGGGCTCAATGCCTTTATAAGGAAGTCCAGGTTCAGGATGGTGACACTACCCTCCATCATTCCCTCCCTTGATCTATGGGACTGGTACACTGCCCTCAACTTGAAAAACGCATTCTTCCACATTTCCATTATCCCCTCCCACAGGAGGTTCCTCCACTTTATGGTAGGCACAGATCACTACCAGTTTGTGGTCCTTCCATTTGGCCTATCCACTGCTTCCAGAGTGTTTACCAAGTGTATGGCAGTGGTGGCCACCTTACTGAGGAGGAGAGGATGCAAGTCTTTCCCTACCTCTACGACTGGCTAATCAGGGGCCACTCTTGGAGCCAGGTGTTGTCTCTCAGACCTGGCTGGAGACGCTTTCGCCTGCCTAGGGCTCATGTTGAATAAGGCGAAACCGATCCTCGGCCCCATGTAGGTGATATAATTTGGAGGGGGGCGGGAGGAGCAAGGCTAGATGCCATGACAGGGCAGGTGTGTCTACTGAGCAACAGATTTGTGATAATTAGGGACCTAATTCTAAAGCTCCAGCCTGCGCCTTTGACTGCAAGAAACTGTATGAAACTTCTGCGTCACATGACAGCTTATACTTTTGTAGTGCAATACACCAGGTTATGCTTACACCTCCTGCAAGCGTGGCTGGTGAGGGTCTACAATCCAGCCCATGCTCACATTGACACGGTGGTAACTGTCCCTCCCGAGGTTCTGGCTGCAATGGACTGGTGCCTGCAGTATAGTGAAGTGTGGGGGGGAGTTCCCTTCGTCCAGCAGCCTGTTTCAATGTAGCTGGTGATGGTACAGGATGGGGAGCCCACCTCACCAAACTCAGGACTCAAGATATGTGGTCCTGTTCAGAGCGGTTGCTGCATATAAACGTCAGGGAGCTGAGGGTGGTGCAACTGGAGTGCCAGGCATGTCTGCCTTGGCTGAGGGGCAATCATGTCTCAGTCCTGATGGACAACACAACAGCGATGTTTTGTGTCAATCAACAGGGTGGAGCTCGATTCTCTCCCCTCTAGCTCTAGACCTCTCGGACCTCTGCATCATGCATGTTGGCAGATATCATCAGTACTTCTCTGATAGGGTTCGAACAGAGAAGCTCCTCACACCTCAAACACAGATCTTCCATGCCATGAGGTGGAGGGATTGCAGGCTCGGCTGGTACAGGTGACCCTGATCCAGCTCCTGAGTCAACAGGTCTGGCAGGAGCAGTAAAGCAATGGGGTCCTCCAATGACAGCACCACCAGGGTATACCAGTGTTGCTATGGCCACGCCGGGGCCACCGGAATCACCGATGCACTGTACCTTTGCACCCTTAGGAGGACCTCATGTCTGAGTGGGAAGGGGCGGGGGGAGGTGTACAGGAGGCAAGGGATCCACCACATTATCATGGCATCTCCCACCGACCCCAGGCACTGGTCCATGTAAGAGCAAAACTTGTCACATTTCTTGTTGGTCTCTGAGGTGAACAGGCCCAGGTGGGGAGTCTCCCACCTGCAGAAAAGAAGGTCCTTTGTCAAGCTGGGAGTTAAAAACCTCTAGGGATGGAGATTCCACCACCTCTCTAGGTAACCCGTTCCAGTGCTTCACCACCCTCCTAATGAAATAGTTTTTTCCTAATATCCAACCTAGACCTCCCCTACTGTAACTTGAGCCCATTGCTCCTTGTTCTGCCATCCGTCACTACTGTGAACAGCCTTTCTCCATCCTCTTTGGAACCTCCCTTCAGGAAGTTGAAGGCTGCTATCAAAACCCCTCTCACTCTTCTCTTTTGCAGACTAAATAAACCCAAATCCCTCAGCCTCTCATAGGTCATGTGCTCCAGCCCCCTAATCATTTTGGTCGCCCTCCACTGGACCCTCTCCAGTGTGTCCACATCCTTTCTGTAGCGCGGGGCCCAGAACTGGACACACTACTCCAGATGTAGCCTCACTAGAGCTAAATAAAGGGGAATAATCACTTCTCTAGATCTGCTGGCAATGCTCCTCCTAATGCACCCTAATATGCCATTAGCCTTCTTGGCTACAAGGGCACACTGTTGTCTCATATCCAGCTTCTCATCCACTGTAATCCCCAGGTCCTTTTCTGCAGAACTGCTACTTAGCTATTCAGTCCCCAGCCTGTAACAATGCTTGGGATTCTTCCGTCCCAAGTCCAGGACCCTGTACTTCTCCTTGTTGAAGCTCATGAGATTTCTTTTGGCCCAGACCTCCAATTTGCTGGACCATGGATGTTGCCAGACCAGAGAGTCCCAGATTTAGAAGGTTCAATCTGTACTTGTCTATATGGAATTTGTTGGTTTATCATATTACATATTCTCACATCCTCCTATTGGTTACATTTTCCAGTTTAAAATGGTTTGCTTCCTTCCCCATAGGATGTAACTTACATCACTTTATCTAATTTACACACATGTAACTTACACGTATAACCTCTCTGAACTTGGTCCACTATCTTCTGGTCTTACCATTTTTTCCCACCGAAGTCCCTTCCATGCAATACATTACCATCTTGTGGGTAAAGTGCTGCCTAGAAATTATTGCCATATTCCAGGGGCAATCATGCCACAGCTATTTAACCAACCATTAGTTCCCTGCTATATGGCATACATTCTAAGTGGTGGAGGCCTGGCCAGTAGGTCTCTGAATTACGTACACAGGCCAAAACTTGTGTAGGGAGATGCATCCACTGTTGCAGCCTCCACAGAATGGCTGAACATTGGCATTTGCTCTACAACTTGAGTCTAAAATGGGGGTTGGGGGAAAGAGGATGAACATTTTTTACTGATGGTTGTGGAAGAGCATTTGTCCCTTTGTGTGCACATATGCTTGTGTAAGCTGTTTTTGGGGAGTGGGGAAAGTCTATCAAAATCTGTGAATGTATAACGTTTTCTAAGGGAATAGCTGACTTAATTGAATGTACAGTTATTGACAGAGCATGCTGCCTTTAAAACTATAACATTCCAATCTAGAATTCTTTGTAAAAATCTCTAGCTTTCTCCTATCCCCCGCCCCTCCCCCCCCCCCCCATCATCCAGCTTTTTCCCGTTTGTGGGCAAGAACGCTGTTCAGCACTGGGCAGTTATCTGCATTTCATTCATGCAATGGATAAATGTTTAACATTTTATTCCTCTAGCAGCTGAAGTGATAATAATTATTTAATCTGACATAAGTGACCATCTGTGATAAAATGAGTGATTATATAATTGCATAAAGACAACTTAATTGGACACTTATTTTATTATTGGGTCCAAACTCCCAGGAAGTAAAAGCTGTGTGGCAAGTTTCTTGCTACAGTTAGATGGACTTTGATATTTGTTTACCAAAATGAAGGAAGTTGAAAATTAATTGTGAGTCTCTAGTCTTTCTAAGTTGATCACTGATAAATGATGTAAAAATAGGGGTAGGGTTTAACAGAGCAGTCTTTCCCCCGATACAAAAGGAAATGTCAAAAGAGAATTAAATTCCTTTCTGCCTGAGCTTTCTTGTCATGCTTGTTTCCTTCTATCTAAACCTATTAAACGGGAAATTGCAATCACAGGAAAAGAAATGCTAATAAGGTAAAATAAGATGGATTTTTTTGGGGGGGAAAAAAAACCTTAGAAGGCAACAATTGCTATGTAAGACTCCAGAAATGTCTGATGTTAACTCTTTGTTTCCAGTCAGGACAGCTACCTACATTTGACTTTTTGAGGAATTCAACGGAAGATCAAATTTTAGTTGGCAGTCTGTGCTAGATATAGAAAGATGAATAAAATCCAGTCTGATTAATAGGGATAAGGGCAAGTTTTGCAAATAGACAGAAGAATAGCACAAGAAAATAAATCCGGTTTAACACCAGTGTCGCACAAACAAAAGATGCCACAAAAAATCAGCAGTGTTCAGATAAGACCTACTGTAATGCAGAGCAGAGACCATCTTTTGGTTCCTATAACAATAGATTCTGAAGACTTTCACAGTTGATCACCCTACTCAGAATGAGCCTTTAGAATCTTAAAAACTGGAGTTTTAAAAGTACCAATTCTAAGGGAGCCACCTAGTGGACAAAAATACTTGTGTGGAACAATTAACAAATGTGTGGAACAATTTAAAATAAATTCTCAATTTGAGCTGCAGTTCATATATGTTGTGGGGTTTGTTCCTGCTTTTAAAAACATAACTAATATTGTGTGTCCATTAGATCACACCCATTAATCTCACATAGCAAGAATAACTTTTATCTAGATGTTTGAAAATGTCAGAATATACTACAGGTTGAACCTCTTTAGTCTGGCACCTGGGGACCTGACCAGTGCCAAACCAGAGCATTTACCAAACCACGGGAGGTCAGTATTGTCTAGCAGCATTACCAACACTTCCACTGCTTGCTGGGCTCTTAGAAGACATTTAGGAGTAAATTAGAGTTAAATAACAGTACAGAACAACACTGAGAGCCAGGACTGGTGGCTGTAAACAAACTTTATGGGACCACGGGGAAACTTGGTCATATCCATGATAAGTAGACATATCACCTGGATCGATTGGTCTTCACCTATCGTTAAGACTGCGCTGATCACAACATGTCCACCATTCTTCTCTCACTCTTGCCTGCCTTCTCCACGTTCATCCAAAACGTTTAACAATGTCATCTTCCCATCTTCTTGGAGGCCAACTGGGTGGTCTTTTCTGTTCTCGTGGGTACCACTCAGCAATAATTGCGGTCCATCTATTGTCCGTGAGCCATGCTGTGTGGCCTGCCAATCGCATCTTGTTATGTCTGCTTTCCACGATAATATCTTTCACACCGCTATATTCTCTGATCATTTCATTTGGAATACGATCCAGAAGGGAAATTTCCAACATAGCTCGCTCCATTGCCCTTTCAGCTACCAATAATCGCTGCTCTTCTCTCTCGGTCAGTGCCCGTGTTTCGCTGCCATACAACATGGCTGGCAGCACTGTTGAATTGAAGATATTTGTACGTGTGGTCTTATCAGTTTTTCCTTTGAGGACATCCTTGATGGAATTGAATGCACACCGTCCTGCCCGAATCCTTCACGAGAGTTCTCCGTTCAGGTCTTGGAAAACATTAACTTCTTGGCCCAAATATATGTACTGTTCCACTTCTTTGATTTCTTGTCCTGTTATCGTTATTCGGGCTTTTCGTAAGACGTCTGATTGCATGTATTTCATTTTGCAGCGGTTCATTTTCAGACCGACCTGACTGCTTTTCTTGTCAAGTCTTCGTAGCATGCTCTGCAATTGGTTGGTGCTTTCGGCAGTTAATACAATGTCATCCGCGAATCTGAGATGAAATAATCGTTCTCTGTTTATGTTGACACCACTCCTCCAATTGATCTTGTTCTTAACCATTTCGAGGCATGCAGTGAATAGTTTTGGTGAAATTGTATCTCCTTGCTTCACGCCCTTCTCGATTGGGATATGGAGGGGAGTTTCGAGGAGAGTAATATCTGTTGTATATCAAGTATTTGCTTCCTTCAACAAATCGATGTATTGCATGTTAATGCCCTGCTCTGCGAGCGCCTTTAATATTGCATTGAACTCGACGCTATCGAAGGCCTTTTCATAGTCGACGAAAGCAATGCGCAGCGGAAGTTTGTATTCCCTCACTCTTTCTAGGAGCTGGCTAAGGGTAAATATATGGTCGATCGTGCTGAAATTTCTTCGAAACCCTGCCTGCTCTCTTGGCTGTTGTTCATCCAAGCTCTGCGAAAGTCGGTTTGTTACCACCTTTGTAAAGAGCTTGTAAATATGAGAGAGTAGGCATATGGGGAGGTAATTAAGATTTTCTCTATCGCCCTTCTTGTGCAGCAAGATGGTATTCGACTCCTTCCAGCTTGATGGTATTTTTCCTTCTTAAAGATATCAACTGAATCTTAAAGCAAGGGCTTTCCAGAGTTTTTCGCCTCCTGCAGAAATCATTTCTGACGTTATTCCATCTTTGCCTGGAGCTTTTCCCTTCTTCATCTGGTATGGTACGCTTCGGATTTCGCTGACGATTACTGGGGGGGACACGTTCTTCTGACTCCTGGAGCACTGGGAGAGGGACGTTGATTCTTGATTTGAATAGTACCGTATAGAAGTCCTTACAGACTTCCTCCATCCCTGCTCTGTTGATTACTGTGTCTCCATCCTTGTTCTTCAATGCTGTTACGCTCAGTCTATACTGCGTCAATTCCCACTTGCATGTCCTGAAGCTTTTGCATGATTCAGCTGTTTTGAGGAGTTTTTCTTTCCGGAAGTTCTCAGTCATCCTTCAGCTTTTGCTGTATAAGCTTGCATAGAATGGAGTACTCGAAGTTATCCAAGCTCCTTTTCATGTTTCTCCACTTCTACAGCAGGCTTTTTGTTTCCTTCGAGATTCTTCCCTTCACCACCTTCGACTTTTCATTTTCAGCTGCTTTTAAGCAATGTCTCAGCTTGTCAGCAAAGATACTATAGTCCTCATAACACTTTTCCGTCTGGCTCCAGTCAAACCCAGAAATCGCTTTCTTCAGCTTTGCTTCCTCAGATGTCTTCGGCCGCTGTTTCCTATTTGCCATCTGTAACGCCTTCTTTTCCACCACTTTGTCGAAAATCAACTTCGCTCTAACCAAGCGATGGTCATTGCCGATGTTGAAAGGCTGCACCACAGAGACGTCTTGAACGATGCGCCTTTTATTGACTAAAATATAGTCGATTTCATTCTTGCTCTTTGCGTTTGGTGTGATCCAGGTCCACCTTCTTGCGATCTTTTTATACCAGGTGTTTGCCATGTACAGTTCTTTCATTTCTGCCATTGCTACTAAGTGGACATATGGCTAACTAAAATCAAGCTGGATCAGAGGTGTGCCCAACTACAGAGTTCAACATGTAGTATGGACACAATCCAAGCTATGCAACCTACATGGTGTTATTGGAGCTGATGAGGTTTCCCAGTGATATCAAGGATTGTGAAGCATCTTTCTAATTCCAAGGAAGCCCTGTTGTGCCTGCTGAGAATCAGCTGTCCAGTTTCACTGGCCAGGGGCAGAAGGTTGCCGGGTGCTTGGTTTTTTAAAAAGGATACCAGGCAATGTCTGGTCAGATGTACTGCCTGGACACCAAAAGTCTAGTTACCATGGGAGGAGGAGGCACTGGGTAATTAACCTTCACTAGACTCTGCTCAGCCAGGGCTGCATCTTAACTTCATCTCATGGGTAGACAGGCTCCACATCATGTTGTGGCTCCAAAACTATGGGAGCCCAGATGTGGAGGAGGGGGAAGGTAGAGAGGCTCTGGCTATGAGGGAGGAGGAAAGGAGCAACAGGGAGTGGAATTTTGGTAGAAGTGATGGGATGAGAGCATTTGGTTGTCAGTAGTTAGAAAGTTGGCAGCCTTACATGGTCGGCATAAGCACTCCTTTCCCACATACACTTTAAGACTTGTGGAAACCACGCTAATTTTACAGGTTAGCAATAGACCTGCTTTCTCCTCTGAGCAGCTCCCTAAAGTATAAATGGAACACCTGTCTTACCAGTTTCCTCCTTAGATTTCTGCTGTTTTACACAGCATTTCGATGTGTTTAATAGTGAAATCAAGAACAGGTTTGTTTTCAACAAAGCATAGAGAGTCAAGTATAATGAGTAGAAATACTGGAAACAAATTGTTAAAAGTAGGGCTATCAATTGACCGGTATTAATGCAGGACAGGATTAACGCGTACATTTTTTTTTAATGCTTTAAGCGCATGCGTTAATGCTGCACTGCCCCTTTGAAGTGCCGCTCCAGCACTTCAAAGGGGCAGTGCAAGCGGAGCTGGGGCTCCACTGGAGTCCCCAGCTAATCCCTGGCTCTGCTGTTGCAAAGCCTCTTTGAAGCACCAGAGCGGCATTTCAAAGGGGCTTTGCAACGTGGAGCCGGGGATCAGCTGTAGTCCCCAGCTGATCGTAAGTTCCTAATGCACTGCCCCTTGGAAATGCTGCCGTTCCAAGGGGCAGCACTGGATGGAGCCCAGGGTCAGCTGGGGACTCCAGCTGATACCCGGGCTCCATGCAGTGCTGCCGCTTCGAAGGGGAGGTGCGCTCGATTACGTGATTAATCGTGATTAAATTTTTTAATCGCTTGACAGTCCTAGTTAAGTCATCACATGCATTCTAGAGCCAAGACTTAGTTAACAAGCTATTATCAGATCTAATTAAATATTGCTCTCCAGTGCTTTAAGCTATTATGTTTCTTAGCATTTGATCTTAAGTTATAAACAGGATATTTCATTCCTGATTGTTTGGGGTTTTCCCCCGGTAGATGTTTTTCTCTCATAGATTTCACAAATCTTTTAACTGGTATCTAGCTCACTATGTAAACAGGCATCCATTGGGAGGTGCTTTCGTGGCCAGAGAGAAGCTTCTTGTTACCTTCTGTCTGACAAGAGTATGTCTGCGATATGTCAACTCATGGTGACATGCGTGAATTCCCAGAATTTGAGAATATAATTTTTAGTATAATTATTAAGGCTATCTGTTTAACTGCAATTAATTCAAAACAAATTAATTAAATTAAAATAATTGCAGTTTAATTACACTGTTAAATAATAGAATTCCAAATAAAATTATAATTTGGATATCTTCTACATTTTCAAATATTTTGATTTCAGTTACAACACAAAATATATAGTGCTTACTTTGCATATATAGTATGCAAAGATGGCTTATCTATATGCCTGCCAAATTGAAGTATCCAGTTGATGCATCTGACAAAGTGGCTCCAGCCCATGAAATTTTATGCCCAAATAAATTTGTTAGTCTTTAAAATACCACAGTACTTCTTGTTTTTGCTCAAACAAATTAACATGGCTACCCCTCTGAAACTTCTAGGCTCACAAATGCCCACTGTATTCATAAGTAATTTTCTTGTAGTTCTGAAAACTTTGTGATGGGATCCCTGGAATTGCGGGATCACTGTGTCCCTCTTAACTTTCCAGTCTGAGCTGTCTTTTTCAGAGCTTCATTAGTGACAGCAGTGATCTCTCCAGGAGCAGTGGTCACTTAGCATGACGGCATGTGGAGCCCCCACAGCGAGCTAGATTGCATGAGTGCTCCCAGAGCCACACATGAAACACACAGCGAAAAGCACCAGCCAAATCCCTGCAAGCAACTTCCAGCCTTGTACCTCAAGAATATTCCATCTTGTATTGCTCCAGATCAGCAGTGAAAATGTATTCACTGGCTCAACACCTAATGGAAAGTGGATATGCACCAACCTTTGATACCTGAGCAATTTACAAGACATTTCAGGCAAACTCCCTAGTAAACATTAAACAGTTAAATGTATTGACTATAAAAGATAGATTGTAAGTGACTATAAGTGATAGGTGAGAAGTCAGAGTTTTTTACTAAGAGAAATATAAGCCCACAGTCTAAACCCTCAATCCTATTAGACTTGGCAACATCTAGATTAAGCAGTTTTTTTCATGCCACTGGATGTTGCAGCCCTTAATATACAGGTTTCTCCTCTAAATCCTGGGCCGGCCTCCTCTGTTGGAGTCTTCAGTCGCCTTCTCCAAGTCCTTTGTTTCTTGCAGCACAGGCAGTAGAAAGAGAAAGGTGAAACACAAGCCCACAGTTTTTGGTTTTATACCCTTTGGCTATGTCTACAGTGCCCCCGTTTTGTGCCAAAAATATGCAAATGAGGCAAAGTGTGGAATATCGCCATGCCTCATTTGCATAATTGAGGCTCTGTTTTTGCACAAAACCCCCCTTTGCGCAAGAGCCGTTCTTCCTGAAAAAAATGCAGAAGAACGGCTCTTGTGCAAGAGGGAGTTTTTGTGCAAAAACGGAGCCTCATTAATTATGCAAATGAGGCATGGCAATATTCCACACTTTGCCTCATTTGCATTTTTTTGCACAAAATGGGGGCAATGTAGACATAGCCTTACTCCATGTGCTTGGAGAACACAAATCTGGCATGTCTGGTGGGTATTGCTGAGTTGAGCAAGTTTGGCAAGGTTGAGCAAGTGTTTTGTTGTGACCTCATGCAAGTGAGCCATTAAATTCTAACACCTTGCTAGACAATGGCTATTGATGGTAGTTTTGACACTGCCCAGGTGTTACTTTCCTTGCTGTTATCTCCAGGTAGCTAATACCTGGCTGATTCTCCCACTTACCTTATGTTTTACTGATAACCATACAGTATAACTGCACTAAACCTAAATAGAACAGTGATTTTTTTTCATTCAATCATAATCTTTCCCTGGCTACCTTACAGAGATGCTTTATATGCAATATCACAATTATATATAAATGAGGGCTATGGGGGTACGGGCTGCTCCCCAAGGTATAGAATGTCACACCTTGTAACAAGAGGAACTAGGTACATTCTTTGAATATAACATGCTTTAGTGGGTTATTGAGGTAGGATCTTCAGGTGACTATGAGGAGAGAAGATGGAGATAAAGAATGTCTTAAAGTAGAAATTAAATGAGGGTCTGTGCTGGGCATTTAGCAAAGTAATGTATAATCTAACACATTAAAGTTGATTTTCTCTCTTTAAATAATGAGCCCCTTTCAAATGTGAACCAGCAATCATGTTGTCTTTTTGAAAATGTATTTCTTAAACATAAGAATCATCATTCTCTTTTTTCATGACTTAAATGTTGAGTGCTCATATCCTGACTGAGACCAACTAAAGAAAGAGAATGAAAATAGTGTCTTAGGGCCCCAACTTTGATTAGGGTCACACACAAGATAGTTGCTGTCTTTATACAGCTTATGCCTAGGGTTGATTTCTTTTTATAGAGTTCCACATCTGAATTTAATTGTAGTTTGGCCTAACCCACTGCCATTCGGCCTCCACTTCTGTCTTGCTTTGTTTTTCATGTCTTGATCACACCATCCCTATACTGTGCACATTTTATTTGACCAACAAATCGTCTATAGTCATTGCTTTGGGCCAAAGATCCTTTTCTTCAAAAAAGGCATCTATAAGAAAATCATAGTTTATATAAAGTGAGACACATTATTTAGCTTTTTATTGTGACTGGCACTGATATTCAGGGAAATGCACGCTCGGCAACAGGATGCAGGAAGATTATAGCAAAGGATCCTGGAAAGGGCTGCGTGGATTAAATAAAATTGCAAATTCTGTGTAGGGTAGAGGGGTAGATCTAGTAACTCTTGTATTCAAAGATAACTAATATTAACCATCATACAAGTTTGGGGTGGGTGGAATGATTATTAAATATATGTCAATATAATGTGATGGTGCTGAACATGCAAATAAATTGTTCATGCGTGTGTTACAAGTTCTGAAAATGAGCAAGCATCTTTGACTATTTCACCTAATCCTTGCTTGCTAACTCATCTTCATAAAGTTGCTGTCATTTTTAAGTCAATCTGTTAGAGGTGGTTTTTCCTTCGATTTTTTTTCCTCTTCCTGCTCTGCTCCCCAAATTACATTCACTCCCAAGCCTAAAATTGGCAGTATTCAGTTCTATATGGGTAAAAATGGAATCTTTTGTACCATTGAGAGAGGGAGTTTTAAAGCTTTGACTTTATAGAAAAGTTGGTTTAAGGTTATTTTAGAGATGTTTATAGCTCTTTTGGAGTCTTCTACAGTTGGGGTTATAAGTAGAACCCCATACTTCTTGGAATTATAAAACACAAAATAAAACTAAAAACTATAAAATTCACCCTGCAGAGGTGGCTCGTTGGGGTGGGCTCAGCTCCCTGCTCTGGGTGTTTCAATCTACCATATATAATTACAGAATTGCTCAAGTTTGGCCCAGCCCCCCTGTTGTCATGTTTGTAGATTGGTTGGGGAAATTAAAGTACGTGGCACTGCAACCTGGCCCATGGTGTCACAGAATCACTTGCTCAAATTTGGCCCAGCCACCTCTCCATCACCTGAGTGATACAGCCATACTGCACCAGATTGCAATGCCCAGACCCTATCCTGCAGGACAGGATCTGCCTGTGTAGAGTGGGCTTGTTCTGCAACCCCACTTCTGTAGGGGATAAAATAATTATTCTGCATGGTTAAGAGGTAAAACAAAATCATTCACAATTCCCAAAAATAGCACATGAAAACTATTTCAAAAAATAAAAATTTGCCAGTACTCTAGTAATGAAGCAGTCTTAAAAGCAGAGGAATAAAAATACCTCTGATGTTTTTAAAACTGTATATATGCCACATACTGTCCTAGTGCTTTAGTCAGAGTGCATGTTTTGTGGTATAAATATTTATCATCAGCATTCGTTTGAATGACTTAGATAATTTATAAATGATGAAGTCACAACCCCAAACTCATTCTGCTAAAACTTTCATAACATACTTCCCAGGCATTCATGTATATTATCTGTACTGTTTCCTATCACTCTAACTGCTATCTTGCTTGAGTTGGGAGCTGGGGGTGTATTACTTTGAAATATTCCTGGAGGTATGGTCTAGCTTTCTCTGAACAAAAAGGTGGCTCTGAAGCCCTGCCTGCTGCTGTCCTGGAATTTTGGTAACCAGAATTGTACTTAAAGTTAGACTGCTTTATTTAACAGTGCTAACTGGCAAGGAAGGTATCTTGAGAAATAGCTGAATTTGGCATTGGATTAGACACTAACTGCCACAACTCTTCTTGTCTCTAACTGGTATTAAATAGTCCTGCTGGTGTGGACATAGTGCACAGATTTCAAAATTCATTGTAGCAAAGTCTGCTAATTCGCTAATTTTGCCGTATATGTGGTGCTATAGTGAGTATTGAATTCTTACTCCCATGCACCATAGTCACTATGGCATAGTGGAACAACTCTCACTTGGGAGAGAGTTAGTTGATGCTGTCATTAGTTTATTTGTCATTAGATGTCAAATAAAGCAGGTGTAATAGGTCCACAGCCAAGAAGGGGGCATGATGACTCGATAGACAGAGATGCCCTTTATGTTGACTAGGGGAACCATGCCAACAAGAATAATGCTTAAACTAGGGATGTGACAGTGTATATTGTTAAACAGTTAGTTGAACCTTCCTGGTTACATGCAAGGCCCTTCCCCCTGTGCTGCTGCCTCTGTGTCAGAGGCAGTGAGGGGAAGCAGGCATGCACTGTCTACCGCCTGGCGTGCCCCGCCCCCATGCTGCTGCTTCTGATAGAGGCAGCAGCACGGGGGGCTGGTGTTTCCACAGGAGCCAGTACACAAGGGGAGCTGGCTTAAAATCTGGCTCCATGCCAGTGCACCAGTTCCTGCCTGCCCCTCCTGTGCTGCAGGGGTGGGATGGGGTGAGCAGGTGGCTCCGTGAAAACCACCTCCTCCCCCCCATGTGTGAACCTGTAACCACTGAAATTTTCAGCAGTTACATTTACCCCCCACCACCCCCCAATTTTAAATCCCTAACTTAAACAAAAAGTTTCTTATTAATGGTATTGTCTTTTGAATGTAGGTTAGATCTAAAGTCTATATCTATCCTACTTTTCCATTCTCCTAATTAACAATAGCTTAAACATATTCTCTTCTACAAAATATTCCTGTAAGCCTAGGTTCTTAGTGCCTATATATGCAATTATATAGTCTACGTTGTCAAGTTCTTTGAGTGGTGTCCCTGTGGGTGCTCCACTCAGGTCTCGGTGCGTCCCTGTGTCGGGGATCGGAGATTTTTGGTAGCAGTGCCCCTCAGGCCGCACCTGCACTCTCAGCGTGCGCTCTCTTCGCCGCCGCCCCCCCGCCCCCGGAGGCCGTGGAGCACACGCACAGTGCAAGTCCCATCAGTTCCTTTTCAGCTGTCCCTGGCTGAAGACAGAGTTCAGCAGTACTCTTCTTCCTGATGGGAAAATTTGAAATCCTTTATTATTTTTAGCCCTTTACCTCATAGTTTTAGTTAGTTTGACCTTTTCCAACATTGACTTCGCTGAAAGAAAAGAAAAAAGAAGCGGGAGCCGAGGCGGCGGCAGCTTTTCCTCTCTGCTGCAATGCTGGGTTCCGCCGGCTTCAAAAAATGCAATTCTTGCAGAGACTCAGTGCCTACCTCAGATGGCCATGCCTCGTGTCAAATGCCTGGGAGAGTCTCATTTGGCACAAGAATGCCCTCATTGCCTGAATATGACGGCAAGGGCAAGAAAAGACCACGAAATGCGGCTCAAAACAATTCTCTGGGAAAAGTCTCTTCAATCACCAGGGGACAAACCAGAGGAGGTACGGGTGCAGCAAAAGCCCTTGGGTAGGGCAGCTTCATCATCCCGTAAAGGCTCTCAAGCCGCAAGGGCCTCCCCGGCACGCTCCCTGTCTGAGCTGCCTAGAGCCTCTCATTCCCTGGTGCCATCACTTTCTGGTACTGCGGAGAAACGCAAAAGAGTGCCATCCAGGAGAGCTGAGGCACAAATTAAGACCACCACGTCAATGGGCGCCAGTGAGGCAGCAGCTTCAGATAAGCAGCATTCGCCTCCTCCATTAGCTCCTGTGAGCTCTCCCTCTGCACCCAGTCTAACCGGGCAGAGTGATTGTGACTGCCCTATGGCCCCACAGCACAAGAAAGCACTGCGCAAAACGCAGCACCTCCAAAAATCTCCTCAGCCTGAGTCAAGAGGAGTAACTGCCTCACCATGCTCCATGGGGCAGGGGCACACTAACATTTCACACGGTGGCCCCCATTCGCCTATACCGCTATCCCCAAGGTCTGATTATGGTAGCAGGCACAGAAACAGGCTCTCATCATGCCATTCCTCCCCGGCTCCCTCACTAACTTTCTGACATTCATACAGGGATCACTCCCTTCAACATCATCCCATTTGGCCCAGCCAACCATGGATGTATCCCTCCCCCCCGCTCCCGCCTCAGTGGAGCCCTTGGGATACATGGCAGGGGTACCGACTGCGGTCCTCCCACACTTACCACTCAAGGCACACAGCCTCTACATCTAAGCAACACCGCACCTCCAGGCACTCACCCTCAATCTCTGCACACTCCTCACCTGCTCACCCACCCTCAGTAATTTCTCAAGTGGGTTACACTGAGCAGGACAACTTACCTCAGTCAGATTCAGAGACCTTCTCACATGAATCCAGGTCCAGGCAGGAGGAAGCAGTATTCCAGATTTCGCCTTCTCCCCCGGCGGATGACCTGAAACATTTTCAGGAACTTTTCAAATGGGTAGCACAGTCACAAGACATTACACTACAAGAGGTACAGGACAAACAGTACAAATTATTCACCATATTACAATCCTCAGAATCCCATTAACAAAGCTATCCTTGAACCTTCGGATGCTTTGTGGCAAAATCCAGCCTTGGTTCCGCTTGCAAACCAAAGAGCTGACAGAAAATATTTCATCCCTGCAAAGGATATGGACTTTTTATTTGCCCACCCACAGCCAAATTCACTAGTGGTGGACTCTGTGAATCACAGGGCTAAGAATCCACAATTTAAATCTACGCCCTGTGACAAAGAACACAAACGGCTAGACGCCTTGGGCTGCAAAGTGTACTCTTTGGCCACTCTCCAGTTCCGCATAGCTAATTACACAGCATTGTTGGCTAAATAAGATCATGCCAATTATACTAAATTATAGGACTTACTGCAGGACCTCCCTGAAAACAGACAACCTCATCTCCAATCCATTATGAGGGAGGGCTTATCAATAGCTAAGACTGTTCTTCAGGCCGCTATGGATGTCGCAGACACAACAGCTAGAACCACAGCCATTGTAATGCGCAGGGCCTTGTGGCTGCAGTCATCAGGGGTCCCAAGGGAATTGCAAGCGAGGGTGGAGGAGGGGGGCTGGACTTGGGCAGGGGGCTGGACTTGATGACCTCCTGAGGTCTCTTCCAGCTCTATGGTTCTATGAGTCTATGGTCTCCCCTTTGACAGGAAACAACTGTTTGCTAAGAAAACAGATGAGGTCCTACACTCTATAAAGGACTCTCGTGCGACATTACGCACCTTGGGGATGTACACCCTTCCCAATAAGAGGCGTAAATACACTCCCTACCAGAAACTGAGGGATTATAGTTATAACCATTACAGGCAGCAGCAGAGGCCATATGATAACTGGCCCAAGCAATGCCCTAATAGGAGGAGGAATCAGCAAAACCAGTCCTCCACAAATCAGTCCACCTCTAACAACCAGCAAATTTGAAGTTTTGGTCGGGGGTCTGAGCGACCACCCCATAAGTCCAGTGCAGTCCAATGTCACATTCAGTCACTGCCTGGGACCTTTCTACCATCAGTGGGCCCAAATTACCACAGACAAATGGGTCCTAGAAATTATTAGATTGGGTTATATGATCCCCTTTACTTCCACGCCCCCTACCCATCCCCCTGCCCCATCCCTGTTCAGGGATCCCTCTCACGAGCCCCTGTTATGGGTTGAAGTGCAGAAACTACTTACCTTAGGAGCTATAGAACCCGTCCCCAAAGAACATCGGGGAAGGGGTTTTTACTCCAATTATTTCCTCTCAGCCAAAAAATCAGGGGGCTGGAGACCAATCCTCGACCTCAGGAAACTCAACCCGTTCATTCGCAACACAAAATTCAGAATGGTGACCTTAGCAACAATCATACCTGGACTGGACGAGGGGGACTGGTTCTCAGCCCTCGACCTACAAGACGCATATTCTCATGTGACTATCCATCTGTCCCACAGAAGATTCCTCAGATTTGTCGTGGGACAAGGTAATTATCAGTACAGAGTCCTTCTCTTTGGCCTTTCTACGGCCCCTTGAGTCTTTTCAAAGACCCTAGCCATAGTCACGGCCTTTCTCAGGAGGCAAAACATCATTATCTTCCCTTACCTGGACGATTGCCTAATCAAGGGCCCTACCTATCAGCAAACTATCATCATGACAACTATCCCCAGGGAATGTTTTTCCCAACTTGGCCTAGTTATCAACATGCAAAAATCTACCATACAGCCCACACAAAAGATAGTTTATTGGGGCATTGCTAGACCCAGTCACAGCAAGAGCCTACCTCCCTCCACAAAGATTCAGGGTGATCTGTGACCTCGTTAAACAGGTCAGACAGGCCCCTTTCTCCATTGTCCACACGTGCCTTCAACTACAGGGGCATATGGCGGCCACGACCTTTGTGGTCTTGTTCGCAAGGCTGCACATGCATTGCCTACAACATTGTCTGCAATCAACTATATACCACATCGAGACAGCCTCACAAAGCATCTCTCACTTCCTCCACCAGTGCTGCAGTCCCTCGAATGGTGGACATCTCCGAACAACCTCCTTGTCGGTATACCCTTCCACGGACCAGACCCTCCAGTTACTATAACAGATGCATCACACCTGGGCTGGGGAGTCCACTGTGGTGCAGCATCAATACAGGGCACATGGGCCCAACACCAGAGACACTTTCACATCAATATCCTAGAGCTCAGGGCCATTCGCAGGGCTTGTGCCCATTTCCTTCCCCTGATAAAGGGCAGAACTATCCGTGTCCTCATGGACAACACACCCTCCAAGTTTTATGTCAGCTGGCAGGAGTGTGCCCGATCACATGCTCTATGTGCCGAGGCAATCAAATTCTAGAACTGGTGCATTAGACACCAGATAATCCCAATGGCCGTGTACATACCAGGTCAACAGAATGTGAGAGCTGACAATCTGAGCAGACATTTCCAGATCAGCACAAGTGGGAGATCAATACCAATGTCCTCCTTTCAATCTTCCGCAAATGGGGCTTTCCAGCTATAGACCTCTTTGCAACACCTCACAACAGCAAATGTCACAGGTTCTGCTCTTGGGCATGACTAGGCAAGAAGTCAGAAGGGTCACTTTCACCATCTGCTCCCCTACTTTACGCCTTTCCACCACTCCTGCTTATTGCCAGAATGATCAACAAGATTCAATCTGATCGGGCCACAGTAATCTTAATAGCCCCAGCTTGGTTCCCTGACGTACACTACCTGTCGAAAGATCAACCTATCCTTCTCTCGGCGGTGTTGAATCTCCTCTCACAACATCATGGCAGTATATATCACCTCAGTGTCAAAACCATGAAACTCGTGCCGTGGTTTCTCCATGGTTCCAGAATGAAGAACTTACCTGCTCAGACAGGGTCAAACAAGCTCTTCTGAACAGTCGGCGTCCCTCTATGAGAAACACCCATCAAAACAAATGGACACGTTTTTTGCCAATGGTGCACGAAGCGCAATTTGCACCCCACCAGAGTCTCCATACCTTGATAGAATTAGAGCAACCAGGAAATCGGACAGGCTTTTCATCACGTGGTCAAGTCCATGCACAGGAACAGCAGTTTCAGCACAGCGCCTATCCAAGTGGATTGCAGGCTGCATATGTACTGTCTATGAACTTAGGGGCAGACAACCACCGCAGCCCATTAGGGCTCATTCCAAACATGCGATGGCCACTACAACAGCCTTCCTGAACAATGTACCATTGGCAGACCTCTGTAGAGCAGCTACATGGTCCTCACACCATACTTTCGCACAGCACTATGCTGTACGCAAAGGGGCCCATACCCTCCACATCTCTAGCAGATGCGATCCTTCCTCCTTCCACTTAGAGAGACTCCAATGCCCATCTCCATGGGGCAGGTACTGCTACAGAGTCACCTGAATGGAGCTCCCACAGGGACACCACTCGATGAAGAAGAAGTTACTCACCCTGTGCAGTAACGGTAGTTTTTTGAGATGTGTGTCCTTGTGGGTGCTCCACTGCCCTCTTACCCTCCTCTCTGCTTGGAGTCTACAGGGACTTCAGGTAGAAAAGGAACAGACGGGACTTGCACCGCGTTCTCCATGGCCTGCACGGGGGGAGGCGCTGAGTGCGTAGGTGCAGTGCGAGGGGCACTGCTACCAAAAATCTCCAGTCCCCGGCACAGGGATGCACCGACACCTGAGTGGAGCACCCACAGGGACACAAATCTCGAAGAACCACCGTTACTACACAGGGTGAATAACTTCTTCCGTAGATGAAAAAAACCACACCCCCAACCAATGTAGCTGTGCTTATAGAATCAGAGTGTAGACACAGCTGTGTCGACAGAAGAAAGCTTAATTCAGGGAAGTAGCATTCTACACCGAAAAATGCCTTCTGTCAGCGTAAGCTGCATATATGCTAAGGAGCTATGCCAGTGTAGTCTCTGGAATGCAGGCTTACCCTTAGAATGCTTCCTGTGGTACACCCACAGAAAAGTTTTTAACCTGGTTTTCAATTTGACCCTTCTGTACCCAATGGTTAACAACCAAGATTACATTTTGATTTGCATTAATAAGAGTTGTGAAGAGAAAATCCATGCAGAATTACAGAGCAAGTGAAACAAATGCTGGCTGATTCTTGACACTTAATGCTTTTTCTGAATATATTGGCTTTTATTTATGCAATTTATTTAATTTAATCTACTGTATATTTGAGAGAGTCTGTTTGTTCAAGAACTCCTCCTAAACAGTAAGAGCTAGGACCCCTGAATTCAGTATACAGATTAAGAATGTTAAATATCAGTTAATTGAATAGTTGATTAAATTCTTATTGGTTACTCAACCATTCTATAGTCTCTGGGGTGAGGCTGGCAGCCAGTGCGTGCCGGCCCCATTCCTGAGGAGCCTCCTGCCACTCTGCACTGCTGCCCCTCTGTCAGAGGCAGCAGCACGGGGTGCCAGGCGGGAGCTGGCCCGTAAAGGGAGACAGTTTAAAAACCAGCTCTCCTGGCAGATGAGCTGTCTGTCACCCCATGCTGTTGCTTCTGATACAGAAGCAGCAGTGTGGGGTGGCAACACCCCTGTCGGGGGGGGGGGGGGGGAAGCTCCCAAACCTGGCACGAGCTGGAACTGAGCAGGGCTGCCTGTCCGTCTGGCTCCTAATACACTTCAGATGCAGAGCCACAGCGGGGGTAGGTTCCAGACCTGATACAAGCTAGGACTGAGCTTGGCTGCTAACCAGCCTGCTAAAAAATTTACTGGCCGGGGGGGGGGGGAAGGGGGAGATGTATGTAGTCTGTAGCATTAACCGATTAGCTTTTGCTTATCAGTTAATAGACTATACTATTACATCCCTAATACAGATTCCTCTTATCATTACTTAAAGCAGTGTAAGGGTTTGGTTGTCAGGAAAATGGGATGTGCCTTCCAGAAGAGAGACAGAATTACCAGGCAAAGGTGAAAGGGGCTGGCTGAGAGCACGCCCCCCTCTTCTCCCCCCCCCCGGCATCTGGAACTGCTTCAGCCCCAAGCCGCCTATCCCCCAGCCTCCCTTTAGGGAGTGGGGAAGGAGGACTGATGTTTTCTTTTCTCCCTCAATTCATCTGGGTATCTGGCTGGCTGTTCCCCTTCATCATGGACTGAAGGGAAAGTGTGCAATTTGCTGCATTCCTCACTTTGGCTGGGTAGTGTGGCCGGGGGGACAGGGGTGGATGGATAAGGCAAACGAACTTGGACCTGTCCCAGCTGGGGACATATCCCATGGACAGGTGCTTCTTACCTGGCCTCTCACTGCTGTGGTGAGAGAGGACTGGGATAGTCTTCTTTTCCTGGGGCAGCCTGCATACTGAACCCCTCATCCCCAGCTCCATCCCGGAGCAATGATTTCAATGAAACATGTACATTTTCATTTTATTTTCCAGAAAAACAAAAATTAATTGCGTTAAGGATACAAACAACACCGGGTAAATCTTCTAATTAAATACTAAAGAGAATTAAATGTTTTAGCTAGGATTCTAAAACAAGTTGCTGGGAATATACTATATTTTATTTCCTATCAAACTGGATTGTGTAGATTTCAGTTCACTGGAGTTTTGGTCCCATGGGAAAGAAGGAAACCAAAGTAAGGCTCAGGATCTGATACTACTAAGACAGCAAAGAGGAGTGTGTGTTTCTCAGTGTTTTGTTTGCAAGACTCACTAGTGTTGTGATATGAGTTGACATTGCAAGAGAGATTGTTAAAGTTATTGGGAAAGGGCCAGGAGGCACACACTACTACTAATCGCTTCAGTGTAGAATGTCTCAGATATGGAAATGGAGCATCCAAAAAATGTGGTCCTTGGAATAATGAGAGGAATGAAATGTAGCAGCAGTGCATGCCAGGGTTGGGAAACTTTGTTGGTTTTGTGACAATGAGGAGCTGTAAACAGGGAGAACTGGGGAGGGAGAGAAGCATTAATGAAATAGCAAAGGAACAAAAGAAAATGCAAGAACGGAAAATAAATTTTAAAAATACCATTGCCTATAGCATTTCATAATGCTATTCGGACATCTTCCAACCTTTCCTAGGGGGCTGTTTTTAAATGACACAATCAGCCTTAGGTTGTTCTGTTACTTCAAATCTTTTTCAGCCTAATGAATTCCATGTTTAATTAGCAGTGAAAAGTTCACTAAAGAGAATAAATACATACCACAGCATAAGAAGGACAAATGAAAGGTACAGCAGAAAACAATCTATTATAAAATAATTTCACTTCAGACTGACTTTTTCAGGCAACATAGATTCAGTTGGCCTCTCAAGTAAATGCAAGAGACAAGGCACATCTTATATAAGAGAAGCTGAAAGGCATTTACTTTAGAGAGTCCACTAATGATAGTGGAGAGTATTTATTTCCCTGACATTTCCATTTTTTTCCAGGCTTGCTGAAACTAAAACATGATCTGAGAAAAGGAACGTGAGATAAAAGGGTGGCTTTTTTATTCTCTAGATGTTTAATGAGCAAATTAGTTAGATAAGAGTCCAGTGTTGTTAGGAAATATGTGTTCACTATGTAGCTTCACTGCCCTTTAGTCCACAGTTTAAAACAGGGGTGGGCAAGATGCCTCTCACAGGCTGAATCCGGTGGCTTGGCAGGCCAAATCCAGTTCGCGGACAACTTTGCCAGCATCCTCAGGCATGCAGCAGCTGCTGTTTTAAAGTGAAGAGCTGCTCCATGTGGCTGTCTGCTCTGGAGGGAGGTGGAGGCTTCGTGTGATCTCCCCACCCCCATCCCAATCATTAGCTCCTTTTGGCTGGAAACAGCTGGCCAATAGGAGTTGACCCCAGCCAATCAGCCAATGGTAGCTGAGAGATTGGGCTGGGAGACTGGGGGGTAGTGCAAGCCTCTCCGCCCTCCTGGAGCTGAGAGCCACATGGAGGGAGCAGCCTGCAGTTTTAAGTGATGTGGGGCTGCAGCAGGCAGGGAGTCCAGCCTGCTTTTGGGGGTGCTGCAGGGCTGCTGGCCAGGAGATGCTTAGGTAAATGTCTCCTAACCAGATTCTGCTGCTGGCGCCCCTCCCGCACCCCAACTCCCTCCCCAGTTCACCATCCAAACCCTCTGCATTCCCCTGCCGTAGGTCACATCTCCCTCCCAGTCCCTGCTCCCCCTCTTACACCATTCCTCCAGGCTAGAATCCTCTCCTGCACCCACATTCCTTCCCGGATCCTACATCCCAATCCCTGCCCTAGGTCAAAACCCCCTCCTTCAACCAAACTCATTCTCTCACACTGTCTCCTGCATCCCAGTCCCTTACCCCGTGCGCCCTTCTGCACCCAACCTCCATCCTAGACCCTGCACCCCCTCCACAGAAAAGTGTGGCCTTTGACCACTTTCCAAAATCTTGGAGTGGCCTCCCACCAAAAATTATTGCCCACCCCTGGTTTAAAAGTTAGTGATCCTCTCTATACGTGAGGGGAAATGTTTATAAGAAGCATCCAGCTTTCATTATAAACCACCTCATTTTGACACTTTGGCATAAGGTTTGTTCTTTGGTCCCACTTCTGGAACATCTAAAATCCAATTTAGGCATACTGACAAAAGCACCAATATTGGTAGGTCAAGCTTGAAACCCTGTAACAAGCTTACTAGGACATATTTTTAGGGAGTGATAATTACAAAGAAAACTAACAATCCACTTGGCAACCTGAAAGGTCAGAAGGCAAGAAGGGTACCTCTACAAGAGTAAATAATGTAGGTTAGGTGGAAATAGTTTTACATTTTAATTGATAATTCTGAATCAACTGCCAGAATTCTGGCTTTAAATAGTTAGATCATTTGTGATATTTTGTGAAATTAGATTTAATGGTTATCACTGCGTAATATCATCTTGTCCTCCCCTCTGTCTATCCCTCTCCTCTCTTGCATGTGACAGGATCATCTATAGGGCTCTTTGTGTACAGCAAGCTCTTTTGTTTATATATAAATATTAATCAGATTTAGCTCATGTTTTTTGCTTTTAAAATCTTGTACACTGGTATGCTGAAGATTTAGCATTTGTGTAGCTTGCTTTATAAATTCCAGAAATATAACGCAGCTTCCTTTTTGTCAGGCATGATGGGCTATTTGTTCTGAGACACAGAAGAGCTACTAATGCTAATTGCATCCTTCACAAATCATCAAACTTCAAAGAAATTACCTCCCAAAAAGGGTAGAAAAATCTTGTCAGGGTGTATGTGTTTTGGGTGGATTTGTTTTTATCAACCAATTCTATTGTCTACGGATGATTTTACAGGAAAAATATGCATGAATACCATACTACTTTTTTTTTTTCATTTAACCCTTTGTACACTGCAGAGATCGTGGGCTCTGTGCAGCCTCAGTTATGTTCTGCAGTTGCTAGGTACTGATGATTTCTGTGTCCTTCGCATGTGTTTAACCGACATTCTGGAATATTCCACTGTGTTGAGGTTTAATTATTATTTGAACTGTAAATGAGAGGGAGCACAGACCACTTTAATAGTTTTGTTCTGCTCTCTCATATCTTTGAAGGAAAAGTGGGTGCTTTTGTTTTACATGTAGAGTGACACTAATAAATCTAGTGACATTGCTCTATTCTTTCTTTTGGTAGGATTTTTCCAATTAAAGATGTACCTGCAGAGCCTGAAGCCCTCACTGATTGGCTATATCAACGGTTCATTGAAAAAGAGGATCTCTTGTCACATTTTTACAAAACAGGTAGAATGTTGTTTCCCATAAGAGAATACTTAATAATGGTTTGCATTTCTATAATGGCTTTCATGCAAGGATCTCAGAATGTTTTTAAGAAATATTAATTACTATTCACAACACCCTCATGAAATAGACATTTGAGATCCATGTTTTGTGTAGGGAAAGTTTATAAAGAAATGAATGGTATACAGAAGACCCATCAGGAGCTTCTGTTCTTCCTGCCTCAGAGCACAAGAATAAAGTATTACTGAATGACATTGAAAAGTGGAAAATGCAAAGCTGTTAAAAGGAAATTCTGTTATCAAACATCTCATACATAGACTATGGAACTCATTGCCACAGCATGTAACTAAGAGCAAGAATTTAGGAAAATTCATAGAGTCTTGGATGGAGATATATATATATATATATATATATATATATATATATATATATATATATATATATATATATATATATACCAAAATAGTAAGAGTGAATACTTACAATTTTTGGAAGGGATATAACACTTCAAGGCTTAATTTTTAACTAATAGGGTTCAGCTGAGGCTTCCATGAGGAGCAAATTAAATCTCATCTGCCCACTGTGGGTTTTTGCAACTTCCTCTCATGTATCTCGTAAATAGATACTGTCCAGGACAGGATATTGGATTAGTTGGTCAGTGAGTCTGATCCACTGTAGCATTTCCTATGTGCCTAAAACATAAGGAGGCTGTGATTTGCCCAAGGATTCACAGTAAAACAGTAGTGTGGAACTCTGCGGTGCCAAGCCAACCACCAGAGCCTGTGCTCTCCCTCAAAACAAGAACTAATCTCTCTCTCTCAGGGATGTTAAATTGTGTTTAATTGAGTAGTCAATGGAATTTCCATCGACTGCTGCATTAGTCAATAAGAGGGGGAACTGCAGAGGAGTGGTCAGCAGGGTGGGGACTAGAAAGCCCCTGGCAGCCGGGGACAAAGAAGGGCCTCCTGCCCTGAGCCCCTCTTCATTCCCCCAACCCTCACACTCTCACCCCTTCACACACCCAGCTTCCTACCTTGTCCCTCCCACATACCCAAGGCCCTGCCCTGAGCTTTACCCAACCCCCACCCCCCCACACCAACCCCTTGCCTCTGGGAACACCAGGTAAGTCTTCTAGTTATAAATACAATACAGTACACAACAAAGTATTCTAAATCTTCTTTCGCATGTCATGTTCAATGCTATATTTCTTCATCAGAGTTGGATGTCCAAGCTCTCCAGCCAGTGAACAGCGTCGCTGGTTAGATTGCGGATATCCTCCAGTGAGCCAGTGAATTTTCATGTTGGGCATTCCGCAACAGTGTGATACATTGTGATTGTGGCAGTCTGCAAACTAAGTGGAGATGGCAACAAATTCCACTTATGCAGTAGATAACTGCACCTGCCCTGACCATTCCTAAGTCGGTTTAGGACATACCACCGTCCCGGGGGAAGATCGAAGCCTTTCTGCTCAGTGGTGGGATCCAACACAAGATGTTTGGGATGTCTACTTGCTGCCATTCAGCTCGCCATAGTTCCTTGACATTGGCCGTGACTTCCTTCCCTCGCTGCCAGGAAGGCTTACGGGATTTTAGATGCAATGTTTGTGGCTGATCAAAGTTTTTCTGGATGGGAAGAGGTTGGCTGCTGCAGTTGATACGTTGGTATAATCTATATTCCTGCTCCTGTTGACGAATTCTTGGTGGGGCAATGTTTGCCAACGGCGGTAACCATTCTATGGCAGTGAGCTTTAAAGTTCCTGTTATCATTTGCATGGCGCTATTCAGTTGTGTCATAGCTTTGTGTGGGTGCTTTCTGACCACACAGGAGAGCAATATTCAGCAACAGAATACACCAGCGCTATTGCTGAGGTCCTCAAGGTGCGTGCTCCAGTTCCCCAACTGGTTGCAGCAAGTTTTCTTAGAAGGTTGATCCTTGGCTTTAGTTTCTCCTTTGTTTATTCCAGATGGCGTCGGAAGGAGAGCGTATGGTCAAGTGTTATACCTAGGTATTTGGGATGAGGTTTGTAAGCAATCTTTTTCCCACAGAAAGCAACATCAAATTTTGCGGTGGCATTATGGTTGTCTGGATGAAAAGCTGTGACCACAGTTTTGTCTGGATTCGGTTTGAGCCACCACTTCTGCAGGCAGTTGGATATGGTCAATAGGTCGGATGTTAGCATCTGGCTGACAGTTTTGAAAGATTGCGATTGTTCAGCCAGTGCAATATCATCTGCGTAGATAAACATTGCAGAGCCAGTATTTGGGATGTCACTAAGATAGATGTTAAATAACGATGGTACCAGTATGGAGCCCTGAGGGAGACTGTTCTTCAGTGTTCTGAATCTACTAATGCTATTATTGAGATGCACACGAAACCGGCGGTCGTCAAGTATTGCTGTCAGTAGCCAAAGTGTCGGCCGGCACTGAATCAACCTTTATAGTTTGCATAGTAGTCACTTGCACCACACTGTGTCGTATGCAGCTGACAGATCGACAAGAGCTATGCCAGTCTTCATTTTTGCCTGGTAGCCAACTTCAGTTGTGGTTGTGAGGGCCAACACCTGGTCGCACGTACTTCTGCCTGGCCTAAAACCAGCCTGATCTTTTAATAACCCAGCCTCTATGGTGGCAGACAAACGAGCCAACAGTGCTCGCTCCATCACTTTGCTGGTAGCGGAAAGGAGCACTATTGGTCTGTAGCTTGAGGCACTGTCCGGTGGTTCTCCATTCTTAAGAATTGCAATCACCTTTGGTTGCTTCCATTATGTAGGGAGGCAGCTTGTTTGGTGGATAGACGTGAAGAGTGCAGCCAGCCAGTTCCTCCCCTTCGTTCCTAAGTTTTTCAGAAACTCGGGGAATGTTCCATCTGCGCCAGCGGCTTTCTTGTTCTTTGTAGCTGCTAATGCTATTTTAATTTCTTCTTCTGTGTATGGAGCAGAGAAAACACTGGATACTCTAAATGAAAACAGATTAGAGTTCTAAACAAATTAAGGGACCTTAATGACGTTATTGAAGGGACACTGGCAAGTATCACACATTTTGTAACTTCATTTTTAAATACATTCTCCTTACAAAAAAAGGTTGGGGATACATTTCCTCAAGGTTTTTATTTTTTTCCATTTAATAAACACTGAAATTTTACCAGCTGTCCTCTAACAGCCTGCCGCTTTTGTATCATGTAGAGAAAAGATAAATTAATCGTGACCAAATTAATCGTGACCAAAAAACCCAACTGTTTTGTTTTCTTTTTCATTTTGGGAGGCTCATTGGTTTTGCATTTACAGAGCTGGATGAGTGAAGAACATAGTTTCATTTAGACATTTAATGTAGGAAAGGAAATTTGACAGTATTGTTACCTGATTAGAATGACTAGGTTTGAAATACCTCCAGTTATTTGCCTTTTTATAGGAAAATAAAGCTTCTTTGTTATCTTTCTTATTCAGTTGCCTAAAAACTGATCCTTCTCAGTTAAGTTCTACATTCCAAAGTTTCTTTATGGTAAAATAAATTGGATTATACATTGTTAACACTAATGGAGAATCATAACACTTAAGAGTATCTTATAATTATTTGTAAATACTGTGGATGCTTGAAATATTAATACAATTCCATAACATACACCTTAAATACTTCAAGTGCACCTCACTTTGAGAAGAATAACTAGCCTTTTGCCGTACCGGATTCATCTCACTCATCAACATACTCAGATACAATGAGCCTTTATATCCAAAAGCGCCTCTGTTGGGTCAGATCCTGTGATGTGTGTAGACCTTGCACCCTTACAAAATCTCTGATTTCATTGCAGCTCCATATGGGTGAAGTATGTTGCAAGACTGGAAACTTTAAGGATGTCTGCATAGCACTTTATAATAAACAGGAGTGAGTCTTCCATCCTAGGTTGGCAGCCTCAGGGTAGCAGAGCTCACAGTGGTGCTCTGAAACCAGCTGAATAGAAGTAGTGACAGTGAAAAATATAAATAATCTGATTTAAGAATTTCAACCAGCAAAATGAAAGCTTCCTAATTCCTTGCTCTAAAACTATTAGTTTAAGTATTTTGACACATGTAAACATCTATTTTTCTAAATAACATTTTATTTAGAGCTGGATTATAGTTTATTAATTTATGCTTAGTATATTGGCAGTGCAAGTGGTCAAATAATACACTCTAGAGCAGACCCTTAGAGATCATCTGTATTAGCTTAATTTAGTTACAATGCAAGTGGAGGATTTGCTCCCATCATTTTACCCTGTGATGTCTTATTGTAGAAGAGCTGCTCTTGATTCAGAGACAGTGCTGCCAATAGGTCCTCAGGCCAAAAGAAGGGAACGTCAGAGCTTCACCGAAATACTTACTTTTTATATTTTGCTGCCATGTTATATGTAACTGGACTTGCTGCAGCAGTTAAGGTTGTTTAATCATTTTCACTTTCTTTATAAACACTCCTAGAAGACTTACCTGGCATTGCCCAGGTCGAGGGTGGCAGGCAGCCTGCCTGTTGGCTTCTCCCTGGGTCTGGATTGGGATGGCAGGGGCTGCGCTACCCATCTGCCAACTTCTTCCAGGGGGGCAACCTGGGCAGGGGCGAGGGCCACACCATTCACCTGCTGGCTTCAGCCCAGGGGCAGCAGAGGCCACATAGGCCCTGGACAGCTTTTCCACGTGGACTGCCCACCAGCTTCTCTGGGGCCAGCAGGGGCCATGTAAGCCACCCACTGGCTTCTCCCTGGGAGTGGGGTGGCTTCTGTAGTTGTTTGTCAGTATAACTGTTCTTGCTCTCCCACCCTCCCTTTCTGTTTGATGCAAAACAATCCCATTCCACACACATCCCATTGTCCTGGCACAACCAAATCCTGACCTTGCAGTTATATAATTCAAAATATTTTAAACTAAACAAAAAAATAAGCAATCTACAATATCCTCTGGAGGAATCTGTGTTCTATTAGTATGTTTTTATTTGGAAAGAGCAGGGGAAATGAATTTAAAAATAAATGAAAGCACACTTTTTTGTGTAAAACTTGCCTTTTTGTTGACTAGATATCAGGCACTCTCAAAAATTAGACTGGGGAACCACTGTCATATAAATCCTTAAAAAAAAATCTATCTGAAAATCTGTAATGTCTTCCATGGAACTGGCCCAGCCTCTGACATAAACATTGTTTGATTTATTTGTTTCCAGATTTATAAACACTTATGCATTGATGCATGTACATCTGCCCTATTAAATCCTGCTCACATGTGGTTAATGGGAAGCTTTTCCCGGAGGATATGACAAGCATCCACTTCTGTTGAGTCAATGCTTTCATTTTATTAAATATAAAATCAAACCTGTAAGAAAAGAACATACCTGTTACAGCTGCCAGGTCATGTGAGAGCAATTGTTGCTGTTACACTTTCCGGACTGTAGGAAGTGTGTCAATTACTCTGCTTCAGTTTAGCAGGAAGTACAGGGGTGGAGAAGATGCTGTGGCCCTACTAGACTGTTCATGGATCTTCCAGACTTCCCGTTACCCTCGGTCAAGATTGTTCCCAGCTTGTCCCCTGCTGGCTGAGACCTAGAGTTGTCCTACTCTGTCACCGTTGCAGTTATCTTCTTCCTAATTCCATTGGTTCCCTTCATGTAGAGAAATAGAATATATGTAGTTACCTGTCCCCACCCAGGAAGGGGTCAAAGATCCTGACACCTCTTGTGCATGATCCCTAAGCAAGGAACAGTAAGAACAGATTTGTATGCTCCTTCCTGGAGGGTTGCAGAATTGGCACTACTAATGGATGAGCTTGGGAGGAGAGGTATGCCACATCAGCAGAGGAAGAGGTGAAGCTCACCTGGGGTATAGATAGTAAGGTGCTTGTTACAGCCATGAAAACTGGGACAGTGGCCATAGTAGCTGCTGCACTTTTGAAGAGACTTCACTGAGAGCTGGGGCAGGAGAAGGAATTGGTTATTTGTAGAACCCCACATAGATACAAATTTGTATTTACATCCTATATCCACGATAATGAGCCACGGATATTTGCATTCATATTTGTGGATTTGGATACCTGTGGATATAAAGCGGATATCCACAAATTTGCAGGGTTCTAGATACAAAATTTGTATCTGCATCTGCATTCATAACTGCATAAATGAGCTGTGGATATCCACATGCACATCTTCAGATACCTGTGAATATAAAGCTATCTGTGGATTTCCAGTGGTGACTGGATAAATAAGGTGCAAAGAGTGAATTGTGTGTGGAACCACCAAGTCTGAGTTGTTGGTGAACAAATGGGATGAAGAAGTAGTCTCCAGAGAGAGATTCTCCGCATGCTGGTGGGAGGTAATTTGCCAAGACTTATATATGACAGTGTGCGTGCAGATAGAGAGAGAGAGAAGCCTTCTTCACAATAAGCTTTTTCTTAAACATTTTCACTGGCACAGTTCCACTAGAGATCAGTGTGGAAGCAGTAGTGTAAATTTACTGCCATGTATAAACATAGCTGTATCTAAATCTATGCTTTTTCTGAAATTATTGAGAAAAGGTGAGATTATGCTGATAGAGCTTTCCTCTTACATCCGTCAACTTCTTTCAGGAGAAGTGCTCCCACAATGCTCCTGCAAGCACTGCTACATTACTAGTATCCTGAGGGTTATTTTAAATACCTGCTGTGCACATGAAAAATTGAAAGAACTGATTCACAACTGTCAAGTTTTGTGCAGAGGTAGGCTAGAGCTGTGCGAAACTTGGAGGTTATAAGGCTTTAGATATGCATAGGGTGAGCAGGTGCAAATTGTGTCAAGGGGGTCTAGAATACGCTGTAGTTTGCTGGATGATGTCTAGGATTGCTGGCCTATAGGTTGGTGTGGGGGTGTCTGGGACAGGTGGACAGGTACTGTCTGAAAGAGAGAGATGTGGCTAGGTTCTCACTGGGAGGCATGGTGTCTGGGTGGAAGAAACTGAGGCTAGTACTGAATCCTCTCATCTTCTGTCCTTACTGGTCACCAAACCATCTGTTGCTTAGGTGGTATTGGGAATAGCCAGAGTAAAGACTAGCATACTTCTTGTTGGCCTGAATGCAGGCTTCGTAGCAGCTTCTAGCAGCCTCAATAGATGTGCAACTCTTGCTTGCAGCACAAGCCCAATTCAGTGAGAGAGTCTGGCTGAGGTGTAGACAGACTTCAATGGGATATGTATGATTGTCACGTGAGATACATGACACTTGGCAGCCACACTGGCTGGAGAACGTTCAAGACTGTGTGAAACTAAAGCAAAGACAAATTCAAAGACTTACGAGATGTGTTTGATATAGTGGTCAGATTGGGAAGGACAGCATTTTGACAAAGAACTTCTAGAAAAATCCATATTGGGCCACTTACTTGTATTAGTGTTCCTTCCATTCTAGTAAAAACAAACTTAGCTCCCCCTCCCCCCTTCAAAAAGACAAATTAAACTGTAGGAAATAATTATATTCTGAAAAATTACTACCCTAAGGCAGACAGCCAAGTGATTCCTTTTGTCAGCACCATTTGTCAGCACAGGTAATGCTGCTAACCAATAGTGCAATCGGAAACTATAGCTGCTAGTGTAGAAGAATTAACAATACTATTTCTTGTCTTCTAGGTGCATTTCCTCCGTTACCAGGTCAAGCAAAGGCTCTTTCCCGAAAGATGACCCTCAGCAACCTGTGGCTTGTTGTCATACAGTCCCTTGCGTTTTTGTCGGGTGGTATGTGGTACTGCATCTTTCAGTATTTTTATCATTGCCTATTTTAAAAGTTGAAAGGGACCTGAGGACACCTTGAGAAGCCAGGCTCTTGCAAATCTGCATCATGTTTATATGTGCAAATGTGAATATACAAGAGTAAAGGAAAATGCTGGATGGATTTTTACCCCTCTTAGGGGAGATTTTAAACTCCACTAAATGTGAGGATCAGTTATATTGTGACCTGATGTATTTTAAGAACTGTCCATATTTTTAAAAGGTGTATACCTCCCATGCTCTTAAGCGAATTCAGCATTTGGACAAGAGGTGTAATTGTACAACCACCATAGAAGAAAGTCTGCAACAAGAATGTTCTAACACTACAGGTATTGTAGTTAAAGCTCAGAAAAGTAAGCAACTTTGTTTCTGCTGTAGTCTGTACTACAAATTGTGTGGTAGATATCCTTCGTTTGCAAAAACTGAAGTTTTACTGCTGGGATCAGTTAAACAAATTCTGCAGAGCTGGTTATGATATCTTAACTGTTCTCCGATCAGCCATCATTGTATTAGACACACCATTTCTAAGGACAACACCCAAATGAGAGCCAGTGTCAGCAATGGGTTTTTTTTGGGGGGGGGGGTGGAGGGGGCGAGGAGAAAACAGCGCTCAGAAAGGTGTTTCAGTATCATAATGTGTTTTAAAAATGATGTGCACCTGATAAATCAGCCCATTACTATTGAACATCTAATGTCCATGTTCTAGTGTATTCCTTCTTGTGAGGGAACTTTAAAAAGTCACATCACTTGATTTAGTTCCCTTTTGTGTTTAAAATGTGTCCCGTAAATTGATTATTGTCTTTTTGCAAAATGCACTTTTAAAGTTGAAAATACAGTGAAGGAAAAGTATGTAGCTTAGGGAAAATAGCAAGCTTTATCTATAGCAACTTGGAATCTTAAGAGGCATTAATTTTTTCTGCTGTTCCTCAGCACTCTACTGTGTTGGATACCAAACTTTAGCCCATGTGATGATTTTATAGCTTAGAGAGACTTTTTTTCATTTGTTGCAACAGCACTAAAGACATTTTGGCGCAGGGCTTAACCAAATCATCTCAGCATTTTTCTTAGGAAGAATATTAGGAAGCTGATGTCTTTAAAAAGATGAGTATAAGTGCAGGCCTAAAGCTATAGGAAAATGTTCAACCTGTCTGTTGAAAAAAATACACTGAATACAGAAGGCAGTATTAGCCTGCCACCATGCTGAAAGTGTCAGTCTGAAGAGGAGAATTAAGAGGCAGCTTGGCACAAAATAGATTTTCTGGGGTCTGGCTCTCAAATCTTCTGATGGAACATCAGCACTGTGTGTTCTCACTTCTGACAGGGTTAGTGGGCATCACAGTCCTGTGATTACACCGCGATACAAAAGAACTATTCCTAGAATGCCATTATTCCCTATTAAAAACATATGATGTAATAAGAACTTAGAGAATTACTATGGTGTATTATCTTTCTTGGATTAGAACTTTGAGAGTAAAGTAAGGCAACAGTTGTTGTCTACGTTGAGTTAGTGATATAGATTCCCTGTTTCCTTAAGCTCATGACAATGAGTTTTGATAAGTGTACAGAATAAAAATATAAAACATAACTTCATATTTTCTTTTTGTTCTGGGTGGGGGTAACAAACCAAAAAAGGGAAAGATGTGTATTTTTCCTGGCTTAGTGGGGGGGAAAAAGTGACCTAGTTAACTACGCCAAAAATACAATGACTTGATCATAAGGTAACTCAGTGTGGCTGATGATAAAATGATGCATTATAGAAGATCAACTGAAATACCTCACAGACTGTTATGATACCACTAAGGTGAAATGCTGAAGACAGTGTTAATGTTTAGATTATTGTACAGTGTATGCTAAAGTTTTCAAATCTCAATCTCAATCTCTCTCTCTCTCTCTCTCTCACACACACACACACACACACACACACACACACACACACACACACACACACACACACACACACACACACACACACACACACACACACACACACACACACACACACACACACACACACACACACACACACACACACACACACACACACACACACACACAGCGCGCGCGAGAGCTGAATTGCAAGCCAGTTTGGAGTATGAGAATTTTTCTTTAACAAGAATGAATTAAAAAGTGTAAACTTTAGCTTGTAAGCAATGTATTTCATCTGCCATATTGCAGGAGGATGCAGGGAAAGTTCAGTGACAACCATCATAAATGTGTCCATAAATAGCAGGCCAGGTCTGAACAAAAGTGTACTGGAAATGATTTGCAGAATGCAAATGGCAGACTCTTTATTTGTCTTGCTATCGTATGATTTGGTTTGACCGATTTTGTTGATACCCACATTCCAACAACTTATTTGGTTTTGACTTGGGAAGGAAGGGGATGATATAAAAAGGGAAGATTGTGTCTAAGCAAGTTGCACAACAGTAGCATGCATTAGACTACTGCATGCAAAAGTATATTGCTTTTCTAATGCAGTATATTGTTTCCAGTGGCCTAGCATGACACACTAAATACTCACATGCTGCCTAATGAAATAGTAGGATTGAGCAATAGGTGCCAAGATGGGTATATAATTTATATAGTCCCTTTGGTTAATATATTGGAAAATGTTTTTGTTTTAAAGCACTGATTGTAGTTTCAGTGGGAGATTGTCACATTAGATTGGTTCTCTCCTATCTGCACTGGAAGTTGTGAAGAGTATGTCATGGTCTTAGTATGGTTGAATTAAGTGACATTGAAAAGACACTGCTGTTAGGAATTCTGAGTAGGAGTCATGGACTTAGGTACTGGTTTATGAAGGAGGTTAAACAGGAGTGATAAATAAAAAATTAATTAAGGGAAAACATAAAATGTAAGTAATATATAGGAAATATGGTAATTAAGTCCTCTGCTGGTCAAGACTGTTTGAAGATTATCAGGTTATCTTGTAAAATATGCAATTTTTTTGATAATTCATTCACCGTCACCTGGTTAGTTATCTTAGCTGTAGTGGACACTGCTGTAAGTCTCACAGAGGTTTTCCATTCAGAACAGAGATGTCTCTGGAGGGAAAAATGCACTTAGTAGAAAATTAATTTAGTGGTAAAAGTGGCCTGCCACATTTCAGTATAATTTAATACAACTTTGAATTGGTGGTATAACAGGCAGTTTTGTGGAGGAATATGTAAAACAGGGTGAAAATATTTGCAGGAAATTTAGTTTTACAGATTGTGGAACTATTAATTTCTCTACTGCTTTGGAATATGAGGGAAAACTAAACAGAATTTTTTATAAAAGCAGATAATGTTGGTTCCATGTTTTAGATAGTATTTATCTTAAAACTGTTTAATAACCACTTTCGAGGGGAAAATATAGCCTTAGTAGTTTAGAATTGCTGCTTTTTTGGATCCCATTAAATGACCAATATTGTACCATTCACAAATTATGGAACCACTGTTTTCTCCCTTTTGTGACAATCCTTTCCTTACAGGTCATCTTGTAACTTACAAACCATTTTCCCAACTATTTTAGTCATGATTTACCTTGAAAGGGGGGTTTAAGTTGCTTTAGTCATACTTTAAAAGCCAGGCTTTTGTGTTACTCAGAATAGTTGATCTTTCTCTTCTAGAAGTTATTGGAAATAAGGTGCAACTTACTACATTTAAAATGTAACTACCATTGTGGTGATTGTATTCATTATTCACCCATTTCACAAAAAGATGGAGCTATCTTCCCCCCCCCCCCCCCCTTCTCATTGCCACAAGTGCTGTGAACCTTTACATGTGTTTGTAGAAAATAATAAAAATACCGAATACTGTGTGTGGTAGGAATTAGACTGGTCCACTTTACCTTGGCATAAAATTTATCTTGGGACCAAAGCTACTTAAATCTGGGATTTCCAAATTGCAAAACTGTTTTGAGGTTGAATTTTGAGGTTTGTTTTTGGTAGTTTGCTTGAACTATTTTGTGCCGATCTAACAAAATCAAATGGAATAAAGTAACTGTACAACTGATGGTACTGTACTGTTTGGAAATAATGCAGCCATATGAACGAAAATGTATTTTGCAAAATTACATATTTGTTAATTTTTACATTTAATTGTTTTTAAAACAGTAGGAAGAGCAAAGTTAAAAATTAAAAAACACCTGTACTTGAGTTGAGAGGTCTGATTATATTAATGTTTTGAATGGTTTAATTTTTATTATGTATAACTGTAGGCTACATGGCTGTGATTCAGAGAAAAATCTTTAAAAGTAAGAAGTCTATGCATTTTACAGTTAAACTTTTTATTTTACCATTGGGTAATAAAACAATTATACATTGAACAGCTGTTGTTAAAGTGAGTTAATTTTCTTTAAACTTATTACAAAAGAGTTTTTGTACAATGAAATCTTAGGTTTCTTGATGCCGTATTGTTAATTGTGTGTGTCTGAATTTTCCTCTCCTTATTGTGTATCTGCATATTTGTTTATGGTCAGAATGAAAGCAGAGTTACCGTGGACAGTTCTCTGAAAACTTACGCAGTGTGCAGCTGCGGTCAAAAAGGCAAATAGGATGCTAGGAATTATTAAGAAAGGGATAGAAAATAAGACACAGAATATCTTACTGCCCCTGTATAAAACTATGGTACGCCCACATCTTGACTACTGTGTACAGATGTGGTCTCCTCACCTCAAAAAAGATATTTTGGCCTTGGAAAGGGTTCAGAAAAGGGCAGCTAAAATGATTAGGGGTTTGGAACGGGTCCCATATGACGAGAGGTTAAAGCGACTGGGACTTTTCAGTTTAGAAAAGAGGAGACTGAGGGGGGATATGATAGAGGTATATAAAATCATGAGTGGTGTGGAGAGGGCAAATAAAGAAAAGTTATTTATTAGTTCTCTAAATAGAAGAACTAGAGGACACCAAATGAAATTAATGGGTAGCAGGTTTAAAACTAACAAAAGAAAGTTCTTCTTCACACAGCGTGTAGTCAGCCTGTGGAACTCCTTGCCAGAGGAGGCTGTGAAGGCTAGGACTATAATAGAGTTTAAAGAGAAGCTAGATAATTTCATGGAGGTTAGGTCCATAAAAGGCTATTAGCCAGGGGATAAAATGGTGTCCTTGGCCTCAGTTTGTCAGAGGCTGGAGAGGGATGGCAGGAGACAAATCGCTTGATCATTGTCTTCGGTCCACCCTCTCTGGGGCACCTGGTGCTGGCCACTGTCAGCAGACAGGATACTGGGCTAGATGGACCTTTGGTCTGACCCAGTACGGCCATTCTTATGTTCTTATGTTATGTTCTGTCAGTTTGAATGTTAGAGAAATAAGATGGGTGAGATAAGATCTTTTAGTGGATCAGTTTCTGTTGGTGAGGGCCGGGAGAGTGGCACGGCCCAGGCAGGAGGGTTAAATCTTGGCACCCCACTTCGGAAAGGTTGTTGAACCCTGATCTAGTCCCTCCCCGTTGCATGAGATCAAGGGGAAGCAGTATGCTCACACCTTGTGGTATCCTGGTCGCCTGCACAGATGCCACAGCAGCGTGAGCGTGGAGCCCACTTTGCAGCAAGCTGTTATGATGGTGACATGGGTCATGGTGCGCCTAATGGCACACTACATGGAGAGCATATGCATGTTGCTCTTCCAGGAAGAGGGTGAGGATGAAGCTCAGCATGGCATGGGGGGCCTACTCATGTAAGATCTGGTGTTGACACTAGTCAATTCTCTGGACACAGTGCAATGCTGAATCTGGTGCAGTGAGACAAGCTCAGACAGGTGTGACCACATTGTGATGCAGACATGGGACCATCATCAGTTGCTATAGAACTTCCAAATCCTCAAGGCCATGTTCCTGGAACTTAGCGAATGGCTTTCCCCTGTCCTGAGGTGCCACAATACCCAAATGAGACCCGCTGTGACCCTGGCAAAATGCATAACAATTGCCCTACTGTTGAGGCTGTGTGGCAAGGGCCCCTCTTACCCAGGCCACCACTGGGCTGGTGTCTCACTCCTAACCCCAGGCTACGTCTACACTGGCAGCTTCTTGCGCAAGAACAGCCGTTCTTCCGCAAAAATTTGACAGCTGTCTACACTGCACAAGCATTCTTCCAGAAGTAAATTTACAGTATAGCGTTGTAAAACAGGGCTGCTTCCGGAAGAGTTATTCCTCTCCCCACGAGGAATAAGCCCTCTTGCGCAAGAGCTCTTCCAGAAGAGGGCAGTGTAGACAGGCAACTTGAATTTCTTGCACAAGAAGCCCCTGTGGTTAAAATGGCCCTCAGAGCTTTCTTGCGCAAGAGAGCGTCTACACTGCCATGAATGCTCTTGCACAAAAGCACATCTCTTGCGCAATAGCACATGGCAGTGTAGACGCTCTCTTGTGGAAGAGTTTTTACACAAGAACTCTTCCACAAAAGAGTTCTTGCACAAGAAGCTGCCAGTGTAGACGTAGCCCCAGAGTTTGGGGTTCGCAGCAGGTCTCTGTGGTAGTGAGCCTAGGCATGTCTCCTCAGACTCCCTCCCTAGCTGCCTCCACCTAATGCTGTTGCAGATTGTTCTCTCAAAACCTCTTTCTCTCTGTCTCTCCACCACCTCCCTTCCATCTTCTCACACCCCCAGCTTCCAACTGCTGAGGCTTTTAAAGGCCCTCAATCAGCCAGCAAAGGAGTCAGCTGGCCCCAATCTGCCTGAGCCAGCTCCCTCCGAGTTGCATCTAATTGGCCTGCAGTTCTCTGCTTCTACTTACAGGGTTTTTTACTCTTTTGGGCTGCCTTTTTCCCTCTCTGCAGCAGCTCCCTGGCCTGACCTTGCCACAGCTGCTATTATACAAGTAGCCAAGGTGATCAATAAAATTCTGCTATGGAAGGTTGTGACAATGGACATCATAGGAGATGGCTTTGCCGCATGGGGCTTCTCTAACTACTGTGGGGCCATAGACGAAACACACATCCCCATCTTGGCCCCCGAATACCTTGCCTCAGAGTACATCAACCGCAAAGGGTACTTCTCCATGGTGCTGCAGCCGCTAATGGATCAGAAGGGCCATTTCATCAACATCACCATGGGACGGTCGGGAAAAGTACACGATGCCCACGTCTTTTGGAACTTCTGCATCTTCTGAAAGACACACAATGAAACTTTTTTCCCAGACAGGAAAATCAGAGTCTGAGAGGGTGGAAATGCCTATTGTCATCCTTGGCTACCCAACCTCCCCCTTGATCCTGTGGCTCATGAAGCTGTACACGGGCAACCTGAACCCTAGCAAGGAGGAGTTCCACAACAGGCTGAGCAGGTGCAGAATGGTGGTTGAATGCGTATTTGGGTGTTGAAAGGGAAGGTTTAGGACAGTGGTCTCCAACCTTTTAAAGCACAAGATCACTTTTTTATTTAAGTGCAATCCAAGATCTACATCAAACTCAAATATTCTTACCCCATCTCCTTTCTGCTCCTTGCCCCACCTCACTCTGAGGCCTTGCCCCTGCTCACTCCATCCATCCTCCCTCCCCCATCCTCACTTTCACCAGGCTGGGGCAGAGGGTTAGGGGGCAGGTTCTGGTCTTTGGTTAAGGGATTTAGAGTGTGGGGGGCTCTGAGCTGAGCTTGGGGCAGGCAGTTGGGTTGCAGGAGGGGGGTTCTTGGTGCAGGCTCTGGGAGGATGTTTGGATGCATGGGGGCTCGGGGCTAGGGCAGGGGCTTGAGGTATAGAAGGCAGTTCATGACTAGGGTAGGGTTTCAGGATATGGACTCCAGCTGGGCCCTGCTTACCTCAGGTGTCTCCTGGGTGGTGGCGCAGTGGGGCTAAGGCAGGCTCACCGCTGCTCTAGCCCTGCACCACTCCCAAAAGCAGACAGCAAACTTGCTCTGTCCCTAGTCCTGTTGTGCCCCCTCTGCTCTGTGGAGATAGGATACAGGGTGGGAGAAGGGGGCATCTTCACGTCAGCAGCCTCATTTCCCTCCTCTGCCCTGCACAGCAAGCAGGAGGTTCTTCTTCGGGTGATGGCCCTGTGGGTCCTCCACTGATGGTGACGGGTCATCCCAGAGCTGCAGTTTGGAGTTTTTTCTAGCAGTTTAAGGTTGGGCTGCCTGCACTCAGCAGGTGTCTCACGCTGCTGACAGTTGGACACCTCGCATGGCAGCCCGACACCCCCCCTCCCCTTCAGTTCCGCTTCAGCAGCTCTCAGCCATGGACGGACTCATAATCTCTCTCGCCTCAGGCACTTCATCTTCAGCTACTTGCTACTTAATTGCTTTTACACTAGGCTATTGCCCTTAATTGACTGACTGGTACTTCTTCAAAAGAAAAACAGCAGGTTGGAAGAACAGGCTATCCCAGTGACAGGTCCTGACAGGCCACCACAGAGGCGGCAGCTTTTAACCTCCCAGTTTATAAAAAAAAAAATTTAAAAAGAGAGGCAGCCTGAGACCAGACATCACTCAGCATGCCGGCTTCAAGAAACGTGAAAGCTGCTGTGAGCCCATGCCAGCGTTCGATGGGCATGCATAGTGCATGCAATGCCTGGGGGAAGCCCATGCCCCCCAGAAGTGCAATCACTGTAAGGGGCTCACAGCCAGAGCCAGAAAAGATATGAAATGCGGCTACGTATGTTGTTGTTTGAAAAAGCTCTGCAGCCCTCTGGTGAGCCTGACGTTGGCAAGCCATGGAGACCTGACGTGCAGGTCCGTGTCTCTGGTGCCTCGCAAACATAACAGGGCTACAGCCTCTCCAGCCAGGTCCTTGCCAGCAAAGCCATCTGCCGGGGAAGCCCTACAACCAGCACCGACACCCACAGCCATAGCCGCAGCCCGAACTAGCTCCGAGTCGGCATGTGGCTCAGCGGCACCGCAGGGGTCGGGTAAGCACAGCACCACGACAGCTGGTACCGCAGCGTTTGGTGCCACAAGGAAGTACGGAACCACCTGTCAAGCGGATCCGCAAAGCTCCAGCACAGCCTCCTGCAAAACCATCATGGGGGAAAAAGCCCCTCCCCATCAGAGAATTTAAAGCAGACGCAGCACAGTGCTGCAGGGCAAAATGAAACCAACCTCCCAGTAACAGCTGGGAACTACAACAGTGAGCCGAGTCTCTCTCTCTCTCCCCCTCCCCCATTGAAGGGTCTACCACTATTGATGGATTCTCCAGGTTCACCACAACAGCGGGCTAGAACTCTCCCCCCCCAATGCAGGGGAATGCCGCAATTAATGAAGCGGATCAGAGGAGTGTCGTCTTCTCGCACCACTCATTCCCCCAACTGCAGCTCGTCATTTTCAACAGCACTATGACAGACTTCATCATCCTTATTGGTACCCAGAATGGCAATGTCCTCCTCCCTATTACCCTCTCAGGTGGACACCGTGGGACTATTGGGAGCCACACAGACACCAACCACAGGGCACAATGGTCTCCCACCACCCTCTCCACCTTGCACCCTCCCACCTTCGATAGATTCGGAGGATGAGGAAGTGGGCCAAATTACCGATAGGGAGAGTGTCATACAAGATCAGCTGCCACTGGAGAATAATTCGTCACCATCCTCTGATGACTCTGTGGCACCTGAAACATCAAGCTCCGTAGATGATCAGACAATTCCAGGAACTCTTTAAAAGAGTAGCTACCAGCCAGGAAGTGCATCTCCAAGCAGTCAAGGAGAAACAACATTGCCTCTTGAACACCCACCTTCTTCTCAGGGAAAGATAGCTCTTCCCATCGATGAGGCAATATTGGAAGTGTCTGATGAATTCTGGTGCACACCTGCTTCTGTACAACCAACCTGCAAAAGAGCGGATAGGAAATATTCTCGGGTGTATATTGGCCACTCTGAGAGCCATTGTCCATGGAGCAGTGCTAATTAGCACAGCCATTCACTGAACAATCCTTCCTCACAATAGGCAGTCCAGGCCCATTGCTCTCTTCCAGACAGAGAACATTTAGAGTGCAAGCACAGAGCCCATATTCATAACTTCACATATAGAAATCATACACATACATGAGTAGCATGCATAGAATCAGTAGAATATAAGCTTTTGTTTGACACCTCACAGGGCCCACTTTATACAGAATCTGGGGCAAACACCCCCCATGGGTGCACCAGTGATCTGTCTGCTCACTTTAAAATCCAATAATGTGACATCTTGATAGTCATGGGGCCAAACCAGTTAGTATCTCCTGCCAGAGGCTTCAAGGTCTACCAGTAGATCCCAATCTATTGGTTGGTGACCACTGGTTTAGGAGTCTCCTGACTTGGTTGGACATCAGCGAACAGCAATATCCCCCTTGTGTTGGCTACGTGTTGTGTGCTCCATAAGCTGTGTGAGAACAAGAAGGAAACTTATCTGGCAGGGTAGGGGGCTGAGGCAGAGTGCCTAGACAGAGGCTTTGAGCAGCCAGACACCAGCACGATAAGGAGAGCACAACAGCGTAAAACAGAGTTCTTGAAGGACAGTTTTATGCAAGACCTATTTTGAGACTCTGCCACATGGCTCTTCACAAGTTGCATTGCGTCCCCTGTGTCCCCTTTAATCCTGCCCCCCACCCCTGCAGTTCAACCAATAAAGAGACCATTGTTCAAAGAATAGGAGTTTTTGTTTGGGGAAAACAGCATGGAAAGGAACTAAGTGGGAACCACAAGGGGAGGTGCGGACTTGGGAATGCCCATGGGACTGCCTTCTGAGGTCCTGGAGTGTCTGGCTCCCCTTGAATTCTCCCCCCCCTCCCCCCCCCCAGGGTTGGGGAAGCAGGGCAAACAGGGTTCTGGGAGGAGGCCCTCACTAGACATGATGCCATGTGCTGCATTACAGCAATGAGAGAGGCAAACATGATCTCATGGTATCTCGCCCATTGCTCCCTGGTGATGGTTCTCTCCTGGTGCGCCACAATCCAGTCCAGGTGCTCTGCCCACATTGCCTGCATGAGGGAGTGCATGCAGTCCATCTGCTCCCAGAATATGTCCTCTCTTGTCAGATTCACCTGTGGATCTGAGCCAGGTGGGCAGATGCTGGAAGAGAGGGAGTTCACACCAAGCTGGCTGCTGGCCCAGCTGCAAAGAAAAGTTACAAGGGCAGACTTCACAGCAGATGGATTAAGGTTAGGTTAAACACAATGTGTTGTCCTACGCTGAATGTCTCCATAAAAACAAATGAGATGTGTTCCGTGCAAGGCCAAATGTTAGCTTTAAAGTGGGCACTTTACAGAGCTCAGTCCTTTCTCAGGGAAGCATCAGGACACACTGTCCAGAGGCAGGCAGGCATGGTAAAAGGCCAGCCAGGGCAGGAGTCTGCAGGCGGGATGTGGGAGCGGGAAAGGAGGGCCTCCTGTTGTTTCTGCCACACACTCGGGCTGCCGTGCACGGCTTTCCGGGACAGTGTTACTTTCCCAGCCAGGGCAGGAGGCTGCAGGCGGGAAGTGGGGGGAAGATGCGGGTCGACGAACCACTGTGTCCGGCACATGCCAGATTCAGCAAAAGTGGCTTCTCGGGAAGAGTGCTAATAGGTTCCCCCTCCTCCTTCCTCCAGGTTGCCATGCGAGGTATCAGTCTTCACCAAATCACACAGAGTGATGGGGAGCAGATGCTGACTGAATGTGGCCAGAAACCTGGGCCTTACGCTGCAATGCTTTGTGGTTCAGTGATGCCCAACCACTCACTGCTGGCTTGGCGTGGGAAGCTGTCCTATCCTGGAGGGCGGAATAAGGCTAGCCTGCCCAAAAACCTTGTGAGATGAATAAGAGAGTTTTTACATGAGAGCTTCATGGAGTTGTGCAGGCAAGACTCCCGCTCCATCTGAGGACACATTAACAAACTATTCCAGGCCCCCTGCACTGTTAGGCACAGAGTGAACTGCACCTCACACCTCATTGTCTTACCCCAGTTATAGTTAGAAAAAGTTTGTGAACTCACTGGATATGCCCTCCCCAGGGTTGGTGCTGGACTGGGAGACATCGTGGAAAGAGGGGACTGGCTCCATCATCATGACCAGCTCCGGTTTCTTGGAGATCACTGTCTGACTAATCTTCTCCTCCTCCTCCTGCACCTCAACCACCACACTATCCTCCATTCTGATACCAGGTGTGTCTTGGCTGGGCTCCATGACCATGCTGGGGAAGCTGGCGTCTTCCCCCCCCCAAAAAAAAAATTATGTTCAGCTGCTCATAGTAGTGGTGCATGTGAGGTGCTGCACCACACCATCCACTCACCTCTTTTGCCTTGTGGTAGGACTGCCTCAGGTCCTTGATTTTTACTCGGCATTGATGGGTGTCCCTGGAATATCCTTTAGCAGTCTTGTCGTAAGTGCCAGTGCTCCTCTTGCTGGTTCAGAGTTCAGAGAGGATGGCTTTCTCTCCCCACGCCTCGATGAGATCCAAGATCTCCTGGACAGTCCATGCTGGTGTTCTTCTGGAGCCCAAGGGAGCAGAAGTATTTGAAGTCATTGCAGTGTTGGTAGGATTGTTCAAGGTCATCTCCAGGTGTGCTGCTCACTCTGGATGTGCTTGCAACACTGGCCATGTGGGAAAGGCCAATCAACTCTTCCCACAGCTTTTTATGATCAACAGGGAAAGCAGTAGAGGCATAAGTTCTAGCCAGATTGTTCCCGGGGGGAGGGGAGGATTGCATGAGGTCTCCTGGAGGTTAATAGCCTCAACTTTCTGGCAATGCTGCATCTACACTACCGTAAATTTGCTCATGCAAGGTTGGGAATTGTGTTATTCCTTGTGAAAAAGAGGAGTACTTATATCAACTTCCGTGACCCTTAAGGTTGATGCTTGGTAGTGTGGATGCATCACCTAGAAAATCGACCATATGCGGCTAAAGTCGATGTAAAGTCCGAGTGCAGATCAGGCCTGAGAGAGAAACTTTTGAGCTTACACTGAGCTCTTCTTCAAATCTGGGAAATGTACTCAGGATGTCACACCTAAATACAAGTGGAACAGATTATTTTGCATAAGTAACATATTTCAAGGGACCATTCAAGGTAAAGTGCCTTTTTAACACCGCCTGTGGGGAAAGAAGGCAGGAGAGAAAGCATTTGTAGGTGGATTATAGATTGTTGTAATAAGACATAAATCCAGTCTAAGATTTTTAGTGTCTAGTAAAGTTATGAATTTCAGCTCCCAAGCTTGTCTTTTGAATGTGTGATGCAGTTTTGTAGAATGAGGACTGGTGAAGCTGCAATCAGGGATCTCAAATTTTCCAGGGTAGGTATGGCTCTTCAGACCCAAAAGCTTCAGACCTCATGGAGCTTCCACAGGGAATGTTTACAATGAATTCCCTTACAGCATGGAGAGGCATATCCTTGCTAGTTATACCTGCCCTAGTGTAGACATTGCAGCACAGACTTCAGTGTGGGCTACACAATCAGTCCATGGACCTTAGATATATACTTGCATTGGTAGTTCATCCTGCATCCCATAGTGATTTATCTGTTTTAGTTTTACCTGCACTATCTTGGGTCTCATGCGGCAATCACACCTCAGACTGTTGTGCAGACATACCCTTAGAGGTAAGTCTATGCTGCGGTTGGGAGCAAGCTTAGGGATGTAAAATTTTGGTTATTTATCTAATCAAATGGTCAATACAATTTGCATTGACTGCTTGATTAGTTGATAAGGGCGCTTCGGCCTGTGAAGTATAGCAACAGCCTCACGGGGGTCTCCCCCAGCTGGCCCCGGCTGCATGCGTTATTTCAAAGTGGCAGCGGCACGTGGAACCCAGGGTCTGGCCCCAGGCTCCACACAGCACTGCTGCTTTGAAGTACCCCCTTTTCTCCTCCCCCCCCCCTTGCTGCCTCTTTCTGATAGGCAGCAAGGGAGGGGGGAGGGAGCGACTGGTTGTCCACATCCCTAAGCAAGCTTACCAGACCAGTTTAACACACTTGTGTTAGCATGTTAAAAATAACAGTGTGGACATTGTGTCTTGACTGGCAGCTCAGGCTGTAGAGCCTGAGCTCTAAAGTGGGAAGGTTAGTCCAAGTCTCCAGTGGACCTAGCCACAAGCGGGACTTGGGTAGTGACCACCCCATTACAGTGTCACTTGGGGAGACTGAGGGGCCTGCTCAGTAAGAAGCTAGGACAGAGGTCCCCAAACTGGGGGGGTATGCCCCCTGAGGAACATTGAGGGGGAACATATGGCTGAGGCAGGGAGGGAGCAAGTGCCTTACCCCAGTTCTGCACCCAGCACCATTCCCACCCCCAGCTGTGGCCCCAGCCTCATCCCCTTTATCCATGTCCACAGCCTTGGCTCCCAGCCTCAGCTCCTAGCAGCCCTGCTCCTGGTTCCAGCTGTGGGGGTGTCTGGACAAGGGTAAGGAAGTTTGGGGACCACTGAGGGAGGGTGTGTATTCTCTGGCAGGATAAGGCCCAAAATATGGAATTTTTAAGATCTCCTTTCTTATTTACAGCCATTCTCTGATTCTTTGGTTTTCTGGAAGCACTAACAGCAATTAACTTTTTAAATAAACACACATTATGTAACAAATTATAGGTTATGTTATTTTTATCTGTTTCTCGCCAAATTCAAAATCAGCCTTTTCTTTTCAAAGTTGAATGTCTCATGCTCTTGATATGCTCATCCTTCAAAATATTTCACTTTTTGCTTTTGTATCTCAGTACCTTCCAAACAGCAGCTTAGAAACAGAGTAGAAATCTAAGAGCAGATTAGAAAGGGCAGGACAACTCAGACAGTTGGCAATGTAAATTGTATAAAAGGGAGCAGTGCTTGGCATTAGAGTGCTATTTTAAACTCCTTAGCCATAGCTATGATGTCACTGGGTAAGAAGGGCCATAGAGAGCCTACACAAAAATAAATCTGGTATTTTGGATCTGTTACTAGCTGCTATGCTGCATAAATAACGGGGTCTTTCTGAACAGATGGTTAGATGCATACTTCTGCAGTAGGAGGTTGAGCAATTGCACGTTCTGTCATTGGCAAGGTGACTTCCTTAAAACCTTGTAGGAAATGTAAGTTTGACTTAGGTTGCCCTCCATTGTGCAAGGTATATATTAATGAGAAACTTCAATGCAATATATGAGCAAACTAAACTGTTTTATTAGAGTTGCTAGGGTTTTGTTTTGTATTAATTTAAAGGGATAAATTCCATTAGCAGAATTGTAACTTCTAGAATTTAATTTGCACTCTAATTCTTATGAGAGCAAGGGTGTTGACCAAATTCTGAAGAGTATAGAAAAGAGTTACAAAAATAACAGAGGTCTGGAAAACATCCCTTATAGCTAGACAAAAGAAGCTCAATCTATTTAGTTTATGAAAGAGCAGACTGAGGTGACTTGATCACGAACTACAAGTACCTACATAGGATAGAGATTTCCTAATGTAGATAGTTCTTTAACATAATAGAGAAAGGCCTAATTATATTCAGGGTGCCATTTGTGGGGAAAGGAGGGCTGCAGCCTCCTCTCACCCCAGTTTCCTACCATAGCAGGATACTGCCTCCTGCCCCCCTCTAGCCAGGAGTGAGCGCAATGTAGGCAGCTTTCTTTGTTTGCTCCTCTCCTCCTCCCTTTGGTGCTCATCAGAGTGAAAGGAATGCAGGCCCAAGCACAAGACCCAATCAGTGCAAACTGCAGCTTGGCTCCTTGCTGAAATCAGGAGCAGCTGGGTTAGACTCAGAGCTCCTGAAATACTGATTCCATCTTGGCAAGAACAGAACTGCAGCAGCAAATGCAAAACACAACGTTGATCAGTCACCTTCCTTGGTTTATTCCTCTCCCCTCACCTGCCAGCTTAAAAACTATCTATGCTGTTGTTCCTCTCCATGCTCCACCACCCAGATTGTAAAGGCAGTTCACTCTTCTCCCCTTCCCCCACTCCCTTGCATTGGCTATCCTTTCCTCTACCAACAGAAATGCAGAACTGTATCTGGCAGATTCAATAGCAGGACTGGGAGAGTCTGCAGCACTTTTTGTTTTCAAATTCATTGAGAGAAGCAGGCTCAGGGTGGGGAAGGAAGCTCAGAAGATGATTGCTGCAGATTTCATCATGATCTGCCCTCATCCTCACAGGTTGCTATCTTACAAAGTCTGAGAGGAACAAGCCCCTCCTGACTCTAGTAGACACAAGGCTGCTCAGGCGGGGGAGGGGGCTGCTGCCCCAGGCACATTCAAGTTTGCCCAGCTTTGGATGTTTCAGTGCTTCACTGCAAGAGCAGCAAAGATGAAGAATGACCACCTGGGATCTTTCCCTGCTGTCAAGAAACACACATGAACTGTCACACCACAAACATTGTTTCTCATTTTTTCCAGCTCTCCAATGAGGGGAGGGGGGGAGGCGGGTGGCAGTACCTTAGGGTGGCCATCTATTCTTGTCTGTGAGAACCTTTCCTTTGACTACAATCAATGGGCTTTGGGTCAGGTTACCAGATAGGGCCCACACAGACTGTTCCACACAAATGTGATTCCTAACAAGGTGGCAATTGCACTTTTTAATTCTAGGACTTTTTCCCAGAACACCTTTTAAGGAGCTGCTGGTCTTTTACATATGCAGATACAAACAAATGCTGCCCTAAGCAGCCATCCATTTTATAGCCATGTATCTGCTGTGCTGTGTGTCCTCTTCCTCTTCTTACTGGTAAGTCATGTTAGCTCCTGTTTGTTGACTCTCTAATATTTCTGAAGGTGGCAGAGTCTCACAAACCTGAGTAACTTCATTGAATGTCATGGAGATGATGTTTATATTCTCAAATCTTTAGAACAACATGCTAGGAACCTTCTTCCAATCCTTTGTATTTATTCATAACTGTTTGCATAAACCAGTGCACATAAATAAACCCAAGCCAAGATTTGGCTGACAAAATTCGTTTGCTATAGATCTATGCTGTTAACATCCATTGTTTAATTATACTCTTGATAGTAGTTCTTTTTAAAGGTATAGACCAATCTGGTAATAAAGAAATTGCTTCAATAAATAGACTGGGCTATTGTTTTTTTGGTTAGTTTAAGTGTCTGTAGACTATTGATTCAGTAGAAATCTGCTGATTCTATTTTTGCTGATTTTTCCCAGCCCAGATGAGACCACAGCATTATCCATTGCTTTCGCTCATATCTAGCGTGTTGTTTGTTCAGTAATTTATTTACTTTTAAACATTCCTGGAATAAATTAACTCTTTAATTTCTAGGGTTACCAGATGCGTTTCAAAAAAATACCGGACACACGTGATCTCCGAACAGGATGCAGGGGGACTGGCCAGGAGAGGGGTGGGGCTGGCTGGGAGGACATCGGGGGGAGTGGGGCTGGCTGGGGGATATGTGGGGGGCGGGGGGGAAACCAGCCGGCGGGAAGCAGGGCTAGTCGGGGGGAGTGGAGCTGACCGGGGAGGACCGGCTGGCGGGAAGCAGGGCTGTCCGGGAGTGGAGCTGGCCGGGGGGGAACCGGCTGGCCCAGGCACACGGAGATCCCAGGGTGCTGCCCGTCCCGCGCACGGTCCTGGCAGGGTACATGGGCGAGTCTGGCCCCAGGGATTCCGCCCCCGCCCCCTCGCCCACTGCGTAGTTGCATACTGCCTGGCTGGTAGACATGCTCACGCAGCATGAGCCTGTCTACCAGCCAGGCAGTACGCAACTACGTACAGATGCTCATGATCAGAGCTCACCAAGCCGCGGCGAGCCCCGCTCGCCAGCCGCGCGGTTCAGCACGCTGCGCATGCGCGGACCGCGCTGCGGCGCCGTGCCAGGCTATAATCTACTTACCTGTGGCGAGTAGATTACCTAAATTGTCGAGCCCTGCTCATGATAATAATAAAACTTAATTAGAAAATATATTTATATGTCCGGTATTTTCTCAATTTGTTTCCCGGACGGAAAGCTCAAATACCAGACTGTCTGGTTCAAAACCGGACACCTGGCAACCCTATTCATGTATCCTCTTGACAGTTTGGACCATAAGACATTTAAAAATAATAATTGCAAGACTAAGCAGATTGTACACCATCTTTAGCAGAGATAAATAAAAATCTGTTTCCAAAGTATCAAACTTGTGTTAAGGCTTAAAACTGATACCTCAGGATTTGGGATTGGAAATATTTTACTGTTGTTTGTTCTAACTTTACAAATAAACTTAAAATATGGCTTTAATTGGCATTTGTTATATCTTTTCTTTATATAAGATTTAGGAATGCTGTTTCTGTCAGTTAATTTCTAAGTTACCATCTGAAAAAAAAAAACGGGTTTTCAGGTGTCTAAGTAGCCTCTTGAATGGAATCCTATTTAAAGCTACCCCTACCCCCCATCAAAATCTGAAATGAACCCCTGAATGAGATCCAGTGGTTGGAAGTTGTAGCTAGACAAGCTCAGATCAGACATGAGGTACAACTTTTTAACATTTTATCTAGGGATGTGACTGTTTCTTTATCACTTACAACCTTTAAATTAACAATGTCTAAAAGAGATGCTGTTACTCAAACATAAATCATGGGCATGGTGCTGGAATTACTAGGTGAAGTTCTATTCCCTGTGTTATGCAGTAGGACTATTAGAATACTTCTAATTCAACCTATCTGGCATTAAAATTGATGAAACTCCTAATTGCGCTGGGAATTGTGAGGCTAAATCCCTTCTAAGCTTTGGAAATCTCAAAGCCAGATTTCTACCTCCAGGCAATCACAGGCAAAGGCTCTGTTCCTGCAAACACTTACATGTGTACCTAACTGCATGCACAAGATCAATGAAATTAATCCTGTGTGTAGAGTTCAGTGTGAACATAAGTGTTTGCAGGATCGGGGTCATATACTGTAAGTAAAATCTGAAAAAAAAAAAAAAAACACTAAACAAGTCCATCAGGTCATAAGGGGTGGGGCAAATGGTGTCATACCACAGGAAGAGAGGGCTAGGCTGGTTGAAGGGGGGAGTTTTAGCAGTTTACAGTCCAGCCACGGCAACCTGCAACAGCACTAGAATGCTCCTGAGCAAAATGGGTGGGGAAACAACATGCAAAGGGGGCGGGGTGGATGAGGCAGAAGGATTTGAAGTAGAGTGAAGACCCTCTGTACAGGGGAACAGGCAGCAGCAAATAAAATTGTAAATAGTCATAAAAATTATTCATTTGATATTGGATGCATTCGATTTTGGGAATAACTCTTAATCTGCTCTATTATATAGACATAGGAACTGCCAGACTGAATCACACCTGTGGTTTTTCTTGTCCAACATCCTTTCACTAACAATGGCCTGCAAGGAATTTTTAAATGGAAAACTACACAATAATTTGCTTACAGAGGAAGTTCCTAATTCCCTCTATTAGAGGTTGACTTAATAGCCTTTGTTTTTTATTCTGTTTAATGTAACTATGAATAGTCTCATTATCAATATAAATGTCCTGGTGTACAGTGTTTCCCAATATCCAATAATGAGTGATGTATATTAGGGGAATGACAGGGGAACCCCTGTAATACTTTTTGTTCAAAAGCATTTATCTTCTGCCAATTCTCTAACAAAAAGCCTCACAAGAGGGCAGAATGGTTTTCCATGATCTGATTTAAGCACTAATCTTTCATGATCTTTCATACTGTTTCTATTGTCAGCTATCAAAAACTTAAGCAATGGTTAATAAATAAATATGTTCTCCTCTTCCTCCTCCTCCCTTTTTATGCCCCTCCAAAGTGAAGTCTTGTTAACTGAATTATTGATATCACAGTCGTCTTTATTGGCAAAAGTTCAATAACTTTCTCAAACACACGATTATGACTTCACTACATGATCAAAGAAAAGGAGAAGACAGTTCATGGGAGAAATGTTTCTGAGTAAGCGGAAAATTGCTTCTTCTCATTACACTTTCTTATCTATTTACGAGCTGATTCACCAAAGCATATAAATAAAGTTAAGCTTGTGCTTGTAGCCTATTGAAGTCAATTGACACATTTAGAATTCAATCTATGAGTACTTCTGAAAATCACCAGCCACATCTGGGGAGAGAAACCTGCCCTGTCTCCCCATTCTTTACTAAAGGTCAAGGAATGACTCAGAATTAGAAACTGTATTGCTATACAAGTCCTAAATTACTTAACACCTTGTACGTCAAGTACTGCAGAATCACATAGCATTGTGCAGAAGATCATTATTTGGCTGCTGCAGTTCCACTTGGCATCTTTTGCCTCAGTCCTGCAAAGGGCCTGAGCACCTTCTGCATCTACTGAAGTTGGGAATGCTTAACAGCTTGTAGTACTGGGCCATTGCAGAACTGGGGCACTCTGCTTGGAGGGGATGGGAAGAGAGTGATAAACCCATGCTGGGATTTCTGATGTTTGAAAATCTGGAGGGTTTTAGAGTTACACCAGATTGCTTTTTTTTTTTCTCCAGTGATCAGTGGACTCTGCATCACAGCTAGTTTACCTATTCCTACTCAGGTGACTATCAACTGGATGTGATACATCAGCAAAAGTAGGAAATTTTAGTGGTGCAAGGCCTTGGCAAGCTCTCTAAGGGCTTCTCTTTACTAGCAAGTTCACCTGAGTTAGGGCACAAGTGTTGCCACTGAAAGGTACGTTCTGTCTTTGTGTCTTGGCTGGCAAACCAAACTGCTGGTTACTTAGCAGCTTGCTGGGGGCACTACGAGTGAAAAAAGGATTGTGATCTCACATCCTCTTGCACTGTCCCACAATCCTCTAGTGCCCCCACTCATGTCACACATGACTGAGGATGTTACAGCAACTGCCATGCAACTCAAGTATTGTCATGCAGCAAAGGTGCATTCTCTCACACTAGGAAGTGACTGAAGGTTGATGTGCGTGAGTGAATGCTGTAATGTATCTTTGAGGAGGACCCAGAATTCCATGCATAGGCAAGTGCCAAGGTATGACCGGAGGGGAATGATTTACACAGTGTTCCAAACTTCATGGTGCTGGTATTGAGCATTCAGCCACCTCCTCTGCTCTGCCCTCTTGCGTGCTCTTTCTTATCATGGGACATATAGTACTGGTAGCAAGCATTACAACAACATTATTCTTGTTGCATTCAACTCTCCTCCTCCACTTCTGGGTTATTCTTCCCAGCAATTCCAAGAAAGCCATTCTTTTTTCATTGATGTGATTTATACAGGCCTGGTTTATGCAAAAAAGTTGTCAACTCAGCTACACTGCTCAGAGGTGAGATAAATCCACATCTCTGAACAGAGTAGCTAAGCCATCTTAATTCCCTCTGCAGACAGCATTAGCTACCACCAGGAAGGTGAGTAACCTACACCAACGGGAGAACCCCTCCAGTCAATGTAAGTAGTATTTTCACTGATGCAGGGCTGCTGTAGCATTTCAAGGGTTGACAAACCTGCAGATGTTGAGTTTGGGAAGCTACTTCTTAGGGGTTATCTACACACAAGTTGAACTAAATTGGTGCAAAACCTCTCTGTAGACACCGGTAATTTACTTTGAGAGAGGTCCATTTGAATTTAACAAAAACCTGTTTCTAACTAACTGAAGCAAAATCACACCTAGGATCGTAGCGTTGGAAGAGACCTCAGGAGGTCATTGAGTCCAGTCCTCTTACCCAAAGCTGGACCCATCCCCAACTAAATCATCCCAGCCAGGGCTTTGTCAAGCTGAGACTTAAAAACCTCTAGGGACGGAGATTCCACCACCTCCCTAGGTAACCCATCCCAGTGCTTCACCCCCTCCTAGTGAAATAGTTTTTCCTAATATCCAACCTAGACCTCTCCCACTGTAACTTGAGACCATTGCTCCTTGTTCTGCCATCTGTCACTGCATCCTTGAACAGCCTTTCTCCATCCTCTTTGGAACCTCCCTTCAGGAAGTTGAAGGCTGCTATCAAATCCCCCCCCCCCCCCCCCCCCATCTTCTCTTCAGTAGACTAAAGCCCAAATCCCTCAGCCTCTCCTTGTAAGTCTTGTGCTCCAGCCCTCTCCTCATTTTCATTGTCCTTCGCTGGACTTTCTCCAATGCATCCACATCCTTTCTGTAATGAGGACCCAAAATTGGACACAGTACTCTAGATGTGGCCTCACCACTGCCGAATAAAGGGGAATAATCACTTCTCTAGATCTGCTGGCAGTGCTCCTCCTAATGCACCCTAATATGTCGTTTGCCCTTGTAGCCTTTCTAGAAGGCACACTGTTGGCTCGTATCCAGCTTCTCATCCACTGTAATCCCCAGGTCTTTTTCTGCTGAGCTGCTGCCTAGTCAGTTGGTCCCCAGCCTGTAGCAGTGCTTGGGATTCTTCAGTCCCAAGAGCAGGACTATGCATTGACCTTGTTGAACCTCATCAGATTTATTTTGACCCAATCTTCCAGTTTGTCCAGGTCACTCTGGACCCTGATACAAAAATAATGGATCATAAAAAAATCTGGATTTTTAATACTCCATTCATCTGAATTAGTGGGTTGTACCCACGAAAGCTCATACCACCATCTACATGTTTTGTTAGTCTTTAAGGTGCTCCTAGACTACTGGTCGTTTTTCAGGTTTTTCCAGTTACAGACTAACTCAGCTACCCCTCTGAAGCTCCCTCATCCAGTAAGGGTCCCACTCCTTCCCTGACCTCCCTCTTTTTGCTAACATGCCTGTAAAAACCTTTCTTGTTACCCTTCACATCCCTTGCTAGCTGCAATTCTAATTGTGCTTTGGCCTTCCTAACTATACCGCTGCATGCTCAAGCAGTATGTTTATTGATAAATATAGTCATCTGTCCAAGTTTCCACATTTTGTAAGCTTCCTTTTTGTGTTTAAGCTCACCAAGGATTTCACTGCTAATCCAACCTGGTCACCTACCATATTTGCTTTTCTTACTGTGTATCATTCCTATGGCTTTATAAGGTTTCATAAAATAAAATTCCTTTCCCTTTCATTAGCATCCCAGGGGATCCTTTACATCAGTTCCCTGAGGGAGTCAAAGTCTGCTCTTCTGAAGTCCAGGGTGTGTATATTGCTGTTCTCCTTTCTTCCTTTGGTCAGGAGCCTGAACTTGACCATCTCATGATCACTGCTGCCCAGGGTGCCACCCACATTTACTTCCCCTACTAATTCCTCCTGTTAGTGAGCAGCAGGTCAAACTGTGCATGGTCCCTGGTTGGCTCCTTCAGCACTTGTACCGGGAAGTTATCCCCAACATTCTCCAAAAACTTCCTGGATTATCAGTGTACTGCTTTATTGGTCTCCCAACACATGTCAGGGTGATTCAGATTGCCCATGAGAACCAGGGCCTGTGATCTGGAAGCTTCTGTTAGCTGTCTGAAGAAAGCTTCATCTACCTCATCTGGTGGTCTATAGCAGATACAAACCACAACATCACCTCTGTCCCCAGCTCTAAACTTAACCCAAAGACTCTCAACAGGCTTTTCTCCTTCCATATACCAGAGCTCTGAGCAATCATACTGCTCTCTTACATATAGCGCAACTTCTCCACCTTTTCTCCCCTGCCTGTCCTCCTTGAACAGTTTATACCCTTCCATGACAGTGCTCCAATCATGTGAGTCATCCCACCAAGTTTTCGTTATTCCATTCAAATCATAGTTCTTTGACTGTGCCAGGACTTCTCATTCTTCCTGCTTGTTTCCCAGGCTTCATGTGTTCATATACAGAGACATCTTACATAACTAGCTGATTGCCCTACCTTCTCTGTACGAATCACGGGTTCTCTTCTGTTGCACCTTTCTCCTTGTGTTTCTTCCCAGTATCCCACTTCCTCACTTACCTTAGGGCTTAGATCACTGTCCCCTGACAAACCTAGTTTAAAACCTCCTCACTAGGTTTGCAAACCTGTCTGTGAAGATGCTCTTCCTTCTCTTTGTTAGGTGGATCCCATCTCTTCCTAGCAATCTTTGTGCCCAGAACAGCATCCATGGTTGAAGAATCCAAAGCCCTCTCTCCAACACCACCTGCGTAACCACGCATCTACCTCCAAAACTTGACGATCCCTACCTGGACAATCCCCTTTTCCTTCAACAGGAAGGATGGATGAGAACACAACTTGCACCTCAGACTCCATGAACCTTCTTCGCAGTGCTGCATAATCTGCAGTGACCTGCTCAAGATCATTCTTGGCAATATCATTAGTTCCTACATGGAGAAGTAGCAAGGGGTCGCGGTCCGAAGGTTGCTCAGTCTTGGAAGATTCTCGGTCACATCCTGAATTCTAGCTCCAGGTAAGCAGCACACCTCTCAAGATTCTGGAGGGCAGATGGATAACTCCTCCTCTCTTAGGAGGGAGTCCCCTGACCTCCACCACCCGCCTTCTCCTCTTGGGAGTCGTGGTCATAGAACCCCCATCTGTAGGATGATGCATCCCATGCCTTGGTCAGTGGGGTCTCCATCAGATCCCTTCCCTCAGAGGTATCTGCCAAAATGTTTCCCACTGTAGTACCTGTGCAGGGAGCCTGAAAGTGGTTACTTACCTCTATTGGGATTGAGGATACCTGAGTTTGCCTCTTGGTCTACATTCAGAGTCACATCAGTTTAAACTAACTTCCCCCTCCCTGACCCTCCTTAGTAATGCAGCAGCAACACAAAGAGGAATGCTTCCTCTAACAAGTTGTATTGAGCTTTGAAATGTGCTTAGCACAAGGAGATGATCCTTTTTGTCTAAAGTTAGTCTGAATTGTTTCTCGAGAAACAGAGGTCAGCTGTTTCTCAGCCACCTTGAAACCATTGTCTGAAGGAAGTCTTTTTTATGCCATCAGCATATTGCATTTCTCTTGTGTATAAATAGGAATGCCCATCCCTGAAATAGCGACGAGGACTCCTGTGGCACCTTATAGACTAACAGATGTATTGGAGCATAAGCTTTCGTGGGCAAAGACCCACTTCGTCAGATGCATGTAGTGGAAATTCCAGAGGCAGATATAAATATACAGGCATAAGAAAAGAGTACCAATCAAGAGTAAGGCTAGAGATAACAAGGTCAATTCAGTCAGGGAGGATGAGGCCCACTTCTAGCAGCTGATGTGGAGCCCTAATACGGCTACCCCTCTGATACTTGACATCCCTGAAATGTTTGTTTATTTCCCTCCATGACCACTGCACACTGATGATTATTGTTCATGAAGCATTGTTATGTGTTAGTTTATGCTGCAGCCAGTGAAACTTTAGACCCTCATGATATAACAGATCCTGTATTTAAAAAGAAAGCAGCTTTATTCTAAGATTCAGTCTATGCGAGCATAGCTGAGGTATTGTTGCTGCAGAAAATTTTATAACAAAATAGGGTTTTTTTATTATTTTGTGTCCCATAACTTGTGTATGTTTTAAAAAAAACCCTGACCTCTGAAACTACCAAAATTTCAGCCGCAATGATCTGTAACTTATAAGGTCAGTGTCGGACAGGTACAGCCATATTTATATAATATACTGCACTTCGAATATTCAGCCTTCAATTATCCAACTCTGTTGTGTATTTTTAAAAGGGTCATGTCCCCTGATGTGTGCTAATTAAAATTTAAAAATAAAAGTGCTTTCATTTTTCTGAAACCCCCAATTTATTAAATATCCCCACTGAGACTGAAAATGAAAGACACAATGAGAATTCATCCAGTTTATCAGGGTATTAATGATCTTGACATTGAAATCAGTGGGACCACACACATGCCTTCAGTTACACATGAGGCCGAGTGGACAGAGCACTGCCTTGGGACTCAGGAGGCTTGGGCTTTGTTCCTGCTGTTGGGTGACTGGGCAATTCACACTCTGAGGCTGTTTCCCTTTCCTGAAAAATGGAAGTTATACTGAACTCCCTTGTAAAGTGCTTTGAGATTTATGGATGAAAAGCACCATATGAGAACTAGGTATTTATTTATAAATGAACTTAAGTACCTTGCTGAATCTGGGTTCTTTGGTTTAACCACACAGAAGAAGAAAAGAATATTTGCTTCTCTCCATAGATACTCCTCTGTTCTCTCCTCCCTATAGTCTGGTCTTATGTCCTCATAGAATCATTGGACCAGATGGGACTTCAAGAGGTCATCTTGTCCAGTCCCCTGCACTCATGGTAAGACTAAGTATTCCTGACAGGTGCTCTTAAAAATCTGCTAATCTGCTCTTAAAAAATCTCCAATGATGGAGATTCCACAACCTCCCTTGGCAATTTATTCCAGTGGTTAACCACCCTGACAGTTAGGAAATTTATCTTACAGTTTAACCTAAACTGCTCTTGCTACAATTTAAGCCCATTGCTTCTTGTCCAACCTTCAGAAGTTAAGGAAAACAATTTTTCTTCAAGTGATTGCTCATGTCCATTCCATGTAGGTGTGTGCGCATATCATTGGAAGTTTTTCCCTTAGCAGTATCTGTAGGACCAGCAGGGGAGCCCCCTGGATTGGCGCTGGTATATCGGTCAATATATACCCCTGCTGGCCCTGCACCCTCCCAGTTCCTTCTTACTGCCTGTGACGGTCATTGGAATGTGCCTTTGCTCTTGTTATTGTTCCAGTTATCAGTTAATTAGTCGTTAAGTGTTGTTATCCGGCATTGAGGTCTCACCACAGCTCTTTCTCCATATGCCTGGTGCGTGCAGCATGCCCGGGCCTCAAGGATTTAAACCTTGTAAGAAGTGCTAGAGGCCTATGCCCTGTGGCGACCCACACTCGGCCTGTCTCAAGTGCCTGGGCGAGGCTCACCTGTCTGAGGCCTGCAAAATTTGCAGGGCGGTTAAAAACTGCGTACTAAGCGGGAAAGGGGGTCACGTCTCAAGATCATCCTGATGAAGGCAGCCTTACGGCCGGCACTGGCATCCAACCCAGAACCGGCAACTCGGAGCGCACCTCGGTGTGGGAGGCATTGGGACATTCACTCTTCTCCCCAGCACCACACAGACCTCAGCACCAGTCATAATTCCTGGTGCCTCAGAAGAAGAGGTCGAGCAGGGGCAGGTCACCCCCACAGCACGTGCCCTTTGTGTGCTCTCCAGTGGGGCACTTGGCACCATCTGGTGCTGAGCCCGGACCATCTTGGTTGGGCAAATATCTCTCCCCGTATCAGGACTCCAGCCTGTTGGGGGAATTCCCGAAGCCCTCCACCAGGAGGCTTTCGAGATGGCCAGGGACTTGATCGAGTCGTCTCCCTCTCCCACCTCAGCACTGGCCCCCAACAGGTCAGGACAGCAACCAGCACCGAGGGGTGACTAGAGTGCCCAGCGTCCCAGCACAGGAACCAAGGAAGCACCGGCCCACACAGCCCTTGGCCCCGGTACCAAGCACAGCACCATGCGTAGTAATGGCACCAATAGCAGCCTCAACCCCAGCCCGTGACCCGGCACTAGAGTTGGCACCGGGGCACTGCCTTCGAGCGGCACCGGGGCACTGCCTTCGAGCGGCACCGAGCTAGGTCCGGCCCGCACAGCCCTTGGCCCCAGTATCAAGCACAGCACCATTCGGCCCCCTCCCCCCAGTCCGCTACCCCGTCCCTCTTCAGGAACCTGTCTCACAAGCTTCTTCTCCAGGAGGAGGTCCTCCAGCTCCTCACCCTGGGGGCCGTAGAGCTGGTCTGTCCCAGGTTCTTGGGCAGGGGCTTCTATTCCTGGTACTTCCTGGTCCCCAAGGCCAAGGGTGGGTTTCACCCCATCCAGGATCTCAGGGACCTCAATTCCTTTATCATCAAGACCAAATTCAAGATGGTGACTGGTATCCATCATCCCCTCTCTAGCCCTCGGAGACTGGTACGCTGCCCTCGATTTTAAGGATGTCTACTTTTGGTTCCTCTGCTTTTTAGTGGGCAGGAGCCATTACCACTTTACGGCCCTTCCCTTTGGTATTTCCACGCCCCCCAACCCCTCTGTCTTCACAAAGTGCATGGCAGTTGTTGCTGCCACTCTGAGGAAAGGGGGCATCCAGGTGTTTCCTTATCTGGATGACTGGCTTCTGAGAGGCCTATCCAAGAGTCAGGTGCAAGCCCACATTACTCTGGCCCAAGATCTCTTCCGGGAGCTGGGCCTGCTCCTGAATGTGGCCAAATCGACTCTGGTGCCTACCCCCGTGATAGAGTTCGTAGGTGCCAATCTAGACTCCACATCAGCAAGGGCCTGCCTCCCCAGGTCTCACTTCCTGGTGATCAAGTCGGCGGTTTGGGACATGCAAACGTTCCCATTAACTACAGCCAGGGCTTGCATGCGTCTTCTGGGTCTGATGGCTGTGTGCGCCTATGTCGTATAGCACACCAAGCTCTGCATGCACCCACTGCAGATGTGGCTGGCACGGATCCACAGGGACAGGGTGGTAGTGGTTCCCCCCAACATCCTTTGCTCACTGGACTGGTGGACCCAGGAGAAGGAGGTCTGCACCAGAGTCCCATTCTTCTGATAACATGGAAGCTCCGTGGATGATGGTGGCAGAGCTTCAGTGCTTGGTGCGGGTGCAGGAGGTTCTGTTGGGCAGTAGGAAGCCTTCCACTAGGGCGACATATCTGGCCAAGTGGAAGCGGTTCTATATCTGGGCTACTCACGGAGGAGTTTCTCCTATGGATGCTTCGGTCCCCTTAGTCCTGGACTATCTCCTGGATCTTAAGCTTCAGGGGTTGTCCTCCTCCTCGATTAAAGTTCACCTAACAGCTATTTCCGGTTTTCACCCCGGGGTCAGGGATAAGACCCTGTTTGCAGACCCAATGGTAAACAGGTTTCTGAAGGACCTGGACAGACTTTACCCATGTGTGCGGCAGCCTGTTCCACAGTGGGATCTCAATTTGGTCCTATCCAAACTTATGGGGCCTCCATTTGAACCCCTGGAGATGTGTTCGTTACTACACCTGTCCTATAAGGTATCCCTGGTGGTGGCCATCACATTGGCCAGGTGCGTGTCCGAGTTAAGAGCCCTCACTTTGGACCCTCCCTATACTGTTTTCTTTAAGGACAAGGTTAGGTTATACTTCCACCCTGCCTTCCTGCCACAGGTGGTATCAAACTTCCACATGTCTCAGGACATTTTCCTACCCATGTTCTACCCCACGCCTCATACGTCGGAGAAAGAACAGGCATTACACACTTTGGATGTTAGGAGGGCTCTAGCCTTTTATTTAGAAAGAACGAAGCCCTTCTACAAGTCACCACAGCTCTTTGTTGCCATTGTGGAGCGGCTGAAAAGGAAGAAAAGGATCTCCTGGATCATGGTATGTATTAGGGAGTGCTACAGGCTGGTAGGGGTTCCAGCCCTTCCTCTCATGTCTCACTCTACGAGAGCACAGGCCTCCTCTGCAGCCTTTGTGACTCAGGTCCCGATCCTGGACATCTGCAGGACTGCCACTTGGTCCTCCATCCATACCTTTGCCAATCACTACATGCTGATGCATCCGGCTAGGGAGGATGCTGCCCTGGGTAAGGCTGTCCTCCATTCAGTGAAAGGTTAACTCCACCTCCTGGGGTTTCTGCCTTGGAGTCACCCACATGGAGCGGAAGTGAGTAGGACTGAAAAAAAAATCTGTGACTTTAAGATTTTTTTGTTGGTTGATTTTTCTGTCCTTCTCAGGTTCCATTCCTTAAACAGAATGAATTTCTCCCACTGGATAAGCACTTTCATTTGGCTAGTTTCTTTTAAAGTATCCTCAATGCACTTAGAAAGCCCTGTGTCCTCCAACATACTTGCTGCCACTGGTGGTTTCATCAGACAAATGACACAGATACTGCTTCAGATAAGTTCATTTTTACTTCAGGGATCAAAGCCTTTAGGGAGCTATTCCATATGCAAACACTGAGCAAGCCACGTGAGCCCAGAACTGTTGGGCTGTTTTCCCAGGAAATGTGTGGTATCAAGATACCATGGAAGTGGCACGTTGCCTGATGTAAATAATGCCATTAAATTAAAGAGGGCGACTATTCTTGGTACAGTGTTTTGCATGTGAAGCACCTCATTCATAGTTAGTGATTATCTACATAGAAAGGTAAGGCAGAGCCAAGTTATATTGCTTTAATAAGTGATGGGACTTCTAAATGACACATGTAGCTCTTCTCTCATCAGCTGGAGTGCACATGTAGTATAAAACTTCTGACCAGAAATATAGACACTGCTGCTTTTATAATGTATAGAGAACTATGGCACATTTAACAATATTAATCTTAATATTGTTTCATATTAATAATTACCTTAGTACAATCTTGAGAACCAGTTTTTTTTTATTTGTCTTAATATTCCCCACCCTGGCTCTGAGTTCTCACATTTTAAAGTCCATCAGATCCTGCTGAGTTAGCAGGGAAGCTGAAGCTGGCTTGCTCTTGAAAGTTTCTAAATCCTGCAGAAGTCAGGGAGAGTCAAGATATTGCAAAAGAGGTTGGAGAATGGTGGTCCCTCATTGAACCCCTAAGAGAGAAGTTTGACTTGCTAATGGGCATATTTGCTCTGGGGGCTGGGATGGAGTTTCATGACACCTTCTGAAATTTTTAATTTAAGCGGGAAAGATTTTTTTTTTAGAGTGGCTCCATCCTCTCTGAAACTTCAGACTAAACTAGAAAGCAGCTCAAGGGGAAGGAGTCAAAAACAAAGAGCTGGTACAGATCTATGGTTCCCCTTCCCTTGAGAAAACAGCCCTATTTCTTTAGGCTCTGCGTGGCATTTCAAATCGGCAGCGCAACATGGAGCCCCCCACTGACCCCGCGCTCCATGAGGATGCTTCTGCTTTGAAATGCACAAGAGCCCTCACTGGGGACTCTTGTTCATTTCAAAGCTGGCACACCACATGCAGCCTGGAGTCAGTGGGACTTCCTGCTGGCCCCTGCTGCATGCGGAGTTTCACATTCCTCCTTTGAAATGTACAAGAGCCCCCACTGGGCTTGACTAGTAAATTAACCGATATTTAACATCCTTAATGCGGACCTATGGGCAAGGCCTGAATTTTATGGGCCAGGCACCTCCACTGTAATTTCTGCAGAGAGGGAATGGAGGAGCCTCCTGAAGAAGCCCCAAGGGAGTGATTGGGCACAAGTGGGGATTTGCCCTGAAGGGACTCCTTTAGCAAGGACCAGAGTGGCCCAGGGAGGGTGGAACCTCAGAGCAGGGTCCCCAAGGATTGTGCAGCCAAGAGCAAGGGACAGCTCCACAAGGACCCCAAGAAAAAGGGGGGTGAGCCACCCCCAGGGGCAGAGAGTTTTAAGGACTGGCAGGCTTTCCTACTCACTCAGCTGTGGGAGGTGCTGAGGTGTCAGGGAAGGGGCCCCTGAGAGGGCTGGGGCAGGCCCAAACCTAGAGGTTCATAAGCGGGGAGGTTCCAGGGCATTTGCTGAAGGCAGGGAGAAAGGCCCAGGGAGGGTTAATTGTCTGGGAAGTCCCACTTCCTATGCTCTGCACTCCCGCACTGCCAGCAGGTCATTATGCCTAGAGATGCTCCTCAGGGTGCCCCTTCCTCTCCAGGCCTTTCCCAGAAAGGGATTCCTCCAGCTTCCTCCCCCCTTTCTTGTCTCTGTAGGGCCTTCTCTCCGGGTGGCTAGGATGTCGGGCCCAGCGGGTAGTGATCAATGGCTCTATGTCAGGTTGGCAGTCGGTTTCTAGCTGAGGTTCCCAAGGATCAGTTCTAGGACCGGTTTGTTCAATATCTTTATTAATGACCTGGATGAGGGGATGGATTGCACCCTCAGCAAGTTTGCAGATGACACTAAGCTAGGGGAAGAGATAGATACGCTGGAGGGCAGGGATAGGGCCCAGAGTGACCTAGACTTATTAGAGGATTGAGCCAAAAGAAATCTGATGAGGTTCAACAAGGACAAGTGTAGAGTTCTGCACTTGGGACGGAAGAATCCTAAGCATTGTTACAGGCTGGGGACCAAATGGCTAAGTAGCAGTTCTGCAGAAAAGGACCTGGGGATTACAGTGGATGAGAAACTGGATATGAGTCAACAGTGTCCCCTTGTAGCCAAGAAGGCAAATGGCATATTAGGTTGCATTAGGAGGAGCATTGCTAGCAGGTCTAGAAAAGTGATTATTTCCCTTTATTCGGCTCTGGTGAGGCCACATCTGAAGTATTGTGTCCAGTTCTGGGCCCCCCACTATAGAAAGAATGTGGATGCATTGGAGAGGGTCCAGCAAAGGGCGACCAAAATGATTAGGGGGCTGGATTACATGACCTATGGGGAGAGACTGAGGGATTTGGGTTTGTTTAATCTGCAGAAGAGAAGTGAGGGAGGATTTGATAGCAGCCTTCAACTTCTTGAAGGGAGGTTCCAAAGAGGATGGAGAAAGGCTGTTCACAGAGTGATGAATGGCAGGACAAGGAGCAATGGTCTCAAGTTACAGTGGGGGAGGTCTAGGTTGGATATTAGGAAAAACTATTTCACTAGGAGGGTGGTGAAGCACTGGAATGGGAGGTGGTGGAATCATCATCCCTAGATTTTTTTTTTTTTTTTTTTTTTTAAGTCTCGGCTTGACAAATCCCTGGCTGGGTTGATTTAGTTGGGGTTGGTTCTGCCTTGGGTAGGGGCCTGGACTTGATGACCTCCTAAGGTCTCTTCCAGCTGTATGATTCTAGGAGGGCTAGGGATGAGGGGTGAGCAGGGTGCACCCTCTTGCAGGACCCTGTCAAGAAAAATCCAAGTAGTGGGCGGTTAAGTGTCCTTCACCTCCTGAAATATGCGCCGGGGAATATGTATGGTGGAGATCCCCATGCACTGGGAGAGCACCAGAGGATCTACCCAGTCTCCCTGGGCATAGTCCAGAAGGTCTCCCATCCTGGTGCCTTCTGCCAGGACTAGTCTCTGGCGCATCAAGGGGATCTCCGCAGCCTGCACACATAGATGGGGACTGTGTAGCAGGTGCGCCGCAAGGCGGTCTGCACCCATGGTGGTTCCTAAGGACCTGGTTGCCGAAAGCAGCTTCCTGGTCTGGAGGAGGTCCTGGTAGAAGGCCAGCAGCTCGGAGAGGTCTTGCGAAAAACCTCTCAAATAAAGGAGCTGCTGGTGACATCAGAGTCCTCAGAAGCAGCGAAGGAAGGCATGTGACAACGTGCTCCATGCTGGACTACCTGCATCATATAGGAGCCTCTGCAGGGCCTGGAGGCAGAGGACATAGACTCACATGCACAAACATGTCAGGCCCTGCCCTCCCTCCTCCAGTGGGAGATGGAGAACCCTTGAAGTGACCCAGTGCAGTCCTGGCCAGTCCATCAGCTGCTGGATCTGATCCAGGAAACCCAGGGTCAGGACCAGGGTGTTGAGACAGTGCCCCAGAGCATGGACAGGACCAGTTGGTTAAGCACCAGTGCCCTCCCATGCATGGAGAGGCACAGGAGCAGTCCTGTCCATCTCCACAACCACTCAGCCACCCTGGACTCTAAACCTTGCCAGTTCTCCGGCTGAGAGAGAAATGCTGAAAGGAAAATGCCAAGATAGAGCAGCGGACCCACACTCCACCAGATGGCTAGAAGCGCAGGTGGGAGGGAGGCAGCCTGCCACCCGACCCCCACCACCAGACCAGAGCTCTTGACCCAGGCAGAGGAGGCTGCTGAGTAAATGGCTTGGCAGGCCTCCACCTGTGCCAGGTCGCCTGGGTCCTGGACCACGAGGAGCATGTCATCAGCTTACGCTGACAGTACCAGCCACCCCTCCGGCTCATGGAGCACCAACCCCATCAACCTCTTGCGAAGGAGACAGAGGAAGGGCTCGATGGCCAGAGTATACAGCTGGCCTGACAGCGGACAGTTTTGACGTACTCCTTACCCAAAGCTGACTGGGGCAGTCAGGGTCCAGTTGAGCTTGACCAGGTACTCTATGGAATTGTACAGCACCTGGAAAAACCCCACAAAGTGGGGCCCGAAGCCAAAGGCTCGCAGGGTGCCCAGGAGGTACCCGTGGTCCATGTGGTCAAACATTCTCCTGATCCAAGGACAGGAAGGCAAATGACAGACCATCCCTACACCTGAGCTCTAGGAAATCCCAGACCAAATAAAAGTTGTTGAAGATGGTATGGCCCAGGACAGTGGAGGTCTGGTCTGCCAACACGGACCTGAGTCTCTGTGAGAGAGTTTTGGTGATGATTTTATAGTCCATGCTGAGAAGTGAGACAGGACGCCAAATCCTCAGATCGTGGAGGTCCCCCTTCTTAGGCAGCAAGGTGAGCATTGCTCGCCTGCACAAAAAAGTTAAGACCCCACTCTCCAAGGACTTGGCCCAGATGCTGGTAAGGTCTGGGCCGACGTAGAATACTCGGTAGAATGCCACGGTCAGCCCGTCCATGCCCGGGGACTTGTTGTTGGTCATGAGACGGAGGGCTTCCGAGAACTCGGCCAGAGAGAGAGGCAGCTTTAGCCAGTCCCGGTCACCTGCACTGACCATTGGGAGCTCGTTCCAGAGAACTTTGTGGGCATCAGTGTCGGTCAGTTCTGGGGAGAAAAGGAAGCCGTAGAAGGCTCAAGCCCTCTCGTGCATCTCCACCAGATCCGTGAGGGGGGTGCCATCTTCTGCGAGAAGGCAGATTCTGTGCTTTTTAGCCCCCCTCTTTTTCTACAGGACGTAGAAGAAGCAGGAGCCACAATCCATCTCCTGGAGGAGATGGATGTGAGAATGAACAAAGGCACCCCCAGCCCAAAGGTCGTCAAGGGCCCAGAGTTCCTCCCACTATGTTCCGCAGAGGGGTGGATCTCCGGGGCCGATGGCCAGCCACCTCTCTAGCTCTAAAACCTCCCGTTCCAACTGCTCTATCACTGAATCCTGCCGCCAGCTGGTGTAGTCACAGTAGAAGAGCTGCATGTGCACCTTCCCCACATCCCACCACCTCTGTGCCTAGGGAAAAGCACACCACTGCCCACACCAGGCCAGCCAGAACTCCCAGAAGGATTCTACAAAGCCCACGTCCTCCAGCAAGCTATTGTTGAAATGCCAGTAGACTGGCTAGAGCCTCTCTGAGGAAAGAGAGGCTGTCGTGGTGGTCTGAGAATGGAGCCAGCCGAATGCTGGAGGAGTAGGCTCAAGAAAGATAAGAGAGATAAATGCTGTCCAACTGGGAGTGAAATGACTGTTGACCCTCCACCTGGATGAAGGTGAAAGCAGTATCCCTGTCTGGGTGGAGGTCATGCCAGATGTCCACCAGGCAGTGTTGGTCTGTTATCTCCCTGAAGATGTCTGCGGCAGCCTAGCACTGCTCGGTCCCCGTGCAGCCCCATTCCTTGAGGGTGCCGTTGAAATCCCCACCCAGGACCAGGCACTTGCGAGGATCCAGAAAGCTGAGGAAGGCAGACGCCTGCTGGAAGAAGCAAAACCTCACCAGGCTGGACGTCGGGGTGTAGATGTTGATGAGATTTAACGTCAGCCCCTCCACCCGAACCCAAAGGTGCAGCAGGTGACCCTGCACAACCTCAGCAGTCCCCAATACCTCGGGCTGTAGGTTCGGGGAGAACAGGGTCACCACCCCGGCTTGACAGGTTGACAAGTGGCTGATGCAGACTCTGTCTCCCCACTCCAGCCGCCAGCTAGCTTCGGCGGCCGGAGTGGTGTGCATCTCCTGCAGGAAGATGACAAGAGTACCCCCCTCCCAAAGGGAGAGAACCTGACACATGTGGAGACCCAGCCTACAGCCCTGGGTGTTTAGAGTGGCAAGGATGATCGGCAGCATTGAGAGGGCTGGGGAAGATCCTCTCTGGTGGGAGTGCTGGCAGTCCCCATTGGAACCATACCCAAATGTGAGCAGGGCGTCACGGAAGCTGCGGGCTCACTGGTAGGCTGCAGCCTCCCGCTGCCCAGTCCCTTTACCCTACCCCAAAATGGCCCTTACTGTCTGGAGGATGAGATGGAAATCTCCCCAGCGCTGAAGGTTGAGATCCACTTTGTTCTTGGAGCCACGGATGTCTTCCAAGAAGTTGCGCATCTCGCCCTTCAGTGCATCGGACGTCAGGGCCTCAGGCCCCTGAACGCCTTTGGGCCAGACCCCCCTGTGAGTCCCATGACTCCTGTGAATCCTGTGATCGGCATAGGAAGGTAGGGACCCTGAAGTCTCTATTGGGAAGATGGCAGGGGGAGTGGTAGAGGGAGAACAGACCCAGACAAGCTGGGAGCAGAAAAAACTAAAACCACCTCCCGGGGGCCAACATTTGAACTGAACATGGCAGCCCAAGGGGCGGCAGCAATAGGGGAAGAAAAAAGGTCAGGGAGGAGATCGGAGAGAGGAGGGAAGGGAGTAGGGGAAGGAGGAGAGGGGGATTAGGAAAAGGAGTAAGAGGAAGGGGTGGGAAGGGAGCAGGAAGAGGAGTGGGAAATTTGGTTGGGAGAGGGGCTGAACAGGAGTAGGACAGGAGTAGGAGTAGGAGCAGGGTCAGAAGCCTCAGCGGAAGAGGCACTGGGATGCGATGCCTCCTCGCAGGGCAGGGATCAGTAGCAGTGGTAGGGAAAGTTAGTATCTCCCCAGCACCAGGCCCTGGTGTCACTGGGAGTGCAGCACTGGAGACCCCAGGGCCGGGGGTGATGGGGAACAATGGGAGCTCCCACCTACTAGAAGCACCCAGGGGTTCAGTGACCATGGCCGAAGCGCTGCTGCTGGCTGGGCAGATGGTTGCACCCTGGGGCAACTTGGAAGCAGAAAGAGGGGAGGGTGGTTGATGAGAAGGGGAAGGAGAGGCCAGCTGTCATCCCTCCAGGACAAGGTGATCCCCCTCTGAGGCAGCTGGGGTTAAACCCAGGGCCTTCACCTCCTGCGGAGGAAGGCTAGTCTGCTGCCTGCCACCACGTGGTCGCCCTTGTCAGTGGCAGGGTCAGCGGTCGCCTCCACAGTGGAGATGGGGACGGCAGGAGTATCCTCCATGGCTTCCCAATGCAGGACTCCAGGAGGGAGGCAATTACCCCCTCCACAACCGCTGTGGTCACCTCAGCCACCCCGCGGCACTGTGAAGTATCCGGGGGCTCAGAGGGAGGGATGGCTCCGACGTCCACCCCCAGATGAACGAGGAGGGTATCCTCCCCTTCAGTAGGTGGGGTGGAATGCCGGGCTCGCTTACGGCGCCTCCCCATGGCAATCTCCCAGTCTTCGGAGGAGAGGGTTGGACCTGAATGGGGGAAGAGCCTGGGGACAAGGGCAGCAGTGGGAGGGCGAGGGAAGACAGGGGCTGGTCAGCAGGGGAAGGGGAGACCTCCCCCCAAGGTAAGCCCTGTCCAAGTCCCGTCGCCTACCCTGCCATCCTATCCTCTGCAGGCCCAGTCTTCCTCCTTATTGCAGTGGCAGCGGCACCTGCACGCTTGTCTGGGCCCTGTGGGGCCCGAGCAGGACAGATGATGGTCACAGTTGGAAGTGGGACGACCCCAGGGTCTGGACCGTCAGGGCTGTGACAGGACCCCCCACCCTCATGCTTTATTAAATGGACTTATGGACATGAATATCATAACTCAAAGCGAGTTATTTCGTGTAACCCATCAATCTTCATGTCAAGATCCACTGGTTCTGTCTATCTTTCTTTGATGTATGTATCATTTGTGTGTGTAACATTAGACATATGGAGTGGGGAATACTTTGTGGGTTTCAAATGTGTGAATGAGAGACATGGAGGGTGTTACCCTCAACTCTTAAACTATCCCTTTTGTCCTTAAGTCCTAGCAGTGGTTGGTAGGGAGTGGCCTCAATTCTTTAACAAAAAGAATAGGAAAGCAGAGGTCTTGGTCTTTTGGCTGGGCTGCACCTGAAGGAAGGAGCCTGAGACGCCAGGGTGGGGAGACAGCCCTGATTTGGAGTGGCAGCTGGAAAAGAGGTTTTAGGGTGAATTTGAAGAGTTTGTGCTGACGTTTCAGTGTAGAATTAGCCAAGCATTTTGTTTCTTTTGATTTGTAACTTACTTTGATCTGTCTATTCTCACTTATTACTACTTAAATCCTACTGCTTCTACTTAATAAAATCATTTTTATTTTCTATCAAACCCAGTGTAAGTAATTGTTACCTGTGGGGGCAACCCCTTTCAATGTGTGCACATTCCCCCTTTCATTGTTAAAGGTGGCTTACCTAATTCTTTGGGGTTTGATCCCATTTGGGGAGTGCTCTCTCAGGAGGCTGGGCCCTAAACTGCACTCTCCTTGGACCTGAAGAGGTTCAGCGTCTGTACTGCTTTTCAGTGGGGGCAAGGACTTCATCTCAGGGCCTTGGCTGGAGGAGACCAGCAGAGCTGGCTCAGCAGGACCGGGCAGTGAGGAGCCCCAGAGAGCGGAAAGGTGAGTGGCAGTGGCTGTGTCAGCAACCCCGGGAGGCACCCCTGAGGGGTCATCTGTGACCACACCCCATCACAAGGGCCACCGGTAATGGTAGGGCTGCTGCCCTCCCAGGCATCGGGGGTGTCCTGAGTGCCTCTTCGAGCCGGGGCAGTCCCTTTGGATGTGCCCCATTGCTATGGTGACCATATTTTCTGAACCAAAATTAGGGACACATTAGCCACATCCCCTGACCCCCATTACCCGTGCCTCTGGAAGTAACACTCTCAGGGTCAAGATGGACACATGACCAGAAGTAAAAGGTGTCATGTGACCCCCCTCTAAGAGCTTTTCCCACCATCCTCCTACCAACAGGGATAAGTTTGGCCCCCACCAAACCCCCCCCTCATGCAACTATCCTGCAATTGCATTAACCCAATTTGTGTCACATTAACTGGGGGGGAGGGAGGGAAGGCTGGGGGAAGTGTTTCCTCTAAGAGTTTCCTCCCATGAGCAGAATGAATTTTGTGTTATGCACCAGTACTGAGTTCATGTGGCTTGTTTGGATGTGCCACTGTGGCACCCAAGTTATTAATAAATATCTTATAAACCTCTACCTTTTCCCTCTGCTGCCCTGTCTCCTCCCCTTACTCCATCAGCTCCCCTGGTGCCCTGACTTCTGCCCTCAGCCCTCCTGGGACCTGCACCAGCCCTTCTCTCCCCCTGTGCCCACTCCTCCAGTAGCCCCACTCTGATCATGTGTAGCTACCTCTCCTCATCCTCTCTCCTAATATCTCCCTCTACACACCTGCCATGCCTCTCGCCTCTGTTTCTGGTCCCTCCCCTGCAGGTGTCTGCCCTTCTGCTTCACCCCTAGAATCCTCTGGCATCTGTACCTTCCCTTTACCCCTGCACCCTCCTGGTGCCTCCCCCTTCCCTCACTGCCCCTGCTCTCTTTGCCCTCTTTTTCCCTGATGCCCACCCCCTCACCACCCTCTGCCCCAGTTCCCCTCATGCCCCTCTGTGCCCTCACACGACTTGCTCCATCCCCGCCTTTCTTATGCCCACCCCTTCTTTCAACCCTTCTCCCAGCACCTCCCCCTCCACCCCTTAGAACCATAGCGCTGGAAGAGACATCAGAAGGCCATCAAGTCAGCCCCCTCCCCAAGGCAGGACCAATCCCAATTAAATCAACCCCAGCCAGGGCTTTGTCAAGCCGAGACTTAAACACCTCTAGGGATGGAGACTCCACTACTTCCCTAGATAACCCATTCCAGTGCTTCACCACCCTCCTAGTGAAATAGTTTTTCCTAATATCCAACCCGGACCTCTCCCACCGCAACTTGAGACCATTGTTCTTTGTTCTGCCATCCATCACTACTGAGGCCTTTCTCTAGCCTCTTTGGAACCTCCCTTCAGGAAGTTGAAGGCTTCTGTAAAATCCCCCCTCACTCTTCTCTTCTGCAGACTAAATAGACCCAACTCCCTCAGCCTCTCCTCGTAGGTCATATGCTCTAGCCCCCTAATCATTTTGGTTGCCCTCTGCTGGACTCTCTCCAATGTGTCCACATCTTTCCTGTAATGGGGGGCCCAGAACTGGACACACTACTCCAGATGTAGCCTCAGCAGAGGCGAATAAAGAGGAATAATCACATCTCTGGATCTTCTGGCAATGCTCCTCTTAATGCAACCTAATATGCCATTAGCCTTCTTGGCTACAAGGGCACGCTGTTGACTCATGTCCAGCTTCTTAGCCACAGTAATCCCCAGGTCCTTTTCTGCAGAACTGCTACTTAGCCATTTGGGCCCCAGCCTGGAACAATGCTTCGGCTTCTTCCGTCCCAAGTGCAGGACTCTACACTTGTCCTTGTTGAACCTCATCAGATTTCTTGTGGCCCAATCCTCCAATTTGTCTAAGTCACTCTGGACTCTATCCTTGTCCTCCAGCGTATCTACCTCTCCCCCTAGCTTAGTGTCATCCACAAACTTGCTGAGGGTACAATCCATCCCCTCATTTAGGTCATTAATAAAGATGTTGAACAAAACTGGTCCCAGAACCGAACCTTAGGGCACGCCGCTAGAAACCGACTGCCAACCTGACTTTGAGCCATTGATCACTACCCGCTCGACCTGACCTTCCAGCCAGCTTTCTATCCATCTTACAGTCCATTTATCCAATCCACATTCCCTTAACTTCCCTTGTCCCTAATGCCCCTCCCCTCCGCTCTCCTAGTATCACCTTGTCCCCTCCACCCTCCCACCCCCACTGACACCTCCACTCCATCCTCCTGCCCTTTTCCGCATTGACTTCACTTGGCCCCCTGGCATTTCTCTCTCCTCCACCCTGTCCCTTGGTGCCTTCCCCTTTCTTCTCCTGCCCTGCCCCCCTCCTCTCAGCACGAGCCTCTTCCTCTCCCACTCCTCTTCCCCCTAGTTTTTCCCCTGCCCCTCCCCCACCTTCTGCCTTCCAGTTTGTGGGGCTGGAGTCTATGGTCAGGCCCCAGAAGTCCCTGCTGCCCCATCCCCAGCTGCTTCCGGGCAGGATTGCTTGCCGGGCCTGGAGCTGGGCTGCCCGCGGTGCTAATTTTACTGCAGTCCCCACACCAGCTTTGGCTCACATTAGCACCACCACCAAACCTTTCTCCACCACTTCCTGGGCAGTGGCTTCAGATGCCAGGAAGAATGCCACCTTCCTGAGTATCTTACGTGGCCACAGACCCCACCACATGTGCCAACATCCTCACTGAGGTCTCCACATGGGGCGAGGCCAACACCAGGAGGCAAAGGACCCCATGCCTCCTGGTCAGGGTGGGAAAGGGGCTGTGGCCATCGGGGATGGAACTCTAGGAGGACGGCCTGAGCAGATTGGGAGATGGCAGGTGGGGGGTGGCAGCTATCTGGGCATATGCCTTGGGAGCCAGGACACCATCACCCCCAGAGCTGGTGGAAGGAACAGGGGGGGGGTGGGAAAGAGAGGAAGCCACAGCCATCATTAGTGCCACGGCCAGGGGGTGAGCCTTCGCTACAGGAGGTTTAGCCTTCTGGGTGGGGCTCTTACCCTTTTTGGACCCCTAGCCCTTCCTGCCCTTCAGGGGAGACTTCTTAATGGTGACAGTGGTGGCAGGAGGTGCCACAGCAGGAGCGGTGGGTCCCAGAATCCCCATCCATATCTGGCTAAGCAGGTAGCCCGGCAGCCTAGGAGGGGTAGATGTAGATGGCAGAGGTGGATATGAAGAGGGTGGGGGAGGGGCGGCAGGGGCATCACAAGACAGCTTCTCCATTGTGGTCATGGGTGGGTAGGGAAGGACAGGAACAAACAATTGGGAGAAGACAATAGTGCCAGAGGAGGGAACAAGGGGTGGGGGAAGGGAGGGGAGGAAGAAGGGTCACCACTCCCCACTGCTAGGCTGAAAGTGGGGTGGGAGAGCAACAATACAGAAAGGAGGAAAGGGGGGCAAAGGAATAAAGGGTACAACTCCCAGCATGGGATGGTAAGCCCGGCTCCTCTGGCTGCACTGGGGAGATGAGGGGGTTGATTATTTAAAGCAGTGTTTCCAACCAGTGGTATGAGTACCCCTAGGGGTACTCGAGAGGAGTCTCAGGGGTACATCAACACAACTGAAATTTGGAGAAAACTGAATTTTTGTTTTAAGTTTTGCAGCATTTTATTATTTTTTGTACTTTTTATACCCAAAAATTTCATTGCCCGCCTGGCTACGATTAAGTTGTTTAAACAAATGTGTTGCAATGGTAGAAAAAAATGTTGTGTGTCTGAAAACTGTAGGTATTGGGGGTACCTATAATTTTTTTAAAAGGGTACTTTATAAAAAAGATTAGGCAACACTGATTTAAAGAACATGGGGCTATTAGACTGTGTGTATGGCGGGGGTGACTAAGAAAGGAAGGGGAGGCGTAGGTGCCAAACAAAGAAAAAGGGGGGGCATGGGCACACAAGAAGGGGGGAGAAGTAGTGGAGAGGGAGGGCAGGTGGTGAGAAGGTACCTGCTCAAGCAGGGGGAAAGCTATACACTGCTGGGGGGAAGTAGGGTTCCCAGGTGTCTGGTATTGAACCGGACAGTCTGGTATTTTCACCTCCTGTCTGGTAAAAAAATTCAGAAAATACCAAACACCTAAAATGTCTGGTATTTTCTGATTTTTTTTCCAGCCAGGAGGCAAAAATCCTGGTTGCTTACCAGGTTCCACAGGGGAGCTGTCTGGCCCGGTGCAGGGAGGCAAGATGGCAGGCGGCCGTCAGCAGCCCGCTAGGCATATCTACCTCTCCCCCTAGCTTAGTGTCGTCCACAAACTTGCTGAGGGTGCAATCCATCCCCTCATTTAGGTCATTAATAAAGATGTTGAACAAAACCGGTCCTAGAACCAATCCTTGGGGCACTCCGCTAAAAACCGACTGCCAACCTGACATCGAGCCATTGATCACTACCCGCTGGGCCCGACATCCTAGCCAGCTTTCTATCCATCTTACAGTCCATTTATCCAATCCATACTCCCTTAACTTGCTAGCAAGAATATTGTGGGAGACCATATCAAAAGCTTTGCTAAAGTCAAGGTATATCACATCCACTGACTTTCCCATATCCACAGAGCCAGTTACCTCATCATAGAAGCTAATCAAATTGGTCAGGCACGACTTGCCCTTCGTGAATCCATGTTGACTATTCCTGATCACTTTCCCCTCTTCCAAGTGCTTCAAAATCGATTCCTTGAGGATCCCCTCCATGATTTTTCCAGGGATTGAGGTAAGGCTGACTAGTCTGTAGTTCCCTGGATTGTCCTTCTTCCCTTTTTTAAAGATGGGCACTAAATTTGCCTTTTTCCAGTCATCTGGGATCTCTCCCGATCTCCATGAGTTTTCAAAGATAATGACGAAAGGCTCCGCAATGACATTTGCCAACTCCCTCAGTACCCTAGGATGCATTAAATCCAGACCCATGGATTTGTGTATGTTTAGCTTTTCCAACTAGTTCCTAATCTGTTCTTTCCCCACCAAGCGCTGTGCACCTTCTTCCCATACTGCGTTGCCTAGTGCATTAGTCTGGGAGGTGACCTTGTCTGTGAAGACAGAGGCAAAGAAAGCATTGAGTACTTCAGCTTTTCCCACATCATCTGTCACTAGGTTACCTCCCTGATCCAGTAAGGGCCCCACACCCTCTCTGATCACCCTCTTATTGCTAACATGACTGTAGGAACCTTTCTTGTTACCCTTCACATCCCTTGCTAGCTGCAATTCCTATTGCGCTTTCGCCTTTCTGATAACTCCCCTGCGTTCTTGAACAATATATTTATACTCCTCCCTAGTCATCTGTCCAAGTTTCCACTTCTTGTAAGCTTCCTTTTTGTGTTTAAGCTCACCAAGGATTTCCCCGGTAAGCCAATCTTGGGTTTTCTTCCTGTGCCTTTAAGTCTTCTTTAAAATACTGCCAGCTCTCCTGGACTCCTTTCCCCTTCATGTTAGCATCCCAGAGAATCCTGCCCATCAATTCTCTGAGGGAGTCAAAGTCCATTCTTCTCAAGTCCAGGGTGTGTATTTTGCTACTCTCCTTTCTTCCTTTGGTCAGGATCCTGAAATCTACCTTCTCGTGATCACTGCTTCCCAGGTTGTCACCCACCTCTACTTCCGCTACTAGTTACTCCCTGTTTGTGAGCAGCTGGTCAAGCTGCACATGGCCCCTGGTCGGTTCCTTCAGTACTTGTACCAAGAAGTTATCCCCAACATTCTTCAAAAACTTCCTGCATTATCTGTGTACTGCCATATTGGTCTGCCAACATGTGTTAGGATGATTAAAGTCCCCCATGAGAACTAGGGCCTGTGAGCTGGAAGCTTCTCTCAGTTGTCTGAAGAAAGCCTCGTCTACCTCATCCATCTGATCCGGTGGTCTATAGCACACACCAACCACAACATCACCCCCGTTCCTTCCGCCTCTAAACTTAACCCATAGGCTACGTCTACATTGCAAGGCTTTTGCGCAAAAATGGCTGTTTTTGCGCAAAAACCTGTGGCATGTTCACACCTTAAATGCGCTTTTGCGCAAGTAAATCAGCAGTAAAACAGCAGAACAGAGGGCTTTTGCCGTTGTAGGTAAACCTCCTTCTACAAGCATAATTCCCTTTTGTGCTACAGCTATTGAGCAAAAAGGCAAGTGTGGATGCTCCAGAGAAAAAGCAGAGGTGCTCTGAACTTTCTTGCACAAGAGCGTTCATGCAGTGTGGACACTCTCTTGTGCAAAAGCACATCACTGTTGCGATGCGCTTTGCAGTGTGGACGTGCTCCTGCGCAAGAAGTTATTGCGCAAAAACTCTTGTGCAAAAGGCTTCTTGCGCAAGAAGCCTGCAGTGTAGACGTAGCCATAGACTCTCAACGGGCTTTTCTCCCTCTATATACTGGAGCTCTGAGCAATCATACTGCTCTCTTACATACAGTGCAACTCCTCCTCCTTTTCTCCCCTGCCTGTTCTTCCTGAACAGTTTATAGTCTTCCTTTACAGTGCTCCAGTCATGTGAGTCATCCCACCAAGTTTCCGTTGTTCCAATCAAATCATAGTTCTTTGACTGGGCCAGGGCTTCGAATTCTTCCTGTTTGTTTCCCAGGCTTCTTGCATTAGTGTACAAACATCTTAGATAACCAGTTGATTGCCCTACCTTCTCTTGGAAAACCAAGGCATCATTACCTACCAGTTCTGTGTTTTGGGGGAGACAAGGTGTAACCCTTGTAAACATGTTAGGACTAGTAAACTATAACTGATCACATAAGGCAAGGTCAGGAGATTATATCAGGGTGGGGGATGAGGGTGAGAGAGGTCTCACCACTCCATGAAGCTTGAACTGATCGGGATTTCCAGATGGTGATGGCAGCTGAGGGTTCAGTGTTGGGGACAGGCAAAGCAGAACAGAGCTCCTAGCTTGATCAGTCAGGAGATGATAGTCTCAGTGGAACTGATGCAGACTTTAGATTCAGACATCAGAACACTTTTCTTGAGCAAGGACAGTTTTTGTAGGGACACAACAATGGTTCAAGGGGAACACTGGATTTGTTTATGGGTAAACAGATGGTTTAAGGGAGTATTCTAAAGCAGTGGTCACCAACCAGTAGATCTTGGAGCTTCTAACAGGTGATCCTGACAGGTTTGGCCAAGAGGCTATGAAGCACAGCACTTCAGCTGCCCCTCCACCTACTGCCATGCTGCTCCTGCCCTCTGCCTTGGCACTGTTCCCCCTGTATCCCAGGAGCCTCCCGCTTGCTGTGCAGGGCAGCAAAGTGAAAGGAGGGGGTGCTGATCTTCCATCTGTATCCAGCAAATGGGGGAGGGGAAGCATAACAGGGCTTGGGATGGAGGGAGTTTGCTGGCTGCTTTTGAGAGTGGTCCAGGTGCAGGGCTAAGGCCAGGGCCAGGGGTGAACCTGCCTTAGTTCCACTGCATCACCACCAGCCAGGAGCCACCTGAGGTAGGCAGGGTCCAGCTGGAGCCAGCATTCCGAACCCTTGCCCCAGTCATGAACCCCCTCCTTGTGGAATGAGGAGTAACAGTTAATCTGAACTAAGGACTTAGTTCGGATTAATTTTAAACTGCCGCGTGTAGCCGCGGGCAGTTAGTTCGGACTAAGGGCGATTTAAAAATGGCGGCTGGACGGGAACATGCAAATAAAGCCCGGGATATTTAAATCCCGGGCTTCATTTGCAACTCCGGTTGCCTGATTTGCCTACCTAGCTCGAACTAACGAGCTAGTGTAGACATACCCTAAGGTGCCACCGGACTCCTTGTCGCTTTCGCAGATCCAGACTAACATGGCTACCCCTCTGAAAGTTAATTGGAATTGTTCCATTGTCTTCAGTGGACCTTGGATAAGTCTCCAAATTCTGCCCCCAGTTGCATTTGTACAATTAAAAGGGACACAGGTCAAATTTGTCCCCATATTTATAAAACCTAATACCAATATGAATTTTTCCATCAAAATAAAAAGTCAGTTTTTAAACCAGGAGTGAGGAATCTCTCTCTTTTTTTTGTTTTTTGTTTTGTTTTTTTTTTTTTTTTTGTGAGGGACTACTGACCTAAAGAAAAATCACTCAGGGGCCACACTCACTGGCCATGGAAGGAAGGAAGGAAGGAAGGAAGGAAGAAAAACTAACTTAAGGGTCTGATCTGTCCTACAGCTGCCCTTGAGGCTCTGGGCATCCCTTCCCCCTGCAGCAGGGTGAACCAGCGCTAGAGCTCCAGTTCCATGGGTGGGGAATGCCAAGGCAGGGAGACTTACAGTGGGGCTGGAGCACTAGTGCTGTTTTATCCTACTGTGAGGGAGAAGGGCAGCCTCAAGCTTTGCCACAGGTGAGATCAAGGGAAGCTGGGGCCCAGATCTGGCCCAGGGGCTGGATTTGACCCATAGGCCATAGGTTCCCCATACCTGGAAAATAAAAGTGCCTGTTGTGGTTTATCATTCCATACTAAGTCTAGCCTAACTGTTAAATATACTGAGCACCTACGATATCTCTTCAGTAGGAGTTGCGGGTGGTCAGATGTTTGCAGGATCAGATCCTTGATGAGGGTTCACTACTGTGATAGGTTTTCAGAGCTGAATGACTTTGAAATTAAAATAGCACCTACATGTTAACGTGTATCACATCACTGCTTCAAACTCGCCAAGAATAAGGCAAACAAAATTGTAAATTAGTCAAATACTTAAATTTATGTTATTTCTATAGTGCCATAGGTGTGCAGGACACTTTACAGGCCTCAAAGTAGACATCGCTGCAGAGAGTACCATCAATTTCTGGAGACAGTATGGCAGAACTAGGAGGCTAGAGGTGATCGGGCAAGCTCTTGGGTTGTTTTGTTTACTATACATTAGGTCTGAATCTCCTTCCATTTACATAGGTGTATGTCGGGAAGTATTTCACTGAAATCACTGGAGTTATACTGGTCCTATTGGCCCACCCACATCTAAAGGACCACCCCCCAGCCAATAGGGAGGGCCCACAGAGCCCAGAATACCAAATAATTACTGGGGACAAATAAAGAGAAAACAGGGACGGGTGTGGAGGTCATAGGGTCAAAATGAGGGAGCTGGATGGGGACACTGAGCAGAGAACAGCGCCCATTGCCCTTCAAAGGTCTCAAGAGAGCCACCGGACATCGCCCAGTGGAACTCTGCCTGGATGCACGAACAGATGCAGGAGAGGAAGTAGGCCCCAGTCACAGGTCCCTCCTTCAGCCAACCTCTACTCCCTGGTCTTGTAAGTTGCCATCTTGTAAGAGCTGGGAGGAGGTTGAGAAGGAGGTTGTGCAACTTTGTGGGGCCACAGATGGGGTGTGCATAAATTAATAAGTAAGGGGCGAAGTGCAGCCAGAACCTCAAGAGGTTCTGGAGGAACCGAAAGAGGGGCTGTAATCTGGCGCACTCGCTGGAGTTATACTGGTATAAGAAAGGTAGTGTGTGGGGAGGGTTGGTGCTGGGCTGTGAACATTGGGACAGAGTTGGCTGGGACCTTGTGGACAATGCTACATGTGTGTGTGTAGGGAAGAGTTAGGGGTTGTGGTTGATCTGGTCCAGGGGCAGCTTTAGCATGGATGCATGGGTTCACCTGTACTCACAGAAATTATAAAAGCAAGGGTGCACAAACAAGCAAATATACACTTCTTTCAGCCCAGATGAGAGGCGTGAGGAGAGATGGGGGAGGGTCATGGTATGTTGAAGTGTTGGCCTGAACCACACTCTCCCAGCAGGGTGGCTCTTATGCTGTGTGGCTGGACCCAGCTCTCTACTCCATGTGCTGCATCCAGTTGCAACACCACTCACTCAAATTTGGCCTGACCAATGTTGTGAGACCCTGTGTACCTGATCAGAAGCCTGAAGCAGGGTTTTGGGTCCCACTTCTGGGGGGGGAGCCACTGTTGTGTGAAGGGTTTGGAAGGGGAGCGTCTCTCACCAACCACCCCTCTGAGAGCCTGGAAATGTTCCAGGGCAGGGTACAGGATGTTGCTGCAGGTGGCCGGTGCCCCCTTAACAGGTTATATCAGAGGTCCCCAAACTTTTCAGGGTCACCCCCTCCTTATCCGCCCCACCTCTCCTTGCCAGGTACCAGTGGGGTGAGAGCTGGAGCAGCAAGTGAGGGGTGGGGCCAGAGCAGAGTGGGGCTGGTGATGCACCTTCCCAGCCCACAGTGGCTGCTGCACACACCCCCCCCCCCCGTTAGGGGAGCATTCCTCACACTTTGGGGGCCTCCATTTTACACAGCCCGTACACCCATTTCAACCCTGGACAGGCCATGGGCACTGAGTGGAGGAGGGGGGCAGTGGAGAGGCAGCAATAAGAGGGTGGGGACGCAGTGGTGGAGACAGCATGGGTGGCAGAGATGAGCTGGGGGACAATGGCTTAGTGGGCTGTCTGTGGGGACAGAGCTGTGGGAGGCGTGGCAGGACAGTGGGGCAGGTGGTAAGGGAGGTGGCGGTGTCTGTGGGGAAGGAGCAGTTGAGGGATGGGGTGGGGGGGGCCGTTGGCACGGGGTTGCGGACAGTACCGCGGGCGGGCGTTGGGTGGAAGATCACAGCGTGGGAGAAGTGTCCGCAGGATTTTGAGAAGAAAAGGCAGGAAATAGGGCCGCTGCCTGCCGGCGCTACACGAAAAAAGGGGCGGAGCTAAGTCACCCCATCTTCCCTCGCGCCGCCGTGGTTGCTTAGCAATCGTAACGGCCGTTACATGACGTTAATTGTTTACAGCGGAGTAGCCAATGGGCGGTCGGAAGGTGGGGGCGGGGCTGCTGTGCCGGGCCAATGACCGGCGGGGGCGGTGCGTTTAAACGACAGCGACAGGCAGTACAGCTACGGTGGTGCCGTTGGCCGGGGTTCAACGTGTCGTGACGCTATGCCGAGCCGGCCTGAGGATTACGAGGTGCTGCTCACCATCGGCGCCGGTTCCTATGGAAAGTGCCAGAAGGTGCGGCGCCGAGTGGACGGCAAGGTGAGTGGCAGGGCAGCTCGGGCCCCGCTGGGTGCGACGATCTCTGGGGTCCTTGTGCTGAGAGGTCCCATTCCCTGCAGCTGCCCGTAATGCCCCACCTCTCTTCGCAGCGCCAGCGCCGCTGGCTGCGCGCTGTGTGACGGGTCCTGGTTTTAGCTCAGTCGGGGGGGTCTCAAACTTCATTGCACTGCGACCTCCTCACAGAAATTACTACTCCATCCTCAGGAGAGGAGGTGGGGCCTGGTTCCTAGCAAGTCTGAAGCCAGCTCTGTGGTAACTCTGTTATAATGGGGTCGTGATTAATGTTCCCTCTAATCTTTACTATCTATATGCAAAATAAAATATTTATGTGCACAGAGGCAAGTGGTTGTGTGCCACCAATGGAAACATAACATAGCTGTGGGTGCTCTAGTGAGCAGATGGGCTGCACTTAAATCTCAACTGAGTGGTCTGAAAAGCCCGTAGTTTACAGGGAATGCTGCTGCTGACCAGAGATGTTTGAGTGTAAATGACTAACTGCTTAACTGATAATGGATGCTTATGGGTTATACTCAGCAAAGCCTCCTCCCTGTAAGCCTGGAGAGCAAGGGCAGCCAGCTCCTCTCCAGGGGAGGAGGCATCCCTGCAGTAGCAAAGCTGCCTTCTAGGGAGCTGGGCTGGGAGGGGTGGGTGGCCCTGCACCCAGGGAAACTTTGCTTCAGGCTCTGTAGAATAAAGCTAAACTTTATACTGAAGAGTCCACAACCTGAGTAACTATATAACTGCTGAGGCTTTCAGTGGTTACACAGTTACCCTAATTTATCATTACATTCCCTAGTCCTGACCCTCATGTTTTGAGAACTGCTGTTCGAGCTTATCAAGCTCAACTAGTTGATCAATTAGCTTGTGGCTTGGTTTTATAAGCTATTCCTAATGAAAGCATTAGTGTTTTAGTCATTTTGTAAACTGTTTTTCAGGTCTTAGTTTGGAAAGAGCTTGACTATGGTTCTATGACAGAAGCAGAGAAACAAATGCTTGTTTCAGAAGTGAATTTGCTCCGGGAGCTGAAACATCCAAATATTGTCCGATATTATGATCGCATTATTGACAGAACCAATACAACTCTCTACATTGTGATGGAATATTGTGAAGGAGGTGACCTGTCTACTTTAATTGCAAGATGTACAAAGGAAAGGCATGTGAAATCTGTTTATGGGACTCTTGTGCTCTCCCACCTAAATAACCTGATCATTTACCAGAATTAAGCCAAATCAAAATGCATCTCCTTGTAATCCATTAGAATCTTAGGTTTGATAAAATTAATAATCACAGACTTCTAAACTTGTGTGCCAAGGAATCTCTTAAAGTATAGGGTTTAGGTATAGTTTAGTGGAAGTTGTGATAGTTTGCGTGCACAGTAATAGTCTTTATTGAATTCCCTTGTGTGAGGTAAAAGCCTAGTCTTTCACAGAAAAATGACCCAAGGCTAGATACCATGCTCTGACCGCTAGAGACAGAACGATGAGGAGTCATGGGTTCTTTCACTGACTGTTTTGCAGTGTGATCTTAAAGATGTGCTGTAGATTTACTCATTTTTACAATTAGGCATACTTGACCTGACAGGAGTTTCATCACTCAAAACTCTTGGAAAGGAAAAACTTTATAAATGTTGCTAACTTGAATAGTTACATTGAGCAAAGCTATATTTAAAAAAGCTACTCTTGCACAATGTGCACATGCAATGCTATTGCAGTGATTGAAAATAACAAGCAGAAATCTGGTCAACTGTCTCAGGTTTGATATTTGAACTTGCTTTTAAACTATCTCAAAGCCCCTTTCCTATCTTGTGGGTTTTATAATTGCACTTAATGAGAGATCTTAAAGGTCTCTTACCCCTTGATGTGACGCTTCTCTAAAAGAGTAGTGGCTAAACTGTCTCAACAGAACGCACTGCTTCACCTTTTACAAAATAGAGCCTTTGCTGGTTGGCTTTAGCCATACAAGTCTCCACTCATTTTAAAATGCTCTAGTCCGAAAGCTCCTTGATGTTGTCTCCTAAATATCCCAGGATGCAAGACTAGAATCAAAAGTTGAGACTCTTCTTAAAAGTGAGACCCTTTGCTTAAATCATTCTGCTTGTCAGTGCTTTGGGCTGTTGTCCTTCTAGGTTACTATGTATGATACTTACAGCACAGATAGAAAGGAACTGATTTTTCTGAAGCAAAGATGGGATGGCTGGAGGAAACACTTTTATGGAGGGGGTGTGTGGTCAGATGAACCCAGAATGTGACCTTTTATGGAAAATGCTGCACAACTGTCCTCTTTCAAAAGGCCTTTCCATGAGATGAATGGCTGCCAACACTGATATCTGTTGGGCACCAGAGGATCCATTCCCAAAAAGGAAATTAATACCACAAGCACCTATGCCAGTACCAATTTTTAATTCCAAAATGGTGCCAAAACTGTATGTAGTGGATTAGGTGCTTTGGGCTAAATTTCCAAGGACAATATTTTAGTGCTACTGAAGCCCTCAACTCCTGTTTAGCTGCTCCCTCAGCACTAAAGCATGTAAGCTTTGGGTTTTTTCCTGTGAGTGAGCATACTCAGTGTATTATGCCTAAGCCCTGTGAGGGTTTTCAAATGAAGCATTACCCTGCATATCTTGTCTGTAGCATTTGACAGTTATGCTCTGAGCATACCTCACCTGCCACACAATATTTGAGAGGGCCTCCCTGGAAGCAAGGTCTTATACTGGGGCTAATGGTTTAATTCCCCCTTTTGCCTGGTGTGGAAAAGATTTGAACACTGGATTTCCCATGTCTCAGGTAAGTATCCTAACCACTGGACTAAAATCCAGTTTGGCTCAATGAAAATGTAATTGTTTATACCATGGATTAATTACTTCAGCTGGAGAGAGTGAGACTGACACCAGTATAGCCCAGTGGTTGAAACATTCACCTGAGAGGAGTCCAGCTCTCTTCACACTAGGCAGGATCTCCCACGTGGGCTAAGGCTGCTATTTCTTGCAAAAACCGCACGCACACACAGCACAGGCACCAACTCCAGGAGAGGGCTTGCTGCTGAAAATTCCAAGCAGTGATGGGCATCTCCCTCCAGGCTAGAGTTAGACACTTAAGTCCCTTTAAAGGATGTGGCTCAAGATCCACCCTTCTAGTCCACCAGCTAGTGTTCTGGTGTGGTTTTTTTTTTTTTTTTTTTTTTTTGTAGAGTCTGTTCTTGGGTATCTAATTTTCTCCATGCAATGGGAGCCTAGATGTCTAACTTGAGGTGGTAGATTCCACCAAATGACAGCTTGCCTAAAAGTTAAGTACTGTAGCAATCCTCTCCTTTGTGGCTCTAGTCCTCTGTTGCTATTGATTTTTACATGGCAGGTGCTAGGTTACTACAGTGCAGGGTGGCAGTTCTAAACCCTAAGCCCTGGTCTACACTAGGGAGTTATTTTGAAAGCCCACCTTATTTTGAAATAGTAAGTGGAGCGTCCACACTACCAAACCTGTTTCAAAATAACAGGCAGGTTATTGTGAAATCTGTACTCCTGCTTTCCTCAGGGAATAATGATTACTTCAGAATAGTTATGGGGTATCCTTGCTATAAGTTGCTATATGTTGGATCTGCCCTAGCATTGTTGAAGCTTGTGGGAATTGTTCTAAGTCCTCCCATTCCCCACTCTTCTATTTGTGCGAACTGGTCTTTTTTTGCACACAAGTCAGCCATGGGGTGAGGTGGGAGGGAAATTCCCCGCTTTACATTCTTTTGCTAGTCATCCCTTTTTTAGCTATACATCCCTTAGATGTATAGCAGGAGCGCCTTGTATTTCAAAATAGCATTAGTTGCAGTTGCTATTTTGAAATAACTACTCTCCAGAGTAATTTGAAGTAATTACTGTCCAGTGTTTCCTGGGGCTTTCAGTAGAGGTAGTATGTTCACATTAATGGAGCCTCTTTTGGACTAATTTCAAGACTTTCCCATAGTGAGACATGTTGTTTTGGGATATATTTCAAATTTAATTATTTCAGATTAATTTCCTAATGTAGATGTACCCTAAAATGCAAACACCTAGCTAACGTATTCTCCTTTCATAGACACTACTTAGAGGAAGACTTCATTCTCTGCATGTTGACTCAGTTGACCCTGGCCTTGAAAGAATGTCACAGACGGAGTGATGGTGGCCATACTGTGTTGCACCGTGATCTAAAACCAGCGAATATCTTTCTAGATAGTAAACATAATGTGAAACTTGGAGACTTTGGATTAGCAAGAATATTGCACCATGACACCAGTTTTGCTAAAACATTTGTTGGCACTCCATATTACATGTCTCCAGTAAGTGTTCCAAGAGTCTGATTTCTTCTGCAACCTTTTGATTTATCAGAATTCATGAACATCTTTATAAGGTTCAGTTAATGAAACATAACTAATCTTAGTTCATGTAGCCAAATGCTTTTTAACAAGGGACAGACCTTTAAAACTTGCATTTGGGAGGGTGGGGGAAGGACTTCTACAGTGGGGATATAACTTGCAATAACTCTGTATCTTGTATCAGATGGTCTTGTATATGGCTGACTAGTTGGGACACTATCTTCCACAAATGATTGTGCAACAAGGGTTCTTGTCCTCTGTGGCTCTTAGACCAGGTCTACACTGTTGGAGAAAATCAATGCAAGGTAGATGACTCCAGCTACATTGCATGGGTGTAGTCAGTTTACCTTGTACCTACCTTTTCCTGGGGTGGCACTATAAGGAATGCTCCTGTCTCCTTCCCTTACTACTCATGACAGCAGGGGTTCAATTTAGCGGGTCTTTACTAGACCCGCTAAATTGAATCCCAGAGGCTCAACTGCCAGATTGTCTTCGCTTGTCGAAGTATGACATGGCTTTAAACTTGGGAATGAAAATCCTGTGTGGTCACTTCAAAGCTCACTCATTCCAAAGTACTTTTTTCCCTTTTTTGCTTCTGTGATCTACATGTAGCCTGTAATGGATGTTTTTCTCATTTCTTGCATCATTTGTATTAATCAAAATACTGATGCAGTTCTAACAACTCAGTGCAACAATAACTGAGCTAATATAGTCTATATTCTGAACTGTACTAGCTTGAAGTAGCTATTCTGAATTAAACTGTAAACTTCACTGATAATTGCACAAAAGCTGGCTGGTCCTTCCAAGAGCTTAGTTCTGCTGTAACTGAGTTCCTGTAAATCTTTGATGTCTAACATGTCTTAAAGACTACTTTATCTTAGGAACAAATGAACCGCATGTCATACAATGAAAAATCAGACATCTGGTCTCTAGGATGCTTGCTGTATGAGCTGTGTGCACTCTCGTAAGTATAAAATATATGCTCTGAGAATTTTTATTGTAACTGAAGTATGATGTGACTCTACACACGCAAAGACTTAAGTTTCTCTAAATAGTAATCAACAAACCAATTCATTGTAGTCTCTTTTGAAAACAGTTTAAAAATCAAAACCAAGCTCTCTAGATACTAAAAAAAAAAAACAAAAAACCAGGTGTCTTCACTGTTTGAGGAAGTCTCCATTTACCACTTGAAGACCCTTTAACTAGAGATGTTAAACAGTGAAAAGAACCTTTTAGAAAATAAATACTCTTCTTCAGGCCTCCATTTACAGCCTATAACCAAAAGGAATTGGCAGAGAAGATAAAGGAAGGGAAGTTCAGACGAATACCGTATCGTTATTCAGATCAGTTGAATGAACTTATTAAAAAAATGCTGAACTTAAAGGTAAGGATTGACTGCTGGTTTTTTCCGCTAATACTTTGGTTTGATACTTAAAGCATTTTAGAGCTTTAACAGGATTTAGTAGGATTGAACTTGTACTGATATTTTTTTAACCTCAATAAGGAACAGAACTGGTGTTCTAAGCTTCTTAAACTGACTCTTGCCCTGCTTTGTTTCTCTGAAGGATTACTGTCGACCATCTGTTGAAGAAATTCTAAAGAACCCCTTGATAGCTAACTTGGTGGTAGAAGAGCAAAGAAATCTCACAGAGAGGAAAGGACGAAGATCAATAGAGCCAGAGAGGTTGCAGCATTCAGGCACTGCAGTAAATGAGCTGAAACTGAAGGAAGAGCAACTGCAGGAGAGAGAACGAGCCATGAAAGAGAGAGAGCAACAACTAGAACGTATGAAATTGCATTCTTGGAGTGGGGTGGTCAGAATGGGGTCCTGGTCTGAAAGAGACAGTCTACATGCAGCCTTTTAAAACTAGCACTTTATTGTTTGGTCTTGGTATTTAATGAAACCTTGCTTGGTAGCCTAATCCTAGAGTAGAAACCTGGGTTGGAATTCTGGAGGATTGAGAAGGCTGTTCATGGCAATCAAAGGTTAACAATCTACAGAACGTTATGCAAGACAGTGGATTCAGGTCCCATGTTTAGCCATACAGTGTAAAGTGAGTAGGATGCTACCACATCAGAATATAGCATCTTACTCACTCTGCACTGCCTACTCAGAGTTGCTATTTTCTCCAGGGCGACTGACCTGCTCCTACTCAAAATATACCATAGTAGGATCTAACCACATCAGCCATCCCATCAGGGGCTCATTCACTTGCACATCTAATGTGATATGTGCCAGCAATGCTCCTCTGCCATGTACATTAGCCAAAATGGAGTGTATGCAAAGAATGGACACAAATTGAACAAAGAAATGGTAGCATTCTAAAACCAGTAGGGGAGCCCTTCAGTCTTTCTGGACACTCAGTAACCAACTTGAAAGTTGCCATACTTCAGCCAAAAAAAAAAAAAAAAATTCAAAAACACTTCTGTGTGAATCTGTAGAGCTGGAATTCATATGCAGATTTGACACTCAGAATGGGTCTGAAATAGCAATTCAGAATGGCTAGCTTGCTTACAGAGTAACTTTCCGTCTTTTGGTAGTCACACCTACTCACTAACTGTTTTGATCCTGATGAAAGCTTATGCCCAAATAAGCTGCTTGTTCTTTATAGGTGCCATTGAACTCCTCAGTCTGTTTTCAGCAAAACCAACACTGCTAGCCCTCTGATTTGGTTTTTCTTACAAGATTCCTGCAATGCACTTTTTTTTGTAAATGTCACTGACTCATATTTAGCTTGTGGTTCACTGACCGCCTCCAAATCCCTTTCCACACTACTCCTTTCCAGACAGTCATTTCCACTTCAAACACCTTCATGTCTACAGTCACTACCATATCCTATGAAGTACAGGGGCTGACAGAAGTTGACTTTCTGCACAACACTGGTACTTTTGGGGGGAGCAGAAATGTAGGGGCTTGATACTTCAGTGACTACCTTTTTCCTTCAGGAAAATCTCTCTTGGGACAGGCCTCTCCTGTTTGGGAAAACACCAGAAATCAAATAACTTTCTTTATATGCTTACTTCCAGAGAGGGAGCGAGAGCTATGTGTTCGTGAGAGACTGGCAGAAGATAAACTTGCTAGGTATTACAGTGTAACCTAGACTAAACTTTAAGATTGTATGTTGTAGAATAGCTTATTAACTTGTCTCCATTTCAAAACAGGGCTGATAACATGATGAAAAACTACAACCTATTCAAGGAACAGAGGATATTGGCAGGTGTAAATAGCCCAGGTATGAGAATAAAAAGGAAACTACTTGAAGTAGTAAACACTGATTGGCACAACCACGAGGATGCCCCTGACAGTCAGCATGCAATGAAAAGTCCCATTTTACTAAACAAACTACATAAGCTTCTGTAATGACTTTGAACAAACTCAAGACTTTTTTTTTTTTTTTTTTTGGGGGGGGGGGGGGGGGGCGCTTGCTTTTAAAAAAGCAGCTCTAGGAAGAGATCATGTTTGCTACGGTCAATATTTTTTCAGCCTGATTCTCAGATAAGAGAAGGGAGGGTATTTAGAATTGCTAGAAAGTTCTGAGGTTTTTTTGAGTGAGTTCTAGGTTTCAGAATGTTGGTAATTCTATTTTGGAGCAAATTGTGAAATCAGATCTATAATTATGGTCTAACATTTTAAAATGTTTTCAATAATAAAACATACTGCATGTCTTATAACCCCCTAGCCTTTGTTTCATGAATGACTTTTAAAAAAATGCAGACTGAGGGTTGATTAAAATATAAGACTAAGCTATGAATAACTTGGACTGAATTTGCAACTGAATGAGTCAAATTATATTGAGTAAAACCCAAGGTGATGTGAGGTAAGGAGCAGCAAGCTTCAAAATATAAAGTGTGTGTGGTGTGTGATCTAAACAGACAGGGGTAAAATATGTTGCAACCTGGCTAAGCATTATAGCATGCACAGGGGAGGGAGGAGACAGTGGTTCAGTGCCCACATGACAACTACTCGAGTTAGAATGGTAGCTTACAAGCTTGATTCTAGCTCTGGTGTGGCTTGTTTAATCACCCACAATAAAACTGTTTCAATATGTCTAATCTGCCAATTAACCCCCTGCCTCTTGCATTATTACTACTTTCTGATGTTCTTCCCTAGCATAACTGGAGGAGGTCTGGCAGGAAAAAAAAATGTAGAACACCTATCGCAAACTCCTATCCTCTAACTTTTCAGCTTTGCTTATTTGTCATAGCCTGATAAGGCGCAGACATTAGGAATTTTCATGTGTGGTTTTTTTTTTTTAAACTTGCTCTTCTACAAGAAGTCAACTCTTCTATAACAGACCAAGACCTAGTTTGCTACTTCTCCCTATGTCACTAACTTAGTCTATTACCCTTTGTTTAAAATCAAGGTAGAACTATGCTTTTTTTTTTTTTTTTTTTTTTTTTTTAATAAATCTGGTAGTATGACACACCTATACCATCTCATAGAGCTGGAAGGGACCTTGAGAGGTCATCAAGTCCAGGCCCCTGCCCTCATAGCAGGACCAAGTACCATCCCTGACAGGTTTGCCCCAGCTCCCTTTTTGGAGTAGCATGTATAGCTTGCCCTGCTACAGGCATGTACTTAAACAGTTCATGCATACTGTCCTGATTCAAGTACATATAGGCTATACCTACACTGGCAGCTTCTTGCAGAAGAACAGATGTTTTTCCACAAACTTGCCAGGTGTCTACACTGCATAACCATTCTTCCAGAAGTAAATTTACAGTATAGTGTTGTAAAACAGGGCTTCTTCTGGAAGAGTTATTCCTCTCCCCACAAGGAATAAGCCCTCTTCTGCAAGAGCTCTTCCTGAAGAAGGCAACATAGACAGGCAACACGAATTTCTTGCACAAGAAGCCCCTATGGCTAAAATGGCCATCAGAGCTTTCTTGCGGAGAGAGAGCATCTACACTGCCATGGATGCTCTTGTACAGAAGCACATGGCAGTGTAGATGCTCTCTTGTGGAAAAGCTTTTGCACAAGAACTCTTCTGCAAAAGAGTTCTTGCACAAGAAGCTGCCGGTCTAGACATTGCCATATTGTCACATGTAACTTTCTATGTAGATCTGGGTTATATAACTGTTTATCCTATACTTCACTGCAAAGCAGAGTTTCTTAAGTGGATGACTAAATGTCTTCCACTATCCAACAGCCTGTACTTTTATTTAGACTCATGATGTGTCACTGCTATCTGTATACTCCTTGTGCTTCTACAAAATAAAAATCACTCTGGTCTTCTGTGTGCGCTCTGGAAAGAGAAGTGAAACAATCTTTGCTAAATAAATAAAAACAGATCTCTATGGCTCTTTTTACTTTCAGAAGATCTAAGGTAGAATTACAAGTACCAGTAACTTTTAGCACTGTCATATTAAGCAAGACTTTTTTGTAGCCTATATAATTGTCACCTACATGAAACAAGGGGTGGGAGGAGGAAAAGCATTAGTTGAAAATTGTAAATAAGGGTGAATTATGTATGAGCACTATTTGTATGATGCTCTGGATTCAAATAAAGCTGTTGGCTATCTTGGAGGTTATTTAGTACTCATGTGTTAGCTTAGAGCCAGATTAGGCTCCCCTCTATGTAGGAGTGACTGGCACTGCTGCCACTGAATAAATAAATATTGAGGAATACTTACTCATTCAATAAAGCTCAAAAGCCATTTTTTCCTCCTCACTCTGTTTTTAAGATGGAGTGCTACTTCCCTGTTCAAGAAAGAAGAAGGTTCATTTTGGTGCAAGTAAGGAGAATGCTATATCCAATGATAACTCTGAGAATTATCCCCTCTCAAAAGAAAAATGCTCTGAGTTGAAGAAACGCCTCTATGCTGCTAACCTGCGGGCTCAAGCGCTGTGTGAACTAGAAAAAAATTATCAACTGAAAAGCAGACAAATTCTGGGCATGCGCTAAAACTATGTACATTATTTCATTTGTCACATACATTTTTAAGTGACATTGAAATGTTTATGGACAACTATTGTGCTCCTCCTTGATTTTATTTTTTACCATCAGCTGAATCCTGTATGGTTTTAGCAGAGATGCTACCATTTTGTCTTAACTGTGTGTATGTAAGACATTATATATGTCTATTTCTATTAATTCCCCATCATAGAGTGTTCTTGAAAGGATATGTGAGTGAAACAGAAAGATAGCTTTGATAAATCACCAAATGTGAAAAGTCTTGTTTGATTTAGAGAGCTATCTTTTCCTTAAACCCACCTGCTAAGCTGAGAGAATGAAGGATGTCTGTAAATTAAGAATTAAAGATTTTTGTCTGCTTTGAAAAAGTGCATAAGTGATGGAGATAACTTTTTAAAATAAAAAGCCTGTCGACATGAAAAATAGATGTATTTTTCTTTCAGTTGAAAATTCCTATGAAAACTTTAAAAAAATTAGTGTGTAATTTTACCTGCTGTACAATTATTTTACATCCTGTTTACCCTTTTTAGATCAAAGAAATCTTGTATCATTTTGATGCCACTTTGTATTTATATTTTAAAAGTAGTGTTTTCTGTAATACTGTAAACATACAACTGGCTGTGGCTAGTGTTTCATATGACAGCAAGAGCAAAGATGTGAAAAGATTGCAATGCCACCTATTAACTGATCTACCTATAAGTGATGGTGGATATAAAGTACTAAAAAGTATTTTCAAGCTGTGTATTATCTCTCTTATGTGTCTGAATTATCCCAAATATGTTTTGGTGAGCAAGAAGAGGTAGTAGGTAGACATCCATATATTTACCAAAGATCCAACATTCTAAATTGCAGATTTATAGCTGGACAGGTGTAACATTTATAGGGTGACTGGGGTAGCCGAGGTCTAATAGTTTCAGAGTTCAGTATAATTAAATTCCACCTTGGTGTTTTTAATTAATACTATAGGGTGGTGTGAGGATTTTTTTGGTAGATCCTCAACCTGCAGTAGGTTAGGCCAAAAATCTGATCTCCCTTAACATGGTTGAGGAAGTACTTATAGATTTAGAGCACCTATTTGTGATAGTAATTTGCTGTTTGGTTAGAGATGGTTATTTTAATAATGTTTCTCATTTTTGAGGTCTGCTGCTCTCTTCCAATGTGGGAATAAGTTTCAAAACCTTTTGGCTGTGTCTAGACTGGCCAGTTTTTCCGGAAAATCAGCTGCTTTTCCGGAAAAACTTGCCAGCTGTCTACACTGGCCACTTGAATTTCCGCAAGAACACTGACGATCTCATGTATGATCGTCAGTGTTCTTGCGGAAATACTATGCTACTCCCATACGGGCAAAAGTCCTTTTTGCGCAAAGCTTTTGTGCAAAAGGGCCAGTGTAGACAACCCAGAATTGTTTTGCGCAAAAAAGCCCCGACGGCTAAAATGGCAATCGGGGCTTTCTTGCGCAAAAGCGCGTCTAGATTGGTCAGGGATGCTTTTCCGCAAAAAGTGCTTTTGCGGAAAAGCGTCCGTGCCAATCTAGACGCTCTGTTCTGAAAATGCTTTTAACGGAAAACTTTTCCGTTAAAAGCATTTCTGGAAAATCATGCTAGTCTAGATGCAGCCTTTGTGCGGACATGGGAACATACTTCTTCTCAATTTTAAAATTGCAAGCCTACCAGAGAGAATACAAATTCTTTGTGTGGTACTCTTTCTCACTCTAGGTGCAAGTCAGGTCTCACAGGCTGTCTACATTGGCAAGATTTTGCGCAAAAGCACTTGCTTTTGCGCAAAATCTTGCCGCCTGTCTACACTGGCCACGAGTATTTGCGCAAGAACACTGATGTTGTAATGTACAAAATCAGTGCTTCTTGCGCAAATACTCTGACGCTCCCGCTCAGGGATAAGCCCTCTTGCGCAAGTGGCCAGTGTAGACAGCAACGTTAATTTCTTGCGCAAGAAAGCCTGATGGCTAAAATGGCCATCAGAGCTTTCTTGCGCAAGAGAGCATCTATACTGGCCCAGATGCTTTTGCGCAAAAGCAAATCTTTTGCACAAAGGCACATACCACTGTAGATGCTCTCTTGCGCAAATACTTTTAACGGAAAAACTTTTCCATTAAAAGTATTTGCACAAAATCATGCCAGTCTAGATGCAGCCACATTGTGTAACTTCATTGACTTGAACGGAGTTACTGGTTGTTTAAATGAAATCAGGCTCTGGTCCACTGTCTTTAAAGTCATGTCATCATATGCAAGTGATTCTGTAATTAATACTACTTGTGATGGACCCCTCCTCTCCCATGCTTTATGAAATGGACTTATGGACGTGAATATATATGTCAAAGGTGCTTTGAGCAAATTATTTTGTGTAACCCATCAATTTTCATGTCACAGTCCACTGGTTCTTCTTTGAGTGGTGTCCCTGTGGGTGCTCCACGGTAGGTGATGGGTTGCCTGGAGCCGCAGATCAGAGCTCTGCAAAGCAGTTTCCCCCATTGGGCTGCACATGCGCAAGAGGCATCTCGAGATGCTCCCGCCTGATTGCTGGTCACGCAGCTCAACCCCTCCCTTTCACTTACTCTTTAACCGCCCTTGTCAGCGGACAGAGCTAACAATATCCCCCTGTCAGACTCTTACCTTCTTACTTTTAATGAGTTTTTAGTCATAGATAGTTAGTTTTGACAGTTCCTAGTTAGTCTTCTTTATATTAAAAAAAAAAAGGAAGAAAAGAGAAAATTAAGGAGAAAAATTTCCCCTCAAGGGATCTGAACACGCTCCCGTGCAGAACCTCTGCGAACCGAGGCTCTCCCAGCTCTTCTTTTACCTCAAAAAACAAAAAAACCCACACACCAGAAAAGACAAACACAAAGGCTGTGTCTACATTGGTGCAATCTTGCACGAAAGCATCTGCTTCTGTGCAAAAACTTGCTGCCTGTCTACACCGGCTGCGAGTTCTTGTGCAAGAACACTGAGGTTCTAATGTATGAAATCAGTGCTTCTTGCACAATAACTATGATGCTCCCGCTCAGGAATAAGCCGCCTTGCGCAACTGTTCTTGCGCAAGATGCCAGTATAGACAGGTAACAGCTGTGTCTAGACTGGCTGCTTGAATTTGCGCAAGAACACTGACGATCTAATGTATGATCGTCAGTGTTCTTGCACAAATACTATGATGCTCCCGTTCGGGAAAAAGCCCTCTTACGCAAATGTATTTGCGCAAGAGGGCCAGTGTAGACAGGGGAGGACTGTTTTGCACAAAAAAGCCCCGATGGCGAAAATGGCGATCGGGGCTTTCTTGCGCAAAACCGCGTCTAGAGTGGCACGGATGCTTTTCTGCAAAAAGTGCTTTTGCGCAAAAGCATCCGTGCCAATCTAGATGCTCTTTTCCGCAAATGCTTTTAGCGGAAAATCATGCTAGTCTAGACGCAGCCAACATGAATTTCTTGCGCAAGAAAGCACTGTGGTTAAAATGGCCATCAGAGCTTTCTTGTGCAAGAAAGCGTCTACACTGGCATAGATGCTCTTGTGCAAAAGCACATCTCTTGCGCAAAGGCGCATGCCAGTGTAGACGCTCTCTTCTGGAAGAGTTTTTGCACAAGAACTCTTCCTCAAAAGAGTTCTTGTGCAAAATCATGCCAGTGTAGACGTAGCCAAAGAAAGAAAGAGAAAGATAACACTTGAGACAACTGAATATGTCAGTCTCCTCTGGGTTGAAAATGTGAGCAGTGCCGCGAGCCCATGCTGGCATTGGACAGCCATGCTCTATGTATATGGTGTTTGGGGGAAACCCACATGCCACAAAAATGCAACTGTTCTTCCCTCACGGCGAAAGCCTGGAAAGAGAGAGCTCCACCTTAGAATGATTTTACTGATAAAACAAAAAAAGCAGCCAATGTAGCACTTTTTAAAGACTAACAAGATGGTTTATTAGGTGATGAGCTTTCATGGGGCAGACCCACTTCTTCAGATCATATGCTGAAAGTGAATTGGCATGACCATTATATAAAAAAAGGGATATAATGAAGGAGTAAACAAATTATACAGTAATAAATCAGCTACAGAAAGTGGGGGTGAGGGACCAAAGGAAGAGACAAGGAAGGAGGCAATTGCTTATTGTCAGAGTCAATTAAGTGGCTAATCGAGCTGGCCATTCCCTTAAAGACCTGAAAACACGTGTCTTACTTCAAAGAGACTTTAACACCAGATTACAGAGAGAGGCTCCAGAACTTTTTATATTAAAATTCAACACTCTGGTAATGGGTCTTAATTTAGATGATAATTACCTTACACATTACAAAGACAGCCTCCCCACCTCTTGATATTCGTAGTACTCCAGATTAGCCACTGTATAATTTGTTTACTTCTTCATTGTATCCCTTTTGTTATATAATGGTCATGCCAATTCACTTTCAGAATATGATCTGAAGAAGTGGGTCTGCCCCATGAAAGCTCATCACCTAATAAACCATCTTGTTAGTCTTTAAAGTGCTACATGACTGCTTTTTTTGTTTTATCAAATAAAATCATTCTAAGGTGAAGCTCTCGCCGTGAGGGAAGAACAACGGTTACATTTTTGCCCCACGAAAGCTCATCACCTACTAAACCATCTTGTTAGTCTTTAAAGTGCTACATGACTGCTTTTTTTTGTTTCACCACGCTCAGACTAACATGGCCTCCTCTCTGTTACTTTATTTGATAAGGCTTTACAACTGCCTGAGGTGCAGAATGCCTCCCAACTGCCACAAAAGCCTTCCCCGCTTTCTAAAGGCAGTTCAAAAAAGAGAGCCTCACCATCATGTTCTCTTTCCCCTTCCTCCTCCCCAAGAACCAAAAGAGGAGAGACACAGGGCACTACGAGGACCCCTGCTAGCAAAGTGGCGGGGTGATCCTTGGATTTAGCACCGGGACTGGTGTGCACTTCCTCAGTGCCAGCAGAAGCCTGAGAGTGCTCTACACATGTGGCACTGCATGAGAATCTGGTACCACTAAAAGCCGCGGTACTGCAAAGAAAGTGAAGTTACTCACCTGGGTGCAGTAACTGTCATTCTTCGAGATGTGTCCCCCCGTGGATGCTCCACTGTAGGTGTCAGGCTCGTCCCAGTGCCACAGATCAAAGATTTTCATAGCGGTAGTTGGCCGGACTGCACATGCACGGTTGGCGCCTTGCAGCATTCGCGCCCTTCTGCTCAAATGCGCAGTTTAGCTCCTTCCAGTTCCTCGAATCCTCCCCGGAATCTGAATAATATAAGAAAAAAGACTCCAGCGCATGGAGGAGGGTGGGTAGTGGAGCACCCACAGGGACACACATCTCGAAGAACGACAGTTACTGCACCAAGGTGAGTAACTTCACTTTCTTCTTCGCGTGATGTCCCCGTGGATGCTCCACTGTAGGTGATTGTGTTGCAGTACCCAAAAAGACCGGAAGGAGGGTCTCGGAATCACAATTTTGATATTGAAGGAAGTACTGCTGAGGCCAGTGATGTGTCTCCAGCCAATTGGTGTTGGATAGCGTAATGTCTCACGAAGGTATCATGGGAAGATCACATGGCTGCGCAGCAAATGTCCCTAAGAGGTACACCTTTGAGAAAAGCGGTTGACGCCGCTACTGCTCTTGTGGAGTGAGCCTTTGGTTGAGCTGGCAGTGGTGTGTGCCGTATAAAGTAACAGGAGATAATTCAAGAAGTGATGAGTTTTGCAATTCTCTGAAATGATATCACTTCTCCCTTGGATTGGTTCACAAGCAAAATTATTGGTCTGTTTTACAGAATGGCTTAGTCCTTTCTATGTAAAAGGAGAGTGCCCTACAGACATCAAGGAAATGCATAGCTGTCTCCAGGAAAGATGCATGTGGTTTAGGATAGAAGAAGGGTAGGATTATTGGTTTGTTGGTGTGGAACTCAGAGCAGACTTTAGGAATGACGGCTGGGTGGGGTTTTAGGATTACCCCATCTTGCTTGAAGATTGTGTAAAGTGGGATTGCCATCAGAGCTTCCAGCTCACTGACTCTACAGGCAGATATTATCGCGAGGAGGAAGACCACTTTAAGAGTCAGCATCTGAAGCAAAGTGGTAGCCAGAGGCTCAAATGGTGGCCTAGTTATAGCTCTGAGCACCAGATCTAAGCTCCATGGTCTTTGGGGGGGAATAAAGTTAGTTAGCCCTTTAAAAAAAACTTTTAGTAGTAGGGTGGGCAAACACTGAGGTGCCATCTATCGAGTGTCTAAGCACCTAAATTGCCACGAAATGCACTTTCAGGGAAGCTAATGCTAAGCCTGTTTGTCTCAGGTAGGCTATATAGTTTAAGATTGCATGCAGAGGGGATATATGCAGTTCTATGTGGAGTCCAGAGCACCAGGATATGAACCGTCTCCATTTAGAAAGGTAAGTAGTTTGAGTAGTTTGTCTTTTACTGTTCATTAGTATTTCTTTGATGTGTGCCAAGCAAAGGTCCTCAGATACGTTGAACCAATTAGGAGTCAGGCCATCAGCTTCAGAGTATGAGGCTGGGGGTGTAGTAGAGCTCCTTGCTCCTGGGTAAGGATGTCCGGCAGGTTGGGGAGAGGGTATGGGAGGTATGGAGACATTTGTTGCAAGAAGGGGAACCAGTGTTGACAGGCCCAGGCAGGCACCACTAATATCAGGTTGGCCCCATCCACCTTGGTCTTGTCTAGTACTCTGGGTATAAGCATAGCGGGGGGAAACATGTAAAGGAGCGGTCTCCTCCCAGTGAGAAGAGGGATCCAGGACCTATGCCTGCTCTGGAACAATAGTGGCGGCATTTCTTGTTGTAATAGGTAGCTGTAGTGTCGCAGAGTGGCCGCCCATTGACCTGGAGGTGGAGGAACCCCTCAGGCAGCCATTTTTGGGCCAAGCCTAACCCTGCCCAGCCACCTGACAGGCAACCAGGAGGCGGGGCCAGGGCTATAAAAGTCCAGCCTGTAGGCTCAGTCAGGGTCCGGCTAGTGGAGAAACCGGAGGCCTGCTCTATGCTCCCAGCCTGGGAGGCTGAGGCTTGGCCCGGTCCTCCAACCCCACCTGACCCCCAACAAACCAGAGGCCTGCTCAGTGCTCCCTGCTGGGAAGGCCAAGGCTTGGCCGGGACCACCCATCGCCAGCGACACGGAGGGCCCACCGGACTACCTGCCCCAGCCTGCACCCAGGAACTGGGACAAACCATTGCAGCTGCCGAGGATGGAGGCCTGGTCTGGAACACCGAAGGTGCCTGACCCGGAGAACCAGCCCGGACGACCATGCCGGCCTGCACCAGCAAACTGGTTGCAACCCCTGGACCTGCAAGTGGCTGAGGACTGGCCCGGACCGCCTGGACCCCAGCTGGACGAGACCACCTTGGACTTCCCGAGTGGCCAGCCAAAAACCCAGGTACTGGCTGAAGGGAGAAGGGAAGTGGCCCAGGGGTTAGTGAGGGCTGTTAAAGGCCTCAAGGCCAGTGTGGTTCAGCCTGGAGCCCCCGCTGAGCCAGCAGCAGCCTGCACTGCTGCCTCTAGGGCCTGGGCCAGGGCGCAGTGGAGTGGGTGGGCCTGTGCCCCTCCCCCCTGCCACCCACCTACCGGGTGGCAGTCTTCCCCTCTCCACCACAGCAGGCGATTGTCCGGCACCCCTCCTGAACAAGGACATCCCAAGTTTGTGTTTCTTGCTGCCACGCCCTGAACCATGGCCTGGCCTTTTCTGAACTAACTGTGTTTGTTGCTCCACCTTGACCTAGGGCCAGGGCTCCGTGACTGAGTTGGCCTCTTGCCCTGATCTGAAGCCAGGCCAGGTAACTGAACTTGGGGGTTTATTTGTTAGCCAACTCTGACTGAGAGCCAGGACTCTTGACTCCTGTCCGGGTGTGTCTGGCTCCCTCCTGAACAATTTGCCTCTCACCCTGACCTGAACCAGGCCAGGTTATTGAACTAGGAGCTTGGGGATTTGTTTTTACGTGTAGCTGACTTGGCTACAGTAGCAAAGAGATCTATGAGGGGAAAGCCCCATCGCTGGAAGACCCGGTAAAGGACATCGTCACGAAGCTCCCACTCGTGATCTGGTGCGAAGTGTCTGCTCAGAGAATCTGCTGCGATGGGTAAGTACGCCAGGTAAGTACGATGCCACTAGTGTGAAGTCGTTTTGAATGCACCAATTCCACAGTCGAATTGCCTCCATACAGAGGGATCAGGATCGTGTGCCACCCTGACGATTGATATAATACATTGTGACAATGTTGTCTGTAAGAATTCTGACTGTGGAGTTGTGAATGTGATTGCGGCAGTATTTGCAAGTATTGAATACAGCCCTGAGTTCTAGAAGGTTTATATGAAGGGATGTCTCGTGTAGCAACCATTGGCCCTGGACCGGCATACTGTCCATGTGAGCTCCCCAACCTATGAGAGAAGCATCCATGGTGATGTAGAATGAAGGCTGTGATTCGCAAACAGGTACGCCGGACAAGAGGTTGCGCAAAACCATCCACCATTTGAGGGATTCACGAACATCAGTTGGAGGCAACACCACTTTGTGGACATGGTACTTTGCAGGAACATAGACAGATGCTATCCAGTGTTGCAGTGCACAAATGTGCAGGCGCACGTGCATCACTACGTATGTAGTTGCTGCCATATGGCCCATGAGCTTTAGGCAAGTAAGTATTTGGACCGATGGACTGTAGAGTAGCACCGAAATTAAATTCTGGATAGCTTGAAATCTCTGAACGGGTAAGTAAGCTCTTGCTGTGAGGGCATCTAAACGAGCGCCGATGAACTCCAAGTTTTGAGACCGCACCAGAACTGATTTTTGATTGTTGATCAGTAGACCAACGGAATTGAATGTTTGTCTGGTAATAGTTATCATTGTAAGCGTCTCAGCAGAGGCAATCGTTGAGATAGGGGAAAATGACAACACCTTTTCGACGTAAGTGTGCTGCTACCACTACAATGGTCTTGGAGAATACCCTGGGGGCTGATGAAAGGCCAAATGGCAGAACCCGGCACTGAAAATGTTCTGTGCCTACCATGAAGTGAAAGAACCTCCTGTGGGCAGGATGGATGGTCATGTGGAAGTAGGCATCTTGGAGGTTGAGGGCAGCAAACCAGTCTCCGTTGTCCAATGCAGGGATTATTGATACAAGAGTGACCATTATGAAACATTGTTTGCAGAGGTAACAATTGAGCTTCTGCAGATCTAGAATGGGCCTCCACCTATCTTACTTTTTGCGTGCGAGGAAATAGTGAGAGTAAAAGCCCTTTCCTTTGAACTCATCAGCAAGAGCTCATGAGAGGGGTCCCTGAAGAGGGATTGAGAAGGTGGGGTAGGTGGTGGAAGAGACAGGAAGGGTATTGGATATCCTGATGCAACTATTTCCAAAATCCATCGGTCGGTTGTAATCGCAGACCATTGATGGTAAAAAGGGCTCAGCTGGAAGTGGAATATTGGGTGAGTTGTAATGCTGCTGTTTGACAACTGGAAGAAGTGTGATGCCCTTGACCGAAGGTTCTGCGTGCGATTATTCTGGTTTTGATGTTGTTGCGGTCGCTGGTGAGAACGGGGTTGGTCAAAGCCACATTGCTGCTGTTGTTGGTGTTGTCTGTTATATAGTCTGTTAGTCGTACTGTCTCTAGTATGGAAAGTATCGTTTCCGTCTGTATGGGGGAGTGTACATCCCCAAAATACGTAATGTAGTGCGAGAGTCCTCAGTAGAGTGGAGGACCTTATCTGTCTTTTTGGCGAATAGCTTATGTTTGTCGAAGGGTAGATCCTCAACTTTATTTTGCAGGTCCCTGGGTACTCCTGCAGTTTGGAGCCAGGAAGCCCTCCTCATTACAATCACCATGGGATCGGGTAGCTGTGTCAGCAACGTCCATTGCTATCTGAAGGCTTGTCCTAGCAGACACATAGCCTTCCTGGATGATTGATTTCAATATTGGCCTCTTGCATTCGGGAAGGTGATCCATGAAGGTCATCAATTTAGTATAGTTATCGAAATTATGGTTCGATAAAAGTGCTGCATAATTGGCTACCCGAAGAAGTAGTATATCCAAAGCATACACTTTGAGGTGTCCAAGCAAATTGAGGCATTCGCTATCTTTGTCAGCAGTGATGTTCTTATATTGGGGCACTTTCGATCTATGATGCACCACATCGACAACCAACGAATTGGGTAAACAAGAATTCCATGCCCTTCAATGGAACAAAGTATTTTCTATCTGCCTGTTTGTTCTTTGGTGGTGCGGAAGCTGGGGTCTGCCAGATTTCCTCCACTGCTTCTAAGATAGCCTCATCAAAAGGAATTGCTATCTTGGCTCAGTGAGCGGGTTGGAGGTTCTTAAGGAGGTGGTACTGTTTTCCTTGTACCCCTGCCATTTGAACTTCCTGACTTGCTACCACCTTCTTAAACAGGTCTTGGAATTGTTTAAGATCATCCGGAGGCGACACATCTCCAGGAATAACAGCCTCGTCCAGGGAAGAGGAGGACTGATCTGTGGGGGAGGTGTCAGGTGGTTGCTCCTCCGTATCTGAGACTTGTCCCTCTTCAGGCTCAGAATGATGTAGTTGGGGAGATGGTGGCTGCGGTGGTGGTGGAGAGGGGTGGCATTATGGCGAGACCGGGATCTGATGATGTGTGGGTGACACACAACCGCACGGGGACCATCCTCTAGAGGACAATCGGTGATGCCAATGGTAAGAGTAGCGATGGGATCCATGCTGGTAATGGTCGTAATGATAATGAGGTCTACCTGGGGATGACCGTCTAGAGGAGTACGAGGGCCTGCAATGTTCCCAGTAGGCAGCACGTGGAGATACTGGGGAGTGGATGTGCCTGTAAGATGCTCTAGAAGATTGTGGTGGGGAGACCGATATGCATCTAGAATGGTAATAAGAATGCCTTGTCGGTTCCGCGGTAGACACCGGAGGTACCCTGCGGTGTGGTGATTGAGGCAAGTCATGTCGCTCGAGCAGTCAGCTATGCGATGCTGGGGATATTAGTGCCGTAGGAGATGGTGTCAATTCTGGAGAAAAAGTCAGAGAGAAATGGAGCATGGTGTAGGGCTCCATGGCTTATCTGACTTAGACGAGACCTTTCTGTGGGTTGGTACTCTTTTGGATGTTCCCGGTGCCAAGGGTGTTTTGTGTGGTGCTGGAGCTGTTACTGCCTGTGCCAGAGGCACGGGTGTCAGTGGCACTGGTGCCAGTGGAGGGCTCGGTGCTGATCTGATATGGGGAGCTGCTGGTGGTGAGATAGCTCCCTGTTCCGTGCGGTAGAGGAGCACTTTCATAGTTTCGGAGGGTGGGACCGTCTTGGAACGAGAAGAGATGGTGACGGACGTACCTGGCTTGTCCCCAACACTCACCATGCTCCAAGAGAGAGACGGCAGGGAGCGAATTGAAGACACCCTGGTCTTTTTGGGTGGAACGGAGCCTGGTGAAGAGGCTCTACGTTTTTAGGGAACAGCTGGTTCCAAAGCCGTTGTGGACTCCATGTCCGCCGGCTCGAGCGCCTTATCAAATAGGATCCTTATCAAATAGGATCAATAGGCACATTTCTCTGTCCCAACGTGCTCTCGCTGTTAGCTTAGAACAGTGAGGGCTTTTTTGTGGGACGTGGGCCTCACCTAGACACCAGATACAAGACGAGTGTCCATCTGAGGTGGGCATGGCCTCATGACATGTGTTGCACTTCTTAAAGCCTGGTGAACCAGGCATGCTGAATCGTAGTCTCTTGTCGTCTTCTTATATCTTTTTTTTTTAAACCTCGAGGCTGAGAGCAACTATTGTTGTGTCACGCTATCTAACTATATACAGAAGAACAATAATCATTTATTATTATTATTATTATTATTATTATTATTATTTTAGGAAAAGGAGCCAACAACGGATATTTCTAACTAATTAATGAAGATTGGAACTAATTTACACAGAATTAAAACTCTGACTAGATTAGTTGAGGAGAGATGGTTCACTCTGTCCGTAGCTGGGGGGGGCGGCTGAGAGGAACTGGTGGGAGCCGGACCGCATGCGTGAGCAGAAGGGTGTGAATGCCACAAGGCACCGACTGCACATGCACAGTCCGGTCAACTACCTCTATGAAAATCTCCAATCTGCGGCGCCGGGACGAGCTTGACATCTACAGTGGAGTACCCACGGGATCATCACTCGAAGAAGAAAAGCGGCTCACTCTGCAAAAGCGGCCCCAGCCCCAGTGGCACCGCACAATTCTATACCAGCACCGACAGCGACCATGGAAAATGAACCAGGCCAGGCAGCATCAGAACTGCCGCAATCCAACGTTTAAAGTCAGAGCAGTCATCAATATCCATGCCCTCCTTCTGTAGAGCACTTGCCCACGATCTAGAGGCTCTCCACACATACCAAAGTCACCAATATCACCCCACCAAGGCTGGGTACCTGACAACGATCAAGTGGCTGTATTCGCTTCACGGCACACATCGCCGAGGAGATCACACTCATACCACTATAGGGCTGGACCACATCAAAGCCCTTGGTACCCATACTGGGCTTACCCACCCTCACCTTACCCACCACACTGGGGACCTTGGGAACACTGGGACTCATATAGATGCCGGTCCTCAGCCCACTCCACACCAATGAGAAGAAGCTTGCCCCCAACACAGTCCCTGCCTCCTACACAAGACTCAGAGGAGGACCAAGTTTCGAATAAAGAGACAGAAACTCACACACTGGATGTGCTGCACTCTGATAACTTTCCACTTCAAACAGATGATGCAGTTATACCATCTGACACTTGAGCAACAGACGATCACAAACAAATTCAAGAATTATTTAAAAGAGTGGCAGCAAGCCAACAGGTCTCCCTTCAAGAAGTGCAGGAGAAACTGCACTGACTGTTAAAAAACCTACATCCCACATTACATGGGAAAATTGCCTTACCTATAGATGAGACAATTATGGAGAGGTCGGAAGAATTATGCCCTCTAGACATTGGTTGAGCTCGGTGCAGTCAAGGAGTCCGGTTCTGGAGAGGACTTTCCAAGAGGTCACTCCATCGACCCCTGAGACCTTTGGTGCTGCAAGGGAGCTAATAGAGCTCACTACCTCACTGGTCGCTTCCTTGGCACCATGGCAGGCCAAACACTCGACATAGATGAGCCATCTGGCCTTGGCACCGGTGGCCTCGGTGGCACCGACAGTAGCATTGGTGCTGGTAGCATCTGCGGACAGGTCAACCTCTTCGGCACCGGTACTGCCAGGACTGGAGAGGGAAAGAACAGATTGACAGCACTGTATCATGGGGCACTGGCCCAGCAAGTACTGGCCGCTCCACCCCCAGTACCAATGGGACCTCCAGCTCTGGTTCATCGAGGTAAACCTGAGTAAATCATGCAACCCTGGCACCTTTCACAAGCACCTTTGTTGGCGCTGCTGTGGTCGGCATGACTATTCATCAGAGTCTGGCGCAGAATTGGTGCAATTGGGTGCTTCTTCATGCAGGTTCTCCCCGCGGCACCGTTCCCACTTGCGGTACCGATCCTGGCATTGGGGGGTACCAGGCCCAGCAGACATGGCCTCCTCCACTGCAACCACAATGGTCCTTCTGGACCCCCTGGGCCTACCATCAGATGCAAGGCTCAATGCCATCAGCCCAGGGCTCTGGGTTGTCACATTCCAGGGGTACACCTTCTGCAACCCCCCTTGTCCAGGGCCCCCGCCTCAGAGTGTAGAGGCAGCCATGCCATGTCCTCAAGCAGAGGGCAAAGCTCAAGACTGGGCTAAGTCCCTATCAACCTCACAGGTGGCAGAGCTACCTCAGGACCAGCCCGAAATAAGAGCGTCCTCGTCACTTTCCCCTGATGAGGCACTGGCTGACCCTGCTCTGTCCATGCCCTCTATGGATGCAAGGACCCACTGGGACTTGCTGCATAAATTAGCAGCCAGTTTGGGAGTGCAGACGGCAGATGTCAATGAGGACTCCAGTCCCATAGTGGACATTTTGTCTGCAGATGCACAACCAAGGCTGGCTTTGCCGCTTAATAAGACGGTATCTAAAATCGCCAATAATTTGTGGCAGATACAAGCATTAATCCCGCCTACCCAAAAAGGAGTTGAGAGGTATTATTTTGTCCCCCAGCTAGGGCATGAGCATTTGTACTCCCATACGGCTCTGGGTTATCTAGTAGTGCAGGTGGACGGGCAGAAGGAGAGGCAGGGTCAACTGGGGCCTACCCTGAGGAGCAGGGACCCGAAAAAAAAACTGGACCTTCTGAGTAAGAAGGCATATGCTATGGGATGGTACTTGGTCCTACTGTGAGGGTAGGGGACTGGACTTGGTGACCTCTCAAGCCCCCTTCCAGTTCCATGAGATAGATATATCTATATATAAGCAGGTATACGTACAACATCTGGTTGGCTGTGGACAAGTTTAAAGAATGCCTGCCTCAAGACCCCTACCAGGAGTTTGCAGCACTGACAGAGAAGGGTAAGGTCATCTCCCATACAGCATTGCAGGCTGTGCTGGATGCTCTGGATGTGGCAGCATGCACACTGGCCACGGGCATTGTGATGTGGCATGGGACCTGGTTGCAGGTCTCCAGTATACCTCCTGCAGTGCAGAACACGTTGCAGGACTTTCTGTTTGAAGGGACAGGTCTGTTCTACATAGTCTGAAGGACTCTAGGGACACCCCTAAGTCTCTGGGAATTCATTCCCTGGCCCCACAAAGGCAGTCCTATAACCCTAGACCACATGTGAGGCCCTCCTACCAAGGCTATAGGTCTGACCAAGTGAGGTGCAGGCCTAGAAATAATGGCAGCAATAAGCCAATGGCACCATAGCAGGGACAGATCTTGCTCAGACTCAGAGAAGGGAGGAAGGCCACTCCCTCCTCAGCAGCCCAAGTCCTTGTTTTAAAGGTACAGACAAGTACAGAGTACCAGTTCCGGTTTTAGACCCCCCCCCCTCCCCATTTGGGGACAGGCTTTCCTATTACCAGGCCTGGGCCCACATTACAACTAACAGATGGATTCTGAGCCTGGTGCCAGTGGGCTATTCTATCCCCTTCCATTCCCTGCCATCCTCCATCCCCATCCCTCTTCAGGGACCACTCTCATGAGCATCTTTTGAATCAAGAGGTGTTTTAACTCCTGCAGCGGCGTGCGGTGGAAAGGGTTCCTCAAGATTTCAAGGGAATGTAACTCCTGTTACTTCCTTATCCCCAAATCTAAGGGAGGCCTCAGACCTATTTTGGACCTAAGGGGATCTCAATGCCTTCATAACAAAGGCAAGGTTCAGAATGGTCACGCTCGCTTCTATTATTTCCTTCCTGGAGAAAGGGGACTGGTACACTGCCCTCAATTTGAAAGCCGCGTATTTTCATATTTCGGTAATGCCCACCCACAGGAGGTTTCTCAGGTTTACTGTGGGGCAGGAACACTTCCATTTTTCAGTTCTCCCCTTTGGGTTGTCCACAGCAACAAGGGTTTTCACAGTGTATTGCCACCGTAGCCGCTTTCCTGAGTAAGCTCAGAATTCAGGTATTACCCTATCTGGACGATTGGCTCATCAGGGGCCGCTTGAAGGAACAGGTGTTGCAACACATAGACCTCATCCAAAATCTGTTCCACAGGCTGGGTCTCCTAGTAAATGAGGAGAAATCTATCCTGATACCCATTCAAGTACTAGAATTTGTTGGAGCCCGCTTTGTACAGCCACGGCATCCCTTCCAAGGCCAGGTTCCTAGCTATGGGTCTCATCATACGAGGTCCCATGACCTGACCGATCACAATGGTGAGGAACTGTATGACGCTACTCAGTCATATTGTGGCTTGTACCTACGTGGTCCGACACATCTGGTTGAGGCTCAGACCTCTACAAGCTTGGTTGGCCTGGACATTCAATCAGGTGCATGCTCTGTGGGACTCGATTCTCACAGTTCCCCAAGAGGTCATCCAGTCCCTTGAATGGTGGATGCAGGAGGACATGCTATGTGCGGGAGTCCCTTTTGTCAGCACGAACCCGATGGTGCAACTTGTCACCGACGCATTGGACACAGGATGGGGAGTGCATCTGTGCGACCATTGTACCCAAGGTATGTGGTCCCCCAAGGAGTGGGAGCTCCACATAAATGTCAGGAAGTTCAGGGCGGTCAGGCTGGCCTACTGTGTATTCCTGTCCAACCTGAGGCGCAAAGTAGTCTCAGTCCTGATGGACAACATGGCAGCAATGTTCTATATCAACAAACAGGGTGGAACTCGCTCCTCTCCCCTGTGCTGGGAAGCCCTACTCCTTTAGGAGTTTTGTATAGCTCACAATATTCATTTGGAGGCTGCGTACCTACCAGGGAACAGGAATGTCCTGGCGGACACACTCAGCCGCACTTTCACAACACACAAGTGGTCTCTCAAGGGCAAGGTACTAGAGGAGATCTTCCAGGGGTGGGGTCATCCCCAGGTGGACCTCTTTGCCTCTCACAGGAACAGGAAGTATCAGGACTACTTGTTATATAGGGCAGGGACTGGGGTTGAGGGGGGACACATTACTGACTGGCCCCCAGTTCTTCTCTATGCATTGTCCCCCGTCCCCTAATACACAAGGTCCTCATCAGGATAAAGAGACCACAGTCTTTCTGACAGTGCCGGAGTGGCCCCAGCAATACTGGTTCCCTATCCTCCTCGACATGACACAACAGGAACCCATAGTCCTACCCACAGTGCCAGATCTAATCATCCAGGACCTGGGAGCAGGCCAGTTATGTCACCCTCTTGGCGGCTATGGGTGTTCACTAGGGATGTGATAGTCCACATGGTTAACTGTTGAGCCTTTATGGTTACACGCAAGACCATCCCACCCTGGGGAGAGTGGGAGCAGGCAGGAGCCTGTGCTCACAGAAAACTGGCTTTTAAGCAGACGCCCTGCAAGCTTTGGGAAGCCACTTGCCCCCTTGTGCTGCTGCGAGGACATGTGGGAAGCTTAAAAGCAGAGGGTGCTGAGGGTGAGAGGGTGGGGCCTGGGAGAGCCTCTAGACTAGTGCTTCACTGCATTACTCTTTCACTGGCTGGGTGGGGAAAAGTGACAGCATGCAGAGCTGCTTCCTCCTTCCCTGCCAGGGTCTGAAATATGGGTGTTTCCTGATTATAGAAACTGGGAATTACAGAGGTTAAAGAGTATTATTGTTTTATTTAATCAACCCCGCAAATGCTAATCATCACAGAGGGAGGGGTAAATGCAGAAAAAGTGAGTTAAAATGTATTTCCATGGTGAATAGTCCCTCAATCTTGGCACTAGGGGCACTCAGTTCATCAGCACCAAGTCCCCCATCCCCTCAGTGTCCTTTGGGGGGGGGGGGAACTGAAGTGCCCTCCTCCAAATTTGCACAGGGATGTTTCTGGCTGTTCCCCTTTGTCAGGAAGTGAGGGGAAAGTGCAAAGTTTACTGCAGTCTTCACTGTGGCTGGGGACCACAGGGGGTAGATGAACATGGACCTGCCCCAGTCAGGGGACACAAACCTCTCCCCCCAGCTGTGCCTGCTGGAGCTGCAGCAGCCAGGAAGAGACATTTCTCACCTGGCCCCAAAATTGTTATGGTAAGAGAGGGCTGGGGTAGACCACCTTCCCCAGGGCAGCGTGCATACTGAACCCTTCATTCCCCAGCCCCACCCCAAAGCAATGATTTAAGTGTAGAAAAACAAAAAATAAGTCAGTTAAGGACTTAAGCAACACTGGGTAAATCTTCTAGTATTTTTTGTATATGGGAGAGTGAGAGTTGCTGAGACCAAGAGTTACAAACAGTTTTAAAACTCTTCTTTAACACCCTTTATTATGCCTAGATCCAGGCATCTCTCCTCTCTCATTCACTTTGCAGTGTGTATTCACAACAGATGTGTTATAAATGGGTATCTTTGGTTCTTGTGGGTTTGTCAGATTCTCCAGTGTAATATTTCATGGTTAACATATTAAACATTTGTATTGGAACAGAAACTGGCAGAGGACAAGGGGAGAAGTAGTTTAATGAAAATGTATCAGCAAAATGTTTAACATTTAATGTTGATGTGAGAGGAAAGAATTTTTAAACCTTTTCTATAAACAAAGTATATTTCCATTTTACAAAATAACCAATGTGAAGTGGTGTATAGTGTTTTTTGTAGGCAATGAATTAGGCCTTGATATTGCAAACATATATATGAGTAGTCCTAATGAGGTCACCTGGAAAGACCAAATTGTTCCTTTAAGTCAAATCATATCCTCCCTTGGTGGGGCCTACAGAGACCAGGGAGGTTAGTCTTATGTAATTTCCTAATAAATCCTTCCATCGAAGTGGAGCAGTTATGGGATGGCAGTTCATTTGCTCTTCGCAGCAGCTGTAGTTGCAATGAGGGATGGCCCCTCTCCCATAGCACAGCACAATGGCCTGCTGTCACTTCTGCAAAAGTCCGCTAGACATGAATAATTTGGATACAGAGGCCCAGATTTTTCAAGGATGTTGGCATTGCTCCACTCAGCATTGTGAGACCTAAATAATTTAAACTTGTAACTCCCATATTTCAAAAGAGACTTAAGCACTTAGATACAGATTTTTAAAGGTATTTAGGTGTCTAAAAATGTAGATCGGCTTCTTGTGGGATTTTTCAAAAGCTCCCAGGGCACAGAGCCTCAGTAGTATTTACAGCGCCTAACTAACTCCCTAATAGCTTTGAAGATCTAGAACTAGGTGCCTAACTCCTACTGGCATTTTCAAAAATACTTATCTGAATTTTAGATGCCCAATTTTAAAATGAGACCCTCAGAGAGATCACTTATCTTTCCTTGAGCGGTCTTGAGGAAGTTGTGCAACCTGGGACACTAATCCTCCTTTCTTTGATGCCTACAGAGCAATCCAATTTCTTCATACAATTGTCCCACTAGATGAAACACTTGGTTTGATGCTTCACTCCCAAATTAACCCAATCACTTGGCCTTTGGAAATTGTATTTCTCAGTAATGCTCTGTTAGTATCAAAAAAGTTTCCCTAGCCAATGCTGGAATTCAAAATACCATCATCAGTGTTCACAGCATATACCAGTAGAAAGCAGATGGTCTTCAAAATAGTTTTTCCAATTGCCTTTAGTTTAATATACCCACTAGAATGCTAAGTCTTCATGGGAGAGAGTATCACTTGAAACACCCAGTTGGTGTTAACTCTCGTTCCAGTGGTCAACAACTCCTGTCACAAGTATTGATATTGAATTGGACACTTATTTTCATCTGGAAAGACCAATCAGTATAAACCTGAGGCCTATGTGACATCCTTAGAGTCAAAGGCTGTACATATATAGTGTGTGTAGAACACACAGAGAGCTTCATATGTGGCCCACATTGATAAACAGGCTGAGAACCTTTGAGGTAGAATCTGGCTGGATGAACAAGAATTGTGTCAAGATTAGAATAATCAAATAGCAAGTGTGAAAAATCTAGACACTTTGCTTTTTCAGGAGGTGGGCTGGGGAGATGAGTATGGATGCATCTATAAAACAAAGCCCCTCGTTATCAGTATGGTCCTGATAATATCGGGATGGCTGGTCATCCCAGGAAAATGTAAACATTTTAAAATTAGTATTTAAGGTTCCCATTTTTTTACCCTGTACATGAAATATTTCCTTCCTTCCGTATTTTTTTGTGTTCGTGTTTTTCATTTACACACCTTCTGCCCCTAATTAGGGCAAAAATCCTGTCTGATCTGCTGAAGGGCGAGCTGCGGGGCCAAGGATAAGGAGCAGTTTGCCCTTCGGTGCTGGGGGAACTCTGATCATATCATTGGTGCCACAAGGAACCTTTTGCAGGAGGGGAGAGGGACAAAGAGGCAGGACATCGTGGTCTAAAGCCGGGCCTGCAAGTTCCGTGATGCTCTCCTGGCCTGCTGCAGGACCTGCGGGGGGCGGGGGGGACTGAAGATTACCCTGCTTGCAAGGATCCACCTCAGCCCTCATCATGAAGTATACAGCCCGGGGCTGTAGGGTGGGTCACCGCAGGAGCCGGGTGCTCTTCTTCCTTCAGGAGGTGGGGTACTTGGTGATTTTCCTGCAGGAGACTCACACAACTCCAGCCGTCAAGGATGGCTGGTGGCTGGAGTGGGGGGATGGGGTGTTTTTTAGGCACCTCAGCGCTTGCTCGTCTGAGGTGGCCACCCTGTTCTCCCCAGCTCTATGGCCCGAGGTGCTGGGGGTTCGCCGAGGTCGTGGAGGGGATGATGTTGAACTTGGTCAATATCTATGCCCCAATCATGCCATCCTGTAAGTCGAGGGACGCAAACCAAACCCTGATGTCGTGAGCCGGAATGATAGACGCTAGTGTCACCATCTTTGTTTGCGAAGGTACCAGTTGAGGCATCGTAGATCTAAGATTGGCCTTCATCCCCCTGATTTCTTGCGAGTTAGGAAATAGTGGGACTGTAATCCCCTGCCCGTGACTTCCGCTCTCTACTGCACCAATAACAAGGAGACCTCTTGCTGTAGAAGGGTCGAGTGAGAGGGGTCCCTGAAGAGGGACGGGGAGGAAGGCGAAGTAAAGGGGGTGGTGTAGCCATATACTATCAGTTCTAGGACCCCATAGTTGGTGGTAATGAAGGCCTGGCGGCATTTGAATGGCCTTAAATGATGGTGAAAAAGCTGTGTTGTATTGCGATGGTGTTCGGCTAAGGGACTGGTCTGCAGACCCTCGCCCAACGCGTCAAACTTGCTGTCTGGTGTTCTGCTGGTTGGACGCCCTGTTATTTTTGAGGTCGTTGTGTTTGCGGGTGTTGTTTAGAGCACTGCTGATCTTGCTGTGGTGTTGCGTATGGGAAGGGCATCTGCCTATGGTAAGGCATGTAGCACTTTCGGAGGTATGGCGGCGTGTACATGCCTAATGTCCTAAGAGTGGTCCTGGATCTTTGCCAGAATGTAGCACCTGGTCGGTTTTCTTAGCAAATAGGCTCTGCCTATCAAAGGGCAGGTCTTCCACTTTTGGGAACCACCGCTAGCTGCAAACAAGGTGCCAGATGCATGACCACAGATGTGGCAGTGGTCTGGGCTGCAGTATCTGCAATGTCAAGAGCGATCTGCAGTGCTGTTCGCGAAGCGGTATAACCCTCTTGTACCACTGCTTTGAGGATCTGGTGTTTGGTATCTGGCAGGTGTTCAAGGAGTGGCACCAACTTCGAATAATTATCAAAGTTATGGCCATTAAGAATGGCGTAATTATATTCAGAATGGCGTAATTGGCCATTCTTAATGTTAACGTTGCTGATGAATAATCCTTCCTGCCAAATAGGTCTAGGCTCTTATTGTCCCTATCTGCGATGGTATTTTTGTATTTTGGGGCCTTGGCTCTCTGTGGTACTGCATGCACTAGTGAGTTCAACTGTGGCTGCGTGAACAGGAAGTCCATTCTCTTACAGGGGACAAAGTATTTCTTGTCTGCCCTCTTGCTGAGTGCCAGGGGTGGAGACTGGCATGTGCCAGATATCATCTGCCACTTCTAAGATTGCCTCATCGAGTGGCAACGCAATCTTGGCCTTCTGAGACAGTTATAAGTTTTTTAGCAGACGATGTTGTTTCTGCTGGACTTCTGTGAGCTGTACTTCCTGGCTTTCGGTGACCTGGTTAAATAATTCCTGGAATTGACACGCATTGTCTGTGGGTGCTAAATCTCCCGGGAATACTGCGTAATCAGGAGAGCAGGAGGCCAGGTCTGTGAGAGAAACTCTCTGTGGTTGATCCTGATCGGATAACTGACACTCTTCAGGTTCAGAGGGTTGAGGAGCCAGTACAGGGACAGTTCCGGTGGGCGTGGGAGGTCTGGTGCCGAACGGTGTGGGACATGCGATGAATGGCAACACGGTGACTTTTGTCGAATGCATTCCCTCGAGTAGGAGTGATGGCGGTCGTAGTAGGCACGACCATAGTGATGTTCATAGTGTGGAGGATATCTAGGTGAGTATTTACTCCCGTGTGCATAACGGTATTGTGAGTAAGATGAGGCTATCACGAGCCAGCGCTTCAGCTGTCCCTCCCCCACTGCTGCACATCTCCTGCCTTGGAACTGTCTCCTCCAGATCCTCCTGCTTTCTGACATCAAGGCGCTCCCTCTCCCACTCCGTATCCTCGTTTTAAATGGGAACACACGTGTGCATCTTAGTTAAGCGAAAGAGTTAACATGGGTGTAGATGGTCACAGCTTTATAGCTTTAAAACGTGTCTCTGCAAGACTCCAGCACCAGCCTTTGGAAGCCACTGGTGATTGCAAGACTGGGGCTTGAATCCCACCCCGCCACGCCACTCTCCACCCACCCTGGGAGTGGCCAGACAGCCAACACAGGCTGCCCCAGTGATAGATAATCCTCTTGCATTAGGATGGCACAATAAGGGACCCACTGAAGGCAGGGAGGTGGCTTGGGTTCTGGAGTGGCTATGGAATAGGGCCTGGGGAGCACGGGGGGTGAAGTTTGAGAGGGGCCAGACAGCTGTCCTAGGGATGGAGCTGGGATCCTGCTTTTATGAGCCAAGGTATGGGACCTGTTGGAGGGTGGGATGGGATCTCCAGTGAACTCAGGGCTAGAGGGCCTCTGGAGAATAGGGTGGTGGTGGCTTGATCCCTCCCTCCCCCTCCACCCACCTAGGCAGTGGCTGGCAGCCAACACAGGCTCCCCCAGAGATGGCGCTGGCTCCAGCATTAGGAAAGCAGGATAAGGGCTCTGCTGAAGGTGGGGTGGGTTCTTGAGGGGCATAGGGCACTTGCCTGTGTAGGGTAGGGTTGTAGGTTCAAGTCCCACCCTGGAAGTGGCTAGACAGCTGCCCCAGGAATGGAGCAGCAGAGCCAAGGCAGGCCTGCTCCTGCCCCAGCCCTGCACCACCCCTGAAAGCAGTTGGCATGTAAGCAGTGACTCCATGTGCTGCCCCTCATCTACAAGTACCAACCCCACAGCCCATGGGTCACTATTATTTAGCAGTGGCAGCTGCAGGAGCAAGGTCTGCAAGTAAGTACCTCCCCTGCTCTGACCATCTCAGGGGCTGCAGGGACATGCCAGCCACCTCCACGAGCACAAGTGCCACAGGGCTAATTACTCCAGACATGACAGGTTCAACATTTTAGAAGTCACTACTCGAAGACTAAAATGTAAGCATAACAGAAAAATGAAATGAACGTTATGAAATGCAGACCAGTCAAACCCTAAAAAGAACCCAATTTGCAAGCAGTCAAAGTAATAACAGCCTCCCCCCCCCCATGTACGTGTTGGGTCAGGAGATGAGCGGGAAGGACAGTACCTGTTTGTGAGAATGCCAGAGACACACACACCCACATGCAGTATATGAAAGTGACAGAGATTTGCATTGCTGAGCTCCCTCCAGCCCCTTCTGGCTGTGTGGAGTCAAGGTACAGGAGTGGGGGGGGGAGGAGGACACCCTGACAGCAGCGCCTGCGCTCTTCTCCCATCCCACACCCTGCACAGCGAGCAGGAGGCTCCCAAGGGGCAGCTCCAAGGCAGAGAGCAGGACAGTGGGGGCAGGGGCAACAGAAGGGCCAGCACTTGATAGCGTCCCAGCCAAACCACCAGTCAGGATCACCTGTCAGAGCCTCCAAGATCTACTGGTAGAGCCCGATCTACTGGTTGGAGACAGACCACTGTTGATGCCTTCTCTCGAACGTGTGATGGGTTTTTCACCCATTTCTGAGACAATATAAGAAACTGAGTGAAAAAGTGTCTCGCAAGCAAAAGTCACATACTGGAATGTTGCATATAGCTAATAACAGTCTCCTCATCCCAATGGTCACCATAGATTTTTTTTTTGCTGAAATATTTCGCCAAATGAACGTTAAGAATGAGGGAACATGCAAAAAGGGACGGATCATGTGAAAAATTTCTTGTCAGAATTACTGAACGATTACGTTTTTCTCCGTGCAAGAAAGTCCCAAGGCAATCTTGTAGAGGACCCCAGTAATTACCTTCTCTAGACTGTGTGACCACATTTTCACGCATTTCTGAGACAATGTAAAAATTGGGTGAGAAAGTGTCTCGCAAGCAAATTTCGTATAGGGGGATTGTTGCATATAGCTAGTCACAGTTTTCTAATGCCCATGCCTGCAAACATCATAGTTAAAACACAATGCAAATGACTATTTATGACGGACATTGCTGAAAGGTACAGATCTTGTGAACACTTTATTTATACATATCCTGAACGGTTATGTTTTTCTCCATGCAAGTATGTTCCAAAGAAATCCTGTAGCTGAACAGAGTTATTGCCTTCTCTTGAGCGTGTGACAGGCGATTCACGAATTTCTGAGGCAGTATAAGAAAAAGTGTCTCGCAAGCAAAACTCACGTAGGGGATTATTGCCTTTGTCGCATAGCACTGTTGACAGGTTTCTAATGCTCATTGCTGGAAACATCACAGATTTTGCTGAAAAAGGCACTGTGGGGTGGGGGGGGCCTGTTGTGGATGAGGGGTAATGCATGGAGCCAACTGCTATGCACGCCAGGTGCTTTTGGGGATGTGGGGGGGGGCAGGATACGCGTGGGTTTGCCTTGGCTGCTGGCTGTCCCACTGCTCCAAGGGTTCGTGGGACACTCCAGAGCCCACCCCACCAGCCTTCCATCTGAGGGTCTCTTATCTTCCCTTCCCAATGCAGCTCTCGGGGGAAGGGGGGAGGTGGGGGGAGGGCCTCAAACCCTCAACCCTGCACTCCCCTAGGGCACTCCAGAACCCATCCCTCCTCTCTCCCTTCCTTAAGGGAGTCCCCTCCCACACTCCAAACCCCTTGGCCCAAGACCAGAGCCTGCACCCCCCCCATCCCCACCCCCTCTAACTTCCTACCCCAGCCTGGTGAAAGTGAATGAAATTCGGGGAGGAAGGGAAATGGAATGAACTGGGGAAGACCTCGGCGAAGGGGTGGAGCAGGGGCAGGGCCTCAAAGAAGGCACGGGAAGGAAGCCAGGAATGGGTATTGGTGTTTGAGGTAGATCTTACCACTTAAAAAAGTGAGCTTGTGGTTAAAACATTGGAGATGACTTATCTAACCCTAATTCCCCCCCCCCCCCGCCCCCCCGTTGCCCCATACCTATACCTAATACAAACCCTTACCCAAACCCAGTGGGCGTTAACTATTAGGAAGGGACTCTCTGAGTCCCACTCCCAAACCATCAAACAACTGCTCAGGGACAAAGGAGGGGGAAAAAAAATCCTTTGTCCCAGTTTGAAATCTATATCTGCATTTCTATTGGTTGTCTGCTACCTGGCAGTCATTTAACCTCTTAGTCCCCAGGCTGCTGGCCATACCTCATGACTATGACACGCCCCCCCCCCCCCACCAAATCACAGACTGTCCTGGACAGCTTCTGTCCACACCAGCTGTGATTTCTTCTGGGAGGTCTGAGATAAAACATAGTAAATAAGTACATGCACACCTTTCATTCCAAGCAAATACATGAGAATTAAACACCCCCTTCCACATGTGTGGCTTACCATGACTGACATATAGAGAGTGTTCTAAGTAATTGAATGCCTCTTTAACCGAAAATGCCACTTTAACCAATCAATCTCTCAGTCTCAAAATCAAATTTAGAAGAGTGTGGGGGCCTGATCCAAAGCTCAAATGACCAGGTTCCGTGCCTTCTGCTGACTATACCACTGTCATACACCAGGCCAGGTCTTGGCACTGCTGAGGACATCAGCTCAGAGTGAATTGCTTAAAACCAGGGCTACTTACTGCCCTCAACTGGGGTCCTTTCGCAGGGCACCCCACCAGTTACACCTGAAGTGCAGGTGCCACTCCGGCCAGCAAGAAGCCTCACCAGCAAAACCCCTTACATACCCCCAGCTTCCCTGTGCCACCATCAGATCCAGGCCTCATGCACAGGTGAGAGGTTATAAAACCCACACTCACCAACTCCAAACAGATCCTCCTGGTCCAAAGGACTCAGTCACAGTTCCAGGACAATTTTCACTTTAGATCTTACCCACAAGAGCACGCTGGGCCAATCCTTTAGAATGTAAACTCTAAGGCTGTCTAGACTGGCCAGTTTTTCCAGAAAATCAGCCGCTTTTCTGGAAAAATTTGCCAGCTGTCTAGACTGGCCGCTTGAATTTCCGCAAGAACACTGACGATCTCATGTATGATCGTCAGTGTTCTCGCACAAATACTATGCTGCTCCTGTTCGGGCAAAAGCCCTCTTGCGCAAATGCTTTTTCGCAAGAGGGCCAGTGTAGACAACGTGATATTGTTTTGCGCAAAAAAGCCCCGATGGCTAAAATGGCGATCGGGGCTTTCTTGCACAAAAGCGCGTCTAGATTGGCCAGGGACGCTTTTCCGCAAAAAGTGCTTTTGCGGAAAAGCGTCCGTGCCAATCTAGATGCTCTGTTCTGAAAATGCTTTTAACGGAAAACTTTTCCGTTAAAAGCATTTCCGGAAAATCATGCCAGTCTAGACACAGCGTAAAGGTATATTAATAAAAGAAAGAAAAAGTTGAGTGTAAGATTTTTAATGAGAATACTTGTCATACATCAATCACCGAGTGCTTGATGCAGACGGTTAGGAAAGATAGTACAACTGCTAGCTTAACAGTCTTTAGTGTCAGCCTCAGAGGACCCTTTGATGTTCCCTGTGTCTCCCAAGTAGAGCTGGTCACATTCAAGCTGATTTGCAGTCTCCGGGATGCAGGCCTCAGGTCATTTGTTCATAAGACAGTGCTACTTAGCACAGCCATTTACTGAATAAGCAGTAGGCAGTCCACGCCCACTTAGTCCTTCCAGACAGAAAAATTTTAACATACAAGAATCAAGTCCATGCTATAACTTCATATACAAAAAATCACAGAAGTACACAAGTCTCATACATAGAATCAGCAGAGAAGAGGCTTTCATTAGACACCTTACATGGATCCCTTTGCACAGCATTCGGACCCAACACCCATTAGTGATTACAGCAACGCCCTTGCTCAGAGCTAAAGAAATTAAATTTATCCATGCCAGCTTTGGCAATGGTCTGAAATTCAATTAATGCTGATATAATGTTGGCATTTTGGCATTAAGCACAAAAACAAAATATAGTCGTGCTTCAGGTTCCCTTTTCACACAGCACAGCGTGGCAGCCATTTTGATGTAGACGGCTGTAAATTATGTAAATCGGCACAGCGTGGCAGCCATTTTGATGTAAATGAAGCGGCGATTATTTAAATCGCCGCTTCATTTTCCTATGTCTAGTAAACTCATCTACCTGGCTCCGTCGACAGAGCCATGTAGTCTAGACATACCCACAGTGTGTCCTTGGGTACATTTCTTAACAGTTTCCAGGGTTTTGGCACAAGATCATGCACATTGGACAGTGTCACAATTCTTAGTAACAACAACACATTAGTTATGAAAGTTAACATCAGCAACAGGATCAAACCCATAGCAAGTGTACCCTGATACTTTTGGGCTTTTTGATTTAAAAAGCTGCAGCCTTCCTGGGCAAACACAAGTCTTGCCCTTCCCACATCGCCCTGTAAGTTTAAATTGTGACCCCTACATCTTAACAAAGACAAAGGGCTGGCTGGTAACAATGGCTATGGAATTCCTTTGATCCCCCTAGCTAATTAGGAAGCAAGCAGTCCAGACACTAACCTGGCCCCCTGCTTTCAATCTAGTTTTCCATCTAGGTTTCCAAGTGGGCCACTGCCTCACAGAGACAGAGCCTGGGTGCATGGGCGGCAGGTTTGTATAATTTTTAGTGGTACCCCATTAGCCACGCCCCCTGGCCCCCATTAGCCACACCCCCGGAGGTAACACACTCGGGGCAAGATGGACACATGACCAGAAGTAAAAGGTGTCATGTCACCCCTCTCGAAGGGCTTTTCCCACCATCCTCCTACCAACAAGGATTAGTTTGGCCCCCACCAAACCCCCCCCCCCATGCAACTATCCTGCAGTTGCATTAACCCAATGGCTATGTCTACACTCGCGGCTTCTTGCGCAAATACTTGCGCAAGAATCTGCAGAGCGTCCACACTGCCCGCCCGCTCTTGCGCAAGGAAATTTACAGTACGGCATGGTAAGAGAGGGCTCCTTGCGCAAGAGTTAGGCTCTTTTTTATCAGGTGTAAGCCCTCTTGCGCAAGAGGGCAGTGTGGACGCTCGGCAGGGATTTCTTGCGCAAGAAAGCCCTATGGCTAAAATGGCCATCAGAGCTTTCTTGCGCAAGAGAGCGTCCACACTGCCATGGGAGCTCTTGTGCAAAAGCACAGCTCGCACATGGCAGTGTGGACGTTTTCTTGTGCAAGACTTCTTGCACAAGAACCCTTGCGCAAGATGTTCTTGTGTAAGAAGCCGCCAGTGTAGACATAGCCAATGTGTGTGACATTAACTCGGGGGCAGAGAGGCTGTGGGAAGTGTTCCCTCTAAGGCTATGTCTACACTCGCAGCTCCTTGCGCAAGTACAGCCATTCTTGTGCAAGAACCCACAGAGCATCCACACTGCCCGCCTGCTCTTGCGCAAGGAAATTTACAGTACAGCATGGTAAGAGAGGGCGTCTTGCACAAGAGCTACGCTCTTTTCTAACAGGTGTAAGCTCTCTTGTGCAAGAGGGCAGTGTGGATGCTCGGCAGGGATTTCTTGCGCAAGAAACCCCTATGGCTAAAATGGCACATGATGCCCGCATCCTGAGAAACTCGAGACTGTATTGCAGGCTGGAGGCAGGCACTTTCTTCCCCTAGCGGGACTTGATGGTTGGGGACGTCCGCATGCCACTCTGCATCATGGTGGATGCGACCTACCCCTTCAGGCCGTGGCTGATGTGGCCGTACACCGGACACATGGACCCTGGGCAGGAACGTTTCAACCACCACCTGAATCGGGCCCGCAACCAGGTGGAATGTGCCTTCAAATGGCTGAAGGTGAGATTCCATTGTCTGCTCACCCGTCTCAAAATGGGTGAGCACAACATTGCGGAGGCTGTGGCAGCATGTTGTGTGCTGCACAACATAGTGGAGCGGAAGGGGGAGACCTTCCTCCCGGGGTGGATGGCAGGCGAGAGTGGGGCATTTCAGCAGCCCCGGACAGCTGCCATCCAGCAGGCACACTACAATGGGGTGCACATCCAGGAGGCCCTGAAGATGTTCTCCCAGGCCCTACACTAGGGTCGCTTCTGTCTCCCGTCTACATCTCCCTCCCATTCCCCAAGCCTTCCCTCCCCCCCCCCCCTCACCTCCCAATAAAGAAAACAGTTTTTTGTTTAAACAAGAATAAACTGTAATTTTATTTACAATAGGGAAGAAGGGTGGGCAGTGGGAGGGGGCTCTGAACTGGGAGGGGGAGCTATTGCTGGGAGGGGCGGCTCCTGCCAGTGCTTCCATGGGTGCAGAGGCCTCAGCATCCTTCAGGCTGGGTTGGGGCAGGAAGCACGGGGAGGTGGGCAGGACGGGGTGCAGCAGGAGGGGGCATGGCAATGGCACCAGGAGGGGCAGCAGGAGGGGCAGCTGGAGGGGCAGCTGGAGGGGGCATGGGCACGGCAGGGAGGGCAGGAGGATGCGGCAAGGCCATGCCGTAGTTCACAGCATGGCCGATGTGCGACGTGAGGGTGGAGATTGTGTCACACATGCTGTTGCACCTGTGGCCTGGACATAGCTGAGGTGCAGCTCCTTGACCTTGGCCCTGATCTGTTCCAGGGTCCGGGACAGATGTCTTTGATCGGCCAGAGCCCGGGCCATGCGGCCGAAGGTGTCGGTGTTGCGGCAATGGGCACAGGGGTTGTGGAGGGCTTCCTCTTCTGCCCACAGGTCCAGAAGGACCTCGACCTCAGCCCCAGACCAGCACGGGGCGCGACGCTTGGTGCCCCTCCCCGGCTGCTAGGAGCCCTGGGGTGGCTCCTGGGCTGGGGGTGCAGGCTCATGGGGTGGCTGAGGGGCAGACATGCCTGCAGAGCTGCAATGCAGAGCCATGTGGTGGAGCTGCCCTCTGTTGCCACACGACATCTGCAGGGTGCCTGTGCCTTTAAGGAGGGGTCTGGCAAGCAGGAAGTAGCGAGCTGTAACTGTGGGTACGGAGTGTCCAAGCGGCCACCTGTGTTTTTTCCTGGGAGGCCAGTTCTTGCGCAAAAACTCTTGGCTACCTGTCCACACTGCCTTCTTGCGCAGGGACACTCGCACAAGAAATCTTCTTTCTCATATGGAGTGTCAGAGCTCTTGCGCAAGAAGCTCTCTCTTCTGACACTGTACTGTAAATTTACTTCTGCAAGAACGCGCGTGCAGTGTAGACGCTCTGCAAGTTTTTGCGCAAGAACGGCCATTCTTGTGCAAAAAGCCTGCAATGTAGACGTAGCCCAGTAGCCTAACCTCTAGCCCTATATGTTGGTTAGATGGCATGTGTGTTACTGGGACAAGATGCTGTGGTTTGGCCGACAAATGAAGATCCGAGGAAGAATTTTTTGTAAGTTTGAAAGGTTGTCTTTTTCACCAACAGAAGTTGGGCCAATAAAGATGACTATCCTGACTGTGTTGGTTATGATATATGTATGTGTGATAGGGCATTCACCATACTCTAGCATGGCAAAGGGTTGCTGAGGCTGAGAAGGGGTTAATTAAGTGGATAGGCCACAGGTGAGGAGAACTGAGTGGCCTAAGTAACTCCTGATTGATGATGGGATCCAGCTGAGAAGGAGTAGGGCTAGTATAAAGCCAGGAAGCTGGCAGAGTAGAGGACTATAGTCATTCTCTGGGGCTATGTCTACACTGCATGCTTCTTATGCAAGAACTGTTTTACGCAAGAGTTCTTGTGCAAGAGCACATCTGCGCTGCTCAAAGCACATTGCAAAAGCGAAGAGCTTTTGCGCAAGAGAGCATCCACACTGGTGGAACACTCTTGTGCAAAACCTCCCCTCCCCCCCCGGAACCACTTCGGACAGGGCAAAAGGGCACCAGTCCCTTCCGCAGGTGAGGGCTGGAGCCCCTCTGAGACACGTGCTAAAAAGGATCTCCCTGGACAGCCATTTCGCTGCTGCTGTGTTCTTTGGGACCTCTGGTAGGGACTGAAAGCTGTAGCAGTGCCTGTTGGGGTTGCCCTGAGCCTCTTTGGATACCACAGCTTGTGCCCTAGTGCCTTTGGGGACTTCTGCCTTCTCCTTGCTGTGCCATGGAGCCAGAGATGGCCCTGTGCCTGCTCTGGCCCCACACAGCCATTTTGGAGTGTGTGCAGCTGCTGCTCTATGGTGCCTTGCTACTCCTGCACAAGCTTGATGCCAAGCTCAGTCTGGACTCCCTCTCCCTGGATGCGGTGGCTTTGCTGTGGCATCGCTACCCCACCGTGGAGAGGCGTTATTGGAGACTCGACACCAGTTCTGACTGGTGGGACCGGCTGGTCCTGGAGCAATGGGATGACCAGCAGTGGGTCCAGAACTTTAGGATGCAGAAGTAGACATTCCTGGAGCTGTGTGGCTGGCTCGCCCCTGCGCTCCTCAGATGCGACACTCAGCTGTGGCTCGCCATCCCCGTAAACAAGAGGGTCGCCATTGCTTTTGGAAGCTGGCCACCCCAGACAGCTACCTCTCGGTGGCACACCATTTTGGGGTGGGCAGGTCCACAGTGGGTGCCATCTTGATGCAGTGTAAGGCCCTTGGGCGGGGGGGCTGCAGTCCCTGCCCAGGGTAAGGGAAGACTCCAGGCTGGGCAGGGAAGGGGGGTGGGGGAAGCCCTGTTACCCAGGGGCTGGTGCCGTCCCTCCCTCGCATAGCCCTGCTGGGTGGGGGGGCGGGTTCCGGGCAAGGGGGCCCTTGCATGTTTGAGGGGACAGGGCATCAGAGGGGGGAGGGCACCCCCCAAAGGCTCATGCACCTGCCCTGCCTCACTCTGTATGTTCCCTGTGTTTCTCTGTGCCCTTCTGCAGGTTGTCCGAGCCATCAATGACATCCTGCTCAAGAGGGTCATCCGCCTGCAGGACGTGGACACAACCATGGCTGGCTTTGCTGACCTGGGGTTCCCCAACTGCGGGGGAGCCATGGATGGGACCCATATCCCCATACAGGCACCGGAACATCGAGTGGCCCACTTTATCAACTGCAAGGGGTACTTCTCGATGGTGCTCCAGGCCCTCGTGGACCACCGTGGCCGCTTCACAGACATATATGTTGGGTGGTCGGGGAGGGCACATGACGCCCACATCTTCAGAAACTCCAGCCTGTTTGGCAGGCTGGAGGTGGGCACTTTCTTCCCCCAGTGGGAATTGATGGTTGGGGACATCCGCATGCCACTCTGCATTGTGGCCTACCCCCCTCATGCCGTGGCTGATGTGGCCATACACCAGATGCATGGACCACGGCTGGGAAACATTCAACCTCTACCTGAACTGGGCCCACAACCAGGTGGAGTGCACCTTCAGCCGGCTGAAGGTGAGATTCCGTTGTCTGCTCACCCGTCTCAAAATGGGCGAGCAGAACATTGCGGAGGTTGTGGCAGCATGTTGTGTGCTGCACAACATAGTGGAGTGGAAGAGGAAGGCCTTTCTCCTGGGGTGTATGGCAGGTGAGGGTCAGGCATTCAAGCATCCTCGGACAGCTGCAATCTGGCAGGCACACCACGATGGGTTGCGCATCCGAGAGGCCCTGAAGGAGATGTTCTCCCAGGCCCCACACTAGGTCATTTCTGTCTCGCGTCCACATCTCCCTCCCATCGTCAACCCTTCCCTCCCTATCTTCCCTCACCTCCCAATAAACACAACTGTTTTTGTTTAACTGTATTTGTTTACATAGGGATGAAGGGTGGGCAGTGGGAGGGGGCTCTGAACTGGGAGGGGGAGGGGGAGTTATTGCTGGGAGGGGCAGCTCCTCCCAGCGCATCCGTGGGAGCAGAGGCCTCGGCACCCTTCAGCCTGGGTTGGGGCAAGCAGCACAGAGAGGTGGGCAGGACAGGGTGCAGCAGGGCGGGGGCATGGGCACGTTAAGAGGGGGCATGGGCACAGCAGAGAGGGCTGCAGGGTGGGGTAAGGCCATGCCATAGTGCATGGCATGGCCGATGTGTGACATGAGGGTGGAGATGCTGTTGCAGATGCGGTTGCACTGCTGGAGGAACTGGCCCTATGCCTGCTGCCGCCACTCCAGGTCGGCCCAGGTCTTGGTGCTGACTGCCTCCTCCATCCACTCCACAGCCTCCATGTGCCGACAGAGGAGCTGGTCACGCTGCCTGGCACGCCTGACTGGTCCCTGGGTCATCAGTGCCGCCGGTATGGGGCTGGAGGGTCCCTCACTCCCAGCTGGTCCCGCTGCAGAGAACACAGAAAATGGCAGGGTGGTCAGTCAGCCCTGCACACAGTGTCTCTGAGCCCCGTGCCCTCCTCCCTGAGCTTCACGTTACACCAGACACTGTTGGCTTGGGCCCAATCAGTCCCCTGTGTGTGTGTGTTCACGTAAGGATGAGCTCAAAATCCCAGGAGTGAAGTGATCCTCCATGGCTACTGGGGAGTGTACTGTCCCTGCAGCAAGACTCAAGTGGCCAGAGGCCTGGGCTGGCTGCTTCCCCGCTCCCCCTGCCCCCCCCAGCCCTCGGACAAGTAGCCCAGGGAAGTGTGTAGCCGCAGTGGGGGGATTCCTTCGGGGGCAGCAGAGGGGCCAGGAGGAGCCGAGGGGCTCCGTGGGAGCCGCGCTCACAGGGCTGGCTCGCTGTGCTTTTCCCAGGAGCAGCTGCTGTATCACACGGGCAGGCATGGCTGTGTGCTGTCTGTGTGTGACACCCTTTGGGATGTGGGGCCTGTGCCCTTGGGGCTTGGCTGCTTCCAAACGGCATCCCCCCTCCCTTCCCCGGGCAGGACATGTGTGAGCAGCAGGGTCCCAGGCGTGCCCTGAAGCTGCCTGCTGCGTCCATGTGCCACACAGTCAGGCTGAACAAGGTTGCACATGCTGCGTACTGCTGCACAGTGTGCAGCTTGAACTGCCTGAGTGACTCTCCCTTCCCACCCCCCCCTCCCGGGCACCCACCGCCTCCGCCCTTGTGAGTGAGATGCATAACATTCACTGGACGATCTATCGCCGGCCTCGGACAAGGCCTGGGAGACGTCCCAACTGCTGGGCACTGACTCCAGTTGGAGGGTAATGGGGTGGTCCTCTCCCTCATCCTCGGAGCCGTTGGTCAGGTTGTCCTCCTCCTCCAGGTCAGGTGGCCTGACCACTGGGGTGCACAGTCCGGTGTCCACCATTGGCGAGGTCCCTTGGACCGCTGTCTACCCCAGGATAGCATGCAGGCACTCGTAGTGGCCCAGACGTAGCCCAGGTGCAGCTCCTTGAACTTTGCCTGGACTTGTTTAAGGGTCCAGGCCAGATGTCCCTGGTCAGCCAGTGCTCGGGCCATGTGGCCAAAGATGTCAGCATTGCAACGACGGGACCAGGGGTTGTCGAGGGCTTCCTCCTGCACCCACAGATCCAGAAGGGCCTCGACCTCAGTCCCAGCCCAGCATGGGGCGCGCCTCTTGGTGGCCCTCAATGGCTGCTGGGAGCCCTGGGGTGGCTCCTGGGATAGGGGTGCAGGCTCATGGGGTGGCTGAGGGGCAGACATGCCTTCAGAGCTGCAATGCAGAGCCGTGTGGTGGAGCTGCCATCTGTGCTGCTGCTGCTGCGTGGCGTCTGCAGGGTGCCTGGCCCTTTAATGGCAAGCAAGAATTAGCAAGCTGTGAGTGTGGGTACAGAGTGTCCAACTGGCCACCTGCATTTTTTCCAGAGAGGCCAGTTCTTGTGCAAAAACTCCCTGCTGCCCATCCACGCTGCCTTCTTGCACAAGAGCACTTGCACAAGAAGGCTTCTTCCTCGTATGAAGTGTCAGAGCTCTTGCGCAAGAAGCCCTCTGTTCCGACGCTGTACTGTAAATTTACTGGTGCAAGAACGCACGTGCAGTGTAGACGCTCTGCATGTTTCTGCGCAAGAACAGCTGTTCTTCAGAATGAAGAACCATACAACAGATATAATAATCATTAATAAAATAGAATTGTGTAAGGGTTCAGTAAGATCCAGCATTTCAGAAGAGACATGCCTTTGACTCCATTAATAAAATATCCTAGAAGACAATTCACTGACAGTTGCCATATGTCCCCAAATGTAGCTCTAAGTTATCATTCTGTTGGGCTCCCTCCCACAAATAAATATGGGTAGTCCTGTGGCACCTTAGGGTGTGTCTATACTCCACTGTAACTCAATATAAGATACACAAATTGCATATCTTATTTTGATGCTATTTTGAAATAGCTTATTTTGAAATTTCAAAATAAAGCACTATTCCAAAATGTCCCTTACTCCTTGTAAAATGAGATTTACAGGGACATTGGAATAGCAAGCCCAAAATAACAGGCTTGCTGTGAAGACACGAGATAGCTACTTCGGGATACTCTGGAATCGTGAAATAGCATTGCAGGATAGAGGTACCTCTAGAGACTAACCAAAATATATAGAATCATGTGCTTTCATGGGTAAAACATGAGTTGGAGTAGAATGAAGTGGGTTTTGCCCACAAAAGTTCATAATTCTATATATTTTGGTTAGTCTCTATGGTTGCCACAGAGCCACTTGTTGTTTTTCAAGTTACAGACTAAATATGATAATTGTGGTTCACAGGATCCTGACCCATTTCATTGTGATATGGATGCCCAGTCACTGAGGTTGTGTCTAGACAACACTCTCTGTCGACAGCGCGATGTAGATTAGGCACATCGAAATTGCTAATGAAGCAGGGATTTAAATATCCCGCGCTTCATTAGCATAAACATGGCCGCTGCTTTTTTCCGAAATGGAGCTTTTTTGAAAAAAACCCGGCAGTCTATACACAGATCTGTCGAAAATAAACACTTTTTTGACAGATCCCGTATTCCTCAAAAAATGAGGTTTACGGGATCTGTCAAAAAAGGGGTTTATTTTTGACAGATCCGCATCTAGACTGCCGTTTATGCTAATGAAGTGCAGGATATTTAAATCCCTGCTTCATTAGCAGTTTCGACATGCCTAATCTACATCTCTCTGTTGATAGAGAGGTATAGTCTAGAGACAGCCTGAGGGTATTTTGTAATATCTTATTTCGAAATAATGCATCTACACACAAAATGCATTTCGAAATAGCGTTTTGCTATTTCAAAACAGTACGTCCACACTGATTGGACACTAAATTGCATTTAAGGCCAGCCGGAACCAGTTCTGGCAGGGCATCAGGTCAGGAGTTACCTTGTGTGGTTGCTTCCTGAGGCTATCTGAGGCTCATGCTTAAAGGGACCCCCCCCAGTTCTCAGGTTTCCCTGCTTGCTTGCCTACCTCACTGGGGGACAGCAAAGTGTTTTTTCTCTGTGTGCTCTGGTTGCCCTCACTCAGGACACCACAGCATTCTCCAGCATGGAGCCGGAGCTGCCCCTGGGCACTCTGCTGTTCTTGGACATGTTGCTGCAAGCCTGGCAGCATTTTCTGCAGGCTGCCTCACAGGAGCTGCAGCAACGCAACCCCAGGCCTTCTTCCAGACCCTCCTGGGGTATGTAGAAGAGAAGCTGCAGCACCTGGATTCTGGTGTGCCCCGCCACATCTGGCGTCTGGACACCAGCACCAACTGGTGGGACCACATAGTCCTGGAGTGCTGTGGAGACCAACAATGCATCCAGAACGTCAGGATGAAGAAGGACACCTTCCTGGAGCTCTGCGAGTGGTTTTCCCCTGCTCTGAGGTGACAGGACACGCATATGAGGCCCGCCATTCCCCTCCAGAAGCATGTTGCCATCACCCTCTGGAAGCTCTTCACACCAGATAGCTACCGATCTGTAGGGAACCAGTTCGGCTTGGGGACATCCACCATTGGTGCTATGTTCATGCAGGTATGGCAATCTCCAGCAACTTTGCCAGGAGTGGGGGTGGAAGGAGGGAATGGGCTGCCCTAGGGAAAAGCGGGGGGGAGATGATGCAAGTCCCCTCCCTGGGAGGGTTTGTTCTGTCTCGCCTGCACTAAGGACTGCCCACGGTGGCCAGGATTGCAGAGGGGTTGCTCCTGGGGAGTGGGGGAGTGGAGCAGTGGCGGGGAGGGGGCACCCCAGTGACTCTTGGTTTTGTGTGTCCCTGTGCAGGTGGTCAGGGCCATCAACAGAGTCCTGCTCTGCAGAGTCATCCGCCTCGCCGATGTTGATGCAGTCATCGAGGGGTTTGCTGCCCTGGGCTTCCCCAACTGCGGGGGGGGGGGGGGGATGTAGCCAGACATGAACCCCATCTTGTTCCCCCCCCCCCCCAGAGAGCAAGAGAAAGGCAGTCAGCCTTTGATGCCCTGGGAACACAGGGGTGCTGCTTGTCCCTGACTCTAATAAACAGAAACCAGACAGTAAATGGGCTAGCTGACAACCAGGGGACCTCCTGCTGCCCTGATGGCTAGCACCAGGAATTGACACGCCTACACTGTCCCAGGAGAGGAATCTTCGCCCATCACATACTAGAAGTGCCCATTGTCTGCATTTTCCTAGGTGTGAATTATGCTTTGCACCCTTCCTGGGAAACTTGGCATTCAAAGCCATTTTCCCTAATTGGCCACTTGAGACCAGGAAGAAGCCTACGTGACTCAAGGGGTATAAAGAGGGGTTTAGTAGCCCACCCCATTTGAGCTCCAATCATCTATACCTGCTGGCAGGTATATGTTGTCTCCCGAGGTCTGTGGGACGCCCAACCTCGCCCTACTTCTTCCCGAGGGATTGAGAGAAAGACGCTGGCCACGCCAAGTCTGGAACGCAGGGGTGAGAATATATACCTGCTAGGTGTCTATTTTGCATGCATTTAATAAGAGCTCAGAGAACCAAAAGGGTTTCATGGTACCTGTAAGTGACTTATTAGTGTAATTTCTGTCCTGTCCTTTGTAGTGGCTGTGTTATCTGTAACACAGTAGTAGCATTTAACAGCTAAGTTTACCCTGTAACAATAAAATAGTAACTGTTTAAGCTGTGACCTGACTCCTTCAGTTGCTGTAACAGAACCAAGCACAATTTTAAAAAGAACTCCAGCCGGTCATAAGGGACGGATATAGGGAGAGCTTGAGCGTTGGATCGTGTCGCTTCCAGGGGACAGATCCGTTGGGGCATCTCTCAGCCTCCCCAGGCTGCCCACTGCGAAGGGATCGTGTATCCTAGCAGTCAAAGTCTGAGGTGTAAAGCTCTCCCTGTAACTCTTTGGGGCGCCCGTCAACCTCCTCCAGGTTGCCCGCTGCTAAAGGACCCCAGTCCTAGCAGTTGAAGTCTCGGGTGTATAATTCACACACACCACTCACTGCCCTGACCACCGGCTGACAGGGGGCCATCGACAGGACACACATCCTGATCCATGCCCCAGACTACCAGGCCTCCATGTTTATAAACCAGAAGGGATACTTCTCGGTCATCCTGCAGGCCGTGACTGACCACCAGGGCCACTTTCTGGACATTAATGTTGGTTGGTCAGGCAAAGCATATGATGCATGCTTGTACTTCAACTCCTCCGTGTGCCAGAGGCTGCATGCCAGGACCTTCTTTCCCAACCGGCACTTCAGGGTCGGGAATGTGGACATGCCGGTCTGCCTGGTGAGGGATGCAGCCTATCCCCTACAGCCCTGGCTCATGAAGCCCTGTACTGGATACCTCAACCCTACCCGACATGCCTTCAATGCCAGGCTCAGCAGGGACCACATCATGGTCGAGGTTGCCTTTGGGCGGCTGAAGGCATGGTTTAGGTGCCTTCTCACCTGCCTGGACCTCGCGCAGCGAAATATTCTGCACGTGGTGACAGCATGCTGCGTGCTGCACAATGTGTGTGAGCAGAAAGGGGAGGCCTTCCTGCCAGGCTGGGTGGTGGAGGCGGAGCTCTTGGACAGTCTGTACACACAGCCCTGCATGGCTGCCATCTGGGAGGCCCATCATGGGGCTGTCCACATCCAGGAGGCCTTCAGGGAGAGCTTCTACCCAGAGGAGCAGTAACAGTGCTCCCTGGTCTGCCCCACTGGGGGCTTGTGCCTCATTCCTCCCTCACGTCCCTCCACTTATTCCTCCCTAACCCCCCTTCCTGATGGAAAATAAAGACATGTGTTTTCATTAAACCAAACTCTGTTTATTCAACAAAACTGGGGGGGAAATGAAACTCGGGTGAGACTGGGGAAAGAAGGTGGGAGAGGGGAGGAGAGAGGATGGGAGAGAGGAGGGGGAAACCTGGGAGGAGGAAGCTGGAAGGGGGAGTAAAAGGGAGGAAGGGGGAGGAGAGGCTCAGGGCTCAGGATTGGAGTGGCGCTGGCCCCACTGGTGCCCAGCACCGTGGGTGCGGGGGTCTTGGCGTCCCTGGGGGGGGGGGGGAGGGTGTGGAAGGAGAAGTGTAAGGGGGAGAAGGAGTGGGAGGAGGAGCGAGCTTGCACCAGGAGGCAGCAAGCTTTGCATCAGGGTCTGCAGATGGGCACAGATGGCACGGCCCTGGGCAAGCTGCTCCCGCCAGCTCTCCTGCCGGAGCTGCAGGTTTTCCTCCACCCAGTGGTCAAGGGTGAGGTGCAGGGCTCGCAGTGCCCCCAGGTGCTGCCACTGGTAGTTGTCTAAAGGACAGGCATACCTGCGGAGCCCTCGGGTGTGGGAGGATGTCCCAGGTGGTGTGATGTGCCCTCCACTTGCAGCTGGTACGGCTGTGGAGAACCAAGAGAAGTGGTCAGTTATCCCTGGGGACACGGTGCATGAAGCCCAGCCCCCTCTGCAAGGTGAGGATGACAGTTCTCTGCACCATCAGAGCCAATGTGCTTGCACACAGGCCATGTTCGGGATGTCCTGCTATCCCCAGGATTGGGAGCTGCCCCGAGATTGCACCCATGCCCCTGTGCTGTATATCAGTGTGGGTGTGTGGCGGGGGGAGATGTCCCCTGCCTCCATGTAGAGGGGGCTTGTGGAGGGAGGGCATCCTGCCGTGTCCCACCCCGGGGGCAGGAGCATGTCATGTCTCTCCACACACCCTTGTGGTTAACACACCAAGGCCCCTGTGTGGCAGCCAGCTGGGGCCATGTGCCCAGGGGTGGCACGGCATGTGCTCACACATGCACAGGTTGCTGCGTGAGCCGTGGCCAGCAAGGCCCACACGCAGTCCCTGGTCCCCCTCTCCCCTGCATAAGGGGGCAGTGATGGCACTCACATGTTGTTGCTTCGGACGACGCCTGGGACAGGTCCACAGTGACGGCTTGGGGGTCCTGGCTGAGCGGCATGGTGACGCTGGCTCCTGGCCCTCCTCCTCCTCGTCTGTGCCATCATCAGGGCCCTCTGCCCCAGGGTCGATGACCACCTGGGGGGAACGGTCCATGACCTCTGCACTAGACCAGGAAGGCACCTGTCTCTTCCAGCCTCTGGCAGGCTCTTGGGAGCTGGAGAACTGCTCCTGGGGACCACTGGAGGGCTGGCTGGTACTGGCTGGCTGGCTCATTTTGTGCCACTGGCTCAGGGACAGCAGCAGAGTGGCTCAGGGCTGGCAGGGCTGGTGCAAGCCACAAAGGCTCTGGACAGACTCTGGACCTTTAAGAGCTCTGGAGAGGAGTGGGGAGGAGAAGAGTTTTCCTGGTGTGTGTCAGAATGGCCAGCAGGGCACCCTGGGAAGGGCTGGAGGCCCCCTATTTCAAAATAGCCCCTATTCCCTGTCTACACAGCACCTATTCCGAAATAGCTATTTCGGAATAGGCACTATTCCTCGTAGAATGAGGTTTATATATTTTGAAATAAGCGGTTTGGCTGTGTAGACTCTAGCAAAGTTATTTAGAAATAATGGCTGTTATTTCAAAATAACTTTGCTGTGTAGACATACCCTGAGTGATGCAGAGGCATTTTAAGCTGTGTTTCTGCATGCCTACCTACTAAAACTCGAGACACCAGATGTTCTGAATATCATGTGGGTTGGATCATGTTTCACAAGTTGCCACTCTATTTACATGGGAACTCAATGAAGGATTTAGAAATCCTATAAAATACATCACTGAAATTCAGCTGCCAATAAGGATAAAGGGAAAAATATTGAAATAATTGCCAAAGGTTCTTTAAGTCGTGAATTCTCAACCTGGGGACTGCGATTCTCAGGATGGTCATTAACAAGTGTCAAAAGGTTATGGCCACCCTATCCTTTCCCTATTGCTAATTGGAAAGGGGCTCATAGTGGAGTCTTGGTATAGTAAAACAGGTCCTAGTGTAGGAATGGTTGAGAACTACTTCAGTGAGGCTACCGCTACACTACAGGGGTTTTGCGCAAAAACCCACAGAGTGTCCACACCTCAAGTGCATTTTTGCACAAGAAAATTTACAGTCAATCAACAGAACAGAGGGCTTTTTGCGGTATAGGTATACCTCTTTCTATGAGGAATAATGCCTTTTTGTGCAAGTGCTCTTGCACAAAAAGGTGTGTGTGGATGCTAAGCAGGAGTTTTTGCAAAATAATTGGCCTCCAGGAAAAAAAACAGGTGGCCTCTTGGCCACTCCATCCAAGTTAATCACAACTCTATAATTCCTGTCTGCTGGCCCCCTTAAAGCCGCAGGCACCTTGGACAAGCCTTGTGGCAGGAAGTTTGCAGGGAGCAGGTGCCTTCACCCCATGGCTCTGCTTCTGCCACAAATGGTGTCCCAGCAAGCTCCCCTTCCAGGGAGCAGCCCCGGGGTCCCAAGACCGCCCCAGGGGGACAGAAAGCCGTGCCCCCACCTGGAGTGGACCTGAAATTTCGACCCTCCTTGACTTCTGGGGCGAGGAGGAGTCGCTCCAGGATCCCCAGGCCAAGCGACGCAATGCGGAGATCTCCTCCTGCATGGCCATATCCCTGGCAGAGTGAGGTCACCCTGCCCAGACCATGGAGCAAGTCTGGCCAAAGGTGAAGGAGCTCCATCATGGATTCGACAGGGCCACCAAGCACAGTGCGCGCTCAGGGGCAGGACCCCACACCTGCCCCTAATACAGTGAGCTCCACCACATCGTAGGGGGTGGGGAAACCTCTTCCCCCGCATTGTGGTGGACACAGGCCAGGAAACCCCTGTGGTCCGCCCGGAGGTCACCCCCCAAGGAGGAGCCAGAGGGCCAGGGCTAGCCCCAGCTGGAGGAGAAGGAGGACCAGAATCCAAGGACCGTAAGCCTGTCCCTTGAGCCAGTGAGAGCCAGCCAGGAAGTCTCCCAGGCCTCCTCGGTGAGTTGGCACACAGACACACAGGTCGGGGGAGTCAGGAACACAGGGAGTGGGGGGCACAGTGTAGCTTGGGCTGGTCAGCCAGCACATGGTGCTGCAGTCTGTGCACATGCAATCATGTGCAGCAGGAGGGTGTGGCACGAGGGCACAGCAGGCAGCCGCTGAATATGGCCAGGATCCTGCTGCCAGCCTCATGCGCGATCACACACGTTCTGTCCCCAGTGGGGAACGGGGCACACCCAGCTGCAAGCAGGCTAGCTGCAAGGGCGCAGGCACAACCTCACACCCCCCTCCCTCCCTGCAGTGCTTCACACAGCACAAGGGCATGCCTGCACGTGTGAGGCAGCAGCCAGTCCCACAGACAACACAGCAAGCTGCAGCTGTGTGTGCAGACTCCAGGGAGGGCAAGGCTGCTCACACCTCCTCTGCCACCCATGAGGGGATCCCAGTGAGTCTGCACACTTCTCTTGCCTGCCTGGCCATGGTGTGTGTTGTGGGGGGAGCAGAAAGGGGGCACCACGGTCCTCTGGCCACATCGGGGCCCCTGTGACACAAGGCGTGCTGTGCAGGCCACACATGGCCTTGCACCCAGGACATCCCCCTCCTGTGGGCCATGGACTGGTGCAGTCGCTGCTCACAGAGGAGGGCATGGCCTCAGGGAGTGTGTGTGCAGGGAGGACTGACGGCCTCTCCCTCTTGTGTGTTCTCCACAGCCGGACCAGCCGGGATGGAGGGCCCAGCCACACCACAGCCGCAGCCACCTACCAGAGCCTATCATGCGCGACATACATGACACCCTGTTGTGCAGGCTGAATGCTGACCTGGAATTCCGGGAGTGTGCATGGACCGAAATGATGGTGTGGTGCAACACCATGTGCAACATCCTGTCCCGCATGGGGGGATACCCACCTGATGCAGCTGCTCCTGCCTTCCACCCTGCTGCCCTCCCTCCTGCCTAAACCTCCCCATGCCATACCTCTGTGACCTCCCTTCCCAATGCCCTGACCCTGCTCAAGCTGCCTCTCCTGCCTACCCCTTTCTGGTCCCCAGACACACTCAATCCCAAAGAGGTCCCCGCACCCAAGATGGCACCACAAGCTGCCCCATAACCCCTCTCAGTCCTGATCCTCCCTCCCAGTTCAGACATCCATCCTCCTCCTGCCCACCTTCTTCTCATGTTCAATAAAGAAGCACTCCTTTTTTGTTCAAACCAAACACGTGTCTTTATTAGGAGGTCGGGGCAAGGGGAAGGGGAGAGAGGGGGAAGGGAGAGAACGGAAAGGCAGAAGCCCATGTTGGGGAGGCACTGGGGAGAGTTACTAGGGGGCTTGAAAGAAGCTCTCCCTTAGGCCCTCCCAGATATGCACTCTGGCCTGATGGGCCTGGTGGGTGGCAGCAGTCCGGGGCTGCTCAAACACATGGCCCTTGCAGCCGGCATCTGCCCCCCCCCCACCCCGGGAGGAAGGCCTCCCCCTTGCGCTCCACAATATTGTGGAGCACACAGCACGCTGCCACCACCTCAGGGATATTGCGCTTCCCAGCATCCAGGCAGGTGAGGTGGCAGCGGAAGCATCCCTTGAAGCACCCGAAGGCACACTCCACCTGCATCGGGGCTCCATTGAGGTGGGCACTGAAAAGGTCCTTCCTGGGATCCAGGTGGCTGGTGTATGGCTTCATCAGCCAGGGCATAAGTGGGTATGCCGCAACCCCCACTATGCACACTGGCATGTTGTGCTCACCCACCGCAAAATCCCAGTGGGGGAAAAAGGTGCCTTCTTCCAGCTTGGTGCACAGGCTGGAATTTCTGAAAACTCAGGTATCGTGTGCCCTGCCTGACCACCCCACATAAATGTTTGTAAAAGTGGCCTCGGTGGTCCACTAGGGCCTGCAGGACTACTGAGAAGTAGCCCTTTCTATCAGTAAAATGGGCCACTTGGTGGTCCATGGTACAGATCAGGATGTGCGTGCCGTCGATGGTTCCCCTGCAGCTGGGGAACCCCAGGGCAGCAAATCCAGTCATGGTTGCGTCCAGGTCCTGGAGACGGACAACTCTGAGCAGCAGCAGGGAGTTGATGGCCCAGATGACCTGCAGAAGGAGACAAAGAAACACACACAACAGAGAATGAGAGAGGGGTTGCATGAGCCCTTGGGAGGTGGTCAGGGCTTTCCCCCCACCCTCAGTTACCTCCTACAGTCCCCAGTCCCCCCTCTCCAGAGGGTCCCCCTTATCCAGCACCCTCCCCACTCTCTGTGCAGGGACTGCAGCCCGCGAGCTCCTTACCTGCATAAGCAGGGCCCCAAACTGGTTGGCCACCGAGCGGTACCTGTCTGGGGTGGACAGTTTCCAGTGGGCAATTGCGACCCGCTTCTAAAGGGGGATGGAGGGCTGTAGGTGGGTGTCGCGTCTCTGGAGAGTGGGTGTGAGCCAGACACAGGGCTCAAGGAAGGTGGCCTTGCACATTCTAAAGTTGTGCAGCCACTGCTGGTCATCCCACTGCTCCATGACCAAGAGGTCCCATCAATCTCAACTAGTCTCCAGCCTCCAGAACCTTCTGGGTATGATGGGGTTCAGCAGCCAGACTGGAGCAGCCACAGCCATGCAGAGGGTGACGAGGAGAAGTTGTGAGTCCACGTTCAGCATTAACATGTAGGCAGCTGGAAACAAGTGCTGCAGGAACTTCAGCTTGGGCACGTGGGGCTGTCGCCTGCCCAGGGCAGCTCCAGCTCCATGGCACACACCACGGCAAAAAGCTGTGGTGTCCCCAAAAAGAAGAGAACAACCACAGCAGGCACTGCTGAAGCTTTGCTGTCCCTTAAGAGAGGTCCACAAGCAGGCAGAAGAAACACAGAAACGGCTGTCCAGGGGGGTCTCTTTAAGCGCATGTCTCTGCAGGGCTCCGACAACAGCACTCGAGAGCAACTGGTGACCTGAAGCCCAGCTAGATCTGGTTCCAGGGGGCTTTAATATGAAACAGAGCATCCAATAATGTGGACGCTTTCTTGCACAAAAGTGCATTGCTTTTGTGATGCACTTTTGAGATGTGGACACGCTTTTGTGCAAGAACTTTTTGCGGAAGTTCTCTTCTGCAAAAAGCTTCTTGCGCAAAAAGCCTGCAGTGTAGATGTAGCCTGCGAGATTGGGGTGGAAGCAGATGAGAGAAGGGCCCTTGCCTGTTCCAAACACAAATACTGTGTCTACACTGGCGCGTTCTTGCGCAAAAACGGCCGCTCTTGCGCAAAAACATGCTGCCTGTCTACACTGGCCACGCATTCTTGCGCAAGTAAACTGACGTTGTACTGTAGAAAATCAGGGCTTCTTGCGTGAGAACTCTGACGCTCCCTCTCAGGAAGAAGCCCTCTTGCGCAAGTCTTCTTGTGCAAGAGGCCAGTGTAGACAGGCAGCCAAGAGATTTTGCGCAAGAACTGGCCAAACAGGAAAAAAGCCAAGTGGCCGCCTGGACGCTCCGTACTTGCACTCACAGCTCCTTACTTCCTGGTAACCTGAGCCCCCTTAAAGGCACACGCAGCATGCAGAGGCCACACGGCAGCAGCACCTCTGCCACCCAGCTCTCCCAAGCGGCTCTGCCTTGCTGCAGCCACCAGCACCACCGGGCTGGCCGCTCCCGGGGGGCACCAGCAACCTGCACCCTCCGCGCAGGAGGCCCCGAGGGGCACAAAGAGGCACGCCCCGTCCTGGTCCCCAGCTGAGATCGAGGCCCTGCTGGACCTCTGGGCTGACGAGGAGGCCCTCCATGACCCCCGTGCCCGTCGGTGGAACGCGGACATATTCCGCCGCGTGGCCCAGGCGCTCTCCCACCAGGGACATCCAGCCCGGACCCTCGAACAGGTCCGGGCCAAGGTAAAGGAGCTGCGCCTGGGCTATGTCCGGGCCACTGAGGGCCAGGGGGCAGGAGACGACACCTGCCCCCATTACGACTGCCTCCATGCTATCCTTGGCGAGGTGGCACCCCAGGGACCCTCAGTGTCCGTGGACACCAGCATGCGCCCCCCCTGTCACCAGGCACATCGAGGCGGGGGACGAGGAGGAGCTGCCCACTGATGCCGGGTCAGAGGAGGACAAGGATGACCAGGGAAGCACCATCCCCCTGCACCTGGAAACGGTGTCAGGCAGCCTGGACATCTCCCGGGCGTCCCAAAAAAATCTCTGCACTGTAGACATACCCAAAGACGAAGGAGAGGAGGGGAAAGCCCTGCTCTTACAAAAGCACCATGGGGATCTTTAACATCAGTACAGAGCAGACAGGACCTTTGTCCAAAATTTTCAAACTTGGGAAAGTCCTAAATTCAGCACTTAAATGTGGCTTGATATTTTTCAGTAGTGCTGAGTATTTGTTTCAATAATAGTGCTCTGCACCACTGAAATTCAGGTTCAAGGCCTAAATAGTAATTCAGTTGCCTAGCTTTAAATTGGCCTTATTTTTAAGGTCTCTTGTGAAAGACAGAGTACAAATGTCAACACACTGCACTTTATCTACCAAGCTGCAGAGAATGATGAGCTAAACTGAGCTTATTGGGATCTGAACCTGTGATTCTAGGGAATATAAGCATGCCTTATAGCTGCTTAGACTAGTAAGCCACTCCTGTTGACAGTCAAGTCATGTTCCGTAGGTTCTTTCTAAAGATGATCAATTTTGTATTCTCAGTATTAATTATGATTTGACAGTGTGATTTATTAAAAATATCACATAAAGAACTATTCACTTCAGCACTAAGATACAAGTGTTATCCACCAATCACTTGAAAGATAGTTTTTCCTTCCATGGAAATATTTATAGCCTCCTTCCCTTGATGATTCACTATTACTTTTCTTTCCAACCCAGAACAGATGATAGTCTGGAAATGTGAATGAAATTCAAAGTAATTTTTTCTATAAAGTGATTAATACAATGATGAATATTGTTCAGTTTGGAATCTAATTCAGAATGAATGAGAACTAAAACTGCCATAGAACAGGTTGATAGCTCTAATAATGAATGATTAATGATGGAATGATTCTGAACTGACTGAAGCAACATGTGAATTTGGAGGAAATCTCTGTCTGGAACTTAAATAGATAAAATGGTAATTAAAGCAGTCAGGAAGTCTTTTGGAAGTTCTAAGGAAAGTACACATTCAATGAAGATAGTCATAGATTAGGGCAGATGGTCTGAAGGTGTTGCAGACTGTCACATGCAATTTAGTCAAATGAATAGATTGCTAACAGGAACACAAACTGGTTAAATCTAATCAAGAAGGGAAGGCTCTAAAATTGGGAATGAATCATTTTCTCCTGCCTTGCAAGGGTTAAGTTAAAAAAAAGGGTGAAATCCTGTCCCAATTCAAACCAATGAGCATTTTGCCACTGACTTGAATGGGGTCCAGAATTTCACCCAATGTCCGGTTGGAAGGATAAAATATCTTTGCTTTTCAGAGTGATAAGATGCTCTTCATGTCTTATCTCTAGGCTGATAGCAAATATTTTTTCTTCTTAAAACCACACTTCAAAGAATCACTTATGCACATGCTTCAAAAAATCACTTTTGTCTATCCCTATGGTGTCCAACCACATGTGGCTATTTGGCCAGTTGAGTGTGGCTAATTGGTTTGAACAACATGTCTATTTGGTCGGCTGAGTGTCACTAGTTTGCTACAGTGGCTACTGCTTCAGAACTAGTTGGACACCGTGGGTCTATCCCTATTCAAGAAAGTACTTACATAGCTTTTTCTACCTCTGCCCCCTGCTGGCCCAATGTGGTTATAGCTGTTCCAGTCCCCATCTCTGGCCTCTTGCTCCCTCCTTGTGGTCATTCTGCGGTATAACTGTCCTTCCTGCCAGACTCCTCCCTTTCCATTTTATGAGAAACAATTGAATTCCAGGCCAATCCCATTGTTCTGACACAACCAAACCCTTGCCTTCCTTTTAAGTTATGATAAGAGGAAGCTCCATACCAAATTTGTTTGTCGTAGTTTTTACTGTTTAAGAGGCGTTCTTAAACAAATACACTCACAGGCAGATAGGCAGATGCACATTTCTAAAATATACAGTAAGATTATTTATTATGGATGGGTACATAGTAACTTTTCAAAACTTCTTCAAGTTTGAAAAGGTTACAGAATGGCAAAAGAGGGTTGATTTTTAAAAAAGTAAAAATATCCCCTTCACTCCCCCAGAACTAGACAAATCATTTTGTTGTATTCACTAGGGAAAACAAATAAAGAGAAAAATAGGAATAAAGGGGGGAATGCAACAAGATATTGAAACTGCAAAATTTAGAATTAAAAAATTTTCAAAATTTGAAATTCCAAAAATTATGGTTTCAACAAAAAAATTTAAAATTGGAAAGAGTTAACCTTTTGAGACCTTAACTTTTTCCTTAGATGGCTATTTTTCATCAAATAAAAGTTTAAAATTATGTTTATGAGTTCTAATCTAAAATGGCATGGAAGGAGTATGACATGAGATATTAATGACATATAAGGAACAGATGCTTTGGCTCAAAGCTAGGTTGCAAAACAGAAGATGATAAAAAAAATTGCTGCATTGATAGTGGGGGATTAGAAAAAGATTGCATCTAGAAACATCTTTTATCTGGATTAACTGTCTGTTCCAGTCACAATGCCTCTTCCTCACAAGACAGTCTCATTAACTTTGTGTAGTAAGACGAAGGCCTAAAACCTAAGCCAATGCAGCTCAGGCCTGGTTTGAGGCCTGAGGCCTAGCTAACAATGGACAAAACATGGCTAACATAAAGCAAAACTAAGCTGTGAGCAAGCAGCTTACAGAACTTGGCATAAACAGGGCTGAGAGTGCAAAACACTAATTGGTAATAGGCCCAGGTGCAGAACAATAATTGGTACTGGTCATAAGTGGAAAGCACATGATATCACTAGCTCATTTTAAAAGACCTTGGTACCCACTCCTCACAGAACTCAGGTTCAGGAATGGGTCTAAAATGACAGCATGATGGATAGAGATGATCTAATCAGACCACGAAGTACAGGGTAAGTAGCGACAGAGGGTGGTAACCTGACAACGTCAGATGGTGGCAACCTGATACATCAGCAGTGAGGTGTGATTTGTTGTACCTGTATATAAGGTGGTGTCTTGGAGGGACAGTCTTTGTATGACCTCGGGGGCAATGGAAATTTCCCAATGACTGAGTCCATTGTGGTAAGTACATATGCATAGTGGTTCAGTAGAGTCTACTGACAGCTATTACTGTACTTCGCTTTACAATAAACCTGGCCTGGCACCTTCGATCCTTATCTGATTTGTATTCTTTGGGGGCTTTCTTGGGGTCTGTTGTGGAGACTAAGTGTACAAGTCGACACAGCACACATCACTGAGCACACATGCAAGCAGCCTTCTGGTTATCATCATCAACAGAGCCAGAGACCTGTGAGGACACCTTGGCAGTAAATCCTGACCACCCTCCTGAATAACTATAGTTTGTACGGGCCAGGACACTGTTGCCATATAGGACCTGGAGCAATAAATAAATGCAACTTCTTCTTATTTATGTCTCCTCTACAAACTTCTTAAACTCCACAGAGTTTGGCCATCAACTCAGGGCATTCTCCAACCGTATGGACAGCTAATGGAAGTGAAGTTTTCCCCTGTAAAAATAATAATGATGCCTGGGAACTGCTTTTTCATGGTGGTGAGGTAACTGGACTATAGAGAAAAACAAATTATCTGGGGAAATTCTTATTCACTCATGAGCCTCTCTGAAGGTAAGTCCTGTTAAACCTTTTCTAGACTACTGCTCCTCAGAGTCTGGGGCATCCTGGGGGGCCATGAGCAGGTTTCAGAGGGTCCACTTAAATAAACTGGGCTTCAGCCAAGGTGGTACGGCTTGGGCTTCAGCCCTGGTTGGGACTTGGGGAGGTTCTCTCTACCCTCAACTCACCCAGTCTGTTTGGGTTAAAGAGAGGGTTCAACCAAAGTTTGCAGTGTCACTGCAGAAGGGAGATTCCCCCCTACCATTAGAAGAGGTTTCCATGCAGCCATTGACTCTACAAGCAGGCAGCAGCTAGCAAACGAGATACATCACTACTTTGTCTTGCATCATCAGCACTTCAGGAAGGCAGAAATCTGGGGGAGGGCATGTGTCACTTCTGGTTGTGGGTTTGCAGGTTTGGTTCTATTTAAATTTAGGGGCTCTGATTGTAAAAAAGTGGAGAACCACTGCTTTACACATCAGAAAAACAGGAATAGCTATTATGTTTATTTGTCTAAACATAACAGTAATGTTTATTTTGTAGCTATAGGAATGATCACATAGCAACAGTGTCAATAAGCATTGTCTTCCATTTCCATCTTACCCAGAAATCACCTGTTTCATTTGATGGGATCTAGGACTGAAAAATTGGAGACAACATTGGCTCCCATTTTGCTTCCAATATCAATTTAAAGTGTTGGTCTCAGTCATGAAGGCTATGAATTGGTTGAAGTCTGGTTATATCAGAGACTACTTCTCCATTTATGATCCACCCTTTAAGCTGCAGTCCTTTGGGGGTAACGCAGCAAAACATGACCAGGATGAATCTATACAGTGTCAGAGATTAGGCATTTTCTGGTAATGACCCTTGTCTGTGGAGTGCATTACTAGAGGAGATAGAGCTTTAAAACCTAGTCATTTCTTAAATTTTGCACAACACTAAATAACTACCATAATTGGTTCCCGTAGTGGGGTGGAGTGGCCACACACTGACCCGGAGGCAGAGGATCCCCTCCGGGAGCCCAACTGGCTACAGTTCCCTTGTGTGCAGTCTTAGAAGAGGCAAAGGGAAACTTCCATTCGTATGAAGAAATGTTCCTTACAACATATTTGACTTCCATATTTCACTAATATGATTCTATTTTCTCTAATTATGGTGGTAGGATGTTTGCAGCAAGAGTATAGGAGACATGAAATATTACAATATGTTGTGATAACTCTTTCAGCCTCTGTGAGTGGTATGACTCAATGCTACTGGCCACGCCTAGCAACCAAAGGAGTTTGGCCAGTCCCAAGCTATGTCCAACTATTATTTTCATCACAATTGTGGCACCTAGAATAGGCAGGCATTGACAGTTCAGCCTTATGATTGAGCTGAGATGATGGGAGGAAGAGAAACTTTGCACGTGGAAAAGAAGGTAGATACAGAGTGATATTTTCCTGACTGCTGTTATTGAAGTGGTAAGCAGAATGGTTTGGAGGATACCCCATTAACAAGAGAATGCATGGAATGTTGGAATCAGAAAATGCCATGACAGTTGGGGGCTTGGTAATCAGGAATGATGGTTGGGTTGGCTATTGAGAGTAACAGTTGGTTGTTGGATCTGGCGGGTGGAAGACCGGCTAATGGATTTGGTAGTTGATGGACTGGCTTAGAACCAACCATCTGAGGTTTGGTTGTTGGCACCTTCTGGCTGAGGAGAGCTGCTTGGGACTGGCCAAACTCCTTTGATGAGGTCCTTATGCTGGAACAGAAGAGCTGCTGATGGTTAAAGTAATAAGTAGCATGTTTAAGTGTCTTTTGACACTATATTCTATGACAATCTCTCTAATATTCTGGGACCAGCACAGCTAGATACATTTAATAACGCTGCAAACCAGAGTCTTTTAAGTATAGGAAATATTCAAAATAGTTAATGGCTCACAGGAAAGGGAGAGAATAAAGATAATTTATACAACAGGGAAAGGTTTATAGGAATGCCTTATGAAGACTGAAAGAAGCATTTCTGTGGCACTTCCAATCTTCAGCCTTCTCCACAGTATCCTGGTCTCTAGTGCAACTCTAGTTACGTTTCGAAGATACATATTCCAGCAATCTCTGTATCTAGACAGCCGGTTTGTTGTGCATGAGAATCTCAAATGAAGAAAAGATATATAACGGTAAATGCGGGAGGGTGAGAGTGAAAAATCTTTAGCTACAATTAAGATAAAACGCTTTGCGGTCTGTGTACCAGGAAAACATGGAGTGTTCATTATTTTGAACTTGTTTATGATTCAATTCTTTTTTACTCATTGTAGATACATTTAATAAATGTCTGGTTAAGAATCAATTACTGATTTAAGGTATAATGATCAGCATGGATAATTCTATTTCAGGTCTATCCCATTGAAGGTCAATAAAACCAAAATGGCATGCATTGAGAAAAGTGTTTTTTATCCACAAAAGCTTATGCCCAAATATATGTTAGTCTTTAAGGTGCCATAGGACTCCTTGTTGTTTTTACAAAATGTCATGTTTCTTTCTCCTTTTCTCTCTGGCTGTGTCTAGACTGGCCAGTTTTTCTGGAAAATCAGCTGCTTTTCCGGAAAAACTTGCCAGCTGTCTAGCCTGGCCGCTTGAATTTCTGCAAGAACACTGACGATCTCATGTATGATTGTCAGTGTTCTTGCAGAAATACTATGCTGCTCCCGTTCGGGCAAAAGCCCTCTTGCGCAAATGCTTTTGCGCAAGAGGGCCAGTGTAGACAACGTGGTATTGTTTTGTGCAAAAAAGCCCCGATGGCTAAAATGGCGATCGGGGCTTTCTTGCACAAAAGTGCGTCTAGATTGGCCAGAGACGCTTTTCCGCAAAAAGTGCTTTTGCGGAAAAGTGTCCGTGCCAATCTAGACGCTCTGTTCCGAAAATGCTTTTAACGGAAAACTTTTCCGTTAAAAGCATTTCCAGAAAATAATGCCAATCTAGACGCAGCCTCCCATTCCTAACTTTGATGCTTGCTGAATGAAGTTAGGATTCATTTACATAAACATCATCCTGGTATGGATTACCCAACAGAGTGCTTTACACATGAACATTAACTTTCAAAATGTTGCAGAAAAGGAAAAATGAACCAGCATGGGTCTCTGAGTAACGATGATCCTGAAATAAGTTGTTGTCTCCCTGTTATTTCCGCAGGCTGACACACAGTATCCCACTGACGCGAGTGTTACTTTTGTAGGCTTCAGCAGGATAGCCAAGTTAGTCTGTAATTGGAAAAACTTAAAAAACAACAAAAAGTCTAGCAGCATCTTAGAAACTAATAAAACATGCAGATGGTATCACTAGCTTGCAGGCTTGTGAGGGGCATAAGGGCTCTCCTTCTGATGTTTGCTGTACATCCATACATGGGTGCTGACCCTAAAGGAATAGGTGCGACTCCGTAGGACTCAGAGTCTCAACAGTCTCAGAGGAGCCGAGGGTGGGTGCTTAGACAACTGCTTTACTGCTGGTAAGGACGCAGGCCCTCTTCGCCTCCACCCCACAAATATTAGGGGCGGGCGATACGGCCCCTGTGCGGCCTGCGCTAGTACCAGTGCCGGGGTCAGCGGGGAGCACAGATCAGTGATAGGGGGCTCACTTAGGAGCCAGATGCCTCTGGGCGTGTGGCGCCTTCCGCCCACCCCGCTGGTGCTGCTTTCGAGAGAGCACGTCAATGTCTCTGCGCCCGGACGGCTAAGTGCCGCGGGGCTGAGTCCGGGGAGCAGCGGACGCTCCTTGGGCGGGGCGGGTTCCCAGCCGGGGAGCGGCGCCGGGCTGGCAGAGCAGCCGCCCTCGGTCTCGGGCCGTGTGAAGAGCAGGACACCCGCCCCGCGGCACCCCCTTTTGCACCAGTCCCGCAAACGGCCTCTCGGGGGGCGGGGTTAAGGGAAACCCGCAGGCGCGACAGAGAGAAGCGCCCAATTGGCTTCCTCGCCCCGCCTCATTGGCTTCCTCCCCGCTTCTGGTCCGGGAGCGGTGGCGGCCGGAGCCAATGGGCGCTGCGCAGGGGCGGGGCCAGGTGCTTGTCGTGAGGGCTGCGAACCAATGGAGGAGGAGATGAGAGGCAGCCCGTCCTGCCTCTGCTAGGGGGCCGCGGCCAATCCGAGGCGCTGGGGGAGGCGGCGGCGAGCTGGGGTTCCGTGTGGAAAGAGTAGGGGGTTCGGGTGCAAAGTTTCGTTTCAAACCGTCTGCAAAGAGCGGCCGAGGAGGGGGAGTTGGAGCCGCGGACGCGCCCTGCCCGTCTAGTGCCGCTGGCTCTTGCTTTTAAGTCGCAGTGGCGGGTGCTCCGCCAGGTGAGTGTTGAGCCTGCCGCCGTCCAGTCTCCCGGAGCCGGCAACGCCGAGTCCCGGCGCGGGCGGCCAGCGGGACCTCCTGTTATCCCCCGCCAGGGCGGCCAGTCTGCCCTCCCAGCCGGGTGCTGCTCCCCGCCTGGGCTGACGGAGAGGATGGCGAGCAGCGGGGCGGGCGAGCCCCGGCAGCCCCGCTATCGCCGGGTGCGGCTGCTGTGCATGCTGGCGCTCACCTTCCTCTTCTTCGTGGTGGAGGTGGTGGTGAGCCGGATCACAGCCTCGCTGGCCATGCTCTCGGACTCCTTCCACATGCTGTCCGATGTCATGGCTCTGGTGGTGGCCCTGGTGGCCGTGCGCTTCGCCCAGCGCACCCGTGCCACCCACAAAAACACCTTCGGCTGGGTGCGGGCGGAGGTGATGGGCGCCTTGGTCAACGCTGTCTTCCTCACCGCCCTCTGCTTCACCATCCTGCTGGAGGCCATCGAGCGCTTCACCGAGGCCCACGAGATCCAGCAGCCGCTTGTGGTGATTGGAGTGGGAGCTGCGGGGCTCCTCGTCAATCTGCTGGGGCTCTGCCTCTTCCACCAGCATGGAGGTGGGGGGCACGGGCACTCACATGGTGGGAGCCAACACCACCGCAGTGGCAGCCGCACCAAATTGGAGCGATCTTCTGGGGATGGGGATGCTGTGCTGTGCAAGGAGGAGACCAACACGCTGGTGGAGAACTGCAGCAGCACCAATGGAGTCAACCAAGAGAAGTTAGGTAAGCAGTACTGCCCACAGTAGAAGTCCTTCCTTAGCCTGAGGACTGGAGGGGGGAAGTTTCCTCTACAACGATAGGAAGGTGAGGAGCAGATAGATGCTCCTGTATCAGGTTGGAGACAGGTAGGGGAGAGGTTCAATTTCTCATTTTTTTTGAGGAGATGAAGTAGGACAAAATAAGGGAGGTATAAGTCAGGTAATGTTGTACAGCGGTATTGACATTCCATGCTAGCAGTGGATTTTGGAGGACACTGGCATGTTGGTGGAATAAACGTTAAGTGATTCCCTTGTTTGTTAATAGTTTACAAAGCAATATCTTGACGACTAGCTAATACAGGAATAGCAATTGTAAAGGGATTTTGGCTGCAGTTGCTATTCCTATATTAGTCAAGGGATTCAGTGTGCTCATGCACCTTCTTCCAAAAACTTCCTTTCTACCTTGTTTAGTAACTCAGAACACTTTAGTATGGCTGGGTGGGGGGGAAATTCTTCTTTACCATTCACTTGTCAGGTAAACAATGAATTTGTTTACCTTTTGACTCTTTTTTGTTCTCAGTGCCTCGTGAAACATAAATCAGTAAGCTAATGATTGTATAGTTGGGCTGTATGTTGGCTTTCAAAAGATGGGTTTTGTGAAAATATAGGACTGGTTGCTCTAGTACTTTAAGCATCAACCTGATCATTTAATGAGCCTTAGTGTAATTTCACTTCCTAAGTAAGTATCCTAGTTTCAACATACATTAAACAAGTTAGGGCTTGTCCACACTGGCAAGTTACTGGGCTATAATGTTCTCATGGGGTGTGAAAAAACACCCTTCCCCCTTCAGCTAGCGCTCTAAAGTGCCAGTGTAAATAGGCTATAGGTGCTGTTAGCTACTCCCCTCATGGAGGTGGTTGACCTACAGCAAGAGTGGGGAACCTTTTTTAAGGTTGGGGGCCACTGATCCATAAAAAAATCAGTGAGAAACAAAAAAAACCCCCAAACATTTCAGCTTCAGTGCTGTGGCCCTGCAGGGGATCACCGAAGCTCTTGTACATGGGCCTGGAGCGCATGGGCCTGGAGCAGGAGTGGCAGTTTGCCCTGCTGTGGGGGAAACCCTAGGCCTCAGCCAAGGGCCAGCTCATAAGCCAGTAGCCAGATCCAGCCCATGGACCATAGGTCCAGATGCCCTCTCCCCTTCACCTAGAGCTCTGGGAGAACTCTCTCCCAGTGCTGCAGCTAGGATCATAGTGCAAGTGCTTTAATGTTCTGATTATAGACAAAAGCCTGAGGCTACGTCTACACTGGCATGATTTTGCACAAGAACTCTTTTGCGGAAGAGTTCTTGTGCAAAAACTCTTCCAGAAGAGAGCATTACACTGGCATGTGCTTTTGCGCAAGAGCATCCATGCCAGTGTAGATGCTCTCTTGCGCAAGAAAGCTCCAATGGCCATTTTAACCATCGGGCTTTCTTGCGCAAGAAATTCATGTTGCCTGTCTACACTGGCCTCTTGCGCAAGAACAGTTGCGCAAGAGGGCTTATTCCTGAGCGGGAGCATCATAGTTCTTGCGCAAGAAGCACTGATTTCACACATTAGAACGTCAGTGTTCTTGCGCAAGAACTCCCCACCAGTGTAGAGAGGCAGCATGTTTTTGCGCAAAAGCGGCCGCTTTGGTGCAAGATCGCGCCAATGTAGACACAGCCTGAGTGTTTAAAGAGAGAAGGTGGGTACAGTAATATCTTTTTATTGGACCAGCTTCTGTTGGTTTGAGAGACAAGTTTACAGAGTTTTGTGGCTCTGACCAATAGAATTTGGCCCAATAGAAGTATTACCTCACCAGCTTTGTTACTATAAAATGCTTAGACAGTAAAAGTTAAGTAGACCTCATTAGAATATTAGAGTTTGTAACTTGAAAATCAGAAAATACTTCTAAATCAAAAAATTTAGAGTTAAATCTGTTGTTCATCTGATTATCATATGCCTTTGAAATTTTGTAGTATCCACTACGTGCTTGCTATACTATCATAGGTCTCTCCTGCTCTTGAATACATCATTATAATGCTGGTGTTAAGTATGATGTCAAATGTATTTAATTAAGTAACTGTGTAATTGCTGAAAACTTTGGGGGCTGCTGACCCACAGAAAAATCAGTGAAGCAAAAAAACCAAACATTTCACTCACAACTCAGATTAAATTTCAGCAGTTACACATGAGCGGGCGGCAGTCGGCTCCCCTGTAGAGGCAGCAGAGGAGGGGTAGGCGGCTCCCTGGGAGCTGGTGCCGTGCATATCTGGAGCCTGCATGTAACCGTGAGAGTTAACTGATAGGTTGATCATGTACCCGGTTATACTTTCACATCCTTAGTATGACCACCTGATAAATTTAAAATATGATGATCCTTGTCTGTGCTGAGTACTAACACATACCAACATGTTATTCAGGGTTCGTCTACACTACAGGGCTTAACTCAAAATAAGCTACGCAAATTGAACTATGTCAATTGTGTAGCTTATTTCGAAATAAATAGGGAGTGTCTACACAGCACTTATTTTGAAATAGAGCACTCTTCCTCTGACTTCCCTTATTCCTCGTACAATGAGGGTTATAGGAGTCAGAGTAAGAAGTCCTCTAGTTCATAGTATTTTGACACTATTTCAAAATAACTGCCTGCTGTGTAGTTATAGCGCTAGTTATTTTGAAATGTGTTGCAGTATAGATGTATCCAGAGTGTGTTTTAACGCTCATCCCAGTGTAGACAAACACTAATAATCCACATTCTAATTTCTTCCTATGTATGAGCTGTCTGTTTGTTTGTTCACCTAGGTTCTTCAGTGGCTCCATTGTCTGAATGCCTTCCAAAATTATAAAATGTACATATAAATATAGGTATATTTCTCTACCTTCTGATTAGCAGTGCCCACCATACAGTTTCAGAAAGCCTTTGACAAGGTCCCTCACCAAATGCTCTTGTGTAAATTACATTGTCATGGGATAAGAGTCCTTTCATGGATTGAGAACTGGTTAAAAGACAGGAAACAAAGGGTAGAAATAAATGGTAAATTTTCAGAATGGAGAGGGGTAACTAGTGGTGTCCCCCAAGGGGCAGTCCTGGGACCAATCCTGTTCAACTTATTCATAAATGGTCTGGAGAAAGGGGTAAGCAATGAGGTGGTAAAGTTTGCGGATGATACTAAACTGTGTAAGATAGTCAAGACAGAAGCAGACTGTGAAAAACTTCAAAAAGCTCTCACCAAACTGAGTGATTGGGCAACAAAATGGCAAACGAAAGTTAATGTGGATAAGTGTAAAGTAATGCACATTGGGGGAAAAAATAACCCCAACTATACGTACAGTATGATGGGGGCTAATTTGGCTATGACAAATCAGGAAAGATCTTGGAGTTATCGTGGATAGTTCTCTGAAAACTTCCACACAGTGTGCAGCGGCTGTCAAAAAGGACGTTAGGAATTATTAAGAAAGGGATAGAAAATAAGACACAGAATATCTTACTGCCCCTGTATAAAACTATGGTACGCCCACATCTTGACTACTGTGTACAGATGTGGTCTCCTCACCTCAAAAAAGATATTTTGGCCTTGGAAAGGGTTCAGAAAAGGGCAACTAAAATGATTAGGGGTTTGGAATGGGTCCTATATGAAGAGAGGCTAAAGCGACTGGGACTTTTCAGTTTAGAAAAGAGGAGACTGAGGGGGTATATGATGAGTGGTGTGGAGAGGGTGAATAAAGAAAAGTTATTTATTAGTTCCCATAATAGAAGAACTAGAGGACACCAAATGAAATTAATGGGTAGCAGGTTTAAAACGAATAAAAGAAAGTTCTTCTTCACACAGTGCATAGTCAACCTGTGGAACTCCTTGCCAAAGGAGGCTGTGAAGGCTAGGACTATAACAGAGTTTAAAGAGAAGTTAGATAATTTCTTGGAGGTTAGGTCCATAAAAGGTTATTAGCCAGGGATAGAAATGGTGTCCCTGGCCTCTGTTTGGAGATGGATGGCACGAGACAAATCGCTTGATCGTTGTCTTCGGTCCACTCCCTCCGGGGCACCTGGTGCTGGCCACTGTCAGCAGACAGGCTACTGGGCTAGATGGACCTTTGGTCTGACCCAGTATGGCCATTCTTATGTTCTATGTTCTTATGTTATTGTGGAAGTGGTAGGCTGTCTGGCTTGCTTTTTGGGAGCATTTTGTTCTGAAAACTGAAGTTTGTAGTCATTTCACTCAGTTCAACCTATTTGAATTAACTGCAACATCTTTCCTCTTACCTGTTTGTATAAAACATATGCTTTCTTATTCTACTAGAGAGCACAACAGTTTCACAACTTACTCTGCACAAATAATCAATTAAACAGTTTTCTCTGTCCACTATTCTGCCAGCTAGGAGGTAAAAGGACACACATTCAGTTGCTAGGTTATAACTCTTGTACAATGGAGGAGGATTTAAAAAATAAAAGCCTAAGTGATGTCACTTTGCTATAATATTTCACTGTAATAAATTTAGAAACCACTTTATTGAGTTGATATCAATACAGTAAAACATTTTACTTAATGTACATTTAGTCTATTGTATCTGATATCGTACATGGTATGTAACTGTTTCACTGTTTTCTTTGCAGGTGACATGGTGAAAGATGGCAAGGCGGAACTACAAGCAAATGGGAGTGCAGGTCCTCACTCTCTGGACATAGAAGTTGAAGAAGACTCCAGTGGACAGCTTAACATGCGTGGAGTTTTTCTGCATGTGCTTGGAGATGCTTTGGGTTCAGTGATTGTGGTGGTGAATGCCTTGGTCTTTTACTTTTCTTGGAACCCATGTCCCAAAGATGGGCCATGTTTTAATCCATGTGTCAATAGCCATTGTATAGAAAACGCTACTGTGGCCCTACCACTTGACAGTGCTAAACTGCTCAAGCAAGAGGGTATTCATGTAGCTGGTCCCTGCTGGGTGCTGTATTTAGATCCCTCTCTTTGTCTGATAATGGTTTGTATACTCCTTTACACAACTTATCCATTACTCAAAGAATCTGCCCTTATCCTTTTACAAACTGTTCCCAAACAAATTGATATATATTCTTTGAACTTGAAACTACGTAAACTTGAAGGAGTTGAAGCAGTCCATGAACTACATGTTTGGCAACTGGCAGGCAGCAGAATCATAGGCACTGCTCACATAAAATGTCATGACCCTGCATCATACATGAAAGTGGCAAAGCACATTAAAGAGATTTTTCATGATGAAGGGATCCATGCCACTACAATTCAGCCTGAGTTTGCCAGTGTAGGCTCTGAATCAGGTGTTGGCAAATGTGAGTTTCCCTGCAGAACTCAGTGTGCTCTGAAGCAGTGTTGTGGGACCACAGAAGGCAATACTGAGAAGAAGACAGAAAAGACATCTTCAATTGCTATTTCATGCTCAGAAATAATCATTGAATCACCACACCACAAAACTAGGAGGACTAAATCTGAAAGTATACCCACTGTTAGGCTAGAGGCAGATGATGACCCAGACACGCAATTTGAATCATCTTTGTAATTTCTATAGGTGTGCTGTTTTGATAGCTTCAACTACAGCTTTATTGCAACAGGAAAAGACTGATATTTGAGATGCAAGTGTGTCAAACAGTGTAATTGTTGAAGTCCCTGTTCTTGTCACATTGCTAAATCTAGAATGCTTGTTTTAAAGAACATAATGGCATTGTCATGACAGAATGTGTTTGTGTTGACTTTGTAATGAGTGGCACTAAAGAGTGCCAATGCTGTAAAAAATTTGGAAAACTAGTTTCAACGCTTCTGTTGAGCTTCAAATTGAAATATTTTCTCTCCTGAAAAGCTACTTGAGGGATAAGTAAATTGGAATGTAGTTTGTGTTAGACTTCTCATTGGAGCTACTTTTTCCCTTAATATTTGATTTGTAGATATTTTAATATATTGTTTGTAATCCATATGAAAACCAAAGTTCATAGAATGTTTGTTTTTAAGGATGTTACAACATCAAACTAGAAACCACATTGTCCATTTCTCACATTTCCCTTAAATCTATACAGTGAACAATGTGTGTGCTTTTCTAGTGGATTTATTGCATAGTATAAATAAATAGTATAAATAGTAGTATATTTTAAAAGAAATGTATCAGTCACATGATTGATACAAAATTGTCCATTTCTTCTCTCCTTCTTCTCCCTTCTCTCCCCCCCTGCTCCCGCTGCTCTGGTGTAATTAAAATTAACTTTTTCAACTGATTTTAACAAACAGCTATGTTCTGTTAATGTAATTTCAACATGCCGAATACTCATCTGATCAGGACACTTATTTATCATAGCAATGCCAACCAGCACTTCTAAATTGGAGGGTCTATCAGCATTGACATAATGTTTCCTAGGTTTAAATTATAACTGCAGTAAAAATGAACTTGGATGAAATTTTACTGATAGTCTCAATGCAGCTGTAAGTCCTTATTACAGTTGTTGAATGCTTGGCCCATTGAAGTTAATCGAAGCTTTGCCATTCAGTAGGGCCAAGATTTCATCCTATATGTCTTACTCTTTTTAAAACTGTGTTTCAAATAATTTTAATTGAACATGTAAATATTCAGTTTAAAACTGTTTAACACAACTAAATAATAGACTGGTTCTGAAAAACTGTTAGTGATGTATTCTCAAGAATTGGATTGTTGACTCTGAATCAATAGGGTATTGGGGAGAACTGGAAGCAATATAAATAAGAGACTTTGGTCCCATGCTCAGTGTCATGCTCCAGGCCCAAATGAACCCTTAAATCCACTTTTGGAGCTGCATATATAAATAGTGAGAAGTACAGGACTGAGAGTTGGAAGATCTGAGTTTTTCCCAGTTCTGCCACACAACTTACATTATGTGACCTTGAGTTAGTCACTTAACCTCTCTTCCTCATTCTACCAGTTTGTAAAATGTGGAGAATACCTACCTCATGGGATATTGGGAGGCTTAATGCATTAGTTTCTAAAGATCTTTGAGATCTTCCAATGGAAGACACTATAGAAGTGCAAAGTTGTTTTATTGCATGTTTTCCAACAGTGGCTCCTTTTACATATGTGCAGGCACAACAGGATAATTTAAGGACAGTTTTGGCCTTATTTATGGATTTTGTGCATACTGTATTTTTAAGGTTTTAAACAATATTTAAATTAATATATTTTATATTAAAAATGTTTTAGTTAGTGAAGGAAATGCAGGTTCTTTTTTCCCCTCTCAAATATAGAACTGCTCACTAATTTGCACTTCTCTAATATTCCCTATTATACTCATAAGTGGTTCACAACTGACTAGTGCCCTTCTAGAGGGAGATCAGGTCTGGTCATGTCAGTGGGCTTACTCAGTTTCTCATTATAGTGAGGTCTTACATTAAGATTGTTTGTTTGCTAAATGTACTACCATATATGTACTAGTATGCAATGAATCATTGTCAAACTCTCTCTGAGATGAACAAAGTGCACTTGAAATGCATATCCTTGCTTTTTTTTCCACAGTAAACTGCTTCACTGACTAGTATACTTAATTCTTTGTGTTTGGTCTCCCACTCATTAGTGGTAATTTGCAGGGTCCTGCTGTAGAACTGTCACTAACAAAATATAAAATAGTTTATTGCCAAAAATACAGTAATATTAAACGTCATGGCTTTGTTCTCCTTTTGCTTTTATAGAGGGAGGTTACTAGTCCAGGCATGGTTGTCATCTTTAGCTAACAAATAACTATATTTGAATAGGCCTAGAAATGGATCCATTAATTCCGTTGTAGATGCTTAATCTTTTTGTGCCAGAAGTCATATTATAATTTTTTTTAGTGCTATGTCCATTGCAGGCAATGGCTATCTTTAAATAAAAAGAAAAAAGCCCTCTCTCTCATCATGGACTTGAATGCAGTGTCTATTAAGTACAAGGAGGGAGTTGCATAGCAATGGGATTATGGCTTCTACATGTATTGTTGCTGTAATGAGCCCAAATTGTAGCCTGATAACTTGCAATACATCTCAATCTTTTAATTTGATTTATGCAGACTCGATTTTAATTCTGAGGACTGTAATTCCAGTATACTGATGGCTTTCTTGAATTACTGCATAAATCATTTTTAGCATTAAATTAGTGAACCTCAGGAGTAAGCACTTCACAGGTTGGACAGGAAAGCAGCTAATTGTTTGTATTGTGCATTCCTGATTTTTTTTTTTTTTTTAAATAAAAACATGGAACACTGATTTTCCTTTTTAAAAAAAAAAAAAGAAATTATATTTCAGTATCTGTTTTTGTTTATGCTTCCCATGACATGTTTCAGTAACACTACCAAATAACATTGGATATATCTACAATAAAATGTTTTTCATAAATATACTTTAGTCAGCTTTTTACAGGTGTGTAGTAGACATATTAAAGTAGCTTTTTTTAAGCTCTCTCAGTTTTGGATATATGTATGGACTTGATACTGCAAACATTTATTTTAATAAGTAGCCCTGTTGAACTTGGAATACTTGTGTAAGTGAAGTTTTACTTGCCTGTGAATAAGTGTTTGCAGGATTGGTCCCTAAATATGCAACAGGGGCTAGGGCTTTTCTAAAAGCCTCAAAAGCTAGGTGAAGATTTTTAGTGATAAGTATTTTAAAATCAATATAAAATGGGTAGTACTGTAGGTTTTTCCCTCTCAAAGTTATGTTACTGGCTTTGTAACTAAACTTTTAACTCTGGGTCTGACTCTTCACAAGTGTTGAACACCCAGTGCTATTACTGACGTCAGTTGGAATTGAAGTTGCTCAGCACCCCTGGAAACTAGGCAATCTGGTCATTCAATTGTGGTAGTTAAGAGGGAAACAGATTTTTTTTTTTTCTAGAATGCACATTCTAACCTATTCTGCTATAGGGGACTGTTTCTGAATTTTTATATCGCGAGATCCTGATTTTTGTGTGATGGGAGTGAGAAATGCTCTATTTGGGAGTATTTAAAACAGCACATTAAAAACACTGATTTATTTCATAATTCAGCATTAGTTATTTTGCCCCCTTAGAATTCTGATTTTTATGTTGCTTAATCAGTTCTGTGATGTTTAATTTGGCTTTGTTCTTGAATCTTTCATTTCTCTCCTATATGGAAAAGGAGGGGATTCTTCATGTGTCTGAATGAGAATGTCCTTAAAGCTTTCCAAGCCTGATACAAACTTACTGATAAACAGCAGGTGTGATTCTTCTTTATGACTTTTAGTCTATGAAATTTAATTGCCTACATGGGATACTACTTGATCTTATATAAACGTGAGCTAGGTATCTTTTCCATTCATTACATATGCGAGTATTCATTTAAAAAATGGTGCACAATACTTTTTATCTATATTTCCCAAAGCATGTGGGTTTAGTCAGGATTCTTAACTCACATTTTGAGGCTAATTTTGTAATCCCGATGGAGGGGATCGAATTGACATACTTGTACCTATTGTCTAGAATTCATGAGTGGAAAAATTGGGTTTGACTTCTATTAAATGTTGTAAGAAACAACATGTTGTAAGATAGTAAAGTCCTGTGAGAATGTATCTATTTAATGTGAAGCACTTAAATAATTTCACTATTCTGCTTACAAGTGCAGCTTCTTGACAAATAGAAGTATACTTATATGCATCCAGTCTTTTTTAAAGATGTGAACATTATAAGTAGAAACAAAGTTTGGGACCTGAGTTGTAAAAATATTATTGTACCCTGTCATGGTTTCTGGTGCAAATATATGAATACTTACTGAGTTTGTGTCATCACAAAACAACCGTCAACATTTTTCAAGAGAAAGTAGTCAGTGTTTGAATAAATCTTTGAATATCAAAATTTCCACACATTACTGTATAACAATAGTTAAACTTTTAAAACTTAGGTCTCTCAAATCTAAGATGCATACACTTTTCACTTTGCTTTCAAAAATGTGTAGACTTTAACACATAAAACACTTGTTTTGTGTTCTATAATCTAAAATTTTAATCCAAAAAACACTGCAGTCCTAAGGAGTTGTTTCAAGAAAAGGGACTGCAGCAAAATGCATTTAGTACTCATTGATAAGTTGTAGGGCAAGAATATTCTTAAATTCTGTCCTCAACAGCACACTGACATGCATCCATGTGTTCTTCATAAAGCCCTTATTTTGTACAATTTTTAGTTTTTGCATGGGAAAAAAGTGATGCAATTTTATGCAGCAGCCCTCTCCCTAACTGCACATCTGTGTGTGGGTTATTTTTACTTTTAAGACATTGTGATGTCTATGAGTAAATGTAAAAGTGCACATCATTTTGCAAAGCTGTTTCTACCTCCATATGAGGCTTTGTGAGCTGTTCATGTATTATAAATGGTTTGAGACATGCCATGTGGTATTTTTTTGGGGTTGGTTTGGTTTGGTTCAGTGGGTGGTGGGAAGCTGTAACTATAGTCCTGCAGGTATGTTTCTTTCATTCCTCCAATCCTGGGTTGTGATAGCTCAAGCCTGCTAAATGGGGAAACCTCTGGATAAAATTAAGACTGCCAGAAGTTGTGGTATTGTAAATTAAGTAGCATTTGCGTATGCATCAGCATTGTGTCAATGCCCTAACATGGTGATAGGGAACACAGTGCTGTTGTGAAGGTACAAGAGACATTTCAGTTCAAGTTATTTTTAAATAGGACAGGCTGCCCTAATATTCTGGACACATTTTATTTTCCCCCGAAGTTCTAGATAAGGTATAAATTTCATGTTCTCCTACATTGTTAGGTAGTCTTTTTGTAGTAATTAGTTGCTGTCTCCCATTGTGGACATACTTCATCCACCACTGAACTGGAGCTAAGTAATCTGAGTACATCCTGTAAATCTGTGTGAAGTACTGTGCCATCTGTCTATAGTGTCACTGTCATTGGAGGCCTTAACCTTTTTACTTAGTATATCTGAAAGTTGCATCATTACTCCCACATTCCTGTTTAAAAAGATAGCTACTTCAAAGGATTGTGTGGTGCTTAGCTCCTTTTGGTAGTTGAGGCATGGAAGGGGGGCATGCAGACTTGCTACTTGTACCTTTTATTATATCTCTTTTTGGTATACATGCATATTCTATGCCCCACGAGACTGTGTTGTGTATGTAACCTATAGTTCCTGTGGGACAGATTGCAGTCTGTAAGTATGCAATCTATGTTGGAGGTCAGATAGGGTTGCCAGATGGCTTCTACAAAAATACCGGACACACTTGAAATTACATTACATCTTATTTAGAAAATATCGGACATTTATATTTTCTCATTTATATTTTCTCAATTTGTTTCCTGAACAGAAAGCTCAAATACTGGACTGTCTGGTTCAAAACTGGACACCTGGCAACCCTAAGATCAGACCAAAAACCAGTCTTGAGCCCATAAGGAAAGAATGATGGAGATTAACATTACCATCTTGAATTTTGTCAGTTCCTCTCTTTTTTTTTTTTTCTTTTTTTTTTTTTTTTCTTTTAAGTGAGAAAATACTAGGAAAAGAAACCTCCCTTGAATTTCAGAGATACCTATGCTTTGGCTCCAGGGTGAAGTGTGGGGGGAGGGGGGCCCGCAACTTCTTTCAATTGGCTTTCATGAGAAGGCCCTTTGAACAGAGGGTTGGTTATGAGGCAGGGACTCGTATTTAATAATATGCCCATGGTAGGGGATTTCTTGTACCTAATTGCTGGTGACTTATTTCATTCCAAGCCTGGCAGAATAGGGAAAGATGGCCTCTGAAGACAGTTTGAGGATAGCTCTAGTCTGGATAGTTAGTATTCAGACATGAAGGTTGAAATCTGCTTTCTTGATGATGATGCATGCTATCTGTATAAGATGGAAGCCAATTTAGAGGCTCTGAGCACAAGTAGGAAGTTTGTTGAGAATGGGTGAGTGTTTTGTCTGGTTTAAAATTAATGTCTGAAAGGCTTCAGTATTGAGTCTGAGGGAGAAATCCTCAGATCTCAAAGTGGCTCTGGAAGTCTTTCAAGGAGCTGTTAAATAGCTTTTGAGGGCAAAGACCTGGTTAGCAAAGTCCTCTATGGTGTTCTCTTACCTCCTTTTGGGATACTTGTCACCACTAAAGCCTTGTTTCTTGAAACAGTTGTAACCCTGGGGTGAACTGTAACAGCATTTTCCACCCTCTTAATTCCTCTCTGACTTGAACGAAGTTTGCTCAGAGAGATTTTGTTATGTAGCAAAGTACCAAGTGGTGTTAAAGATTTTTAGATATGGTCTAAAGATTTTCTTCCAACATGATCCAGCTTTTTGTAGTCTTTATCTTTGTAGTAGCCTCTGGTATGTCAGGCTGTCTCTTTCATGAGAAAGCTAGAAACCACCATACATCCAGAGACCTTGTAGATGGTCACGCTATCTGTTCTGAGATTTAAAAAAAAAAAAAAAAAACAACTTAGACCATGGTCCTGTAGCATCTTAAGAGACTAAAAAAAATATTAATAGTATCATGAGCTTTCATGAGCACAACCCACTTCTGAGACTAGTGTCTGAAAGGCTCTACCTTGAGGTTGGGGTTTAAAGTCACAGTGATATGGATCTGGAAACTTTCAAGGAGTATAAAGTCTCATCTGTTAAATGGATGTAGAATTGTTTGAAGATATTGCCCATCTATTGAGGTATTGCACGTCTATTTTTCTTAATCTCTTTGCAGTTAGGGCTAAGATAACAGGGGACTGCCAGAGATCTTTGACTGGGTCCAATTATGTTCATAAGCATCCAGTATGTTAGGTGGGGAAAGGCTTGGCCTTCCCAAACTGTCAGATATAGCCACACCCACACTCTGCTCCCAGAATGCCTACTGTCTGCCTCCCCCACCCCTAGCACACCAACCACCCGTGCCTTTGTTAATTGATGAAGATATTGAACAGAACCTATAATTTGGATAATGACATAGAGAATACACTTAAAGTTTGTGTAGGATCCAAACTATAGGGCTGTGTCCACACTGGTGCGATCTTGCGCCAAAGCGACCACTCTTGTGCAAAAGCTTGCTGCCTGTCTACACTGGCCATGTGTTCTTGCGCAAGTAAACTGACGTTCTACTGTATAAAATCAGGGCTTCTTGCGCAAGAACTATGATGCTCCCGCTCAGGAATAAGCCCTCTTGCGCAACTGTTCTTGCACAAGAGGCCAGTGTAGACAGGCAACATGAATTTCTTGCGCAAGAAAGCCCTATGGTTAAAATGGCCATCAGAGCTTTCTTGCACAAGAGAGTGTCTACATGGATGCTCTTGCGCAAAAGCACATGCCAGTGTAGATGCTCTCTTCTGGAAGAGTTTTTGCACGAGAACTCTTCCTCAAAAGAGTTCTTGTGCAAGAAGCTGCCAGTGTAGACATAGCCTAGGAGTTTGCAAGTGTGTTGGAGGATGGGATAAAAATGTAACTGAATCTGGTCAAACGAGATGTGGTCTGAAAAAAACAGAATGAAATTCAATAAGGACAAATGCAAAGTACTTCACTTATGAAGGAACAAACCACCTGTACACACATAGAATGGGAAATTACTGCCCAGGATTCGAGGAAAAAGTACTGCGGGAAAGGAAATGGGGGTCTTAGTAGATCACAGGCAAAATATGTCTGAACAGTGTAACGCTACTGCGGAGGGGAGGGGCAGGGGGAAACATACATTGCACAATGTATTACCAGGAATGTTGGGATCAAGACACGAGAAGTAATTCTTTCACTTCATGCTGAGTATTGTGGATGCCACATTTCAGGAAAGATGATGGAAAAATTGGAGAAATTCCAAGGAAGAACAACAATAATTATTTAAGATCTAGAAAACGTGATCTCTGAGACCTGGACAGCAGGTGAAGCTTCCCCTTGGAAAGATTAGCCCCTTCCCCATCTCTTCCAGCCAAGGCCCAATCCCCTTGTGCTTTCAGACCACCCTCCCACATGGCTTTAGTTGGGGCAGGGTGTGTTGTATGGTGTTGCTTTTTTTGGGGGGGTGAGGAAGAGAGCTCAGTCCTGGTTGAGGTCAAACTTCATTTCTGGCTGGGACCTCGGTAAAGCACTCCACCTTGGAGTGCTCAGACCAGAGTCCTTCCCCATTCTGCCTTTTGACTGAGGCCCCTCTCCCCCACTGCAACCTTGAGACCAGAAAAGCTTTGTGCATCTGCTCCAGCCCTGGGGCTGTGGCATGGAGTGAGAGCTCTTTCAGCCCTGGCAGGGGGAGATTTTTCAGGAGCTCCAAATATGCCACTATCCCTTTCAAGTCTGCCCAAACCTTGTGCCACTGAGCTTCCCCCAAACCTCCATTACGTGCCTCCTATGCTATAAAAGTAGACTGAAAAAATGGATTTGTTTAGTCTGAAGAAGAGAAGACAGAGGGAACATAGCAGTTTTCAAATATGTAAAAGATTGTTAAAAGGAGGAGGGCAAGAACTTGTTCGCCTTAACTACTGAGGATAGGACTAGAAACAATGGGCTTACGCTGCACCAAGGACAGTTTAGTTTGGACATTAGGAAAAAGTTCCTAACTCTCAAGGGGGTCAACCATTGGAATAAATTTCCCAGTGAAGTGGTAGAGTTTTGATTATTGGGGAGCAGGTTAGACAAACACCAGTCAGGGATGGGCTAGATAATACTTAGTCTTTCCATGAGTGCAGGAGATGGGACTAAATGACCTCTCAGGAGTGAAAGAGGGGATATCAAACAATCTATGGTCTTTTTTTCCTCAGTCTCCAGGATGTCAGTAATTCATAATGGCAGCTCTTGTAAAGCCCTGAAATAATCCATGGCTGGTTCTGGAGCCAAAGTGACTACTTCATCAGAATATGATGATGGGTCTTGCTTCATTTATTAGGGGTTCTGTCCCCATCCCTAAGAGCTTCTATGGAGGGTCTTGAACTGAGGCAGCAGGAGAATGAGACCTAAATTTGCTCAATGATTAGGAAGGAGACTCTCTTCTGGAGGAAGGGCCCTAGTAAATCCAATATAGTCACGGTGGAAGGAGACTGCTATTGTAATTCTAGCTCTAATTTTAGGAAACCAGAAGGTTTTCCAATGCTTGGTGCTGACTCTGTCACTAGGGCTGGAGAACCAACAGAACAAAAATAGTGGGTGCTCAGCCCCCATTGGCAGTCCCAGGGTATGTCTACACTACAGAGTTTTTTGGAAAAAGGCTGTTTTTCGGAAAAAAACTTCAATTATGTCCACACTGGAATCGTGTTCTACCAAAAGAAAATCGAAAGAACGGAGGGGTTTTTCCGACATTGGTAATCCTCATTCTACAAGGAGCTCTTTCAGACAAAGGCGTGTGTGGACGGTGAAGAGGGAGTTATTTCGAAAGAAGAGGAAAAAGCACAAGTGCCCTGGTGGCCACTCCATCCATAGTAATCACATCTGAAATGCGAGATAGCATCCACACAGAATGGACTACCTTTCGAAAAAGCAATTCACTTTTTCTATGTGCTCTTGCAGTGTGAACGCTCTCTTCTGGAAGTTTTTTTGGAAGATCTCTTCTGGAAAAGCTTCTTCCGAAAGAAGCCTGCAGTCTAGACATAGCCCCATGGATGAGCTTCTCCCTGTTCCTCCCAGCATCTTGTATAAGTTCCCCCCATTCTTTCTTATGGGCTGGGTTGTTTGGAAAACTTTGCATCCCGTTCTGCAATATGGATTCCCATCTCACTGAGCTGTGGGGAGCATCATGGGACTCACATGACTTCTTTTCAACTGAAAATGTTTGTTGAAATGTTTAGATGTTTCCAAATCTAAATTGTTCAGAATTTCTGTTCTTCAAAAAGTTTCAGACTTTCAGCTTTTTGCCCTGATCTGGAATGAAACAAACATTGAAATATCAGGCCATCCCAGGGGATGGAAATTCCCAATGCTCTGCTTAAAATGTGTAGGAGTGGGTCTCCAAAGTGTGGTGTCTGGAGCACTTGCTAGCTATGTGCAAGGGGCAGGCTCTCCTTGTTTACTTGGGGAAAATCGGGATCAGGAAAGCAAGAGTCACCTGCAGAAACCACATCATGAGAGGAGATGGCCTGTATAAGAGAGAACCACCTACTCTGGGGGGCAGTAGGACACATACTGTCTCTCCTTTCTCTCCACCCCTCTTTCAATGCAGCATAGGGGGAAAATGGCAAAGAGGAGGCAGCCAGAGACTCAAGAAGGTAGGAAATGAAACTGCTGGGATTACTGCACTGGAGGAAGAGGATAAAATGGGTTCCAGGCAGGGCCACTCTTCCTCCCAGAACTTCTCAGCCCAGAACTTTGTAGGGGAACTCTTCTCCCCCACCCCCCACTCTTACACACAGGCTACGTCTAGATTGGCATGATTTTCCGGAAATGCTTTTAACGGAAAAGTTTTCCGTTAAAAGCATTTTCAGAACAGAGCGTCTAGATTGGCATGGACGCTTTTCCGCAAAAGCACTTTTTGCGGAAGTGTCCCTGGCCAATCTAGACGCGCTTTTGCGCAAGAAAGCCCCAATCGCCATTTCAGCCATCGGGGCTTTTTTGCGCAAAACAATACCACGTTGTCTACACTGGCCCTCTTGCGCAAAAGCATTTGCGCAAGAGGGCTTTTGCCCGAACGGGAGCAGCATAGTATTTCCGCAAGAACACTGACGATCATACGTGAGATCGTCAGTGTTCTTGCGGAAATTCAAGCGGCCAGTCTAGACAGCTGGCAAGTTTTTCCAGAAAAGCGGCTGATTTTCCGGAAAAACTGGCCAGTCTAGACACAGCCACATACTGCAGGTAGTAGGACCCAGGTATTGTCTCCCTCTTTCACTGCACAAAGGAGCCAACCGTAGACTCCAGCTGGTAGGAGCAAAAGCAGGGACCCAGAGAAATTCATGTTTTTGACTGAACTACTTCTGCCTTGTGCAGACTAGTTGTTTGCACCCATCTTCTCACTTCCTCACAATCTCTTCACTTCTGCTTCATTGCATCCCTTCCTCTCACTAATTTCTCCTGTCCTGGCCCCCCTCTGCACCCTTTCCCTTTTTTCTCTCAAGTTGGATGATCCCCTGCTAAATTTCCCCCCCCCCCCCAATAACATGTTTCCTATCGTCAACTTATTCACTCTCCCCATTTCCTGTATCCTGTGTCTGTTCTGGCTAAGACTCTGCAACAACTGAAGCACAGAGAGCTATCCATGGAGCTATTGCTTGGTTTTAGCTGAGATCCAGTATGTTTTGGGATTGGCTCTGGTAGGGTTTAATTAATTCTATGTAACTATACACCCTGAGCAGTTAGGCTTCATGAATAAAGCTTGAAGTTGAATCTATGGGCCAGACTTCAGTGGACTTTTGGATCAGACTATTAGGAGTTATCTACTCTTAAAATGCTACACTGTGAACATTACCTCCCACAATAGGGGGCTCACCCATTGGTATAGTTAACTACCACCCCTCTGGGAAGTGGCTAGGTCAATGGAAGAATTCTTCATAGCCCTGTGTATGTTGGGAATTACGTCAGTTTAACGATGCAGCTCAGAGGTGTGGATATTTCACAGAGTGGTGCAAATAGTTAGGCCAACTTAATTTTCGAGTGTAGATCAGGCCTTAGCATATTAAATCACGAGTTGAACTCCTAAGAAATCTGGGTCCCACATCTACTATAAAAAAAAAAAAAAAAAAAAGTTAGGCAAACATTTTGGGATAGTTTTTTCCCACATACTTCCAGTCCTCTTTTCTCTTGCTTTGCCATCATATCTAGTAGGCATGACCTACAGTTTGAGGGAGGGAGAAAGAAATATATCTAGGCTTATCAGAATTTGATTTTAATTTTATAACTGATGGATAATATCAATGTTTATTTTTAAGTAAGTCTATTTTTTATCCAAATTTCCACAGTTGTGGGAAACTGTAGTGTGGTCAGACAGTTAGGGAAGTCAGAATTACTTAGCGACAGCACACATTGAGATTAAAAAAGTTAAAAGGCGGAAGAGGCATTCGTCCCTTGGGCTGCCCCTGCTTGGCCTGGGTGTGCAGCTCCCGGGAGCTAAGAGATTAAACCCCCTTTCCTCCCTTACAGGCTCTAGCAAAATGGCTGGGGCATAATTATGTAATTAGTAGTGAGTTTCCATTAGCAACTGGTAGTATGCTTATTTTGAAATAACTCATGTTATTTTGAAATAACAGGGTGGGTCTACACAATAATTTTGAAATAACGGGCTTCTTACTCCAACTTCTGTAACCCTCATTTCACAAGGAGTAAGAGAAGTCCTTCGGCTTCCTTCTGTGTAGACAGCACCAAAAGCTGAGTTAAGGTACTTTGACTTCAGCTACACAGTTAACGTAAATGAAGTTGTGTATCTTAACTTGACTTTAGCCCATAGTGTAGACGTACCCTAAGTGTTTTAGGGCCAGAACTATTGCTTATTTATACAATAGAACTCCAATTTGGTAGAGGCCTATCCTAATACAAATTAATGCTAGTGAAAAGTCCATTGATCCTAGACACTGGTACTAGTTTACAAACTACTTACTAAATGAACAGTGCAAACTTGTAAGTCATGAGAAGGCCATGGTATCCATGACTGTAAGATGATGTCAGCATTGACTTTCTATGCAGCATTACAGTGCATCACAAAGGGTATGTCTACACTACATGGCTGCTTACATGTTGCAGTATAGCATTAACTACACACAAAATGGCATAGATGGGGTTTTATTTTTTGGTATCTAAGGGTATATCTACACTACATGGCTCCATCGACGGAGCCATGTAGATTACCTTTGTAGACATAGGAAAATGAAGCAGCAATTTAAATAATCGCCGCTTCATTTAAATTAAAATGGCTGCCGTGCTGTGCCAATCATCTGTTTGTTGGCACGGCGCTATAGTCTGGACGCTCCGCGGTCAACATCAAAGGCATTTGTCCACCTCCCCGGTATGCCTCGTGGGATGAGAGCTTATAAACTATTTTGTTCCTTGCATAACTTCTTGTTAGATTTGCAGAAACAGCATTCTGTTAACTGTTATTTAAACCAAAAATGGTCTTGGAAAGAAGTTGTTGTCTGAGGACACAGCAGCATTGCAGGATGCTTAATAAATATCCTGTTATTTAATAGCTGTCATTTTAGCATTAACAATCTCATAACTTTAGTTGTCTCATGATCACAGCTATGTTCTGCATATTAGAGAAGAGATTGGTAGACTTTTTTCAAGTAAAAGCTTTCTGCACAGCAGGATGCTTTAACCTCTTGCATTCTGAAAGCAAGTAAAGCAAGTAGGCTGGAACTGATGTTGGGGAATATTGCCATACCAACAGAGCAGGAGAGAAGCCAAAATAATTGGGGTCCACATGGTTTGGATTTTCTTTGATGCCCACAGAGGCTGGCAGAATAATAATAATAAAAGTTCTTTTATTCTTTTTACTAAAATTGGGTTCTCCCAAAGATTCTACAAAGGGAGAGCATTTTAGTTGTTCTATGAGATCTCCTCTCCAGGTAAATAAAATGTAAATTCTTGGTAATAGTCTGCTGCTGTAGATTGGTGCTGTTGTTTTGAATTGAAAGGCATTATGTCAATCTACAGCAGCAGGAAACGATCTTGTAAACCTCATTTTATGAGGGATAAGGGATCTTTCGAAAAAGGCTTTATTTCTCGAAAGATCCTCGTCTAGACTGCCGTCTTTTTTTCGAAAAAGCTCCGTTTTGAAAAAAAGCGGTGGCCATGGTTATGCTAATGAAGCGTGGGATATTTAAATCCCGGCTTCATTATCGATTTCAACGTGTCTAATCTACATCTCTCTGTCTACAGCGAGGTGTAGTCTAGACACACCGTGTGTGACGGACCGGGCCAGATCTGGGCACTGCCGAGGGCATCAGTTTAGGGCGAATTGCTCAAAACCTGGGCTACTTACAGCCCCCGACTGGAGACCTTTCCCAAAATAGGCCACAAACCAGTGACACAGAGTGCTTCAGCTGCCAATCTGGCCAGCAGGAAGCCTTACAAGCAAAACCCCTCAGACATCCCAGCTCTCCCTGTGCTGCAATCAGCCCCGGGCCTTACACACTGGTGAGAGGTTATATAACCCAATCTCACCAACTCCAAACAGATCCTCTCAGTCCCAAAGAACCAGCCACAGTCCCTGGTCAATTTACACTTTGGATCTTACCCACACAAGCACGCTGAGCCAATCCTTTAGAATCTAAAATCTAAAGGTTTATTAATAAAAGAAAGAAAAGGTTGAGATTAAGATTGCGAAGGAGAATACATTACATACATCAATTATCAAATTCTTGATGCAGGCTGTCAGCAGAGATGTTACAAACTGCTAGCTTAGAAGTCTCTGGTGTACATCCTATGTCAAGATGGGTCAGCAGTCCTTCCCAGCTCTCTGTCCCTAGCAAGGCTGCATCTGGAATCAGGAGCAAGATTGAAGACAAGATGGAGACAGCCTCATCGCACTTTTATATTCCTCAGCTGCATCTAGACTGGCATGATTTTGCGCAAATACTTTTAACAGAAAAGTTTTTCCGTTAAAAGTATTTGCGCAAGAGAGCATCTAGATTGGTCCGGGAGTCATTGTAAGAACGATGCGCTTTTGCGCAAAAGCGCGTCTACATTGGCGGGATGCTTTTGCGCAAAAGCAGAAGCCCGGAACCATTTTGAAGAGGGCAAAAGGGCACCAGCCCTTTCTGGGGGCGGGGGCTGGAGCTCCTTTGAGACACGTGCTTAAAGGGATCTTCCCAGACAGCCGTTTCTCTCCTGCTGCGTGCTATAGGACCTCTTGCAGGGACTGACAGCTGTAGCAGTTTTTGTGGTTGCCCGCTGCCTTTTTGGACACCACTGCCTTGTGCCTTTGGCTGTTTTTTTTTTTTTTTTTTAATCTAGCTTGTTTTTTGTGCCATGGAGCCAGGGGTGGCCTTGTGCCTGCTCTGGCCCCTTCCGGCTATTTTGGAGTGCCTGCAGCTGGTGCTCCTCCACCAGGACCTGGAGGCGCAGGTCGCTCTGGACTCCCTCACCAGGGAGGCCATGGCGTCCCTGTGCCATCCCCACCCCACCGTGGAGAGGCCATTGTGGAGACTGGACATCAGTACCGACTGGTGGGACCGGCTGGTCCTGGGGCAATGGGATGACCAGCAATGGCTCCGGAACTTTCACATGTGAAAGCAGACTTTCCTGGAGCTATGTGCCTGGCTCGCCCCTGCGCTCCAGAGAACAACCACCCAGCTGCGGGCACCCATCCCCGTGGACAAGAGGGTCGCCATCGCACTGTGGAAGCTGGCCACCCTGGACAGCTACCAATCGGTGGCACACCAGTTTGGGGTGGGCAGATCGACCATCGGTGCCGTCGTGATGGAGGTAAGTCCCAGGGGGAGTGGGGAGTGGGGTGGGGGGAGGGTGCTGCACTCCATGCCCAGGGGCAGGCAAGACTCCAGGCTGGGTCACCCAGGGGTTTGGGCTGTCCCTCCCTTGCACAGGCCTGCTGGTGGGGGGGGCCCTGGGTGTGTGTGTGTGTGTGTGTGTGTGTGTGTGTGTGTGCATGAGGACAGAGGGCATCACAGGAGGGGCCCCCCCCCAGGGAGGATGCACTCACCCTGCCTTATGTGATGTGTTCCCCTGTGTTTCTCTGCACCCTTCTGCAGGTCGTCCATGCCATCAATGACGTCCTGCTCCAGAGAGTCATCCTGCCTGCACGACGTGGAGGCTATGGTGGCCGGCTTCGCTGCCCTCGGGTTCCCCAACTGCGGGGGAGCCCTGGATGCAACCCACATCCCCGTCTGTGCCCCGGAGCATTGAGCAGCCCATTTTATAAACAGAAAGGGGTATTTCTCAATTGTACTCCAGGCCCTCGTGGACCACCGTGGCCGCTTCCTGGACATTTATGCGGGCTGGTCCGGCAGGGTACATGACGCCCGCATCCTATGCAACTCCAGCCTGTTTGAGAGGCTGGAGGCGGGCACTTACTTCCCCCAGCGGGAATTTACTGTCGGGGACGTGCCCATGCCCACCTGTGTTGTGGGGGATGCGGCCTACCCCCTGCTGCCCTAGCTAATGCGGCCCTACACGGGGCGGCTGGACCACAACCGGACCCAGTTCAACAACCACCTCAACCGGGCCCTCAACCAAGTCGAGTGTGCCTTTGGGCATCTGAAAGCCCGGTTCCATTGTTTGCTCACCCGTCTGGAGATGGGTGAGCGGAAAGAACACTTGCGCAAAAGGGCTTATTCCTGAGCAGGAGCATCAGAGTATTTGTGTAAGAAGCACTGATTTCATACATTAGAACGTCAGTGTTCTTGCACAAATACTCGCGGCCAGTGTAGACAGGCGGCAAGATTTTGCGCAAAAGCAGGCGCTTTTGTGCAAAATCTTGCCAGTCTAGACGCAGCCCTCGTGTCTCCCAAGCTGGAGCTTGTCACATGATCAAGTGTCCTATCTCTGTTTCACAGGCAAGTAGCCATTATGCAGTGGCCAGTCTGCAGGTTTCCACACACATTCCTCAGGTGTGTATTGGCCACTCTGAGAGCATTGTCCATGGAGCAGTGCTAATTAGCACAGCCATTCACTGAACAATCCTTCCTCACATAGGCAGTCCAGGCCCATTGCTCTCTTACAGACAGAGCTCCCTTGGCTCCTTGCCAACACCCCCTGTTGTATACCTAAGTTTAGCCCTTTAGTCACCAAAAGCTGGCCAGCACACCTATCTATCACAAACTCAAATGCCACATCTAGTGATGTTTCTTTCAGTATAATCAGCAAATAACTGGGCTACAGTGGTATAGATTTGAGTACCTTATAACCTTATACTGTTCACTATCATATCTGTACGTGTAGGTGTCCACATGCCGATTCTTTGCTATGTAAGTGGTATTCTAGGACAGATCTCTCTCTCTCTCTCTCTCTAACTGCTCTACAGTTGACTAGACTGTACACTGAGTAGGAGGGGTGGCTTTCCAGATAACTGGAGTTCAGGAGGGAGGCAATTGGGGCAGAAGCGCTAACAGTTAAGGGAGGGGAGGAAAGTAGCATCATGAAAGAGTGAAACTGAGCTAGAAATCTTCAAGTTGGTACGTATATTTGGCTAGAAGTTGATGACCAAAGAGGATTGAAACACTGAAAGGAATATGTGGAGGGTAGGTTTCTTGCAGCAGGATGGACTATGTTTTGATGGGGTTGCTCTTTGTAGAGGATCCCTAGTATATTTTGCATGACAAAGAAGTTTGCCTTGGAGGAAGGAATTGTCCTGGAATGATGATGATATTTGTATTAAGTTAGTACTGAAGAGTGTTAGGCACTCTGCATACAAATACAAAAAGACCCCAAAGAGCTTTAAATACTGATGTTTGAAGTTTGAGGCTGAGAGTGGCTGGAGGAAAGGGAAGCAGGTGAGAGCCCTTTGGCTGGGGCATCAGGAAGGCAGTGGTACCTGAGAGAGAAGGTGTCTGGATTTCAGCAAACTGCTGGTACCTCAGTGAGCCTGGCCTATAGCAGAAGCTTGAAGGGGTACATGCTGGAATACAGACCTTTCGGGGTTGGAAGGTTTGTGGAAGCTCAATAGGAGAATTTGTGATGAGGAGTAGATCAACTGCTGAGGGAAGGGCAGGAACTGGAGAGGTGGAAGGTAAGAAGAGGACTGGACTGGTGGGAAGACCACAGATGTTCCTGGGTCAGAGAGCCCTAGTGGTCAGGAGTCAGGCAGCAGAAGGGTCAGCATCTGGGAACCAACAATAGGCTGGGCAGCCAGTGGCAGGGGACCTCCCCTGGTCTGGCAAATTCCCTCATTTGGGACTGGTTAGGTCACAAGGGTGCTGGACCAGAGAGGTCAACCTATAGGAACCCTTTAGTGCATACTAGCAGGGTTTGCACAGACTGATAGCACTTTGCATAGTCAAGTTTGTTGTTAGGCTCATCAAGGCTTCATCTGTCCTCTCAAGTAGAAAATAGCCCATCACAAACTTGTTACTCTAGCAGTTGCCAAAATACTATAAATTGCTCTTTACGGAAATGAAACTATTGCCAAACATATAGGATTAAAATTTCTGAGCAACACAATAGGAGTTGTTAGCAGGAGAAAACAGGCAGCACCAGTTTCTAATACAATTCATTGTTAGAGTATCAACAAATAATCTATCCAAATTTTAGGGCAGGGGTGGAATGTAGCTTTCCTCTCAGGCAAGATCTAACAATGAAATAACCTTGGATCCAAATCCCCATGAATTGTGGGGAAGTTCAGAACACATCTGAATTCTTCATGTCAAGACCACCAGTACTAACAATGAAACTGGCTTGAAAAGACTGGCTTAAAGAAACTGGCTTGAAGAGACTGGGTTAGTTAGTAGCAGTGCTCCAGGGAGCTGTCCTTGTTTGATTGCTACACTATTCACTGAGACAAGGTCTGTGTCATGATTTTCTACACGAAGGTGATAAAGCACTTAGAAGTATATGGAAAGGTACTCACCAATAAATTAAAAAGGAAGAGGCAGGGGTGCCACTTCTCATATCAGTATAACATGCAAGAGTGCATGGGTCTGAATCAGAATATTGGTTGGGAACACTGAGCCATAGGAAAGGCTGCATCTGGCTTCATGCCCAAGTTTAAACTGACCCCTGTTCTTTGCTGGTCCTAAGCAAAATCCTAAATCTGAACATGCACGGACTTTAGGGAAGTTATGCTTGGGCTGAGATTTGCCTGTTCAGCTCATCTTGCTGGGAAATGTTCAACCCACAGACAGATATGTACACACTAAACATCCTTCCGCCTTTCTTATTGCAACACCCTAGTTCCTCATGGAAAAAGTCCTTTTAAATAGTGATTCAACCATTATAGTTATAGAAGAAAATATTTTAAACCCCTTTAAACTATTTAATAGAGAATAGTTTTACTTAATCATGTATAGACTTCTATAACGGGAACATTATCTCTTAAACTGTGTAAGATTGTTGACCCAAAAATCTATTGTAAGGCTATGATTTTTCTCTTCAGTTCTGTAGGACTTTTTCATAAATGTTATGCTGAGCTTTCTGTATTAACTGCATAGTGGTGCATAACAATGGCTAATTCTATATCTGTCTTCTGTTATGATTGATTATTAAATGCTTCCACAAAGATACCCAAGGGCTAGTTAGGAAAATCTAGTAGGTGACAGAATCCACGCATACCCTAATCCTCCAGCATTGAGGGAGAGATTGAGGGAGCATATCCATAAGATTGTGTCTGAATACTCAATATGGTCTTGTGGTAAACCCAATAAAGAGAATGTGGTGGGTTGACGGGGAAGCGAAGGTAAGTGAGGAAACCTCTGGCAGCCAGAGGGGGCAGACAGAAGACAGGAGGAAGTCTATATGTTTACTAGTGCAGCTGGTAGAAGCCTTGAGAAGCCAGTATTAGGTAGAATGGGATCTGATAGAAACAGCTCGAGAACATGCTATAGGGTATGTCTACACTACAAAGTTAATTCGAAATAACAGCCGTTATTTCGAATTAACTTTAATAGCATCTACACATACAAACCGCTATTTTGAAATAAAATCGAAATAGTGGAGCCCTTATTTCAAATTAGGTAAACCTCATTCTATGAGGAATAACACCTAATTTGAAATAGCTAATTCGAAATAAGTGCTGTGTAGACACTTATTTCGAATTAGGGGGCCTCCAGCCCTTCCCAGTTCCCCCTGGTGGCCACTCTGAGCACAACCAGGAAAACTTGTCTGCTCCGCCCCCAGCCCTGGAGCCCTTAAAGGGGCAGACTCTGCCCACTGGGCACGTGCAAGAGCCAGGCCTGCCAGCAGCCGCAGACCCTCAGCCAGTGGCCACATGATGGCAGCCAGTGGCAGCCAGCTGTCCCCCACCCAGTCCCCCAGCACCCAGGGGCCAGCCAGGGGTCATAGACAGCGCGTGCCCTCATGGACTATTGCGGAGATCATGGACCTCATTGAGGTTTGGGGGGAGGCCCCCCTCGTCCATGATCTCCACACTAGGCGGAGGAACGTGGCCGTATATGGCCGCATAGCGGCCACCATGGCCAGGAAAGGCCACAGGCACACCCAAGAGCAGGTGCGCCTGAAGGTGAAGGAGCTGCAGCAGGCATACGCCAGGGCCACCAGGGGCGGTGCCGGAGCAGGGGCTGACACCTGCCCCTACTTCCCCACCCTCGACTGACTCCTGGGGGGCGGGGCGGTCTGCGCCAGCCCGGGAGGCAGCGAGCCGGGAGCTGGGGGCCCTGACCCGGGCGCACCAGAGGGGCCACCACCAGCTGTCCCAGCACCGGAGTTGGCAGGGTCATCCAGGGAGGCTATACCAGGTAAGTGCCAGCACTGTCCCCTACCTGGGGGAGAGGCGGGGAGGGAGACCAGGGACCACGCGTGTGGGCCATGCCTCCCATGGATCACACAGACACCTGTGCACGTGCGAGCACATGCCATGCCACCCTTGGGCAGGTGGCTCCAGCTGCGTGACACCCAGGGGCCATGGCCCAATAGGCACATGTGTGTGTGAAGAGACCTGACATGCTCCCGACCCCGGGGCAGGACCCAGCAGGACACTCTCCCTTCACATGCCCCCTCTACACGGAGGCAGGGGACATCTCCCCCCCCGCCCCGGCTGCACTATACACAGCACAGGGGCATGAGTGCAGTCTTGGGGCAGCTCCCAGTCCCGGGGAGAGCCAGACATCCTGACCATGGCCTCTGTGCAAGCACATTGGCTCTGACAGTGCAGGACACGGTCACCCTCATGTCGCGGGGGGGGGCTGGGCATCATCCACTGTGTCCCCAGGGAGAACTGACCACTTCTCTTCTTTCTCTACAGCTGCACCAGCTGCTTGTGCAGGGCGCACCACCCCGCCTGGGACATGCTCCCACACCCGCGGCCTCAGCAGGACCACCACCATGCGGCAGGGGTACCGGGACCAGCACCTGGGGGCCCTGTGAGGCTGCACCGCACGATCCAGGCCTGGATGCAGGAGGACCTGCAGCTCCGCTGGGAGCAGCTTGCTCAGGACCGAGCCATGAACTCAAACCTGCAGGCCCTGCTGCAGAGCATGCTGTCCCGTGCCGGTCCTGCGCCTGCTGCCCCCACAACTACTGTTCCTCCTCCCAATCCTGCCCCCCCTCCCACCTCTTCCTCCTCAACCTCCACACCCCCCCCCACCTCAACCTCCGCACCCTCCACCCCCAGCCCTGAGTCCTGAGCTTCCCCTTCTTCCCCTTGCTTCCCCTTCCAGCTCCCTCCTCCCAGTTTTCCTCCTCCCCTCTCCCACCCTCTCTCCTGCCCTCTCCCGCCTCCTTTCCCCCGTCTCCCCAGAGTTTCATTCCCCCTCCCCAGTTGTGTTAAATAAAGACAGTTTATATTTTTGAAAATATGTGTCTTTTATTTGACATCAGGAAGGGGGGCTAGGGAAGGGTAAGTGGAAGGATGAGAGGGAGGAATGGGACACAAGCCCCCAGTGGGGCAGACCGGGGAGACTGTTAGCGCTCCTCAAGGTGGAAGCTCTCCTGCAGGGCCCCCTGGATCCTGACAGCCCCTCAATGGTGCTCCCGGATGGCAGCCTGCAGACAGTGCAGCCAGGCTGCTGGCAACGTGTCCACAAGAGACAGCAGAGTCCCTGGGGGCAGGTCTGGTTCCATGTTGCAGAGTGCCATGATGTCCCGAGTGAGGGCATGCAGAGCACTCCGAGACACAAATGCTTTGCTGTCCCTCAGCGAGGTGGACCAGCAAGCAGAGAAACCTGAGAACTGTCTGTCTGGGATGGGGGGTTGGGTCCCTTTAAGCACAGACCTCAGCTAGCCTGAGGCAGCAGCCCCACACACTAAGTCTGACCCTGATGCCCTTTTGGCACTGGTTCCGGCCAGCCTTACCTTCGATTCAGGGTCCACTCAATGTGGATGTGCTATTTCGAATTAGAAAAACGCTATTTCAAATTAGTTTTTGTGTCTAGATGCGTTATTTCGATTTAGCGCTTAGCGATAAGTTAATTCGAAATAGCGCTGTAGTGTAGACATACCCATACTTGGCCTAGCTGTCCCCATAGAAACTAATGAGAGTTTTACTGTTTTTAGTGGGAGGAGATGTAGGCCAGTGCTAAATGATTTTGGAAGCCCCACCCTATAGGGAACTGCAGGTTGCTGTAAGAGCAGATCTGCAAGTATAGGTGACTCTCATATGAAATTCCAGCTTCTTTAAATAGCTGCAGTGACAGAGCTCCATAGGGCAGGTGAAATTGCTTGCCTTGGTGGCCTGACAATAGCATGCTATGCAAAGTATGGAGAGATGGGATCAGAGAGAGGATCCTCTATTACTCTTAGTATTTGTAGGCAGCCAGGGACTGTAGAATGAATTTCCTCAGCAAAGCAAACAGGAACAGATCCCTTTCTGACTAAAGACCTGCTGGGTGACTGCTCCCACCATGGCTAGAGAACTGGGGTTGATCTCCAAAGACAAAGCAATTTTATGGGAAACAAAGAGCTTTCTATTCAATTGTGTAATCCTGACATGCATATAAGGAAGGATAGCAGCCCTGCTCTGGCTTAATGTGAATCATATGGAGATTATGTCCATAGACAAAATTTAGCCTTGGTATAGGCAGTCACCACTCCCATTAAATTCACTAGGAACTGTGCTTGTTTATGCAAAGATGAACTTTGATCTTGTGTGCCTAATAGAAAAAGGAACTTGCTTGAAATGAAGAGGAGGAGTAAGATAGGGTAAAATTAAAAGATTTACGCAGTCGGCTATGGAGAATATTTTGATGCTGTGAAAAAAGAAGAGATGCTTCCAGATTAAGGGCATGATTCCCAGATCTCTTAGGGTGCATCTACACAGCACAGTTATTAGTTATTTTGAAATAACAGTGCAAGCATCTATACAGCAATTCCATTATTGTGAAATACATTTGAAATAATGGACAGCTTATTCCAACTTCTGTAAATCTCATTCCATGAGGAATAATGCCTATTCCAAAATAGCTATTTCAAAATAGGGTGTGTGTAGATGTGGCAGTTGCAGTTATCTCAAAATAAGGAGTCTTCAGGAAATCCCACAGGTGCCCTGCTGTCCATTCTGTCCACACTCGTCAGGACTCTATAGTTCCTCTTCCCCTGCAGTCCTTAAAGCTGCACCCATAGGGGAAAGGACTTGTGGCAGGAAGCTGGCCTTCACAGCCTTCAGCCACAATGCAGCTGCCACCGCATGTCATTGGGCCAGCATGAGCGACCTTCAGGCCCCCCAAGAGCCCTCTCCCACTCCTAGGAAGCAATCTGACAGCTGCCAGGAGCCAGCCAGGTGCTGCAAGAGGTGCAAGCCATTCTGGTCTGGGGCGGAGATCCTGGCCATCACTGAGATTTTGGGCGAGGAGGAAAACCTCCAGGATCTCCACACCAGATGGCGCAACATCAACATATACAGCCGCATGGCCAACTACCTGGCCTCAAAGGGCAACATCCGGACCCAGGAGCAGGTCTGGATGAAAGTTAAAGAATTCCACCAGGTGTATGTCAGGGTGAGGGAGCATAGCTCCCACTCCAGGGAAGAACCACACTCCTGCCTCTATTATCAGGACCTGCACCACATCCTGGACAGTGGTGCAGTCCCTTCTCCACCCCTGGTGGTTGACTCAGGGCTGTCTTTGCCCATTTGGGGGGCAGAGCTGGTCATAAGGAGGAGGAGGAGGAGGAGGACCCTGATGTGGCAGGCACCATCACCATGCTGACCCTGGACCCGGCACCCCACAGCCTGGATGTGTCCTAGGCATCCTCCAAGGCCGGGGAAGGACCATCAGGTGAGTGACCTTAGTTACCTCACACAGACAGGGTGGAGGTGGTGGGCAGTGAGGGGTTGGGGTGTGCTCCTCATGCAGCCTTCTCTACCTGGGGATCGTGCTGCAGTCCGTGCATGTGGGTGCATGTGCAGTGCCAGTCTGGGCCACACAGCCCCAGGAGGCTGCACCAAAGCACCCCCTGGTCTCTTGCTCTTCTGACATCCTGGTGGGACACCCTCCCACCACAAGCCATCATTAGAAGGAGACACATCCCCCCCGCCCCACACACACTCAGGAGTGCCACACACAGGCATGCCTGCACGCTCAAGGCAACACCTGGTTCTGGGGACAGCACTGCCAGGTGCAGGAGCATCTGCTGCTCACACACTTCCCCCCTACACCCTGACTCCTCACAGCCAGGGGTGCAAGTCCTCTCCCCTTGGAATGCCACCACTGCTAGACTCGTGTGCGCAGCACTGAGGCAAGCCCAGCCAGCCTGAAGGCCCCCCCTCATGCCCACAGGATCCCAGTGTGGCCAGCAACTTCCCATGCTTGCCTGTCCCTGGAACATGGGGGTGGTGAGGCTTCCCACCCCCAGGGACATCTGGGCCTCTGTAGGAAAGGGCCTATTGTCCAGTCCGCAGATGGGCTTGCTCCCAGGACATCACCTTCATCTGATCCGAGAACTGTCGGTCTTGGCTCACAGATGAGGTCAAGGCTTCAGGGACAGTGTCTCCAGGGATGAATAACTGTCTCTCTCTTCTCCACAGCCAGACCAGCTGCAAGAGGGGAGTGGGCGATACCACCCGGGGCATCTGCCTGACACTGAGGGACCTGCAGGTGCTGGAGAATGCAGGAGGAACTGCTGCAGGAGCACACCTCTGTGCTCTGGGCCGTCCATGAAATGCTGGACCAGAGGCTCTGGGAGGACATACAGTTGTGGAGAGAGACCTGGAGGGAGTTGCTGCAGCAGGGCCGCACCATGTCCATGGCTGTCCAGTTTCTCCTTATGGGAATGGAGCCAGCTCCTGCCCCAGCTCCTGCCCCTGCCCCTGCCCCAGCCCCAGCCCCATCTCCATCTCCCATGCCAGCCTCTACCCCACCTCCCATGCCTGACCCTGTTCCAGCCCCACCTCCTGCTTCTCCCCCAACCCCCTTCTCTCCCTCCCCCCCCCCCCCCCGGTGGTCGCTGAGGTCCCCTCACACAAGGCGGTGGAACCAACTGAGCCCTGAGCTTCTCCTTACCCCTCCATTCTCCTCTCCCAGGTTCTCTTCCCAGTCCCTCCCCCATTATTTTGACCCCAAATAATAACCAAGCACGGTTTATTGTTTCAAAACAATCACTGTTTTATTGTCTCTGCAGGGGAGGGGAGGAAGGGAGGGATGAAGGAGGAAAGGCAAAGAGGGGCAATGCAGAGGCCCCTAGTGGGGAGGCCCAGGGGAGAGTGTCACTGGGGTCCTTGTGAAAAACTCTCCTTCAGGGCCTCCCACATGTGCACACCCCCTAGATGGGCCTGCCAGATGGCAGCCGTGCATGGCTGTTCAAAGGCTCTGCCAACCTGGCCAGCCTCTGCCCCACACCCAGGAAGGAATGACTTCCCCTTCCGCTCATGATGCAGAGTGGCATGTCCATGTCCCTGACCCTGATGGTGCAGTCAGGGAAGAAAGTTCCAGCTTCCAGCTTCTGGAAGACGCTTGGTTTTCAGAACATGCGGGTGCCCTGCACCTTCCCCAACCAGATGATGAAGATGTTAGTAAACTGCCCATGATGGTTGAGGAGGGCCTGCAGGACCATTGAGAAGTACCCCTTGTGGTTGACATAGACAGATGCCTGGTGGTCAGGAGCCTGGATGGGGACGTGGGTGCCCTCTATAGTTTTCCCTCCCCCTCCCCCGCAGTTGGGGAAGCCCATAGTGGCAAAGCCAGCAATGAAGGGGTCCACGTTGCCAAGGTTGATGACCCTGCATAGCAGGATGGTGTTGATGGCCTGCACCACCTGTAGAAGGAGACAAACAAACAGAGAATCACTGGGGTGCCAGAGCCCTCAGGAGGTCTCTGAGCCCACGCCCTCTTTGCCCCTCCCCCCCCCCACACACACACCAGGAGCAGGGCTGTGTGAGGGCGGGACTGAAAAACCACCTGGAGAAGGGGGTTCCCCCCCCCCATCTCCCTTTTCCCTAGGGTTCCCCATTCCAGCACTTCACACACACATACACACACCAGGACAACAGCCCGAGAGCACCATACCTGCATGACGAAGGGCCCGACAGTCGACTTCTCCGTGCCGAACTGGTTGCCGATGGATTGGTAGCTGTCTGGTGTGGCGAGCTTCCACAAAGTGATGGCAACCCTCTTCTCCAGGGGGATGGTGGGTCAGGTGTATGTCCCATCACGTGAGGGCAGGGGCGAGCCAGGCATACAATTCCAGAAAGGTGTCCTCCCTCACCTGGAAATTCTGGCGCCACTGCTGGTCGTCCCACTGTTCCATTACAAGCCAGTCCCACCAGACATGGTGGGTTGCAGCTTGAAGAGCTGCACTCCCAGACGGATGGTGAAGGTCTCCTTGGTCAGCTGGGGGGTTGCATTCCTGCAGGGCCAGGAGGGCAGCCTGCAGAAACTGCCACAGAAACTGCAGCACGGTAGATGATAGCTGTTGACTACCCCGAGGCAGCTCGGACTCCATGGCTGGCAAGGTGAGATGTCTGCAAGGAGAACCAAAGCAGTCAGAGCAAAGGCGTCACTGTCCCTCAGTGAGGTAGGCAAAGGTGAAAAACCTGAGAAATGGCAGTACGGGGGGGGGGGGGGGTCCCTTTAAGCATGCGTCTCAGATAGCATCAGGCAGCAGCTCCAGGAAGTAACTGCATCCTGATGCCCTGCCTGAAGTGGTTCCGGGTGGCCTTAAATGTGATTCAGCGTCCAATCAGGGTGGATGCTCTATTTCAAAATATCTCAACACTAGTTTAATGAGCTTTTTGCGTGCAGACGTGCTATTTTGAAATAAGCTATTTCAGAAGATTTCTCCCAAAATTGCTTATTTTGAAATAAATGTGCAATGTAGATGTACCCTTACTGAGAGGGCCATATAGTTTTTTGTAAATATTCTATTTAGGCAACCTAATATATTGAGAAATATTCAGGGATTGTCTATATGGGAATTTTACAATCATTTGAGGTACATGGGGTCATAAATTTTGGGCAGGTGAGGGAGTAAAGGCAGTAAGCTCTTTTGTCCAGTGAAAGCGACACAAGATGAATTATATACATCATTGTGCTGGAGCAAGCCTGTTGGATTTTGGAAGTGTTTCCAATTACAGAGTTTTTTAGCATGTACTGATGAAAGACTTAAGGATCTGATCTTTTTTGCATTAATCATCTAACTGCTGACTATTAATAAGGTGTGGAGACAAGTGGGAGAGTGCAGGAACAAGCTGATGTTAGGACATAACAGCCAGAGTGAAGGGTTTGGATTGGTGTATGCAGTGGTTGGGGAGGTAGTTGGATGGGCGTGCATAGCAGCCGGGTGGGTGTTTGCATCCATACAGGTAGCGGCTGGGGAGGGAAGGTTTGGCAGAAACCCTCCAAAAGGAGGGAGGAAACACAAGAGGAGGAGAGGAGGGAGGAAGCACAAGAGGGAAGAATCCTGCCCTGACTTAGGGGAGGTGGCTAGAGCCCGGAAGGGCTGTTCCAGCTGGTGGTGTGTGCTTGGAAACACTAGGTAGGTGCCAGCATTATGCCAAGGGGGCTATTTCTCCCCAGCGAGGTGCCAGACAAAGTGCAAAGGTTTATTAGGAATGGGGGCTGCCTGTTTGGCCTTTTAGCTCCAGCTTTAATCCCTGCCAAGGCCTGTAGGTGGGGGAATCCAAGACCTCACCAATTCACGGCTGGCAGTATGCAGGATCTCAGCCAGTCAGATCAGTCACGTCTCCTCATGGTGCCCCCCCACCACGCAGCCCCGGCTGCCAGAACTGCTGCCATCCACCATGTGGCCTCCAACTTTGGCCCAGCCAGGGCTGCTGCCACTCACCTCATGGGCTGCGGCTCTGGCCCTGGCTGGAGCCACTACCATCTGCCACATGGCCATTGGGGGTGCCAGAACAGCTGTCGCCCGACACCGTGGCCTGCAATTCCAGCCCCGGAGATGGGCTAAAGTTAAGTCCAGGGCTGTGTGGTGGCTATCCTGCTGCGCCTGCCACATGGCTAGGGCTTGCTAGATGGTTTCAACAAAAATACTGGACACACTTGACATTACATGACAATCTACATTACATCTTATTTAGAAAATACCTGACATTTATATGTTCTCAATTTTTTTCCTGAACAGAAAGCTCAAATACTGGACTGTCTGGTTCAAAACCGGACACCTGGCAACCCTACACATGGCCCCGCCCCGAAGCAGCTGAGCAGCCACTGTGTGGCTGCTGAGAAGGTGGGTGGGAGGCAAATTCTTGGTGCGCAACCATGCAGATGCACCCATGATTGGCACATGCAGTGGCCAAAGGGGAGGGGTCAGTGTGCTCAGTGGCCCGGGAGAGGGGGGTCAGCATATATAGCAGCGAGAGAGAGAGAGGGAGTTGGTGAGCTTAGCGAGCAGGGGGTGCAGTCCCCTAGCTTTTCTTAAAAATTTTCTCTTGTCTAGTTTAAATGACTCAGGAACAGAACAGAACTAGTAGTTCAAATGGGTGTGTAATTAGATCCCGTAAGCTGGTAAGGGTAACTATTGTGAGCATGATAGTCTCAAGGATATAAAATTAAGATATAATACAACTGGGAAAAGGCAACTGGACAGTTCTGATTAATTTGATTAATGCTTATTTGTAAGAATGTGGGGCTTAAAATATAAGCCCAGATCTCTACTCCAAATAATTTACAATCTAAGAAAGACTAATATAATTAAAGGGAGTGAAATGCTATTATTTAATGTACCATAACTCTCCTTATACCTTTCTATGTGAAATTGTTATAGTTGGAATTTAGAATCTGGAGACAAAAGTGTGTGTTGGAGCTGACTTCCTTGACTGAATGATAAAATCAGTTTTAATTAAAATGACATGATGCGTCTGTCATTGAAGTCAATGAACTCCCATTGACTTTAATGGAGAAGGAGCAAGCCCTTAGCTTTTAAGTTGTTTGGGACAAGGACCAATTTTTGTGTTTTGCCCTGTGCTCACTATAGGATGATAACAGGAAGGGTTGTTATTTTTGACCCAGTTACCAGAAAGTCTGTTCTTACCAGACTTTCCATCCAGGTTTGCAGATGTAAGATTCTTCAGTGGAATATCTGGGTACAAATATGAGCTGAGTTACTTAGGCTCAGTCAACAGTTCACAGTTTGCTAATTAGACCTGTAGTGAGGCTTATTTGAAACCCAGGAGTGGGTGAGTCAGCCTGCCCGCTTCTAAAAGCCCCTCCCCCAGCCTTGCAGGCGGGACAACTAGGCCTGGGGATCAACTAATTCCAGGGGACAAATAATGAAAAACACGGTCAGGGGATGCGGGTCACAGGGTCAAAACAAGGGAACCCGATGGGGACACCGAGCAGAGAACCCTGGACAGCGCCCCCTGCTCCTCAAAGCTGTCAATGAAGCCCGTGGACATGGCTCAGAGGAACTCTGCCCGGATATGTGAAACCAGGGAGGAACGGAAATAGGCCCCCACAGTCGCAGAGAACCCCCTCACCCAACATCCTCTTCCTGGTGTTACATGTTGCAGCTTTCACCAGGGCCAGGAAGAGGTTGATGAGGAGGTCTCACGACTGTGTGGAGCCACGGATGAAGTGTGCATAAATGAAAAGGTGTGGGGAAAAGTGCAGCCAGAATAGGGGCTGCAACCTGGCACATTCTAGATATACATGCTCCAGGTTTTCCCTCACGCTGCAGAAGGGGCAGGTGTCCAGGATAGGGATGAACCGTGCCAAGTACACACCCGTGCTCACAGCTCCGTGCAGGAGCAGCCAACTGATGTCCCTGATGGGCTGTGGAATACATGCTGGCCCATTGGGGCTCCCCACCCTCTACAGGTCTTAGATAGTCCTGCCACTTGGTGTCAGGGCGGGACATGAGGGTGAGGAAATGCAGAGTGTGGAGCACGTGCATGTACAGGTGTTCTCTTGGTGCAGTTTGGAAGCAGACCAGCTGCAGATCTTGCAGCCGGCTGGGGGGTCCAGGGATTGGAAGGCCAGGGTGGCCTGTGGAACAGGGGCCCGATAACAATGGACAGAGGGTTTGCAGGAAGGCAGGGACCTCTCGCAGGGACCGCTGCTGGAAATCGAGAGCGGGTTGCGGCAAGGCCGCCTTCACCTTCTGGAGTAGGCACAGGGAGGTTGGAGCGCTCGGGAATCCACCCATTCCCCCCTGTCATAGTCTAGGAGGTCTCCGACCTTGGTGGTTTCTGCCAGGATCAGCCTCCAGCGCACCGAAAGAGACTCCACCACCTGCTGGACAAGGCTGGATTGTGGAGCAGGGGCTCCACAAGGAGGTCTACTGCCTCAGTGGCCACAACGGACCTGGTCGCTGAGAACAGCTTCCAGGTCTGGAGGAGTTCCTGGTAGAATTCCGGCAGCTCTGAGAGGTCTCATGGAAGACCCCTCGAGTGGATAAAAAAGAGCTGCCAGTCGTATCGGAACCCTTCGAGGGCGTGCGCCAAAGTGCTCCATGCAGGACTACCTGCACTATAGAGGAGTCTCTGCACAGCCTGGAGGTGGAAGGTCCGAACCTGGCTGTGCATGCAGACCAGGCCCTGCCCCCCCCCCCCCCCCGCTTTAATCCCCAGCACCTCGGGCCGTAGGGCAGGGGAGAACAGGGTGACCACCCAGCTGCACGAGCGCTGAGATGGCTAAAATGCACCCCGTCCCCCTACTCCAGCCACCAGCCAGCCTCGACGGCTGGAGTTGTGTGGGTCGCCTGCAGGAAAACCACCAAGTACCCGCCTCCTGAAGGAAGGAGAGTACCCTGCTCCTGCGGAGACCTGCCCTACAGCCCCGGGCATTTAAAGTGGTAATAATTGTGTACTTCATGATGAGGGCTGGGGTGGATCCTCGCGGGCAGGGTGATCGTCGGCCTCCTGCAGGCCCCACAACAGGCTGCTCCCCGACCTGAAGGCAAGGAGAGCATCACAGAATTTGCGTGTCCGCCGGTAGGCCACAATGTCCTGCCTCTTGGTCCCTCTCCCCTCCTGCAAAAAGGCCCTCATGGCCCCCAGGATGGAATGGAAATCCCCCCAGCACTGAAGGGCCAGCTCCAACTTCCCCTTAGCCCTCCCGGGTGTCCATGCGGAATTGGCGGAGCTCAGCCCCCAGCTCTGAGGGGGTACCAGGCTTTTCCTCCATCTGGGCCCTGGGAGATGGGCAAACAGGGATCTGATCCCCAGTGCAGTGCCAAGAGCGATGGCGCTGCACTGCCCGTCCCCAACCCCGGCGAGGGAGGGAGTGGTGGAGGGAACATGGCAGCCCCGAATGGACTAGGGACTGAGGACACGAATACCACCCTTTGCGAGCTGCCCGCAGTTAGCGGGAACGAGACAGCTCCTGCGTGGGTGGCAATAACAGTGGGGAGTGAGGGCAGTTGAAAGGGAGCAGGCATCACAGTGGTGGCAGGCCAGGGGGAAGGATTGGGGAACAGTGACAGGAGAGCGGGTACCGCAGTAGGGGCGGGAAGAGGAGTGGGCTCAGGGCCGGATGGTGGATTGGGAGCGGAGGGGGGGATAACAGTAATGATAGGAGAGGGGTCAGGAATGGGGGAGGACTCGGGGCTCGATATAGGTTCATAAAGGGCAGGATTGGGACCAATGGCATGACCGGGGGTGAGGGGAGGATCGGGACAGGGAAGGGTACCAGAGCTTTGGGCAGGGTTACAGGGTAGGTCTCCCGGGTCTGTGCCACCAGGCTGCGGTGCCTCCTGAACGGGAACCAGGGCAGCAGGAGTGGGAAGGGGCTGGTGATGCCGTGATGATGCCGGGCTCGGACAGTTGAGCAGAGCACAAGTCTGCAGCCACGGCATCGGCTGGGGTGATGGTTTCCGCTGGGCCCCCAACAGGGAGGGAAGATGACCGCCCCACCTCAAGGGTGGAGGTAGGGGCACCCTCAAGCCCGGGACCTGGCCACTCAGCACCAGCCGTCACCTCTGAGGGCTCAGCAGCCTCAGCTGCAGCACCCAAGTCGGCCGGGCCAATGGGCAACACCAGGGGAGCCCTGAGAGTGAGGATGGGGTAAGCCACCTGGGGCATAGGGTTGGGGAGAGGAGGGGGTGGCACAGCAGAGTCATCACCCAGACCAAGGCCCGCTGGCAGAGGGTCTGGGTAAGCAGGGTCAGACCCAGGGCCTCGATCTCCTCAAAGATGGAGCTAAGCTCCATCCCCATGGCCCTGGAGCCCTCCTTGCCAGCTGCCGGGGCAACAATTACCTCGGCAGTGGTGACGGGGGGCACAGCTGGTACTGGGGCCGGGGGAGCTCCACCTGAGGCCTCCTCCGGAATGGGCTCTGCAGGGGGGACGGCATCCTCAGCCAGCGCCACGGCTCCCTCAGCCAGTGCTTCCTGCTGTTGCTTGCCAGGGGTGTTTTTGGCAGCACTGGCCCCCCCCTCAGGATTTTTCAGAGGGGGGGGCCTTCCCACCCTCCTCGTTGGAGTGGGGAGATTGAGCCCGGGGAACGTGGGCTTGATGCTTCCCCCGGACGAGTGTACAGCCCTCCGAGGTGGAGATGGAGGGCTGGTCAGCAGGGGCGAGGCCAGGGGGCACAGTTGTTGTTCAGGGGGGACATTGAGGCAAGGGGAAGCCCTCTGCCTTGCCTGCAAGCAACCACGCCACCTTCTCCTCCTTGGGCTCTGCAGAAACTGTTTGAATGAAGGCAGGGCCTGCCTGCTCGCCCAGGCATGCTGGAAGGGGCACCTCTGGCTCCCGAGCAGCGCCATCAGTTGGAGGAGGGGCAGTCGTGGCAGTTGGACTACCAGGGGGGGCCGGCGATGGTAGAAAGACAGCATGTGGCAGAGGGTGGGGTCCTTACAGCCCAACGGGAGAGGGCTGATGGTGGAAATGGGCCGCCCCAGGGTGAAGAGGGCAGGTAGCAGGGCAGCATTTGGGAGGAAGGGCGGGACCAAGGTAAGAACCACCTGTACGCCCAGGTCCTCTAATGTCTCGAGGGGCACATGCACACTCCTCACCACCAGGCCCCTCTCCACCACCTCCTGGGTGGCAGCCTCCGAGGCAAGGAAGAGCATCACCTTGCCATACATCTTGGAGGCTGCCACCAAGGCCGAGGACCCCACCACCCTTGCCAACACCCACACGTATGTCTCAACATGGGGCGAGGCAGCAACCAGGAGGCAGCAGATGCCATGCTTCCTGGTCAGGGTGGGGAAGGGGCCCCAGCCACCCGGGATGGAACTGGAGGCGGCAGTCGGGGCAGATGATGTGGTGGTATGTGTGTGTGTGGGGGGGGGGGCGGCAGCAGCCACCTGGGTGTACGCTCTGGGGGCCATGGGTGGATCGCCCCCAGAGCTGGTGGGGGGAGCGACAGGGGAAGGAGGGGCTGCAGCGGATGGTGGGGCCACAGTGGGTGGGGTGGCCTCAGCCACGGAGGGTTTGGTCTTCCAGGCCGGATCTTTGCCCTTTTTCTTCCCCTGGCCCTTTTTTCCGGCCAAGGTGGAGGCTGCTCCTGAAGCTGAGGGAGCATCGGCCGTGGCAGCGGTGGAGCTTGGGTCGTGGGTCGGTAGGTCAGCCACAGCAATTCTGGGGGTTGGTGGCAATGGGGGGACCGTAGGGTCAATGGGGGCAAGGGCCTCCTTCATCATGGGGAGAGGGGTGGAAGGAGGCACAGAGGGCAGGGAAGGGAGTAAGGGTTAACCACTCCTCCCCACCAAGCAACAGGCAGGGGAGGGGGGGCATCAATGAAGGAAAGGGGGGGCGGACGGGAGGAGGGTACTAGATTCAGGGAGGGGCAACCGAGGAAGGGGCACCAACCACTCCTCCTTGCTTAGCTGGATGCAGAGGAGGAGGGCGCTAGTGAGAAGGGCAGGGGCACGTGCGGCGGGGGGGGGGAGGTAGAGCCAGGAAAGTGGGGAAATCAACCACTCCTCCCTGAAGAACAAAAGGCAGAGGAGGAGGTTGCTAAAGGGAAGGGTGGGGACACGAGGGAAAGGAGGGGGGCGTCGCAGTGGGAGGGAGGGGAGGAAGGGGAAGAGCAACCACTCCCTCCTACCAAGTTGTTTGTAGGGAGGGAGGGTGTTAACTGGGAAAGGGCACAGATGGGAAACTGAGGAAGGAAGGGCTAGCAGCCGCTCCTCCCTGCGAGACTGCAGCAGAGGAGGAGGGCACCAGAGGGAAGAGGGGGAAGGGAGGGGATTCGCAACTGGGGAGGGATGGGGACAGCAACCACTCCCTCCTGCTGGACTGTTGCAGGGAGAGAGGGTGCTAGCAGGGGAAGGGCACAAATGGGGAACCCAAGGGATCAGGAGCCAGCAACCACTCCTCCCTGCAAGGCCGGAGGCAGAGGAGGAGGGTGCTGGCAATACAGGACAGGGGACATGGTAGCGGGTGCAGGACAGGGGCCGGCTCCTCCAGCTGCACTGGGGTATGGGGAGGAAACTATGGGGACATCAAAGGGAGTGCAGTGTACAAGGGGGACTAACTAAAGGGGGGGGGGGAAGAGGCACAAGTGCTTGGGGCGGGGACCAAGGCGTACAGGGCAGTGGCTGAGGGCTAGTGGGAGGCTGGGGGGAGGAGTAAATGCTGGGTGAGTAGCAGGCAGGGTGGGACAAAACAACAGCTGAGGGGTGGGGCACACACTACAGCAGGCTAGCCGGGGCGGGGGCGGGGCAGGCAAAAAACAAACTCTAGGGCTGGGCGGGGCCAGTGAGCAAACTCAGGGAGGGAAGGAGAAAAACTGGGCTAGCAGGGCGGGGCAGGCAGTAGGGAAGGAGGCAAGCTGCTGTGGTGGGGGGCAACGAGGGGTAAGCAAGGTCAAGGGGGGGGCCCCCAGCCAAATGTAGCTGAGGGAGGGGGGCCAAGTCCAAGGGGGTGGGGAGGGAGCACACCCACGAGCGCTTGTGGGGGCTCAGTCCTCGCCCGCTGCTGCAGCGGAACAGTCCCAGGTGGAAAAAAAGGGGGAGAATAGCTAGCCCTGCCGAGGGGCGAGTCCAAGTGGTGCAAGGGGGTTGGTGGAGGGGGTGGTGGCAGTGGGGGGGGGGGGGAGAGCAGCTGGACTGGGGGGAAGGCTCTGCGCCTCTTCCCCAGTCCCCGTCTTAAAAACTCGGTTCACCACCACCCCGGAGCTCAGATATTAAAGGCTCAGTCCTGGAAAACAAACCCCCTCCACAAGTCCCGGTGGTGGTCCTCTTTCACCTCCTTCTCAATGGGGTGCAGGTGCAGCGGCAGCAACGGGTGGGTGGCAGCCAACCAGGGAAGGCCTCTGGGTGCCGGTGGGGTCCTCTTACCTCTCCGTCTGGATGGGGGGGGCAAGCCGGCAGGCCCCCCTGCCCCCTCCAGGCAGCAGCAAGCTGTGTGTTGTAGTGGTGGCAGCAGTCCGGGGAGGGAGACGCTCAGCAGCAGCAGCAGCAGCAGGCAAGCTCAGAAGGGCTCCCAGCAGCAAGCAGGGCAGGGGAGAGAGGAAGGAAAGGGTGCTCCAGAGCAGAGGAGCAGTAGCCACACCCTGCTCCTCCTTTGCTGGAGTGGGGCGCAGGAGTGGCAGTTTGAGAGGTGCCGCAAGCCTCCACCTGGTTTTCCCCCTTTGAGCTCCTTGTATGGCAGGCGGCCCCAAGGCATTTTAGATCTGATGAAGGAGACCTGGGAGCAGACCCCCTCAAACTCACTGGGGCTTTTGCAGTACGTGCTCCAGCTCCAGGAGAGGCTCGCTTTAGCTGGGGCCATGGCTCAAGAGAACCTGCACACGGCCCAAAGCGTCCAGGAGGTACAACCGCAGAGCCAGAGAGAGGAGTTTCGAACCTAGGGACAGGGTGCTGTTATTACTCCCTTCTGAAGAGTCAAAATTGCTCACCCGCTGGCAAGGACCATATGAAATTACTCGCTACCGAAGCCCCGTAACCTATGAGGTTTATCAGCCAGACTGGCAAAAGAAAAAGCGGGTGTACCATGTGAACCTGCTAAAGTCATGGCGAGAACGAGAAGGGCTGATGATTGCTCCATATCCCTCCGAACCAGTGCTGGGTCCCCAGGTACCGGAGATCAATGAGGAAGGAGAACCCCAACTGGGGGGACACCCTCTCAGAGGACCAACAGAAACAGGCACGACGGCTCATAGAGGCTTTTGCAAAGACCTTCACTAAGCCAGGCCAAACGTCAGGCATAACTCATAATATCCGCACCACCCCTGGCCAGGTCATTCAGGAGAGTAATCGACCTCTTCCCCGGCGGACACGCGAAGTAGTGGAGCAAGAGGTATGGACCATGCTGGAGTTAGGCATGATAGAGTGGTCCAAGAGTGAGTGGAGGAGCCCCGTCGTGCTGGTCCCCAAGCCTGATGGGAGCATCAGGTTCTGTATCAATTTTAGAAAAGTTAACGCCATTTCAAAGTTTGACACATACCCAATGCCTCGAACTGATGAGCTGTTAGATTGCCTAGGGAAGGCCAATTTCACAACAATGCTAGACCTTACCAAAGGTTACTGGTAGATCCCATTGGACCCTGAGTCGCGAGAAAAAACAGCCTTCACTGCCCCCTCAGGGCTATTTCATTTTGTATGGATGCCTTTTGGCCTCCATGGGGCTCCGGCCACATTCCAGCAGATGATGGATTGCCTGCTCTCCCCCCGCATCTGGAGTATGCCGCAGCCTACCTTGACGATGGTCTCATCTATAGTCGCGAGTGGGAGGAACACCTGGGCCAAGTTGCGGCCGTGTTGCGGACCCTCTGGGATGCGGGTCTCACCACCAACCCAAAAAAAATGCAAAATTGGCTGGCAAGAGACCACCTATTTAGGGTATCGCCTAGAGTGGGGCTTGGTCCGACCCCTGGTGGGAAAAATAGAGACTATACAGAATTACCCCATTCTGACTACCAAAAGAAAAGTGCGGCAGTTCTTGGGGCTGGCGGGGTACTACCGCCGATTTGTCCCCCAGTTTGCTGCCTTGGCTGCCCCCCTCATTGTGCTTCTTACGATGGTGAGATGGAGCCCGGAATGTGACACAGCATTCCAGCAGCGTAAGGACGCCCTGTGTAGCGAGCCGGAGCTGTTTAGTCCAGACTTCAATAAAGCCTTTATCGTCCAGATGGATGCTTCAGACAGTGGGCTGGGAGCTGTACTCTTCCAAGAGGCTGACGGAGAGGAACATCCCATTGAATGTATTATCCATAAACTGTTCCCCCAGGAACGCAGGTACTCCATAATTGAGAAGGAAGCCCTAGCTATTAAATGGACTGTGAGGCTCTACGGCAGGGGTTCTTAACCAGTGAGGTGCACCGCCCCAGGGGAGGTGTGAAGGGGATACAGGGGAGGTGTGAGGTGCCTCCCAGAAAATTTATCGCAATTGCCTTCTCACTGGATAAAATTCTAAAGTTTAGATTTCTTCATAATTAATATTATGAATTAAAATTATAAACATTAATTATTAACTTCTAGAGAGCGGCACACTACAATAGCAGTGCGAATCAATCAGGCCTATGTGACGACACACTACAATAACAGTACGCGAGCATTGCCAACTTTCATCTTCAAATATTACATAAATTTGTTAGGAAAAGGTTCAAAGGCTGGGCCCTGACTGAGCTCCCTGGCAGAGTTCTTATAGTCCTAGCCACGCCCCTTAGCTTCCTGTCAGGTGAGGGGGCAGGGCTAGGCTGTGCACAAAATGGTTCCCAGGGCAGTGTGAACATGAAGTTCACTTTCAGGGGAGGTGTGAAGGTAAAAAGGTTAAGAACCCCTGCTCTACGGTATTACCTCCTTGGGGATGCTTTTATCTTGTTTACAGACTGTGCGCCGCTAAAGTGGTTACAAGACTATGTGGGACACCAATAGTTGGCTCATGAGGTGGTACTTAACCCTCCATCCCTATGTATTCTCCATCCGCCACAGGATGGGAAAGGCAAATGCCAATGCCAATGCGCTATCTCGCCTGGCGGAGGACCAAGGGCCCAGTCCCGATAATCAGAAACTGGACTTAAGGGGTGGTGTACTGGGTCGGAGTGGCCGCCCACTGATGCGGAGGAGGAGGAACCCCCTCCGGCCACCATGTTGGGCTGAGGCTGACCCCGCCCAGCCACCTGACCAGAAGCCTGGGGGCAGGGCCAGAGCTATAAAAGCCCAGCCAGCAGACTCAGTCAGGGCCGAGCCTGCAGAGGGGCCAGAGGCTTGCGCAGGGCTCCCGGCCTGGGAGGCTGGGACTGAGGCCTGGCCTGGGCCTCCAACCTTCTTGGAGCCAGAGGCCAACTACCTGCTCTCGGCTTGGGAGGCCGAGGCCTGGCCCGGCCCGCCTACCCTAGCAGACCCTGCAGAGGGCCAGCCTGATTCCGTGCCTCAGCGCCTGCCCAGGAACCGGGAGAAACTGCTGCCGCTGCCAAGGCCAAAGGCTTGGCCCGAGACCCCGACAGAACCTGGCCCTGCGGACTGGCCCCAACACCTGACCCCGCCTGTACCAGGAAACCGGCTGAGTCCCGCAGACCTGAAAGCAGCAGAGGACTGGACTGGACTGGACCGGACCGCCGGGACCCCAGCATGATGAACCCACCCTGGACTCCCTGACTGCACAGCCAGACTCCCAAGTACTTGCTGAGGGGGAGAAGGGAAGTGGCCCAGAGATTAGTGGGGGCTGTTAAAGGCCCTAAGGCTGGCGAGTTTTGGGCTGGAGCCCCAGCTGAGCCCATAGCAGCCTGCACTGCTGCTCCTAGGGCCCTGGGCCACGGCGCAGTGGAGTGGGTGGGCCTGCGCCCCCCCCTGCCACCCACCTACTGGGTGGCAGTATCCCCCTCCTTGCCACCACCGCAGGCAATTAGCCTGCCCCACTCCTGAACAAGGAGCCCCCAAACCTGCTGTGGTTGTTTGTTGCCACTCCCTGAACCAGGGCCTGGCACATTTATAAACTAACTGTGTTGTTGCTGCCACACCCTGAACCACGGGCCTGGCCGTCCCGTAAAGACTGACTGTGTTTGTTATTGCCACTCCCTGAACCAGGGCCTGGCCTTTCTGTATAAACTAACTTGGCTTGTGTGTTGCCACATCCTGAAGCAGGGCCTATTCCCAACTGAGACTTTGTTGACTTGCCGCCCACCCTGCACCAGGGCCGGGCCTATATATATCTATATATATAGATATAGATATAGATATATATAAGCAGACCTTGTTGTGTGCCATCAGCCTGAAGGAAGGCCGGGCACGGACGTGGGGCTTGGCTTAAACTAAGGGACAGTGTAGTGGGGCAGAGTGGCTGCCCATTTACGCAGAGGAGGAGGAACCCCTCTGGGAAGCCAACATAGGGCTACAACACCACATAGGGCTACAAAAAACTTAATCTCCTATATGTTTCCAGCATGGGGTTGCTGAGTGAATGGAGAAGTTATTCATACTGATGATTGGTGAGAGCTCATATTTAGAGATACAAATAGTTGCTATGTTATCCTCCTGGAATTTTGCTGTCAATATGTCAAATGACTCGTCGTCCTGTAGAATGTATGGGCGTATCTAAACTATGCGAGACTTTCAAAAGAGGATATGCAAATTCCATGGGAATTTGCATATCTTCTTTCGAGCTCACTTTCAAAAACAGCACTTTCGAAACTGAAAGTAATTAAGACACAGTTTTGTCAGCAAACCCTCCCGTTTGTCAACAAGCCGCTTTGCCTTAAAAAATGAGGCTTACGCGGCTTGTCAAAAGTCTAGCGTAGTCTAGATACACCCTATATGGCACCTCATAATCCCATTCTGTCATACTGATACCCTGCTTACTTAGCTACACATTTTTAACATGCTAATGGAGCAATGGCCAATTTCTCAGCTTTTCCAGTGTGTCTATCAGGCTTAGTGGAGCAGAAGGGGGATTGCTTTTTTTCTTCTTTCAATCCCATAGGTATGGATCAAGTGGATTCCATTTACTTTAATCCAAATTATAGGCATCTCAGTGTATTTTATCTTTACTATGCGGAGGACCAATGCTAAGGAGGTCAGTTCAATCAGGGTGACAATGTAGATGACAGTAGATGACAATGTTTGAGAACTAAAACAAGGAAAATTACTTTTTGTAACGAGTCCCTGAATAGAGACTGGGAGTGGCTAGCTCACTACAAAAATAATTTTCCTTCTTTTCCTACTCACACCTTGTCATTTACCATTTGGAGTGGGCCAAATCCACCCTGACTTAACTGACCTCATTAGCATTGGTCCTCTGCATAGTAATGTAACACTCCCATCTTAATTTTTATTAGTCTTTAAGATGCCACAGGCCTCCTCCTTGTTTTTGCAGAAACAGACTAACACAGCTACCCCCTACGAAACTTATCAGTGTTTTTTTATTCCCTGAGGTTAGTGGTGGAGACTGGTTTAGATCAAATCTCCAAGTCAAAGGCTATGTCTACACTCGAGGCTTCTTGCGCAAGAACATCTTGCGCAAGTGTTCTTGTGCAAGAAAACGTCCACACTGCCATGTGCCAGCTGTGCTTTTGCGCAAGAGCGCCCATGGCAGTGTGGACACTCTTTTGTGCAAGAAAGCTCTGATGGCCATTTTAGCCATAGGGCTTTCTTGCGCAAGAAATCCCTGCCAGCGTCCACAATGCCCTCTTGCGCAACAGCTCCTGAGCAAGAGGGCTTACACCTGTTAAAAAAGAGCGTAGCTCTTGCTCAAGAAGCCCTCTCTTACCACGCCATACCGTAAATTTCCTTGTGCAAGAGCGGGCGGGCCGTGTGGACGCTCTGCGGATTCTTGCTCAAGAACTGCCATACTTGCACAAGAAGCCACGAGTGGAGACATAGCCAAAATGTTCTGGCCTTGTCCTTGTCTACATTATAAAGTGAAACCATTAATATTATTAACATTTTCAGTGCTGAGCATCATTCAGCTGTAAGTGTAGACAAAGATAACCAGTGTTAAGCACCATATTATCTAACTGTTATTAACCCTTGGTTGAAAGTGAGATTAACATTTAGCTGACACAATGAACACGTTCTAATGTCAGCAACATTTGTAGGCTGTAGACAATGCCATTGGGAAAGATCAATGCTGACTCCAAACAAATTAGGACCAGATCCAATACCTATTGCACTCAGTAAGATAGTTTCTATTGACTCAAATAGGCATTGTATTGGGCCATTAAATAATAAGATTAAAAGTTTTAAAACAGTTTTAGCAACACAACTACCTCACTCAGGGGTTTGTATAATCTAACCCCCTGAGCAATATAGCTCTACTCACCAGAGTTTCTCCCTCTAACATAGTTAATCAAATTCTATAAGAAGAGATAGCAAAGCTGGTGGGAGAAACTGTCTCCCATCATTTTAGAGGCTATGTCTAGATTACATCCCTTTTATCAAAAAGGGGATGTAAATTAGACATATCAAAATTGTAAATGAAGGCGGGATTTGACTTTCCCATGCTTCATTTACATAATGGTGGCCGTGGCTCTTTTTGGAAAAGCAGCTTTTTGGAAAAAAAAACGTGGTTAAGACAGGGATCTTTCGAAATAAATGCCCCTTTTTGAAGGATTCTGTAATCCTCAAAAAATGAGGTTTACAGGATCTTTCGAAAAGGGGCATTTATTTCAAAAGATCCCTGTCTTAACCACATTTTTTTTTGAAAAGCGGCTTTCCGAAAAAAAGCCGCAGCCACCATTATGTAAATGAAGCGTGGGAAATTCAAATCCCACTTTCATTTACAATTGCGATATGTCTAATTTACATCCCTTTTCCGATAAAGGGATGTACTCTAGATATACCCAGAGGCTGTGTCTAGACTGGCCAGTTTTTCCGCAGCAGAGGCTGCTTTTGTGCAAAAAACTTGCCAGCTGTCTACACTGGCCGCTTGAATTTGCGCAAGAGCACTGACATTCTAATGTAAGAAATCAGTGCTTCTTGCGCAAATACTTTGACGCTCCCGTTCGGGCAAAAGTCCTTTTGCACAAAACCTTTTGCGCAAAAGGGCCAGTGTAGACAGCTCAGTTTTGTTTTGCACAAAAAAGCCCCGATGGCTAAAATGGCGATCAGGGCTTTCTTGCGCAAAAGCATGTCTAGATTGGCCACGGACGCTTTTGCGCAAAAAGTGCTTTTGCGCAAAAGCGTCCGTGCCAATCTAGATGCTCTCTTGTGCAAATACTTTTAACGGAAAACTTTTCCGTTAAAAGCATTTGTGCAAATTCATGCCAGTCTAGACGCAGCCAGAGAGTCTTCATTAAAGCACTACTGAATGCAGCTGTGCCAATGCAGACTTTTAAGTGTAGATCTGCCCTTAGAAGATTTATATTTTCCATGAAAATGAACTACAAAAGGGATGTCTGAAAGTCTTAGATGGTTTTACAAACCTCAACCTAAAGGGCTGAATAAGATCCCAGAATCTTCTCTCTTCTTATTTTACTGTGGGGATCAAGATTTTTCTAAGTGGTCAGGTCTAAGAGATCACCTGTATGCAATCACAGCTGAAATATTTCTCTAGGGCTATGTCTACACTGCAGGCTTCTTGTGCAAGCACGCATGTTCTTGCACAAAAACTTGTGGAGCGTCCATACTACAAGCCCGTTCTTGCACAAGAAAGTTTACAGTAAAGCATCAGAAGAGAGAGCTTTTTGTGCAAGAGTTATTCCTCTCCCCACGAGGAATAAGCCTTTTTGCACAAGAGCTCTTGAGCAAAAAGGATAGTGTGGACACTCCTCGGGGGGGGGAGGGGTTTGCACACGAACTGGCCTCCAGGGGGAAAAGTACACATGCTCTGCTGAACACTCCTGAAAACTCATCACAGCTCTATAGTTCCTGTCTGCTGGCCCCTCTTAAAGGTGCAGGCTCCCTGCAGAAGCCTTGTGGAAGGAGGCTGCCCCCAGACCGCAGCAGCTCTCCACGCAGCTTCCCTTGCCACAACCAGGCGAGCATGGCTGCACCTGAGGCCCCCCCCCGCGTCCCTCCTCGCCCGTATGGGGAGCAGCCCCAGGGGTCACAGGACCCACCCTGGGGCACCAAGAGGCGTGCACCTGCCTGGTCTGGGCCTGAGATAGAGGCACTCTTGGAGCTGTGGGGACAAGAGGAGGCCCTGCAGGATCCCCAGGTCAGGCAGAGAAATGCCGAGATCTTCAGCCACATGGCAGAGGCTTTGTCTGTCCAAGGGCATGCACTCTGGACCTTCGAGCAGGTCTGGAGTAAAGTCAAAGAACTCCGGCTCTCCTACATGTGGGCCAGTGGGATGCGGAGGAGGACACCTCCTCCACACTCGTGGACATTGGGAGCCCTGTCATCGTGCACCCAAAGCAGGAGCAGGAGGTTAAGGGCCAGCCGGGCGCCGCAGTGGAGGTTGAGGAGACCACTACCACTGTCACCTTGTCCCTGGAACTGGTGCCTACCAGACAGGATGTCTCCCAGGCCTCCTCTGAAGCTGGGGAGGGATCCTCAGGTGAGTGGTGTCTTTCTCACTACTCAGAGGGCGGGGAGGCGGTTGCACAGAGGGTGTGTGTCACTCGTGCTGCTCTAGCTGGGCACCGTGCATGTGCAACCTCATGCCACATTACTGTGTAGCACGTGGATGCTGCAGGCAGCCCCATAGCATGCCTGGGATCCTGCTGGACACACCCATCCTGCTGGGGTGAGGGGGGTGCGCAGGCTGGGAGCAGGCTAGCCACAAGGGCGCAGGCCAGACCCCACACATCCTGAGGAGTGCCGCACGCACTACGGGGCCATGCCTGCCAGTACGAGACAGCAGCCATGTCCATACATATCACTGCAAGCCACCCCTGTGCGTGCAGCCCCCATGGAGCCCCAGGCTGCTCCCAGCTCTTCTGCCACCCCACAGGGAATCCCCCTGAGACCACACTTCCCTGGGCCACTTGTCTGTGGGCAGGGGGGAGGAAGCAGGCAGCCCATTCCTCTGAGTCACAGACTATTGCTCGCTGCTCACAGAGGAGGGCACAGCCTCAGGGACAGTGTCTCCAGGGATGACTGACCTCCTCTCCCTCTTGTGTGTTCTCCACAGCTGGACCGGCTGGGAGTGAGGGGCCAGCCAGTCCACCACTGCCACCTGACAGTGGCTGGGGGATGCAAAGGTACGCCCAGCTCTGGGACCAGCTCATGCAGCACCACGTCTCCGCCATCAAGGAGATGTAGTGGACACTGGTGGAGAAGGCCCACTCCAACCAGGAGTGGTGCCAGCATGCGTGGGGCCAGTTTATAGAGCGCTGGTGATTGCTTTGGCGATCTAATGGCCAGCATTGTGGCTCACATGGCCCATGCAGCTTCCCATGTTTCCCCCCTCGTACTCCCCCTGCTGAACCCATGCTCCCCCGCTCCTGTCCCCCATCCTCCCTACCTCCCTGTGCTCCCCACACCCACCCGCCACTAGGCTGACGAGGCCCCTGCACCCCAGGTGGCGCTGGCAGCCATCCTGGGCAATCATAAGTCCCGCTCCCAGTTCAGAGCCCCCACCCTCTGCCCACCTTTCATTCCACTTCAATAAAAGACGTTTTGTTTGGTTGCAACACAGGCTTCTTTATTGGGAAATGAGGGACGGGAGGGGTTGTGGTGAGGAAGGGATGTGGCCTCAAGGCAGGGGCCCCTTGGTAGTAGGCCCTGGGGACAGTTACTGGTGTGCCTGCAAGAACCTCTCCCTCAGGGCCTCCTGGATGAGCACTCTGGCCTGGTGGGCCTGCCAGGTGGCAGCTGTCTGGGCCTGATCATACGCATGGCCCACTTGGCCGGCGATTGCCCCCTAGCCTGGGAGGAAGGCCTCCCCCTTCCTCTCCACAATGTTATGGAGGACACAACGCGCCGTCACCACCTTGGTGATGTGTTGCTCCCCCATGTTGAGGAGGGTGAGAAGGCAACGAAACCTTGCCTTCAGATGGCCGAAAGTGCACTCCACCTAGTTCCTGGCCAGGTTCAGGTGGGCATTAAATTGTTCCCTGCTGGGGTCCAGGTGTCTGGTGTATGGCTTCATAAGCCAGGGCATGAGGGGGTAGGCTGCGTCCCCCACAATGCACAGTGGCATCTGCACATTCCCGATGTTGAATTCCCAGTGGGGGAAGAATGTGCCCGCCTCCAGCCTGTGGTACAGGCTGGGTAGTTGCTAAAGATGCGGGTGTCATGTGCCCTGCCCGACCACCCAACAAAAACATCCGTAAAGTGTTCATGGTGGTCGACCAGGGCCTGCAGCACCATGGAAAAGTAGCCCTTTCTGTTCATGAATCGGGCTGCTCAATGGTCAGGTGCTCGGATGGGGATGTGTGTCCCATCTATGGTTCCACCGCAGCTGGGGAACCCCAGGGCAGCAAATCCAGCCACAGCGGCATCCAGGTCTCCCATCCAGATGACCCTCTTCAGCAGGAGGGAGTTGATGGCCCTCACCACCTGCAGAAGGACACGGAGAAACACAGAAAACAGAGGTTGAGGAGGGGGAGCGTGAGCCCTTGAGTTTGAGGTGGAATTTTCATCTGTCCTTTCCTAGTTTCATACACCGAGGAAAATAATTGTGTGTTTGAAATTGAAAAGTGGGACCTAAAACACTATCCAGTGAGCTGTTAAACCTTGAGTCCTCTTCTGCGGATAAGGGAAAATGGGAATCCCTATTCTCCCTTTATTCTTTCATTCTGTATTAGTTTTGTTCTCTGACTCAGGGAAATTCTCCCAACTAGAAAAAAAAGTGTACAGCAGGGCTAATAAAATATGTGGCTTGGATGCTGTGGATGGAGAAGTGTAAAATGCTAATGGTACAGAAGGCATAAGAAGAGAAACATGCTGACCAGTATAGAATCTTTCTGTGCTGATTTCGTTTGATTGTTTATAGCTATGTGACTGATAGGTTGCGTCTAGACTGGCATGATTTTGCACAAAAGCGGCCGCTTTTGCGCAAAAACTTGACAGCTGTCTACACTGGCCGCTTGAAATTGCACAAAAGCACTGATGTTCTAATGTAAGAAATCAGTGCTTCTTGCGCAAATACTTTGATGCTCCCGTTCGGGCAAAAGCCCCCTTGCGCAAATGCTTTTGTGCAAAAGGGCCAGTGTAGACAGGCAGCTAAGACGTTTTACGCAAAAGCAGGCTAAACGGAAAAAAGCCTTATGGACGCTTGGAGACTCCGTAGCCACAGTCAGCTCCCTGGACTTCCTGGTAACCCGATCCCCCTTAAAGCAGAAACAGGCTGCTAAGCTCAAGTGGCAGGAGCCTTCCTTGAACCTCTGGCCAGAGGTCTGCCATGTGGCCCCTGCCATCCAGCAGACACCCCCCAAGCACCATGGCAGCTCCGGGGGGGGGGGATCAGCCACCCACACCCCCAGCGCAGGAGGCCCCAGGGGCCACAAACGAAGGGCCCCATCCTGGTCCTCAGGGGAGCTGGACAGCCTGCTGGACCTCTGGCAGGAGGAGGAGGCCCTCCAAGACACCCGCTCCTGGTGCCGGAATGCGGCCATCTTCGCTCTCATGGCCCAGGCGATCGCCCAGCAGGGCCATCCAGCCCGGACCCTCGAGCAAGTCCGGGCGAAAGTCAAGGAGCTGCGCCTGGGCTATGTGCGGGCCAGGGAGGGACAGGGGGCAGGAGCAGACACCTGCCCCTACTACGACTGGCTCCACGCCACCCTGGGCCAGCCAGCCCCGCAAGCCCCGGAGGTCCCCGTCGACAGCAGCGTGCCCCGCCCCCCCCCCCTGTCACCAGGACCACCGAGGCGGGGGAAGGAGACAGCAGTGCGTTGGAGGATGAGGCCAGCACTGCCACCCAGCAGGCCCCCTCCAGCAGCCCCGACATCTCCCGCGCATCCTCCGAGGCCGGGGAAGGATCCACCGGTGAGTGTTGCACTTTGCACTCACAAGGGCGGGAGGGAGGGGGGGCGAGCCCCGAGGGGGGAGGGGGAGAGCATGTCACTCAGGACACGTAAGCTGCACGCTGTGTAGCATTAGGCAGTAAGCAGCACGTGCAACCACGTGCAACCTGGTGACCAAGCGGCATGTGGCCGCGGCAAGCAGCTCCAGGGCACGCCTGGGACCGTGCTGCTAACACACATCCGGCGGGACCAGGGTGAAGGATGGATGCTGGCTGGAACCAGCCAGGGCCCCAGGGACTCAGGCCAGAGCCCGCACCTCCGCAAGGGTGCAGCACGGAGAACGGCACACTGTCCCATGCCTGGCTGTGAGGCACAGCCAGCTGCTCCTGGGAAAACCACAGCATCACAGCGCTGTCAACGTGGCCCCCTCTGAGCCCCTCGCCTGCTCCCGGTGCCTTGGCTGGCTCCCCGAGGGAAGTCCCCACTGCGGCCACACATGTCCCTGGGCTACGTGTGTGAAGGATAGTGGGAGGGAGAAGGGGGGGAAGCGCTCGGGCCACCCCTAGGGCCGCCTGAGTTTTGCTGCAAGGATGGGACACTCCCCAGTCACTCTCCTGGTTCTGTCCAGGAGATATCCCACGCGATGGGGATCTGAGAGCCCAGACCACGTCTGCCAGATGTGCTCCCAGGCACTGTGTGGGGATGCATCTCGCTCCCTGTCAAATGCCACTGATTAGCCCAAAGCCTCACAGCCTCCACCGGCAGGGAGTTCCACAGGTTAACGCAACACAAGCGCCCTCCCACCCTCCACGGGGCCAGGACACAGACTGGTGGTTACAATACATGGAGGAGGACCCTACTCCAGGGGCGGTCCTCTTTGCAAATATACAACACGGGGGGCGGGGGGGAACCGAGTGGGCCCAAGCCACACTACTGTGGTGTCACCTGGGCTCAGGGGTGGAGGGCATGAGGTGTGGGGACAGTGGCTGGGCTGCCTGACTGACCCATTCTTTCTTCTCTTCCCTGCAGCGGGACCAAGCACAAGCCGGGAATCCTCCAGTCCGGCAGCAGCAGCGGCAGCAGCAGCACCCACAGCTGCCCAACCACCGAGGCAGAAGCTCCGCCACCGGGACCAGCTCCTTCGGCGCCACGTGCAGGCCGTCGAGCGCGTCGAGGCTGCCATCACTCGGCGCGTGGAGGCGGACCTGCAGTGGCGCCAGGAGTCCTGGGCCGCCTTCCAGGCCCAGTGTGTGCAGATGGCCGACTCCATCACCACCCTCACCGCCCACATTGGCTATGCCATACATTACGGCATGGCCTTGCCCCACGCCCCCGCCATCCCTCCCCTGGCACTGCCCCTGCCCCCTCCTGCAATGGCCCCTCCTGCCCCTCCTGCAATGGCCCCTCCTGCCTCTGCTCCTGCCCCTCCTGCTCCTGCTCCTGCCCCTCCTGCCCCTCCTGCTCCTGTTCCTGCTCCTGCCCCTCCTGCTCCTGCACCTCCTGCCCACCTCCCCGTGTAGCCTGCCCCGATGCGGCCTGCCCCCCATGTCCAGGTCCACCCTTGCAGGAGCGGTCGCAGGGGCCACCCCTCCGAGGAGTAGCTCCTCCCCCTCCCAGTTCAAGGTCTCCTGCCCCCTCCCCCTCCCAGTTCAAGGTCTCCTTCCCCTCCCAGTTCAAGGTCTCCTCCCCCTCTCCCCCTTGTAAATAAAAACATACCAGTTTTTCTGTTGAAAACAAAACTGTGTTGTTTATTGTGTTACTCAAGGTAACGTAAATAATTGATTTGAGATGTCAATTAGCCAACTAAATTTCAGAAGATTACAAAATGCGGACACCAAATACCGTATCTATCACCGGTCGTTCCTTTAATTGGTCATTGGTTTGTGGCGCATAAATAAATACTGACACTTTAAGTAAAATTTAAACCACAAGACTATATTAACATAGATAACAAACAAGCAAGAAAGGTTAAAACACGAACACAAAGAATATTTACATAGTCTAGACGCAGGGACGATTGTAGTGTTGCTGGCGACCTCAATCCTTTGGTCCTTCCGGGCCTCAGACGAGGAACTGCCAGGAGATCCCTCGAAGACAACTGGAATTGGGTACGCTGACTCGAGCCTTCCGCACGAACCATGAATCCTCTTCCTGTTCTTCGGGACAGCTCGAACAGGCGATGGTGGCCTAAAACCTAGCCTAAACTAAAAGAAAAACCCTAGCTTCATCCGACGCACCCGACGAACATGCACAATGACGGCCGATATGCTTCGAACCGATGCTGCGTGACGAACAGTCACGACGACGATAGCTAATTTAAATAAACCTAACTCTGGACCCAATTTATATTGGTAGGTGCAAGCCTTCCGCTTGACCTGATCTGACAGACAAGACTACCAGGAGTCTTCGTACCCAACAAAACAAGTATAACCAAGGTTGGTTTGTTCAATGCAGTAAATTTACAATTGGGAGGTAAGGGGAGGGGAGGGGGAAGGGTAGGGGATGGGAGGGAGTTGTATGGGGAGACCGAGGCGACCCTACTATGGGGCCTTGTGCGAACATGCCCATCAGGGCCTCTCGGATGCGCACCCCATCCTGGTGTGCCTGGTGGATGGCAGCTGTGTGGGGCTGCCATCCATGCAGGGAGGAAGGCCTCCCCACTCCACTCCACAACGTTGTGGAGCATGCAGCACGCAGCCACTACCTCCGTTGCATTCCGCTCACCCATCTCGAGACAGGTGAGCAAACAATGGAAGCGGGCTTTTAAGCGGCCGAAGGCGCACTCCACTTGATTCCAGGCCTGGCTGAGGCGGTCATTGAACCGGGCCCGGTTCTGGTCCAGCCGCCCCGTGTAGGGCCTCATTAGCCAGGGCAGCAGGGGGTAGGCCGCATCCCTGATGATGCAGATGGGCATAGGCACATCCCCGACAGTCAACTCCCGCCGGGGGAAGTAGGTGCCCGCCTCCAGTCTGCGAAACACTCCGGAGTTGCAGAGGATGCGGGCGTCGTGTGCCCTGCCGGACCAGCCCGCATAGACGTCCAGAAAGCGGCCCCGGTGGTCCACGAGGGCCTGGAGAACAATCGAGCAGTACCCCTTTCTGTTTGTGAAATGGGCTGCTCGATGCTCCGGGGCCCGGACGGGGATGTGGGTTGCATCCAGGGCTCCCCCGCAGTTGGGGAACCCGAGGGCAGCGAAGCCGGCCAGCGTAGCGTCCACGTCGCGCAGGCGGATCACTCTCGGGAGCAGGGCATCGTTGATGGCGTGGACAACCTGCAGAAGGGTGCAGAGAAACACAGGGGAACACATCACATAAGACAGGGGTGAGTGTGCGCTCCCTTGGCCCCCTGCCATGATTCCCTCTGTCCTCACGCACACACACACACACACACCACAGCCCCCTCGCTGCATGGTCCCTCCCCCCCCACCAGCAGGCCTGTGCAAGGGAGGAACGGCCCAAACCCCTGGGTGACCCAGCCTGGAGACTTGGCTGCCCCTGGGCATGGAGTGCAGCACCCTCTCCCCACCCCACTCCCCCTGGGACTTACCTCCATAATGATGACACCGACGGTGGATCTGCCCACCCCGAACTGGTGTGCCACTGATCGGTAGCTGTCCGAGGTGGCCAGCTTCCAAAGTGCGATGGTGACCCTCTTCTCGACGGAGATGGGTGCCCGCAGCCGGGTGGTGGCTCTGTGGAGCGCAGGGGCGAGCCAGGCACGCAGCTCCAGGAATGTCCGCTTTTGCTTGCGGAAGTTCCGGAGCCATTGCTGGTCGCCCCATTGCCCCAGGACCAGCCGGTCCCACCAGTCGGTGCTGGTGTCCAGTCTCCACAGTGGCCTCTCCACCCTGGGGTTGAGATGCCACAGGGACGCCATGGCCTCCCTGGTGAGGGAGTCCAAAGCGGTCTGCGCCTCCTGGTCCTGGAACAGGAGGGCACCAGCCTGGAGCAGCAGCTGCAGGCACTCCAAAATGGCCGGCAGTGGCCAGAGCAGGCACATGGCCACCCCTGGCTCCATGGCAGACAAAACAAGGCAAAAGAAAAAAAAAACAAGCAAAAGCACTAGGTGGCAAAAGGCAGTGGTGTCCAAAAGGCAGAGGGCAACCACCAAAACTGCTACGGCTGTCAGTCCCTACAAGAGGTCCTAAAGCACGGAGCAGGAGAGAAACGGCTGTCCAGGGCGATCCCTTTAAACACGTGTCAAAAAGGAGCTCCAGCCCCCGCCCCCGGAAAGGGCGGGTGCCCTTTTGCCCTCTTCAAAATGGTTCCGGGCTTCTGCTTTTGCGCAAAAGTGCGCCGCCAATGTAGACGCGCTTTTGCGCAAAAGCGCATCATTATAACGATAACTCCGTGCCAGTCTAGATGCGCTTTTGTGCAAATACTTTTAACGGAAAAGCTTTTCCGTTAAAAGTATTTGTGCAAAAATCATGCCAGTCTAGACATAGCCCATATGTGTTAAATAAAACTAAATACACAGAGCAGTGCTTGAGTTTGGGTAACTAGAACACTTGGTTCAATTTGGAAATCTATACAGTCAGTTGTGGGTGCCCATGGGTGTGGCATTTCCTGAAAAATAATGATTTCTGGAAGGATATGGGGACCAGATTCAGTGACTGATCTAAACAGTACGGCTGCGTCTAGACTGGCATGATTTTCCGCAAATGGTTTTAACGAAAAAGTTTTTCCATTAAAAGCATTTGCAGAAAAGAGCGTCTAGATTGGCATGGACGCTTTTGCCCAAAAGCACTTTTTGCGGAAAAGCGTCTCTGGCCAATCTAGATGCGCTTTTGCGCAAGAAAGCCCCGATCGCCATTTTAGCCATCGGGGCTTTTTTGCACAAAACAATACCACGTTGTCTACACTGGCCCTCTTGTGCAAAAGCATTTGCGCAGGAGGGCTTTTGCCCGAACGGGAGCAGCATAGTATTTCCGCAAAAACCCTGACAATCTTACATGAGATCGTCAGTGTTCTTGCGGAAATTCAAGCGGCCAGTGTAGATAGCTGGCAAGTGTAGATAGCTGGCAAGTTTTTCCGCAAAAGCAGCTGCTTTTGTGGAAAAACTTGCCAATCTAGACACAGCCTACTTAGTGTAAGACTCAAAGCAACACTGAGAGCTGCAACTATCTGCCCCTCCTAGCTGGAGGGAAGGTACTTCAGAGGGACTGGGGAATTAGCTGTAACAAGGAATGAAAAAATAATTAAAGCAACCCACAAACACGGCAGCGGAGACAGCTGGCTTTGGTTGTCCATGGGGACCCTTGTTTTAATAAGTTATCTTTTTCTTATACATAAAGAAAAACTCAGTAGATATATTTAAACTCTTGTGTAGAAAAACTTGTTTGTTCAGCCTGAGCTAATCTCGCCCTTTGTCTCCTGGAGCCATTAGTGCCCTCCCAGGCAATATACAGATCCCAGGTGGTATGATGTGAAGACAATCCCTAGCCACTCACCTCTCCCACAATCAGTAGAACTTTGAACTCTGCTCTCCTGTTTGTTACAGTGACTGAGGCTTTAAAGGTGATACTTAAAGCTGGACTGCACAGATTTTGTGAGATTTTGCAAAAGGAAAAAGAGCTATAATTATCACTGATGAAACTTTTTACACAATTACATTTTCCTTAAGGGTCTGAGGCACCTGAGCTGTAAATTTCCTGGTTTCTCTGCCAAGGTGAATGACTCCATGCCAATTGTCAGCAGGGGGTGGGGTTTGAAAGAAAATCTTAATGTCAAGTGCCTTTGTTAATGGTAGTTGTGATGTCATTCATTCTGCCAAAGAAACCACATAGGGTGCAGCTCAGATTTTTGGGATCTTGTTAAAATGAAAAAGATATTTTTCATTTAACTGGGGGCAGGGACTGTCTTTTTGGCCACATGTTTGTACAGCCTGAAGCAAAACAGGGTCCTGGTTTCTTACTTGGGCCAATACAAATAATAATTACAGCCATATACTTCCCCATCTTCTTGAGTCTTAATGACAAGTTTCATAACTTCGTGCTAAGCTTTTGCAGATTACCCCTACAGTTGTGTATCCACTTCCATTAAAGCATGACACTGTGATTTCAACACAAGAGCTGTTGGGGATGATCAGATCTATTCCTGGTTTTGCCATATCATTCCTGTGCACCCTCATTCATTTTGCTGTGCCCCAGTTTCCTACCTTTATAAAATGACAAGACCAAAATTAATTTTATCTGGGGATGGGGTGCAGGAGGGATGCTGTGGTGGAAGAAGAAGGTATTTCAATGGGAGATACTTCTAGAGCCAAAATGTCAAGTTCTGTGGCATTTTGAAACATCTGTTCACTGAAAAATATTTTGTTTTTTTAATCTCTGTCCACTCAGCTGACAAGGGTGTAATGTCACTACGAGAATGGGAGGAATTGAAACTCAATGAGAGGCATAATTATTGGTTACATAATGCTGTAGGTGTGCAAGAAATAGCTTAGATGGAATGAGAGGAGCTGGCAACAGCTGCAAATGTCTGAGTACACCAGCAGAATCTGGCAACAGCTGCAAATGTCTGAGTACATCAGCAGAATCTGGGAGGCCTACAACATCCCAAGGATTAGAATGCAAAACTTCCCTTCAAAAGTAAGAGCTACACCCTCAGAAATGGGATTGGGTTTGAAACTGAAGAAATCTCTAGAGGTTACTGCTGTGACATCTGAATATTCAAAAGTTTCTGTTTAATCCAGTGGGGTAGCCACAGGTGGGCCTGAGTAGGCTATGGTTCACCCACTTATCATTGAGGCCTACCCCTGGCCAGCTCTGCTCCTGCGCCAGTGCTTACACTCCTCAGCCCATCCAGCAGTCTTGCTGTGCAGCAGGGTCAGGGCACAGGGCCTTGCCTAGATCCAATACAGCAGCTGGGAATAGGGAGTGGGACCATGGGGGCTTTCTCTGCTCCATCTGCCCACCGCTCCTGCCAAGGTCCAGCATTGGAGTGTGGGGCTTGTTCTCCTCTGCCTATCTGGTACTCCAGCTGTGGAGCTGTTTCGGGGACTTGCCCTGCTCCTCCAACCTGGTGCTCTTGCTGAGGAGCAGGACTGGAGCATGCAGGCTTGCAAGCCCCTGATCCCCACTCCCCAGCTGGAGCGCTAAAGTGGGGCAAGCCTCCGTGGCCCAATCCACTCCCCAGAAGGAGTGCTGGGTGGGTGGAGCAGGGCAAACCCCCACGGCTTGACCCCTTCTCCTCAGCTGGAGCACTGGCACTGGGCAAGTGCTGCCCCAACACTCCAATGATGCTCCAACCTCACTCCCCAGCAGGCATGCCCGGCAAGTTGGAGCAAGCCCCCAACCCCACTCCCTGGCTGGAGGATTGGGAGTGCAGGTGGGGTGCACTTTGCTTCAGCCCCCTCCTCCCCCATTTAGGGTGGCCAGATGGTTTAACCAAAAATACCACCCCCCCCCCCAAAAAAAAACCCCACCAGGAATAAAATTCTTTTGAGAAAAAAAAAGAGACCTTGACAGCAGTTAAGCAAATAAAAAATAAAAAATCATCATGGCCCCTTTAAGAAGAGGCTTTTTTGCCAGTGGCCATTTTGTTTTTCTGCTCCAGCCACAAGACAACCAGGTAAGCGGCGGGGGGCCGGGCCCGGTTGCTGAGTGTGTCATAGGGTTGCCAGGTGTTCGGTATTTTTGCCTCCTGACAGGGAAAAAAATCAGAAAATACCAGACATTTTAGGTGTCCGGTATTTTCTGAATTTTTTTACCAGACAGGAGGCAAAAATACTGGACTGTCCAGGTCAATACCGGACACCTGGCAACCCTACCCCCATTTTTTCCAAGGCCACTTGCCAGGAGATATAATCACACATACCCAGGCAGCTAGAGGGGAGAGGGACGAGGTGGCTCCAGTGGCTCCTGCCCCTGCCCTCTTGTCATTGCCCACCTACCCTAAATCAGGTCCCACCCACGTGCCACTGTCTGCCTATGCTACTGGTTTGATCAACTGGTTTTGAGTCTGCATTCTTTGCGCTTCAGTTGTTATGTGCCAATGCATTCTTAAGACAATTGGACTTAATGGATGCAAATGTTTTATACTGCTGATGTAAGTGTTGTTGATTTCACTGGTTGGGTCCTTTGGAGGTGAATGTGTGCACAGATACTACCTTTCTGCAAGACAGGTAGAATTTTAAAGGGCCAGGGATCTAATGAACTGATTTTTGAAGATGGTTTGTAATTTGTTTTAAAATGTAGGTGATATTTAGGTCTGGTTTACACTTAAAGATTTCCGGGCAATTTAGGGTTGCCAACCCTATAGGACTGGCCTGGAGTCTCCAGAAGTTAAAGATTACATTTTAATTAAAGATTGTCATGCAAAGAAACTCCAGGAATACATCCAATCAAAATTGGTGACCCAACCTTGCATAGTTATGTTAGTTAGAAGTATGGTTTCCTACCCACACCATCTTGGACCAGCATAGCTATATACCAAATGCCCTAGTATAAATACAGTTTTGCTGACAAAAAAGTTCGATTGACAGCTTACTCTGTTTGGGGAGCTGGAATAAACTTTAGTGACAAAGGCACTCTATTGTTGACAAACTGTATCGCCACTAGATTGATTTGCCATGTAGCTAAGTCATGGTGTAAAACTCTTTATATGTGTAGACAAGGCCTTAAAGAGGTGACTTATTAGGCTATCTTACTACACACCTGTAACACTGCAGGATTGTTCCTCAAACAGGGACTAATGGGTGGGTGCATGGACTCTCTCGCTCTCTCTGAGGAACTGGTCTTAACCACATACACTGTCTGAGGAATAATCTTGCAGTGTTACAGGTTTGTAGGGCAGATTGCCTAATAAGCCACTTCAGTCTGCTTTCAGGAGTCCTTTATCTAAGGCCTTGTCTATACTGCAAAGGGTTTGCTAGGATAGATATACTAGCATAGCTACATGGAAAATCCATCTAATGGAGACATAGTTTATACCAAAAACAGAGAGCCTTTGCTAGTGTAGTTATACCAGTCCCCTAAATGGAAAAAAGCTATACTGTCAAAAGAACTTTTTTGTTAACATAACTGTGTTTATACAAGGGCTTTTTTCAGTATAGCTTTGTTAGTTGGGGGTAGGTGGGGAAATCACACGCCTAACCAACAAAGCTATGCCAGCAAAACTGGAAGGCTGTGTCTAGATTGGCATGATTTTCCGGAAATGCTTTTAACGGAAAAGTTTTCCATTAAAAGCATTTTCGGAACAGAGCGTCTCAATTGGCACGGACGCTTTTCCGCAAAAGCACTTTTTGCGGAAAAGCGTTCCTGGCCAATCTAGACGTGCTTTTGCGCAAGAAAGCCCCAATCGCCATTTTAGCCATCGGGGCTTTTTTGCGCAAAACAATACCACGTTGTCCACACTGGCTTTTACCCGAATGGGCGCAGCATAGTATTTCCGCAAGAACACTGACGATCATACATGAGATCGTCAGTGTTCTTGCAGAAATTCAAGCGGCCAGTGTAGACAGCTGGCAAGTTTTTCCGGAAAAGCGGCTGATTTTCCGGAAAAACTGGCCAGTCTAGACACAGCCGAAGTGTAAACCAGGCTTAAGTGTCACCTACCTTTATAAAGACATCACAAACATCTTCAAAATCTAATCATTAAAATCATGGTAGGGTTGCCAGGTGTCCGGTATTGACCCGGACAGTCCAGTGTTTTCACCTCCTGTCCGGTAAAAAAATTCAGAAAATACCGGACACCTAAAATGTCCAGTATTTTCTGATTTTTTTTCCCTGCCAGGAGGTGAAAATACCGGACACCTGGCAACCCTACGACACACTCAGCAACCAGGCCCCTGGATGCCTCACCCCACCCCCACCCCCTGCCGCTTACCTGGTTCCGCAGGGAAGCTATCTTCTGGCTCAGGAAAACAAGATGGCCGCCAGCAAAAAGCTTCAAACGCTTTTCTTAAAGGGGCCATGCTGTTTTATTTGTTATTTTTAATCTTTTTTTCTTAATAACTCTTGGGGGTCTTTTTTTTTATTTTTTTTTGTTCAACAACTTTGGTCTCCCCCCCCCTTTTTTTTCTCAACATAATTTTTTCCCTGGTGGGTTTTTTGGGGGGGGATGTTTGATATTTTTAGTTAAACCATCTGGCAACCCTAAATCCTGGCCCTTTGAAATTCTAAGTGTCCTGCAGAAAGTCGGTGGCGTAGAAAAAAAACCCAGTGATATTCAATGGACATCATCCTCTAGTGCAGGAACAATTTGAAAAGTTTCAGAATTGCAGCTTTATTTAGAGGGAAAGAGTCACAGATGATGGTGCAAAAGGGGCCACGGGGCAGGCATAAAACACTCCCAGGAAATATCCTTAGCACAGAAGGGATATTTGTGCTATGCTCAAAGTGATCTCTGTGGAATTGTCTTCACTTACCACCAGATGGATGCTCTAGAGCTCGATCTCTGGGGTTCAATTTAGCAGGTCTAAATTGACTGCTGAAAGCGCCACCGTCAACCTCAATAATCCACTAGATGGCAAGGAGTAAGGGAAGTCAATGGGAGACTTTCTCCCGTCAACCTCTTGCAGTGGGGATGCTGCAGTAATTCAACTCCAGTTATGCTATTCTGGTAGCTGAAGTTACATATCTTAGGTTGACTCTCCCCAGTGGTGTAAATCTGTTCGCAGGCTCAGGGGCTCTTGTGCTGCGGGCATGGCCAAAAGGGAAGTGCAGTAGGCATTGGCTTGAGGGCAGTAGGGGAATGTGCTGACAGTGGAGGGGAGACCTTGGCTTTTGTGGTGGTCCATAAAGTTGTCCTAATCTGTGTTGGGGCTGATTCAGTCCCTGAAACCTCTGCACAGAGCAAGCTCCAGTCCCAGCACAGGGATGTGACTCAATGTCCACTAATGAGTCTTTCAGAACCCCCTTGGAACTGTCTCCCATTCTCCAACTGTCACATTTTTCTAATGTTATTTCCTAACATTCAGCCTCCGTTTTCTCTTTTATACCCAGGTCCCATTATTACTTCTTGTTCTCTTGCTGGCTATTGAGAGTGACCTCAGCTATATTTAGACTCATCTTTTCTTCCAGGCAGACAATGTTAATATTTCCCCTCTTCTCCAGCTCTTGTCTGGAGCATGGCTTCTTCCTTAGCTTGTCCTTAAAGTTCCTTATTACCATTTGCATGTGTGCAATCAGTGGTAAGATTGGGGTGTGAAGGGCTGATATAGCAAAGACTTGTGCCTACACTTAGCTTTCTGCACTGTGTTGCACTTTATACTTCTTGTGTATGTTTATACAGCAGGACTAAAGTCAAATTCAGCTGTCATTTTTGTAGCTAAGTTGAAATAGCTTAATTTGGCTTTTGGCTTCCTTCAGGAAGCTGAAGGAAGAACACTTTTCCTTCAACTTCCCTTATTTCTCATGAAATGAGGATTACCATGAGTAAGAAGTCCTTCAATTGACATTATTTTGAAATAAAGGCATGTAGTGTAGATGCACACTATGTTATTTTGGAATAACATCAATTATTCCAAAATAACGCTGCTTGAGTATAATGGAAAAGTGTGTGCAGGTGTGCATGTGTGTGCGCGTGCGCGCGTGTTGGGTGAATGCCTCCCTGACTGGATGCAAAGAATTGTCAAATGCACAAAGTAAACAAGCTGAAAAAACAGAAAATATTTTTCCTTACTGACTTCTTCAGTTAGTGTGATCAGAGGGGGGTACGTGAATCAGATAGAAATGTCATTTCCAATCAAAGTTTTCCTTTTAATACTTTATAAAAAAACTATGCTGCAGTTCAACAGGAGAGAGGGATTTTAGGCCCTAATCCTGCAATTCATTGCCTGAATGCAATGAAGATTTCAACTGCTCATGCAATCACTGTAGTGCCAGGACTAGCACCATAGCTGGTAATATATGGCCTCAAATATAACACGATATGAATTCACATATTTTCTTGGTCTTTTCCCCCATCTCTTCCAAGGAAGCTCTGATGCTGAAACAGCATCTTGAAAATATTTTCTGTTTATTTTTTTTATTGTGTAAATAGTTGCAACCCTGACAGAAAGCACAAGAATGGGGCCTTTTGCTACAGCCAAACACCCAGGGCTTCTGCTCTCTGAGCTTTGAAAGGTGCCTGGATGGAATTACAAAGTCCTCTTCTACCATTAAACTTTTCTGAGGGCATAGTCCTCTTTCCCTGCAGTAAGCTGAAATCTATCTGTTTAGTGTTCTGTACCGCTGACCTCAGTAATAACATGACTAATGGGAAAAAAACTAACTGTGCTGGTTTGCATATGTAGCTGTTAAGACAAATGTTTATCCATTTCAGCTCATGGGTGGGGGGGTCACACCCAAAGAGGAGAACATGTTATGCACTGTTTTTAGAGTGGGGGCTGGGCTCTGCCAGCTTCAATGTGAGTGAGCTGAATGCAATACACACTCAGGCAGCAGCAAGCTGCTTCCCATGCTCAGGAGGGGCAACAGGCCTGTCTTTGAATGACCTGGTAACTGAGGAGAAATGAGGCCTGTGGAAAATGTAGGAACAAGCTTTGAAATGGTAGGGAGGGGAGGAAAGTGGGATCAAAGTACAGAGCAGGTAAAGAAGCTTAGAAATGTGTGATGGAAATATTGGGAAAGGGAAAATGGGCAGACATGCTAAAAATGGAGGGAAAATAGAGGCAATGGAGAAACAGGAGAGATGAAAGTACAGAAAGGCTCCAACATATATATGGGTTATGTTCCAAAAGTTTGTTTGTAAGACAGTTGTTTGGAACTCAGGACGCATTTTCCCATGTAAACCATGTTATAAATGATATTTAGATTCCCAGACTACCCCACCACAGGCTATTTTACCCCCAATGTAGCTGAAATGTATATTTGCAATGAAAAATACTAGAACTAGTTGGGGGGGGGGGGGGGGGGTGGGTATGTAACCTTGAATGCTGGTGCTAGAGGAAAGGCAGGTTTAATTAGAGAAGAATGAGGAGGTAGGTGAAGATTCTGAAGGGGACTCCTTCCCCCACAGGCTAAACCCAGCCCCCACTCACCAGCAGGTGGTGAGTGGCATAGGCCAGAAGATTCCAGAGGGGCAGAGAGTGGCCAGTGGCTGGAGGGAAGTGCCAGTTTCCCCTTCAAAGCTCTGCTTCTCTCCAGCCACTGGCTGTGTCACTACGTCCTCCTTCTCTGCAGTCCTCTGACCAGCACTTGCACTGCTCACCATCACCTGCACCTCTTGCCTGCTTCTCTGAGGCTACAGTGAGCTTTTGTTTGTATGTGCGAATGTCTGGAAGTTGGATGTTATAACTCAGGGAGAGCCTATATAGAAAAAGCCAAAACCCAAGAAGAAGAAGCCTGGGTGGGGGGGAAGGAAGGAAGGAAGAGATAGTGTGCTTGAGGGAGAGGAAAAGAGTGAGGGTCAATGGCTGACTGCTACCATTTACCCTTTGCCCTGTGAAACCTGGCTCTAGCCATCTTTGTAGTGCCTGCGTCTCACATTGATTCTTTTTTTAATCAGACCCCTAGATCTCCAAGGGTATGTCTAGACTGCATCCCTCTGTGGGCAGAGGGATGCAGATTAGGAAGGTCGACATTGCAAATGAGGCAGGGATTTAAATATCCCGTGCCTAATTTGTATAAAAATGGCCACCACGTTTTGCCGACTCAGCACTTTGTCAGCAAAAAGCGGCAGTCTAGAGGGGGATCTGTCGAGAAAAAAAACCTTTTTCGACAGATCCTGTAAACTTCCTTGCAGGAGGCATAAGGGATCTGTCGAAAAAGACTTTCTTTCTCGACAGATTCCCCCCTAGACTGCCGCTTTTTGCCGACAAAGTGCTGAGTCGGCAAAACGTGGTGGCCATTTTTATGCAAATTAGGCACGGGATATTTAAATCCCTGCCTCATTTGCAATGTCTACCTGCCTAATCTGCATCCCTCTACTGACAGAGGGATGCAGTCTAGACATACCCCAAGGCGACGTCTAAACTGGCATGATTTTGTGCAAATACTTTTAATGGAAAAGTTTTTCCATTAAAAGTAGTTGCACAAAAGCGCATCTAGACTGGCACGGAGTTATCGTTGTAATGATGCGCTTTTGCGCCAAAGCGCGTCTACATTGCACCTACTTCCCCTGGCGGGAGTTCACTGTCGGGGATGTGCCTATGCCCATCTGCATCATCGGGGATGCGGCCTACCCCCTGCTGCCCTGGCTAATGAGGCCCTTACACGGGGCGGCCGGACCAGAACCGGGCCTGGTTCAACGACCGCCTCAACCGGGCCTGGAATCAAGTGGAGTGCGCCTTCGGCCGCTTAAAAGCCCACTTCCGTTGTTTGCTCACCCGTCTCGAGATGGGTGAGCGGAATGCAACGGAGGTAGTGGCCGCGTGCTGCGTGCTCCATAACATTGTGGAGCGGAGTGGGGAGGCCTTCCTCCCCGCATGGATGGCAGCCCCACACAGCTGCATACACCAGGCGCACCAGGGTGGGGTGCGCATCCGAGAGGCCCTGACGGGCATGTTCGCACAGGCCCCATAGTAGGGTCACCTCGGTCTCCCTATACAACTCCCTCCCATCCCCTACCCTTCCCCCTCCCCTCCCCTTACCTCCCAATTGTAAATTTACTGCATTGAACAAACCAACCTTGGTTACACTTGTTTTGTTGGGTACGAAGACTCCTGGTAGTCTTGTCTGTCAGGTCAGGTCAAGCGGAATATAAATTGGGTCCAGAGTTAGGTTTATTTAAATTAGCTATCGTTGTCGTGACTGTTCGTCAGGCAGCATCGGTTTGAAGCATATCGGCCATCATCATGCATGTTCGTCGGGTGCGTTGGACGAAGCTAGGGTTTTTCTTTTAGTTTAGGCTAGGTTTTAGGCCACCATCGCCTGTTCGAGCTGTCCCGAAGAACAGGAAGAGGATTCGTGGTTCGTGCGGAAGGCTCAAGTCAGCGTACCCGATTCCAGTCATCTTCGAGGGATCTCTTGGCAGTTCCTCGTCTGAGGCCCGGAAGGACCAAAGACTTGAGGTCGCCAGCTTCGGCGGCATCTTCCATCGAGGGACTCCTGGCTGTTCCTCTCCCGAGGCCCGGAAGGACCAAAGGATTGAGGTCGCCAGCAACACTACAATCGTCCCTGCGTCTAGACTATGTAAATATTCTTTGTGTTCGTGTTTTAACCTTTCTTGCTTGTTTGTTATCTATGTTAATATAGTCTTGTGGTTTAAATTTTACTTAAAGTGTCAGTATTTATTTATGCGCCACAAACCAATGACCAATTAAAGGAACGACCGGTGATAGATACGGTATTCGGTGTCCGCATTTTGTAATCTTCTGAAATTTAGTTGGCTAATTGACATCTCAAATCAATTATTTAAGTTACCTTGAGTAACACAATAAACAACACAGTTTTGTTTTCAACAGAAAAACTGGTATGTTTTTATTTACAAGGGGGAGAGGGGGAGGAGACCTTGAACTGGGAGGGGAAGGAGACCTTGAACTGGGAGGGGGAGGGGGCAGGAGACCTTGAACTGGGAGGGGGAGGAGCTACTCCTCGGAGGGGTGGCCCCTGCGACCGCTCCTGCAAGGGTGGACCTGGACATGGGGGGCAGGCCGCATCCGGGCAGGCTACACGGGGAGGTGGGCAGGAGGGGCAGGAGCAGGAACAGGAGCAGGAGGGGCAGGAGCAGAGGCAGGAGGGGCCATTGCAGGAGGGGGCAGGGGCAGTGCTAGGGGAGGGATGGCGGGGGCGTGGGGCAAGGCCATGCCGTAATGTATGGCATAGCCAATGTGGGCGGTGAGGGTGGTGATGGAGTCGGCCATCTGCACACACTGGGCCTGGAAGGCGGCCCAGGACTCCTGGCGCCACTGCAGGTCCGCCTCCACGCGCCGAGTGATGGCAGCCTCGACGCGCTCGACGGCCTGCACGTGGCGCCGAAGGAGCTGGTCCCAGTGGCGGAGCTTCTGCCTCGGTGGTTGGGCAGCTAGGGGTGCTGCTGCTGCCGCTGCTGCTGCTGGACTGGAGGATTCCCGGCTTGTGCTTGGTCCCGCTGCAGGGAAGAGAAGAAAGGATGGGTCAGTCAGGCAGCCCAGCCACTGTCCCCACACCTCATGCCCTCCACCCCTGAGCCCAGGTGACACCACAGTAGTGTGGCTTGGGCCCACTCGGTTCCCTCCTCCCCCCGTGTTGTATGTTTGCAAAGAGGACCGCCCCTGGAGTAGGGTCCTCCTCCATGTATTGTAACCACCAGTCTGTGTCCTGGCCCCGTGGAGGGTGGGAGGGCGCTTGTGTTGCGTTAACCTGTGGAACTCCCTGCCGGTGGAGGCTGTGAGGCTTTGGGCTAATCAGTGGCGTTTGACAGGGAGCGAGATGCATCCCCACACAGTGCCTGGGAGCACATCTGGCAGACGTGGTCTGGGCTCTCGGATCCCCATCGCGTGGGATATCTCCTGGACAGAACCAGGAGAGTGACTGGGGAGTTTCCCATCCTTGCAGCAAAACTCAGGCGGCCCTAGGGGTGGCCCGAGCGCTTCCCCCCTTCTCCCTCCCACTATCCCTCACACACATAGCCCAGGGACATGTGTGGCCGCAGTGGGGACTTCCCTCGGGGAGCCAGCCAAGGCACCGGGAGCAGGCGAGGGGCTCAGAGGGGGGCCACGTTGACAGCGCTGTAATGCTGTGGTTTTCCCAGGAGCAGCTGGCTGTGCCTCACAGCCAGGCATGGGACAGTGTGCCGTTCTCCGTGCTGCACCCTTGCGGAGGTGCGGGCTCTGGCCTGAGTCCCTCGGGCCCTGTCTAGTTCCAGCCAGCATCCACCCTTCACCCTGGTCCCGCCGGATGTGTGTTAGCAGCACGGTCCCAGGCGTGCCCTGGAGCTGCTTGCCGCGGCCACATGCTGCTTGGTCACCAGGTTGCACGTGGTTGCACGTGCTGCTTACTGCCTAATGCTACACAGCGTGCAGCTTACGTGGCCTGAGTGACATGCTCTCCCCCTCCCCCCTCGGGGCTCGTCCCCCCCTCCCGCCCTTGTGAGTGCAAAGTGCAACACTCGCCGGTGGATCCTTCCCCGGCCTCGGAGGATGCGCGGGAGATGTCGGGGCTGCTGGAGGGGGCATGCTGGGTGGCAGTGCTGGCCTCATCCTCCAACGCACTGCTGTCTCCTTCCCCCGCCTCGGTGGTCCTGGTGACAGGGGGGGGGGGGGGGCGGGGCACGCTGCTGTCGACGGGGACCTCCGGGGCTTGCGGGGCTTGCTGGCCCAGGATGGCGTGGAGCCAGTCGTAGTGGGGGGCAGGTATCTGCTCCTGCCCCCTGTCCCTCCCTGGCCCGCACATAGCCCAGGCGCAGCTCCTTGACTTTCGCCCGGACTTGCTCGAGGGTCCGGGCTGGATGGCCCTGCTGGGCGAGCGCCTGGGCCATCGCCTGGGCCATGCGGGCGAAGATGGCCGCATTCCGGCACCAGGAGCAGGTGTCTTGGAGGACCTCCTCCTCCTGCCAGAGGTCCAGCAGGCTGTCCAGCTCCCCTGAGGACCAGGATGGGGCCCTTCGTTTGTGGCCCCTGGGGCCTCCTGCGCTGGGGGTGTGGGTGGCTGTTCCCCCCCCCCCCCCCCCCGGAGCTGCCATGGTGCTTGGGGGGGGGGTGTCTGCTGGATGGCAGGGGCCACATGGCAGACCTCTGGCCAGAGGTTCAAGGAAGGCTCCTGCCACTTGAGCTTAGCAGCCTGTTTCTGCTTTAAGGAGGATCGGGTTACCAGGAAGTCCAGGGAGCTGACTGTGGCTACGGAGTCTCCAAGTGTCCATAGGGCTTTTTTCCATTTAACCTGCTTTTGCGCAAAATGTCTTAGCTGCCTGCTAAGACAAAAAAAAAAGCATTTGCGCAAGGGGGCTTTTGCCCGAACGGGAGCGTCAAAGTAGTTGCGCAAGAAGCACGGATTTCTTACATTAGAACATCAGTGCTTTTGTGCAAATTCAAGCAGCCAGTGCAGACAGCTGTCAAGTTTTTGCACAAAAGCAACTCCTTTTGCGCAAAATCATGCCAGTCTAGATGCAGCCCAAGTGAAATTTAATTCAGCCCTCCAATTTTGGGCTGTGAAACCCTTTGGCTATGTCTAGACTGGCATGATTTTCCGCAAATGCTTTTAACGGAAAAGTTTTTCCGTTAAAAGCATTTGCGGAAAAGCGCATCTAGATTGGCATGGACGCTTTTGCGCAAGAAAGCCCCGATCGCCATTTTAGCCATCGGGGCTTTTTTGCACAAAACACTTTTTAGCTGTCTACACTGGCCCTCTCGCGCAAATACATTTGCGCAAGAGGGCTTTTGCCCAAATGGGAGCGTCATTGTAGTTGCGCAACGATCGTCAGTGTTCTTGCGCAAATTCAAGCGGCCAGTGTAGACAGCTGGCAAGTTTTTGCTCAAAAGCAGCCACTTTTGCACAAAAATTTGTCAGTCTAGACACAGCCCTTGAGTTTTGGTGCTATCTATCCAAACCCATAATTATAGCCAGGGCCCCTCAAAAGTGGCTCACGCTTACCTATAGGCTCATGAAGTTGGTCCATGTTTAGGATTTGCAGTAAAACCAGGTGAGAGCTTAGTCTGGCCTATAGTTTCACTAAAAAGGATTTACACCATTATAATAAATAGCCTTTTTCATGAATAGGGTTGCCAGATGGTTTAACCAGAAATACCAAACACCCCCTCTCCGAAAGAAAAGCCCACCGGGGAAAAAATTCTGTTGAGGGGCGTAAAAATGGGGGAGACCAAAGGTGTTGCGCAGAGAAAAAAAAAAAAAGGACTTCGAGAGTTAAGCAAAAAGAAAACAAAAAAACCAGCATGGCCCTTTCACTGCATGCAGAGTTAGAATACGGATAGGAACAGGGGAGCGGTTGAGCACTAAGACCCAGGGAAGGCATTGCTTCCCATTGGTCTTTAGGCTTTTTGCTGGTGGCCATTTTGTTTTCGTGATCACGCCAGAATGCAGCTTTCCTGCAGAACCAGGTAAGCAGGGGATCTGGGAGCAGGGGGTGTTGGGGGCCCAGGGTGGGAGAGGCTGGGGGCTGGGCCCAGTTGCTGAGTGTGTCGTAGGGTTGCCAGGTGTCCAGTATTTTTGCCTCCTGTCAGGGAAAAAACCCAGAAGATATTATAGGTGTCCGGTATTTTCTGAATTTTTTTATCAGACAGGAGGCGAAAATACTGGACTGTCCGGGTCAATACCGGACACCTGGCAACCCTAGTTATGAAAGTTGGACACTCAGCCAACACCATTAATTTAATTGGGCCAGTCACATAACAGCACTTTCTGGATGATAGTGTCTTTTAAGTTGCTTTTTAGGAAGTGGGTGCAATAGGGTTGCCAAAAATACCGTAAAAGACTGATTATTTTCAGGCATAACGGCTTTGCGCAAGAGGGTTTTTCCTTGCGCAAGAAAGGGTAATGTAGACAGCTCCATCTTGCACAACAGCCTCTTCCGCAAAAATGGTGGCTCATTAGTTATGCAAATGAAGCTTGGCAATATTCCACGCTGAGCCTCATTTGCATAGCTCTGGCGCAAGATCGCGCCAGTATAGACACAGCCAGCCTGTGTCTGCACTGCATAAGTAGCCACAGAACACTGGCTAAATACCTGGGTCAGGTTCATCCCTGGTGTAACTCCACAAAGATTGATGGAAATACAGCCAGGAAGATTTAGGCCTCAGCCTCCTGTCCCAGCATGCCCTGGACAAGCTCTATGGCAGTGTGCTGGTCTGACATTTTTAGAGGAAGTTTAAGAATGCCACTAGGAGTGCCTATAATTACCTTTCTCCATGCTCCCACTCTGGATTCCACTGCTCATTCATTACTGCTAGTCACTCTTCTTCCCACATTTATTGTCTTCACTCCCAGCCACTGTGGTTTAGGCAAAGCTGTAATGCCATGGGCAAGGGATAGCTATTCTGACAGCCATTTTTGTTGGCGTTAGGATAATCTCTGATAAACTTATCAGCATGTGTGTAGGATCTTTTATCATTTTAATGTTTTTCCACATAATGCTTTCACCTTAAAAATGTACTTGCTTAGCAAGTGTGTGTGTGTGTGTGTGTGTGTGTGTGTGTGTGTATTAACTTTTAACTGCGAGCAATTACGCTGTTGTGGCATCTAAAGAAAAAGCAAGGTGGGCCTGGTTAGTACATATGACTTGCTGGGGAATTCACAGTACAGGCAGGGAGCTCTGTAGCCTGGAAATACGTCAGTCAGGAAAGAGGGAGACATGTGTGTCTCTGTCCAAGAGAGGTGATGGCTGAAGAGTGAGGACCTTAAGGTGGTGGCCCTTGCTAGACCACGAGGGGGACGTACAGGTACAGTTTTCCTGAATTGTAACAAGATGTGTTCAGTATGGCTGTTGGCATGTGCCACGGACTAGCTCTGCTCTTTGCTTATTCCAAGTTCTGGTCAGCACTATGGAGGGAGCTAACCCCGTGTCATTACAGGCAACTAACAGGCTCATCTAGCTTTAGGAAAGCCTATTTAGAAAGCCGATCATAGTAGAGCTGGGTTGAAGGGCCAGTTTTAGGGGCAGGTGAGCAGGATGGTCACAGCTTTCAGGAGCACTAGGCCACTGGCTTAATAAAATAGTTTTTTGGCTTAGCTTGGTGTGGAAAGGGGGAAGACATACACAGGTTTTCCACTTTGGCTAGCAAAACTGCGAAGGCTGCTCCTGCTGGCTTAGCAGAGGTTATACGACCATACTGCACTGTTAGGGTTGCCTCCTTTTACGGTTCTTCCTATCTCACAATGAAACTGCCTGAACTGAGGCAATGTTTATGCTCCACAAAGCGATTAGCCACAATAGTCCAATAGCATCAAAGCAGTCCCTTTGCATATGAAACAATTTAAACTTCCATAGTCAGAAAATTTTAGCTGGAAATCAAGGCCCTAATCCAGCAAAACAAACACAAGATTAACCTTAAATTAAATGTAATGTTTTACTGCCATGGGATTTAACCACACTCTTAAGAGTAAGCATGTGCTTACAAATTTTGCTGAATGGGAATGCGTTTACTCAAATGTTTAGTGTTAAGCATGTGCTTACATGCTTTGCTGAATCAAATCCAAATAGAGTCAACTTTTCCAATGTGACTTCCTGTGAAGCTTGCCATGTACATTGGGCCCACTCAGTCTCTATGCAAAGGAATAAATGGATGTAATCAGATATTGAGAATGGTACCATACAAAAATCAGTAGAACACTTCAGTTTCCTTGGACCCTCAGTAAGAGATTTAAAAGTGGCCATTCTTCAACCAAAAAAAAAAAAAACCTTCAAAAACCACAGAGCTGCAATTCATTTGCAAACTTGACATGTTCATCAGGTTTTGAATAGGGAGAGGGAATGGCTGGCTCACTACAAAAGCAATTTTCTCTGTCTTCGTATTCACACCTCCTCATCAACTCATGGGAGTGGGCCACATCCAGCCTGACTGAATTGGCCTAGTTCAGGGGTGGCCAACTCATTTAACAAAGAGCGCCAACACAGCGGAAGAAAAACTGCGAAGAGCCGCACCAGACTTGGCAAGCAAAAAAAAAAATTAACTTTTTGGCAAGAGCAGCTGGCAAGAGCGGCTTCACAAGCTGCAAGTTTGCAGGGCAAGAGCCGCATGCAGCTCGTGAGCTGTGGGTTGGCCACGGCTGGCCTAGTTAATGCAGGTTCTCCACTTTGTAAGGTAACTCCCTTGTTTTCATGTGCTAGTATATTTATGCCTGCCTCTTTGTCATTTCCACTCTAGTGCACCTGACCAAGTAGGTTTTTTGCCCACAAAAGCTTATGCTCAAATTAATCTACACTGCCCCCATATCTTAAAATAAGTTATGCAATTTGAGCTATGCAAATTGCTTAACTTATTTTGAATGTATTTCGAATCAGCTGCTTTTGAAATTTGCCACTGTCTACACAGCGCTAAATTTCAAAATAGACTGTTATTCTGGTAAGTCCCTTAATCTTTGTGGAATGAGGTTTACCAAGACATCGGAATAGCATGCCGATTATTTTGACTGAATTTCGAAATAACAGGCATGCTGTTAAGCCGTGGAAAAACGCTATTTTGGGATACTGCAGGGATCCCGAAATAGCACTGCTGTCTAGACATACCCTTAGGCTGCGTCTAGACTGGCATGAATTTGCACAAATGCTTTTAAAGGAAAAGTTTTCCATTAAAAGTATTTGCGCAAGAGAGCGTCTAGATTGGCACGGACGCTTTTGCGCAAAAGCACTTTTTGCGCAAAAGTGTCTGTGGCCAATCTAGATGCGCTTTTGCACAAGGAAGCCCCGATCGCCATTTTAGCCATCGCGGTTTTTGTGCGCAAAACAAAACTGAGCTGTCTACACTGGCCCTTTTGCACAAAAGGATTTTTGCCCAAACGGGAGCATCAAAGTATTTGCGCAAGGAGCACTGATTGCTTACATTAGAACATCAGTGCTCTTGCGCAAATTCAAGCGGCCAGTGTCTACAGCTGGCAAGTTTTTGCGCAATAGTGGCTGCTTTTGCGCAAAAAGTGGCCAGTCTGGACACAGCCCCCACGGCTTTACGTAACAGAGGTGATAGCCATGTTAGTCTGTATCTGCAAAAGTGACAAGGAGTCTTGTGGCACCTTATAGAATAACAGATGTATTGGAGCATAAGCTTTTGTGGGCAAAGACCCACTTCGTCAGATGCATGTAGTGGAAATTTCCAGAGGCAGGTAAAAAGATGCAGGCCAGAATAAGGCTAGAGATAATGAGGTTAATTCAGTCAGGGAGGGTGAGGCCCACTTCTAGCAGCTGATCTGGAGGTGTGAACACCAAGCGAGGAGAAACTGCTTTTGTAGTTGGCTAGCCATTCACAGTCTTTGTATAATCCTAATGTGATGGTGTCAAATTTGCAGATGAACTGTAGCTCAGCAGTTTCGCTGTGAAGTCTGGTCTTGACGGTTTTTTGCTGCAGGATGGCTACCTTTAAATCTGCTATTGTGTGTCCAGGGAGATTAAAGTGTTCTCCTACAGATTTTTTTGTATATTGCCATGCCTAATATCTGATTTGTGTCCATTTATTCTTTTACGTAGGGAGTGTCCAGTTTGGCCAATGTACGTAGCAGAGGAGCATTGCTGCCACATGATGACGTATATTACATTGGCAGATGTGCAGGTGAATGAACCAGTGGTGGTGTGGCTGATCTGGTTAGCGCCTGTGATGGTGCCGCTGGTGTAGCTATGTGGGCAGAGTTGGCTCTGAGGTTTGTTGCATGGATTGGTTCCTGAATTAGAGTTACTGTGGTGTGGTGTATAGTTGCTGGTGAGAATTTGCTTCAGGTTGGCGGGTCGTCTGTGGGCGAGGACTGGCCTGCCTCCCAAGGCCTGTGAAAGCAAGGGATCATTGTCCAGGATGGGTTGTAGATCACTGATGATGCGTTGGAGAGGTTTTACCTGAAGACTGTAGGTGATGGCCAGTGGTGTTCTATTGGTTTCTTTCTTGGGCTTGTCTTGTACTAGGAGGCTTCTGGGTACATGTCTGGCTCTGTTAATCTGTTTCCTCACTTCCTTGTGAGGATATCATAGGTTCAAGAATGCTTGGTGAAGATCTTGTTGGTCTCTGTCTGAGGGGCTGGAGCAAATGTGGTTGCCCATGAAAGCTTATGCTCTAAAACATCTGTTAGTCTATAAGGTGCCACAGGACTCCTTGTCACCTTAGTCTTTAAGGTAGTCCAGGACTGCTCATTTATTTGTGCAGATACAGACAAACATGGCTACCCCTCTGATTCTTTGTTCAGGTGTCAAGTCTGTGTTGTCCTGCATTGGGTCTGACTGTGGAAGAATACTGCAGGTATCTCATCTGATGGGTTTAAGTTAGTATAACACAAAGGAAGCTGTATTCAGTCCGTGATGGACTGGAGGGGGCTATCTTGCTCATGAGCATTTCTTATTCGTCTGAATATTTTGGAAGTAGACTATGACTGTACCTACACTGAATTCTCCCTGTGGCCTTAGGTGTTGTGTAGTTAATTACTTATGTTCTCCTAAGAGAATTATCGGTAAGATCTAGTAAGCAGAGACTGACTTTTTTAATTGGTTTGCCTAGGGTGCCACCAGCTATTAAGAATGTAGTTTTCTAATGCAATTGATTGGCTGTATGGATAATTTCAGCTTCTATTTGAGCCACCAACGGCCCCCCCCCCCCCTTTTTTTTTTTTTTGCTTTGCTTCGTCCTTTTCCCTAAGGCAAGCTGTTAGACCAAATCATTGACCTCCATGTGCATGACAATAAACCTACAAAAATGGTTTAAGTAGTGCCACATGGGATGATGGGAGATTCAACAATGGTGGTGAAGCTTGTTGGGTAAACAGAGTTAAGTGTCACATACTTTAATGTGTCAAATGTGTCCTTCATGTGTCAAATATTCTGAAGTTCTGGTCACATCCTTCAACATAATGATGAAAAACTGCACAGCTGAAGAGGCTGTGGATGGCTGATAACAATGAAGCATGGCTAATAGTTTGTTTCAGAACTACACACAGATGTTTGCCATGTATGCCGCTGCATAAAAGTTTTAATTGTTTGATGCAGTTACTCATAGGAGCGAGGCGTCTACACAGCCATCTATCCTTCCCTCATTGAGTCCATTTCCCTATGCTATGAATCCTTTAGCAACACCTGTCAAGAATTTGCAGCTTTTGGAGGGTATTATCAATTTTTCTGCATTTTGCTCTTTGTTATGCTAAATGGACGCCCTCATGATTGTTGTTTGCACTGGGACATACACAGTACGGCTTCTGTGACCTTTATTAGCCCAATCTTGATATACAGTACGAATTAAGGTGTTGTTAAAAATAGCCACAACACTTATTCTGTGAGGTGTCCAGCACCATCTGCGTGGTACAGCGCACCCTTATCTACTTAACTGATTGGAGTTGCAGTTGATAGGAGCTGAGATTCACTCCTCACATTACAGGAGGTTCAGCACTTGCTAGCATTTACAAAGTAAAAATAACACGTTTATTTCCTCTCAGCATCACACTGTGAGATTAATTTCACTGAGAAGCGTTGGAGATGGGGCAGAAGTTGAAACCCATTGGACATCTCCTTTGGGGACTTTGGGCAAGTTTGAAGCTATATTCAAGATGTTCCTTGTCAGTTTAATGGACTGAAGGAAAAAAAAAAAAAAAAAAAAAAACCCCACGATATGAACACTTTTGCATCTTTGTATAGTTGAGATCGTCTGAAATCTGAATATACACTTGTCTGCTTACACCCATCCCAAGTATCCATGCTTGTTGCTGAAACAGTGGTGATCATGCTGGCTCAGGCTTCTGGCTCTCCTGTTTCCAGCTGCTAAATGGCATCAAAAGATGTTAAAACCTAATATTCCGTTTCCATTTAATCACTATATGTAGTTGGCCTAGGATGCTGAAAGATTACAAATGGGAACGGTGCTTGCTAGCAAATGAGAGGGGACGTGATCCGTGATTGTATCTTAATTACTGTCTCTTTTCCTTGTGCAAGAGATTTTAATGGATTTTTTTTTCCCCCTTAGTAAACACTTAAAATATGAAACATTTTTAGTTCTTTCTTCATGAATTATATATACAATTATCTATAATAATTTCAAAAGTGATACTATGAAAAACATTTGAGACTCTCTGTGCTAAGACCTGGGGAAACTGGTTGGCACACTTAAGAGCCAGCCTTGACCAAAACCTGCAAGATGAGATATTTTGAAAGAGTCTAAACATAGGCTAACTCTACACTACAGCGTTTTTGCACAAGAAAATTGCACGTCCACACCTCAAGCACTTTTTTGCGCAAGAAAATTTACAATCAATCGACAGAAGAGAGGGCTTTTTGCAGTGTAGGTATTCCTCTTTCTGCGCGGAAGAACTCCTTTTTGTGCAACAGCTGTGTGTGTGGACACAAAGAGGTGTGTGTGTGTGTGTGTGTGTGTGTGTGTGTGTGTGTGTGTGTGTGTGTGTGTGTGTGTGTGTGTGTGTGTGTGTGTGTGTGTGTGTGTGTGTGTGTGTGTGTGTGTGTGTGTGTGTGTGTGTGTGTGTGTGTGTGTGTGTGTGTGTGTGTGTGTGTGTGTGTGTGTGTGTGTGTGTGTGTGTGTGTGTGTGTGTGTGTGTGTGTGGACACTCAGCAGGGGTTTTTGTGAAAGAATTGGCCTCCAGGGGGAAAAAAAACAAGTGACCTCTTGGCCACGCTATCCAAGTTAATCAAAACGCTATAGTTCCTGTCTACTCCCCCCCCCCCCCCTTTAAAGCTGGAGGCACCCTGGACAAGCCTTGTGGCAGGAAGTTAGCAGGGAGCAGGTGCCTTCACAGTGCGGCTCTGCGTCTATCACAGATGGTGTCCCAGCAAGCTCCCCGAGGACCCCCCCCCCCCCGCCCTTCCAAGTAGCAGCCCCCAGGGGTCCCAGAACCCTGGGAGGACAAAGAGCTGGGCCCCCCCCACCTGAAGTGGTTCTGAAATCTCGATCCACCTCAAGTTGTGAGGCGAGGAGGAGTCGCTGCAGGATTCCCAGGCCAAGAGGAAGAATGTGGCGATCTGGCGGAGTAAGGGCACCCTGCCGAGACGATGGAGCACGTCCAGGCAAAGGTGAAGGAGCTCTGTTAGGTGTATGTCAGGGCCATCAAGTGCAGTGTGCGCTCAGGGGCAGGACCCCACACCTGCCCCTACTACTGCAAGTTCCACTGCATTTTGGGGCCGGGGGGGGGGGGGGGGGGGGGAACCGCCTTCCACCCCCCCCATCATGATGGACTCAGAGCTAGAAACCCCGGTGGTCATGCGCCCAGAGGTCACCCTCGAAGAGGAGCCAAAGGGCCAGGGCCAGCCCCAGCTGGAGGAGGAGGAGGAGGAGGAGCAGGATCCAGGGACTATCACTCTGTCCCTCGAGCTGGTGAGAGCCAGCCAGGACCTCCTCGGAGGGATCATCAGGTGAGATGGCGCGCACGCACGCACGCGCGCACGCACGCACGCACGCACGCACGCACGCACACACACACACACACACACACACAGAGTGGGCACATGGTGCTGCAATCTGTGTATATGCAACCACATGCAGCAGGAGGGTGCAGCACGCAGGCACAGCAGGCAGCCCCTGACCATTGCCAGGATCCTGCTGCCAGCCTCATGCATGGGCACACACATTCTGCCCCCACTGGGGAAGGGGGCACACCCATCTGCAAGCAGGCTAGCTGGAAGGATGCAGGCATGACCCCCCCCCCCCCCCCCCCCCACACACACACACCCTGGAGTACTGCACACAGGCATGCCTGCATGTGCGAGGCAGCAGCCACTCTCCTACAGACAGCCCAGCGAGCCATAGCTGTGTGTGCAAAACCAAGGGCGGGCCAGGCTGCTCACAGCTCCTCTGCCACCCATGAGGGGATTCCCACTGTAGCCGCACACTTCCCTTGCCTACCTAGCCATGGTGTGGAGGGAGGGGCTGAGGGCACCATGCGCCTCTGGCCACATCGATGCCGCTGTGACACAGGGTGTGCTGTGCAGGCCACATATGGCCTTGTACTCGGGACATCCCCCTTCTGTGAGCCACAGGCTCACAGAGGAGGGCACAGCTTCAGGGAATATGTGTGCAAGGATGACTGATCACCTCTCCTTCTTGTATGTTCTGCACAGGCAGGACAGAGGGCCAAGCCACACCACTACAACCACCTGCCAGAGTCCGGGGGACCTGCAGACGAGTCAGGGTGCCAGAGGACCTCATGCAGCAACACGTCGGCATCAGACATGACATACCTGGCACCCTGTTGTGCAGGCTCAATGCCAATCTGGAATCGCAGTAGCGTGCAAAGATACTGACATGATGTGCTTTAGAGGTGGGGACGTGCTCTTTGGCAAAAGGCTTCTTGCTCAAAAAACCCTGCAGTGTAGACAAAGCCATAATGGCTTCATATGATAATCATTTGACATTTCCATGCTTCCAGAATCTTTCATATCTGTTACATATAGGTCTGCAGAGACTAAAACAGATTTTTTTTCTCTCTTAGTTGCAGGGATTCATTGGCATTTATTTATATTACTTCTCCCCTCAACAGAGGAGTTCAGCTGATACTGTAATTTCATTCTCTCCTTTATATTTGTGCTCGTTATCTTCTTCCTCTTTTTCTCTCTTCCCTCCAACACTTATAGAACCATTTTGGTTGCTCTCCACTAAACCCTCGCCAATGCAACCACATCCTTTCTATAGTCGGCTGTGCAAGAGAACAGCATTGTGGGCATGTGAGGTTTCACTGAGCCCCCCCCCCCCCAGCCTCTATTACAAACCTAGCGCATTCCATCCCACACCACTAGATGTCACTGCTGCTTAGAATTCAAACGCATCAGAGAGGTAGCTCTAGTTAGTCTGTACAGGATGAACTTCAAAAACACCAAATGGTCTGGTAGCACTTTAAAGACTAACAAAACATGGAGATGCTATCCTGAGCTTTCGTGGTCACAGCCCACTTCTTCAGATGTCAGTCAAAAAATGAGGAGTAACATTAGTTCGAACCAAGGGGTTTGCATGGTTTGATTCGAACTAACGCGGCCCAGAGAGCACGTCCTGGTTCGTATCAGCTGGTGATCGGACTAGTGTGCGGCCGAGCTTATGCTAATGAGGCACGGAATATTTAAAATCCCTGCATCATTCGAAACAGGATGCAAGTGTAGCCGTACCTTTTGTCTCCTCTTTTTTAAGCGGAAAAGGCCCAGTATTTTTAATTTTTCTTCATATGGCACCCCTAATCATTTTAGTTGCCCTTTTCTGAACCTTTTCTAATGTCAATATATCTTTTTTGAGATGTAGGCAATATTCAAGATGTGGATGTACTGTGGTTTTATATAGAGGCAAAAAGATATTCCGTTTTATCCTCTATCCTTTTTTAATGATTCCCAACGTTTGTTTGTTTTTTAATGTCACTGCACAGTTAGCTGATGTTTTCAGAGAGCTATCCACAATGACTCCAAGGGCTCTCTCTTGAGTGGGTATAATTAAATTAGTCCCCATCATTTTGTATGCACAGCTGGGATTACTTTACATTTATCAACATTAAAATGCATTTGCCATTTTGTTATTCACTCACCTAGTTTTGTGAGATCCTTTTGAAGCTCTTCACAGTCTGCCTTGCTCTTAACTAGGGTGGGCAATAATCTTGCGGGGGCGGGGGGGGGGGGGGGCACTTCACAAATTTTGGAAGTGGACGCAGGCTGACCCGGAAAGGATGGGGCCTCGGGTGGAAGGGGCAGGCTTGAAAGCTACCCTGCTGGGTATGATGACCTTATTTTCTGAACCAGCTGCTGCTAGTAAGAACAGTTTAATTTAAATTATGAAACAGTTAAATCGCTTAATCTTTCCCAGATTAGTTTATCAAACTTAATTTTAAATAAAGTACAATATTATGTCCAACACAAAAGCATTCAGCTGCTGTCTCTTGCACTAGTCCTTTCAAATGAAGGTCTCCCCCTCCGTTATAATGGCTTATACAAAGAAACAAGGCTTCTTCTTCGCGTGCTTGCGCATGTCCATTCCATGTAAGTGTCTGCACACTGTGTATATGCATCGTTGGAAATTTTTCCCTTAGCAATACCTGTTGGGTCAGCAGGGGCCCAGTAAGCTGAGTAATCTATACCCCTGCTGTTGATGTCAGTGTTCCGCATCCACACTTTGATGCACTTAGTTTGCATCTGGTTACAGGGCAGGCCTAGGATTTCCCCCCCCCCCCCAGCCAGGGGTTCTTCCCATTGTTCTGCTTCATGGGAGATACTTCTCTGATGAGTTTCGAAGCCGCCTTGCATAATGACTCGTCCCCTGCCCTGCTGGGCCGTGCTGCAGACAGCAGCCAGTGGAGGTCATTGACAACCTTGCATAGCAACCTGCAAGGTACTTGACAATCCACTGCACAGCAGTTATCTGGGAGGCTAAGTAGGTTCACCAGGGTGATCGCTAATATTCAAACTCGTTGTGCTGGTAGTGTAATACACATCTTATTGGTGGAGGTAAAGCACCTTGTGTCAGGCTGTCAAGATAGATTGTTGGTAGTTATTGAATAATGTGGCTACTAAGTGGGGAAGCCAGTCCTATGTCATTGCGCAGTGTAGAGGGTAGGACGTGGCAGGGAGGTGCTGGTCTCATCCCAGCTCAAGATACTTCTGTACCGCAGTTATGTTGCCATTTGCCACAATAGTTTACAAAAATTCTTCGCCAGTAGGGACTGTATTGAGTTAGTGATGGCTCTCCAGTCTCCTTAGCACTTTGGCCAGAAGCCCAACAGGACTGACTATAGCATATATCATAGCTCGCTAAGAGAGCAACAAAACATCACTCCTATAACCAATCAACCCCCTTTTCATAGCCATCTTTGACATGTTATGTCAAGATCCGAAGCTGTTCAGTGAATGACTGACCCAGCAAACGCTGGCCTATTCATTGATAAAAATTGGGTCAGTAATTCGTGTCAGGCAACATAACTGCAGTACAATTTTACAATAGCACCCTGGACTAAAAGTTTTTGGCTGGATGGTTCCTTAGCAGGATTGGAAAGGGCCACCTCCTTGGCTTGTTGCCAGATTTTCAGGTATAGCCATGAGCCAGTCACGTGCTGCTTTCCTTTAATGGCGTTGAAGGTCGTGTCAGCTCACAGTCAAAATCCTTCTAGATATAAGAACATTGACACAAAGACTGGAGGGTGTGCATAATGTGAACCTGGCATTCTTCCGCTGACGTGCTCAAGACAGCAAACAACTGTGCCACTTCATGCTGCACAAGCTGGGGGCGGGTATAGTTGGAGCTAGGCTCTAAACCCTTCTCAGAAGGGATTACAGTAATCACGCCGTGTCGGCATGAGGGCATGCCTGTCTGTTGGGGGAGCTTGCTACAATAAATAAGCGCACAGCCTGTGCAAAATTGAACAGCTTTGAACCTTTGGGGCTCCAAGGGAAGAATGTGGCTGAAAGAGCCACCGTGAAGGCATTCAGCTGCTGTCTCTTGCACTAGTCCTTGCCAATGAAGGTCTCCCCCTCCGTTATAATGGCTTATACAAAGAAACAAGGCTTCTTCTGCGAGTGCTTGCGCATGTCCATTCCATGTAAGTGTCTGCACACTGTGTATATATGCATCCTTGGAAATTTTTCCCTTAGCAGTACCTGTTGGGTCAGCAGGGGCCCAGTAAGCTGAGTAATCTATACCCCTGCTGGCCCTCCACCCTCTCAGCTCCTTCGTACCACCGGTGATGGTGGTTGGAACGTGTTTTTGCACTTAATTGGCAAATGTCCTTTAGCAGTTAACTTGTCCTCAAGTTTTTTTTGTTGCTGTTCCAGTCTTACCTTATCAGTTGTTGTTTTCTTAGTGCTAAGTATTGTTTGGTAGTTTTAAGGGGCATGTGCAGCACGGCATCCCCCCCCCCCCCGCCCCCGTGGTGCGTGGCCTCCAGTGGGGCGCGTGGCACCATCAGACACCGAGCCCAGGCCTTTGAGGGCAGGCATAAGGCCCAGTGTACACCAGTACCCTAGTCTGGTGAGCTATTTATTGGCACCCTTGACTCGAAAGGCCTTTGAGGTGGCCAGTGACCTCATTGACTTGTCCCGTTCCTCTTTGCCGGAACTGGCTCCTGGACAGGATCAGGATCTCGGTCGGCACCCATTGGAGCCTATGGCACCAGCTGTCCTGGCACCGGCGGGGGGGGCGCCCCCCCGCCCCCCCCCCCCCCAGGCCACCCTGGCACCACTTACTGGACTAGCACCACCTGCAGCGCCCAGTGCACCCCGCGGCACCGCACCCGGCACTGGTTAACAGGTCTCACCCATGACAGAGCGTGGCACCGACCACTCCATCTGCCGGCATAGTTCAGGCCCCAGACACGGGCCCGATCATGCCTCCTCCTACGTAGTAGCACTGGGGAAAACTGGACTCGCTGGTTTGGCAACACCCCAGCAGCAGCCATACTGGGTCAGACCAAAGGGCCAGCTAGCCCAGTAGCCTGTCTGCCGACACTGGCCAATGACAAGTGCCCGGGGGGGGGGGGGGGGGGTGGACTGACGACAATGATCAAGCAATTTGTCTCCTGCCATCCTTCTCCAGCTTTTGACAAACAGGCTGCATCTATATTGGAATAGTTTTTCCGGACTGCTTTTAATGGAAAATTTTTCCGTTAAAAGCATGTTTGGAACAGAGCATCTACATTGGCATGGAGGCTTTTCCGCAAAAAGCACTTTCTGCGGAAAAGCGTCCCTAGCCAATCTTGATGCACTTTTGCACAAGGGAGCCCTGAGTGCCATTTTAGTCAGCAGGGCTTTTTTTTGCACAAAACAATATCACGTTGGCTGCACTGGCCCTCTTGCGCAAATGCTTTTGCGCAAAGAGGGCTTTTGCCCAAATGGGAGCAGCATAGTATTGCCGCAAGAACACTGACAAGCATACATGAGATCGTCAGTGTTCTTGCAGAAACTCAAGTGGCCAGTGTAGACAGCTGGCAAGTTTTTCCGGAAAAGTGGCTGATTTTTCTGGAAAAACTTGCCAGTCTAGACACAGCCACAGAGGGCAGGGGGCGCCATTCCTTACTCCCTGGCTAATAGACTTTTATGGGCCGAACCTCCATGAATATAGCTAGCTCTTCCTTAACCTCTCTTAGGCCGCGCCTAAAGTGGCATGATTTTCTACAAATGCTTTTAATGGAAAAGTTTTCCGTTAAAAGCATTTGCGGAAAAGAGTGTCTAGCTTGGCACGGATGCTTTTCCACAAAAGCGGAAAAGCGTCCCTGGCCAATCTAGATGCGCTTTTGCACAAAAATGCCCTGATTGCCATTGGGCTTTTTTTTGCGCAAAACAATACCAAGTCGTCTACATTGGCATTTGCGCATGCGGGGTTTTGCCCGAACGGGCGCAGCATAGTATTTCCCCAAGAACACTGACGAGCATACATGAGATTGTCAGTGTTCTTGCGGAAAGTCAAGTGGCCAACATAGAGAGCTGGCAACTTTTTCTAGAAAAGCAGCTGATTTTCCGAAAAAACTTGCCAGTCTAGCCAGAGCCTTATAGTCCTAGCCTTCACAGACTCCTCCGGCAAGGCGTTGCACAGGTTGAAAGTGCGCTGTGTGAAGAAGAGCTTTTAGATTTTAAACCTGCTACCAATTAATTTCATTTGGTGTCCTCTACTTCTTCTATTATGGGAATAAGTAAATATCTTTATTCACCCGCTGTATACTACTCATGATTTTAAATACCGCTATCATATTCCACCTCAGGCTCCTCTTTTCTAAACTGAACCTTCCCAGTCTCACCTCATACGGGACCCGTTCCAAACCCTAATCAGTTTAGTTGCCATAGCATTTTAGTTGCCTTTTTCTGAACCTTTTCTAATGCCAAACTATCTTTTTTGAGGTGATGCGCCCACAGCTGTATGCAAGATGTGGGTATACCATAGTTTTATATAGGGGTAGTGAGATCTTCTTCGTCTTATTCTCTATCCCTTTTTTTAATAATTCCTAACATGCAATTTGCTTTTTTGACTGCCGCTGCACAGTGCGTGGAGGTTTTCAGAGAGCTAGCCACAATAAGTCTAAGAGCGCTTTCCTGATAACTTGGCGTTATTTTTTTCCAATGTACATTGTTTTACACTTAGCCACATTAAATTTCATTTGCCATTTTGTTGCCCAATCACTCAGTTTGGTGAGCGCTTTTTGTCTTTTTTCACAGTCTGCTTTTGTCTTGACTATCTTGGCCAGCTTAGTATTGTCCGCCAGCTTCAGCACCTCACTCTTTACCCTTTTCTCCAGAGCATTTATGACTAAGTTGAGTAGGATTGGTCCTATGACTGCCCCTTGAGGAACACCACTAGTTCCCCCCCACTCCAGTCTGAAAAATGTACCATTTATTGCTACCCTTCGTTTTGTGTCTTCTACTTTGGTGAAAGGAATTTCCATGAAAGGATCTTCCCTCTTATCCATGACAGCCACAAGAGCATTTGGTGAGCGACCTTGTCAAAGGCTTGCTGGAAAGCTAAGTATACTATCTGTACTGGATCCCCTTGGCCACATATGTGTTAAATCCTTCAAAGAGCTCTAATAGATTAGTAAGACATGATTTCCCTTTACAGAAACCATGTTGGCTTTTACCCAACACATTGGAGGCTGTGTCCACACTGGTGCAATCTTGCTCCAGAGCTATGCAAATGAGGCTCAGCGTGGAATATTGCCGCACCTCATTTGCATTACTAATGAGCCACCATTTGCGCAGGACAGAGCTGGCAACACTGCCCCTTCTTGGGCAAGAAAAACTCTCTTGCGCAAAGCCTTTATGCTGATTATTTTTGATGCAGGTTTGGGACTCTCCCCAACATCCTGGCTGGCTGTGTCTAGACAGGACAGTTTTTCCAGAAAAATCAGCCGCTTTTCAAGAAACAGTTGCCAGCTGTCTACACTGTCCGCTTGAATGTCCGCAAGAACACTGATGATCTAATATATGATCGTCAGTGTTCTTGGGCAAATACTATGAGTCTCCCGTTTGGTCAAAAGTCCTTTTTGCGCAAAGCTTTTGTTCAGATTTATTTGGCGCAAAAAAAGCCCCAATCGCGAAAATTGCAAGTGGGGCTTTTTTGAGCAAAAGCGTGTCTAGATTGGCAAGGACGCTTTTCCACATATGCTTTAAACGGAAAACTTCTCTGTTAATGGCATTTGCGGAAAAGCATGCCAGTGTAGATGCCACTCTGCCACGCGCACGAATGATTCTGGCCTTCCCATATATTTTACATCCCGGTATGATTGGATCCCACTGATTGTCCGCATTCCACCAGGTTTCTGTGACGCCTATGTCAATCTTCTCCTTTAATATGAGGCACTCTAGTTCACCTATCTTATTAGTTAGCCTTCTAGCATTTTTTTGTACAAGCACTTTAAAAAAAATCGCCACTGTTTGTCTGCCTTTCCCTGATGTATTAGATTCTTTTGCATGGGATTGTTTCTTGTCCTTACAACTGTTGTTTTTTTTTTTAGGTGGGTTGCGCATGTACAGGGCTCGCCAAGCGGCGGCAGGACCTGCTCGCCAGCCGCGTGCTTCGTCACGCTGCGCATGCGCTGACCGCACTGCATGGCTGTTCTGGCTTGTAATCTACTCACCAAGGGTGAGTAGATTACACTAACTGTCGAGCCCTGTTCATGTCCATTTCTTAGCTGTCTTACAGCTATTGCTAACATTTCTGATGACCTGTGCACACACATACCGACACAACTACATGGAATGGACATGAGCACCATATCGCAAACAACAAGAGTTGCAAGGTAAGTAACCATTCTTTCTATATATTTGGTGTCGAGGACCACATTTGTGTGTGCTTTGACTGGCAGGTGGAAACTGTGAGCTTCTCATCAAGGTTTGAAATCTAGAACACTCTGCTTATTGTGTGAGCCTTAATCGGAGCAGTGAGTCAGAGAGCAGGACGCTTTGTGAACAGGGGCACCTAACAGGGAGTTTTGAGAGAGAGAGTTGAGATTGGGGGGGGGGGGGGGGGGGGGGGGGGGGGGGGGGGGGAAGATACACTCTCCAGTCTCCATGGTCTCCTGACAGCTGTTGGGAGATCAATACAGCAGTACACGGAAAATCCAGGAAGTTGTTGGAGAATGTCAGGGATAACTTCTTGGTACAAATGCTGAAGGAACAAATGCTCAAGACTCATCTTGACCTGCTGCACACAACCGGGACGAACTAGTAGGGGAAGTTGAGGTGGGTGCCAACCTGGGAAGCAATAATCATGAGATGGTAGATTTCAGGATCCTGACCAAAGGAAGAAAGGAGCAAAGTAAAATACTCACCCTGAACGTCAGAAAAGTGGACTTTGACTCCCTCAGCGAAGTCATGGGCAGGATTTCCTGGGATGCTTACAAGAAGGGGAAATGAGTCCAGGAGAGCTGGCAGTGTTTTAAAGACGTCTTATTGAAGCCCAGAAAGAAACTATCCCAATGCGCAGCAAGAAAAGCAAATATGGTAGGTGACCAGATTGGCTTACCGGGAAAAATCCTTGTAAAGCTTAAACACAAAAAAGGAAGCTTACACAAAGTGGCAACTTGGACAGATGACTTGGGAGGAGTATACCTATATTACTTGAGAATGCAAGGGAGTTATCAGAAAGGCGAAAGCGCAATTGGAATTGCAGCTAGCAAGGGACATGATGGGTTACAGGGAAGGTTTCTACAGGCATGTTAGCAATAAGAGGGTGATCAGAGAGGGTATGGGAGGCCCTGACGGGGTGAGACAGATGATGTGGGGAAAGCTGAAATACTCAATACTCAATGCTATCTTTGCTTCTGTCTTGGAGGACAAGGTCAGCTCCCAGACTAATGCACTAGGCAGCACAGTATGGGAAGGAGGTGGACAGCCCTTGGTGGGGACAGAACAAGTTAGGAGCTATTTAGAAAAGTTAACACAGACAAATCCATGGGGCCGCAAGGAATCCATTTGGAAGAGGGGAAGTGATCTGAAAAACGTCAACATGGATTCACGAAGGCCAAGTCGTGCCTGAACAATATCTGTTTAGTTTGTATGATGAGATAACTGGGTCTGCGGATATGGGGCAATCAGTGGATGTGTTATACCTTGACTTTAGCAAAGCTTTTGACACGGTCTCTCACAATATTCTTGCCAGCATGTTAACGGAGTATGGAGTGGCTAAATGGACTGTCTGGCCCAACAGGCAATGATCAATGACTCGAGTTCAGGTTGGCAGCATGCCCCATGGAGCTGTTATATGACCAATGTTCTTCAACATCTTTATTAATGAGGTTGATGAGGGGATAGATTGCACCCTCAGCAAGTTCGCAGCTGACACTAAGCTAGGGGGAGAGGTACATATGCTGGAGAGGAGGGATAGGGGCCAGAGTGATCTAGCGAGATTAGCGGATTGGGTCACGGTAGTGACGGACGGCAGAACAAGGCGCAATGGTCTCCAGTTACAGTGGGGAACCTCTAGCTTGGAAATTAGGAAAAACTATTTCCCAGCGAGGGTGGTGAAGTCCTGGAATGTGTTATCTAGGGAGGTGGTAGACTGTCCAGTCCTAGCGGTCTCGGCCTGACAAAGCCCTGGTGGGATGATTTAGTTGGGATGGGTCCTTGCTTGGGCAGGGGCTCCCCTTGATGACCTGACAGGGGGTCTCTCTTCCAGCCCTAGGATTCTATGAGTGCCTCCTCGGGGGTCAAAAAGTGAGCCATCCATAATAACTAGTTACTGTTGAAAATCTTGGCTTTACTTTAGCACGAGATGACTGTTTATTTGCATTGAAACAACTCTACACTGCATTATAAGAGGATTCGTGCTATGTCAGTTTGTGTTATTAAACAGGGCCCACGTTGCGATTACATTGCACTAGCCGATCTTCGCTCATAATAACGCACCAAACGAAAATAAAACCAAAAACAAACCCTTATATCTCCACAGAAATATTGAATTGTGCTATTAGTGCCGCATACACCACTTTGCTGCATCCATTTGTTAATATTAATTTTTCATAGTCACACACTTTAATGCCAGAAAGGCTCATTGGCTCCATCGTGCCTGACAGCCTGTAAATCGCAGGTCACGAATTTCTATCCACTTCCTGCTTTATTATACACAATAATTTGTATTTTCCTAAAGCTTTTTTTCTAGAAAGGCAGCCTACCTTGATTTGAAGATGTCAAGAGATGTAGAGCCCAACAGTTTCCTTTGGATGTTTCTGCCATTAGTCAGCCCCTCTAATTCTGTTTCTTGCTACTAATACTAACTTGTGTGAATTTAGCTGAAATTAAGCCTATTTAAAAGGTGAATATGCAAACACAGCAAAATGCACGCTCACGATACCATGTACTGTTTTAGCTATATTTCCTTTTATCATGGTCACCAAGAAGCAACAAAAGTATAAAATATTAATCTTCCCCACACACACACACGCGCTCTCTCTCTCTCTCTCTCTCTCTCTCTCTCTCTCTCTCTCTCTCACTCTCTCTGTAATTTTTCTCTTTTTTCTACCTTTACTCCCACTTCCTGAAATGAGAACGGGGCCAATCAGCTATTACCCTACAATTCAGAATAAATGCTACTAAAAATGAAACATTAAATTAGGCTGTCATTTTTTTTCTGTCGCTGACTCGATATATGAAATGCCTTTCTGTAATGATCTTAATTTCCATTAGAATACCTGGCTGACAAAAGCGTATCATTTCAGAAGTAACCAGAGCTCCGCTGCAGTTTGGGTTCTGACTGCACTTTTCTCTCTTATGCACACACAGCTAACTCCACTCTCTGTTCTTTCAAGGAAAACGCTGCTTCATCCACCACAGGCGCAGAAGCACTTCTTGGAGAAGAACACGTGTAGTTGGCCTGATGAGATACCCAGGATTTCAGGAGGCTGTGTATTAGTTGCCTATACCCAGTATGGCTGGAGTCTGGTTGTACAGAATTTTCCTGAGTGGCTACAGGCAGGGGATTTGGGTTCAGGCAGAGTAAGTTGCTTTGTGGATCATCCACTCCATCGTGTCCATGTAAGGCAGTGTTAGGGCACGGGGCATTGCTTAGTATGCTGCTGAAGTTTGTTCTGCACCAGTTTATTCAAGTGGGGTCCAATTTAAAACGCTGGGGGCAAGAGCTTGGTAGAGGAAGGGACTCAGGATTGACAGCTGGTTATAATCCGCTAGTTCTTAGCCTGTCTCTACCTTGGGAAGGCAGTGGTGCATCGTCTACAGCCCTTCTCATTCTTGGCATGCTCTTGGTAGAGCAATGAAGTGGGGCCCAGTAATTATCTGCAGCTCTGGAAGTGGACTGGAGTCTAGAGGCTTACAGCAGGGAGCAGCTACAGCTGGGTTCTATATAAGAACATCAAAATAGCCAGATTGGGTCAGACCAATGAACCATCTCGCCCAGTATCCTGTCTGCTGAGAGTGGCCAATGCAGGGTGCTTCAGAAGGCATCAGCAGAAAAGGCATTCAGCCACGGGTCCAGATTTAATGCATCCGAGGGTAGTGAGGGAGTTGGCAAATGTCATTGCGGAGCCTTTGGCCATTATCTTTGACAACTCGTGGAGATCAGGCGAGAGCCCTGATGATTGGAAAAAGGCAAATATAGTGCCCCTCTTTTAAAAAGGGAAGAAGGACAATCCATGAACCCATCGTTACAAAAGCAAAGAAGGACAATACAGACTAGTCAGACTCACCTCAGTCCCTGGAAAAATCATGGCGGGGATCCTCAAGGACTCCATTTTGAAGCACTTGGAAGAGGGGAAAGTGATCAGGAATAGTCACCATGGATTCATGAAGGGCAAGTCGTGCCTGACCAATCTGATTAGCTTCTATGATGAGGTAACTGGCTCTGTGAAAGTCAGTGGATGTGATACACCTTGACGTTAGCAGGGCGTTTGATACAGTCTCCCAATATAGTCTTACCAGCAAGTTCAGGGAGTACGGACGAGATCAATGGCAGTTGCTTTCTAGTGGCATGCCCCAAGGAGCTGTTCTACGACCGGTTTTGGTCACCATCTTTATTAATGATCTGGATGAGGAAGCTGCATTGCACCCTCAACAAGTTTGCAGATGACACTAAGTGAGCAGGCGAGGTAGCTCAGCTGGAGACGAGGGATAGGGTCCAGAGGGACCTAGACAGATTAGCAGATTGGGCCAAAAGAAAGCTGATGCGTTTCAACAAGGACAAGTGTAGCGTCCTGCACGTGGGACGGAAGAATCCCAAGCATTGTTACAGGCCGGGTACTCAGTGGTTAAGTAGCAGTTCTACAGAAAAGGACCTAGGGGTTACAGTAGGTGAGACGCTGGATCTGAGTCAATGGTGTGTCATGGTAGCCAAGAAGGCTAATGGCATATTAGGGCGTATTAGGAGGAGCATTGCCAGCAGATCTAGAGGCGTGATTATTCCCTTTTATTCGGTTCTGGTGAGGCCACAGCTAGAATATTGTGTCCAGCTCTGGCCCCCCCCCCCCCCCATTGGGGACGCGCTAGCGGAAGGCGACCAAAATCATTAGGAGCGCATGCCCTATGAGGAGAGACTGAAGGAGTTGGATTTGTTTAGTCTGCAGAAGAGTAAGGGGGAATTTGACAGCGGCCTTCAACTTTCTGAAAGGAGGTTCCAAAGAGGATGGAGAAAGGCTGTTCACATTAGTGCTGGATGGTAGGACAAGAAGCAATGGTCTGAAGTGGGAGAGAGATCTAGGTTGGATAGTAGGGCAATACTATTTCCCAACGAAGGTGGTGAAGCACTGGCATGGGTTACCTATGGCGGTGGTGGAGCCTCCATACCTAGAGGTGTTTAAGTCTCGGCTTGGCAAAGGCCTCGCTGGTTGATTTTATTGGGCTTGGGCCTGCCTTGGGCAGCGGGGCTGGACCTGATGACCTCCTGAGGGCTCTTCCAGCCCTATGAGTCTATGATGCTCAGGGAATCATTAGGGCGCACTCCGGCCAGAGGTAGGCAGTCATGCTACGGAGCCAGCCAGGACAGGCTTTGGGGGGGGGGGGGGGGGGGGGGGGAGCGAGAGCTACCTGCTGTACTTGGTGTGGCACACGTGGCTTCCCTGGGAGAGTGCGTCTGTTATCCACAGAGGGAAAGGGCTTCCGTGGTGGGGTGGGGGGATGTGTTTCTGGCTCATGTGGCCTCCCAGGGAGAGTGCTAATAGGTTCCCCTCCTCCTTCCTGTAGGTTGCCATGAGAGATCAGTCTTCTCCAAATCACACAGGGTGAGCTGGATCAGATGCTGACGGAATGTAGTAAAAAACCCGGGCCTTATGCTTCAATGCTTTGTGGTTCACTGATGCCCGATGACTTACTGGTGGGTTGCCATTGGAAGCTTTCGTGACATAGAGGACAGAATAAGGCTGGCCTGCCCAAAAAAACCTTGTGAGGTGGATAAGAGCGGTTTTACATGAATGCTTCATGTAGCTGTAAAGGGAGGCCTTGTGCTCCATGTACAGAGGTTAACAATCTGTGGTGTATAAGCACAGAGAGCACTGCACCTCACTGCCCTAACGCACTTGTAGTTACAAAAAGTGTGTGAACTCACGGGAAGTGCTCGCCCTCTGTTCGGTGCTGGCCAGAAAGACCTCTGGGGCTTTTTTTTGCGGGGGGGGGGGGGGGTTTGGGGGGGGGGGGGGGATATCCAGCCCCATCGTCATGACCAGCTCCTGACTCTTGGGGCTCACCAAGTGTCTAGTCTCCTCTTCCTGCACTAGAATGCGGACTAATGCCAGGTGTGCCTTGGCCAAATTTCATGACCTCGCTGGGGAAGCTGGCCGCCGCCCCATACCCAAAATCACGTCCAACTGGTTGTAGAACCATCACATGGAAGGTGCTGCACCAGATCATCTGTACAGAATTTGGTTCACTTCTAAGTAAACACAACTCTAGTTGATATTACGCTCATTAACATTATCTTACGAACAGTACAGTAAAAAAATACTTGCTCAGGATGATGTGTCTTATCTCAACCGAACTTCAAAAAAAATGTACAATTGTGCCGCATGTGTCTTAAAACAAAGTACATTTCTATTAAGCAAATAATTGCCTTGTCTCTAGAATGATTTTTTTTAAGAGATCACTGCAAATCTGCTGATTTACACGCTTTGCCCCTGCCCCTCCAAAGCGCGAATGCTGCAAATCAGCTCTTTGTGGCTAGTCAAGCTCTAGGAAGGAGTGGGAAGGAGCACGAATCACGTGATGTGTTCAAAAAAAATGCTGGATAGGAAGGACTAGGAAGTGTGAGGCTCCAGTGCCCCACTGTGCGAGAGATGTGTGTGGGAGAAGGACAAGACTGGAAGGGGGGGGGGGGGCCATAGCTGAAACCCCCGGTGAAGCACGGGGATGCTGCGGCTCACTGAGGTGAAGCTGGGCCACTTGTGCCCACGCTCTATTTTTGGTTTCTCATCACTGGCGTAAGGCATTTGACGACTTTTTTGTATTGTGATTCCCCATATAGTGGCAAAGTTATAACAATGTTCTTCAGTATAAATGATTTGTGATTCATTGCAGAGTATTGCTGGGAATATAGCACATTTAAAGTATAGCAACGCCTTCACTAGGCACTTAGAAGTTCCTAGCTAGGGTTTGAACTGCAGTACAGTTGTAGTGACTTTTGAAAGAGTTGGGTTTTTTTTTTTTTTTTTTTGGTGGCTGCAAGGCGAAAGGCCTTTTGTCATCTATGTGCTGGATGGCGAATATGCTGAATGTTGTTATAAGTCACTGCATACCGGGGAGTTTGCTGGACTGGAGTTGAGGTTGAGGACAGATGCATAATCCTCCTTGATTAATGAGAGCAGCTGGTTAGCTCTGCTAATCTGGTTGTGCCATTCAGTCTAATAATAAACAGCACTTAATTTAGGGGGGGAAAAAAATCAGTTTTTTTTTTTTTTTTTACTTTTACCTGTAATATACAGTGTTACATGACTTAAACAAGGGACCAGATACGGATTCAGGAAAGCACTTTAGCATGTGGCGAAATCCATCGGTGTTCAAGCTAGCATATAAACACATGTTTAAAGTCATGAACATGTTTAAGTCCCACATATGGGGTCCTTGGCTCAAAGTGACTCTTCAACCTATTTTGGCTTCCCCTGAAGTAAATCTCTAATGAGCTTTCAGTCTGCTGTGTGATTCCATAAATAGTCTATGTGGTACAGAGAAGACGAGCGCTAAGTTACAAGCCATATTCTTTCGCCCTATGTTTCATACTTAGCTATGGCAGGGTTTCCCAAACTTTTTCAGCCCTAGAACCCCTACTGGGGCCTGAAAATTTGTCGGGGGGTCGTTAAACTAGCATGATTCTTAATACAAGAGCTACCTAAATAAATAGACACTGTTTTGGCATTCTATTTTATCCTTATATAGCTCTTATAATTTACTTTCACGAAAACTAGTGGAAAATTAGTAACAAAATTAAAAGATCATACAAGTGCCATTACTATTTTGTAGTGAAGCCCCTGGAGTCATCACATGCAGTCCCAGTGCGCCACTGAGCACACTTTGGAAAAAACCTGACCTATAGTTACAAGGTGCTTGAGGATTATTCAGTACTAAACAGGCTTACCTGTTTTCATCTGACGTCACTTAGAACACCACTCTTCTTCTTGTCTCCTAGGCAACCTCAGTGTCATCTTTGACTTGTCTTCCTTCTCCTGTCACATAGTTGAGCTCCTGGTCCTTTTAGGAGTTCCCTAATCCACACATTACGCTCTTCCACTGCTCTCCCTCCTGGTACCTATTTCCAGATCCTTTCTCATCTTGATTACTGCCTCACCCTCGTCCCTACTCAGGGCCATCCTTAGCCATAGGCAGAATAGGCCTATGGCACCACTATTTCTGGGACACCACTCTGCCAGGAGGGACGGGAAGAATTGGTGCATGTATAAGCAGAGGCTAAAACTATTGCTGTCATAGAAATCAACCAGCTAAATGGAGCGTGCTGCCCTGTGGGTGGTGGTTGCTCACTCCAATTGCTTTGTTCTGCAAGATAATTCACTGTTAACTTGTTGATATGTAACTACAGCTCATGCCAGGAGGGGGGGGGAGGAATACGAGGCGTGTTTATGTAAATCCAATTCAGCCAGGGCTGATGGAGCATCAGTGTTGGTATGGAATGTGGTGCAGTGTAACTAATTTGGTGCTGGGCCGGGGGGGGGGGGGGTCACAAATCATGCCACCCCCCTAAAAGTGGGCACTGTAAAATATGACATCAGTGCTTGCAGGAGCAACACCATCATTGAAAGCGGTCTCAGCAGAGCAACACTCCCTGTTGCCAGCTGTTGAGTGAACTCAGGTGGGCAGGGGGGAGGGCGTGGCCTTGGGCTCTGAGGCAGCCAATTGCAGGCCTGCCATGTGTGAGCTGTAAGACCGGGTCAACCATACCCGATTCCCCCGGTTTTTAAAGACAGCGCTAAAGCAGAGTCCATGAAGAGTCTTTTTAGTACTCCAGTGGAAGCTGGAATCGTTTCGCAGACCAGTTAGTGGCTAACGAGTTGCAATCACAACACGCGGTGAAATCACTCATTGCGGCCAGCGGAGCAGCCGGTGGACGACAGAAAGGAGCAGCAGAACGGTGGCCTAGCCGCAGGCTCAAGGAGGGGGCATCATCCGGCTGATGTGGCAGGGTCTGCATTGACTGGACAGAACTGCAACTGGGGTGTCTGAAGTGGGCTTTGGGTAAGTGAACTCTGTTGTAGCATTTTTCCCATTTCAGTAAAAGTTTCTTTTACTCACTCAGGCTCTGTGTATCCGAGTGGGGCAGGCACACCGGGGGGGGGGGGGGGGGGGGGGGGGGGGGGGGGATGACTTTCCCAGGCTACTGGGTGGCGGCTCAAGCCAGGTCTGTAAGGGATTGGCCCCCCCCCCCAGATATTGAGCCAGGCCTTGGTTGTTGCTGGGCGTACCCGCCAGAAGGCTTACACATATAATAGCAGGGCTGGGGCCTAGCGAGGGCACTGCCTGCAGCACAGTCTGAGGGACGGGATTGGCTGCTGCGGTATCTGGGCAGGGGAGAGGGTAGACATGGAAGAGCAAGGCAGGCATAAGGGCACCAGTTTAATAATCCCGCCTAGGGCACCATAAAGCCTAAGGAGAGCCCTGTCCCCACTACTGTCTAAATCACCTTTCGTCTCTTCCCAATCCGACCATATCGTCACTCCTGGAAACCGTCCCCTGGTTCCCCATCTCCAACCACATCAAATCCCAGTTAGTAGGCCCTACTAAGATAACAGACCCTATCTACTCTCCCCCCCCCAATCTCATCACTACTGTGACTCCGCTCCTTCCCGGCCAATATTCCGCTTCCCTTCCTCTCCATTTCCCACTCCCTCCTGTATCATGCCCCCCCCCGAACAACCTTACCTGCCAGGCCCCTTTAATCCTCCTTGTCAAGTTCTCTCTTCAAGAAACCGCCTCCACCTCATCAGTTATCTTGAAATCCTTCCTATGCTCAATTGTTGCTCTGTCTTTTGCCTGTGTTTTTTCATAGACTTTATTTTTTGGGATAGGGAAATGTGTCTATGGGCCAATTTAGATTTAATTGTCCGGTTCCCTTCTCCTTTCCATACATCTGCATCAGCCAAATCCCGCTCAAGTTCTGTGTCTCACTGCAGCACACTCAAATCAGCTAAGCCCGTCGTCCTGCTCAGTCCCAATAAAAGATCTTCACTAACCCCGGCAGTGCTGTATTTTTCAAAGCGTCAGCTATTTGCTATTAAACACGCTGGATTACCTAGTCCGTCAATTGACTCGGAACAATTCCAGACCGCAGGCCCCATTGCTTAGCACAGTCTATTGAAGAGCTGCGGGGCCTGGACTCTTTAAGGCTGGCACGGGGGGGGAAGACGTCTTTCGAACTCTCCTGGCTGAACATAAGGTAACAATAAGCTCATCATCGCTTCCTCCCGTTACAGATGGGCTCAAAGCGGTCCCGGGCTCTGAGCTGTCCCGAGCCTTTGCAGGGTTGAGACGCTGTCCCAGACCCAGGTACCAACTTCATAAATCGTCTCAGAACCCGCATCGCTGAACTTCGCCTCCAATGCAGCGCTGCAATGTAAGGGGGGGAAAAGTGCAGCAGGAGCCTTAGGAGGCGAGTGACGCCGCTCTCCGGGTCACGCGGCATCTGGCACACAGCTGCTGCAGGGTCCCACGGTGAGCAGCGCAACTCCCACCGTGAAACCCAATGGCGCAGGTGGCCGTGCTGCGACTCCGGCCGCTAGCCCGGCCCCCCCCCCCCCCAGGCCCTCCTGCTGGCCACGAAGCTTAGTTCGATCTCTATGGCAACCGCATCTCAGGCGTGGGTGAGGCGGGGCGCTCGGAGGAGGCTGCTCCTCTCTGCAGCAGCTCCGCGGCTGGCGGGAGCAGGGGAGAGGCCGGCAGCGCTTCGCACCTGATCCTGCAGTTCCTGCCCTTCGGAGCCTGCCACTGGGCGCCGCGCACCGCCCGAGGCCACCGGGTTACTGCCGAGCGCCCCGGTAAGCAGGGCAGCGGGGCGGGTTCCCGGGCGCTCAGCGGGGCCCGTGTCCCACCGGCAGAGCCGCGAACCGAGCGGCGGCCCGGCTGCCTGCTCAGCTCCGGGTGGGGAGGCTCTGCGGCAGCCCGCCGGGCCAAAGCGATACAGGGACGGGCAGGGCAGCCAAGGGCCGGCTGAAGGAGCCGGTGCGGGCCAGGCAGCTCCCGGTGCTAACGCTGGAGAGTCGTGTCCCGCCTGCGGGCGCTTCGTCCCTGCACCGACCCCGGCCAGCGAAACCGCCTCGGCGCTTTTCGCTTGCCAGTGCTGCCCCTAGCTCGCCGCTAGGAGCTGCCAAATGGCCGGCCGGTTGCTACCTCCGACTTGGCATAAAAAGTACCCGGAGTAGTAGTTAGAGTGCTTTGCTCACCTTACAAAGGAATGACAAGCTCAGAAAGGGGAATCATCACTCCTGCAGGCTGTAAAGCAAGCGGCGATACATTCTGAGGAGGCGATTTTACCAGCATGCCCTGGACAGCCGCCTATCACACACGATTCACTGACTGTTCTGATAGGCATTACAAGCGGTCATGCATGCACTTTAAATTGCATCGTTGCAATCACTGTGCTTGTTTTGATCTTTCTCGTGAGTGCTGGCCTTATTTGACAGTGAGGATCTGAGTCCCGTCCCAATACCGCCAGTTTTAAGTGCGCATATCTGCACTAGCCTCAATGGCAGTGACTGCACGTGTAAAGATGGAGAGAGCCATGAAAAAAAATTAGGACTTTAAAAATTGTATTGTGCAGTCCTTCCTGGGATGAGGGTACTAAAGTGTCATATATGCAGTTCATCACAGAATCGGATAGCCTTCTAATTTAATTTAAAAACAGAGCTCTCAATCCATAAAATGATAAATCAGGTCTAACGCCCTGAACTTAATGGGAGTCATTCCCCTTATTTTAATTAACACTGGCTCGGCTCTGTGATCTCTTGGTGTTTTGAGAGAAAATCAATTACAAACTCAGATGTTATAATTTAACTTAATTTAAATAGTGTTCACTGCTAGTGGTTTAACAGGTTACATATAAAGAAAAGGAACAAAACAGACAAGCAGTGTTAGATTTTAATAAATATTGGTCAAGTCAAGATGGCTGTATAGAGCTATTAAGCCGCTGGTATTTTTTTACACACTCCAGCCCAAATCTGCTCTCAGTTACCCTATACAAATCCAGAATAGTTCTATTGAAATAAGGTGTGGTCATCTGTATTTATACCAGTAAGATGAGGGCCCATGTGCACTCAGTTTTGCCGTGCTACAGTCCAATTCCATTTCAGATCAAGTTAGAAATGATGACGAAGAGTTCCGCCCCGCGCCCCCCCGGAACTCTGCACAGTGAGCTGGCTATTGCTGTCCCAATGGACACTAGGTATCCTGCTCTGCAGCGACGCCCTGGAGTAAAGGGCTTTATAAAGTGAGGGATGCTGGCATGCTTTTTGTCTGTGCTGTCCTTGTTCTGTGAAGAGGGGAGTCCCGTTTTTCCCTACTGGAACACTAGCGTTGTCATAAGCAATAATTTTCTATCAATATATATTTTTAAATGGCTACTGTGTTAAGTTTGAGACTTAGCCAAGTATGCTGCAATAGTTACAAAGGCAAAATTCCCATGAAGGTTAATAGGAGTTTTTTGCCTGAGTGGCACTGAGTAAGATCGTCAGGATTTAGCCCTTGGTAAATATTTTCAGAAAGAATTGAATTCGTTTCTTTATGGTAGCACTGTTGTGGTATCTGTTGTGACTAAAATATCCCTTAAAATTTTTTCCAGATGGATCAACAACAGAGATCCCAGCATCCTATCAGCATAGGCAGGGCATATAGTCTAATCTGTGCGGGAATATAGAAAGAATGCAGAAAATGGTTAACTTTACCAGGTCCATTAATTTGGTCAGAATTTGGACTTTTAGGCCACAGCATATCGCTTTCTATTTAACATGAACCGAGTTCAAAGTACAACGTATTAGGTTAAAATAAGCATGTGTTTTAAACCATAATGCAAAGGATTCCTGAGCTGAAGGTAAAGGAATATGGGTACAATAACTGCCACGTATCAAAAGGTGACACAGGGAATGTAAATTTAGTTTTAGTGCTGAAATCCTTTTCTACTGTGGATTTATGCCAGATCCTTAACATCATTTGAACATAATTGTGCAATTAAGTAAGACGCAAAATTATAGGAAAGACCTATTGCTCATGCTATGTTTTTTGGTTGGCCTACTTCCTACCTCTTATTTACCTAGTAAGGAAGAATAATTCTGTGCATTGCTGCCATAAGTGGGTGCAAAATGATAGTCTGTGTTATGCATGAAGACAGACTACATGGCCTTTCCTGGACTGCAGATGTGTGAACCTAAGGATTACATGCAGCCACTTCTGGAGTAAAAGTTGGCAGCCCTTAAACAACCAACATCATTATTACCCAGCCATTGGCCCAGTAGCCTAATAAAGAAAACAGTGGCTGTCTTAAGTCTGCACTTCATAGTTTACTTTTTTGTTTTTGTTATTTTTGTATTATTTCTTTTCTTAGAAGATGTTTAATGCTTGAAGCCTGCGTGGGCAATTCAGCTCATGAAAATGGTTCTGAGTATTCACAGACTTGCTGTCAGCACAGTTGTGCTTTTTCCGATAGGGGTTTCTTGCGCAAAACACTTCCAGAGTGTCCACACCTGCCTTTTTGAGCAAGAGCTGTAGCACTAAAAGGAGTTAGTCCTTATGGAGAAAGGAATAATTCTACCAGCAAAGCCCTCTGTGATGACACTTTTCTTGTGCAAATCCATGCTTGAGGTGTAGCTGCTCCCCTGGTTTTTGCTCAAAAACAGCTGGTTTTGTACAAAAAACCTTGCATAGCCTCAATGAAATGCTATTATGCATTTTAAGTATATTGTTAAAAAAGAAAAACAAAGCCCTTTTGCTTCTGCAGCTACTATAAAGATGAGCATTTATGGGGATTCCAAGGCATAGTTAATGCTCTTAGCGGTTTCTATCTGACATACAGGTCAGCTGCTGTAAAGCAATATTCTCTGGTGTTATGTGGAGCTATACAGGTGTAATTTCATTAGTAACAGTGGAGCTTAACATTTATATCGGCTGCAGGTCTAGAGCAGATATATTTTTCTGCTTGGTGGTACATGTGCCTTGTTATATGGGCACATACCCAACCAAAATACCTTCTTTCTCTGTAACTTCTGAACATGACTACGGCACTGTTCGCCTCACACTCATCATTTTCCTTTACTCTGTTGTAATTAAAGTATGCTGAAAACCAACAACAACTACTCTGTAGGAGTAAAACATTTAAAACCTATCCAAATTGGAAATAGTATGTGCTTTCAGTTTTAAGGGAAGGTTCCTTACACACTATTGGTTCCCATCTTTTAAGCAGCTATCGCATGAAAACACGCGACTTTGGTGCTGAACCTTGTCAAACGCGTCCTGAAAAAAGATCTAAGTGCAATATATCTACTGGTTGGCTCTTGTCCGCATGCTTGTTGATTCCCTCAAAGAAAGAACTCTTGTAGGGTAATAAGGCATGGTTTCCTTTTAGAGCAGTAATGGTGCCTGGTCCCAAACAAATTATGTTCAGCTTTTTGTCTTACAATTCTATTCTTTACTATTGTTTCAACTAATTTGCATGGTACAAACATTAGACTTATTGCTCTGTGATTGATGGGATCATTTCTAGAGCCCCTTTTAAATACTGGCATCTCCTTAGCTAGCTTCCACTCATTAGGTATGATTTTAAAGGATAAGTTACAAACCACAGTTTTGCAATTGCACATTTGAGGTGTTTCAGAACTCTTGGTTGAATGCCATCTGGTCCCAGTGACTTGTTACTGTTTATCAATTTGTTCCAAAACCGCTAATAGTACCTCAAGCTGGAAAAAAATGCCTCAGATTTGTCACCTAAAAAGAATGACATCCTCAGCCATGAAGACTAAAGCGAAGAAATCATTTAGTTGGCTTTGAGTGCCGCTATAGTCCAGTGGTCCTCACAGGTTGTTTAGCAGGCTTCCTGCTTCTGGGGTACTTTAAAACCATCTTTTTAAGATGTTGGCTAGCTGGGCTTCAGAGTCCTTTTCAGCTTTTCTTATTGCATTTTTACATTTATGTTGGCAGAATTTATTCTTCTTTCTATTTTTTTCCTGACCAGGATTTAACTTCCACCTTCTTAAAGTATGCCGTTTTAATCTCTCACTGCTGCTTTTACTTGCTTAAGCCACGGTGGCATTTTTTTTCGTTCGCTTACTGTGTTTTTTTAATTTGGGCTGTTTTTAGTACATTTAAGTTGGGCTTCCATTATGGTGTCTTTGAAAAATTTCCATGCAGGCTGCAGGGATTTTACTTCTGGCTCTATGCCTTTTAATTTCTGTTTAACTAATCACATTTTTTTGTAGGTTTTCCCCCCCTTCCTGGAACTATATGCCACAGTCTTGGGCTGCTGAGATGTTTCTTCCCACCACACAGAGGTTAAATTTTACTATTATTATGGTCACGATTTCCAAGCAGTGCAATTATATTTCCATCTTGGATCAGATCGTGCACTTCACTTACGAGTGAACCAAGAATTGCCTGTCGTTCTGTAGGTTCCAGAATCAACTGCTCCAAGAAGCACGCATTTAAGGCAAGAGCGAGGAACTCAGGGCCAAGGGCGAGATGTGGCCCCCCCCCCCCCCCCCCCCCCCAAACCTTGCTTCGATCCAGCCCCTAAGGCTCAGGGCCCCTCCCACCCGCTGCATTCGGGAGTCTGTGATGGTTCTCCCCCCCCCCGGGGGGGCTGCACACAAAGCCAAATATGCGAGGGCCCCTTAGGCTCTGGTGTGTGATGGGAATAAGGAGACAGTCTTTCTCCTTCTCATTTGGTCACCACATCAGTGAGAGGTGTTTCTGTGTGGCCCTAGACGCATTTAGGTAGGTCAGTGGCCCTTACCCAAAACAGGTTCCCCATCCCTGATTTAAGCTGTCAAGAGACTTTAATCCCTGAATCCCAGCTTGAGGTAACGTGTGCCCAGTCAATATGAGGGATAGTGGCAATCCCCCACTAGTACTGAGATTTTATTTTTTTTTAGGCAGCTCTAATATCCCTTAGCCATTTCATCACTATCATAGTCAGGTGGAGATCCTTACTCCTATATTCTTATTATTAGAGCATGGCGTTACAATCCATAGATGGTCTGTGGAACATTTTGGTTCATTTAAGATTTTTTTTCACTTCATTTGATTCTATATTTGCTTTGATGTATAGTGCCATACCCCTGCCAGCATGACCTTCTGATATAGTTTGTACTCTGGTATGCCTGTGTCCCATTGATTGGCCTCATTCCCCCATAGTTCTGTGATACCGAGGATGTCACTACTTCACACTTTTAGTTAGACTTCGAGAGAGAGAGAGAGAGCGAGCGAGAGAGAGAGAGAGAGAGAGAGAGAGAGAGGAGAGAGAGGGGGGAGAGAGAGAGAGAGAGAGAGAGAGAGAGAGAGAGAGAGAGAGAGTGTGTGTGTGTGTGTGTGTGTGTGTGTGTGTGTGTGTGTGTGTGTGTGTGTGTGTGTAAGCACTTCAAAAAATGTGTTACCTTTTTAATCTGTCTGCCAGTCCCTGATGTGTTTGAATGGCTAACAACTGAGGCCTAACTAGCGCAGAGTAGAGCGGAAGAATGATTTCTTGTGTCTTGCTCACAACACACCTGCCACTGACTTACCCTTGGACATGTTGCCTTTCCGTGCCCCAGTTCCTCCTTCTGTACAATGGAAATGCTCGTATTATGTACCCACTTTTGCAAAGCACTTTCCTTGGTTGGTCAGATGTCAGCTATCATTGCAGTTGACACCTCTTTCCATTGGCACCAGTGAAGCTGTGCACATTTCCTGAGCGCTCCATTGCTACTGGAAGATACCTGTAGGAACTTTCAAGGCCCAACTGTGGATTGGGTGTGGTGTGGAGCCATTCTATCCCAGGGAAGGATTGTTCGATAGGGCACAGTCCCTTTCTCAGCGCCCAAATATGCAGGAGTTTGGCAGTGGAAGCTCAGGCTTTGGTTCTGCCTCTGCTCCCTTTTGTGCCATAATTTTTCCAATGGTAAATGAATAGAGCAGGCAGGGGTGAGATGGGACAGTGGCACCATGTGGTCTCCCCAGCTCAGGAAAGGGCCAGGACAGCCAAGGTGTTTGGTGGGGGGACCATGCATGCTTGTGCCGTCCTTCCTGCGTCAACCCTAAGATGAATAGGTACTGTGTGTGCACTTCTAAGCTCAGATACTGGCTACACTAGGGGTTTTTTTTTTTTTTTTGCGGAAGAGGCAATGCAAATGAAGTGCTCATTAGCATTTTCTCTTGCTTCATTTGCATAATAGGTACTGTGTGTGTGCACTTCTAAGCTCAGATACTGGCTACACTAGGGTTTTTTTTTTTTTTTTTTTTTTTGCGGAAGAGGCAATGCAAATGAACTGCTCATTAGCATTTTCTCTTGCTTCATTAGCATAATCTCTTCCGATGCTTTTTGGGCAAGAAGATTTTGCGCAAAAACTATCAGGCTGTGCCTAGACTGGCGCGATCTTGCGCCAGAGCTATGCAAATAAGGCTCAGCGTGGAATATCGCTGAGCCTCATTTGTATAACTAATGGGTCGCCATTTTTTGCGGAAGAGGCTCTTGCGCAAAACAGCGCTGTCTACAATGCCCCCAGAAAAACCCTCTTGCACAAAGCCGTTATACCTGAAAATATTGGTGAGCTTTTTTTTTCAAAAGTGCTCAGTGCAAACCAGCAGCTCTCACAGGTCTAGGTGGGGAACTGCCGAGTTCTGGAAAAATCCAACGTGGAGAGGTACAGCCTGTGCGGAGAAAGCAATAACAATTTTTCTTTACAGGTAGAAAGATTGGGTAAACATGTCGCTGGTTTCCTGGTTCAGATGGACTGAGCCCCAGAACCAGAGTTCCCAAAGGAATCCCACGGAGATGGTGGTGGAAACGCTAATGATGGAACTAGGCTGGCAGATCAAGCAGGCAGCGAAACAGCAACGAGAGAGAGAGAATGAGTATCGCAAAATAAAGACAGGGGTGGACTATGGCTGGCTGGTTAACTACCCAAAGCACAGCTATGACATCAGACCAGGAGAGCGGCTGCAGCTGGAGGACATGTGCACCAAAATACATCCCTCCTACTGTGGGCCTGTCATACTCAGGTACAATGGCGACCGCTTTGTAGAAACAGGGCTGCCACACATTTCTCCTACAGCTAAATTTACGCACAGGACTGGGAATTGGCATGACTGGGTTTGAATACAGGCTATGATTGTCACTTGCTCTTATGACTACTGGCCAAACAAATATTGCGCCTCACTTTCCCCATAGGTTAAAACAAGTATAATACTACTTGCCTTCCAATGTTAGTATGAGAGTTGGTTAATATTTGGTGTTTTCAGATGCTCAATTGAAAGGTGCTACAGAAGTGTTAAGTATTATTATATATTATTATTAATTATTATCATGAGAACTTTGTCTTTTGAAAACTACATGCAGGATTGCCATGATATTTATTGGCATTTACTCACAACTATTTATTTCAAATGGAAACAGAATGGGACACTATGGGAAAGCAAAGAGTTGAGAGTAAAAGGTTATTTTTACAGGAGCTATGAAGGTATTTTCTGCTGCAAAGAAGAAGTGTAGCAAGCAACTTCCAGCTGAGACAGCCCCTTTCAGTCTCACAAGTCCCTCGCATTCTCAATGTGTCTGCTAAAGGTCATACCCCAAAAGTCTGTCATACCATGCGATCACTCTAAAGCTCATTACTAATTTAAACAACTCTGCTTGGAAAAATATTAGCGTTGCACTTAAAAAAGCCCACACATTTGTAACTGGACATTCAGAAGCTAAACAAACAATTGTAGCTTAGCGGCAAGCGTCTTCAAGAGTGAAAGCCTACAGCTCTGTATAACGGGTTATATTGACTGGAGGATACAAGATTAATAGGGCGTACACAACCATTCTTCCTTCCAGTTCTGGCATGGCAGGGCTGCTAGTCCTTTTTCAAACTTAACATGTTGATTATAACTCACAGCCATTAGTATTCGGGGCTAGGTCATAAAATTGTGAGGAGACGGCTCTCTCTCTTCACTGGATTTGCTGTTAGAAAGGTGTCTTCTTTGAAAATGTGAATTTCTAAATTAAGAGACAGAGTTAGAAAAAAAAATCCTATGTACTTTGTCAGCAGTGCCATATGCGCCTCCAAAACAGCCAGGTACTTTTCATATGCTTACCCAAGTAATCATTTGACCGATATTTAGCAAAACCAATCAAGATCTTTTGCTAGATACCAGAGCTATGTTTGCAAATTCACTATTTTGGAATCATTAGATTTTAAAATTAAAATTGTCAGGTCAAACTGGCCTAAAATGTAGGTGCTGTACAAAAAGAAAATTTGTACAACGTAACACAAAGAAATGTTTCTTTGGGGATTTTGTTTCCGTTTCAAATTCAAGAGGAATCTAGAACTAGGCACAAAAGGAAACCTGAAATTTAGCTACCGTTTCCATTAAATGCCAAGTGATTCTCAGTCATCGCTTTCCAAAATAGACCTAGAACATTCAGTTGCTTGGGTCCTTCAAGACAGGGAAGTAGGGTGCAGAAATCAGGTCGCGGGTTGAGAGGTGTGAGGCAACTCAGGAGTAGGTGTGGAGGTGCGGGAGTCAGGGCTGGATGTCGAGGTGCAGGATTCAGGTCAGGAAATTGGGAGGTGTTGGGGGCGCCAACTGGGGCTGACTGATTGGTTTTGGGGGGGGGGGGGGGGGGAAGAAAAAGGATCACACTGTGTGTGAGTGCTGCACCCCTGTGGTCATTCTGTTATTCGCGTACGCCTTATTCGAAATAATTATTTTGTTGCCACAGTGCCAAATTTCTAAATAAGGCGTTATTCTGAAACATCGCTTAGTGCTCGTGCTATGAGGGTTTTTTTCAGGGACATTGGAATAGCGAGCCTATTAGATTATGCTATAACGGGCTTGCTCTTAAGATGCGGAATAGCTAGGAGATTTTGCGAATCACAAAGGATTGCCTGCTTTGAAATTATTTTCTGAGTGTGCCGCTAACACAGCACCCTAAAATTGAAGTAAGCTACACAATTTGCCCTATACAAATTGCGTATCTTATTTCAATTCTATTTCAAAATAGCGTATTTTGAAATTTGGCACATATACACAGCACCAAATCATATATATAGTAGTCCAATGTCTCTAACGCTGTAGCATTACAGTGTTGGGGGGGGGGGGGGGGGGGCTCTTGCCTTCCGCCATGGCGCTCGACTGAGTTCTGTACCACTCAGCTGTATGGGGAGCTCAGGGGTGCCGCTTGCCCCCGCCGTGGCCCAGCTGAGCGGCGCAGACCTCATCTGAGTGCCACGGCAGAAAGTGCCACGGGCACTGACGTACACATCCCCGCCCCGGCCACGTACATCACTACAGTTGGGTGTAAAAAAAACTGGACACCCTTGATCGGGGCGGAGGGGAAGCAGAACGGGGGGGGGGGGTTCAGAGTCAGTGTAAGCTAGCGGGGGGGGGGGGGAGAGAGAGAGAGAGAGAGAGCGAGAGCGAGTGTGTGTGTGTGTGTGTGTGTGTGTGTGTGTGTGTGTGTTGTGTGTGTTGGGAGGCGGGTCTGGCGGGAAACAAAGCTGGTCGGGGGTGGGAGTCGGGGGCAGCAAGGCTGGCCATGGGAAATCAGGAGGAGCAGGAGGAGGAGGAGGAGGAGGAAGAGGCAGAGATCGAGTGAGAGGTGAAGAGACAGGGAGAGTGAGCGGCAGGATAGGGACAAAGAGATGGCGAACTACGCACTAGGAGGAGGAGGCGAGCGAGCGAGAGACTGGCGGCTCAGGAGAGAAGACTGACGTGGCCACGGAGAGACCTGAAAAATCCCATCTTACGATGGCTAGTTTAGAAATACTACACTAGTTCAAGACATCACTTAGCCCTTGTGGAATGAAGGTTACAGGGATGCCAAAATAGCATTCCCGTTATTTTGAAAAATATTTTCAAAGATGCGGGGGGGCGCGGGGGGGAGCTATTTCAGGATACCTCCACAATCCCGAAATAGCTCCCCGTACGATCCAGTGTACCCTGAAAGAATGCTTGGGTGTTAACCCAGGCTAGAAGACTGGCAGCGTCGTAAGTCTGATTTTAACGAAGAAGTAAATGTAAGAACGCTGTTTCCTAGTGTAACAATATACCCTGGAATTGGTGGCTATTGGCCTCCATGCGTTGGGACAACAATTTGACTACCATTTCTGTGTCCCATGTAGGCCAGGACTGCTAGAGCATTCCACAGCAGAGTATTCCTGCTAATCTGATCAATACTGGTATCTAAATGCTTAATAAATTATGGTCTCCATACCTGAGACTAGACTCGGGAATACACTGAGTGCAACGCTGAATAGCATCAGAGATATCTGAGCCAGATTGTCTCTGAAAACTCAAGGAAGATGGGCGCGATGCCAGCGTATTGGGAATGGGCAAATATAATGCTCATCTATAAAAAACGAAATAAGGGAAAACTGGGGAATTACAGACTAGTGAGTTTAACTTCAGTACCTAGGAAGCTAATGGTGCAAATAATTAAACAATCCATTTGAAAACACCTAGACCAGGGGTGGGAACCCTCAGGCCCACGGACCCAGATGTGGCCCTGGCTTGCTTGGCGCTGGCCCCTGAGGCGCAGCACCCTAGCCCCCCAGCATTGGGGAGCATGAGTTGGTGCTCCATCTCGCCCCCGCGATACGTTAGCATGGCGCTGGAGCTCACAAACTATATTAGTCTGGGCTCTGGTATGTAAGGGAGTGGCTTTTTCCTTCTTAGTCAATGAGGGATTTTTGTGAGCAGCCCTCAACTGATTTGTCTATAGGTCAGTGGCCCCGACCCAAAAAGGTTCTGTGCGTCTGAGAAGATAAAAAGTTCCAGCCCATTTAAGAAGGAGCAATTGGTTGTGGACCCCCCCCCCACATGCCTATTGTGGTTCACTGGCCCATGAAGTGGCACTTAGCCCACTTACAGCAAGAGCTAAGAACAAGGGAGCGCTATAGCCTAAGATGCGAGGCACCTGGCTTTACAGCTCAAACTGTAGCGGCTCCTACACTAAGCTCCAGAAAGCCCAGCTTCAATTCTGTCTGGTGGTGGTTATAGTTGCACAAATACAAAATGGGAAGTGACTACCCAGCAAGGAGTAGTAACATGTCTGGACAAGTTATTTCCATTAAGTTTTAGCAGTAGTTTCTCCCCATTAGCTGCAGCCCTGAAGCTCGGGAACTTTGTCTCGTTCTCTGGCAGCCACAGCCCTGCATGTCTCAAATTCCTCCCACGCTCTCTTCTCACCCCACTGTCCCCACGTACATTCTATTTTCCCCAGCACGGTCAATCCTGAAGACACCACCTCTCCTTATATGCGCAGCTTCTCAAGGGTCCAACACCAAGTTAGTGGCGCCATGCCTGTGCAGCTCCACTAATTAGGTTGGTGTCCTTTCATATGCTCATGTACAGCCCCCGGCCCACACACACACACACACACACACACACACACACACACACACACACACACACACACACACACACACACGTACGTTGGAAAGTCAACACCTCTGGCACAGACACATTCAAAACAATGACATCTGAGAAATAGGCCCTGACATGGGAAACCCACCACCCCACACACACTTTATTAATTACAAGGCAGTCATTTGAGGGATCTTGCAGAAAGTTACAAATTCTATGCCCAGTCCTGCAATGCCTACTGAGGTTTTGCCTAAGTGAGGACTAAGGGTTCCAAATTAAGAAAGCATAGAAGATAATTGACTTGTCCTAAGGAACCAAAAAAATAACACAATTAAATTGGAGGTGAAGTGGAAAGAAGCTGAGTGTCATAGTGTGTGTGTGTGTGTGTGTGTGTGTGTGTGTGTGTGTGTGTGTGTGTGTGTGTGTGTATACACACACACACACACACACACACACACACACACACACACACACACGCAAAAATTACAAAAAAGTAAGTTTTGCAATAATTAACTGTTTACAACAAAATATTAATAAGCTATTGCAAGCTATGCCATAGCCTTGAATTAGGTGATCTGGCTTAGCAAGAGCAGGTGTCTCCTTTGTGATGCACAGGTTGCTACGGTTAATTGATATTTTTGTCCAGTAGCAGCATAACTAGACATAAAGCGCAACTGGTGAGTGTGAGCCTGTGATACCCTGCCCACTGAGAAATGGTGAATTTTTTTGTTCGACATACATATTTTGCACCTCAGAGGTAGGAACGTGCATTACTTGGCATTTTCCTTTTGCTGCATTATCTAATGTGCTGTCATTTTAAGGGGCAGAGTGAAGTGGCTGAATCTACATTTACATTTTAAAAACCACAAAACCTAAAATAAATTAATTCAATTAAAAAAAAAAGTCAGTGAAAGCAGACTTGGAAGAGGGAGATCTGTTAATAGAAGCATACTCCGATTCAAATGCTATAGCCATTGATCATTTAAAGTCAGAAATGAACCTGACCATCCGAGGCTCATTGTCCATAATGTCCAAGAGACTGCTAGTATGGTGAATAATTAGCCTGTCAGAAAATTATTTCGGTTTTACTAAGCTGAGGTATGAGTACTAACACAGGACTATAGCACAGAATTCATTCTTGTCGGGTAAAAGCTCCCTTGAGGGCATTTTTCATGCTTGCTGAGATTTCATTGGTGTGGAAAGAACCTCATTTTTTTTGGATAGTCCCAGCTTTAGACGTTTCCAACTATACGAGCGTGAATAAAGTAAAACCATTTGCTAATTGCAGCGTGCAAATAGACACGAGCACAGCCTGAGTGATACGTTCTCAATAATTGGCTCTATCAAGTAACAGCATTACACATTAATCTGTAAGCAGCCCCCCCCCCCCCCTTTGTTCAGTCGCTATAGCTGAGTCCGTTCAGCCTATTATTCCAATTGTTAAAAGAAAGTGCAGCTTATGTACAGCCTAACCATTCATGTCTTTAGGGATTTAGGTGGAGTCAGCCCCTCTCAGTCCAACTACGAGTGTGCATGGGTTCTCAGCCCCTCCGATGGTCAAAGTGCTAAGGGTCTTAGTATGTTAAGGACCTGCTCGCTGAGGTCAGTGGGAGATTTTCCATCAACTTTAATGGGCTTTGGATCAAACACTGTAGGCGCAGTCTTGAAAGATTCACTGCACCTTCAACTCCTACTAGCTTTCATTGAAGTTGAATGCACTTAGCGCCAGGCAGCACTGGCCAATGTTCATAGAATTGTCAGGGTAAAATTAGTAGTAAAACACACATTCAGTGTCATTCACCAGTGTCATATATCACAATACTAGTCTGGCACAATAAATATCAAATAGCTGTATCTTGCATGTGGCTTTACTATATCCCACATGAAAAATGTACTCTGGAATATAATGATAATCTTGCTATTAAGTTGTATATAACCTATACAATTGTATAGAAAAGCTATAATTCCCTGGTACATTTCATAGGCTGGCTCAAAAAAAAAAAAAAAACCTATAGAAAGCACTTCATTCTTTATATATTTAGGACAATTGCTGCAGAATCACCATGAATTGCTATACACGTCTAGTGCTTTCACCACTATTAAATTATATAGAAGGATCTACAAATGCTTTACAAGTTTCGATTTTATTAAAACTTGCAGTTCTCACAGTAAACATTTTATCTTTGTTGTTTTTGGTATCAGTCATTAGCATTTAATTAGAATATATATATATATATATATATATATATATATATGCAATCAGTAGCTGAGTCTGGTGAATGGAACTGCATGATCCCCAGGTACGGGAGAAGAGCCTAATGGTGACATTTTTTTCTACAGGTTAGTTCTGCCGCTGGTCCACTGGGTGGCCTTCAATAAATCACTTGGCTTCTCAGCTTTCTCATTACTGGAAAATGAAAAGTATTATTTCATTTGCATATCCAGCAATTGTCCTAAATACTTTTCATTCGCCAGTAATGTAATCAAGCTGAATTCATGTGGCTATAAACAGCTTTGAGAGCCTCACTGAAAACATTATTGTTATTTGCTACACCCTGATTGGCGGCACAGACCAGCAGTGTACTAAATAAATGTATCTGGACCAACAGTCTAAGCATAGTTTGGGGGCTTATGAAATATCCCCAAGATAAAGTGCTGAAAAGTGACCAAATCCATTCTCAATGGCAGTTGAATTTCTATATCAAATAGTGGCCTGATGCTCAGCTTTTTTAAAATTAAAGTTGTGCATTGATTTTACTTTTTCAGATTGCGGCAACTTATTGCTGAATATGAGCCAGAGGTACAAGAAGTGGCCCGTCTCTTCCGCTCTGTCCTACAGGAAGCCACTGAGAAAATCAAAGAGGAAGAAGAGGCCAGGAAGCTCGCTAGGCAATGGAACACAAAGCACAAGACCAGCCTATCCCTCATGACATTTAAATCCCGGGCCAGGATTTCCCCATTCAGCAGCAACATCAACACCATTTCAGAGGATGTGGAGCGAGACACTGAACCAACCAGGAGAGTCTGGAGTATGCCGGAGTTTAGGAGTGCCAAAGATTACTGATTCTAGTACTAACCAGCATGACAAACACTGGTTTGTTTTTTTTAAAGAATGAGTTAGCCATCATCTAGCCATGTGTTATTTCACTTTCATCCCAGTATGCTCGCTTTCTGTCTCTGTCTCTCTGTCTCTCTCTCTCTCTCTCTCTCCGCGCGCGCGCTTATGTAGCTGTGGCTGTAGTGACAGATGCTGAAGCACTTAGTCTTGTTTCATTTACCAGGTTAGCTTTGACCATAATGTAGTGGTAAGTTGATGGTCAGTGGATAGTTCTTATTTCAGTTTTATTGTTTCTGCTTGTTTGGCGCATAGTGCCCCCCCCCGTTGGCTGTGTGCAAGTGCAGGTCATCCAGTCCCATGCTTGTTCACATGTGTAATCCCCGTTTAACTCAATCCATTAGTAGGGCATGGAGGATCTGACTCACCAAGTTAAGGTTTCTGATTTAGCTCTTTGAGACAGCCGTTAAACTCTTGTTCATCTCTGTGCTGTAGAGCAGCCTCTTAAATCAACACTGATTCCAGAATATTTCCATCCGTTTGATTGTAAAATAATTTGTCTCTTCATGAAAAATAGATAACAAAACTCCTAGACATGGAGAGGCACATGTTCCATAGCAGCCAATTTTTACATAGAATTGGGGCGGTTCATTTTTTTGCATTCACACCTTTTTTTTTTTTTTTGCAAGCTGACCAGTGACATGGCTAATTACGAGCTTTTAAGACACATACTGATTTACAAAGCTATGGTATGCACGTGTGAAGTGCCATTAATAGACGCTGAGTCCCTTTAATTTTCATTTTTGTTGAAAGAAGATATAAGATTATAAACCCAGGTATTAAAGGTCAACTGGATCAAAACTGTCACATATTGAGACTCCCAGACAAGTCCAGTAAGTGCTGCAGCTCTTATTCCATTTAATAACTACATGCATTGAAAGAACTGGCAAGGCAAATCTGAAAGCAGATTACCGGAGTGTATAACCAGGGGAGGGAGGGTCAAGGGACGAAGTAGTCACAGGTTGGGGGGGGGGATACGTTAGAGGTCATTCCAGCAAATTGCTGACATGATTTATTTCTGCTGTGGGGAAAAAAATGTAGGTCCATGGCTAATGTTTTTGTTTTGGCTAGTAAGAAGAGAGCTTTTCTGTGTGTCACGGGCCTTTAAGGCAATAAATCTTTTCAAGGAGAAGTAAAAAAAAAAAATCTCACAAACTATAACAAACCAGAGGTTCTGAACTAGGCTATTGGAAGATACAGGCATGAAGATATTTTTGAGTGGATCCCCCAACCTGCCATCCATAGGGAGAAATCCTAATGGAATGACTGCCTCTGCTGTCTCAAAAGTCTCTAATGAGACTTCCAACTCTTACTACCTTGGGGGGCCGGGGGGGGGGGGGTGTCTTCAGCCACTGGGGAAGCTCCTAGGGAAGGACATGAGAGAAAGAGTTTCCCTGCAAGTGTGACCCATATCAGCATGCTGGAAGGAGGGATTGTCCCATTCCCAGAACCAACTAGTCTGCAGATATTAGCTGGAAGTGAAGGTTATATTCACGCAAGGGCCCCAACTCTTGGTTTGCCTTGCATCTTATGCCCTGGCAGTGGGGTTTCCCATATTGGCACACAGCTCCAGAACGCCTTCTCTGGAGTGGGCAGCACCTTGTGGGTGTCCTGGAGAAGGTAATGAAATTAAATCAGGGCATTTTTACCGTTACACCATTCATGCTCTTTGCTCAACCTCTTCCTGTACAAATATAGACCCTTGGACTAGCTCTTGAGGCCCCCCCCCGCCCCCCCCGCCTGCATTACAGGACGGAGGGAAAACGTTGCAGGATGATGAGTGGAGTTGCCCTTACATAGCTGAGTCCTGGGGCAATAATCTACACTGAATCTACACAGGTTTACATTGAACTATATAGCATTTTAGCCATACATTTACCATTGGCACAAACAGGCACAGCTTAAGCCAGGTCAATAGTGTCATATGTGCATACAGCAAGGCCATGTGCAGCTCTTTTCACTGGCTTTAGTCAATCGTTTACAGGAACAAATGAAACAGAAACCTGAATTTTTCTTAATATTTAGTACCAGAATAAATTGTTTTGTTCATTTTGGGGGGGGGGGGGGTTTAAAGTGCAGCTTTCCTGTTGAAGCTGCCCCCCCCCATGAGCCCTTTGCTGGCATAGCACTAAAGTGCTTCTAGTGTGGACATAGCCTAAGATGTCAGTAGACATGTGTGGCTATTATTAAAAGTCGCTCTTGCTAGCTGTAGAGTAAGTTTTTTTAGCTGTTTTTTTAATCTATTCAAGGGCTGGAATGGCCCAGGGTGGAGGACTGTGCTGTGCTAGGTCTGACTGCTAGGGCATAGAATTAGGTTAATGCTGTGCCTGAGTAGAAAGAGCGAGAGATGCTACTGTGACCTCAAGCCATCTTCCCTCATGTGAGGAAACGCTTGTGCTCCACCAAAGTTCTGGCTCTAACCTTGCTATGTTGTATTTTGAGAGAAGGGGCAACTTACCTGAAACGTACACTGGTCACAGAGACTGTCTTCTCTCATGGGCCCAGAGGGTGAGGAGCAAGTAGAGTAGGCGGAGGAGAAGCACCTCAGCCAACCAGCAACATTCCAGGGCACAATGGCCATCTTCCTGATGGCTCTGCACAACTAGGGTCTGGCCTGTCAAACCCATGCCCAGAGTCAGTCAAGTTGCCTGGTGCATGCAGCAAACAAACGGCGGTGCCAGAAGCCTCCATTTGTGTACTCTGTCTACACCAGCACGCTGCATGCCAGAGTTTTGCCCAAAGTGTAAGTGTAACATTCCAAAGCATGGGCTAAGAGTAGAGGGCAACAGAATCCAAGGCTTCAGCAGCTTCCCAAATGCATAGTGGAATAAACCCAACATCAGCTGTGCATGATCCGTCCTGGAATGAGTACTCTGGCTACATGCCCACTTTTGCATAATGCTGGAAATTCTAGTATCCAGTTAGACACGTGGCCCTCCTAGCGAGAGAGAGAGAGAGAGAGAGAGAGAGAGAGAGAGAGAGCGCGCACTAAGGCTGAGTTGTGTTAAACGCAGCGTTCCAAACATGAGATCTAGCTTGATCTGGGCTACTTCCACTCAGGGGCAGAGCGACAGAGATGAAAAAAATCTGACAATCAGAGCAACTTGGTGTTCTGTGTTCTGTGTTTGTTCTGCCTTTTTTAAGCTTTACGTTTTGACGACAGCATTAGCTTGGTCTTAGCGCTCTCATATGTGTGGGATGTGAGCTAGAAAACCCAGGAGAATAGCAGTAATCCAAACACTTTTTAAAAAAAAAAATGTGATTAACTTTTGTATGTATTAGCAAAACCACTTATTGTATTAAATGCTCTTGGATTGCATCCTCTGGCACTGTAGTCATTTTGTAGACACTTGCATGGTCTGTACTAGCGTCTTCAGTCGTGGGTGTATCAATGCAATATGTGAGCAAGAAGGGGCATTAGCTAAAATGATACACAGTTGTTATTACAACACAGAATGTGTTGGCTGTGTGCTCACTCTCACAGCAGGAAACAGCTCACACTCATCTCCTCTCTCATCAAGCCAGAAAAAAAATCAGTAGACACGAGTGTATTCCTGCAGGAATGGACAAGGCACATAGAATCCCTCAGTATATGAGTACTGACACCATGAGAGTGCACTAAAAACTTATATTTGCATTAGGCCAACCAGCATTCTTGAGCAATGGGTAGGAAGTTTCAGGGGGGCTAGAAAAGAGAGGGTAGCGTTAACAGCTATGGTCCATGTCAGCCCTCTGGTTACAGCACCAGCGAACGTGGCTGCCAGGTCAGTATTAGGCCACTAGATTATTCCTCCTTTCTAACCATAGTGTCTATTTCCCACAGACGAAAACAACGCTTCCTTTTTATCAGGAGAAACACGTCAGCTTAACTTTTGCAGAATTTCCTTTAACCTTACAGTTAATACTCTGGTATCAACAGACGCTTAGATGCCAAAATGTGGAAGTCCAATCACTGGTCAATATTGTACACAGGGGAATCTTGAGTCAGACTGGAGCGCTTCTTTATCCCCTGTATTTGGCACTGGAGTGACTGCTATGAGAATACGGTGTCCTGTTCTACAGCCAAGAGTTGCAGGAGGATGGTGCTACATTGGTGAGGGTTCAGAGATGAACGAGCGTGAAGGAAAGACGTAGAGAAACCTCCATCATACAGCTAGCCTTCAGAAGCTCAATGTATTTAGGTGTAACAAAGAGAAGTCTAAGGGGTGAGTTGATCACAGGATCTTAGTAGCTACATAGAGAGCAAATATCTAAAAATGAGCTCGTCCTTCTAGCAGCAATAGAAGCCAAACAGCGGTTGAAACTAGACAAATTTAGGCTGGAAATAATCATTGAATGATGTTAAAAATTAACCATTTTCCCAAGGGCTGTGGTGAATTTTCTATCACTGACCACTTTTAAATAATGTTTGAATGTTTTACTCAAAGATCTTATCAAGGCTGTTCCCCACTCTGGCACAATGAATGCAGACCGGGGGAGGGGGGGTCCCACAAAAGCACCCCAAAACCTGATCTCTAGCGGCTTTGGTTCAATAACGTCCATCAAAATCCTAATAGTCAGACTTTGGAGAATAAAAACCGCTGCCACCACCCAGGTATTCCAAGAAAAAACAGGGAAGCGGTCACTTGGGAAACCTCCTCCCTTAAGAACTTGAAAAAGAAAAGAGTAAATACAAGCAGCAGTCTATGGTAGCTGTCCCCTTGTCAAAGGCACATCCACAAACAGGTTTTCCAGGACACAGAAATGAACCAGTACAATTAAAAAAAGACAAACAAACTTTTAACATCAAAGCAAAACCATTGGTGCCAGGGTAATAATGTGGCGAGCTGAAAAGAGCCACCAATTAATCTAGATACTCAGGGGAATCCACTGGGCTCAGGACTTAGTTACAAAAGAGGAAAACCCACTTTTAACAGCAGACACCATGTCCGCATTCCCAAACCAGGAAACCAATAACGCCTAATGGGTTAAAAAACTTTACTCTACTTACATATTGTGAAAAGACTTTTCTTGGCGAGAGAGAGAGAGAGAGAGAGAGCGAGAGAGAGAGGGCGAGAGATGGCCTCCCAGCTCCATGTTACCTGGAAGAAAGTGCTCTGATAGACAAAGGAGGGAAAAGTTAAAAATTCCTTTGTCTCAGTTTGCAATCCCTACCTGCCTTACCATTGGCTGACCAGATACCTGGCTAGGTTAACCCCCTTAGTCCCCAGGCTGGTTAGGTTATGACAGAGCTGCAGTAGTAATTCGTTGGGGGCTGTTAAACAGGGGGGTCAAACTAGCTGACTGCACCTGTCTCTTCTGGCCTTGGCATGTATGAATCTAGGCATATGGGCACATTGGCTGTAAGGCTCCTTCCTAATTATACCCCAATAAGCAGGTGTTCTGGCTCAAGAGTGCAAATAAGCCCCCGTCCATGCCCAAGTTTTGTAATTCAGCTGCCTCTCTGACCCTGCATGCCCTCTGTGAATTGCCTATGCCTGAGACAGCATTCGTTGACCATTTAGGACCCAAATCAGCACCCCTTTGAGCACAGGAAGGCCAGAAAGTGCATAGAGCCAGTCGGCGATAGCTGCTGCAGATTCACTTTGGCGGGAATACGGATTTTTGGCTCCGTGTACTGCCGAAAGGAAAGGGCTCTTCTCAGCTGGTGAGCATCTGTTTAAGAGGACAGGCAACTGAAAGGGGAGAAACACTCTTTCGTCCAAACACCAAATGCACAACTTGGTTATTAGGAGAAATAAGCAGTTTGGGCTTTTTGTCTCATACTGGCCAAGGGTATCTGTCACCCTGCTCCTCCCTCCCACCCAACACCCTCATGATGCAGGAGTGGTGCCTGCAGGCAGCAGCACACAAGGACCCACTGCCCCCCCTCCATTTAGAAGTCACTGCCAGAGGGTGTGCTGGTCACTTCTGGGAACTGCCTGAGGTAAGTGCCAGTCCCACTCTCCTCTTGCAGCCAAAGCCCCTGCCTTAGCCCACATCCCTCACCCACGCCTGCGCCAGAACCCTCTGCTCCAGCCTGCCAGAAAGTGAGGGAGGGTGGGGGAGCACAAGCCACAAAGGGAGCAGGAGATGGGGGAGGCCCTTGGAAAAGGGGCAGGACAGTAGCATGGCCTCTGGGAAGGAGTAGGGCAGGGGTCTTTGGGTTTACATGATAAGGCAATTGGCAGTCCCACTGCCAGAAGAGTGTGCCCAGCAGCACAGACACAGCACTGCCCAAATGTCAGACGGGTCATGTTCATGTGGGCGCAGCTCTGTGTGTGTGTGTGTGTGTGTGTGTGTGTGTGTGTGTGTGTGTGTGTGTGTGTGTGTGTGTGTGTGTGTGTGTGTGTGTGTGTGTGTGTGTGCATGCGTGCGCGCGTGCGCGCGCGCCAGGCCCATTGTTCTGCCTGACACCCATAATTACTGTCGGCGAGCTTGCCCCAGATAAACACACACCATACGCTCAGCACAGTGCAGACGCTCCTCTCCCCCCAACCTTACACATAAGCAGTGACTGGTGAAGCATACAGAAGTTGAGATGTAAGGCAATAACCAGCTAAGATTAAACAACTACAGAGGAGCTGAAACTCTCCAAAGCTAAGTGGTTTACAAATGTAACCAAGCATTTAAATCTCAAAGAATCTGTTTCCAGTCATGTCTGTTTATATTAATCAGTGCACCACAAAGTGAGAGAAAACATGTTTTCAATTCTAACCTGGTGCTCTTTAAACTGACTACTGTGGTTGTATTTGCTCTTTGGCCTGGGTGGTCAGTGAGCCAGCCACCTGGGCGGCTGGTCCCTGGCCCTTCCTTGGTGCCTCATCTTCTACCCCTTCTCTCCCACAGGAGCCCAAAGCACACCAACCCCAGCAGTGCTCGATGGGGTTGCCAGGTGTCTGGTTTTCAACTGGATAGTCCAGTATTTGAGCTTTCTGTTCGGGAAACAAATTAAGAAACTAGAAATGTCCGGTATTTTCTAAATAAGATGTGATGTAGAGTGTGATGTAACCGGGGCGGGGGGGGGGGGGGGGGGCACAGCTGCTGAACCCACAACCCATTTACCCCATAAATGAGTCAGACAGGTTCCAGTGACGTGGCTGTCAGTGACCCACCGAGACTTTGGCATGAGCTGGCGATTACACTGCCCACAACACAATAGCTGCCTGATTTTTCAGCTTAAGTAAATAAGGTAAAATGTTGCATTAACATCCATGGAAAGCCCTAAAACAGCTCAGGCTTGCTTGGAAGTTCTGTGAATTTTACACTGCACATGAGGGTTCTTTCATAACAACAATATGTTTGGCAGCCTGGGTCCATAGCACTGAATGTCCATGGCCACATTGCATGGCTTTATTCCAGGCATTTAAAAGCTCTGCAAAGTTAGTACTGATCTAGTACAGCCAATGCCAACAAGGCTCACAGCTCTCCATAGCTCGGCAGTATTTCCTTCTGACCTTAAGGCTAATCTTCAGGGTTCAGTGTGCAGGGACTTAATCTCTGAGGTTCCAGCTGGCAGTCACCAATGAAGACTTCAATCCTCTTGAAGTCAGTTCTCAGCAATACATCCCTATTACTGAAAAAAAAATCAACCTGTCAAAAATGCCCATCAGTTGCTGGTCACAATGCGTACGAAATAGCGCCAGATGCGTGCTGTCTTGTTTAACCAACTGTATTGGACAGTGAGGCAAAGCTACCCTTGCTCAACACACATTTAACTCAAGTAAAACATGTTTAACAGACAAAAGAGCAGCAAGCCCGGGCTATTACACAAAAGCAGACTCAAACCCACATGTGCTACAGTCCAAGCCTACAGCCAAACCACTACAGAGAAAGGAGAAGCAGGTCCTGGCTTAACCAACATTTAATTAAACAGCTTCCACAGGCAAGAGGGAAGCAAGCACCCATATCGCCCAGGACATATGGAGCACAACTGTATTAGAAATCCCTCCACCGCTCTTCTTGAGGCAGGCAGTCTAGAGAAGTTCAACCTGTACTATGGTGTAATGAAGGAGATATTATTACAATGATATAGGTACGCCTAATATTGTTGAGCTTAAACTTTGAACTGAAAATTTAAGTACTGAGGAAAAAAAAGTTTAGTACTGAGGAAAAAATACTTTATATGGAAGAAGCGTAAATCTAGAACACACTCTTTTAGTGAAATTAGAAGTCTGCTGGAAACTCATCTAGCCACTCAAAGTCAGAAGTTGACTCGAACACTTTAGGCATAATTGAAAATCACTACTATTGCAGGTGGCATGTTCATAATTTAATCTTCCCATGCTAAATGTACAACGTTAGTTAAACATGGCTTGTGTAATGACTAATGTACTTACATAGCGAAGTGGATTTGTTTCTATGAAAACCAAAAGTTGCAGTTAAGGCCTTATCTATGCTAATGAAACTGTTGCTGAAAAGGGGAGAGGGAGTCCTCTTATCCCTTCACTGAGAAGTGTACTGGGTTACATGGCGCTTTCTTGGGGGCTGGTGTATCTCTGTGCTGTTTTAGGTCAGCTCTTGCCTTATTGAGGTGCAGGTGCTGTCCGTCAGAACCACTAAGCAAGCTAGTCTAACCACTAGACTACAAAGCACAGAGCTACTGCTGCCCAAAAAATATTTAACTAAAGTGTATCAGCTTCAGGCACGTTCATGGAGATGGTGACGCTAGGCATCACACCAGTCCTGTCCTGGTTTTGCTCTGCTCCACGTGGGATGGAAGGACCTGCAAAGGCCTGCCCAATCTCACCTGCAGGCACAGTGTGGAGCGGTAGCAGCCCAACACAGCCTGCCATCCTCCTGGCTCCACTACTGTGATGTGGGTAGCTGGCACAAAAGATGCCCTTGTGTAGCCACTCCATCAGGGCCAGCCTGTCAGGGCCACAATCTGACCCATATACAGTAAGGGTATGTCGACACAGCCATTATTTCAAAATAACTTTACTAGCGACTATGCAGCCAAACAGCTATTTCAAAATTAATTCGAAATAGCAGCGCGCTTATTTCTAATTTGGTAAACCTCATTCCATGAGGAATAATGCCAAATTTGAAATAGCTATTTTGAAATAAGTGCTGTGTAGACACTTATTTCGAACTAGGGAGCCTCCAGCCTTCCCAGGGTGGCCACTCCGCCTCAACCAAGAACACGCCTCTTCCTCCCCACTCCCCGGAGCCCTTAAAGGGGTTGACTCTGGTCACAGTGGCTGTGCCAGCTCCAAGCATGCTAGCCCAGCACCAGCAGTCACTGCCTCTGACCCAGTGGCCCCAAAACATGAGCCAGGACTGAGCTGGAGTAGACTATGAGCAGTGAACTGTGTAGTGACTTATGAATGCAGTGTAACTCAGCTTTATAAAAAATGAATGACTCTGTGGAGTGCTCGCCTTTCTACTCACCTTATAACACTCCAGTTCAGGGGTTCTCAAACTGTGGGGTTGTGAGCCCTCCACGGATTGTGAGCAGTGTTCCCACTAAGATTTTTCCATCCATGAGCAGAGTGAGTTTTGTCTTGAGCACCACGATGAGGTCATGCTCACTTGTTCAGATCTGTGCCACTGTTGCACCAGTTACTAATATATATATAGATAGATAGATAGATAGATATATGTATATAGAAGAAACAAATACTAAAACAGCCCTTTTCCAGTCACAGAGACTAAAAAGAGCTGTTAAGTCAGAACTTTTACCCATGCTTCCTTATTATTATGGTTGACCCTAAGTGCGAATGTACTGCATTTATTCCAGTCTTCTTATTGACCACCCCTGCAATTTTGCGGCAGATGTGCCTTAATCCTGGAATCAACGGTTCTTTAGTCTTTCATCTGAAAAAAAAAACTTTATTCAAGCTAGAAAGAAAACAAAACAAAGTAGGACATTTTTCATTCTCACTGAGTTTCAAAAAAGTTTGCCACTACCCCTTCTGTCCACCAGAGGCACTTTGGGGGAAGCTGCAGCCCGTGGCCGTTCGCATGGGCCATGGGCTGCTGCATCAAAATTATCTGAACTCCCATCCTCTTCCTTTAGGATAGACCCTGACCATATTTCTCCTCCTTGCAGCTCCCAAACCATTCTGTCTTTCGGGGATCGGCCCAGCTTCTTCCATTTAAGGTCCGCAGCCCCGCCCCTCTCCGATCTTTTCCTGCTGCTGGTTTAATCTCCTCCATCCCTCTGTCTGCCTGGCCGCTCGCCCTGCCTACCCGGAAGCCCATTACATGGCCGCCTCCCCGCGCCCACAGGCACAGCTCCCTGCCGGCCGCGCAGGTCCATGCGAGCCTCCCAGCCCCATTTGCCTCGTACTGCCACCAAGCTGATCCCTCGGGAGCAGGGAGAGAAGTTTCCCGCGAGCCCCTGGCACAGCGGGTTAGAGCCCGCCTCTCCCGGCCCGCGGGCTGCCCTGCCTTCCGCCCCGCTCCTGAGCCGGCCGCTTCTGGCTGACTGGTGCCTTCTTAAGCCCCGGGAGCGCTGCCTGCCCCACTGCTGCTGGTGGGTGCCCGCCCGACTCACGAGTCCAGTTCTGGCCCAACCGTGGCCCGCAGCGCCAGCCCTGGGGAACGACTGAAGCTAGGGCCAGGGCCATGCGGTGGCTGCCTTGCCCCTGGGAGGCGGTGGGCGGACAGCTAGGGCCATGTGGTGGTGGGCGGGAGGCAGAGGCGGTGGGCGGGAGGCAGATTTTTGGTGGGCGCCCCAGGCAGGCATGCACCTTCGAGGGCACACTGGTTATGGGGTATTACATGAGGGCTTGCGAGCTGTTAGCCTCCACCGTCAAACCTTGCTTTGTCTCTATTTTAAAACGTTTTTAATTTAGAAGGGGGGAGGAGTCGAAAGGGGTCACCAATGCAAGAGTTTGAGAACCACTGCTTACGTGATTACAAGGGGCACCTCCATAGTTCAGTCACAATTGCATTTCAGCGCTTCTAAATCGAGCTAATTTTGCAAAGTGACTGTCGGAACAGATGCATGGGAGAAAATGTGTACCTGCTTCTCTGCACCGGCACAGCCAAACTCTGGATCAGTATTACTTAACCTTTATATCCCCAGCAGTGCCCAGAGGTGTCTGCCAGCTCAGGGCTCCAGTGCACTGGTCTCTGCCCCAAAGAGCTTATCCTTAAAGATATTAAGCCATTGTTCCTCAGTAGTGTAAGTCTGCCCAAGGAAACAGCTGGGCTCCTGCTTGTAGCATGCTGTAGTGATGACATGATCTTTTCCAATGACTTAAAGTCAGGCTGGCTTTCACTCCTACCACACAGTTCTAGCTACTATCCTATGATCTCACTTAAGTGCCTATTGCTCACTGGTCTCTGTCTATACTAGGAAAATCTGAGTGTGGGTATACTTCTGGTTCCAGTGACAGTGATGGAAGCTGCAGTGTAATGTGGCCCATCTCTAGCACAGGTTAGATCACACACATATTGCTTTTCCACTGCCAAATGAAATATCAGAAACATTGCCATTTTAAGAAACATGAATCATTCATTAGTCCAGGTCTGCAATAAATTGAGATGTGGTACTGTTTCCATTGCGACATGCTATTTATCAAGGGCTTGTAGAAAAATGGCACCCGAAGCTTGAAACTGTTGGTCACCATCTGTTTAACAAACCAAGTCCAGATTTTTTCAGTTCCCAATAGTTCCCAAGCCCTTTTTGAAAAAAAAATCTAGCCCCTCCATTTGGGTGCCTGAATACGAACTGGGTTCTTTTGAAAATCTAACCCTTTATGTTCCCTTGCTTGGCAGGAGGTCCCAAGACAGAGCTCAGCTGTTTACTGGGCTGCAGCTCTGTTCTAGGTTAAAAGCAGTGATGTTGAAACCAGTATTGGGTTCTACTCTGCCCTCAATTAGTAGGACATAGCCCAGAGGGAAACCAAAAGTGGGGAAACACCACATTGCTGAAAATTACAAGAAGTTGTTAGAAAATGTGCTCAAATAAACAATATGTGCTGCGGGGAGTTTTGCAGGGGGCAATACCTGAAGTCAAATTGCACGGGTTTCAGACAAGTTTCACAGTAAGAAAGGAAAAAAACTCACTGAAGTTGTAATATTTCCCTAAAACTCAAATGGATGATGATGCCCTCTGCTGGGGCACTTCAAAAATATTACCACAAGGAAATAGCAGTATCTTTGAAAATTAACTACTTATAGCAACTGTTTCATTTTTTTTTAAAGATTCTTTTAACATCAAATAATGCATGGTAGCTTAATTTGGGCATTGTGCAGCTGTATTGTTGCTTCTGCATGAATATATCAATAGCTGCATGAATATCTGCATGAATATTGATCAACGTCAATGATTTAGATAGTGGCATAGAGAATATGCTTATTAAGTTTGCAGATGATACCAAGCTGGAAAGGGATCTAAGTGTTATAGGTGGCCCACAAGCTAAATATGAGTCAACAGTGTGATGCAACAAAAGCAAACATGCATTAACAGATCTGTTGTGAGCAAGACATGAGAAGTCATTCTTCCGCTCTACTCTGTGCTGATTAGGCCTCAGTTGGAGTACTGTGTCACAGTTCAAGAAAGATGTGGAGAAATTGGAGACGGTCCAGAGAAGAGCAACAAGAATGATTAAAGGTCTAGAGAACATGACCTATGAAGGAAGGCTGAAAGAATTGGGTTTGTTTAGTTTAGAAAAGAGAAGCTTGAGGGGGAAACATGATAGCCGTTTTCAGGTATCTAAAAGGGTGTCACAAGGAGGAGGGAGAAAAATTGTTCTTCCTGGCCTCTGAGGATAGAACAAGAAGCAATGGGCAGCAAGGGAGGTTTAGGTTAGACATTTGGGAAAAAGTTCCTGTCAGGGTGGTTACCTACTGGACTACATTGCCTACAGAGGTTGTGGAATCTCCATCTCTGGAGATATTTAACAGTAGGTTAGATAACTGTCTATCAGGGATGGTCTAGACAGTACTGGGTCCTGCCATGAGGGCAGGGGACTGGACTTGATGACCTGTCGAGGTCCCTTCCAGTCCTAGTATTCTATGATATTGTCTACACTACAAAGTGACGTCGTCTCCAGCAAAAACCTTGTTTGAAGTCTGAAAATACATTTCATTATAGTCATGAAATGCTCTCTACCCCTCAAAAACCAACACCTATGGATCATTTTACAAGTAATGAACTGAACAAGAATATACTCTAATCATCTTAAATAAATCTTCATTAAGTCTGATCTGTCCATCCCAATGACATCCACATCTACACTCATGTTGTTTCATTTTGTCATGGAAATATGCAGTGGGATATTTACAGAAATTTCCTGGTTTAGATTTTATAAAGAACCAGCTTTTCAAGAGGTCTGTGCTCAACATCTCCCATTTAGGCACCTAAAACAAATGGCTGAATTCTCAATAGCATTTAGCATCTGGCTGCCTGAGGGGGATTATGCGTTTTTTAAATCTAGACATTTCATTTAGTGTCTAAATAAGAGAGAATTTTTTTTGAAAAATCCAGCCTTAGCTGTCGAGTAAGATTTTTTGAAAACTTGTCCTTATGCATTAAGGATTTAAAGAGGAATACGTTCCCTGGGAACATTAAGTAATGCCAGAGTTCTATATTTACTAAAGGTTAGACAGTGTTGGTACAGTATGAAGTTGTACCATACATTGTGCAGTGGAAATGTGTGCTTTGAATGGGACACTATCTGTTCCTACTAGGGCTGTCAAGTGGTTAAAAAGATAAGCATGATTAATTAGTAAATTAAATAAGTAAATTAAATAACACTATTTATTTAAATATTTGATGTTTTCTACATGCTCAAATATATGGATTTCTATTACAACACAGAATACAAAATGTACAGTGCTCGCTTTATATTTATTTTTTATTATAAATATTTGCACTGTAAAAATTGTATTTGTCAATTCCCCCACATGTACTGTAGTGCAATCTCTTTTTCATAAAAGCTGAATTTACAAATGTAGAAATATGTAAAAAAAACCCTGCATTAAAAATAAAACAATGTAAAACTTTAGAGTCTACAAGTCTACCTAGTCCTACTTCTTGTTTAGCCAATCAAATAAGTTCAGAGGAAATTAATTTTCTGCTGGTGGCTTCTGACTCAGAGGATAAAAATGAACATACATCTGTCTAAAATGTTTTGAATTGCTATTGAGCAGAAGCTGTCATTAGCATGGCAGCATGACTTCTCGAATGGTGGCTGAAGCATGAAGGGGCATACAAATGTTTAGCATATCTGGCATGTAAATACTTTGCAACAGGGCTTGCGAACAGGGGCTGTTAACAGTGAGTTTGGAGTGGGAGTTGGGAAGGGGGTAAGAAGATATACTCACCATTCCTTAACATCTTTTCACTACACTCCGTCCCTTCAAGGAGGCATTTGATAACAACTGAGGAATCGCTCAGAAGCTATGGATGGTGATAGGTCTGCTGTTGTTACCTGCACAGCATGTGCCATGTTTGTCTTCCTCCCGGAAGAAAGAAGGGATTTCATCTGCACTAAGTGCAAGCTGGTCACCATTTTGGAAGAAAAAAAATTAGAGGACTGGCGGCCCAAGTATCGACCCCTACATTCTATCGGAGAGGATGAAAACTTCCTTGATAGAAGGCAGCAAGCTGAAGAGCCAGGCAGGGCAGTACAGGACAAGGAAGAAAACTGGCAGCATGTAACCTCTAGAAGGAGAAGAAGGCCAGCTCAGGTGTCCCCCCATTCCTATAGAGGTAAGTAACCGCTTTCAGGCTATCTCCATAGGCACTGTGGAGAATGTTTTGGCAGGGAATCTCTCAGGGAAGAAATCAGATGGGAACACCATCTACCAGAAGGGCTGGGATGCGTAGTCCTAGGGATGCGGGTGCCACAACCACCACCCCCAAAAGAAGACGACGGGTGGTGGTGGTCGGGGACGCCCTCCTAAGTGGGACTGAGTCATCCATCTGCCGTCCAGACCCGGAATCTCGAGAAGTGTGCTGCTTAGCAGGAGCTTGCATTCAGGATGTGACTGAGAGTCTTCCAAAACTGATCAAACCTTCAGATCGCTACCCCTTCCTGCTTGTCCATGTCGGAACTAAGAATATGGCCAAGAATGACCTTGAGCAGGTCACAGCAGATTACGTAGCACTGGGAAGAAGGATCAAGGAATTTGAAATGCAAGTGGTGTTCTCATCCATGCTCCCAGTTGAAGGAGAAGGTCCAGGTAGGGATCGTCGAATTGAGGAAGTAAATGCGTGGTTGCGCAGGTGGTGTCGGAGAGAGGGATTTGGTTTCTTCGACCATGGGAAATGAGTTTACAGGAGCAGTCGACAAAGGCTTCCCCTGTCAACTGATCCGCATCTTGACTGCCACGCTGTGCTGACGATCCGCTGAGCCGGCACAGCGCGGCGGCTACGTTTATTTTAATGAAGCCGGGGATATTTAAATCCCAGCTTCTTTGACTATGTCGGGTAGCCTAGTTTACATGCCTCTGTCGGCAGAAACCATCCCAATGTGCAGCAAGAAAAGCAAATATGGTAGGTGATCAGATTGGCTTACCGGGAAAAATCCTTGTAAAGCTTAAACACAAAAAGGAAGCTTACAAGAAGTGGAAACTTGGACAGATGACTAGGGAGAAGTATAACTATAGTACTTGAGAATGCAGGGGAGTTATCAGAAAGGCGAAAGCGCAATTGGAATTGCAGCTAGCAAGGGACATGAAGGGTTACAGGAAAGGTTTCTACAGGCATGTTAGCAATAAGAGGGTGATCAGAGAGGGTATGGGGGCCCTTACGGGGTGAGACAGATGATGTGGGGAAAGCTGAAGAATGCTTTCTTTGCTTCTGTCTTCGAGGACAAGGTCAGCTCCCAGACTAATGCACTAGGCAACGCACTATGGAGAGGAGGTGCACAGCTCTTGGTGGGGAAAGAACAAGTTAGGAACTATTTAGAAAAGCTAAACATACACAAATCCATGGGGCCGGATTTAATGCATCCGAGGGTATTGAGGGAGTTGGAAAATGTCATTGAGGAGCCTTTGGCCATTATCTTTGAAAATTCGTGGAGCTCAGGAGAGATCCCTGATGATTGGAAAAAGGCAAATGTAGTGCCCATCTTTAAGAAAGCAAAGAAGGACAATCCAGGGAACTACAGACCAGACAGCCGACCTCAATCCCTGGAAAAATCATGGAGGGGATCCGCAAGGAATCCATTTTGAAGCATTTGGAAGAGGGGGAAGTGATCAGAAAAAGTCAGCATGGATTCACAAAGGGCAAGTCGTGCCTGACCAATCTGATCAGCTTCTATGATGCGGTAACTGGCTCTGCGGATACAGGAACATCAGTGGATGTGATATACCTTGACTTTAGCAAAGCTTTTGATACGATCTCTCACAGTATTCTTGCCAGCAAGTTAAGGGAGTATGGATTGGATAAATGGACTGTAAGATGGATAAAGAGTTGGCTAGACTGTCGGGCCCAATGGGTAGTGATCAATGGCTCAATATCAAGTTGGTGGTCGGTTTCTAGCGGAGTGCCCCAAGGATCTGTTCTTGGACCAGTTTTGTTCAACATCTTTCTTAATGACCTGGATGAGGGGATGGATTGCACCCTCAGCAAGTTTGCAGCTGACACTAAGCTAGGGGGAGAGGTAGATACACTGGAGGGAAGGGATAAGCTCTAGAATGACCTGGACAGTTTAGAGGATTGGGCCAAAAAAAAATCTGATGAGATTTAACAAGGACAAGTGGGATTGGGATTCTTCCATCCTGAATTTGGGATGGAAGAATCCCAAGCATTGTTACAGGCTGGGGACTGAATGGCTAAGTAGCAGGTCTGCAGAAAAGGACCTGGGGATTACAGTGGATGAGAAGCTGGATATGAGTCAACAGTGTGCCCTTGTAGCCAAGAAGGCTAATGGCATATTAGGGAGCATTGCCAGCAGATCCACAGAAGTGATTATTCTGGTGAGGCCACATCTGGAATATTGTGCACAGTTCTGCCCCCCCCCCCCCACTATGGAAAGGATGTGGACGCATTGGAGAGTGTCCAGTGGAGGGTGACCAAATTGATTAGGGGGCTGGAGCACATGACCTATGCAGCGAGACTGAGGGATTTGGGTTTGTTTAGTCTTCAGAAGAGAAGAGTGAGGGGGGATTTGATAGGAGCCTTCAACTTCCTGAAGGGAGTTTGCGAAGAGGATGGAGAAAGGCTGTTCACAGTACTGACGGATGGCAGAACAAGGAGCAATGGGCTCAAATTACAGTGGGGGAGGTCTAGGTTGGATATTAGAAAAAACTATTTCCCTAGGAGGATGGTGAAGCACTGGAATGGGTTACCTAGGGAGGTGGTGGAATCTCCATCCCTAGAGGTGTTTAAGTCTCAGCTTGACAAAGCCCTGGCTGCGTTGACTTAGTTGGGATTGGTCCTGCCTTGGGCAGGGGGCTGGACTTGATGACCTCCTGAGGGCTCTTCCAGCTCTATGATGCTATGATTCTAACAGTGCCTACAAAAGTGCCATGCAAACACATATGATCAATTTCTGGTGACGTAAGTAAGAAGCAGGCAGCATTATCTCCCAAAATGTAAACTGTCTTCAAATGTTCAAAAAGTCCCTAAAATTATTTTAAAGATCGGTTTTAGAAAGTTTATAAAGAAAAATATGAGGGGAGGGTCGTGGCAGCTGGATTCCACAAAACAAGGAAAAAGCGGGTGAGAATGAAACAGTTTTGTTTTTGGAAATTTCTCATTTTTTTATTAAGTGCCAAAAGTTTAAATCTATGGGTTAACTGTGATTCCCCAGCAGGGATGATGCCACAAGTACATAGAAAGCTTTTGTTCACATTGATCAGAAATTTCTGTTTAATTTTTTTAAACATAAATAAAAGACTGATATTCTCTTAATCCCCTGATTCTTGCAACGCCTCTCATGTGGTCTGGTCTGTCCTATAAATGTGCTCACTCTAGCCAGTCTCAGAACCTTCTTTATTGCCCCCATTCTCTTCTTTCCCTAGCTTTTCTCCCATTCCGAGACTAGGAGAAATGCTCCATACCAACCATCTATGTGTCCAGACTGTCACACTGCAGGTCACCTAGTCCCTATCCACACACTCAATAATTCCAGTCCCTTCAAGTTTCACCCAGATCTCTCACTCTACATTACATGCCTGGGTCAGCCTAGCAGCCACAGCAACACTGACTTGCAGATGAATGTTTATATTTACAAACCTTCAAAAATATTTTAAATGGTGGACCCAATGGATATGAAAACAGCTGTGTATAGATGTCACCCACACGACAGCCCTTGGTAACAGGAAACATACTGCAAGCTCTTGCAATGTACGCTCCGCTTAAAGCCCCAGCTCCTGGACTTAAGTGTGACGGGGGGGGGGGAGGGGAGCTTGCCGGGAGCTCCCCTCCCTATGATATTCAAGTCAGACTGGATGAGTTTGTTGTCCCTCTAGGCCTTCAACTATGACACAAATTGTTCATTATTCATTTTTACAAACATTTCCATTCTTAGCAGAGAAAAGCCTGGACACATGACCAGGATGAACCTTGAAGGCCCAAAAAGCCCACAAAGCAAATAAAAAGTAGCCTCATATTATTATTTTAAAATCTCTTGTTGGGGGCCTGACTCCAGACCTTGAGCATTGGGGAATGATGATATAGCACCACAAAGTAAGTGAAACACCATAGTACCGTGCTATTAAGGCAGAGCTTCCTCTGCAGCTTTTCTTCCCGCTAGCCCAATAGGCAAGCCAAACTAGGTCTGCTACAAAAATCACACACCCAGAGCTCAACAGATGGAATCTGAAACACTGAAATATTTTCTTTTTAAGCAGTGCAGTCCTACAGACGGAAAATGGTCAGTTTCCCTAATTCCTGCTAGCTGCTTTCTTGATCTTCCTGAACAGGGCTGGACATTTTTACCAGGGTGCTGACCTCTCTTCCACTGCTATCTCTTCATACTCCTGCTCTAATAAGGCAGAAAGGGAGCTGAGGGATGGATCTATATACCCCATCTTTGTAGTTTTCCCATTAATCCCACCAAAACAAACAAAAATTAACTAAACTCTCCTCAGCAGAGCCAACAAGACAAGACATTCTGGTAGGGCTGTCAATTAGTGGGCGTTAACATCTGCGATTAACGCAGGGCAGAATTAACTCGGGTTAACCGCAGAGGTCAGCAAACCAGCATGAGCTGCTCCAGAGACCCTCTCTGCTAAGGTGCAGTAATGCAAACTGCCACCAGAGGGCGCACGGAAAAAAATGAAGCAGCCAGAAAGGAGGAAAAAAAAACCTGAAGAGGTGGTTCCAGCTCCAAGGGAGAAGTAAACAAGACACCTTTGTCTACACTACCGGCTTTAAATGAAGCACGGATTAACATTTTGCCATGCTTCATTTGCATAATTTATGCATGCCATGTTTGTGCAAGGGTTTTTTGCACAAAACCATGAGGCAGTTTGGACTTTTTTTTGTGCAAAACCCCTGTTTTGCACAAGTCCACACTGCTTGTTTTTGCACAAAAACAGCTTGTCTAAATTATGCAAATGAAGCGTGGCAAAATGCTAATCTGTGCTTCATTTGCATAGGCAAATGTATCGACAAAGCCAAAAAATAAAGACCCTGACACCCATCCCTCTCCCCTTCCAGGTGACCATATTTTATAAAATAAAACAGCCTGGGGGGCCTTGCCCAAGCTGTTCCCCCCCCCCACCTCGGCAGGGCTCACCCAAGCCACCTCTCTTTGCCGCCTGGGGCTGGGACTGATTCTGGGGTTGAGTTCCTCACTCCTGAAACCTTCACTGCCCATGGTGGGGTCTAGCCCCCAGCCCAGAGGCTGACCCCCCTACCCTGAGTTTGGGGGCTGACCCCCCCAACCCTGAGCCTATGCCACCTGCAGTTTGGGGTTGAGCCCCTGCCCCCAACAGAGTCTACCCCCCCTCCGACCCTGTGCCGCCTGCAGCTGGGGCTGAACTAAAAAAGGACTCTTTTGAATAGGACACAAATATATTGATTATAGAGAAGAATTTAAGTTAAGCTTTCATGATAGAATTTTTGCACTACAATACTTCAGTGAGGTGAACTTAAGTTTTTTTTACCGTGTGCTTTGTAATCTTATAAATATTTCTGAAAGTTTGTTTGTTTGTCCCAAAAGATCTCCGAAACGGTAAGAGCTAGAAACACCAAATTTTGCACGGATACTGCTGATTTCCTAACTTAAATAACTGGATTGGTTATATCTCAAAATCAGTTCCCCTGGTTCCCCCTTGAGCCCCAATTAGGCCCACTGATAATTCTGAAAGATGTCTGAAACAATAAGAGCTAGAAACATCAAATTTTGCACGGATACGCCTGATTTCCTAATTTAAATCACTGGATTGGTTATATCTCAAAATTAGTTCCCCCAGAGCCCCAGTTGGGCTCACTGATAATTAGCTTTTAGTAGGGCCTGATCATAGGCATTTGCTGGACTCTTCTGTTAAGCGTGTGACATAAACTGCAACTACGAGATCCTAGAGGATAAAGCATGTGGGCAGCTGCAGCACCATCAAGGGACAGCCCAGGGGGGAGAGGCTGCAGTGGGGCAGAGAATCAGCAATCTCCCCTATACTAGGGCACCAGCAGATCTCCAGGACAGACCCAAATGTGGCTGACTCTGGCTGGGGTCTAGCCTTGCTAATTGTGGCTGGGAGAAGCCTCCAGCTATCTCAGCCTCTCAACATCTTCACGCAGCTGGGCTCCGACTGAACCCCTTCTGGAAATTAAAGTTGCTTCCCTCCCCCCACACTCAAACAAGCCATCCCACCGCTGGCCCGCCTTTGGGCTGTGTGCATTCTCCTGGCAGGGCTGTGTGTGTTATCAGCAAGTGCCATGGGCATTATGCACTTTGCAGGATTCAGCTCACAGTACAAAGAGGAGGTGGGTAGGAGGACAAGGTTTTGAGCACCGTGGAGCCTGAGGAGGTTTTGAGCACAGTACACTCAGAACAGCCTATTCTCATTAGAACAGGTACGTTCAGGTGCTGCATCTTCTGATCATCTAGATATCATTCATTGCACCTGGTCTGACGGTCTTTAGCTTTGTCTGATCAATGCAACTGGTCCAGCTGCCGCTAGGAGGTCCATCCAGTTGTCCCATGGAGCGTGCACTGAAGGCACTCGGGGAGTGGCTACTTGGGGAGCAGTGATTTGCTGCTGCTGCAGCGTCCAGGAGACATCCCCTCCATTTCTCAGGGCTTCTGGCAAGGAGGCTGCAGGCACTGGTTTGCATAGAGTCTTTAAGGGACGATGGACCTTCCTGATTTTTGGAGATTGAGAAAAGAGACCCTATGGGATTTGTCGTTTTGTAAGCACATCACTAGCTATGTTAATTTCTTAAAGTAATATATCAGAGAAAAGTATTTCCAATAAAATATGCTATGCTAATGTAATTGATGTAGTTCATTCATCACATCTTTTACTATATTTTCCCTGGGCGATGCCGGGTATTTCTGCAAGTAAAAAATAACTATAAAGTGAGCACTATACACTATGTATTCTGTGTTGTAATTGAAATCAATGCATTAGATTATGTAGAAAACATCCACAAATATTTAAATAGATAGTATTCTTATTATTGTTTTACAGTGTGATTTATCAGGATTAATTTTTTTTAATCTCACGATTAATCACAATTATTTTTTAATCACTTGATAGCCCATAACTCCTACATTCTGAAGTTATGTGAAGCCACAAAATAACGTTTTGCAAGAAGTCAACCTGCTGGAGAATTTTTGAAACCGGTTCTTTAATTTAAAAGACTGGTTTTTTTCCCTATGCTTCTCAGAGAAAGTAGCCTTCCATACACTGTGTCTGTAAAAGTGCAGGGACATTGGTTCCTTATGGGAATGGGCTGGAAATCAGGATTGTAATGAGAAGTCAGTTTCAACCGTAATGACCAACACGTAAGTCCTATTCTATACTACTTTGCACTTCTACAACACTTTTCATCTAAGGGCGTCAAAACACTTTACACAGATAAATATGATCATTCCCATTTTACCAATAAGAAAATGGAAAATGGTTAAGTGACTGGCAGACCAAGGACTAGAAGGACTTCATGCAGTAATGATTGTGCTTCAAGATATATGTCCCTGTGGGTGCTCCACTGCTGATGTCGGGCTCATCCCAACACCACGGATCAGAGACTTTCAAGCAATCATCAGATGGGCTGCGCATGTGTGAGAAGAGAGCGGTGCTCCCGCCTTTGAAGTAGCACGCACAGCCCGCTTTTCCCTCAGTTCCTTCTTTAATGCCCTCGTGGGCTGCTATTATTGCCCAAACAAGTGGGGAGGAGGGCGGGTCATGGAGTACTCATGGGGACACATATCTCGAAGAACAATCGTTACTGCACAGACTGAGTAACTTCTCTTTCTTTGAGTGATGTCCCCATGAGTGCTCCACTGTTGGGCTGTGTCTACACTGGCTTGTTCTTGCACGAAAATGGCTGCTCTTGCACAAAAACATGCCACCTGTCTACACTGGCTGCGCGTTCTTGTGCAAGTAAACTGATGTTGTACTGTAGAAAATCGGGGCTTCTTGCATGAGAACTCTGATGCTCCCTCTCAGGAAGAAGCCCTCTTGCGCAAGAGCTCTTCCAGAAGAGGCCAGTGTAGACAGGCAACATGAATTTCTTGCAGAAGAAGCCCCTATGGTTAAAATGGCCCTCAGAGCTTTCTTGCGGAAGACAGTGTCTACACTGCCATGGATACTCTTGCACAAAAGCACATGCCATTGTAGACACTCTCTTGTGGAAGAGTTTTTGCACAAGAACTCTTCCGCAAAAGAGTTCTTGAGCAAGAAGCTGCCAGTGTGGACATAGCCTTGGGCTGCGTCTAGACTGGCATGATTTTCCGGAAATACTTTTAACGGAAAAGGTTTTCCGTTAAAAGTATTTCCGCAAAAGAGTGTCTAGATTGGTCCCGGAGTTATCATTAGAACGATGCGCTTTTGCGCAAAAGCACGTCTAGATTGGCGGCGTGCTTTTGCGCAAAAGCAGAAGCCCAGAACCATTTTGAAGAGGGCAAAAGAGCACCAGCCCTTTCCGGGGGCGGGGCTGGAGCTCCGTTCAGACATGTGCTTAAAGGGGGTCTCGCCGGACAGCCATTTGTCTCCTGCTCCGTGTGTTAGGACCTCTGGCAGGGACTGACAGCCATAGCAGGTTTGGTGGTTGCCCTCTGCCTTTTGGACACCACCCTTTTGCCCCCTAGTGCTTTTTCCTGGTTTTGGTTTCTTGTGCCTTGCTGTGTCTGCCATGGAGCCACGGGTGGCCATGTGCCTGCTCTGGCCCCTGTCAGCCATTTTCGAGTGCCTGCAGCTGGTGCTCCAGGCTGGTGCCCAGGACCAGGACCAGGACCAGGACCAGGAGGCGCAGAGTGCCTTGGACTCCCTCACCAGGGAGGCCATGGAGTTCCTGTGGCATCCCCACCCCACCGTGGAGAGGCCACTCTGGAGACTGGACACCAGTACAGACTGGTGGGACCGGCTGGTCCTTGGGCAATGGGACAACCAGCAATGGCTCCGGAATTTCCTCATGCGAAAGCAGACATTCCTGGAGCTGTGTGCCTGGCTCACCGCCGCGCTCCAGAGAGCTACCACCCGGCTGCGTGCACCCATCCCCGTGAACAAGAAGGTCGCCATCGCGCTATGGAAGCTCGCCACCCCGGACAGCTACCGATCGGTGGCACACCAATTCGGGGTGGGAAGATCCACCGTCGGTGTGATCGTCATGGAGGTAAGTCCCAGGGGGAGTGAGGAGTGGGGTGGGGGGAGGGTGCTACACTCCATGCCCAGGGGCAGCCAAGACTCCAGGCTGGGTCACCCAGGGGTTTGGGCTGTCCCTCCCTTGCACAGGCCTGCTGGTGGGGGGGGGGGGGGCCCTGGTGTGTGTGTGTGTGTGTGGGTGCGTGAGGACAGAGGGAATCACGGGGGGGGGGCCAAGGGAGCGCACACTCACCCCTGCCTTATGTGATGTGTTCCCTTGTGTTTCTCTGCACCCTTCTGCAGGTCGTCCATGCCATCAATGATGTCCTGCTCCCAAGAGTGATCCGCCTGCGCAATGTGGACGCTACGCTGGCTGGCTTCACTGCCCTCGGGTTCCCCAACTGCAGGGGAGAGCTGGATGCAACCCACATCCCCATCTGGGCCCCGGAGCATCGAGCAGCCCATTTCACGAACAGGAAGGGGTACTGCTCTATTGTTCTCCAGGACTTCGTGGACCACCGGGGCCGCTTCCTGGATGTCTACGCAGGCTGGTCCGGCAGGGCACACGACGCCCGCATCCTCTGCAACTCCAGACTGTTTTGCAGGCTGGAGGCGGGCACCTACTTCCCCCGGCGGGAGTTGACTGTCGGGGATGTGCCTATGCCCAACTGCGTCATCGGAGACGCGGCCTACCCCCTGCTGCCCTGGCTAATGCGGCCCTACATGGGGTGCCCAGACCAGAACTGGGCCCGGTTCAACGACCGCCTCAACCGGGCCCGAAATCAGGTGGAGTGTGCCTTCGGCCACTTAAAAGCCCGCTTCCGTTGTTTGCTCACCCATCTCAAGATGGGTGAGCAGAATGCAACAGAGGTACTGGCCGCGTGCTGCATGCTCCACAACATTGTGGAGTGGAGTGGGGAGGTCTTCCTCCCTGCATGGATGGCAGCCGAGGCACAGACGTTTGAACAGCCCACACAGCTGCCATCCGCCAGGCACACCAGGATGGGGTGCGCATCTGAGAGGCCCTGACGGGCATGTTCGCACAAGCCCCATAGTAGGGGCGCCTCGGTCTCCCCATACAACTCCCTCCCATCCCCTACACTTCCCCCTCCCCTTACCTCCCCCCAATTGTAAAGCGTTGGTTCCAAGCACATCGGCCGTCATCGTGAATGTTCGTCAGGTGCGTCGGACGTAGCTAGGGTTTTTCTTTTAGTTTAGGCTAGGGTTTAGGCCACCATCGCCTGTCCGAGCTGTCCCGAAGAACAGGAAGAGGATTCGTGGTTCGTGCGGAAGGCTCGAGTCAGCGTACCCGATTCCAGTCGTCTTCGAGGGATCTCCTGGCTGTTCCTCTCCCGAGGCCCAGAAGGACCAAAGGATTGAGGTTGCCAGCAACATTACAATCGTCCCTGTGTCTATACCGTGTACATATTCTTTTGTGTGCGTCTTTTAACCTTTCTTGCTTGTTTGTTATCTATGTTAATGTAGTTGTGGTTTAAATTTTACTTAAAAGTGTCAGTATTTATTTATGCGCCACAAACCAATGACCACTTAAAGGAACGACCGGTGATAGATACAGAATTTGGTGTCCGCATTTTGTAATCCTCTTAAATTTAGTTGGCTAATTGGCATCTCAAATCATTTATTACAGTTACCTCGAGTAACACAATAACCAACACAGTTTTGTTTTCAACTGAAAAACTTGTATGTTTTTATTTACAAGGGGGAGAGGAGGAGGAGACCTTCAACTGGGAGGGGGAGGGGCTACTCCTGGGAGGGGTGGCCCCTGCGAGCGCTCCTGCGGGGGCGGACCTGGACATGGGGGGCAGGCCGCATCGGGGCAGGCTGCACGGGGAGGTGGGCAGGAGGGGCTTTTGCAGGAGCGGCAGGAGGGGGCATTGCAGGGGTGGCAGGAGGAGGCATTGCAGGAGGGGGCATTGCAGGGGCAGGAGGGGGCATGGGCAGTGCTAGGGAGGGATGGCGGGGGCATGGGGTAAGGCCATGCCATAATAGATGGCATGGGCTATGTGGACAGTGAGAGTGGTGATGGAGTCAGCCATCCTGGTGCACTGGGCCTGGAAGGCAGCCCAGGGCTCCTGGCACCACTGGAGGTCCCCCTCGACGCGTTGCCTAATCGCAGCCTCAATGCGCTCGATGGCCTGCACATGGCACCGAAGGAGCTGGTCCCGGTGGCGGAGCCTCTGCCTCCGTGGTTGGGCAGCTGGGGGTGCCGCTGCTGCTGGATTGGAGGGTCCCCGGCTTGTGCTTGGTTCCGCTGCAGGGAAGAGAAGAAAGGATGGGTCAGTCAGTCAGGCCGGCCACTGTCCCCACACCTCATGCCCTCCACCCCTGAGCCCAGGTGACACCACAGTAGTGTGGCTTGGGCCCACTCGGTTCCCTCCCTGCCCCCCGTGTTGTATGTTTGCAAGGAGGACTGCCCCTGGAGTAGGGTCCTCCTCCATGTATTGTAACCACCGGTCTGTGTCCTGGCCCCGTGGAGGGTGGGAGGGTGCTTGTGTTGCATTAACCTGTGGAACTCCCTGCCGGTGGAGGCTGTGAGGCTTTGGGCTAATCACTGGTGTTTGACAGGGAGCAAGATGCATCCCCACACAGTGCCTGGGAGCACATCTGGCAGAGGTGGTCTGGGCTCTCAGATCCCCATCGCGTGGGATATCTCCTGGACGGAACCAGGAGAGTGACTGGGGACACCCCATCCTTGTAGCAAAACTTAGGCGGCTCTAGGGGCGGCCCGAGTGCTTCCCTCCTTTCTCCCTCCCACTATCCCTCACACACGTAGTCCAGGGACGTGTGTGGCCGCAGTGGGGACTTCCCTTGGGGAGCCAGCCAAGGCACCGGGAGCAGGCGAGGGGCTCAGTGGGGGCCATGTTCACAGGGCTGTGACACTGCGGTTTACCCAGGAGCAGCTGGCTGTGCCTCACAGCCAGGCATGGGACAGTGTGCCGTTCTCCGTGCTGCACCCTTGCGGAGCTGCGGGCTCTGGCCTGAGTCCCTGGGGCCCTGGCTGGTTCCAGCCGGCATCCACCCTTACCCCTGGTCCCGCCGCATGTGTGTGAGCAGCACGGTCCCAGGCGTGCCCTGCAGCTGCCTGCCACGGCCACATGCCGCTCGGTCACCAGGCTGCACGTGGTTGCACGTGCTGCTTCCTGCCTAATGCAACACAGCATGCAGCTCACGTGGCCTGAGTGACATGCTCTCCCCCTCTCCCCTCCGGGCGCCTGGCTCCCCCTCCCGCCCCCGCCCTTGTGAGTGCAAAGTGCAAGACTCACCGGTGGATCCTTCCCCAGCCTCGGAGGAGGCATGGGAGACGTCAGAGCTGCTGGAGGGGGCCTGCTGGGTGGCAGTGCTGGCCTCATCCTCTGATGCACTGCTGTTGTCTCCTTCCCCCGCCTCAGTGGTCCTGGTGACAGTGGGGGGGCGCATGCTGCTATCGACGGGCATGTCTGGGGCTTGCGGGGCTGGCTGGCCCAGGATGGCGTGCAGCTGGTCATAGTGGGGGCAGGTGTCCGGTCCTGCCCCCCCCGGCCCTCGCTGGCCCGCACATAGCCCAGGTGAAGTTCTTTGACTTTAGCCCAGACCTTTTCCAGGTTCCGGGCTGGATGGCCCTGCTGGGCTAGCGCCTGGGCCATGCAGCCAAAGATGTCGGCGTTGCGGCGCCGGGACCGGGTGTCGTGGAGGCCCTCCTCCTCCTGCCACGGAGGGTCTCCAGCTCCCCCAAGGACCATGATGGGGCTCTTCTTTTCTGGCCCCTGGGGGCCTCCTGCGCTGGGGGTGCAGGTGGCCGAGCACCCGGAGCTGCCATGCTGGGCTGCGAGGTGGCTGCTGGGCACGGCAGGGGGCACCATGGCAGACCTCAGGCCAGAGGTCTGAGGCATGCTCCTGCCACGTGCGCTCAGCAGCCTGCGACTACTTTAAGAGCTCGGGTTACCAGGAAGTCCGGGGCTACTATGGGGGGGTCTCCCAGCGTCCAAACAGCTTTTTTCTGTTTAGCCTGCTTTTGCACAAAAGTCTTAGCTAGCTGTCTACACTGGCCCTTTTGCGCAACAGTTTTTCGCAAAAAGGACTTTTGCCTGAACGGGAGCGTCAAAGCTTTTCCGGAAGAAGCACTGATTTCGGACAGTAGATCGTCAGTGCTTTTGCGGAAAATCAAGCGGCCAGTGTAGACAGCTGGCAAGTTTTTCCGGAAAAGAGGCTGATTTGCCAGAAAAAGTGGCCAGTCTAGACACAGCCTTGGGCTACGTCTAGACTGCCATGATTTTCCGCAAATGCTTTTAACGGAAAAGTTTTTCCGTTAAAAGCATTTGCGGAAAAGAGCATCTAGATTGGCACGGACGCTTTTCCACAAAAGCACTTTTTGCAGAAAAGCGTCCGTGCCACTCTAGACACGCTTTTGCGCAAGAAAGCCCCGATCGCCATTTTAGCCATCGGGGCTTTTTTGTGCAAAACAATTCTGGGTTGTCTACACTGGCCCTCTTGCGCAAAAGCATTTGCGCAAGAGGGCTTTTGCCCGAACGGGAGTGTCATAGTATTTGCGCAAGAACACTGACGATCATACATTAGATCGTCAGTGTTCTTGCGCAAATTCAAGTAGCCAGTCTAGACAGCTGGCAAGTTTTTCCGGAAAAGCGGCTGATTTTTCCGGAAAAACTGGCCAGTCTAGACACAGCCCAAGGCTGTCTATGTAGCAGTGCCCACTGAGATGGATGGTGGGCTTTGCTTAATTGCTACAAATTGTGGAGAGGACCGCGGTGGCTACTGTGGAGCATGGTGGAATAGCATAGTGCTTCAAGAATGTGTAATTTGATGACCATGTCACTGCTCTGCGTATTTCCTGGAGTGAGACCCACTTTAGGAAAGCAGCTTATGTTGCCATTGCCCTGGTAGAATGGGCCCTTGGAGTCATGGGTAATGACCTGTTTTGGAGCAAGTAACAGGTAGTAATGCATGATGTTAGCAGCTTTGAAATGCACTGAGAAGACCTTTCAGCCAGGCATACCAGCAATCTCTGAACAGATGAGGCCGCAGAATAATCTTGTGCTTGTGAAAGGTCGTGTATGGAGGTGAGCGCTGCAAGTTTGCTAACCTGCCCTGCGGATGTGATTGCAAGGAGGAACAGCATCTTCATGGTGAGGAAGGTAAGTGATGAAGTTGCCATTGGTTCGAAAGGTGCTTTTGCGAGTGAGTGGAGGCCCAATCGTAAGTCCCACGTGGGAGGTATGGGTGCATGCTATGGGTGAAGGTTTTGTAGACCCTTCCAGAATCTCTTAGAAATGGGATGGGAAAATATGGAGAACTGCAAGCATCAATGGGGGGATGGAAGGCTGTAATGGCCGCTTTGTGCACTTGGAGAGATGAGAGCAATAAATTTTGTTATCACAGAATCATAGAGCTGGAAGAGGCCTCAGGAGGTCATCAAGTCCAGCCCCCTGCCCCAAAGCAGGATTAATCCCAACTAAATCAACCCAGCCAGGGCGTTGCCAAGCCGAGAGTTAAAAACCTCTAGGGATGGCGATTCCACCACCTCCTGAGGTAACCCATTCCAGTTCTTCACCACCCTCCGGCTATGTCTACACTCGTGGCTTCTTGCGCAAGAACATCTTGCGCAAGGGTTCTTGCACAAGAAGTCTTGCGCAAGAAAACGTCCACACTGCTCTGTGTGCATTGTGCGTTTGCGCAAGAGCTCCCATGGCAGTGTGGACGCTCTCTTGCGCAAGAAAGCTCTGATGGCCATTTTAGCCATAGGGCTTTCTTGCGCAAGAAATCCCTGCCGAGCGTCCACACTGCCCTCTTGCACAAGAGCTCCTGCGTAACAGCTTACACCTGTTAAAAAAGAGCATAACTCTTGCACAAAGAGCCCTCTCTTACCACGCCGTACTGTACATTTCCTTGCGCAAGAGTGGGCGGGCAGTGTGGACGCTCTGCAGATTCTTGAGCAAGAACGGACGTACTTGCGCAAGAAACCGCGAGTGTAGACATAGCCTCCTAGTGAAATAGTTTTTCCTAATATCCAACCTAGACCTCCCCTACTCCATCCATCACTACTGAGAACAGCCTTTCTCCATCTTCTTTGGAACCTCCCTTCAGGAAGTTGAAAGCTGCTATCAAATCCCCCCTCACTCTTCTCTTCTGCAGACTAAACAAACCCAAATCCCTCAGCCTCTCCTCATAGGGCATGTGCTCCAGCCCCCAGTCATTTTGGTCGCCCTCTGCTGGACCCTTTCCAATGCATCCACATCCTTTCTATAGTGGGGGGGGGGGGTGCAGAGCTGGACACAATACTCCAGATGTAGCCTCACCAGAGCCGAATAGATCTTCTGGCAATGCTCCTCCTAATACAACCTAATATGCCAGTAGCCTTCTCGGCTACAAGGGCACACTATTGACTCATATCCACCTTGTCATCCACTGTAATCCCCAGGTCCTTTTCTGCAGAACTGCTACTTAGCCAGTCGGTCCCCAGCCTGTAATAATGCTTGGGATTCTTCTGTCCCAAGTGCAGGACTCTGCATTTGTCCTTGTTGAACCTCATCAGATTTCTTTTGGCCCAATCCTCTAATCTGTCTAGGTCACTCTGGACCCTATCCCTGCCCTCCAATGTATCTACCTCTCCCCCTAGCTTAGTGTCATCCATAAACTTGCTGAGGGTGCAATCCATCTGTTCATCCAGGTCATTACTAAAGCTGTTGAACAAAACCAGCCCGAGAACCGATCCTTGGGGCACTCCGCTAGAAACTGACCGCCAATCTGACATCGAGGTATTAATCACTACCTGTTGGGCCCGACAGTCTAGCCTTGTTGTTGCAAGTGCATAATGTATTTCAGCATCAGGTGGAGCAGTGCCCTAGAGAGTTGGATTCCTTTGTGTGTGCATCACTGCGTAAAGTGACGCCATTTGTACAGGTAAATCTTGTATGTTGTTTGCCTCCTGCTGTGCAGCAGTACATTTCTCACTTGCTGGGAAAACTGCTGCTCCGCTTCCGAGAACCAGATAGGTACCATGCTGTCAAGTGTAACGTTCATGGTTGGGGATGAAGTATTGAGCCCTTGTTCTGGGAGAGATGGTCCGGACACTTCGGAAGTGGGCAGGGAGGTTGTAGAGACAGTTGATAAAGACATGGGAACCATGTCTGTCAAGGCCATGCTGGGGCTATTAGAATCACTCGGGTCCCATCTTCCTGTATCTTTCGCAGGACTCTGAGAATGAGGGGTATAGGAGGAGAGGCATATAGTAAATGGGTACCCCAAGAAAGGAGCATTGCATCTCCCAGGGAGCCATGCCCATTCTCGAACAGAATGGGAGCATTTGGAGTTCTGTCTGGTCTCAGAGGTCTCTCTGTGGTACACCCCAACGCTGGAAGAGCTTGTGGGTGATGTGATCATGCAGCTCCCACATGTGCTCTTTGAGGAAGTTGCAGCTGAGGGTGTCTGACATAATATTCTTGTCCCCAGGTAAGTATGCTGCCATGATGGTTATGTTGTGGCAGATACAGCTTGATTGCATCTGCACATGACTGGGATCTTGCGACCCCTTTTTGATTGATGTAGAACATCATAGTCATGTTATTGGTGAGGATACACACCAAAAAGCCCCGGATGTGTGGGAGGAAGTGCTTGCACGCGTTATGAACTGCTAGAAGCTCAAGCAGGTTTATGTGGAGTTTGGACTCATCTTTGGACCTACAATTTCTCTATGTCACCATCAAAGGACATGAGAGTTTCTTTTATCATACTTTGGACCACTTCCCTTGTGTGACCTGTGGTTGGAAGTGTGCACCCCAGCCCATCAGTGAGGCATCCATCACAATATTCCCCTTGATAAGGACGATTGCCTTATCAAGGGCCCCTCACAACAGGCCACAAGAGGCATGAGCAGGTTCACAAAGGCCTTTCTTCAGTCACTAGGCTTCATTATCAATGAGCAGAAATCCACATTACACCCCACGCAAATTCTGGAGTTCCTAGGAGCATGCAAAGATTCCATAAGAGCACGAGCCTATCTCCCCAAGCACCAGTTCCACAACATAAGAAGCCCCGTCACTATAGTTGAGGGCTGTGAACCTGTCCAGTGCCGGAATTATAGTGGCGAGAGTGATCATTTTGAATCGCTGCTTGCAGAAGTACTTGTTTAATTGCTGCAGGTCCAAGACGGGCCTCCAACCCCCTGACCTCTTCTCAGTGAAAAAGTAGTTCGAATAAAAAATCTCTCCCTTTGAATCTTTTTGGGACTTGTTCTGTGGCTCCTATATTGAGGAAATGTTGCACCTCTTGGCGGAACAGTGTGTCGTGAGAGGGGTCCCTGAAGAGGGAGGTGGGGAGGTTGGGGGGATTGCTGTGAAGGGGATAGAATATCTACAGCTAATGATTTCTAGGACCCACCAATCACTGATGATTGCTGCCCATTGATTGTAATAGGGGGCGCAAGCAGTGGTGAAATATGTTGTATTCGCCAGGTACTGGAGAGGAAGGAAGGTCGGGCAGACCGTCAACCAAATTCTCAAACTTGCTGCCTAGAGGCATGAGTCGTGGAAGAATGGTTGTTAGGGGCTCTTCTATGGTGGTTTCGTGGTCGGAAGCAATTCTGCTCAAAAGGCCAGTACTGCTGTTGTCTAGTAAAGGCCGTGTCCCTGGTAAGGTGTGTAGTGCTTCCTCCGGTAGGGTGGAGTGTATATCCCCAAAGTGCGCAAAGTACTGCGCGAATCTTTGCTAGAGTGCAAGGCCTTGTCAGTACCTGTAGCAAATAATTTGGTCTTATCAAAGGTCCTCTGCTTTAGCCTTGTCATGGTGATGAGGGATGGCCAGCAGCCTGGGGACTAAGGGGTTAACTGTATCTAGCCACGTAGCAGTCATCCAATAGAAATGCAGGTAGGGATTTCAAAGGAATTTTTGATTTTTCCCTCCTTTGTCCCTGGGCAGTTGACTCTCCAGATACGGAGGGGGACAGACAAGATGGCTCTCTACAAGAAAAGACTCTTCACCATCTGTAAGTAGGGCAAAGTCTAGATAAATCCATTAGGTTTTATTGTTTTATGGTTTGGGAATGGGACGCTGATGTCTGTGCATTTAGAAATGGGTTTTTCCTCTCTTTTGTAACTAAGGTTTGTTCCCATGGGAAAATTCCCCATGAGTTTATTAATTGGTGGCTCTTACCATCTTGCCAATCCAACTATGCTTGAAACAGGAGTATTGTTATGATACTAAAAGTTCTTTCTTTTTTTTAATTAACCTGGTATTGGTTCAGTTCTGTGTCCTGGAAAATCTGTCTGTGGGATCTGCATGCCTCTTACTAGGGGATAGCAGCCATAGACTGCAGTTTGTATTTTCTCTTTTCTTTTTCAACCTCTTTGAGGAAAAGAACTTGGGGTGCCTTGGGGTTGGTTTCAAGTGTCTACCCCTGTTTGTGGGTTCAAAAGCACTTGATGGTGGCAGTGGATTTTTATCCCCGCAATCTAGGTTTTTAGGATTTTGGAGGGGAAGTTTCATACCAAAGCCTGGAAAGATAAGGTTTTGGGGTACTTTTGCAGGCCCCCCCACTTCTGCATTCATTGTGCAAGAGTAGGAAATTATCTGTGACAGGCCTGGAAGTCCTTAGGGACTCCTGCTGCTTGCAGCCAAGATGCATGTCTCATTACCACAGACATCGCAGTAGACCTAGCCACAGTATCTGCGGCATCTAGGCCCATTTGTAGCACTGTCCGGGATATAGTATATCCCTCTTTAATGATTGCCTTAAGGATAGGTCTTTTATCCTCTGCAGTATTGTTCATAAGCTCTGTTTCGTGTCATTGTCAAAATCGTGATTTGCAAGTAGTGCCATATAGTTGGCTGTGCGAAGCTGCAGGGTTGAGACATAGAGGCATTTATGGTGTTTGTCCTGTGTCTGAGTCTTGTGCGGCGAGTTTTTGGCCCTTTGGTTCGCAGCATCAACCACCAAGGAGTTAGGCTGAGGGTGTAAGTACAAGAATTCCATACTCTCTGATGGGACAAAATACTTTCTATCGGCCCTTTTGTTGCTGGGGGGGAGGAGAGGTGGCTGGGGTTTGCCATACTTCATCAGCTGCCTCAAGAATAGCTTTGTCTAGAGGCAGTGCAATTTTGGATTTTGCAGAGGGCTGCAGGTTCTTTAAGAGCTTGTGGTGTTTTTCCTGCACCTCTCATAAGACTACCTCCTGATTGATAGCTACTCTCTTAACTCATAGACTCACAGACTTTAAGGTCAGAAGGGACCATTATGATCATCTAGTCTGACCCCCTGCACAATGCAGGCCATAGAATCTCACTCACCCTCTCCTAGAATAATCTTCTCACCTATATCTCAGATATTGAAGTCCTCAAATGGTTTAAGGACCCCAAGATGCAGAGATCCTCCAGCAAGTGATCCGTGCCCCATGCTACAGAGGAAGGCGAAAAACCTCCAGGGCCTCTGTCAATCTACCCTGGAGGAAAATTCCTTCCCGACCCCAAATATGGCAATCAGCTGAACCCTGAGCATGTGGGCAAGACTCACCAGCTAGACAACCAGGACCAATCCCAACTAGATCAACCCAGCCAGGGCTTTGTCAAGCCGAGACTTAAATACCTCTAGGGATGGAGACTCCACTATTTCCCTAGGTAACCCATTCCAGTGTTTCACCACTCTCCTAGTGAAATAGTTTTTCCTAATATCCAACCTGGACCTCTCCCACCACAACTTAAGACCATTGCTCCTTGTTCTGCCATCCGTCACTACTGAGAACAGCCTTTCTCCATCCTCTTTGGAACCTCCCTTCAGGAAGTTGAAGGCTGCTATCAAATCCCCCCTCACTTTTCGCTTCTGCAGACTAAACAGACCCAACTCCCTCAGCCTCTCCTCATAGGTCATATGCTCCAGCCCCCTAATCATTTTGGTTGCCCTCCACTGGACCCTCTCCAATGCGTCCACGTCCTTTTTGTAGTGGGGGGCCCAGAACTGGACACAATACTCCAGATGTGGCCTCACCAGAGCTGAATAAAGGGGAATAATCACATCTCTGGATCTGCTGGCAATGCTCCTCTTAATGCAATCTAATATGCCATTAGCCTTCTTGGCTACAAGGGCACACTGTTGACTCATATCCAGCTTCTCATCCACTGTAACCCCCAGGTCCTTTTCTGCAGAACTACTACTTAGCTGGTTGGTCCCCAGCCTGTAACAATGCTTGGGATTCTTCCGTCCCAAGTGCAGGACTTGTCCTTGTTGAACCTCATCACATTTCTTGTGGCCCAATCCTCCAATTTGTCTAAGTCACTCTGGACTCTATCCCTGCCCTCCAGTGTATCTACCTCTCCCCTGAGCTTAGTGTCATCCGCAAACTTGCTGAGGGTGCAATCCATCCCCTCATCCAGGTCATTAATAAAGATATTGAACAAAACCAGTCCCAGAACCGAACCTTGGGGTGCTCCGCTAGAAACCAACCGCCATCCTGACATCGAGCTGTTGATCACTACCCGCTGGGCCCGGCCTTCTAGCCAGCTTTCTATCCATCTTACTGTCCATTTATCCAATCCACATTCCCTTAACTTGCTGGCAAGAATATTGTGGGAGACCGTATCAAAAGCCTTGCTAAAGTCAAGGTATATCACATCCACTGACTTTCCCATGTCTGATTATCACAGAAGCTAATCAGATCGGTCAGGCACGACTTGCCCTTTGTGAATCCATGCTGACTATTCCTAATCACTTTCCTTTCCTCCAAGTGCCTCAGAATGGATTCCTTAAGGATCCCTTTCATGAGTTTTCCAGGAACCGAGGTAAGACTGACCGGCCTGTAGTTCCCTGGATCATCCTTCTTCCCTTTTTTGAAGATGGGCACTACATTTGCCTTTTTCCAATCATCCGGGATCTCTCCCGATCTCCACGACTTTTCAAAGATAATGGCCAAAGGCTCCTCAATGACATTTGCCAACTCCCTCAGTACCCTCGGATGCATTAAGTCCGGACCCATGGATTTGTGTACATTTAGCTTTTCTAACTAGTTCCTAACCTGTTCTTTACCCACTAAGGGCTGGCGATCTTCATCCCATCTTGCGTCACTTAGCGCATTAGTCCGGGAGCCCACCTTGTCCGTGAATACAGAGGCAAAGAAAGCATTGAGTACTTCAGCTTTCCCCACATCATCTGTCACTAGGTTACCTCCTTCATCCAGTAGGGGCCGCACACCATCTCTGATCAGCTTCTTCTTGTTAACATGCCTGTAGAAACCTTTCTTGTTATCCTTCACATCCTTAGCCAGTCGCAATTCCATTTGCGCTTTCGCTTTCCTGATAACCCCCCGGCATTCTCGAGCTATACATTTAAACCCCCTCCCTGGTTGTCTGTCCCTGTTTCCACTTTTTGTAAGCTTCCTTTTTGTGCTTAAGTTCACCAAGGATTTCCCCCGTAAGCCAATCCAGTCTCCTACCATGTTTGCCTCTCTTGCTACGCATCGGGATGGTTTCTTTCTGTGCCTTCAATAAGGCTTCTTTAAAATACTGCCAGCTGTCCTGGACTCCTTTCCCCTGCATGTTAGCATCCCAGGGGATTCTGCCCATCAGGTCTCTGAGGGAGTCAAAATCTGCTTTTCTGAAGTCCAAGCTGTGTATTTTACTACTCTCTTTTCTTCCTTTGGTCAGGATCCTGAAATCTACCATCTCATGATCACAGGTTGTCACCCACCTCTACTTCCCCTATTAGTTCCTCCCTGTTTGTGAGCAGAAGGTCAAGCTGCGCACGGCCCCTGGTCGGATCCTTCAGCACTTGTACCAAGAAGTTATCCCCAACATTCTCCAAAAACTTCCTGGATTGCCTGTGTACTGCCGTATTGGTTTCCCAACAGATGTCAGGGTGATTAAAGTCCCCTACGAGAACCAGGGCCTGCGCTCTGGAAGCTTCTCTCAGTTGTCCGAAGAAAGCCTCATCTACCTCATCCACCTGATTCGGTGGCCTGTAGCAGACACCAACCACAACATCACTGCTGTTGTTTGCACCTCTAAACTTAACCCATAGACTCTCAACAGGTTTTTCTCCCTCTATATACTGGAGTTCAGAGCAATCATAGTACTCTCTTACGTACAGTGCAACTCCTCCTCCTTTTCTCCCCTGCCTGTTCTTCCTGAACAGTCTATACCCTTCCATGACAGCACTCCAGTCATGCGAGTCATCCCACCAAGTCTCTGTTATCCCAATTAAATCATATTTCTTGGACTGGGCCAGGGCCTCCAGTTCTTCCTGTTTGTTGCCCAGGCTTCTCGCATTAGTGTACAAAAACCTCAGATAACCAGTTGATCGCCCCATCTTCTCCATTCGAATCAGGGGTCCTCCTTTCTTGCTAGTTCCTCTTTGCATTCCTTCCCGGTATCCAACTTTCCCACTCTTCTCAGGGTGTTGGTCACCGTCCCCCAACGAACCTAGTTTAAAGCCCTCCTCACTAGGTTTGCAAGCCTGCCCGCGAAGATGCTCCTTCCTCTCTTCGTTAGGTGGATCCCATCTCTTCCTAACAATCCTTGTGCCCGGAACAGAGTCCCAAGGTCGAAGAAACCAAAGCCCTCTCTGCGACACCACCTGCGTAACTACGTATTTACGTCCTCAATTCGACGATCCCTGCCCAGTCCTTTCCCTTCAACAGGGAGGATGGACGAGAACACCACTTGTGCTCTGAATTCTTGGGTCCTTCTTCCCAGCGCTACATAATCCGCAGTAACCCGCTCAAGGTCGTTCTTGGCCGTATCGTTAGTTCCCACGTGGAGAAGCAGGAAGGGGTAGCGATCCGAAGGATTGATCAGCTTGGTAAGCCTCTCAGTCACATCCTGAATTCAAGCTCCCGGTAAGCAGCACACCTCTCGAGATTCCAGGTCCGGACGGCAGATGGATGGCTCAGTCCCTCTTAGGAGGGAGTCTCCGACCACCCGTCGTCTTATTGTGGGAGTGGTGGTCATGGACCCCTCATCCCTAGGACTACGCATCCCATGCCTTCCAGTAGATGGTGTTCCCTTACGGTTTCTTCCTTGTGAGGTCCCTTCCGAAGCATTCACCACCGCAGAGCCTGTGGAGAGAGCCTGAAAGTAATTACTTACCTCTATAGCACTGGGGGATTCCCGTGCTGGCCTTTTTCCCCTTCTAGAAGTTACATGCTGCCAGTTCTCTTCCTGGTCCTGTACTGCCCTCTCTGGCTCTTCCGCCTGCCGTGCTTGTAGGATTAAATGCTGCCTTCTATCGAGGAAGTCTTCATCCTCTCTGATGGAGCGTAGGGTCGACACTTGGGCCTCCAGTCCTCTAATTTTTTCTTCCAAAATGGCGACCAGCTTGCACCTTGTGCAGATGAAATCCGTTCTTTCTTCCGGGAGGAAGACAAACATGGCACATGCTGTGCAGGTAACAACAGCAGACCTATCGCCTTCCATCCCTGCTGACCTGGAAAAAGGATGAACCCCCCCCCCCCAAAAAAAACCCCCAAAATAGCTCCTGGTACTGTTTAAGGTCAGAACTAGGTGCTGGATCATTCAGGATAACCGCTTCATCGGGAGCGGAGGAGGAGTTATCATTGGGTGGTATGTCTGATTGCTGAACCATTGGTTCATCCTCAATTTGCCCTTCCTCTAAGTCTGTGCCCTTGGATGGGGAACACGATGGGCCTGAATGTATAGAGGTCACAGACCTCTGTGTAGGAGGGGCAGTGGAGGTATGACGAGGTTCCCCATAGCAACAGGGGGACCATCGGCTATGGTGTCTGTCATAATAGTGCCATTCCGGATGCTAGGGAGGATATGATAATGAGGTAAGCGGTATGCCCTGTAAGGTGCATATGTTCTCGCTGGGGAGGAATGTTGAAAGGAGAATTTACTCCTTGTATCCCCTTGGTAGGCACTAATTTAAGACAAGGTGGGTGAACATGGCGAGCCCCTTATTGGTAACGGGGAGCGAGAGTGGTGCTGTATTGAAGGCCGAACAGGGGGCCCAGTTCTGGCCCTCCTGTCCTGTCGATGGTGCCTGTGTTTTGCGCACTGGGGAATGGCTGCAGGATGATGCCCTGAGAGCCGCTGCTGAGTACCCCAGTACATGAGGTGGTAGCATGGGCGCGGTCGTGACCCTGGGAGATGTGGGGTTAGCATGAGGTACTGGAGGGCAGCTGGGACTAGTCCTGTCACCTCCCGGCACCTGTGGTGGAGATTGCATAGGGGGTTCACCTAGTACCAGGGATACTGATTGTGATCGAGGCACCCCAGGGCTGTGTCTATACTGGCACGATCTTGCGCCAGAGCTATGCAAATGAGGTTCAGCGTGGAATATTGCCGAACTAATGAGCCGCCATTTTTGCGGAAGACGCTCTTGCGCAAGATGGAGCTGTCTACACTGCCCCTTCTTGCGCAAGAAAAACCCTCTTGTGCAAAGCCGTTATGCCTGAAAATAATCAGCATAACGGCTTTGCGCAAGAAGGGGCAGTGTAGACAGCTCCGTCTTGCGCAAGAGCGTGTTCCGCAAAAATGGCGGCTCATTAGTTATGCAAATGAGGCTCAGCAATATTCCACACTGAGCCTCATTTGCATAGCTCTGGCGCAAGATCGTGCCAGTATAGACACAGCCCAGGTGTCCTTGATGCCATTGGTGCCTCTGTTATATCAGGACCCTTAGTAGGTGCCCTTTTTGATGTGTGGGCAGGTGATTTGACCGCCTGTTTAGAGCATGCCCTTGAGCCTGTCATAAAGGAGGCTCAAGCTTTCCCCATGCCCGAGGTGCCTGGTTCATCCCCTTTACTGATTCTTGGGGGGGGGAGAGACCAGGTTGGGAAGGGTCTGGTTTCTGAGCGTGCCTTCTGAGGTAAAGGGCTGGAGGGAGTGCCCTGAAAGGATTTTGCGCTCAAGCCTTTATTGCCCCCTTTATAGCTATGGGGGTCAAGGGCTTTGTCAACAGACAGCGTGCGGGCTGTGAGCTCTCTTTCCTTGCAAGCCCTCGCTGTCAGGCTGCAGCAAGGGACACATTTTTGTTGTACATGTGTGTCCTCCAAACAGCGCATACATTCACTGTGGGCATCAGAAACTGGCATAGGCTCCCGGCATCTTCCACATTTCTTGTCCTTAGGCAGGACTGACATGTCTCCCCAAGGCTGAGTATACCACCCAAGTTGTGTAAACCAGTGTTTCCCAATTTTATTTGGCCACGGAACCCTTTTAAACTCAAAAGAATTTTGGGGAACCCCTAATAACAGTCTGATACATGGAGGCTGTGTCTACATTGGCATGATTTTGCACAAAAACATGCTGCCTGTCTACACTGGCGGGGAGTTCTTGCGCAAGAACACTGACGTTCTAATGTGTGAAATCAGTGCTTCTTGCGCAAGAACTATGATGCTCCCGCTCAGGAATAAGCCCTCTTGCGCAACTGTTCTTGCACAAGAAGCCAGTGTAGACAGGCAACATGAATTTCTTGCGCAAGAAAGCCCGATGGTTAAAATGGCCATCGGAGCTTTCTTGCGCAAGAGAGCATCTACAGTGGCACGGATGCTCTTGCGCAAAAGCACATGCCAGTGTAGACGCTCTCTTGTGCAAATACTTTAACGCAAAAACTCTTGCGTTAAAAGTATTTGCGCAAAATCTTGCCAATGTAGACGTAGCCGGAGTGTTTGAAGTACTCACTTTTTTCTTTAAAGTTCCTTCTTTTAGCCAATGATCCATGGGGAATTTTGGTATCAATAATTTAAATTCTATGTTTAGATACTATTCACTTGTCATATTATTATCGACTTAAGTATTGTTATGTATTTCATAACATAATCTGTTATGTAGATTAATCTATCAGTCAATTTATATTTGTCACAGTTAAATTTTTAAAAACAAGAAATCATACGACTATATTGAAGTAAATTATTCGCAAGAGCACTGCCTGTGCACTCCCATATGAGCAACTGGTTTGACAGCTGAACCTTCAACTTTGTCCAACGCGGTGCTAGTATATTCATATTCAGTCACCCATGTGATCCACACTCCCTGAGAGTGAGTACAGGGATTTACGGTGGTATATAACAGGCGACCGCACCACTAACTGACTGCGTGCACAGTGCTGAGTAGTGACCTTATCGTCCCCACTTTCTGGCTAAGCTGGCACTCCACAGGGACACTTATCGTGGCAAACACAAATGAAAATTGTTTTCAATAAAATTCATAAATGCTTAAATATTTTTAAGATCATAAAATGTTATTGTAACGGAATTTTCTCGTGGAACCCTTATTTTCACTTTACAAAAGCCTAGGGTTCCGCGGAACACCATTTGGGAAACACTGGTGTAAACCAAGCTGCCTGCTTGGGTTATTAGTTAGGGGTTGTTTTTTTTGTTTGGTTTCAGTTTGACTCGGCTTCCGGGGCTTGTCCCTGTGCAGCAGAGAGCTGCTAGCAGCTTTTTTGTTTGTTTTTGTTTGAATAAAGAGAGGAGTGTATATAAAGTACTCATTTGTTTCTCTTTGACTATCTAAAGTACTCAATTGGATGTCAATTGCTTCTCTTTGATATGCAGAGCACACTGAGGAGGAGAGGGTTGAGCTCTGTCCCTAGCTCAGGGCAGCAAAGAAGGAACTGAGGGAAAAGCAGGTTGTACCTGCTACTTCAAAAGTGGGAATGTCGCTCTCTGCTCACATAGGTGCAGCCCGCCTGATCACTGCTTGAAAGTCTCCAATCTGTGGCTCCAGGACAAGCCCGACATCAACAGTGGAGCACCCACAGGGACATCACTCGAAGAACCACCTATATTTTCTAATCTCCAGTGTCCTTCTCTACCCCAATTCAGGACAGCACTTAAGTGGGTTTTTAAAACCCACTGATGCCAATGTGACTATGCACCCACTTAAGTACTGTTCTGAATGGGGATGGATATAAACATGTGCATAGTTTGCTAAATCAGATTCTAATCACTAAGGATTATTATTATTTTTTAATATCAAATACTTTATAAAAATGGTTTCTAGATTGAATGAAGGTTTCCCAATTAATTAATGTAAAAAATTTCTCCTTGGAACACTGCTGAGAGTCTTCAGATGTTAAATACCTTTGTATTCTAGGTGAAACGTAGACCTAGTGTTTTTGTGTTTGTTTTCTATCTAAGGTGCATGTATCATATGATCATTCTACATGTGAAATGCCTGTTGAAGTCAGATGACCGTAATATTGTTGCAAAGTACACTGCAGCCTCTCCCTCTGAAACAAAGGGACCAGTAAAAGTGATTAGAAGGCTGAATCTATATATAGCAAGTGTAAGCACTAGTGGTGAACACATAGCTGATCTGTACTAAGGGAAGAATCTTTTCTGCTTCTGTTTCAGAATAAAAATGTTCAGGTCATGTTTTTATTACTCTAGAATATTTTATTTGTAAATTTGTTACCAAGCTTGTGACACATGTAATAAACACACGTGAGAAGGCTTGAGTCTCAAACTTTTTGAGAAAGCAACACACTGAAGGAATGACTGTTAAAAAAAGAGATTCATTTTGGTAGATCTACTATTCACAAAGTCATCATGGTCTTTAGAACAACTAAGATCACTACTAAGAAAGATATATACAGAAACCCCTACTTTTTCAAGCCGATGATCTACTAGAACTCTGCTTTATTTAAGCTACTAGGGACATTAAAGACATTTGAAATTAACAATGTGCTCTGCATGCAGCTCTGGGATGTATTTGATATGCTGAAATACAATAATGTCATTTCACTTCAGATCAGCAGCAGCAACACATTTTAAGCTCTCATACAACATTGCACCTTGGCTATTACTTTAGGATCTCAAGAGGAAGATACGGATATTAATAAAAAGTTAGCAGTAACTTTTTATTTTGCCAATTATAAAGGACACTGATTGTCTCAGCACAAGAGTTGGAACTTGTCACAAATGGTGCCCTTTTCCCTGAGTTTCCTTTGTGTTTTGCTAGGCGTGATGACCAGCTGGCATGATAGATTTACAAGTCCTTGCTCAGCACTCTTTCCATTACAAGGCAGAGTTTAGGAAATCAAGGAGTTCTGCACGGTTTCGGTCTCTCTGTAGATAAGAAAAGCAGTTCTTACAAATCACAAATTTGTCCAGTAAACAATGTCATTAGTTAAGTAGTAAGCTTGGAAGTGTACATTTTTATTACATGGAAAATTAAAGGACCACTCAAGGGAGACAGTCAGCAAAAACAAGTTGCTTTCTCACAGATTTAAACAGTGCTGTACTCAATGGGCCCAACAATCCATTGTTTTGCATTCTGTGTAGTAATTTACACCTGTGTAAAATAGATATCAACTGCTACCAAACCCAGAGCCATACAAATATGTATGGCTATACTGGGTGCAGTGGAGAATCAGGCCAGACATGCAGCCTCAGGATGCCTACTCAGGGAGGTCTCTTATATGAGTTTCACCTTATTAGGTGATGCTTACCAGTTACCAATTAACCAGTGGCACAGCTAGGCTGGAGCAGCCTGATGTGGGCGGGGTGGGAGGTGGGCTGCTCCAGCCCAGCTGGGACTGCGGCGTTGTGAGAGGTGGGTCCTTCAGCCTGGCCCAGCCCAGTCGGAGCAGCCCCCCAGACTGAAAGTGGTGGGCCCTTCAGCACGGCCAGAACAGTCCCCTGCCCGCAGGCACAACCGGACTGGAGCAGCCTGCTGTGCCATGGCCAGAGGGCACTCCAGCCTGGCTGGCCCCATGCCCACCCTTGTGTAAGCAGTTAACTGATTAAATGGGATTTTACATCCCTACCCTTTTCATGCCTAATTATCAGATAAATCCATGTACATATCATACAATTATTTCATGACCAAGGGACTAGAGTCTATCTGATGCCCCATAACTACATTAAAAACCTCACTCAACTTAAAATGCTTAGTAATTAGGTCAGCAACACAATGCAACTGCTCTGGGAAAATATAAAAATACACCGTCGTCCCTCTCTGGGACATACAGACCATTATCAGCCATCTGAAGAAGTGGGTTGTGCCCACGAAAGCTCATGATACTGTCTATATTTTTTGTTAGTCTCAAAGGTGCTACAGGACCACTTGTTTTTTTAAGGTTTTTTTTTCTAGGTATTACCTCTTTATCCTTTTTACTCTTCTTTATTTTCATCTTAATTTTTTTTCCTGTTATCATACTGTAGTTTTTTTCAGTCTTCTTTTTGTCTTTAAGGTACTAAAACGAGATCATACACTGTGATTCAGGATACATTTTAAAGAACAAAAAAATACACCCATGTTTTTCTAAACAATGTTATAAGCACATTTTATCATGCAAGGAACGGACACTAAATTCCCTGTCCTGAGAAGCTAGGGATGGTGTGGCCAACCGTATTACATTTCTTGGTGGGCATTTTATATCATAAACCATTGGCATGGGGAGAAGTGGGAGTGTAATCAAGCATCCTGAAACAAATACTAGCACATGTACCTTGGAAAGCTGGACAGGTCCTGATTTCTCTCTTTTTTTTTTCCTTTCTTTCTTTTTCTTCAGTTTGTTCTCTTTTTTCCTCTTCTACAAGACAAGACATGTATTCTCATAGTACCAAAAGAGAAAAAAAAAACTAACCCAAATACGTATGAACTCACAAACTGGCTGCTGTCCTGGAAGCCACTTTTATATAGCTCCTGGAAACTGGGCCAATTCTTGGAGATGTGTTAATTGGGGTAGGGGCAGCAAAAAGGTTGATGCTTAATAAGGCCTAGTGACTTCCATGATTCCAGGAAACAAAAGCAGTGGTGAGTTCCCTGACCCCATTTCTGGGGTGTCTAGTCCTCCTTGCCTCACTAAATATCTGAAATCTCTGAGCAGAACAGGATAGAAGCAAAAAGTATAAAGAGAGTAACAAATGCAGATTACGTTATTATATCAAAACTACTTATATTTCTTGATGCATATCACAAGCTTATTATGCTTAAACAGAATTTAGGAAACAGTCTGTTCCACATTACTTTCAAAAAGTTATCATTTGTTTCTGGTGTTCATGAACATTAGGTGGAATCAAACCTAATACATTTCTAAATATAAAAGTGAGTTCATTCCCTTTAGGATGGTGCTGCAAAACGGAGCTGAAATGTAGACCAGATTCCATTTATGGCATTTATACTGCAGCAAAGTCAGTATAGTAAAATTAGATGCTGTTTTCTAGAGCACCAGCTGCAGGAGGTCCCCAAGGTGTTTAACAAGAAGTTTCATATCAGTGGTGCAATGACTGCATAGACAGATGTAGCAGCTCAGTAACATAACTCATGCCAGGTTCACAAATTCCTCTTAAAGAGTTGCCCTCAATTCTACTTAACACAGTCCGATTTATTTCTGTCAAATATTTACCTTTTTGTTGCGTTTTTCTTTTTTCCTTTTCTTTGATTTAGACTTGGGAGAATCTAGGGGAAAAAAGCCTGTAATTTTAGGATTTTAAAATTATCATTTTACAGATAAAAGACTGAAATGAGTACAGTAGGAAAGAGAAAGTTTTGCAACTATGAGTAATAAAAGAATACTTAAGTCTAGCTAAAAAAATATGAATTTTGATACAAAATGACACAACACAGGGGCTACGTCTACACTGCCCTCTTTTGCGCAAGAAAATATGCAAATGAGACAAAACGGTGAATATCGCCGTGCCTCATTTGCATACTTAATGAGATGCCATTTTTTGGGCTTTTGCGCAAAATGGCGGCTCATTAAGTATGCAAATGAGGTGCGGCGATATTCACCTCTTCGCCTCATTTGCATATTCTCACACAAGAGAGGGCAGTGTAGATGTAGCCTAATTCAGTATGCTGCCACCACATGGTAGAATACTGATATTACAAAGCCGTAATTCACCATCAGTGATATTTATATATAAACATTTTTCTCCTGTGGGACGACAGAGTTATATCATCACGTTATCTGAATCCTCATGATATTGCCACCTGCGTCCTTCCTCAGCCACTTGCTGTGGCCAGCCTTGGCGCTGTCCCCTCCGGTGCCTGCTTCATGTCCCAGGGGCTGCGCTGCCAGGGCGGAGCTGTGGGGCTGGGTCCTCTTTGCCATATGAACCCGCCCCCAAGCTGCCCTGTGTTGTTTCTGCTGTTCGAGCCCAACCCCCCACTCCCGGGCCGTGCCAAGTCCCCTCTGCCATCTGAGCCCGACACCCCACCCATGGGCCGCACTGGATCCCCTCTGCCATCTGAGTTCGCCTCCCTGCCCCCAGGCCATGCTAGGTCCCCTCCTGGCCAGACACCAGACACCCTGCTCCTCCTCCCTTCCCCCCTGGCCATACACTCTGCCCCCAGCCTGTGCCTGCCCGCTCGTCCCTGGCCAGACACCTACCCCCAGAAAGAGGGGGATTGGCGAGAGTAGTAAGCAGGGGATGCAGCCCCCTAGTTTCAAATAATCAATATCGGTTTCTGCAACTAGTGTCACAGATTATGAACCTAGCCAACATAGACCAGTGTGTCTCAAGTGATGGGTATGTGACTCCCAGTGGAGTCACAAAATGCAATTACAGGGGTCATGAGCCATGGAAAAAATTATTAAAACGTAAAGCAAAGAAAATCTTGCTTTCACACATCTCCCCTCCCTTCTTCAAAGTCCAGTATTCCATCAACTGCTCAACACCCAAACTTATTGGTCTTAATGGTCCTATTCTTATCAACTAGCCAATTAGCCCATCATAAAACGGGATTTTCAGGTCTCTCCTCCCCGTCGGTCTTCTCTCCTGAGCCTCCGGTCTCTCTCTCTCTCTCTCTCTCTCTCTCCTTCTCCTCCTCCTCCTCCTCCCTCTCACTCGGGGGACCGCGGAGCCCAAACAGCTGTTTGGGCTCCACACTCCCCGTGCTGCACAGGAAGCGCGGAGCCCAAACGGTCGCTTGCGCCAGTTGCTCCCACGCAGCGGCCTAGCTGAGCGGCGCAGAAGTCAGCCGAGCGCCACGGCGGGAGGCGAAAGGGGGCGGGGCGGTGATGTTCACGGCCAGGGAGTGGGGCCTGGAGCTGCTGTCACACCACACGTCACCACCCTGCCCTCCTTTGCCTCCCGCCATGGCGCTTGGCTGACTTCTGTGCCGCTCAGCTGGGCTGCTGCGGGGGAGCAAGCGGCCATTTGGGCTCCCCCGCGGCGGCCCGGCTGAGCGGCACAGAAGTCAGCCGAGTGCCACGGCGGGAGGCGAAAGGGGGTGGAGCGGTGATGTACATGGCCAGGCCCCGCCCCCTGGCCACGTACGTCACCGCCCCGCCCCCCTTCCCCTCTCGCCGTGGCACTTGGCTGACTTCTGCACCGCTCAGCTGGGCCGCCACGGGGGAGCAAGAGGTGCAAGCGGCCGTTTGGGCCCTACACTCCTCATGCAGCACGGGCCGCCCAGAGGGAACAGCCAGCATTTCAGCAACAGCGCCGCCCCGAAGGAACAGCCAGCATTTCAGCGTTACAGAATCACAGACATTGGGCTACTATATATATGATGATACATTTTTATTTTAATTTTTTTAGTATTTATAGGAGAGTAATCAAAAGTGTTTGACTTTGAATAAGGAGTTGCCAACCTGATAGCCTAGGGAGCAGATTATATGAACTAAAACTAAACAATGAGGTCTAGAACATCTTCAGACAGACATACAAAAAGGCGGCACTAGAAGAACATTTAAAAATTGCTGTGTAAAACACTGAAAAGTTAAGAAACGCCCATTTTTATGTTCTCCATGCAATCTTAATTGACCCCCTATGCAGCATGATACAGTTTTTAATTATACAATCACATTTTTTCCATAGGACTTCTGAATCATCCAGTGCACAGGATGGATGGTGGTCAATAAATGAGCAGTGATGTACTATTTTGTTTTATCTTTGTTCAACATGTGGCCCGAGGCCTTATTTACTCAATGCTATTCAAATCCTGCTCTGAAGAAAGAATTTATTTCCTCATGGATTTTCCTATGGCACTGACTGCTACAGTATCTGAGTGCTTTGCAGACACTAATAGTTTAGCATCCCTGTGGAGTGAGAGGGTGTTAGTATCCCTATTTTACCTATGACAACAGCTCACTATGAGCTTGAAGGGTGGTTTCCTCAATGTGCTGAGAACTAGATTAATGTACCAAGATGGAGTAGGCTCTCTGTTGTGAGGAAAAAACATTGGTTAAAGTTGAACATTGAAGTAATAGGACACGTGAACAGGAAAGAGAAAAGCTGTAATAGTAGCCAGATGGACTTGGATAGAGCTCAGAGACAAACCCAGGATTTTTGAAGTTGGTGAGTGAGGTGTGAGTGAGATGGCGGCACCAGGAATGCAACTGCTTCCACTTTTGCAGGTAACTCTTTCTTGTGGAGGATTTCCTACTATTCAAACAGCACATTCTGTACTTTGAAAAAAATCTGTTACACCTAAGGGCCACTGAAGAGCGTAGTGTTGAAATGTAGACTGGGATGAGTGTTGTGCCCAATTCTTGGATCAGTAGGTCTGCTGTCAGAAGCAAGCAAAGAAGTAGTCACAGAGACAGGCAAATAAGGTCAAGGAACCCCACTTTCCCCATTTAGATTGTGCTTTCTTTTGCTTTGTTTTTCTTGTGACCTTAAAGCAAATCGGTATTGGGGCAGGCACCAAATCGAGTTACAGGCAGATGGGTGAGATGAGGGAGGCATTTCCTAAAGAGTTGTGGCTGTGTCCTCCACTTGAGCAGAACTGTTGAACGGTGCTAGAAAGAGGTCCATCTCTGGGAATTACCAGGTGAGAAAAATCTTTCTGTAGATAGGATCACGCAGTTCCCATTCATGGTCCTGGCAAAAGTGTCATCAGTGTGTATACCATGGTGTTCTGCAAACCTGGCTGATATGCTGCTGCTATGTCAATTTGGGGGGGTTATGCTCCAGTTCCAAAGTTTTTATTTTGTGCAAAAGGATTGGTATCTTGCTCAAGGTTCAGATAACTCTATTGTCCATCATGACTCTGCTCAAGCAACCCTTGATCTTGGGTAAAAAGTGGATGAGTGCACACCAAACTACGCTGATTGATGGAAAGAGAAGACTCCTGAGGAGTCCATCTGTCTTGTTCCATGAGCTCCTGAAAGTGAGCTCCCCAGCCTATTAGAGAGGCATCTGTGGTGATGGCCTTTGTTGATGGTGAACAAAAAAAATGGGACTACCATGCCAACATTGTGGAGATCCTTCCACCAACTGAGAGAGTTGAGAACTCTGAGGGATAGACATCTGCTGGGACAGGTTCTGCTTGCTGGCGTGTAGATGATTCTGGGCCAGTGTTGGAGGGATCAGGAGGACAGCCTGGCATGAGGTGTTATGAATCTAAAAGTTGCCATATGGTCCAGAAGCTGCAGGCAGGCTTCTGCTATGGTTTATTGGGGACGGGTATGTGATATTTATTACAGTTTGTGACACTTAACACTACATGTAAAAAAATAGAGACAATGGATTTCAGGAAGGCAGACTTTAGTAAACTCAGGGAGCTGGTAGATAGTGTCCTATGGGAAGCAAGACTAAGAGGAAAAACAACTGAAGACAGTTAGCAGTTTTTCAAAGGGACATGTTAAGGGCCCAAGAGCAAACTATTCCACTGTGTAAGAAAGACAGGAAGTATGGCAAGAGACCATCTTGGCTTAACCAGAAGATCTTAAATGATCCAAAAACCAAAAAGGAGTCATATAAAAAGTGGAAACAAGGTCAAAGTACCAAGGATGAATATAAGCAAACACTACAAGTATATAGGAAAAAAATTTGAAAGACGAAGCACAAAATGAGCTCAATCTAGAGACATAAAAGGTAACAAGAAAACATTATACAAATATATTAGAAACAAGAGGAAGACCAAGGACAGGTTGGCCCATTGAAGAGGGAAAAAGCATGGAAATGGCATGCTTTTAATGACTTCTGTGTTTCGGTTTTCACCAAGGTTGGTGGTGACTGGATGCCTCACATAGTGAATACTGGTGAGAATGGGGTAAATTCAGAAGTTAAAAATTACTTAGACAAGTTAGATGTCTTCATTCACCAGGGCCTGATGAAATGCATTAGAATACTCAAGGAGCGGAGTGAGGTGGTATCTGAGCCATTATCTATCATCCCTGAAGAGTCATGGAAAATAGGAGAGATTCCAGAAGATTGGAAAAGGGCAAATATAGAGCTCATCTATAAAAAGGGAAATAAGGATAACCCAGGGGGAAACTACAGGCCAATCAGCTTAACTTCAGTATCAGGAAAGGTAATGGAACAAATAATTAAGGAATCCATCTGCAAACATCTCGAAGATAAGGTGATAAGTAGCAGTCAGCATGCATTTGTAAAGAACAAATCATGTCAAACCAATCTGATAGTTTCTTTAACAGGATAACAAGCCTTATGGATAAAAGAGAAGTGGTAGATGTGGTATATCTAGACTTTAGTAAGGCATTTGATATGGTCTCACATGACCTTCTTATCAATAAACTAGGGAAATGCAACCTAGGTGGGTCTACTATAAGGTGAGTGCATAACTGGTTGGATAACCATTTCCAGAGAATTCATAGTCATAATGAAAGGATGTAACAAGTGGGGTTCTGCAGGGATCAGTTCTGGGACCAGTTCTGTTCAATATCTTCATCAATTATTTAGACGATGGCATAGAGAGTATGCTTATTAAAGTTTGCAGATGATACCAGGCTGGGAAGGGTTGCAAGTGCTTTGGAGGATAGGGCCATAATTCAAAATGATCTAGACAAACTAGATAAATGGTCTGAGTTAAACAGGATGAAGTTTAATAAGAACAAATGCAAAGTACTCCACTTAGAAGGAACAATCACTTTCACACATACAAAATAGGACGTGACTATCTAGAAAGGAGTACTGCAGAAAGGGATCTAGGGGTCAGAGTGGACCACAAGCTAAATATGAGTCAACAGTGTGACACTATTGCAAAAAAAGAAAACATGATTCTGGGATGCATTAACAGGAGCATTGTGAACAAGACACGAGAAGTCATTTTTCTGCTCTACTCTGTGCTGATTAGGCCTCAGTTGGAGTACTGTGTCCAGTTCTGGGCACCACATTTCAAGAAAGATACGGAGAAATTGGAGAAGATCCACAGAAGACCAACAAGAATAATGAAAGGTCTAGAGAACATGAGCTATAAGGGAAAACTGGAAGAAATGGGTTTGTTTAGTTTTGAAAAAAGAAGACAGAGGGGACATGATAGCAACTTTCTACTATCTAAAAGGGTGTTACAAGGAGAAGGGAGAAAAAAAATTCTGCTTGACCTCTGAGGATAGGACAAGAAACAATGGGTTTAAATTTTAGCAAGGGAGGTTTAGGTTGGACATTAGGAAAAAACTTCCTATCAGGGTGGTTAAACACTGGAATAAATTGCCTAGGAATGTTGTGGAATCTCCACCATTGGAGATATTTAAGAGCAGATTAGACAATCAATCAAGGATGATCTAGATGGCGCTTGGTCCAGCCGTGAAGGCAAAGGGACTGGTCTTGATAACCTCTCAAGGTCCCTTCCAGTTCTAGTATTCTATGCTCCTATAAAACCTACTATTGTAGTCGTGTGTGCAAATTCAACACTTTATTTTAAACATATAGTTACATAAAGTACGAACCAGACAAGATGCCTGCAGCAATCAAAACATGCAACACAATAACAAAACTCAGCACCGAAACAGATGAAGATACTGCTAAATCACATGAACAGGTATTTCTGGGTATCCTCTTTTCTTTCTGATGCATTTTATATGTGCATGCCACAACTGGACAGGAGTAGATAAATACACAGGTTATATTTGTCTCTTCAATACAGTAGTGTTCACTGCCTTGACTGAGTTTTGCTCTTATAACATGACATCTTATTAAATTTGGGCTCCAGTATACCCATTAGAGTTTTATTTTAAGTGGAACATTTTGTTTCCAGTATTCTGCTTGTAATCATTTGACTCTGTGCTTTGTTAAACCAATACTAACTTTCACTATAAACACATCTAAGCATTGTGTGTTGAGTGGAGCTGGGCTGTATAGTGTAAATTGTAAGCTGTGGTGCAGCGTTCTTTTGGGTACCCAGTGGAACAGAGACTGGATGTTCACATGGCTCGGGGTTTGGAGTACGCCTATCAGAGAGTACCTTTCTACAGAGAGCAGGGCCTGTGGAGGCCTGGAAGGCAGTGCTTGTGTTGCTAAAGACTTGGTGGTATTGGGGAACTGATCTCCAGCATACACAAAGGTCCTCATGCTAAAGCCAGGTGACAGCAAAATGTCTCAGAACCCTGGATACTCTTAGAAAGCATTACAGAAGGGGCGTGTCAGTTACAGACATCTGAACGTAGCTACATTCATGCCCCACCCTGGAACGTAGCCACCTGGAACTCCTACTTCACATTAGTCCCCAATCAGCAACAAATGAGAATTCCTAGTAAAAACAACAAGATACTGATTGAGCACATAGCACAGCTTCCTTACAAACACCTTATTGTCCATGAACAGATGAGGCCAACTGCCAGTCACATGGACTCCTAACACAAAGAGGCAGTCATCCTCTGCTGTAATGGATTCATAATTAAGGCAGACATGAACCAAACACACACATTGGTTTTGTTTGAACAGCCATGGTTTTTTGGGACTCTGTATACAGGCAGTCCATCTGTGAGTAACTAGTCTATATTTCATGCTATTTAACTTTCTTCTTCATTCTACTGAGTCCATTTTGAATCACATATGATGTTGGAGGGAAGGAGAGTAGAGGATAGTAAGGGAATGCTATGGGTTGTGCAGTGAATAGCACACCAAACTCCTGGCTTATATTTGAAACTCAATAGAACCATAAACCCCTCCCATCTGTATCTTGGCAGCAACAAAGACGGCAGCAGAAACTTACTCGGCTCCAGCATTTGCTTTGATGCAGGTTCTGCAGGAGGCTACTTCCCAGGGTCTTCTTGGAACAGCTCCTCTGAATATAGACCTACTTGTGCTCTAGCTGCTCTGGGGGCACAGCCTCTTTGGTTACTGGCCCAGCACACACTACAGTCATTTCTTGACCTTCACCAAGCAGCACCAGTGGCTAGAAGTTATGAAAGTGCCACCACTGCTCAACAGATTGTCATGCACCACTGTGGGCTCGGTGCTCATTACAGTTCCCAGTACAAGAGAGGCAGAAAGATCAGGAGCCATTGAAATCTTTGTGCGTATCTACACTACAGACCTTTGCCACATCAACTTAGGCTAGGTCTAGACTGCAATATTTTTGCAGAAAAAGCTATGCAAAATGCGCTCCACATTTTGCGTAGCTTTTTCTGCCTTTTTTTTTTCTTTTTCGGAAAAGCCTCCTCTTTCAGTGGAACCCTTATGCCTCATGAAGTGAGCTATACAGGGCTCCCCGAAAGAGCGCATTTGCTCTTCTGCAAAAAGCAGAAGAGCAAACACATTCCTTGGACGCAGCAGGGTTTTTGCGGGATATCTTATCCCACAAAAACCTCGTAGTCTAGACGTAGCCTTACAGGAGCATAAAACCAGAGCAGTAAGCATATAGTTGGCAGCGTGTACATTCATCAGGAATGCATGTTTCAATATAGAGTACAGTGCACCTTCAGCAGGTATCCCAGTGTGCAAATCAACACTGTTCAGCGCACGTTCTTTTGGGAAACTCCAGAAATGCATGGAGAGGCAAAAACAAGTGGTACAGAGGGTGACTAGGACTGCAGCATCAAGTTCCCATCATGCAGTTTTCTCTACCTCCTGCCATCTCCATCACATAATTTTCACATCTACCTTGAGAATCCCAAAAACCTGCATGGGACTTGTCTGTCATTTCTGAGAGATGCATGGAGGCTGCACAGCTCTACACAATTGTTCTAAGTACTGCAAATACAAGATGCACAATTTTCTGCTAGCTGCAGAGCCACATGGAATGTGATGACTTCCTGAAGGACAGATTACTGGGGGACATAGTGAGAACTAATTCAAGATGGCTGGTAGCACTTACAGAGTGGCTGTAAACAGCGGAGTGCTCCTTCTGGGCCTGAGAAACAAGCACAAACTGGCGTGACTGCATGATATTGAATATTTGAGATGACAAGCACTCGTGGCAGAACACTCAGATGCCTTGTACCACAGAACACTCAGAAGCCTCATTCTTGGATCTGCATGCTGAACTTGCCCCAGCCTTCAACCCAGAGACAACAAAATGAGAGCTGCACGGTCAGTGAGGAAGTGAGTGGTGATTGCACTGTGGAAACATTTTAGAGTTGGAAAATCCACAGTGGACATGATGTCCATGCACACATACATGACAATTAATTATTTCTTGACATGCAGGACTGACTCACGGCAACCCACAGGACATAATAGACAGACTGCCAGCAACAAGGCTTCTGAACTATGGTGGACAGAGACAGACAACACACATATCCCTATTTTGGTACCAGGCCACGTTGGCACAGAGTACATCAACAGAATGGCCCATTTTTCTCTGTTTATGAAAATGCTGGTGAACCACTAAGGATGCTTCTCTGATGGAGCTGACTGGTCATGAAGATACATAACCCTTTCATCATTAAAAACACAGGGCTGTTCAGAAAGCTACTAGCAAGGACATTCTTTCTGGACCAGTGGATTACTATTGGTGATATTGAACTCCCCCTTACTCATGAAGCCATACACCAGAAACCCTGAAAGTAGCACAACAGGCTCAGAAGGTGCAGCATGATCAATGAATGTGCCTTTGGCAGATGAAAGGGTTACTGGTGTTGCTTCTTGGCAGGTTTGATGTCAATGAGGAAAATATTCTCATGTACATAGCATCCTACTGTGCTCTGAATAACATTTACAAAACAAAGGGAGAAAGTTTTCCAGGATGGAGTGTTGTGGTAGATTGCCTGGCATCTGATTCGGAGCAGCAAGATATCAAGGGTATCAGAGAAGCTCAATAGGTAACTACTTGAATCAGGGATGCTTTGAAGCACCATTTTGACAATGAGTTCCAGTAATGTGTCTCTTTGTAACGCATTCAGCTAGGCATTGTTTACTTGCTGCCTTAAATTACCCTTTCAATGATTGCTGCCTAAACATTAAGGGTGTGTCTAGACTGGCAAGATTTTGCACAAAAGCAACTGCTTTTGCGCAAAAACTTGCCGCCTGTCCACACTGGCCGCGAGAATTTGCGCAAGAACACGGACTTTGTAATGTACAAAATCAGTGCTTCTTGCGCAAATACTTTGATGCTCCTGCTCAGGTATAAGCCCTCTTACACAAGAATACTTGCGCAAGAGGGCCAGTGTAGACAGGAACGTTAATTTCTTGCACAAGAGAGCGTCTATACTGGGCACGGATGCTTTTGCGCAAAAGCAAATCTTTTGCGCAAAGGCACATGCCAGTGTAGACGCTCTCTTGCCCAAATACTTTTAACAGAAAAACTTTTCCGTTAAAAGTATTTGCGCAAAATCATGCCAGTCTAGACGCAGCCTAACTGTAGCCTGCAAACGTGCCAATTGACACTGTATATGAATATCAGCAGCAGCCAGTGTGCGTTGTACACAAAAAAGATTCATTTTCTTTCCAAATCTACATTTTTATTAAAACAACAAAACACAGATTTCCATTTCCTACAAGGGATATGACCCTGAGGAGTACTCTCTCAACTGAGGCTCTCATAGCTGGGTGCAAGTCCAGTTGTCATTATGAAACATGTTCCTAGGGGTTGACTGCAAGGGGTACTGCGACAGGCTGGGAACATGCGAGGAATGTGTTTGGGAGCATGGGGACAGCATGGAATGCAGTTCTGTAGGGGCTACAGGGGAAGTTGAGCACGGATGTGCTCTGTTTGCACTGCAATCAAGGACCTCAGTATCTCTGTTTGGTCCTCCATCAGCTTTATCATCCGCTCCTGCCCCCGTCTCCTCTCCTGACTCTCCATTCTGAGTTTTTCATTGATAGTCTCTCTCCATGCTCTGCTCTCACTGTCTGCAGCATCAGATGACTGAAGCAATTCTCTAAACATGTCCTCTTTACTCCTCCTGGTTTGCCTCCTTAGCTGATGGAGATGCTCTGCTGATGCATAGGAAGTGGCCCTCCAGGGCACATCTGCAGGAGCAAAAGAAACCACAAAGAGGCAGTATTGTGAATGCACTCATAGCCTGATATTGTAACAGTTACATACATCTTTGTTTCACCTTCCCTTGGCAAGCACACAGCACAGCGAGAGCCCACAACATTATGAGTTTGGTCTGGGATTGTGGCCAAGATGGACAAAGTGTCTGAGTAGTTTCCAAAGGGGGATCACTATAAGAGCCTATAAACACTATTCTGAATAGTGTCCTTCAAGGCATCTTGTTACAGTTATCCAAACTTTTCCATAGGCAGGGGTGATGAAAGCTGATCTCAATCCTGATGATAACCAAGGATGCAAGGGTGCATCTCCTGCATGCATGCGGCTTCAGACTGGTTCCGTATGCTGCTTGCCTGTGTGTTGCTTGATTCCTGGAGATGTAATTGCCGACTGGCATGACAAAGTTTCCTATAGCAGGGGAAGAAACAAAGCAGCTCTGCCAAGGAACCTTCGGCAGAGGATTACAGAGCACCTCCAGGAAAGTCTCCTAGAAATCACTATGTACGTGTCCCAGGACATCCCGGTGTACATTAACAAACTTTTCCGCACGGCTCCCAATCATAGCTGCACAGGGACTGAGAAGTAGATGCAAAGAGTACCTAGTGTTAATTTCTATCCCTTATCCCACTTTTATCATGTAACAAAGTAAGCAGAGCTCAATCTCCTGTCACCATGCAGTATCAAAGCAAAATGAGTACTTACCAGAGCTCACCTCTTCGGCATCAGACATGCCACAGCCGGAGTGCTGGGACTGGTTAGACCCCACTGGAGTCAAGAAAGAGGTCCTGGCTTGGCTCATCATGGCCACAGGATGATCCTGTCACATGCCCCACATCCTCCTCCAACTCCACTTCCTCATCCACCACTTCATCCCTAGGGATGACTCTGTTGGCCGCTGCTTCCAGTCTCTTTGAAGTACCCAAGGGACTCTTGGTGGTGGAGGTGGAGTCGCTACAGAGGATGGAGTACAGCTGCTGGTAGAATAGGCACATTTTTGGTGCTGCACCAGATCGGTGAATGGCCTCCCTTGCCTTCTGGTATGCCTGCCTTAGCGCTTTGATTGTTGCATGGCACCGCTGCATGTTCCTTTTGCTTGTGGCATGCAGGAGAAGGAACACTATCTGCCCATGGCTATCAAAGTTCCTACACCTGGAGTGGAACTGCAATTGCACAGCCTTCTTTCCCCACAAACCCAACCACTCCAGTGTACTCCAGGCAGGAGCACATTTATTGCAGAAAGTTGGCCTGGTCAGCTGTGCATTTATTACGTGAGCTGTCCATTTTGAGCAAACAGGAAATTCAAATTCCTGGTGTTTAAAGGGGGAAGGCTGCATGCCTAGCATACCTGCAGGTCAGCAAACTTCAAACTGCTGACTAGAGTGGTCAGGAGACTCATTGTGGGACATCTCCTGGAGACCAATTAGGGCAGCATAAGCAAGCACAGCATTCTCACTAACTCTGCACTGAGTCGCAAAAAGCTCTATGCATCTTGTCATGGCAATTTTATTATGTCTGCATAGCAGAAAAGTTAAACCAGTGGGAAGAGCATCACAATGTGTAAAACAGTGATGGTGTACCACAAAATCTGCCTTTGGTTGACAAAGCTGTGTAATTCAGGCAAGGCCTAAAGGTATGGTGACACTCTGGGGCAGGGAAGCTGAACAACAGTACTTTCAGTACATTTCTCTTTGTACATCTCAGAAAATGCAATTCAGGTTCTTCTGACACTCAAAGATCCTCTTGCAAAAGGAACCTAGTTGGTACCAACAAAGCATGGTACTGAGTATAAAGCTGATGTTACTGGAGATGGTACAGCTGGGCAATCCATATGATCCTTTTGCCCATTACCTGCAGAAGCGGGTCACTGTCCGTATTTCTTCAAGGAGTGCCTGTGACTGAAGGACTTGGAGAAGGATATTAATTTCAGTGCCTTGTGGGGCTGTTAAGCTGAGAGATTTCTTGGAGTGCACCACGTTGCAGATGATCTTCAAGGATATAAGAACCTAAGCAATACTCATGCCAGATGCAGGACCTACTTGGTATCTCATTTAGGAGACAACTTTTGTCTCCTCTTAAGCTGTTTCAAGATCTCTCCTTTTTGGAGTCAGAGCTGTGAAAGTTGCCAAGGCACTCAGATTATCAGGAGGCCTGAAGTGGTAGCAGGTCTCAAGGAATGCTTCAGGAGGAAAAGATTGAGCCTGTTGTCCCTCTGCTTCCTAAACCTGCTCTTAAAACCAGTGCAGAACTTGCACTTAGATGGAATGTGCAACTCAGACAGTTGGAATGTCAATCGTTAAGGCAAACAAGACCTATTACGGCTTTGCAGCCTGAGATTTTGGGCATATCCCACAACAGAGAAGGTGAGAAGACAAGAAAAGGCCAAGGTAAGGTGTAGAGGGAAGAGAACTCCCAAAAGCACACAACATGTTTGGGAAATTAATAAAACAAAAAAAGACTAAGACTAAAATAAATCACCTTGTTAAAACTTGGAGACTAATGGATACCACACTGCTCTGTTTCTAGTTGATGAGATGGAACTAAAATAGAGGTGGGGCCTGCCCTCGTCTGTATGTTCTCAGATGGGAGCACACGAATGTACATGTTGCAGATGTGGACCCCACAGGCATTACTACCAAAGATATCTGACTGAAAGCACACACACTCAATGGAGCACCCAGAGGGATATCTACTCAAATTACATTTGCATATCTGCTTAATTTTAATGATAAAGACAATAAATGGGGGGGGGGGCTAATATCTTTCATGGGACCAAATTCCATTACTGAGACACAAGCTTTCAAGCCACAACTTCAATGATGAGTGTAATCCCACTGACTTCAGTGGGACTAGTCCTGAGACTAAACTGCACACCTTTAAGTGTTTCCAGAATTAAAACCAAAATTCAAATTAAAACAAAAACCTTAAAACTTTGGTCTGGACAGGCAGGGAAAATAGAAAACAAGTTCAAATGTTTTGTTGTTTTAAAACATTTCAAATGTTCACAATGTTATTTGAGATCTTATTTCACTCAAAGCAGCAAAAGAATTTTTTTTATACCTCATCTCATTTAAATTAAATCAACAGCACTTGCAGTATGAAGGAAGACACTGAGTAACCACAGGAAGTGGTTACTTGTCTGAAGAAACAGACAACAAAAGCTATGCGCTAATCTGCACACAGTTATTTCCTGGTGAATAAATTTCAAATATGTGTAGCAGCATTGTCAGAATGAGTAAAAACACACTCAAGTGCAGTAGCAGCAGCAACTTACCTCTGCCACTTGAGCTGCTTCTGCTGCTTGAAGAGGAGGACGATCTTGATGAAGAGCATGAGGACAATGTAGCAGTAGTATTAGCAGATGATGTTGATGAAATGGATGATGATCTGCTTCTGCTGCGTTTTCGCTTTCTCTTGTCTTTCCCTTAGAAGAATATAAGGTCTGGTTCATTAGGTTTCAAACAGTGACAACACACAAGCTAACAACTTAAGCCCAGAAGACGCATATTTATAAAAAATTAAATTTTAAGACAAGATTTAGTTAATCTGTTAAAAAAACAAAACATCTGTCCTTGCCTTCTGTCATTTCTAACATAATTTATCTAATGACAATGCCAACAAAGAAGTCAAACATTTTTACTCATGCAAAGCATAGTGCAATTAAAGCTCTCTTATATGGCACTCAATTATATTTCTGATATCTCCCTATACAAATATTTAACCTAGTAACCAGGACTAGAATACTGCCCAGCACATAATGCAATTGCATATTCTGCATTCTACTTTTATGCAAAAAGGCAGAAGATAACTAAGCAAGCTGACATCAGGGATTTATTCAAAAAAAGTCATTTCCAGGTTGTGTCATAAGGTCATTATAGATTCAGCCCAATGTCCTACACCTTCTACATCTACAATGGTAACTGATTTGATAATGACCTTGAAGCACTGCAAGATCCTGAAGTGCCTTTGGAATCAAAGAATTCAGTATAGGTTTAATGTTAAGTGATTTGGGCGTTAGGGATGTGTCAGTATCCACGTTTAAACGGTCAACTGAGGAGCCTGGACGCATCAATTAACCTTCAGAGTTACGCGCAAGGCCTCCGCTCCTCTCTGCTGGCTGCCTCTGTATTAGCCTCTGAAAGTAGGGGGGAGGAAGAGGAGGGAGACATGCTGGAGCTGGTATGCGCAGGGAGCTGGTGCCTCCCACCCCATCCCTGCATATAAATGTGAAACCACTGAAATTTTCAGTAGTTACATGTTTACCAAAAACACATGCACGTTAACATCCCTATTGGGTATATACTGGGCACACTACTCAGTGATGTGAATGTCATAAGATTTTGTATAGAAAAGTCAGCCTGTATACACCCAAGTGCTTCATGAAACCAACCACTGTGCAGTGCAGTACTATTGGTGGATTGGAGAATACTAATTAATTTATTATATTTTAATTCTTTGAAAATTCGTATTCCATTGGTAAATTATAACTCCCAGTTAACCAGGATATTTGATTAACCGACACCCTCCCCCCCCCCGCCATTCCCACAACATGCTAAACAGAGCTTTTATGTAGTGTATACAAATAATACAAGAGTCTCTCTGCAGTAGCGATGTAAAATCCTGTTTAATTGGTTAACCACTTAAACATTATGTTTAACCAGTTAACTCAAAAAAGGGGGCACACCCCCTCATTCGGAAGTTTAGCTGGAGCAGTCGCCAGCCCCTACTAGTTAACTGCAGTTTGATTTCATGACTCCCACCTCTGACTTTCATCTCTTCTTGTGATGTAGCACATGGTGTTCCACATTTCTCATCATGTCTGCCCTCCATATCTAGTGAAAAGAAACATATTGAACAATATCACCAGAAAGGCTTTCTTTGAAACATACACATTCAATGGTAGTCGAAATCAGAGAAAATTTCCATGATTAATTCTTATTATTTTGATTCAGGAGAAATAAATATTGAAGACCCTACACTAGGATGAAACACAGGTGTAGTGTCTAATATTGCTATGCCAAAAAGAGGTAGTGTTATAGAATCATAGAACACTAGAACTGGAAGGGACCTTAAGAGGTCATCCTGCCCTCATGGCAGAACCAAGCACTGTAGATCATCCCTGACAGGTGTCTGTCTAATTTGCTCTTAAATATCTCCAGTGATGGAGATTCTACAACCTTCCTAGGCAATATTCCACTGTTTAACCACCCTGAAAGTTAGGAAGTTTTCCTGATGTCCAACCTTGCTGCAATTTAAGCCTATTGCTTCTTGTCCTATCATCAAGGGCCAAGGAGAACAATTTTTCCCCCTCCTCCTTGTGACACCCTTTTAGATACTTGAAAAACCGCTATCATGTCTTCTCTTTTCTAAACTAAACAAGCCCAGTTCTTCCAGTCTTCTCTCATAGCTCATGTTTTCTAGTCCTTTAATCATTTTTGTTGCTCTCCGGTGTACCTTCTCCAATTTCTCCGCATCTTTTTTGAAATGTGGTGCCCAGAACTGGACACAATACTCCAGCTGAAGCCTAATCAGCACAGAGTAGAGCGGAAATATGACTTCTCATGTCTTGTTCACAACACTCCTATTAATGCATCCCAGAATCACGTTTGCGTCTTTTGCAACAGTGTCACACTGTTGACTAATGTTTAACTTGTCATCCACTATGAGTCATGACCCCTAAATCCCTTTCAGCAGTATTCCTTCTTAGACAGTCACTTCCCATTCTGTAGGTGTGAAACATGCACAATGCCGTCCGGTGGAACTGTTTTGAGTAGTGCGGGGGCCTGTTGCAGTCTGGCACTCATGACGAAATGGAGGCGCTCTTGGCCCCCTGCCGTGATCTGTTTGCGAAGCACTTTGCAGATAAGATCGCTCGCATCTGGTCGGATTTGGACTCTGGTTGCTATGTAAGTGGGGCACAGAATGTGTTGAGCGCACCACCCTGTCATTTTTCTCTGGATCAATTTCAGCTATTACAGACTGAGCATGTGGACAAGGTACTTGGAGCAGTGCGACCGACCACATGCTCACTTGACCCCTGCCCTTTATGGCTTATTAAATCTAGCCAGGAAGGAATGACTGGCTGGATCCAGGGAATTATTAATGCGTCTTTTAGATCTGGTATGGTTCCTGCCACCTTGAAAGAGGCAGTGATAAAACTGTTACTCAAGAAGACTTCCCTGGACTCACATGATTTAAATAACTATTGTCCAGTTGCTGATATTCCCTTCTTGGGCAAGGTACTCGAGCGGGCGGTAGCGTTGCAACACCAAGCTTTCTTGGAAGAAACAGATTACTTAGATCCATTTCAGTCTGGCTTTAGGCTTGGTTCTGGAACTGAAACCGCCTTGGAGATAGACAGGGGGAGTGAGTCCCTGTTGATTCTCTTAGACCTCTCAGCGGCTTTTGATACCATCGACCATGATATCCTTCTGGGACGCCTGGTGGAGTTGGGTATTGGAGGCACTGTTTTGCAGTGGTTCCGGTCCTACTTGTCGGGACGTTTTCAGAAGGTGGAGCCAGGGGGCTGCTATTCGATCCCGTGGCGACTGTGCTATGGGGTCCCGCAAGGTTCTATCTTGTCCCCTATGCTGTTTAATATCTACATGAAGCCACTGGGAGAGGTCATAAGAAGTTTCAGAGGACGGTGCCATCAATATGCAGATGACACCCAACTCTATTTCCCTGTGACATCAGAACCAGGTGTGGCGGTGACTGATCTAAATCGATGTCTGGAGGTGGTGATGGTTTGGATGAAGTCAAACAAGCTGAAGTTGAATCCAGATAAGACTGAGGTCCTGTGAATCAGGTGGTCATTTGTTCGGGAATGTGGCGTGGCACCTGTTCTAGACAGGGTTACTCTCCCCCGAAAGAACAGGTACACAGCTTGGGAGCCCTATCCTGGACCCTTTTTTAACATTTGAAAATCAGATTCCTTCAGTGGCCAGGAGTGCTCTTGGGCAGCTTCGTTTGATCTGCCAGCTGCGACCCTTCCTGAACAAGCCACAGTGATCCATGCTCTTGTTACATCCCAACCAGATTACTGTAATGCACTTTATGTGGGGCTGCCTCTAAAGAGCCTTCGGAAACTTCAACTGGTCCAGAATGGAATGCAGCTGCTCAAGTCTTAACTAATACTCATTATACGGAGCACATTATGCCAGTGCTTCGGCAGTTGCACTGGGCTTCCGGTATGTTTCCAGGCACAATTTAAGGTTTTAGTTATGACCTATAAAGCCTTAAATGAGTTGGGTCCAGGGTATCTGAAGGACCGTCTTCTCTCATATGAACCTGCCCAGAGATTGAGGTCAGCTGGGGAGGCTTTGCTTCTTGTTCCCCCACTTGTGGAGATAAGATTAACATCTACGCGGAACAGGGCCTTCTCAGCTTTTGTTCCCAGGCTGTGGAATTCTCTTCCTTGGGATATCTGTTTCAGCGTCAGGTTAAAGCCACCCATTTTACTCGTGCTTTTATTAATGTTTGAGTCTGTATGTGTGTGTTCCTCTTCTCTATGTTTTTAGCAGGTTTTATGTCTCTCCTTGGTCTCGTATTTTAAATTTTTATATATATTTGTATTGTGTTTAAACATTTTTTGTAAGCCACCTTGAATATTTTAAATAGAGCGCTGGGGTAAAAATATTTTTAAAATAAACTGATTGTTCCTTCCTAAGTGGAGTACTTTGCATTTGTCCTCATTCAATTTCATCCTATTTATCTCAGACCATTTCTCTAGTTTGTTCAGATCATTTTGAATTTTGACCCTATCCTCCCAAGCACTTGCAACCCCTCCCAGCTTGGTATCATCTGCAAACTTAATCGTACTCTCTGTTCCACCATCTAAATCATTTATGAAGATATTGAACAGAACCAGCCCCCGAAACAGACTCCTGCAGAACCCCACTTGATATGCCCTTCCAGCACAATTGTGAACCTTTTGTGTGCGCGCGCATGCGTACCTTGATTAAAGCAGAACATTTCTGTGAAACTACATTATTAACACTATATTTTAAAACAAATTTTGCAGACACATACATTTATACAAAAACATGCTATATTCTGCCTTTTATTCAGAAATCTCGCCACAAAAAGCTTTATATGCTAAATAGGATACAAAACCACTGAAATGCAGCCAAGTTCGGTGTGGTGCTCAGCAGCCAATACACATTACACTATTCAACAGTGGCATGGGAATTTTAGATAAGATACTAGGAAAAAATCTCTCTCGAACACAAAAAGTGCCATGTTACCATTAAGATCCATGAACACAAGAAAATGTTCTCAAGTGCAATCTTACAGCAGCAGGAATATAATCTGGATGATTAACACAGTCATTTCCATCTTTAAATTCTGTGATTCTAATGGACAAAATCTGTATTCTAAAATTCTCATCTGTCACACAGCAAATTGCATACAACTCATGGTTTCCCAGCAACTAGTGCATTCTGATTTTAAAGTGGTTTAGACCAAGATCTTGAAATGAACCACTAAGATCATGAAGTGATTCATTTTCATAAGTTTTACACTTGTTTAATTCTGATAAACAAACTAGGGAAATATAGACTAGATCGGGGTGGGGAACATAAGGCCTAGGGGCTAGATGCAGTTCCGGCTTGCCTGGATTTGGCTCCGGCTCCTGAAGCTAAAGACTCCCCCTTAGCACTGGGGAATCTGTGTTGGTGCTACAACCCCCCCTGCCATCCCACTATGGTCCTGGAGCTCACAAAATCTACTAGCCTGGGCCCTCCCCCTAGGCTCTGGTGTGCGAGGGGAATGCAGGGAGTATTTTTCTCCTCTGTCAAGGGCCATGTCAGCAAGGGCTTCTATGTTTTTTTTGCTTCTCATTTGTGTGAGGCCCCCCAGTCATTTTTTTTTTTTTGTGGGTCAGCAGCCTCTGACCCAGAAAAGGTTCCCCACCCTAGATGGAACTACTATAAGGTGGAAACCTGTTCCCACAAACTAGTTATCAGCAGTTCAGTCAAGCTGGAAGGAAATATCGAGTGGAGTCCCACAGGAATCAGTCCTGGATCCAGTTCTATTCAACATCTTCACAAATGATTTAGACCAGAGATACTAAGGGTGCGTCTACACTGCACCGTTTTTCCCAGAACCACCACCATTATTTCAGAAAAACAATACTAGCATCCACACTACAACGACATTATTCTGAAAGAAAGTCAAAATCACAGATGGCTTTTTCCAACAGCGGTAGACCCTTTTCCGAAAAAGCTTTTTTGGAAGAGGGTGTGCATAGACGCGGAATAGGGAGTTTTGTCAAAAAAAGAGAGGCCTCCAGGAAATCCCACAGGTGCCCTGCTGGCCACACTCATCGCAACTCTGTAGTTCCTGTCCCCCAGGAGGTCTTAAATCTGCAGACGTAGGGGATGGGGCTTGTGGAAGGAAGCCAGCTTTCAGAGCCTCCAGCCACAGCGCAGGTGCCAGTGCCAGTCATCTGCGCACCATGTCCGAGCCACAAGCCCCCCCACCCGCCAAGAGCTGTCTGTCACAGCGAGCACTCACTGAACTCCCAGGAGCCTGCCAGAGGCCTCAAAAGGCATGGATCATCCTGATCTGGGGCAGAGATCCTGGACCTCCTTGAAGTGTGGGGCAACGAGGAAAACCTCCAGGATCTCCGCTCCACATGCAGGAATATGGACATATACGGGTGGATGGCAGAGAACCTGACCAGAAAGGGCCATACCAGGACCCTGGAGCAGGTCCAGAGCAAAGTGAAGGAGCTCCAGCAGGCCTACGCCAGGACAAGGGAGTACAGCTCATGTTCCAGAGCAGGACCCCACTCCTGACCCTATTTTGATGACCTGCACTGCATCCTGGGGGGGCAGCGTAGCCCTTTCCCTACCTCTGGTGGTGGACTCAGGGCTGGAGATGCCTGTCATCACCTGCCCGGGGGTCCCAGCCCATGAAGAGGAGGAGGAGGAAATGACGAGCACGGTGACCACCATCACCCTGAAAGCCAGTACCCCATGACTTGGATGCATACCAGGCATCCTTTGAGGCCAGGGAGGGAACATCAGGTGAGTGAGTGGGGATGGTGGGCGCTGTGCGGCTGTGGTGCAATCATCGCTCGGCCGTCTCACTGTGCTGCAGTTTGTGCACATAGATGCATGTGTAGTGTCAGTCTAAGCCACACAGCCCCAGCAAGCAGCACCAGAGCACCCCTGGGCTCCTGCTCACTGGCTCTGGGGAGGTTGCCCACACTTCTGATCCTCAGGGGGATGCCCTCCCACCATCAGCCACTGCTGGAAGGAGGCTGGGGACAAGGGCACATGCACGCACACAGACTCTGGAGTGCTGCACACAAGCATGCCTGCACTCTTGAGGCAGTGCCCCTCCCCCGGGGACAGCACTGCCAGGTGCAGGTAATGTGTGCAGCACCCATGGAAGCCCAGGCTGCCCGAGGCCCCTCCCCCAACCATTGGATCCCAGTGTGGCCAGCCATTTCCCTTTGCCTACTTGTCCGTGGGATGTGGGTGCAGCGGGAAGCATGGTCCTCTGGGGACCTCTGGGTCCCCGTAAGGCATGGCCCCCTGTACAGGCCATACACTGCCTTGCTCCTGGGACATCACCTTCCTCTGACCCAAGAACTGGGCAGCTGCTGGCCCAGAAGGTCCAGGAAGACATGCAGTGGCGGACCCAGATGTGGACTGAGCTGCTGTAGCAGGACTGCAATGTGAGAGACCATCCAGGCGCCCCTGACTTAGGAGGCACCAATCCCAGTCCCTGCTCCTGCCCCAGTCCTCACTCCCCTCCCATGCCTGATCTCCCTATCCTCCTTGGACCCCCCCCGAGGTCCCTGCACAGGAGTGAGGAAACACTCGAGCCATGCACCCCTCTCAGCCCCAGCCCTGAGCCTCTCTTCACCAACCAAGTTTCTCTGCTGCCCCCCGCCCCATTTCCAGGTTCTCAGACTCCTTCCTCCCCAGTTACTTCTATCCCAAATAAATAAGCGAATAGGGTTTTTTTTCAAAACAAAACAGTTGTTTTTATTGTGTCTGCAGGGAAGAAGGGTGGAGAGGGGCAAGAGAGGGATTGTTGGAGGGAAGGCAGACAGGGGCAAGGGACAAGCCCCTAGCAGGGAGGCCCTGGGGAGAATTATTGAGGTCCTTGAGAGAACCTCTCCCTTAGGGCCTCTCAGATGTACATCCCCACCTGATGTGCCTGGTGGATAGCAGCTGTGCATGGCTGCGCAAAGGCCCATCCCGCCCGGCCAGCCTCTGTCCCCCACTCCAGAAGGAAGGCCTCCCCCTTCCTCTCCACGATATTGGGGAGCATACAACATTCAGATATTACCTGGGGGACATTCTGCTCCCCCACATCCAGGTGGGTCAGGAGACACTTGAATCTCGCCTTCAAGTAGCCAAAGGCACATTCGTCCTGAATGCAGGCCCTGTCAAGGTGGCCATTGAACCGGTCCTTGCTGGGGTCCAGGTGTCAAGTGTGGCTTCATCAGCCATGGCATGAGGGGATAGGACATGTCCCCCACAAGGCACAGTGGCATTTCAACATCCCCGACCCTGATGATACGCTCAGGGAAGAAAGTGCCCACCTCCAGCTTCTGGTAGACACAGGAGTTGTGCACCTTCCCCGACCAGCTTATAAAGATGTCCGTGAACTGGCTGCCGTGGTTGACTAGGGCCTGCAGGACCACAGAAGAGTATGCCTCCCGGTTTATGTACTGTGCTGCCAGGGGCTTGGATGGGGACATGGGTTCCAACAATAGCTCCCTCCCTCCCCGAATTAGGGGAAGCCCAGGGTGGCGAATCCGGTGACGATGGGGTCCAGGTCGCCCAGACAGATGACCCAGTGCAGCAGGATGATGTTAATGGCCCTCACCATCCGCAGGAGATGAAAAATACTGAAACAAAACAGAGAATCAAAGGGGGTGCCTGAGGCCTTGGAAGGTCCCCGAGCCCTCGGGAGGTCCCCGAGCCCTCCTCCTCACAAACACCCCAGGAGCCACCTGCTGTGAAGCCCTGTGCCCCCCACAGGGCTGTGAGGGGGCAGGACTGCAGAACCCCCCCTGGGGATGGGGCTTCCCCCTGCCACTCCCACCCCATGCACCCCTAACCTTCCCTTTCCCTAGAGTCCCCCTTTCCAGTAATCCCCAGCCCTCCAGGGACTGCATGAGGAGGGCTCCGAAGGTCCACTTCCCCACGCGCTGGTAACGGTTGGGCGCGGACAGCTTCCAGGCAGGGTTGGTGGGTCGCATCTGGGTGTCCCGTTGTCTGAGGGCAGGGGTGAGTCAGGCACATAGCTCCAGGAACGTCTCCTTCCTCACGCAGAAGTTTTGGAGCCACTGCTGGTCATCCCACTGCTCCATCACCAGCCAGACCCAGGTGTCCAGCCTCCAGAAGTGTTGCTCCACTGTGGGGTGTGGTTGCAAGGGCATCGCTCCCGCACACAGGCAGAGGTTCTCAATGATCAGCTCGGGGTCGAGCTCATATAGGGCCATGAAGGCAGCCCGCAGAAACTGCTGCATGGCAGCGTGGGGCCATCACGTGCCCAGAGGCAGTTCCGGCTCCATGGCAGGGAGTGCTGTTGTGTCCAAAAGCAGGGCAACCAGAGCAAATGCTTTGCTGTCCCTCAGAAAGGTAGGCAAGCAGAAGAACGTGAGAAACAAGGGGGTCCCTTTAAGCTTGTGTTTCAGATAGCCTTAGGCAGGAGCTCCCAGAAGCAACTGCTGACCTACTGCCCTGCCTGAACTGGTTCCGGGTGGCCGTAAGTGTGAGATAGTGTCCAATCAGTGTGGATGCTATCTTTTGAAATAACAAATTGCTATTTAGTTGTGCTTTTTGTATGTAGACGCGCTATTTCAAAATAAGCTTTTCCGGAAGATATGTTCCAGAAAAGCTTATTCCGAAAGAAGCTTGCAGTGTAAACATACTCTTAGAGTCAGCTTTCCCTGTAAAATGTGCACTTAGAGATTCAGGTGCAACGCAGCTGAATAGCAAAGCGCCCACTGCCACCGACACGTGTTTCTACTGGTGGTAAACATTGCTATGTGCGTCGGTGCACATAAAATTTACTGTCCCCATCAATGGAAAAAAGTAAAGGGAACATTGCTCAGAGCTCAGTAGTTCAGGATCAAATTAATGGTCATCCAAAAGAGAGACAGCAGTGTCAATTAATAGTTTCATTTACTGTATTCTCACAGAAAAATGACTGGCCAAATAATTATTTTATCAATTACAATTGGATAATGACATAGTAAAAACATCCTAATTGGTGAACAATTGTAAATGTGTAACCTCTGAACATTTCAGTGTTTATATGTTTACACTCGGGGGGAGGGGTGCCGGTGCTCTTGGGGAGCTGGCTTAAAAGCCAGCTTCTGTCCCCACTCTCCAGCACTGCTGCTTCTTAAGCCGGCCCTCCCGAGCACCAACTCCTGCCTGCCCCCCATGCTGCTGCTTATGATACAGAGGCAGCAGTGCAAGTGCATGTGTGCGCAGTTGGCTCGGCGGGAGCCGCTACACACAGAGAGCCAGCTTCCCACATGGGCCAGCTACGCCTCTCCTTCCCCCCCGCCCTGGATACAGAGGCAGCGCCGGTTTGGGGGGTGGGGTGGGGGGTGGAGAAGAGACACTGTGTGTAATCATGAGGGTTAACTGATGAGCCCAGGGTCATCAGCTAACCACTTACACAGGCATACTTTCACATCCCTAACAGAGAATACACTTAAAGTTTGCAGATGATACCAAGCTAGGAGGAGTTAAGTGCACTGGAGGATAGGACTAAAGTTTGAAATTATCTCGGCCAACTGGAGAAGTGGTCTGGAAAAAACAGGATGAAATTCAATAAGGACAGATGTGAAGTACTCTACTTAAGAAGGAACAATGAGTTTTACACAGAATGGGATATAACTGCCTAGGAAGTAGGGTTGTAAAAATCCCATTTAACTGGCTAATTGGTTAAACAATATGTTTAACCAATTTCATCGATTAACCAGTTAAAAGGTGGGCAAGTGGGGGGGATGCCTGCTTCAGTCCATCTGGAGCAGCCTTCCTACCCATCACTGTGCTGGAGTAACCTCCTACTCCCCCACCACAGGCAGGGAGCTGCTTCAACCCAGCCAGAACAGCCCCTGTCTGCAGCAGACAGGGAGCTGCTCCAGCTCCTACCAGTTAATCTTAATTGGTAAGCCTCACCCATTAAAAGGTGAGGTTTACCATTAACTGGTTAAACCTGTACATCCCTACTAAGAAGGTGTAGTGCAGAAAGCGATCTGGACCACAAGCTAAATAGGAGTCAAAAGTGTAAGAGTGTAACAGCTGAAAAAAAAAAAAAAAAAAAAAAAAAAAAAAAATCTACTCCGGAATGTTTCAGCAACAGTGTTGTAAGCAAGACATCAGAAGTAATTCCACCTCTCTACTTCACACTGACAAACAAGGCTTTACCTCAAGTATTGTGCCCAATTCTGGGCAACACGTTCCAGGAAAGAGGTAGACAAATCAGAGAAAGTCCATAGGAGGTGAACAAAAATGATGAAAGGGCAAGAAAACATTGGTTTGTTTTGTCTGTAAAAGAGAAGATTGAGGGGGATAGTTTTCAAATACAGGTTGGATCTCCCTGGTCTGGCACCCTCGGAACCAGAGCTGTCCCAGACAAGGGAAGGTCAATGCTCAAGTGATGGCTGCCCCACTCCTGGGGTCTTCTCTTTGGGGCTTCCTGCCCTGCCTTTGGCCCCCCTAACACTGGCCCAACATGGTTCCCCACCCTGCTGCCCACCCGATGCCCCATGATCTCCCGGGATTCCCCGTAGGGACTATTTGGCTGCTGCCCACCTCAATGATGCAGCGTGTGCCTGAGTGGGGCCACCCAGCCCCAGTGGCCCTGCTGCTGTTGGGGGTTCCCCAGTGGGGATGCCCGGCCACCCCGCCCCTAGGGCCAATCCCCTGCTGCTGTGGGGATTCTGCCTGCCCACCTCCTCCAGCCCCACTTCAGCTGGGGGGGTGCCCTGGCAGAGGCTGCCCAGTCACCCCGGCCTGTGACAACTGAATTCTGGATTCAGAATACTCTCTGCAATAGGTGATTTTATGCAAAAGAGATCTTACGCATGAATGACTTTTCGCACCTTAAACATGTAGGCTCAACCTAGCTAATTTAAACATGTCACAGTTGACAGGACCCAAAATTAACCTACTCAATTGTCTTGTGCACCAATATTGAGGTCATGTGCACTTGTTCAGATGGGTGCCACATATCAAGTTATTAACAGAAGTATTTTTAAAATGTTATGGAAGAAAGAATATTAAAACAAGGGATAATTAACAAGGTGCTTGCCTTTAAATGTTTATATAATATGAAGTCAAATAAAGAGAAAATTAATATTGAAAAAATTTCGGTAGTCAACATCCTCTGTTTATAGCCCTTTCCCAGACCCAACCCCAGCTGGGCTTCCTCAATTAAATCTGGTTCTCCTTTCAGGGAACTATGTTAATTGGCCTTTTTGAGCTTGCACAGGATACACTCTGCATTGCACATCTAGACAACGGTGTATTGAATATTTCTACCCATTCACATTGTGTCTTAGAGCTATATTTTATTTTGGATCAGAGGTGAAGTCAATCCAGTATAATTTTAGACAGTTCTCTTTGCTACAAAGAGCCAATTTAGAAAAAGTAGTTACATGGAATGCTTGTTCTGCACACAAGACATGTATATCAGAGCTAAAACGCTAATGAATCAAGTGCAGATTTCCCTTGTCTGATTTAATCCACTCATAAGCATTCTTTAAAGCTTGAATGTCTATTCATAAAAATGTATAAGAAAGGTGACAAATAATATTCTTTGCTTTATGCCAGAGTACACAGCTACTTGACTGTATTATTTCAAGTGATCAACTCAACTACAAGAGTTCTTATTCTTCCTCAAAATAAAGAATTGTGTATTTGCATGGAAAGGTTATCAAAGGAATGTGTGTAAAGCTTAAGCACAGGCTGGAGGGGTTTAATTAATTTCTTGCAGTTTTAAATTTAAAAAAAGCAAGCAGACAAGAAAACAAAGGCCATTTAAGGCCTGTTCTGAAACTCCTTGAAGTTAATGAGAATCTTTCCATTAACTTCATTGGACTTTGGATTTGGTTCTTGAAACTGTTGTTTTAAATAAATTGTAAATTAAACTAAAGAGTGATGTATTATGATATTTACTTCATCTTATGTCCTCTAACAAAGACATTCAAAGCATCCAGAGAAATATTTTCTCTACCTTTATATATATAAAAAACACAAGAACTGATTAAGGTCCATGTAGGCCAAGGACTTTCATGGTCCTCTTTCATTTAAAATAGATATTGAGTAACATTTCTATACATTATGTAACCATTTACCTTGATGGTTCTGAGCTACAGATAACTGCTGTCTGATCACTAACTTCATGTTCTTAATTGCGAAGCCTCTGGTTGAACACCTCTGTATTTGTGTTATGAATGCAATAAGCACAAATTGTTTAAAACAACACTAGTTGCAGAGATGCTTAAATTAATTAAATCAAATTAAAAAAAAACACTCAATTTATTTTTGTTCCATAGTTATTACTGTGCTATTAGACCTTCTGGTATGAAGAATGGAGATTTATCTGGATAACAAAAACAGCTATCGCTGACAGACAGAAAGGAGGCAGGGGATGTTTGAATTATATATGAAGCAGAGCATGGTTCATCTCACTTCAGAGCCACTAAAAAACCAGCAAAACAAATGACACATAGTGTAGTCCCTTGTCTTTAAGAAATGCTACAATATTGTCCAGCAGTGATATGTGCACAAGTAGGGGGCACCTGCAATGACCTCAATCATTCAGTCTCAGTCCGGACCCAGCCTTTATTATAAAGCAACACGTAGCCCATTTGTTTGCGGCCCGCAATGCGGTTTGCATTTACGCAGGGCTCAACACATGGCTCACAGGTGGGATCCTTTGAACATGGTCTCCACTGGGAACATGCTCCACAATGGCAAGGCGTCTCCCAGGAGGGGCGAACATTGAAAGACACAAGTGGACGGGCTGACTGGGACAAGTACAGCGTGTCAGCATTTCTAGCCCCAAGGGAGGAGCTGCTGGGAGCGTCGGGGCATTGTGGGAAGTGCTGGCTGCTTAGCCTTGTGGGCATAGCCTGAGAGGTGCTGACTGGCTCACACTGGCCACGTCAGGGCTTAAGGCTTAATCTTTGTATTCATGCCCGTCAGTGTGAAAGAAGCTATTTGCATATATATGCAACCACACTGAAGTTGTAACCGTCAGCATGTGCTGTGAGTATCATTGTGGCCCCTGGGGTTTCCAAAGTTGAGTAGCCCTGCTATAAAGTCTAGAACAGATGGAAACTTAAATTCCTCCGAAGATGTCCATGCCACCATCCCCCAATACTGCCCCCGTCTGAGCCTCACTCCCCTCACAAACCCTGCTCAATAACTCACCTATACACTTCGCTTCCCACTTTGGGTGCCTGCCCAGAACACACTTGCCTTTCCAGCCGGAGTTTTCCCAGCGGCATGGGTACACACAGCTTTACCCCAGAACATCTGGGCAGGCACCAAGTGGCTCTGGCCGCAACTTCAGCCCTGAGGAAGGGCTGAAGCTGGGGCCAGAGCCACATGGTGGCTGCCCAGTTACTCTGGGGCAGGAGTTGCATGGCAGGAGCCTGCCATACGTGCCAGGCTGAAGCCAGGGCCACAGTGGTATCTTTAGTACCACGGTCCCTGGCCCCTATAGCTACTACACTGACCTGGCTGCTATTTTTAATACTGTGGTCCCGTCCCCACTACCAGCAGCCCACTGGTCTGCTTTTATACCCTCACCCAGACCTCCACTGCCCTGCCCCTCCTGTGAGCCAAGCCCAAGCATACTGTATGTGCCCTGGGGGAAGGGCTGGGCCGGGGAGGGAAGGTGTTGGCTGTGGGGTTTGCCCAGCTGGCAGGTGGTACCCATGGGACAGGTTGGCATGGAGAGACCCAGATGTGCCCCTGGGCCAGAGCTGCCCAACCTGGGAGGAGGGGGCAGCAGCACTGACCTTCTCTTAGCAACAAACCAGCCACATGGCCCCAAAGCAACAGAGATTCCTTGGGGCCTGCCCCCTTCAGCCTTCCCTGGCTCCTGCCCCCTCCTTACTCTTCCCTCATACTTGGCCCCGCCTCTATCCTTCCCCGTCCTCTTCAGCCCTTCCCATTCTCAACACATTTCTGCTCTCCTGGGTCTCTGCCTCATCAACTTTGCCTCCCTGACATGTCCCTGCCCTCCATACACCTCTGACCCCTGGAAGCCCCCTCCTTGACTCCTTGCCCTCCTGACACCTGCCTCCTTCCCCAACATCCTCTGCACCCTGGACCTCACCCACCATTTCATCTCCCTTCTGCTGCCTGTCACCCATCTCTTCCTTTCCCCTCTGCTGCCATGTCTTTCACCCTTTCCTCGCCCTATCTGCTCCCCTGGTACCTGCTGCTGCCCCCCACCCTTGTCTGTTGTCCTGGCTCCTGCCCTTCTCACTCCCCTCAGCCCTCCTGGGACTTGCCCCCCTCCCCATCCTCCTTGACCTCTGCACCTGCCCTTCCCTTTCCCCTGTGCCCACCTGTTCCCCCTCTAACCCCACTCTGATCATCTGTAGATACCCCTCCCCATGTTCTCTCCTAATACCTCCCTCTACCCACCTATACTGCCTCTCTCTTTTGCCCTCTGGTGCCCATCCCTCCCCTCCCCGTGTCTGCCCTTCTGGTTCACCCCCACAATCCCCCTAGCACCTACACCTTCCCTTACCCCCTGCACCTTCCTGGTGCTTTACCCTTCCAACACCTGCCCCCCTTGCTCCCTTCCTCCCTGGTGACCACCCCCTCACCAACCTCTGCACCAGTTCTCCTCATGCCCCTCTGCCCTCACATGACTTGCTCCATCCCCTGCCTTCCTCATGCCCACGCTTCTTTTCAACCTTTCTCCCTGCACCCACTCCTCCCCTCTCCTTCCTCTCGTACCCATTCCCTTTCCTCTCCCAGCATCACTCTGTCCCCTCCCTTCTTCCACCCCCCACTGACACCTTCCCTTCCCCCTTGCTCTTTGCCCTCATTGTCACCTCTTGGCCCCTTAGCATTTTTCTCTCTCCTCCACCCTGCCCCTTAGTGCCTTCCCCTTTCTTCTCCTGTCCTGACCCCTCCATCCCTCAGTACAAGCCCCACCTTCCCCTTAGTTCTCCCCTTGCCCCTTTCCATGCCTCCTGCCTTCGACATGTTGTCTGGCTGCCCCATGTGCGGGGACTAGAGCCGGGGCTGCAGTGCTATTTTTAGTACAAGGTGGGATGGCATGGCGGGCATCTGCCCCATGTGACAGGACTGGAACCAGGGCTGCCCGGGATGCTATTTTTAGTACCATGGTCCCCACCCCAGAAGTACTCTGCGGGTAGCCCCAGAAACACTCCTGACTAAAAATAGCACCATGGGTGGCCCTGGCTCCAGCCCCGCCACGCCAGGCAGCCCCAGAGTAGCTGGGGCCAGGGCTGCGTGGCCGCTTCTGGGCCATGGTACTATTTTTAATACTGCAGTCAGGACCCCAGGCTCCAGCTTTGGCAGCCACCATGCAGCCCACCCTAGCCGCAGCTCCAGTCCTGAAGAAGGGCTGAAGCTCAGGCCAAGGCTGCTTGGTGACTGCTCAGCTGCTCCTGGGGCAGGCAGTTCCCCACCATGGGGACCCCACCCCAGAGCAGCTGAGCCATCTCTGCATGGCTCTGCTAAGAAGGTGTGTGGGAGTCAAATTCTTGATGCGCGCCTGCATGGGCACGTGCACCGTAGAGGGAACCCTGATACTGGGCTATTAAAAAGATTGTAACATTCAGAATTTGAATATAATGGCTTACATACAAATACAATCCTTAAAAAATAACAGAACACCAAAAACACATCAAAATACTTTTCTCTGCTAGACAAACTAATACACAATGCAGATTCATTTGCAACTGCAGCTGTCCACGTGCACAGCTTTCGAGAGGACTTCTAAAAGTTAAAAATGTGCCTAACACAGGCTGTTACAGACAGCATCACACTTGTGTGCACCACAAAGAGAGGCTCACTTTTTGAGATTAGCTTTGGAGAGTGATCTACATCTCTTTCAAACCTTTTTGTAAGAATAAAGATTGTACTTCAATGACCAATCAACAGCCTCTCAATTATTGAGCAAATAAGCGATATGCAGAACCACAACCTGGCCAACTCTGGCAACATTTGGTGTTTTTAGTTCAGTTTTCTCAATCAGTGGTACACGTACCCTTAGGGATACTAGAGAGAAGTCTGGGGGGTACATCAACACAACTGAAATTTGGAGAAAACTGAATTTTTGTTTTAAGTTTTACAGCGCTTCATTATTTTTGTACTTTTTACACCCAAAAATTTCATCCCCTGCCCAGCTACGATTAAGTTGTTTAAACAAATGTGTTGCAATGGTAGAAAAAAAGTATGTCTAAAAACTGTGGGTACTGGGGGGTACTTAGAATTTATTTTAAAGAGGTACTTTATATAAAAAGGTTGAGAAACACTGCTTTAGTTAAAACCGCTCCGGGAGCCGCGTTGTTACACGAGAATCTCCGCTTGCATTTAGAGAGACAGGGTTTCGTTCGCATGGCTGCAGGGAAAAACAAGACCCCGGCAGCCCGTAAAGCCGCGGAGATCAGTCGGCAGCAGAGAAACACCCGCCCTGTTGGCGGTACATTTTAAGCTGACCGCGTGAGGTGGGAGGCTTGAAGGGGACCCGGTGAACGCTGAGGGCGGCGTCAGCGGAGCCACCACGGGCAGGGCGGGCAAGGACAACCTGAACCGATAGGAGGAGAAACGTAGCGACCGCTCCAGCTGCTATAGGCTTGGCGACGCTTATGCCAGGGCCGCGTCCCAGGCACAGCTCAGCACCTCCCTCCCTCGCCCTACGAGGAGCTCCCGGGTGGAAGCCCCGGCCCGAGCGCGGGGCAGAGCCCTGCTGCCACACGGAGCGCGGGATCTCACAAGGCCGCGGTGGCAGGGCTAGGCGGCGCGACCCAGGCACTCTCCGGTTGGGGCGGGGCGTGTAACGCCGCGCGGGAGGGACCGGGAGAAAAGGGGAAGGAAACGCTGTTTCCCCCGGCGCCTGCACCTCGCCGCTCCCAGCACTTACCGGGACGCAGACCCGACCTCGGCCTCTTCGTCTCAGCGTCCCACGTACCGGAAGCCCCCCCCAGTCAGGAACGAACAGGGCAGGGTCTACATCCGGGTGACCCAGATGGGAGGGGCAGCCTTCTTTGAGGCCCGAGGCAGCCTGTGAGCTCGGCGCTTCCGTCCGCCAGTCGTCTATGTCGGGCGGCCGGCTGGGCTCACGAGTACCACGTTCCCTGCGGCGCACCGGACCTCTGCGCCTGATGGAGATCAACCAGCGTGGGCGGGGTATGCAAATAATCACGTCGGGCTTGTCTAGTGCTGTGCCCAGACGTGCCCGCAGGCGGGTTAGTGCGAGCCAGCACCTCCCATAACTGCCTCCCGCGCGCCCACTTCTCAGGCGTCGTCTTCTGCCTCTGGCTACGCAGATGGATGGGGGATGGGTGTTTTTATCACTGAAATTGGCGTTCACTGACACCAATCACCAACAAGAAGTCCTGTGGTACTTATTAACAGACTTATTGGAGCACAAGCTTTCCTGGGCAAAGACCCACTTCGTCAGTTGCATGTAGTGACACCAATAAAATCTCTTCTCTGGGAGCCTCGTTCTCAGGTAAATCAACCTCACCCTTCTGGTGTACCTGCAGAGCGGCTGTGCCTGCTGTCCTCCCCCATCTGCCCGTAGATTAGTGCTTGGAAAGAGCACTGAGCACCCAAACGTCTCTCCTCTACCTTATATCCATTTCAGCCCCTTTCCCACTCAATGTTTATCATACACGCTTGTTTCTTACTATGGCCTGAGAAATAATACTGCTTACCCCAGGTCTGAATTTCCTGATTAATTTAGATAGGACAGGTTAAATAACATACTTAAGGGCTACATCTACACTGCAGGCTTTTTCCACAAAAACTTGCAGAGCCTCTACGCTGCATGCACGTTTTTGCGCAAGTAAATTTACAGTATAGTGTCAGAAAAGAGGACTTCTTACGCCCGAGTTATTCCTCTCCCCAAGAGGAATAAGCACTCTTGCACAAGAAGGCAGTGTGGACAATTATTCTTGTGCAATAAACCCCTATGGCTAAAATGACCATTAGAGCTTTCTTGTGAAGAGAGCATCCGCACTGCCATGGATGCTTTTGTGCAAAAGCACATCTCTTGCACAAAAGCACATGGAGTGTGGATGTGCTCTTGTGCAAGACCTTTTACGCAAGAATTCTTGCACAAAACAGTTCTTGTGCAAGAAGCCTGCAGTGTAGACATAGCCAAGGAGTATCTGCTGATTGCAAATGTGACTGCAGATACAAGCCGACCTTCCCCCCCCCCCCCCCCCCCCCCAATACAAAGCTACTTTTCAGTGATAACATGCCTACAGCTTACCTGGCTGTCTACAGACCTTTAAAATAAAATGCCCTTAAAATAATACAAAGGACATTTCAATTCACATTTCACTTCGGAGATTTTTAAAAAGCATCTGGTAGTTTATTCCCAGTCTATCCAGACAGCTGCCATCACTTTGAATGCCCTGTATTTGGCACATACTAAGGGGAATGGAAGCTGTTTAGAATGGTGAGGGTATCCTCAATCTGGATGGGTTGTACTTCCTCTGGTAGACTATTTTACATACATAACTTCTCTAGGAAAAATGACTACTGCTATCTTTAAGAACCTAAGAACAGTCATAACTGGCTGAGATCAAAGGTCCATCTCGCCCAGTATCCTGTCTTCCGACAGAGGCCAATGCCAGATGCCCCAACCTGAGTGAACAGAACAGGTAATCAATCATCAAGTGATTCCTCTCCTGTCATCCATTCCCAACCCCTGACAAACAAAGGCTAGGAACACCATTCCTACCCCTTCTGGCTAAGTATTGATGGACCTAATCTCCATGAATTTATGCAATTCTTTTTTGAACCCTGTTGATGTCCTGGTCTTCACAACATCTTCTGGTAAGGAGTTCTTCAGGTTGACTCTGTGCTGTGTGAAGAAAAACTTCCTTTTGTTTGTTTTTAAACCTGCTACCAATTAATTTCATTTGGTAACCCCTAGTTCTTTTGGGAACAAGTAAATAACTTTTCCTTATTCACTTTCTCCATACTTGTCATGATTTTATAGACCTCTATCATATCCCCCCCCCCATCTCTTTTCTAAGCTGAAAAGTCCCAATCTTTTTAATCTCTTTTCATAGGGTACCCCTAATCATTTTTGTTCCCCTTTTCTGAACCTTTTCCAGTGCCAAGATTTTTTTTTAGATGAAGTGACCACATCTGTATGCAGTATTCAAAATGTGGGTGTACCATGGCTTTATATGAGACAATAAGATATTGTCTTATTTTCTATCCCTTTTTTAAAGTTTCCTAACATTGCCTTTTTTAATGCCACTGCACATTGAGTGGATGTTTTCAGAGAACTATCCACAATGACTCCAAGATCTCTCTCTTGAGTGGTTATAACTACATTAGTCCCCATCATTTTGTATGTGTAATTGGGATTGTTTTTTTCAATGTGCATTACTTTAGGTTTATCAACATTAAAATTCATTTGCCATTTTGTTGCCCAATCAGCTAGTTTTGTGAGATCCTTTTGCAGCTTTTCACAGTCTGCTTTGCTCTTAACTATCTTGAGCAGTTTAGTATTATCTGCAAATTTGGCCATCTCACTGTTTACCCTTTTCTTCAGGATGGATGGACCTTTAGGTGACACCACTAGTTACTGCTCTCCATTCTGAAAACTATCTATTCCTACCCTTTATTTCCTGTCTTTTAACCAGTTATCAGTCCATGAGAGGACCTTCCCTCTTATCCCATGACAACTTACTTTACTTAAGAGCCTTTGGCGAGGGACCTTGTCAAAGGCTTCCTGGAAATCTAAGTACAATATATCCATTGGATGCCTCTTGTCCACAAGTTTGTTGACCCCCTCAAAGAATTCTAGTAGATTAGTAAGGCATGATTTCCCTTTACAGAATCCATGTTGACTTTTCCCCCAACAAATTATGTTCATCTATGTGTCTGACAATTCTATTTTTTACTATAGTTTCAACTAATTTGCCCAGTCCAAATGTTAGACTTACCAGTCTGTAATTGCCAGGATCACGTCTAGAGCCCTTTTTAAATATTGGTGTCACATTAGCTATCTTCCAGTAATTTTTGGAAGTGGGAAAATACTCTTAGGACTTTTTGGGATAATACATATTACATGGATTTCTTAGGAAATATTTAGTGAGAGGGGAATGCAAATGACTCACCACTCACCTTTTGAATTTTTACCTTGTCACCATTATCTGGGTGTTATACGTATGAGTGATATATGTATATAGAGTGTGGGGAAGTCACCAGGCCCTGCATCCCCATCTGCAGTCAGATGCAACTCTCAGCCAGCAAGTAGAACAGGTTTATTTGTTGACAGAGACACAGCATAACACAGTCTTGTTAACACAGGAACCAGGAGCAGTCAGTACAATCCAACTGGAGGAGGGGGGGGCCCAGAGCCAGCACCCTAGGCCCCCTCCCTGCATCTTCCCCCCCGCCCAGAGTAATTCACACACTCAGCAACTGGTCCCAGCCCTCCAGGCAGCCCCACCCCCTCCTTTGTTCAGATTCCTGGGCAAGGTGGCACCTGGTTGCTCTCCCAACCTCGATTCAGATTACTAGACAGCCTGAGTTACTGTTGTGAATGTGCTAAGATGAGGCAGCCTCCCTCAGTAAAAGTCACACCCAACATTCCCATCCCCCGCCGCGCACTGGTGCAGTACCCAGGGAAACTGAGGCACACACGGGGTTACAACAGAACAATACAGAACAGTAGGAATCACACAGCATAAAGCAAACAGAGCGAACACAATCCCCGCTACGTCACACCTATTCACAATCTCTTGAAAGGCCCAAATTGGAAAAATAAGTGACTCAGCATCACGAGGTTCTTGTTCTGCACAAAAATGTGTGATGAACTCAAAAATCAGAGCCCCTGTTGGAGTTGGGGGTCACCTCTGATTAGCTTATTAGCATCTGTATATATTCTTTTATTTGGTATTTTCTCTAATGCTTTTGCCTTAAGAATGAAGTATGCCCGAAGCCCGATTTGAAAGAGCTATGTGGTGACTTATATCAGAGGCAGTTATACTGTCTACAGTCTCTGAAGAGAAGGGAAAAACAGCCTGTTTGGGCAGCCTACCTTTTGCTGAGTAGTCCTGTGGCACCTTGGAGACTAACAAAAATACAGGCAGTCCCCGACTTGCAATGCGATCGGTTCCTGGAGAAGCATTGCAAGTGGGGGGGCATCATAACTCGAACCCTCATTTATGATAGGCGTTGTGCACTGTCGTAAATGCAGGCCGCGGATGCAAGTCAGGGGTTTTTGGCCCCTTCCACACTCACAAAAATGGTTGTAATTGTGGGGGGTCACAACTCAGGTGGTCACATCTCGGGACTTTCCTGTATACGTAATATCACGAGCTTTTGTGGGCAAAACCCACTTCTTCAGATTAAATGATCTTGAGACTCGTCAGAAGGGTGACAGATGCATGTCTCCAACCAACAGAAGAGATTGTTGGGGAGCTGGAAGTGACCTTATTCAACCATAGAGGGCAGCTAACACTGCAGTTGCCCTTAGTTGAGACACATCCATCTCACATACCTTGAAGGTCTGCCTTTTTAAAACAAACAAACAAACAAACACATGGATAACACATATTGCTAGTCATAGAATTGAGGTTGATGGGGATTCTCTCCCACAGGAGAAAAAGGATAGAATTTGGTTTTTGCATTGGGGAAGGGGCCAACATCCTACATCTCCAGCCTGGAAATGCAAACATGAACTTTACTGTTCTGCAGCCATGCAAAAAGCTGACACAGTACAACAGTTACTTTGGTAACTCCATGCTCCGCTGTCGCTTTGAAATGCCATGCGGAGCCCGAGGCCAGCTGGGGACTCCCCAGCTGATCCCAGGCTCCATGCACCATTTCCTTGGAACCCGGGATCAGCTGAGGACTCTCCAGCTCACCGTGGGTTCTGGCACAGCATTTCTTCAGAACCCAGGGTCAGCTGGGGACTTCCCAGCTGACCCCAGGCTCCACGCAGCGCTGCTGTTCAAAGGGGCTGAGCCACACAGCTGATCCCAGGCTCAGCTGTGCAGCGCTGACACTTTGAAATGCCAAGGCAGCGTTTCAAAGGGGCAGCGCCACATAGCTGAGCCAGGGATCAGCTGTGTGGTGCTGCTCCTTTGAAACGCCAAGGCGGCCTTCAGAGGGGCAATGCCGCATGGAACTGACCCTGGGCTCCATGCGGTGCTACTCCTTAAAGGGGCAGCATCACATGGAGCCCGGGGTCAGCTCCGCGCAGCGCTGCTTTGAAACGCTGCCACGGCATTTCAAAGCGGCAGCACCACACGGAGCCCCTGTATGGGGGTAAGGGGAAATCAACTAGTCGACTAGTCCTTAACATCCTTAGTCGAAATAGCTTATTTTGGCTTTTGGCGCCGTCTGCACAGCAGGAAGTCCGAGAAAGAGCACTCTTCCTCCAACTTCCCTTACTCCTCATAAAATGAGGGTTACAGGAGTTGGTGTAAGAAGTTCTCCAGCTTGACATTATTTTGACATTATGTTGAAATAACTATTTGTAGTGTAGACACAGACTATGTTTTTTTGGAATAACTTCAGTTATTCTGAAATAATACTGTGCGTAGACGTACCCTGGATGTCCTTAGGCATCTGGATTATCAGAAGTTAGGCCTGAACCACAGAGGATAGATTGCTTGATAATTGCCTTGTTCTGTTCATTCTCTTTGAAGCAACTGGCATTGGCTGCTGTCAGAAGATAGGATGCTGGGCTAGATGGACCATTGGTCTGATCCAGTATGGCCATTCTTATGTTCAATGATAACAGATGCAGTCTTTTATATACAGGATTGCATATTTGGCTAAGTATATTATGGGGTTGTAGTCTTCCCCTAAAGCATCTGTGTAAACTGCTCCAGGAGCCCTGATGGATTGTTAATCTAATGTAATGTAGTGAATTATAAATTGGTATGTGCAGCTGCTGTAGGATGTTAAGATATGAAATACTCTTAGATGTTTTTCATTTTCTTTGAAAATAGCATAATTTCTTGGGTACAAAGCAAAATCTCTGGGATGTAAATATCTATCTAATATCCCATTCTCTTTGGAAAAACTGTTTAACTACTTCAGCCAGAATTTTCAATGCCACAGTCACTTTAGAAGGATAGTGAAGTTCAATTTATTTTGTACATATTTTACTGTTACTGGTATGACAATGGGATAGAAAAGTGACAATATTAATAAAGAGTTATTCAAAAAAGGCTAAAAACTGGTCAATAAATACATTAAAAACATACCACATGTTGCTGTAGAAATGTTGAATACTCATTAGGTTAAATATCTTACACATATGCATTGAAAGATTTTTGGTGTTTTCCATGCAAGTTACAACTTGTCTTTTCGCTAATATCTATGCTATGCAACATTCTTTCTTTACTAAGAATGGGATAATATTTAAACTCCACTTTATAAGAAGTAATAGCATCTCAAAAAACAAAATTCCAAGCCTCAACTGCTTTTATAACTAAGAAGTTGATTAAAATGAGGTCACCCTTATAATGTAATTTACTGAACACATTTTTTATAAAACAGGCAGTCTTTTAAAAGGAAGCTGTTACCGTCAACCCAAAATAGGTTGCTTGTGCTTCAGCATATATTACATTCCTGGCAAAAAGTAAATATAGTCAATAAGGTTGCCAGATGGTTTCAGAAAAAATACCGAATAAAACAAAAAAACAAGCCAGGAAAAAGTTTGTTGACCCCCCCCCTCCCCCCCCCCAAAAAAAACCCCACCGTGGCCCCATTAAAAATTGTGTGGTGAGGCTTTTTGGCCCTAACAGGCTGCCGGCGGCCACCCGCCATCTTGCCTCCCTGCGCCGGGCCAGACAGCTCCCCTACGGAACCTGGTAAGCACTAGGGTTGCCAGGCTGCCTCCGTATTGAGCTGGACTGCTCGAGATTTTCGCCTCCTGGCTGGGAAAAATCGGAAGTACCGGACATTTTAGGTGTCCAGTATTTTCTGAATTTTTTTACCGGACAGGAGGCAAAAATACCGGACACCTGGCAACCCTAATAGTCAACAATTTGAGAATGAGAGGTTGCAATATGGATTGGGTGAAGGTTTAACATGCTTCAAAATCTGTCCAAGAACACACTAAACATTTGTCAATATTACAAAACCATCACCTAATCTAACCCATTTGAAATAGAGTTCTGATAATACTTAGTTCTTTGCATGCTCAAAGCACTTCACAAATATTTTCTAATTAGTTCTAACACCCTGTGATGGAAGTATTATCCCATTTTACAGTTAGTGAAATGGAAGCACAGGGAATTAAGTGACTTGCTCAAGTCCAGACCACGCCCTCCTCTCCCTCCCATCCCTCTGAATTCTGTAACATTTTCTGTATTTTACTACTAACATTCTAAGAGTTTTCTGGTAACAGGTGGTATCACTCCCATTAGTCATTCATGTAACATCTTTTTTAAAGTTACAACACAGATGTTACTGTAAAAATCAACACTAGATCCACTTTAATGCACCATGTTGGGTCACAAAGTTCTACCATGCTGCGTCTTTTTAATACAAGCCCATTCTTTTCAAAATAAAGTATTAAAGATAAAGCTCAAATTCTCATTAGTACAGGTGCAACAGCTATTAAACTCAGTAAGAGTTGCACAGTACATCAGATAACAGAATTTGACCCATAACATCTATTTCTGGGGCATCTATAATCCCCACAGTAGCCCAATATATACTGGGCCAATAACACAGTAGTATTGACATTGAAATATACCACTAAGATGTGGAAACGTAGCAGCATGTAAGGAGAACTAATACTTCATTTTTTTCTAATTTTGACAATGTTCCTATCTGGACCATGTCCCATAATCCATCTGAGAACACTAGAAGTTAGATTTCTACCAGTCTAGAGATTTCATCTATGAAGATGAAGGAAAAAATACTAGGTTTTATGGGAATTATCTAAAGCAGGGGTGGGGGACCTAAGGCCTGGGGGCTGGATACAGCCCCCGGCTTGCCTGGATCTGGCCCCCAAGACTTCAGGCTCCCCTCCAGCATTGGGAAGTCTGCACTGGCACTCCAGCCCCTCCCTCCCTCAAGGCTCTGGTGTGTAAAGGGAATGTGGGGGATGTCTTTCTCTATAGGCAGGGGCCATGTCTGAGCATTTGTTGTTGTTTGGTTTTTATTCTGACTTGTGCATGGCCCCGGACTGATTTTTCTGTGGGTCAGCAGCCCCCAACTCAAAAAAGGTTCCCCACCCTGACTTAAAGCTACAGCATTCAGTCCATATTAAGACTTTGACATTAAATGTCAGGGCACGTTAGTGATTTTACTCTTGTCCTTTTCTGCATTTTCTACCTTGTTCCCTGCAGTCCTTGCTCCATGTCTTCTCCCCACAAGCTTATTTCAAATCTTTCCTGATGCCTTGCTGCCTTTTCAGAAGAGTCTCTAAGGCATAGGTGGACAATATTTTATGGGGGGCACTCCAAGATTTTGGCAAGTGGTCAAGGGCTGCACTTTCCTATGGAGGGGGTGCAAGGCCTGTAACAGAGGTTAGGTGCAGAAGGGAGCTCAGGGTAAGGGGCTGGAGTGCAGGAGGTCTGAGGTCTGAGAGGGTGTAGGGATGCAGGAGAAGATTCTGACTTAGGAGAGGCATGTAGGAGGGGGTGCAGAGACTGGGAAGGAGTTGTGACATGGGAGAGGAGGGGAGGGAGAGTGCAGAAGGTTTGGATGTTGACCTGGGGCAAGAGGAGGTGGTGACCTGGAGCAGGGATTTAGGGAGAGGGAGGCAGGGACTGGAGTGCCAGAGGCACGCTGTGGCTAGGAGGCACATATCTAAAGTGGCTCCCAGCCAGCAGCCCTGCAGGACTCTGAGGCAAGCTCCCTATCTGCTGTGGCCCTAGACTGGCTGCTCTCTCAGGCTCTCTGAGTGCTGGGGTGGGGGGAGAGGGGAGTCTTTGCACTTTGCCCCCTGCCCCCAACAAAATCTGTCAGCTCACATTGGCTGGTTTCCACAAAGCCTCTATCTCCCCCTAGTGCCTGGAGCACAAAGTCACAGAGAGCAGACACATGCTTAAAGTGGCATGGACTGTTCTTACAGCTGGCTGCTCTGTGCCTGAGAGTCCAGGGGGAGCCCGTGGGCCAGACAGGGCGACCTGTGGGTTAGACTGGGTGGCCTGCAGGCTTGATCCAGTGGCTTGGCAGGCTGAATCTTCCCCACCTCTGCCACGTGTTCACTACTGGGAAGATTGATGCTGCGCAGGTTGATTTTCCAGAGTTTGATTTAGCGGGTCTAGTAAACTGAACACTGAGGGCGCCCCTATCAACTCCTCGATTCGTAAGGAGTAAGGGAAGTCAATGAGAGCATTTGCTCCCATTGACCTCCTGCTGTGGAGACTGCTGAAGGTCAAATTAAGGCATGTTGACTCCACTAACATAGTTTGAGTTACATATCTTAATTTGACCTTCCATGTAAATATAGACAAGGCTTAAGTTTGTTTCCACTGTTGGGCTGTAGGAGCAACTAATTAAATATACATATCTAACTACCTGATTTGCAAGTGAAGATAGAGCTATCTAAATTATATTATTTGTACCAAATATGATTATGGATGCACAATTAGAGCCCTCTTAAAAGTGTCCATAAAGGTTTTGAAAGGCACACACGCACCTTTCTCCATTCCCTCCTTGATAGGTGTTCCTATAATCCTCAGTACCTGAACTTGGTTGTTTACATAGCCAGTGTCTCCCCAAAAACCATACCCATGCACAAATTCGCCTGCAATGGAGAGGGAACTCAGAGCAAAATTCCCAGCTCTCCTACTTCATCTGAGCTGCAAAGCAGAGCCTCAAAAAATGAGGATCAAATTCCTAACATGCAGAATACCCACAGTTGGGGCTGGATTTTCATGAGAACTCAGCTTTCAGCTAGGCCCACAGATTGTGGGCTCTTTGGGGCAGATACTGGCTTTATGTTCTGTGTTTGTACAGCACTTAGTGCAGCAGGGGTCCTGCTCCATGACTCTATAGCAATACACATACTAATAAATAAGTGGTCAGATTTCCAAAAGTGGACAGCACATCACAATTCCTTTTGAGAGCTGCAAAGCATGGAGTACTTCTGGAAAGCTCAATCTTAATTTAAAGCAATGCTTACCCATACGTGTCCTCTTTTCTTTGTCTTTGGGGAATGCTGTATGTTATTGGTAATCCTTTAAGTGCAGTTTTCCAAAGTTCTGAGCCACTGCAGGGCTGTTAAGCCAGAGGAAAAAAAATCCTCCACAGACAGCAGAGGAGTGAAAATTTCTGCCCCTTCATTTCAGCAGTGAACCCAAATAGTCTGCTACTCTTGTAGGTTAGTAGAGGGACTGAGAACTGCAGTGACTACCATATTTTAGGAGGCAATAAGCACCAGCAGCTCCCATTGACTTCTAATGGTGACTGGAGATGCTCATCACAAATCAGGATCTGGCCCAACACACTGAGCAGGAACAGAAGGGACACTAATGACATTGCTGGGAGTTGTGGGTGCTCAGCACAGCTAAGCAAGCAGGCCAGAACTGTAAGACATCTTCATCCAAATTTTCCAAAAAATAGGGAGTTCTGAAATCCCTGGCTAGATTTTCATTACCTGGCTTAGCTTTTCTCCCTTGGTTTGAAAAAGTAAGGTGCTGCTGGGATCAGGATTCATCCCTTCATATTCTGGCAGTGTTGACATGATTTCCTTTCAAACCCATGAGAAATGCACCTAGACACCACTATAACGGGAAGTCCTATTCATGTTTGTTATAGTGATTGGAACCCACAAACTTGCCTGGGCCTACTGTAGTTTCATTTTAAAATGCCAGTTTGGAGATGTGAGCCAAGCATTCACTCCCAAGTATATTGACCGGAGTCAAAATACTGGTTTAAATACATTGATCTGGTTCACACCATCAAACTGGACTTTTACAGGTCCCCTAAATACAGTATCAAAAAAGTAAAAAAGAAAGGCTGGTGCTTTGGCAATTCAGTAGCTATTATGTAGTCAAAATATACAAAAACCTCAATAGTTGGACTAGTGCCAATTCACTGTTATGTGAAATTGGCCAATAGTCACCAAGATAAAGCTTTATTTATAATTTAAAACAGTCGTGTCTTCAAGGTACTTCATAATTCCTCTAGGTCAGTTAAATCCACAACAACTTTCAAGAACAGAGTGTCATCTTTGACATACGTGTTCTTTGCACTCTCCAGCACAGCATGTGCCACAAACTTTGGGCACCCAGAGGCAATATTCATTTCTCCGTCTGGTCTTTGGAAACTGCTGCTGTGAGGGTCAGCTTTAAAGACTTCAACAATGTGATTTTTTTTCCCGCTTTGATCCAGAAGCATAAGTGTAACTTTTTGCTTGAAAGGCCATGGTAGCAATGAGTCAAACTCCCCTTTCATCACTACAAAGTATAGGGAAACATGCGTCCCTTTTCCTGAGCCATCCCCATTCAGATATGCTCTGGCACATAACCTGTACCCACAGCGGCTGGTATAAAAAGGATGACTGAATATAGAGACAGTGCGGCCTTCCATGGCTTCATTTTTCTTCATCTTGTAGTCCATGATTTTCCAGATGAGTTTTCCATTGTAACATGTGCTCTCCAAAAGCTTAAACCGCTCTTCATTTTTATTGAGTTGTGCTTTGTGAATACTGATGTGGACGTCATGTTTGTTGGACTGGTCTTCCAAGACACCTAGGTAAGAAAGACACACCAAACATCCAATTAAGGAAGAGTGTCATTGAAACAAAGTGAATTACAGACCAGGGGACAACAACAAACTAAGCGGTTACAGCCCAGAGATTAGAAATAACTGGGGAAATACAGGAACTACACAATGACAATTAACTTTGTAGCATTAGCCATTTCAATGGGTCTGCTGTAGTGTTCCCTATAACATTTTCTATCCTTGGGTGAGTTGAATTATCTTATGTGCAACACCAATATTGAGGGATGTGCACTACCAATACAAACAAAACCACACACACATACACAGTGTATATCTATATCTTAAATAGAGATGGTAAATTTCGAGCAATTGACTAATCGAATAGTCGATGCAATTTGCATCAACTATTCAGTTAGTCGATAGGGCGCCTCCACCTTTGAAGTGTAGCAACAGCCCTATGGCAGTCCCCCACGGCCCCGTATTCCCGACGGCGTTTCAGAGTGGCAGCACCGCGTGGAGCCCGGGATCAGCTGGGGACTCCTCCGCTGACCCTGAGCTCCATGAGGCACTGCTGCTTTGAAACGCCGCATGCAGCCTGGGGACACCCCAGCTGGCCCTGGGCTGCAGTGGTGTTTTAAAGCGGCAGCGCTGTGTGGAGCCCAGGGTCTGGCCCCAGGCTCTATGCAGCACTGCTGTTTTGAAGTATCCCCCCCCCCCCCGTCTTGCTGCCTCTTTCTGATAGAGGCAGTAAGGAGGGGGAGGGGAGAAGCAACTAGTTGACTCGACTATCCAAAAAGCATTTGTTTATCAGATAGATGACTAGTCGTTCACATCCCTAATCTTAAACCAGGGTCCGGAAACCTATGGCTCCTGAGCCAAATATGGCTCTTTTGCAGCTTGAGTTTAGCATTCCTCATTCCCACTGCAGCAGCGAGCCCATGCTGGTGCTCCAGCCTCATGATCCCCTGCAAGATTGGCGCACCAGTGCTGCCTTCCTGTGGGGGTGGGGAGAAAACCCCTGAGTCTCCCCGCTGGATCTGACTAATGGGGAAGAAGCTGGAGCCAGAAGTGGCTGCGCGTGCTGCCAGTTCCTTTCCTCCTCCCCTGACTGAGGGACAGCATCGCAGGGCTATGCTTCCTAGAGGCTTTCCCCACTGCTCCCATTGGCCAGATTCTGGCCAATGGGAACAGCGGGAGTCTGAGCCTGAAACATGGTGCTGGTAGCAGCGGAAAAGCAATAAATGGCCCTCCGCCCCCTCCAAGCCAAGACACCACACCCCCAGTCCCCTCATTCATACCCCCAAGCCAAGACCACGGATTCCCCAGCCTTCTCACCACCCTGCCGAGAACCTGCACCCCCAGCTCGCTCACTCACTGCCCTGTTGAGACCCTGCACCCCCAGCCCCCTCACTCATACCCCCCAAGCCAAGAGCCCGCACCCCTTTACCCCCCAAACTGAGACCCCACGTCCCCAGCCCCCTCACACACTCCCTCTATCGAGACCCTGCACCTCAGCCCACTCCTGCAACCTCTCTCCTGGCCAGACACTCTACCCCCAGCCCACTCCTGCACTCTCCTTCCTGGCCAGCATCCCACCCCTAGCCTGCTCCTGTGTCCTCCCTTGTTCCTGCCCCCTCCCCCTGGACAGATACCCTGCTCCCAGCCGGCTCCTACACCTTACCTCCTCACACCTTCACCCCCTCCTACACCCCGCCACCCACCCATATCCTGCACAGCCATCCCTATCCCAGTCACTGGCAGCCCTGTCCTGCACACTAAACCCCTCATTTTTGGCCCCACTCCAGAGCCTAGGGGGTCCCATAAAATCCACTAACCCTGGAACTGCAGAAGAGCAAATCTGGCCTGAGGCCTTGAACCTTAGTTCTCCCTGCCCCCCGCCATGGGGCTGGATCTGTTTCAGTTGGGGACCACATCAGTGAGGGTTTGGGGTTTTGGGAGGTTTATTTTATTTATTTTTGCTTCTCAGTCACATGGTGACTGATTTTTCTGTGGGTCAGTGGCCCCCGACCCAAAAAAGGTTCCCCACCCCACCATAAATACAGTGTTTAAACTTTTTGGGTTGAACATAATATTTTACTTTATATAAAATGAAGCCTGGCCAACAAGGCCTCAAGTGGGGCCCAGTCCACATCTGGCCACAGCGTCCTCTCCTGGAGCAGGCCCCGCGGTCCAGCCCTCATCTGGCTATAGGAAGGGCTGGTGGTGGCCCCTCTTCTGTTGTGACATGGGTAGGGGGGGAGGCTATTATCCTTCTAGCCCCTTGTCTAGCCACTGCTGCCCAGCCCTGGCCAGGTAAGGTAATCCAGCCCCAGGGTCCCCTCACATACACTATTTCCCACTCTCAGCATCGTGCCTACCTCCTGCATCTCCCACACACCCCAACCCACTGCCCTGAGCCCCTCATACCCCAACCCTGACTCCTGCATCCCCATCAGCAGCAGAAGTCCCATTAAATAAAGTCTGTGAGTACATTTCATTTACGCTATTAATCATGTCAATTATCATTATATTAAGCTGTATATTTTCAGACATGCAAATGGGCATTCTTATACTGGCTCTTTGTTGACCACTTGTTCCAAATTTTGATGTAGTTTGGCTCTTTGGCTTGAAAAGGTTGCCACCCCCTGTCTTAAACAGTCCATAAGTGAAGAAAATATATTAAAACAAGGGATAGTTAACAAGGAGCAATGCTTACAATATTTATTATAAAATCAAATAAAAAAGAAAATTAACACTATCCTTGGTGTATATGTATAATCATCCTAACAACTCGAACTAGTGAACACACTAAAATGCATATTATCCACGTATAGCTCAGCTTTAAGATGCTAAACAAATCTGAGTCAACTAGAAATAGTCATGCTTTCCTTGCAAATCCTAATACAATATTTCCTGACACTGGAAACACTAAGGCTTATGCAGTTTCTCTGGGGAACGTTTAGGATCCATGCTATACAAGAACAAGTGAAACAGAGACCTATAAAAACTGATGTAAGTTTTCCTGGTTTGACACTTTCACCTTGTGTGTGTCACTAGCTCAAAGAGTAGAAGCCCCAGAAAAAATTAACACATGGATTCAGGGGTTTGTAGACACGTGTTTCAAAGAGCTTGCAAATAAGGTTTCATCATACTAAACAATTAGCATCACATCTAGTACTTGCTACTTCTGACTCATAAGAGCCAGAACTCTACCACATAGCAAAGATCTGGCTTTAATGCAATGCAATACACCATGTATTAATTAGTAACACGAGATTTTTAAAAAATCATTAAAATTAGAGTTTCAGATATCTGCAACACTCCAAAAAAATATTGTTAAAAGAATCTTTTTCTTTCTTAGCTTAAGCGATTAACACCTATGTAAACTTTGTTTGAAATGTAATCAGGCAAATGTGCTGGCACACACACCTCATGCAGCCTGCTTTCCCACCTGCCCTCCAAACCAGCCACACAGAGAGGACTGCAGTAAGTAGGTCAAGACACCCCAAACCTTACTACACAGATGTCAGCTCCCATCCACCCCTGTGCAATCTGCTCCCCAAATCCTGCTTCTCAAACTTGCAGGCATGAGCAGTCTAGCTGGGAGTCAGAACACAGCACAAACTCTCCACCCTCCCCTATCCCACCCCAGGACACACAGCACAAACTCCTCCCTGCCTCTACCTCACCCCAATGCCAGCACCCCCCCCCCTTTTCCTCACCTACCCCATGCAGTCAGCTTTCCCCCACTCCCCTTCCCAGTCCAAGAGGACTGAGAAGAGTGCTAGGTTTCTGCCTCTGCCTTCTCTTCAGGCACAGACTGAACTCCCCCAATGTCCCCCCTCCAGCTCCCTCCCAGCCAATTACTCCCTCCCTCTTCTTCCTCCTCTCCCCAAACTGCCCTACCCTACAACTCTTCCCCCAGTCACTTATTCCTCCTTATCTCCCCTTCCTACCTGCTTCTGAGCTCCTCTGTCTGAAGCAGGCAGCTCCGGATCTGCTCAGACAGCCTCTCCCACCACCGGTCAGCTGAGCTCCTTGCCTGTGGTGGGAATTCTGAGCCTCTGCATAGGGCTCATTAAAGGGCTGTGGGTTGTGCAGCCATGCAGCTTACTTGGAACTTAGGTCTGCTGTCATTAACATACTTTTAGCCAATCTTAATTCCATCATAAAAGACCCCCTTTGAAGACTGCAGACACACATGCATCCTAGAGATACAAAATTTGGATTCCAACTTCCCTCAAGTTGGGGTGTATTTAGCTATATGAGCTTTTGGTTCTGATCTGTTGGATACACACATCTGTGTTCTAGTCACATATTCAGAAGGCTTTTTTGTAATTAAAACAATCATGTGTTCCAGATACTTTTCATAATGCCTGTAGGTCAGTTAAATCCATATCTTTCAAGAATGGCATGTCATCTTTACTATTGGCCCTAATTCTGAGCTCACAGGTGAGAATGAGACGTAATACTACAGTATTGAAAGGAGAACCAAGCCTCATGTGTCCTACAAGAGCAGAGCATTCCAGGCTGCATCACAAAAACAGCTTATATAGAACCCTGTTGTGCATTAATTTCCTGATCTTGACAACAAGGCAGTCCACTAAAATTTAAGGGAAGAGCAGGATAACAGATGGCAGCATGAGTACAGAGGAAGTTACCAAAAAGTGCAAGCTTCCTATAGCAAATTTACCCTGGGCTCTTAGACAAATATTTTTAACTTTGGAACCCTTTAATAATTTCACTGTAGGATTATTACACTTTTTGGTAACTTCCAGTGCAGTTACAGACATTGTCACCCAAACCTATGAAGAACTATGGTCAGTAGAAGAAAACTCAACTGAATGCAAAAAGTTTGCCCGTCATCCATCATGAATATCAAGGACATTTATCACAGAAACACCAACGTAGTTTTGCTTAAACCTTTTGTTAAGGCTGATGTTCATCTTCAAGAGCAATATCAGGCTAATGTGTGCAAACAAGTTGATGGGGAAGGTGATCCAAACTGATAAACGACATCACACCTTTAGGAACACCAGCTTTTACTCAAAAAATACAAAAGAAAAATCTGAGCGTACCTAAACGTTGATCACATGTCTCCATAAAGGCAATCTTCTGCTTTACATTGTCAATAGTCTCCAACAGTGGCCTCAGGTCAAATTTACTTTGCTGCTGATTTGCCATTTGTATTAGTTGCCTCACTTGTGTTTCCAGCCACGCAGATTTATCAATATGACTGGCAAGAGACTTCATGTTTAATGCAGGAGGAAGAGAATGAACATATGCTAATAAAATTAATCATTTAATCTGAAATTTAAAAAGTCTTTGTACAATACTAATATCGACTACATACCACATTCAAGAACATCCTTGTTTGTCTTTGGAATCCTTCAAATGTTTCCTCATGATTAATTCTGCATTCATTCACTAAGAATCAATTTCTAATTCATCACCATTCATCAAAATTACCCTCATCTCAGCTGATTTGATTATTCAAATATATACTAACATAACTAAAATTGGAAACTAGCTCTATTCAGCACTCCTTACTCAGGTCAAACTCCCATGGAATTCCCATATTATAATTAATAGTAAGAATGGATGTACTATATTTAAAAAAACAATAGTGGCTTAAATCCATAGATGGGGCACAGTGCGCTCCAGAGATCAATGCAAATTCATGCAATAAAATGGCTTTGAGACCCAGTGTATGCAATTGTCTTAGCATTAATTACAACTATTGCTAGATAATTGTATTCCAGGCCATAAAGAGCAATTTGTCAAAAAGATAAAGTGAATGTCTCACCTGGGTGTTTACCATCAGATTGCTGTTTTTACTTAGAAGCTGTGCAAACTGTCTGAATTCCTTTTCACACTTTTTAACTGTGTCTGCTAGCTGTTGGATTTTAAACTCTTTGAATTCCAAACTCTTATATAGATCAGATATCTAAACAATGGAAAATGAAGAGTGAAAACTCAAGCCTATCCAAAGCATACAGGAAATAAATTAGAATTTACAGAAGGTATATAGGCACAAATGGAAGGGCTGGTTGATGTGACTGTATTAACATGACTAGAGATGATAACTATTTTCCTGTTCCAAAAGGTTAACCCAAAGTTCCTGGATTTGGTAGTGGTGAGGATAGAAACCCTGTCTCTATGTTTAAAAACCGAGTTCTCATTGCCTTAGCTGAAGAATCAGATTTTTTTTTTTTTTGGTTTGGTTCAAATGCTGTAGGAAACTCAAGACCACCAAATGTTGGCTAGGTACTAAAAGGAGACAGAGAGTCACCCTAGGATGAGTTAAAAATGCAGTGCACTAAAATTATTGGTGCTTAGAGTGAGAGATGAGTTAGGGGGAATTACTGGCTCCAAATACTAAAGTAATGTGCTACATTGTGGAATCTAGAATCACTTACTGGTTTTGTTCATTTTTTAAAATACATGCAGTTGGTGGTCTGAATTCATTCTGCAGTTTCTATCTGCTGTAGGTTGATGTAAGCTCCAAGTGCTGAGTACCAAACAATAGAATATCTTTTGGGGGTAAACAGCAGCAGATCACTATACGTTCCAAAGTGGCTGCCTGCAACTTCCTCTGCACTGGTAGGAAAGGGACTGCAGATAGTGTGTGGTGGTACCTGTAAATATGGTCTGGAGAGCCACAAGACACCTCGCCATCTTTACAGCTGCCTGTATCTTTGCAGCTCCCTGTCCCCACATCCCTGGCAAATCTACTATGGAGCTCCCAGCCAAAATGTAGGCTGATGTCCCAAGCCCTTCCCCACAAAGGGAGAGTGTGAGATGGAAAATAGCAAGGAGAGCAGTGGCAACAAAATACACCAGGGTCAGTGCAGGGGTAAGGAGTAGGGATGTTAAATTTCAATTAATCAGCTAATGGAGTAGTTGATGGAATTTCCATCAACTACTCGATTAGTCAATAAGGGGGGGTGGGGGCGCGTCACTATCCTGCTGTGCTTCTCCCTTTTAAATACACAGGAGCCACCCATGGCTCTTGTATATTTCAAAGGGAGAGATGCAGCAGGTTGCCTACCTCTCTCCCATTGAAATGCACAAGAGCTGCCATTTCAGAGGGGGAGAGGCAGCGAGAACCCGCACCAGCTGTCCCCGCTGGTGCGGATTCCCCTCTGTGCCTGCGGCTTTTGTACATTTCAAAGTGAGAGGAACTGCAGTCGGACCAGCGTGAGTGGAACTGTTTCAATCCCCGTTCGTACCATTTCCCCTCTGCCCCCCCGTCCTCCGTGGAGACAGTGCCAGGGGGAACTGGTTTTTAAGTCGGCAAGGGGGGAAGTGACTAGTCGAATTCCTACTCAACTACCTCATAAGCATTTGCTTATCGGGTAGTTGACAAGTTGCTTACATCCCTAGTGGGAGGTTAATCTAGCTTACTGATTTCACTGTAAAGGGTTTCTGAATGGGTTGCAAAATGTGGGATGAAAAGATTAATATTCTTTAAAGAAAAGGCTGGGCCAATTCCAACACATGTACAATCTATACTCTTCTTTTACCAGTTAAAAGCTGTTGAAGTTTCATTACATATGACTTACTTGTTCTTCCAATTTGGAATTCTTATCTAAAATTTGTAGCATGTGTTCCTTCAGAGCAGCATTCTCATGTTCTGCAAGCTTTCCTCTTTTAATCTGGGGGCAAAGGTAAAAAAATAAATAACTGCCTTCCAGATTAACAGAATGGTTAAATGGAAAGTTCTATTGGGGCAAATGGTAAAATGTTTCTTCGCATGCTTCAGAAAGGGACGAACAGGTTCAACTGCTTACTTTAATATCTTAAATCATATTGAAAAGAACTGTGAGAGGACAGAAAAATAGTTATGTAGGCTTACCACCCTTTAGTCCCTTTGAAGGCACACCCCAATCACAGTACAAATAGAGGTCTAGATTACAGTACCTTTATAGGACAGCCATATTGTTTATAGGGACAATCTACTTCTGCCTCAGGGCACACAGAAAAATGTTCATCAATCTGCAATTATTAACAAAACAAAGTGGTAGTGATAAAATTATTGAATACCTTCATTGAATCTAAACTCCTCTGTAAGGGGTGAAAAAGGCCAAAGTGATGTTAAGATTTGTCACATACAATGGAAATTGGTTAATTAGTGTCAACAAATGAGACAGATGGTTTATAATAATGCAATGGGCAAAAGCTCTGCAAAGCATAGTGCATTCTAGGATATGCTTTGATAAGATCACATATCAATTTTAGAAACCAACAGGAGTAGCTGATTCATATTGCCAAATGTGGACCCGTGAGGCCTATGATGTAACTTTTAGTTTTCACAAAACTATATAATTTGCCAGTTAGTAATAAAACTAAATAATACCTCCTTTTTCAGGATTATCTGAGAACAGTTGTGGAGACAAGGCACAGGAAAATCTGGACAATCATTTTTCTCATGGTTCTGAAAAAAAAAGTTTGATCAGGAATGGCTTATACACCAGACTTATTATTTATGAACAACTCAGTTTTTAAAGATTGTACAGTTCATGCAAAGTAGAAGTAGACAAGATATATATTCTTTACAGCATACTTACTATAAATACACACATTGGTGGCACTCAGAAAATAATTACATACACAGACTTAAAGGAATGTTATGGTTGCAAAAATCAAGCATTCAATAGCCTTACTTAAACCCTTGGAAATGTGCAGAGGAGGAAATGTTGCCAGAATTTTTTTAATATGAGCAAAACAACACACTTTTTCCTAGCCTTGATCTCGGAAATGACTAAATCATTTTGACTGAAACATTCAAAAAGCAGATTTAGACATTTGAGGCCAAATTTCTCTTGTGTAATTCCCAGACAGAGATAAATTTGTGCCATTGGCTTCAGCATGCATAGAAAAAAATGACTAATTTGTCAAAAAGAGTATATTTAAATATAATTTTGTTAAGTATTTTCAAAGGGAACAGAGGTATGTGGAACTGAATCTAATTTTGTACCTACAATTATCAATAATAATGTTACAAGATACATATATGTTCTTCAGATACTTAAATGAATTCTGTTTCATAAGCATAAAACCACACAGCAACTTTGAATTGCTGTGAAAAAGGTTCCAAACAGCTGAATTTATAATATGTGTTTGGGAAATTTTTCACAATCTTACCTTTAAATTAATTGAAACCACGTATGTGTTACAATACTGGCATATTTCTTCTCGAAATTTACAGTGCAGAATTAAGTGATCTTTTAAATCTTTCCGAAGAATTTGATCATGACATCCATCATTAGTGCACTGAACACATTCAAATAAGCATTGCTGAAGGTGATCCTGTGCCATGCAACAAAACAGCATCATATTTTAAAAGTCACATGAGTGTAGAATGCATTAAGCAGGCTAGAATATAGTTAATTGTGCCATTAGTTAACGTACCAAAGTGTTTGCTAGAGATATTAAAACACTAAATAGGTTAATTTAAAGAAAACCAAGACAACACGTTAGCAGTAATGGCTCCTGTCAGGGCTTTTTCCCCACTCTGGCATAATAAATGCAGAAGTGGGGGCCCACAAAAGTACCCCAAAACCCTATCTTTCCAGGCTTTGGTATAAAGCTTCCCCCCAAAATCTTAAAACCCTAGATTTTGGAGATAAAAGATCCACTGCCATCACCCAAGTAATGATAAGGAAATCAGGGAGAGACCACTTGGGAAATCTCAGCCCCTAAAGTAAAACCAGGACACAAAAATTAACCAATACTAGGTTAATAAAAAGTAAAGAAAGAAAGAACTTTTATTATCACCATAATACTCCTGTTACACACATAATGACTAGATGGAAAAGTCACCAATTAATATACTCATGGGGGATTCCATCATGGGCCAAAACTTAGTTGCAAAAGAGAGAAAACCCCATTTTTAGATGCACAGACATCATATTCCCATTCCCAAACCATAAAACAATAAAACCTAACAGATTTATCTAAACTTTACCCTACTTACAGATAGTGAAGAGTCTTTTCTTGGAGGGAGACATAGTGTCTGTCCCCCTCAGTAGCTGGAGAGAAACTGCCCAGAGACAAAAAAAGGGAAAAAACCCCAAAATTCCTTTTGTCCCAGTTTGAAATTCCTACCTGCATTCCTATTGGCTGACTCTACCTGGCTTAGCTAAGGGACATAGTTAACCCCTTAGTCCCCAGGCTGCTGGCTAACCCTCATGATCATGACACGCCCCCCCAAATCGCAGACGGTGCTGGACAACCTCTGGCCACACTGGCTGTGATTTCTTCTTGGAGGTCTGAGATAAAACATAGTAAATAAGTACATGCACACCTTACATTCCTAGCAAATACATGAGAATTAAACAACCCCTTCCACATCTGTGGCTTACCATGACTGACATACAGAGAGTGTTCTAAGTAATTGAGTCCGGAAATGCCTCTTTAACCAATCAAACTCTCAGTCTCAAAATCAAATTTAGAATAGCGTGGGGTCCTGATCCAAAGCTCAAATGACCAGGTTCTGTGCCTCCTGCTGACTATACCACTGTCATACACCAGGCCAGGTCTTGGCACTGCTGAGGACACCTGCTCAGGGCGAACTGCTTAAAATCAGGGCTACTTACTGCCCTCAACTGGGGTCCTTTTGCAGGGCACCCCGCCGGTTACATAGAGCACTTCAGGTGCCACTCCGGCCAGCAGGAAGTCTCACCAGCAAAACCCCTTACACACCCCAGCTTCCCTGTGCCACCATCAGATCCAGGCCTCACGCACAGGTGAGAGGTTATAAAACCCACACTCACCAACTCCAAACAGATCCTCCTGGTCCAAAGGACTCAGTCACAGTTCCAGGCCAATTTTCACTTTAGATCTTACCCACAAGAGCACACTGGGCCAATCCTTTAGAATCTAAACTCCAAAGGTATATTAATAAAAGAAAGAAAAAGTTGAGAGTAAGATTGTTAATGAGAACACTTGTCATACATCAATCACCGCGTACTTGATGCAGGCGGTTAGCAAAGATAGTACAACTGCTAGCTTAACAGTCTTTAGTGTCAGCCTCAGAGGGCCCTTTGATGTTCCCTGTCTCTCCCAACTGGAGCTGGTCACATTCAAGCTGGTTTGCAGTCTCCCAGATGCAGGCCTCAGGTCATTGTTCATGAGACAGTTCTACTTAGCACAGCCATTTACTGAATAAGCAGTAGGCAGTCAACGCCCACTTAGTCCTTCCAGACAGAAAAATTTTAACATACAAAAACAAAGTCCATTCTATAACTTCATATACAAAAATCACAGAAGCACACAAGTATCATACATAGAATCAGCAGAGAACAAGCTTTTATTAGACACCTTACATGGACCCCTTTGCACAGCATTTGGACCCAACACCCATTAGTGATTAGCAACGCCCTTGCTCAGAGCTAAAGAAATTAAATTTATCCATGCCAGCTTTGGCAATGGTCTGAAATTCAATTAACACTGATATAATGTATGTATCCTTATCCCCCATAATGTAGGCATCTTGGCACTTAGCAACAAAAACAAAATATAGTTGTGCCTCACTTTCCCTTTTCACACAGCACACATCAATCCTGGGATGCTCCTTCTCAAGTGAGTAGCTCCAAACTTAATTACAGGTATCAACAGTGAAATACCAATATCACAAGGCTTTTGAACATACAGCGTGTCCTTGAGTACATTTCTTAACAGTTTCCAGGGTTTTGGCACAAGATCATGCACATTGGATATTGTCACAATTCTTAGTAACACCACCACATTGGTTATGAAAGTTAACAGAATCAAACCCATAGCAAGTGTACCCTGACAATTTTGGGCTTTTTGATTTAAAAGCTGCAGCCTTCCTGGGCAAACACAAGTCTGTGGTACCCACAGAGAGTACGGAAGTGTGTAGCAGTCTGTGCTACACACTACTCATCGCCCTGTGAGTTTAAATTGTGAACTCTCCATCTTAACAAAGACAAAGGGCTGGCTGGGTGTGTCTTCCCTGGTAACAATGGCTATGGAATTCCCTTGATCCCCATAGCTAATCAGGAAGCAAGCAGACCAGACACTAACCTGGCCCCCTGCTTTCAATCTAGTTTTCCAAGTGGGCCACTGCCTCACAGAGACAGAGCCTGGGTGTACTGGCCCGATAGACTTATGGATCTTTGGTCCCTTCACAGAATCAGACTGGAACCATTCATGTCCCAGCAACACACACTCTCTAGCAAGCTGGTCAAACACAGTCACTTGGTCACCAGAGGGCTGTTTCATCTCCCTGGCTGTCTCCATTCCATCAGAAACAACCTCCAATCCCTCTGCAACTTCCTTACCTTTGTCCACATTGGATCTTTCTAAACCCAAGTCACCTTCACCCCCTTCAGGCACAGCAAACTGCTGGCCGGTCCTATTGGGACCAAGGTAAAGGTTTCTCTAAGTGTTTACCTGAGGGAGATAGCTGTGTGGCTGTGAGTAAGGTTCCTGCTTGTCTGCCTGATGCCTCAAAGGTGGGGCTGGAATCAGAAACAGGGCAGGAAGAGCCCAGTAATCAGGGAAGTGTTTCTCTGGAACAGTCTGGAGTGGCTGGCCATAGTGGAGTTTTAGCTGAGGAAAAAGATAAAATTCTGGAGAGGGATGAGTTGTTGGCTGGTGAAGTTTGTAAAATTGAACTTGCACAAGCTAACTGTAGTTTGTGTGAGGGTTCTCAGTGTGAGCAACCTCTGTGTGGCAGTTTTGCTGCTGGGAGGGGCAGTATGCCTGAGAGGGAAGGGTTTCTTCCCAGTTCTTTGTCTGCAGGAGGTGCCGGTCAGCCTGGTATGGCTGAGGAGGGTGCTGTGGGTCCAGATTTAGTTCTGGGGACAGCTGAAGCCCAGAAAGGGGAGGACCCTCTAGGTTTGTGTCTGCTGGGGAGAGTGGTGTTGTAACTGGGGCCCAGTCAGTATCATGTCAGGATCCCAGGGATCAGACAAATCTGGTGCTTGTGTGTTGCCTGTTGCTGGTGTGTTGCTGAGAGGGAGGAGAATGACTGTGTGATCAGAGCACTACCCTAGCCAGGACACCCGGGGAGCAGCGGGGTGTGATAAGTGTGGTACCCACAGAGAGTACGGAAGTGTGTAGCAGTCTAGAAAGCTGCAAGGGGGAGGGAGATGTATCTGATCTCCCCCCAGAGAAGTCTGTTTGTTTTCCTGAATGGGGGTTGTGTGGAGAGACAACTTCCCAGAATCACACTCACCCCTTTCACAAACCTCCCTGTTAACTACAGGCAACACAGAAGATTTACACTCATACATGTTCTGGGGCTGGGTTAAGGTACCAGCCCAATTACACATATTAGCCATGCCATAATTATATCCCATACCCAGCCAGTTGTACACTGAACTCCTGGTAGGATACAGTCTCTGTTCTTCTACTCTCTGGGTCTAGAGTTCCTTGGGATGTTGATCAGTGACTGCAGCATTTGTGGGAGCAGGGTCATTAGTTGGTGCTTCTGCTCCCATTCGCCTCCTCCCTGCCTTTATTTCCGCTATCCTTGCCTCTGCTTCCGCTTCCATTCGCCATATCTCTGCTTCTATTGCTACTAGCTTCACCTTTTGTTGTACACGCTCCATGTGTATGAAAAACTTCATCTCTTTCTCAGTTAGAGGTCTGCCTGCCTTTAAGGCATAATCCCACATTGAAGGCATTGGTGAGGGGAGAGGAGGGCTGCTATACCTTGCCCTCTCAAGGTTACTCCCCCCTGGACTCACAGGGACCTGCTCCTGTCTCCTCTCCTTGGGGTATGAATCTGTCCTAGAGCTGGACATCATGCCTTAATTAGTCTAGCTATCCAGTTGTCCCGAAAGCTAGAACAAAACAAACTGTTTAGGTAGGATGGTCTCTGTCTGGCTTAAGGTTAACCTTCTGTTTGCCTCTCCCCAAGGCAGCACAGAAAACAAAAGAAAAAAAAACCAAGAGAAAAAAACCTGCAAAGCTTGCAACTCAAAAGAAAAACCTGTGTCCTTTTAAAAATCCTGGGTTCTCAAAATGATTCCACCGCTATGCCACCATGTCAAGGCTTTTTCCCCACTCTGGCATGATAAACGCAGAAGTGGGGGCCCACAAAAGTACCCCAAAACCGTATCTTTCCAGGCTTTGGTATAAAGCTTCCCCCCAAAATCTTAAAACCCTAAATTTTGGGGATAAAAAATCCACTGCCACCACCCAAGTAATGATAAGGAAATCAGGGAGAGATCACTTGGGAAATCTCAGCCCCTAAAGTAAAACCAGGATACAAAAATTAACCAATACTAGGTTAATAAAAAGAAAAGAAAGAAAGAACTTTTATTATCACCATAATACTCCTGTTACACGCATAATGACTAGATGGAAAAGTCACCAATTAATATACTCATGGGGGGATTCCACCATGGGCCAAAACTTAGTTGCAAAAGAGAGAAAACCCCATTTTTAGATGCACAGACATCATATTCCCATTCCCAAACCATAAAACAATAAAACCTAACAGATTTATCTAAACTTTACCCTACTTACAGATAGTGAAGAGTCTTTTCTTGGAGGGAGACATAGTGTCTGTCCCCCTCAGTAGCTGGAGAGAAACTGCCCAGAGACAAAAAAGGGAAAAACCCCCAAAATTCCTTTTGTCCCAGTTTGAAATTCCTACCTGCATTCCTATTGGCTGACTCTACCTGGCTTAGGTAAGGGACATAGTTAACCCCTTAGTCCCCAGGCTGCTGGCTAACCCTCATGATCATGACAGCTCCTGTAACTGAAGTCAGAGAAAGATTTGAATTTTCAGAGAGAATCTTTGCTGGATTTCCACTCCTTATCCAGTTAATATCTCAAACAGGAACCAAACTGAAACAATTTATGTTTGGAAGCAGCAATATTTCTTTAGGTTCTCAAAGATTTTCCATCACCATGGGTACGTTAAGATTACACACCTTTTTCAAGAGGCTTTTTCAAAAGAACTTTTCAAAAAAAGGCCTCTTTCGAAAGAGAGTGTCTAGATTGCACTAAGCGGATCGAAAAAGCGATCCGCTTTTTCGAAAAAAGAGCATCCAGACTGCCTGTCGAAAAAACGGCACCCAGAACCACTTCTGGCAGGGCATGGGGGCAGCCTTTACTTCTGGGTGCTGCTTCATGCCCTTTGCAGAGATGCATGCTTAAAGGGATCCCCCTCGACAGCCGTTTCTTTGCTACAGCTTCTGGCTTGCCTACTCTGAGAGGGACAGCAAAGCTGCTGCAGTGCTTGCTCTGGTTGCCCTGCTTTCTGGGACACCACAGCAGTTTGGTTTTTGGTTGGTGTTCTGCTTTTCATCCTTTTTTTGGTATGGAGCCGGAGCTGCCCCTGGGCAGGCGATGGCCCCACACTGTTATGCTTGAAGTTCTGCTGCATCTACATGAGACCATCATGATGCTTGTGCAAATCTGGATTCAGAACCCAGCCTTGAGCCCCTCGCTCAGGCTGCAGCACCACTGCCCTTGCCACCGAACTTACTCCTGGAGAGGTGATTTTGGAGACTGGACACCAGTTCATACTGGTGGGACCAGCTCGTCATGGAGCAGTGGGAAGACCAGGCTTGACTCCAAAACTTCCGTATGCAGAAGTCCACATTCCAGGAGCTGTGTGCCTGGCTCGCCTCTGCCCTACAACGCCAGGACACCCACTTGCAGCCCGCCATCCCCCTGGAGAAGTGGGTCAGTATTGCCCTCTGGAAGTTGGCCATTCCCAACAGCTACTGCTCGGTGGGATACCAGTTTGGTGTGGGGAGGTCTACTGTTGGGGCCGTCTTGATGGAGGTAAGTCATTCTCTGGGAAGGGGTGGAAAAGGGGGACCGTCAGGAAAGGGCAGAGGGAATGGGGGATGGGGTGGGAGCGGTAGAAGCCCTCTTGCCTCACCCTACCCAGCCTTCGGGGGAGGCTCCTGGGGTCCTGGAGGGGATGGGTGGGGAAGCACCTCTCAACAGCTCAGGCAACCCCTCTAATTTCCTGTAATGTGTGTTTCTATTTGTCCCTTTCTGCAGGTGGTGATGGCCATCAATTTGGAGCTGCTTCACAGGACTGTCCGCCTCAGAGACCTGGATACTATCGTGGCTGGATTTGCTGGGCTAGGATTCCCAAACTGCGGTGGAGCACTCGATGGGACTCACATCCCGATACGCGCACCGCCCCATCGAGCATCCCAGTACATAAACAGGAAGGGCTACTTCTCCATGGTGCTGCAGACCCTGGTCAACCACCGGGGACAGTTTACGGACATTTGTGTCGGGTGGTTGGGCTGGGCACATGATACCCGCATCTTCCGCAACTCATACCTGTACCGCAGGCTGCAGGCGGAGACATTCTTTCCACAGCGCAACTTTGCAGTCGGGAATGTGCAGATGCCTATGTGCATCGTGGCCAATACGGCCTACCCCCTTATGCCCTGGCTCATGAAGCCGTTCACTGGACATCTGGATGTGAGCAGGGAACTATTTAACTCCTACCTGACCTGGGCTTGCTTGCAAGTGGAATGCGCCTTTGGGCATCTGAAGGGCAGGTTTAGGTGCCTGCTCACTCGCCTGGACATGGGGGAACGCAACAGCCCCAAGGTGGTTGCCACCTGTTGTGTGCTGCACAACCTGGTGGAGGGGAAAGGGGAAGCCTTCCTCCCAGGGTGGAGGACATGGGCTGATGTGGAGGGGAGGCAGTTTGAGCAGCTCCGGACAGCTGCCATCCGCAAAGCCCACCAGTCAGGATTGTGTATTCGGGAGGCCCTGAGGGAGAGATTCTCCCAAGGAGCCCAATGACTTTCCCCAGGGCCTTCCAAATGTGGGCTTGCTCCTTGCCCCCCAGTGCCTTCCCCCACAAACCCATCCCTGCCCCACTTTGTGGACATACACACAGAGAGAGAGGTGTGATTTTCAAAATGGTTACAATTTACTTCAAAGTTCTAGGTGGCAAACAGTATAACTGTTTTGTAATGAAAAATAAAGTTTTCTTTAAAAAATTGAAGTGCTGGTGGGAAGGGGGCTGTAAACCTGGAGGGGGTGGGAAGGGGGAAGAGTGTCTCATGAATGAGGGTGCCACCCGGATGAATAGCTCCTGGTGCTTTGGCTACGGGAGACTCTTCTGAGACAGCCTTGCAAGCGACCTGGGACAGTAGGGGGCTGGGCAGGAGGTGGGGCTGCACCTGGGTCTGGGATGGCAGGGAGTATGGGGGAGCACAGGCTGAGCAGGAACAGGGACAGGACCTGGGAAGGCCATCGCCTCCCGGAAAGCAGCACAAATAGCAGTGTGCTGCTGGACGAACTCATCCAGCAAGTGAGTGCACCACTCTGCCTCTGCCTGCATCCTCTGGGAAAATGTGTCCTGCATCCTTTGCAGGACTGAGATGTGCTGGTGCATCAGATCCAGGTATGTGCACCAGTGCCGGCGATTTTCATGCAGCTGTCTGGGTGGTGGGACAGGTGTGGCTCGCCCCTCCTGGATGGCTGGTCTGGCTGTGGAGGACAAGAGGGAAAAGTAGTCGGTCATGCATGCTCACACTTTCCCTGAGAGGGCATACCCTCCTTCACTGCAGTCCGTGCCTGTCCTAGGGTCAGGGGATGCTGATGTTCTCTCCGCAAGGCCTGGTGTGGCCTGGCCAGCAGCCACAGCCTCACTGGAGCCCAGAGGGTGTGCAAGCCACCATCCTGCCCCCTCTCACACACACACCATGGCCAAGCAGCACAGACAAGCGTTGGGCCACTTGGGTTCCCACAGGTTACAGAGCGGCCTGGAGCTGTGTGGCTGTCCCAGGGTCCCCAACCCATGCCTGCACCTGGCATCACTGTCTGCGGGAGCAACTGGTACCTCGCAGCCATGCGAGGGTAGGACAGCCCTCCCTGCGGTTGGCCATGTGTGGGGCCCCCCAGGCTGTGATCAACATAACTCGTCACAGTACCGCACCATCCCCTTTGCTCCCTCCTCCCCTGCCCTGTGTGTGTTGGACCCTCACAGCACTCACCTGATGTTCCCTCGCTGGTGTCCGAAGACGTCTGGGAGGCCTCCTGCATCTGGGGGACCGGCTCCTGGGTGAGGGTCACTGAGCTCCTGGTCTCCTCCTCCTCCTCATCTTAGAGCTGCTGGTCCTCAGGGATGTCATCCTGGAGCTGTGGCTGCTGCTGCACGGGTCTCTCCATCCCTGACTCCCCAACCTTCTCCAGAGACAGGGGTTCCCCTGCCCCCAGGATTCAGTCCAGGTCCTCGTAGTAGGCACAGTAGTGCGCGGCTTCCCCAGACAGGGAGCTGCGCTCACGGGCCCTGACATACCCCTGCCGCAGTTTCTTGACCTTGGCTCGCACTTGGTCTAGTGTGCGGGGGTGGTGGCCTTTTTTGGCTAGGCTATCTGCCATTCAGGCATAAATGTCCGCATTTCTCCTCCTGGACTGCAGGGCCTGCAGAGACTCCTCTTTGGACCACAGCTGCAAGAGGGTTTTGATCTTGGGGCCAGACCATGATGGTGCCTGGTGTTTGGTGCCCCTGGCTTGGTCCTGGGATGTGTCCCTGGAAGGGCCAGGGAGGTCTCAGGGGGCCTGCGCCTGTGACATAGTTGTAAATGGGCCTACCAGGAACAGCCGAGCGGTCAGGGTCCTGCGTGGAGCTGGCTTGCTGCCACAATGCTTCTCCTTGGTGCCTGTGCCTTTAAAAGATGGCTACAGACAGGAACAATAGAGGTGAAAGGTCTGGCAAGGAGTGTCCACCAGGGCTTTTTCCTGGAGGCCTTTATTTTTGAAAGAAAAAAAAAAAAAAAGCTTCCCCATGTCTACACATACCTTTTTTCGACAGATCTCTATAAAAAATGGCATTATTCCTCGTAAAATGAGGTTTATCGCTGTCGACAAAACCGCCACGTTCTTTCGATTTATTGTCGACAGAATTTGGCGGCAGTCTAGACGCAGGTAAAGATTTTTTTTGTAAAAAGGCCACTTTTTTTGAAAAATCCCTGTAGTATAGACATACCCCATGTGTCATAAAGAGGAGCTGCTAAGGAGAATCTGACTTACCTGAAGAGTGAGGAAAGGGTTAAGCAACTGGAGATGCACCTGGGGTAAGGGGCTCAGGCATTCAGTCAATAAAATGCAGATGGGAATTTCAAACCAAGAGAAAGGGGGTTTTCTTCCTCTTTTCTTTGTCTGAGATCAAAGCAGTTTCTTCCAGGTATGGAGGGAGACGGGCTTTCCCAGGAATGGACTTCTTGAAATGTGTAAGTAGGGAAAAGTTCAGATAGTCCATCAGGTTTTATTGTTTTCCTTGTTTGGAGGTTTGGAAATCATGTCTGAGCTGGTTAACTGTTTTTCTCTTTGTAACTAAGGATTACAACGCATGGATTTCCCCTGAGTCTATTTCACTCCATGGCTTTTTAACACCCAGTCATTTACTATGCTTGCAACAGTAGTTTTGTTTTGATAATAAGTGTTTTCCTTTTTGTTGTTATTAACCAGTATTGGTTGATTGTTGTGTCTTTAAGCCTATGAGCATAAATCGTCCAGGAGGAGGAGATCCCATTGTTCTCTGTGGATTCCCTCTGTTTGTTTTCCCAACTCAAAGCAAAATGGAGGTTGGAGAAGGGGGGAGAACTTTGCCTCAGGGAAGGGATTCCCAAGTGATCTCTTCCCTGGAAAAGGGTTTATTTTATATTTTATTTTAATCACTTGCGTGGTGGCAGAGAGTAATCAGTCTTTTTCTTTTTGGATCTCAGGGAGACAGACTGGACAAGTTTGTCTCGGAGTCACAGAGACAGGTTTTACAGAGTTTATTCTACTAGCCAGCTCCCCATCTCTGCACTCAGAGTGTCAGGTTGGGGAATTTTTGAGCATCTACATGCCTGAGTCTCCTGTATCTCATTTTCTACAGAATTCTTTAACAAAATTACTGTTTTTTTCTCTCTCACAGGAGCAAAGAAAACCTTCTGAATGTGACCAAATATAGTACTGTCTTACTGTACTACAGTCAGCTGACAGACAAAGACATTGGCACAAAATGAAGGAATGCGTGTTAACAGGAGTTCTTATAAGCCAATCACTTAAAATATAACACATGGACTTACACATGATTCAGCTTAATATTTGTTTCACATTTCCATATAGTAGTACACTCAATAGGTCAAATCAAGAAGTATGTACGTGGGCCGAACTCTAGTTACAGTAAGCTCAATGCTCTAATAACTTTGAAGCGTAATGACAAGAGTTTAAAGGGGAAAGAGTAAATTAATTTATATCAAATCAAAGTTTTGACTGACTAAAGACTTCAGAATTTGGGCCAACATAGAGAAAGATACTTTAATACTAACCTGATATCGTCCCAGAATTATTTTTGATTTGCATCCCGGCGCATTTTTGCAAAATACTTGCAAGTTGAGAACCTCTCTTTTACAGCAGTTGTCTTTGAACACCTGCAAAGAAAGCAACCTACATTCACAAAGTGTACCATCTTGCATCATCAAGAACACAAAAAGGACAGCAACCTACCACATGTAATTTTTAAATGAGGCGTCCATTCCAGCTGCTAGTGTGGTTCCAGACAATGTCATGCTGAAAACATACACTGAGAATAGCAGTAAAAGGAAATCACTGACAATACCAGACTAAGAACAACAGTGGGATGCTTTGAAGCATGAAATAAAAACAGGCTGACTACATGGATTATGCATTGAGCTACCTATTGTACTGCAGCTTTGGAAACCTGGGATTGAGGCTAACCTTGGTCTGTCATTCTAGGACCTGCACTGGGATGAAGCTGTTGCAGAGGTGATGCTTTTAGCTTCTGGGAAGAGGGGATACAGTACACTGCTCATAAGCATCTTCCACTTGTTGGATGAGAGCCAAATTAAACTCTCAGAGCAGACTGTCAGCCTTCTTTTGATATCTTCAAAATGAGAAGCACTATTCCAAATCATCTTTTTGTGTTACTGTTGCCACCACAATTTGTGCACACAATAAAAGGAGAGGAGGGTAAATCCAGTGAATAAAATGGTGGGTGAAATACCTACAACATCCCTGACACATGGAATGATGGGCACATCTCAGTACCCAAGTTCCTTGCTCGGTGGGAGATGTGAAATCCACAAGGAATGCACCCTGGCAAAAACACATGGGTTCAGGGAAGGCTCATGCTCAAACTTTGAACCTCAGCACTGTAAATTGGGACAAACAAATATATGCCAAAGAGAATGTGGCTTAAACAACAGCCATTATGTAAATGTTTTCCCTCCAAAAGAATACCCTAAAATTAAGTTTGCAGATTACATTAAAACTAAGGTCTGTTAAATAACCAGAATAGCATATGAAATTAAAAGAATAAGAAATGTATTCTCTGCTGGAAATTCTCTTCAAGACCATAGACACCTTATGAGTCTGCCATGCCTGTGGGTATAGGCCACATACCACAGAATTGAAGGCAGGATTCCCAATACAAATTATTAAGATGGCTTTATTTTGAAACAATTCAGTAGAGTATGGGGTAACTGCTTAAGATGTGTCTTATTCATTAGTGTCTTACTTCATCAACAAAACATCATCAAATAGCTTCTTTGAAGGTGGCAGTGCCCTTGAAGGCTGAGAGCTGCATTTGATCCCTGCTTTATCTTACACTTCCATTGGAGGCCCTTCCCCCAAACAGGCTGGCTGTCCAAGCAACAATAACTATAAGAATTATTCCTTTTCTTACCTCATGTCCTTTTATTGTTTCTTTGTCTACAGGACAGGTAGGTACTGGATTCAGTTCTCTAAATTGAAGGAAAAAGGCAGAAAAATGTTAATTCATAGAATGTTTAATTCCTTCCACAGAGGCTTGGTCATCTTGATTCAGACTATTGGTTCATCAATTTCTTTATTCTGCTAGCCAATTCCAGATGCCTCAGGGACAAGTGGGAAAAGCCCCATAATGCACCTTGCTAATACAGAGATTGAATAACGTTTGAATAGCGCTTTGAAAGTGTATTGTACTAAGAATTATAAAGCCAAGTTCAAATGATAAAGACTCAGATTAACTGGGCACTGGATTTAGTATAAATTATTCTATTGTTAATAAATCTTTTTAATTAACAGGATTTTATTACCCCATGACTATCCATTGCTGGTAAATGATGATGTATTTGGGAAAAATCTCACATTGTAGGTGAAAGTTTTCTTATCCTTTGCCTAATTTAAGCAGTACCTTCCCTTTCATGCTTGGGACTTTTAAAATATCCTGAACCATTTCAACAAGTTATCAGAAATACTAAAAAGAAAGGGCAAGAAAGAAAATACCAAATAATATATTATTTTAACAGTGACACTACAAGAGAGAGAGAACCAAATATGAAACATTTAAAAAGTATATTTAAAGATACTGATATCTATCCATGCAACAAAATTTCTCCCCACTATGCAATTAGATCTGCATGGGTGAACCCCTTTTACCTGTGATGAACCTCCGTGAAATCACTAGACCCTTTCACCTCTTTGAGCTGATTGCAGCATTGGACTGATTCTGATTTCATATCAGATTTATAATGATATAACTCCATTAAAGTCAATGGAGTCACACCAGTGCAAGTGAGAGCAGAATCAGACTAATCACCATTATAAACTACTATTTAATGCAGATAATGACACACACTTAGATATTATGGTGACAAGCAAGAATTTTATGCCCATTCGACCATCCTGCTGTATGTTCTCTCATCTATGATAATCTATAGCATAAAAGCTCAACATTTTTATTTGAAAACAATTGCATCAGACCCACAACTTGATTTATTTTGTTTGCAAGTGCCAGAAAGACCTCATGTTCCTTACCCCCAGCCACCCAAACTGTACTAGGGAGATTCAAATGCCGCTCAGCTGATTAGCAGAGCGCCCACATCTGGCAGCAACATGTATATTTGGTGGTGTATATTCACACATGCCTCAGTGCACATACAATGTATTCTGCACATGGACAGAAAAAATTAGAGGGAATACTGCTAAGGACCTTTTAAAAATAAAACTCCCAAACACATAATACACATTCCTTGATCCCCAAATGACAGATTGTATAGTGAGACACATGTACCTTTAGCCCAATGGAAGTAGGTACAATTCTCAAACAAAAGACAGAACTATGCTGCACTTTAAAGACTAACAAGGTGGTTTATTAGGTGATGAGCTTTGGTGGGCCAGACCCACTTCCTCAGATCAATTTGTGGAAGAAAATTGGCATGACCATATATACCAAAGTGATACAATCAAAAAAGAAGTGAACACATATAAAATTGACAAATCAAATTTTAGAACAGAGTGGGGGTGAGGGGGGAAGGTTAGTGTCTGTGAGGTAATGACATAAGGGGTGATAATTGGGGAAGCTATCTTTGTAATGGGTGAGATAATTAGCATCTTTGTTGAAACCCATACATAAAGTGTCAAATTTAAGCATGAATGACAGTTCTGAGGCTTCTCTTTGAAGTCTGGAGTTAAAATGTCTTTGAAGCAATATGCATGTTTTAAGGTCATTGAGAGAATGGTCAGTCTGGTTAAAACGGCAACCAACAGTTTTCTCTCTGTGAGAGAGCCTGATGTCTGTTTTATGTGCATTGATTCTTTGGCGAAGTGAGCCTAAAGTGTCAGTCTGCTATGTATATTGGACAAACTTCTCAGACACTTCGCCAAAGAATCAATGCACATAAAACAGACATCAGGCTCTCTCATAGAGAGAAAAAACTGTTGGTTGCCGTTTTAACCAGACTGACCATTCTCTCAAAGACCTTAAAACATGCATATTGCTTCAAAGACATTTTAACTCCAGACTTCAAAGAGAAGCCTCAGAACTGTCATTCATGCTTAAATTTGACACTTTATGTATGGGTCTCAACAAAGATGCTAATTATCTCACCCATTACAAAGATAGCTTCCCCAATTATCACCCCTAATGTCATTACCTCACAGACACTAACCTTCCCCCCTCACCCCCACTCTGTTCTAAAATTTGATTTGTCAATTTTATGTGTGCACACTTTTTCTTGATTGTATCACTTTGGTATATATGGTCCTGCCAATTTTCTTCCACAAATTGATCTGAAGAAGTGGGTCTGGCCCACGAAAGCTCATCTTGTTAGTCTTTAAAGTGCTGCATAGTCCTGTCTTTTGTTTCAGCTAGACCAGACTAACACGGCTGCATCTCTATCAGTATTCTACATGCAAGGTACCATTCTCAGTCTGCCTTCAAAACACAGTCCATATACTCAGCAGAGTCCAAATGTGTCCCCTTCCAGGGGCTTGATTTTATTATAAACAGAGAAATGAACCAGAATAAAGTTCATCTCAATCCTACTGTATGGGTTTAACTTCTCCTAGTGTTGCCTACTTTAGGACTCACTCATCCCCCCATGAGTCTCTCCAGTGTCCCAAATAGCTGATGTCTTGTCTACACACACGAGTTAAACAGATTAAGTTAAATTAATACAGAATCTGAGGTAAACTGATGCACTCCCCTTCTGTGTATACATTTCAGTTTTTAAACCAATTTATTTCCATCAGTATAACTTTTACATTTAGAGAACACCTCAGAAGCAATGAGGAATGTTTCCTCTTTTTTATGTCCATGTGCAGAATGACTTTTGTTATTTACACAAATGTGGAAGTGATGTATCACATAACAAAAGTCATTCTGCACGTGGACAGAGTGTGGTGGGGGTGCCTCCAAGGGTTTGAAGTGTGGGAGGAGACTTAGGTCTGGGACAGAAAGATGGTGTCTGGGCTCTGCTGGGGATGTAGGCCCTGGGGCGAGGGCACGGATGAAGGGCTTAGGGCACAGGCTGCCCTGGGAAGAGAGGACTACCCTCAACCCTCTCTCACCAGAGCAGCTTGTGCCAGGTGAGAGGCACCTCTCCCACAGCCACCACAACTCCAGCAGGCACATCTGGGGGAAGAGATGCCTATTCCCCAGCTGGGACAGGTCCAGGCTGGACTGGGTGGGGGCCATGGGAGGGACACTTGTTCCTCAGCGGTGGTTGCTCTGGGGCAGTTCTGGGTTGGGCGCTGTGGCTGGGGGAGAGGTGCCCCTCCCTGCTGGCCCCACCGGGCTGTGAAGCTTAGAGGGAACTTTGCTCAGAGGGGCAGCAAGCTGCCAGTGTCCATGAGTCAGCAGAACCAATTTAAGCCTTCCTCCAGTCAGACCAACACCTGCTACCAGACAGGAATGTTTCTGTTTATCAAGGACAACCTGTTACACCAGGGGTGGAGAAGAAGGATTTACTCACCTTGTGCAGTAACAGTGGTTCTTCAAGATGGGTCCCCCCGGGGGTGCTGGTGCACCCTCATGCCGGTGACTGGAGATTTTTCTAGCAGCATTCACCATGCCACACGTGTGCCATGGCGCCCCCTCATGCTGTTGGTGTCCGTTAGGTGCACACGCGGCGTGACTCCCTCCGTTCCTTCTCTACCCTACCCATGCTAGTAGAGCGTGGGATGCCAAAGCAGGGGAAGGAGGGAGGGTAGTGGAGCATCCACGGGGATACACATCCTGAAGAACCACTGTTACTGCACAAGGTAACTCCTTTTTCTTCTTCGAGTAGCGTCCCCGTGGATGCTCCACTCTGGATGACTATAAAGCTGTAGTTGGCTCATGGAGGCGGATTTGGAGCCCTGTTGTTGTCACGGAGGATAATACTGCTTGTCTGACAGCCATGGATGATGCTATGGAGGATGCCAGAGCGTAATGTTGTGCGAATGTGTGGTCTGATGACCAAGTGGCTGCATTGCAAATGTCCTGGAGAGGTACATTTCTGAGGACAGTGGTTGTAGAAGACATAGCCCTGGTGGAATGGGCAGTGACGGTGCCCAGTGGTTCTTTGTTGTGGATGGTGTAGCAGTGTGGATGCATGAAGAGATTCACTTGGAGATCCTCTGAGAAGAGACAGCCTGCCCTTTAGATTGTTCCACAAAGGATAGGAAGAGTCTAGGAGATATCCGCCAGGCTCTCGTACCATCAATGTAGAACGCGAGCGCTCTGTGGACATTGAAGGTGTGCCACACTGCATGTGATGAATTAGTGTGTGGCTTGGGGAAAAACGCAGGTAAATGTATGGGTTAGTTTTTGTGGAAGGGAGAAGGAACTTTCGAGAGAAATTTGGGGTGGGGTTGAAGTGTCACTCTATCCTTAGTGAAAATGGTATGGGGGGGGGGTCCACCATTAGGGTGGCAAGTTCCTCCACTCTCCTACTGGACGTTATTGCAACTAGAAAGGAGACCTTCATAGATAGGTATGACCAAGGACAGGTTGCCAAGGGCTCGAAAGGCAGTTTCGTCAGGCTCTTGAGTACGTGATTTAGGTCCCAGATAGAAACTGGTAGGTGAAAGGATAGAAAGGTGTTTTGTAGACCACCTGAAGAATCTTTTGGTGATTGGGTTTGAGAGGAAAGAATCACCTTCAGTGGTGTGATGGAAGGCTGCTATAGCAGCTGCATGAACCTTGATAGTACTTAGCGCCAGCCCGACTCCCTGAGGTGCAAGAGGTAGTCCAGCAGGAGGGGGAGAAGGGCAGTCTCGGGGGTATAGTGCAAGTGCATTTAAGCCACTGGGAGAATCTGTTCCATTTGTAGACGTAGGTTTTCCTGGTGGACTCTCTTCTGCTGTTGATTAATATTTCTTGTACTCTTTCAAAGCAGGCATTCTCGGCATCCTGGAGCCATGAAGGAGCCAAGTGTGGAGGCGGAGTTTGTGCAGTTCGGGGGGAGGGGCGGAGGGGAGAACTGTGCCATGATTCTGGGAGAGAAGATGGTGTTGAGGTGGAAAAGCGTATGGATCCGTCACTGTCATTCTGCGGAGGTAAGGATACCATGTTTGCCTTGACCATGCTGGTGTGGTGAGAATCATGTGAGCTTGATCTGTTCTGATTTTGATGACCTTGTGAAGAATGGGAAGGGGTGGGTATGCATAGAGTAGTGGTGCATCCCATTTGATGGCGAAAGCATCCCCCAGGGAGTGCTTCCCTAAGGCTGCACTGGAGCAGTAAAGGTGGCATTTCCGATTGTTCCTGGTTGCGGAAAGGTTTATGTCTGGTTGACCCCATCGGCGAAACACGTAACTGAGGGCATGCATGTCTATCTCCTACTCGTGGTGGTCATAAAACTTGCAACTGAGGGCATCTGCTGTAACATTTAACACCCTTGGGAGGTATGTGGCAACGGGGGTAATATGATGTGCCAGGCACCAATTCCATAGCTTGAGAGACTCCGTATATAGGGATGGGGATTTTTGCACCACCTTGCTGATTGATAAAATACATGCAAGTGGTGTTGTTCGTCTTGATGTTGATAGTCTTGCGAGCTATGTAGTGTAGGAAATGCTGGCATGCGTATCGCACTGCTCTCAGTTCCAAAAGGTTGATATGGAGGGTTTGCTCTGTGAAGGACCATTTGCCCTGGACCATGAGGCTCCTAGGTGAGCACCCCATCCCATGAGTGATGCATCGGTCATAATGGTAAGTGTAGTGGTTGGTTGATGGAATGGAACCGGTTAAGATGTTGATTCATCCACTAGTGCAAGGAGTTGAGGATCCGTGGCACAATGGTAACTGTCTTGGAGAGCAGGTCTCTGGACAGGGTACAAAGTGCGGCGGGCCAAGACTGAAGGCATCTCATGTGGAGCCTTGCCAGTCTGACAACATAGGTTGTGACAACCATGTGACCCAAAATGTTTAGGCATTTGCGACCTGTCATGGTAGGGGTTGTTTGTGCTTCCTCTATGAGGCTGCATAGGGTGTTGAATCTGTGCGTGGGTAAAGTCGCTTTGGCAGCGATGGTATTGATGTGTGCTCCTATAAATTCCAGCACCTGTGTGGGATGGAGCATGGATTTTTCGTAGTTTATATGGAAGCCAAGGCGGAGGAAAAGGTTTGTGGTAGTCTCGGTCATGTGTTTTGTCTCTTGGAGGGATGTGTCTTTTATGAGACAGTCATCTAAGTATGGAAATATCATGACTCCCTGACGACATAGGCATGCCGCTACAACGGACAGAGTTTTGGAAAACACTCTGGGGGCCATTGAAAGGCCAAAAGGGAGCACTTGGTATTGGTAATGATGACGGCCAACCGTGAATCTTAGAAAACATCTGTGGGCAAGATGGATTGTTATGTGGAAATATGCATCTTGAAGGCCAAGAGCCGAAAGCCAGTCTCCTTGAACCAATGCTGGGACTATTGTTGCCAGGGTCACCATCTTGAATCATTGATAAGCAATGTGTTTGTGGAGCTTCCGTAAATCTAGAATGGGCCTCCATCCTCCATTCTTTTTCTGTGTCAAAAAATAAGTTGAGTAAAACCCTGGGCCATGGAACTCTGTTGGTACTGGTTCTATGGCATCTAAGTGGAGGAGGTGAAGCAACTCTTGCTCGAGGAGGGTCTCATGAGAGGGGTCCCTGAAGAGGGAGGATGGGTAGGGGGAAGACAAATGAAAGGGATGGAGTAACCATAGTGGATGAGGTCTAGGACCCATTTGTCCGATGGTATTTGAACCCATTGTTGAAAGAAGGGGTGGAGGCAGTGATTGAATTGTGGAAGGTTGGTTGATGGTGTAACTACAAGGAGAGTGTCTTTCTGGCTCCTGACCAACCCTTCAAATTTGCTGTTTGGATGAGGAGGGTTGGGATACCACCATTTGGTGTTGTTGCTGGCATTGAGACCTACATCGTTGGGGTCTTTGCTTTTGTCGGAAGTCATATCTTGGTTGCTGTCTGTATGGCTCCCTGGGTCTTTGGTAATTGTTGTATCTGGCTCTCTTAAACGGGGTCCAGAGGGTGGTGCAGGAGTCCTTCATCGAGTGAAGTACTTTGTCGTTTTTTTGCAACAAAGAGGTTGGTCTTATCAAAGGGTAGAACAGTGATAGAGATGCAACCGTGTTAGTCTGGTGTAGCTGAAACAAAAGACTAACAAGATGGTTTATAGGTGATGAGCTTTCGTGGGCCAGACCCACTTCCTCAGATCAATATGTGGAAGAAAATCAGCACAACCATATATACCAATGTGATACAATAAAAAAAATGAACGCATGTGAAATTGACAAATCAAATTTTAGAACAGAGTGGGGGTGAGGGGGGGAAGGTTAGTTTCTGTGAGGTAATGACATAGGGGTGATAATAGGGGAAGTTTCTGTGAGGTAATGACATTAGGGGTGATATGTGGGGAAGCTATCTTTGTAATGGGTGAGATAATTAGAGTCTTTGTTTAAATCCATACATAAAGTGTCAAATTTAAGCATGAATGATAATTCTGAAGCTTCACGTTGAAGTCTGGAGATAAAGTCTCTTTGAAGCAGTATGCATGTTTTAAGGTCATTGAGGGAATGATCAGTCTGGCTGAAATGGCAGGCAACAGCTTTCTCTCTGTGAGAGAGTCTTATATCTGTTTTGTGTGCATTGATTCTTTGGTGAAGTGTCTGAGACGTTTGTCCAATGTACATAGCACACGGACACTTTAGGCACATGATGGCATACATTATATTTCTGGATGAACAGGAATGTGTGTTCTTGATCTTGTAACTGGCATGGCTAGGTCCAACAATGGTGTCAGCAGAGTAAATATGCGGACAAAGCTGGCACCGGGGTTTGTTGCAAGGGAAAGTTCCAGGGTTGGTATTAGTGTGATATGTCCTGTGGTTGTTGGTAAGAATCATCCTGAGGTTAGGTGGTTGTCTATAGGAGACTATGGGTCTGTCTCCCAGAGCCTCTCAGAGAGTAGTATCCTGTTCCAGTATAGGTTGTAGTTTATTGATAATGCGTTGGACGGGTTGAAGTTGGGGGCTATAGGTGATGACAAGGGGTGTTCTATTGTTGGTTTTCGTGGGTCTATCTTGAAGTAGATGGTTTCTGGGTATTCGTCTGGCTCTTTCAATTTGCTTTTTTATTTCTCCGGGTGGGTAATTGAGGTTTAAAAATGCTTGGTAGAGATCCTGAAGTTTCTGGTCTCTGTCAGTGAGATTAGAGCAGATGCGGTTGTATCTAAGGGCTTGGCTATAGACGATGGATTGTATGGTGTGTCCTGGATGGGAGCTGGAGGCATGTAGGTAACTGTAGGAGTCAGTGGGTTTTCTGTAAAGAGTGGTGTCTACTTTACCATTGGTGATTTGTACTGTGGTGTCCAGGAAATGGATCTCTCGTGTAGAATGGTCCAGGCTGAGATTGATGGTGGGATGTAGGTTGTTAAAGTCTCTATGGAATGTATCCAGTGTTTCTTGGCCATGGGTCCAGATCATAAAGATGTCATCGATGTAGCGTAAGTAGAGAAGGGGTAAAAGGGGACGGGATCTGAGGAAACGTTGTTCTAAGTCAGCCATAAAGATGTTAGCATACTGTGGGGCCATGCGGGTATCCATGGCTCTGCCGCTGAACTGGAGATATAAGTTGTCACCAAATTGGAAATAATTGTGGGTGAGAACAAAGTTACACAGGTCTGCTACCAGATTGGCAGTGGTATCCTCTGGGATAGTGTTTCTAATGGCTTGTAATCCGTCTTCATGTAGGATGTTGGTGTAGAGAGCTTCTACATCCATGGTAGCAAGGATGGCGTTATCAGGGAGGTTATCGATGTTTTGTAGTTCCCTTGCAACAAACCCCGGTGCCAGCTTTGTCCACATATTTACTCTGCTGACACCATTGTTGGACCTAACCATGCCAGTTACAAGATCAAGAACACATATTCCTGTTCATGCAGAAATATAATGTATGCCATCATGTGCCTAAAGTGTCCGTGTGCTATGTACATTGGACAAACGTCTCAGACACTTCGCCAAAGAATCAATGCACACAAAACAGATATAAGACTCTCTCACAGAGAGAAAGCTGTTGCCTGCCATTTCAGCCAGACTGATCATTCCCTCAATGACCTTAAAACATGCATACTGCTTCAAAGAGACTTTATCTCCAAACTTCAACGTGAAGCTTCAGAATTATCATTCATGCTTAAATTTGACACTTTATGTATGGATTTAAACAAAGACTCTAATTATCTCACCCATTACAAAGATAGCTTCCCCTATTATCACCCCTATGTCATTACCTCACAGAAACTAACCTTCCCCCCTCACCCCCACTCTGTTCTAAAATTTGATTTGTCAATTTCACATGCGTTCATTTTTTTTAATTGTATCACATTGGTATATATGGTTGTGCCGATTTTCTTCCACATATTGATCTGAGGAAGTGGGTCTGGCTCACGAAAGCTCATCACCTATAAACCATCTTGTTAGTCTTTAAAGTGTTATCAAAGGGTAGGCCTTCAACTTTTTGCTGCAAATCCCTAGGGACTCCTGATGCTTGGAGTCAAGATATTCTCCGCATCACAACTGCGGAGGCAGTGACACGTGCGGCTGTGTCTGCTACATCCATCACGGACTGCAGTACCGTGAGAAAAATTATATGGCCCTCCTGCATAATGTTGAGGAGGATAGGCCTCTTGTGTTCGGGTAAGTATTGTGTAAGTTTTTGGAGTTTGGAATAATTAGAATAGTCACGATCTGCTAAAATGGCGGTAAAATTTGCTGCTTTGAGGAGCAGCCCATAATACACATTTTTTTGTGATCCTGGTCGTATGGAGTTGATCTCATGTTTGGCTGTCTGGCTCTGTGTCTAACAGAATTGACTACCAGGGAGCTTGGTGGTAGGCGAGTAAAAAGAAAATCCACTCCCTTTGGTGTGATGAAGTATTTTCGGTCCGCTCTCTTATTGGTTGGAGTGATGGATGCCAGGGTCTGCCAAATGTTGTCTGCTGGGTCCATAATTGCATCATCCATGGGGAGGGCAATTCTGGAGGAGGTAGGAGGCTGCAAGGTTCGCAAGAGATTATATTGCTTTCCTTGAACTTCCTGAAAGTCTCGCTCTTGTGCCAAAGCTACCCTTTTAAAAAGCTCTTGGAATGTCTTTGAGTCATCTGCTGGTGGGGTGGTGGTGGATATTACCACGTCATCTGGTGAGGATGACGAATTATGGACAGGGGACCTCTCTTCACCCTCCAACAAAGAGTCCTCTATCTCCATCTGGACCAGGGAGTTAGGCATGATCACCGAGGTAGAGGGTTGGGGAGAACGAGGTGGTTCCCTGGGTGATATGGAAGGTGTGATGTGATGACTCTTCACATGAGGACGTGACTCTCATGATTGCCATTGCCCTGGGTAAGAGGGTAGCGGATATGTATGCACATACCAGGGTGGTGGTGGTGGTGCGTATGCGTATGTAGCAGGCCCAGTGGCCCAGGATGGGGCTCTGTGTACCGGGCTGAAGTGCTGGGAAGAAAAACGGCTGCGTGGTTTGGTGCCGGTTTCACTCGGGGAGAGAGAGAGATTCGGTGACCTGCTAGAGTGCACCGATTGTATGGAGGAGCCTGGAGGTGCCGGTGAGGGGCAGCTCCTGAAAGGAGCATTGTGCTATCGATGCTCCTGGGACAGTGCTGAGGTTCTCGTATTGCTCAGTGCCGTGGGAGTTGGCAGTGCCAATTAGTCCAGAGGTGGCATATTGGCACAGGGTCTCTTTGGTGCCGACGTCGGTGTCGAGCAAGTTGGCTGCTTCAGTGCTGAGTGGATGGTGCGGTCAGTGCCTCTTGTTTTTGTTTGGGCTCTGAGTGTGCCCTCTGTGAAAGAAGACTGAATTATATTATAAAAGTAGAATGAATTAAAGAAATGTTGTTTGTTCCTATAGCAGGAAGAGAGATGTTAAGGTAAAGTTGTTTGTGTGTAAGCAGGAAGAAGGATGTTAAAGCAGAGGACAATGGTTCCACTTAAGGGTGATAATGGGACATTAACAGGAGATTGGTGAGAGTTGATAAGGAAATGAGATACTTGACTGACCCCAGATAACTTTGTCAATTCGCGCCCTTTTTCAATCCTTTGTCTGTTCTACTCTTTTATCTATATAAATAAGGTGACTTGGGTTTGTGTGGGGGTCTCACTTTTTCTGGTTGTATTAGCGAAGTGCTTTGCTAATAAAACAGAGTGGTCTACAAAAATCGTGAGTCCTGAGTCTAACTTTGACACCTCTTATGCGGTGCCGGTATCTTGGACGGTGCCATGCCCGATGTGCCGGGCCTGTCCGCAGTGCTGACCCTCGAGGCAGTTGGTGCCGAGGGTAAGGATTGGGCTGGAGATAGTCTTGTTTTTGAGACAGATTTGCCAAAAGAGGTAGAGGGATTTGATTTGTCCATACCTTTCAGCTCGGATGGTGATTTTGAGGCAGTTGTGTCCTCTGAAGGTGGTTGGAGAGAGCTTTTGTAGAGGAAGGTCTTTAGTCTGTTAGTGCGGTTGTGGCATGCTCTGGCCATCAATTTGGAGCAGCGAGGGCACTTTTGTGTTTGGTGCGATTCTCCAAGGCACTTTATACATGCAGAATGCCCATCAGAGACAGGCATGGCATCCTGGCACAACTCACACCTCTTGAAGCTGGGAGTTCCCGGCATTAGGTGCGACGAAAAGTGGCGGGCCAACGGAATTTTTTTTTCTGCTATAGGGTTGGGTGGGGGGAGCTTAAAACTTGGAAATGTGAGGAAACTAAGGGGAATTAACCTTTTTTTGTCGTTTCTCTGTAGAATAGAGGAAAGGAAAGAAGCTCTGTCTGCTGCCGAGGACAGTAGAGAAGGAACTGAGGGAGCCATGCTATGCACATGCCTGACAGACACCAACGGCACGAGGGGGTGCAGCGGACACTGCTAGAAAAATCTCTGGTTGCTGGCACGAGGATGCACCAGCACCCAGAGTGGAGCACCCAGGCGGACAATACTTGAAGAACAACCATTTTTGGGTCAGGGTCTGCTGACCCACAAAAAAACCACTCGGGGGCCGCACACAAGTGAGAAGCAAAAAACGAACAAAAACAAACCCCCTCACCCCATGTTACACTAAGAGAGACTATGTACTACTATAAACACACAGCATCACCTCATATGATTTGTCTCGAGGTTTATTATTAAGTCCATGCTTACTTAAGTCAATTAATCTTTCTGCTGATGTCCACAGGCTTTGGATTAAGTCCTTTAGTATTGTTATGGCATTTGCTGTTGCCTTTCAAAAGATGTTGACTATTGTTAATTATTGGGGGTGGAGGGATTATTTGTAGAGGGAAAAGAGAGAACTGTATTGCTCTTACCTCAGAGAAATAATACAATGCTGGCAAAATCTGTGGCCACATCCTGTCTGGTGAGGACTGTGAAGGACTAAGTGGCAATAGGCACATTTGTACCGTTCCTGTAAGGTTTCAACGAAGTGGTAGTCAATGTCAGGTTCAAAGTCTAGTGAAATGCCACTGGTGGAATTCTGGCGTGCAAAGCTGTTTGGGAGACCCATAAATTCTTCAGAGGCCATGGAAGCTGTATTGGAAAGTCAAGGACAAAGAGTTTCGATTGAAGTACCTTTATGATCAATAAAATTATCTCCACTACAGTTTGCAAGATTAACATTAACATGCATTTGGACTCTCTCTTGCTGAAGATTTCACTACAGATTTCATATTCAAATGGAGGATCAGATACTAGACAGGAGTACAAAACATATCAAGGCCCTCCAGAATGATTAATCATTTATTTCAGAGCTACCACCAATGTTTATGATCGTGATCAGGTTCACAGTCTGAAAATTTCTCCCAAACAGAAAGGAGGTTACTTTTTCTTAGTTCTCATGCTAGATCCTTCTAGCCTTACTCAATCAAAACTGCAGCTGATTTCAACAAGGCATAACTTGGACGTACAAGTCCCAGGCATCAAAACTCTACATACAGTAATAAAATTGCCTTGAATTTAAGCCTATGCAACTTTACTAATTAATTTACATTATTGCAAAAAGAATACTGTGTCACCATGATATTTGTCATGTGAAGAAGTGGGTTGTGCCCACGAAAGCACATGATACTATCTATATTTTTTTGGTTAGTCTCTAAGGGTATGTCTACACTGCAAGCTGCTTTCAGAATAAGCTTATCCGGAAAAGCTTATTTTGAAATAGTGCGTCTACACCCAAAAAGTGCAATGAAATAGCAATTTGCTATTTTGAAAGCTAGCATCCACACTGATTGGACGCTATCTCGCATTTAAGGCCAACCAGAACCAGTTCAAGCAGGGCTGTAGGTAAGCTGTTGCTTCCGGGAGCTGCCTACCTCTCTGAGGGACAGCAAAGCATTTCCACTGCATGCTCTGGTTGCCCTGCTTTTGGACACCACAGCACTCCTTGCCATTGAGCCAGAGCTGTCTCTGGACATGCAATGGTCCCATGCTGCTGTGCTGCAGTTTCTGCAGGCTGCCTTCATGGCCCTGCATGAGCTTGACCCCGAGCTAATCATTGAGAACCTCTGCCTGTGTGCCAGAGCAATGCCCTTGCAACCGCACCCCATGGTGGAGCAACGCTTCTGGAGGCTGGACACCAGTTCCAAACTGGTGGGACTGGCTGGTGATGGAGTGGTGGGATGACCAGAAAGCCTCAAAAATTTCCGCATGAAGGGGGAGACATTCCTAGAGCTGTGTGCCTGACTCGCCCCTGCCCTCTGATGACGGGATACCCAGATATGACCAGTCACCCCCCTGGAGAAGCAGGTCACCATCACCGTCTGGAAGCTCTCCACACCCGACAGTTACCAGTCCATGGGCAACCAGTTTGGCATGGGAAAGTTGATTGTTGGGGCCATCGTCATGCAGGTATGGTGCTCTCGGGCTGCAGTCCCTGGAGCGGGGAGGAGTACTGGAAAGGGGGACCCTAGGGAAAAGGGGGGGGGTTGAGGGTGCAGGGGGTGGGTTGGGGGTAGTGGGAGGAAACCTCATCCCCAGGGGGTTCTGCAGTCCTCACACAGCCCTGCAGGGGGAGGCAGGCTATTGAGGTGTTTGTGGGGGGAAGAAAGGGCGGGCTCAGGAACCTCCCAAGGGCTCTGGTAGCCCCTTTGATTATCTGTTTTGTTTATCTCCTTCTGCAGGTGATGAGGACCATTAACATTGTCCTGTTGCGCAGGGTCATCCACCTGAGCGAACTAGAATCATAGAATCCTAGGGCTAGAAGAGACCTCAGGAAGTCGAGTCCAGCCCCCTGCGCTAAGCAGGGCCAATCCCAACTAAATCAACCCAGTCAGGGCTTTGTCAAGCTGAGACTTAAAACCCTCTAGGGATGGAGATTCCACCACCTCCCTAGGGAACCCATTCTAGTGCTTCTCCACCCTTCTAGTGAAATATTTCTTCCTAATATCCAACCTAGACCTCTCCCACTGTAACTTGAGCCCATTGCTCCTTGCTCTGCCATCCATCACTACTGAGAACTGCCTCTCTCCGTCCTCTTTGGAACCTCCCTTCAGGAAGTTGAAGGCTGCTATCAAATCCCCCCTCACTCTTCTCTTCTGAAGACTAAATAAGCCCAAATCCCTCAGCCTCTCCTCAGAGGTCAAGTGCTCCAGCCCCCTAATCATTTTGGTTGCCCTCCGCTGGACCCTCTCCAATGCAGCCACATTCTTTCTGTAGTGGGGGCTCCAGAATTGGACGCAGTACACCACGTGGCCTCACCAGTGCTGTACAAAGCAGAATAATCACTTTCCTCGATCTGCTGGCAATGCTCCCCCTAATGCACCCCAATATGCCATTAGACTTGGCTACAAGGGCACACTGTTGACTCATATCCAGCTTCTCATCCACTATAATCCCCAGGTCCTTTTCTGCTGAACTGCTACTTAGCCAGTGAGTCCCCAGCCTGTAACAATGTTTGGTGCAGCTTGAGTCCCTGTGCAGAGGCTGAGCTGGGACTGTCAGGATGGAGTGGGGGCCCAGCCCAGGCTGCATTAGCTGCAAGGCAGCGCTGGGCTCGACCTGAACCAGGCCAGGGAAGCCGGAGCCATCAGGGCCAGGGAAGCCGGAGCCATCAGGGCCAGGGCAGCTTCTACCGTGCCTGTCCGACACGTGTTCGGAGAAAGCCATGAGGGATGTGAGCAGCCCACCCCCAATAGCAGCAGCCAGGCGTAGCCCCAGGCACTTGGTGCACCTACCCCCATGGGACAGGCTGAGCTCAGCGTAGGCTCCACAGGTCTCACCTGAACTACTCTGCAGTGCAGCTCCCGAGGAGGAACTTGTCTGGCTCTCTAGCCCCACGGAAGTGGCCAGTGCTGGCCCTGTGACTAGGGCAGCCTTCCTGCTGGCTGCAACCACAGCATGGAGAGCAAGAGGACGCCGCATGGGAGCAGCTGCTCAGAGTAAAGTAGCAAAAAAGCTGCAGCAGGGAGCAGGTGACACTGGGAAGTTTCTGTAGAGGAGGGAAGGCAGGGGGAGCACCCCAAAGACAAGCCAGCAACCTCCCCACCACAGGCCAGCCATCACTCCCAGTCCGGGGGGCTGCAATTGAAAATTTGGCCAAGTGGCCAGTCCTGAGGGCCTGTTGCTGGCAAACTCCTATTCAGGGCAATAGCCACGTGGCCAGTGCAACCTGTCCTGCTGGTGATGAGGTATAACTAGACAGTAAGTTGGCTTTCAGACCCCAGGTAGTGTTTACTGAGTTGGCAGGAAAAAATATCATTTTTCACCGGGGGTATATCACACCCAGTAGGCCCAGATGCAGGGTGTGTGCACGAAGGGTGTGAACGCATCTCCCATGGTCCTCCAAGTAACCTTGCTCCGGCCAGCCAGGGGAAGGCAGGAGCAGTGCACTGCCCAAGCCTCCCTCCCCTGTGCTCTGGCTAGCCGGGGGAAGGCTGGGGCTGATTTCCCCGCGTACTTGGGGATCATGGGTGGGGGGAGGGGCACATTCACATCCTTGCAGTCCACATTTACCAAAAAAAGCACCCCTTGCAGAAATTTGTGCACACGGGCCTGCCTGGAGCCAGATCCCCCAGCCTGCCTTCTCAAGCCCTGGTTATGTAGCTAGTTAGAATCATAGAGCTGGAAGAGACCTCAGGAGGTCATCAAGTCCAGCCCCCTGCCCAAGGCAGGACCAATCCTGTTCTTGAAGTACACCAGAAACTCACATTTCAGAAGCAACTTGAAGGTGAAATACTTCAGCAAGCTACCAGCTTGTCCAGCACTTCTCAGCCCTCCCTGGTTCCTCTGGCATGGGGTTCAAATGCTGCCCTGCTGGGTACAGGGAAAAGCATTTTGCTTGAGTGCATTAAACAATGGGATTGTAGGGTAGTTCTTGCCTCTCTCTTTCCCATCCTGCCTGGCAACAAGTGGTGGGTCACAAGAGGAGCTGGTCCATTAGGAGTGGGCAGCTCTGAGAAGGGAAAATCGCAGCCTGCTCTTTAACCCAGAGGCTGGGCTTGGCAGTGAGCTACAGGACTCCCACTCTGTGCAGTTATCCACTTGTCCTCACCTTATTCATTTATCAAAGATGAAGGTTCCTAGCTTCCTTGCTGCAGCATGGGCACCTCATTCCAGCACATCAGCTTTGCCATTCGAACCCCTCACACTTCAGCCGTTGCTTTCGCAGGCTTTAAGATGGCTTGGTGGTGTTCTGGCTTTGCATATTAGCACGAAGGAGACAGAGGAATTTTCTAATCTCCTGCAACATCCAACAAACACACTTATGACAGTTCTGAAACTTCTTTGCTTTTTCCTGTGGTCATTTCTGAAGAAGCCTAGTGCCTCACTAATCATGAGTTAAGGGAAGCAATACAGTGGGTGCCCGAGTGAAATAGCTAGGGCTGTTTAATATGCAAAGTAGGATGGCTTGTCTTAACTGGGTCATACATGAAAATTGGGGCCTCACTCACTGTACAATGTACTTGCTGGTGCTACTGTACAGTCATACAAAAGAAAGAGCCCTCCCCAAAGAGTTGATGCTGTCTAATCTTTCTTGCTGGATTTAGATCTGTTATCCACAATTTAGGGTGGTTCCCAGTTTGGTGGGTGGCAGCGGCAGCTCTGGCAGCTAGGGTCAGAGCTGCTGCATGGCGGGTGGCAGTGGCAGCTCTGCTGGCTAGAGCCAGTGCTGTGTGTCCGGGCCGGAGCTGCGTGGTAGGCGGAGGCAGTGTCTGGGCTGGAACTGCGTGGTGGGTGGCTTCCTTGTTGCAGGGCCCATGCCCAGGGTACCATAGCCAGAGGGCAAGGGGCAAATGGAGATGGGTGTTGCTGGGCAACGGGGGTGGAGGGTACTGGGCAGAGGGGCAGTCAGTGTTGGTGCACAAGACAAAACTCACTCCACTCAGGGATGTAAAATCTTAGAGGGAACACTGGTGGTAATATGACAACAATTCCTTGTCCAATAGGTTCTGCTTCTGTTTTCTTATCTAGACTTCGATTATAAACTAATCTTTCAAAAGAGTCAGCACCTGTAGCCTTCCAAGTCTTCGTACAGCTCAAAAAGACAATGGGTTCATTTTAGAGGGCTTATCCCTTCCTCCTCCCAGTTCCTATTCATGTTAACAGGGAACAGCAATACCAAAAATCTGGAGATGCAGACAATTCAATTTTATTGGATTTAGCTTCCAGCAAGCAAGAATACAGTTTCCTTTTCTCCCAACTTACTTCCCATTTGCCCCCGATTTATATAGTAACTATAAGACTTACCCGGTGTTGGCTGGGTCTGACCCAGGGGTGGCTGTTTGTGTGTGGGGGGGGGCGGGGAGGAGGGGACAGCAGCATTGGGGCTGGCAGGGTTTCCCCCACACACACACAGTCCAGCACTGGGGCCGAGGGGAAAGATTTGGAGCTAAGGGACCACTCTCCTGAGCTGGTGGTCAGCTGGCCACTCCCTTCTTAGTGCAGCTGTCCCAGTGGTCATTCTGCAGTATAACCGTACCCCATGTATGGCTTGCTGCCCCCAGTGGTCACTGTGCAGCATCACGTTCCTCCAATCAGTCCCCTCTCTTTCTTTGTTAAAAACAATTGAATGCCAGGCACATCCTGTTTTTCTGGCACAACCAAACCTTAACCTTGCTTTAAGTTAGGATAAGAGGAAGCTTCATACCAAATTTTGTGATCCTAGCTTTTACCATTAAGGAGAAGTTCTTGAACGTGCCTGACCAATCTGATTAGCTTCTATGATGAGGTAATGGGCTCTGTGGATATGGGAAAGTCAGTGGATGTGATATACCTTGACTTTAGCAAGGCTTTTGATACGGTCTCCCACAATATTCTTGCCAGCAAGTTAAGGGAATGTGGATTGGATAAATGGATGGTAAGATGGATAGAAAGCTGGCTAGAAGACCGGGCCCAGCAGGTAGTGATCAATGGCTCGATGTCAGGATGGCGGTTGGTTTCTAGCGGAGCGCCCCAAGGTTCGGTTCTGGGACCGGTTTTGTTCAATATCTTTATTAATGACCTGGATGAGGGGATGGATTGCACCCTCAGCAAGTTTCCAGATGACACTAAGCTAGAGGGAGAGGTAGATATGCTGGAGGGCAGGGATAGGGTCCAGAGTGACTTAGACAAATTGGAGGATTGGGCCACAAGAAATCTGATGAGGTTCAACAAGGACAAGTGCAGAGTCCTGCACTTGGGACGGAAGAATCCCAAGCATTGTTACAGGCTGGGGACCAACCAGCTAAGTAGTAGTTCTGCAGAAAAGGACCTGGGGGTTACAGTGGATGAGAAGCTGGATATGAGCCAACAGTGTGCCCTTGTAGCCAAGAAGGCTAATGACATATTAGGTTGCATTAAGAGGAGCATTGCCAGCAGATCCAGAGATATGATTATTCCCCTTTATTCGGCTCTGGTGAGGCCACATCTGGAGTATTGTGTCCAGTTCTGGGCCCCCCACTACAAAAAGGACGTGGACGCATTGGAGAGGGTCCAGCGGAGGGCAACCAAAACGATTAGGGGGCTGGAGCATACGACTTATGAGGAGAGGCTGAGGGAGTTGGGTCTGTTTAGTCTGCAGAAGCGAAGAGTGAGGGGGGATTTGATAGCAGCCTTCAACTTCCTGAAGGGAGGTTCCAAAGAGGATGGAGAAAGGCTGTTCTCAGTAGTGATAGATGGCAGTACAAGGAGCAATGGTCTTAAGTTATGGTGGGAGAGGTCCAGGTTGGATATTAGGAAAAACTATTTCACTAGGAGAGTGGTGAAACACTGGAATGGGTTACCTAGGGAAGTAGCGGAGTCTCCATCTGTAGAGGTATTTAAGTCTCAGCTTGACAAAGCCCTGACTGGGTTGATCTAATTGGGATTGGTCCTGCCTAGAGCAGGGGGCTGGACTTGATGACCTCCTGAGGTCTCCTTCAGCTCTATGGTTCTATGATTTGAACAAATGGACTCGCACACAGACAGAGAAATCTCAAATATATAGATATTCTCAGCTATACCTCAACCAATCATTTTACTGAAATATAATTAACCAATCATAACATTTTGTAACAATTGTCTAACCAATATCCTACCACCTTAATTGGTTTACACTAGGGATGTGAAAGACTAGTCGGATAAGCAAATGCTTATCGGCTAGTCAACAGGCTAGTTGACTAGTCACTTCTCCCCACTTGCTGCCTCTATCAGAAAGAGGCCGTGGGGGAACGGGGAAAGAGGAAGGGATACTTCAAAGCGACAGTGCTGCGTGGAGATCAGGGCCAGTGGGGGATTCCCCAGCTGACCCCGGGCTCCATGCAGCGCTTTCACCTTTGTAGTGGGCTGTTGTTACACTTAAAAGGTGGAGGCGCCCTATCGACTAATTGATGCAAAAATGCATCGACTATTCAATTAGTCAATATTTAACATCCCTAGTTTACACCTAGCAAAATTAAGCAATCGGCTTAAATTGCAGCAAGGGAGGTTTAGATTGGACATTAGGAAAAACTTCCTGTCAGGGTGGTTAAACACGAATAAATTGCCTAGGAAGGTTGTGAAATCTCCAATACTAGTGATATTTAAGAGCAAATTAGATAGACCTCTATGAGGGATGGTCTACATGGTACTTGGCCCATGAGGGCAGGATGACCTCTCAAGGTCCCTTCCAGTTCTAGTGTTCTATGATTCTACAGAAGACAGAAACAAAGAATTAGATAGAGACCATAGAGAAGTAGGGACCATAATGCCAAAATAAAGAAATGAGGATTTCACAACCTCAACTATTGAAGTGGGTCCTGCCAGACAGTAAGCTATCAACCTAAGTTGTCTTTAAATCTTCTAGGCTCTTCCCTTATCTGCCCAAAATTGCCTTATTTCAATGTGACTGGTTTGGGATGTGTGAGGATGCAACTGTACATTTCCCAGCTTATGACTGCCCTTGCTGCTTAGTCAAAGGACAAGGCTTCATACTGTCACAGTGAGAGAACGCCCTTATACAGGCAGAATGCATTTAAAACTCAGACTGGCAGCTGCCTCACTCCCAGCCCCCAGTCTGAGTTTCATATGAAGAGCATGCAGGGGAGCCGTCTGCCACCCTGCACTGCTGTCTCTGATACAGAGGTGGGAGCTAGTCTGCACAGGGAGCCAATTTTTAAACAGAGGCAGCAGCATGGGGTGGCAGGGGGATCCCTAGAAGTGGGCCTCGCAGCACAATGGCTGCAGGCCCCGCCCTCAGGGGTCACTGAATAATTGTGTAACCACTAAGAATTGTTGGGGTTAAGGTTGCCAGATGGTCGAACCAAAAATACTGAACACCCCCGCCCCCCCAAAAAAAACACACTGGGGAAAAAAATCTGTCGAGGAAAAAAAAAGGGGGGGGGGGAGAGACCAAAGTTATTGGGGGGGGGGGAAGAGGACTCCGAGACTTATTAAGCAAATAAATAAAGAAATAAATAATAAAACAGCATGGCCCCTTTCAGAGAGAGTGCAGAGTTATAATGGGGATAGGAACAGGAGAGGTTGAGTACTAAGACCCAGGGAAGGCTTCCCCTTGGTCTTTAGGCTTTTTGCCGGCGGCCATTTTGTGTTCTTGTTCAAGCCAGAACTTAGCTTCCCTGCAGAACCAGGTAAGCATGGGGTCTGGGGGTGTCGGGGGGCTGGGCCTGGGCCTGGGCGCTAGGGTTGCCAAGTGTCTGGTATTTTTGCCTGCTGGCCAGGAAAAAAAAAAAAATCTGAAAATACCGGACATTTTAGGTGTCCGGTATTTTCTGAATTTTTTTTTACCAGACAGGAGGCGAAAATACTGGACTGTCTGGGCAATACCGGACACCTGGCAACCCTAGTTGGGGTTATATGATTACTAATTAAATGATTTCTAACATCTCTACTTTCTTTTGGGGAGTTTTTAAACCAAGAGCTGGGGGGGAAAAGAAACTGAACCACAGGGATACCGATGCCCAGAAGAGGAATACCTGGACCTAGAAATGGACTGGACCTTGAAAATATGGAATGTCAAGGCTCTTCCCCACTCTGGCACTTCAAGTGCATAAGGTGGGGGCCAGCAAGAGACCTTAAAAATACCTTGCCTCCAAAGGCTTCTGTTTTAAAAACTCCCCAAGGTCACAGATCTCCTGACCTTGGGAGGTATGCTACCAACATCCAAGTGGAAAAAAACAACAACTTTCTTCTGAACCCAGGAAGATTTGCTTGGGAACTTCTTCCAGAGAGGTAGCCCAAGCTCTGTTACCACCAGAGAGCTTGGAAAAAAAAAGAAAACGAAAACAACTGTAATCTCTGATAGCTTACCTTTTGGTCTTAGGCATGCATATATAGATATCTCATCACTTTTCCAGGACACAAGAATCAGATCATAGCCTTAAAAGTGATTTTATGAACAAAACAAAAAGATTTATTTGGTAAAGCACATTTGGTTGCTAGGTGTGATAAATCAGCTGAGGAAAAAAAACCAGATTAAATTTAGTACAGAGAATTGCTTCCCTGGGATTCAACTTTTATTACAGAGTATGGGAGGGAGGCACATGGACTTACCACTGAGGAGTTTAACCAAACAGCAAAACAAAGAAAATAACCTGATCATGTCCATCAGGTACATAACCATATCTTCAAGATCTAGTCCATTTTTAGGCCCAGGTGTATGGGCATGGGTATCCCCGTAGTTCAACTAATCTTTTCCCCCAGCTCCTCGCCCCCCCCCCCCAAAAAAAAGAAAGCATGCTGATTCCTTTCAATTCAAATCTCCACACTTTCTTCTCATTGGTTCTCCTGGCTCCCTGCCAACACTTCCTGGATTTTTTTCAAAGATCCTCTGAGTTTAAGCCTTTAGGCAGTATTCCTCCCATCCATCACAAATTCACATTGCTGAATTGAGCTATTGGGGTTAAATTCACTACTCGTATATGTCTATGAGATACACCTGTTTACATCAGGGTGAATCTGACCCAATGTGACTAGTTCAGCAGCATAGGTATACAATACTACTCTGTAAACATGCTGGTTGCTACAGAACATTCAACATGATATGATCTGAACCATTACAGATAAATATGATGCCTATATGAGTGTGTATGTCCTGCATAACTCACGCTAAACAGAGGAAACAAGAGTGTAGAAACTGTAATTCCACTTCCGGCTTCAAGTATTTGATGCCTGCATTATTTCAACTCACACCAAAACAAAACAGGCAAGGAAAAAGTAATCTTTGCAATATAAAGAGCTCTATGGGTTAACTGAATCAACTTCCTGTTTAAACTGATGTCTGACCAACATCTGTATGCTTTAACTTTTACACATCAAACAGCTAAATAAGTGAAGTGAACATATTGTACTATTATAATGCACATCCCCATGAGAATATTGTTTTAAAAATATTAGATGGGGATGGGTAACATATGACACATTTGTGTCAGAAAAAAAAAAACAGACCCAAAACATATCTGTAAAAAGACTTTCACCATGTCACTACAAAAATGTAAAATAAACCTCTATATCCTTGTAAACCTAAATACAAAAAAGGATTTGATTCAGAGGAATTTCTATATGCTGTATTAAATAATGGATTTTGACCCTTTGCAAAAATAGGGTTTAAAAATAGGGTCACTAAGCCCACGTTCCATATTGTAACTAATCACATAGCTTCAGAACAACTAGATCTTGATGGCAACACGATAAAGGAGTGCCCTCTCACACTGTTTTGAAAAAATCCAACATTGGAAGTTTTCAGTACTAAAGAATAAATTGTCCTGAATCAGGGCAATTACCCCTTAACTAGCACCAGACCAAACGAGGCTATGCATTTTCTATTTATACGGGCCATGTATAATCTAAATTACTTATTTATAAATATATACAAAACAGTCAGTAGGACTTGAGTGGAACATGGTATAACAGTCAATCAGGATGATATTGTTTCCCAGAATGTTGCCCTCATATCAATAATAGGGACATAAGTGAGTAGTCGAATACCCAGTAAGCCTAGGCTTTTCGGGTAGTCATATCGACTACTCACATTCTCCCCCACTTTGCTACCTCTGTATCAGAGGTAGCGGGGGGAAGGGGGGGGGAAGCAGAAGCCAGTGCTGGGGGGAGCTGGCTTAAAAGCTGGTTCCCCCCATCACCGTCTCCACGGTACTATCTGCTTCCCCCTCTATCAGCATGGAGGGGAGCAAGCAATCCCTGGCCACAAACACACACTACTCCTACAACAGTCTCTGTCTGTGTGTGTGGGGCCAGGGACTGCTTGCTCCATCTACATGTAGATACCATCTACATGTTTTGTTAGTCTTTAAAGTGCTACCAGACCATTTGTTGTTTTTTAAGTTTATCCTGTACAGACTAACTCGGCTACCCCTGATGCTATTTATTTGTATCTCTGGACTCCTTGCTCCATTCATCTGAAGAAGTGGGTTGTGCCCCCAAAAGCTCATGATACTATCTCTAAGGTTCTGCAGGACAAGTCGTTTTTAAAGTTTTTTTTTTAAGTGAATTAAATACTTTTTCCAGTTTTTTAAAGAATACATTCAATCACATGCAACTATTTTGTCCCCCTATTTATGGGTCATCAGCTGGATTTGAATTCTAGATCTTCAGAATCCTAGCCCGGACTCTATCACCTGGACTACAAAAGTAACTGCTACTCTGTGAACCAGCCACGAGAGCAGGACTTGGACCACACCTTGCTAGTATTGCACAACTATTTTCTAGGCAGAAGAATATTAGAAATCAGGAAGCCTGGTTTCAAGTATTAGCTCTGATCTAGGAGAGTGATGTCACGATTGGAGATAGGATAACAGAATCACATTATTTGGCACACTCACTTGGAAAGGTGGCTTGGCTCAGTGTATAAGAGTTGAGTCTCCCATACTAGAGACCATGCTCAATTCTCTTGCTCAATTCTCTTGTTTGTAAAATGGGAGGCTAAATCTTGGTTGCCTTTTAGAGTTGGGATTTAAGACACTGCTCAGCATAAGGACTGTGAAGTACATGGAAGTACGAACATCATCATAAGGGATAAAATTTAAATTCATCGTCTCCTGGCATCCAACTTACTATGCTCTTAGCTCCCAGTAGAATGTCTTGCAGAGACTGGTATACTTTATATGTCTAAGATCAATTTGCTCTAGTGGGGGGAGAGGGGGGAACATGAAGAAAAAGAATGGAATACCATACATTAAATTATCCACTCAACGTGCATGATGGACAAGGTGATCCATCTGATTCTATTATTGAGCTATACAGTTATAGTATCCAGCAATGTGATTTACTGGTAATTTGGTGCCCTTACATGCAGTAATTGTATTGAGGGAGGGAAAGAGGAACAGACAAGAGAGTGCTTGAACTGAATGTAAAATGGATTAAAGAACTACTGCACATAATTAAATACAGAATAAAGTTATGGCAAATTATACTGAATCATCTGAAAATAACAGCTGGTCATACATGTTGTTGTCATGGGATAGGCCTACAACATATTAGGAGTAAATATTTTAAGCATTGGCAGTACCATCCACCTTCATGGATCCCCACAATCCTGTGGAATGCTTCCCATATGGGAGGAAAAGATTCTAGATGTATGGGTATATCTTCTCAATCCTGGGGATCCATGATCCCCCTCCCTCTGTTGTATTGGAGGTCTGGCTCTGGTTTCACCTACTTGCACAGTCCTACTGAGCTGTTCTACCACTGACCTAAGCCCTTAGTGGCCACACAACAGCCACAATTGGTATGCAGGAGCTAACACTTCTAATAGCAGAAATTCCTGATTGGCTACTGAGATGCTGGGGATGCTGCTGCAGAAAGCACCAAAAATTGTTTTGTAAATAACAGATTTTTATCTACTCTGAAATCAAATGTCACCTTATAAGTTCACAGTAAAACCTTGCTAATCATCAGTTTGCTAATCATCAAATCCAAATTCTCATTAACACCCTGCAGTCTCACTCTAATCTACTTCCTTAAGATTTAACAGCCAAGTACTGTAGTGAAATCCCATAAGAATGAGACCTCTTTATTATTTATAAAATACACTATGGTACATATTATTTATAATTCAAACAACTATACATATAAGAATAACGAAATACTTTTTCTGCTGCAGTAGCTTTGAGTTTGTGTTTTTCTGCTGACTTACTTATTTTTAAAGTTTGCTGATTTACTATCACTCTCCCAATCACCAACGTTAATTAGCGAGTTTTCTACTGCATAAAAAGTGTTCTCTGTACTATATCTATGTTACTATATTTGGCAATAATGTGGACAGAATTAGTCTTAAGAATACTTTTTTTTTAAACCGAGGAAAAATTTTTTTGTCCTTAACATCGAGTAACTGTTGTAACTATAAGACATTAGCCATCAAGAGCTATTAACCACATCCAATTGATACTACATTCACTCATTAAAACACTTTAATTTTCCTATAACAGCATCTTAAGTGTGTAGAGTACAATGTTAACTTTATAAAAAAGAACACTGATATGGTAAGAGTCAACTTTCCTTCTCAAATTATAATATGGTGACATTCCATAATTAAGCCTTTCCTTTTCTACAATAACTTGTACATTTCTGTGCCATGGCTTGGATGTTTTAATGTCTCCTCTGGCAACAAATTCTGATGTAAATTTTTTAAATTAAGGATCACTGATAACATACATTTGTATTGCTGGAGCTGCATGAATATGCTGACTACAAAACCATTCTCAATGCCCTTCAAATTCTAAAGCTTTAACAAATCTACATGTTGTTTAAACATCAGGTTTAAAAATAGTTAAATGTTTGTAGAGTGCTTTGAAGATAGTAAATACTATGAATGCCTTTATTAATCTATTGCCAACAATCACAAAGATGTATTTTGATAGAATTGTACCTGAAAACTGTAGCTGTTCCTGAACAGAAAGTGAGATGGTCTGTGGTTAAAACAACATGATGATAGGTTTTAAACAGCAAGAGAGTGGAAATCCCCCAAGATTAGCTTTGCAAAGCTCACCTCTGCAAATAAAAACAACAAACACAGCAAATGTTAGGATAAAAAAAAACCATTTAAGAACATTCCTCCTTTAAACTACTGCTCCAATGACTGAAATAATACAGCCTCATCCACTGTACAATTATCATCCCTGAAGAATCATAAGCTCAGAAATATCTTTTTCACATTTATAGTTTTCCTAAAAGTGTTGTCAATTTCAATGAAGCTGTAAATTATTTGACAATTCTTTGGTCACAAGGAAACATGGAAAAATTAGTGAGCAAAATGAAGAGCCCAAATTTGTAATTTTCCTACAACAAACAGTCCTTCCTCACCCAGGTAGATCCACTCACTTTATGGATATTCTTATTTTGGTTTAAATGAGACTTTTCAATTTAATTTAAGCCAACTCAACCAAAGTAAGAGCAACCCTATTGGAGTTTGCACCAGTTTAACTAAATTGGGTTAAAAGCAGATTTAAACTGAAGATTTAAAAAGTCACTCACTTTGTTGCTTTTGTCTGACAAGCAAAATGCATATGCTGGGGGCTTCTTTCATCTTTCCATTTCCCACCCACCCCCACCAGCTTCCTTAATACTACCCTCCCAACCCCTCCTATTTCAGTGAGTTCCTAATCCTTACCACATTCCCTCATGACAAGGCATGACAGTTCTTGGGATACCAAGGACTAAAAATTACCTGCCACCACTAACCTTTCAGCCATTCAAGCGCTCTCTGGGCTATTCCAGTCCTGGTTTTGCCTTAGTAAGTGCATCTTAGTCCCCAACATCTCTTGAAGCATTCCCCTGTAATATCCAGCCCTTGACACTGGCTACTCCCAGAAACCCTATATCCTTTGCCTCCAAAAGAGCAGTGTACCCCGGATTAGCAGTTTCATCTTAAACCACTGCTCCTGTAAACCACACAACACTTGTAATGAAACAAAAGAAAATGTATTTAGGCAAGCATAGAGATTGCACTAGAATCGAGAGTGTGATAGAAACAAATAGCTTCACTGCAAAACAAGATCACAGAACACAAACTTGAGCCTACACTTAATATAGTCATAGAACACTAGAATTGGAAAGGACCTTGAGAGGTCATCGAGTCCAGTCCCCCGAACTCACGGCAGGACCCAGTAGTGTCTAGACCATCCCTGATAGATATCTAACATGCTCTTAAATATCTCCAGTGATAGAGATTCCACAACTTTCCTAAGCAACTTATTCCAGTGTTTAACCAACCTGGAAGTTAGGAAGTTTTTCCTAATGTCCAACCTAAACCTCCCTTGCTGCAATTTAAGCCCATTGCTTCTTGTCCCATCATCAAAGGCCAAGGAGAACAATGTTTCTCCCTCCTCCTTTTAACAATCTTTTAGGTACTTTAAATTGCTAGTAAGTCCCCTCTCAGTCTTCTCTTCTAAACTAAAGAAACAATTTTTTCAGTCTTTCCTCATAGGTCATGTTTTCTAGATCTTTAATCATTCTTGTTGCTCTTCTCTGGACCCTCTCCAGTTTCTCCACATCTTTCTTGAAACATGGTGCCCAGAACTGGACACAGTACTCCAACTGAGGCCTAATCAGCACAGAGTAGAGCAGAAGAATGACTTCTCGTGTCTTGCTCACAACACTCCTGTTAATGGTTACCTTTCCTATCTAAAAGTAGGTGCCTCCCAACAGTTGATTGCACATCCTAACTCTAACTCACGAGAGCCATGATCCAATATTTCATGACAAATACTGCCATGACATCAACAAGATGTCTCCTCAGTGATTAAATATAGCATGCCTCTCCCCACTCTGTACATGAACAGACCATCACTCCCATATGACTCCCTTGTGTCCCCTTTTAACTTTAGAAACATACGAGTATAGTTTCATTATTCCTATAATACCTGGGCATACATCATGGACATAATCATGAATGTAAATGAGATTCAATCTTTCCAGAAATTGCACATTACCCTTTATGGACACATACACTGTAAGCAATGTACTTGATGTAATGAAGTTTCAGAGGGGTAGCTGTGTTAGTCTGTAACAGGAAAAACTTAACACACAACAAATTGTCTAGTAGCACCTTAAAGACTAACAAAACATGTAGATGGCATCATGGTATCTGGACTTCCAACACTCCTGTCATCTGAAGAAGTGGGCTGTGCCCACAAAAGCTCATACCACCATCTACATATTTTGTTAGTCCTTAAAGTGCTACTAGACCTTTCTTTTTTTGATGTAATGAGTTTGTCAGATTTGAGCTGAGAGCTCTTTACAAAGAATAGGCAGTGTCGTGTTTCATAAGGGTCCCGCTCCCCCAGCGTACACGTTTCTCTGCCACATGCAGGCCTGCTGATGGGGGAAGAGGGAAAGAGGGCAACTGCTCTGGGACTCAGCAATTCAAAAGGGCCTGGGGCTCAAGGCCATAGCCACTGTTACTGTGGCAGCAACAGTGGCCGGAGCCCCAGGTGGTGCTAAGGCAGTCTCAGGCAAAATACCTTTCGTGGGCCAGATTCGGCACGCCAAGCCACCAGATCCAGTCTGCGGATGCAGTGGGGAGTCTCAGGCAGATTCCCTGCCTGCCTCCCACATGCCGCTGAGAAAATCTGCTGCGGGGCTTTGTTTGAGCAACTGGGAGCCTTCACACCCTGCTCCCACCCCTAGCACAATCCCATTGGCCAGTTTCCAGCCAATGGAAGCTGCCTGTAGTCAACAGGCAGCTTGTGAAGCACTCTCCTTCTTCCCCTCAGTCTCCTAGCTGTTCAAAAACTACATGGCTCCTGAAGCCAGTGTGGGCAGAGCAGGCAGGGAGTCAGCTAGAGAAGGCTAGGAGTCAAGCAGGTCAATCTCTGGGCCAAAGCCTGCCTCTGGCATCCCAACCCTCTGCCCATGACCCCACATAACCCAAACCTTCTGCCTCCATACCCTCTCCCAGATCCTGCACCACAATCCTCTGCCCTAGGTCACAGCCCAAATCCCATCACCCTCTCCTGCACCCTAGTCCCCTTCCCTGTGTCACAACCCCCTCTTGTCCAAGGTCACAACCCAAACCTCTGCACCCTAGTCCCCTTCCCCAGGTCTCAATTGCCTCCTTCACACAAACTCCCTCCCAAAACCCACACACTCCTGCACCCCAATCCCTTACTGCAAGCTCTTTTCTGCACCCAACCTCCATCCCAGACCTCCTCCATTAATATGGAAGAGTGCGGCCCTTGACTACTTTACAAACTCTTGGAGTGGCCCCCCATCAAAAATTTTTGCCCACTCCTGCTCTAAGGACTGGCAGGGGGCCCACCCTATCTGGGAGTGTGGAGCCAGGCCTCCCACACCTTGCGCAGGGCCCAGCAATTCTGTTGGCCCCCCCTGGCCACGTGCCATTCTTCCTCTCTCTCATCAGAGGGGGCTCTAAGTGCCCTCACTTCCCCAGGTCCTTCTTCCTCTCCAACATTCTTTTCTGTCTGGGAGATAGGTCAGGATGTCAACATGTTAAAAACTGCATTGGGACAATGGGCAAAGTTGAGATGAGGTGGTTGTTATGTTGGAAGTTGTTAGTGGCTGTCCCTCAACCAGTTCTTTGATCTACAGAGATGGTTGAAACTATTTGATCTGCTAACTAGATGCAAGGGACTCCATTTTCTTGTCTTCCTCCTCTTTCCAGATTTTCACCCAAACCAACAAGGTTCTTTGCACTGATTCCTTGCCTGTTGCTTGAAACTTGGAATGGACCAGAGTCAATAGTCAAAAGGTATTGCGCTGCATATAGCATTTCTATCAAGTTTTAATTTAGGGTCTTGCTTCAGTGAGACAATTAAACTGGTGCAACTAATGTATGACAAGACCTAAGACTACTAACACAGTTAATGGTTTGTAGGAGTGGGACTTTTTTCTCCCACATCTTTACAAATGACATCTGCCCTCAGGAATTATCATGACTGCACTGTAGAGTATAAGCAACTCTGCATTGGTAGAGGTCAGAACAACTGCCCTTATATAGATTTTTCACAAAGTCTAGTAGATGTAGAAGGAAGTGATACTCCTACCTGATTTCACTTACACGAGATAGCACTTGGAGGAAAACAATTTTATGTGAGCACAGCACCAGAAAATGTCATCTGCTTCTAGGAAAGCTTTGAGGGAAAGCACTGAACAGAGAAGTAGAGAAGACTAGAATACCAGTTTTAGTCAATTTCATTCTGTAAATGAGAAGAAAGCACTAGAATCATGCTATTGTTCAGGTACCCCTTTCCAATTTCTTGTGCAGCTAAAAATATTTTGCAGGTCTTCTAAGAGAAAGGAAACAGCAAAGGGTCACAAAAGATTATTTATTTTAAGTATGTGGAGAGAGGGATGAAGGGTAAGTGAGCAAAGAGACAGGAAAGGAATAATAAGAGTGAAAAGAAATGTAGTAGAAAACAATGAAAATGGGGAGTGAATTGGGATAACAGAAACAGAGAGAAGGGGCAGGAAGATAGGGATGAAAAGGATTACAAGAGGTAAAAAGGGTCAGAATATTAGTTTTGATTTTGTTTATTTTTTAATCTTCAACAGAAGCGCACCAGGGCCAAAGTAAGGTCTCACTTTCACAAACAGATGAGCTGACTTTTGCATTTTTATATATGATTGGGGTCTTAGTGATGGACTACAATAATTTGTCTATTAACTTACAGATAGCTACCTATACAGGGCTTCAACTGTGTTGCCCATCACCATATAATGCAAAGTATAAAAGATTTGTTTTAAAATGTTAACCAATCTTGGCAATTCGATTTGTCGTGAACATACTATCTAATCAGCATGTGAACTGAAACCCCAGAATCAACTCAGCTTATTCATCTGAATTACTACAAAAGTTAAACTCTTACCTTAATTCACCCCACAAAAGACTGCTCCTTTACATTATTAAAGGTTCTCTCAGCTCAATCTTCTCCTTCATGAACTCTATTTTTATTCAGTCCCACCACTATGTCTGAAGTAATTAAGAAAATGTAGAGCAAATGTTTAGGAGCATGAGACTATCAAACATCTACAAACAAAAGTGATTGTAGTAACCATCTGAAATCACTATTGGTGGTGGTGGTGATATCAAAAACAGACTGCTCTTAAAACAGAAGGGAAATATTAAGTTGAAAATGTTTTAAAAAAATAGACCACCTTCAAAATATTCTGCATGGTAAACAGAGAAGGATATTTAATATGTTTTCTTATTAGTCATACTATTTGATTAGATTGTTATAATTTTGCTTTCATTGACAGAGCAAATACAAGCCAGCTATTTTAAACAAAGCCCTTTTGCTTAGCAGCCAGCACAAGCAATTTGACTTAACACCAGGGATCTCTGCTGGGAGTAGGGGAACAAATCTTTTTCTACAAACTGCAACAGGAACAGACACACACCTAGAAGGCAGCTTTATTGTTTTGTATTGCAGGGGACTTAATGTTCAGATCAGTGGCGTCTCAACTCATAGCCCCAGCCCAGATGTGTGCTTAAAAACAAATTCAAAATTTATGGCTCTGGTCTGGCAGGGGGTAGGGTTGGCTGAGGGGGAGACAGTGTCTCAGCGGGGTGCTGATGAGTCAGAGGAGGAGGGAAGGGAGAGGGTGCAGGAAAGTGGGTCTCTGAGAAGGTTTTGCAGGGGCTCTGGGCAGTGACCGGGAGGGGATGTTGGGAACTAGAGGTTTGCAGGAAGCTGCAACACCCCTAGGTTTTAGAAGGAGCTCCCCTCCTAGACCCATACCTCAGATCCTGACTTGCTGGCCCACACCAGGTGCTCCACTGCTAAGCAGATGCCAGGGGTCCAAGCTGCCCAGCCTGGTGGGGACCAGGTTCCAGCTGCCCAGCAGGTTCTGGTCCAAAGGTCCGGGTCAGGCTGCCATCCATCCCCCACAGTGGCATCACCAGGATCTGGCTGCCACACAGCCCACAGCCAGGACTCTGCTCCTGGCTCTACTCTGGAGAAGGGTATTTAGGGAGTGGGTGCTTGGTATGGGGACTCAGGAGGCTTGGGAAGGGTGTTGTGGTTCTCAACCTGCAGCCCACAGTGATAAATAGGTTGAGAACCACTAGTTTAGATACAGTGGACTTATCCGATTTCTGCTCATGAAGAAGGAAGATCCTACGTCTGACTTTGTTCTTCAGCAGGGGCGGGCAAGAGACTGCCAGCAGGTCGCATCTGGCTTGCCAAGCCACCAGATCCAGCTTGTGGCCACCTTGCCAGGACCCTTAGGCAGAGAGCATGTCACACTTAAAACAGCTGGCTGCTCTCCACTCTGCAGGCTGGGAAAGGAGGAGGGAAGCTTTGCATGCTGCCCTCGCCCCCCCCCCAGCAAAATCTCTCAGCTCCCATTGGCCAGTTTACAGTCAATAGGAGCTGAGAAATTTTGCTGGGGGCAGGGACAGTGTATGGAGCATCCCTCTTCTCCCCTGCCCCCTTGCATGAAGCAGTCCCACATGGAGCAGCTAGCTGACTGAGACTTCTGCAGAGAGCCTGCCTCAGGTTCCTGCAGGACTGCTGGCTGGGAGTCACCTAGGTAAGTGCCTCCCAGCCAGAGCCTGCCTCTGGCACTCCACTCCCTTTTTCTCCCCCAACTACCTGCCCCAGGTCACCACCCAAACCCTCTGTACTCCTTTCTCACCTTCTCCCAGGTCACAACTCCCTCCCAGAACCTCTCCCCTAGGCCAGAATCTCTCCTGCACCCTTAGCCCCTCCTGTGTTTGTATTTTATAAGGACTATATTGGATAAAACTTGTTTGTAGGTTGCTCTTCTCCTTGTTGTTTATGTAGTCACAAGGAGATTTTGTGTAACAATTTTATTTTGCACTTTTACACTACCTTCCACTAAATGACCTCAATGCAATCATATATCTAGTAGCCCAATGTCTGTGACTCTGTAACGCTGTAGCGTTATGTCTTGCCTCTGGGGGGTGCTGTTGCCTCCAGCCGTGGCACTTGGCTGACTTCTGCGCTGCTCAGCCGGGCCACTGCAGGGAAGCAAGCAGCACAAGCGGCCATTTGGGTTCCGCGCTCCCCATGCAACATGGGGGTGCTGCATGGGGAGTGTGGACCCTAAACAGCCGCTTGCACTGCTTGCTCCCCCGCGGCAGCCTGGCTGAGCGGCGCAGATGTCAGCCGAGCGCCACGGCAGGAAGGGAAGGGGGGGGCGGGGCAGTGACGTACATGGCCAGGGGGCGGGGCCTGCCTGTGTACGTCACCGCCCCGCCCCGCCCCGCCCTTACCCGCCCGCTGTGGCGCTCGGCTGACTTCTGCGCTGCTCAGCTAGGCCGCCGCGGGGGAGCCCAAACGGCCGCTTGCTCCCCCATGGCAGCCCGGCGCGGAAGTCAGCCGAGCGCCATGGCGGGAGGTGAAGGGGGGAGGGGCGGTGACGTACATGTACACGGCCGGGGGTGGGGCCTGATCATGTACGTCACCGCTCTGCCCCCCTTCACCTCCTGCCATGGCACTCGGCTGAGTTCCGCGCCGCTCAGCCGACTTCTGCGCTGCTCAGCCGGGCCGCCGCGCGGGAGCAAGCAGCACAAGAGGCCGTTTGGGCTCCGCGGTCCCCGTGCTGCATGGGGAGCATGGAGCCCAAACAGCCGCTTGCGCTGCTTGCCCCCGCACGGGGAACGCGGAGCCGAAACAGCCGTTTGGGCTCTGCGGTCTCCCGAGTGAGAGGCAGGAAGGGGAGGAGAAGAGAAAGAGAGAGTGAGAGGCAGGAGGCGGAGGAGAGCTGAGAGAGAGAGGGGGGAGGCAGGAGGAGGAGGAGGAGGAGGAGAGACCCGAAAATCCCGTTTTATGACGGGCTATTGGCTAGTTTACAATTAATCAACTTAACCTCACAGCACCCAAGTGAGGTAAGGAACACACATACAAGAAAAAACGTGCTTTACTTAAACTATGAACTGTCTCCATGAAGTTAGCCAGGCCCACATTACACAGAATTTAGCATGTGCTTAAGTCTTTGCAGAACTGGGGTGTCTATGTACCTAAATGATTTGCCAAGGTTACCATTTCTATATTCTAACCTCAAGATAATTCTTTTCCTCTTCTGTTTTTAAATCCACTCTGGACAGAGGGATCAGCATTAGACAAGTTTCTCTCAGTTGTTTTAGACTTAGCATACCATGTGCCCCACTGATGACACTAATTATAAACAAAACACAGAGGAATGAAGTTCACAGAAAAAATAAATATAAATGCAAACAAGGTATTTATCTAGGCCAGCACCTTCAGTACCAAAGAGTAATGGAACATCTTAAATATTCAGTTTATTTGATAATTTATGTACAGTGCTATTATCTGAAGTCTTCAGAAAAATGGTTTAAAAATAGAAGTGCATATTATTGTTCCCAGCCTAAAAACGCCCACTGACATAAATAACCTTGACAGAATTATTTATTAGTAAACAAAGCACTGCAACCATTCATTCATCCCATGTTTATCACAGAAAGTTATGAATGAAAACATTGTACTGACAGATTTCAAGAAGCATCAGTCAAATGAACAAAAACCAGAAGAGGTGAAAGCTTCAGAAAATGCAACAACAGCTCTCCCCTCTGCCAGTCTTCATATGGGTGACTGTACAGGTGACCCCCAACTTATGACCGCCCGACTTACTACCCCCACATTTATGACCGCCTTGCTCCGGCCACCACCTTCCCCCGGCACAGCCCCCAGTCGGCTCCGGGAGCAACTCGCACCACACCGCCTTTCCCCTTCACAGCCCCCAGTCGGCTCCAGGAGCAGCTCGTGCCGTGCCACCTTCCCACAGCACAGCCCCCAGTCCGCTCCGGGAGCGGCTCGCACCGCGGACTCCCAGTAGGCAAAGCAGGCCAGGAACAGAACCCCCATTTTTATCAAAGAGTTCAACTTACAGCGGCTCGACTTACGACAGTTCTCCAGGAACCAATTAGGTCGTAAGTGTGGGGGTCACCTGTACTTGATCAAAACCTTTTGCCTCACACGTCCTTTGAATATCTTTAATCAAGTACAGCCACATCCCCCATTTCATAATACATTGCAGTAGAGATCAGCAGAGCTGAATTGTTATAATTTAAAAAAAAAAGTCAAAGCTAGTAAAAAGGCATTTGTCAAGAGAAGAGTTGATTGGAGCATGGAAGGGTATAAACTGTTCAGGAAGAATGGGTGTTGGAGAAAAGGAGGACGAGTTGCATTGTATGTAAGAAAGCAGTGTGATTGCTCAGAACTCCAGTATAAAGCGGGAGAAAAGCCTGTTGAGAGTCTCTGGGTTAAGTTTAGAGCCAGGAACAACAACAGAGGTGATGATGTGCTTGGTGGCTACTGTAGACCACCAGATCAGCTGGATGAAGTAGAAGAGAATTTCTTCAGACAATTAACAGAAACTTCCAGATCACAGGCCCTGGTTCTCTTGGGCGACTTGAATCACCCTGACATCTGTTGGGAGACCAATACAGCAGTACACAGACAATTCAGGAAGTTTTTGGACAATGTTGAGGATAACTTCCTGGTACAAGTACTAAAGGAACCAACCAGGAGCCATGTGCAACTTGACCTGCTGCTCACAAACAGGGAGAAACTAGTGGGGAAATTGATGTGGGTGGCAACCTGGGAAGCAGTGATCATGAGATGTTCGATTTCAGGACCCTGACCAAAAGAAGAAAGGAGAGTAGCAAAATACACACCCTGGACTTCAGAAAAGCAGACTGACTTCCTCAGGGAACTGATGGGCAGGATTCCCTGGGATGCGAATATGAAGGGGAAAGAAATCCAGGAGAGCTGGTAGTACTTTAAAGAAGCCTTATTGAAGGCACAGGAACAAACCATCCCGATGAGCAGTAAGAAAAGCAAATAAGGGAGGCAACCATCTTGGCTTAACAGTGAAATCCTTGGTGAGCTTAAACACAAAAAGGAAGCTTACAAGAAGTGGAACAGATGACTAGGGAGGAGTATAAATATATTGCTCAAGCATGCAGCAGTGTAATCAGGAGGGCCAAAGGAATTGGAATTGCAGCTAGCAAGGGATGTGAAGGGTAACAAAAGGTTTCTACGGGCATGTTAGCAATAAGAGGGTGATCAGAGAGGGTGTGGGGCCCTTACTGGATGAGGGAGGTAACCTAGTGACAGATGATGTGGGAAAAGCTGAAGTACTCAATGCTTTATTTGCCTCTGTCTTCACAGAGGAGGTCAGCTCCCAGACTAATGCACTAGGCAACACAGCATGGGTAAAAGGTGGAGAAAGAACAGGTTAAGAAAGCTGGACATGCACAAATTTGTAGGTCCAGATAAATACATCCAAGGGTGCTGAGGGAGTCGGCTGATATGATATAATAGCCAGTGGCTCTTCACTTTGAAAATTTGTGGTGACTGGGGAAGGTCCCAGATGATTGGAAAAAGGCAAATGTAGAGCCTTTAAAAAAGGGAAGACAGACAATCCAGGGAACAACAGACTGGTCAGCCTCACCTCAGTCCCCGGAAAAATCATGGAGGTGATCCTCAAGGAATCCATTTTGGAGCACTTGGAAGAGAGGAAAGTGATCAGGAATAGTCAACATGGATTCACCAAAGGCAAGTCACGCTTGGCCAATCTGAATGCTTTGTGTGACCAGGTAACTGGCTCTGTGGATATGAGGACGGCAGTGGACGTGATACATCTTGACTTTAGCAAAGCTTTTGGTATGGTCTCTCTCAGTATTCTTGCCAGCAAGTTAAGGAAGTATGGATTGGATAAATGGACTATAAGGTGGCTGGAAAGCTGGCTATATTCTCAGGCTCAGTGGATAGTGATCAATGGCTTGATGTCTGGTTGGCAAGTGGAGTACCCAAAGGGTTGGCTCCGGGGCTGGTTTTAGAATCATAGAGCTGGAAGAGAACTCAGGAGGTCATCAAGTCCAGCCCCTTGCCCAAGGCAAGACGAATGGCAATTAAATCAACCCAGCCAGAGCCTTGTCAAGCCGAGACTTAAAAACCTCTAGGAATGGAGATTCCACCGCCTCCCTACGTAACCCATCCCAGTGCTTCACCACCCTGCTAGGGAAATAGTTTTTCCTAATTTCCAACCTAGACCTCCCCCACTAACTTGAAACCATTGCTCCTTGTTCTGCCATCTGTCACTACTGAGAACAGCCTCTCTCCATCCTATTTAGAACCTCCCTTCAGGAAGTTGAAGACAGCTATGAAATCCCCCCTCACTCTTCTCTTCTGCAGACTAAACAAACCCAAATCCCTCAGTTTCTCCTCATAGGTCATGTGCTCCAGCCTCCTAATCATTTTAGTTGGCCTCTGCTGGACCCACTCCAGTGCGGCCACATCCTTTTTATAGCGGGGGTGGGAACCCAGAACTGGACAGAGTACTCCAGATGTGGCCTCACCAGAGCCGAATAAAGGGGAATAATCATTTCTCTAGATCTGCTGGCAATGCTCCTTCTAATGCAACCTAATATGCCATTAAGCCTTCTTGGCTACAAGGGCACACTGTTGACTCATATCCAGCTTCTCATACACTGTAATCCCCAGGTCCTTTTCTACAGAACTGCTACTTAGCCATTTGGTCCCCAGACTGTAAACAATGCTTGGGATTCTTCTGTCCTTGTTGAACCTCATCAGATTTCTTTTGGCCCAATCCTTCAATTTGTCTCGGTCACTCTGGACCCTATCCCTGCCCTTCATCGTATCTACCTCTCCCCTTAGCTCATCTCCTCATCCAGGTCATTCATAAAGAGGTTGAACAAAATCGGTCCAAGAACAGACGCTTGGGGCACTCCGCTAGAAACCGACTGCCAACCTGACATCGAGCCGTTGATCACTACCCGTTGGGTCCGACAGTCTAGCCAGCTTTCTATCCCTCTTACAGTCCATTTATCCAATCCACATTCTCTTAACTTGCTGGCAAGAATATTGTGGAAGATTGTATCAAAAGCTTTGCTAAAGTCAAGGTTTTCTTCAACATCTTTATTAATGACTTGGATGAAGGGATGGATTGCACCCTCAGCAAGTTCGCAGATGACCCAAACTTAGGGGGAAGAGATACATGCGTTGGAGATTAGGGATAGGGTCCAGAGTGACCTACACAAATTGGAGGATTGGGCCAAAAGAAATCTGAGGAGGTTCACCAAGGACAAGTTCAGAGTCCTGCACTTGGGACAGAAGAATCCCAAGCACTGTTACAGGCTGGGGACTGATTGGCTAAGCAGCAGTTTGGCAGAAAAAGACCTGGGGATTACAATGGATGAGAAACTGGATACGAGTCAACAGTGTGCCCTTGTAGCCAAGAAGCCTAATAGCATATTAAGGTGCAGTAGCAAACCTTGAGAAATGATTATTCAACTTTATTCAGCACTGGTGAGGCCACATCTGTAGTAATGCATCCAATTCTGGGCCCCCCATTACAGAAACAATGTGGACACATTGGAGAAGGTCCAGCGGAGGGCAACAAAAATTAACGGGCTGGAGCACATGACTTATGCGGAGAGGCTGAGGGATTTGGGCTTATTTAGTCTACAGAAGAGAAGACTGAGGATAGATTTGATAGCAGTCTTCGACTACCTGAAGGGCAGGCTGTTCTCAACAGTGACAGATGACAGGAGGAGGAGCAATGGTCTCAAGTTGCAGTGAGGGAGGTCTGGGTAGGATATTAGGAAAAAACTACTTTACTAGAAGGGCGGTGAAGCACTGGAATGGGTTACCTAGAGAGGTGGTGGAATCTCCATCCCTAGAGGTTTTTCAGTCCTGGCTTGACAAAGCCCTGGCTGGGATGATTTAGTTGGTGTTGATCCTGCTTTAAGCAGGAGGTTGGACTCAGTGACCTCCTAAGGTCTCTTCCAACCCTGGGATTCTGTGATCGATTGTTGAACTTGCTTTCCTCCCCTCATCCAGCAGAATCCAAATCTACTAGCCTTCAGGGCATACTGATGCTACAAAAGACCCTTGTTTTCTTTTGAGCATTAGTAGGGAAGGAGGTGCAAAAGTGTTAAAGGGGAGATATTATGCCTGTGTGGAAGATCTTCAATTTTGGTGCTATTACATAATGTAACACAGGAGATGAATGTGTTTTTATTTTTAAAAAATAAAAGGAAAATCATATATTGTGGTGATGAGCACCTTATAAACAGAGAGAAGATCAACTTTTAGTTCATTACCTGTGTTCTGGGTCTTTATGCTAACCTTGTCACTAAGAAATTATAAAGCACTGTAAGTACTACATCTTAATTAATAGGAAATGAGGAAAGACTAAGAAAAGCATTTGAGAGAGTGTGATGTAGCGGGGGGCTGTCTGCTTTGTAACCCAGTATTCCCACCTGCCTGTGCTGTGATGTGTGATTCCCAGTGACTCACCCCACATGTTTATTGGCCCAGACACCCAAGTACCTGCCTGAGCAGATAACAAGGCTCTTCTCAGAAGGAGAGACAAGGGAAGGGAGGGGGAGATGCCACCTGGCAGAGCCTGGGAGCTGGTCAGTCTTAGCTGGGGGAAGCATGAAGAAAGCAGACTAAGTCCAAGATGGGGGGGGGGGGGTTCAGGGGCCTGTGAACCCCTTCTCCCCAAGAGGGCTAAGGCTGTCTGCCATGGCTCCTATGTCAACATTGAGCCTGTGCAATATCTCGGAGAAGCAATAAACCCTTTTTACTCTGCTGGCTGGCGGAGAGTCACATCTGGCTGCGGATGAGGGTGCAGGGTCAGGGGCTCCCCAACATGCTGTCACAGAGAGCACTTAGTGTCTTAGCAGTAATAAAGAATAACTGACAATCCAATAGGAAATGGCTGCCTTGGCAGCTGATATGAGTTGAGGAAAGCATATGTAACTCTCACACTTAGTAGGTGTGGTTCACTCTCCCAAGCAGTGGCACTTGGGCCATTTACAGAGAGAAAGACTGAGTGTGCTCTAGAAAACTGGCTGGCTTTATAGCGCAGGCAGTAGAGCTCCACTAAGCTCCAAAAGTCCCAGATTCAGTTCTGCCTATTGGCATTACATACACACACCTCAAAACGAGACACAGTGAATATTATGGCAATGTACATTTTGCATACACACACAGAGTCTGTGCTAACTTAACTTAGTCCAACAATCCTGCACCTTAGACTGTCTCAACCCTCCTTCAGGGAGCTTTGATCCCTACCTGACAGTAACTAGGCATAAGCACTGGTAGGATTCTTTAAAAAAAAAAAAAACCAAAAAACACACACACACCACAACACACACACACCACACACAACGGTACCAGAGTTGACTTTCCAATAAGTTCGCAAGGTTCCTAGGTTTGTAGAGCTCAGACATTCCGGCAGTTGCTGAATTTCCTGTGCGCCCCTCCAGGAGACAGAGCCACCTGCTGGGCAGCCGCAGGCTTAGTGGAGCTCTAACGGGGACACCCCCGGCTATGGGTACAGAGATGCAGCACTAACGGGTGCTTCCAAACCCCCAAAAGGCCAGTTCTGCAAACGCCAGGCAGGCCACTGTTCGGTGACTGGCAGCGGGGCTCAGAGGCGTGGAAAGGCTGCGCCTGTAGGTCGCTGCTCCCGGGCCGCCCCACACGGCAGCCCTAGGCCGGCGCGGGAACGGGAGCGTTGCTAGGAGCAGCTGAACTTTCGCATTTCCCAGCACCGGTGCGCTGCGCGCCGACCCCTCCCTTGCGGGCTGCAAAGCCCGGGCTGGGGCTCACCGTGGAGCCAGACACAAAGAGCCAGCGCGCCTCGGCCCGAGCCAGCAGCACGGACACTGCCCCGGCAGCCAGCCCCGCCCGCCGCTTCTACAGCAGCGTCGCTAGGGGCCCGGCCCGGCGGGCGCGCCTCGCACGTGGGGTGGAACTGTCAGCTCAGCCGGAGCCGGGCTTTGTTCTCCCCGGCTGCTGCCCCTCCCAGCCCGCACCCTAGGCCGGCGGCGCGCTACTCACCCGCAGCGGCTCGCGGCACCAGCCGGGTCCGGCTCGGCAAACTTTCCCGCCAGCCACTGTGGATGCGGCCGGCAGCCAGCAGCGGCGGCGGGAGCAGCGCAGGGCGCGGCGAGGGGAAGCGTTGGCTGCTGCTCGCTGCTTTCAGTTTCACGGCAACTGCGCACCCTGCTCAGGGGGTGGGGTGGGGTGGGGTGGGGTGGGGAGAGAGGGGGGCATAACGCGGCCCGCGCGAGGCTCGGTTACCCCGGGGCGGGACGGGGGAGGGGGCGGCTCTGGTACACATGCCAGCCGCGGGGAGAGGGTTGCAGGGGCCAGGCATCATGTCAGAAGCGAGCCCATGGGTCCGGAGCTCTGCGGCTTTGTTCTCCGCTCTAGCTCCGCCCGCCAGAGGCGCGCAAATCGCTTCTCCTGCCCGGGCACCTCAACCCCCACAACCGCTGGAGGTTGTAGGGAAAAGCCAGGCCTGCGCCTCGCAACCTCCGGCATCTCTCCGCCCACCAGGTGCGGGCGCGGCTAAGAGCCGGGCTGCGAGCGGTAACAGCTCCGGCTGCAAGTCCTCGGCAGAGGTGGGAGGAGTGAGGACCAACTGGCGGCAGGTGCCCTTTCAGTCCTATGTACAATGTTGTCTGGCCGGGTAAAAACAACTGTGTCCCATTTTGCAAGAAGTTAACAAGGGGGCTTACCTCCGATTGAATTCTTTTTCTGGCATTCTACTCTCCAAGGATTGAGAGTTTATTGCAGTCTAATTCACTAACATTAAAAACATTTTAAACTTCCTAACATGTTATGAGTGTAGGAGAAAGAAAGAGCCTCGTGTAAGGCCTGAGACCTGAACCAAAGTAAGCAAGAGTATGAGTAAACAGACAGATCTTGTCAAAAGCAGATGTTCTCTTTCAAGTCAGTAACTGGAGCATAAACTTGGCACTAGAACTGCTAGCACTGATAAAAGCACATTAAATGTGTAAAACCGTTCCACTAGCACAGTCCAAGAACACCCCAACTTAGCACATGACAAGATAGTCTGTATAGTGATTGTGTCCAAAAACAACAGGGGTGAAAACATAACAATGGGTGGTGAATAGGAAAGCTTTGGAGGAAAATACACAGGGAGGTACCAAATTTATCATTAATGTGCAAGATGATACACACCTTATGTATCATAAATTGTCTCCATGTATAAGTGGTGGGGTACCACAACTTAACTTTGTCCAGTCTACAGGGCAATAGCAAATCCATACTATTGACTAAGCTGTGTCCATTGTCACAGATACAAAATGCATAGAGGTACTGGGGCTCTCTGGCTACCAATGACTGTTAATGTACTTCGTTTGACAATAAACCTGACTTGGGTGCCTTCATATCTTATCTGAGTCTGTGGTCTTTGGGGGCTTTCTTGAAGTCTATTATGCTAGCTACCTGCACAGAGCTGGCATGATATACTGAAGAAACATACAAAAATGCTGACTGACTAAGGAGACATGTCAGGACGCCACACCAGAGAATTGAGAATTTCAACTAGAGTTTCCTCTCTCGCTTCCCCCACCAGCCCCTTTTCATACATAGAAAAACCAAGGCAAATAAAGGTCACAGTACTTGCCCGTGGTCTAATAGCACAAAATGTGCAGACTGAAATGCAACTCAGCTCTCATTTCCACTCTGGGGCTAGCAGTTAACACCTAGGCTTCCCTTCTACATTATTTACAAATAGGCTCCCCACCATAGGTGAAACCTTTGTGTTTCACCTATGAGTAAAAGTAATCTGGATAAAAACATTTTAATATGCACCTTACTAATATTTAAACACAATATCTTTAGCATATTACGGATATTTGCATTTCTATTGCATCTTTTGTCCATGGTTGCTCACAGTGTTTTACAAATAGAAACCCTAATCTTGCACTCAGATCTGTCTGAACAGACCTCATTGAAGAGGCCCCTGCTAAGCATGAAAGATAACCCATGCAGATCCAGCTGCATGAATGGGTTCCAGTTAAGGCCCCATTTCCGCAAAAACTTGAACATGATTGCAACTTTAATTACAGCATAGTGCCATTGACTAACATGGGACTGCTCACATGTAAAATTACACAGCTATTAAATGTCTGAAGCCATCACACCAAAATTTCAAATCTTGTAAGTGTAATATGTAGAGAACATCACCCATTTCCAAAATGCTACCATCTACATGGAAAAGCTAAACAATGGTAGCATATAACTATGATTTTATACATAAAACATCCTAGTGAAACCAGACACCCAAACACACACTTTAGTAATATGCGTTAGTAAATAGTATGATGTAGAAATGACACCACATTTCCTAATTAAATTGAATCCACTACAGCTACGTCTAGACTACAGACTTCTTTCGCAAGAAGCTTTTTTCAGAAGAGATCTTCTGAAAAAACTTCTTGCGAAAGAGCGCATCCACACACAGAAGCACATCGAAAAAGTGATGCACTTCTGCGAAATAGAGCATCCAGACTCATTGGATGCTCTCTCACATAAAAGGCCACTCGGAACCACTTCAGCCAGGATTTTAGATCATCAGTTGCTTCCAAGTGCTGGTGCTGGAGCCTTGCAGAGACACATGCTTAAAGGGACCCCCCACCCCCTGGACAACTGTTTCTCTGCTTCTGCTGTGTGCTTGCTACCTCTTTGAAGGACAGCAAAACTCCACAGTGCCTGCTGTGGTTGCCCTGATCTTTTGTGGATGACACAGCCTTTTCCCTTGTGCCATGGAGCCAGAACTGCCCCTGAGCATGCAATGGCCCTACACAGCCATGCTGCAGTTTTTGCAGCATGTTCTGCCGGCTGCCTTTCCCAGTCCTGCACAACCTGGACCCTGAGCTTATTCTGGGGACCCTCTCTGTGGCTGCGGCTGCTCTATTCTGGCAACTGCACCCTACTGTGGAGAGGCATTTCTGGAGGCTTGACACAGTTCGGACTGGCTGGTCATGGAGCAATGGGATGACCAGCACTGGCTCCAAAACTTCCGCATGCAGGTGGTCACCTTTTTGGAGCTGTGCGCCTGGCTCACCTCCATCCTCTGGAGACGCAACACCCACCTGCAGCCCGCCATCCCCCTGGAGGAGCGGGTTGCCATCACCCTCTGGAAACTGGCTTCCCCAGACAGCTACCCGTCAGTGGGCAACCAGTTAGGCATGGGGAAGTCCACCATCAGGGCCCTCCTCATGGAGGTAAGGAGCTCTCAGGCTGCAGTCCCTGCAGGGAGGTGGAGAGAGCGATGGATAAGGGGGACCCTTGGAAAAGGGAGGTTGGAGGCTATGGGGGAAGCCCTGTCCCCAGGGGCTTGTGACATCCCACCCCCACACAGCCCTGCTGCTGGGGGGGGAGCCAGCCTCCCAGGAGGTGGCTTGTGGGGTGTTGGGGGGGGGGGGCAGGGGAGGAGAGGAGGGCAGGCACCTCCCCAGGTCTCAAGCACCTCCTCTCTCATTCTCTGCTTTGTGTGTTTGTCTCCTTCTGCAGCTGGTGAGGGCCATCAATTCCATCCTGCTGTGGAGGGTCATCCATCTGGGAGACCTGGACATGACCGTGTCCGGATTTGCTGCCCTGGGGTTCCCAAACTGCGGGGGAACAATCAATGGGACCCACGTCCCGATCTGCGCACCACACCATCGAGTGGCCCAGTATATTAATCAAAAGGGCTACTTCTCCATGCTGCTACAGGCCCTGGTTGACCACCAGGGACACTTTACAGACATCTTTGTTGGGTTGTCGGGCAGGGCACACGATGTCTATGTGTTCAAGAACTCTAGCCTGTACCACAAGCTGGAGGCAGGAACATTTTTCCCTGCCATAAACTTGCCATTGGGGACATGCAGATGCCCACCTGAACCGGGCCCAGCTGCAGGTGGAATGTGCCTTTGGCTGCCTCAAGGCATGTTTCTGGTACCTCCTGACCCGCCTGGATGTGGGGGAGCACAACATCCCCAACATAGTGGCGGCATGTGTCCTCCACAACATTGTGGAGGGGAAGGGAGAAGCCTTTCTCCCGGAGTAGGGGGCAGATGCTGGCCATGAGGAGCGAGCCTTCCAGCAGCCACAGACAGCTGCCATCCAACAGGCCCATCAGGCCAGGGTGCGCATCTAGAGACTCTGAGGAAGAGGTTCTCTAAAGGACCCCAGTAACTTTCCCCACGGCCTCCCCCCTAGTGGCCTGTGTTTTATGGCCCTATCCCTTCCCCTCCACAACCCCTCCCTTCACCCTTTCCCTGACCTCCCAATAAACATACCTGTTCGGTTTTTAAAGAAATGCAGTCTGTATTGATTATACAGAAAAGTTGGGCAGGGAAAGGGGGGGGTGTCTCAGAACTGGTCAAGGGACTCATAACTGGTAGGGGGAGGGGGGCGGCTTGATGTGCCACCTCGGGTGCAGGGACCTCATTGGGGTTGTGAGGGTTCAGGGAACACAGGAGGGTGGACAGGAGGGGGGGCTGGAGTGGGGTCAGGGTTGATGGAGGAGGGGCCCTAGGCATCACTTGGGGAGGGGGCATGGGCATCATGTGGGGAGGGAGCAGAGGCATAACAAGGGGGGCAGGCATAGGGGGAATGGGCATACCAGGAGGGGAAGAAGGGTGGAAGCCAGGAGCAGTGGCCTCAGGCGGGTGTGCCACCATGCATGACATGATGGCACACATGGTGTCACACCCCTGCATTAGTTGATCCCAGGTGCAGTCCCGCCACTCCAGGTCGGCATGGACCTTGTGCACCAGGGTTTGGTGGATGTCATGAAGGACACTGATGTGCTGCCTGCGGGTCCCCTGGGCTCTGGCAGGTGGCTGCAGGGGTGTGGCTAGGCCTCATTTCCTTCTGGTCTGGCTGTGGAGAACATACAGGGGGAAGAGGCGGTCAGTCATCCCTGCAGACACTGTCCCTGAGGCTCTGCCCTCCTCTGTGAGCAGCGACCAACAGTCCGTAGCCCAGAGGGGGGATGTCCCAGGTGCAAGGCCACGTGTGGCCTGCACAGCACGACCTGTCTCACAGGGGTCCCAATGTACCGAGGACCATGATGCCCGCTCGCCCCCCCCCTTCCCCCAACAAGCAGCTAAGGGAAGTGTCCAGACACAATGGGATCCCCTCAGGGGCAGCAGAGGAGTCAGGAGCAGCCTGGGCCTCCCTGGGGTCCGCACACACAGGTGCGGCTCGCTGGGCGGTATGTGGGAGCGGCTGCTGCCTCGCACATGCAGGCATGCTCGTGTGCTGTGTACAGCACTCCTCGCTCTGCGTGGGGTTGTGCCTGCACCCTTGTGGCTAGCCTTCTCCCAGCCAGGGTGACCCTCCCCTTCCTCCATGGCAGGATGTGCGTAGCCTCCCCTGAGCCTGGTAGCAGGATCCTGGGCGTGCTCAGCAGCTGCCTGCTGCACCCACATGCTGCACAATAACGCAGCACCTGGTTGCATGTGCACGGACTACAACATGACGTGCAGTGCGAGCATCCCAAGTGACACTCGCCCCTCACCCCCGTGCACCTGCCAATGTGTGTATGACAAAGACAGACAACTTACCTGAAGATCCCTCCCAGGCATCCAAAGAGGCCTTGGAGATGTCTTGACTGACAGTAACCAGCTCAAGGGCACCTGTGCTTTTTTCTGGAGGCCTCCTCTTCTGCAAAAAAACCCCTCGCTCCCCGTCCACACACGCCTTTTTGCAAAATAAGGCAAAAAGGCTTCTTCCTCATAGAATGAGGATTACCGATACTGGAAAAAATCCTCTGTTCTTTTGATTTACTTGCGAAAGAACGCGATTGCAGTGTGGATGTTACACAAGTTTTGTCAGAAAAATGGTCGTTTTTCTTACAAAACTCTGTAGTGTAGACATACCCTACTAGTCTACTTTTACTATGTGCTGTTTAGAGAATGTTCATTTCTATCCCAGAAGTGGTTCTCTGTCAGTGATGAAGTGTACCCAGATACATATATACATAGTTGTAAGGTGTTAAACAGTTCAGGAGATTTGAATGAAAGACATTAGAGAGTACTTAATGGAAAAGAGCCACCAGACCAACAAATTGATCCCCCTGCAAAAGCTGATGCACATTACCCACTAAAGGAAGTAGCAGAATTATCACCTTGAATCTCATAATAGTTTTCAGGTATCCTAAATGAGCCAAAAAAAAATTGAAGAATTAATTTAGCAAGCTGAAGTAAGGCATCATTGCTAATGGAGAATGCTACTGAGGAAGCAAGCTTTTTAAAGGGCTAACTCACCATCAAAGCTTCCTTAATTTCAGGAATATTTAGTGAAGAGAACACAACAGGACATTATTTTTTTCCTCCCAAGGCAGATTCAATTTTTGAGTAATCATCAACGCTGATAGTGTTCTAAGAACTCTGAAAGTAATTTCCATGCACTTCAAAAATATCTTTAATAATATTCCTTTTAAAGCACTTAAAGCTGGCTTCCCATTCTTCTCTCCATTTAAACAAGCAACCAGAGTCATACTAATTTGTACCAGTCTATACTTCTGGCAGAACCATATTGTATGGAGTTTAAGTTTGTCCATTACCCTTCACTTACTGTCCTGCTCTCTGAAGTCAAGTGTCTTTATCAGAACATCCTGTAACTACTTTTGCAAACCAGGCAGATTCAGCTTTTACTCAGGCGTGAGTGCGTGAGCATGTGAACTTACCCCCATAGGTCCCCAAGTAAGCACGAGGGGGTTCTGTTAGGGCAGTGGTTCTCAAACTGCAGCCACTGCCTTCCAGGTGGTCTGCAGCTTGAGCTCAGCTCCCCCCACATCCACCCTCCCTCTCCCTGCAAGTCTGCACTGACACTGCAGTCCCATGATCCTGCTTCCCTGCAAGGTTGGAGCACCAGCACTTGCTTCCCTCTGGAGGGCGAGGAGCCCTGAGTCTCCCTGCTGGATCCGCCTTGTGGGGAAGAAGCAGAGCAAAGCAAAGCAAAGCTAGAAGTGACTGCGTATGCTGCTGCTGCTGCTGCTCCCCCTCCCCCAGCTGGAGAAACAGGAGCACACTGACACACTGCATGGAGGCTTTCCCTACTGCCACTGTTGGCCAGAATCCAGGCAATTGGAGCAATAGGACGCTGTGCCTGAAACACGATGCTTGGGAGAGGTGTGGGGCATGGAAGCAAAAGTGCCCCCTCACGATCAGACCCCACACTCTTACCATGCTCCCACACCTCCAGCCTGCTCCTGCACTCTCCCCCTTGGCCACACACCCTACCCCCAGTCTGCTCCTTCACTCTCCCTCCTGGCCACACACTGCACTTCCCTTGCTTTTGTCCCCTCCCTCCTAGCCAGACACCCTACTTTGAGACTGCTCCTGCACCCCACCTCCTACCCAGACCTCGCACCCTTACCCTCTCCTGCACATCACTTCCTGTCCAGATGCTGCACTCTCATTCCTATCCCACTCACCAGCAGCCCTGTCCTGCACACTGAACCCCTCATTTTTGTCCCCACCTGAGCCTGGGGGGGTCCACAAAATCCACTAACCCTAGAACCCCAGAAGAGTAAATCTGGCCCATGGGAAGCCCTGAACCTCAGTCCTCCCTCTCCCTTCCCCTCGCCCCATAGGGCTGGAGCACCAGAGGAGTGAGATGTCTCAGTTGAGGGGCACATCAGTAAGGGTTGGGGTTTTTTTTGCTTCTCATGTGTGTGTGGTCCCCAGCTGATTTTTCTGTGGGTCAGTGGCCCCAGGCTCAGAACAGTTTCCCCACCCCTGCCATAAATAAAGAAAAAACATTGAAACCTTTTGTGTTAGTAAATTATTAAACAGATTAAGCACTTTAACTTTCTCGTGTTAATCAAACTTAAATTAATATTTTACTTTATTTAAAATTGTCTATTTCCTTTCTTACTAGTTAAATTAAACTGTTCTCCCTAGCTGCAGCACTAGCAAAGTGGCTCAGAGGTAATTATGTAATTAACGGCAAATTTCCATTAGCAACTGGTGATCCATGGAAAGGTTTGTATTGAGCCAAGTGGGCCATGGGCCAAAAAGTTTGAGAAGGTAAGGTTACTCACCCTGTGCAGTAACTGGAGTTCTTCGAGATGGCTGTCCCCATGGCTGCTCCACCTTAGGTGCTTTAGCGCCACCGACCCTGAGGTCAGAGATTTGTGACAGCAGTGCCCCTGGCCGGCCATACATGCAGAGAGTCTGTGTGTGTTCTGGGAAAGCTACTGAGCATGGGCGGCCAGCCCCCCTCCTCAATTCCTTCTCTGACCCAGGTGTGTAATACCCAAAGCAGAGGGGAGGAGGGTGTGTGTGGAGCAGCCATGGGGACACCCATCTCGAAGAACTCCAGTTACTGCACAGGGTGAGTAACCTCCCCTTCTTCGAGGAGTGTCCCTTTGGGTGCTCCACCTTAGGGGACTTCGAAGCAGTATTCTTGTTAGGAAGGTGGCAACTTTGGTTGGTGAGGATCTGTGATGGACAGTATTGTTTGCCAAATCTTGTATCAGTCTCGAAAAATTTCTGGAGTGCATAATGCTGTGTGAAAGTATGCGCTGAAGCCCATGTGGCGGCCCTGCATATGAGTTCTGTGGGCACACCATGTAGGAATGCTGTTGTAGCTGCCATGGTTCTTGTTGAGTGTGATTGCACCGTATATAGTGGCTCCCTCTGCTAGTTCATATGCTAGTCTTATGCATCCTGATATCCATTTTGATAACCTCTATTTTGATATGGGTAGCCCCTGCGATCTCTCTGTGGATGAAATGAAGAGCTGTGGGGTCCTTCTAAACGAGCTTGTTCGTTGCAGGTAAAAGGCTCTGGCTCTACAGACATCGAGAGTATAGAGAACCACCTCTGACCTCTTAATGGGGTTTTGGGAAGAAAACTGGTAAGTATAAAGGTTTGTTGCAGTGGAACGAGGCAAGTACTTCTGGGAGGAATTTGGGCTGGGTTCGCAGTATTTCCTTGTCCTTGTGGAATATTGTATAAGGAGGGTCAGCCATTAAGGCATAATTGGAAGGATCATGCCCCTCCCTGCCTGTTGATATAGTACATTGTGGTGATGTTGTCTGTCAGAATCTGAACTGTTTTGTTCTGGATTAGCAAAAGGAAGTGCATACATGCGTTCCTGACTGCCCTCAGTTCCAATAAGTTGAGGTGGTATGTGGTTTCTTTGCGAGTCCATTGACCCTGGACCACCTTCTGATTTACATGTGCCCCCCATCCTAGGAGTGAGGCACCCGTTGTTATTGTAATTGAAGGTGTGTTGCGTTGGAATGTTATTCCCACGCATAAGTTGTTGTGTACTGTCCACCATGCTAGGAATGATTTTTAGCTTGTTTGGTATGGACAAAAGTTTGTGTAATTGGTGGGTTCATGGAAGATAGACTGTGCGTAACCAGGCCTGGAGTGGTCTCATGTGTAGGCGAGCATAGGGTACTACGAACGTTGCAGCTGCCATGTGCCCCAGTATTTGTAGGAACAGCCTTGCTGTTATGATTGGACTATTCTGTGCTGATGCTATCAGGTCCTTGATGGTCATCCCTCTGTGGTGAGGCAAGTAAGATGTGCAGCTATGAATTCCAGTGATTGAGTTGGGGACAAAATGCATTTTGTGGTGTTTGTTTATAGACCGAGATTTTTGAAGTGTTTTTTTGCTATTGTGACTGCTTGCTGCACTTCTTGCTGTGTACGACTCGCTATGAGACAATCATCGAGATATGGGAATACTGAGATCCTGTTCTTGTATAAATGTGCGGTGACCACATTTGAAAATACTCTCGGGGCTGTTAATAGTCTAAATGGAAGCACCCTGTACTGGAAATGTCTGTTCTTTATTGTAAACCACAGGAACCTTGTGTGTGCTGGGTGTATGGAAATAAGCATCCTGTAGGTCGAGGGTAGACAGCCATGCTCCTTTCTCTAAGGCAGGTATTATAGTTGCGAAGGTGACCATCTTGAAACATTGGTATGTGTCAAAGTGGTTGAGCTTGTGTAGATCTAGTATTGGTCTCCAACCATCCGACTTTTTGGTGGAGAAAAAATAATGAGAATAGAATCCTCTGCCCCTGTGTAGTTCCGGTACGTCCTCTATAGCTCCAAGGCTGAGTAAGTGCTCCGCCTCTTGAAGAAGCAGTATCTTGTGAGAAGGGTCCCTGAAGAGGGATGGGGAGGGTGGGGGGTTAATTATGAACAGGATGCAGTATCCCGTTTTCACTATTTCCAGCACCTACCTGTCGGTGGTAATGGCCGACCATGCTATATAAAAGTCGCCTAGTCTGTTGCCAAATACTGTGGATGCAGTGGATTGCTGCCTGAAAGATTTCGGGGTTATCAGACCCTCGATCAGCACTTCAAAACTGTTGCCTAGATGTTGATGGTTGTTGGGCAGCGGCTTGATCGGTGGGGCTGTCTGCGCCTGTTTTGTCTGACTTCGTCTGTTATCTTATTGACATTGATGTTGATTGAATGGTGTGTGTGTGTATCTTTGTTGGAATGGCCTGTTTTGCTTTCTTTTCACAACAGGTACCTGAATACCAAAGGTTCTGAGGGTAGCCCTCGAGTCCTTCAAAGTGTGCAGAGACGTATTTGTGGACTCTGCAAAGAGCCATGTACTGTCGAATGGGAGGTCTTCTACCATGGACTGAACCTCTCTGGGAAAACCCAACAACTGGAGCCAGGAGGCTCATCTTATTACTACAGCTGCTGCGAGTGATCTGGCTGCTGTGTCCGCAGAGTCGAGCGCGGCCTGCAGGGCAGTATGGGAGTGTGCGGGCACATTAGTGTCCTATCTACACACTCAGAAGTGGGGTTGGTTGACACCGGTTTGAGCCACATATTTTTGGCAGGGTCCATGATTACCTCATTCATGGGAATGGCCAGCTTTGAATGGCAGGACATTCGTAAGCTTGTGTTGTGTCTGTGGAGCGTCTAAGAGAGAGATCTCCACGGTGTTAGTAACTCTCTTAAAGAGGTCTTGGGACAACTTAAAATCGTTACCCATATTTGGTGGCTGGGTTATAATGGTATCCTCTGGAGACGCAAAGGAATTCTGTGTGGGTGGGGAAGGAGAGGACCGCTGTTCTTCATCCATATAGTCCAGCTCCTGTTCCTCCGAATCAGAGCGGTATTGCTCTATGGTATGGCTATTAGGTGCCTGTAATCTTGGTATTTGGCTCCTGTGCTGTAGTTGGGTGGGCTCTTGTTGCCTGTAGGCTGCCCATGGCCAGGTAGGCAGGAACCGAGTAGGGAACCACTGTGGTATCTGCCATGGCTGGGTATGTTTTTGTGCTTCTTGAGAGGTGGGTCGCTTTAAATGCAATGGTTTGTAAGATGTCTCCTCCTTATCAGTGAGTGATGAGGCGATAGAACTGGCCAGTTAAATTGACAGGTTGCACCAGGAGGCGTTTGGTGTACCATCGGTGCTGAGGAGAGGGGATCCCAGTGCGGAGTTGATTGAAAGCTCCGCTGCGGTCGTAAACTGTGGCAGCAGCTGTGCGGTGGGTAGTGATGGGAGGCAGGCAGCTTGTGGCGTGGAGAGCCGTGTTACTGGGAATGCCAGCTGAGTATTGAGCGAGTGTGGTGCCAGGTACACTTGCAGTACCAGCGGAGCTGCCTTCATTGATTTGCTCACGCTTGGAGCCTTGTGAGAGTGGTGTCTGCTCAGCGTAGAACCAGTGCTGCTGCTGAGGGTTTGCGATTTGCCCCAGGCAGTTTCTGTGAGGAGCATTGTGAGTGCTTAGGGTTCCGGCATTTTCTCCTTGCTGGTTCCCGCGGTTTGTCATTTGTCATACCCTGTCTGCGGGATTGCCAGTGCGGCATTCTTGTAGGGAGCACGCTTCCTCAATGGGGAGTCAGTCCCTTAGGAAGAATAGGACAGTTTCTTGTTTTTATTTTCACGGTCCTTAGGGCTCAACCCAGTATGCGCTGTCACCTCCAACTCCGTCCCAGGTGATATTTGTCTGGGAGGAGTGGATTACTCTAGGTCAGACGTTGACCGAGCTTTTTTTCTCCATCTGGAGCAGCTTAAGTTGTAGCTCCCTTGATCTCCTGGATCGGGCTGTGAGATTTTGGCAGTGTGGGCAGGTCAGGGAGGTGTTGTTCACCCAAACAGCGAACACACTCCGTGTGCCCGCCAGAAACTGAACCGGATAGCATGCAGCTCGTACACTTTTAAAACCCAGACGAGCCTGGCATATCCCAGAGAGCCGGGCTGTGCAGGCTTAGTGCGCGGCTTTTTTCGCTCATCTGGCACTGTGTCCATCCTTTCTTCTTCTTTTTTTTTTAAGAAACTAGAAGGTCTAAGGTTATAGCAATTAGGAAGGATTCCTGAGGTAATTTTGAATAAGTATGGAGGAAAAATGCGGTTGAAGAGAGTCTGCTGATCAGCAACCGCAGCTGATGGCAGTAGAGAAGGAACTAAGGAGGGGGGCCGGCTGCGCATGCACAATAGCTTCCCCAGAACACACACACAGACTCTCTATGTGCAGGACCGGCCAGAGGCACTGCTGTCACAAATCTCCGACCTCAAGCTCAACGGCGCTAAAGCACCTAAGGTGGAGCACCCACGGGGACACTCCTTGAAGAAGAACCACTGTGTTAAGGGGATGGTAGAGTGCTGTGTTGTGAAGGCATAGGCTGTCAGGGCTAGTGGCATGGCAGTGATAGGGGAAATGGCACCCATGAGGAACAGACTGGGCCGAGCCCCGCTGGCTGGAAGCACACCTGCCCGCACTCCCCCAGCAGCGGCCTCACTGAGCAGGTAGAGCAGCAGGCAGAGGCAGCCGAGGGAGCAGGGGCTCATGGGGGTTGCACTGCCCATCATGATCCCAGAACTCTTCTAAAATATTACTGTATACATTTTTAGTATGCTATAAACAAAATCATTTTACCAATCACTATTTGCACACATTTTTCATTAACCTCTCATGTACACTCCTTGCATGATTGTACACTTCCTTTATAATAGTACCAAAAGGTAATGTTCCAATTCATGTGATTTAAAGCTGAACAACAAAGACTGGAATGATGTGCACCTCTAGAGTCCAGTTTTGTAAGTCTGATTCTTGAACCAGAAATCACTGTTGGTGATTTTGTAGCAGTACCCAAGAACATAAGGAACGCAGGTCTCGGAGTCATGGCTTAACAGCTGTTGACAATACTGCTGAGGCTACTGAGGTATCATTTGTTAAATGCTGGGAGATAGCATAATATTTCACAAAAGTATCATTGGAGGACCACGTGGCTGCACAGCAGATGCCTCGGGGGGGTGGGGGGGGAAGGGACGGACTCCTTGGAGGAAAGCTGTGGATGTTGCTATAGCTCTTGTGGAATGAGCCCTAGGTGTTCCCGGAAGTGCCTTATTTCAATTGGCATAACTCGTAGTGATGCACGAAACTACGAGTCTAGAAATGCAGTAAGATGAGAGTGATCCACCCTTGGATTGGTCCACTAAGGAGACTAGCAAACATTACAACTGCAGAAGGATCGGGTTCTCTCTATGTAAAATGCAAGTGCTCTACGCACGTTGAGGGAATGGAGAGCTTCCTCCCATCAGGATGCATGTGGCTTGGGGTAGAAGGATGGGAGGATGTTGTGTTTGTTGTTGTGGAAGTCAGAACATACTTTGGGAATGAAAAAAGGGTGGGGTTACAAAACAACATTGTCCTTATTAAAGGTCATATATGGTGGTGCTGCCGACTCCAGCAATGGCAAGTACAAAAACCACCTTGATTACACTGGTCTACAATTTTTTAGAAGTCGTCTGCTTCAGAGATAAAATGTGCTATTTATTATGTATTTTGATGTGCTGAATTCAAATATGACAATTTAAACAACTGATTGGCTACTGTTTCCAAGATATTTAAGTTTTTACGTCTATGTATATTGTGTAGATAGTAGAGTTTTAATCATAAATTGTAAACCTAGGTCTTTTCATGTGTTTATCGTTGCTTTAAATGATAATATTTCACCTGTCCTGTTTATGTAACACTTTAAAAATCAGCAAAAGGGTTATATAAATAAAATTTATTATGAAACAAAAAGGCAAAAAACTATTATGTACATAGTTTAGTCATTCAGTTCACCTTGTGTTACGAGGTGTGGTTCAGAGGAGGAGGATGGGAGAAAATGTGGGTCCTGTGACATTGATGGTTCAGGACCAGAAGTTTCATCCTCTTCCTCTTCCTCATCTGACTCAAGTGAGAATGATTCTGGTGCATCAGGAACCGGCAGTCCTTCTCCGTGGGGTACTGGGCATATAGCTGATGGAATGTTTGGATAATGCACAGTCCACTTTTTCTTCTTTGACACACCTTTCCCAACTGGAGGCACCATGCAGAAGTAACAATTGCTGGTATGATCTGTTGGCTCTCTCCAAATCATTGGCACTGCAAAAGGCCTCAAATGGTGGTGAAAAGTGGGAACTCTGGAATCATGTAGATGTGAAGAGGGGAAGTTCTGCAAGCCCTCAACCAATAAATCCAACTTGCTGCCTGTGACTGTTGGTTAGCACTGCAGTTATTCAGAGGACACCTTCTCTGGGGTTGCAGTCTCGTTCGGGACTGGTCAAAGCCACTCTGTTGGTACCTCGAATATGAAAAGCTGTGGTGCCTCTGATAAGGCGTGTACTGCTTGCGATGATATGGGGGCATGTATATACCCAATGTATGAAGAGCAGTTCTGGAGTCCTTACTTGAGTGAAGGACCTCATTGGTTCTTTCAGCAAATAGCTTTTGCTTATCAAATGGGAGGTCCTCTACTTTGTTTTGCAGCTCACGAGAGACCCCAGCAGATTGCAGGCATTAGGCTCTCTGCATGACTATGGAGGTTGCTGTGGAACTAGCTGCCATGTCGACAATGTCGAGCATGATCTGGAGAGCAGTTCTTGCAGAGGCATAATCCTCTTGAACAACAGACTTGAGGATTGGTATTTTCGAGTCCGGTAAGAACTCCATGATAACTAGCGTAGCTGTCAAAGTTGTGGTTTGACAAAAGGGCTGCGTAATTCACAATGCTGAGCAGAAGGGTCAAGGAAGAATATACCTTCCTGCCAAAGAGATTCATTCGTTTACTTTCTTTGTCCACAGCAATGTTCTTATACTGTGGTAGCTTGGACCTCTGTTGGGTGGCATCCACAATCAGGGAATTAGATTGGGGATAGGAAAATAAAAATTCCATGCCCTTGGCAGGCACAAAGTACTTATCTGCACACTTGTTGGTTGATGGTGCAGAGGCTGGGGTCTGCCAAATTTCGTCAGCAGCCTCCATAATGGCCTCATCTATCAGGAGTGCAATCTTTGCCTGCTGGGAGGGTTGTAGGTTTCTGAGGAGATGGTACTGCTTTTCTTGCACCTCGGTTAACAGGACCCTCCTGGCTAGCAGCCACACTCAAACAAATCCTGAAATTGCTTCAGGTCGTCTGTGGGTGATGTGTTGCCCGGAATAACTGCTTTGTCTGGGGATAAAGAGGACTGGCCTGTGGGAGAAGCACCAGGTTGCTGCTCCCTTGGTTTAGATAATTGCCCCTTAGGCTCAGATTGTTGAGGTGGAGGGGGGAGCTCTGAGGTGCTGATGTGACATACTGTGTATGGGCAGGTATAGGTGAAATGACTGATCTATGTCTGGAAGAAGACTCATGGCAGCAAGGTAATCAGTGCCCAGAGTATGTCGGCTGTCGATAATGGTAACTAGCCAACCGATGGGATGGATGGTGATAGGAGTATCTATATTCATAATGCCCAGGATCTGACTGAATAGGGGAATTGTGTCTTGAGGAGAAAACACTCCTACGGTCCCCATGACAGGCTGCATGCATCAACACTGAAGAGCAAGGCGATCTCACTAAACCCCTTGAAGGAGAAGGAAGAGATATAGACATCTCAGATGGGCACTGTATGGCGATATGGTGCCAGAGACAGCAAGGAGACTGATTTGTGATGTCTCCTTTGTGCATGGGGGTCATACGCGGTTCCGGAACATTTAGGAACCGGTGCTGGCAACAGGGGCGACAGTGGTTCCGGACTAAGGTCCCAGGCCCTATTTGATTTTTCATGGGCTTTTGTTGGTGCTGGTGGCTTGACTGGTGCATACAGCGCTGGGGTATAAAACTGGGCTGTCAGTTCCAGTTGTGTATCCCAAGTCAGCACAGATGTTGACGCTGGCACCTTTGCTGGTGCTGACATCTGTGGTGCTGAGGTTGACGGTACTGGTGGTGCTGGCGGCGGTGCAGAGCAGGGAGATGGCACCCCCATTATTGGCACTGATGGTGTTCTGTACCTTGCTTTTGGTTCCGGGGCAGCTTTAGACAGCAAAAACTGCAGTGTTGGATGTTCTCGGTTTGTCCCCCATGCTAACCCAACTTGAAGTCAGTGGAAGAGCGTGCACTGGCGAAGCCCATTTCTTGGTGGAGGGGCCTGAGCTCAGGGAACTGGTTCTCCTCTTTTCAACCTGATAGGGTCTGACCAGGGAGTGGACGGTGTGGAGTCTGAAGGTTGAAGCACTTTGTCAAATAGAGGCATACGCAATCACGTCTCTATCTCAGCGCACTCTCACCATCAACTTGGAGCAATGCGGACATTTCTGTGGCACACGTGCCTCACCAAGGAATTTTTTACAGGCAGAGTGTCCATTGGAAGCAGGCATGATCTCGCGACAAGTGTCGCACTTTCTGAAGCCCTGAGAGCCTGGCATTTCGAAGAGTTATCTTTACTGCTTCTTTTCATGTATATATTTGAGCTGCGGTATTCAAAAACAGCCAATAGCAGCTGTATCTGTTTTTTTAAATCACAATTACTTAATTCTACGAATACTATAACTACGTAACTGGGAAAACTACTATTAACTATTAATTTTTTTTTTACTAGAATCTCTGAGGAGAAATGCTCACTCTGTCTGCGACTGAGGGCGGCAACAAAGGAACTGGCGGGAGCCGGCCAACGTGCGTGAGTAGAAGAGCGTGAACTTCACGAGGTGCCCACTGCGCATGTGCAGTCCAGCCAGCTACTGCTAGGGAAAACTCTGATCTGCAGTGCCAGGACAACCCAACACCAACAGTGGAGCACACATGGGAACATCACATGAAGAATAATGCAGGATATACTTTCTCTGCCAAACTTAAAATGTGCAAGCATTTTATATTTCTTAAAGTGACAAAATTAAGACAACCTGAAAATTAGTTGAGTTTACTTCCTAACTCAGTTATAAAAAGACAAAACCAGGAGATTAGATATATGGCAAAAACAAAATCTCCACTGAAATTAACACCATTGTATAATTTTATTTCTAATTATTAAAAAAATATAACTGAATTTAGAAGATAATCACAGTATAAGGGCCCTAAAATTTCAGACCATTACAAGGTACATAAAAATAGAAGACACAGAGTCCTTTAAAACTTTAATCCTTTGATTAAGCAGCAAGCATATCACTGTTCCAGGCAAAAAACACTGTTTAAAAAACAACCCCCCACCTCCAAAACAAGACGTGCAAACTGTATGCACATATTCTGCAAAGCACACAATAAAAAGGACATTTTGCTATGTACATATGTTTAGTACTACAACTGCTAAGGTTTCCCTACTGTGCGCCACAGTGTACGTAAACTAAATTACACTACACCCTTGCCTGCCAATACAGCACCTTTGCCCAGTTACAGAATATTTAAACAGGACTAAATTGAATTACAATGTACTGAACAGTTTGACAGCAGTCAGTGGGGTCTAACTGTACTGCAACACCCAACATTTTGCATACTGAAATTCTATTAACAATAGACAAGACAAAAAATAGCAAAGGTACAGTATACACACTAGGGAGACTTGATACCAAGACTTAAAAAAAAATACCGAAAGATGCATTCTACTTAGGTATCAATTAAAATTAGATAAACAGTTATGTCAAAATCCACAAGACAGAGTTTTTGTCTGCTTGAAAGTCTGGAGGTCATAGTTGTTTGTGGGGTCCTTTTGATCTCAAACATTCCAATGATCATGAAGAAGTCTTCATAATTTGTTTTATATAATGCTGTTTTTCTTTCTAGAACAGCCACTATTTAATGTTCATGTGGTAGCTGGGAATCTAATTTTAGTGTGAAAGAAGACTCCAAAAAGGGGCTAATGTATTTAGAGCTAAGCACATTAGCAGAGACACAGATGTTTCAAAAAGCAAAGTCTCCTAAGTGTACTATTTCTGAAAAGTGTTGGGCTGACACTTTAAACACAAGACTATACATCTGATTTAAGTTACAAATATAGTAGGTAAAAGCTGCTACAAGAACTGCTTTTGCACAGATACAAGATTTCAGCAAAACTGTTAGACCTCAAAACATCAGGACAATTGAACTCCTGAATTTATAGGACACTAAGGATGCAAATTTCAATTTGAAATTGAAGACCCAGTATAAGGCCAGTCTCCATTAGGCTAAGAACAGCAAGTTATGGATGCAGGGGACAGTTTTTAAAAGCAAACATTTTCCCATCGCTTGACCCAGTCTGTGTTGGCTCCCAAACAACATTTAAGAACAGTAACTTTGAACAGTTTTTTATCCAAGTTTCTGACCTCATTTTTTTGGGAGAACTGACAAATGTACAATTTCACATTTTAGCTATTGTCACTAAAAATGCAAATTATATTTTCAAATAAATCAGGATAGTTAATGTTTTCAGTGAAGACCCCACAATGCCAAACCAAAAAAATGTAGAAGGATAAATAAATACTAAATGAGGACCTTTGTTACTATTTAATTGCTTTGTATTTGATTTAATGCATATACAACAAAACAAAACCCAAATGGGGGAAGGGAAAGCTCTGATAATTGTTTAGCTTCTATGAAATTAAGCTGTTTCACATAGTCCCACTGTCACAATGTTTGAAGATGCATTCCCTGCTAATTGGCATTACCAGTTAAAGCCTTAGGTAAAGAGCAATAATATAGAGTGTGTAACTCTCGATATGATCATTTTACAAAGGGATTAAAAACCACTGTACTTCAGCTGTAAGTATAGTAAGTGGAGTAGCCACATAGCAACAGTGGTATTTTTCCATCATCTTCTTGGGCCTGGAAGTTGCTGGCATATCCACTTCCTACAATTTCGCACTAGGAAATCAGATGCCTAATATCAGAGGGCTTATAAGATCAGAACACACACAACTGCCAGATTTAACATGTTTGGTACAATAGCTGAAAACATCTTCAGATTCTTCTTTCAAAAGGAGTATTTAATGAGAAAGTATTTTTTAAAAGAAAGTAAAGTCTGTTTAGAGAAAGCTATAAAAAAGTCTATAGTTTAAAAGTGCATGAAATACTTCTATTTATCTCAGCTGCAGGCTAACTATTAATTCTTGCACTCCTAACATAGGAAAACATTACAATAACACCTCCCCCCACACACACTAATTTCTACAGTTAAGGAGTTGTCACAGTCCCTACATTTGCCACTCTTTGCATTCCTGTATTAAGATGTTTCAATATAAAGAACTTTAATAAAATAAATAGTGTAAAAATCAGTTGAAACAAAATCTTGGGCACAGAACATTTATTTGCTTAAGAGATCAGCTTCCTTTGACGGTTATTCATATGAATAAGGGTTGAACTGTATGCACTCTTTTGCTGTACATGTCTTCCACACAAAAAAATATTTTATACTTTCATTCATGTGATCAGATGGCTGTTCATTGTGGTTCCACTGCTAAGATTATTAGCTTGCTCCTCTATGTAAAACTGCTTCACAATGCCTTTGAAGGCTTGCTCTTTTCTCCCCATCATTATTTGAGAGAAGTGGACACTGATAAAATTTTATCAAAGGAGTTATGATAGGTGAGAACTATTTCACTTTTTTAGTGCAGAGTGGACTGTGATTCTGTCTGAATTCCAATAAGTGAAGGTGGCTGTTGGCCACTGACTGTGGATAACACCGGCCTTGGATTTAGACGAGGAGGCATAGAATTAGCTGGGCGGATGAGTGGTGGTGGGGGCTGGTTTAGGGTTGGTCTTGGCTGAATAAATCGTGCTTGTTGCTGAAGTGGTGGAGGTTGACGATGGAGAGCGGGAGCAGCAGGAAGTGTTGGACGAAGTAATGGGGGAGGCTGGTTCAAAGTTGCTACAGGGGTTGCTGGTGCTGGAACAGATGCCTGTGCCGGAGGTGAAGGACCTAAACATTGAGTAATCTGCATGGCTTGTCCCTACACAAAGACAAAATGGTATGTTAAAAGAGCCATCGTGTCCAAAGCAAAATGCGTTTTGGGTTGCCAGTGTCCACAAGCTTTTTCTGTCATTGAAAAACAAAAGTTACCAAGCATTTAATTTCTAAACTGCTGAACAGTGGAAGTAAATATAGAGCATTGAAGAAACAACAAAGTTCTCTTTTCTGGAATCAGGTATTTTTTTTACATTAATACTGTTCTGCCCAATCCAGTTCTCAATGAGGCTGATATAAGATCAAGATCAGGCCCTCAAATACACTAGCGTATCACCAATCAGATTAACCTTATATTATGTTTCACTGAATTAAGTGCTATTCCTCAACCCATGCTTACTAATATCTGACACACAACACACCTCATCTTCTTCATCAGTGCTCTTTCCTGATGGCACATTAGAAGTATTTTTTGTGTCCTCCCCTAAAGTAGAAGCATCACCATTAGAAGCCAGGGTTCCTTGTTCAGCTTCCCATTCCTGCAACACCTCCTCCAAGTTAAACCGACGCCTGTAGTTTACAAAGAAGTTCTTCACTTGGCCAACAGTCTTGTTGCCAATTACATCTGCAATAGCTTGAAAATCTTTACCATATTTGCGTACACCTGAAAGGAAAAGTATATAATACACCTGTGAAGGATCAGTCAACCACAGCTATTTGTGAAGTATGTATATAAAATATGGCCTTTGGAGCCAACAGCTAAGCTAATTTTGAAGACTTCTCAGGTAGAAGGTAGACAATAGCCTCCATTTAAAATAAAGAAAAACTAAACAAAAGCAAAAAAAAAAAAAAACCCTAAAAGACACACTGACTCTTCCTTGCAAAATGTAAATCATTCCCTAGAGTTAGGGTTTGTCACTGATTTTTCTGAAAGATCCTGATAATCCAAAGGGCCCTCCCTGCAGCTACACAGGACTGGTCTCTGATATGTGAAATATCCTTTGATATTTTTGGAGGGGGAGATAATACTCCGTGACCTTTAACTGATGGTTACCATTATAGGACTTCTTTGTATACTTTCCCTAAGCTAGCTATATGCTAAGCTAGCTCCTTTCCCAAGGATCCATGTGACATCAGATTGTAAGGAGCAGTAGAATTCAATAGCATAACTCTACTGACTCAGCACAATGCAGAGCAAGTGTAGAGATGAAGAATGAAATTGCTCTTTTAATGAGTTATATCTGCCAACATGTCTCTGTATACCTGCAAATGAAATTACTAATGAAACCACATTTTATTATTAATGAAATTGTCTACCAATGTGATGTTATGTAACCTCATGAATTGTGAACTGATTTTTATGAATAGGATTTTATATGAAATAGTGTTAACCGCCCTTGGATAAACTGTGTTAGTAGCTTGTTAAGAATTGCCTTTGAAGAATGTTATTGTAACTCCGTTTGTAACTAAATTGACTTCATATTGTAACAGAATCCCCATTTTAAACTTTATATTGTCTTAACTCTGTTTAAAAAGTTAGGTGTGTGTTTGTAATCTCGCTTGAGAGAGAGAGAGAGACGGAATCAGTCCCCGACACAGCTACCAGCACCATCTTGATGGCTGACCCAACTGCCAGTACTATCTTGATGGCTGGAAAACAATGCAGGCAAGTCCTGCAAAAGAACTCATCCAAGAAAGGGACACAAGCCGCATCAAGAAAAAGATCAAAAGTCACATCTGCAGTTAACTGATGATTATCATACAGCGCTCTGGAACAGGACAGGATGTATGGACTAAAACATATAAAAAGATGGGTGCAAAACAACAGGGTTGGATCTTTTGGTTCTATCATCATCCTCCAGGAGCATCACTGCATACTGAAACGCCCCTCCTTGTATCTAAACCAGTGAACTACCATGAGCAACTGAGGCTGGTAATTATATCTCATCCATAGAGCTGTGTGAGAGATAGGGATATGAATGTATACCCACGTACATAGTTAAACAATGGGCTTGAGAGACAGAAGTGGAGGGGAGCAGGCACCTCCATGAGAGCCGGTGCTTGTGTGGAGCCAGCTTAAAAGCTGGTTCCCCATGAGTAACAGCTCCTGCAGAGCCTCCTGCAGTGAGAGGGGCGGAGGACGGGAGGAGGCAGGAGGGAACCTTTTATATGTCATGAGCAAAATAACATTTGACTTGTATAATGCAGAAAATTGCTTATGACTTTACCCCTTCAGAATCCTTAAAGGACATGCATTTTCTCCCCCAAGATCAGAAAACAATATGCCATATGCAATACCTAATTTCAGAAAGATGAAGTGAAGAGTACAGGAGGAAAGTTATTTCAAATTAGAAAATCTGAAATGTATGCTTAGTAACATGATAAAAAATACGTAACTTTGCTCTTTGTTTTTCTTTTTGAAAGTGCTTCTAATGTGCTGTATCTTGTTCAACTACAGTGATGCTACAAGAGAAAATTCAGAGCCAAAAAGTAGTTCAACTACAGTTAAAGCTTCCATTTCAGTCATTAAACGCCAGATAAAATTATGGGTGGTTCTTCATCTACATACTACAGGTGGTTCCTCCTTGGCCCGGCATCCTCCAGACCTCAGCTGTCCCAAACGACAGCATTTTCCAGACTACTGAAGGTCCACCCTGCTGCTCTACAGCAGGACTGCGCTCCCCATTAGCCTCGCCCCTGAACCTGGCCAGATGTTGTCGGACCAGAGAGTCCTGGATTTTAGAGAAGCAGCCTGTAGTAAGCTCCTGTTCCCCCTGCTACAGAACTGCGGGGGGAGAAAGGAGGAGAGACCTAAAAAAACTGACTGCAGGGAATCACAGCGTGCAAGAGGGAGCAGTAGTGTTCCTAAAGAGGGTAACCATGTGGCTCTGTGCACTCACAGGAGATGAGACACAAGACGAGGGATATAGCTACAACTTTTCAAACTATGCTCCCTCCAGTATTCAGTCTTTTTGCGTATAACAACAGACATGGCATAACAGGAGAGCATCACTAAGGTCAGGTCTGCACTACCCCTTACTTAATTATAACTTATTTTATTCAGGGGCATACATAAAATCATAGAACCATAGAGCTGGAAGAGACCTCAGAAGGTCATCAAGTCCAGCCCCCTGCTCTAGGCAGGACCAAACCAACTAAACCAACCCAGCCAGGGCTTTGTCAAGCCGAGACTTAAAAACCTCTAGGGATGGAGACTCCACTACTTCCCTAGGTAACCCATTCCAGTGCTTCACTACTCTCCTAGTGAAATAGTTTTTCCTAATATCCAACCTGGACATCTCCCACCACAACTTGAGACCATTGCTCCTTGTTCTTCCATCCGTCACTACTGTGAACAGCCTGTCTCCATCCTCTTTGGAACCTCCCTTCAGGAAGCTGACGGCTGCTATCAAATCCCCCCCTCACTCTTCGCTTCTGCAGACTAAACAGACCCAACTCCCTCAGCCTCTTCTCATAGGTCATATGCTCCAGCCCCCTAATCATTTTGGTTGTCCTCCGCTGGACCCTCTCCAATGCGTCCACATCCTTTTTGTAGTGGGGGGCCCAGAACTGGACACAATACTCCAGATGTGGCCTCACCAGAGCCGAATAAAGGGGAATAATGACATCTCTGGATCTGCTGGCAATGCTCCTCTTAATGCAACCTAATATGCCATTAGCCTTCTTGGCTACAAGGGTACACTGCTGACTCATATCCAGCTTCTCATCCACTGTAACCCCCAGGTCCTTTTCTGCAGAACTACTACTTAGCTGGTTGGTCCCCAGCCTATAACAATGCTTGGGATTCTTCCGTCCCAAGTGCAGGACTCTGCACCTGTCCTGTTGAACCTCATCAGATTTCTTGTGGCCCGATCCTTCAATTTGTCTAAGTCACTCTGGACCCTATCTCTACCCTTAAGCGTATCTACCTCTCCCGCTAGCTTAGTGTCATCTGGAAACTTGCTGAGGGTGCAATCCATCCCCTCATCCAGGTCATTAATAAAGATATTGAACAAAACCGGTCCTAGAACTGAATCTTGGGGCACTCCACTAGAAACCGACCACCATCCTGACATCGAGCCATTGATCACTACCCGTTGGGCCCAGCCTTCTAGCCATCTTTCTATCCATCTTACCGTCCATTTATCCAATCCACATTCCCTTAACTTGCTGGCAAGAATATTGTGGGAGACTGTATCAAAAGCCTTGCTAAAGTCAAGGTATATCACATCCACTGACTTTCCCACGTCCACAGAGCCCATTACCTCATCATAGAAGCTAATCAGATTGGTCAGGCACGACTTGCCCTTTGTGAATCCATGCTGACTATTCCTAATCACTTTCCTCTCCTCCAAAGTGCCTCAAAATGGATTCCTTAAGGATCCCTTCCATGATTTTTCCAGGAACCAAGGTAAGACTGACCGGCCTATAGTTCCCTGGATCATCCTTCTTGCCTTTTTTGAAGATGGGCACTACCTTTGCCTTTTTCCAATCATCTGGGATCTCTCCCGATCTCCACGACTTTTCAAAGATAATGGCCAAAGGCTCCACAATGACATTTGCCAACTCCCTCAGTACCCTCGGATGCATTAAGTCCGGAACCATGGATTTGTGTACGTTTCGCTTTTCTAAATAGTTCCTAACCTGTTCTTTACCCACCAAGGGCTGTCCATCTTCATCCCATCTTGCGTCACTTAGCACATTAGTCTGGGAGCCGACCTTGTCCATGAATACAGAGGCAAAGAAAGCATTGAATACTTCCGCTTTCCCCACATCATCTGTCACTAGGTTACCTCCTTCATCCAGTAGGGGTCCCATACCCCCACAGCCTCTCTGATCACCTTCTTCTTGTTAATATGCCTGTAGAAACCTCTCTTGTTATCCTTCACATCCTTTGCCAGTCGCAATTCCAATTGCACTTTCGCCTTCCTGATAACCCCCCCGGCATTCTCGAGCTATACATTTATACGCCTCCCTGGTCATTTGTCCAAGTTTCCACTTTTTGTAAGCTTCCTTTTTGTGCTTAAGTTTACCAAGGACTTCCCCTGTAAGCCAATCTGGTCTCCTACTATGCTTGCCTCTCTTGCTACGCATCGGGATGGTTTCTTTCTGTGCCTTCAATAAGGCTTCTTTAAAATATTGCCAGCTGTCCTGGACTCCTTTCCCCTTCATGTTAGCATCCCAGGGGATTCTACCCATCAGGTCTCTGAGGGAATCAAAATCTGCTTTTCTGAAGTCCAAGGTGTGTATTTTACTACTCTCTTTTCTTCCTTTGGTCAGGATCCTGAAATCTACCATCTCATGATCACTGCTTCCCAGGTTGTCAGAAGGTCAAGCTGTGCACAGCCCCATATCGGATCCTCAGCACTTGTACCAAGAAGTTATCCCCAACATTCTCCAAAAACTTCCTGGATTGCATGTGGACTGCCGTATTGGTCTCCCAACAGATGTCAGGGTGATTAAAGTCCCCCACGAGAACTAGGGCCTGCGATCTGGAAGCTTCTCTCAGTTGTCCGAAGAAAGCCTCATCTACCTCATCCACCTGATTCGGTAGCCTGTAGTAGACACCAACCACAACATCACTGCTATTGTTTGCACCTCTAAACTTAACCCATAGACTCTCAACAGTTTTTTTCTCCCTCTATATACTGGAGTTCTGAGCAATCATAGTGCTCTCTTACATATAGTGAAACTCCTCCTCCTTTTCTCCCCTGCCTGTTCTTCCTGAACAGTCTATACCCTTCCATGTCAGCGCTCCAGTCATGTGAGTCATCCCACCAAGTCTCTGTTATCCCAATTAAATCATATTTCTTGGACTGGGCCAGGGCCTCCAGTTCTTCCTGTTTGTTGCCCAGGCTTCTCGCATTAGTGTACAAACACCTCAGATAACCAGTTGATTGCCCTATCTTCTCCATTCGAATCAAGGGTCCTCCTTTCTTGCTTATTCCTCTTTGCATTTCTTCCTGGTATCCGACTTCCCCACTCCCCTCAGGGTGTTGGTCACCGTCCCCCAACGAACCTAGTTTAAAGCCTTCCTCACTAGGTTTGCAAGCCTGCCTGCGAAGATGCTCCTTCCTCTCTTGGTTAGGTGGATCCCATCTCTTCCAAACAATTCTTGTGCCCGGAACAGAGTCCCATGGTCAAAGAAACCAAAGCCCTCTCTGCGACACCACCTGCACAACCACGCATTTACTTCCTCAATTCGATGATCCCTGCTCAGTCCTTTCCCTTCAACAGGGAGGATGGACGAGAACACCACTTGCGCTCCGAATTCTTTGATCCTTCTTCCCAGCGCTACATAATCTGCAGTAACCCGCTCAAGGTCATTCTTGGCCATATCGTTAGTTCCCACATGGAGAAGCAGGAAGGGGTAGCAATCCGAAGGTTTGATCAGTTTTGTAAGCCTCTCAGTCACATCCTGAATTTGAGCTCCCGGTACGCAGCACACCTCTCGAGATTCCAGGTCTGGATGGCAGACGGATCGCTGAGTCCCTCTTAGGAGGGAGTCCCCGATTACCACCACCTGTCGTCTTCTTTTGGGGGTGGTGGTCGTGGAACCCCCATCCCTAGGATGAGCCACCCTCCTGAGCAACATAAGTCACAATTACCCAAAGCACCAATGTGGACAGCACTATGTCAGTGGGAGAGATTCCCCTGCCAACACAACTACTGTTTCTTGCGGAGGCAGACTTATGTTGACAGGAGAACTCTCTCCTGCATCTTAATCAGATGTGCTGCAGCTGCACAGATGCAGAATTTTTAGTATAGACTAGGAGGCCGCCTGCTATGCTCACCAAACCCCCTCTCTCTGGGAGTAGGCAGCCTCAGCTCTCCCCCAGGCTGCTGGGGAGGGCTAGGCCGAGGTGTGGCAGCCCTGGCCTGCCCCCTCCCCATTTTGGGCCACCAAGCCGAGGCCAGCCAAGCCCTAGCTCTCCCCCCCACTGGCTTGTGGGGAGGGAGGAGGCCCAACGAGCCCTGGCTCTACCTCCCCTGCCCCTACTCGGCCATCCCAAGCCTGAATCTCCATTCCCCCACCCTCCCCAGCCGCCAGGGAGGATGCGCTAGCCCAGTCTCTCTTCTCCTGGTCACTGGAGGACGGGAGGGAAGCCGGACCGAGGCCTCGCTTGGCCCCACATTCTCCCTCTGGTCGCCCCAGCCCCTGCGTACAGGGGAAAGGAAGCAGGCAGGACGCAGAGTGATGTGATGACGTCACTCTGTTGTCCCACAGGAAAATTTTTATATGTCAGAGAGAGAGAGAGAGAGAGAGAGAGAGAGAGAGAGAGAGAGAGAGATTGATTTTTCCCAATTCACACTGATGATTTGAAGACTCATTGTGACTTATTTACCAATTTGCAGAATTTTTTAAGTGAACAAAAGGATAACAAAATGAAATGTGTTTCTCTCATTTAATCACTGCTGTTTGGATTTCTTTTTTTTCCCCTTTTAGCATACTAGTATCCAATAAGTGTTGAGAGTGATTTATACAAGACTTCAGTACAGTGCTCTTAAATCTTCACTGGTAGATAGGTTTTCCTCTAACACACTGCCAAAGCACACATTTATCGTGAAAAGGACTATCAGCTTTCTACATCACATAAGGGCAAAGTGGTACACACATCATTACACAATCAAATTTCAAACTCTACCTGAACTTATTTCCTAAAGCTTTCCTCCTCTCCACCTAGCAGATGGATTCAACTTAATAACCTGCCTGGTATTATAAAATGAAGCTCAAAAAGTAGAATATTTAGCCCCAGTCTGGAAGTCTACACAGCAAGGGAGGTAACCTAGTGACAGATGTGGGAAAAGCTGAAGTACTCAATGATTTCTTTGCCTCTGTCTTCACGGACAAGGTCAGCTCCCAGACAAATGCACTAGACAATGCAGTATGAGAAGGTGGTGGGCAGCCCTTGGTGAGGAAAGAACAAGTTAGGAACTATTTAGAAAAGCTAAACATACACAAATCCATGGGACCGGATGGAGGGGATTTGATAGCAGCCTTCAACTTCCTGAAGGGAGGTTCCAAAGAGGACGGAGAAAGGCTGTTCACAGTAGTGATGGATGGCAGAACAAGAAGCAATGGTCTCAAGTTACAGTGGGAGAGGTCTAGTTTGGATATTAGGAAAAACTATTTCACTAGGAGGGTGGTGAGGCACTGGAATGGGTTACCTAGGGAGGTGGTGGAATCTCCATCCCTAGAGGTTTTTAAGTCTCAGCTTGACAAAGCCCTGGCTGGGTTGATTTAGTTGGGATTGGTCCTGCCTTGGGCAGGGGGCTGGACTTGATGACCTCCTGAGGTCTCTTCCAGCTCTATGATTTTATGATTCTAATGAAAAAGCCCTGCAGCCCAAGCCCCAGAAGCCCAAGTTGGCTGGCATGGGCCTGCTATGGGCATTTCTTTGCTCTTAGACATACCCTAAAGGTAGCACATCCTTAAGAGTGAAGATAAGCCATCATCTGGCACAGCACTTAAATAGGTGCATAAAGTTCAGCATCCCATTTAAACTAGTTCTTTGCCAGATTAGAGTCTTACTGAATGGCAATGGTAAGCAGTTAGTACTCAGCATATCACTGTATGGTTACTGTACTGGAACAAATTGTTGCAGACAAGGGATTAGAAGAGTAATAAGAGTGGAGGCTTCAGCACAGAGAGCACAGGTCACTTGCTGCACAGAGATGGGAGATCACTCTGCAGCCCCTTGCGCCCTCTGGACACAGAGTTGACTGTGAGGCTGCACCCAAACCTGACACAGTGCAAAGCCTAGGCCTGACCCAAAAACACCCCAGTACTCCATGCCAGACACCCCATAAGAGCAAGCAAAAGGAACACAGTCTTGCATGCAAAATCAACTCTGCCACTTCATCCACGTGCGGGGCAAGCAGAGTCAGTCCAGCAGGAACGAAGCATGAAGGGATTCAGATGTGGAGTGAGTGGGTCTAAGTGGGGCAATTTGAGTGCTGGCAGCTCAGGGGGAGGGATCTGGTACACAGGGACTAGGGGAATGGGGCTCAGCAGGAGTGTCCATGTGAAGGAGGCTGGGGGTTCAGCATGGGGATCTGGGTGCTGAGAGTAGGGGCCTTGGTGGGAGGGGGAGAGTCTGGATTCAGGTGGGTGGAGCTCAGTGGGGTGGGGGCTTGAATGCAGGAGATGCATCTCAGCAGGGGATGAGGTGGAAGATCCAGATGCATGGGAGTTGGGGGCAGGAAGCAGAAGCTGGTGTGTGTGCAGAGCTTCCTGCAATCAATCAGAGGAAGATCCTGAGTCTGGGTCTGACCTTGGTACAGGAGCAGCCAATGCAAAGAAACAGGAATTTCTAACCCCTGCTAGGATTAATAACTGGAGTTCGTCACACAGAAGCCACTGGCCAGGGATCCACTGACCTGTCACACTCTGGCTCCAGGCACATCATGATAGTGAGCAAGAGGGACAGTGTCTTGTACGCACACCCAGTCCCACCCCTGCAGGTGATGATTTGTATCTTTTCTGGCTGCTCCCGATGCCCAAGGCAGATGGTCCGTTCAGGATCACTGCCTGGGAGGGGTGCATGAATCAATTATTCTGCAAGGGATAAGTAAAATCTGCAGGGGACATTAATTCCCCCAGAAGTAGTCCCAGAGTCAACATGCCAGTAGAGTTGCCAGTATTTGGGTTTTCTGTTCGGGAAACAAATTGAGAAAATATAAATGAGAAAATATAAATGTCCGATATTTTCTAAATAAGATGTAATGTGGATTGTGATGTAATGTCAAGTGTGCCCACTATTTTTGTTGAAACCATCTGGCAACCCTACACGCCAGTGATGCCCTAACTATCACTGTTGCACCCCCAGTCAGTAATTGAATCTGTCTACAACCCTCCTTCATTACCGCACAGTTAGCTCAGCAGAGAAGCTTGGGGCTGACAGTACAGCTGCGGAAAGAACAGGATGTGGGGGGTGCACTGCAATTGGGTAGTGTAGCTGGAGTAGGGCTGGGCAGTGCTGCCTCCCTTTCCAGGATCTGGCCTGGTTCCTGCCACATTCAACATTCCTCCATGCCCCCCCTAAGGGGGGCATGCCTCATAATCTGAGGACCACTGCAATATATACTGAGTAAAACACTGAGAAAGATAATTTGCAGTGATCTTATTTGCAGGGCTCGACAAATTATGGAAAACCCTACTCGCCAGACAAAAAAGGGACTCGTCACCCTCCCCCAAGTGTTTTTTTAATGGCATAAATTCCTAATAAGAATAAGAACAGTAATTACTAATAAGTTATTAATAAATATCACCCAAGTTATTCATAAATATCTTATAAACCTCTACCTTTTCCCTCTGCTGCCATGTCTCCTCCCCTTGCTCCATCAGCTCCCCTGGTGCCTGCTGCCCCCCAGCCCCTCACCCTCCTCTGCTGTCCTGACTCCTGCCCTTCTCACTGCCCTCAGCCTTCCTGAGACCTGCCCCCCTCCACCAGCCCTTCTCTCCCCCCTGTGCCCACTCCTCCAGTAGCCCCACTCTGATCATGTGAGCTACCCCTCCTCATCCCCTCTCCTAACACCTCCCTCTACACACCTGCCCTGCCTCTCTCCTCTGGTGCTGGTCCCTCCCCTGCAGGTGTCTGCCCTTCTGCTTCACCCCCAGAATCCCCTGGCACCTGCACCCTCCTGGTGCCTCCCCCTTCCCTCACTGCCCCTACCCCCTTTTTCCCTGATACCCACCCCCTCACCACTCTCTGCCCCTGTTCCCCTCATGCCCCTCTGTGCCCTCACACGACTTGCTCCATCCCCACCTTTCTCATGCTCACCCCTTCTTTCAAGCCTTCTCCCAGCACCTCCACCTCCTCCCTCTAGCCCCCAATGCCCTTACCCTCTCCTCTCCCAGCATCACCCTGTCCCCCCTCCCACTGACAACTCCCCTCCTGCCCTTTTCCTCATTGTCTGCATTTGGCCTCCTGGCATTTGTCTCTCCTGCACCCCTGTCCCTTGGTGCCTTCCCCTTTCTTCTTCTCCTGACCTCCTCCCCTCCCCTCCCCTCAGCACAAGCCCCTTCCCCATATTTTTCCCTTCCCCTTCCCTCCCCACAGCCCCAGCCCTACCTGGCTTCTGCCTTCCACTTTGCGGGGTTCCCGGAGCCTTTTTTAATCCAGCGGTTGCCGGCCGCGACGTCAGGACGCCACGTCACGCCAGCGTCCTGGCGTCTACCGGCGTCCCGCCCTCTGGCTCGTGCCCCGCCTCCTCGCACCGGAGCTGCACACAGGCAGCCCGGTACTGAGAATCACTGCACTTCCCCCTCCCCGGCGGCGCTCTGCTCCTCCACCAGCTGGCGGATCGGATGGGGCCGCGCTGCCCATAGTGCGGGCTTCAGCCAGCCCGTCACAACGGCCCACCGGGCCAGTCTGCCCCTGCACTCACCAGCTGGTAAAATCTACTCGCCACGGGTGAGCGGGCAAGTGTATTTGTCAAGCCCTGCTTATTTGGGTCATATTTCCTAAGCACGGAATAGTAGTTTATGTATTAGCAGAAATTTGATTTCAGAAAGCTAGTGTCAATGAAGTACAATTCTTCAAGTTAGTGTCAAGCCCCCTTCATGTTCAATCAAATGTAATAAGTTTCAGAAGACCAAACTGTATGAAAAAAATGACTAAGCTGAGATCTCAGACATTTCAAAACTATGTTCACCACAAAAATATGAGGACTTGTCCAAAATAACCAATTTTGAACTAGAAGCAACCATACTAGTTTACTGGCGACATATAAAAGAAATAAAGACCATTCAAGCTTTGAAAGAATCCTAATGTTCAAAGCTGAGTCAAAATACTAAAAAAGTTGAGTACTGAATGTTCAATACATGATATTCTAACAAAACATGGGGTAAGTTATCCCAATTAGTTTAAGCATTGTTTTAAAGCAAGTGAACAATACAGAAAACTAGCTTGATTACTTCAGTGAAATAATATTGGGCTGAAATATAGTATCAGAAAATACAAGAGCTGCAACTTTTCACACTTTGAAGTTAATACACTGAGTTTCATGTTTATGTTTATATTTCTATCTTATTGCTTTTCCTGGACTGTACAGTGCACTCTTAACAAGATAATCTAGTAGTTTTCATGCTTAGATTACTGCATGTTAACTGTACCCAATATCCTGTTGGTAAAGTGCACTGTTAGCCACTAAGGAAATGTTAGTACAGCATCTGTCTCCAGCCTCAAACTTTCACAGCAGGATGTTGGATGGGAGGACTGTTTGTCTCTTCATGCCTAGCTAAAGGCAACCTGCAAAATGAAAGAAATTGGGCTTCTGCCTTTTTGCCTCTTTTTGGATGTACAGAGGCAGCCTGAAATGTTTTTTTCCCTCCTTTTCCTACTTTATTTCACATCTCTTTAACACTAGAAGATCAAGAAGAAGAGTTAGTATCTTGTGATGGTGTAGTTTAATATATTCAGAAAAGGGATTTTTAGTCAGACTGCTTAGAACAAAGAAATGAATGTTGTTGTTTTCAAGTCAATGAAACTCTGACTCTACTTAATGTTCAGCAGGTCACACCCCTTCAATTAAAGAAAGAGCTCAGAACAACAACAAATAATCATATGCATTTCACAGGTCTTCCAACAAAGCCAAAGACTTCACATTCCCAACATTTCTGGGGGGAGCAAACAAACAATCTCACTCACTAGTTTTTTGTTTGGTTGATTTTTTTAAGGAAAACAAAGCATTTTCGGGTGTTCTTTATCCATACAGCAGAAAATTTTAAAGAAGCCTGCAAATCACTTAAGATTTTTAATAGTTACACAGATCATTACTACTTTCTGGTAACATACCTTGTACTGCAAGAAGCTGTTCTTCTGTAGTCCAACGGGCATTGATTTTCTGATTCAACTATTAGAATTAGAAAAATTGCATGCTGAGGTCATTGAAGCACATTCCAAAAGCATTGTAAAGTATGTGAAAGTCTTATACAAACATATTTTAATGTCTGAATTTGATAGTTTCCCCTGTTTACAGTAAGGTACAAAGATTCAGCTGTCACAGAATAATCATATTCATGAAAGTAAATACATTGTTAGTTTAATTTTTTAAATTAAATTGTATTATTATAACATAATATCTAGATTTGGCTTTTTTCAAGCAATATGCTCAAACTCTGAAGAGTAGCTTCAGTAATTGAGAACAAAACAAAACAAAAAAAACCCCAAAAATGTCCTCACTCCAATGCTTGTGATATGTTGGTTAAAGTAGAAACTAGTTAGTTCACTGTTTCACCAGAAAGTGTATTCCTAATGGCACATGATACAGCTCCCTAAGCCTCATGTATAATCACACTAGCCTTGCTTCCTCTGTTGTTTCTCTACCCACACCCACCTATTTCCCATTTAAAAGACTGAGGAAAAGCATATTTTGCTGACTTCCTCCAGAGAGAACCAATATAGTTAGAACTTCATGAATTTTAGGTGTTTTAGTTACACCATTCCTGAAACACAGACACCATGCAGCAGCAAGCCACTCAGTCCTTAACATTAATGGAGTTTCCCACAAATCCAAGTACAATGCCATACATCCTACCTTCCATATTATATTAATTTACCTCAGGAGGTTTGAATTCTTCAATCCCACCTTCCATTTTCTGTTTCAGAGCACTGTTTACTTGCTTAGCATTTTGAACCTTGGTTAAGAAAAAAGTTAATCAGAGCCACATACATAGTTGATCACTTTCTACAAACATCCACTAGGATTGACATAAGTATGCCTCTTAAATTACAGAAGTATACGCTATGGTTTAATATTTCTCTTAACTGCTGATTCACAGACAAATAGTATTTTACCCTAGACAGTGAATGAGAGAGAGAAAACTAAGACAGTATTCTTTGCAAAGCGGGTTAAAATTTGTCCACCAGGTAAATTATGATATGTGAGGAGAAAGATAATAGCTAACGTTCACAAAATTACATGTCTGTATAAAATGAGAAACAGAACAGGATCCTATAAACATATTTTCATTTGCTGCTCTTATATTTTTACTGAGTGAGAAAAATTCTATGCATAAGTTACATAAATTAGTTCTCAGAAGGCTAGGTTCTCTTTCTTCCCCAGCAGAACTCTAAAAAAGTGTCAGAGGGGTAGCCGAGTTAGTGTGTAACAGGAAAAACTTTAACAACAACAAATAGACCAGTAGCACCTTAAAGACTAACAAAACATGTAAATGGCATCATGAGCTTTCGTGGGCACAGTCCACTTCTTCAGATGACAGGAGTGTTAGAAGTTTAAATGCAAGAATAAATAAGGGAAAAGGAGAGAGAGGGGGAGAAAAAAAAAGAGAAAGAAAAGAAGAAAAAAAGGAGGGGGGGTGGAAGAAGAAAGAGGGACAGTGAGTAGATAAGCTTCAGAGGGGTAACTGAGTTAGTCCATAACTCCTAAATCAGTGAGCCCGATTTGGTGGCTCTTTTCAGTTTGACATGAACTACTTCAAGACAGGCCAAAAAGAGAGAACAAAATTCCACTTATCACCTACAGTCCTCAACTTAAACCCCTCCAAAACATTAACAATCTACAACCCATCCTGGAAAATGACCCCTCACTCTCAGAGGCCTTGGGGGAAAGGCCAATTCTTGCTTACAGACAACCCCCTAACCTCAAACAAATTCTTTCCAATAACCACACAACATCATACTCATCTAGGAACCCACCCCTGCCATGAGCCCCAGTGCCAACTCTGCCCACACATCTCACACCAGCAATTTCATCAATGGACCCAACCACATCAGCCACCAAATCAGAGGCTCATTTAACTGCACATCCACTAATGTGATCTATGCCATTAAATGCCAACAATGCCCCACTGCCATGTATACTGGCAAAACTGGACAGTCTCTATGGGAAAGAATTAATAGACACAAATCAGATATCCGAAAAGGCAATACACAAAAACCTGCTGGAGAACACATTAATCCAGCGGTCTCCAGCCTTTTTACATCCAAGATGACTTTTTAAATGACAGAACAAGCCAAGATCTACCGCCCCGCCCTTTCCTTGAAGCCCCGCCCTCTCTATTCTCCTCTCCATCACTTGCTATCCCCAACCCTTATACTGCTGCTTTTTTCCCCAATTCTTCTGTAGGAAGAGGTTTTTCCAACATTTGACCTGTCTAGACTGGACCAAATGTCAGAAAAACCCTTTCTTTTGGAAGCCCCCTTATTCCTCGTGGAAAGAGGAATATAGGGGTGACCGAAAGAGCATGTTTGCTCTTCCACTAAAAGAAGAGGAAGAACAAACGCATCCCCAGACACAGAAGAGTTTTTCTGGGATATCTCCGGAATCCTGAAAAACTGCAGTCTAGCCGTACCCTCGCTGGGTTGAGACAGGATGTGTAGGCTTTGGGGTGGGAATGAAGGCTTTGGGTGTGGGAAGGGGTGAGAGGTGCAAGCTCTGGGAGGAAATCTGGATGCACGAGGAGGTGGATAAGGGGACGCTGGCTCGGGGAAGGGGCTCCAGGCCAGGCAGTGTTGGGGTCAGATGTAGGGTTAGGGTACTAAGCAAGCCACAGACTTCTGGATGTGAGGGTTCAGGAATTTGGGTTGGGGGCTGTGAGGGGCTCAGGACAGGGGGTTCCAGTGTATGATAGGCTCAGATGTAGGGTCTGGGGGAAAGGGGAGTGCAGGAGTGTTATGATGCTGTGGCCAGATGGGGGCTTGGCCCCAACTGGGGGTTTGTCGGCCAGGCTTCATTTTTAAATGAAATACTATGTCAAACACAAAAACTTTCTGCATTGTCTTTATTTCTGAGAAGGGCAGGAAACCTGTTTTGAGTCAGGGGTCACCGACCCACAAAAAAAAGTCAGTTGGGGCCACACAAGTGAGATGCAAAAAAACACTCCTTCAACCCCCGCCCCAAGCTTCACTAATGTGGCCTCAACTATGCTAGTGGGAGCAGGGGACATAGTACTGGGGAAGGGTGCTAGTGGGTGCTTCGGCAGGGGACAGGGTGCCAGTGGGGACAGAGTTCTGTGACTGGGGAGTGGGTGCCGGGAGGGCAGGGGAGTGGGTGCCAGAGAGTCCCCTACACCCGCCTCCTCCCAGGATTCCCCCTCCTCCCCCGGGAAGCCAGCGCATGCCTCCCCCAGGGCCTACCCCCCGCGGCACAGGGAAACCCCCACGCGCTCCTCCCCCGGGGCCGACTCACCCCTCCTGCTGCACGGGGAAGCCACCGTGCTCCTCCTCCGGGGCCGACGCCCCCTCCCACAGCGTGCCCAGCATGCCACAGACCTGAAGGAGGGGAGCAGCCAGTGCACTTCCGGAACCCCCGGAAGTGGCGCAAAGTTGCAGGACTTCCGTCCACCCCATGGGAAGCCGGCACTACCTCCGTTGTCACTGGAGGTAGGTAGTGGGGCTTCTTGGGGGTCGGGGGAAAATGGGGGGGGCCCCGAACGCTTCGCGCTCGACTGGTCGAGGCCTCGCAATCGATCGGTTGGTGACCACGGCTTTAATCTACCTGGGCACTCATCAATGGATCTCTAAGTTACCATTTTGTTTCAGGCAAATTCCACAAGCCAAATACACACAGAGAAGGATCGGAACTTAACTGCATTTACAAATTTAATTCTTATGCAAATGGTATGAACAAGGACATCAGCTGGCTTGCACATTACCTTCCACATCCTATGACTTAACCTACCAACCAAACAATGGAGGTGCTAATGGTTCTTATCAGCCTCTTGTAACTATTTAGTCTTTAAGGTGCTACTAGATTACTTCTTGTTTTTTAAGTTTCTCCTGTTCCAGATGAGCTCGTCTACCTCTCTGAAGCTTATCTACTCACTGTCTCTTTCTTCTTCCACCCCTCTTCCCCCCCCTTTTTTTTTCTTCCTTTTCTTTCTCCTCCCCCTCTCTCCTCTTTTCCCTTAGAAGTCCAGATGAAAGAATTAATAACACTCCTGTCATCTGAAGAAGTGGGCTGTGCCCACAAAAGCTCATACCACCATCTACATCAGGACTACTCAACTTTGGAAGCCCTGGGGACCACAATGATACTTACAGCACATGCCAAGGGCCACAACTTAAGTGTGGTTGCATATACAGGCAAATATATATGCAAATATATTCAAATAGTTTCTTTCACACTGACGGGCATGAATATAAAGATTAAGGTAAGACTACACAACACACAGGCTCCATTTAAGTCAGTTCTGCCAATATTAATAAAATGCAATATTTCTGCAATTTCCACCCATATGACAGCACTTTTAATGAGCAATGACAGCCTAGGAATTTAACTACTAAAACACATATCAACAGAAGACCATTATAATGACCACTTTTGTGTTGTGGCTCCCACCTGTGGGGCCCATACTGAGCCTCGCGTAAACCCAAACTGCACCGTGGGCCGCAAACAAACCGGCTATGGGCCGCATGTGGCTTGCGTGTTGAGTAGCCGTGATCTACATATTTTGTTAGTCTTTAAGGTGCTACTAGTCTATCTGTTGTTTAAGTTTCTTCTAAAAAAAGTGATAAGATATTTCTAGTTACCTTCTTGTTTGCAGACTTTTTACTGGTTTTGTTGCCTTCAGTTATGATGTCCTAATATAGCTCATTTTGGAATTATTTTGACACTTAAGTTGGAGATTAATTTTTCTTTACAAAGGTGTACTCTCTCGCACTTGCACATTAATATAAACAAATTAAAATGGGCTGAAGCAGTGCACAGATGAATGCATATATCAGAAAAACAGATTTGCATGGCTGGTTTGACAAGTGCTAGAATGCACAAGAGGGCACTGGGTATAGCAATAAACTGTTGCATTCAGTCCCATCGAAGAAAGAGCTGCATCCTTTCAGCATTTTAAACAGAAATACACCTGAATCCAGGATTTGTCTATTGTTTTGAGGATTCCCCCATCCAAAGGATGTTAAAATGCATGTAATTAAGTAACCATGTAACCACTGAAAATTTCAGTAGTTACACGTGGGGCAGCAGACAGCTCCCTAGGAGCCAGCTCCCTTCTGCCACCCTGCGCTGTTGCCTCTGTATTAGAGACAGCAGTGTGGGGCAGAAGGCAGCTCCTGGGGGCAGCAGAAGCCTGTGTGTAACCGTGACTGTTAACCGATGAGCTACAGTTACACTTTCACATCCTACTATGCACACTAAAAAGTTATCATGACAAATACACAAATAAGAGGACCTTACTCACCTGTGCAGTAACTGACGTTCTTCGAGATGAATGTCCCCGTAGGCGCTCCACATCAGCTCAGTGCACCGCTGCCAAGCCTTTGATCTGGAGTCTTCAGAGCAGTGTCCTTGGGGCTGTGCATGAGCATGCCTCTAGTCATGCACTCCTACTGTGCAGGCGTCGCGCATGTGCGAACCGCCCCCTCCCCTCAGTTCCTTCTCTATCCCAAGACGAGACCCATTTGAGGCCAGAATTCCGAAGCAGAGAAGAGGAAGAAAAGGTGGTGGGAGTACCCCCGGGGACACTCATCTCAAAGAATGTGTTACTGCACAGGTGAGTAACCTCTTCCTCTGAGAGAGAGATGTCCCTGTAGGTGTGCCACAGCAGGTGACTAAAAAGCTGTATCTTTCTAAAGAGGTAGGGACTCTGGATCTGGCATGAATGCAGTAGACAGGGCCGCCTTAGACAATTTGTTTAGAAAAAGGTCCTTGAGTAAGTGCATAGTGCTTTGCAATTGTATGGTCTGATGACCATATAGCAGCTGTGCAAATATCTGCTACGTGGACCTTACGGAGGAATGCTACTGAGGTAGACATGGCTCTAGTTGAATGTGCTCATATGCTGTTAGAAAGATTAGCATCTAATAGGGAGTAGCAAAGTCTAATATAGTCTGAAATCCAGCGGGAGAGTTTTTGAGATGAAATGGGTTGATCCTTGTGATTTGCTATTGAGACAAACCATTTAGGAGAGAACCTGAATGGTCTTGTGCATCGTAAACAGAAGGAAAGTGCTCTGTGCAAGTCCAATGTATCTTTGATTCAAACAAGCTGGCACAGGCCTTAGGAAAAAAAGGTCGGGAGATGTATGGTCTGATTGAGGTGAAAAGATGACTATCTTAGGTAAGAACTTGGGGTGAGTGCGTAGGGTCACTTTGTCTTTGAAAAAGATGGTGTAAGGGAGATCTGCCATGAGTGCTGCAATTTCTCCCACCTGTCTAGCTGATGTAACGGCTACAAGAAATGCCATTTTCACAGATAGATGCAAAAAAGAACAGATGGCCATTGGTTCAAATGGGAGCTGAGTAAGAGTGTTTAAAACCAGGTGGCGGTCCCAAGGTTCTGTTGGTGGACTCACATCTGGATAAAGTGCTTGCAGGCCTTTCAGGAACCTCTTGGTGAAGGGATGTGCAAATATCGAAGCATCATCTATCTTAAGGTGAAAGGTTGTTATAGCAGCAAAGTGGACCTTGATGGAGCTTATGACAAGGCCAGTTTGTTTAAGGTGCAGCAAACAGTCATGAATAAAAGGTAAAGGAGATGTGGAGGGGGCAACCTGGAGATCTGAGCATCTTACAGAGAATCTGTTCCATTTCTGAAGATAAGTTTTACAAATGCTCTGTGCCCTACTGTGTAACAGGACTCATTGCACTTGCTGTGAGCACTCTAGCTCTTCTGTAGAAAACCATTTAGAAGACAGGCTTTCAGATTCAACAGATGGGATGGCTGATCTGGGTCCCGGGTTGGAAGAGGAGATCCAGAGTATGTGGTAGGGAGATTTGTGGTATGCATACCACCCTGATCAGAAAAGGAAACCAATGTTGTCGTGGCCAAGATGGCGCTATTAGAATTAAGTGTGCTTTGTCTCTCCATTCCTTGTGGACAACCTTGTTCATAAGGGACATGGGGGGCAGAAAGGCATATATAAGATCGGATGACCAACTGATCAGGAAGGCATCTCCCGGGGAATCCTTCCTCATACTGGCTCTGGAACAAAAGTAACGGCACACTTTTGTTGTGTTGGGTGGCAAAGAGGTCTATGGGGGAGCGGCGTGACCCCACTGCTGGAAGACACGTGACAGGATGTCTGGATTCAACTACCACTTGTGTTCGGTGGGCAGGACACTGATGAGGGTGTCGGCCATGGTGTTGAGGTTACCCCGAAGGTGTAAGGCAGTGATTGTTATACTCAGGGCTCGACAAAGTATTGAATCTACGCGCCCGTGGTTGTCCAGGTAAGCAAATATGATGACACTGTTTCTGCAGGTATGCTGTAATGACTGAAAATACCTTTAAAAAGACGCTTGGGGCTGTAGAAAGGCCAAATGACAGGACCTTCTACTGGTAATGGTGTGTACCTAAAATGAATCAAAGAAATTGTCTATGAGCTGAGTGGATGGAAATGTGAAAGTATGCATCTTGCAAGTCGAGGGATGTTCCAACAATGATATAATAGTAGCAAGTGTCACCATTTTGAACTTTTGCTTTTTAACACATTTGTTCAGTGCTTGCAAATCTAAGATGGGTCGCCATCTTCCCCACTTCTTCTCCATGAAGAAGTAATGGGAATAAAAACCTTTCCCTTTGAACTGTGTGGGGACTAACTCGATCGCCCATAGGTGAAGGAGATGTTTAATTTCCTGTTGAAGGTTTTTGTCAGAGTGGTTCTTGAAGAGGGACAGGGCAGAGGTATAAGAAGGGGGTACAGACATAAAGGGAATAGTATATTCTTGTTTGATTATTTGGAGAACCCATCTCTCAGAGGTTATTCATTGCCAGTTGTTAAAGAATGGAAAAAGACAGTGCTGAAACAGTTTACACAACAAAAGTGGTGTTGGAACAGACAAAAGGTTTTCTCAACCCTCGACATACTGCTCAAATTTGCTTGCTGGGTTCCTGCAAATTGTTAGCGCGTGGATGTTGTCGATGGTTTCTGCCTCTACTATGGTTTTGCTGATGTTGGTCTTTTGTCTGTTATATTGTTGTGTGTATTGGGGACATTGTGGCCTAGTATATGGCTGACACCTGTATTGTCTCCTTCTAGGCACTGGGTTGTGGATGCCCAGAGACTTGAGCGTTATCCTAGAATCTTTCACTGAATGCAGCACTTGATCAGTGTTTGCTGCAAAAAACTTCTGCCTGTGAAATGGGAGGTTTTTTACAGTGGACTGGATCTCCCTAGGGAAGGAGACAGAACTGAATCAGGAAGCTCTTCTCATTATGACCACTATAGCTGTGGATCATGCTGCGGTGTCAGCAGCATCTAGGGCAGCTTGTAGGGCCATCCGTGAGATCGTAGGGCCCTCAGTGATCACAGCCCTAAACTGCTGTTTCTTCGCCCCAGGAATGTCTGAAATAAAATAGTTGAACTTAGAGTAATCTCTATGGTTGTACTTACTCAATAGAGCTGCATAGTTCACCACTTGGAATTGTAGTATTGATGACATATAAACTTCCTGACCGAACAGGTTGACCCTTTTACTGTCACAATCAGATGGTCTAGATCTAAAATACTGCTCCTTGCTTTTTTGGTGGGCTGCTTCCACCACCAGAGAATTAAGTACAGGGTGGGTAAAAAGAAACTCAGACCCCTTTGGGGGAACACAATAGTTCTTGTAAGCTTGCTTACAAGTGGGGGTAGCTGTTGCTGGGGTTCACCATAACCATCTTTGCCAGCTCCATGATAGCTGGGTTAATCAATACGGCGATTTTAGAAGATGTCACTATTGCAGAATGTCCGTCAACTCATGTTGATTTTTGTTAACTTCCTGAAGGGGTATGTTAAGTTCTATGGACACGCATTTAAAAAGGTCTTGGAAGTGTGCAAAATCATCTGCAGTGGTACGTGGAGGAAGCATGATTGCTTCGTCAGGTGATGAGGATTCATTAGTGTCGGGTGACATGTCCAGTGATGGGTTAGAGTGATTGCCTTCCAGAGCGTGTTGTCGCTGAGGGGATTGGGACTGTGGTGGTAGAGAGTGCTCTGGTACACTATACTGTTGATGTCTGTGTTGAGACTGCCAGGGGCTCCAGTATTGACACTGGGGGTATGGCATGGGGAGGTAGCATTCATGTATTACTGAACTACAGTGGCATACTTTGTGTCTGGAGTGTGGCGGATGAGTTCTGGCAGAGTAGATGGAGTGGTCAGTAGGGGGAGAACTGTATGGTGACATCATCACTTGAACATCCTCCTCAGTCACTATCTCTCTGGTGAGATAGTTGGTTGCAATGACAAAGTACTGGGAGGGTGGTCAGTATCAAGGAAGTGAGTAGAAAGTGGAGGAGACCATAATTCTCTGTGTTGCATATATTGTTGAGCAGGTGTTGACGGTGCCATAGTTGGTTGCACTGATACTATTTGCAGTGTAGGATGGTGTCTCGGCACCAAGCAGCCAGGCAACATAGTCAGTGCCATGGCAGTACCTATACCAGTGCCAATGGTATACTTGGTGCTTGCGGTGTTGCGGTGGTGGCAGATGAGGCAGGCAACTTAAAGCCTGAAGCCTCAGTGCAGGGTTTCGAATGACCCCATTTGACATCAGTGCCGGAAATGCCTGGTATGTTATAGGTGCCGAGACACGGTGCTGCAGCCGCTCTCAGCACCATACATGTCGATGCCGGAGCCTCATGCAGCAGATAAGAGGCTCGCTTTTTTGCAGGCTTTTTGTCTTTGCAGTTTCTCAAACTGCTGTCCTGGATCAGAGGCTGGTCTTAGTGATTTTTCAAGTGGTAGAAGCTTGAGACTTGGGGATCAGAGGCAGCAAGGGGGCGGAGCAGGAACCAGTACTGGGGGGAGATGGCTTAAAAGCCTGTTCCCCCAGCACCATCTCTGCACGGGGGAAGAGAGGGGACAGAGGAGGCAGAGGCGCAGCTCTGACCACATTTAAAAGTCAGCGCCGCAGCAAAACCCCTTAACAACTAATCGAGTAGTCGATGAAAATTCCATCATAAATAGCTTACTAACCGCTATTTAACATTCCTACTTGAGACGTCTCCGTCGCGCCATGTGGAGCAGTGCTTAAAACCTGGCTAACAGGGCATGGTGCCAACTATCTAACTAAGGGATGGATAAACTGGGAAAAAAACCTTTTTTTTAAAAAAAGACCAATGAACTAAGGACTGGTAAACAACTAACTATGGAGTAAAAATGAGGTGAAAAGGGTCTACTTATCTAAAAAATGTGGAACAAGGTAAGGAACACTGCTGACCTCCATCTCTGGCAGGAGGTGGCAGAGGAGGAACTGAGGGGTAGGGGCTCACGCATGTGCAATGCCTGCACAGTAGGAGTGCACAGGTAAAGGCACCCACACGCACCTCCCCAGAGACACTGCTCTGAAGACTCTGATCAAAGGGTCAGCAGCGACGCACCAACCTGATATGGAGCACCCACGGGGACATCTCTCGAAGAAATATCACTTCTACCATGTTAGATTTTATTCAGTTTGAAGTGAGATGTTAAAATAGAATCTTATTTTATTTTCCTCCAATATAAAAATTAAGTTCTCTGTTGAGAGGATCACCCCTTTACAAGAATTAAATGTACGCATGTTTTTTTAGAAAGAGGTAGTAGTCCTACATGATTATATCCTCAATAGTAGACAAGAATAGCATTAAAAAAGGAAAGGCTATTTTCTAACTTCCAACCTGTTCTCAGTGTAATATTAACTAGCATAAGAAGAATCAATTTAACCACAGATGTGTTAAAGCAAGACAGATGATTTCAGAGACCCCATAAAAAGAGGGATTAGGACAGTGGTTCTCAACCTGTGGCCCAATTAGCATTAGAGATGTTAAAATTAGATTAATCAACTAATCGAGCAGTCGATGGAATGTCCATTGACTATTTGATTAGTCAATAAGGGGGCTTCCACTTTGAAATGTAGCAAGAGCCTGCCTAGCTGTTGCTACATTTCAAAAGCAGAAGTGACGTGCCACATTCCGCCTTTGAAATGTATAAGAGCCCCAGCAGGAGCTCTTGTGCATTTCAAAGATTGAAACACTGCATCGAGCCCGGGGCCCGCGAGGAGTCCCCCGCTGACCCTGGGCCCCATGCAGCGCTTCTGCTGTGAAATGTACAAAAGCCCCAGCGGGACTCTTGTACATTTCAAAGGTGGAATGCTGCTGCTGCCCACGCTCCAACAGAGCTGGAGTTGCGGGAAACTGGTTTTTAAGCTGGCTCCCCACAGCACCCTCTTCTCTCCCCTGCTGCCTCTTTCAGATTGAGGCAGCAAGGGGGGGGGGAGGGAGCGACTACTCTACTAGTGTGCTTTTGCTTATCGGATAGCTGACTAGTCGATTACATCCCTAATCAGCATACAGCAGCAGCCCACGCGACATCCTCAGGGCCATACAGCCACAGCCACAGCCACAGCCACAGCCACAGCCACAGCCACAGCCGAGAACTAGATTAGAAGAATACACAAAAATCTCAGGAACAAGAACGTTCAGCACAAACAAAAGACGACAGTGACGCAAAGTACCTGGCGCTTCAATGAAATTAGCTCCATGTCCAGCTGTCTAAGAATTGTGTTAGCTGCACTGGGGCTACAGGAAACTGCTACCACATCTTCCTGGGTCAGATACATGCCCTTAGGTGGACGACATTTAGAACGTTGCGAGTGATGGCGATGCTGTAAGCTCTGATACTCTCTTCTACCCAGTCCTATTTTACTGGTCTGAACAGGTTGTTCATTATTGCCCTTAAAAAGTTGGAAGGGATAAGGTGATTAAAATATTCAGCTTTTGAATACTATGCAAGCATCATAAATAGTTTACCCCCCCCCAAAAAAAAAAAAAAGAGAGAAAAGCTGGGCCATTTCTATAGCTACCTGAGAAGAGCATTAAAGCTGTATAGTCTAGGGGTGTTGGAGTACAGTCATTTAAATGATTGACTGTAGTCAATTGTTTAATTGCCTGGAGTTATCGGTTAATCCAACCTACTACACACATGCACACCCTTGTACCAGGGGGCAAGTGGGAGCCAGTATTTGGGGGGAACTGGCTTAAAAGCTGGCTTCCCATAACCAACGGATCCTACGGAGCCGCCTGCTCCCCCACTACTGTGCTGCTGCCTCTGATAGAGAGGCAACAGCCTTGAAGATGAGCGTACAGGTGAAAGCCGGTACATGCAGGAAGCCAACTTTCAAGCAGGATTCCCATGAATTGGTTTGTTTAGTCTGCAGAAGAGAAGAGTGAGGGGGGGATCTGATAGCAACCTTCAACTTCCTGAAGGGAGGTTCCAAAGAGGATGGAGAAAGGCTGTTCTCAGTAGTGACGGATGGCAGAACAAGGAGCAATGGTCTCAAGTTACAGTGGGGGAGGTCTAGCTTGGATATTAGGAAAAACTCTTTCACTAGGAGGGTGGTGAAGTATAGGAACGGGTTACCTAGGGAGGTGGTGGAATCTCCATCCCTACAGGTTTTTAAGTCTCGGCTTGACAAAGCCCTGGCTGGGTTGATTTAGTTGGGGTTGGCCCTGCTTTGGGCAGGGGGCTGGACTTGATGACCTCCTGAGGTCTCTTCCACTCTATGATTCTGTAATATCGGCTCACATGGAGCTGCCTGCCCTTCACCCTATGCACTGATGCCTCTATCAGAAGCAGCAGTGTAGGGGGTCAGGCAGGAGCCAATATGCGCAGAGAGCTGGCTTTAAAGCTGGCTCTCTGCATGTGCTAGCTCCATGGAGCCACCTGCCCCCTCTTGAGGCAGCGGGGAAGGGAGGCAGGTGGGAGCTAGCTTAAAAGCCGTCTCCCAAGGAGCACTGGCTCTGCAGAGCGGTCACCCCCAAACCTCTACACCTCTGCCTGCTGTCCTTGGGCCCTCCATGAACAGGGACTGCTGCTGGCCCACACTGCTGCCTCAGTATTAGAGGCAGCAGCATGGGGCAGCAGGCAGGAGCCAGTCTGCGCAGGGAGCCAGTTTTTAAAAAGCAGCAGCACAGTTTTTGCAAAAGTAGCAGCACGGGGTGGAAGAGGGCTCCCCAGGATTCTGCCCCTGGGGAGAATTTTAGTAACCGTGTAACTGAAAAAATTTTATTACTAGAAAATTACAAAAACAAATGTTATCTAACATCCCTAGTATAGTCCAAGTTATGCTCTCAAATCAGTTGTTGGATAAGTCTGTTATAACCTTTAACATTTCTTTCGAAGTTTACAGAGTATGTTTCCATTACAAAAATTATTTTCAGTTGGGTTAGAAAAACATTAGCACACATACTATGAAAGAGTGTTTCCTAACCTCTAATATGATTTTTTTTTTAAAACTTACAGGTCCTAAATCTAGGCTCCTGAGTCTCCACATATTCTATATAAAAATAAGGTTACAAAGTGGAGCACTAGAGCTGGTAAAACAAAATCCATCAAAAATATTGTTTTGTTGAAAATGAAATTTTACAGGAAGATTTCTCAGTCCAGAATGAACTCTGCTCAAAATATGAGAATGAGAAAGAAACACACTCCAAGTCTAGTCATTAGGACCCAGATTCAATTCTTCTGCACTGAATTGAAAACAGGATTTTCCATCCCAAATCTCTCTGAATGCATTCTAATGCAGAATGAAGAACTTCTTTTAATTATTTCATGAAATGGAACTGTTTCCTGGACAGGCCTACCAAATGCCAGAACTAAGATTGCCTGTGCAAAAACCTAATTCTTCCCATCCCCACACTTTATGTATATACCTTATGTTACTGTCTTTAACAACATGATCACATACTGTTTTTCCCATGGGACCCCGGCTTTATTCAGTCCACAAGAATTTATTTCTATTGTTCAGTTTGTGGCTCTAGGCCAAAGAAAGGCAAATTACAGTCCATGGGCTGTATCTGCCCATCTGCTGTTTTAATCTGGGCCTCAAGTTCCCCCACTGTGTGCGCGCTGTGGCTCCTGGAAATGGTGCCATGTTCCCCTTATGGCATAGGGACAGTCAGCAGGCTGCACTTGCTGCCCCGCCCCAAGCATAGTCCCCGCTACTCCCATTTGCTGGAATCCAAAGCCAATGGGAGCATCCGGGGCAATGTCTGCAGACAGGGGCAACGTCTGCATCACAAAGAGCCACCCGACTACAACTCCGTGTGGGAGCTGACTGGCAGGGAGACATGCTGCTGCTTTCAGGAGCTACTTGAAGAGGTAACTCCCCCTCCCCCTGCACTCCAACCCTTGTCCAGCCCATATCCCCCTCCTGCCTGCTGAACTCCTCAGTACAAGCCCAGGGCTCCCTCCTGCACCCCAAACCCATCATCCCCTGCCTGACCCCACAGCCTGCACCCCCCTTTGGAGCCTCACCACCCCCCTACACTCCAACCTCAATTTCACAAACATTTGTTGCCCTCTACATAGTTTTTCAAACCCCGATGTGGCCCTTGGACCAAAAAATTTACTCAGCCCTTTAGGCCTTATTTACTATTATCTCTTACTATGAATACAGCTAATTTCCTTATTGGCTTTTCTCAAGTATTTATATGTACAGTTATATAAAGAGAGGTCTTGGCTATACAGTATTCAAGATCTTCACAAACAATTTATCTTCACAAAATTCTTGAGAGTTGAATTATTATCCCCATTTTACAGAGGAGGCCCAAGGTCAAAAGTGGAAAAAAGTAACTAATTTCAGACTGAGATGTTTATTACCTGCTTTTTTTTTTTTAAAACCGTATTGCACATTTTATAGCACTTGATACATTCTAATAAGCTTCTATTGACTTCTATATCTGCAAATCAGGGTTCAGGGCTTTAAGTCAGAAAATGAGGAACACCTAATTAGTAAGCATCTCTGTAAAGTTTTGTTTAAATGATTTGCTCAGCATCACACAGGATTTGTAAGGCAGAGGCTAAATCCAGTTCTCCAGGGAAGCATTCAATAATAATGCTTAATGCCTTAATGAAACCATCCTTTCTATTCCTGCAACCCCTTAACTCATGCACTAAACACCCTTTAGTTTTTACAACAAAGAGGCAGGGGGTCCTACTGACAAAGCTTCCTTTACTACACAACTCTGATTCACCTCCAAAGCAGGTCCATCGGGTAGACTGATGGAATGAGGCAGAGTTTTAAGAGAAAAAACACTGTGACCATGTAACAGAAGTCTATCAATGTATATGCACAAGCACGTTGAACTAGGGTTACATGGGCAATCTTAATTCTGGCATTTCCTAAATTGTGTGTTTAGCTTTTGCAACTTAAACAATGTTTGCTTAAACAGTTTGCAATTTCCCAGGTTTTAAAGGAACTGAAAAAAAAATTTCTGTCAAACTGACACGTCATGGCTCATCAGCAGGGTTGGAACCTTCCGATTCATCACAAAGACTTCGGCTACCTAAGCTAACTGACAGAGGTGATAAGTTGTCATCCTGTATGCGAACAAAAACTAGAAGGAAATGAGACCAACTGCTAGATATTTGCTGACATTAAAGGACTGGTAAAATTCAAGAAACTCTGATTCCATTTTGGAGGGTGAAGAGATGTTCTAGGGTCAGACTACCGCTTCTTACTCCCCAGGCCTGATCTCTTCTGCCCAGTGTGCTCTAACCAAAGGATGTTAAGTAGTGAGTAAATGACTAATGTAAATAACTAATACACTATTAGTTGATAAGAGGCCGCTGCAGCTCTGCAGTTTAAATGTAGTAGAATCCAGTAGTGCAGGCAGCCCAGATCCTACGACATTTAAACTGCAGAGCCGCAGCGGGGGTGGGTCTGGGACCCGGAGTGAGCCGGGATTGAAGCAATCCTGGCTTGTGCTGGGTCCAGACCACTGCAGCTCTGCCTTTTAAATATAGCAAGAGCCACTCAGCTCTTACTACATTTAAAAGGCAGTGCCTCCTCTGCCCTCCCATCCCCGCCACTGTGGAGATGCTGTTGGGGGAACTGGCTTTTAAGGAGGTTCCCCTCAGCACTGGCTCCTGCTCCCTGCCCCCACTGCCTCTGATATACCCCATTCTAGTTCATTCTCTTCACCCAACCGTAACTTCTCCCAGTCTTTTTTCTTCTTGTCTCCTCAACCCTAGTTTCCGCTCTTCAGACTTTGATCCCAGTCCCATTCCCAGCATCCTCTGGGGTCCTCGACCCATCTGTCTCTCCCTGCACATTAGTTAGGATCTTGCAGCGGGAAACTGGGATTCGGAGCCAATCTCAGTCCCTTGGATTCCTGGCTCCTTGTTCAAGTGTCTTTGTCCAGGCAATTCCAATTCTCCCTCCATATACTAGTTCCTTGTTTGATCTCAACACCAGCCTCCCATCGGCTCCTAGTCCTCATACTCAGCTAAGCAATCAATCCCAGACTTACCCCTCCAACTTCCAGTCACATTTCCAATCCCACCCTCCAGTCTTAGTCTCACTGGACTCCTTGCCCCAACCTATTCCTTTCCCTCCTTCAGTGTTACTTTTGTCCCTTTTGCATTGAGGTCAAACAGATTCCTCTTCCTTGCTACTCGAGTGCCAACATATGCATGTGTGTCACTGTGCACAGGAAAAAGAGTGTCTCCTTGAACTCTTTTCCAGTGCCTAGCTCCAGCCAGGAGAAACCACTACTACTTACAACTTTGCCAATAGTGTATGCAATTTCACAGAAGGGAAAACCTCCACATCCGCTGCCTTATTTCAAATCCCTGTTTCCAAAGCACAGGAAGCATTTAGGATCACATTTTAAGAAGTACTTAGGTGGGGTTGTGCTCAACATTGCTAGTCTAAGCAATTTAAGAGCCTAAACTTCATTTTCAAAAGGGACTTAGAGCACAACAGCTAAATATCTTTATAAATCTGGGCCGAAAGTTTTTGTTTTTTTTAAATTTGCTTTGCCCATGTTAAAAAAAAAAAAATAGTATTATTCCTTTGTCTCTAGAAAAACTAAACTATTTTGGCTGAAATTTTTTCAAAAGCCTAAAGCAAAGACCCAGGATGTTTTCCCCCTTCCTCTGCAGCATGGGTTTAAACTATGGTGTATGACAGATTTTCTGCCACCTGAAGTTCTCTCAAACCATGATTTAAAAATTGTAAAGACTTAAGTAACTCATCCAGAGGTTATGGGTCTATTACAGGAGTAAGTAGGTAAGGTTTTGTGGCCTTCAGTGTACATGAGGGGACTACATGATCATGATGGTCCCTTCTGGCCTTCAAGTCTATGAAAGCATCAGCGGTGACAACCAACTATAATTATATGAAGACAAGATACATATGCTCTCATTGCTGTGAATGAAGAGGATGTGTCATACTTTGAGAAACGCCAGTTTGTATTTTAATGTATAAAAGTAAGTATTTGGTATCCAATTATTCAGCATCAGTAAGAAACCGGAAAGAGTATTTGATAGAATATTTAATTGGGATTGGTCCTGCCTTGGGCAGGGGGCTGGACTTGATGGCCTTCTAAGGTCTCTTCCAGCTCTATGGTTCTATGAATGGCCAAATGTCTCATACTGATTAGTCCTGATCTCTTCTCTGAAATATCTTCTAACTGGCTGATCAGCAATTTCTCTCCCTCCCCAAAGAGAGGTAAAGACTGAAATATCTAAGCAAATGAAATAGTAAAGGTTAGCTTCATCCAAAAAGTATCAAAATCTTCTATATTTTAAATATGATATGAGGATTTCATCTAGTTATGCTCTGTACAGAAGGTATCATGGAAAAATTACTAACATTCATTGTAACTAGAATGTTACCTCCTTTTTGGTTTCTTTTTTGGGATCATAATCACTATCGTTTCCATCCATTGGATGTGCTTCTTCCACATCATCATCACTGAGGACAGACAATAAATAAGTAAACTTGGTCCTATTAGCCTGTTATTCCACTAGTTAAGCCGAGGCTATCTACAATTACAAATGGATATGAGTTACCATTATTCTGGAATTTCTTAATAAGATGTTGTATACCCCAGAAGCCTTTTCATTATGATAACATATACAAGTTTAACAATAGTTGGAAAAATTATTCTCCTCTTGGTAAAATGCTAAGTAGGAAGACTTGGATCCAAGTTTATCATATTCAAACAATAGCACTTCTGATCTAACTAGATTGAAAGCAAATAGTTTTTAGTTTGAAGTTCTTAAGTAACAGGGTCACTAAAAGTTATTTTGAATTTATTTAAAAGGCTTGCCTCCTTACAATATGTAGCTAGAATCTTTGCCTCTAAGAAAACTAAATAGACCTGCAAACTATATTTACCATAAAAATGGAGAATGATAATTGTATGTTAAAATTTTTAAATTGTCAGCCATTTAAAGGGTTAAAATATAGTACTGTAAACTGCAGAATACTAGTAAAACATTTATTACTGGACATTTCAGCAATGTATTGTACCTTTTCATTCGCTCCTGATCCCACCCTCTACCAAGATTTCCAAGTCTTGTTTCATAGGATTTGTTTCACAAGATAACTTAGTAACCAGCCTGCTGCGCAGCTACTGCATTTGCTACAGAGATATTTACTTAATATAGCACTAGTAAAACACAGTTTGTCTGTTGAAAGTACAAAAGACTAAACTAACAGTACTCTCACTATTAGAAATGATCCCTCCAGGTTAGAGATGAAGCATCTTGTCAGTAAAATGCTGCCATATTTGTACCTAAACAAAGAACTTCATTCTCAGACAATTAGCTATTTAAAAAAATATTTAACCCACCTGTCACCTTGATTATTTCTATTAGCTAGTTTCCGAGCCTGTCGATCCATCAAGCTTGTCCTAGATCGAGTTTTTTTCCAAGAATAGTAATATTTTACAAGGCTTGCAATAGTCTTGTCTGGAAGCTAAAGAATTAGTTCAAAATTGTAAAAGAAATATAAACTGTATAAACTAACAGTTGAAGCACAATTATCTTACAATAATACTTTACATGAATACTTTAATTGTCCATGCATTTAGAGAAATGTATAGCTTTTTAAGTGGGAAAACCTCTCATGCCACTTTTGTAAATAAATTTAGTGTTTTTACAGCTTTAAAAGGCTGAATAATATAGATGCAAAGCCGAATTTAAGTTTCTTAGACTAAGTTCTTTAGAGTAGGAACCCTATATTTGAATTAGGGATGTAACAGTGTAGTCGATTAACCGATAAGCAAAAGCTTATAAGTTAATGCTATAGACTACATGCATTTCCCTCCCACCACTCCGCCACTAAATTAAACTGGTACTTAGCACAATGGGGCTTTATTCTGATAGGAGACTTCAGATTCAGAGTATTTGTATTTAATAATAGTTATAACCTGAAATATTACCTTACCATTTGCTGGATCCTGTGAAAGCTCTTCCCATGAAAACTAAAAGCTTGTTCAAACAGTACTTTATCTTCAACTGTCCATTCATCAGGGAAAGGAGTGAAATTAGGGAGATCCGCAAGGGACTTCTCAATGTTATGTTTATGCCAGAACAACATGCCAAGTGCCTTTGAAAAAAAAAAAAAATCCATTCTGATTTTAACTGACTTGTATCAAAGCACACTTTGGAAAGTTACATTAAAAACCTATATTAAAATAATTAAGTATCTGACTTCAGAACCCCAACTATCAAAAGAAATTCACATTTAAGCATCTCTTCTCTATTATGCCTATGTAATAAAACTTACAAGATTCTCTCCACAGATACTTGGATCAGTGGGCACTTCTGCATTTCACCCAGGCTGCAATATCTGGACCAGTCAGTCCAGATGAGAAGATGGATATGAGTCAACAGTGTGCCCTTGTAGCCAAGACGACATGTGGAATATTAGGAGGAACATTGCCAGCAGATCTAAAGAAGTGATTATTCCCCTTTATAATGAGGGAAATTACTGGAGAGGCCACATCTGGAGTATTGTGTCCAGTTATGCCCTCCCCCTGTCCCCACTACAGAAAGGATGTGGATGCATTGGAGAGAGTCCAGCGGATGGCAAGCAAAGTGATTAGGGGGCTGGAGCACATGACCTATGAGGAGAAGCTGAGGGATTTGGGCTTATTTAGTCTGCAGAAGAGAAGAGCGAGGGGGGATTTGATAGCAGCCTTCAACTTCCTGAAGGGAGGTTCCAAAGAGGATGGAGAACGGCTGTTCACAGTAGTGACGGATGGCAGAACAAGGAGCAATGGGCTCAAGTTACAGTAGGGGAGGTCTAGGTTGGTTATTAGGAAAAACTATTTCACTAGGAGGGTGGTGAAGTACTGGAATGGGTTACCTAGGGAGGTGGTGGAATCTCCATCCCTAGAGGTTTTTAAGTGTCGGTTTGACAAAGCCCTGTCTGGGATGATTTAGTTGGGATTGGTCCTGCTTTGGGTAGGGGGCTGGACTTGATGATCTCCGGAGGTCTCTTCCAGCCCTATGAATCTAATTTGTGGTCAGTGTGGCAGTGTCATCTCTGAATTAGTATAACACAGTGGTAGGCTCAAAATCTGACTCACCTTCTTCTTCTAGAAACAGATAGCCTATGTAGTTCTTTACAGACCTTCCTGGGCCCAACTTCCTGAACACTCAAACAAAAAGATTTCTCCTGTTCAATGACCAGAAAACCACCCAGCACTCTACCCTCATGTGCACATGCAGTAAAAATATTCATTAGGGAAACAAGGTATCTGAAGTTCTAAAAGGCTGCTTGTGAGCAAATAAAATATAAATCTGAAACTCTGAATACGTCTTGTATGTCCTTTTTAACAACCCCCCATCTCTCAAATAAAAAAAAAAACAACCTGTCAGACTTGCATTGGACACTTCCATTGTCCATAGCTATGTTTGACACACCATAAATCAGACAAATTTTAAATACATCTTTATTGGGCGTAAATAGAATGCAAGTGCTTTGTATTTCTGATCAAGACTAACAATTGGAGAACCCCCCCCTCCCCAAAAAAAAGCCTTCACAAATTTTACAACAGATCTTGTTCAGGACTTGGGGAATACTAAAACAGAACTGATTAAATTAGTTTCATATGGTGCATACAAGTCTCAGTGCCTTAATTTAATGAATCTACCAGCTCTTCCCTGACAACATTTTCCCACTTCACTATGAGCACAAACCACAAGCAGTTTGTGCAAGCAGACTTATTTGTCTGTATCTTTTTCCCTAAAGAGCACTGGAAAAAACAGTACAAGCTGAAATTTTTTCTGCACACATTCTAAATACTACATTATCTGCCTCTCCTTCCAGCAGTACAGACTTAAATAGCCAAGTAGTGCAATGAGTTCTCATTACCAATGTTTCATTATTTTTTGCCCTACTCTTCTCCCCCAAAACAAGCTTATACAATAGGATGTTTTACGAGTACATCAATAATTAAGCTTTTGTTTCCCTTACTTTTACTGTATTCATTCACGTGGTAATTTTTAAAATACAAACTCGCTACAGATCTTAGTCAGTGTGAACGAGCAATGTTCACATATAATCACTACCCCATGACAAAGTTAACAGTAAAACCAAAAAGTTACAGAACTTTAACTACAACCTCCAAACGCTACAAGTTTTGATAGTTTTTTTTGCTTTGAAACATACCAGCTGAATTATTTTTATAGCCCCAGTAGCTGAAATGCTTCTAGAACTGTAGCATGAAGAACACTGAATCAATGTTAGCATTTAAAATATTAATTCCAAAATGCATCAGTCCATACAAAAAATTACTTGCCAAGAAATCTTGGGTTTTTTAAAGTTACATAAACACACAATTACATGACATGCCCAGTGTACCAAAACATACCAAACCTTTCAAAACTGTGCAATACAAGCTAAGCATGTCATAAAAATAAAGAGCTCAATCTTTTGCAGAGAATCCGGACCACAACAGTATGCAGATCCATAAAACTGCAGTTTGCTGCCGAGCCTGAAGAGAAACAGCATTAGTTAATGGAAGCCAGATGAAGAAAGTGAGTTGCGCGTTATACTCATAAAGTAAACACTACATTGAAATCACTCATTGCACTTACCTGTTCCACATTGTATCCATGTTTTTCCTTTGCTATTGCAATATATTCATCCACTGTAAGAAAGCAATGCCAGAATTAATTTCTCTAAAAGTGTTAGTTCTGTGGTTTACCAAATGTGACTAAGCAGAGTAGTGGAGGATAATTGATATAAAAGTTTTTATATATGTTTCAATCCTTCTTCCCTATCTTTTATACACTGATTGTTTTCGCAGGGCCTTCTCCCACAAAAGGTTATGCATGTGCTGTACTTTACACACTACAAGCAGTTCCATGGAAGTCAATGAGGTTTATTGAAGTGCACAAAATTGAAGCAATGCAAAAATCATTTTCCTATGTTTGAACAGTGTCTGTATTGTAGGCACTACAGTAATATACTGTACATAATGGTATCCACTACTATATTTATGCTGATTTTAACAATATTTATCCAGTCACAAGAGATTTGTTGATGGAGTGATCTTTCACAGATCTCACCACTGACGACTTTCAAAGAGTGGAGAACTGGGAGATTTCAAAAGAAAATTGAGAACTCTCATCTTAGCATAATAAATTATATTATACATTCAGTAATCTAAAAAGCCCACTCAGCAGCTGCATAATCTCACAGATCTTTAGTTTTTAATCCTCAGTTTCCCTTGGTTTATTGGCATTATATTTAGCCACCCGAGTCAGTTGTCAATAGAAGTGTACATAAAGTCTGACCATTATTTTACCAACAGTAAATTTGTGACTTAACTGCTATACTCTGCTTATGCCTAGCCAAACTGCTTGGCCCAAGTATCTGTCATTGACCTTAAATATTCTTCATTACTAATTAACCCACCATAACAACTGAAGAGTAAAAGGACATTCCTTGTAATTGAAAGATGGCAGATTTAAATATATATATATATATATATATATATATATATATATAAATTAATATGGATAACAAAAATACCTAGCATTACAGCTGTAAATATTTAAAAAAACAAAAAACAAAAACAAACAAACCAGAGATTTGGAAAGGACATAAATCCTCAAGTTTTGGGACATACGTCCATTTGTTATTAGGAGGCAATTTTCTCTGGGGTCAGGTTCTCCTAAGTGCCAGGTTTCTTCTTCTGAAGCATACACTACTACAGGCAGGATACTGAGCAAGACTGACCATTGATCAGATCTAGTAAGATAGTTCCTGTATTTCCATTATCTTCTTAGGCGATGTGACACAATAAGCACTACTTTTTCAAAGAGGGCAACAGGTATCTATAGCCATATAACGTCTTCTCCTTGAACTGGCCCCCACTGCATTTCCTCCATGGTAATTCACCTATGAAGACTTCCATAGCAATACATTTTCTCCTGGACGGGTATAGTGAAAACGTCTCAAGATTATATTGTTTACCCCACTATAAATATATGTTGCAGAAACTGGTGGTAATAATGGACACATTTCAAAAGGTCTAAAGGCTTGATTAGATATCAAAGCCTTCTTCCCAAACAAAGGATGATGAAAGATGGAATGTTTTTCTTTCCCCAAGTTTCTTGAGAAACAAGTGGGAGGGAAATATCAGCTTTGTTGTTTCATACACAGTGTCATTTATATAACTTTCCCACATTGCAAGAAGCAGCATGCACTAAAAATTAGAAGTAGACAGTTCAACATCAGAGCAATTAATCTGTTCTAGTTAGAGTACAATTTCCTTGGTAGAAGAAAAGAGGACTTACACTTGGCATCTGGAATACTATGGTATGGGGACCACACAAGCATCCCTCCATTGTCTTTATCAGTATATTTTGTAGCACCTGTAAGAAAAGTTGTTTTGCAGTGTTTCTTAATATGACCTAAAGAACAAGTATATTCTGGAACATCTCCCAACCCACAGGTAGTTCCTGCCTCCAGCAGGCCTGGGTAGGGATGTAATAGTGTAGTCAATTAACCGATAAGCAAAAGCTTATAGGTTAATGCTATAGACTACACATATTTCCTTTCCCCCACCCTTGCCAGTAAATTTTTTGTGGGATGACCAGCAGCCCAGCTCAGTTCTAGATCCTGCCAGGTCCAGAACTTACAGGTGCCGCGGCTCTGCATTTAAAGTGTATTAGGAGTCAAGTGGGCAGGCCACCTGGCTCACTTCTGGCTCACGCTAGATCCAGGAACTTAGCCCCCCGCCTCCCTTAGACAGGGGCTGCTGCCTCTTTATCAGAGGCAGCAGCACTAGGCAACAGGCAGCTGGTCCAGAAGGGGAGCTAGGTTTTAAACTGGCTCCCCTCTTGGACCAGCTCCTGCTTGGCACCCTGCACTGCTGCCTCTGAAACAGTGGCTGCTGGCTCCACCCCGGTGACTATAGAATAGTCGACTAACCGATAACAATTCATGGTTACTCGACTATTACATTAACCAATATTTAACATGGCTAGACCTGAGCACCTCATAGGCAGAGGCTGCTCCAGACCACCGGAGCAGCCAGATACTCCAGTGTCCTGGTCAAAGCAGCCCCTGCCTGCAAGACGCCCAGGCCTGCCGCAGGCAGGGACTGCACTGGAGCCCCCTGCGGGGCTGGAGCAGCCCCCTTCCTGCGGCAGGCAGGGAGCTGCTCCAACTCCACCGCTTAACATTAACTGGTAAGCCTCACTCATTAGGGGTGAGGCTTACCTGTTAACCGGTTCAACCTTCACATCCCTACTGACAACATGGCTACAGTCTGAGGACATACTGGTTCTTTAACAAAGACAAAAATACTTGCTGAATGTAACTGCTGGATCATGTTTGACATAGAGAGCAAGAGAAGAGCTATATTGACTACTATATTCTTGTACAGAATAAACAAACCCATATATGATATAAACCTTGATTACTACCTTTCTTGCTAAGTCTCTGTCCAGCAGTGAGAGTAGACACTCCCCGGCTTTACAAAGAACCAGTCTTTTCCTCAAGGAGCTGTCTTCCTGAGGGAGTCCAGACCCATCCCACCTCTCCTTTCTAGCTACTGAGCTATTTAAATTACTTACTGGTTATTCCCACGCCCCTAAAGATTCCTTCCTTCCTCCCTCCGCCTCCGCCCCCCCCCCCCATCTCTTGCTAGCAGGCAAATGATCATTTTGGAGGAGAGACCAACTTAATATTTTCTGGGTATGTACTATATTGAGTCAGTTTTCTTCCTTTCTTGTAGCATTTTGTATTTGATACTGTCTTTACAGACTTGAACATCAGTTACAGATGCTATAGCAAAACATAACAAAAGTTTCATTAGAAATAGAACATTCATTGTTTAAAAAGTCAGTTCCTTACAACCACTTTCTACTCCTTGTTTAAGAAAGAATGCCATTTTGGGCTAATATGAATGCAAGTAGCATCACATTTAGTTATGCAAATATATTAAAGACTTGTCCTTCACTTGCAGCGTAAGTCAAATATTTGTCAATCTGAGCCAACAATAGTAAGTGATCTCTTGAATACAGGATAATTAAAGACACTGATATAAAAAGACTACCAGAATACATGCTTGTTTAAAATGGACATTTAAAAAAAAGCAATCAATTCACGTTCTGGATACTAGCAGCTATTACATATTTAAGTTTAGAAGAAGATTCAAACCTTGAAGTATCACAGAATTACTGGAATGCAGGGCTGGAAAGGACCTCGAGAGGTCAAGTTCAGCCCCTCCCCTCAAACCAGGGAAATGCCAAGTAAACCTAGATCACCCCTAACAGGTATCTGTCCAACCTGTCCTTAAAAACCTCCAGTGACGGGGATTCCACAACCTCCCCTGAAACTCCTTTTTAGTAGCGTTATTTGCACTTCAACATACGGATGTTAGAGTGTAGTCATATACGTGATTAACAGATAAGCCTAGGCTTTATGGTTAAGCATAATGACCATATGCAGACCCTCCCCCTTGCTGTCTCTGTATCAGGAAGGGGAGGAGCTAGTGCTTAAAAGCCAGCTCCACACGTATGCCAGTTCCCACAGAGCCGCCTGTTTCCCCGCCCACTGCCTCTGCTAGAGAGGCAGCAATGTGGAGGGTGAGGGGGCAGGCAGGAGACAGTACACAGGAAGTCGGCTTTCAAGCTTGCTCCACATCATGTATCAGCTCCCGCCAAGCTGCCTCCCCTTCCCACCATACCGACTACCCCCACCCCGTTACAGAGGCAGCAGAGGGCAGGGGAAACAGGAACCGGTGCTCTTGGGGAGCCACTCAGCGGACACACGTTTACACAAACACACACATGTTAACATCCCTATTTCAACAAAGTCTTTCATATAAGGGCCTCAAAGCACCATGCAAAGAGTGAAAAAGAAACTATTATTAAAACCAAAAGTAAGTAAATAAAAAGATGATGGTTTTATAAGTCAGAGACAGTACTGGATTTTTTTTAAATATAAACTGTGATCTCCATTATTTTGAAATGTGTTCAGCAATGGACTAACTTTTCCAAGGGAGAAGTCAATTGAATCCAAAGCTAAGTACTGATTTTTTTAAACCTCACTCTGAAGAGCAACATAGTTGTAAAGTTTGAGACATACAAATTTTCAAAGTATTGTTAGTTTTAAAAGTCAAGTTGTTTAAAAAAGGATCAGAAACTTAAGATGCTTCAACATTTTGAACTGAAACCACACTGATACCTTTTTTCCTAAAAATTAGAGTCCTGCCTTACTTATAAAACGCTGCAATTTATGGCCAAATATTTGTAGTTTGCTGAGCATACATACACGAAAGTTAGCATTTATACAATATAGTCTAAACAAATGAATGGTGCCTTGTTCAAGACTTATCTAAGTAATACTGAAAATAGGTTGTTAAATTTAAAAAGAAACACTATGTCTAATATAAAAACAATTATCTGATATTTACAGTTAGAAACTTTGTACTTGGATCTTTCAACTCACTGGACACTCTTCCTATAAGAACATAGATTTTATTATTTCAGAGTTGCTTAATTTCTTTGTCCATATAGTTATCAGGGCCAACCAGGCAAAGGAGTATTTTCTGTGGTTGATGGCACACTCAAACTGTCGGCTTCCTATATTCCTGGCCTGTGAAAGCTAATTGCTATTCCAAAGTAAAAAATATTAACCATCAATGACCATGAATGAATAATAATTCCATCATGCCCCATTCCCGAGAATCGAGCCCATTACTCGATAGTAATTAGCTTACTTTCATGTGGCTATTCTCTCTCCATATCTTAACTGGGAATCACACTACCCTACTACAGAAAAACCTACAGATGGGAGGATGAAACGAACAAGAAATCTTTCCTCTAACTTTTCTTACACAGTCTACTGCAGAAGGAGCAACCTATACTGTATGGGCCATTGCAGAGCTAGGATTGCAAGTATGCTGGTTGGAATAAACATGGATGGGGAAACGTTTTTGGGTCAGAGGCCCACAAAAAAAACAGTCGGGGGCCCCAAACAAGTGAGCGGCAAAGTGAGAAGCCCCTGACTGAGGAGAAAGACACTCCTTGCATTCCTCTTGCACACCAGCGCCTTGGGGAGCCTCCTTACATTCCTCCCCCCCACCTGCAGGGCTGAAGCACCAGCACAGGCTCACCAATGCTGAGCCTCAGTGGCCAGTGCCAGGCAAGCCGGAGGAGCCTAAGGTTCCCCTCCCCTGGATTAAGACTTTGTGAGGGGAAACTTGAAGGATTAGACAAGTCCATCATACCGCATCCCCCAAGTTTCCACTAAACTACTGTATTCTGGAAAGGACTTATGGGGGAAGGCTGAACTATTCCATGGGACAAGCCCTCAGATCCTTCACATCCTGGAGTTGACAACCTTTTAAAAACAACTGACAATGTTTTTCCATTACAGAATGAATTGCACATATGCAAGGTAACCTTTTCCGGGTAATTTTCACAGGGAGATGTGAATCTCACCTTATCCCCCAACATAAGATGTCTCACTCCCTGAATTCAATCAAGCAGAGCTCTCCACAGGATCCAGAGAGGGAAAGGATAAGGGCAAAGACCATGCTAAAGAGGCATCTGACCCAACTGCTTTCAACACAGGAAGGAGAAATCGTGTGGAGAACACTTTACATGCAATGTAGGGGGCATGACGTGTTCCCTGAGTATTGGAATGAAAATAAAAGGGCTGAAGAAAAAAAGATTCCAGCTCAAAAGACAGCATGTTCTTTGACCAGGCACTCAATTCTGCTTATTGATAAGATGCATAATGAACATGAAAGGAAGTGAGCTATCAGCCAGGGAGGATTAGGCAGAGAGTGATGCAAGTCTGAAAAATACTATAATTCTCCGCGCAAAAGGTCAATCAATAAAACCTTAAAGTAAGCTGGGAGGGGCAGAGGCTGTAGGTTGTACAGTGCATTGTACATCACCTGGTAGATCAGTGCTGATCAAAGTTGATACTTCAAAAATGAGATTTCATCCTACTGGAGATGGCCTTTAATTCATCAGTTCTATTTGTTGCTGTGCTAAAAAGTTATTCTACTATAGCAGAGAAGGAAATTTGTGGCCCACTGCTTAATTTAATCTAGTTCATGGCAAGTTTGGGTATTGCAGGCTGGAAACCCCAAGCCTCGGCACTCCACAGTGGGGATGGAGCTACGAGCACTGGCTCACCAGTGTTTCCCTAGGTGCAGAGGCAATCAGAGAAGCTCCATGTGCTGTCCCTGCCTTCACAGCTCCCACTGACCGCAGTTCCTGGCCAAGAGCCCACATCCCCACCCATATTTCATCATCCACGGCCCCAGCCCAGATTAGGGATGTTAAGTATCAGTTAATTAACTAACTGAATAGTCAATGGAATATCCATTGACTACTCAACCATTCAATAGGGAGGGGGCACTCCCGCTGTGGCTCTGACTTTAAATTCAGTAAGAGCCTGCCAGACTCTTACTACATTTAAAATGCAGAACTGCAGAGGGGTTACTCTCCGGCGCGGTGCAAGTCAGGACTGTTGAGTCCTGGCTCGCGCTGCCCCACGGCCACTGTGACTCTGCCTCCCCTGCACCCCCCCCCCCCACACACACAACAGAGACGGTGTTGGGGGAAACCACCTTTTAAGCCAGTTCCCGGCAGCACCAGCTCCTGCTCCCCCACCTTGCTACCTCTGATACAGAGGCAGTGGGAGGTGGGGAGTGACTAGTCGAGTAGTCACTCAGCTAGTCACTTACATCCCTAGCCCAGACCCACCCTCCTGCACCCCAAACCCTTCATCCCAAGACCCACCCCAGACCCCACACCCCAGCCAGAGTCCTCACCTCTTCCTGCACCTCAACTCCAGTCTGTACTTCAGAATCTAGGGATAGCCCCCAAACCTCCCACGATGGGGCTGTGTGGCTCCGACTGATTTTTTTTCTGAGGGTCAAAGGCCTTATAATACTCTTAAAAGGATGTGCCATCTTCAAAAATATACTAGAGAACTGTAATGAAAGAACAGAGAATTTCTTTTTTCGAATTTACTTTGTACCTTTAACAGCGCTTTGTATGTAGTGAATTTCACAATAGTCAGTTTATTTGGCTTGGATGGGTCTTTCATACAGAGACAGGGAGAATGAACATTCTAAAATTAAATAAGCATCTCTGGAAAAATTAGCAGAACTTGGAGGGAAGATATAATATGTAAAGCTATACATTTTTTAAAAGCTGAGTAGAACCTGTTCTGAAGAGCTCCTACTAAATATGATTGATAACATAAGAAGAACAGTTCTGATACAAGAGAATCTCTGAAACAAGGGTGCCTGAGACCACAAGTACTCAGATAAAGCCCTTTTATGGGTCCTAAAAGATAAACAATACTTTCAAGTCCACATAGGACTCTTCTGGACACACCTATGAAAGCTCCAAAAATAAATGGACCTACTTCAGGTTGTAAGCCTAGATGAACTCCAAATAAATCAAAGTCTATCAGATTTAGCAGATAAGACAGACAGAATTAGGACCTCCTTTTCCCTCTCTCTTCTAAATACAACCAAAACCTTCCTATGCTACCCATCTCCTTTCCTTTCTTCACAAGTACATTCAATTATCTTATGCACCACACAATGACCCATTTCCCATCACAGCAATTTCTTTATCCTCTCTTCGGGGTATATCTACATTGCATTCCTCCTTCAAAAGAGGAATGCAAATGCAGACAAGCGAAATTGCAAATGAATTTCCTGTGCTTCATTTGCATAATCGCGGATGGTCGCTTTTCCTAAATAGCTTATTTCGAAAAAACAAACACGGTCCATGCGGGGTTATTTCGAGAAAAAAACCCTTCCTTCGAAATAACCCTTAAACCTCATTTTTTTAAGGAGTAAGGGTTATTTTGAAGGAAGAGTTTTTTCTCAAAATAACCCCGCTATTATGCAAATGAAGCACGGGAAATTCAAATGCGCGCTTCATTTGCAATTTTGCTCGTCTGCATTCGCATTCCTCTCTTGAAGGAGAAATGCAATGTAGACATACCCTTTCTGAATGAACCCAAGGGCCCATGAGATTTAGAATGGCAACTAGCTTCATGATATTGCTAAGATGTCAGTAAGGCTATGTCTACACTACGCATTTTTCCGGACAAGGCAATGCAAATGAAGCACTGATTAGCATTTTCTCACGCTTCATTTACATAATCTTTTCTAGTCCATTTTTGCTCAAGGGATTTTTGCGCCGGGGGCATAAGGATCTTGCGCAAAAAGGGGGTTTTGTGCAAAAAGGAAATGTCCACACTGCTTGTTTTTGCACAAAAACCCCTTGCGAAAAAACGGACCGGAAGAGATTATGCAAACAAAGCGCGAGAAAATGCTAATCAGCGCTTCATTTGCATTGCCTCTTCCAGCAAAACACGTATTGTAGACACAGCCCAAGATATCAGTAAAAACAGGACCTTGTTTGATATGGGATCGAGGGCGTTGAAGACAAGAACAAAGACTTCAGTTTCAGCAGAGATACGAAACAGAATTAGTAACAAGCCGGCAGTAGATGACAAAAATCTGGTAGATGGGAAGAAAAAAAATTAAAGATATTTATTTTGGTAATTAGCTAATTTCAGAATTTACGTCAGTTATTTTATCAGAACTATTTCTCCCATCCAATGCATTTCTCTTATTCCCATTAGAAATATACTTGTGTAACTGTTGTTGTTAGTGACAACATTATGTTTCTCCCCTGGTTCTATTTAATGATAATATACATGTAGTTTCTTTCACTCATACAGCAGGTTATTTATTTCAACATTAAGGATGTGAACATTTAAAAGTAAAAGTTGTCTGACACATTGACCTCCTCTCACACGGCTCTACTCAACCAGCATCTCCTTTTCATGTTCTACAATGGTATGAGAGAATCAGTACTAACTCTGAATTTTATGACAACTACTTAAGATTTAATGGAGTCCATTCGACTAGAATACTCAACATTTAGTTTACCATTATCTGTCACAACTTTAACAATTAACATATTTTGTCATTTAATATAGCTACCTGCTCAACAGATATATTCTGCAACGATGGAATATTTTTAAAATTTTGATCAAATGAAACTGAGATTTCACTGCTCATGCATGCTTTCAAAAACCATTTGTTCTGTAGCACTGAGTACAACTATCAGAAGGCAAACTCGGGCCTTAGACTTTATATTCAGTTTTAATCAGCCACTGATTTTTCTCACTGTTTTAATAGAATGAAATTTTAAATATCAAATTTATGGTTACCTACTTACAAATCTAATGGAGAGCACCCAATGAGAACATTTAATCCACTAGTATACTCTTCATAAGAGATACCTTAATGCCAAAACCAAAGACATCAGGAGGGACATTGAGTTTAAAGTTAACCTAAAGTTTACCTATTTTTAAATATAATACACATACAAAATGTAAGTCATCTCATTTACTAACAAAAATGTCACTTTGTTCTTCTTTTTGAAAACGGGGATCTCTTCACAGCATGCACAGATTTGTTCCAGAATTGTCAAACTAATGATGCCTTGTAACCCGATCAGAAAGGGAAACAATTGATCAGGCAGATTTACAAGGCAACACTCTTTCATAAATACACAGCCTAATATAGGTTATACTTATTCTTACAATTCATGGGAGCAATCATTCCAAATTTAATTTTGTAGTACTAGTATCAAGGCAAGGCAAGGCAAGAGATATTTTAGAAAGATTTCCATTACAGGTTGAATCTCCCTGGTCCGGCACCCCCGGGACCGGAGTGGTCCTGAACAAGGGAATTTGCCAGACCAGGGAAAATCATGCATCCGGGCTCTCTGGTGGCTCCCTTCCTAGCTACTTCCCCAGGAGAACTCGGAGGCCTGACCTCCTGTGGCTCACCTGCATAGGTCTGCTGCCCCCAGCCTGCTCCCGGGGCTTTGTTCCCTGCCCCCAGTCTCACACAGCAGCAGCTGCTCCCAGGTTTCCCTGACCTCACACAGGAGGGACAGGGAGCCCTGAGAGCAGCTTCCGTCACACAGGGCCAGGGTTGGGGAACACGGGAAGCAGCTGGCAGCTGCTCCCAGGGCTCGCTACCCCCAGGTCACTGCCACAGCAGGCTGCATGGACCAGACTGCATCCATGCCCAGCCGCTCTCAAACTCTGTGGCCGAAGCTCTCTGGTCGAGCAACATCGGTGGTCCTACTGGACCACTGACGTTGCCCGACCAGAGAGGTTCAACCTGTACTAGCTGAGAAAAAACAGAATTACAGTTCTTCTGGTGACATTTTCTGGAAGTGGATATAAATTAAGTCACTTTGTCTACAACTTCTACATAAGAGGCAGGAATATGCATGCACAATCTTACAGTATGTTTGGATTATAAAGACAATTCAAAATATGTAGCATTTAAATTTTTCCCTAGTTGAACAGCAATTGTTTTCAGAGATGACTTCTAAAATGACTCCCATCCACTTAAGCTCCTAAATGCATACAAATCAATTTTATGTTAATAATTTTAATTCTACTGCATGTATACATAATATATATAGTGTTTAAGAGAAAAAAAATAATTGCAGAATTGAATGATTTTGTTCTCCTATGAAAACTGGAAAATACTGTCTTTTCACTGTTCTGTTACTTAAAGCATTAAAACAACTGCTAAACATTGTTACTCTAGGTCAGGGCTAGAGAACCTTTTTTGGGTCAGGGGCTGCCAACCCACAGAAAAAAAAAAAAATCACTCAGGGGCTGCAAACAAGTGAGAAGAAAAAAACCCCAAAACAATCCCTCACTGACTGATGTGGCCCCCGAGGAGAAAGACACTTTCCACATTTCGCTATCACACCAGAGCCTAAGGGAGCCAAGGCTAGTAGATATTGTGTGCTCTAGCCCCATGGGGGCTGGAGCACCATCATAGGCTCCCCAATACTGGGGGGGGGGGGAAGAGGGGAGCCTTGAAGACTGGATCCAGACATGCTGGGGGCCACATCCAGCCACCAGGCTTGAGATTCCCCACCTCTCCTCGAGGTTGTCTGTATCCTGAACAGAGCTAGTCTACATTTCAGGGTGATCATTTTTGTCTATTAAAACAAACATGTTTAGACTTACTCATGTAAAAATAATAACCTCTAACCATAACACTATTTATTAACACGAATAGAAACCTGAGGTATGAAACAAGATACTAGTTTCCAGAGGAAAGCTCTTTATATCCCCAAAATTCCTAAGGGATGTACTAACCCCTCAGACAAAATAATTTAAGGGCAACTAGTTCCCCATCAACAGAAGCTCCAACTTGGGAGGCACCATGGGAGGAGCTCTGGCCCAATCCGCTTTCCGGCAGGAATCATCTGACACCAATGGAGCCTGTTTGGAGAACAGCAAAGTAGACAGGCTTCACTGTGACCACCCACAGCAGGACTGACAGATGCGCTTAACACATTATTACTACAAATGTACATGAAATAAGTGTCTGATGTTTAGCTTATTAAGACCAAATATCAAAACTGTATGTGTCTAGCCAATAACCCTTTCTTCCCCCCCATTCACTGTTTGGGTAAGAGAAGCTAGTCTGCAATAGCAGAGCTATTGACACTACTCCTCCACCTTACACAACAAGGTGCTTGAAAACCCAGACATAGGAGTCTACATTTTTAAAAGGTAGTGGATACCTACTTCTAGTGTTACTGCAAACCTGGAACCCCTCCCAAACCACCTCAATAGATACTGTATTAAGAGCATCATAAAACAAAAATGTTTTTTATTCCCCTTTATAATCTGTACCTCCTATCTAGAATAGGCAGAGACAGTGAGGGCTTTGTCTGTAGCCCTGACAGTCTTGGTAAATTAAACATAGCTTTCCCCTCAGCTCACACAGACCAGATGCTGCCCCTGCAATGCTCCTGTGACTGACATATAACAACAAACACAAAGCCTAAATAAAAAAAGCCACCTTAACCTTTGCAAATGCAATACACCCACATAGTATCCAAGTGAAACACACACGGGCACACCTCGCTATTCTAAATCATGATCTTAACTCCCATTTTCAAAACAGCAGCAAGATGTCAGGTTATAGTACAAAAGCTATTTACCAGGATCAAAGTCAGGGATGCGAGCTTGATATTCTGTTCCGACCCGCATTCCTACATCTGCAATGCAAGAGAAAACAAATGCATTACTGGGATTTATCTTTAAAAGGCGGGAGGGTAGGGAATAACATTTAAATGAAAACAACTGGGAAATTAAAGGATCTAGGCGGACTGGACTCAATCCGAATCTACCAACAGTCTTGCAAATAAAAAGGCTGCCTGCGACACTTGCGCTTCAAAAAGGAGACAACCCCACCTCCTCCAACAGCAATGCAAGAGACCCCTCCCCCACGGATTAAGGTCTATAGTTAGTGAAGGTGGGAGTTATTTACGGGGCTTCAGGCGGTCCGCCGCAGACACTCCCCGCCACCGCGCAGCTACCCCAGCCCCACATGTGCAGTTGCAATTGCAGTTGCGGCGTGGCGCCCGCACGCACACGCTGCCTAGTGCGATGAGCACATGCGAGCCATGCCAAGGCACCGCACGCCCGCCTAGCACGCGCGCAAAGGGCCGGGATACGCAGTCTCCCGCGTTAGCCGGCGCCGACAGCGGCGCTCATGCCCTGCACAGCGCCCCGCCCCCTCCCCCGGATCAGCCTCGCCCCGGCGGTGCACGCGGGTTGCGGCGGCCCCGTTAGGCCCGGCGGGCGCCCGTTGCTCGCACCGTGCTCGTCGCCGCTGTCGCCGCCGCCGCTCTCCGGCTCGGAGTAGTGCCCGTTGGAGGGACTGCTGCTCTTGGTGCCGTTGGGGGCCGCCCGGCTCTTGCCCCCCAAGAACTCAGCTCCCTTCTCCATCATGCCCGGCATGGTGGGGCGGGGAGCGGCGGCGGCGCTGCCTAACGAGGGGGAAAGTTAAGACAGAGCCGCCATGTTACCCCCCCGCCCCCCGGACGCTGCAGCCGGCGCCTCCGCCCCCTCACACACTCCCCCCGCTTCGCTGAGCCCGTTGCCTGCGTAGTCTGGTCGGGATCCCTCCGCGCCGACCCGGCCGAATCTATTCTGAGGATGGCCGGGGAACGGCGGAAGGATTATGGTTGGTGGCGAAGTTTCATCGTGGTCATCAGCTTCTTCCGCCCGAGCTCTCGCTGGCTGTGATGTGGGAACTACTTAGGCTCCAGCCGCACCCAAATCGAGGGGAGGGCTGGGAGTGAGACGCCAGAGCAGCCTCTGCAGCGATGGGGACGCGTCGTGACTAGTCCCCGTCACGCTCCGCGGGGCTGGAGAGCCGCGGACTGTGCGGTGTGTGTATCTGTCTGAGAGAACGTGTGCTGTGTGTGTCGGGGAGAGAGCCAGGTGGAACTGTTTCTGTCGTTACACCGGCACTGTGCGAGCCGTGCCGGGGTGGGCTGTCCTGTGCCAGGGCACTGCTACAAGTGCTGACTTTCTCATTTCCCGTGGACTGTTCGACCCCCCACTGTGCCCAACCGCCCCATTCCTCCCCTGAGTGTGCTCCTTCCTTCCCTCTTGTGCTTCCTGCCTGCCACTGGACAGGTGCTTGGCAGGAGGAACAGCTGATTGATAGGTCCCACCCATAGGTGCTCAGCACCCACCATCTTTTTCTGTGGGTGTTTCAGCCCCAGAGCACTCATGTAGTCAGCACCTAGGGGGAATGCTGAATACTGGGATGGGGGAGGGGAAGTTTGAAAGGAGGAGAGTGGGAAAAGAAGATCTCTACAAAGTAGAGTAGTGGCCCTGAGTTCACCACAGCAGTGGGGAGATGAGCATTGTCACAGGCTTACATGAGAGCTGAGTAGGGTGGAGAACTAAGCAATGCCTAGGTGTGGAAGCAACATAGAACAGCAAGCTAATCAGGGGTGCAGTCAAGGTACACTGCCTTGAGCTGGAGGAGAAGTTCTCACTAGCTCTAATTAGGCTGGCATGCTAAAAATAGAAGTGTAGTAACAGTAGTGGGAGAAGCTAGCTACCCTGGGTAGGATCCCATCCAAGAAACTAGGCATAAAGTCAGGCAGATACCCTTGGCAGCACACTGCTGGACAGGCTACATTTCTATTTTTAGCCCACTAGTTCATCAGAGCTAGGATAGGTATGTTTCTTTGAGCTACAAATTATTCCTCTAGTGCAGGGGTCGGTAACCTATGGCATAAGTGGCAAGTGAGATGACTTTCACTGGCACATGAGCTTCCCTGCTTGATCCAGCATGCAAGAAACACTAGCTTCTCATCATAAGGTTGCATGGAACAAGAGTTCTACATAGCATGGGGACCATGAGGCTATGTCTACAGTCACGGCTTCTTGTGCCAGAAATATGCAAATGAGGCTAAGCGTAGAATATTGCTGAGCCTCATTTGCATACCTAATGAGCTGCCATTTTTGCAGAAGAGGCTCTTGTGCCAGAAGGAGCTGTCTACACTGCCCCTTTTTGCGCAAGAAAACCCCTCTTGCGCAATGCCGTTATTCCTGAAAATAATTGGCATAACAGCATTGCGCAAAAGGGGTTTTCTTGTGCAAGAAGGGGCAGTGTAGACAGCGCCTTCTGGTGCAAGAGCCTTTACTGCAAAAATGGCAGCTCATTAGGTATGCAAATGAGGCTCAGCAATATTCCACACGTAGCCCCATTTGCATATTTCTAGTGCAAGAAGCCAGGAGTGTAGACATAGCCTGAGAGTTCTCTAACAGCTGATTGGCACTGGGGGTGTTAACTAATGTGTTAACATGGATTTGTTAGTAGTTAAACGTTGGCAGGTGGGAGCCAGTGCTTAAAAGCCAGCTTCTGCCTCTCCCTCCCCTCCACTTGCTGCTTCTGATACAGAGATAACAAGAGGTGTGTGTGCTGTAATTAGGATTAACCGATAACCAGGTTTATCGATTAATCATGTAAATAGCTACATGGAAACATCCCTAATTGGCACTAAGGATGTAAAATTCAACTTATTCATAAATGATCTGGAGAAAGGGGTAAAAAGTGAGGTGGCAAAGTTTGCAGACCATACTAAACTGCTTAAGGTAGTTAAGGCCAAAGCAGACTGTGAAGAACTTAAAAAAGATCTCAAAAAACTAAGTGATTGGGCAACAAAATGGCAAATGCAATTTAATGTGGATAAATGTAAAGTAATGCACGTTGGAAAAAATAACCCCAACTATACATATAATACGGTGGGGGCTAATTTAGCTACAACTAACCAGGAAAGAGATCTTGGAGTCATCGTGGATAGTTCTCTGAAGACATCCACACAGTGTGCAGCGGCAGTCAAAAAAGCAAACAGGATGTTAGGAATCATTAAAAAAGGGATATAGAATAAGACGGAGAATATCTTATTGACCTTATATAAATCCATGGTACACCCACATCTTGAATACTGCATACAGATGTGGTCTCCTCATCTCAAAAAAGATATACTGGCATTGGAAAAGGTTCAGAGAAAGGCAACTAAAATGATTATGGGTTTGGAACGGGTCCCATATGAGGAGAGATTAAAGAGACGGGGACTTTTCAGCTTGGAAAAGAGGAGACTAACGGGGGATATGATAGAGGCATATAAAATCATGAGTGGTGTGGAGCAAGTGAATAAGGAAAAGTTATTTACTTGTTCCCATAATACAAGAACTAGGGGCCACCAAATGAAACTAATGGGAAGCAGGTTTAAAACAAATAAAAGGAAGTTCTTCTTCACACAGCTCATAGTCAATCGGTGGAACTCCTTGCCTGAGGAGGTTGTGAAGGCTAGGACTATAACAGGGTTTAAAAGAGAACTAGATAAATTCATGGAGGTTAAGTCCATTAATGGCTATTAGCCAGTATGAGTAAGGAATTATGTCCCTAACCTCTGTTTGTCAGAGGGTGGAGATGGATGGCTGGAGAGAGATCGCTTGATCATTACCTGTTCGATTCACTCTCTCTGGGACACCTGGCATTGGCCACTGTCGGCAGACAGGGTACTGGGCTGGACGGACCTTTGGTCTGACCCAGTATGGCCATTCTTATGTTCTTAAAATCCCACTTGATTGTTTAACTAGTTACAAAATATGAGAAACTGGTTAACTGATTAAAGGGGGGGGCAGAGGGTTGGGTGCTGGAATGGAGCAGCCCCCACTGGTTAACTGGTTAAACATTCACATTCCTAATGGTCACACAAAGTATGACAGGGTATGTCTACACAGAAAAGTTATTTCGAAATAACAGCTGTTATTTCAAAATAACTTTACCAGTGTCTACACAGCCAAACCACTATTTTGAAATTAATTTCAAAATAGCGGAGTGCTTATGTCGAATTTGGCAAACCTCATTCCATGAGGAATAACGCCAAATTCAAAATAGCTAAATCGAAATAAGTGCTGTGTAGATGCTTATTTCAAAATAGGGGGCCTCCACCCCTTCCCAGGGTGCCCTGGTGGCCACTCTGGGCCAAACCAGGAAAACTCTCCCCTCCCAGCCCTGGAGCCCTTAAAGGGGTAGACTCTGGCCACAGTGCCTGTGCCAGCTGCAAGCCTGCCAGCACAAAGCCAGCAGTTGCTGCCTCTGGCCCAGCATGAATCAGCAACCCACTGGCACCCAGACCTCCACCGCTCTCCAGCAGCAGGCTGGCAGCTCCCAGGAGCCTGCCAGGGGCTGCAAAAGGCGGCCGCCTTCCTGGTCCAGTGCGGAGATCGTGGACCTGATTGAAGTTTGGGAGGAGGCCTCCAATGTCCATGATCTCCACACTAGATGCAGGAAACCGGCCATCTACAGGCGGATGGCTGACAGCCTGGCCACAAAAGGCCACATGTGCACCCAGGAGCAGGTGTGCATGAAGATAAAGGAGCTGAGGCAGGCCTATGCCAGGGCCACAGGGGGCAGCTCCCAAACAGGGGCTGACCTAGACCCCTGCCCCTATTATGATGCCCTGGACCACATCCTGGGGGGGTCAGACGGTCCGTGCCCCCAAGGTGGTCATCGATCCTGGGGCAGAGGGCCCTGACCAGGGCATGGAGAAGGAGGAGGAGGACGACGGCCAGGAGTCACAGGAGCCTGGAGGGAGCGTGGCACTCACCCAGGACCCCCAAGGCGTTACAGCAGCCATGTCACCAGTGTCGTCCAAGGCCAGGGAGGCCTTGACATGTGAGTGCCATCACTGTCCCCTTATGCAGGGCGGGAGGGAGGGGGAGAGGGAGACCAGGGACCATGCATGTGAGCCTTGCTGACCACGGGAGCATGCAGCAACCTGTGCATGTGCAGTGCCATCCTGGACATGTGGCCCCGGCTGGCTGCCACGCAGGGGCCCTGGCCTGTTACCCACATGCGTGAATGTATGAAGGCACATGACATGCTCCTGACCTTGGGGAGGGACACTGCATGATGCCCTCCCTCCACAAGCCTCCTCTACGGAGAGGCAAGGCACATCTCCCCTCCCCCCCACACCCACACTATATACAGCACAGCGGCATGGGCTACCTCACACTCCCAGGGATAGCAAGACATGCCAAACATGGCCTGTGTGCAAGCACATTGGCTCCGATAGTGCGGAGACCAACCATCCTCACCTTGCAGAGGGGGGCTGGGCTTCACCCATTGTGTCCCCAGGGATCACTGACCACTTCTCTTGTTTCTCCACAGCCACAGCAGCTACGAGTGCAGGGCGCACCACCCTGCCCAGGACATCCTCCCACACCCAAGCCAGCAGGGTGACCCAGAACCAGGAGGAGTACCAGCGGCAGCACCTGGGGATCCTGCGAAGGCAGGTCCGCATCCTGGAGCACTGGATGCATGAAGACATGCAGCTGTGGCGGAAGAGCTGGCGGGAGCTGCTTGCCCAGGGCTGTGCCATCTGCGACCACCTGCAGACCCTGGTGCAGAGATTGGTGCCTCCTGCCGCTCCAGCCCCTGCTGCCACCCCAGCTATCGCTCATCCTCCCACTAAAATTAAATCTAATTGACTTCTATGAAAGCAGCATTGCACCATATGCTGCACTTCAGAGGATAGATGTATGGAAATTTTAAGTTTACATTGCTAATCTTAAGGACAGATAATAGAGGTAGGGAGCTCTTCCTCATAACTCAGTGGTTCCCAACCTTTTTTATACTGTGAACAAGCAAACCCATTCACAAACTTTTGGCGGACTGGTAACATTTTATTTGTATATTTGCTTATTCATTATGTAAATAAGGAACATGCAAATAAAATGTTACCAGTTCACCAAAAGTCCTGGCCCCCAGAGCTGCTTCAAACAACTGGCTTCACATCTGGCAGTCACCACATGGTGGGCGGCTGCTGTAGCTGAAGCTGGCTGTTCGCAGTGGCGGTGGGGGCTGGAGCTGGAGTACACCCCGACTCCCTGAACCTCCCAGTGCCATCCCTAACACCTACAGCCCCCCACCTCTCCACTACCCCCAGCACCAGCCACTGACCCCAGAGTCTCCTGCACCCAACCCCCCCGTGCCAGCCTCCCAGCCTCAGAGCCCCCGCATGCCAGCTCCCCATCCCAAATGCTTCAATGTCAGCTCCTGTCATGACCATGAGGATTAGCCAGCAGCATGGGGACTAAGGGGTTAACTATACCTAACCAGGTAGCAGGCAACCAATAGAAATGCAGGTAGGAATTTCAAACTGGGACAAAGGAATTTTTGGTTTTTCCCTCCTTTGTCCCTGGCCGGTTTCTCTCCAGATACTAAGGGGGACAGACATCATGTCTCTCTCCAAGAAAAGACTCTTCACTATCTGTTAGTAGGGTAAAGTTTAGATAAATCCGTTAAGTTTTATTGTTTTATGGTTTGGGAATGGGAATATGATGTCAGTGCTTTCCTTTCCTTTGTAACTAAGCTTTTGGCCCATGAGGGTCCCACATGAGTATATTAATTGGTGATTTTTCTATCTAGTCATTATGCTTGTAACAGGAGTATTGTGGTGATAATAAAAGTTCTTTCTCTTTTTTTTTTATTAACCTGGTATTGGTTAATTTTTTTGTGTCTTGGTTTTACTTTAGGGCTGAGATTTCCCAAGTGAGATTTCCCTGGTTTTCTTACCATTACTTGGGTGGTGGCAGCAGATTTTTATCCCCAAAATCTAGGTTTTTAAGATTTTGGGGGGAAGTTTTATACAAAGCCTGGAAAGATAAGGTTTTGGGGTACTTTTGCGGGCCCCCACTTCTGCATTCATCGTGCCAGAGTGGGGAAGGAGCCTTGACAGTGCCTTACCCCTTAGAGCCCCCCCCACCAAACCTCCCGAGTACCAGCCTCCTTTCTGCAGAACTCCACTGCACACAACCGTCCCAGAGCCCCCCCTTGCCAGCCCCCATTTCCCAATATTGGCCCCAGCCCCCCAATGCTCCAATAGTCTCCCCACTACTAGCCGTGGCCCCAGAGTTTCCCAGTGCCAGCTTCCCACCCCGGATGCCCAGTGTCAGCCTCACCTCTTAGAGCTCCTTAGTACCAGCTCTGCCCCCAGTGCTGGCCCCCTGCCTCTTAGAGCCCTCAGTGCCTGACCCGTCTCCCCTCACTTAGCCCTGCACTGCCTCACAGCCGCTAGCTCAGCGCTGCTGACAGGGTCATGGCTGGTCTAAGGCTGCCATGCAGTGAACTGCTCTTGCACGTCTCAGAGGAGACCCTGCCCCTGCCTGGTGTTGGTTGGCTGAGAGGCGTGTCCTGTCCCACCTTTCCCAACAGTCCCGGCAGGAGGGGAGGCACTGGGTGGCGTACCCCCCCCCCCCCTCGGGCCCCAGAGCCGCTGCAGCCTGGCAGCCAGTGGTTCATGACTCAGCACCAGTCTGCAGACCGGCGGTTGGTAACTGCTGTCATAACTCATTTCTTTTAATGTGGTAAAATTTTACATTCACTTTGACCAGATTTAAATAACTGCACAAGTTGTAGCCTCGGAGAGGCAGAGGTTTGGAAAGTTTTGTAAAGCACAGGTGAACTGATGAGCAGAACCAAAGCAGCATCATGAAAATGAGTTAGCAGACCAATCGTTCCAAGTGCAATTAAGTACTGCTTTATTTTTCTTTCCAAGCTCTACATGTTTTCTTTGTTATGCAGGAGCTGCTCTCAAATACTTTGTTTCTATTTTCCTTTCCATGGAGGTGTTTGTAAATTTCAGGATGATCAAAATGAAACTCAAAGCCAGAGTTCCATAGAGGCTGAATTCCAGAAATGCTAAAAGTGCAATTTGTCACTCAGTCTAGAAACTCTTTAATGTTTTTGTTTGTTTGTTTTCTCCCATCCCTGTCTGCATAAATGAATAATATCGTGGTGGTTATGCTTTGCATGTCCAACATTTAACTTTGAAGGATTTTTTTCTTCTAATGATAGATGGCAGATAAACACTGACTAATCAGCAACATAATTTTGGATGCCATTTCACATGAAGCATATACACAACTTTAAAAAGTGTGTGCATGTTGTTTTGGCCTGATAACTATCCCTAGATGCATGTAATATGGGTTAAAAAAAGTTAATTTGACTGTCTGTTGCAAGCCCTGGAAGAAGGTTGTTCTAGTAATCTGGTGGCTCATTAAAGTTCTGCCTGACATAACCAGAATCATGTATTTCCCTTTTGGCAATGTCGGTCCATGTCCAGGGGCTATGTTCCATATCACCAGCCTTTCTCACTGTGAACCTTCTGTGATGGACCGGGCCAGGTCTGGGCACAGCCGAGGGCGTCTGCTCAGGGCGAATTGCTCAAATTCGGAGAGACCTTCCCAAATAGGCCACAAACCAGTCCCACAGAGCACTTCAGCTGCCTGCCTGGCCAGCCAGAAGCCTCACGAGCAAAACCCCTCTGACACTCCAGCAATATCTGTGCCCCAAAAAGTCCCAAGCCTAGCACACAGGTGAGGGGTTTTAGAACCCACTCTCACCTACCCCGAACGGGTTCTGTCTGGTCCCAAGAAACCAGCCACAGATCCCAGGTCAATTTACACTCTAGATCTTACCCACAACCCACACTGAGCCAATCCTTTAGACTCTAAAATCTAAAGGTTTATTACTAAAAGAAAGAAAAGCATGAGAGTAAGGTTGTTAAAGTATCATACATTACATGCATCGAGTCTCCCAGTTCTCGATGCAGGCTTGCAGCAGAGATGTTATAACTGCTGGCTTAAAAGTCCTTGGTGTATATCCTATGTCAGGATAGGTCCACAGTTCTTCCCGGCTCGTGATTCCCTGCGAGGCCGCATCTGGGGTCAGGAGCAGATCTGAAGACAAAATGGAGCGTGCTGCATGGCACTTTTATATCTCCTTCCTGGTCTCCTCTTGGCTGCAGCAGGTCACCTGGCCAGTGGCCTATCCCTGTGTTCCCTGCTGGTAGCCCTTAGGTATCAGTCACCATTCTTGAGGTGTGTCCTTGCCCTATAGAGGACTATTGTTCTCTGGAGACTCGCTCATTAGCATGTCCATAGGCTGAGCTTCTTCGCCCATTGCTCAACCACATACAGAGAACATTCAGTATCCACAAAGAATACACACTTACAACTTCATACACAGACATTATACAATTACATGAATAGCATATATAGAATCAAAAGAAAGTAAGCTTTCACTTGACACCTCACATGGCCCCCCTTGTACGAACTTTTGGGGCAACCCCCCCCCCATGGGTGCAGCAGTGATCTAGCTGCTCCCCTCAAAATCCAGTAACATGACACCTTCCATTAATGCAACTGCGTATTGACTGTCTTTCATATGTACAGTATAGAAGAAGGTTGGGAGAAGTCATCAGTGCTTGGTGTCAGAGTTCCACATGAGCAGTGTAAACAGATTTGATCAAGCAGCATGAGCCTTTTTGTTGAACAGAGATAACAAACTGAACAGTAAATAAAAAAATTAAAAACATATTTTAAAAAGACAATCTTTCTAAAAGAGCACCAAAAGACTGAAAATAAAGTTTTCAGCTACCAACTAGGAGAAAGATTGGATGGCTAATAGTTTGCAACTACCTTGAATCGTACTTAGCCATTCAATCTTTCTCAATTGGTAGCTGAAAATTTTATTTTCAGTCTTTTGGTGCACTTTTAGAAAGATTGTCCTTAAAAAATTTTTTTTTAAATTTTTCTCTTTTTGGTCTTAGGTGGGGCAGGGGCGGCCTGCCGGGGGGCCATGAGCTGGAGCTGGCAGGGGTGGCCTTCTGCATCAGCGACCTGCTGGGGGGGCCAGGATGCGGCCTGGCAAGGGTGTCCGGGAGCCTGTCGGTAGCCTGCCGTGGGGGCAGGGATGCGGCCTGGCTAGGGGGAGCAGGTTGCTGGGGGCGGGGTGGGGGACCGGGAGCCAGTTGGCGAGCTACCGAGGAGGCTGGGAGGGGGGCTGAGAGCCTGAACTGGCTGGGGCTGCCTGCCGGGGGGGCCGTGAGCTGTGCAGCGCAACGCCAGGTAGGCCGGGAGCTGCACAGCACGGAAGCAGGTGGGCCAGGTGCAGGAGGTGCCCGGGGCGGACTGCCGGGAGGGCCATGAGCCGGAGCTGCCGGGAGGGGGAGGGCGGGAATGAGCCTCCCATGTCAGGGATCTGCTGGGGGGGGCCGTGAGCTGGAGCTGGTGGGGGTGGCCTGCCGAGGGGGGCTGGGAGCCGCACAGCGTGAAGCCAGGTAGGCTCCCGGCCTACCTCATCTGCAACCTGCCGGGGGGGCCAGGAGTTGGAGCTGCCGGCACGAAGCCAGGTGGAGCTGGAGCTGGCAGGGGCAGCCTGCCGCGTCAGCCACAGCGGGATCTGGCGGGGGCAGCTGCCTTGGCACGTGCACAGGAGGGGCAAGTTGAAAATCCTGTGACAGACAGACAAGAACGGTGACTGACGGCCTAATAGAAAGATTGTCTAATGAAGATAGTTGGTGGTTGGATGCTGTGCAATGGATCAACTGAACAACAAAGAAAATTGCCTGATCATTAACTAGGGGGATCATGGAATCTCTTAAGGAAAAGTCTTGAAACTATGAACTGTTTAAAGCACTATATAGTTTACTGAACAGTCTTGCATTGGGTGTGGAATGAAATAGATGGGACTTACTAGGTCTTTTCCATCTATTCTATTTAATTCTATTAAATGCGAACACAAATTTTCCAGATTTCTAGTGACTTCTTATGAGGTAAAGTTAGAAATGGAGAAAAATCAGGACACCAGCATTGCTGAGTAATAGACTGTTGCAAAGAACAATACTGGCCATATTGGGAAGACCAGGAGATTCTAGAAAATAAAAATAGGAAGTGAAGACAAGTTCACTGATTCCGTGCAATTGTTGTCGATGAACGTCTGCTCCAAGGGTTTGTTTTGACAGGAAGCTGATCTGTTCCCATTCGTTGGTTTGAGGAAATCTTCAGAGAAGATGAAAGTAGAACTGGGGTGGCGCCATGGGCCTTGTGTTGGTGCTGAGCACAGGGATGAACTTCATTATGGTCTTCTCCCCACTGGACTTTTCAAAACACTTCCAAGCGAATTCAGATGCTATCAGGTCCTTGACCATCGCATGGAGCCCGGGGTCAGCTGGGGAGTCCATTCTGGACACCATGCAGTGCTGCTGCTTTGAAACGCTGTGGGGAGCCTGGCATCAGGCTGAACGTGGCATTTCAAAATGGCAGTGCCAGGTGGAGCCTGGAGTTAACTGGGGACTCCCCCACTGACCCTGTGCTCCATGCGGTGCTGCTGCTTTGAAACACCGCGGGGAGCCCAGCATCAGGCTCCCTGCAGCATTTCAAAGTGGCAGTGCTGCATGGAGCCCGGGGTCAGTGGAGGGGTCCACACAGTGCTGCCACTTTGAAGTACCCCCTCCACTTCTCCCCCTTTTTGTTTCTTTCTGATAGAGGCAGCAAGACAGGGGAAGCGACTAGTCAACTAGCCTTTCAACTATCTGATTAGCATTTGCTTATCAGACAGTCAACTAGTTGTTCACATCCCTAGTATGGCTGTTAGACTTACTGGTCTATAATTGCCAGGATCATCCCTAGAGCCCTTTTAAAATATTGGCGTCACATTAGCTATCTTCCATCAAGCTAGTCTTACTTTTTTTTAAAAATGAAGCTAATGATTTTGAATATATTATTTTTGAGATTATCAGATGAGTAAAGCTTATCGCAACTCCCAAAACATGCTTTCAGAGTGCATATGACATTTTCGACACTTCCTGAGTCAAATCTTGTAAGTTTAAATTTGCACCATATTTCCCCTCAGTTGTAGGTAAAACTTTTTGCCCTTTATGAGAAGCATCACAACTTATGAAGACTTCTAGAGTCAAACTCCTCCTCCACCCCACACACTGACTGGTGGAAAAATATTTTGCACCTATATATCATTCAGTTTAGTGATGCAAATTATTGGCAAAGCTGTAATTAGAACCCAGATCTCCTGGTGGCCATTCCCAAGATCAGTTCACACTAGATCAGAGCTGATTCTCACAATTGATACAATTAATTGATATCTATGGCCAGATCTACACTAGACCTGGAAGGTCAGGTTAAGGTATGCAATGTATGTATTTTACGTAGCTGGAGTCGGCTTACTTTAAGCTGAGCTTGGTACCATGTTCACAGAGGGAGGCCCTTACCTCTTTCAATTACAAGGTATATTGGCGCTGACTGGAGCCACCCTTAGCATTCAATTTAGTGAGCCTTAATTAGACCCACTAAATCAAATGCCAGAAGATTGATCTCCTTCATGGCAAGTGAAAACATGGCCCATATATATACCCCCACTTAGTGCCCCCAATTGAGGAAGGCAGTTAAACATGCACTTATCTCTCTCCCTATACAAGAAAGCACTTAACCACATATTTAACTTTTAAATGTGTGTTCGAAGTCTCTTGGACTTCAATAGGACTTCAGCAGTGTTAAAGCTGTTTCTATGAACATGGAAATTTTCTGGAATCTAAAAAAAGCTTTTTTGCCAAGCTCATTATGAAAAAGTGATCATTAAATTTTAGAAGTTACTATTGTATAATTTCTCCTGATTGCTCTAAACCAGTGCTTGACAAAGTGGAAGTTAGATCAGATGGATGGAGTAATATCTTTATTTGATCAACTTCTGTTGGTGAGAGAGCCACACAGAGCTCTTTCTCAGGTCTTGGAAGTTGAAAGCCCAGATACAGCTAATAGGGTTCTTCAGTGTTGCCTACAGCAATCCTTTACTTTAACAGGAATTGTGGCACATAAGAACACATCCCACCATCCAATGGGACCAGTGTTGTTAGATCAAAATGTATATGTAATATGCATTTATTGATGTCTGAATACGGGTGACATCAAAGCAGATTTGGAAAGCCTCCTCAATTCATCACCAGCTTTGCAAACTCAGCAACTAACCTCACTGTGATCTGCCACTCATTGTCTATCCATTTTCTCGCTTCTCGTTCATAGTATCATATGGCTGGAAGAGACTACAGTAGTATAAGGGGTCTACCATCAATCAAACGTTAGCCCCACCCCCTGACCCCTTTAGGCCCTGCCCCTGTCACTGGAAGACCCGCCCTTGGGGGTAGTACATCCGGGGTCAAGAGGGACACATAAAGGGTGTCATGTGACCCCTCTAAGAACTCATCCTGCCACCCTCTACCTATCAGAAAGGGTTTTTCCCCTGTTGACCGCCCCCGCGAACCGCTTTGACCAATTAGGGGGCAGCTCTGGGCCCAGTTGACCCGCCCAGAAGTGGGTCATGTGACCCCTCTAAGAGCTTCCCCTGCCACCCTCTACCAATCAGAGCATAGTGCTTCCCCAGAAGTTCTAGCACCACACAAAAGAGGCCATCTTGATCCAAAGAGCACATGTTTCAGAAACCATGCAAATGCTGAGAGGAAACATGGACTCCTTCACCACCCCCTCCAGAAGTTCAGACTTTGCTTTGGTGCCGAGAGCCCTCTACCGCAAGTGGAGAAAGCACCACATCAGCGACAGTTCCGAGGACGAGGAGGGAAAGGCGAACAGGGGCCATTTACCCCCACTGCTATTGGATACACCAGCATCTGACCTCCAAACCCAACTGCTCAGGGGGCAGCCCGATGAGCTAGATGGCCTGGAGGAGGAAGGTGCCCATGGCTCCCAGAAGTCGGACAAGGTGAACGGAAAAGAAGTCAAACAGGTAAATGAATGATCGAGGTTGGGGCATAATGGGGGTTAGGAACCAACCAGGATTTTGTAAACCTAAAAAAAAAAAATGACCAGAGGCTCTTGTTATTTCTTTCTGGCAAACTCTTGAAAGCTCAGTGATGCCTTTCTAGATCCTAAGACCCAGGACAGCATTGCATCAGACAAGGAAGACGAACTGGGCCCACCTTGGTTTTGCTCAATACCGATATAAGTCATTGAAGAGAACACCAAGGATAACGGCGATGAAGAATTCAGGAGGAGGCTTTGCATGGACCTAGCTGAGCCAGTGCCACATCGTAAGCGTAAAAAAGTAATGCACTCGATTGTACGCGTTGGTGTTTATGCTGTCCTTAATCACTGTCTTAGGGAAAAGCTTGGTGAGGACTGTGAGGGCTGTGTCATAGATGTACCAGCCCAGCAGCACCAAGACTGTGTGACTTGGACTTCAGAGGATATAAACTGCAAGCTCCGGGGCCCATGTGTTGTACTGTGTTTGGAAAGCTTATTGAATACTGTTATTGCCATACATTATACTATGCAATGTCTGTGCTTAACTCAAGAACATTTAGCTCAAGGGGTGACTTTGGTAAATGCAGTGCAGTTCAGTCGAGATCCTCACAGTGTTTAAAAGACAATGACCAAGCCAGATGACGCCTGCTGAGAGCGTTATACTGACCGTCTGGTGCGTACAAAAAGTTACAGACCCCTGCTTAGGAAAAAGACTATTTGTAAGATATTTAAAAGGATTAAGTTAGAGAATGGTGAGAGGACTCACATGAGTTTTGGTGGAACACCATGGCCTGCATGTTTTTTAAATAAAATAAATAATAATAAAAAAATAAAGTTTGCGAGAACCCACTTTGTATAAAGGGGTCCTGTTTACTGAAAAACCCTGAAAGGTGTACGGTAAAAGCTTGGGGGAGGAAAAAAATCCCAAAATGTTTTGTTTTTTTAAGTACAAGGAAAAGAACAAACCCCACAGCCAGGGGTCTATCAGACATGTCTTTGAGTACAACAGAGCTGACTCTTCTTGTTGAACTCAATGGTTTAACCACACCTCACTGAATAGCCAGGGTGCTCTAGTCAGTGTTTAGGTCTAGGTGTGACCACTTACCCTTGTTGAGGTTAGTGTTCAGTAATTAAATTCGATGGGTTGGATGGGTGGGGATGGGTGAGCTCTGATGAATAACTAATTAAATGAAGCCTCAGGAGTTTATAGACCCTATTGGACAGTTTAAGTATTACCTAGGAGTTTGTAAAACTCTATTGGGCAGTTTAAATAAAACCTCAGGGCTGTGTCTAGACTGGCCAGTTTTTCTGGAAAATCAGCCGCTTTTCTGGAAAAACTTGCCAGCTGTCTACACTGGCCGCTTGAATTTCCGCAAGAACACTGACGATCTCATGTATGATCATCAGTGTTCTTGCGGAAATACTATGCTGCTCCCATTCGGGCAAAAGTCCTTTTTGCGCAAAGCTTTTGCGCAAAAGGGCCAGTGTAGACAACGTGGTATAGTTTTGTGCAAAAAAGCCCCGATGGCTAAAATAGCGATCGGGGCTTTCTTGTGCAAAAGCGCGTCTAGATTGGCCAGGGACGCTTTTCCGCAAAAAGTGCTTTTGCGGAAGAGCATCCATGCCAATCTAGACGCTCTTTTCCGCAAATGCTTTTAATGGAAAACTTTTCCGTTAAAAGCATTTGCGGAAAATCATGCCAGTCTAGACGCAGCCCAGGAGTTTGTGAAACTCTATCAGGCAATAGCCCTGGCTAATCAGGAGCAGCTGAGAAAGGGTGGCTACAAATTAATTAAGGGCCTCTTTAAAAGCCTTCCCTAGGGGGTAGGATGGGGGAGAGCGAAGAAGGAGTTTAGAGGTGGAGAAAGGCAAACAACTGATAAGGAGCCAAGCAGAACAGCATCAGCCCTGCTAAAGGCTGCAGGGTGAGGTGAGGGGTGTGGGCAGGGCGTGTTTGAAGACTCCCTTTTCCCAAGTGGCCAGAGGAGGCCTGCCTACTCAGCCCAGACTGACCCAGGGCATTGGCCCCATTACTCTGTTGTTTTGCTGCGGGACAGAAGGCCAAACGCCAAAACCAGGCGAGTGAGTCTTGTACTGTGGCCTCTAAACTGTGGGATGGTGGACTGAACAGGGGTCAAGGGCCCAGGAGTGGGACTGACCCTGTCACATGATCTAGTAAGTCAGAGTTGTGGTGATTTAATCAAACCTGCTAACTGCCACTTTAAAATTTGTTTCGAACAAAGAATCAGGATGGTACAAAAATCTCAGATTTTTGGAGCTTGTCCTCTTTTCAACAGAAGCTATCTTGAACTGAGTTGCTGTTGGACTTCAAGACCAGGGTATGTGGTTTGTTTTTAAATCTGAAAATATATATTCTGTATAGTCATTCTTTGTCCTTATTAAATAATGGTTCCTAGCTTTTTTTTTTCAATGTGATCTGTTCACCATGGAAACAGCAACTTCAAACTGTATTTCACCATCACACCAAGGTAAAACCATTTTAACTACAGTTGGGCTTAATACTGTTAAATTGTTTTTAAAAAGGCATTACATAGGTAGCAAACACATTTGATGCATTGTGGGGAATAACACTAACTCAGTTTTTGCTTGTTCTTTATTCCATAGGCCCAAATACACATAGGGGAAAACAGAACAGCCCTGTGCAGCATGTTTTTACCCTGTGGTGGAAGGTAACTATTCATAATTTTTTTTAAAGCGTGTGGGTTATTTTTTTCTTTTAATTAATTGTAATGTTTAAATTGTGAGTTGGGTTTTTTCAAAACTTAATTGTGGGGAAGCATACTGGTGTTTTTAAAAACACATGATGGCAAACTGCTGGTTTAGAGTGTTTGGTGGGTTGCTTTTTCTGTGCAAAATGTGTTTTCATAGAATACGAGGATTGGAAGGGACCTCGAGAGGTCATCGAGTCCAATCCCCTGCCCTCTTGGCAGGACCAAATACTGTCTAGACCATCCCTGATAGACATTTAACTAACCTATTCTTAAATATCTCCAGAGATGGAGATTCCACAACCTCCCTGGGCAATTTATTCCAGTGTTTGACCACCCTGACAGTTAGGAACTTTTTCCTAATGTCCAACCTAAACCTCCCTTGCTGCAGTTTAAGCCCATTGCTTCTTGTTCTATCCTCAGAGGCCAAGATGAACAAGTTTTCTCCCTCCTCCTTATGACACCCTTTTAGATACCTGAAAATGTCCCCCCTCAATCTTCTCTTTTCTAAACTAAACAAACCCAGTTCTTTCAGCTTTCCTTCATAGGTCGTGCTCTCTAGACCTTTAGTCATTCTTGTTGCTCTTCTGTGGACCCTCTCCAATTTCTCCACATCTTTCTTGAAATGCGGTGCCCAGAACTGGACACAATACTCCAAATGAGGCCTAACCAGCGCAGAGTAGAGCGGAAGAATGACTTCTCATGTATTGCTCACAACACACCTGTTAATGCATCCCAGAATCATGTTTGCTTTTTTTGCAACAGCATCACACTGCTGACTCATATTCAGCTTGTGGTCCACTATAACCCCTAGATCCCTTTCTGCCTTACTCCTTCCTAGACAGTCGCTTACCATTCTGTATGTGTGAAACTGATTGTTCCTTCCTAAGTGGAGCACTTTGCATTTGTCTTTATTAAACTTCATCCTGTTTACCTCAGACCATTTCTCCAATTTGTCCAGATCATTTTGAATTATGACCCTATCCTCCAGATTAGTCGCAACCCCTCCCAGCTTGGTATCATCTGCAAACTTAATAAGCGTACTTTCTATGCCAATATCTAAATCGTTGATAAAGATATTGAACAGAGCCAGTCCCAAAACAGACCCCTGCGAAACCCCACTTGTTATATCTTTCCAGCAGGATTGTGAACCATTAATAACTATTCTCTGAGTACGGTTATCCAGCCAGTTATGCACCCACCTTATAGTAGCCTCATCTAAGTTGTATGTGCCTAGTTTATTGATAAGAATATCATGCGAGACCGTATCAAACGCCTTACTAAAGTCTAGGTATACCACATCCACCGCTTCTCCCTTATCCACCAGACTTGTTATCCTATCAAAGAAAGCTATCAGATTGGTTTGACATGATTTGTTCTTTACAAATCCATGCTGGCTGTTCCCTATCACCTTGCCACCTTCCAAGTGTTTACAGATGATTTCCTTAATTACTTGCTCCATTATCTTCCCTGGCACAGAAGTTAAACTAACTGGTCTGTAGTTTTCTGGGTTGTTCTTGTTTCCCTTTTTATAGATGGGCACTATATTTGCCCTTTTCCAGTCTTCTGGAATCTCTCCTGTCTCCCATGATTTTTCCAAAGATGATAGCTAGAGGCTCAGATACCTCCTCTATCAGCTCCTTGAGTATTCTAGGATGCATTTCATCAGGCCCTGGTGACTTGCAGGCATCTAACTTTTCTAGGTGATTTTTAACTTGTTCTTTTTTTATTTTATCTTCTAAACCTACCCCCTTCCCACTAGCATTCCCTATGTTAGGCATTCCTTCAGACTTCTCGGTGAAGACCGAAACAAAGAAGTCATTAAGCATCTCTGCCATTTCCAAGTTTCCTGTTACTGTTTCTCCCTCCTCACTGACCAGTGGGCCTACCCTGTCCTTGGTCTTCCTCTTGCTTCTAATGTATTTATAAAAAGTCTTCTTGTTTCCCTTTATTCCCGTAGCTAGTTCGAGCTCATTTTTTGCCTTTGCCTTTCTAATTTTACCCCTGCATTCCTGTGTTGTTTGCCTATATTCATCCTTTGTAACTTGTCCTAGTTTCCATTTTTTATATGACTCCTTTTTTATTTTTAGATCATGCAAGATCTCGTGGTTAAGCCAAGGCGGTCTTTTGCCATATTTTCTATCTTTCCGACGCAGCGGAATAGCTTGCTTTTGGGCCCTTAATAATATTTGAAAAACTGCCAACTCTCCTCAGTTGTTTTTCCCCTCAGTCTTGATTCCCATGGGACCTTACCTATCAGCTCTCTGAGCTTACCAAAATCCGCCTTCCTGAAATCCATTGTCTCTATTTTGCTGTTCTCCCTTCTACCCTTCCTTAGAATTGTGAACTCTATGATTTCATGATCACTTTCACCCAAGCTGCCTTCCACTTTCAAATTCTCAACCAGTTCCTCCCTATTTGTTAGGATCAGATCTAGAATAGCTTCCCCCCTCATAGCTTTTTCAACCTTCTGAAATAAAAAGTTGTCTTTAATGCAGTCCAAGAACTTATTGGATTGTCTGTGACCCGCTGTGTTATTTTTCCCAACATATATCTGGATAGTTGAAGTCCCCCATCACCACCAAATCTTGGGCTTTGGATGATTTTGTTAGTTGTTTAAAAAAAGCCTCATCCACTTCTTCCCCCTGGGTAGGTGGTAGACTCCTAGCATGACATCACCCTTGTTTTTAACCCCTTTTAGCCTAACCCAGAGACTCTCAACACTTTCATCTCCTATGTCCATCTCCACCTCACTCCTAGTGTGTTCATTTTTAATATATAAGGCAACACCTCCTCCCTTTTTTCCCTGTCTATCCTTCCTGAGCAAGCTGTACCCTTCCATACAAACATTCCAATCATGTGTATTATCCCACCAAGTTTCTGTGATGCCAACAATGTCATAATTGTACTTATTTATTAGCACTTCCAGTTCTTCCTACTTATTACCCATACTTCTCGCATTTGTATATAGGCATCTAAGATACTGATTTGACCTTGCCTCCCAGTTTTGCCCTGACCCTCCTTTCTCTCTGTCATTATAGCCCACACTCCCTCCCATTTCCGACCCATCTCCCAGGACTCCATGTTCTCCACTTACCTGTGGGCTTTGCTCACCTGTCTCTGTCGAACCTAGTTTAAAGCCCTCCTCACTAGGTTAGCCAGTCTGTGTCCAAATGGGGTCTTCCCCCTCCTCAAAAGGTGAATGCCATCTCTGCCTTGCAGTCCTTCCTGGAATAGCATCTCATGGTCGAGGAAGCCAAAGCCCTCCTGGCGACACCATCTTCGCAGCCCGGCATTCACCTCCAGGATGCACCTGTCTCTGCCTGGGCCCCTACCTTCGACAGGAAGGATCGAAGAGAACATTCAAAATAAATGTTCAGTTCTGAGTTGGGGGAGAGGATGGGGAGGCTATGTTAAAAGTATCTTTGTTTCAAAGCAGTTCTGTTACAAGAATGTGGTGTGTTTTTTACATGGGGTGTTATCTTAAAAGAGCTGGCTTTAGTGTTTAAGTTGTCGGTGATTCAGGGGCTTATGCTAGAGATAAGTGTGGTTACTTTTTTTCAAAAGTGGTAAAAATAAAAACCTTTTGTTTAAAGCTATCACTTTTTAAATAGAAAAACACCCTAATGAGTTTTATTTTACAAGACTGTTTCATGTGTTTTATAATACATGTTTGCTTCACAGTAAGATCACAAAATGAGAGACCCTTAGAGAAGGTAAGCAAGCACAAAAGAAAAAGGGAAGAGACACCTGAAAAAAAATTCACCAGCATCAAGGACTGATGGATGGATGAAGCCCAATAAATGTATGTTATTGGTTTGTTTTTTATGAGGGTTTAAGTAAATACCTAGGTGCGGGTGAGAAAAATGGTAAAGTTAACATCTCTGAGGTGTTTAACATTTTTATATGCTCTCCTGACAATGTTATAGTCAGAGCCACAGAAACACCTCCACCAGAACTGGCAAAGAACCAGGAATCTACTCAGAGGCCATCAACAAGGGCAACAGCCATGCAAACCAGCACAAACACACAGCTGAAGCTGCAGGACAGGCCAAAACTCGTACTCAAGGACAAAACAAAAGACTCTGGTAACAAGCAACCACACTCCAGTTCCTCAGCAGTCAACACCACGCCGACCCCTGAGAAAACTGTGAGCAACAACACTCAGTCACAAACCCGGAGCACACGCTCTAGGGGTTGTGAATAAAAAACAATGACTGACAGCACCAGCCACGAAGGGGGTGGTGTTTATGAACAATCTAATATGGATTAGTCTCCTGCCTTCATAAACTTACCACAACTGTTCGTAACTTCAAAAAGATTTTGAAAAAATCATGCACAGAGTTGTGGCAGCCTGTAATTTCAGGGGGTTTAGATGAAAGGACAGCTAGAAAAGCATCAAAAGGGCAAAAACTCTTATGAATAACTTAAAAGGCTTTAATTTTCTAGAGGGTGGTTCTAAGCAGGCATGACTAGTCGTGGAAAGGGGCCTGGGTAAAAGGGACATCCTCAAGGGTTCCCATCAGATAAGGTGTAAACCAAAGGGGGGACAGCATTTGGCAGATAAACAGGTGGCTGCCAAAACATACCAGGCCAAGATTGCTGCAAAATTTTTTAAAAAGGCTAAAGAGGTGATGAGGAAAAAATACCAAAAAGAGATGCCACTACTGGAGGCTCACAAAATTACTTATCTGAAAAATGCGGAGGCAGAATCTGACCTGTGGGATGGTGATGAGTCTGTAGATGGGTCCCTGTCTAGTCCTGATGACTCTCACAGAGACCCCTCTGACTCTGAAATAGCATCTAATGTAGAAGATGCCCCTGATGGTCCCGTAGAGGAACCCCCAAGTACCCCTGGAAATCCAGAGGTATATATGGAGAGAGTGAGAAGTTGGCAATGCGAAGTACCTAGATTTGGAGGGTCAGTATATTGTGAGGAATTTCGTTTTGTAAATCTTGAGTGAATAAATTCAGCTGAACAGGTTGTTGAAGCCATACACAGGGGGATACAGTTAGTTCTCGATGACGTTAATGGAAGGATAGTTCCTGATGAGTATGTTCAGTTGCGTTTAGAGAGCCGTAATTTAACTGACCCCTTGTTTTCATTCAGAAGAATTAGGGATGAGCTCTCAGCTGGGGATTTCTTAAATCAGACCTCAGAGCTGTTACAGAGTGATAGAGAGTTGCACCTCGATGGGATGTTGCGCCTCATTGTGACCATTGTCAAAAACATGGGTGGGGTGGTCGTAGAGTTTTAAATTCTATCCTCAGTAGTCAAATCACCCATCATAAAAAGAGACAGTATTTAGTAGACCTGACTTGCACCGGCACCAGTTTATGTCTTGCGGGTGGACTCTTGGCTGTCATGTCCGACCATAAACATACAGACGCAGACTTGTTAGAGGGGACGAGAGAGCTGCACGAGAACCTGGGGTGGTCAGATTAAAAAAAGGTTATACTCAGTGACGTAGCAGCATTTCAGCAGCAGTTAGGAGTCAGCATACGGATGGTGTTTTGTGCTGCAAAAGGTGGAATGGGCTCTTTTAAAACAGGGGGCCCAGTGTATCCCAAAACTTTTTTCATGCTTTTGCATGATGAACATTATTATGGGGTTCTGGTGCGAAAAATTGTGAGTTTTTTGCCAGGCAGTGTATAGTCACGACCACTCTTGCAGGTATTGTTGCCGCCTCTGCTTGAGCGCAACGTACTCTGACAGTGTGGGCGTGCCGCTGAGATGTCCTAACTATATTGTCGGTCCAAAGAGTGCTTAGACACCTAGACTGTGCGTCGAAAAAAACAAGTCGAATGAGTGTCTAAAACTTTGTGTGAGTGTCAGTTTTACGTGGACAAGCAGCACCGGCGTAAAGGGCGGCGCTGTAAGTAGTGTAAGGGCTTGATTGTCAGCAACGTAGACAGCCACCTGTGTTTTATGGACTGTATTAAAAAGCCTGAATCATCAGAAAAGTACACTTTTTATGATTGGGTACATGCAGGAGACTGGATTGGACAGACCCAGTTATATTTTTTGCTTTGTCCCTAACCCTGGAAAAATCCTGGGAATTTAAGGGAAATGAGTGTCTTTCTAACTTTATTAAGACCTGTATTGTCAACGTTCCGTGACTACACATTCATAGCACACAGTTCCAAAGATTATGATGCATACTTTGTTATGAGACAGTTACTGAAGGAAAAGATGGGAGTAGAACTGATCACTCAGGGTAGTAAAACTGATGTGTGTGGAAGTTAGGGCATTGGGCATTCATTTTATAGATAATTTAAACTTCTTGCCTATGAAGCTTAGCAAGCTCCCACAGGCTATGCAGTTTGAAGGGTTCAAAGGGTATTTCCCATATTTTAACTCTCTAGAAAATCAAAATTGTGGGACCTACGCCCAGCATAGAGCACTATGGTGTAGACAGTATGATGCCTGGGGAGAAAACAGTTTCTCAACTGGTATCGGATACAGAAAGATGAGACTTTTGACTTTCAGAAAAAGCTCTCATATTACTGTCAACAGGATGTTAACACTTTGAGACAGGCTTGTATGGTATACCGTGAAGAGATTATGAAAATGACAGAGACGGGGGGGATATAGCAGAGAGAGGACCTGGTAAATTCACCGAGATAAAACTGTATATCGATCCTTTCCAGTACATCACTCGGGCCTCCCTCTGCATGGTGATGTACAGGTTTATGTTTTTGGAGCCTAGCATGATAGCCCTTCTCCCTCCAGACAATTACCGCAGGCAGAATAAGAGATATTAGAGTCCATCTATTCAGTGGCTGATGTGTATATCTCTCACAAAGAAAATACACAGTTATGGCATGCTTTACAGGGTGGGGAACGACAGGTAGGCCCCTACTTTTTAGACGGTTACGCCGATATTGACGGGGTGCACACAGCCTTTGAGGTAACTGATGTTTTTTCCACGGTTGTGTTACCTGTTATTGTGAAAAAGCCCAGAACCCTATGATGGGAACAACTTTTAGATTTCTATAGTATGAGGGTGTGTCTAGACTACAGGGTTTTGTCGACAAGAGTGGACTTTTGTTGACAAAACTATACCTGCGTCTACACTAACGTTGACAGAACTCAGCAGTTTTGTCGATGGCAGTAAACCTCATTCTACGAGGAATAACACCTTTTGTCAACAAAGTTCTGTCGACAGAAGGCATTATTGAATCTACACTGTCCTTTGTGTCTACACTCTCATGTTGACAAAGTGGCTTGCTTTGTCGACAGAACTGGATGTAGTCTAGACACTCTTTGTCGACAGAAGCTTTGTCGACAGTATCTGTCGACAAAGCCTCTGTCAACAGAAGCCTGTAGTCTAGACATACCCTAAGACTCAGCTCAAGACTGACTATCCGAAAAGACAGGGTTTTGTAGTGAGGACTGTCTGGGAGTACGAGTGGGAGGTAATGCAAGAAACAGACAGGGACCTTGCAAATTTTTTAAATCATGCTCAGTTGCCTCAGCCTCTCATGCCTAGGGATGCTCTTTTTGGGGAGAGGACAAATGCTATCACCCTTTATTACAAACCTAATCCCAGGGAAGAAATCCACTATTATGATTTTACCAGTCTGTAAGCAAAACCAAAGAATATCCTATTGGATACCCCGATATAGTTTGACAACTTTGGACCCCTTGCAAATTATTTTGGAATTGCAAAAGTTAAAGTGTACCCCCTCCCCACGAGGCCTCTTTTTTTTCCCCCATTTACCCCTCAGGGTGGCAAGCTTATGTTCCCGCTGTGCCGAACCTGTGCAGAAACTGAGCAGCAGGAAACATGCACCCACACTGACGAGGAGAGCACCATCCTGGGGACATGGTGCATGGTGGAATTGAATGTGGCCATAGCGAAGGGGTACACAGTGGCTAAAATCTATGAAATCTGGCATTTTAATGACAAATCTGACACACTCTTTTCAGAGTACATAAAATTACACCTCCGTCAGAAACAAGAGGCTTCAGGGTGTCGAAGCAAAAGACTTCTCTGTGTTTAGGCGGCTAACAAACAGCTTTATTGATCAATAAGGCACAAAGTGAGCCAAACATGACCCCGGCAGAACCGGGCCCAGTAAGGCTGCTCAGCACAATCAATCCTAGTATTTTATACCCTTAACCAAACAAGTCTGACGCCAGGGCATTCAATCAAAGCAAACTTCAAAAAGAAACTATTATCAGCAAGAAAGAAACAGGTATTAGGGAGTGAGAGCTTCAACTCAAAATAGTTTATTAACGCATTCCAACAGCTCATCCTTCTGGCCTTTCTCACATCGGTGAAGGTCAGTTCAATCTCTAGTGTACGTGCAGAAGCAAGAAACTTAAATGGCTTCTGTTATACGAAGTGGCTTCTAGCTAAATATGAAATGGCTTCCACAAGGGTATCCCAGCTGGTGCACAGATGAAGAAAAACAAATACATAAATGATTTCTATCAGAAAGAAAGCGTACGTTTACGCCAACATGAGATCAGGTTGAAACCCCGCTAAGCGCCAAATCGCTAAACTGTTTTTAAATTCTCTGTGGAGTACATTCGGTCAAGGAACCACCCTAACCAATACCAGCATTGTGAGGCCCTGATGAACTCCTTCAGTACCGGTTTTCCCCTAACTATGAGGTTTCATCCTGTGAGTTTATCAATGATGAAACAGTGTGCGTGTCTTGGAAAGACACAAAAGACTGCTATTTGGTCTCTGGCAATATGAACATTTTCATTGCCTGTTTCACCACCACTTACGCCCGCTTAGAACTATATAACCTTCTAGACAGGTTGCAAGAGCGGTGTCTGTACCACGACAGTGGTATTTGTGAAAAAGGAGGGTGAATGGAATCCCCCTTTGTGGGATTATTTAGGGGACCTCACAAGCAAGATCCCGCCAGATCAACACATCACCAAGTTTGTGTTGGCAGGCCCGAAAACATATGGGTACAAGCTGGCAGGAGGAAAGATATATATGAAAGTCAAAGGGATTACCCTAAATGTAGCAAACTGTAAAAAAAAAAAATCAACTTTGACAGTTTGAAAAGCCTAGTCTTGAACTACAGCACAGCCCAAGGGGCAAACAACCCAAATAAGAGAGGTGATCAGTCCTCGATTGTAAAAAACACAAATCAGCGGCAAATAGAAACAAAGATCCTTAAGAAAACACAGAAAGTTGTTTACAACAAGAGCGTCCTCAGAGAAGGGTTTAAAACACTGCCCTATGGCTTTTGAAAGAGGGATACGAGGTGGAAACACCCCTTCTCTGTAATTTTCACAGGGCCTAGCAACTGCGGGAAAACTTACTTTATAAAAACTGTATTGGATAATGCTGAACAAATGTTGACACTGATGCCCGAGAACATTGTTTGGTGTTACAGCTGCTGGCAACCTCTGTATAAAGAACTGCTCTGTAAAATCCCTTTATAAATTTTGTGGAAGGGCTACCTGATGCTTTGGACGATGACCGTTTGTTTCCAACCAATAAAGTGAATATGATTATCGTTGATGATCTGATGAACTCTGCTTGTGAAAGTGATGAAATTGAGAGAGCCTTTACCAAGTACGTGCATCACAGGAACTTGAGCATTATGTATATCCTTCAGAACATATTTTTGTCAGGGGAAAAGGAGCCGTATGATTAACCTAAATGCTAAGAACACGGTTCTGTTAAAAAACCCCAGGGATAAACTACAAATTGCTATGCTCACTCGGCAAATGTACCCCGGCAAAGCTCAATTCTTTCTAGAAGCTTTTGAGGATGTTACCAAAAGACCTTACCACCACCAAAATGTTGTGGTGGATGTTACCAAAATCCACCACCACCTGGTGGTGGATTTAAATGCCACCACACCAGAAGCTTATTGACTAATAACCGGTCTCTTCCCTCCAGACTGGCCGGCGGTTTATACTGGCCAGGAATAAAAAGAGATGAAGGCAGACCCTTCTTAATAGCCGGGGGTTGCCGACTGAAAACCTATCTAGCTGCGTGAAAAGAAACCTGGCTCTTTTAAAATTGCTGCGGGGATGATTTGCTAAGTAAAGGGAGTCTATACGGTGTTTGGCCTCTGATGATTTAGTAGCGGCCATCTCAGAAATAGCACTCAATACCTTAAAAGGAAATGTGCCTTTGACGCAGAATCAAGTGCGCATGCTGAAAAAGAAATGCATGCTTATAAAAACATTGTCTAATAAAAGGGTCTCGCTTAAAAGAAAGAAGCATGTGGTGAAGCAGTCTGGGGGGCCTTCTGTTAAGTTTTGCTTTCCCTCTCATAATGGGGCTTTTGAATAACCAATAATGGAGTATGCAGAAAAAATGTACCTGGTGCCCAGCCACCAGCTGAAGCAATTAAGGGCTCCCCCTCCAGCGGAGGAAAATATCAGAACAACTGCAACTCGCTTACTGTATGCTGAAATGAAGTCTGTTCTTCAAAGGACTGACTTAGCCGAATACGAAAAGGCTAAACTCTACAGCGCTGTGCTTCAGAGGTACCTAACGTACATGAGGCAAAGTGATGCAGGTAAAGGGAAAATAAGTCTGTTTCTACCAGAGCAGAGTGTGACCGCCAAGACTCCAGAAACAGCAAACATCTCAGACTCTGTGGTTTAGGAGGTGTTGGATAACGTGAATAAGCGTTATAAGAAAAACGCCTCAGTCTTGCTAAATAAACTGGGCCAGGATAAACTATCACTTCCTGGAATGATAAAGGTGCATTTGTGTACAAAGGCTTGGTGGTTAATGGTTCTAACATGCTTAACTTAGTCAAAGCCATCACCCAGACACGTTCTGTCCCTAGCAGACACGTACCTAAAGGGTGGGACGTGTTTATAAATGCCATGGCAGAACTAAACAGCCCATCTTCCATCATGGGCAGTGCAGACAACAGAGATCTGTTGGAACACCTGAAGGCCTCAGCCGCTGACACTGGGATGGATCAAGAAACACCAACCCCTTTTTTGCCTTCTAAAAAACGAAAATTGGCTAAACTATCTTAATGGCTCAGTGTGTGAAGTTTGTCATGTTCTAAAAATAATAATTTTTAACTTGACCATGTTTTGCTTTAACTAAAACACGTCTATACGTATTTTTTTAAATGTCTTGGTATTTTTTTTCTGAATTGTTCATTGTTTTTAAGAACAAAGATTAAGAAAAACAAACATCCATTGCCTTTACACCCCTTACCTGGGGTGCTTTATTGAGCAACATGGCTGAAAGTCATTGCAGGATACACATGTCTGAGTTTGCTGAAACATGTTTTGAGCAAGACTAAGCATGCCCAAGTATTTAAATTTATTTTTTACAAAGTTCATCACCATCTGGTCATTTTGTATTAAGTCATTAGAATACATTTTTAAAATCTGGTCAAAAGATAAACCCTTGCTATGGTAATGCAAGAAAAACACGCAGTGATAGCCGCAGGCAACAGAGAGGGGGTGTTGTAATTTTCGAGTGTGAAACACAATGTCGATGGCATTTTTGTTTAAAAATTTCATAATGCTTCTAGGAAACAATGCACTGTTCGGGGATGCCCATATGAGTCAAAAAACTCTCCTCGGTTACGCTCTGCCAGATACAACCAACCGGGTGAACACTAGCTTGCCTTGTGAGGGTGTGTGTTGACCACCAAACCTAGGGGTCTCTGAGAGAACCTGTCACCAGGGAACCAATTGCAAGAGAACACGTCCACGAAATTCTCTTTTGTATAAGGGTCTGTTGATAAGACACGTGAGAGTTGCACGGTGTCTATCTTCACATATAATCAAAGAGAACATTTCTCCTCTGATTTATCTCTATAACGTTGTCAAAAACCGCATACGCGATCATATTGACATCCTGTTGACAGTAATATGAGAGCTTTTTCTGAAAGTCAAAGCCTTCCCAAAGTGTATTTCTGCTCTGAGATTCCCTGTTTTAATCACTGAATAGTGGTTGGTGCATTCCTGGTCTGGAGAGAGATCGAAGGCAAACAAGGTGTAACCCTGTGCAAACTCCTCACGGTCAATTAACAGAGAACGATCTTTCATGTGTTTGCCTGCTGTCTGTATTCTCTCACACAGCGTCCAGCCTCAAAGTCTGGTTGCAGAGGTTGGGTTGGTATCTGTTCACCATCCACATAACAGGGCCACAAAATTAATACCATAATATTTAAAATGAAAGGGGTTTTTAGTGTAACTTCCGCTAAAGGCGTCATTATCCGGGTGCTCGCGAACAGGGTGAGTGCTAACAGGAGGGAGTTTTGAGAGGCTCTCCTGGAGGAGGAGAAGGAAGGAGCAAACTAAAGCACCTTGGGGTAAGTGGCTGCTTATATTTGGAGGTTTTGGGCTTGTGTGTGTTTGTTTGGAGTTTGTTTGTTTGGAGTTTGTTTGTTTGTTTGGAGCGTTTGGAGTGCTGAGCTGAGTGTGTTTGTTTGTTTGTTTGAAAGGCCGTGTGTTCAGGCACTATTTGGTGTCCGGGAGGTGGGCGGGCGTTAGCCCGCCCACATCAAAAGGACCTCCCCCCAGCCTGCGGGGAGGACCACAGAACCCAGGAGAACCAACTAATTACTGGGGACAAATAATGAAAAAAACAGGGACGGGTGTGAGGGTCAAAGGGCTAAAACGAGGGAGCCGGATGGGGATACCGAGCAGAGAACCCCGGACAGCGCCCACTGCTCCCCGAAGGTCTCGAGAGAGCCAGCGGACGCTGCCCATTGGAACTCTGCCCGGATACGTGAACGGATACAGCAACGGAAATAGGCCCCACAGTCGCAGGCCCCTCCCCCGGCCAACCTCTTTTCCCTGGTTTTATAGATTGCTGATTTGGCAATTGCCAGGAGGAGGTTGACCAGGAGGTCCCGCGACTTTGTGGGGCCACGGATGGGGTGTGCGTAAATTAACAAGTGGGGGGAAAAATGCAGCCAGAACCTCAACAGGAGGTTCTGGAGGAGCCGAAAGAGGGGCTGTAACCTGGCGCACTCGAGGTAGATGTGCGCCAGGGTCTCCCTCACGCCACAGAAGAGGCACGTTTCGGGGGTGGGGGTGAACCGCGCCAAGTACACGCCCGTGCTCACCGCGCCGTGCAGGATTCTCCAACAGATGTCCCCGGTGGGTCGTGGAACCAAAGTCGAATAGAGGCTGGCCCACCGGGGCTCCCCACCCTCTATTGATGGTAGGAGGTCCCGCCACTTGGTGTCTGGGCGGGACACGAGGGTGGGGAAGTGGAGCGTGTGAAGCACGAGCGTGTACAGGTGACTCTTTGGCGCGGTTCGGAAGGGGACTGGCCGCAGCGAGTGCAGCCGGCTCAGGTGACGAAGGGGAGGAGGTCGGGAAGGTACGCAGGGCTGGGGGCCGATGGAGAGATCGGGAGGGCCGGGGGTAAGGGGTGGGCGGGGTGCACCCTCTCGCAGGACTTTGTTTAGGTACACCCGAGCAGTGGGCGGCAAAGCGTCCTTCACCTCCTGAAGTACGCGCCGGGGAGTACGTAGGATGGAGAGCCCCATGCGCTGGGCGAGCGCCTGAGGATCCACCCAGTCTCCCCGGTCGTAGTCCAGGAGGTCTCCGACTCTGGTGACTTCTGCCAGGACCAACCTCTGGCGCACCAAGGGGGACTCCGCCGCCTGCACACGTAGATGGGGATTGTGTAGCAGGGGCTCCGCGAGGAGGTCTGCCCCCACGGTGGCTCCCAAGGACCTGGTCGCTGCAAGCAGCTTCCAGGTCCGGAGGAGGTCCTGGTAGAAGGCCGGCAGCCCGGAGAGGTCTCGCGGAAGACCTCTCAGATAAAGGAGCTGCCGGTCGTATCGGAGCCCTCGGAGGCGGCGAAGGAAAGCGTGCGCAAGCGTGCTCCATGCCGGACTACCTGCATCAAATAGGAGTCTCTGCAGGGCCCGGAGGCGGAGGACGTGAACCCGCGTGCGCAAACACGTCAGGCCCTGCCCTCCCTCCTCCGGGGGGAGATGGAGAACCCCTGCAGAGACCCAATGCAGTCCTGGCCAGATGAACCGCAGCATGAGCTGCTGGATACGGACCAGGAGGCCCGGGGGCGGGACCAGGGTGCCGAGGCGGTGCCAGAGCATGGACAGGACCAATTGGTTGAGTACCAGTACCCTCCCACGCAGGGAGAGGCACCGGAGCAGTCCCGTCCATCTCTGCAACCGCTCGACCACCCTGGCCTCTAAACCTTGCCAGTTCTCCGGCGGGGAGGGATGCGTGGCAGAAAGAAAAACGCCGAGATAGAGCAGCGGACCCGCGCTCCACCTGATGGCCTGAAGCGCGGGTGGGAGGGAGCCCGCCTGCCACCCGGCCCCTACCACCAGGCCAGAGCTCTTGACCCAGTTGACCCGGGCGGAGGAGGCCGCCGAGTAGACGGCTTGGCAAGCCTCCACCCGCGCCAGGTCTCCCGGGTCCTGGACCACGAGGAGCACGTCGTCGGCATACGCCGACAGGACCAGCCTCGTCTCCGGCTCACGGAGCGCCAACCCCGTCAACCTCTTGCGAAGGAGACGGAGGAAGGGCTCTATGGCCAGAGCGTACAGCTGGCCCGACAGCGGACAGCCTTGACGTACTCCCCGCCCGAAGCTGACCGGTGCGGTCAGGGTCCAGTTGAGCTTGACCAAGCACTCTGCGGAGGCGTACAGCACCTGGAGAAACCCCACAAAATGGGGCCCGAAGCCGAAGGCCCGCAGGGTGCCCAGGAGGTACCCGTGGTCCATCCGGTCGAACGCCTTCTCCTGATCCAAGGACAGGAGGGCGAATGACAGACCGTCCCTACACCCGAGCTCTAGGAGATCCCGGACCAGAAAGAGGTTGTCGAAGATGGTTCGGCCCGGGACGGTGTAGGTCCGGTCTGGATGGACCACGTCCGCCAGCACGGACTTCAACCTCAGGGAGATGGCTTTGGCGACAATTTTATAGTCCGTGCTGAGGAGCGAGACGGGACGCCAATTCCTCAGATCGCGGAGGTCCCCCTTCTTGGGCAGCAAGGCGATCACGGCTCGCCTGCACGATACAGGGAGGACCCCGCTCTCCAAGGACTCGGCCCAGACGCTAGCAAGGTCCGGGCCGAGGACGTCCCAGAACACGCGGTAGAACTCCACGGTCAGCCCGTCCATGCCCGGGGATTTATTGGTGGGCATGAGACGGAGGGCTTCCGAGAACTTGGCCAGAGAGAGAGGCAGCTCTAGCCAGTCCCGGTCGCCCGCGCTGACCGTCGGGAGTTCGTTCCAGAGAACCCTGCGGGCGTCGGCGTCGGTCGGATCCGGGGAGAAGAGAGAGGCGTAGAAGGCGCGAGCCCTCTCGCGCATCTCCACCGGATCCGTGAGGGGGGTGCCGTCCTCCGCCAAAAGGCAGAGGACGTGTTTTTTGGCCCCCCTCTTTTTCTCCAGGGCGTAGAAGAAGCGGGAGCCTCGATCCATCTCCCGAAGGAGACGGATGCGAGAACGAACAAAGGCACCCCGGGCTCGAAGGTCCTCGAGGGCCCGGAGCTCCTCCCGCTTCTCCCGGTACGCTCCGCAGAGGGGCGGATCCTCGGGGCCGGTGGCCAGCCGCTTCTCTAGCTCTAAAACCTCCCGTTCCAACTGCTCTATCGCCGCATCCCTCCGCCGGCTGGCCCCCCGGGCGTAGTCACGGCAGAAGAGCCGCGTGCGCACCTTCCCCACATCCCACCACCGCCGCGCCGAGGGAAAGGCGCACCGCCGCCCGCGCCAGGCCAGCCAGAACTCCCGGAAGGACGCTACGAAGCCCACGTCCTCCAGCAGGCTGTTATTGAAATGCCAATAGGCCGGCCCCGGCCTCTCCGAGGAAAGAGAAGCCCGTACGGCCACCAAGTGGTGGTCCGAGAAAGGGGCCGGCCGAATGCCGGAGGAGTGGGCCCGGAAGAGATGATGACGAGACACATAAATGCGGTCCAACCGGGAGTGGAAAGACCGACGACCCGCCACCTGGACGTAGGTAAACACCGTTTCCTCGCCCAGGTGGAGGTCTCGCCAGACGTCCACCAGGGAGTGATGGTCTATTATCTCCCTGAGGACGTCCGCGGCGGCCGGGCACTGCTCGAGCCCCGTACGGTCCCGCTCCTCGAGGGTGCAGTTGAAGTCTCCGCCCAGGACCAGGCACTCGCGAGGATCCAAAGTGCCGAGGAAGGCCGACGCCTGCCGAAAGAAGCGGAGCCTCTCCGGGACGGACGTCGGGGCGTAGATGTTGACGAGATTTAGTGTCAGCCCTTCCGTCCGAACCCGGAGATGCAGCAGGCGACCCTGCACGACCTCGGCGGCCCCCAGCACCTCGGGCTGCAGGTTCGGGGAGAACAGGGTAGCCACCCCGGCTTGACGGGCCGACAGGTGGCTAAAATAAACCCTGTCCCCCCACTCCAGCCGCCAGCTAGCCTCGGCGGCCGGAGCTGTGTGGGTCTCCTGGAGGAATATGACGGAGTACCTGCCCCTCCGGAGGAAGGAGAGGACCTGACACCTACGGAGGCCCGACCCGCAGCCCCGGGTGTTCAGAGTGGCAAAGATGAGCGGCGGCATCGAGAGGGCTGGGGAAGATCCTGACTGGCAGGAGTGCCGACGGCCCCCATCGGGCCCCGCAGCAAACCGTGACCGTTCCCAAAAGTGAGCAGGGCGTCACGGAAGCTGCGGACCCGCTGGTAAGCCGCGGCCCCCCGCCGCCCGGTCCCTTTACCCTCCCGCAAGAGGGCTCTGACTATTTGCAAAATGAGATGAAAATCTCCCCAGCGTTGAAGGGCGAGAGCGACCTTGTTCCTGGAGCCACGGATGTCTTCCAAGAAAACACGCATCTCGCCCTTCAGCGCGTCTGGCGTCGGGGCCTCGGGCCCTCGAACGCCTTGGGGCCAGACCCCTCCGTGAGCCCCGCGACCCATCGGCACGGGGACGCAGGGCGTTTGAGGTCCCTGCTGAGAGGACAGTGGCGGAGAGAGATCAGCCCCAGATGTGCTGGGAGCAGAAGAAACGAAAACCGCCTCCCGGGGGCCAACGTCTGGACTAAACGTGGCAACCCCAGGGGCGGCAGTAACAGAGTAAGGGGAGGAAAAGAGTTCAGGGAGGGGATCGGGAAAAGGAGGGAGACGAGGAAGGAGAGTAGGGGGAGGAAGAGGTGAGGGATTAGGGAAGAGACAAGAATGGCGGGGAGGAGGAAGAGGGGTGGGAAACTCGATTGAGAAGGCGTTTGAATAGGGAGCAGGAGAAGGAGCAGGGCGAGATGCCTCAGCAGAGGAGGCACCGGGGTGCGGTGCCTCCTCGCAGCGCAGAGAATCGATGGCAGTGGTAGGGGTAGTAATAGTCTCCCCAGCGCTGGGCTCCAGTGCCACAGAGAGTGCAGCACCGGAGGCCTCAGCGCCGGGGGTGACAGATATTAACGGGATCTCCCGCCCGCTGAGAGCCTCAAGGGTTGCCGCGGCCGCGGCCGAGGTGTTGTCGATGGCCGGGCAGACGGTCGCACCCCGGGGCAACTCAGAGGCAGGGAGAAGGGATAGCAGCGGGTCGGAAGGGGAAGGAGAGGTCGGTTGTTGTCCCTCCAGGACCTGATGATCCCCCTCCGAGGCAGCCGGGGTCAGCCCCAAAGCCTCCACCTCCTGAGAGAGGAAGGCGAGCCCGCCGCCCGCCACCAGGTGCTGATCTCTGTCGGTGGCAAGGTCAGCGGCCGCCCCCTCAGTGGAGGCGGGAACAGTGGGAGCATCCTCCATGGACACCCCCTCTTGCAGGGACCCCGGGAGGGAGGTGTTCACCTCTCCCGCGTCCGCCGCAGTCACCTCGACCGCTTCGTGGTGCTGTGAATCGCTTGCGGGCTCAGAGGGTGGAATGGCCCCAGCGTCCACCCCCATGGGTACAGGGAGGTTGTCCTCCCCCTCAGAGGGCGGGGTGGAACGCCGAGCACGCTTTCGGCGCTTCCCCATTGCGAGCTCCCATCCCTCGGAGGAAGAGGGCTGGGCCTGAATGGAGGAAGAGCCAGGGGACAAGGGCAGCGTCGGGGGGGCAAGGGTAGATGGGGGCTGGGCAGCAGGGGAAAAGGATACCTCCCCCCGAGGTAGGTTCTGCCCGAGTCCCGTCACTGACCCCGCCGCCCTCTCCTCCGCGGGCCCAGCCTTGCCGCTTTTGGCGGTGGCAGCATCAGCACCCGCACGCTCGTCTGGGCCCTGCGGAACCCGAGCGGGATTGACGACGGTCACGGTTGGAGGAGGGGCGACCCCAGGGTCCGGACCGTCAGGGCCACCGGCGATGGTAGGGCCGGTGCCCTCCCGGGCATCGGGGGTCCCGGGTGCCTCTCCAAACCGGGCCAGGGGGCAGTCCCTTCGGACGTGCCCCGTCGCCCGACAGAGAAAACACCGGGCCTCCCCCATGGTGTAGTACACCCGGTACCGGGCCCCTTGATGGGGCACCAGAAATGACCCTTCCAGGGCTTCTCCGCCACGTCCCGCCGGCAGTAGTAGGATTTGTACCTGCCGGCGAAAGGAAAGGACGTGGCGGAGGGTCGGGTCTTTACAGCCCAGAGGAAGGGGACTCAGGACTGACAGAGGCCTCCCCAGGGTGGAGAGGAAAGGCAGTAGGGCGGCATTGGGGAGGAAGGGAGGAACAGAGGACAAAACCACCCGTACGCCCAGGTCCTCCAAAGGCTCGAGGGGAACGTGGACTCCCCCCACCGCCAAACCCCTTTCCACCGCCTTCTGGGCGGCGGCCTCGGACGCCAGGAAGAAGACCACCTTCCCGAACATCTTAGAGGCCGCCACCACGGCCGCGGGCCCCACCACGCGTGCCAACGCCCGCACGTAGGTCTCCACGTGGGGCGAGGCCGCCACCAGGAGACAACGGACCCCGTGCCTCCTGGTCAGGGTGGGAAAGGGGCCGCGGCCGCCGGGGATGGTATTCCGGGAGGCGGCTTGGGAGGCGACAGGCGGGGGGGTGGCGGCCACCTGGGCGTACGCCCTGGGGCCCGGGACACCGTTGCCCCCAGAGCTGGTGGAAGGAACAGGGGAGCGGGAAGGAGGGGGAGCCGCGGCCAACATGTGGGTCGCGGCCGGGGAGTGAGCCCTCGCCTCAGGAGGTTTTGCCTTCCGGGCGGGGCTCTTGCCCTTTTTGGTCCCCAGGCCCTTCCTACCCTTCAGGGGGGCATTCTTGATGGTAGCCGGAGGTGCCGCGGCAGAAGCGGTCGAGGCCCCGGGGTCCTCGTCCATGTCCGCCCCCTCTACCGTAGTGACGGGGGGCCCGGCAGCCTCAGAGGAGTTGTTGTTTTTAGGGAGGGGTGGGGAAGGTTCTGCATGGGGTGTCATCCGACAACCCCTTCGTTGTGGTCATGGGTAGGGAGGAAAGGACAAAACAAACAATTAGGGGAGAACCAAAAAAAAAAAACACCAGGGAAGGGAACAGGGAGAGAAAGAGGAGGGGAGGAAGGAGATTTACCACTCCCCCCCACTAGGCTGGAAGTGGGGTGGGAGGGTGATAATTCAGAAGAAAGGGAAGGGGAAAAGGTGTAAGGAATACAGCTCCCAGCACAGAATGGAAAGAGTGGCTCCTCCGGCTGCACTGGGGAGATGAGGGGTAAATAATCATTAAAAGGACATGGGGACAAGTGAAGCTGTGTGTGTGGGAAGAGTAACTAAAAGGAGGGGGAAGCTCAAGCGCCTAACAAAAGAAAGCGGGGGGGGGGGAAGCACTGGCACCCAAAGGGGTGGATGGGAAAAGCAGTGGAGTGGGAAGGCAGGCAGTTAAAAGATGCCTGTTCAAGGGCGGGAAGAGGGAGGAGACACTGCTGGGGGGAAAAGGAAAACTGTACCCACAGGCACCTGAGCAGCAGGCCCACAGTACCTGCTGCAAGGCCCAGAAGAGCAGAGAAGGGCAAGGAGACAAGCAGTGGGGCCGAGAATGGAAAGGCCCCTACAGCAACCGGGGCTTGGATAGGGAGCAGCAGGAGAAGTGTGAGGGCCGATGAACTAGGGGGAGGTAAGCCACCCCCTGCCCTCAGCACCCCAAAGGAGCTGCATCAGCCCCCCCACCCAGGAGCCCTGATGGAAAGGGCCCCTAATCTCCCCTCCCCAGCACCAGGCAGGCTGTGGGGAGAGGAAAACCCCAGGGGCTGCTTTAAAGCAGCCCCCTTACCGGCTCTTCTTTGGGGAGAGCAGCAGCAGCAGGAAAGATGAAGGTCCGGCCTGCCAAGGTGGAGAAAAAGGGGGGGGGTGTCAAAATAGACCCCCAAGAAAATGGGAGCCGTGTTCTCAGGCAGGCAGGCAGGCAGTTGGAAGCTGATTAGGTTTGAATTGAAACACCGTGTGCTGATTGGCTGAGCTGTAGGCAGAGGGAGGAGCTATCAGGGAGGCTGAGCACTTAAACCCTGCTGGTAAGCGACCAGGGAGCTTTGCGACCGGGTGCTCGCGAACAGGGTGAGTGCTAACAGGAGGGAGTTTAGAGGGGGAGCTTGGGGGGAGCCAGTGACTTCTATTGCCCTTAAACTAAATCCTTTATAACAACCTCTATCTGAAACATTTAATTAACCCTCATATATAATTAGAGTAGGAAATGGAGGCAGAAGCCCAGCAGCAGAGTGGGGGCTATCCTGTTTATTGTGTCGAGTGCAGTATGTATGACTACCTACCCTGTGGGTGGGTGGCGTATCTGTGCGCTCGATGCAAGGAGCTCCTGGCCCTCAGAGACCGAGTGCGTGCTTTGGAGGCCAGGGTGGCTGAAGTGGAGGAGCTAAGGAAGGCAGAGGTGTTTGTGGATGAGACTTTCCGGGACATAGTAGAGCTGTCCCACCTCAAATCTGACAGTCCTGATGCTGTTACGGAGGATGAAAGGCTCAGGGAAGGAGAGCAGTCAATGGGAGCAGAGGGAAACCATCCCATAGTTGGGACCCTCCTTCCAGAGGGTGATGTTGTATCCTCTCGTGCCGAGGATACTTCTCCGGGGGAGGGAGCTCCAGCTGTTAGGAAGAAGCAGGTTTTAGTAGTGGGGGATTCGATCATTAGAAATATAGATAGTTGGGTTTGTGATGACCGGGAGAACCGTATGGTTACTTGCCTGCCTGGTGCGAAGGTTGCGGATCTCTCGAGGCATCTAGACAGACTTATGGGCAGTGCTGGGGAGGAGCCGGTCGTCGTGGTACATGTTGGTACCAATGACATAGGGAAGGGTAGAAGAGATGTTCTGGAGGCCAAATTTAGGTTACTAGGAAAGAGACTGAAATCCAGAACATCTTTGGTGGCATTCTCTGAAATGCTTCCAGTTCCACGCGCAGGGCCAGATAGACAGGCAGAACTTCAGAGTCTCAATGCGTGGATGAGACGATGGTGCAGGGAAGAGGGGTTTAGATTTATTAGGAACTGGGGACACTTTTGGGGTAGGGGGAGCCTATACAGGAATGATGGGCTCCACCTAAATCGAGGTGGATCCAGACTGCTGGCATTAAACATTAAAAAGGTCGTAGAGCAGTTTTTAAACTAAGAGGTGGGGGAAAGCCGACTGGTGCGGGGGAGCACCTGGATCGGACGGAGACTTCTCTTACACGAGGCTCCATAGGTAGGGATTCCCTAGAAGTTAGTCAGATAGGGAACGTGGGAAATAATATATGGGCAAGATCAGATGCGAAACAATCGTGCATAAAAAAATCCAATGTGTCTGAGAAAGGCGGACATATAAATAGTGGTAGTTTTCTAACATGCTTTTACACTAATGCTAGGAGTCTGTCTAATAAGATGGGTGAACTGGAGTACCTCATATCAAAGGAGGAAGTTGACATAATAGGCATCTCAGAAACATGGTGGAATGAGGACAATCAGTGGGACACTATCATACCGGGATATAAATTATATCGGAAAGACAGAACAGGTCGTGCGGGTGGCGGAGTGGTACTATATGTGAAGGATAATATAGAATCAAATGAAGTAAAAATCCTAAAGGAATCAAAATGTTCCATAGAATCATTATGGATAACAATTCATTCCTCTAATATGAATATGGCATTAGGAATATATTACCGACCACCTAACCAGGACAGTGATAGTGATGCTGAAATGATAAGGGAGATTAGAGAGGCTACCAAAATAAAAAACACAGTAATAATAGGAGATTTCAATTATCCCCATATTGATTGGGTGCATGTCACCTCAGGACGGGATTCGGAGATTAAATTTCTTGATGCCTTAAATGACTGCTTCTTGGAGCAGCTAGTACAGGAACCCACAAGGGGAGAGTCGATTCTCGACCTAGTCTTGACTGGAACGCAGGATCTGGTCCAAGAGGTAACTGTTACTGGACCGCTTGGAAATAGTGACCACAATATAATAACTTTTAATATTCCTGTGTTGGGAAGAACACCGCAGCGGTCAAACACTCTGGCATTTAATTTCAAAAAGGGGAATTACACTAAAATGAGGAAGCTAGTTAAACAGAAACTAAAAGGGAGAGTAATTAAACTAAAATCCCTGGAAGCTGCATGGGAACTGTTTAAAGACACCATACTAGAGGCCCAACTTAAATGTATACCCCAAATAAAAAAACACAGTAAGAGACCTAACAAAGAACCACCATGGCTAAACAGCCATGTTAAAAAGGCAGTGAGAGAGAAAAGGGCAGCTTTTAAAAAGTGGAAGTCAAATCCTAGTGAGGAAAATAGAAAGGAACATAAACACTCCCAAATTAAGTGTCATAATGTAGTAAGAAAAGCCAAAAAAGAGTTTGAGGAACAGCTAGCCAAAAATTCAAAAAATGATAGTAAAATGTTTTTTAAATACATTAGAAGCAGGAAGCCCGCTAAAAAAGCAGTGGGGCCCTTGGATGATAAAGATATAAAAGGAGCGATCAAGGAAGACAGTGCCATTGCGGAGCAATTAAATGATTTCTTTGCTTCAGTCTTCACGGCTGAGGATGTTACAGAGGTTCCTAAATCTGAGCCAGCCTTTTTAGGTGACAAATCTGAGGAACTCACTCAGATTGAAGTGACATTAGAGGAGGTTATGGAATTAATTGATAAGCTGAATAGTAACAAGTCTCCGGGACCAGACGGCATTCACCCAAGGGTTCTGAAAGAACTCAAATGTGAAATTGCGGAGTTATTAACAGTGGTTTGTAACCTATCCTTTAAATCCACTTTGGTACCAAATGACTGGAAGATGGCCAATATAACACCAATATTCAAAAAAGGCTCAAGAGGAGATCCTGGCAATTATAGACCGATAAGTTTAACATCAGTACCAGGCAAATTAGTAGAAACACTAGTAAAGAGTAAAATTGCAAGGCACATAGAAGAGCACGAATTGTTGGGCAAAAGTCAGCATGGTTTCTGCAGAGGGAAGTCGTGTCTAATTAATCTGTTAGAATTCTTTGAAGGGGTTAATAAACATGCGGACAAGGGGCACCCAGTGGATATAATATACCTAGATTTCCAGAAAGCCTTTGACACGGTCCCACACCAAAGGCTTTTACGTAAATTAGGTGGTCATGGGATAGGAGGAAAGGTCCTTTCATGGATCAAGAATTGGTTAAAAGACAGAAAACAAAGGGTGGGAATAAATGGTAAATTTTCACAATGGAGGAGGGTAACTAGTGGTGTTCCCCAGGGGTCAGTACTGGGACCAATCCTGTTCAACTTGTTCATCAATGATCTAGAAAATGAGGTAAGCAGTGAGGTGGCCAAGTTTGCAGATGACACAAAGTTGTTCAGGACAGTCAAAAGCAAAAGGGATTGTGAAGAACTACAAAAAGATCTCAGCAAACTGAGTGATTGGGCAGCAAAATGGCAAATGAAATTTAATGTGGGTAAGTGTAAGGTAATGCATGTTGGAAAAAATAACCCAAATTACACGTACTACATGATGGGGTCAAATTTAGCTACGACAGATCAGGAAAGGGATCTTGGAGTTATAGTGGATAGTTCTATGAAGACATCCACGCAGTGTGCAGCGGCAGTTAGTAAGGCAAATAGGATGTTAGGAATTCTTAAAAAAGGGATAGATAATAAGACAAAAGATATCATACTTCCCCTATATAAAACTATGGTACGCCCACATCTCGAGTACTGCGTGCAGATGTGGTCTCCTCACCTCAAAAAAGATATATTGGCATTAGAAAAGGTTCAGAAAAGGGCAACTAAGATGATTAGGGGCTTGGAAAGGGTCCCATATGGGGAGAGGCTAGAGAGACTGGGACTTTTCAGTTTGGAAAAAAGGCGATTGAGGGGCGATATGATAGAGGTATATAAAATCATGAATGGTGTGGAGAAAGTGATTATAGAAAAATTATTTACCTTTTCCCATAATACAAGAACTAGGGGACACCAAATGAAATTGATGGGTAGTAGGTTCAAAACTAATAAAAGGAAATTTTTCTTCACACAGCGCACAGTCAACCTGTGGAACTCCTTGCCCGAGGAGGCTGTGAAGGCCAGGACTCTATTAGGGTTTAAAAAAGAGCTTGATAAATTTTTGCAGGTTAGGTCCATAAATGGCTATTAGCCAGGGATAAAGTATGGTGCCCTAGCCTTCATAACAAGGGCAGGAGATGGATGGCAGGAGATAAATCACTTGATCATTGTCTTCTGTTCTCTTTCTCTGGGGCACCTGGCATTGGCCACCGTCGGCAGATGGGATGCTGGGCTCGATGGACCTTTGGTCTGACCCAGTATGGCCATTCTTATGTTCTTATGTTCTTATCCACAAACCCTAGGACAAGTATTTTGGGTAACTGTCCCAAGAACAAGTTCTCCTGGTTACTGACCCTGCTGCCTGAGGGGATGCTAAACACTTTCATTCCCACACAGTCCACAGGGTATTTAGCGTTAGCGGTAAGCAGGGCCTCTGCATGCCCCAGACAGACGCCCGGGGCCACACGCACTTTCTTCACGAAGAGGGACGCTGATACAATGCGCAGTTTAAAGCCCTCAGCTGCATTGCCCATTAAACAGAAGGCCTCTTTACTGCGTGTCAATTTAATTTTCACATCCACCCTGTTCAACAAAAGTTTTTCTTGAAAAAACAGGTAGCTGTGTAGATAACCCAGCAACTCTACTGTCCTGCTCTGGGCCTTCAGCCTTGCACCCCTCACAAATCCTAGATTCTCGCCATGCAGCTCTGTTTCTTCATGTTGTCCAGGAGTGTCTTTGTTAAAACAGACTGGCGGAAAATTGTGTAGCTAGTGTGACATCGCTGTAATTGAGAACCGATTCGAAAAGGCTCTGTAAGGGTAACAGTTGTTGCTTTGGCTTACTAGGCGGTCTCCCAACATAACGTCCAACTGACTGAAAACAGAGGCCTCTGGGTAATTCACCTGGCCTACTGTGGCATCCCTGGGGAGTGCAGTTTCGTCTCCTTTTACTATCTTGCAACAAAGGTACAGTAGTGTGTTGTTGAAATCCATATAATCTATGCCATTCCCTGCTATAAAAAAGTTGATGTGGGCAGTCTCCGTCACGGCTGACAGAGGCAGCACCTTGATGTAGATGCTTTTCTCAATGCTGTTCTTTGTAGGGGCAATCTGAAACAAGTCTGGTTCGGATTTGGTGCATTCTTCCGACCCGCAGTGAACGAAAGCCATATTGCTTAAAATATATCTCTTCTACCAGGTACAGAGTGTGTCCTCTTTCTCCCTGGCTTCCTCTTGGACTTTCACTTATGGCTGGTCCTGCGTGTCAAAGCTCTTCTTTTAAAGGGTTTCAGGGGGCCTGTTCATCACGGATATGATGCATTTCTCTTTCTCTTCCTCCTTTTAATATACATCAGCCCTGACCCCTCCTGTGCAGCTGGATTCCCCACCTTCTCCAGGACAGCATGGGAAACATGGCCTACCACATCTCTGGCTACGTTTTGAGCATCTGTTTTCATGTTTAATAATCTCTATCCCTCTTCGCAAAAGTGGTACAGCTTTTCGAAAAAGGCTACGGAATATTTCGCCCATGCCGGCCCCGTATATCACAGGGGCTCCATGATATCCAGGAAGGGAGTATCCAGCCTGGTCTTTGTAATAGTTGCTGAAGGCTTTGGGGGTCACTGTAATTTTTTATGATCGCCTAATAGTGTTTTGCTTTTTAGAAACCTCGCTCTTTCTGGGAACGCAGGTGCAGCTTCATAATCACCTTGCCAAAGCGAAATGAGATGGTCCTGTACTGATCTGTCTTTATTTCAGTGGTGATGGTGTCGATGTGGTGTTGACTGATGGGTATGTAATGGGGCTTATCGTAGGTGATGGTAACAAACTCATTGTTATTTCCTCTGACAGGGACACAGCGTAACAGGGGGACAGAAAAGTCCCCCACAAACTGGTGTTCTACAATATCCGTGTATAGATACAAGGAGTTGAAACCCCCTGTGATGTCTGCTGAGAAGGGGCTCTTCTGGACACTACGCCCGGGGGCCAAACCCAGAATGTTAGCTAGTTCCCCGACGGTAGAAAACGTAGAAGTAACATCAGTGGATTTAGGTCTAAATTTTCTACCCACTGGGTCATAATTCACGATCACATCAGGCAGCCCAGAATCATGTGCCACAATGTGGTTCATATGTTCCAATAATTCGGGTATGGATGAGTAATAATCTCGTTGTAGGATATAACTCCATGATTTATCTCCAAAGATGATTTGGAAAGGGGTGTCCTCAGTAATATTGTTCCAGCTGTGCGGGTATTGTATTTCCACTAGCCCCACTTCCCAGGCACCCAGGAGATCCAAGGGCTTTATTACTTGTATCGTAAAGTCCGAGTTGGTGTTTTGAGGAAAAACCCCAGAGCTGGCATTGCCGGGCAAAGTGATGTAAAAGCCACTGTCCCCCATTTCTCTCTCTTTCTCCCTTTGCAGGAGGGATTGTTTTCATTCATGCTAAAATGTTAGAGTTGAGAAGCTTCTAGCCAACTGTTAAATTTGTTGGGCTACCCCAACCATTTCACCAATAGCTGCTTTTTACTCCCTTTCCCTTTCTCTGCTAGAACTTTTTCAATCCTGAAAATCCTGTCTTCTTTGGGGTTCCCTTTTGTAATTCTTCAGGGTAAAAAGACCCCGTCACTGGTAATCTTTTAATCAGTAGATGGGTGTCTCACTCCTGGTTAAGGCTTCATCCACTATGAATATCTCATCGGTAAACGTTTGTTCATAACCTTTTTTAAAAGCACCTTTGGTTTTAGAAAGTTTCACGTGGTCACCTTTTCTAAAAGGGCCAACAGCCTGTTTTATTTTAAAATTGTCTCCATAAACAGTGTTCCAGACCTTCAGAGAATTCGCGGGGTTCACATCAGCAGGTCTGGTACCTATAGTTCTGTGAAAGCTCCAGTTGTAATTCTTTATAAACTTAGGTAACACGTCAATGTAGCAAAAGGTATTGTGGGCTGTAAAATATCTCCACATCCTAGATTTCAAAGTTCTGTTAAATTGCTCCACAACCCCCGCTTTGACTTCATTGTTAGCAACAAAATGGTGGACACCATGCCGTTTTAACAATCCACTTAAAGGTTAGTTTAACAAATTTTTTCCCTGATCAGTTTGTAATTTTTGAGGCATGCGACCTTCACTGAAAATAGCTTTAAAGGCCTTGGCTACCTCCTTGCCCGTCTTGTCTTTTAGGCCTAAGGCCCAGGCATATTTTGATAGAATGTCTATCACTGTTAAAATATACTTAAAACCGCTGTTGTGTTTGGAGAACTGGTGCATATCCACCAAATCTGCTTGCCATTGTGCATCCACATCTGAGATAATGGTCATGTTTCTTTTAAAATGTATTCGAGCAGGTTGTGCAAAGAGTAAATGTCTTCTATTCAAAGTTTTACTATGCTTTTTGACTGCTTGAAACAGAGGGTGCACCCCACCAAAGCTGCCAACTTCCCTGGGGGTGTAATATATTTTCTTTAACAGAGCCATCTGCGTAGACATGACTGTTATTTGTGTTAGTAAAAAATGCTATAAGTAGGGAAGGGACACATTCACACTAACACATTTAATACAAGTTTTATTAATCACCTGGATTAACACACCCTTTTACAGCCGTCTGCAAAATGGGCGGCATGACACCCCCAACACCATCGCTAATAGAGAGTCCGAGCTGATTCATTCTTCCATTTTGTCCTTTTGTTCTTGAGATCCATCTGTCAGACATTAGCAAAAACAGCTGACACAAGATAGATTTACTCCCACAGGACTACCGACGTGCAGTTTCTTAAGGGCCTCTAGAAAGGCATTGTCGAGCTGTTGAGAGATTGCCAGAAAGAAATAACAAGACCGTCTGGTCATTTTCTTTATTTTTACAAAATCCCGGTAGGTTCCTAACCCCCATTATGCCCCAACCTCGATCATTCATTTACCTGTTTGACTTCTTTTCCATTCACCTGTCTGACTCCTGGGAGCCATGGGCACCTTCCTCCTCCAGGCCATCTAGCTCATCGGGCTGCCCCCTGAGCAGTTGGGTTTGGAGGTCAGATGCTGGTGTATCCAATAGCAGTGGGAGTAAATGGCCCCTGTTCGCCTTTCCCTCCTTCTCCTTGGAACTGTTGCTGATGTGTCACTTTCTCCTCCTGTGGTGGAGGGCCCGCGGCACCAAAGCAAAGTCTGAACTTCTGGAGTGGGTGGTAAAGGAGTCCATGTTTCCACTCAGCATTTGCACGTGCTCTTGGAACAAGATGGCCTCTTTTGTGTGGTGCAAGAACTTCTGGGGAAGCACTATGCTCTGATTAGTAGAGGGTGGTGGGGGAAGCTCCTAGAGGGATCACATGGCCCACTTTTGGGTGGGTAAACTGGTCCCGGAACTGCCCCCGATCGGTCAAAGTGGTTCGCGGTGCGGTCCAACAGGGGAAAATCCCTTCCTGATTGGTAGAGGGTGGTGGGACGAGTTCTTAGAGGGGTCACATGACAACCTTTACTGCCAGTCATGTGTCCCTCTTGACTCCGGATGTACTACCCCTAAGGGCGGGTCTTCCGGTGACGGGCAGAGCCTAAAGAGATCTAATGTTTGATTGATGGTAGAACCCTCATACTACTGACCTCAGGTGGTCACTGAATCCAACCTCCTGCCCAAAGCAGCACCAACTCCAACAAAATCATCACAGCTATGGCTCTGTCAAGCCAGGACTTAAAAACCTCTTGGGATGGAGATTCCACCCCCCCCCCCCATGTAACCCATTCCAGTGCTTCACCATTCTCCTAATAAAATAGTGTTTCCTAATATCCAACCTAGACCGTCCCCAATGTAACTTGAGACCACTGATCCTCATTCTATCATCTGTCACTACTGAGAACAGCCTTTCTCCATCCTTTTTGGGACCCCCTTTCAGGTAGTTAAATGCTGCTATCAAATCCCCCCTCACTCTTCTGTTCTGCAGACTAAATAAACCCAAATCCCTCAGCCTTTCTTCGTAAGTCAAGTGCTCCAACTTCTAATCATTCTGGTTGCCCTCCAATGGACATTCTCTAATGCATCCACATCCTTTCTGTAATGGGAGCCAGAAATGAACATAATACTCCAGATGTGGTCTCACCAGAGCCGAATAAAGGGGAATAATCACTTCTCTAGACCTGCTGGCAACGTTCCTCCTAATGCAACCTAATATGCCATTAGCCTTCTTGGCTACAAGGTCATGCTGTTGACTCATATCCAGCTTCTCATCCACTGTAATCCCCAGGTTCTTTTCTGCAGAACTGCTGATTAGCCAGTTGGTCTCCAGCCTGTAGCAGTGCTTGGGATTCTTCCATCCCAAGTGCAAGACTCTGTACTTGTCCTTGTTGAACATCTTTTGGCCCAGTCCTCCAATTTGCCTAGGTCACTCTGGACCTTATCCCTACCCTCCAAAACATGTATCTCTCCCCCTATCTTAGTGTCATCTGCGAACTTGCTGAGGGTGCAATCCATCCCTTCCTCCAGGTCACTAATAAAGACATTGAACAAAACCGGCCCTAGAACCGACCCTTGGGGCACTCCGCTTGATACTGACCGCCAGCCAGACATTGAACCATTGATCACTACCTGCTGAGCCCCACAATCTAGCCAGCTTTCCATCCACCTTATAGTCCATTCATCCAATCCATACTTACTTAAATTGAATAGTGTGGAAGACTATATCAAAAGCTTTGCTAAAGTCAAGATATATCACGTCCACTGCCTTCCCAATATCCACAGAATCAGTTACCATGTCACAGAAGGCAGTCAGGTCGGGCAAGCATGTCTTGTCTTTTGTGAATCCATGTTGACTATTCCTGATCACATTCCCCTCTTCCAAGTGCTTCAAAATGGATTCCTTGAGGATCTTCTCTATGATTTTTCTGGGGACTGAGGTGAGATTGACTGGTCTGTTCCCTGGATTGTCCTTCTTCCCTTTTTAAAAGATGGACACTACATTTGCCTTTTTCCAGTCATCCGGGACCTCCCCAATCACCACGAGTGTTCAAAGATAATGGCCAAAGGCTCTGCAGTCACATCAGCAAACTCCCTCAGCACCCTTGGGTGCATTAGATCTGGTCCCATGGGTTTGTGTATGTCCAACTTTTCTAAATAGTTCTTAACCTGTTCTTTCTCCACCAAGGGCTGCCCACCTCTTTCCCACATTGGGCTGTCTAGTGCAGTAGTCTGGGAGCTGACCTTGTCTGTGAAGACAGAGGCTAAGAAAGCATTGAGTACTTCAGCTTTTCCCACATCATCTGTCACTAGGTTACCTCCCCCATCTAGTAAGAGTCCCACACCTTCCCTGATTACCCTCTTATTGCTAACATGCCTGTAGAAACCCTTCCTGTTACCCTTCATGTCCCTTGCTAGCTGCAATTCCAATTGCGCTTTAGCCTTCCTGATTACACCCCTGCATGCTTGAGCAATATACATGTACTCCTGTCTAGTCATCTATCCAAGTGATAAAAAATTAATCATGATTAAAAAATAATCACAATTAATGGCACAATTCATCACACTTAAGATAATATCATTTCTTTAAATAATTCGGATAGTTTATATGTTTCCAAATATGTTGATTTCAATTACAACACAAAATACAAAATGTACAGTGCTTACTTTATTTTTATTACAAATATATGCACTGTAAAAAATAGTATTTTTCAGTTCACCTGATACAAGTACTGCAATGCAATCTCTATAATAAAGTTCAAGATAGAAATGTAGAATTAAGTGCAAAAAATAAATGCATTAAAAAGTAAAACAGTGTAAACTTTGGAACCATAAGTCCACTCCATCCTACTTCTTGTTCAGCCTATTGCTCTGACAAACAAGGTTGGCTACAATTTGCAGGAGATAATGCTGCTCCCTTCTTGTTTACAATGTCATCTGAAATTTAGAACAGATGTTCACATGTAGTTTTGTAGCTGGCATCGCAAAAAATTTATCAGACAGATGCACTAAAGATTCCTATGTCCTTCCATTCTTCAACCACTATTCCATAAGGTATGTGCCCATGCTTATGGTAGGTTCTGCTTGATTACGATCCCAAGCAAATCATGTTCATTTTCATCATCTGGGTCAGATGCCACCAGCAGAAGATTGCTTTTCTTTTTTTGGTGGTTTGGGTTGTGTAGTTTCTACATCAGAGTGTTGCTCTTTTAAGACTTTTGAAAGCGTGCTCCACACCTCATCCCTCTCAGATTTTGGAAGGCACTTCAGATTCTTAAACTTTAGGTCAAGTGCAGCAGCTATTTTGAGAAATTTCATATTGGTAACTTTTTGCATTTTGTCAAATCTGCTCTGAAAGTGTTCTTAAAATGAACACTGAGTTATCATCCGACACTGTGTGATATATATGGCAGAATGCAGGTAAAACACAATAGGAGACATGAAACTCGCCACTGTGGAGTTCAGTCATAAATTTAATTAATGCATTTTTTAATGAGCATCATCATGGAAACATGCTCTCTGTAATGTGGCTGAAGCATGAAGGGACGTATAATGTTTAGCATATCTGGTACATGTATGTACCTCGCAATGCTGGTTACAAAACTGCTGTGCAAACACCTTTTCTAACCTTCAGGTAACATTGTAAGTAAGAAGTGGGGCAGCATTATCTCCCATAAATGTAAACAAACTTGTTTATTATAGTTGTAGAAACCATTTCATACTTAGCTAGAAGCCATCTTGTATAACAGAAACCATTTCAGCTTTTCTCTTTAGCACGTACACCAGAGTGAACTTTCTGTCACCCCGTGAGAAGAGGCCTACAGGATGGGCTATTGGAATGTGTTAATTGGGCTGGTTGAGACAGGAGGTGTACTCCCTTGTACCTGTCTGCCATCTTGTTGATAAGGCTTTGTTTTTCCTAGTTTAATTGATGATTTCTGTAATTGGATACCCTGACGTCAGACTGTTTAAGGGTATAAAGATACTAGGATTGATTGTATTAGCCAGCCTTACTGGGCCCGGCTCTGCTGGGACCACGTTTGGCTCACTTGGCTTTACTGATCAATAAAGCTGTCTGTTTAGCTGCCTAAAACTAAGTGAAGCCTTTGCTTCGACATAGTGATTGGCTGAACAAGTAGTAGGACGGAGTGGACTTGTAGGTTCTAAAGTTTTACATTGTTTTGTTCTGAGTGCAGTTATGTAACAACAAAAACTCTAAATCTGTAAGTTGCACTTTCATGATAAAAAGATTGCTGTATGGCAAGGTTCCCTCTAAGCTGCATGGCAGCATAGCCTTGCAGATGCTTAATGAGCCCTGCCCAGTCAGGGACTCAGAGCTCCCTGCATGAAACTGCCTGGCTGGGGGGAGGGCTGAGCAGCAAGAGTCCCTAGCAGCTGGAAATGACTTGCTGTTTAGTCCTCAGCTGGGAGCTGCTGCTGTAGCTGAGGGAGAAGTGCCCCTCCCCCAGCCTGGCAGCTCTGTGCATGGAGCCCTGAGCCCCTAGGTTGGCAGGGCTCATTAAGCAGCTGCAGGGACGTGCTGCCACACAACTTAGAGGGAACTTTGCTCTACAGTACTTGTAGAAGGTGAACTGAAAAACAAATATTTGCACTATAAAAATGGTAACTTAGTATAAGTGAGCACTGGACCCTTTATATTCCGTGTTGTAATAGAAATAAATATAATTGAAAGCGCAGAAAAACATCCAAAATACTTAATACATATCAATTGGTATTCTATTGTGTAACAGTGAGATTAATCACAATACATTTTGAGTTAATTGAGTGAGTTAACTGCAATTGAATGACACCCCCCCCTACTAAATACCTTTGAGGATTAGGGTCTTAGTGTTGAACCAAGTCTAAAGAGTCTGTTCTCACTAAGGCCAGCATCCAGTCAGTTTCTAAAAAAGCAATACTACTTTTTTTTAAACTTCTAGCATTTATAATAAATGTTAACTATGTGAAATGGGAGTGCCCAAAAGTTCATCTTTGGGGGGGGGGGCTTAATGGTTTCGGGATGGTACCTGGTCCTGCTGTGAGGGCAGGGGACTGAACTCGATGACCTCTCAAGGTCCCTTCCAGTTCTATGAGATGGTATATCTCCATATATTATATTATATTGTATATGTCTGATTCAGTCTATTAAATCTTGATGTCCCAGCCGAGTTTGAAATGGCTATTCATTTACTCACATAATGGGCCTTGCTATATGGTAGTGTTGGATTGAAAGTTTTATTCTTTTTTATATTTGTAGTTTAGGTTTAGTAATGTAAGGTAATATATATAATCATATTTAATATTGTAGTAAGTCAAATCCTTTAGTTAAGTATATATCTCCTATATTTCCTTGTTTTAAAGTGTAGTGAGTAAAGAGATACATTTTTGGTATTATGTCTGTGTTAATGAGACTAGAGGAATGTTGAAGGCTAAGGCCTTAATTGTTTGATTTACAATGCCTCTTTGCTTTGCCCAATGCAGATATTGATGTTATGCTCTTCCTTGAGAAGTCCATGTAAAAGATTGTTTATGTGTGAAAGAGGCATGTATGTGTCGAGATAAAGGTGCAAAAGTTATTGCTCAGAACCAGATGGTCGAAGAAGGAGGGGTGAGCGTGGGCAAAAACCAGACGACCCGGCATCAAAGAAAAACCATCTATAACCATCGATGCGTACCCCTACTCACAAGATGACTGGATATTGGCAGATTGATGGCCTTAAAGCGGAGCTAGCATCCCTGAAAGATGATTGATTACAGGATGAGCTTTGGAAAATGTTTTGGGAACACTGACACTAAAGAGATAACACTCAGGTCACGGGCTGACACAACGAAATCCACGGACTTCAACAGAGAAAAGGATTATAAAAGCAGGGTGCTTTGCTATGGAACTTTGGGTTCGTCTTGCCACCAACTCCAGATAAGCATTGGATCGATTGATCGACAGACAGAGCCCGGCTCCCCCTCTGTGATCAATCTGGCTGGCCACTAGATTGATCCAGACTCTGGACTGGTAACTATAACGTCGTCTGGCGGGACTGTGTGTATGGTGTTTGTGTGTGTGAGTGACTGAAAAGCATATGCAACTGTTGTATTCTCAATAAATGCAGTGTACTGCCTTTTCCCCTATAAAAGATCTCATGTGCTTTGTTTAAGCATAACAGTAGTAGCTTTAATTACTAAGAATTAACACCCAGGAAGACCAGAACAAGACAAACAAAAGATGAGTAAATACCCAACAGGCCAGAGAGTGTTGAAAAGCAAATGTTTATAAGCCTTAGTAGGAACCATAAGGAAAAGCAATGGTCTTAAATTCACAGTCCACGGCCCAAGCAGTTTCACAATCTGGCCCAGGAGTCCTTGTGATCTGGGGGAGGAGGTCCATACCCATCCACAACTCCCACCTCTACTCTGTCCTCTCCATTGTACACATTCCTCCAAACCCTCTTCCCTGATGCCCCGTCCCTTGAAGAAAGGGATCTTGGGGGACTGGGACGGACACACACACTCTGGGCCACAGGGACTCCCAGACCGGATTGTGAAACTTCTTGGGTCGTGGATGGCCTGTGGGCTGACTTTAAAGACCTCTGGGTAAGAATGTCCTAGATTAGAGGATAGCCTAAATTTCCACATTTTTAGTATCTATTTTACTACTAGGTTCTACCTTCAGATACACCCTTGCAACTGTGCACATATCCAAAAGCAAATAATGGCATCAGGCCAGAACAATCACATGACTTTCATGTATTCATCTCAGTGGTAGGTTCTCATATCTGCCTAAGTGAAGTTTACTCAGCCTTCTGTGTATCAAACATTCTTGCACTTTACAATGTTGTTTCAGTTAGGAATGTAGGCTGGGCCTTACTGTCATATTGATGTGTCTATATGCGCTATAAAGACCTAAATCAGACCCTCTGTTTTTGGTGGTGATTTGCAATATATCCAACTGTTCCTAGCACCCTTTGCAACGATAGCTGCTCTAGGGCCTAATTCATAGAGGATTGTGAGAGAGCTTGTCCACACTGCAGGACATGACTGGATGTGGTTTAAGCCTGCCAACATATGTAGCTGAGTCATTTTTGGATCCACACATTTCCTGAAACAGGAGTAATCAAAATGGATCTTAATAAGTTCACACTTTCACTCCTACTTCAGGAATCAGACAGAGCATCTGTGAGGGTATGTCTACACTTCATTCCTTTCTCTCGAGAGCAATGCAAATGCAGACACCCAAAATTGCAAATGAAGTGGGGATTTAAATATCCCATGCTTCATTTGCATAATTGCCTTATGGAGCTATTTTGAAATAGTGCTATTTCAAGAGAAAAAATGGGGTTATTTCGAGATAAAATGCTTCCCTCGAAATAACCCTTACTCCTTAAATCCCTGCTACACTTGCAATTTCGGGTGTCTGCATTTGCATTCCTCTCTCTCGAGAGGAATGAAGCGTAGACATACCCTGAGGTGCTGGTGGATATTTTGGTGGTGGCATTTGATCCACTAAACGCCACTGCTATGCCAACCATGATCCAGATGCTGCTGCTCATGCCTGTTGTCACAACCTCACATGCCCACAAACAGACCATAAACTGGTGGGTTACACAGTCACACAGAGCTAGGATGACCAGCAGGTGCTCCAAAACTTCTGCATGAAGAAGGAGATGTTCTTGGAGGTTTGTGATCCTCTTACCTTCGTCCTCTAGCACAAGGAAATATGCATGAAACTGTCTATCAAAAAGTGGGCTGCTACAGGCATTTGGAATATGGCTATCATAGAGTAGTACTACAGGTCCATTGCTGGTATCTATAGAGCAAATGCACATACTACTTTGGTTTTTGGGGCTGTGACACATGGTCAATTTACAAGGTAAGCTATATTAACAGGGAGCAGTATGTAAAGCTTGCAAATTTGCTCCCCAACCTGTATTTTTAACAACCAGTGAGTAACTAGTAAAAATGTCAAGACACATGCTTGTTTAACTTTTTTCTCTCAGGTCCCGGTGTCTATTTTGAATCCTGTGTGGGTGTGAGCACTATGGAATTGGTGTTCCTCCTTGAACGAAGCACACTATGACACTCATCATGATCAACAACAACCATGGGCTCAATGCCCATCGGTGTCCGATGGCTCCCTCACTATTTCCTTCCAGCTTTCCCAGTCCAGTGCAGAGTGGCTTAGTTTCTGTAAACTAGCTCCGCACCAATCTACTATATCATCTACCCATTCTCTGTGGAATCTGCCTCTCCTATTCGGACTATCCATTATGCCAAATACCAGGGTCTTAACTTTTCTCTTGTCGTTCATTCTGCAGATATGCCCGAATAGCTGTAACTTCCGTTGTATAACCTTCTGCAGTAGGTTCTCTTTCAGCTGTATCTTCCTATATAATTCCTCATTAGTGACCTTCTGCATCCATCCTATTCTCAGGATCTTTCTATAACAACTCCTCTTGAACGCCAATATCCTTCTCTTCGAATCTTTCATTATCACCCATGTCTCACATCCATACAACATGCTGCTAAATACACACGTTTTCAAGACGCTCAGCTTAATTCCTAAGCTAATTGCTTTACTTTTCCAGATCTTATGCATCGCCTTCAAACTCGCTCTTGCTTTCACTATTCTAGTCGCTATTTCCTTCTTACAGTCTAGATCATACGTCATGTTGCTCCCCAAATACATGAACTTCTCTACGTTCTCTAGTTCGATCCCATCTACACTGATCTTCCTTCCTATTTCCTTATCTTCAAATACCACTGTCTTCGTTTTATCAATATTCGTAATCAGCCCATACCGCTTCCCTTCCTCATTTAGCACCTGCACCATTCTCACTAACTTCTCTTCATCTTCCTCAATGATAACTATATCATCCGCGAACCTCAAGTTGTTAATTCTCATCCTATGCATCGATATCCCTTCTGCCTCTTCCTTGATCTTGTGCATCGCTCTCTCTAGGTGTGTGATGAAGATACTCAGCGATATCGGATCTCCTTGTCTCATACCTCTACTCATTATAAACCAACTTCCCAACTCTCTGCACGTTCTCACCGCTGCCTCCACATTATCATTGATATCTTCAACAACCGTATCAGTCTGCTATCCACTCTGTACGACTCCAATACAGCCCAAGTCACTTTCTGATCTATCCTATCAAATGTCTTCTGAAAATCAAGAAAGCAATTGTAGATGTTCTTATTCTTTCTCTGCGCTTTTTCTGCTATCAATCTTAGTGCCCATATCTGCTGTATGGTACTTCTATCTTTCCTGAATCCCCCTTGCTCATCCGCTAGATGTTCTTCTATCTGCGATCTTGATTCTCTCTCTGCATTGATTGCTGGATTAGGTAATCCCCAACACCACAAGCCACTCCAATATAGCTTTCTAGACACAATCATTTCTTGTGTTCTTGCTAAAGTCAAATGTCTTGCTCACCTTATTCTGGAGATTAACCAGAATCCAGGTGAGTACCTCTGACTAATTAGCAACCTGCTTGATGTAGGACTTCTTCTTAGTGCTGGCCATTGACAATGTCTCTGAGGGTTAACTGGAATTCCAATTGAGCACTCCATGTAGAAATGAAGGGTTAAATACTGAGCAACTTTATTTGAACCAGGAGGTTGGTTCCATTTCCTAGAAATTGAGGGGGAAGTTTTGGGATGTAAGGGCTGGAAAACTCAGCCCAGAAGATTGTGGGATAGTGTTGGTTGATTATCCAGACATGAATCTGGTGACCTAGGCTAGAATGACATCCACACTGTAAAATTCCTGAGCTTGGGCCCATATCACAGCAGGACTTGGTCATGGATCCAGACCCCAACAGGATGAGTCACACTAGTTTGGTCTGAGCCTGGGTTTACTATGCAGTACAGACATACCCATGTGGGGAGAGATGATCTTTTCTAAAAGGCAATCAAGCTGATTTAACAACATCTCTTGCCTATGTCCATCCTGTTCTGCTTGGATCAATTAAAGTGACTTTTCAAATTATTATGTCTTTAATTTGATTGTCAATTAGCTTAGGCTATTTAACACAATTTTATATTCTAATAAAGATGCTTGTCATAAGAGGTCTGGCCCCTTTAAAAGGGAAAAGGACCCAATTCCCTATGATTAATTAGCTGCCTCCCAGCAAGGACTGTTTGGTTTGCTTGGTTCCCCCTTACCAACTGAAGAAGCTATTAGTTCCAGCTGGAGAGACATTAGGAGTCTCAAAAAGAGGAGTTGAGGCTATAAGAGGAAGGGGTAAGGTAAAGATATTTTTGGCAGGCCTTTCCTGGATTAGAGAGGGTGATTGAGCTATATGAGAGAAGTGCAGATAGCAGTAGCTGGGGAGAGCTCTTATTTTTCCTCCTATGGAGGAAAAAGTAGGAGAAAGCTTCTGGAAGTTTCCTGTGAGGGTTGAGAGTTCACTGGCAAGGGAAGCAGGGAAGTGCTACTGACAGAATGTGAGGAGGGAAAGGCTCAGGTGGGTTGCCCTGGAGCTTGCTCTTCTGCCCAAGCCACAGAATAGCTCTAAAACCCAGGTTAGCTTTCCCAAGAGGAGTTATGGGGGGATGTATACCAAATGTGTGGGTTGTGGTTCCTTCCCAGTTTGGGGAAAGACCTTGCTTTAGAGTTCTTCATTTCAGCTACGTCTATATTGAACTCTTCTTGTGCAAAAGCCTACGCAAATGAAATGCAGATTAGCATACTGCCACACATCATTTGCATAATTAATTAGGGGCCATATTTGCGCAAGAGGCTTTTGCACAAAAAGGAGCTGTGTAGATAGCTCCTTTTTGCGCAAAACCCCCCTCTTGCGCAAGAGCCGTTCTTTCTCATTTTTTCAGGAAGAACGGCTCTTGCGCAAGAGCGGGGTTTTGTACAAAAAGGAGCCATCCTTTTTGTGCAAAAGCCTTTTGCGCAAAATCGGCTCCTAATTAATTATGCAAATGAAGCATGGCAATATGCTAATCCACACTTCATTTCCATAGGCTTTTGTGCAAGAAGAGTACAGTATAGACGTAGCCTTCTTATGCTTCATCTGGGGAATGCACCTGTTCTATATGCAGAAGGGTAAGCTGCATGAGATAGGAGAAAGGTCTTGGTAGGCAGTAAACAATAGGAATAATGTGAGAACCCTCAAGGTGTGATACCTGGACTCTTCTTTAAAGCTATTGTAGGTGCCTTTAAGGTAAAAGAGCCCTCACCAGGAGTAGCTTTTGTTGTAATCTTTGTAAAGTGATTGGCAGGACCTGCAGGGTCATGTTCCTACCACAAAGTGGCATCAGGAGGCCTCTACCTATTATAGACTCATAGAATCCTAGGGCTGGAAGAGACCTCAGGAGGTCATTGAGTCCAGCCCCCTGCCCAAAGTCCAGCCCCCTGCCGGAAGGGAACTGAACCCCACAAACATTTGTTCTAGGAATGCACGTTTATATCTAGTCTCATATTGATAAATGTGTGAGACTGTCAATGCTTGAGCCTACAGTCATATTAGGTGGGTCAAGTTGCAACCCACTGTCTTGTGTTTTAGCATCCTAGAAACGCTCCAATATAAAAATTCTCAGTCTTTCTGTGGTTGACTTCCCCTGGGAGGTTTGATAGGGAAAGGCAAACTTTGTTGCATCGTGTATATGTTACACAAAGATCTACTTCATGTTGTGTATAATACTGCAGAGTCATCTCACTCACTTTAAATGAAGTGAGCTCCAGCTACTGCTTATATCCTTATGGGTTTTTTTTTGCGGGGGGGGGGGGTAGGAGAGGGAGGAGAGGGTTTAGGAAATTATCTGTAACTTTCTTTCAAGCCAAACACGGGAAAATGATAGCCTAGTAAAACTGGGTGAATGTTCTTATTTTGTGGAACATGTCAGCCAATCTGATTTTGACTGACAGCTGGCAGCCCTCCAAACAGATAGGGGAAGAATCTTGATGTAGGAATGTAATAGTGTACTCAATTAACTGATTAACTGATAAGCAAAAGCTTATAGGTTAATGCTTTAGACTACATGCATTTCCCTCCCTCCCCCCCCACCCCGCTAGTAAATTTTTTAGCAGGCTTCACAGCAGCCCAGCTCACTCCTGGCTTGTGACAGGTCTGGGACATACCCTGCTGCGACTCTGCATTTAAAGTGTATTAGGAGCTGGGCAGGCAGGCAGCCCAGCTCAGTCCTGGCTCACATTGGATCCAGGACTTGCCCCTGCTATGGCTCTGCATTTGAAGTGTATTTGGAGCCACATGGACAGGTAGCCAAACTCAGTTCTGGCTCACTCTGGGCCGGGAGCTTAGATGTCCCCTAGGCAGGAGCTGCCGCCACCCCGTGCTGCTGCTTCTTTATCAGAGGCAGCAGCACTGGGCGACAGATAGCCTGTCTGCCAGGGGAGCTGGTTTTTAAACTGGCTCCCCTCGTGGACCAGCTCCTGCCTGGCACCTCATGCTGTTGCCTCTGTATCAGAGGCAGCAGTGCCGAGTGGCAGAGGGCTCCTCAGGAGTAAGGCCAGAGTGCACTGGCTGCTGGCGCCATCCCTCCAGGACTATAGAATAGTCGATTAACTGATAAGGATTCATGAGGTTACTCGACTATTCAATTAACCGATATTTAACATCCCTATCTGCATGATAATGAGTCAATATAAGGCTTTGGAAAATCAGTTCCTTGGAGGCAAGGGAATTCTAACTTGCAAAATGAACTAATTAATGCCCAGAACCTGAGCTGCAGCGAGCTGTTTGTGGTGTGGTTCAGGAAGATATGTGTGTGTGGGGAGGGAGGGGGGTGTTAAAAAATTTACACCAGCAGCCAGAGATAACTAGGATAAGAGAATGGGGGGAAACTGGAGGAAATATTCTGCTGGTTAAAATGACTTTAGGGATTCTTTATATTTCTGGTGCCTGCAGGAATGGACTGCATTCTCACTCTTAATACATAATTGTGAAAACCTTACTAAGAATCTATCTGCATTTGTGGCACTTCTTAAAAATTTGGCCCTTTGACATAATAAATGTGTAACCCCTAATACTACTTCAGTTAGAGTGATTCTTTATTATGGAAACATTGTGGGTGTTGCATATGCACAAGGAAGCAGAGTCTGAAGGGACTGCAGGCACTGTAGATAGTAAAACATCAACAGCATGTACTTCTCTCTTTAAATTTAAAAAGCCAAGTATGTCCTTACTCCCATTTATTATTGGAATTGTAAAGGGACAAAAAAAAGTTCAATGGATTGAAGAGAGACTTTAACAAATTAATCTTTCAAAAACTTGGACCTATCAAAGCTGACACTATTTAAATATATCTCTGCATTTTAACTGAGCTGATATTTAACCAGATAATATAAATCAACCTTTTAACATTTTAGTAAAGAAAACCCAGAATGATTACAAAATAGGAAGCAGAGCCTCAGCTACTGTAAATGGATGTACCTTTGTTGAGTTCAGCTGGGGATCATCTGGCTTTGTGACTACTATTCTGGAAATCACTCACCCAAGAATCAGAGCCCTTAACTTCTAGATCCTAGTTTCTCCATTTGTAAAAGGGGGCACTAACTCTTAATTCCATCAGATGAGCGTTGTGGGGCTCAATGTTCCTAAAGCACTTTGATATACTTTGCACTTCATTACTATTTTTCTTCTGAGATTCTCAGTGTGCCTGCTAAAGGTTAATAAGAATGTATTTATTATTTATCTTTTTAGTGAAAGCTCTGGGACATAGCTCTTAGAGGCAGCAGAAAGGATTACCCAGACATAATTTGGTGTAGTCAGTGCTTGTTGGAGCTCTGTGAACCCCTGGGTTTATTTTCCCCTCTCCCCCCTTACACTGACTTTACAATGGTTTAATGCCAATGGCTCTATTTCTTACTTACAAGGTTGTGAGGGTGACTCCAGCCCTCTATCGTGGCTGGCTAGAGTCATGCGTTAGGCATGTCTACACTTCAAAGCAAATTCAGCTGAAATCGATGTGTTTGGAATTTAAGTCTTGGGAGACTCTGCGTTTCCCATCATTTTACCCTAAGCTGTGGAGTGACCCATGTGTGCTTGGAACTTGGCGCTGACCACAGCTGTACAGGTTAAAGGGCCACGTTAGTAGCTGCCGTTAGGACTTCCCTTTCATTGATGCTGGCTCTGCATGCCAGGCTGGCCTCTGACAGCGCCGTGTTGTTGGGCCCCGCTGAGGGTGATGCAGCACAGGCGTTGCCTGTCTCCTCCAGCTCCGTGGCGCTAGCTCAGCTGAGCATTGGCTAGGCGCTGCGAAGATTGAGCTCAGCAGAGGGCGCTGCCGGACCGGTCGTGGTGGCTGCCGAAGCGGTGGCAGCAGCCGCAGGGATGCGGTGGGAGGTGGGTGGCTGTCGATAGAAGCTGCTGCTGCTGCAAAGCCGGCGAGGTCCCCGCGGAGAACATGAGGCGCTCAGAGCGGGCAGAGAGTGGAGCCCGAGCACTTAGCTGCGCGCAGCGCTGATCAAAGCCTCCGCGCTGGACAACAGGAGACATGACTATGGCCGGGGGCAGGAGGGGGCTGGTGGCGCCACAGAACACCTTCCTGGAGAACATTGTGCGAAGATCTAACGGTAAGGGGAGGGCCGCGTTAGCCCGCGCGTACCGTACCGGGAGCTGCCTTGGCAGCCGCTCCCTAGGGGCGATCAGCAATGCTGAGCTTTGGGCTCATAGGGGGCAGTGGCAGAGAACACACAGTAAGTCCTTTCTGCAGCCGCTCTCCCGCCAGGGGCTGCCCCATTGGCTCTGAACCACCCGTGCTCGGAGTGGATTGAATGGAGCGGTCTGCTCAGATGCCTGTGGTGGCAGAAGCCCACATGCGATGCCTTTGCAAAGTCTTGCAGAAAGTAGAGGGAGAGTCTGATCAGACCATCCAGGGATGGGGGAGAGGCGAGAAGGAAGCCAAGGCTCCGTGGCATGATCTGGTGTAAAGCATCCAGGATGCGGATCTGCAGCCGGGCTCGAGTATCTGCTGTAGAGGGTTGGGGGGAGCTCGTGCATACTCTAGAGCTGCCTGGATGCGGTCCCAATGAAGCAGTCAGGCTGAGACCCAGCACCCGCTCCTGGCAGCTGGGACTGCATCCTCACCCCCCGCAAGCCTCGCTCATGTCACTGTGGTGCCCTCCTGGCTCGGGCTGCATCCTTCTTTCCTCTGGCATGACGTGCTGCTCCGGGGCCAAGCGGACCAAAGTGCCTGTCTCGGCAGAGCCGCTACTGTTGTTCGGTAGTTGGCTATCGCCTTAGTTTTATTTGTTTTCCAGGGGATCTCTCTGCTGCCTGTTTAGTTCTCTTCCAAGTGGCTATGGGGCTGATAAGAGTTCGGATGCAGTGGAATCAGAGGCGATCCCTGTATCTCTGTGTGTAAGGAGGGCGGTGTATTTCTTACGCCTTCCTTCCCTTACTCTCAGCAATGTATGGAGTATAACCTCCTATGCCAAGCATTCAGCACCCTTGTCCACAAGATCTAAATAGCTGCCTGTCACTTCTGGAATAGTTATGGGTGAATAGTGTCTGTATATGGCTTAAATTGAATACTGAAAACGTTATAGTCCTGTAGCCAAATGTCAAAACCATCAGCCATACTATGATCCTGATCCTGCTGAATTTACTCATTCAAGTGGTTTACACTCACCCAAGGAATTTCAAAGACTTCAAGGGAATACAGGATATGTAAGAATTCATTTGACTTCCAGGAAATTTCTTTTGGTCTAAGAAGCTGCTTTTTACTAAATGATTCAGAAATTCAAAATGGTCTCTAGGGGAAAAAAGTGGGGGGAACCCTAAGTCATCTTGGAAGATAAGGGAGGTGTATCTCGCTGAGCTAAAATTAAGTTTACTTTTAAGTAAAGAATACAGTATTTGCAATGTTGTGAGCTAAAGGATGGATAGTGCCCCCCCAATAATACAGTAAACAGAACACTGTTGCAAAGGGAAATCTCTAGAATTGCACAACTCCATGTGAATATACATTAATGTGATCTGGATCTTACTATAAAAGGCTGAAGGCCTCACACATGCAAACATTATAAGTAATATTTAACTAAGAAACTGTATGTTTGCAGGATCTTGACCGAAGTTCTACCAATTCTTAACTCGCATTCACTTCACCGAAGATGCTAAGCAATTTAAGGACTTGTTAGGTACATTAAGGTGTAGGATCTGGCCCCACATCAAGAAAATACAATTATTGAATTACAGTATTTTTAAAAGATCAGCTACATTATGATATAGCAAAGAAAGACAATTCCTCAATTGATCTGTGTCTGGAACCAAAAAATTACTCCGAGGAATGATTTTCAATGTATGTATTTTTTTAAAAACTGGAGGCTCCTTTGAAGTGGGAGCCTTTTGGAAAGTCTGAATGAAAAGAATCTGGTACTACTAATGCATCTTCGCACATAATCATGATACTTTCCCCCACTCTGTTCCTGGAGAAATGTTTGATTACTGTATTCTTAGAATAAAAAAATATTATCCATCCTTACTTAAAATCCTGTTTAAAAACAGAATATTTTGGCTCATTGTAGTGAATAGAATTTCTAATCTTCCAATCTTCCAATCCAAATTACTTAATTTTTTTCCTAGAGACTACTTTGAGTAATTCCATCATTAGAAAAGTCAACTTATCATTTTAGCAGAACTAATGAGTCCTCAGCCTGAACATATGATCAGTTTTCCATCCCAAAACCCTCACAATCAATTGGAGTGGTGTCTAAAGTTACCTGCTAAATTATTATTTATATGGTGCTGTGGGTGAGCAAGGTGCTTCACTGGAAAGATAAAAAGACAGGCCCCTGCTAATGGGTATGTGCATTAGGTCATGAGGGCTGTGATACAACTAGACTGAACTTCTGGGCTCAGCCTTGTAGGAGGGGATGGCACACAGTAGTACCACACCAAAAAAGCACTGGGCAGGAATTTGACTCAAGCTACAGTTTTTTCCCTTCCCTTGCTCTTAAGAGGGTGTAGTCCTTTCCCCACCTTGTGCTGGCTCAGTTGTGCTGGCCAGTTTAAGGGAGGCATTGAGGAGTCCCTCCCATTTCCTCTTCCCCTGTACCTTCTCCTGGCCCACTTGCTTGGAAGAAGAATTCTGCACTGCAGTTTTTGCTATGTTTCCCACACCCATGCTGTGAGGCAGGGGGAGCTAAAAGGGGCATATAAAAATTAAGGTTTTATTCCTCCTTTATTCCTCTGCCCAGTCGCATTTGCCTGGGTCACAATTTGACTGACAAGAAATAAATATAAAATGATGGGATTTGCCATTGAAATATTGGGAACCTTATTAAACTATTACTTAGCTGGCAGCTCCGAGTAGGTTACACACTGCCTCCAAATATTGAATGGATAAACGTACACAAATGCATGCTCTTAAGTCTATTCTCCCACTGAAATGTGGAGGACTTAGCATTAATGTTAATTCTATGACTAATTCTGTGATGCATATGGACCTTGCTGTGAGGGGGGAGTAGAACAGATCCCACTCTGTTTATATCTGAGATACAAACTAATTGAGGACTACACTTGTACTCTCTTTTTAGAGACCTAGAGAAGCTGGCTACTTAAATGAGACTAGATAACAATAATAAAGCAATTAGCTTATTGGGAGCAATAATCAAAACACACAGCTAATTATGCCATTTCATTGTTAGTTTAAAATGTAATTCTATGTACAGCATTTCATATGAAAGGTAAAATTTGAAAGCTGACATGTCTCCATTGCCAAGTATAGCTCATAAAGGGAATATAGGTGCTTGGAAGAACTGGTGGCTTTAAGTTTACTGTGCATGCATGTTCAGATCTTTTCATTCTGACAGTATTTTACTCATGTCTATATTGTGTCTCCTGGAGGAAGATTGTCATTCCAATATGCAGTGATTTTAGGCCTTGGGGAGTTTAAGCACCTCCCCACTGCCATGTGTGGCTTGCCTTAACTGCTACTCTGACGCAGGAGAGAGAGAGAGCAGGTCTATAGGGTCACTGTTGTCTCCGCAGCCCTGTGTAAAAGTCGGCTGACAAAAGCAGAGAGATGGGGAATAACGGGCCTTCTTCTCTACATGCCAACCAGAGGCTGAGCCAGAGTGAAGGGGAAATTAACATTTAAAGAGCTATTGTAAACCACTTCCCTCATAATGGAGCAAGGAGGAATCCCTTCCCGAATTGCTACTGAAATGGCATAGGCATGTACCTCCCCATATGTACATTGTTTACAATTCCTCTTGTGAACAACTGGTCTTACGTTTAGTATTTTAAAACAATATTTGTGAACTATACCCACATATATTTAGAAAAATGTTGTGCATAGGATCTAGTCAGGCTTGGTGGCCAAAAGTGGGTTGTTGGGGTTTTTTGTTTTGTTTTGAAGAAGTGGAAAAGCTAACAAGGCTGGAGCACCCTGTGGGGTGGAAAATTGCCTATGCTGTAAAATAGTTCAGCGTGGAAGGACTCACTAGGCTTCTGATGGATATTCATGTTGTTCCTGAGGTAACACAATGTCCGTGTGGTATACAACATGCTATAACAGTTTCACAGCTATCATCTTGGTCTGCAGCCAATGCACTCCATTCAAATGGTGCAGTATGTTACAAAGAACTAATTTTTATAAAATGATATTTTTAGGGTTGCCAAATGGTTTAACCAAAAATACTGACCCCCCCCCCAAAAAAAACCCACCGGGGAAAAAATTCCATTGAGAAAAAAAAAAGAACCCAAGAGTTGTTAAGCAAAAAAAAAAAAGAAAAAAAAGAAAAAAAAGCCAGCATGGCCCCTTTAAGAAATACTTTTGAGGCTTTTTGGCCCTAACAGGCTGCCTGCAGCCATCCGACATCTTGTCTCCCTGCTCCGGGCGAGACAGCTCCCCTGCGGAACCTGGTAAGGACCTGGGATTTTCGCCTCTTGGCTGGGAAAAAATCATTTTAGGTGTCCAGTATTTTCTGAATTTTTTTACCAGACAGAAGGCGAAAATACCGGACGGTCCTGGTCAATACCAGACACCTGGCAGCCCTAGATATTTAAATGATTTATCAATAATCTAGTGAAAAATCCTTTAAGTTTACAGAAATACAGGCCTGAGTTTTGCAGTCCTTACTGAGGCAAAATTCTCATTGAGGTTAGAGGAAGTTTTGCCTTGTAAAAGCTGCAGACTCAAGCCCTATAGTCTAATTACTATTGGATTTCATCCATGAGCAGAATAAATTTTTATGTGCACTGAGGCATGTGTTAATGTGCACCGGTAGAAACAAAAAACTTAGCTGTAGTCACTCAGCTAATCAGCTGTATGATATTTGAATCTCTGCTGAGTGGCCGCACAAGTGCACAGCTTACAGGGAACACTGCCAGTGGGACCCCGGAGGCCTAGCAGGACCCTGTGGAGAACAGTTTGAGGCGAAGCCAGCAATGGGTTGGTAGTGGCGCCAGCCCCAAAGTGTAGGGAAGCTGGGTGCAAAACCCAGGGGTACTGCCAGTACCACTGTATCCCTGCTTCCTGTGTCTATGGTTTTTGGTCTGCACAGACCTTTTTTGAGTTACAGTGCAGGAAAGCAAGAGAAAATAGCTCGGCCCTGTATAGTCTCTCTAAGGGTATGTCTACACTGCATCCCTCTGTCAGCAGAGGGATGCAGATTAGGCTGGTCGACATTGCAAATGAGGCAGGGATTTAAATATCCCATGCCTATTTTGCATAAAAATGGCTGCCGCGTTTTGCCAACTCAGCACTTTGTCGGCAAAAAGTGGCAGTCTAGAGGGGGATCTGTCGAGAAAGAAAGCCTTTTTCGACAGATCCTGTAAACCTCCTTGCAGGAGGCATAAGGGATCTGTTGAAAAAGGCTTTCTTTCTCGACAGATCCCCCTCTAGACTGCCACTTTTTGCGGACAAAGTGCTGAGTTGGCATAAAAATGTTTATGCAAATTAAGCACGGGATATTTAAATCCCCGCTTCATTTGCAATGTTGACTTGCCTAATCTGCATCCCTCTGCCGACAGAGGGATGCAGTCTAGACATACCCTAACATTCACAGATGCAGGAGACTCTTTGTTTATGGATCTCCCCAGTCCTGTGCTGAAGGGTAGTTCAGTCACTTCTGTGGCATCGTTCCCTTCCCCCATCCTCTTTCCCATCCTTCTCTGGACCTCAGAGAGGATGCTCTGTAGGTTTAGGGTTCACATGGAGCAAGGGGGCAGAGTCTGAATAGAGGAGGAGAGAGGTGGGGCCCGGGACAAGCACCTTGTGCTGTTCAGGAAAATTTCCTGGAAATAATAATTCAAGCTGGGGCTCTCATATTTATTCTGTGGTGCCCACCTCCCAAGGCCAGGCCAGGGAGAGTCCATAGTACCACTGCTTTAAAGGGAGCTGAATAATAAGGGAACCTGAAAGGGAGAAGAGCAGATTTGGAAGTAAAGGGCCTCTGAATTTGGCCATTTCTATGGTTCCGCTTTGATCTGGTTTGATCACTGGGGACTGATCAGGATTAAGGGCAAACCCTTTATCCTTTGAAGGAAGAGTGTGAGGCTCCTCTCAGGAAGATCCTTCTACAGAAACTTGAATTCTGGGCTATCTGTGGAAGAGAGAACCAGCCCTGTTGATAACAGAATAGGGTTTTTTCCTTGGCACTGCAAAACATGAACAAAATCAACCCTGCTAAGGGATATGGTGAGTCGGATCCTGCTGACTTAAATAACCCATGTGGATTCCCTTTGAAGGGTGCAGTGCTAACTCCCACATTGTGAATCAGACAAGTCTCACAACTTCCCCACCCAGAAATGGTCTCATGCCTCTTGTCTGAAAAGATTTAATAGTACAGTGCCCAATAAAATTTGGTTCTACACTTAGATTTTTTAATTTAAAAAAATTAAATTCTTATGAATCCCGAATGACAGAATTGTTTCCATGATTGTATCATTAATTCCAATGGAAATAGTTTAGAGAAAAAGAAATCAAACAAGTATTCCGCTTTACAGTCTGCAAGCCAGGCATTGCTACATTGTGCCAGAACATGAGGCCTGTAAAAGAAGTTAACTAGCAAGATACAAAATGAAACTGTCCAGGCTATATCCTCCTCAATCAGAGACAAATGCAACCAGAAGCAGCATAAAGAGTGGAAAAACTAATTGGATTTCTAAAGTTCTAAATTGTTTTTCATGTCATAGAGAACCAGAAACAAGATCTTAACTTGACAACATAGCTTTAGCAATAGAGGGCTGCTTTTTCATATCACTTTATTAAGAGTTACTTTTACAAGTTATCCAGATAATTTCTATACTATGTAATATTTACTTAGCTGATAAAATCTTTGGGGCAGGGACTGTCCTTGTTTACTGTTTGTACAGTGCCTGGCACCATCAGGTCCTGACCCATGACTGGGGCTCCTATAAGGCGCTTCAACCTGGATAAATAATTACAGCATTAATAAGTGTTTTCATAAATTAAGAACTTCAGAGGGTAGCCGAGTTAGTCTATAACAGGAAAAACTTAAAAAACAACAAATAGTCTAGTAGCACTTTAAAGACTAACAAAATATGTAGATAGTATCATGAGCTTTTGTGGGCAAAGCCACTTCTTCAGATGACCGGAGTATAATAAGTCCAGATCCACCCTCCTTCTCTTATTTATTCTTGCATTAATTAAAGTAACTGGTGGTTTTCAAAATAAATGAGCAAAGTATACTTTGGGGTTTGATTTATCATTTATCATGTGTCTGTTTCTGCTCATTCAGATTTTGATAATCTGCAATGTCTCCCAACAATTACTGCACAGACTGAATGTCACCTACTGGGTTGGCACATAGGCTTTATGCCCTTTAAGCTGTATTTTGAGAATTTAAACTGGTTTTGGCTGCATACTGCCATGCAGTTCAGTAAGTATCACTAATATACAAATTGTTGAAATGAACAAAGTTAACCTTTAAACAGGTGTTGCAAGTGGCAGTGGGTATTGACTTTATTGTGGCATGTCTGTTGAGGAACATCTATGCCAGTTAAAGCCCCTAGGGGGACTAATAGGAAAGCTGGAGCAGACACACACAACTTGTTTTTCCCCTCCTTTATACAGTAATTCCTCATTTAACACTGTAGATATGTTTCAGAAAATGATTGTGTTAAGTGAAAACGTGTAATGCGGGGTCAATTTTCCCATTGAAAATAATGGAAAAGGTGGGGGTTGCGTTTCAAGCGGTGGTGTCTGTTGGGACTGGGACATAAGGTTGGGGGAGAAAGGGGACTGGGTTACAGCAGGGAGGGGAGGTGTTTGGCTCTGGGGAAGGAAAGGGAAGGAGGGGGAGGGGGATTGGATTGGGAGTATGCCCCTGTGACGGGTCTGCCGGGACCCGCACTGCGTCCGGAGAGGGGGGGTTGCCAGGGAACAGTGCAGTGAGCGGCAAACCCTCCGCCGCTTTGCAGGGAGGCGGGGGAAGCCCCGCGCAGCTGCTGGCGACGGGCCGGCTGGGTAAACCCAGCCACTGGCCTGCAAGCGGGGGCAGAGTAGAGGGGGCAAGGCGTCCGGCAAGGGGGAGTCAGCGGGGAACGGCGTGGCGAGTGGCGAACCCTCTGCCGCTTTGCAGGGAGGCGGGGTAAGCCCCGTGCAGCCACCGACAATGAGCCGGCTGGGGAAATCGTGTTATTCCGGGGACGGTCGTGTAATTCAAAAAACGTTCCCTAAAAAAAATCGTGCTATCGCGAAAATGTGTTAAGCGGGCACGTATTAAATGAGGAATTACTGTACTGATTTAAGACACTATAACTCCATTGGTTTCAGCGGTATGTGTCTATGTTAACCCCACATAGACTAACGCAGAGGTGACACTGGGGACTGTGGAGTCTTCAATTATGTAGCTGCTGGGGCCTACCACCCTGAAAAAATGACAGAGAAGGCTGCTATTTCACCTCATAAATTGCAGTGGCATCTGTGAAGGACTGTTGGTTGGGAAGTGAGTTTTATCTTCCTCCAGTCCCTGGCACTTCACCTGCATAAGGCAAAGTAAATTTCACCTAAACAAAGTAGGCATCTGATATATAGACTGACTTACTGCCCATTAATTAAAGGCAAATGCATAAAATTGGCATTGTTTAAGCACCCAATTCTGCAAGGCAGTGGACAAGATTCCATCTAATGGGAATTTTTGCATGGGTAGAGTCTTTTGGTTGGGCCTATGGCAGGGGTGGGTAAGATGCCTCTTGCAGGCCAGATGCAACCCACCAAGCCACTGGACTTGGCCTGCGGACTCACCTGCCAGGACCCTCAGGCACACAGAAACCACTGTTTTAAGTGCAGGTCTGCTCCATGTGTCTCTTTGCTTTGGAGGGAGGGGGAGGCTTTGTGTGATCTCCCCACCCCCAGCCCAATCCTCAGCTCCTATTGGCCAGAAACAAGCAGCCAATAGGAATTGAGAAATTGGCCTTGGAGGAGAAGGGGCAGGGCAAGCCTCTCTAGCTTTGTTGCTGAGAGCCACAAGGAGGGAACAGCCTGCAGTCTTAAGCCATCTGGGGCTGCAGCAGGCAGGGAGCCGAGCCTGCCTTGGGGATGCTGCAGGACGGGAGATGCTTAGGTAAGCGCCTCCCAGCCAGAGCCTGCCTCTGGCACCCCTGCCCCTCCCTCATCCCAACTCCCTCCCCCAGGTCACCATCCAAACCCTCTGCACCCCCTTGCCCCAGGTCACAATTCCCTCCCAGACCTGTACCCCCTCTCACCCCCTCCCCCAGGCCAGAATCCTCTCCTGCACCCATACTCCCTCCCTACACCCCAATCCCCTGACCCAGGTCACAACCCACTCCTTCACCCAAACTCCCTCTCAGACCTCACACCATCTCCTGCGTCCCAGTCCTTACCTCATGCGCCCTTCTGCACCCAACCTCCACCCTAGATCCTGCACCTCCTCCACAGAAAAGTGCAGCCCTTGATCACTTTCCAAAATCTTGGAGTGGACCCCCACCAAAAATAATTACCTACCTCTCGCCTATTGACTCTGATTTATCAAGGTATTTAGGCATGTGAGTAGTTTCTCCTGGGCTTCAGCAGGACTCCTCAGCTGCTTAAAAGAACATGTTCATGTATCTTGCTGAATTAGGGCCAATGTGAAGAAACAATGTTTTTTCTCCTTGCCTGATCTTGCTTCTTTTCAAGTCAGTGGCAGAACTCTTATTAACTTACTTGGGAGCAGTACAGACCCAGGGTTTGCAATATAACTTTCTTCTTTAGTAAGCGAATGCTATCCCATTTTTGCCCAATATGAGCAACATTTTTCCTCACTAGTTATTACTAAGCTAAAAGCTTCTATTTTGGATAATGTTTGGAAATGTATGACCTGATCTAGTAAGAATAAAACATAAGGACGATAGATATGTATTTTAAAAGTAATGTTCTGTAAGTCCCCAAAGTTCTACAGTAATAATTCAACTAAAAATCCATCTTTATATTATACCCTAGAACAAGATCATAAAACAAATCTTAATGAAACCTGTTTGCTAGAGAATTTAATGAATCTTTGTAATACATACGGTTAAGACTCTGCATAAAATTAGGTCTAGTCAAAGGCTTTTAAAGCTCTTGATGGCTGAAAATATCAGTAAATCAAGTGGCTTATTGTAAAATGTCAGAAGACCTGTATAACTAATGTACCCCAAAATAGGCTCTTCCCTCAGTTGCTTTTTACCGAACAGAAGGGAAAAATAATTACATGAAGTCTAAATGTTAAACATTATCTTAAAAAAATAGTACATTATATCGCTTTTGCAACTTTGTATAGGGTGAAGTTTTACCATTAATTTTATTGACTGATAACTTTGATTTCAGAAAGTTACTTCATTCTAGATGCCACATTTGCTTTAACATGCTTTTTCTTTTAACTTTCAGTCTGGACATTGTCTCATAGACAGACAGGTACAGAATGACACTATGTACAATATACACGACAGCTTCCATGCATTCTGTTCATTTCAGCCATTATTTCTCCATTGTTCTGTACCAATTTCTGTTAATTTACAAAGTGGGAAAAGTCTTGCTGAAAGGGTTTTTTTCTTAAAAAAAAAATCTATTTTGTAGATTGGATTGATATTTGACTATCTTTCTAAGGATATGTAATCATCAAAAGTGCTAGGGTTATTACTGCTGGTGGGTTATATTGCTCTTTGCCATTGGAACTCTTCTGGTGGTAGAGACCTATTGTGAAATGTTTACTATAGCAATGTAAAATAACAAATGTTGGCATGGAACTATTAATCTCTGTGTGAACTGCTGGCTGAAAGTAGCTTTCATTTTGTGTAATTGTTCAAATGGAGTCATTTGCAGTTGTTTTAGTTAGTGTCTCCTTTGTTTTTTGTGGTAAGTATGATGAAATGCATCTTCTAAGATTCTTTTTTCAGCCTATCTCTGTTCCATGGTCCATGTGCAAATAATAGGCTTAGAATGCAGCATTAAAATGTGTGTACTTCACTGAAGCTTTGTTCATGCCCTAACAATTGTAGTCTTTATATCCTTTTTGTCTCATTAATGTGTGTATTTTACTACCTTAATACATACAAAAACCCAAATATGGCCATTTGCATGTAATATGTTTTGAACTGTTGAACCAGGCTGTATATGAAATTACACAAAGGTAGAATATTGAGAACTTGCATATAATGGCCATGAATTTCATTTATTCAGCACAGAAGATTCATTTTTACATGGTAAATCAGGTCACTTAATACGATGATTAAATATCAGCCTGTCCCCATCCAAGAAATAAGCCCAGTAGAAATAAGTCAACATATGCATCCGTGTAACTCTATTGACCTGAGTGAAAAAAGCATGGATGTGAGAGTGGCAGGTTATCCCATTGGCTTTACTTTGCTATATTGATACCTAGCTAAAAATATAAGTTGTTGTTTTGCATTTGAACAGATTAATATTTTATTGAGGGTCCAGTACGGCACTTCTTTTTTATAATCAGTGGGTGACTCCCCCATTTATCTGCACCTCATTTTTTATAGTGAATAGTTAGAAATATTTATAAGAGAATACTGTATTTCTATATCTCCCTAATCTGCACCTGAAATTTAGGCCCTAAACCACCTGCGCTCAAAGAAAATAGTTACATACATTCTTTGAATTCTTTTCAGAAAATGAATTTCCTTACAAAATTGTCTAGATGTTGGGCCTTATTTGGATTTCACATTGGTTTTAGACCAATATATCCTCATTGACCTTGATAGTTACTCCTGATTAACAACACTGAGAGTAAAAATCTGCACAATCTGGTGATAAACCTGAATTAAAAGGATCAGGTAAATAAGTGATCTATGAAAATCACTAATGCAAACTCTGAGTGTAAACTCTCTGTAGAAATTTTGAGAGAGATATTTATAAGGGAGTACTATATTTCTATAAATATTCACAATCAAAAATGAAAACAAAAAATCATATATTTAAAAAAATCTTGAGGTTGCAGAGTCAAGTGCTCTATAAATTTGAAAATACCAGACCTTAGGTTGCTTGGCAAACCTAAACTTACTTCTTTTATTGTTTATGCTTTTTGGTGTAGTTAATTACATGATAGTTATATACTATTTCCCTCCACGGGACCTCTTATTAATTTCAGCAAGGAAGGGGTAGTAGCATTTTTGTTGTGTACAGTGGAAGGTTCGGGAATGTGGCCAGCCCCGGGGAGGTGCAGAAACAGGCACCCTTGTACTGAGTATCTTTTAAATTTTTATTAAAATGGTTTTTAACTATAACTTTCTATTTAACAGTTTTTACAGGCGCGGGTGCCAAATAACTATTAACAGGAACAGTAAACAGAATGTAATACAATAAAGGAGAATTCCTTGAGGTCTTTCTAAATCCAAGTAATTATCAATAACAACCCAGGGATTTTTAACAATTATATTTACATTAATCTCACTCATAAGGTCTAACATCTATCTAACTCTTAACACTATTTAACTAACTTACTCCTATCACTATTATTTAACAAACTTCTAACTAACACTAAACAGCAAGAGTACTCACACTTATCAGACACACAAGGGACAACAGAGAAAACAGCATATTCTTATTCTTTACGCTCTGCAGAAGATTCGGTTGATTCGGTGAGCGGGAGGGGGTCCTCGGGTGATCAGCCCTCAGACCTGGCTCATGTACTGCCTTCCAAATTTTCGGGAACCCTCAACTTAATGCAGGAGGGGAAGCTGTTATATAGAGAGAGCTAAAGCTTTCCCGCGCTTCACAGTGATAGGCTTAGCAGGTTCTGTCTGCCTAGTGACAGGACTGAGGGGGAAGGGGAGGGGGTGAGAGGGCTCTTGGCCAGCGCGAACTTTGCATGACCCTTATCTGCCTGGCTTTTTGCTCCTGCTTAAGTCACATAGTGCAGGACTTTTGGTTTGAGGGGAAAGTGATCCTGGGCTAGGAGGCCATACGCACGAGGCCTGGCCAGAAAAGAGCCTGCTTTCACAATTTTGTAGTTGGATACACCTATTTAAGTGACATGAAAACATTGGAACATTATGCTATACTGGGTCAGACCAATTGTTTGTCTAGCCTAGTATCATGTCTTCTGACAGTGGCAGATACTTCAGAGGAAATTAACAGACCAGGCAATTTCATTGAGTGATCCATCCCTTGTCATCCAGCCCCAGCTTGTGGCTGTTGGTGTTTTACAGACACCTAAAGCGTGGGATTGCATTCCTGACCATCTTGGCCAATAACCATTGATGGATCTTTCCTCCATGAACAAATCTAGCTCTTTTTTGTACCCACTTATGCTTTGGCCTCCATAACACTCCAAACCATGTTGTACCCTGTCATTGGCTATGATGTGTAGTTCAATACCCAGCTAACTAATGTAGCACTAGACTAGTTAAATGTGCTATGTCTGGAGATGGGGTAAGAGACTGCTAGTGATATCAGTAAAGAGGGTTACTCTTTTATCTGAATTGTAAAGGCCCATGCTTTTAGCACTGAACAGCTGTGTTAAGGCTCTAGGGAAGACCTATAGACAGTTGTCATAGTAACTTGGGGCATAACAAGGGTGAGATGGTGTGTTGCATTCCGTACTTTGGAGTAGAATCATAGAATCATAGAGCCGGAAGAGACCCCAGGAGGTCATCGAGTCCAGCCTCCTGCCCAAGGCAGGAAGAATCCCAACTAAATCATCCCAGCCAGGGCTTTGTCAAGCCGAGACTTAAAAACCTCTAGGGATGGAGATTGCACCACCTCCCTAGGTAAACCATTCCAGTGTGTCACCACCCTCTTAGGGAAATAGTTTTTCCTAATATTCAAGCTTGACCTCCCCCACTGTAACTTGAGACCATTGCTCCTTGTTCTGCCATCCGTCACTACAGTGAACAGCCTCTCTCCATCCTCTTTGGAACCTCCCTTCAGGGAGGTGAAGACTGCTATCAAATCCCCCCTCACTCTTTTTTTGCAGACTAAATAAGCCCAAATCCCTCAGTCTCTCCTCATAGATCATGTGCTCCAGCTCCCTAATCATTTTGGTTGCCCTCCACTGGACCCTCTTCAATGCGTCCACATCCTTTCTGTAGTGGGGGCCCCAGAATTGGATGCAATACTTCAGATGTGGCCTCACCAGTGCCAAATAAAGGGGAGTAATCACTTCTCTAGATCTACTGGCAATGCTCCTCCTAATGCAACCTAATATGCCATTAGCCTTCTTAGCTACAAGGGCACACTGTTGACTCATGTCCATCTTCTCATCCACTGTAATCCTCAGGTTCTTTTCTGCTGAACTGCTACTTAGCCGGTCAGTTCCCAGGTTGTAACAATGCTTGGGATTCTTCCGTACTTGGGATTTAGGATATTCCAGACAGCCTATGACTTCTAGCTCAAACTAGAATCCCCATATGGCTCCTAGCTCCATTCTTTTGGAGGTAGTGTTAGCAGGTCTTATAGCCTATGCTGTGCCAGGGCATTCTCATTCAGCCAGCTGCTGCGGCTGCACAGCCCCTCTCGGCCATTGGAGTGATGTGTAGGGAATGCTATGTGGCCAAATTAACACTGTGGTAAGATCTGGATTTTATTCACCAATATGTTTTACACCCCTTCTCTGAGACCCCAGTGCAGAACAATCCTAAACACAACTCAAGTAGCCAGTGGAGTATTCTTTGCCATCCTCACCCCAGGCATAGAGATTCCTCCCCTGATGATCATTGGCATAGGTGTGGGTTGGTGACCCTTTGTCCAGCTGTAGTAATGGTTCCTTGGGGGGAGCTGGCAGAAATGAGCCACTCTAATACGCTGTGCATTGGCTTGTTGCCCAGCCAGCTTCAGAACTGGGTGTGGGGGCAGGGAAGTGTGGCTTGTGGGTGTCTTTGCTGTCAAGTCCTGCCTCATAGTGAGTGCTCCTCAACCAGACTGAAGAACGGGGGTCCTTACTTCTTTGGATTTGAGAGCTCCATTTCAAAAACATTGTGATCAATTTGGGCTAGGACTTTGTGTGTAATGCATGTCCTTGGCTGTCTATTCATGTCTGGAAATGGTGTCAAAATCCGCATAATGGGGGTAAATCTTATCTCCAGGGGCAGCTCAAGGAACCAGTTTTGGTGATCTCCTTGCGGGGTGGGGAAGGAAACCACACAAAGAGCTGCCCCTAGGCCACTACTGTCGCCTCAGGGCTTCAACAGCTCTATCAGTATTTTTACACACCTTCTATGAAGAGGTGTGACCTGTGTTTTTGTCTGATCACATTCTTCCTCTTACCTGTTCTTTTCCTGGCCTCACATGCCCTCTTGGAAGTCCCTAAGAAGCTGTAATGTGGTGCATATGGGTCCACCACAGAGTCTCTCCTTCCTGTCATACGGCAGCCCTACAGCTGTTCCACTGCCTCCAGGACATGTGCTCCTGTAGGCAGGAAGGGAAAGATGATGTATGATATCTTCTTATGTGAAGGAGAGACTGCTTACCTGATTACTAGCTGTTTCAAAACAGTGTCTTGTCAGCAGCCTCTTGGAAATGTAAAGTCAAATCAGTACAACTGAGCACTGACTGTAGCATTGGGGATGTTAGCTGAACACAGGCCTTCTGCCTGGGGGCTATTGATCAGAAAGATGGGGAGAGGTGGGCTGTACAGTAGAAAGCAGAGAAGTGTCATATTTTTCTGTGACACTCTACCCTCTCCTATGAGGATGAAAGGAAGGAAGGAAGCAGGTTTTGGTGGGATGGAACCCTTCTCCCGAGCTAGTGAGGATGAACTGTGGTGCAGCTTTCCCTGCTGCTGCCTGCACCATCCTTTCTGGCCGCTGGTTTCACAGAGGCAAATAGCCAGTAGCCCTGTGAGCAGTCTTCTTTCAGCTCTCCTTCTGCACCCCCACATCTATAGACAGTGCACAGCTGACCTTCCTGGTGCAAGTGAGGCTCCAAGTGCTCATTGCATGGCCCATATCCCCACAATGGGGTTTCTGTGGTGTGCAGGCTTTGTGTGGGCTCTTCACCAACAGGCGATTTCTTGTCCCATGAACACTAATGGAGTAGGGCAATAGAACTGGCTAAGGAAAGGAAGGATCATCCCGTGGTTCTGATGCTGACTCAGGACTTGGTAGATCTGTTGCATCACTAACTTTCTGAGTGACCTTGGGCAAGTCTCTTAGCTCCTCCTGTGTAATACAGGCATTGTGACTAGGAAGCACTGAGATGTGACAAAAATTGTCATAGAAATACCTAACAGAGAAAGAAATTCAGGTCTCTAGTTCTAGAACTTCTCTAGAGTCCAGTGATGTGCTTAGATGCATGGGAAGAGCCACCCCATAAATTAGATGGAGCGTCTCCACATAGAGCTGGGAGTAGAATGCCCTTTTTGGGAAGGGAAGCTGACAGTTAAACTACAATGAATGGGCAAAGTCATCAAAATCATTGATGCTGGGACAAAAGATGACCTAACTTTCATATTTGCATATTTCACAGTTGTTTTTTATGTTTCCTGATGGATTTAAAAAATGTATCCTGAGAAGATACAGTGCAGTGTTCACAGCCAAAAAACCCCCTCAAAAGTAATTGATTCGGGCAAAAGAGAAGAAACAACTTATTTCAGTGACTCATAAGGGGTGAAGTACATGTATTGCTTGTGGAACAAGCTGCTTTGACTAAGAAAAGCCGTGGTATTTAAAATGGTTGTGAGAAACAAAGTAGTTAAAATGTCCTGCTGATATATTACCAGCTTATTTTGCTCTCAAGTGTGTATAAAGATATTTCTCCTATTGCAAGTAGATTTGGGCAATAAAAGTAGGTGCATAAATAAGGCTTTTTGTTTAAACCCATTATGCTTGCTACAAAATTTTGAAAAGGAAAAAAATCCCTCCTCCAATTCATAGTTAAATTGATGTTAGTCTTTCACTTTTGAGAATCATTGACAGCCGTAAGTACATTATTGGCCAGAGTGTGCTTTAAATACAAATATGGAGAACTTACAGATAACACTTTTTCATTGTGTGCTTAAATTCTACATAAAGATGGTCGGCCTGATTTTCCCCTGTGTCACCACTGATACCTGCAGGAAGTCAGTACTAAAATGATAACAAATTAGACTATTCTCTGCATGAATGAGCGGGGCAGTGTTTTTTATCTCATTTTGTGCAGATGTGTCTGACTGTGCAATGTCCAAGGCAATGGAGAATCTGGCCATATGTACAGCAGTCAATTGCTAATTATTTAAATGATACATCAGTTATACAAAAGCAGTGTCCAAAGATCTAGTAAGGCTTGAATCCTGCTCACTATATTCGTGCTGGGTAAAATTCACCCTGGCATGGATACCCAGCAAAAGGCCTCCCCTTGAAGATCATGTTCCATCTGCTAGGGAGGCTCTGGGCTCTCTCTGCCATGAAAAAGAGTGTTTGCATCACTCCCAGATAGGTCAGCACCAACAACAGCAAATGGTATAGGCAATCGGAAGGGCCACTGAATCCAAATTCAGAGCACATGCCACACAGGTGTTGCACAGAAGTCTTGGCCACTAATCCAATGGATGGGGCTGGATTGATGAATGGGGAGACTGCAGGGGAAGAGCATCAGTGTTGTAATCCTATAGCCCTGGATTGAGGATGGGATTCACCTATATTATTTTACCTGCATAAAGTCCAACTACTGAGGCTTTATGCCAGTAGAGTGAATGTAATCCACAAATAATCTGGTTGACTCCAGTAGGAATGGTATGTGAGTAAAGTGTGTGGTATTGGGCCCCAAACAAATAAATATAGATAGGAATGCAGCCACAGAGCTATCTAACTGTCTAACCCCTGTGTTCTTTCAAACAGATACTAATTTTGTCTTGGGTAATGCCCAGATAGTGGATTGGCCCATTGTATACAGCAATGATGGATTTTGCAAGCTATCAGGATACCACAGAGCAGAAGTTATGCAAAAAAGCAGCACCTGCAGGTATTTGAGTGCAGATTTATTTTCTATTAAATAATGTGTTGTGTTGTCTCTTGAGAAAAAATATCTGTTTGTTTCATTTTTCTCTTTAATTTCCTTAGGATGCATCTGTCAATTATGCTTTGCAGGTGAAATAGGACACAATTTAACAGGGGCATTTTTGTCTGGGCCCTGCTTCACACTGTAAACAAATGCCCTTACATGTCTTTCTAGTATCTTACTTGAATTCCTTGGTTTGTTTGCAGTTTTATGTATGGGGAGCTGACAGACAAAGACACGATTGATAAGGTCCGGCAAACGTTTGAGAACTATGAAATGAACTCCTTTGAAATCTTGATGTACAAAAAGAACAGTAAGTTTGTTTGTTTGTTTGTAAAGGGGGAGGGGGCTGTTAGTGGGGGGTGAATTTTTTTTAATACTCATGAAAGCTTCCAGTTTGCTAGTGCGGGAGACTTCAGTCTTATTCAATTAATGTTAATAATAGATTCTGAAGTCTGATCCATGAGGGCAAAACCTTTCACCTGTACAGAGTCCCAGCCATGACAAGGGCTCAGGGGTCTGCCCATATTGCAGGATTGAGGCCTTCACTTGCTCACATCTATACTTTTACAACTACTTCAGCTTTCAGAACAATACTTCAATGCGTCAACATTAGATTTCAATAAATAACACTATGTGAACTATACCATGACGATGACGACAAAACCCACCGATCCAACTTGACCACTCTAAATACAAACCTACCAACTTACTCTGTCCCAAATATCCAATTTAAAAGATTAACACATTTGGGCTTTGTCAGATCAGTGAGAGAATCCATTCCTAGTGAAAGGTCACTGATAAAAAACCCTGCTAGCAGCAGCTTTCAGTTTAAATCCAGGGGGCTTCTCAAACAAGAATCTCTGCTGACTGTAGCATTTAATAGGGAGGAGATCATTGCTTTACTCACAGAACAAGTACAATACAGGCTGCTGCAATGCACATCAGCCTTGATAACAGGAACAAGTTCTACAGGGAAGAGTAATCCAGTCATTCTTTATAGATGGTCCTTGATCTCTCTTCTGAAACTGCCAACTAGTGCCTGCTGTAGTGTAGCCACCTGAGAAAATCAATCATTCCACGTAGGCCACTGAAGGGTAATACCAAATTTATGGTCCATTTTGGCCAGTTTCGTGGTCACATGATTTTTAAAATTGTAAACGTCATGATTTCAGCTATTTAAATCTGAAATTTCATGGTGTTGTTCGTAGAGCTCCTGACCTAAAAAAGAGTTTAGGGGAGAGTCACAAGGTTATTGTCAAATGACTGCACATTGGGGGTAACCTAATGAAGGATCCACTTTTTAGACTTCGAGATTTTGTTTCCTATTGCTTTTCAGGATACAACATAGGCCATGATTACAAAGTTATATGTTTTTCAAGCTGTAGTCATATTAGAGATTCCTGATCTATTATGGCACAGGCCATGAGAGATAACACACGTCACTAGAACCAAGATATAATAACATAAGACAGAAGTGCTCAAAATTTTTTCATAGCATGGATTGATTGTTTCTTAAAAGAGAGATTGTTTCATGGCTAATTTCTCTCCCCCATTCATTATTACATAGACCACAACCCTTTCTCCCCTGCATCACTAGCCCCCATTTGTGATCACATAAAGCAGTTGCTTATTTGGAATATTAATGCTGGATAAATACTGATGCAGAGCTGATCAAACCATGATGTATATTTCATGGAAAATGTGGAAACTTTCAAATTAACTTTCATTCAGTGGGTTTCGTAAAGGACAGTTTTTCCCCTGAAACTTTTCACAACAAAGTTTTGGCTTTGAACACGTCTTTTTTTTTTTTTTTTTAAATTCTTTCCTTAATACCTTTTCTACCATTCTTAAACCAGTTTTTGCTCTTTTTGTTACCCCTTTCCCCTCCTAGCCACTGAAATAGAGTGATGGAAAAATAAATAGTTCTATTTTTCTTAATGTATAAACAATATTTTGCAAAAATTAGAAAAAGGCCATTAATAAACAATTTTTTTTGAAAATTATAGATGATCACTCTATTTAATGTAGTCTTAGTTGCTTTTAAATGTAACTTATGAGCTGGAAGAAAAAATACAAAGCAAAAATTTTATGTGTCATAAATGTGTATTGGAGACTAATCAGCACGTTGACATGCATTTCATACATGATAGCTTTATGAATGGTAATTTCTTCTCTGCTCACACTCTGGTTTTTGGGAGATTTATGTCATGATTCTAAACCATTGATTTTTAAATGGGAGCAGGAGCAGGCATATAGTCAATGATGGAAGTCATTTAATTATTTAACCAGGGCTGGCATACACTACTGACATCACAGTCTTAAAAGCAGTGACCCGATGTCAATATTTACTTTGTAGCACTTAAAAAAAAAAAGTGGCCAACATAGGCAAGCTCATACCATTGCAGTGCTAGTGCAGCATGACTATAAGCCTATGCTCGTTCACAATAACGATTTAGCCTCTGGCATTCTATGATGTGTCTATCCTAAAGATAGTGAGTGTGTATTCTGCCTTCATGTTAGTATGTGTTGGTACTTCTTTAAGTATACAGGAGTACTACTCTTCACTGAACTTTAAGGTTTGGTGAGGATTTCATAGGCTTCTAGAGTGTTCCCTATAAGCTGGGCGCTTGTGTGGCCACTCAGGAAAGATTCCAATGCCATGCAGCAGATTAGCAGGGCACCCACAGCCAGGTTTTTGCTTCTACTGGTGGTGTGCACATAAAAAATTATTCCACACATGGATGGAAAAAATCTGCACGTGGATGGAAAAGATTAGGGAGAACATTAGTCTTATATGCATTTAAAAAAAATTGCAGGATATGTATGTGGAAACATATATTGGTTTATAGAGCTGTAACTGCAGAAAGTCTGCTCATGAAATGCAAGCAGTTACAATGACCAGGTGTGCAGAGACTACATTTTCCTCATAGTTACACTGGGTGAAACCCAATGGGGGGCACTGGTGGATTTGAGGGAAGAAGTTGTCCCTCTGAAGGCAATTTGTAAACAAAGATTTCCCAGAGCCAACACACAGACTTACAAGAACTTGAAGAAGCAGCTTGAACGGTTTTATGCCATTATTTTATTAGAGATAGATTTTAGTGGTGTCAATGTTCTGAATGTTTAAGGAAAATTAAAGCAATGATGCAGCTGCATAAGTCGAGGAATCTGTACAGATTTAGAGCAGCTGAGGGTCAGGTCCAATATACTTTGTTCTCAATAATATCATTAGATGAACACTCAAATGGCTTTCCAAGTCTACTTTACTCTTCACTCTTTGAAGTGTGTGGCTTTGCTTTTTTTACATTTCTCTCAGTGTACAAATGAAAATGGAGTAGTAAATCACACTTGTAACTCCGAGTCTGTTTTATTGTCTGCTTTCAGCACCTTAATACACAGCTCTAGGATTTGGGTTACAAACAATGTAGGGGTAGGTTTGTCTTACCTTCCATTACTTCTCTTACATCTGAAACAGCGGTATATGAGGGTTTGTAAGAATGGAATTTTGTATGCCAAATGTGAACCGCTAGGAAGACATTTTTGTGTAGTAAATGAATACTGTCTAGTACAGGCCTGGGCAAAATATGGCCCACGGGCCAGATCCAACCCACCAAATCACCAGATCTGGCCCACGGAGGCAGCGGGGAGCCACAGGCAGGCTCCCCTGCAGCCCCGTGTGCCATGCAGAAACACAGCTGCTGGGCTCCGTTTCTGTTTCAAAACAGGAGGGGAGGGGGGCGGCTTCCGGAGCCACCCCCAGCACAATCCCATTGGCTGGTTTCTGGCCAGAAACCAGCCAATGGGAGCTGTTTGTTTGAATGGTTCTTCTTGGCAGCCAAGAAGAACCACGCCCCCTCTCTTCAGCTCAGTTATTCACTGAAGCACATGGTCAGGCAAGCAGGCAGGCTGGCTGGCTGGGAAACATTTTAAGCTCTGCAACCCTTAGCTCTGCAGGTAGGCAGGCTGGTTTGGCTGCTGGCTGGTAAATCTCCTGGCCACAGCCTGCCTCTGGTACCCCAGCCCCTCTCTGCCCCAACCCTCTGCCCCCCCCACTCAACATACCCAAACCTTCTGTCTTCCTCTTGCACCCATACCCCCTCCCAGATCTGGCACCCCAATCTCCTGCCCCAGATCATAATCCCCTCCTACCCGAGGTCACATCCTAAACCCCTGCACTCCAGTCCCCTGCCCTAGGTTGCAACCGCCTGCTTCATCCCAACTCTCTCCCAGACTCTAGTCTCCCTCCTGCACCCCAGTCACTTACCCCAAGCTCCCCTCTGCATCCAACCTCCATCCCAGACCCCGCATTTCCTCCATTAATATCATAGAAGAGTGCAGCCCTCGACCACTTTCCAAAATTTTGGAGTGGCCCCCCCATCAAAAATTATTGCCCACCCTTGGGCTAGTATGTAGCAGTGCCTCAGTGGAAGAATGCTGTAGTGATGGACACTGGGCTAGACATAAGAGTTCCATGGTTAAACACACCAAGCTGAGAAGCAAAATATACTAGTTAGTAGTTTTCCTGGAGTTTAATGAGGAAGCTTCTCTCCAGCTAACGGACACTTTCAGATGCATAGTTTTTACTCAGCTGTGAATGGCAGCTTCTGGTTTTTTGGCCTAAGAGGGGATTTTATTGTGATCACATCCATACGCACATAGACACAAACGTCCCCCAGGTCTGAGCCAGGATCTCTGTGCCATTTGCAAACCAATTTGAAGCATTGTGAGGGGTGGAGGAGCTGCAGCCATAGAAGGGAGTCTTCTCCTAAAGGAGAATGAAAGAGGCAGGCCAAGGGATTAATCAGAAAAGGGGCAGGCCAAGGGATGAGCCACAGGCTTTGCAATTAGGCAGCCTTAGTACTCTACTAAGTGGCTTCGAAGAGCTGTGACTGATATGCCGGAACATATGCTGAAGTCCTGGCTATTGTGTTGGGAGGATGGATTTATCCTCCCTGGGTCATGTTCTTCTCACTTGTGAACAATCTGATTCCTTGGCTGAATGTGGGTTGGGTGTGTTTCACCAATAATGCTATCTGCTTATTAAATGTAATGACATTTTTTTCTATCATGCACCTCTCAATGCACAAGGAGGCATTCAGGTAATACACAGAAGAACAGTATATAAGCCCAGAGAGTCAGATTCTGTACATGCATATTACTGAGTTTAGTGCTTTCTATAGAGTGAAATAGTCTAGGAATAGTCAGCATGGATTCACAAAGGGCAAGTCGTGCCTGACCAATCTGATTAGCTTCTATGATGAGGTAATTGGCTCTGTGGACGTGGGAAAGTCAGTGGATGTGATATACCTTGACTTTAGTAAGGCTTTTGATATGGTCTCCCACAATATTCTTGCCAGCAAGTTAAGGGAATGTGGATTGGATAAATGGACGGTAAGATGGATAGAAAGATGGCTAGAAGGCCGGGCCCAGCGGGTAGTGATCAACGGCTCGATGTCAGGATGGTGGTCGGTTTCTAGTGGAGTGCCCCAAGGTTCAGTTCTAGGACCGGTTTTGTTCAATATCTTTATTGAACAAGATAAGCAAGTTTGCAGATGACACTAAGCTAGGGGGAGAGGTAGATATGCTTGAGGGCAGAGATAGGGTCCAGAGTGACTTAGACAAATTGGAGGATTGGGCCACAAGAAATCTGATGAGGTTCAACAAGGACAAGTGCAGAGTCCTGCACTTGGGACGGAAGAATCCCAAGCATTGTTACAGGCTGGGGGCCAACCAGCTAAGTAGTAGTTCTGCAGAAAAGGACCTGGGGGTTACAGTGGATGAGAAGCTGGATATGGGTCAACAGTGTGCCCTTGTAGCCAAGAAGGCTAATGGCATATTAGGTTGCATTAAGAGGAGCATTGCCAGCAGATTATTCCCCTTTATTCGGCTCTGGTGAGGCCACATCTGGAGTATTGTGTCCAGTTCTGGGCCCCCCACTACAAAAAAGGATGTGGACGCATTGGAGAGGGTCCAGCGGAGGGCAACCAAAATGATTAGGGGGCTGGAGCATATGACCTACGAGGAGAGGCTGAGGGAGTTGGGTCTGTTTAGTCTGCAGAAGCGAAGAGTGAGGGGGGATTTGATAGCAGCCTTCAACTTCCTGAAGGGAGGTTCCAAAGAGGATGGAGAAAGGCTGTTCTCAGTAGTGACAGATGGCAGAACAAGGAGCAATGGTCTCAAGTTGTGGTGGGAGAGGTCCAGGTTGGATATTAGGAAAAACTGTTTCACTAGGAGAGTAGTGAAGCACTGGAATGGGTTACCTAGGGAAGTAGTGGGGTCTCCATCCCTAGAGGTGTTTAAGTCTCGGCTTGACAAAGCCCTGACTGGGTTGATCTAGTTGGGATTGGTCCTGCCTAGAGCAGGGAGCTGGACTTGATGACCTTCTGAGGTCTCTTCCAGCTCTATGGTTCTGTGATTCTATTCTATGAAATCCCCCCCCCATTTCTACAGCATTAAAGTCACTGAAATGGGGATAGGACTTGTGCTTACCTCCTGTCGTGGGTGAATTTTGCACACCTGACTTCAGCAGAACCTCTGGCAACAAGGTGCAGTAGGCCTGTGGTGTTTGCAGCATGACTCTCCCAATGATTTATGAGCTGGTCTGTGACCCCTTCCTTCACTTTCTCCACCCCTGATTTGGATCAGTTCATAAATTCACAGAACTCAGCTGCTATAAATTGACATAGCTGAGGATTACCTAGCTGTGGGACCTACCCATTGTTTCGTGAAATCACAAATCCAGTGCCTTTCATCCCCTGTAAAATACATACTCATAACTTCAGTTTGTGTTAGGAAGGTTGAACACCTTTCATGGCTGTGTCACCAGGTCCTGTCTTGCTCCTGTCTTCTGATCTGTCGACACAGACTCTGAGACCTTCAGTTAAACTGCACTGGGGTGTTTTGATTACGCTTGCTCTTCATGCTACTTTGCTGATCCAGAGACAATATAATTTCATTTCAGTCTCTCTAGTTTTTTTGCTGCGAAGAGGGAAGAGATCTCTGTTCCCAGAGATCCCTCCATCCTGCCCCTCCACACTTCATTCCTCTGCTACATTATACCTCCTGTGTCAATAGGCCAATTCTCTTGTTAGTCCTTGTGATGGACTGGGCCGGGTCTGGGCACTGGTGAGGGCGTCAGCTCAGGGCGAATTGCTCAAAACCAGGGCTACTTACAGTCCTTGACTGGAGACCTTTCCCACCTAAGCCACAAACCATTCACACAGAGTGCTTCAGCTGCCAATCCAGCCAGCAGGAAGCCTCACGAGCAAAACCCTTCAGACACCTCAGTTCTCCCTGTGCCACAGTCAGCCCCGGACCAACACATAGATGAGGGGTTATAGAACCCGATCTCAACTACCCCGAACAGATCCTCTGAGTCCCAAAGAACCAGCCACAGTTCCCAGTCAGTTTACACTTTGGCTCTTATTCACAAGAGCATGCTGAGCCAATCCTTTAGAATCTAAAATCTAAAGATTTATTAATAAAAGAAAGAAAAAGTTGAGAGTAAGGTTTTTAAGGAGAATACATTACATGCACCAATCAACAAGTTCTTGATGCAGGCTCTTAGCAGAGATGTTACAAACTGCTAGCTTAAAAGTCTTGGGTGTACATCCTATGTCAGGATAGGTCAGCAATCCTTCCCGGCTCTCTGTCCCTCGCAAGGCTGCATGTGGGATCAGTAGCAAGCTTGAAGACAAGATGGAGACTGCCTCATGGCATTTTATATCCATTCCTGGTACCTCCCAAGCTGGAGCTGGTCACATGGTCAAGTGACCTATCTGTGTTTCACATGTCAGCAGCCATTATGTGCTGGCTGGTTTGCAGGTTTCCAGACGCATTCCTCAGGTGTGTATTGGCCACGCTGAGAGCCATTGTTCCTGGAGCTGTGCTAATTAGCATAGTCATTCATTGGACATTCCTTCCTCAGGACAGGCAGTCCAGGCCCATTGCTCAATCTCAGATGGAGAACATTCACAGTACCAGCACAGAGTCCATATTCAAAACTCCACATACAAACATCACACAAGTACATGAGTAGCATACAGAGAATCAGTAGAACATAAATTTTCATTTGACACCTCACATGGCCCACTTTATACAGACTTTGGGGCAAACACCCCTCCCCCCCATGGGTGCAGCAGTGATCTGTCTGCTCATTATAACACCCAATAAAGTGACAGTCCTCCCTTAGCCCTTCTAAACCATTATTTAGACCCTGCCAGCTTTACCCTGGGGAAAATGAATTGGTGTCTAAGCAGGCCCGTATGCAGGAATTTCTGTGGGGGATGTGTGTGCTTTTTTTTGTAAATGTGGACTGCAATTTTTTTAAATATAAAAGAATTCAAACTAGTCATGCAATGAGTGTGCATAAGAGAGGTTAATTAAAAGTTTGAGTGGAAACAGTGATTGGTAAAATGATTTTATTTTAACATACTAAAAATTTATACAGTAATAGAAGTTTTATAGAAATTACCTTCTGGGATCATGGTGGGCAGCACGGCCACTATGGCCCCCCACTCCTTTGGCTGCTTCTGCCTGCTGCTGTACCTGCTTGGTGAGGTCAGCACCAGGTGAGTGCAGGCGGGACTTCTAGCCAGCAGGGCCAGGCCTAGGCTGCTCCTCACGGGTGGTGGGGGCACCGTTTCCCTGGCCCTGCCATGCTGCCACCCGCCCATCCCCCTGCAACACAGTGGTCTCTCATCCCCCTGACACAGTGGTTCTCAAACTTTTTGGCCCGTGGCCATTTGGCTCAATGCAAACCTTTCCGTGGAGCACCAGGTGCTAATGGAAACTTACCATTAATTACATAATTACACCCGAGCCATTTTGCTAGTGCTGCAGCTGGGGAGAACAGTTTAATTTGACCAGCAAGAAAGGAAATATTAATTAAATTATTAAACAGACTAAGCACTTTAACTTTCTCACATTAGTTTATCAAACTTCGTTTTAAATGAAGTAAAATATTAATTTATGCCCAACACAAAAGGTTCCATGTTTTCTTTATTTGTGGCAGGCGCAGGGAACCTTTTTGGGTCAGGGGGCCACTGACTCACAGAAAATCAGTTGAAGACCACACAAGTGAGAGGCAAGAACCTCCCGCACACATAACCCCTCCAAAACCCTCCAACCCTCACTGATGTGGCCCCCAACTGAGACACTTCACTCCTCTGGCGCTCCAGCCTCACCAGGGGAGGGGGAGGGACAGGGAGGACTGAGGTTTAGGGCTTCCCATAGGCCAGATTTACTCTTCTGAGGTTCCAAGGTTAGTGGATTTTGTGTACCCCCTAGGTTCTGGGGTTGGGACAAAAATGGGGGGGTTCAGTGTGTAGGATAGGGCTGTCAGCAAGAGGAATGGGGGTGCAGATCTGGGTGGGGGTGGAGTGCAGGAGGGGGTGAGGGTGTGAAGTCTAGATGGGAGGTGGTGTGCAGGAGCAGGCTGGAAGTAAGGTGTCTGGCCAGGGTAGTGGGGGCAAGAACAAGGGAAGGTGCAGTGTATGGCCAGGAGGAGGGTGCAGGAGCTAGGGAGGATGCAGGTATGCACGTGGGGGTAGGGTATCTGGCCGGGGAAAAGGGTGCAGGAGCAGGCTGGGGGGAGGGTCTCAGTGGAGGGGCTGCGTGAGGGGGCTAGGGGTGCAGGGGTCCATGCATGAGGAGGTTGGGGGGAATTTACTTGCCTTCCCACTCCGCACCAGTCCCAGGCACGGCCTCCCGCCTCTCCCATTGGCCAGATTCTGGCCAATGGGAGCAATGGTGAAAGCCTCCAAGCAGCACACCCATGTGTTGCTGTTCCCCTAGCTAGGGAAGAAGGTGGGGAAGGGGGAGCACTTCTTCCCCACGAGCTGGATTGCGCAGCGAGGCTCAGGGCTTTCTCCTTCCTTCCACCAGTGGAAAGCCAGTACCTGTGCTCCAACTGCTCAGGGCAGGGCTGGAGTGCCAGCATGGGCTCCCCATTGTGAGGGGAAGGGAGTTGGCTTAGCTTGAGCCATGGACCCACTATCCTAACAGAGCTCCCTCATGCTTACCTAGGGGACAATGCGGGGGTGGGGAGTGTATACATCCTTCGCACACAGACCCCTGCATACAGGCCTGTTAAGTGACCAAGTGGTGGTTCAGCTGTTGGTTCCCAGCCCTCTGTCACAGGCTAGGACTCATAAAACTGATAAACCAAGTTCACATTGTCCATGGCAACTTTACCCAGATAATGTGTTTGCAAGAATGAGCTATCATCCGTTTCTCTAATGGAAAGTGGCTTTGCAAAGAATACAATCACTTTCCTCACTTCTTTTATCAGAAGCAGAAGCTAAGAAAATCTTCAGATTTACCTATCTTCCCATCTCCTGATCCTTTACAGCACATCAGAGCTTCATAGAATAAAAATCATATCAAATTGCTTTAGTGTTCAGAGTTGGTGCTAGGCATAAATTAGACTAAGCAGTTGCTGATCAGCACCAGGGTGAGGCCCTCCAAATATTCCTGCTTAGGGCCCCCAGTGGATTAGTACCAGCACTGGCAGTACTGGAGCATGTTCCAAACCATTTTCTCTTCTTTAGTTGCCCTTTAGGATTCTAGCACAACAGGATAACTTCTATGTATAGTGACTTCATCAGCAGTCTGCTGAAAGAATTTTTCTTTATATTACCATGTAAAGATCTGACCTTTTTGACTCATTATCTACTACAGGTTGAACCTCTCTAGTCCAGAACACTCTGGTCTGGAAACATCCATCACCCAGAATGATTTCATTTAGCCGCATGTCTGCTTTTCATGGGTGTAACCAAGTTTCCCATGGTCCCATAAAGTTTGTTTAAAGCCACCAGTCCTGGCTCTCAGAGTTCTGTGCTGTTATTTAGCTCTGGTTTATCCCTAAATGTCCTCTAACAGCCCAGTAAGCAGTGGAAGTGTTGGTAATGTTGCTAGACAATACTGACCTCTCGTGGTCTGGAAAATTCCCTGATTTGGAACCAGTCAGGACCCGAAGGTGCCGGACTAGAGAGATTCAACCTGTAGTGTAAAGTGGCACCAACTGCAAAAAAGTTGTCTGTCAATATAACCACACTGTGCTGAGTGTTTCTAGACACTAAGCTGGTTTGTTCTCATTCAGTGCATACAGCCTGTTTAGAAGTAAGGCTTGTGCCTTTACCTTACATAGCCAAATGTCAGCTACTCCTGTCTGTTCATAGTTAGAACTTGTATTGAAAATGTGATTTACCTACCCCTCCCACTTGATCACAAGTGATTAAATACATGGCCCTGCCAGATCAAGAGACAATGTAAAAATGACAGGGCATTATTGAAATATTGAGGGGGACAATGTAAAGCTATACTGTAACTCCTAGGTAAGTGAAATTCAGCTGTCTGCTTCACTGCACATAGTAATTGATTAAGCATGTGGTTCTAGCTTTTCTAGTGCCATACTGTGTTAGCTTTTACATCTAAAGTAATACCCTGTGTGTGACTGGCACTTTATCTGAAAGTTGTATTTGTGAGTGTTGTTTTTTACCAGTCAGTAACATCATCTTTGCCATCAAACATGATTTCCATTGAGTTTACCACATTAACCTTGGTTTACTCTGTAAAAAGATAAATATCACCTAGTGTAATTTTTTTTTAAATTGGGCTTTTTACAGCAAAAACAGTATTTACTCTTACTTATTTGAAGGATGTCAGACTCCATTTTTAAACATAAAAGTGTCCTGTCCTGTTAAATGAGAGCAATAAAGCAGAGAAAGTAAGTGATGTGGCTAGAGCACTGTAAACAGTGTGAGAAGCTGTAATACAGGGCCGCTCAACACATGGCCCATGGCCCATGGCCCTTTTGTTTGTGGCCCACGGTGCGGTTTGGGTTTACGTGTGGCTCATCACACGGCCTGCAGGTGGGATCCTTTGAATATGGCCTCCACTGGGAACACACTCCACAATGGCGAGGCTTCACCAGGTGGGGTGAACACTGAAAGACGCAGGTGGACGGGCTGGCTGGAACACATGGTGTCGGGTGTTGGCGTTTCTAGCCCACAGGGAGGAGGTGTGGGGAGTGCCGGGGCATTGTGGGAAGTGCTTTGTATTTATGCCCACCAGTGTGAAAGAAGCTATTTGCATATATTTGCATGTATATGCAACCACACTTAAGTTGCAACCCTCAGCATGTGCTGTGAGTATCATTGTGACCCCAGGGCTTCTAAAGTTGAGTAGCCCTGTTCTAATAGAATTTAGGAGCTCCTCCCTCACATCTGCAGAACGTTAGCATCCAGAGGATCCAGTTAAGTCAAGGCCTCATTGTGCTAGACACTGTACCTAGCCAGAGTAAGACTGTCGTGCCCTAAAGCTATTCCAGTCCCAAGAGACAAGACTGGGGAAAAAACAAGTTGAAAAAAGTGTTTTCCTCATTTTAACACTCGGCGAATTGGGACATAAAGAGAAATGACTTGTCCAGGCCAAGGAATGGACCCAACTCTCTTGAGATCTAGATCAGTGCCTTAGCTACAATATTACCCAGTCTCTGATGAGTCCTACACTCAGGGCTTGTCTTCACTACACGGAAGATTGGTGCTACCATGCTCGATCTTTCAGAGTTTGATCAGTGAGTTGAGACTTGCTAAATCAAACTGAGAGAGTGCTCCACTGGCATCTGGTATGATTCCTTTTGCGAGGAGTAAGGGATGCTTTTTTGCCCATTGGCCTCCCGCTGTGGGAATGCTACCAAGCTCAGCTTAATTTAAGCCAACTTTAGCTACGTATTTTATGTAGCAGGAGTTGCGTATCTTAAGTCGAGTTGCTGGGTCTAGTGTAGACTGGCCTTAGATCACTAGACACCATCTCTCTTAGTGCTGGGTTAGTTAGGTAGGATATGCAGCATAACTCCAAGGGCTATTGCAACTATTGTGCAATGGTTTTCATTCCCCCCCACCCAGGTGAAACTGCTTCCTTACAACATTCCTTCCCCACTCCATTGGTTCTACAGGCCATCCTCACTATAAGTCCAAGATATGTTCCAAAACACTTGGACTTATAGTGAAACAATTTAAAGCGGGGAGTTTTTTTCCTGTGGCTGACTTCCATTTAGGGTTGCCAGATGGTTTAACCAAAAATACCGAACACCCCCTCCCCCCCCCAAAAAAAAAACCACCGGGGAAAAAATTCTATTGAGGGAAAAAAAAAGAGGAGACCAAAGTTGTTGAGCAAAAAAAAAAAGGACCCCGAGAGTTATTAAGCAAAAAATAAATATAAGAAAGTAAAAAAAGTTAAAAAAACAGCATGGCCCTTTTAAGAGGCTTTTTGGACCTAAGAGGCTGCCATTGGCTAGCAGCCATCTTGTGTCTTCCTGCTCTGGGCCAGACAGCTCCCCAATAGAACCATTAAACGGGGGGGGGGGGGGAGCGGCAGGCTGGGACCGGGTCTGGTTGCTTAGTGTGTCCAGGTGTCTGGTATTTTCTGAATTTCTTTACCGGACAGGAGGCAAAAATACCGGACTGTCCAGGTCAATACCGGACACCTGGCAACCCTACTTCCATTTGCACAGATTGGGGTTTTTTTGTGCGACTTAAGAGCGGGGAATGGGAGGACTTATCACGCATCAGTTCCTACTAGGGTTACCAGGTAGGTTTAGAAAAAATACCGGACACACTTGATGGGGGGTGGGGGGGACGGACCAGCCAGGAGGGGGGCAGGGCTGGCCGGGGGGGGGGTGGGGGCAGCATGGCTGGCCGTGGGAGATGGAGGGGGCCGGGGGGCGGGGCTGGCGGGCGGGGGGGTCAGGGGCAACGCGGCTGGCCCGGGGAGATGGGGGAGGGGTCGGGGCAGCGCGGCTGGCTGGAGGAGATGCGGGGGGGGGAGTCGGGGGCAGCGCAGCTGGCCCGGGGAGATGGGGGGGGTTGGGGGCAGCGCGGCTGGCCAGGGGAGGTCAGGAGGAGAAGAACCGGCCGGCAGGAAGCAGGGGTGGCTGGGAGGGAGTCGGGAGCAGCGGAGCTGGTTGGGAAGGGTCAGGAGAAGCAGGGGGGGCGGGCGTGTGGGACTGACCCGGGCACATGCAGATCCTGGGGCACTGTCAGTCCTGCGCACAGTCCAGAGAAGCGTGAGTGAGTCTGGCTGCGGCTCCACCACACGCTCAGGAGCAGGGACAGGGCTTCTCCTCCTCCCCAAGGCGTCAGACGCAGCCAGGGCTCCCAGCGCCGATCGCGCCCTGCCTCCCAGCCACTCCCCCAGTCCCTGCCAGGCTTCTGTCCGGCGCCCAGCCAGAAATCCAGGAAATACCAGACATTGCACATGTCCGGTATTTTCTGGATTTTTTTTACCGGACAGAGGGCCCAAAAAACGGACTGTCGGGTAGAATACCAGACACCTGGCAACCCTAGTTCCTACAAGCGTCAATGACTTGAGCACAGAACGGATGTATACTGGGGCAACGTATAGTGGGGACACCACGTATTCCATTAAGGCACTGGATTCCTTCACTGTTGATTCCAATATAACAGAAGTCAGTCTGCCTCAGGAGGGTTTGTGTCATTGTGCACTGGCATCAGCACTGATCTTCTCTAGCAAGAGAGTTTGCCAACACTAAAAACAAAGCATAAATGAAAGTAGTTTTATTGTTGGAGACGCTGCTTTCCTGTCTGTGCACCCATAAGCAGGCATATGTCAGTGCAGAGAGGGATGTGAGGAAAACCTTCCCCCATGTAGCTATGCAAGCTTTGAAAAATCAGGCAGGTGGAGGTGCCTCATCAGCTATAAATTGTGGACTGGATTTGAGACCAATACTGCCTTAAAAGAGGCATTTCTGAGCCAATAACAACTGTGTGGCTGAGCAGAGACGTCAACTTTCAGCTAATTTAGAGGCTGAAATCCTAGTTTCTGGTCTGATATATTATCGGTTTTCACTTAGAGCTTTCATGTTTAATATTAAAATAAACTGTTTAGTGTTTTTAAAAAGTAAAATTCCTCTGATAATGAAACCAGCCTGCAGAAAAGAACTTGGTGGGGCCACAAACTCGCTTAAACTTTTACACGTGTTCCTACAACTTAGATCTCAGGCCTGTTATGAACTAGCTCTGAGTTGCAAGTGCATTGTCAGTAGCGCCCCACTTTATTATATAAATTACTCTCCCCAGTACCTGTCTCCTAGCCCTAGAGATGTTTAAAATGAAAGTGGACAAAGCACTATGCAAGAGAGTCTAGGGAACAATTGTACATTACTTTGTGGATCACTGAAAAGCATTTTTTCCATTTAATCATCTATGCTGCTGTTATTTACATATAGTTTCAGAACTGGAGAAGGGATTACCCAGACCAGCTCTACAACTGTTAGCATTTCTTGCCCTATGAAGTCCCATGAGTGTGGCGTCCTGACCTAGTGTTACTCCAGAGGATACCTAAGTAATGGCAGTTAGGAAAGCCACGTCCTTCCATTGTTTGGCTAGTAAGAATATTTGGTTTTCTGCTGGCCTAGATACAGCGAGCTAGAAACTCCATCTGGCTCTCAATAAAACATTCAAAAAGAAACGGCAGCTGGCACATAATATGGTGAGCTAGATCATGAGGAGGAAAGAGTTGATCAAAGCATCTTATGTAGGAATGCTACCCGCTGTGTTTGCTCCCTGTTCACTGTCAGATCCAATTCAAGATTATGGTACTGATCCATAAAGCCCTTAGAGCTCAAAGAGTCTTCCTCTGAAACCAGCCACAGCAGTTACTTTCATCTGGTATTTCATACTGAAAGAACACACATAAAATTGAGGATGCCAGAGTGAGAACGTTCTTGATAGAAACCCATGGGGTAGTATAGCCTCCCCAGTCAGGAAAAATCACCTCTTCAATAACTTCCTCTGTAGAACCAAACTGCTCGGGGCAAGCAGCATATACCAGAGAAGAAGCTAATGTTTAAACCAGAGCAGGAGGTAAATTGCCTGGCTTTTCTGGGGAGAACCCACTATTTTCTATAACTTGCATACAACATCTGAATGCCAAGGTGTCTTAAAAATGACAAGTGGAGGTGAGACTGGATATGTGACACAGGCTAAATACTACGAAGGTTTAAAACTAAGTCTAGCACTATAGCAATAGCTTGCAGTTCAATAAGGCAATCTGGGATGCTTCTGGCTGAAAGGAGACACAAGTGCAAAAGCTAGTGACTGCTGTCTATCAGAGGAGATTGACTTGCTGCCAGCTGCACTGCAGACATACCCTAAGAATGCAGAGAGTAGCAGAACCTGGAACACAAGTGAGTGGGCATGGACATGGGGTGTGATGGAACAGGTGAAGGTGTGTGGTGGAGAACTGGATGTGCATTTGGTCAGATCGGGGACAGTCCATGCATGGAGGAAGGGCAGGTACAAAAGGATGAAAGAACACACTGGAATGGTAAACTGCATGAGAGAAAGGGATGTGGCTAAGAAAATACATAAAGGTGAGCGCAAAGGGAATAAATTATTACAAAAGGATACTTGCTTCCCTGTAGATGAGCCTTTTTAGGTTGATTAGTAACTTGCTAATGATTTTTACTGGGACAGTTATTCTATCGTCACTATTTTGTTTCTGCTTTAGTTTGTATTTATTTGTTTATAGCTTGCTCCGTCATTTAAAATAGAATCCTTAAAATTTCTGTGCCCCAGTTCTCCTCCCCAAATGGCCTTCAGTGACTGGAAGTCCATCTGTTGGCTTACCCTGTTTTTTTTAATTGGAGACTCCTTCCCTAACCCTGCCATTCACAGGGCTTGCAGCACATATGGCCTGGAAGCTCAATCAATGTCTGAGGCTTCCTGCAATATCCAGACACAGGAGGATGTGTTTAAAAAAGAGTTTAGTTATGGAAACTATCCATGCACCTCTAAGCTTCCCTTATCTTCACAGGAAGACTGCTATATGAAGATGTTGGAAGAAAGCTGGGTGCTGCATTGAGAACAACATGGCTCATAAACATTAGCACTGTGGGGAAATTGCCAGTTCCTTATTTCAACAGTTTGTGAAATTCCTGAGGGCTTTGTGCTCCTCTGGCCGCACCCAAGAGCCATGAGTAGCCACAGTTATTGCTAAGATCTGAGTGATCATGTAATTAGAGTGTGTACTCTGAAAACATTCCATTCAGTTCAGCTGATAGGTGATGTGATATGCACCTCTCAGCTTCAGGCTGCTAGAATCAAATGAACCTAGGCCTGGGGAAGGGGGAGGGAGGGAAGAGATGGCACTCTTCCAAGCTCCACCTACAAAATAAGTTCCGCCCAGGCAACGTACAGAAATGTGATGCTGCTTGCTATCCTGGTCAAAATACAATTGTGTAGCTCTTTGAATGTCACTGTGCTCCTAGAACTCTGGAGGCTTACATATGTCTATGGGCTGTGCTAGGCATATTGGGCTGAGATCCTGCTTGACTGAGGGGGAAAATTAATAGTGGTATCTCTCAAGCACCAACCCCTTGTGGCACCAACAAAGAGCCTCACTCACAGTGAATTGTGCTGATCTGTGAATCCTCCCTTTGTGTTCTTACATGCAGAGTGGAGTAAATGGTGACTTCTAAACTACCCTCTTTGGGTAGCTTGGTTAACACCTCAGTGAGATGAATGAGGCAGCTTATACCCTTTAGAGCGAATGTTCCAGGGTCAGTGCAGCTTCATGTGGACATCTCTGTGCAGGTTACACTTGGTTCACCCTCTTGAGGTTTCCATCATAACTGTAACAGAGACTTTCGTTCCTTTTTAGAAAAGCTGAGAGCCCTGGGACAAGGGCTGTAGCTTCCACAAAGGAGCTGGTGTGGTGTATGGGCACATGTGGGCTCTGTTGGATCCCTTCAGCTTGCTAACACCTCAGCGTCTCTAGCATCTGATCGTTGCCGTTTGTATAAAATAAGTCTGTTGATGTCAGTGCTGGTGCTAGTGGGTAGGGTCCCCCTCTCTGTAATTGATATAGTATTGGCAGCCTCCACAGAAACACCAGGGATTAATTGGACCTGGGGATTGAATTACCTTCTCCCCTCTAGAGATGGCCTGTCTGTGTCATATCTGAGACACTCTGGCAGAGAAGCTGGTATGACCACTGTCTGGATGATGTCTCTAGTGTGATAAGCAGAGGACTCCAGTCAGAGCTGTCATTAGCACTTAATCCAGCTAGGTAATTACAAAAGCAAAGCTATATTGAAGAGTCATTCTTCTTCACAGCCTGTGGGCCTGATCACATGCACACTGGTGCAACTCTATTGACATTGCTGATGTTACTTTATACTGGGCTAAGTGTGAGCATTGTCAGAATGAGCAGACTTTGAGATGGCCTGAGGAAAGGCGATTTCCTTTGCACAGAAGAATCTGGTAGCACAGAGCTGGCATAGCCAGTCCAGTGCCATTGTCCTCAAGACTCCTGGTGTTGGAGGCATGGCTGGGGCCAAGGCTGTACTTGAATGCTCCTTGGCTGCCTGAATGGCGCTTTGGACTCTTTCAGGTAGGCCTAATGTAGAGCCAAACTGTGTCTCCTCCTAACCCCAGGATAGGGTGTGTGGTACCAAGGTAGCATATAGTTGCCTTTAGTCCCTTATTCAGATATTCTGCTCCGAGAACAGCTCAACTTGTCTCAGCGACTGGGCCTCTGCACTTGGGAAGTTTTCATCTGTCGAGATCAAAGCACTTCATCAATGTGGGTAAAAAATATTTTTAACCATTTTGCATCTAGGAAATCCCAAGCACAGAGAGGCTAAGTGACTCGTCCAAGATTACACAACAAATCAGAGATAGAGTTGAGATGCTAGCCAGCCTGGCAGCTCTTCTGTCACTTTTTTCATTTGGGGAGTTTGCAAAAAAGTAATAAGCACTTCTTTTAAAGTCAGCATCAAATAAGCTTCTTTTAAAGTCAACATAAAAAATATCATAGTCAGTCTTCTGTCTACAATTGACCAACTTTTTGATATTTTTCCCCCCAGGGACACCTGTCTGGTTCTTTGTGAAAATTGCTCCAATTCGAAATGAGCAGGATAAAGTGGTTTTATTTCTTTGCACTTTCAGCGACATAACAGCTTTCAAACAGCCCATTGAGGATGATTCATGTAAAGGTTTGTCTTTCTTGTCCTACAATTGTGCATTGTGCTGTTTCTCTTGGTGTGCATTGATCTTGAAATAAGTGAAGACCTCTAGTATCCAATCCAGTAAGAATTGGATTTTAAGACAAGTGGCAGCCATGCCATGTAAAATACAGTTCCATGTGGAATGGCTGCAAGCTTTACAGTGATCTAAGCAGCATTGGCTTGGATGGCTGACCACTAAGGAAAAGTCCACGTACTGTTGGAAGTTGGGCCTGGGGATCCAGTGGTGCTTTTCTTTTTAATTCATTGCTGACCAGTGCTTCAGCATGGTATTATGTGAGCACAGAGCTGTTACAAGTGCCAGATTTTGGATAAGGTGTAAAGTTGAGGTTCTGACGACTTATAATTAGAGCCCTGTGTGGGCCCAAATTTGTATCCACGGATATCAGCAGTCACATCTTCTGCTGTGGTTATCTGTGGATTTGCAGGGCTCTACTTATAGTTGTTATTAGCTAATGAAGGGCACTGAGCCACCACAGCCCCATTATCCTTGGTAGGAACAGGGGCTGTTCAGCTTCTCTCAGATCCTTTGGCTTTCTGTGCAAGAGCAGAGGCATTAACCCTATTGCTGGAATCTAGCCCAGACTTGAGTAATTTCATTTGACCTGCCTAAATGAGGGCCTGACCTGGTTTCCATGGAACTCAGTGAAAAGACTCCCATTGACCTCAGTGGGAGCTGGATCAGGCCCAAACTGTCCTAACCTGTTGGGGAGAGTTGCTACATGTTGTTAATCCATTGCTCAGTTTCACTCCGGAAGCTGTGGTCCTTCAGCAAGGCCCTGATCCTGTATATTCATGGGTAGGCTTCTATGTCTGCACATAGAGCTTGCAGGAGAATAGATTGTAAAGCGAGATGAATCCTTGGAAGTGAGATGTACGTGATGCAAGTTCTGTTGTTGACAAATAATATCTGTAGTGTAAAACTTAACTAAGAGTTGCATTTATTTACATTTTTATTTTAAAAATCTAACATTTCTCAAAGTGGAAACACCCATCTCCCTTCCTAATGAAGAATAACCTTTAAAATAGACTCTGCCAAGCTGCATGGATTTGTTTTCTTTCCACTGCTATGTGTTTGGGTTTTTTGTTGTTGTTGTTTCATCAAATTAGAAAGTGGGTTTTGTAATCAGGAAGGTCTGTCTCATAGGAAATAGCTTTCTGCCAGGCATCTAGTGTCTTCACTCCACTCTGACAAGAACTGACTGCAGAGATAAATCAGTATTAGGAGTAAAGCTAGCTCTAGCTTATTCACTGGAATGACTGCCCACGCTACATTTAACCAGACAATGAAGTGAGTTTCTTTCAGGAGTGATTGTCTCTAGTTATCTCCTGTGCTTCTGCTGAAACAAACATTCTGCTGAAGAACCTAATGTGCTAGTGAGCTATGGACTCAGGAGTAGAGATTTGTTTTCTTCCTGAAGACAAGGACACATTTGATTTTGTAAGAGGAGTAAGTAGGAGAAAGAAAACTATAATCAAACATTTGAAAAAGATGCACCTGTTGAATCCCTGGATTGCACTATCCCCACAGTAGTGGTGATGCTGCTGCTTAGCAGTTTGATATCCAAATAAATGTAGAGAGATTAACCTAATCAGTCCACACAGCATCCAAGTCAGATGGATGTTCCGCCCATTTCACATATGAGGAAACCAAGACAGGCAGCTAAACGCCAGAGTTTTGAAATGTGAGTGCCTAAAGCCATACACATTTACTTATTTCATGTGCAAATCTCCACTTAAACACCTAATAGTTCATTTACAAATGCAAAGAACTCATTGGCATGTGCAGTTATGTTTAGTTTCATATGAAGTGGACGTGTGGCTCTGGTATCTGATCAATAGAAATCAGGCCCTGTAGGTCTGCTTATCAAAGTAATGTTACTTTATGCAAAGAACAGCTGTTTATTTATCTCTTTATAAGAGCACCTTATGGCTTGGCCTGAGTACAGGTACAGAATCTGTACTGAGTACTTATCTATGAATACCTTAGCCCACTATTGAATGTTGAATTTCAAGCATATTGATAGAGCTGTCAGAGTCTTTGTGACTTTCTGAAGGATGTGTGTGTCTAGCACCAATGATTTGCGATTGACATGTAAACAAAAGTGAACATGCATCTTTTATTTGAAGATGTGTATTGGAAGGCAGAGATGAAAATGGTACCGAGACCACCTATTCATTAAAAAAAACCCTAATAATCACAGGCATTAAAGGATGAAATTTGAAAAATGAAAGACTTGTACTAGGTATGCTTCTAATTATAGGCTCTTTTGGTTTTTGGTTCAAAAAACTCATTTGCTTTTAATAGCCATAATATATGCTGCCATGGAAATTAAGTAAATTTGCTTTTACTTTAGTTGCTTTAAAATATTATACATGAAATATAACTACTAGAAAAGTAATATGTCTCTGGCATATGAAGATATACATTAAAAAACTAAATCTTTTCTTCCTTCCCAAACACATTCCCCTTAACATTTTTGGGGAAAATTGAGTCTTTGTGCAATTCCATTCAAGTCAATTGAGTTAGATTTTGGCGGAATTTGGCACTTGATATTTTATGTGACCCTCATAGTAGACCCTCTAGAATGTCTGATATATCTAAAACTAATCTATTCTCTTGTCCTTTTGGTTTATGATTACATGGTGTTTGCAGCTCTCCAAGGAGCAGACATTCAAAATTATCTCTAAATTTGAATGCAGTTTTATTGTCAAGGTAATTTGTATATGCAAACAGGATTCATACGTACAAATGGGTAGTCAGACATTCAGCAGGTTGGCAGGATCAAGTATTTGTTCATTCAAAGGGATGTGTGCAAAATTAGGGGCTGTGTTGAGGCCCATTTTAAAGAGGAGGAGTTCTGCTGACTTGAACAACCCAAGATCTCTTCTTGCTTAGATCCACTGTTTTGATTTCATTATTATTTAGAACATAAAATGATATTGGGTTCAACAGTCATGAGCTCTGGGGGGAGAAAGATTGCTAGCCTTTTATCTCCCAACCTGCTGTGTTACCAGCAGTATTCATTATTACTGCCCCTGCCGAAGAAGTTTTATTTTACTTTGTTTTTATGGCAGTACTTTGGATCAGAAGCAGGACTGTGAAGAACCCAACTGACTTTGTTTGCTTGGTTTATTTTAATTCACTTTTGTGAATCAAACCTTTACTCCTCTATTTAATTTTTTTACATTATTGAGAACATAAAGACTCTCTTGTTTATACCACTTGGGTATATTAGGAGAAATAAGAATGTTCTAGAACTCACTAGAAACTTAGAGGAGAATGGGAATGAACAGAGTCACTGATGATTAAAAAGGTGGGAGAAGTCAGCTGTAACTGGATATTGAAGAGAAGGGAGTGTATGGAATTGACAACTATTCAGGAGCTTGGTTTGCTAGAATCTAGATAATTCTGAATGCAGATGAGGCATCTGATAACTTGGTAATCAGAGAATACAAATCTGGATACCCCCATCTTTACTTTTTCAGTGTTCACAATGTTAAATTCACAAGGCAGTGGCTTTTAATTCTAACTCTAGTAACTGAAGGTTACTGATCAATGCTCCAACTTGGCTAGTATTTAGTCATTACTGTTGTAGTCAGCCTATGAAAGGATGTGATTTATCTTGAGTAAGATGAAGGAGGTGGTAGGAAATAATTGAATGAGCTGAATATTGAAAACTGATACATCTTCTAAAATATAAACATTGCCATATTTTTGAAGCAAATTACAAAGAGTCCAGGTTCCTCTCAAAATGCAGTAAATTGACTTCTTCAGATTTTCTGAAGATGAAATGTGCCATTGAATGAAACTTCATCTCTTAAAGTAGAAGAGGAAAACATTGTGGTGTTTGCTCCTACAAATAGATCTTTTCAATACTGTTGTTGCCATTGAAACCTAGCTGCAGTAATAATGTAAGTCCCCGTTCCAGGCATTTCAGCAGCTCTTTCATATTAACTTGTTTCAGGGACAGTCTCTCTTCTCTTCAGCATTCTAAAAGCAGCAAAACTCCTTGGTAGTGATGGTGTAAACACAAATGAATGTAAAAACTTGATATTAATAAGAGAGCTTGAAACTCCTTGTCAGTTTCTCCAGACTAAATGAAACTCATTGGTCTATAATCCAATGCTGTAAATGAAGAAACAGGAAAAAAACAAAAGGAAAACCTTAAAGAAATAACATTGGCACTAATTCCACATTGTTTTTGAACCTGAGAACAGACCCAACAGTTCATTCAGGAAAAATGTTTCTACCCATTTCTGCTGATTCCGTACCTGATAACAAAGCCACAGAGTATTGTATTCTAGTTTTTTTGGGGCGGGGAGGAGAGAGAGACTACAAATCAAGTGTCTTTGCCATTTGCTCAGAGAACAAAAGTTAACATGAAAAATATGAGAAGATTCTCGGATGGACCCTTCTTCCAGTACTATAGGGACTCTTAGGCTATGTCTAGACTGCATCCCTCTGTCGACAGAGGGATGCAAATCAAGCACGTCGAAATTGCTAATGAAGCAGGGATTTAAATATCTCGTGGTTCATTAGCATAAACATGGCTGCCACTTTTTTTGAAACAGAGATTTTTAGGGAAAAAAAGGCAGTCTAGACGCAGATGTGTCGAAAATAAACCCTTTGTCGACAGATCCTGTATTCCTCAAAAAATGAGGTTTACAGGGTCTGTCGAAAAAGGGTTTATTTTTGACAGATCCGCATCTAGACTGCCGTTTTTTTCGAAAAAGCTCTGTTTCGAAAAAAGTGGCAGCCATGTTTATGCTAATGAAGCGCAGGATATTTAAATCCCTGCTTCATTAGCAATTTTGATGTGCCTAATCTACAGCTCTCTGTCGACAGAGAGGTGTAGTCTAGACACACCCTTAGAGTCTTTAAACCTATGGAGCTCCTTCCTGAATAACCTCTGGTTTCGAAAAATGATATAGACCCTTCTTCCTCTCTTGAAGACCTTGCTTGTAGCAATATGGATGGAGGAAAAACCACAGGCTGCAGGAGGGAAAATGGTGGTGATGACAAGAAGCCAGTCTGTGTGCACATGGCTAGAGTGCTAGCTGCAGCATCTCTATAAATACAGGTTGATCCTCTCTAGTACAGCACTCTCTGGTCCAGCTGATATACTTATAAGATGCACACGAGGTCTGTATAGAGGGAAAAGACAATATACCGTGTTTATTGAGAATACAATGGCAAAGCAGTTAGCATATGCTTACATAGACACATACACTGTCCCACCAATTGATATTATATTTACCAGTCCATGGTCTGAGGATTGATAATTGGTGGAAGAGTGGGGGTCTATCAGACTGAACCGATGCTCCAGTCATGGTAGGATGTCCCCCACTCTTAAGGCAAAACAGTTCACCTTTTATAATTGTTCTTTTCCATCAGGATCAGTGGGTTTTGCACCATCATGCTGTTTTTCTGACGGTTGTTTGTTATTTCCACTTGTTTCTCTTGCTCCTTATCTTTTTTATTCTACCATGCTAAGCTGGTTTCAAGCACAAATATTTTGTCCCAATTGAGAAATGCTTACTTTCTTTCAGAGCTGTCAGTTTGCCCACTGCTTACATCTCAATGGGGATATACAGCAATCTTCGGCATCTTTACGTCTGTTCTCGGCTTTTTCCTAGAACATTTGGTCTGGTGGCATTTGCACTTCTCTCTCATACAATCCTTACTCTCTCACACATAGCAAGGTTGTTTTCTTTGTTACAGAGAAGCAATCTTTGTTACAGAGAAGCAATATGCACATTTGAACAAGGACATCAAATTACTACATCATTAAAAAAAAGCCAATCATCATGCCCATTTACTTATTTTACAATACTAATTTTAAAACTTAAGACAAAATTATAAAACTCTATCCCTGTCTTGGAATCAGCTTTAGACACAGTATTGTGGCTGGTGAATTTTTATCAATGGTAAGGTAAAGGTCCTTTCTGCTTTCAGAATGGGTGGCTGGCAAAGTACATTGAAGTACATAACTTTGCATAAAGATATATTTTAGCTGCATGGCTATACAGCAGCATCCGTGGTCCAGTATGATTTTAGTTATCTGGATGTCCATTTATCATGGGTGTGGTCAAGTTTCCCGTGGTTCCATAAAGGTTGTTTACAGCCACCAGTCCTGGCTCTCATTGTTCTGTGCTGTAATTTACCTCTAAATGTCTAAGAGCCCAGTATACACTGGAAGTGTTGGTAATGCTGCTAAACAATATTGACTTCCTGTAGTCCAGCAAATTCTCTGGTTCGGCACCAGTCAGATTCTGAGGGTGTTGAACTAGAGAGGTTCAACCTGTAGTTCTCTTAATTAAGATCCCAGTTAGTTTTAGAAACGTGGAGTTTCTGTTATTGCCCAGCATGTGATACGTGAAATGTCAGTGACCCACCTTAGGACCAGCATTCTTCAACAAATGGCCCAATGTGTAAATTAACAGACAACAATTATGAATGCTGGAACATTAATATGTATGCTTCCCCTGGTTTTTCTGTATTTATACATTGTAGTCACAGAATGTACAGCAGTATGTTACCAGAATCAAAAGGGAACAGACCAGGAAATCCAGAATATCAAATAAGTAATAAGCCAGTAATAATCCCCTAGCAATGAACATGCAGTGTACACAAACTAAGAATATCAGAATGCCTCGAAAGTATCCCACCAGCTGCAGCTTGTTGGAACTCAGTGTTCAAGCTCAGAGATGCTCTTTGGGGCCTGTAGTTAGTCACCCAGGCATGGTAATTGGGCTCTAGCCAGGTAACTCCTCCTCTCAAACATGAGGTCTCTCCAAGCTCAACTTGGAGAATCATAGAGCTGGAAGAGACCTCAGGAGGTCATCAAGTCCAGCCCCTTGCTCTAGCAGGACCAATCCCAACTAAATCAACCCATGTATGCTGGGGCAGCTCCAGCCATGAATTGACTTTCTGGTACCTGCAGTTGATTGCCAGGCTTGTTTATGGAGCTCCTGATCTGGTCCCCACAGAATGTCTGTGCTTCTCAAACAGGTGATATCAGCATTCTATTTACAGTTTCTGTGTACAGCTGGGAGAGAGCCTCCCAGCTTGGTTAGAAAAACTTGTGCTAGTGGGTCTTGCACTAATATGCTAAAAATGACTGCCTGGGGGCATATCTAAACTACATGCCTCTTTCGAAAGAGGAATGTAAATGAAGCCGATCGAAAATTCAAATGAAGTGTGGATTTACAAATCTTGCGTTTCATTTGCATAATCGCGTGAGAGCGCTTTTTTGAAAAAGAAACCGCAGTCTAGACGGGGTTCTTTTGGAAAAAAACCCCCTTTTTTGAAAGAACCTGTACTCCCGAGAAAATGCTTTTCTTCTAGCATTCAAGATTTGAAGGCCCAAATCTATGTTTGTAAAGGAGGTTGTGTCACAGTGGTTGCCTCAAAATGATGAAAACATGTGAAAGTGAAGTCATGGCCATCAGGATAGTTGAATTCAGAATTTTGTCTTTTTAAAACCTCCGCTCCTATTGAGCTCAGCAACAGTGGAGTGAGTTTTAATAAGTTCAGATTGGTTTGGTCAAAAGTTCACTGTAGGATAGGTGCTTAATGTATCAGTAAAAGAACAAAAAACAAGGGAGAGGAAGGCATGACTGGATATCTGGAGACTGTTATTGTTCTATTCAAAAAATAAAAGTTGGCTTTTTGGACAATATTGAATTAGCTTTTTGATTGTGTGAAGAATAAATATGCTTATAAGGTGAATTGCACAATTAGTGTTTTGGAGTTTCACATAATACAATTTTAATTTTTTTCTTTTTTTCAGAGGTAAAAATGGGTGTTTTCAGGCATTGGAATATCCCAGTCACCTTGACGGGAGGAGAGAAAACTGTTTTATCTAGGTGGTCTAGTCCATTCCCCCTCATTATGGCAGGACTGATGACATTTTTTGAAATAAGGGTCAAGTCTAGCCTTCTGGAATACCAATCAGAGAATGAGATTCAATTAAAATATCTTACCTTGTCCATGATTAAAATTTTGTTTTAATAATTGTTTGTTTGAGACATTCTAATGCCTTCATACCTTTGGAGCAGAGACTTGAAATTTAGCAGGGGAATTGCCAGGAGTCAGACATGTGCCTTTTGCCATCCTCTGGAATTATAAGCCTTTGAAAAAACTCTGTTTGCATGTGCTCAGTAGAGACTAGTAAATTTGTCATCTAAATTCTCTGAGGATTCTATTTATACTGAGCATGCTCCATCCCAGGGCATCAGGGCCGAGCAGGATTTTCCCTGAAATGGGTACTGTCTAATGTTGTAGGCCATCCTGGTCTGGGACAACAGAATTAAGAACAGAGAAAGTCCCTCTGTTATCTCAATGCCCACTCTGCTTGTTACCAGGCAGTATGGAGGAGGAAGTGACCTGTATCACATGCAAAAGGGACAAGAACCAGACAGGTGGGAGCAGGGGCTATAGCTTGAGACAAGAATTTGGGATGGGGAAGATGGAATTGGGAGTTAGCAGGAGGGATGTAGAGAAGCACCACAAGAATATCTAAAGGATTAGAAAACCTGTCTTGTAGTGATAGATTCAAAGCAATCTGTTTACTTAACAAAGGGAAGGTTAAAAGGCAACTGTATTAATTTGTAAGTACGTATATGGTGAACAAATATTTAATAATGGTTTCTTCAGTCTAACAGATAAAGGTATGCCTCAGTCTAATGGCTAAAAGCAGAAGCTGGACAAATTGAGACTGGGAAAAGATGTACAGTTTTAACAGGGAGGGGCAGTTTACCAAGGGTCATGTTGGATCATCACTGATATTTTTAAAAGCAAGATTGATGCTTTTTATAAAAGACATGCTTTAGGAATTATTTTGGGTAGATTCTGTGGCTGGTGTAATACAGAAGGTCTGAGTAGATCAAAGTGGTTCCTTCTGGTCTTGGAATCTATGAAGCTGGGAATGGGAAAGACTTCGGACTCTGGGCAAAGAGCCTGTGCATGGACTGGCATGGGGAACCTGAGATGGGAAGAAGACTGGGGCTTGGGTAGGGAAGTCAGAGGATTAGAGTAGGACTGAGATAAGAAGGTGGAAGTCGGGAAATGCAATGCAAATGTCCAAGGGGGCAATGAGGAAAAGACACTACTAGAATAGGCACAGACTGAGGCACATACAGGCAGAAGGGTGACCACTAGACTAGACTCCCCTCCTGAATGTAGAATGGAACCCTAGATTTCCAAATGTCCTCATTCTTCTGCTGTCTGCAACTATCTGTGAAACCCAATGGCAATCTCATCTGCCTCTAACCCTGGTCCACATAAAGGATGACAATTCACTTCTGCTGTTAATAACTTCATTAACTCAAGGGGTGGTAGCTGTGCAATGGATCTAAAGGTTTCAATCCCACTGATAACCCATATAGGTGTCAATAGGACTCCACAGTTTGCTTTTTTATAAAACCTAGGAAATTACACCCAAACACACACTCAAGGCAGAGTTTGAATAGTGTGATGTAAACAAGGCCTAAGGCCATCCATTGTTCAATGAAAATAAAATAAAATATTGAATAGTTGCTCATTGAGCTCTGTCCACCCTGGGCACTGAATGAGGCAGGGATCCTGGTGGGAAAACTGTAATTGTGATCATGTAATTAAAGACTGTATCTTAATTCATGTGGACAAGGTAGTCAAATTACATTTGTGTGGACATCCTTAATTTGGGCATTTCCTCTCTGAAGTGCTTGGCTTTGCAACATTAAACTATTTTGTAATGTTGTGCTGCGTGTAACCTTTATACCTGGCATAGTATACTTCATTTCAGCACCTTGGACAGCATTCATTGCTAATAATACTCATATGGTGTACATACTTTATTAATATCATACACTGACTGGACCTCCCTGGTTCAGCCCCTTCAGGACCTGACTGATCTAGAACTAGGGAATTTCCTGGACCAGAGGAAGTCAACATCAGCACCGCTGATGCCAGCCCAGCAAGGCTTCAGGCTGGGGTTGCTAGCCTCACTGCCACTGGCCCGTCAGGTCTCCTGGCTGCTGGCCCCCCTGCCACTGGCCTGGCTGGACTCTCAGTACCAGCAGGGCTCCTGGCCAGGGCTGCCAGCCCCAATGCCATGGGGCTTCTAGCTACTGGCCCCATATCCTGCTGCCACCAGCTTGGCTGGGCTACCAGTCTCAGCAGGATCGCTGGCTCCACTGCCTGTGGGCTGCCAACCTCACTGTCACCAGCTTGGCTGGTCTCCTGGCCCCAGCAGAGCTCCTGGCTGCCATAGCTTCAGAAGATCTATACTCATTGGCATTGACACCAGCTATGGCTCAGGCCCATAGGTACAATTTCCCTGACATGTTCTTATGACACCTATTGGCCTACCTGGAGTTTTGACAGAATAAGAAGTGAATAAGGGCTTCAGGACTGGGCCTATTAATGCTAATGGGACTTACTCAAGGGAAGAATATTCCTTTGGAAATGTACTGTGTTAAAAAGCTGCCATGAAAATGTATCAGTCTGAATATTGTGAAAAATAAGCAGCTTTGGGGTCAATTGTTGTAAATTGAGGATGTTACATTGGACTCAATAGAGCTTTGCTGATTAACATCAGCTGAGGATTAGCCTCTGAATTTGGCAAGGTTGATTCTCTAAAGAGATCTTCTGCTCTACGCGGCAAACACTGTACTTCATATTCAGGTGCAAAATATGCTGAATTTTACAGGAAATAGGCAGCTGGTTCCTGCCAGCTCCATCCATCATACCGCCTTAAAAATCTTCTAAGAATTCTTCTTTGTCTTAACAAATATTTCTTTGTCTGACTCCACTCCTTTTTTAGGTTTGCTCCTTTGCACTTTCCTTAAGAAACACGTCAAGTCACCTTTTCCAGCCCCAGGCTAAAAAGGTTCTAATGAATGGCAAATCCATGTAATTTGCTTCTGTAATATGTCACCCCTTTATTTTGCAAAGACACATTCCAACTAATGTTTCCACAACAGGGCATTGACAGGAAATATTCACAGTGCTGGGCAGCACTTTAACCACTCCAATCCCAATGACTTTAATATGGGACTTGCAGATTAGCAACTCTTGCTGCTCTTTAAAAGTATCATAATTTCTTCTCTTAATGGAGTCAGAAGGTTATAGAAGCTTTCCCAGCAGCAGAACCATATTGAGAGAAAGTCTGCAAAAGGTTTTAAGCACCCTCAATGAGAACACGGTTTGAAAATGGTCAGTGACTCCAAGTATCTTGCAGGATTGGGACCTAATCGTATTTTTCTTTTAGGAAGCTAGAGAGGTCCAAATACAAGTTCTGACTGAGTTTCTTTGATTGCAAATTAATGATCATAAATGTCACTGTTATTGCTAACACTGTTAAAGGTCCCTTGTTTTGAAGGGTTTATGAATCAGTTGTAAAACAATTAGGGTATGTCTACACTACAAAGTTAATTCGAACTAACAGCTGTTAGTTCGAATTAACTTTCATAGGCGCTACACACGCAAACTGCTAGTTCAAACTTAATTCGAACTAGCGGAGCGCTTAATTCGAACTAGGTAAACCTCATTCTACGAGGACTAACGCCTAGTTCGAATTAAGTAGTTCGAATTAAGGGCTGTGTAGCCACTTAATTCGAACTAGTGGGAGGCTAGCCCTTCCCAGGTTGCCCTGGTGGCCACTCTGGGCCAAGCCAGGGAAACTCGTCTGCCCCCCTGCCGGCCCCGGAGCCCTTAAAGGGGCACGGTCTGGCAACGGTGCCCGTGCCAGGTGCAAGCCTGTCAGCACCCAGCCAGCAGACCCTGCACCTGGCACGGGATGAGCCAGCCACCCGCTGCCACCCAGCCCTCCCCCTCTTCCCAGGACCAGGCTGGCAGCTCCCAGGAGCCTGCCCGGGGCCGCAAGAGGTGGACGCCCGCCTAGTCTAGTGTGGAGATTGTGGACCTCATCGAGGTTTGGGGGGAGACCTCCAACGTCCACAATCTCCGCACTAGGCACAGGAAAGTGGCCATCTAGGGCAGGATAGCTGCCAGCCTGGCCACCAAAGGCCACATGCGAACCCAGGAGCAGGTTTGCATGAAAATCAAGTTGGTCCAGGGAGACCCCCGACCCTGAGCTTAGAACATAAGAACATAAGAATGGCCGTACTGGGTCAGACCAAAGGTCCATCTCGCCCAGTAGCCTGTCTGCCAACAGCGGCCAACACCAGGTACCCCGGAGGGGATGGACCGAAGACAATGACCAAGCGATTTGTCTCGTGCCATCCATCTCCAGCCTTCCACAAACAGAGGCCAGGGACACCATTCCTACCCCCTGGCTAATAGCACTCCATGGACCCAACCTCCATGACTTTATCTAACTTCTCTTTAAACTCTGTTCTAGTTCTCACCTTCACAGCCTCCTGTGGCAAGGAGTTCAACAGGATGACTATTTGCTTTGTGAAGAAGAACGTTCTTTTATTAGTTTGAAGCCTGCTACCCATTCATTTCATTTGGTGTCCTCTAGTCCTTATATTATGGGAACTAATGAAGAACTTTTCTTTATGCACCCTCTCCACACCACTCATGATTTTATAGACCTCTATCATATCCCCCCCTCAGTCTCCTTTTTTCTAAGCTGAAAAGTCCCAGTCTCTTTAGCCTCTCTTCATATGGGACCAGTTCCAAACCCCTAATCATTTTAGTTGCCCTTTTCTGACCCTTTCCAAGGCCAAAATATCTTTTTTGAGGTGAGGAGACCCCATCTCTACACAATACTGAAGATATGGCGTGCCATAGTTTTAGACTTCCCCTCCTCCTTCTTCCTCTGGCTTCCCCCTTCCAGCTCCCTCCTCCCAGGTTTCCACCTCCCCTCTCCCACCCTCTCTCTTCCCCTCTCCCACCTCCTTTTCCCAGTCTCCCCAGAGGTTAATCCCCCCCACCCTCAGTTTTGTTGTTTCTATTTTTGAACATACGTGTCCTTTATTTTTTACATCAGGAAGGGGGGCTAGGGAAGGGTAAGTGGAAGGAGGTGAGGGAGGAATGGGGCACGAGCCCCTGATGGGGAGGACTGGGGTGGCTCTGCAGGCTCCTCAGGATGGAAGCTCTCCTGCAGGGCCTCCTGGATCCTGACAGCCCCCCGAATGACCCCCCCGGATGGCAGCCTGCGGCAAGTGCAGCCGGGCTGATGGCCGAGTGCTGTGATGTGCCGAGTGTGAGCACTCAGGGCACTCCAAGACAGGACTGCTTTGCTGTCCCTCATCGAGGTAGACAAGCAAGCGGGGAACCCTGAGAACTGTCTGTCCGGGGTGGGGGTCGGGTCCCTTTAAGCACGGCCCTCGGCTAGCCTGAGGCAGCAGCTCCATGCTCTAAGTCCTAAGCTGATGCCCTGCCGGCACTGGTTCCGGCCAGCCTTAACTTCGGTTCAGGGTCCACTCAATGTGGACATGCTAATTCGAATTAGCAAAACGCTAATTCGAACTAGTTTTTAGGTCTAGATGCACTAATTTGAATTAGCTTAGTTCGAATTAACTAATTCGAACTAAGGTAGTTTGAATTAGTGCTGTAGTGTAGACATACCCTCATTCTGGGCTAAAATTCGGCATATAAAATTCTTCTCTCCCCCCAGTGCAGGTGAATGTTTTTGCAGAGCTTGAATCTACACATTTTTTTGTTAGAGCATATGATGTGGTGTTTATATCTTTGCTTACAATCGCACCATCCACTACACATCAGGGGCCATATTCACTTCTTGTTATAACTCTCATTGTTCCTGATTCTGGTCTTTTACCTGTATAGGCCAGGAGCATCTCCTGCATTGATGTGAAATCTGAATCAGATCACTTACTTCAATAGGTGATTATTCCAGGGCACAATTTTGTCCCCAGAGAATAGCTAGTTTCTGTAACTGTCCTCTTGCAAAGGCATTGAATTGCTACACTTGTTGGCTACTTTACACCTGTTTCTTGACTCACTTCTACCTGGCATGTAATTAAATTATACCACCTTTATTATTGCTGAATTTGATTCCTTGAGTTAGGAGAGACTTCCTGAAATACAATTGGATATTGTTTCTTGTAACTGTTATTATCTTTTTTGTGTTTTCTCTAGGCTGGGGGAAGTTTGCTCGCCTGACACGAGCCCTCACGAGCAGCCGGGGTGTCCTGCAGCAGCTTGCTCCAAGTGTACAGAAAGGAGAGAACGTGCACAAGCATTCTCGGCTTGCTGAGGTAATATTTCATTTCTCCGAGAGAGAGAGTGGCACATACCACTTGATTGTGAGTGCTGAATCAGTATGCCTATGTAAAGAATTCCAGCTTGTGGTCAGAAGACAAGATTCATAACCTTAAATCACTGTCTTCTGGTGCAGTTTACATATAAATGGCCCACATAAATGCACTATACATGAAGTATTCCATCTACCACAAAGTAAAGATGGAAGTAGGTCTCATTTTGTCCCACATTACCAAGGCCTTATTTATGAAGAAACTATACTAGGCCTAGTTTACATATCTTTTGAATACAGTGAAGAGGAGAAGGAAAGTGGGACTGCAGTGGAAAAGGGGCTCCAAGAGCCAGCCATGGGAAAGATGGTTACATACTAGTTCCATGTCCTTATGTAGCTGACAATATTCTCTCTAGACTACCTATGTGTCACCTGTGCTCTTTTGCTATAGGGATCAGGCTAGGTGGAAGGAAAGGCACTAAATCCTCCTGGGCAATAAATCAGTAAGTGCCATCCATAAAAACTAAGCATAATAGGATCCACACTAGTATGATCATCAGAGAGGTCATAAACAATATTAATACTTCAGAAGGGTAGCTGAGTTAGTCTGTACAGGATAAACTTAAAAAAACAACAGATGGTCTGGTAGCACTTTAAAGACTAACAAAATATGTAGATGTTATCATGAGCTTTCGTGGGCACAGCCCACTTCTTCAGATGACCGGAGTGTAGGATGTCCAAAACCAAAAATAAATAGGGAAGGAGGGAGGGGGAGGGGAAAGAGGAAAAAAGTGGGAGCAGGGGGAAGAGACAGTGAGTATATAAATATGAAAGGGAAAGCCGAGCTGGTACGTAACAGGCAAAACTGAAGACTGGATAGTTCAAAGAAGCAGATAAGGACCATTAGTTGGCATTTAGAGAGGAAGAGTACTAACACCAGATTCTACACAGACAGAGAACCATTGGCACCTTCATTGTTTGGTTGGTTGATAATGTCCCAGCCATCTGGTATCTTGATTCAGACCATTGGCATGAGACTTAAACTTGTGAATGAATTGAAGTTTCAGCCCTTCCCTGTGTATCTGGCTTGTGGAATTGGTCTGTAACAAAACAGCAACTTGAAGACCTCTTAATGAGTAATTAGGCAGATTAAAGTGTTCACCAACAGGTTTCTGTATGTTCCCTTTACAGATATCTGATTTGTGTCCATTGATTCTTTCCTGTAAGGACTGTCCAGTTTGTCCAATATATATTGCAGTGGGGCATTGCTGGCCTTTGATGTACAATTAAATGAGCCTCTGATTTGGTGGCATATGTGGTTGGGTCCAGTGATGAATTCACTTGTATAGATATTTGGGCAGAGTTGGCACTGGGGCTGATTGCAGGGCTGGGTTCCTGGATGCTTATGATGTAGCTATATAGCATGGTTACCGGAAAGAATTTGTTTCAGGTTGGGGGGTTGTCTGTAAGTGAGAATAGGTCTTTCCCCCAAGGCCTCTGAGAGTGAGGGATCATTTTCCAGGATGGGTTGTAGATTTTTGATAATGCATTGGAGGGGTTTGAGTTGTGGGCTGTAGGTGATGACAAGTGGAATTCTGTTGTTTTCTCTTCTGGGTCTGTCTTGAAGTAGTTCATGTCTGGGTACTCTTCTGGCTTTTTGATCTGTTTTTTCACTTCTCCGGGTGGGTATTTCAGTTTTAGGAATGCTCTATATAGATCCTGTAGGTGTTTGTCTCTGTCTGTGGAATCGGAGCAAATCCTGTTATATCATAGGGCTTGGCTGTATATAATCGATTAAAAAATGTGTCTGGGATGGAAGCTGGAGGCATGAAGGTAAGTGTAGTGGTCGGTAGGTTTCTGGTATAGGGTGGTGGAAATTTGTCCATCATTTAATTGTACTGTAGTGTCAAGGAGGTAGATTTCTCATGTGGACTGGTCCAGGCTGAGTATTAATACTAACACTTATGTGTTGCCTTTCTCCCAAGGGTCTCAGAATGCTCATGTGAGGATAACAGAAGTGGAGAAAGCTATGGATAGTGCAGCAGAGAAGCTTGGGAAAACCTATTGGTCTGAGGACTGTCTGTGTAGAAAGGGGTGAAAGAACTTCTAGGAGGAAGCTGGAGCTGAGGATTTGTGGCTTTCAGAAGTCAGATGTCTTCTTTTGTTGCTGTTGATCAGTACTGTTGCCAGACACTCACTTTACTGGTCATTTCTTGGGGTAATTTAGGAATACACTTCAAAAGGGCTTGTCATTTTCCATCAGGTTCCACACATGAATCTCACTAATTCATTTGAATCTCTTAAAGAGTTTAGTAGCAGGTGTTTTTAACATTTATCCTATTAGAAACTTTCATATAGTGATTTTTATCTGTGGACTGCAAAACAAATGAGAAGAGAAAGTACATATCTTTATACCCCCTTTTATAGGGCATGGAACTGAATCACAGAACAGTGAAGTGATTTTTGCCCAAGATTACTTAGGTTGTCAGTGACAGAACTGAGCTGAAAACCCAGGACTCCTGACACTGAGGCCAGTGCCTTATCAGTTAGACCACACTACTATTGCTGTGTGAGAACGTTAGAAGGTCATTTTGTCTGTAATTGGTTCTGTGGCCTTTTTACTCACTCACAGGGCCTGAGATTGCCCAAATATATTTGTGTCTAGTCCTACTGGAGTTTATTTAATTTAGAAAGGCACTTCTGTAAGGGAAATGATTGAAATTCTGCACAGTAATTCCCTTAACCCTGTTAAACTCCACAATATCATTATGACAAAAAGGAGGGAGAAATCTTAAGTGTCTTTCAGCAACTAGGGCCCATGTTGAGTGCACAGCTTTATTATATTGGGAAAAAAACCCAACTCTACTGCCATTAGTCAACAATGTCTGCAGCAGCACACACTCCCCGTATTGTGCTCCATCTTAAAAATGTATCCAGCTTCTGTAGTGTAAGTCTTCCCTCAACAATGCCACTCTCCTTCATGCCATTCGGAATTGTACCATGTAAGAGTCTGACCCAACTCCCACTGATGTCATTTACAAATTTCTTTTTGGCCAACAGGATCCTGAAATATTTTTAGACTATGCATGAGCCACTGCTAGAATGGACAGAACCAGCTGCAAAACTGCACATAGCAACACTGCAAACAGCACAGGGAAGTGAAGGAGACTATTTAGTTGACCCTATAAATAACTGAAAGAGGCAGAGTGTCAGGCAAGGATTTTAAAGAGGAACAAATGGAAAAGGTCAGGTGTGAGGTGGGCTGGGGTCAGTGCAGATTGGTAGATATAGAACTTACAGCCATCTCCAAAAGCACATACCTTTGTCATCTGAACTCAAGGAGAAAGTAATAGTAGTGTAAGGTTTGTATTCTCTTGGTAGGGCTCTAGCCACTAGAGGGAGAGACAGTCACAAACATCCTGCAGTGGGTTCATGAGCTTTGCCTACGCAAGGACATTCAGCATCCATTATCATCAAAAGGTGAAGCTGCACAGGTGAGGATAATAGTTTAGACAGAGTCATCTTGATGTGGTGTTGACAGTGGATTAGCCCAATATACCCAAACACTTCCGCCAAGTACCAAGGAAATTGACACAATTGCTGACAACAGGAAAAAAAGTCTTAGTTAGATAAGACTTGAGTATAGCCAAATCTGTTATTGCTTAATGGGAACCATGGGTATTCAGCACTTCTGAGAACCTACTCCAAAATGTATTATGATCTCTAAGAAAAATAGGTGAGCTCCTGGCCAATATCTGCACTCTTAACTTAACATGAGTGTGAAAAGGAAAAGTTATGTGGGTTTCACAGTGCAGACTAAGGAGCTTGTGTATTCTATCTTTGATTCTTCTCTGTACTCAGATAATCAAGAATGACAAACTGATTGTAGTAGTAGTCCTATATGGCTGACACTGCTTGTAGTAGCTTTGGCATTGCAGAATTTCAGGCAACTTTCCTCCTCACCTCTGCCTTCTTTACACACCTTCAAGACCATCAATCATTTTTACCTTCACTTCAGATGTTTCCCTTTTTCCTCTTTGCCTTAAAATCACAAAGCTGGTTTCTGATCTAATTGAATAATAATAATACCTAACTGTTATATAGCACTTTTCAGTGGTACAACTCTTTGCTGGATAATAAGTATCAGAGGGGTAGCCGTGTTAGTCTGAATGTGCAAAAGTGGCGAGGAGTCCTGTGGCACCTTATAGACTAACTGAAGCGTTGGAGCATAAGCTTTCGTGGGCAAAAGACCCACTGCATGCATCTGACGAAGTGGGTCTTTGCCCACGAAAGCTTATGCTCCAACGCTTCAGTTAGTCTATAAGGTGCCACAGGACTCCTCGCCGCTTTTGCTGGATAATGTGTCCTAAGACTTTTCACTGGTACAGATGGCAGGAACTTATTTTACATGTGTGACATGTTCCTGTAATTGCCACTTGGATATTGCCATTGATGTTTTAAAATGATCATTGGGTCTGATTCTGGTCTCAGTTACATCATTGTATATTGGAAGTAACTGCACTGAAACCAATGGAGTTAGACCAGGGTAAAAGCTGGTCATGGGATCACAAAGAGGACCATTTTTCTTTACTTACAGAGTGTTTGGTTTGGTCTAGCTTGGTAGCTTTCCTGTTCTATAAAAGTCTTTGGACAGTTTTGGACATGAGACTGTATTTGTAAGCCTTCTGTGAGAGCTTTTCTCCTTTTCTGAGCCACTTTAAAACTTCAGCTGCTTTAGAGTATTTCATTCAAGTTAAAATTTATCCTTTTTTCTCTGCTGTCAGTGAAATTTGCTCTAGAAGTCTCTGTATTTATTGAGGGTATTGTGTTTTAAGTTAACTTAGCTCAAGAAAGGTGCTTGATTGCAAAAGGTCTTTGTTTATCCACAGAGCAGGTTAAGTGTGGGAAGTGTGTGTAAGCTTCTACCCTTTATCAATATGACCTGAAGACAGAATTACCCTTTCGTGCTGGTTCTGTTCTTGGCCTCTCTTCTGAGAGTGCCAGTTCATGCAATGACATGGGTGGTATGATGTGGACACTAATTCACCATGTTCTAAGACAAGTTGAGACCAATGATTCATTTCACATGGGTCATGGGACAGTGGCCAGTTGGTAACAAGTTTAGAGTTCTCTGGCCATGACAAGGATCGGTTATTTAATATGGGAAACTCTGAAATGTATTACTTAACAACTGCTAAGATGCACTATGATTTTGAAGAGACACAATGAAGTTGCAATGGAATATAAACTAATCAATATCCTTTGTAACAGGATCAGGCTAGAGGGCTAGATTAGGAAGAGAGAAAGGCAGCTCTAAAAAGCAGAAATGGTCCTGGCTAATTAGGAGAGGGTTACTTCTGGGCAGTCAGGAGTAGCCGACCTAGAGTTATCATGGGCAGAGTGGGAGCAGCGGAGATGGTGCTATAAATCAATTAGGGCCAGCTGATCTCACTTCAGACTGCCACAGGACCTTTTAAAAAGCCTTCCCTGTTGGGGGAAGGTGGGGAAAGTGGAAGAGGAGGTTGGAGTGAGGTGGAGAGGAGAGAATCCAAGAAACTGAGAAAGAGAAGTCAGCGTTGCCAGCGGGGAAGGAGAGGGGCTCCAACAAGGAGTGTTTGCGCTCCCTTCCCCAAGTAGCCTGAGAGTTCAGCCATTGGCTAGGGGGAGGGGAGGGGAAATGGTTTACCCAGTCCATGCAGATCTACCCCAAAGCCTTTTAGCTGAGGGACAGAAATTCAAACCCTGGCAAGGGCAAGAGAAACCTGTGCCACAGTACCTAAACTATCGGCAAGATTGTGGGCTGAATGGGGGCCTGGGGCCCAGTTGTGGGCTGACTTTGCCACACTTTTTACTGTTTAACCACCACACATCTGACTTATGAACCATTCTCTCTGGACACTGGGCGCAGTACATGTTCTCTGTAGTGATGATACTGGCTGATTGATTCTATACCTTTGCCACAAAGTTCTTTGTTTAGAAGATTATGTTACAACTAAAAACACAATCGATATAAGTTATACAAGTAGTTACATTTATAGTGACTTTTGGGAACTGCTTAATAAAAGGTTTATCAGCATTTCCATTGTCAACCCTGATTTCTGGGGAGTTATAACTCATTAATATCTACTTCAAATAGAAACTGAGAACCTAGGCTTTTTGTTTGTGTTTGTGAGAGTGAGTGAGTGCAAATGCGAGATTTGGCTGCACATGATCTGATTTATTTTAAGGCCTTTTATGATTGAAAAAAAATCACAAATAACAGTGGCAACTTGTTGATTAACTTTGCGTACTGGCTGTTGACACATTCCCCATTTCTGTAACAAGTCTATGGTAAAATGTATTTATTTTGTGATAGTTAAAAATATTAATGAAAATTGTCCTTTCTCTATTTGAAATAATATTCTCTGGCTTTGGAGAGCTATTAAAACATCAGGCATTATTACCAAAAATAATAAGCACAGATAATACCATGGTTGTAGCTGATGAACCATAAATAATTGGGTATAATATTTCTGTTAATAACTTTCTGAACTAAATAATTCTATTATTGTGGTATAAACACAAAATGGAAAAAAGTCCACCTAAAATAGGGCTGTTTCACTTATATAGACATGTGTTTCTGATAGTAAAGAGGCATTTGCTTATCATAGGGATTGGACTGCAACCAGCATCAGTTGCTTACATTCTCTCTGTATTAATTTAAAAATAATTCTTCTTTCTCCCCCTCCCCCCAGGTGCAGAAATGCATGATTACTAACTGGAATAAAATTGGTATACATCAACTGGTAACTACTACAAATCTTGGGGCACGTTTCCCAAGTTGGCACGCCAAAGGGGATTGTGCTTCAGGATGACCCAATCTTTTCCAAAGCTCAGAGATGAATGAAGAGAGCATCTATATACACCATCCTTTGAGCTGGCGCAGCATGTGCTTCTCTCTGTACTTAACTAGTTTTGCTGGCTAGTACAGTGTGTGTGGGGACAAGGTCCTGTTCTTTGGTGTGATTTACATTTTTGGAGGCATTATGAAGGGGCAGTTAGGTGCTTCACCCCTCATGTAGATCTCAAGGTGGGGAAACAGCTCTTCCCAGTTTTTCGTACACTTATACAGCAGCCAGGCAAAATCTAGCCCTTCACTTGTAATCTTTTTGCGTCTTTCTCTTGAGTTTTTGTACAGTCCTGGCACGCTGCTGGTTCTTAATGACAAAAGCAAGCCTGTGACGCATTTAGAACACTCACGTTCATTAGAGGGGTTTATTACTCCTTCAATTCTTTTTTAAAGTTTGGTGCCTGTGAAAGGTTCCAGATTGGCAGCTCCAGAGACTGAAACTCATTCATAATATACTCATTCATAAACCAAAGTTTTTTGGAAAAAAATCCTGCTGTGAAGAGCAGCTGTCAGCTTATAAACGGGTCAGTGTGACTCATTTTTTCCTTGTGGGAGAGGGGTCTGCAAACTTCAACTTCCAGCTAAGCAGGGCAAACTGCTGGCACGCTGGGACATTTTGTGCACATGAGCATCTGCAGTCATGGAGCCTGTCAACTCCCATTCACTGCCATTTTCTGTTCCCGGTCAAGGGGAGCGGTGGGAAGCGACAGCCAGCAATGCCCCTTGGCTCACACTGCTCCCTCAGCTCCCCCAGCCAGTGGGACCCATGGGAAGCAGCCCTGGCTGAGGGCCGTGCAGGCTGCAGGCATGGAGCCTCTCAGCTCCCATTGGCTGAGAACAGTGAACAGCAGCCAATGGGAGCTGAGAGGCTCCGTGCCTGCAGCCTGCATGTCCCTCAACCTGTGCTGACACTGAAGAGCTGGGACTGGAAGTCTGAACTCTGGAGTTGGCTTATAGACGGGACATTGACTTTTTACCAATTTTTCTTGTAAGTTTGGGGGGTTGGCTGGGCTTATGTTAGAGTATATACAGTAATTTACCCTACAGAACAGAGGGTATGTCTACACTAGCCCCCTAGTTCGAACTAGGGAGGATAATGTAGGCATTCGAACTTGCAAATGAAGCCCGGGATTTAAATATCCCGGGCTTCATTTGCATGTTCCTGGGCAGGCGCCATTTTTAAATCCCCCTAGTCCGAACTAACTGCCCGCGGCAACACGCGGCAGTTAAAAGTTAATTCGAACTAAGGACTTAGTTCGAATTAACTTTTAACTGCCGCATGTAGCCACAGGCAGTTAGTTCGGACTAGGGGGATTTAAAAATGGCGCCCGCCCGGGAACATGCAAATGAAGCCCGGGATATTTAAATCCCGGGCTTCATTTGCAAGTTCGAATGCCTACATTATCCTCCCTAGTTCGAACTAGGGGGTTAGTGTAGACATACCCAGATAGAGCACTGGGAAAGGCAGTGCAAGATGACCTACTGCTCTGCATCCATCTGCCTGGGTGAGAGACTAGTTCAGTTTCCGTGTCTTTGTTTTTCCTTCTGAGAATGGCAAAAAGGCCTTAGATGTGGTGATGGTGTTTGCAACAAGGCCATATCTCTGTGCGGAATGCAGCCAAACCTGTGACTATCTACTAATTTAAACAGGTCAAGTAGCCAACAGTGGTTAGCTATAAATGGTCCTTATCAACCTGAACCTAATTTGAACGGGGGGGCCTAGAGTTAAAATATCTTTTACTAAGCCTGCAGTGCAGAATAGTATGATCTTCAAAACAAAAGGAGATTGAATTACTTGCTTTGGTTTTTCTATGCCAAAGAGTCATTGAGCCACTTCTAATATAGAAAGGGAGAGTAATTATGTTGATAGTTGATAATATTTAAGAAAAGTGAAACAGTCAAGTTGTGCATTTTCATAATGACTTGAGCCCCAAGGTCTGATTCGCATTCCACTTAATTTAATTGTGCATCACTGTAACTTCACTGACTTTATTGAAGTTACTCCTGATATACAACCGAGTAATTGGGACCAGAATTTGGCCCATAGTTTCTAGGTTCAACACAGATAGAAATAAAAAAAGGTAAGATCTACCCCGCATATACCTGTGTGACGACGTGAGTAACTTTCCAAACAGTGTTTTTTCTGATTTACATGAAGCAAGGTTTTCAAAAGCTCTTAGCATTAATTAAGAATTGGAAGTTTTATTCTTGAGTTTCAGGGTTTCAGAATTAGGCCAATCCTAAGTGCATTTGAAAATTTCACCTCTGGAATCTAAATTCTAAAATCCAATTTACTCATACTAAAGGCAAGTTATTTTTACTTTCCAGGGTTTTTCCACTGTTGAGATTCACATGTATATTTCCAGATTTTAAAAGCTGGTTGTCAGGAGAGAGCTGCCAATGTCTGCCTGTGGCTATGTTAAAGTAGCCAAAAATGACAACCCTAATTTCCAAGGACTTTTTGATGGCATAAGTAGTATGACCCCCACAAGCACCCCAGTGCTGGATGCCAAGGAGCTACCTAGCATGTACCAGTGAGTTTCAGCTGCTTTAACCCAGCCAGTGTACCGTACTCACTTCTGCCATAACTTCCATTATCCATTTGAGATACAGATTATCATACACAAGCTGGTGACACTGATTAATATTGTTGTGAAATGTATGTGTGAATGTGAGAGGAGGAACTATGGATTCTCACTATGTTTTCACGTCTGTGACAAACAAAGGGAGAGATTCAGTTTTTTCCCAGAAAGGAAGGAAGGAAGCAACCTACTTGTCTCTCATATAAATTAAGCATAGTAGAATTAAAACAATGGAAGTTCAGTTTACATATGAATCGGGGGATGGGAAGCTCACAGTAAGGGTACAACAGTATGAGAGCATCCTGAGCCTGGAGATGAAGCAGTGAATTTAGGAGGATATAAGGAGAGAGAAGAAGCCAACTTGGCATTCAGTGCTTGACAGATACAAAGGGTCACGGCTTTTGCAGGATGAGAAAGATAGGCTCTTCAGCCAAGAGGGTTGAAGCCTCAGGGACCTGAACCCAAGTAAGAAACCTGCTTAGGCAAAGCTCTTTCACCTAGAAAGACAGAGGAAACCAGCACCTTGTTCTGTGGAAGGCCGTGACAAAGGTAGAATCAGACATGGCAGGAAATAAAAAGACTGGTAAGAAATCTCCCTTGAACCAAGGCTGTAGCATTTTGAATTTACATTTTAGACTTTTAGATGTGTTTTTACTTTTATTTGCTTGTAACCATTTCTACTTTTATTTGATGTCACTTAATTCATGCCGTTCTGAAAAAACTTGTTATATTTTTATTACAAATTAATTTAGTGTTTGAAGGGAAGGGTATATTTTAACCCAGTTAAATGAATATGGTGTGATGTATTGACTCTTCGGCAGAACAGCAAAATTGATATCTTCATTGATCATTATCGGTTTGGCAGGATCTTGGCTGGGAGATGCTTGAGGAATTTGCTGGTGAGAAAGATGAACTGGTGTGGGTGTGGCAGGGAAGTGAGAGACAGTCTAGTCCTCAGCAAAACTTGTTCTTGCTTAGGCAGAGAGGTCACACAGGGGCTTACAGCTCTGAGTATCCCCAGCAGTGTTACAAGAAGCAATCATGGTTTTGCCCCACATTTAAGTGGTGGTAAAAAATGTTCTAGCTGTGGCTGGGACCATGAAGTATTGGAACTAAAATCTATGTAACTGATCTGCAGAATGCCACTCTGGTATATACCTGCAATTGGCAGAGATGGGAAGTGCACACTGACCAATCATTGCAGTGGATGAGTAGTCTGGACAAGTTGTCTTGCAGTCAGACTTGGGACTCTATCTTACCACTGGTACTTGTGCAGAACTCCCATTGAAACCAATAGTTGGCTTCATGCACAGTGCTTCAAAGGGTGCACCCACAGCTGTGCTCTGAAGGAAATGGTCAGAGGTATTTGCAGTGCTGCCTCTTTGGCAGGGCTTTTATCGGGGCAGGCACCCCAACACTTGTGGCTGGAGCTCCATATGAGCCCTCATGGCAAAGCTGCCCATAGGATGTGCTGAATCAGCTCATCTGTGAGCATCTGCCGAAGCTGCTGCAACAGCCAGGACCACATACTTTTTGGGAATGGGAATGGTCAGCTGCAGCCTCCTGACAGAGAGGGGTTATTGCCACCTTCTCTCACCTCTAACTTCTCTAACCACGTGGGGGCAGATTTCCTGTCACATGGGGCCTTTAGTGAATAAGGTCCAGGGCTGGCATGATAGGTCTCCAGGGAGACTTTGTGATAGCCAGGACCAAATCCTAGCCTGGAGCGCTCTACAAGGCTTCTAATTCCAGCCCCACATGCTGATCCTCTTTTTTGTGGCTCTCTCTGGAAACATTTTTCATATCATTCTGGATCATTGATGATGCTCTGTTTGATCTTGGGCTCTCACAGCCTGCAAATCTCTCTCTGGCTCTGATCAGCCCACACTGCCCCCTTGTGTAGAAGTTGGACTCTCACAATCAGCAGGATTGATTTTCCCCATCCTTGCACCTTGCATGGTCTTTTACCTCTGTGCAAAATGAACATGAAATGCTACCATTGTGGTGTAGTGCTATTTTGCATTCCCTCTGCATAGATGTGATTAATCATAAAAAGATGCAGAATGACAAAAAAAAAATCAGGCCCTAAGATGTTTATACAAGGACACCACTGGAGGGAGAGAGAAGGCTGGGGGCAGTAGCTCCCCTAAAGTTTGAACCCCTGGATTTCATACTTGAGGTGTGTGTAAAGCTGCATGTCCTGGCTCCAGAGGCAGTTCTTAAATGCAACAGAGTTTGAGTTGCTTGCAGCTTTGTTATAAAGACAGGGAGGCAGGTAATTAAGAACAACAAATGACTGGTCAGTCAAGTAACTGAAGCATCATTAGATCATCATGAAATGACACTTAAAAGATAAGGAGAAAAAAGAGTAAGAATGAGTGTTGTGCTGCTGGGATTTGCATTTGGACCAGTACTGTTACATTTATAAAAGTTCTAGAAAAAGGGGTAAACAGTGAGGTGGCAAAATTTGCAGATACTACAAAATTACTCAAAATAGTTAAGAAGAACATAACATAAGAATGGCCATACTGGGTCAGACCAAAGGTCTATCCAGCCCAGCACCCTGTCTGCCAACAGTGGCCAATGCCAGGTGTCCCAGAGGGAGTGAACTGAATAGGTACTGATCAAGCGATCTCTCTCCAGCCATCCATCTCCACCCTCTGACAAACAGAAGCTAGGGACACCATTCCTTACCCATACTGGCTAATAGCCATTAATGGACTTAACCTCCATGAATTTATCTAGTTCTCTTTTAAACCCTGTTATAGTCCTAGCCTTCACAACCTCCTCAGGCAAGGAGTTCCACAGATTGACTGCGCTGTGTGAAGAAGAACTTCCTTTTATTTGTTTTAAACCTGCTTCCCATTAGTTTCATTTGGTGGCCCCCAGTTCTTGTATTATGGGAACAAGTAAATAACTTTTCCTTATTCACTTGCTCCACACCACTCATGATTTTATGTACCTCTATCATATCCCCCATTAGTCTCCTCTTTTCCAAGCTGAAAAGTCCCCGTCTCTTTAATCTCTCCTCATATGGGACCCATTCCAAACCCTTAATCATTTTAGTTGCCTTTCTCTGAACTTTTTCCAATGCCAGTATACCTTTTTTGAGATGAGGAGACCACATCTGTACACAGTATTCCAGATGTGGGTGTACCATGGATTTATATAAGGTCAATACGATATTCTCCGTCTTATTCTCTATCCCTTTTTTAATGATTCCTAACATCCTGTTTGCGTTTTTGACTGCCGCTGCACACTGCGTGGACATCTTCAGAGAACTATCCATGATGACTCCAAGATCTCTTTCCTGATTAGTTGTAGCTAAATTAGCCCCATCATATTATATGTATAGTTGGGGTTATTTTTTCCAATGTGCATTACTTTACATTTATCCACATGAAATTTCATTTGCCATTTTGTTGCCCAGTCACTTAGTTTGGTGAGATCTTTTTGAAGTTCTTCACAGTCTGCTTTGGCCTTAACTACCTTGAGCAGTTTAGTATCGTCTGCAGACTTTGCCACCTCACTATTTACCCCTTTCTCCAGATCATTTATGAATAAGTTGAATAGGATTGGTCCTAAGATTGACCCTTGGGGAACACCCCTCTCCGTTCTGAAAATTCACCATTTATTCCTACCCTTTGTTTCCTGTCTTTTAACCAGTTCTCAGTCCATGAAAGGATCTTCCCTCTTATCCCATGACAACTTAATTTACGTAAGAGCCTTTGGTGAGGGACCTTGTCAAAGGCTTTCTGGAAATCTAAGTACACTATATCTACTGGATATCCCTTGTCCACATGTTGACCCCTTCAAAAAACTAATAGATTAGTAAGACATGATTTCCCTTTATAGAAACCATGTTGACTTTTGCCCAACAAATTATGTTCTTCTATGTGTCTGACAATTTTATTCTTTACAATTGTTTCAACTAATTTGCCCAGTACTGATGTTAGACTTACTCATCTGTAATTGCTGGGATCGCCTCTAGAGCCCTTTTTAAATATTGGTGCTAAATTAACTATCTTGCAGTCATTGGGTATAGAAGTTGATTTAAAGGATAGGTTACAAACCATAGTTAATAGTTCCACAATTTCACATTTGAGTTGTTACTGTTAAGTTTATCAATTAAATTCCAAAACCTCCTCTAATGAAACTTCAATCTGTGACAAGTCCTCAGATTTGTCACCTACAAAGGACGGGTCAGGTTTGGGAATCTCCCTAACATTCTCAGCCATGAAGACTGAAACAAAGAATTATTTTATTTTCTCCGCAATGACTTTATCGTCTTTAAGTGCTCCTTTTGTATCTCGATCATCCAGGGGCCCCACTGGTTGTTTAGCAAGCTTCCTGTTTCTGATGTATTTAAAAAACCTTTTATTATTACCTTGGGAGCTTTTGGTTAGCTGTTCTTCAAACTCCTTTTCTTATTACATTTTTACACTTAATTTGGCAGTGTTTATGGTCCTTTCTATTTACCTCACTAGGATTTGACTTCCACTTTTTAAAAGATGCCTTTTTATCTCTCTCTGCTTCTTTTACAGAAAAAAACAACAAATGGTTAGCTCAAGTGGTAGAGTGCTTCCTTAGCATGTGAGAGACAGTGGGATCGATATCCACATTGTCCAGTGATGGGGGAGACCCCATTTATTAATCCATAAAGTGCTACCAGACCATTTGTTGTTTTTTTCTGTAACAGACTAACTCGGCTACCCACTGATACTTCTTTTACATGATTGTTAAGCCATGGTGGCTCTTTTTTAGTTCTTCTAGGATGTTTTTTAATTCGGGGTATACATTTAAGTTGGGCCTCTATTATGGTGTCTTTGAAAAGAGTCCATGCAGCTTGCAGGGCACTGTACCTTTTAATTTAATTTAGTCACTGTACCTTTTAATTTCTGTTTAACTAACCTCCTCATTTTTGCATAGTTCCCCTTTTTAAAATTAAATGCCACAGTGTTGGGCTGCTGAGGTGTTCTTCTCACCACAGGAATGTTAAATGTTATAATATTATGGTCACTATTTCCAAGTGGTCCTGTTATAGTTAACTCTTGGACCAGATCCTGCGTGCCAATCAGGACTAAATCGAGAATTGCCTCTCCCCTTGTGGGTTCCTGTACCAGCTGCTCCAAGAAGCAGTTGTTTAAGGTATCAAGAAATTTTGTCTCTGCATCTTGTCCTGAGGTGACATGTCAGTATGGGGATAGTTGAAATCCCCCGCTGTTATTGAGTTCTTTATTTTGATAGCCTCTCTAATCTCCCTTAGCATTTCATAGTCACTATTACTGTCCTGGTCAGGTGGTCGATAATAGATCTCTCCTGTTATATTCTTATTAGAGCAGAGAATTACTATCCATAGTGATTCTATGGAACATGTTGATTCATTTAAGATTTTTACTTCATTTGATTCTAAATTTTCTTTCACATATAGTGCCACTGCCCCACCCGCACGACCTGTTCAGATATATTTTGTACCCCAGAATGATTGTGTCCCATTGATTGTCCTCACTCCACCAAGTTTCTGTGATGCCTATTATATCAGTATCTCCTTTAACACGAAGCACTGTAGTTCACCCATCTTATTTTTTAGACTTCTAGCATTTGTATACAAGCACTTTAAAAGTTTGTCACTGTTTATTTGTCTGCCCTTTTCTGATGTCAGATTTTTTATATGTGAATGTTTTTCGTCTGATCTGGCCCATACTTTATCCTCTTCCATCCTCTCCTCCTGACTAAAACATAGAGAATCTCTATCAACAGACCGTCCTCTAAGAGATGTCTGTCTGATCCACGTGCTCCTCTGCACCAATCATCTTTCCCCCATCTCTTAGTTTAAAAATTGCTCTGCGACCTTTTTAATGTTAAGTGCCAGCAGTCTGGATCCACTTTGGTTTATGTGGAGCCCATCCTTCCTGTATAGGCTCCCTCTATCCCAAAAGTTTCCCCAGTTCCTTATAAATCTAAACCCCTCCTCCCCACACCATCGTCTCATCCATGCATTGAGACTCTGAAGCTCTGCCTGCCTACCTGGCCCTGCGTGTGGAACTGGAAGCATTTCTGAGAGTGCCACTATACAGGTCCTGGATTTCAGTCTCTTTCCTAGCAGCCTAAATTTGGCCTCCAGGACGTCTCTGCTTTGTCATTGGTACCTACATGTACCACGACCACCGGCTCCTCCCCAGCACTACACATAAGTCTATCTAGATGCCTCGAGAGATCCACAACCTTTGCACCAGGCAGGCAAGTCACTATACAGTTCTCCCAGTCATCGCAAACCCAGCTATCTACATTTCTAATGATCGAATCTCCCATTACTAACACCTGTCTTTTCCTAATGACTGGAGTTCCCTCCCCCAGAGAGGCACCTTCAGTGCCTGAGGATACCCCAATATCTGGAAGGAGGGTCCCAACTATGGGAAGGTTTCCCTCTGCTCCCGTAGACTGCTCTCCTTCCCTGAGCCTTTCATCCTCCTTAACAGCGCAGGGGCTGTCTGACTGGAGGTGGGACAATTCTACAGTGTCCCGGAAAGCCTCATCAGCATATCTCTCTGCCTCCTTCAGCTCTTCTAGTTCAGCTACCTAGCCTCCAAAGCCCGTACACGGTCTCTGAGGGCCAGGATCTCCTTGCACCGAATGCACACATACGCCACCCGCCCACAGGGCAGGTAATCATACATGCTACACTGAGTGCAATAAACAGGACAGCCCCCACTCTGCTGATGGGCTTCTGCCTGCATTCTGTCCTACAGCTACCTAGATTATTGATAGGGTTTTTAGTTAAATCAGGAAGTTTTGATTAAAACTTTAAACTATAAAGAATGGCAAGTATACCTTGGCCCCTTCCCACTCCCCTTCCAAACTCCCTCTCAAAACTCCTTGTTTGCTGCCCCTGGTCGCTGACTCACTGCTTTATAAAGCCCTGGCTTTCCTGATAGCCCAGCCCTCTAACTAAGGCTCAGCCAATGAACAGAGGCTTCTAGATTTCAAAACTTTAGAAGCTCACAGCTTCCAACTGCCGGCCACAGCACACACTCCTTCAAACAAACAAACCAAACACACAGACAAACACAAGCTCAGCACACAGCAAGTAACCCCCAAACACACAAACACACACTACAGACAGCCACTTACCTCAAGGGTCCTGTATTTGCTCCTCCTTTACCTGGAGAACTCCCTCTCAAAACTCCCTGTTTGCTGCCCCTGTTCGCAAAGCTGACTGCAAAGAGTTACAAAGGGGTCTCTGAAAACTGGGTGATTGGGTAACATGAGGGCAGATGGAATCCAGTGTTAATAAATGCAAAGTAACACATCTGGAAAAATATATAACTACATATAAAAATGATGGGTAGTTGCCTGAAAACATCTACTCAATATGCAGTGGCAGTCTAAAAACTAGAAAGCTAACAGACTACTGGGAATCATTAGGAAAGGAACAGATAAATATATAGAGGCAATATGATCTGTTCTGTCTTAAGTGATTATATGTCCACATCTTGAATACTGCATGCAGATCTGGTTACCCCATCTAAAAAAAGATATAAATTGGATTTGGAGATGGTCCAGAAAGGGCAACAGAAATGATTGGGGTAAGGAACAACTTCTATATGAAGAGAGGTTAGCAAGACTAGTACTGTTCAGCTTGGAAAAGAAATGACAAAAGGGTGGGGGGATGTTACAGGTCTAGAAAATCAAGAATGGTGTAGAAAAATAGAATAAGGAAATGTGATTCATTCCTTCAGTAACATAACTCAAGAAGCTGAGTCAATTAAATGTATAGGCAGGAGATTTAAAACATACAAAACAAATTATTTTTTCACAGTCAACATGTGGAACTCTTTGCCAGGACAAAAGACAGGACTATGCAGCACTTAAAAGACTAACAAGATGGTTTATTAGGTGATGAGCTTTCGTCGGCCAGACCCACTTCCTCAGATCAAATTGTGGAAGAAAATTGGCATGACCATATATACCAAAGGGATACAATCAAAAAAAGTGAACACATATAAAAAGGACAAATCAAATTTCAGAACAGAGGGGGGATGGGGGGGGGAGGTTAATGTCTGTGAGCTAATGATATTAGAGGTGATAATTGGGGAAGCTATCTTTGTAATGGGTAAGATAATTAGCATCTTTGTTGAGACCCAGTCGTAAAGTGTCAAATTTAAGCATGAATGACTCAGGCTGTTCTGGCTGTGCCCTGTGGGTCCTGCGTTCCTTAGGCAGCTATTATATGCTTCAGAGGCTCGCTGTAACTCTCTACACTGCCTCTGATGCTTTTCTAGAGGTCAGAATTGCAGCTTATTGAGCCATTTCCATCCTTGGCAAAGTCAATGAATGGGGAAGGAGAGATCCCTCCATAATTCCTGGACCTTCTTTTCCCAGAATTAGTTCTTTCTGTGGTGCAGGAACCCAGGCCCACTCACTACTCCAGGTTCTGGCCCAAGGATCCTAGGCAGAGGTAATTGCTCAGGGTCTTTCACTCTAGTCCTAAGACAGCAGCTTTTTACCTGGGCCGCTTCTCCAACTAGTACCTTTTCTCTGATACTTGACTGAATCTTTCCCTTCTCAGCTTCTCCACAAACACACTTCCTCCACTCAGTCCATCCCTCTTCTTCCTCCTGTCTTACCTGGGGGAAACCTTTTATAGCAGCTCCCCTGGCTGTAATTGGCTAGAGGTGTCTGATTAACCTACTCCTTCAGGCCAGCTATTAACTAGCCTGACGTGTCTGCCTGCCTTAATTATGTGGCAGCAGACCCTGAGAGTTTATTCAGGGAATAGAAAACTGTTTATTCAGTGCCCTGTGTATCTGCCCTCCATTAGAGTGCGACAGCTGGCTAATCTGGGTCTGTCACACTATATATAAAAAATGTTAAAGCTAACCAGTGTCCCTTAAGTGAATTGCCACAAGCTGTCAGAACATGTTAATATTAGAGCGGAATGGGTCTAATAATTATTTAATGTTCATTCTTTTGTATAGGAATTAGATACAGTGCTCTTGTCAGTTAATTGCTAAGTTATCTGCCAAAAAAAAAAACCCACCCTAGAATTTTCCAGTGCCTTACTAGCCCTTGGAAAGAGGTGATGTGTGTGGGAGAGCAAATGGGATTGGTCCCCCCCAGTTTGCTGCTTGGCTTGTACTGAGCATGCTCAGTAAGAGTGCTGAAGCTGCTGTCCTCATTCAGCCCCCTCATCCCCACCATATGCACAGGTTGCCCCACTCTCGATCAAAATCTGAAACAGCAACCCTATAGACAGAATCCCAGAGCTGATTGCTCTCCTTTTTTCCTTTAGGTTTAATCTGTCAGCTCGCAAAAGAAAATTTTAAAAGATTCAGCAAAGTCTGCAAATAAGCCTGTATATTAAATGATATTAAAAAGCTGATGTGTGGATAACTCCTGCTAGGGAATATTGTCTGACCTCCTCCTACAGTTTTAATTTCCCTTCTCCCATTTTCATTGCTCTGGACCATTCTTCAAAGCAGATCAATGGGCATGCTTCTAGTAAACATGAAAAAAGAATGCAAGATCCAAAAATCTTTCCCAGACTCCACTTGTTTTTTGGAAATGACTTGCCTTCCCCTGACAATGCCTTTGTCTTCCTCTCAACTTTCACCTATCATTGAGCCAATGCAAGTCTTTTTATTTAGGAAAAAATGTAAGAGCCTGATTCTGATCTTACTTTGGTTTCATGCCTGTGTGCATGCATTGACTTAAATTGAGTCACTTCTGATTCTCCCTAGTGTGAAAGGAACATCAGGTTCAAAACCTTCCAGGTCTGATTCTATTCAGTCATTTCAGTGTGTAAATCAAGGGTAACCCCGTTGAAGCCTGTGGAGTTACACTGGGGTAAAATTAATTCAAGGCCCCATTTTTGAAATTGACATTATTTCAAGCTGAGTCTGTGGTCAATGGGTTTTAAGCGCATGCTTAAAGTTAAGCCTTTGCTTTAGTGCTTTGCTGAATCTGGATCTAAAAGAGGTCATACTCAGATCCTATGTGTTCAGGTATTTAGGATTCCTGATGTCTGAATTGTTTCATAGAAAGTGAAAATTAGAAGCTGAGCTCCTGGTTGATGATGATGATGATGATAAGTTCCTGGCTAATGGTACAGTTTTGTGGTGTTGAAAGCAAAGATAGTTTTACCCTTATGCCCCACAATGTAGCACAGCAAATGCTAATTTATTCATGCCACATCATTCCCTCAGTACAACAGAGAATTAAATCGACAGCGTTCATAGACAGTGTGGTCCAGTGGTTGTGGTGCTGGGCCAGGAGTAAGGAGAGGTAGGTACTATTCCTGGTTTTGCCAATGACCTTGTGCAAGTAACCCCTTGGTTCTGCTTCCCTTCCCACTCTGTCTCTCTCTTGTCTGTTTAGACTGTAAACTCTTCATGGCAGAATTCATCTCTTGCTACATGTGTTTTCAGTGCCTTGTGTGATGGGGGTCTGTATGAGCCAGCCAGTCAGGGTAGAAACATCTCTTGAGCTGTGTGGGAATCTCATTCCCAGTGGCACTGCAGACATACCCTTAAGGGGGAAGGGGCACTAGGCTAGCCAGCCCTGATCTGTTAGCTCTGCCTGTGCCATAGCTAGCTGCTGCCCAACCCAAGAGGACTGGACACATTAGCATCAGGAGACACTGAATCATTTGGGCCTCCTGGGAGAGCTGAGAGAACTCCATTTGCAGGAAGATCACAGGGAACAAGTTGGGCTTTGTGGGAGGGGTTGAAAGACTCCAGGAAAGGAGCCAGCATGCTATGGGTAGCTCCTAGGGGAGCTGAGACTGTGAAGGGACTGCAGGAAAACATGTTCTGTGCCAGAGCAGGGAGCCTTAAAAGGATCCCAGATAGTGCTGAGAAGAGGAACTAAGGTGGGGCAAAAGTACTTTTGGATTGTTTGGACTGAACTTTGAAAGTGACCTTGCTGGGTGACTGAACCATGTGGATTCCCTGGGAGAGGCACAAAACCCCAGTGACAAGAAAATGGTGCAGAGTGCCGGCAAGAGCCATGCTTGGCCAGCAGAGAGTGCTATGGGGCAGCCAGGACCTATAACTGACTGGTCTGTGTCTAACATCAAATGGCTACCACAATGCAAATAGGAAACCGCTACACTATAAAAACTAGTAGTGAACAGATGTGGAGGCAACCAGTTTATTTAAAAGGTTTCTGTTGTACTTGCTACTCTTTAGTGTTAAAAGTAGTGACTTTCTATAACAACCACTAATTCTATTAAATGTTTTGCTGAGCTCAATAATCAAAAAAGTGAAAAATATTTCCTTTTTTCTGAAATATCTGTCACTCCAGGTACTGCAGCTGGGCTCTGAAATCCTTCCACAATACAAACAAGAGGCACCAAAGACTCCTCCACATATCATTCTACATTATTGTGTTTTCAAGACCACCTGGGACTGGATCATCCTGATTTTAACCTTCTACACTGCTATTTTGGTCCCATACAATGTCTCCTTTAAAACCAAACAGAACAATGTGGCCTGGCTGGTGGTAGATAGCATTGTAGATGTTATTTTTTTAGTGGATATTGTACTTAATTTCCATACCACCTTCGTCGGGCCAGCTGGAGAGGTGATCTCTGACCCAAAGCTGATCCGCATGAACTACCTGAAGACCTGGTTTGTGATTGATCTGCTTTCATGCTTGCCGTATGATGTCATCAATGCCTTTGAGAATGTTGATGAGGTTAGTACACCAGCCTCATTTCCAGTACTCTTATTTTTCTTTTTTAATCCTCCCCCTCCTAAAAAAAGAAGGAATGGATATTTGTAAATATTCTGGCTTCGTGTATGAGCATGTCTCCCTTTAGTAGTCCACAGCAATTGCTGCTGCATATTCATATCTGTGCAACATAATGTAGATACTGTCTTGCATGTACCGCCTCCAATACTAGGGCTGGGCCTAAATGTGTTGCCATGTAGGCTGGAAAACCATTTTGGTCCTTGCCCTGGGCAGACTAGCCAAATGTGTTCCCTTCCCTCCCCAAAATGGACAAGTGCCCCTGGAAGTTAGTGCTCAGGGCAAGTGCCCTGATTGCTGACCCTGTTGTCTCCTGTTGGCGACTGAATAACATCCCATTGGCAATTAGTGACAAATTTTATAGGGAAAGTAAAATCAGGAAATGATTTGCTGTTCTTATGCACTGTCTTTAATGTGCAGCTAGAAAGGAGGTAGGCAGCCCGCATGATATGGCTAGCGAGCTCTCTGCAGACTACGGTTGTCCATGCATCATGGCTTGAAAGACATGGCACAGCAAACGTTTACCAGAAACTACCTTTCTACGGCTTGGCTTGATGACTTAATGCCTAGGAGAAGGGCCCGAAGAGAAATCATGGAACTTTCCCTCCATCCTTGTTCTCCTTTTTCAGGGCCAGCTGGGGAGCAAGATACTTCCTTGGGCTAATTCCAAGGAGGTAGGTTGTAGCTTTAACAGTTTTACGTCTAGTCATTTAGACTAGATGGCACATAACAAAAATGGATCATCTTATATATTAGATACATGTACAAATTGTTTATAAAGGGTGGTTAAATAATTAATGGATAGCTCAATACATCGTTAGTTTGTAAATATGGGTATGTCTACACTAGCCCCCTAGTTCGAACTAGGGAGGCTAATGTAGGCATTCGAAGTTGCAAATGAAGCCCGGGATTTAAATATCCCGGACTTTATTTGCATCTTCCCATCCAGGCGCCATTTTTAAATCCCCTTAGTCCGAACTAACTGCCCGCGGCTACACGTGGCAGTCTGTTACACCTCGTGGAATGAAGTGTAATAGTTAACTTGAACTAAGGACTTAGTTCGAGTTAACGTTTGACTGCCGCGTGTAGCCGCGGGCAGTTAGTTCGGACTAAGGGGATTTAAAAATGGCGCCTGGATGGGAAGATGCAAATAAAGCCCGGGATATTTAAATCCCGGGCTTCATTTGCAACTTCGAATGCCTACATTAGCCTCCCTAGTTCGAACTAGGGGGCTAGTGTAGACATACCCTATGAGTCCAACAGGTTGCTTATATCAACTATAACATCATGTAGCAATGTGCTTATAACTAGCTGCAACAGTGCTTGTAGTAATGTGCTCATGATGAAGTTAACAGGATTACTCAACATATTATGTGTCTGAGCCACATCCTCCCCCTTCCCTTATTTAGTGGGACTCACCACCACCTTCTGTTGTGATGCAAGTTCTCAGTTTGCAATCCTGTGAACAGTTATTTTTGTTGCACTGAGAGACCCTTTTACAAAACTACTCATGCCTGTAACATGCTTCTAATATCTATTAATTGTTTATTCATCCTTTATAAAAAGAATCTTAATGTAAAGTGTAACCTATCTGTCCTGATTTCATGACAGATTTCTTAATTTCACTGGACACTAGTTTTCAAGCTAATACCATAAAACAACGTAACTTCTTGTATGATTACATAAAATAGCCATGGGAAACAAAGAATCATTCATCTCATTAGATCCATGTAAAATATTAGTTTTTCCCCTTTGACTGGGGATAGGAAGGAAAACTATTAAGTGCAAAGAAGCAGATGTAATGGTATCTGAGATTTAATTCCCTTAAGGTAGTTTTTGTTTTTCATACAGCTGCAGACTGAAATAACACAGGTGAAATCACCCCTAAAACCTTGTAAATCCTGTTCTTAAATATTCGTTTGTCACAAATTGTGCCAAAGGGAAGACTTCTGTGCAAGACGCTGACATTTTGCTGTAGTGGATAATCCTGGTACTGGTAAAGCAATAGAAAGATTGAGCTACATGATCAGTAGCTGCCATCTACAGTAGAGTTTATAAATGTATGTGGTGTCTACAGTAGAGTTAAAAACCCCAAAATAAATAACTAGATGAATTTCTTTACATTCCTAGAACAGTAGCAAATCATCGTTGACCTGCTGGAGAAGCCCTGGATAACCTTAGTCTGCTTCTGGTAGGGTGACAAACAGAACACGCCCAGGTGTGAATGGCTAGAGGCCATCACGCAGAAATGAAAAGCCTGAAAGTGAGCTCAGATATGTACATAGTTACTGCAATGATTTTATGGCATGATTATGATTGTTATACTTGGAACTTGGTTCTCCAGAGTCATAGGATAAAGCTATTATACACAGGGGAACAATTGCTTCATACCATGTGATTATCCTATGCTTCTTCAACAGTTTTTAATCAGAAAAATATGTTCTTACTCGTCATTCTAGCTATCACATTCAAGCTAAGAAAACACCTTTCTTGATATGGTTGTTGTAATGCTGTTCACCACTACTTCTCTGAATGGGGCCAGATCCTTAGTTGGCATAAATCAATGTAAATTGAGTAGGAAGCTATGACAATTTACACCAACTGAAGATTTGGCCCAATGTGTGTTGTTCATTTCATTATGAACTGCTTCAGAGGAGTGCTAAAGACAGCCCATCTCTTTGAAGGGCCAAATTTAGGAAGTCTGAGTCTAAGAGTCTCAGAGGCGTAGCTGTGTTAGTCTGTATCTGTAAAAAGAAAAAGGAATCCTGTGATACCTCCGTTTATTTGGGCATAAGCATTTTTGGCTCGAAACCATCTCATGCATAGACTCCATGCATCTGACAAAGTGGTTTTGACCCCTGAAACCTTGTGCCCCAAAAAATCTGTTAGTCTTTAAGGTGCTACAGGAGTCCTCGTTAAGTCTGGAGAGAGATCCTAAGTTGCAGTAACTCATACATCTCTTCTACATGGTGAGTGTTAGGCCAGCTCCACTTCCTTCAGACTTGATGACTTCTGTAGGATCTGACACTCAGAGGTGCAAAACTGAAGCAATACAAGGAATCTGCACTGGAATCTAAAAACCAGTGGGTTTTGCCTTTTTTAGCCTTACAGTATATGCTGTAATAAAAAGTCATAATATATTGCCAAAAAGAGAAGTGTAACCAAGTGCTGCCCAGCACTCTGATCACTGCAACTTCTATTGGCTGCCCCTTACATGCCTGGATAGGGGAACCAGGCCAAACTGATTGAAAATAGGCTCAAGAGAGTTAAAAACTAATTACTTCATTAATTTAGAAGTTACAAAGATGCAGGAAGGAGATGCAAAGGGGGAAAGAGAAAGAGCTGTCTGTTAAAGTGAAGGACATGGGAGGCCTCTCTCCCCTGCAGGGTTCAGGAGCCTTGGGCTATGTCTACACTACAGAGTTTTGTTGGAAAAATGGCCATTTTTCAGACAAAACTCACAGAGCATCCACACCTCAAGAGCATTTTTGCGCAAAAACATCGAAAGAACAGAGGGGGTTTTGTGCAATTGGTATTCCTCTTTCTACGAGGAAGATGCCTTTTTGTGAAAGAGCTCTTGTGCAAAAAGGCATGTGTGGACGGGGAGCGGGGGTTTTTGCACAAGAAATGGCCTCCAGGAAAAAAAACAGATGCCTTGGTGGCCACTCCGTCCAAGGTAATCAGAACTCTATAGTTCCTGTCTGCTGGCCCCTCTTAAAGCTGCAGGCACCCTGGACAAGCCTTGTGGCAGGAAGCTGGCCTGAGAGCAGTACCCTCACTACGTGGCTCTCTCTTCCACTGGCATTGCCATCCATGGTGGAGCCACAAGCCCCCTGAAACCCTCCTGGCTCTTCCAGGGAGAAGCTCCAAGGGTCCCAGGACCACCCCAGGGGGGACCAAAAGGCACGCCCTGACTTGGTCTGGACCGGAGATTGTGGCTCTCCTCGAACTGTGTGGCAAGGAGGAGTGACTGCAAGAGCCCCGGGCCAAGCAGCGCAATGCCGAGATTTATTCTCGGATGGCCGAATCCCTGGCGGAGCGAGGTCACCCAGCCCGGACCATGGATCAGGTCTGGAGCACAGTAAAAGAACTCTGCCAGGGGTATGGGAGGGCCACCGAGTGCAGCACGTGCTCAGGGGCAGGACCCCACACCTGCCCCTACTATGCAGAGCTCCACCACATCCTGGGGGGGTGGGGAAACGTCTTCCCCACCCTTCTTGGTGGACTCCAGAGTCAAGACCCCTGTAATCATCCGGCTGGAGATCACCTGGAGAAGGAAGAGCAGGAAGGCCAGGGCCAGCCTGCTGCGCTGGAGGAGGAGGAACAGGAGATGGGGACCATGACCCTCTCCCTCGAGCCAGTAACTGCCAGCCAGGACGGTGCCTGGGAGGGATCTTCAGGTGAGTTGTCACACACACAGGGCAGAGGAGGCGGGTGCACAGGGAGCGGGGGAGGGGAGAGGAGTGTCGCTCGGGCTGCAGTCCATGCACGTGCAACCACGTGCAGTAGGAGGGTGCGGCATACGGATGCAGCAGGCAGCCCCTGATCATGCCCGGGATCCTGCTGCCAGGCTCGGGGAGGCCATCCGCGTCCTGCCCCTGGGGGAGAGGGGTGCCCCCGGTTGGAAGCAGGCTAGCCACAAGGGTGCAGGCACGACCCCACACAGACTGAGGAGTGCCGAACACTGCACATGTGAGGCAGCAGCCGCTCCCACAGACAGCCCAGCGAGCCACTGCTGTATGTGCAGACTCCAGGGAGGGCCAGGCTGCTCCTGGCTCCTCTGCCGCCCATGAGGGGATCCCACTGTGGCAGTATACTTCTCTTGCCTGCCTGTCCTTGGTGTGTGTGTGTGGGGGGAGGCGGCGGGGGGGTGGGAGAGTGGGCAGCACAGTCCTCTGGGCATGTCAGGGCCCCATGAGACAGGACCTGCTGTGCAGGCCACACATGGCCTTGCACCTGGGACATCCCCCTCCTGTGGGCCGCGGACTGTTGGTCGTTGCTGACAGAGGAGGGCAAGGCCTCCGGGAATGTGTCTGCAGGGATGACTGACCGCCTCTCCCTCTTGTGTGTTCTCCACAGCTGGACCTTCCGGGACAGAGGGCCGAGCCACACCCCCGCAGCCACCTGCCAGAGTCCGGGACAGCTGCAGACAGGCTAGGGTGCAGGAGGACCTGATGCGCCAGCATGTCTGCATTCTCTGGGACATCCAGCACGCCCTGGCGTGCAGAGTCAATGCAGACCTGGAGTGGCGGGAGCGTGCCTGGGACCAATTGATGTCACGTTGTGACACCATGTGTGGCAGCATGTCCCACATGGCAGAACACCTGCCTGATGCTGCTGCTCTGGGCTTCCACCCTCCTGTCCCCCCTCCTATGGCCACTGCCCATCCGTCTGCCCACCCTGCTATGCCTCTCATCCCTCCCCATGCCATGCCTCTGTTCCCTCCCATAGCAATGCCCAGGCCCCCTCCTCAAGTGATGCCTATGGTCCCTCCTCCTGCCCCCCTGCCAAAATTGACCTTGCTCTAGCCTCCCCTCCTGCCCAGCCTTTTGTGGCACCCAGACCAACACAACCCCAACAAGATCCCCGCACCTGAGGGGCATCTTAAGCTGCCCCACTCCTCCTCCCAGTCCTGATCCCCCCCAGTTCAGAATTCTCCCCTCCCAGTTCAGAATTCCCCTCTCCCCCAGCCCACCTTCTCTTAATGTTCAATAAAAAAAGACTGCTTTTATTTTCAAACCACACAGGTGTGTTTACTGGGATATCAGGGAAGGGGCAAGGGGAAGGGTTGAGAGGGGGGAGGGACAGAGCAGCAAGGCAGAGGCCCCTATTGGGGAGGCCCTGGTGAGAGTTACTGGGGTGCTCGAGAGAACCTCTCCCTCAGGGCCGTCTGAATGTGCACCCCGGCCTGATGGGCCTGGCAGGTGGCAGCTATCTGGGGCTGCTCAAACGCATGGCCCTCGTGGCTGGCATCTCACCCCCCACCCTGGGAGGAAGGCCTCCCTGTTGCGCTCCACAATATTGTGCAGAACACAGCACGCCGCCACCACCTCAGGGCTGTTGTGCTCCCCAACGTCCAGGCGGGTGTGGAGGCACCAGAAGTGTGCCTTGAGGCAGCTAAAGGCACACTCCACCTGCATCCAGGCTCGGTTGAGGCGGGCATTGAAAAGGTCCCTGCTGGGATCGAGGTGGCCGGTATACGGCTTCATTAGCCAGGGCGTTAGTGGGTATGCTGCGTCCCCCACTCTGCACACTGGCATGTTCTGGTCGCCCACTGCAAAGTCCTGGTAGGGGAAAAAGGTGCCTGCCTCCAGCTTGCGGCATAGGCTAGAGTTTCTAAAGACTCGGGCATCATGTGCCCTGCCCGACCACCCCACAAAAATGTCTGTGAATTGTCCTGAGTGGTCCACCAGGGCCTGCAGGACAATAGAAAAGTAGCCCTTTTGATTTATGTACTGGGCCGCTCGATGGTCTGGTGCTCTGATCGGGATGTGCATCCCATCGATGGCTGCCCCACAGTTTGGGAACCCCAGGGCAGCAAATCCGGCATGGTCGCGTCCAGGTCTCCTACACGGATGACCCTCCACAGCAGGAAGTTGATGGCCCTCACCACCTGCAGAAAGAGACAATCAAACACACCAAACAGAGAATGAGAGAGAGGGTACATCCCTCTCCCCTCCCTACCCCCCGCAAACGCTCCAGGACCCACCTCCTATGAGGCTGCTCTCCCTTCCTCCCCTCCCCCAGCAGCAGGGCTTTTGTAGGGGTTGCGGGCCGCAGGTGGGTGTCGTGTCTCTGGAGGACAGGTGCCAGCCAGGCACAGAGCTCTAGGAAGGTGACCTTGAACATTCAAAAGTTCCGTTCCCACCACTCCGGGACCAGTCAGTCCCACCAGTCCGAACTGGTCTCCAGCCTCCAGAACCTTCTTTGTATAGTGGGGTGCAGTTGCCAGAGTGGAGCAGCCACAGCCACTGAGAGGGTCCCCAGAAGAAGCTCAGGGTCCAGGTCCTCCAGGAATAGGAAGGCAGCTGGCAGCAAATGCTGCAAAAACTGCAGCATGGCCGTGTGGCCCAGGGGCAGCTCCGGTTCTTTTCTACACCAGCAAGCTATTAATACAATTAAAGCCAAAATTCTTTCTTGGATTGGTAAGGAAATTCAATTAACTTAAGTCTTCCAGTGACTTAGGGCATGTCTACACTGGAGAAATAACAAGGCGAGTGTCCACACAACAAGTCCATTATTTTGAAATTATTTCAAAATAATGGACTTGTTATTTTGAAATAATAACCTCTGCTTGTGATGAGGAATAATGCCTATTTTGAAATTATTTTGAAATAGCATTAATGTGGATGCTCAGCTGCTGCTATTTCGAAATAATTGGCCTCCAAAGGCCTCTCACAGCTGTCTTTGTGTCCACTCTGGCCACACACCAGACAACTCCACTGCTCCTCTTCTCCTGCACTCTTTAAAGCAGCAGGGAGAAGGGAAAGGGCTTGTGTCACCACACTGGCCCTGACAGCTCTGGGGCACACAGCGGCCTCCTTTTGTGGAGCCATGAGCAACCCCTGCGCTCCCTCTGAGCCCCCATGGCTGCAAACATGCCTGCAGCCACCTCACAAGCCTCTGGCCGGGGCGAAAGGGGGAACCGGCCTGAAGTGGTGCAGAGTTCCTGCATCTCATTGCAGTCTGGGGCGAGGAGACAAACCTCCAGGATCTCCACAGCAGATGCTGAAATGCCGATGCATATGGACGATGGGCGCCAGCCTGGCGCAGAAGGGGCACAGCCACACCCTAGACCAAGAGCGGATGAAAATTAAAGAACTGTGTCAGGCTTACACAAAGGCCAGGAAACAACGTTCCCGCTCTGGGGCAACACCACAGACCTGCCGCTTTTATGAGCAGCTGGATGTCATCCTGGGAGGGGGGGGCCGGCCTGGACATCATGCCTACCAGCCAGGAGATCGTCATCTGCCTGGAGCTGGGCCCCCCACTCCTAGGATGTCTCCAAGGGCTTGGATGAGGCTGGGGAAGGTAGTTCAGGTGAGTTCCATCATTTTCCCTATACACACATGAGAGTAGGTAGTGAGGGGCTTGCACACTCCTCACTTGACCTTCTTGGCCTGGGGGTTGTGTAACAGTCTGTGCACGTGTGCACATGGCACAACAGTCTGAAGCAGTCAGCTCCATGACGCTCCTTCTTGCAGGTTCCTGCACAGGGCTGCCTTACTCCAGCCTCCATGGTGGGACACCTTCCCATGACACGCCACCACTAAGAAGGGTTTTGGAGACACAGCAGTGCCACACGCAGCACAGGCTCATGCTCATGCTCACACTCTCAGGCAGCACTCCTGGTCAAGTACAGTGATGCGGCGGATGCTGATCCCCTGCATGGGAACCTACAGGGAGAAGAAGAAGAGTGAACCCCAGTAACAGTCTCCCCAGAAAGTGGCATCTGCTGCTCACACACACCTCCTCCAGCATCCTTCCCTTCTCCTCCAGTGGGCAGAGATAGACGTTCTTTCTCTGTGGGATGCTGCCAATGCTGGACCTGGCGTGTGTGGGACATGGAAGGAAGCTGATCTGCCCCGTCCTCACCTCCCACCCACAGGCTCCTGGCTTGGCTGGCACCTGCCCATGTCTGCTTGTCCCTGGACCATGGGTGTAGCGAGGCTCCCCTGGGATGTCCGTGCTCCTGCAGGAACGTGCCTGCTGTTTAGACAACATATGGCCTTGCTTGAAGCACATCGCCATCATCTGAACCGAGACCTTCAGTGTGGGCTCAGAGATTAGGGCTAAACTTCATACACACTGTCTCCTGGAATGACTGCCCTTCTCACTTTTCTTCACAGCTGGGCCAGCTGTGAGCATGGTGCATCCTCCACCTCCCGTGCCATCCTCCTGATCCTGCGAGAGCCTCTGGCGTAGGCAACCCCATGAGGACCTGGTGTGGGAATACCTCAAGTGCCTCCATTCCTGCAGCTGCAACTTTGAGGAGGTGCTGGGCTGACCGGGAGCTGAGGCAGATGATCTGGGAGCAGCGGTCATGCCAGCATGAGGCTATGTGCTCCTTGATCACCACCATCATCGAGTGCCTGGTCGCAGCAATGGACCAATCCACCAGCTCCTGCCCCCACCCCCAGAACTCCCAGACCAACTCCCAGCACATACCATCCAACTCTCAGCACCCACACATGCAGCTTCTCCTCCTAGCCCCCCAGGGGCCACTGAGGCCCATGAACACATGGCAGTGGGATCTCCTAGGCAGCCGAAGTGTCCCAAGGTACCCAAGCTGGGCGCCAGTTCCAACCCCATTCCTGAGCTCCTCTTTTTCCTCCTTCCCCTCCCAAGTTTTTTTCGCAGTCCCTCCCGTTGTATATTCTCCAAATAAAAATTACAGTTGTGTTTTCAGACAAAAACTCTCCCTCGAGGATGAGCCGCTCAGCTTCTGCCCCCCATCCTGGCAAGAAATCTCCCCCTTGCTCTCACATGTATTGTGGAGCACACAGCAGGCCGCCACTGCCTGGGGGATGTTCCAGTCGCCAAGGTCCAGGCGGGTGAGGAGACTCTGGAACCTCCCCTTGGGGTGGCCAAAGGCACCCTCCACAACTATGCAGCACCTGCTGAGCCTGGTGTTGAAGGGCTCTTTCGTGGGGTCCAGGCTGCCTGTCTAGGGCTTCATCAGCCAGGGGAGCAAGGGGTAGGCTGTATTGCCAGGATGAACATGGGCATTTCCACTTCCCTGACCCTGATGGTGTGGACAGGGGAAAGGGTGCCGGCGTGCATCCTTTGGAAGAGGCTTGAATTCCTGAAGATGTGGGCATCAGCTTTCCCCAACCACCCCACGTAAATGTCTGTGAACCGGCCCCTGGGGTCCACAAGAGCCTGTAGCATGATTGAAAAGTGCCCCTTCATATTGATATAATTGGAGGTCCCGTGGTTGGGGGCCAGGATGGGGATGTGGGTGCCATCAATCGCCCTCCACCCCGCAGTTGGGGAAGCCCATGGCAGCAAAATCAGTGACTGGAGTCCACGGTGCCCAGGGTGATGACCCTCCACAGCAGGATGGTGTTGATGGCCTTCACCACCTATAGAATCACAGAAACATAGAATCACAGGGTTGCAAGAGTCCTCAGGACCAACCAAAGCAGGACCAACCCCAACTAAATCATCCCAGTCAGGGTTTTGTCAAGCTGGGGCTTAAAAACCTCTAGGGTTGGAGATTCCACCACCTCCCTAGGGAACCCATCACAGTGCTTCATCATGCTCCTAGGGAAATAGTAAGAGAGTCAAACCTGCATGAGCACAGCCCGACCATCAATCACCTCCAGCACTGGAGCCCCAAGCCCTTTAAATCTCCCCAGGAATGCGGCGCCAAGGTGGTGATGATGGGGCCCCAGCGCTACGCTCCCAGGAGCAACACTGAGCTCCCAGGCTGCCTCTGGCCCTGCCCCTTCTGCCCAAGATCCCGCCCCTTCTGGGGCATGGAGCTGCCCCCACCCACTTGCCTGGGGGCCTGCAGTGGTTGTCGGCCCTGCTGGGCCCTCTAAAAAGTACAAAGTGGGGATTTTTTTTCCCACTCCCTAGAATATATGTTTTTACCAGGCTGAATTCTTGTTGGCTTTAAGGTACTTTATTGGAATTTTGGTTCAAACTCTCTTTCATCTGACTTACCTCTCCCAAGCCCATGTTCTAGCTGAGCCTCCAGCATAACCCAAGAGAAACCATCAGACATAACCCAAGATAAGCTGATGGTTCTAACGGGCTCTGCTGGAATTTCCATCAGGTTGCATTAGAGGAGAGTTTAGCTCTTGCTTCATATTTACATATTTTCACTTTTACCTGTTATCACCTCAAATCTTAAAGGTTTTTACTCAGACCTAAGGCAGGTAGATTACTCACTGACTAATAGCTTCAAGAATAGGTCTTATGATATGATTGCCATTCAGTTTGTTTCTACAAGCTACCGGCAACCCTTTATTAATCAACTGTAAGTTGTACAGTAATATGGCTGTATAATTGACCAAATCTGCACCGTCCTTTGTGGGTGATGAATCTGAGGAACTGTCCCGGATTGAAGTGTCATTAGAGGAGGTTTTGGAACAAATAGAAAAACTTAATGTCAACAAATCTCCGGGACCGGATGGCATTCATCCAAGGGTTCTAAAAGAACTCAAATGGGAAATTGCTGACCTATTATCTGTGGTTTGTAACCTATCCTTTAAATCGGCTTCCGTACCTAATGGCTGGAAGGTAGCTAATGTGACACCAATATTTAAAAAGGGCTCTAGAGGCGATCCTGGCAATTACAGACCGGTAAGTCTAACTTCAACACCGGGCAAATTAGTCGAAACAATAGTAAAGAATAAAATTGTGAGGCACGTAGAAGAACATAATTTGTTGGACAAAAGTCAACATGGTTTCTGTAAAGGGAAATCATGTCTTACTAATCTGTTAGAGTTCTTTGAAGGGGTTAACAAACATGCGGACAAGGGGGATCCAGTAGATATAGTATACTTAGATTTTCAGAAAGGCTTTGACGAGGTCCCTCACCAAAGGCTCTTGTGTAAATTACATTGCCATGGGATAAGAGGGAAGGTCCTTTCATGGATTGAGAACTGGTTAAAAGACAGGAAACAAAGGGTAGGAATAAATGGTAAATTTTCAGAATGGAGAGGGGTAACTAGTGGTGTCCCCCAAGGGTCAGTCCTAGGACCAATCCTGTTCAACTTATTCATAAATGATCTGGAGAAAGGGGTAAGCAGTGAGGTGGTAAAGTTTGCAGATGATACCAAACTGTTTAGGATAGTCAAGACAGAAGCAGACTGTGAGGGACTCCAAAAAGATCTCACCAAACTGAGTGATTGGGCAACAAAATGGCAAATGAAATTTAATGTGGATAAGTGTAAAGTAATGCACATTGGGAAAAATAACCCCAACTATACGTACAGTATGATGGGGGCTAATTTGTCTATGACAAATCAGGAAAGAGATCTTGGAGTTATTGTGGATAGTTCCCTGAAAACTTCCACACAGTGTGCAGCGGTGGTCAAAAAGGCAAATAGGATGCTAGGAATTATTAAGAAAGGGATAGGAAATAAGACCCAGAATATCTTACTGCCCCTGTATAAAACTATGGTACGCCCACATCTTGAATACTGTGTACAGATGTGGTCTCCTTACCTCAAAAAAGATATTTTGGCCTTGGAAAGGGTTCAGAAAAGGGCAACTAAAATGATTAGGGGTTTGGAACGGGTCCCATATGAAGAGAGGTTAAAACGACTGGGACTTTTCAGTTTAGAAGAGAGGAGACTGAGGGGGGATATGATAGAGGTATATAAAATCATGAGTGGTGTGGAGTGGGCAAATAAAGAAAAGTTATTTATTAGTTCCCATAATAGAAGAACTAGAGGACACCAAATGAAGTTAATGGGTAGCAGGTTTAAAACTAGTAAAAGAAAGTTCTTCTTCACACAGTGCGTAGTCAACCTGTGGAACTCCTTGCCAGAGGAGGCTGTGAAGGCTAGGACTATAACAGAGTTTAAAGAGAAGTTAGATAAATTCATGGAGGTTAGGTCCATAAAAGGCTATTAGCCAGGGGATAGAAATGGTGTCCCTGGCCTCTGTTTGTCAGAGACTGGAGAAGGATGGCAGGAGACAAATCGCTTGATCATTGTCTTCGGTCCACCCTCTCTGGGGCACCTGGTGCTGGCCACTGTCGGCAGACAGGCTACTGGGCTAGATGGACCTTTGGTCTGACCCAGTACGGCCGTTCTTATGTTCTTATGTAACTCTCATTTGAATTAGACATGTCACAGCCATTCTGTAAGTACATCACTTCAATTTACAGGTTAGCAAAGATGGCTTATGTACATAGGGAAATCACAGGAGTTACCCTCCTTTATTGTTCTGAGTGTAAAAATCTCCTAGTAAATGGAATCATACACACCTGACAAACTAATATATAATATGAATAAACATGATACTAGCATACACTCTCCCCTCCCCCCCAGTCTCAGGTATGTCTCCCATAGTCACTGAATCTAATAGAACAACCAGTTTGCCCTCAGAACTACTATTGATACAGGTTTAGGACTTTATAGATTATGGTTGCTATTGTGGTTACTGCAGCTTTAAGGTTTGGAAAATTGTGTGTAGCGGAGTTTGAAATAACTTTGTCAGCTGTAGCTGTAATCTGAATTTAAGATTGAAGCTGGGTTGGATGGAGCCTTATGACAAGGACTTTCTCACTGAGCTAATTTGATTATTTTTGTTGCAGGTTCATTTTTTGGCTATTTTGATTTAACTGCAAAAATTTTAGTAACTGAGAACAGAATTTGGTCTGTGGATTTTATTCTTATTGCACTAATGACATTACTTGTGATTCTGAGCAACTGAAAATGTTCTACTTCATGACTGCATTGATTTTAATGACAAAATCACATCTCAAAGGAATCTGTCTTTTGTCTTAAATGCTGCTAGCTGGCATCCTGCAGGAGCAATTGCTGTGTAAGTGCTTAAAAGGCAGAACCAGCTAATTTGTTAAAGCTGAGGCTTTAGCTTTTATTTTCATTTAGGGTTTGATTCTGCTCCCACTGAAATCAGTGCATCCAGTATTAAGTAACCAAATGGCAGATGAAGAGAGAATTGTGACATAGAAGCTATTAAACAGCTCAGCCACTGGGCTAGGTTTTGCCTTCTGTTGAACTGGGAAGAACTTAGAGGAATCCTTTCCCCACTCCACTCTAATCAATAGAAAAGGGTCACTTCTCAGAGCAATAGGAGAAAATATTGGTGAATATGCCAGTCTGTGTAGTTCATTTCCCAGTGGATGCACTTGGTTGGCAAGAGGACTTATTCAACTGCAATCAGCAAATACACATTAGCTGGGAGTACACACTGTTCCTTATTAGCACAGCAACAAAATATGCCCTATTCTATGTCCTGGAGACCTGCTCGATGGACTCCTGGCTGGTGAGATAACTGCAGCAGTGTCTGTCTGCCAGCATCCCCTCCTTTCTCTTGTGCTGGCCTGGGTAGAATTTATCTCCAAGTCACAGATAAGTAGTGGTGTAATTTATATACTGGGTGCAAGGCCATTTTCTCAGGTCTTGGCAAAGCATGACGTGATTTATCACACTACAGAAGAATGAGTAGCGGTTATTCTGTCTATATAAAGTTAAAAAATTAATATATCAAATTACATCTTCAGTGATAATATATGGTGATAGCCATTGTGAGAGGAGAAGAGCTAATTGAGCTTATTAAATTTTGCATGACTTGAGAAAACTGCTGCTGGAGTGATACTTAACCTGCTTAGAAAGAGAAATGTTCTAGGCAACTGGAATCAGTTGCCCTGTTTTCTTCAGTTTAGAGTGTATTTATTGATCTGAGGCAGTAAGTCAGATAATCTGGCAAAGAGTATTTATTTGAGTAGCTAAATGGTTGGTTGCTTTATTAGCTATTTCATATCAGGGATCAGATTAGAATTTCAAATGGACTGGTGGTAGATGCCAAAAGTAGTTTTGCCCCTATATATGGATTGGTCATTTCAAAATAGGGGAAAAGCTTCTGGAGTTGCCTTGTTTTATACCAGTATCACTGAAACAAAGGTCAATGGATCCATTAATTCAAGGTGATTTCTTAATTTGACACTCACCCCCAAATTACAATGATTAATGAAATATTAGTATACGGACAAAGTTCCTTTGTCTTTGTTTCACTTCTTGATCAATGTACTAAAACAATGTGTATCTTTTCCTGGGCATATTAGCCTTTCACCAGTTTTAAACCTATCTCTACATTTACTTTCCATTGTTTTCTGTTTGTTTTCTCGATCTCTTTTTGACTTCTGTATCATGGGCATGGTTGGTAACTATTTTCTATCTGGATGTTGGAAAATGAGAATATCAGAGCTCCCACCAAAACAAGATTCATGGAGCTGAGATCTCCAGGTGTTCCCTTACTGACAGCCTGAGCAGGAACGAGAAGGCATAGGTTTTAATTACAGGTTGTGAATATAATGATCTCTCATAACATGGCTGCAAAACAGTGTGATCTGTAGGAAAGGCCAGGTTCAATAATTTACGGAAAATCGAAAAGTAAAAATTGACAAAGTGAACCATTCTAATCATAGCACTATGTAGTCAGGGCGATCAGGACACTGTGTAGAGCAGTGGTTCCCAACCTTTTTTATACCGGGGACTGGCAAACCCATTCCCAAATTTCTGGCAGACAGGTAATATTTTATTTGCATATTTGTATGTTTATTATGAAAATAATGAATATTCAAATATGCAAATAAAATGTAACCAGTCCACCAAAAGTTTGTGAATGGGTTTGCTGGGCCATGGTATAAAAAGCCCTGACCTCCCAGAGTCCCCAGTGCCAGCCCTAACCGCTAGAGCCTCTCACCCCTCCACTACCCCCCCCAGCCAGCCACTGATCCCAGAGTCCCCTGCACCCAACCTCCCCCAGTGCCAGCCTCTTGCCCTCAGAGTCCCCTAGCACCTGCCCCGCTGCCCCAAACACTTCAGTGCCAGCCTCCTGTTTCCAGAGCCCCAGTGCAACCAATCCCCCCCAGAGCCTCCCCTCCCCTGCCAGCCCCCTGTCCCCAGTGCTAGCACTGCCCCCTGAACTCCTCACTACTAGCCCTGCCCCCAGAGCTAGTGCCCCTTCAGTGTGAGCCCCCCACCCCAAAGGCCTCAAGCACTAGCCCCGCCCTCAGAGCCCCCGTGCCTGCCCTACCCTTCTCACCTAGCCCTGCCGCTGAGCGCAGAGTGTTTTCCTGCCCGGCGGGAGGGCTGCTGGGAGACTGCAGCTTGCTGGGCCCCTGCTGAGCACAGTGGCAGCCGGGCCCTTGCCAAGCACTGCAGCTGCCCATGATGTGGCTGCCGGAGCTGGAACTAGAACCACAGCGAGGCTGCCCCAGTAGGAGCAGCCTCATTGCAGCCCTGGCTTCAGCCACAGCACATGCGATTGCCCGCCGCTGCAGCTGGTGGCATGGCCAGGCAGGAGTTCATGGCCCACTGTCGGTCTGCAGACCAGATTAGGAACCACTGGTCTAGAGCATGTAGTGGTGAAACTGACTTTAGCACCACACTCAAAGAAATGGGTCAAGATTGGCTTCAGTGGCTATTGCCGCACTTGTACCAGTGGGGAATTTGGCCTTCTCCTCTACGATTTTGCACAAATGACTCATTTACTTTGTCTAGCTTCTTTCCAATCCCTATAATGGTTGATTCTTTGGCCTCCATGTCTTACTCCACTTATATTAAACTTCATCCTTGCCATAAACCTCCCCTTACCCCTTAAGCATGAAAGGCAGGATTTTCAGAAGTGGTGCTTTGGCCAGTTGAAATCAAGGGGAGCAGAATTAGGCTAACAATGAGCCCTCTTTCAAAAGAATGCTGTCCTCTCCCTGTGGTTAACACATGGTCCCCAACTACAGGGTTTAGAATATGGGAGAAGCATATTCCTGCATTTTACGCATGAAGAGGACCATGTGATGTCCTCAAGAATGTAATGGAATGAATCTGACCTGCACCTGCCATCCTCAGTGAAGGCTCCAAGAGAGATAATTAGAAAACTATTTCCATACTTCCCTCAAACTACTCATCCTCCATTATGCCCTGAGGGAATTATTAAGTATGTTCTAGTTTTAACTATGGTGTGGAAAAATGTGATTTAAAATTATTTACATAAAATATCACTTTCTTCTGCCCTGTTCTTCAGTGATTTCACACCTGTGTGAGCTTAATTATGGAAGACAAAATATGCCTCTCCTATACAAATTAACAGCAAACTGCATTAACTCTCCCTTTGCCCATGTGAGCTAGGGATGACTTGTTACCCTATTTTACAGATGGCGAAATCAAGACATGGGACCTTGTGTCACTCACCCCAGGTCTTGCAAGCAGTCTGCTGCAAAGCCAGGGCTAGAATCCTAGTCTTCTGCATCAATCCAAGATTAATCTGTGCTTTCATGAGAGGGGTGTGTGTGTGTGGCATGAGGCACCAGTATGTGACACAACTGAAAAAAGTGGAGGAAAATGAGACCAAAACATGCACTATACAGTGATGCACAACTAGGAAACAGGTGCTCATGTTTAGAGTACTTAGTGAGTAGTTTTAATTTGTGGCATATGACTTCCAAAAAGTTGTTTTGGCTGTGTGATGGGATATGCATACCCCACACTGAATCAGGTAGAGTTAAAACCCTGTGGGTGGAGGAAGTCCCTGCCCTTCACCCAGACTGGGCATGCTCCAAATGTTGGGGCAGCATAAAAGGCAGTAGCACAGCTCAGTCTGGGTAGGCCACTGGAGGTGAAGGCTCTTTAGCAGGAGCTCCAGAGCGATCCCAGCCAGAGACCTAGGATACCACTGTGAGCTACCAGCACCGCAGAAGCCCCAGGGAGAGGTGGCTGCAGGGGAAATGGAGGATCCAGAGACCACCTGGAATGGACCTGCACCAGCACTGGTAAGAAGGAACCCAGGGAGGGTGTTGGAGTAGTATCTCCCACCCAGGTGAGCTTGGTATGTTTCGGTTGGAGTCTGCCACTCACAGGGCCATGGGTCAGGACCTGGTGGAGTAGGGTGGGCCTGGGTCCTCCTACCAGGGCTGTCACCCCCACTCCTCATTGGCTCTAACCATTAGGCTGTGCTGCCCTGTACCAAGGGCTACCCTTATGGACTCTGGCTGTTAGGCTGTACTGCCCTGATCTAAGGGCTACCCTATTAACTTTAGCCACTGGGCTGTACTACCCTAGACTGAGGATGGGTTTCCATAGACAAAAAGAGATTGCTGGCTATTCAGCAGCTGGCCAAGCAGTGTCCACACTCCTGGTTATCTTTCCTCCAAGAGATGGGGTGTGCATACACAACCAGCATTTCAAAAACAATCTTTTCACTAATTCTTCTTAGCCTAAAAACCATGGGTCATAAATTACTTCTCTTCAGTACTGGCTTAGCTTGTCTGTATGATGCACATAATGAGGATATTTTTTCTAGTGCAGTTCTAAGCTGAAAAGTGATGTTGCAAAAGTGACATCCCAGGGCTCCATATTATTTGTAAATGCAGCAGATCTTATTGGAGACAAAGTGAAATTTTTTTTCCCTCTGAATTCCAGTGCTCTACACTTGCCCTTATATCAGAGGAGGCTGAAGCTGGACTCTTTCTTATGAATCACCAATAACAAAAATAACACTTCTGCTGGCCTTGTTATGCTGTGGTGAACAACTATGCAGCCTTATCACCTTCATTTTGTTTGCATGGCTGGAACTCACTAGAACCAGGTAAATGGTTCTATTGCTGATCCACTAGAAGGAATGGAATCTGGCTTGATCTCCGTTAGTTGCATTGGCTCTGCATGGCAAACAGAACTAAAACAGAGTAAAAACATCCTTATTTTTCCTTCTCCATCTTGATTATGGAGACCTGACCATAGACACATGTCTGATGAATGCACATATCTGATGAATGACAAGGTGCAGTTTTTAGGTCGCCGCTTAGCAGTGCAGAACAATGCTTCACAGAAATATCTCTAGTCAGTGCTTCACAGGGGATTTAGAATCTTGTCCTAACTCAGGTCCTCCTTGCGAGTGTTCCCTCTAGGGCACCTTTGCATAACAGAAATTGGTAATGCTTGGTGGTGATGTGCAGTACCATTTCCAGTTCTAATAAACTGAAACTAGCCTATTTCCTTTTTGGCAGATGGCGCTCAATGTACATCTCTTAACCCATCCCTCAAGGGGGGTGTGTGTGTGTGTCTCTACTGAGAGAATTAGAAGCCTCAGTGGGAGTCTGTGGAGTTCAGGCATTTCTCTTGGGTGGCCTCTTGATGCTAACTAGTTGTCTGTATGATGAAATAGGTTATTTCTGTGTCAATAAGACCAGCATTAAAATAGACAATAACTGTATAGTGCTATTTTACTCTGGAACATAGCAATCTAAAAATGGCACATTCATAGCCAACAGATGTATTGTTTGTGTGCATTCAAATCTTACCTGCTGACCTCGGTGACAAAAGTCTTTACTGCTTCAGAGGCAGGGCAGCTAAGATTGAGTGAACTAAAAGAAATAGAATCCAGTTTGCTCTTTCTCAAGCAGGGGTCTAGACAGGTCTGCTGATGGGTAGGGGAGGGGGCAGTTGTCCCAGGGCCCAGCAATTCAAAAGGGCTTGCGACCACCGCTACTGTAGGTGTGGCAAAGGCCAGACCCTTTGAATCATCGCTGAGGCATTGTGTGGCATGCTCAAGGCAGCTCTGAGTGCTGCCCTGGGGGGAGGAGGTGCAAAGTGGAATGTTCCAAAAGGCACTGAAGGCTGGCTGACTCCAGCCCCACCCCTTCTGCCTGATACCCTGCTCCTTCTGAGAGCATGGAGCCAACCTCCCCACCTTGGCCAGGGGCCCAGCATGTCTGTTGACACCCCCCCCCGCAAGGGGCCCTAGACCCAGGGGGGAGGGGAGGGTGTGTCCTTGCAGGGCCAGGAGAAAATTTCAGAGGGTCCACCAAGTACGTAGAGTTTCTGGGGCCCAGGGTAAAAAGCAAACACCCCATTGCATCAGGCTGAAGCCCAGGGCACTGAGCCCTGCCATCTGTGGCTGAAGCCAAAGCCTGAGCACTGTAGCTGTGCAGGGGCTTCTGTGACATAGAGGGAACACAGGCAGTTGCCCAGCTCACTCCCTTCCAATGCCAGCCCTGGCTCTTGTATGCAGAAAGTGGCACAAATGTGCCATGGAGTTTTTCTAGCATGACTGGAGGGTGGGGAGGAAAAGGCAGGGTTCAGGAAGAAAAGGTTGAGAACCCCTGTTCTAGTGCATCAACTAACTTTTTTTTTTACTAATTTCATTTTACTTGCACACTTGAAAATCCATAATAACAGTGAACTTCAAAGCCTAATTTGAGAACACCAAGGCCTTCTCTATGCTGAAAGATGAGATCAAATTTATTAAGGTTGTTTGTTTGTTTGTTTGTTTTTTTTAAATTTTTAGCACTTGATTTTTGTGAAGTCCAAGGTGCAGGTCCTAACTGTGTGCAAGAGTTCGACATGTGTTCCTAGCAGGGTGGCTACCGTCAACTTTGACAGTGATGCACTGTGGGTAGCTATCGCACCATTCCTGCCACCCCTTTGTATTTTGGGTTATGCTCCCAGTGCCTGATGGGACCCAAACAGTGCAGTGGGTGGTTTTGGGTACATGTCATCAGTGTCCCATAATGCACTCATCTCCTCCTTTCCTGCCCCTCCCACTTTAAAGCTAAAGCAAACAATCTTTTTGTGCCCTTTTTTCTCTGGTTATCCATGTAGGTGCCCTAACAGGATAAGCATGGAACCTGTTCAGCAGCAAAGTACTATAGCAATCATAGCATCTATGAACATATCTCAGTGCTTCACAGACGAGTAAGTGATTGGTAGATGATGGCTGCATTTAATCCTCTTGACACAGTGGAACACTGCTTCTGATGCCGGGGGGAAGCACAGTTAGGCAGCTATGGGCCGATCAACAGTGTCTGCAAAACTTTTGCATGTGTAAGGCCAGTTTCATGGGAGTTTATGCATTGTTTCCCCTGCCCTGAAGCACAGCAATTCCAGAATGAGACCCAATCTGACAGTTGAGAATCCAATGGCAATAGCCCTGTGGAAGCTTGCAATGCCAGACAGCTACTGGTCAGTTGGGAATCAATTCAGAGTGGGGAAACATACAGTGCAGGCTGCTGTGATCCAAGGTGATCGATACCCTTCTGCTGTGAAGGGTAATGACTCTGGGTAGCTTGCAGGACAGTATGGATGGCCTTGCTGCAATAGGCAGAAGGCACATCCCCATCTGGGCTCCTGATCACTTTGCCAAGGAGAACATAAACCACAAGGGGTACATCTTCAGGGTGCTGCAGGTGCTGGTGGATCACAAGGGCCATTTCACCAACATCAACGTGGCATGGCCGGGAAAGGTGCATGAAGTATGCATCTTTTGGAACGCTGGTCTTTTCAGGAAGCGTGTTGCTCTAAATGAGGTGCCCCCTGCAGTGAGTGTGTTTGCCCACAAACCCTATGAACCCCCCCCCATTCAACATAAGCAATAAAGATGCTGTTGTTAAGTCCTAGAAATCATGTGTTTTCATTTAGGGAACACAGGGAGGCAGGACAGAAAAGGAGCTCAGGGTGGGAGCTTTGGGGGCAGGGAAGGGGAAGAGAGGAAAGTGACGTATTACATTTCTCCTGTGCAGCAATCAGACAGGTGTGAGAGGACAGCCTTTTGTTCTGGGACACTCTCTGGGGGTTGAGTGTGAGGCTGTCCTCCACTTCTCTCCTCCCTCCCCACGTTCTAGGGCCCAAGGGATAGGCAGCTATGGAACTTGGTGAGGAAGGAATGTGGGCCAGCGTGGGCCAGAGGGGATGCCTGTGCATCTGGCTCCCCTACAGCCCACCATGAACATCACCAGCTCTGCCATGACTGTCAAGACATTCTCCTGTGTCTTTACTTGGTGTTCCCTGCATGCTCTCCTGTCCTTGTGCTCCACTCATATCTGCTGCAGCAGTTTTCCTCGCTTAACTGTGCCCTGCCCTAGCGAGTGGATTGCATTTGCTCATTGAACATGTCCACCCTAGTATGTTTTCACCTTCAGATCTGACAGCCAAACAGCTGGAGGAGCTGGACCCAGTGGAGTGTGCAGCAGGCTCCCTGTTGCACCTGCTGTAACGAAAAGTGAAGGCCAGACTTCACAGGCGTAAAACCTAATCTCTTAGCAGAAAGGAAGGTCTGTCCCTAGACAACAGCAATGTGCTATGTACAAGGACAGTTCTGCTTTTAAGCACCCACTATGCAGCAGATACACCACAGAGATCTAAAGGGAGCAGCTGAACTCAGTTTGGTGGCAGTTTCATTGGGTTTCTCTCCAGAATCTTAAGCAGCTGCTCATAGAAGCAGGAACATAAACACTGTCAAATTAAGTGTAAAACTGTAATAAGAAAAGCAAAAAAAACTGAGGAACAGCTAGCCAAAAACTCAAAACAATAGCAAAATGTCTTTTAAGTACATTAGAAGCAGGAAGCCTGCTAAAAAACCAGTGGGTCTCCTAGACAATTGATACAAAAGGAGCAATCAAGAATGATAAAGCCATTGCAGAGAAGCTAAATGATTTCTTTGCATCAGTCTTCATGGCTGAGGATGTTGGGGAGATGAATCTGAGGAACTGTCCTGTATTGAAGTGTCATTAGAGGAGGTCTTGGAACAAATAGAAAAACTTAACGTGAACAAATCACTGGGACCAGATGGCATTCACCCAAGGGTTCTAAAAACTCAAATGGGAAATTGCAGAACTGTTAACTGTGGTTTGTAATCTATCCCTTAAATCGGCTTCCGTACCTACTGACTGGAAGATAGCTAATGTGACACCCCTATTTAAAAAGGGGTTCTAGAGGTGATCCCAGCAATTACAGACCGGTAAGTCTAACATCGGTACCGGGCAAATTAGTCGAAACAATAGTTAAGAATAAAATTGTTTGTTGGGCAAAAGTCAACATGGTTTCTGTAAAAGGAAATCATGTCTTACTAATCTATTAGAGTTCTTTGAAGGGGTTAACAAACATGCGGACAAGGGGGATCCAGTAGATATAGTATACTTAGATTTTCAGAAAGGCTTTGACGAGGTCCCTCACCAAAGGCTCTTGTGTAAATTACATTGCCATGGGATAAGAGGGAAGGTCCTTTCATGGATTGAGAACTGGTTAAAAGACAGGAAACAAAGGGTAGGAATAAATGGTAAATTTTCAGAATGGAGAGGGGTAACTAGTGGTGTCCCCCAAGGGTCAGTGCTAGGACCCATCCTATTCAACTTATTCATAAATGATCTAGAGAAAGGGGCAAGCAGTGAGGTAGTAAAGTTTGTGGATGATACTAAACTGTTTAAGATAGTCAAGACAAAAGGAGACTGTGAAGAACTTCAAAAAGCCCTCACCAAACTGAGTGATTGGACAACAAAATGGCAAACAAAGTGTAAAGTAATGCACGTTGGAAAAAATAACCCCAACTATACATATAATACGATGGGGGGGGGGGCGCTAATTTGGCTATGACAAATCAGGAAAGATCTTGGAGTTATTGTGGATAGTTCTCTGAAAATGTCCACACAGTGTGCTGTGGCAGTCAAAGGCAAATAGAACGTTAGGAATTATTAAGAAAAGGATAGAAAATAAGACACAGAATATCTTACTGCCCCTGCATAAAACTATGGTACGCCCACATCTTGAGTACTGTGTACAGATGTGGTCTCCTCACCTCAAAAAAGAGATTTTGGCCTTGGAAAGGGTTCAGAAGAGGGCAACTAAAATGATCAGGGGTTTGGAACGGGTCCCATATGAGGAGAGGCTAAAGCGACTGGGTCTTTTCAGTTTGGAAAAGAAGAGACTGAGGGGGACTATAATAGAGGTATATAAAATCATGAGTGGTGTGGAGAGGGTGAATAAAAAAAAGTTCTTCATTAGTTTCCCATAATAGAAGGACTAGAGGACACCAAATGAAATGAATGGGTAGCAGGTTTAAAACTAATAAAAGAAAGTTCTTCTTCACACAGCACATAGTCAACCTGTGGCACTCCTTGCCAGAGGAGGCTATGAAGGCTAGGACTATAACAGAGTTTAAAGAGAAGCTAGATAAATTCATGGAGGTTAGGTCCATAAAAGGAGGTTAGGTCCAGGGGATAGAAATGGTGTCCCTGGCCTCTGTTTGTCAGAGGCTGGAGATGGATGGCATGAGACAAATCACTTGATCGTTGTCTTCGGTCCACCCCCTCCAGGGCATCTGGTGCTGGCCGCTGTCGGCAGACAGGCTACTGGGCTAGATGGATCTTTGGTCTGACCCAGTACGGCCATTCCTATGTTTGCAGCACTGACCCAGACCGTTTGCCTCTTTTGTCTTCTGGTATGCCTGCCTGAACGCCTTTATTTTCATGCAGCACTACTGGTAGTCCCTGGTGTATCCTTCCTCCAACATACCCTCTGTGATCGTGGCATAGATGGCACCATTTCGTCTCTGCTTCATTGTTCTGCTGAACTGATTCCTCTCGCCACATAGTAATGAGGGCAAGGATCTCCTGCATGCTCCATGTGATGCTGGGAACTCCTGGTCAGGTGTATTGCTCAGGTGCACTGCCTGCTCTGAGGTCTGCTCACCACATTGACCACCCAGGAAATGAAATTCAGTTTTTCATGGGGCTTTTCCTGTGTACTGGGAGAGCAGCAGAGTTGTAAGTGCTGGCCAGAACAGTCACAGCAAAGCACTGCGGGACCAAGAATGTTGACACTTTCAGTGCTGCATCTGCACTACCATAAACTCCAGCATGCAAGTACTGAAATTGACTTGATCGACCCTTAAAGTACATGGGTGGTGTGGATTCATTGTTTAGAAAATTAACCTAATGTGATTAAGTTTGACCTAAACTCCTAGGCTATGTCCAGACTACATCCCTCTTTTGAAAGAGGAATGTAAATTAGGCAGATCGAAAGTGCAAATGAAGCATAGATTTAAATATCCCATGTTTCATTTGCGTCCAAACGCTGTTTCCAAAAAGGGTATTTCGAAAGTGAAACCGCAGTCTATATGCGGTTCTTTTGAAAAAAGGGGCTTTTTTTCAAAAGAACCTGTACTCCTCATTTTTTCCAGGAGTACAGGTTCTTTTGAAAAAAAGGGGGGAGGGGGGATTTCGAAAGAACCTGTCTAGACTGCGATTTCACTTTAGAAATACCCTTTTTGGAAACAGCGTTTAATTTCTAAAGTGAAATCGCAGTCTAGACAGGTTCTTTCGAAACTCCCCCTCCCCCCTTTTTTTCAAAAGAACCTGTACTCCTGGAAAAAATGAGGAGTACAGGTTCTTTTGAAAAAAGGGGCTTTTTTTCAAAAGAACCGCATATAGACTGCGGTTTCACTTTCGAAATACCCTTTTTGGAAACAGCGTTTGGACGCAAATATGCAAATGAAGCATGGATATAAATATCCCATATTTCATTTGCATTTTCAATCTGCCTAATTTACATTTCTCTTTTGAAAGAGGGATGTAGTCTAGACATAGGCCTGGTATAGACCAGGCCTAATGTGCTAAACTTGCATGGGTGGTTTCTTTTAATTTCTTTATTTAAAAAAGAGAGAAAATTAGAGGCAATGATATGCTAATACAACAGCTTTTACATAATTTCTGCTTTTCTGACACTTTAAGGTTCATATAATAACATAACTCCTCTTTGCCAGTTACCATATAAAATGTTAAACATGTAACTAAATATATATGTTCAATATGAGAAAATTAACTCTAGTAAAAAATAGTAAACTTTAGCTAGAGCTGTTCAGAAAAACTAGAGGATCCATTTTCCACAAATTTTCATTTCAGAGAAATGATGGAAGAATCAAGCACTTTGGAATGAAATTTTTGTTTTGAAATGACTTCATTTTTAAAATTTCTACTGTAAAGTCAAACATGAAATACTTTTTATTGTTTGGCATTTTCCTACACAGACAACATTGAATTTTTTTGGTGTTCATGCCAAGTTGCAATGAAGCCAAATTTTGAAATCTCCATCCTTTGTGAAAACAAACTTCAATTTCAGCACAGCTCTATCTTTAGGATTTTTGGATTTCTTGTTTTTCAGTGGTGATCTGTAATTTGTAGTCCCAATTTTACACAAACGGCGTTAGAGTATAGGCAATATGATTCCAGCTAAGTCTGTTTAAGCCTCTACTTGTTTGCACTTGCAACATAAACAGCTAAAATCTAAATCTCCCAGTTGTCTTCGTTTTATTGTGGACACAGAATTGAAGACCCAATTTACTTATGTATGCAAAGCTGTACCTGCAAAACCCGAGCCACAGCTGTAAATCAGGTTCTGAATAATAGCATGGCATATTTAATATTACATAGGTTTTCTGCACATAATAATTATTACTACAAAAACAAAGGCTTTGGTGTTGGGGAAAACATAGGACTGTCTTGACATCAGAGGACAGATATTTCAAGGAGGGCAAAACCTGCATATGTCATGTTACTGGATTTTAAGGGGAGCAGCCAGACCACTGCTGCACCCATGGCGGGGGGGGGGGATTGCCCCAAAAGTGTATACAAAGGGTGCTATGTGAGGTGTCAAACGAAAGCTTATGCTCTACTGATTCTGTATATGCTATTCATGTAATTGTATAATGTACTCTGTGCTGATGTTGGAAGATTCTCTCTGAAGAGCAAAGAAAGCTCAGTCTATGGCTATGCTAATTAGCAAGGAGACAATGAAACTCTAGGTGCCAATACACATCTCAGGAATGTAACTGATACCTAAGGGCTACCAGCATGGAACACAGTGATAGGCCACTGACCAGGTGACCTGCTGTAGCCAAGAAGATGCCAGGAGAGGTATATAAGTGCCATGTGGCACCCTCCATCTTGGTGCTCAGCTCAGCTCTTAATCCCAGAGGCAGCCGTGCAGGGATCAACGAGCCGGAAAGAACTGAGGACCCATCCTGACAGGTTGTACACCAAAGACTTTTAAGCCAGCAGTTATAACATCTCTTCTGCAAGCCTGCATTGAGAACTGGGAGATTCGATGCATGTAATGTATGATACTTTAACAACCTTACTCTCATGCTTTTATTTTAATAATAAACCTTTGGATTTTAGATTCTAAAAGATTGGTTCAGCGTGGTCTTGTGGGTAAGAACCAGAGTGTAAATTGATCAGGACCTGTGGCTGGTTTCTTGGAACTGGGAGAACCCGTTCGGGGTAGGTGAGATTGGGTCCTCTAACCCCTCACCTGTGTGTTAGGCCTGGGGCTGTTTGGGGCATGGAGAGAGCTGGGGTGTCAGAGGGGTTTTGCTCGTGAGGCTTCTGGCTGGCCAGGCTGGCAGCTGAAGTGCTCTGTGGGATTGGTTTGTGGCCTATTTGGGAAGGTCTCCAGTCTGGGGCTATACAGAGCCCTGAGTTTGAGCAATTCGCCCTGAGTGGACACCCTCAGCTGTGCCCAGACCCGTGCGGCCCCCCCCCCCCCCCACACACAGAGTTTTGCTGCTCTGTTGGATTGCAGATATTTCTGCAGGGCCACTTATCATGTTCTCTTTTTGGACATTAGCCCTTACATGACTTCTTGTGCTTAAACCTTTCTATTTCAAGCAAATGATCATATTCACGATATCCGTGAAATAGCTTAGAATAGCATGAATGGACAGGTAAGCTCACTTTCCCATCTGTCCAAATCGTGTGTGTGTACAGTTTTGAAAGCTAACATGATTTGCATTATGGTTAGAACTAGTAAACATGAATGGAACACATGACTTTATGCCCTTATGCTTTGTCTTTCCTAATTATTCTATTTTATAGATTCATAAATTTTTAGCACTATTAGCACTTGAGGTCACTTTTTATTATTTATAAGCACATCCAGCAGTGACTGTTGTGATTTTTTTGAAAGAAATTACTAAATGTAATCCTGACAGATTAATGAAATAAAATGAAAAATGACTTAATATGTAAATCCTATGTTAACAACTTTTCCCATTACATTAAACAAACCTAACCTAAAACACTGAGGCAAATTATATGTAGTCATGACTGAACAATTTCTGGTAAAGCCAGAATTTATATAATTTTTGCACTTTCAGATGCATTTATTAAAACAGCTTAACTTGATTGGAGCGCTTACTTAATTTTTTTAATAAGAGGAAGCTTCTGTGTCTGGTAAATCAGATCTATGCGTTTTTTAAATTTTTCTTTCTGTAAACCTCAGGTGTAAATCTGGATGATAATGAGGCTTAACATTATGTAGTGCTTTAGACATGAGACTTTCAAACATTTCAAGTCCAATGAGAGCTTTATCACATGTATTGCATGAAGAAAATGTACTTAAGTTTTCAAAAGTTCCTAGTAATTGGTGGGTGGGGAACTTAATATTTTGGGTGCAAATTTAGATGTATTAAAGGAGCCTAATTTTCAGAGTGGGTTCTCAGCACTTGCAGAAAATCTGGCTTCTTTAAGAAAAGACAGGACTATGTAGCACTTAATAAACCATCTTGTTAGTCTTTTAGGTGATGAGCTTTCGTGGGCCAGACCCACTTCCTCAGATCAAATTGTGGAAGAAAATTGGCATGACCATATATACCAAAGGGATACAATCAAAAAAAGGTGAACACATAAAAAGGACAAATCAAATTTCAGAACAGAGGGGGGATGGTTAATGTCTGTGAGCTAAAGATATTAGAGGTGATAATTGGAGAAGCTATCTTTGTAATGGGTAAGCTAATTAGCATCTTTGTTGAGACCCAGTCGTAAAGTGTCAAATTTAAGCATGACTGACAGTTCAGAGGTTTCTCTTTGAAGTCTTGTGTTAAAATGTCTTTGAAGCAGGATGCAGGTAGTCAAGTCATTGAGACAATGCCCTTTCTGGTTGAAATGGCAAGAAACTGTTCTTTTAGGTTTTTTCTTGGTTTCTTTGTGAAACTGCCTGATATCCGTTTTGTGTGCATTGATTCTTTGGCAAAGTGTGTGAGACGTTTGTGTCTCCAAAGAATCAATGCACACAAAACATATCAGGCAGTTTCACAAAGAAAAAACAGTTTCTTGTCACATCCTCCTCCCCCCCAGCACCATCTGGAGCACACCACTTGGGGCCTTGCAGTGCACAGCACAGCACTCCAGTAGCAAATTAAAAGGTCGAGGGTTCTGGTCACTGTTGCGATAGAAGCAGTGAGCAGGAGTTGCAGCCCCTTTGAATCACCAGGCTCCTGAGCAATTGCTCCCTCCCTCTTTCTGCGCCTCCCCCCCACCATCAGTAGGCCTGTTAACAGTTGAAACAACTTGCCTAAAGCTACACAGTAAGGCACTGGAAGAGCTTGGATTAGAACTAAGGATCTCTTGTCACCAAACACTGAGCTTATTCCTCTATATATGGTGTCTCAAATCTGTCTGTTTGCAGATAATGACTGTAGTATTCATTTTCTGGGCCATACTTTTAGTTAGCCTCAAAGAAGCATCTAAATATTCACAGCCAATATAATCACAAAATTGGGATTGCAGATGAGACTTCCCTAGTCCATATATGCTTATATCTATCTAGATTAAACCTATAAACTTGCAATGCTAAGACATGGCTATATATTTGATCAACTCTAATGCATTATGTGTACTGCAAAATGACTAAAATGAGAAATTCAAAAAAACCCAAGGCACGTGAAAGTGAATCAAAACAGAAGGAAAAGTTTGCATGTCATCCTGAAAACACAGGCCATTAAGCTTTAAATACTTCACAATAATGTTGCATTATAGGCAGGTGTCAGTGGCAAGTTCACATGCCTAGATAATGAATGCTGCTTATAGAAAACACTAAGTGTAGTGATGAATTCTAATAGCCTGCTCTGCTTTATTCTTTTAGGGAATCAGTAGCCTGTTCAGTTCACTGAAAGTAGTCCGACTTCTTCGGCTTGGTCGTGTGGCTCGCAAGTTGGATCATTACATTGAGTATGGAGCTGCGGTCTTGGTTCTGCTGGTGTGCGTGTTTGGTCTTGCAGCTCACTGGCTGGCCTGCATTTGGTACAGCATAGGAGATTATGAAGTTATCAATGAGGATACAAACACAATCCGAACTGAAAGTTGGCTTTACCAGCTGGGGGAATCCATAGGAACGCCTTATCGGTTTAACACAACAGGTTCAGGGAAATGGGAAGGGGGGCCAAGCAAGGATTCTGTTTATATCTCCTCGTTGTACTTCACAATGACTAGTCTCACCAGTGTTGGATTTGGGAACATTGCCCCCACTACAGATGGAGAGAAGATCTTTGCGGTTGCTATGATGATGATTGGCTGTAAGTACCTGCAATTTTTTTCACCATACACAATGGCCTGTAAAGTCTTCCTGTGCATGTTAACCTTCATAACTTCTTAGGCAGTATCTTACAAGTTTCTAACCAATTTTTGAAACTCATTTTTGTGACTATTTAAATGTCATTACATAAAATATTATGACTTTTCTGGTATAGTATTTGAAATTCAGGGATGGGAAACCTTGTGTTAAAAATCATAGAATCCTAGGTCTGGAAGAAACCTCAGGAGTCAGAGTCCAGCCCCCTGCCCAATGCCCAGAACTGGATGCAATACTCCAGATGTGGCCTCACCAGTGCTGAATAAAGGGGAATAATCACTTCTTGAGATCTGCTGGTATTAATGTTGCATAAGACAGTAATGACTTACAAAATATGGTTGAATTTCTGCTGCAATTAGAACATGCAATTTCTGTGTATCAAAACTAATTTACCAGATATTCTTCCTAGGCTAAATTACTCAATCTACACACTAACATAGGAAAAAATGCTACTTGACATTATAAAAACTAGCTTACTGAGATGGAGAAAGTTGGAGTCAATTTTGAAGTAACACATGTATTTTTGTTAACTTTATTTAATTTTTGGCTTAATTTTCATTAACAAACCTCTCAGTCAAAAATATAAACATTTGGTTCTGATTCTACTAGTTTACTGCTGTTATATGTAATGTTCTAGACACTTCAAAGTATGTGTAAGTGTTTAAAGAATCAGGGCTGTTAAGTGTTTGGGAGGCTGGTGAGGGAATTACAGACTAGAAAAAGGCACAATTCTTTTATTTCATGAATGTTTTTTTTTTTTTTTTACAGCTGAAACTTAATTTGCATTTTACTGTTAATTACTTTTTCCAATGTTAGTGTTTAAACTAGTTTCTTAAAACAAAATGGCAGCAATAGTGGACTTTCCACAAAAGCTGAAAACTGTTATGCTGTTGCCTCAAACATGCTATAGATAATGTAATGAACAGTGCAATATAAAGTAGCCTTCAAGCATATATATCGATTGAATGTTCTTGTTTTAATATTTGGGCATCTTGAGCTTTGACTTTGTGAATGATCTGAAGCTGACTTTACTATCACACACTAAAGGTTTTTCTTGTTAACTAAATAACTCTTACATAAAATCCAGCATCTTAATGGGGCTATTTAGGAAATTCACAGGGTTCACATCAAATATTCACAAAAGCATGCTGAAAGGAATTGATATTTGTGGAAAGTTAGTATACTTGTTCCAAATTCAAAAATATTGCTTTTATAACTCAGTAATTAGAAGCAAGATATAAAAAGTAAAAGAACAAAATGTATTCTTGTTTGATGTAAGGATTCTTAGAAACCAAGTCCGTAATCTTGCAAATATTTATATATTTGAATAACTTTATGCTGTGAATAGTCACATTGAAGTCCAATGGGGCTATTCGTGTATGTAACTGTACTTGTATGTATAAATGCTTGCATGATTGGAACTAAGTAAGTAATCTCACTTTTCAATTCACTACTGTCAGAGTAAAATTCAATCTAAATTCTCGTACTCAGAGCTGGAAATGCAGCCTTTACTATCTGACACAAATCTGCCAGAATAGTCTGTAAAGTTTGTTATATAGGTTCCTAACACTTTACCATAGGGAAGAATTTTGCAATTTTTTTCAGATGCTCTGACATCAATAGTATTGACAATAGGGCTTTGACATTCAAGAGAGATCTTGGGGTAAGATAAATGCCTTTTCTTTGTTACAGTGTCATGCCGCTTTGAGTTCTATACTGTTGAAAACCAAAAGTAAGATTTGAACAGTTCTGTCCACATAACACAATTAAGAAGAAACCAGGAAAGCCCAAATGCTTAGCTTTAGTTCACCTAAGTCTCAGTTTCTCTCTCATCATCAAATCTGCACTCTATGCTGAGTCTGAACCATTTCTCCACTTGCTTGTAGGGATCCTTGGTTGGAGTCCAGGCAGCCTCTTCCACTGCCCTGGATCACTGCTAGACAGCCAGCTCACTGGTTCACCAGTCAGTTAACTCATAAGTGAACAGACTTAACAAAAACCCTGTTACAAGGAAAAAAAAGAGAATAACAAAATAGAAATGACTGTTTCTCCATTATAGCATTTAAAGAGGAGCTGAAGAATTGCACTTACTGAGAAAGTAACTAAAACAATTTTGCTAAAATCAGAACAGCATTGAAAAGTTATAATTTTTTCCCCCCTCCCAGTTTCCCCTGGGCTATAATTAACCTTGCCCATGTACCCTGGTAGAGGGTTAACATCATTATTACCTGCTGCAAAGTTCTGCAGAGTGAGGAACAACAGTCTGCTATCTGTTCCTGGCTCAGCTTCTCCTAGCTCTCACAGATCTTAGAAAAGCATCTGCCCCACCTGCTTGTTCATGGAGTCTGACCCTAAATTACCACACCCAACTCTTCTGGGTGTAGAGTACTAAATCTGCCCAGCAACAGTAACACTCAACTCACTCCACAACCCTGGTCTCTTAAAGAGATAGCTCCCTGGTAGGTACATGGGTTACATTTGCACTATAACAGATATTTTGAATGTGGCACAATTTATCAGGTGGAGCTCTCTGGTCCTGTGTTTTGAGGTAGCTGTGATTATGATCATTAAGGCCAGAAGGGACCCTTATCTAAAACTATGTATAACACTTTAGATGTTATTTAGGCCCCATAAAATTATGTGAGCATTCTCCGATAAAGATACCTTTATCTGTATAAGCACAATTATTTCTGGCTGAAGTTTAGATTTAGAATGATGGATCAAATCTTTGACATGACATTTTCAATACTATAGTAAAATAAGAGGTCACTTGCATCCTTTTCTATTCATAGTGTAATCAGCAATCTGCTTTCCCTCTTCTTTTTTTTCTCTCTTCTTCCCCCCCCCCCCCCCAGTTGCCTTGTTGTTTTTTTTTTTTTTTTTTTTTAAGGAAATAAAGCAGGCAATATGCTAGCTAGATTGCTTTCTAAGATTTTACACATGCCACTGCAAGCTCGCCAGCAGAATATTCTATTGAGATAATGGAAAGATTCCTGGGGAAGTAGCTGTCTTTTTATTTGTTTATACAGTGCTCCAGCCAATTGGGTACCTATTGTGTATCTTACTTTGTACACAACATACATACTATAAAGGCACCATGTGTAGGGTTGCCAGGTGTCCAGTTTTGAACCGGACAGTCAAGTATTTGAGCTTTCTGTTCGGGGAAACAAATTGAGACAATATAAATGAGAAAATATAAATGTCCAGTATTGTCTAAATAAGATGTAATGTAGATTATGATGCAATGTCAAGTGTGTCCAGTATTTTTGTTGAAACCATCTGGCAACCCTGACCATGTGGGCATGAGGGGTAAGCCTATTTACTGATCAGGCAAGGGCCAGATTTGCATGTATGTCTCTGCCTGGCAGCAAGAGCATGCACACACAGCTGCTCTGGGAAGATTCTGGTGGCTTCTGAAGCACAGAGGATAGTGAGGGCTTCTAAAGGGCTCACAAGCTATGTCCTACACACATGGTATGGAAAGTGGTGAATTTTTAAATGCTGGCCACTAAATAATTTTATTCTAAAAATATTGGGTTTTGTGACAAACAGTAGTCCTGTGCTATTTCTTTTACTGACCTCCTCAGAGATGTGACTCATACATTTAGGGGTTTTTTAACATCCTAAAGGACACCAGGATTAAAATCAAGCAAAATAACTACAAGTGTTAGCCATGCTATATTAAAGAAAGGCAAAGAAAACGTTAAACCAACTTAGTGCCAGAACACAACTACCAGTTGATGGTTACTCCCATTACAGTCTCTTTTGTATGTCTTCTGTAAAGAGCTTTTTAACAGAGATCATACCCTTGAGTGGGGAGTTTCTCTGGGGCATGTTCTTCATTTGGCAAGTCTGCACGTTCATTAAGATGCAGAATGTGCCTCAGGTGGCATGTGACCAGGATTCGTCACCAAATTTAATCTGCAGGTTGGATCATTAATTTCCCCCACATGGGCTGCATACTGATGGAGAGTATGAGGTGAACGTTGATTTAAGACCAAAGTGTATTGCTTTCCCAAATGTATTGTGAGTAATCTTAGTATCTCAGACAGATCAACAAATTATTCTGCCCGTTTCTAAACAGTTTAAGGATGGCTGAGTCCTATCTGGCTGTTAATACTAGAGTTTATAATTGTGCAAAGTAAACAGTCTAAATAAATTGTATGAAATCACACAAAGTATTTTAAATTAGTTCCTTAAAAGAATCCATTTCAGAACATATGTTAAAACAGTCCAATTGATAAATATTAAAAAAAAAAATCCTTCAATCCAACTAAATCCTGCAGTTTCTGTGTTTATAATGTTTAGCCCCTGTCTCCTCCCCAGGAAGGTGTGGTCTCACTATTTGATGACTGATATTAATAGGAAAAACTATCTTAAGAGCAATTCAATATCCCAGTGAAATCAAACTGTACTGTACCTTTCACAAAGGTATTTGCCATTTCAACATTTAAGAAATAAACGAAGGTTTCAAATATGCAAAACACTTCCACATAGCAACTCATACTTTGAAACTTTATTAAAATTTCAACAAACATAAAAAGGGGAGAGTTTCTATTTCTCAGTCCTCCTTCACCATAAAAAAATGCTAAATCAAATTCTTTCAAGTTGCTACTCCTAAGCTGCCTGGCCCAAGGTTCAGCCTCTTGTGAATTTTTGTGACTTGGTTACAAACCCTAAAACCAGGAGCGGCTCAAGGAGAGCTGCTGGCAACTGGCACTTTAGGCAGAATGCACGATCAGCACCCCCCGCCCCTCCATAGCCCTCAATGGTGTGACGTCATCATTGGGTGCCGCGTTAAACGTGGCACCCTAGGCAACTGTCGAGGTTGCCTACATCCACAGGCTGCCCCTGCCTAGAACACAGGTTTTAGACCAGAAGTATCAACATTTTGGCAACTATTGTTATCAGCACAATTTCTGTATTAGTAGTGCTGGTCTCCTTGCTGTATGATTGAAAGGACTATCGATGTGTGAATGCTGTTTGGAAACAGTCATAGAAATAAAACCTCTGTCTTACTTTATTGTACACTCAGTAACACTTTTGTTCCTTGGAACTATCTCTGGAGTTGTAAATTAATTCTACATAAAATATGACTTTGTGCTACAAGCAACAAATATCTGAAGGGCCTGTTATGTTAGGGTCACTTCTTAAAGTGAGGTCTTTAGGAAAAATTCAATCAGTTTGTTGAGCACCTTTCATAACATCTAGACTTAATTTTAATACACCAGACATTAGATGTCTTAAAGAACTCTAGCAAAATAAATGGGACAATATTAAAAATCCAATTTTGGCCACTAACATAACTTCCTGTGTTTTGTTTTCCTGCTCTGAATTTCTATATCGTCCTACATTTGAATTTCTAACTCCACTTTGTAACATGAAAGTAGATGGCTGTTGTATTATTGTTCTGTATACAGTAATATGGAGGAAATGATGTGCAACAAAAGAACAAGCCACTAAACCTAAAAATAACTCTTCTCGGAGTGCTGGGAGATGATGCAAAGCCAAACTTCACCTGTGCTATAGACATGGGATAATGTCTTAATGGACAGACTTCCAATCTGAGTCTGCCACAGTGACCTGATACTGCAGCCCTGTGTGGATATTTTAAGCTAGCCCAGGAGTTTGCCTTTGCTCATATCATTGGTACAATTTCTCTCCCTCCTTCTCTTCCCCCCAACAAGTTCAAGGCACTGAAACACATCAACTCTTTCCCAACTTTTCTCAGCAAGAGCAGCCAAGTCCCTGCAACTCTTCAGATGCTGAGATAGCAGAACTGTCACATTTGAGAGGCAGTATGTGATGCATCCAAAATTCAGGCTTGAATGAGGGGAAGAGACCTAGAGGCAAATTTCAGGAAGATAACCAGGGCATAACTTAGAATCATAGAATTGTAGGCCTGGGGGGAGACTTCAAGTGATCACCTAGTCCTGTCCCTTGCATTCACAGCAGGATTAAGTATTATCTAGGTCACTGTTTCTGCAGCTGAGGTGCATGGACCTATGGTAATCCAGGGGTCCACCAGCCCTGCTGATCAACTCCCTTCTTCCTAGTGCCTCTTGCATGTAGGGTTGCCAGATGGTCTCCCAAAAAATACCAGACACCCGGTATTTTTTGGTCGAGCAAAAAAAAAAAAAAGGGAACGCGGGATAAGCGGCAATCACAATCCCAGCTGGGACTCAGGCTGGGAGGCGGGGCCACAATCAGCACTTGGAGCCTGTGATTGCGCAGAAGCCTGGCAGGGGCAGGTGGAGTGGCTGGGAGTCTGCCCCCGCAAGGCTTCTGCGCAATCACAGGCTCCCAGCGCAGAAGGCGGCCCCGCCTCCCAGCCTGGGAGTCCCCATCTGGGAGGTGGGGCCGCGATCGCTGCTCTGGGTGCTTCAGAAGCCTAGCTAGGGTGGGGGGAGTGGCTGGGATTTCCAGCCACTCCCCCCGCCCCAGCTAGGCTTCTGAAGCACCCAGAGCAGCGATGGTGGCCCTGCCACCCAGCTGGGACTCCCCACCTGGTAGTGCTCTGGGCGCTGCAGAAGCCTTGCAGGGGCGGGTGGAGTGGCTGGAAGTCCCAGCCACTCCCCCCACCCTGGCTAGGCTTCTGAAGCACCCAGAGCACTACCAGGTGATCGCAGCCCCGCCTCCCAGCTGGGACTCCCCCCGCCCCCGCCAGGCTTTTGCGCAATCACAGGCTCCTGGTGCCGATCGTGGCCCTGCCTTCCAGCTGCTCCCCCCCCGCCCCCGCCAGGCTTTTGCGCAATCACAGGCTCCTGGTGCCGATCGTGGCCCTGCCTTCCAGCTGCTCCCCCCCCCGCCCATGCCAGGCTTCCGTCCAGTGCGCAGCCAGAAAAATCAGAGAATACCAGACATTGCACATGTCCGGTATTCTCTGACTTTTTTACCGGACAGAGCGCAAAACTGGACTGTCCGGTAGAATACCGGACACCTGGCAACCCTACGTTGCATGCTGGGGGACAGCTGTTTAGTGAGGACGGGGGAGAAGTGGGGACAGGGCACATTCAGAGGAGAGAGTGGAAAGAGGCAGGGAAGAGAGGAGTGAGGCTTTGAGGAAAGGAGTGGAGGGAGGGTAGAGCCTCGAGTTGAGCAGGGAGTATGGGTGTCTGTGAAAAATGTTTAAATCACAATAGGGGTCCTCGGGTTGCTAAAGTTTGAGAACTGCTGATCTAGACAATCCCTGGTAGGTGTTTGTCTAATCTCCCCTTAAAACATCTCCAGTGATGGCGATTCCACAACCTGGGACATGACTTTTCTGTTTGATATGAAAACAAACAAAATGTACTATATTTTTGGGCTTGGGCTTGCTGTCCTCACTCAAAGAAAATTCACACAGGGATTTTCCAAAGACACACTAATATTTTGTACAATTAGACCAGCAGTACTGCTGGCGTTCTCTGGTGTTTAAGCCTCCCTGGCATCAAGGGATATTTTATTGCGGTGAGGTTTGAACATTAGGGCCTCATATGCAATTCCTATTTAAATCGCTCCTTCACATTACATTTTTCAAATTAGTTTGGCCAGATTTTACCAGCAGAATCTATTGATTTTAATGGAGTTCAAATTTATAGTGGTGTGAATGAATCAGAATCTGGCCTCGTACCTGTGTTACAAGGTACGAGTTGAAAGACAAGAAGCATCTTTTTCCTCATAATGGGCCAGCTGTACTCAGAGACCCTAAATCCAGGCAGCATTTGATTTCCCCTCCGGGTACGTCTAGACAACTGCATCCAAGGAACGTGTCTGCTCTTCTGAAACTTTTCAGAAGAGCAGACATGGTTTTTTCGGCATCCCTGTAAACCTCATTTTATGAGGAAGAAAGGATGTTCCAAAAAAGCATGTGTGTTTTGTGTTTTGTTTTTTTTTTTTGTCTCTCCCCCCCCCCCCACCCCCCCACGTTTGGCTGAGTGTAGACAGGCCAAATGTCGGAAAAGCCTCTTCCAACAAAAGCGTAAAAAGCTACACAAATTGCAGTTCATAATCTGTGTACCTTTTTCCGGAAAAACTGTGTAGTCTAGACACTGATCTCTGAGCATTGCAAGAGTTTAATTTGTAGTCACAGGTCCACTTCAGCATAATGAAAAGGTGTTAGACAGTGGATTTTCTGTCACTTATCCAATATGTAGAATGTGATAGGAAAACTGAAACAGCTTCCAAGCACCTTTTATTTCTAAATAAGCTTTTTAAAATAGCCTGTTTTTTAAATTTTCTAATTGTTACCAGACTTGCTAAAGGCTACAAAATGTCAAGCAAAAAGTGACAATTTTTAGTACTATAATATTTAAGTGGTTTATGGATCATGAGTTGTCCCTAACTACTCTGTGCTATCAGTGTGCTAAATATCTAGCTTGAGAATTAATAAGGATTAGTTGTGCTTGCCAGATCATGGAGTTTCAATACAGTTGGCCGCTTTTATATTTTAAAGGCAGATTTGTCTGTTTATTAGAATAAATAAGGCACAAGAGGATTTAGAGAGTCTTGTGGATCATGGGCAATTTATCTCTCAAAGCTGAGGGCTCTCAACATTTCTGAAAAATTCTAGAGCGGAGGTTAAGTTAGTGTGTCAAGAAATATCCTGCCTTCTGCTGCAATTTAATCTGCAGCTCCTAAGAAAGCATGGAACAGATCTGGAAATGTCAAAACCTAGCAGCTTACTTTTTATACTTAGTCCACTAATGTTCGTTGCAACAGGCATGAAAAAGCTTCAGTGAAGACAAGTAACTTATTATCTTCTTTGCTAGGATCCAGGAGGAAAATTCTATTCTTCTAACATTGAAGAGGTAAGACAGCCAGCATGTTCTAAAATGTTGTAGGAGGGAGTGAGACAGTTTGGTAATTTGAAATCTTAAGGCCTGAATCTTTTCTCATTTACTCATGGGTGAATTAGAAGTATTTCCTTTTTAGCTCTGAAAACAAGCCATATTAGCATCTGCAAATCTGTATTGAACTCAACTCAACTTAATGGGCAAGCAAAAGAATTTAGTGTGTTAGCCTCAAAATCAAAAACTGATTTCAATAATTTGGTCAAATCAGGAGAATTGGATGTCTTATGAACACAGTTTGTTTTGATGATCATTGTTAATGGGATTTGAAAGGTTTGGTGGATTTTGCACCTACAAAGAGAGGCTCGAGATGGAGACAACTATGAATTAGCCAACAAAGAGATTTTTTTTTTTTTTAAAAGGGCAAACTAAACAAGAGGAAATTGTCTTGCAGTGTTTTGCTACCTCTGTAATTAAGTCTAAATTGGCTTCCCTAACTACATAGGGAGTATGGAGCTTTGCTATAGAAAATAAAAATAAATGTATGAAAAATAACACAACTCTTAGGCTACATCTACACAGCAGCATTATTTTGGAATAAATGTCATTTATTCCAAAGTAACACAGAGCTCATCCTATATAGCAAGCCATTATTTTGAAATAATGGTGAGCTGGAGGACTTTTTACTCTGACTTGTGTAACGCTCATTTTAGGTGGAGTAAGGGAAGTCAAAGGAAGAGTGTTCTTCCTTCGACTTCCTGCTTTGTAGACAGTGCCAAAAGCCAAATTAAGTTATTTTGACTGCAGCTATGCAATTGACATAGCTGAAGTTGCATAGCTTAATTTGACTTTTGCCCTGCTGTGTAGATGTGCCCTTGGGTCTTGGAGGGGTAGTCATATTAATCTGTATCTGCAAAAACAATGAGGAGTCCTGTGGCACCTTATAGACTAGCAGATTTATTAGGGCATAACCTTTCATGGGTAATACCAGCTTCATCAGATGAATTGGAATGGAAATTACAGAGGAAGGAGAGTGCGTGTGCGTGCACAAGTGCAACAAAACAAGGAAGTTATTTATCAAGTGTAGGACCAGTGTGAATGAGACTAATTTAGGCAGGCTGTATGTGGCTCATTCACAGATGATGGGGAAATGTGAATATCAATAGGAGGCTGTAGTGCAATAATTAATTTAAATCTTTATTCAGGCCTAATTTTATTGCATTGAATTTGCAAACGAATTGTAGTTCAACTGTTTCACTTGGTAATCTATTTTTGAAATTTTTGTTGAAGGATGGCTACTTTTAAATCTGTTACTGAATGTGTAGGGAGGCAAAGTGTTCCTCTATAGGTTATGTATGTTACCTTTCTTGATGTCCAATTTGTGTCCATTTACCTTTTGGCAAAGAAACTGTCCAGTTTGGCCAATATACATGGCAGAGGAGCATTGCTTGTACTTGATGGTATATATCACATTATTGGATGTTCAGGTGGATGAGCCCCTGATAAAGTGGCTTATGTGGTTAGATCCTGTGATGGTGTCACTTGTATAGGTCTGTAGACAGAGTTGGCAATGGGGTTTGTTGCGGGGATAGGTTCTTAGGTAAGTGTTTCTGTGGCAGGGTGTGTGGAAAAGATATGTGAAAGCCTTGCATCCTTCCAGCCCATTCATTTGTAACTTATAGGAGCTCCATAAACGCTACACCCATTTTGAATAGTTGTTGTATATGTTCTATATGCTATTAGGTCAGACACATAATAAAGCGAACATTTTGTAGCAATCTTCATATCAAATATAAACTTACCTACTTGCAGTAGCAACTTAGATTTAATTTGCTTCTTTCTTGTTACCTTTATTCTTTTGTATCCTTTTTATTTTCCTGTATTATAAAACTACCCCTATTTTCATAGTTTTGGGGCCAAATGAGTGGAGTTTTACTCATTTGGCCTTCTCTATGTGTACAAATAGACAGAAGCAAGTCTTTGAAGCTTCACTAGCTCATTGGCACTGATAATTACTCTGCTAGCAGAAACCACACTAAAACTGCTGAGGCCTACTGTGCAGTGGGTGCAGATTTACCTCCCTACCACAAAAAGAAGCAGCAACGCAAACCATGAAGGAAGAGATCTGCATTTATTGTTTACTGTTTGTATTGTGACTATATCCACAGGTCCCGATAGACATTAGGGCCCTATATGTAAGGACACACAAAGTTGTAATTATAGCATGTCTAAGGATACCCTTAGTAGTTTTATTCTAGTTGGCATGAGTACTAGCTACAAAGAACATGGTGTAGACTACAGTGAAGAATACTTAGCCCAGAACAAGCCCTCTTCACCTGTGTTAGCTAGATTATAAGCTAGCAAATGTGAGTGTGTCTACCTCTGCTACAAATACACCTTCACTTGCACTATAAACATGCCCTGAGTGAGGTTAATATGAGCTAAATCCTGAGATTCTTACACCTTGGATGGGATTTCCAAAAGCACCTAAGTGATTTAGGAGCACAAGTTCCATTGACTTGTATTAAAGCTGGTGCTTCTAAGTCATTTAGGACAGGTACTTTAGAATATCCAACCCTAATGGAAGTCTGTTCTGAGTAAAAACAAAATTAGGATTTCAAGACGTGGCCCTATAAGTGCAAAACTGGTAAAAGTATACAGCATGTTTCATTTAATTTTTCTGTCTCAAACTGTCTTCTGATTTGAATGTATGCTAAACTCTTCTGATTCTCTAGTTCCTTCATAGATACCTCTTCTCCCCCCCCCCCCATCTCTCTGCAGACACAATTAAATGAATAGCAGCAGAAACTGAGATAAGTGCTAAATTTTTAGACAACTGCTTTTTACACTCTTTGCAGGCAGTAATGTCTCCTACAATCAAGTAATGTATTTACAAATGCAGAATGTGGGAGAAGAGGTAAATGAGCCTTTTCTGAAGAACTGTAACCCAAATAAAATTAGACTCCCCTTTGTGAAAATTGTAGTAAAATTGCCAAATAGTAGCTCACGCAGAGCAATTTGCCTATTTCATTTAGGTGCTGGAGTGAATGCCAGCAGCTAAAGTAGCTGGGGGAGGGGTATGTATGGAGATTGAGCTAAGTTCTATCTCTAGCTTGTTATGCTATCTTGCCTTCCACATGAAGAGATGAAATTATTTCTTATGCTGACTCTGACCTTTCTGCATGTAAATAAATTACTTGATTGTAGTAGATATCAATGCCTGCAAAGCGTGTAAGAAAGTCTATTAACAGAAATGTCATATGTAAGACATGGGAGGTAACTATCCTACTCTATGCGGCACTGGTGAAGGCTTAGCTAGGATATGATGTCCAGTTTTGGAGATCACACTTTAAGAAAGATGTGGGCAAATCCGGGATTTTCTCAGAAGCGAGTAACAAAAATGATAAAGGGTTTAGAAAATCTGAGCAATGAGACAATGTTAGAAAAAAATACTAGGTCTGTTTTAATACTGAGGAAAAGAAGACAGGGTGGGGTGGGGAACGAAGATCTGCTAAGTCTTCAAATATGTTAAAGGTCTTATCAAGAGGACTCTGATCAGTTATCCTTTCCTCAGTGGACATGGAGAAGAAAATACTCAGTTTTATTAACCACAAGGGAGAGTTAGTTTAGACATGAGAAGCGTTAAGCTCTGAAGAGGTTACCAATGCAGGTTGTAGAATCCCTGTCATTGGACTGTTTTAAGAGAATTTTCATAGAATCATAGTCATGTAAGAGGCCTCAGGAGGCCATCAAATCCAGCCCGCTGCCCAAGACAGGACCAATCCCAACTAAATCAACCCAGCCAGGGCTTTGTCAAGCCGAGACTTAAATACCTCTAGGGATGGAGATTCCACAACTGCGCTAGGTAACCCATTCCAGTGCTTCACCACCCTCCCAGTGAAAGTTTTTTTCCTAATTTCCAAAATAGACCTCCCCCACTGTAACTTCAGACCATTGCTCCTTGTTCTGCCATCCATCACTACTGTGAACAGCCTTTCTCCATCCTCTTCAGAACCTCCCTTCAGGAAGTTGAAGGCTGCTATCAAATCCCCCCCTCACTCTTCTTCTTCAGACTAAACAAACCCAAATCCCTCAATCTCTCCTCATAGGTCCTGTGCTCTGGCCCCCTAATCATTTTGGTTGCCCTCCGCTGGACCCTCTCCAATGCATCCACATACTTTCTATAGTGGGGGCCCCAGAACTGGACACAGTATTCCAGATGTGGCCTCACCAGAGCCGAATAAAGGGGAATAATGACATCTCTGGATCTGCTGGCAATGCTCCTCCTAATGCAACCTAATATGCCATTAGCCTTCTTGGCTACAAGGGCACACTGACTCATATCCAGCTTCTCATCCACTGTAATATCCAGGTCCTTTTCTGCTGAACTGCTACTTAGCTATTCAGTCCCCAGCCTGTAACAATGCTTAGGATTCTTCCATCCCAAGTGCAGGTCTCTGCACTTCTCCTTTTTGAACCTCATCAGATTTCTTGTGGCCCAATCCTCCAATTTGTCTAAGTCACTCTGGATCCTATCCCTGCCCTTCAGCATATCTACCTCTCCCCCTAGCTTAGTGTCATCTGCAAACTTGCTGAGGGTGCAATCCATCCCTTCATCCAGGTCATTAATAAAGATGTTGAACAAAACTGGTCCAAGAACCGATCCTTGGGGCACTTTGCTAGAAACTGACCGCCAACCTGACATTGAGCTGTTGATCACTACCCGTTGGGCCCGACAGTCTAGCCAGCTTTCTATCCATCTTACAGTCCATTTATCCAATCCATACTCCCTTAACTTGCTGGCAAGAATATTGTAGGAGACCGTATCAAAAGCTTTGCTAAAGTCCAGGCATATCACATCCACTGACTTTCCCATATCCACAGAGCCAGTTACCTCATCATAGAAGCTAATCGGATTGGTCAGGCACGACTTGCCCTTTGTGAATCCATGTTCCAAGTGCTTTAAAATGGATTCCATGAGGATCCTCTTCATGATTTTTCTAGGGACTGAGGAAAGGCTGACTGGTCTGTAGTACCCCTGAATTGTCCTCCTTCCCTTTTTTAAAGATGGGTACTACATTTGCTTTTTTTCCAATCATCCGGGATCTCTCTCCCAATCTCCACGAGTTTTCAAAGATAATGGCCAAAGGCTCTGCAATGACATTTGCCAACTCCCTCAGTACACTTAGATGCATTAATCTGGACCCATGGATTTGTGTATGTCTAGCTTTTCTAAATAGTTCTTAACCTGTTCTTTCTCCACCAACGGCTGCCCACCTCCTTCCCATACTGCACTGCCTGGTGCATTAGTCTGGGAGCTGACCTTGTCTGTGAAGACAGAGGCCGCCAAAAAAAAAAATACCGCAGAGACAATATTCTTGATCACTTGAGATACTTATGCCTTTGTCAGGTCTCTTTGGGTATGTCTAGACTACATGCCTCTGGCGACAGAGGCATGTAGATTAGGCTACCTGGCATAGGAAAATGAAGCGGCGATTTAAATAATCGCCTCCCTGGTAAACCTCATCCCATGAGGCATACCGGGGCGGTCGACAAACACCTTTGATGTCGACCGCGGAGCGTCCAGCCTAGCGCGCTGAGCCGACAAACAGCTGATGGGCTCAGCGCAGCAGCCATTTTAATTTAAATCGCCGCTTCATTTTCCTATGCCGGGTAGCCTAATCTACATGCCTCTGTCGCCAGAGGCATGTAGTCTAGACATACCCTTCTAGTGATACTTCTTAACCTTAGTACTGCCAATGATCATATCTTCCAGCAATGGAATAAATAGGCCTTGCTTTCACAATTTCACGGCTGCTGAGCTACATTGTGGGCTCCTGCTGATCCATTAGGAGACATACTGGCAGGTGCTAGATGGAAGCAGATAGCTTCCTGAGTGTCTGTTTCATGTCACCTGCCTTCAAGTAAGGGTGTACTGAGAAGTCAAATTTTATTAAACTTGATAGCTTCCAAAAAACCGGCATCCTGAATAACGCAAGATTAAAACTCTTTGGCTGCTATTGCTCATTAGGAAGCCATGGTTCAATAAATAATCAATTTTCCAACATAAAAACCTGTCTTCATTTCTAACAGTGTGCTTAAGCATGTTTGTGTTTGAACTGGCTACTTCTGGAGTCCTGCAAGATGCTTCTAGAATGAAGAGGAAACTTGATATAGCTGTCTATGCAGGAAGTGAAAGGAGGGCTGTTACTCTAGGTCAGTGTGGTTCATTGTCTGTATAAGCATTGTCAGTACTGGATATTATGGGTGAGATTCTGGATCTGTTGTGCCAACTCCTGGCAGGAATTTGCAAAGGTCTCTATCGTGGAGTACATTTGAGGCTATGAGGAAGAAATGGGATGTTAGATTTTTATATTGCCCTGAGCCTCCTGTCAAGGTGGAATTATGGCATAGTTGAAGAGGTCCCACTCTTGCAGGTCCTGGGGGAACACAGATGTAATCCCTTCCAAAAGTGATCCCCCTCATGGGTGCCATGTGGTGCTCAGTTGCTAATGACCAATTCCGGAGACAGAGGCAGAGTGGATGGGCCTGAGTGGGCCCCAACAGTTAATTGCATTGAGGTAATTATGAAACTTGAAAATGTTGTCTAGTTCCAGACACGGGCTTCCTGGGAGGGTGCCATATCTCTGGAACAAGTTGTTGGCCTTGCCATTTCTGGTCTCGGTGTCACGGAGTATGGGGGTGTCACAGTGTGGGGGGCTCTGCACCCCCATCTGCAGTCGGAAGTGACTCTAAGCCAGCAAGTAGAACAGAAGGTTTATTGGTTCACAGGGACACAGGAACCAGGAGCTTTCAGCACAATCCATTTTGGTGAATATGGGGGCCCAGAGCTGGGGTTCTGGGCCCCTGCCTGGCCCCCCAAGCCAGCTAGTCCCCCTTCTCCCTAAGCCAGCTGCAAAACTAAACTCACACACCCAGCAACTGGTCCCAGCCCTCCAGGCAGATCCACCCCTTACCTTGCCCGGGAATCTGAGCAAAGGAATCACCTGGTTGCTCCACCCACCCAGGCTCAGGTTAGAGGACAGCCTGAGCTATTGTTGGGTATGTGCTAAGATGGAGCAGCCTGGGGCAGCCTCCCCCTCAGAGCCACACCCAATATTTCCATCCCCAGCCAGACAGTGGTGCAGTGCCCAGGGAAATTGAGGTGCACACAACAGTTACAACAGAACAGCACAGGAGAGTAGGAATCACCCAACATAACAAAGTGAACAGAGCAAACACAATCCCCACTAAGTGTCACAGGGCAAGCCAAGATAAAGTGGAATCAGGAAAAGAATGCGGTCCACCAGAGCTGTCTTTGATTTTGGGACTTGTCCCTGTGCAGGTAATCCTGGTTCTAATGACTGCGGAACATTTGGGCTAGATGATCATTCCCTTCCAAGTAGGGTCACCGTTCTTTAAAGACACTCTTAATTGCCAGGAGCATCTTGTCCAAGGTCTTAATTGCTCAGCAGGGATAAGCTTCTTTGAGTAATGGGTGATGGGGTGCAGTATTTACTTGGAACTATGCCTTTGGGAGGGGACTTCCCCAATGGTCCTACTAGAGGTGTAGAGTTCCACAGTGAAAGCTTGTGTCCTATCTGAGTCAGCCAATATTAGAGCAGAGCCCAGCTTCAACAACTCAAATGTGTGCTGGGCTTTCGGTGACTTATGTAACTGGATATTTTCTGAAAAAGGGCAGTAAGGAGCTCAGCTTATTTTAAAAATTTTGAAATGAACCTCTGATAAAAGTTCACAAAACCTAAAAAATGTTGTAGGATACACATCAAGGGATTGCCCTTTTGTGGACATCCTTGACCTTGTGTGGATCTATTTTGATTCCTTTTGGGGTCAGGAAGTTGATGTCAAGTCAAAGGTAACACTTCCCAAGTTTAGTATAGAGACCATCATGGTTTCTCCAAGACCGTGTGGATGTGCGTGTTAGTCTAGGTCTAAGAAGATCAATATATCATTTAAGTACACCCCCACGTACTGGTCCAGTAGATCTCATAGCACGTCATTAATGAAGTGCTGGAATGTAACTGAGGCATTAGTCTGAATTGCATAACAAAATATTCAAAATGGCCATAGTGGGTCCAAAAGGCAGTCTTCCATTACTCCCTCTCTTGGATACAGATGACTCTGTAAATTCCCCAGAGATCCAGTGTGGCAAATTTGGTGGACTGTCTGAGGGCTGACCACATGTTTGAGGGTCAGGATAGTGGGTATGTTTCTGGATTTTTATCTGATTTAAAGTTTGATAACCATCAGAGGTGGTGGTTGCTATCCTTCCTTTTTTAGGAAAAGGACTGGGGCACCAAGTGGTGGAGTCAACTTGTGAATGAAGTCCTGGGCCAGGCTTTCTTTGAGAGAGTCTCAATGCTGCCAGTTCAGATTCCAGCATCACATAATTTGCCCAAATGGTGTCTTCACCCTGTCAGTCCACTGCTCCTGAATAAACAAGGGCCTGTTGGAGAGGAATATATTGAGGGTCCTCCAAGATGTTCAGCTGTATAGATGCCAGCAAATGGAAAAACTCCTGGATGAGTGTGTGTCAGTAAGGACTAGAGAACTGGAAAAATCTTTTTAAAGGCCATGCTGGTTCCCCCCCCACTGTGGCTAGACTGGCTTATTTACCTGAGCTCCTCAGCATTCATACCAGGCAAGATGAGTTGGGTTCATTGCAGTAAAAGCACACTTCATGCTGATGACACCATTCCTTTTCTTCAGAGACTGTCAGTGACAAGCCAGCTGAACTTACATAAGTTTTGTGGGCAGTACAAAAGATGAGGTCATAGCACATGTATCAAGAAGCAGCAGGGAACCTCATTTTTTCATTCCTTTATTCTGGCAGCCCATTATCTATGTGGATAGTAAGGCCCACAAGGTGACACAGCCCATAAGTGTGTCTTTCTGAGCCTGTTTCTTTTCCCACACGTCCCACCAGAACTGGTACAACAGCACTGCTGGCAGATACGTGTAGTATAGAGGTCACTGTGCCTCTACCCTGCCAGAGTCCCCTCAGGGCTATTTGAACTTAGTGTGGGTCATCAAATATGGTTGACATCAATTGGAGGAAAGCATCCTAGTTCGAGAGCACCAGGCTGAGGTCTTAGAGCATTGGGGAGGGCGTGGTCTAAAACATCTCCTGTTAGCTACTTCGTTACCAAGGTCCCCTTGGCCCAGTCAAAAACAGAAAGCAGCTTTGGTTCATGAAAACCCAGAACTGCTAGTGTTTCCCAGAAAAACTTTGGGGCAAAGGTATTGCAGGCCCCAAGGTGCTGCAGGCTGTGATTGCAGTGTGGTATTCTCGGTGCTGAATTGCCGCATTTGCTCCTTCAGTCATTGAGGTTAGCTGTGGAACTTGGGCCTGCAGTCCATGATTATCCGCTTAGAGGTGAAGGGCCCATTTGGTGAGTCCAGTGGCTGTGGTGTTGGTGTCTTATCCATCTGTCATGAATAGGAGCTGCAAAGAAGAGTTCAACTTGCCTGGAGGAAAGGGTTAAACAACTTTGGAGATGCACCTGAGGGAGGAGGCTTTGGGCATTTGGCCAATGAAATGCAGATAAGGAATTTCAAACCAAGAGAGGGTTTTTTCCATTTATTTTGAAGTCAGCAGCAGTTTCTTCCCCACGGAGCACAAGAGACGGACTTTCCTGGGAACAGACTCCTTGAATTCACTGAAATGTGTGAGTAGGAAAAAGTTTAGATAGGTTTAAGAACACAAAAAAACCAATACCGATTAACCAAAACAAAAAGAAAACGCTATTATTAAAATGACACTACTGTTGCAAGCATAGTAAATGACTGGGTGTTAAAAGCCATGGATTGAGCTAGACTCAGGGGGAATCACTGGCTGTAATCCTTAGTTACAAAAGAGAAACACAGTTAAGCAGCTCAGACATGATTTCCAAACAAGGAAAACAATAAAACCTATGTGCCTACGTGAAACCACATTACCCGGGAGAAGCAGAGCCCCATTGTTCTCTGCAGATTATCTCTGTTTCCCAGCTCCAAGCAAAATGAAGATTCACCTCAGGGAGGGGATTCCAAGTGATTTCTTCCCTGGAAAAGGGTTTATTTTATATTTTTAGTTACACTTGGTTGTGGCAGCGATAAGTCCTCTTTCTTTTTGGGTCTCAGGGAAACTGAGGCCAGGCAAGTTTGTCTCTGGGAGTTAGAGACAGGTTCTTCCAGAGTTTATTCTGCTAGCTGGCCCCCATATCTACAGTCAAAGTGCCAGGTTGGGGAATTGAGCTGTGGTGGTGCCTTATCCATCCTTCTCACACTGGTCTCAATACCACAGGATTATTGTGGTCTGAACAAGCTATTGCAGTCAGGTCAGGAGTAGTCAGAGCTAGTAGTAGTAGCCAGAATTGAAAGTCTCTTGACAAAAGTCAAGAATCAGCTGGCTCATGATGCCAGCCAACCAGAAAGCTAGAAAAAACTGTAGGTCAGGAACTGTGTGTCAGATGCTAGGTGCCAAGCTAGGCCAGGATGTTGGGAAATCAAGCAGGGGGAGCATGGAGCACTGTGGGGCCCTGTTATTTGGACAGCTTCCTATTCCTACTGCTGGCTAGGGTTGCCAGATGGTTGAAACAGAAATACCGAACACCCGCTCTTCCCTCCCCCCCCCCCCCCCAAAAAAAAACACAGGGAAAAAATTCTGTTGAAGGAAAAAAAAAGGGGCGGGGGAGACGAAAGTTGTTGAGCCAAAAAAAAGGACTCCAAGATTTATTTAAGCAAAAAAAAAAAAAAAAGCATTAAAACAGCATGTCCCCTTTAAGAGTGAGTACAGGGATAGGAATGGGAGCGGTTGAGCACTAAGACCCAGGGGAGTCATTGCTTCCCCTTGGTCTTTTTGCTGGCAGCCATTTTGTGCCAGCAGCCTTGCAGAACCAGGTAAGCACGGGATCGGGGGGGCTAGGGGTGTTGGGGGGGAGGCCGGGTGCTGAGTGTTTGTAGGGTTGCCAGGTGCCCTACATTTTTGCCTCCTGGCTGGGGGAAAAGATCAGAAAATACCGGACATCTTACGTGTCTGGTATTTTCTGAATTTTTTTACTGGACAGGAGGCAAAAATACCGGACTGTCCAGGTGAATACCGGATACCTGGCAACCCTACTGTTGGCTTAAGTGGAGCCAGTGGGCCTATCATCCATTCTGTGACTCTACCAATTGGACCTCCGTGGTGGAGCCTCACACTGGGATTGGGCTTTATGGATCCCAGCTAAGCAATTGTCAAATGGTGGATTGGAGCATGGCTGTTCCCCCTAAACCTGGTGGGCCCAGGCTTGAAACCCATAGGTTGTGATAGTTTGGAACGAGGGAAAATCGGAATGATGTAAGCCGATGGTGTGGGAGAGAGAGGTCATTAATACAGGATGACAAAATCTTATGGAAGATTTCTAAACCCAGCAAAGTCATTTTCCACTGGATCCTGAAATGGAGGAAGAACAACAGAGCTGCATGGAGGTTGAAGCAGGGGAGAGAGTGGGCAGTGATGTTTTCAATATGGAGAGTCCATCACAGTTGTCAGATCAGTGGATGAAGGTATGGCTGAAGATTTCTGTAGCAATAGAGTACATGGGCAATGCAATGGAAGTGTGGATAAGTAGATCTACAGGCAAAGACATGGGTGGTGAAAGCTTAAAGCTCTAAGTCTGACCTATCTATTTTATTTTTCCTGTGTTGTTAATTGTTTCACTGACATTACTATCTTTAGCCTAGTACTGCAAAAATACACACTCTTACTGTCAAAGCTTTCATTTTTGTTGTGCAGCGGGATATAAGAATAGGCGATACACACTATTTGCCTGGGGCATGTCCAGCCCAATTCACCGAAGTCTGGTCACAAAAAAGTTCCACTCAACAATTAGTTGGCATTTGGCTATACAGTGTTGTTCTGCATAGGTTTTAATATGCCATGCAGGGGCTTGCCACCCAGCTTGCATCCCTGCTCTAGTAGGCCCATCACTTTCCAGCTAAAGCAGGAATTTTCTTTTTTCACTATTTGAAATACTCCTTAGTTGCAGGCCATTTTAAATGCTGCAGGCACGTCTGCATCTAACAGTTCAGTGGCATGTAACTATGTGTAAAAGACTTACTGTAATTATGTCTGAAAAAAGCAAGAAACTGATCACTGCAGTGCCTGATCCTAGTCAGGCTCAATAGAAAAGAAGGGTTGCTGTCCTGTGCTCTAGTTCTGAAGCTGATAATGGATAGCTGCATGTCCTACTCTTAGCCATGTACTCTATTGGAGAACAGCACACACAGAAGCCACACTGAGAGATGATTGACACCCAGTCCTAAAAACATATTTCTCAGACCCTGATTCTCTTCTTCTCAGCAGTTTGGACTTCATTGACTAATGGAGCTCCTCTTGATTTTTGTCTGGTGTATGAGAAACTACTTAGGGGTCTTCAGTTTTTCACTGGGACCTGTTCTTCCTCCAGCTATGATAATTACAGAGGAACAAAACCCCTTTCACAAACTGAGTCTCTCCTGGGTTTGTTCAGCTTAAGGAATCTATTCTGCAAACCAGTCGCCCTTTCTTGAACATGTAAAAATTGTATTTTCAAATTTTAAAGTTTTGCGTGTTCAAGCAGGCAAATGTTGAGAGTTGCTGAGTGTCTGCAGCTCCTATTGACTTCACCTCTGAAAAATCAAGCCTCTGGCATCTCGAGATACCCAAAAGCTGGGCAGCAGTGTTCCCTGTAAGTTGAGTACAACCAGGAGAGAGTTAAATGTTACCCAGCTGATTAGCAGTGCACCACAGTGCCCACAACTGGCAGCATGTGTTTCTACTGGTGATGCATATCTGCACATGCCTTGGTGCACATACAAATATATTCCACATGCAGATAGAAGAAAATAGAGGGAACAGTGGTGGGCAGCTCAAAAACATTTGCCTTTTTGCAAAATATTGGCCATGAAGAGGGGGAGAATAACAATAATAAAATCACATGGTTACACTGGTTAATTATGTACACAACAAGAAGTTAGTGGAAGTGCAGAAGAGAGACCTTAATTGAGCTGAATAGTACTGTAAAGTTAAAATGTAAATAGGCAAATGAATTACTTTAATAGGAAAAAATTGCAAAATATGCTGATTCCCTAGTCTGAAGCCTTTAATCAGCTGTGAAACAACAGCATTTTGAAATGTAGGTCATTATGCTAATATACAATTCATTTGTCTGGTCTAGACAGGAAAGAGTTGCAACTGTCAGAAATATAGTCTCTTTAGTGAAAGAAGAATGCAGCTTACTGGTATCAGCTGACAAGTTTAATGCTGTTATCTATGGCACAACAAAACAGTGCTGTGCTTCTGTATTCCTTGAGCCATTCTGATGCTGTTTCTGTGTCTTATCATGGTGTAGTGAATACAATGGTTAACTGCAGTGCAGGCATTGGGCTTCTAAAATTACAATCAGATAAGTAAACAGAGCATGAAAACTATGATCAGCAATTCAAAGAATCTTGATTGGACCAGTGTCCTTCTATTTAAACAAAAGACATCTGTAAAAAGCTCTTTGTTTCTGTGTCTGGTTTCTGCCACACATTGACAACATGCATTTTATGTAACTGTTTGGATTACTATTCCTTCCTGCCACTCCTGATTTTTTGTTAACTGTTACTATTTATCTGCCTCCATCATGGTATTTTATACAAATGAAATATTAGTGACATTTGTAGCTAAGGTTGCCTAAGTGTGTTTTTCAAGCTGAAATTGTCAAGGCCTGTACTCAATTTTTGTGCAAACTTAAAAATCGCTTACATAGTTTTGCCACTCTTGAGAATGAGGACTTTGGAATGAGAGGGGAGATATAAGCGCCCATTTTATGAAGCAAATTGTTGATCTCACAGCTCTAGTCTCAAACCTATCGGCTGTGTCTACATTGGCAAGATTTTGCGCAAAAGCGGCTGCTTTTGCGCAAAATCTTGCTGCCTGTCTACACTGGCCGCGAGTATTTGCGCAAGAACACTGACGTTGTAATGTACAAAATCAGTGCTGCTTCATCGAATAGTGTCCCCAAGGGTGCTCCACTCAAGGTTCTGGGCTCATCCCGGCGCCGCAAACCGGAGGATTTTCAGTAGCAGTAGGGCCCCCCCCCCCCACCGGACCACGCATGCGCAACTGCTGCTTCGCGCCTCTCAGCTGAGCGCAGTCCCGTTAGTCAGTTTCTTTCCAACCGTCCGCGGCCGCAGACGGAGTTAGCTTATGCTCCCCCTCCTGTCTGAGGAGTGAGGGAGATTAGTTAGTTTAGCTTGTTCTTCTTCTGTTTTTTGTCAAAAGTTGTTAGTGTAGTGGTAGTTCCCGGTCAGTTTTAAAAAAAAAAAAAAAAATTTTTTTTCCTGTGCTTTTCTGTCAAGCCTCAGGTCGCATTAACATGCCAGGATCACCTGGTTTTAAAAAGTGCACCGAGTGCCAAGATGCCATGCCGGCATCAGATGGACACTTTCGCTGCATAAAATGTCTCAGGGACGGACATGTCCTGCTGAAATGCAGCCACTGCGCTAGATTAACGGCGCGCGCCAGGAGGGATCAAGAACTCAGACTCAGAGTTCTCCTCTTCAATAAAGCCCTCCAGGCTCCGGAGATGTCGGACTTGCTCCCCGCTGGGGAGCTTTAAGGATCGGACAGCTCAGGAGAGCCCCCGCGGCATGGCAGGCAGAGTGAGCAGTGGGGACAGACCAGGGACCTCTGGCCGTTCGCCGAGGTATCCTGCTGACAAGACGGGCAAGGGCCAAAGTTCCTCGATCCCTACCCGAGTCCATCGCAAGGACCCTATCCCAGCACCGGCTGAGGACTCAAAAGCAGAGTCGGTGCCGGCAACAGCTCAAACAGCCGCTCTGAGGCCGGCAACAGACACCCCGGCACCAGCTTTTCCCGCGTATGCGCAGATGACCGCCGCCGCCGCAGCAGCAGTGCCGGGGTCTTCCCCAGCTGTTGCTGCTGCATCCTCCCGGGTGCCAGAGTCAGCGGCACCGGAATCGGTGCCGCAGGAGGGAACTTTCGGTACAGAGCCCTCGGCACCGGCATTACCAACACTTGTCCTGCAGCCAGCGGCACCGGGCTAGCCAATAAGCAGCCAGGCTGTGTAGGTTTCTTCTTCGTCCCTCAGTCCCCTATGCGCCGCACCGTTGCCTTCTCTCAACTCCTCAGTGCCGACAAAAGCACAACACAAGTCTGCACAAGTCCGGACACCTTCTTTGACACCGGACCGAGTCACGTTTTCACCCAGACCGATGTCACCTGCCTCGTCTTATGCTGGAGGTCTCATAGACTTTAAGGTCAGAAGGGACCATTATGATCATCTAGTCTGACCCCCTGCACAAAGCAGGCCATAGAATCTCACCCACCCTCTCCTAGAATAATCTTCTCACCTATATCTCAGATATTGAAGTCCTCAAATGTTTTAAGGACTCCAAGATGCAGAGAATCTTCCAGCAAGTGATCCGTGCTCCATGCTACAGAGGAAGGCGAAAAACCTCCAGGGCCTCTGCCAATCTACCTGGGAGGAAAATTCCTTCCCGACCCCAAATATGGCGATCAGCTGAACCCTGAGCATGTGGGCAAGACTCACCAGCTAGACAACCAGGACCAATCCCAACTAGATCAACCCAGTCAGGGCTTTGTCAAGCCGAGACTTAAATACCTCTAGGGATGGAGACTCCACTACTTTCCTAGGTAACCCATTCCAGTGTTTCACCACTCTCCTCGTGAAATAGTTTTTCCTAATATCCAACCTGGACCTCTCCCACCACAACTTAAGACCATTGCTCCTTGTTCTGCCATCCGTCACTACTGAGAACAGCCTTTCTCCATCCTCTTCAGAACCTCCCTTCAGGAAGTTGAAGGCTGCTATCAAATCCCCCCTCACTCTTCGCTTCTGCAGACTAAACAGACCCAACTCCCTCAGCCTCTCCTCATAGGTCATATGCTCCAGCCCCCTAATCATTTTGGTTGCCCTCCGCTGGACCCTCTCCAATGCGTCCACATCCTTTTTGTAGTGGGGGGCCCAGAACTGGACACAATACTCCAGATGTGGCCTCACCAGAGCCGAATAAAGGGGAATAATGACATCTCTGGATCTGCTGGCAATGCTCCTCTTAATGCAATCTAATATGCCATTAGCCTTCTTGGCTACAAGGGCACACTGACTCATATCCAGCTTCTCATCCACTGTAACCCCCAGGTCCTTTTCTGCAGAACTACTACTTAGCTGGTTGGTCCCCAGCCTGTAACAATGCTTGGGATTCTTCCGTCCCAAGTGCAGGACTCTGCACTTGTCCTTGTTGAACCTCACCACGCTCATCATCACCATTATCATTATGCATCGGCCGGAGACCATTACTACCGATCATCCCGCCAATCACCGCCGAGACGGTATTACCGAGACCACTACTCTCGATCTCCCTCTCACTATTCCAGGAGATCCTTTTCACCAGGGTCCCCAAGACCGCTGGAATGTCTTCACCGGCATGACACGCTCAGAAGGTACTCTTCCAGACGTTCCCCGAGTCCATACCACAGGCATCGTTATGAGCGATGTTATTATGACCGCCCTTCTCCTCTCGATAGACAACGTCTGCGCTCGCATTCGCGTTCACCGCAATCCAGCCGGACCCTATCTCCGCATGTACCACTGCAGTCTTCATCTTCTGCTGCTCCACCGGCTCCTGCGGAAGACGCAGCATCCATCTATCAGCAGGATGACCGCACTCCTCACCAGGAGCATCAGAGCCCAGATTCGCCAGCTCATCAGTCTTCTTCATCACCAGAGGACGCGGTGGTTCCTGGGGACTTGTCTCCCACGGAAAACCACAAACGGGTCCAGGAGCTTTTCAAGAGGGTTGCCCAATCCCAAGAGATCCAGACGACGGACATGCAACAAAAGCAGCATCGGTTGTTGAAGAACCTGCAACCATCCCAGAAATCGAAACTGGCGTTCCCCTTTGATGAAGCCATTTTAGAGATTGCCGATGACATCTGGCAGACACCAGCTATGTCGTTGCCAACCAATAAGAGGTCAGACAAAAAGTACTTCATAAGCCAGAAGGGTATGGACTTTTTATTTACACACTCTCAGCCCAACTCCCTTGTGACAGACGCCGCACAGCAGAGAGCGAAGACGGCTCAGGCCAAAAACGCTGTGAGTGACAAAGAAGCTAAGTGCCTCGATCTCCTAGGCAGGAAGGTATACTCTTCCGCCACTTCGACTCTAAGGATGCGCAATTATGCGGCGCAATTAGCAAATCATGATTTCGATAATTATTCAAAACTGGTCCCTCTATTCGAGCATTTGCTGGACTCTAAACGTCAAATTTTGAAGGCAGTTATACAAGAGGGCTACTTGATTGCCAGGACGGCGTTGCAGATAGTGCTTGATACGGCAGATGCAGCTTCTCGAACTACAGCTACAGCCATAGTCATGCGCCGGGCATCATGGTTGCACAAAGCTGCTGTCCCGAAAGAGCTGCAATCCAAGGTGGAGGACTTACTGTTCGATCGACAGTCACTTTTTGCTCAATCCACCAATCAGGTCTTCCATTCAGGCAAGGATACGTGCACGACCTTGAGAACGCTGGGGATGTACACGCCTCCTTACAGACATAAGAGATATACGCCCTATACCAAACAAAGGCCGTTCTCTTACACTACACCTCGGTCCAGACCATTTGAACAACAGAGATCAAGACAGCGTCCACTAAAGCGTCAACAACAGTCTAACAAGGCACCAGTCCAGCAACAAGGTTGGCAGCAGGTTTGATGTGTTGGTCGAGGGACTGTGTGCCATCCCCTTGACGGAGACTCCAAACAACGTGCAAGGCTTGTTTCATCATCGCCTGAGACCTTATCAACATCGCTGGTCTCGTATATCCACCGACCGCTGGGTCCTCGACATAGTCACCTCAGGATACGCCATCCCCTTCAACTCTCTTCCTTCCCCCTTCCCTCCCCTCCCACCCCCCCCCCCCGTCCCTTTTCAGGGACCCCTCTCACAAGACCCTTCTACAACAAGAGGTTTCCTATCTGCTTGCCATAGGAGCGGTGGAGAGGGTACCAACCCAGTTTCGGGGGAGGGGATTTTATTCTCGTTATTTCCTCACCCAGAAGAAGTCAGGGGGTTGGAGGCCTATCCTGAACCTACGTCGGCTCAATTGTTAACGGCGGAAGCAGAGATTCAAAATGGTCACGTTGTCTTCCATCATTCCGGCTCTTGACAAAGGGGATTGGTTCGTGTCCCTCGACCTGCAGGACGCCTACTTCCACATAATGATACATCCGGCTCACAGGCGATTCCTCCGGTTTGTAGTGGGAGCCGACTACTACCAATTCCTTTCGGCCTTTCGGTGGCTCCACGAGTGGTTGGTTTTCCCCCCCCCGCCTCCCCCCCCCCCCCAGACCCTTGCAGTGGTGGCAGCCTACCTTTCGACATTACCATCTTCCCGTACCTGGACGATTGTCTGTTAAAGGTCCCAACCTTCGACAAAGCTATGTGGGCAGTTACCGTTACTACCGTGATATTCAAGGCTCTTGGTCTCCTAATCAATTTCGAGAAGTCTTTTCTCACACCGAATCATGACCTAGAGTTCATCGGGGCGAGGCTCGATTCTTCAACCGCACGAGCGTACTTCCCCATGAAAAGGTTCCATCTGATTTGGGATTTGGTACAGACTGTATCAATTTCCCCCAAATCACGGATACTTACCTGTCTGCAGCTCCTGGGACATATGGCGGCTACCACATATGTAGTTCCGCATGCGAGGCTTCATCTCTGCAGTCTCCAGCATTGGCTATTCACTGTGTACATGCCCGGGATACACAGCACAAACAGGACAGTTTCTATTCCGAAGCATGTCCAGGCCTCACTGACATGGTGGGGCAACCCCAGAAATATGTTAGTAGGAGTCCCCTTTCATGCCCAGAGGCCATCATTGCAGATCACGACAGATGCCTCTCTGCTCGGCTGGGGTGCTCATTTACAGGACAGTCAAGCTCAGGGTCTCTGGACGCCCCAAGAATCGCTACAACACACAGACTTTCTCAAGCTTCAAGCAGTTTTCAGTGCTTGCAGGAATTTCATCCATGTCATTCGAGGTCAATCAGTACAGATCCTCACCGACAACATCTGCACGGTGTATTATGTCAACCGGCAAGGGGGTGCGCGTTCCCGCTCCCTTTGCGCAGAGGCAGTGCGCCTCTGGAATTGGGCGATCCGGCATGGTATCACCCTGACTGCAGCTTACCTTCCTGGCAAGGACAACGAGATTGCCGACGCTCTCAGCAGGCACTTTTTCTCCCAACACGAATGGGAGCTGCACACAAGTCACCCGCAACCTCTTCCAATGCTGGGGCTTCCCAAAGGTAGATCTCTTCGCCAGTCGCCACAACAGGAAGTGCCATCAGTACTGTTCGCGAGCGGGCGTCGGCGCAGGCTCCTTGGGGATGCCTTCCTGCTGGACTGGAGTCGTCACCAGTTGCTGTATGCATTTCCCCCTCTCCTGCTCATCCCAAGGGTGTTGGAGAAGGTAGCGTCAGAGTGTGTGACAATTTTGATAGCCACATCTGCTGGGGCCAAAATGGTATTAACACAGTTGTCGACGATGTCAGTCACCAAACCACGATGGCTACCGGTACTATTCAATTTACTATCTCAGCAGCACGGCACAATGATCCATCTGTGCATCGAGCGCATGCACCTGACGGCGTGGCTCCTAGCTGGCTCCAAGCGTCGGAGCTGATTTGCTCTTAGGAGGTGAGACACGTACTAATTAACAGCAAGCGCCATACCACGTGCAAGACTTACCTGCAGAAGTGGCGTCGCTTTCAGGCATGGTGTGCGGCAAGAGATCTTGATCCTCTCTTGGTGCCTATCCAGCAGGTGTTGGAATATATTATGCACCTAAAGATGGTGGGGTTGGCATGTTCTTCCCTCAGAGTACATTTAGTGGCAATTTCTGCTTTCCGTCTACCTATCAGCGGTCATTCAGTATGTGCTTACCCCCTCACCAAGAGGTTTCTGAAGGGGCTCGACAACCTATATCCGGCTCACAGGATTCCACCGGGGCCGTGGGACTTGGTTTTAGTATTGGACACTATCACTCGCCCTCCCTTCAAACCGCTAGCAACGTGTGATTTACAGATGCTTACGATGAAGATGGTGTTCCTGCTTGCCATTATGTCTGCGCATCGAGTGAGTGAATTAGCGGCTCTGTCAGTGGACCCACCGTACACACAATTTTCAAACGATGCCATGGTACTTTGTGTACACCCGGCCTTTCTGCTAAAGGTCAACTCTGCTTTTCATGTAAATGAACCCATATGTTTGACGACGTTCTACCCAAAGCCTCATTCCTCACCGGAGGAGTCCCGTTTGCACAGCTTGGATGTTAGACGAGTGCTGGCTTTTTATCTCGAAAGGACACGTGGCTTTCGAAAGTCTCAGCGACTGTTCCTGTCTACAGCCGAATGCTCCAAGGGCAAACAGCTCTCTGCACAGCGCATATCCAGCTTGATCGTTGCTTGCATCAGATGTTGTTACACTCTACGCAACAAACCCCTTCCGGGCCGAACTTGGGCCCACTCTACCAGGGGCATGGTGGCGTCCACTGCCTGTCTTCGCGGGGTACCATTGCAGGACATATGTCAAGCAGTGACCCGGTCCTCTAATCTTACTTTTGCTAGACATTACGCTCTTGCGAATTCACTAAAGACCGACTCAACGGTAGCCCAGGCGGTCTTGTCTGCAGCGCAGAAATGAGTCTGAAGCACACGTCTATCATTGGACCACTTCTGTGGACTCACCTCGAGTGGAGCACCCTCGGGGACACTACTCGAAGAAGAGAGAGTTACTCACCTTGTGCAGTAACGTCTGTTCTTCGAGATGTGTCCCTATGGGTGCTCCACGTCCCACCCTCCTCCCTGCTTCGGAGTTTTCTGTCTTTCTATCTTTCAGATTTTTCTGGTTGGGAGGAAACTGACTAACCGGACCGCGCTTAGCTGAGAGGGGCGAAGCAGCAGTCACGCATGTGCGGTCCGGTGGGCTGAGGGGGCTACTGCTACCGAAAATCCTCTGGTTTGCAGCGCTGGGACGAGCCCAGCAGCTCGAGTGGAGCACCCACGGGGGGACACATCTTGAAGAACAGACGTTACTGCACAAGGTGAGTAACTCTCTCTTCTTGCGCAAATACTCTGACGCTCCCGCTCAGGGATAAGCCCTCTTGCGCAAGTATTCTTGCGCAAGAGGCCAGTGTAGACAGCAACGTTAATTTCTTGTGCAAGAAAGCCCGATGGCTAAAATGGCCATCGGAGCTTTCTTGCGCAAGAGAGCATCTACACTGGCACGGATGCTTTTGCGCAAAAGTATTTGCGCAAAATCATGCCAGTCTAGACGCAGCCTCAGTGTATTGAAAACTATGTTGTAGCTGTAGGCTATAACTTTAATTTGTAATAAATTCTCTTGTCTTACTTGCATGAATATAGGACAGGGGTGGGCAAAAGCCTCTCAGTGGGCTGAAGCCTTGGGCTTTGATCCGGCCTGCAAGGCAAGTCCTGGCCCCGCCCCCTAACTGGCGAGGGAAAGAGCTCAGTCCTGCCCCTCCTCCTTCCAGGCAGCCTCTGCAAGGGGGCATGAAGCAAGGTAAGCAGGTGCGCTACCACAGCCACGTGGTCGGGGGCTGGCCCAGGAGGCTGGAGGCACTGCTGCCACAGCACCTCCAGGGCCGGTCCTGGGCCGTGGTAGTGCACCTCCGGGGCTGGCCCCAGGCCTCCTGGCTGTTGTAGCGGTGCCTCTGGGGCCAGCCCCAGGCCACATAGGTGCAGTAGCTGTGCCTCTGGGGCCGACCCCAGAGCAGGTATGGATGGTGATAGGTCTGCTGTTACCTGCACAGCATGTGCCATGTTTGTCTTCTTCCCAGAAGACAGAAGGGATTTCATCTGCACTAAGTGCAAGCTGGTGGCCATTTTCAAGGAAAAAATTAGAGGACTGGAGGCCCAAGTGTCAACCCTCCGCTCGATCAGAGAGGATAAAGACTTCCTCGATAGAAGGCAGCATTTAATCCTGCAAGCAAGGCAGGCAGATGAGCCAGAGAGGGCAGTATAGGATGAGGAAGAGAACTGACACATGTAACTTATAGAAGGAAAAAAGGCCAGCACAAGAATCCCCCATTCCTACAGAGGTAAGTAATCACTTTCAGGCTCTCTCCACATGCTCTGTGATGGTGAATACTTTGGAAGGGACCTCACAAGGAAGAAATCAGAAGGGAACCACTTCTACTGGAAGGAATGGGATGCAGAGTCCTAGGGATGGGGGTTCCATGACCACTACCCTCAAAAGAAGAAGGCAGGTGGTGGTGGTCGGGGACACCCTTCTAAGAGGGACTGAGCCATCCATCTGCCATCCGGACCTGGAATCTCAAGAGGTGTGCTGCTTACCGGGAGCTTGAATTCAGGATGTGACTGAGTGTCTTACAAAACTGATCAAACCTTTGGATCGTTACCCCTTCCTGCTTCTCCATGTGGGAACTAATAATACGGCCAAAAATGACCTTGAGCGGGTTACTGCGGATTACGTAGAGTTGGGAAGAAGGATCAAAGAATTCGGAGCGCAAGTGGTGTTCTCATCCATCCTCCCTGTTGAAGGGAAAGGACTGGGTAGGGATTGTCAAATTGAGGAAGTAAATGCGTGGTTGCACAGGTGGTGTCAGAGAGGGCTTTCGTTTCTTTGACCATGGGACTTTGTTCCGGACACAAGGATTGTTAGGAAGAGATGGGATCCACCTAACAAAGACAGGAAGGAGCATCTTTGCAGGCAGGCTTGCAAACCTAGTGAGGAGGGCTTTAAACTAGGTTTGTTGGGGGACGGTGACCAAAACCCTGAGGGAAGTGGGGAAATCGGATACCGGGAAGAAATGCAAAGAGGAACGAGCAACAAAGGTGGACCCTGATTTGAATGCAGAGGGTAGGGCGATCAACTGGTTATCTAAGGTGTTTGTACACCAATGCGAGAAGCCTGGGTAACAAACAGGAAGAATTGGAGGCCCTGGCCCAGTCCCAGAACTACGATTTGATTGGAATAACAGAGACTTGGTGGGATGACTCGCATGACTGGAGCGCTGACATAGAAGGGTATAAACTGTTCAGGAAGAACAGGTAGGGGAGAAAAGGAGGAGGAGTTGCACTGTATGTCAGAGAGCACACTGATTGCTCAGAACTCCAGTATATAGAAGGAGAAAAGCCTGTTGAGTCTATGGGTCAAGTTTAGAGGTATAAGTAACAGCAGAGATGTTGTGGTTGGTGTCTGCTATAGACTGCCGGATCAGGTGGATGAGGTAGATGGGGCTTTCTTCAGACAACTAAGAGAAGTTTCCAGATCACAGGCCCTGGTTCTCATGGGGGACTTTAATCACCCTGACATCTGTTGGCAGACCAGTACGGCAGTACACAGACAATCCAGGAAGTTTTTGGAGAATGTTGGGGATAACTTCTTGGTACAAGGGCTGAAGGATCTGACCAGGGGCCTTGCGCAGCTTGACCTTCTGCTCACAAACAGGGAGGAACTAATAGGGGAAGTAGAGGTGGGTGACAACCTGGGAAGCAGTGATCATGAGATGGTAGATTTCAGGATCCTGACCAAAGGAAGAAAAGAGAGTAGTAAAATACACACCGTGGACTTCAGAAAAGCAGACTTCGACTCCCTCAGAGACCTGAGGGGCAGCATCCCAGGGGATTCTGCCCAACATGAAGGGGAAAGGAGTCCAGGACAGCTGGCAGTATCTTAAAGAAGCCTTATTGAAGGCACAGAAAGAAACCATTCCAATGCGTAGGGGACCGGATTGGCTTACCGGGGAAATCCTTGGTGAACATAGGCACAAAAAGGAAGCTTACAAAAAGTGGAAACTTGGACAGATGACTAGGGAGGGGTATAAATGTATAGCTCGAGAATGCAGGGGGGGTTATCAGGAAGACAAAAGTGCAGTTGGAATTGCGACTGGCAAAAGATGTGAAGGATAACAAGAAAGGTTTCTACAGGCATGTTAGCAAGAAGAAGGTGATCAGAGAGGGTGTGGGGCCCCTACTGGATGAGGGCAGTAACCTAGTGACAGATGTGGGGAAAGCTGAAGTACTTAATGCTTTCTTTGCCTCTGTCTTCACGGACAAGGTCAGCTCCCAGACTAACTCGCTAAGTGACGCAATATGGGACGAAGGTGGATAGCCCTTGGTGGGGAAAGAACAGGTTAGGAACTCTTTAAAAAAGCTAAAGGTACATAAATCCATGGGTCCGGACTTAATACATCCAAGGGTACTGAGGGAGCTGGCAAATCTCATTGAGGAGCATTTGGCCATTATCTTTGAAAAGTCGTGGAGATCGGGAGAGATCCCGGATGATTGGAAAAAAGGCAAATGTAGTGCCCATCTTTAAGAAAGGGAAGAAGGATGATCCAGGGAACTATAGGCCAGTCAGTCTTACCTCAGTCCCTGGAAAAATCATGGAGGGGATCCTGAAGGAATCCATTTTGAAGCACTTGGAAGAGAGGAAGGTGATCAAGAATAGTCAGCATGTATTCATGAAGGGCAAGTCGTGCCTGACCAATCTGATTAGCTTCTATGATGAGGAAACTGGCTCTGTGGATATGGGGAAGTCAGTGGATGTGTTTATACCTTGACTTTAGCAAGGCTTTTGATACAGTTTCCCACAATATTCTTGCCAGCAAGTTAAGGGAATGTGGATTGGATAAATGCACGGTAAGATGGATAGAAAGCTGGCTGGAAGGTCAGGCCCAGCGGGTAGTGATCAATGGCTCAATGTCAGGATGGCGGTCGGTTACTAGTGGAGTGCCCCAAGGATCGGTTCTGGGACCGGTTTTGTTCAATATCTTTATTAATGACCTGGATGAGGGGATGGATTGCACCCTCAGCAAGTTTGCAGATGACACTAAGCTAGGGGGAGAGGTAGATACGCTGGAGGGCAGAGAGAGTCCAGAGTGACTTAGACAAATTGGAGGATTGGGCCACAAGAAATCTGATGAGGTTCAACAAGGACAAGTGCAGAGTCCTGCACTTGGGACGGAAGAATCCCAAGCATTGTTACAGGCTGGGGATCAACTGGCTAAGTAGCAGTTCTGCAGAAAAGGACCTGGGGATTACAATGGACGAGAAGCTGGATACAAGTCAACAGTGTGCCCTTGTGGCCAAGAAGGCTAATGGCATATTAGGTTTCATTAAGAGGAGCATTGCCAGTAGATCCAGAGATGTGATTGTTCCTCTTTATTCGGCTCTGGTGAGGCCACATCTAGAGTATTGTGTCCAGTTCTGGGTCCCCAATTACAGGAAGGATGTGAATGCATTGGTGAGGTTCCAGCGGAGGGCTACCAAAGTGATTAGGGGGCTGGAGCATATGACCTATGAGGAGAGGCTGAGGGAGTTGGGTCTATTTAGTGTGCAGAAGAGAAGAGTGAGGGGGGATTTGATAGCAGCCTTCAACTTCCTTAAGGGAGGTTCCAAACAGGCTGGAGAGAGGCTGTTCACAGTAGTGATGGATGGCAGAACAAGGAACAATGGTCTCAAGTTGTGGTGGGAGAGGTCCAGGTTGGATATTAGGAAAAACTATTTCACTGGGAGGGCGGTGAAGCACTGGAATGGGTTACCTGGGGAAGTAGTGGAGCCTCCGTCCCTAGAGGTGTTTAAGTCTTGGCTTGACAAAGCCCTGGCTGGGTTGATTTTAATTGGGATTGGTCCTTCCTGCCTTAGGGAGGGGGCTGGACTTGATGACCTCCTGAGGTCTCTTCAAATTCTATGATTCTATGACCCTGGGCCATGGTAGTGTGCTTCCGGGTCGGTCCTGGGCTGCGTGGATGTGGTAACGGCACCTGCAGGGCCAGCCCCATGCTGTGCTCCTCCGGCTTCTGGGGCAGCTTGAAGATGCATGGCTACAGTGCCTCCAGGGCTGGCCCTGGGCTGCGTGGGCACAGTAGCGACACCTCCAGGGTAGTCTGTGGCTGGGGCACCTCTGGGGTGGCCTGTGGCACCTCCTGCCTCTGGGGCCAGCCCCAGGCCACGTGACTATGGCAACAGTGCCTCCAGCCTCCAGGGTGGCCTGTGGCCGTGGTGCCTTGGGGCCAGCCCCTGAACTACGTGGCCGTGACAGAAGTGTTTCTGGCCTCCAGGACAGGGCGGCTGGGACTGCATGGCTGCAACTGTTGCTGCAAGGGGGCATGAAGCAAGGTAAGGTTCCCCCTCATGCCCAGACCTCCCTCACCCCAATCCCGTCACTTCCCTCCGCACCAAGACCCGGCACCCTCAGCTTGCTCTGACACCCTCCCTTGTTCCTGCTCCCTCCACCTGGCCAGACACTCTACTCCCAGCCTGCTTCTGCACCCCACCTCCCTCCCAAATCCTGCACCCCATCCCTATCCTACTTGATGGCAGCCCTGTCTTGTGAACTGTACCCCTCATTTTTGTCCCCACCCCAGAGCCTAAGGAGGTCCATAAAATCCACTAACACTAGAACCCCAGAAAAGTAAATCTGGTCTATGGGAAGCCCTGAACCTCAGTTCCCCCTTTCTTTGCCCTTACACCATGAGGCTGGGGCACCAGAGGAGTGAGGTGTCTCAGTTGGGGCCACATCAGTGAGCATTGGGGGGTTTTGGAGGAGTTTTTTTTGCTTGTCACTTGTGTGGCCTCCAACTGATTCTTCTGTGGGTCAGTGACCCCTGACCCAAAAAGGGTTCCCCAACCCTGACATGAATTAAAGAAAACCTTGGCACCTTTCGTGTTGGACATAATTTTAAATAAAGTAAAATATTAAGTATGATAAACAAACATGGGAAAGATTAAGTGTTTTAACTGCTTCATAATTTAAATTAAATTGTTCTTACTAACAGCAGCTGGTTCAGAAAATTAGGTGACCATACCCAACAGGGTAGTTCTTAACCCCACCCCTTCCGGAAGGGGCAGGGCTAAGGGCGGGTCAGCCCACGACCACTTCCAAAATTTGTGAAGTGGGCCCCCCCCCCCCCCTTCCAGAATTATTGGCCATCCTGATATAGGAAATATCCAATCAGAGCCAGTCTGCAGTGAGAGAGAGTGAGTGTTTCTTCTGCATTGGGGAACAACCTGCGTTTTCACTTTCTCTTTTGTTTCTTGTATGTTATAGTTCTGGGTTTTAAGAGAAAAAGTAGTGTTACATTGCAGTCTTTCTGAAAGAGAAAAAAAATCCCCAAAATACTGCCTTCTCTATTTGTAAGTTGTGAACATAAAAAAATTGACTGGGACTTGACAGCTGAAATTTTGGTAAGGACATAGGCCTTAAGAGTTTGTGGCATGCTGGTGAAAACTGTCTTTTTGTTTAGATGAGTTATAAGGGTTTGAAAAATCAGACATCTAGAACTGGAAAGGACCTTGAGAGATCATCAAGTCCAGTCCCCTGCCCTTATGGCAGGACCAAGCACCATCTAGATCAGGGCTATTCAACATGCAGCCCATGGCCTGCATGTGGCCCACAGCCCGTTTGTTTGCAGCCCATGGTGCAGTTTCGGTTTACGTGGGGCTCAACACATAGCCTGTGGGTGGGAGCCAAAACAAAAAGTAGTCAAAGTAATCTTCTGTTGATATGTGTTTTAGTAGTTAAATTCATGGACTGTCATTGCTCATTAAGTGTTGTCATATGTGTGGAAATCGGGTGAATATCGTATTTTATTAATATCAGTAGAACTTACTTAAATGGAGTCTGTGTGTTGTGTAGTCTTGCCTTAATGTTTGTATTCAAGCCCGTCAGTGTGAAAGAAGCTATTTGCATATATATATATTTGCATGTATATGCAACCACACTTAAGTTTCAGCCCTCAGCATGTACTGTGAGTATCATTGTGGCCCCCCAAAATTCAGTAGCCCTGGTCTAGATCATCCCTGATAAGATGTCTATCTAACCTACTCTTAAATATCTCCAGTGATGGAGATTCCAAAACCTCCCTAGGCAATTTATTCTAGTATTTAACCACCCTGACAGTTAGGAAGTTTTTTCTAATGTCCAACCTAAACCTCCCTTGCTGCAATTTAAGCCCATTGCTTTTTATCCTATCCTCAGAGGCCAAGGAGAACAAATTTCTCCCTCCTTGTAACACCCTTGAAAATGGCTATTATGTCCCCTCTCAGTCTTCTCTTTTCTGAACTAAACAAGCCCAATTCTTTGTCTTCCCACATGGGTCATGTTCTCTAGACCTTTAATCATTCTTGTTGCTCTTCTCTGGACCTTCTCTAATTTCTCCACATCTTTCTTGAAATGTGGTGACCAGAACTCCAGCTGAGGCTTAATCAGCGCAGAGTAGAAGAATGGCTCTCATGTCTTGCTTGTGACACTCCTGTTAAACATGATTCTGGGATGCATTGCTTTTTTTTTTTTTTTTTTTTGCAACAGTGTCACACTATTGACTCTCTTATTTAGCTTGTGGTCCACTATGTCCCCTAGATCCCTTTCTGCAGTACTTCTTCCTAGACAATTGCTTCCTGTCACATTCTGTATGTGTGACACTGATTGTTCCTTCCTAAGTGAAGTACTTTGCATTTATCCTTATTAAACTTCATCCTATTTGCCTGAGACCATTTCTCCAGTTTGTCCAGATTATTTTGAATTCTGACTCTATCGTTCAAAGCAGTTGCCACCCCTCCAAACTTTGTATCATCTGCAAACTTAATAGTGACTTCTCTATGCCATCATCTAAATCGTTAAGATAGGGTATGTCTACACTACAAAGTTAATTCAAACTAACAGCTGTTAGTTTGAATTAACTTTCATAGGCGCTACACATGCAAACCGCTAGTTCGAACTTAATTCGAACTAGCGGAGCATTTAATTCGAACTAGGTAAACCTCATTCTACGAGGACTAACGCCTAGTTCGAATTAAGTAGTTCGAATTAAGGGCTGTGTAGCCACTTAATTCAAACTAGTTGGAGGCTAGCCCTTCCCAGGTTGCCCTGGTGGCCACTCTGGGCCATGCCAGGGAAACTCTTCTGCCCCCCTGCCGGCCCCGGAGCCCTTAAAGGGGCACGGTCTGGCTACAGTGCCCATGCCAGGTGCAAGCCTGCCAGCACCCAGCCAGCAGACCCTGCACCTGGCACGGCATGAGCCAGCCACCCACTGCCACCCAGCCCTCTGCCTCTTCCCAGGACCAGGCTGGCGGCTCCCAGGAGCCTGCCCGGGGCCGCAAGAGGCGGGCGCCCGCCTGGTCTAGTGTGGAGATCGTGGACCTCATCGAGGTTTGGGGGGGAGACCTCCAACATCCATGACCTCCGCACTAGGCACAGGAATGAGGCCGTCTAGGGCAGGATAGCTGCCAGCCTGGCCACCAAAGGCCACATGCGTACCCAGGAGCAGGTTTGCATGAAAATCAAGTTGGTCCAGGGAGACCCCCGACCCTGAGCCCTGAGCTTAGAACATAAGAACGGCCGTACTGGGTCAGACCAAAGGTCCATCTCGCCCAGTAGCCTGTCTGCCGACAGCGGCCAACACCAGGTACCCCGGAGGGGATGGACTGAAGACAATGACCAAGCCATTTGTCTCGTGCCATCCATCTCCAGCCTTCCATAAACAGAGGCCAGGGACACCATTCCTACCCTCTGGCTAATAGCACTCAATGGACCCAACCTCCATGACTTTATCTAACTTCTCTTTAAACTCTGTTCTAGTTCTAGCCTTCACAGCCTCCTGTGGCAAGGAGTTCCACAGGTTGACTATGTGCTGTGTGAAAAACTTTCGCTTATTAGTTTGAAGCCTGCTACCCATTCATTTCATTTGGTGTCCTCTAGTCCTTATATTATGGGAACTAATGAAGAACTTTTCTTTATGCACCCTCTCCACACCACTCATGATTTTATAGACCTCTATCATATCCCCCCTCAGTCTCCTCTTTTCTAAGCTGAAAAGTCCCAGTCTCTTTAGCCTCTCTTCATATGGGACCTGTTCCAAACCCCTAATCAATGTAGTTGCCCTCTTCTGAATCCTTTCCAAGGCCAAAATATCTTTTCTGAGGTGAGGAGACCACATCTGTACACAGTACTGAAGATATGGCATACCATAGTTTTAGACTTCCCCTCCTCCTTCTTCCCCTGGCTTCCCCCTTCCAGCTCCCTCCTCCCAGGTTTCCACCTCCCCTCTCCCACCCTCTCTCTTCCCCTCTCCCACCTCCTTTTCCCAGTCTCCCCAGAGGTTAATCCCCCCCCCACCCCCAGTTTTGTTAAATAAAGAGAGTTTCTATTTTTGAACACGTATCCTTTATTTTTTACATCAGGAAGGGGGGCTAGGGAAGGGTAAGTGGAAGGAGGTGAGGGAGGAATGGGGCACGAGCCCCCGATGGGGAGGCTCTGCGGGCTCCTCGGGGTGGAAGCTCTCCTGCAGGGCCTCCTGGATCCTGACAGCCCCCCGATTGACACCCCCAGATGGCAGCCTGCGGCAAGTGCAGCCGGGCTGATGGCCGAGTGCTGTGATGTGCCGAGTGTGGGCACTCAGGGCACTCCAAGACAGGACTGCTTTTGCTGTCCCTCATCAAAGTAGACAAGCAAGCAGGGAACCCTGAGAACTGTTTGTCCGGGGTGGGGGTCGGGTCCCTTTAAGCATAGCCCTCGGCTAGTCCGAGGCAGCAGCTCCACGCTCTACATCCTAAACTGATGCCCTGCCGGCACTGGTTCCGGCCAGCCTTAACTTCGGTTCAGGGTCCACTCAATGTGGACATGCTAGTTCGAATTAGTAAAACGCTAATTTGAATTAGTTTTTAGGTCTAGATTCACTAATTTGAATTAGCTTAGTTCAAATTAACTAATTCGAACTAAGTTAGTTCGAATTAGTGCTGTAGTGTAGACATACCCTCTGTCATTTCCGAGTTTCCTGTTACTATTTCTCTCTTTTCACTGAGCAATGATTCTATCCTGTCCTTCATCTTCCTCTTGCTTCTAATATATTTGTAGAATGTCTTTTTGTTACCCTTTATGTCTCTAGCTAGACTGAGCTCATTTTGTGTCTTTGCCTTTCTAATCTTGCCCCCGCATACTTGTGATGTTTGCTTATCTTCATCCTTTGTAATTTGACCTAGTTTCCACTTTTTATGTGACTCCTTTTTCATTTTTAGATCATGTAAGATCTCCTGCCAACTGTCTATCTTTCCAACACAGCGGAATGGGTTGCTCTTGGGCCCTTAATAGTGTCCCTTTAAAAAACTGCCAACTGACTTCTGTTGTTTTTCCTCTTAGTCTTGCTTCCCACAGGACCTTACCTACCAGCTCTCTGAGTTTACTAAAGTCTGCCTTCCTGAAATCCATTGTCTCTGTTTTGCTATTCTTCCTTCTACCACTCCTTAGAATCATGAACTCTATGATTTCATGATCACTTTCACTCAAGTGTCTGCCACTTTCAACCAGTTCCTCCCTATTTGTTAAACTCAAATCTAGAATAGCTTCCCTCCTAGAAGCTTTCTCAACATTCTGAAATTTAAAAAAATGTCTCTAATTCAGTCCAAGAACTTACTGGATAGTGTGTGCCCCACTGTGTTAGTTTTCCAGCATATGTCTGAATAGTTGAAGTCCCCCATCACCACCAAATCCTGCACTTTGCATGATTTTGTTAGTAGTTTTAAAAAAGTGTCATCCATCCCGTCTGCTTGGGTAGGTGGTCTATAGTAGACACCATTCTTGTTTTTACCCCTTTTAGCCTAATCTAGAGACTCTCAACACATCTGTCTCCTACATCCATTTCCACCTCAGTCCAAGTGTATACATTTTTAATATATAAGGCAACATCTCCTCCCTTTTTCCCCTGCCTATCCTTCCTGAGCAAGCTGTACCCTTTTATACCAGTCATGTATATTATCCCAGTATATCTATATTCCATTCTTGTATATTATACTGCCAAGTCTCTGTGATACCGGTTATGTCATAGTTGTGTGTGTTTGTTAGCACATTACTGAATCATGCACTATTATTGTTTAACAAATCAAGGGCATTTAATAACCTATTGATGCTCTGGAGGAAGGAAAAATGGTTAAAGCTAAAACAAAAACCCAGTTCCCTATATAGATTAAATGTCTCCTGTTTTGTCTGATACTGCTGTTTAGGACTGGGGATAAGATGGTGTGTAATGGTGGGGACTAAACTAGTCTTGGCAAGGATTGTGCTTGTCATGCAAGAGGAGTGGCCATGACTCTGTCTCCTCCCCACTCCATTTGGGCCAAATTGTGCCCCAACTGGAAAAATCTCTATATCCCTGATTGGTGGGACAGCAGTTGTTCCAGGCCTTTGCCTGGGACACAAATTGGGGGAGGAGGGCTCCTTATTTCCACTCCACAGCTCTACTGTAGGAGGGGACTTGGGACAAGATTCACATTTGTCTGGCACCTAAATTTAGTCCTTTACGCTGGTGAAAAATGCTACTTTTCTGGCATTCTGTTCCCACCTTGCACTGGTGGAAATGAGCACACAAGATACCAGGCAACAGTGAATCAGGCTGTCTGGCCCATAATAAGCCAGGGCTGCTTTTTTGATGTTGCTTACTGCACCTTGAACTTATGATCCACTCTCTGAGGCAGGCCCGGCCTTTGGGCAAGGAGAGTGAGGCAGTTGCCTAGGGCCCCGTGCTGCCCAGCTCCTGGCCCCACCCACCTGGCCGCTCGCTCACTGCCCTGACTGGGAGCCGTGCGGCTCAGCCAACGACATGCTGCCTTGGGCCCCGCAAACTCTTTGGCTGGGCCTGCTCTGAGGCATGGATTCCACAGGAGCCCTTGCCTCCTGCACAGCATGGGGCAGGTAAGTGCACACACTCTGGCTTATTGCTGCAGGCCCTTCTTGGCTCCTGTCCCTGCTGTGCTGACAAAGTCATTTAGAGAGCCGGCAGTTCAATACCCACTGGGGCTGTTTATGTATTGCAGTGGTCTCCAACCTTTTTACACCCAAGATCACTTTTTAAATATCAGAGCAGGTGAAGATCTACTACCCCCCCTATCCCCCCAAGACCCCGCCCCTTCCTTGAAGCCCCGCCCTCTCTATTCTCCTCCTCTCCATCACTTGCTATCCCCAGCCCTTATACACTCTACACTGTCACTTTTTTTCCCCAATTCTTATGTAGGAAGAGGTTTTTCCAACATTTGGCCTGTCTAGACTGGACCAAATGATAGGAAAAACCCCTTCTTTTGAAATCCCCCTTATTCCTCATGGAAAGAGGAATATAGGGGTTACTCAAAGAACATGTTTGCTCTTCCACTAAAAAAAGCAGAACAACAAACGCATCCCTGAGTGTGGAAGAGTTTTTCTAGGATCTCTGGAATCCTGGAAAAACGCCTGTAGTCTAACTGTACCCTCACTGGCTTGAGACAGGATGTGTGGGCTGTGGGGTGGGAATGAGGGATTTGGGTGTGGGAAGGGGTGAGAGGTGCAAACTCTGGGAGGAAATCTGGATGCAGGAGAAGGTGGAGACGGGGATGCTGGCTCGGGGAGGGGGCTCCAGGCTGGCGAGTGTTGGGGTCAGATGGAGGGTTGCAGTACTAAGCAAGCCACAGGCTCGTGGCTGTGAGGCTGCAGGAATTTGGGTTGGGGTATGTGAGGGGCTCAGGGCAGGGAGTTTCAGTGTATGATAGGCTCAGATCTAGGGTCTGGGGGGTGCCCGGAGTGTTATGCTGTGGTCAGATAGGGGCTTGGCCCCAGCTGGGGTTTTTTTTGGCCAGGCTCCATTTTTAAATAAAATATTATGTTAAACACACAGTTTCTGCATTTCTTTATTTCTGAGAAGGGCAGGGAACCTGTTTTGAGGCAGGGGGTCACTGACCCACAGAAAAGTCAGTTGGGGCCACACAAGGGCGATGCCAAAAAAAAAAAACCTCCTCCCAAAAAAATCCCCAGCCTCACTAATGTGGCCCCAACTGTGATGGTGGGAGCAGGGGCCATGGTACTGGGGAAGGGTGCTAGTGAGTGTTGGGGTAGGGGACAGAGTGCTGGGGTGGGAGCAGGGTTCTGCAGCAGGGGAAAGGGTGCCGGGGGGAGGGTTCTTCAGCAGGGGGCCAGGGTGCCAGTGGGGGCAGGGAGTCTTCTCCCTGGATTTCGCCCTGCCCTGCAGAGGAGGGAAGCCCCTGCGCGTGCCTCCTCTGGGGCTGACTCAACCCCCCCCCCCCCCCAACAGCACAGGAAAGCCCCTCCCCCCCCCCCGTGTGCACGTGCCTCATCCGGGGCCAACTTCCCCCTCCCGCGGTGCAGGGAAGTCCCCGCATGCCTCCTCTGGGGACTCCCCCCGGCGAGTTCCTGGCATGCCAAAGAACTTAGGGAGGGGAGCAGCCAGCACACTTCTGGAACACCCGGAAGTGGCGCGAAGCTGCAGGACTTCCGTCCACCCCACAGGAAGCTGGCACTACCTCCATTTTCGTTGGAGGTAGGTAGTGGGGCTTCTCGGGGGTGGCAGGGCTCGAATGCCTCGCGATCAACTGGTTGAGGCCTTGCAATCGACCAGTCGGTGACCACGGATGTACTGGCTGTGCTCCTGCCACCTTTTCACCATATTCAGCTTGAGTTCTAGTGTCTGCATCCAGCAGGGACGAGCTATCACTCTGCTTCCATTCCCTTGGTCTTCCTTCCTTGGCTTCTTTCTGCCCAGCCTTTTATGTAGCCCCAGGCTAACTGGATGGGCACCCGTCTCCTATTCACCAATGAGAGGCATGTTTTCTCTAGCCTGCTCCAGTTAGCTTCCCTTCCCTGAATGGTAGCTGGTGTGACAGAGGGCTGAGTCAGCAGTTCTTGCCCAGCACCCTGTCACAGACAGAGAGAGCAAAATCTGGGTCTCTGCACTTCATCTCCACCTAGGCAATCTGCCTGTCAGGAAATCAACAATATGTGTATGGTTACATCAGCTCCCTGACTTACGGCATTATCATTGTGCACTTACACCAGGGCTTAAACAATGAGGAGCCCTGTGGCACTTTAAATACTAACAGATTTGAGCATAAGCTTTTGTGAGTAAAAAAAAAAAAAAAACCCCACTTTGTCAGATGCGCCTTATGCAACCAGGGCTTATTTTATCTCAAGTTAATATCTAAGAAGTGTTTTTTACTCCCTAATGTTAACAGTACTAAAGGGGGCCTCTATACCTGCTGTGTCTCATCATCTTGGATGGTGGTTGAGTTGAGATTCCAATTTTAACCATTAGGCCAAATCCTCATCAATATTAGTTGCAAGCTAAGTGCTTGGGTGGCCACCCAGGAGAAATTCAAATGCTGCTCAACTGGCAGAGCACCCACAGCTGGCAGCCTGTGTTTCCACTAGTGGTGGAACATCCACACACACTTCTGTGCACATAACATTTATTCTGCACATGGATGGAAAAAATTAGAGGGAACACTGATCCTCACATGGTGTAGATTGATATATCGCCACTGAAGTCACTGGAGCCATGCTCATTTCTAACAGCTGGGGCTCTGGTGAGAAATGCTTTCAGAATATCATGTTGTTTCCTTTGTTTTCCTTTGTGTCTCTCATAAGATGCTGGATATAGTGAATTCTTACTTCCAAAGACTTGAAACCTAATGGTGTGGAAGAACACATGTTTATCAAGTAGTAGCCACCTGTTCAGCATAAAGGACTCAGTAATACTCTGCACTTGATATATTATCACCTGTAAAGCCCAAAGAATTTTACAGAGCTGGATAAATATAATCTTTTCCATTTTATAGAGAGTGTAATTTAGGTACTTTGAAATTAAGGACATTTTTTAAAAAGTCCCTTATTTTGGGGTGCTCAACATGATGCAACCAAGTCTAGACACACAAAGGTCTGCATCAAAGTCTAGGCACTATGGAGATCCTCAAAAGTTTGTCTAAGCCTAATTCTTTAGATGCCTAAAATCTCAGAGGGGAGGGGCAAAGAGGAGGTTTCCCTTAGCAGAGAGCCAGCAGGCTTTTAGTTCAAGCTGTAGAGGCTCATGTACTAAGCTGCAGAGTTTCCAGGTTCAGTTCTGCTGGCCAGCGTTACACAGACTCTTGTGGACCTGCAGGTTCCACAGTCACAGGCTCAAATCCCATTGCAGTCTGTGGAGAAATGCAGCCAAGTACCTCCCCGTCCTCCCACCACATGGCCTTGGGGTTGCATATCTACCCCTATTGTCCCTGGCTGGCTGAAAGCACGGGGAATCGCAGCTTCACATACACTGGCCTCTGAGGGCCACACTTGATTTTCATGTAGCTACAATGGACATGAATGTTCCGTCCTTTTGTTCATTTATTAACGTTCATACATTTAAGTTAAAATTATTTACCCCAAGTGCTTCAGATATTTTTAGAGCTGCTTTTGTAAGTGAATAAAATTATTTTGTTTTGACAGTTATTCATCTTGATTAGCTTACAAGAGATGATGCGCAATGCCTGTTGGCAGTGAAAGTAGTGGTCTGGTACACTCTCAGCCCATAGGATCAATGCCAAACAGTGTAGCTGTCATAAATGTACAGCATCCAAATATTAATATTAATTAATATTCTCTGGGCAGTGGTATGTCCACAGAAGTGCAGCAAGTACCTCGGCATTCCTGACAGACCCCAAACTGCATTGCCAGGTTGAACACAGTACACCAGAGTCCAGGATTGTGGCTCGCCGTTACAGTGCTCTTTCAAAGCCTCCCTAAGCTGTATAGCTCCACATGGAGATCATCTGATAGCCCTGGCATCTGATTATTCCTGCTCAGCAGGCAGCCACTCTACCTCTATGGCAGATTTTCTGCCATGCAGGAGACTAGAGGCTGCCAGAACCACTGGGCTATCTTTTGCACTGAGATCCAATCTTGTGAGTAAACGATGACTCCCTTCAGACTACCAAGAGCACATTCAACTGTCATTCCACACCTGCTGAAGCTGTAGCTGAATCTTTGCCGTCGAGGTGGCTGCTGCATGGCTTTACTAAGGGGTGGGCTGGATCCCCTAGAATCATTACTGGCATTTCAACATCATCGGTGGTAATCCAGTTAGGAAAGAAGCTCCCTGCTTGTAGCTTTCTGAACAGCCCTGTGTCAATAAGGATGGAAGCAGCATGCACCTTTTCTGAGCATCCCACCCTGATGTCAGCACTTGCATAACCATGGAAAAGTAGCTCTTTCTGTTGATGTTCCGTGGGCAAGGTGGCCAACTGGAAGTAGAATCATAGAACCATAGAGCTGGAAGAGACCTCAGAAGGTCAACAAGTCCAGCCCCCTGCTCGAGGCAGGACCAATCCCAACTAAATCAACCCAGCCAGGGCTTTGTCAAGCCGAGACTTAAACACCTCTAGGGATAGAGACTCCGCTACTTCCCTAGGTAACCCATTCCAGTGCTTCACCACTCTCCTAGTGAAATAGTTTTTTCTAATATCCAACATGGACCTCTCCCACCACAACTTGAGACCATTGCTCCTTGTTCTGCCATCTGTCACTACTGAGAACAGCCTTTCTCCGTCCTCTTTGGAACCTCCCTTCAGGAAGTTGAAGGCTGCTATCAAATCCCCCCTCACTCTTCGCTTCCGCAGACTAAACAGACCCAACTTCCTCAGTCTCTCCTCGTAGGTCATATGCTCCAGCCCCCATTTTGGTTGCCCTGTGCTGGACCCTCTCCAATGCTCCCACATCCTTTTTGTAGTGGGGGGCCCAGAACTGGACACAATACTCCAGATGTGGCCTCACCAGAGCCAAATAAAGGGGAATAATGACATCTCTGGATCTGCTGGCAATGCATCTCTTAATGCAACCTAATATGCCATTAGCCTTCTTGGCTACAAGGGCACACCATTGACTCATATCCAGCTTCTCATCCACTGTAACCCCCAGGTCCTTTTCTGCAGAACTACTACTTAGCTGGTTGGTCCCCAGCCTGTTACAGTGCTTGGGATTCTTCCGTCCCAAGTGCAGGACTCTGCACTTGTCCTTGTTGAACCTCATCAGATTTCTTGTGGCCCAATCCTCCAGTTTGTCTAAGTTACTCTGGACCCTATCTCTGCCCTCAAGCGTATCTACCTCTCCCCCTAGCTTAGTGTCATCTGCGAAGTTGCTGCGAAGATGTTGAACAAAACCGGTCCTAGAACTGAACCTTGGGGCACTCCGCTAGAAACCAACTGCCATCCTGACACCGAACTGTAGATGTGCAGTGGGTGTGCAGCACCCTCTTTTGAGCCCGATGTCTCCACCACTGATCCTACATCAGAGTCCTGACTGCCAGTCTGTGCCTGCCAGCCCTGCTGCTGCCTGGGGGCCTGGCAGACAGCCCTGGATGGTGAGGGGCATGGATGGGTGGGGGCGCAGCTCCGCACCTCCACCCTAAAAATTGTTCTAGCACCTCTATCTGTTGTGCCACTGTAGTTCGGAATCCCTATCGCTGCAAAGCCATCCATTATGCCCTGTGCATTATTGAGAGTCACAATCCTATGTAGCAGGAAATGAGTCATGGCCCAGTACACTTGCGTGACAACAATCCCCACAGTGGATTTTCCCTCTTCAGAATGACTTCCCACTGATCAGTAGAAGCAAGCAAAACTCTTAATTTTAGGAATGCTTTTCTAGTTTTTTTTGTGTACAAACTTGTTTATAATTGAAGAAAAATCTAAATTACGAGCAACATCACACTGTTAATGTTAAGCATTGCGAGCCCATTCAAATGCTCTTGTCCCATTGTAGGATAACAATAGTTCTTGTTTTAACACATTGAATGCGAATTCATCTGAAGCCACTGATACAGGGATACTGACAAAAATACATAATGCAATTGTGATATTAGGAAATACAGTTGACAGACTGAGATGGAATATTTCTTGGAGCAGTTCTTTTGGCTTGTTGTCCTATTTAAAGTTGGTGGAATGCATACATTTCAGGAAGACAGTCTCATCACAGAGATCTCTTAGAATTTTGTTGGTGTACCTTTGTAGAAATTGTTCAGCTGCTGAATATAGATCTTCATCACTTTGGTTCTCTGAACTCCCAAAGGAATCCAAAAAGGGTACAAAATTTGTCACAGTGACTCAAATCGATGTGTAAGACCAGATTTGATAGTCAATAATAACAAAAAAAATTGACTCTAGTGCCTTTCTACAGCAGATTGAGATGTTAGGCTGTGATTGGTGGAAAACTCAGATGAAATGTCAATACCCCGTGTTACTGATTTGGACTCAGAAAGGATTGTGTCCCATTGATCATGAATCTTTTGAATATCTTTAGGAAGTCATTCAGTGTTATCCCTCTCAATATATAATGTAGCATTGCATGGTTCAATTACAAGATTAGTTTTGTGGATCATTTTTAGCAGCTTCATCCACATGGATGACATTAAAATGCATTCAGATTTGGATGTACACTTCTCAATTGACTTAAGCTCAGTGTGAGCCTATGCTGTGAGAGTAAGAGATTCAGGCTCACTAAAAGCCTTTCTCACAGGGTCCAAATGATGTGCAACTGGTTTAATGCCATCAATTCATGCTGACCATCTTCTTGTAGATATACTGCGAAGGGAAACAGGCATATTCTGCTTCAGAATTTCCCACTTTTGAGGACTGCCACTGAAGAGGTTGTACAATTGCTGGATTGTTCTAAAGTATGCGATTGCTTCCTTGCATGATTCAGTGCAATTAACGCCAACAAGATTTAGTGTGTGGTTGCCACAACTGGTGAAAATATAGTTTGGATTTTGCTCAAGAAGGACTGCTTGTACTCTGTTGTACTTCCCAGCCATATTGGATCCACTGTGATAGGCTTGGCCTATGCAGACTTGAAAATTTAATTTGAAGCCTTCCAGAATTTCTAATACACGAGTGGTGATTTTTTTTTCCTGTTTCTTTTTCATGAAATTATCAAACAAAATGAATTGTTCTTCAATTGAAGCCTTTGAACTTCCTGTAATTTTAACATATTGAACAATCAGGATGGTCTGTTCTTTGAGAACAGTCTGGAGATACATCAATAATAATCAAAAAGTACTTCACATGTCGTATCTCTTCAAGAATTGTTGTTTGCACAAATGTACCACACAGCTCAATAAACTCCGTTTTGTATTTGGGTAGACAGATAATGTACTTGCATGCATTTTCCGCTCTCTTGTGATTCATGAACATGCTTAACATGGCCTGATAAAAATGGGTCATACTTGCTAAGAAGCTCAAGTATATCAAGAAAGTTTTCATTTGTAGGGTCACCGATACATTGACTGGAACCAAACAAAGCCAATCTCTGTTCAGAAAGAAAAAGTATGACATTCAATATGCACTTAAGGAGTTTTTTCCAGTTATCAGTTTCTGTGTTTATTTCACCCAGGAGTAAGTTTTCAATTGAACTGTCTGCTGGTGCTGCTCTACTAGCTGATTTCCATGTAACATAGTTAACTCTATGCAATATTGAAGTTTCATGTGAAGGTATTTGGTTTTTCAACTTTCTCCAACCTCTACTGATGCTCCAACTAGATGGATGAGACAGTACTGATGCATTTGAAGTATTACTGTTAAAAATGAAACAGGGTACACAGTACACAGCCTGCTTTTCCATGCTCCAGCAGAGCTAGTTTCTTGTGTAGATCTCTCCATTTGGAAGAGTTTTTGTCAGCAGACGAATGGGAAAAGCATGATTGTCAGCCTCTTTTGATATATTATTTGGAATCTTAAAACCACTAACTTTGAGAAGCAACTGCATTTGAGCAACATTGTTCTTACCAAGAAGTCCAATATCAGGTTCTGATGCTACTGTTGTTGTTATACTGTGTCCTGTGCAAGTCATAAGTTCTTGCTCTTGCTGTGCAGCATCTTCAAGGTCCTGCACAGTCTCTAAATTGAGCATAGATTCTGCATCTATTGCTAGTGTTGGCATTTCTGTGTCTCGATTAATGTCCTCTTCATTTTGAGGCAGTGGCATTGAAATGTCATTTGTGGATACAAAGTTTTCATCATCTGAACTGTTAGCGTCACTGTCAGTATGGTCACCATCTAATAGCTGAGGCATTTTTTCTATGAGAAATGATGTTATTGGCTTTAAACTCTTAACTTCTGCTTCACTCTGTTGCTTTCGCCATCTCTTACTTGCACCACTTTCAACTCTTTGCTTCATTTTATAAAGGGGTTCTTTTAAAACACAATAACACACAATAAATTAATTCAATAAAGGCTATTGCCTATACAAAATTTTAATGGCATATACTTTGCAATGAATATTATATAATAATGGTTTGGGGGTGTTATTTACTATGGCCCTTATAGCCTTATTCCAAAGTCTTGAAATTTCGTCTGCTAACATGTTCCTGTTATTAAATTCCTCTAATAATTGGTGTATTATTATGAATATGAACATAGGGCAATTGCCAGATTAGATGAAAAGTTTATTGAACAACTGGAATTAAAAGTTTATTATCACAAAAAAGCCTTTAAAGGTGAATCTAAAACTGGAAGAAGAGGTAACTTACAGATGAGCCTGATATGGTTATTATATACAAAGACACACAACCCTCCCCCTCCCCCCCCAGGAATACGAAATGCAGAAATAAACATCTCATTTAAAGGTTAAACTCACTCTCAGACCAAGCAAAATCACTTTACAGTTACAGAATTAATTTTGACTTTCAAAACCTCTAAACTATGCAAAGCCTGTAAACAGCATTTCATAACTTAGAATCACCAATCACAGATGGTACTCTAGTCTCCAGTCACACAGATGAAAATTTGGATGTGACCGAAACATTGGCGAAGGTTCGAGGTCCCACAATGATTTAAATGAATATTTTGCAGTTATATAGAGCTTATTTTGTTGTCTGTTATAACTGTAAGGCATATAATAAATAGAAATGACTTGGTAGAAAATTTGAGGCCCCCTTGTTTCCTGAGACCTGGCAAAATGGCCCCTCTGGCCCCAACTCTGACAAGGCCCGCCACTAGGTGCCACAAACCCTTGGCTGGGGGAGGAGACCTTGCACATTCCCCCACCCACAGGTCAGTTGGAGTCTGGGGGCAAGGGAGTGTGCAAAGTCATTCATTATTCAAAACAGCTGGTGGCTCCCTCTAGGTGCTGAGTGCCCCTGGTGGCAGGAGAGAGCCACCAGCTGCTTTGAACAGCAAATGACTTTGTACATTCCCCTGCCCCCACGTCTTGATTGGCCTGGGGGAAGGGGATCGGCAGGGCATCCATGGGCCAGATCAATTGGCTTGGAGGGCCAGATTTGGCCCACAGGTCATATCTTGCCCACCCTTGGCTGAAATAGACTTTTCCCCCAGGGCAGGATCTCTTTCCCTAGAAGTGTTTAAGTCTCAGCTTGACAAAGCCCTGCCTGGGTTGGTTTAGTTGGGATTGGTCCTGCCTTGGGCAGGGGGCTGGACTTGATGACCTCCTGAGGTCTCTTCCAGCTCTATGATTCTTTGTTTGGCACCCCTCAACCACATGAAAAATACCAGGTTTAAGATGTCACATATCAGAGGGGTAGCCGTGTTAGTCTGGATCTGCAAAAGTGATGAGTCCTGTTAGTCTATAAGGTGCTACAGGACTCCTCGTCGCTTTTGCAGGTTTAAGATGGATTCTTAAACCAGAGGTCATGGTCACATGTCTTTTTAGGACCAACCACAATCAGGTTTGAGTTCAGAAGTATCACTAATGGCCCTCATTAGCAATTTTAGAATTATAAACAGTTCCACACTTCATGTTTCTAACCTCACATACGAAAATGATACATGTACCAAAATAGGATGTACACATTCAGTACATACACATTGTACTGAAATCAATATGTGGTATTTTGTCTAAAGCATCTTTGAGTTATGTATATTCATAAGCCAGTTTTCATAAAGGATGGGGGGCATGACTGTGTACTAAGCAAAGATACAGTTATGTATTTGTTTGGTGACAGCTGTGCTGTATTGATATTGTATGTAATGTCACTATCTCACATTTGGAACTGTGTATTGTTTTTCTCTTTGTGACCCTCCAAACTGCAGTGTTTTTTCTTCTCCTCAAACCCTGCCTATTTACCGGGAAGAGAGTCCCATTTTGTGTTTCCTTTTGATATGTGACACAAGGGGCAATGGCATGTGCTATTAATTGCTATCCCTGTGATTGTTAGCTATGCAGGATTGGCAATTTGTGAGCTAATTGGCGATTCCTGTTTGCTGCAATTAACCTCATTATAGTTTTGATTACATTAATTAAACTTTTGTCCAGGACAGCAGCTGTTTAATCATTTGCCTTCAGGCTGCCCCTTCTGCCGGGGGTCATTCTGAAACCTGCTGTTTCAGATTGTGACAGTCGAGAGTGGGAGGACAGGAGTGGTGAATGTGAGCTACAGTCATGAGAGAGACAGCTTTGGGATTTTTGTCTTGATTTTTCCAATTTGTCTTTTAAAAAAACCCACCCCAAGTCCTACTGCAGAATTTTAACCATTAATTGATCTGTAATGCTGCTATTGTTAGAAACTGCTGAAGGTGTAAATCTTCAGGGCTGGCAAAGGAGAGCCAGTCAATTTGTTCTATTACACACACTCCCACGTACTTACCCACTAGAGTTAATGGGAGTTATGTGGGATTTACTCATCTCATTTATTGAAAGGAGAATAGACTGCTTGGCTTTGCTGCAGAGCTCAAATTATGTCCTTTCCATTGCTTTATTTACACCCCCCCCCCCCAAAAGTTGAAGCTCAAAAGTCATTTTGGGGAGAATCTCTATACATTCTTCATGAATGACCAGCACCCCCACAGAAGGTAACAACATGAAGGGGAAGGTAGGATCTGGGGAGCCTGTGTGAGGAGATGGCGTCCCCAGTGGAATTTAGAACCCAGCTTTGCTTGAGTGACCCGTGGCCTAGCATGCAGCTGGGATGAGAGACTGCACCAAATTTCGAAATAGCCCATTTCGAAATAAACTCGAAATAGTGCATCTTATTTTGAGTTTAGAGTGCAGTGTAGACATAGCCTGAGAGACCTAAATGCTGACTTAGAATTCAGTGTTTTGTAGACTAGGAACTTCCTCCAGTATGTAGTCTTCTCCCATCCCGCACACAGCTACTGAAGTATCCCATGTTTCCTGCAGAATTTTATTTGACCTTTAGTTACTGACCCTGTTTTTACTAAGCAAGTTTTTTTTCTTTAGTCCTTTGGGTGGCGGCTTCAGACAGGTCTTGCTGTACAAGCGAATGCATTTTAAAAGGAAACTATTTTTTTAACCTGCCAAGACCTGCATTCAGAATTCTGTATTTCTCCTGGAATAGTTGAAGCCAGCCCCTAAGGCCCAAAGCAACAGACCGTGGAGCTGCTTCCTTCCCTTTATAGGCAGTTTTGATGCAATCAGTTCCAGCAGGGGAAACAGAATCATGAACTCGATTCTGGCAGGTAAGTGTGTAAGTTAATAGAAATTCCCCCTCTTTGTTTTCAAGCAATAGGTGTTTGTCACTGTTCTGCACTGAAGTCCATTAGTGTCATAGAACTGTAAGTAACTTTCTGTAGTTATTTTTAAAGCAAGATTTATACCAGTATTTCTTAGAGCCTGAAATCTCTATCTTTAATTTAATTAGTCTTTTAGTATTAACAGTATTGGTATGGGAAAGCTTTGGCAGAGACATAGGCCTAAAGCTGCTGTGTCTCTGAAGAGATCCCAGGGACTCTGGCTCTGTTCCAATATCTTGTGCAAATAGCATCTCTGGAGCTCCACCTGGAGCTCAAGAAAACATAACCATGTAATTTAGTGCTATCTTATATGTGACATTTCCAGGAGGGTATGGTCTGTGCATTGGGGGCTTGTCAAACTTCCCTGCCTTGTTAGCATGTAGGCTGTAGTCAGCAGCAAATGCCAGAAAGCAGAAGACCGGGCCTGGCAGAAGTGAGAGTCAGATCAGCCCTAATCCTGTCATGGAAGACCCTATGCTACACATGAGCCAGTAAGTCTGTGTATGGGCACAGGAGTCTACCTATGCAGCTATATCTGCAGGATCTGGCCTGTCTGCAAGCTGCAAAGCCTTAGGAGATTTACTATGCAGGAATCAATGTTTCAACTTTAGATAGTTTTTCAAACTGTTTTTAAAAATTGGTGTATAAAATTCCCATGCAAAGAGTGTGTACCTGATAAATGTTTACAACTGAGTAGAAAACAGTTATTAGTTATCATGGCAATGTCATATTTTAAATTTTTTTCTTACTTCAGTAGAAATGATATTTTATTTTGCTTGCTTTGATTTCAATTGCTGTTGAAATGAAAACGCTAGTCAAATATTAATCTCTATATATATATATATTAAAAAAAAGTTTTTCCTGATGTGTGACAGAATGACATCATCAGGCTCTCTGGCCATGGAAGTGGCCAGAGAGAGGGTGGCTGGCGAGCGTAGTGAACAACACGCTCAGCCCCCTAGTGTTTGTGTTTAAAAAAAAAATTGTTTGGAGACCGAAATCTGCTAACCTTTAGTAACTTCTAAATGAATGTTTGAGCTGTAATTCGTAAAACATCCTCTATTTGTCTTGGGTAGAAATGCCAACCCTCCAGGATGAATCTGGAGTCTCCAGGAATGAAAGATTAATCTTTTAAATTAAAGATTGTCATGTGATTTGAATCTCCCGGATTATGTGCATCCATAATTGGCAACCCTATTCTTGGGCATGGCAGCACAGATGATCCTTTCTTTGTGCCTGATCCAAAGTCCACTGAAGTCAGTGGAAGTCTTTCCATTGATCTCAATGAACTTTGAATCAGGCCTTGAGTATGCAACATGGCTGGGTTATGTAATGTTAGAGAAAATTTGGAAAAGGTAAGTCAGTTGCACAGCTGGCATAATTGATGTAGCCTCATTGATATAAATGCAGGTAGGCTGATTTATACCAGCAGAGGATCTAGCCTGCAGATGTACTACAATGGGCTAGTAATGAGATTTAACATTTGGTAGTATACAACTCTTTGGGACACCATTTTAGTTGCACAGGTTCCTTCTAGTTACCATGCAGAAATCCAGTTGATGTCAGGAATAATTCTGCATGTGGGATGACTGTGAATATGCCCCTTAGAGATTTGCAGGACCAGATTTTCAGGTGTGATGAGAAAACATGGCTCCCATTCACGTCAACTGGAGTTGAGTGCTCAGTACTTCTGAAAAATCAGGCTTCAAGACCATGCAGCTCTCATTGACCACAGTATGAAAGATCCAGGGCAGAATATTATTAGGCTTGGATGACTTAGTCTTTTATCAGTAAATGCAGATTTCACTGCATACACACACAAACCGATGGACTAAATATTTCTATTGATGATGATCAGAACGTACAGTTTGGCAAAGTAAAAAAATGCTTCTCAAATACTTATCCATTGGATTTAAGGATGTTTAATTTGTATATTTCAACATATCAACCATTTGTGTTTAAACTGTTAAAAAGCTTTAACTTTTTAACCTTTGGTCATTAAATAATTGTCTGACATCACCTAATTTCCCACAACTCTGAAAATTTAAATAATAAAAATCTTTAAGAATCTTAAAATAAATGTCAATTATCTGTTGAAATGATAAAAAATTGAATTCCACTAAACCTAAATATAACTTATGGGACACTTGGGAGTCAGAAGGCTGATGTTAAGGCTGCACTTGGGATGCCGGAACAGCAATAAATCTGACATTTTTTGCTTGAGGGGATTTGTTTCTAAAGCCTAAAATTGATACTTTTTTGTTTGGCAGACCTTTGATCTTAAATTGCACTTAACAGAGCAGCATCATTCCAAACCCTTGAACAGGCAAAATATTTGTTACTGCTAATGGTTAACAGCTGAAAATATATACATACATACATGAATTCATAGTTCCTGCATAGAAAGGGTCTGATAGATAAAGAAAGATAAATCTGCTAAAAGTGAGAAGCAGGTGCTTTGAAAAGTATTAGTCCTCCCACAGACAGGGAGAGATGAAAAGGTTTAGTTTGGGGAGGTACCTAGAGAGAAAGCAATAAGGGACTAGTTACCCAACCAAGAAAGACCAAAGTGCTTCAGAGTGAATTGAAGATGGAATCTTTTATATCAATGACACCTGCTATTTGCTTTTAAAAAATGGGTCAGATCTTGTAGACTCTAGATTTTAGTACTAGGATCAGATTTTTCCGCTGCCTTGCACTACGTATAATCATTTGTGTCTGTAGACAGTGCTGCACTTGAAACATTTTACATTCACCCTAGGTAGGTGTAAATGATTACAAAGGTGCAGTGCAGTGGAGAATTAAGCTCTTAAACTTACATGTACCCCTGATGTAAATAGTGATGTCATTGGAGTTACACAAGGAATGACTTTGGCTTTTAATATGTAGCCGCGGACAGTGTTAATGAAAGAATAACCTCAGTAAAATCAAGATAATTTTATTGTAATCAATGCAAAATATTCTTTGAATTCAGAGAGAGCCAGCAGGGGTGGTGGGTGAACCCTTAGTTTGGGGAGGCTAGCCCACCAGCCCCAGCCCCTCTGCTTGAGGCTCTACTCTTCCACATCCACCTGAGCCCAAGCCCCATAGACGACCTCACTGTGGCCACTGGCTCCTGCTCCTGAGTAGCGGCCCAGGCCACTGGAGAGCCAGGTGGCATAATCCCAGCTTTCTCTGACCTTGGAGTGCTAGAGAGCCGGATGGCACAGACCCAGACCCAGAGCGCCGAGTGATGTGGCCCCAGTCTCCCTCACAGTATCATGTCTTAGGTTTGTAAGAGATGCAGTTCATAACTGAAAAGCATTTTAAATTGATGGAGCCTATGTGATGACTAACTTCCCAGAAGGCAGAACTGCAGCAAGCCTCGAGAAGTCGAGTCCTTCATGCATAGAGAGCCTGATCCCTTGTGACTGCCTATGATGATTAAATAACTTTAGAGCAGAATAAAGTTGAATAGCATTTGCCTTGAGCATCCTTCTGCAATACTTTTTTTTCAATGATTGCCCATGCTTCCAACATGCAGCATCTGGTAACTAAAGCTTTTCTTAAAGAGTTGACTTTTATTTTAAGATTGTTTTTCTTTAAGATTATCTGGTATTTGTAACTTTAAATCTTTTTGCATGTGTATGTGTGTATAACATCAGATTATGGCTGGTAAAGGTTTTAGGTTAATTTGTAAGAGCATGGCATTATCTTACATCCGTCCAATTAAAGATTTAGCATTGTCAAGCTTTACCAAGATAATGTAATATAGAACAAAACAAAATAGTATTTTCAGCATCCATATGCTTTACAAACATTAACTAATCCTCACGCCTCCATGGGTATGTCTAGACTACATCCCTCTGTCGGCAGAGGGATGAAAATGAAGCACTTTGAAAGTGCAAATGAAGCCGGGATTTAAATATCCCGCGCTTCATCTGCATAATCACGTAATGGCGCTCTTTCGAAAAAGCGCTATTTTGAAATTGAAACCGCAATCTAGACATGGTTCTTTCAAAAACGGGGCGTTTTTTCGAAAGATCCTGTAAACCTCAAAAAATTGTCTAGACGTAATCCCCATGAGCACACATTCCCAATATAACACAGCAGCACCATACAATGAGTATTATTTCCATTTTAGAGATGGAGTTTGAGGCAGAAAGGGCAAGTCTCAACAAAAGGGAGCTGGTGTTGGAGCAAAGATCTCTATTATTTACCAAGATCACATTCATCTGTCAAAGCTTGAGAGGGGACTTATGTTGTGCATTTGCAGTGGCAAACTAGAAAGAAATGTCTATTTAAGCGCACCATTTATATCACAGATGTGGCGGTGATTGCCCTCTAATAAATTGTGGAGCCATGCAAGAGGTTATCTCCCCCTGCTTTTGGTTACACAGATCTATTCTCCAAAGACCTCTGCTGTCATTCTGTGGCCTAAGAGATAGGATTCCTTTTCCTCTGCATGAAAACCGGTTTATTTAAGCGTTTCACAAGTAAAGTGATGTGGGCCTTTGCATTCTTGTTCCGTACAATCCTCTCTCTATGACAGGCTACACATGTTTCGTGTACTGTTCCCTTGGCTTGAACTACAGAGTTCATTCTTGTCATCTTTTTCTTTTATTGCTGAAACTTTAACCCTCTGAGAAAATTGAAATATGTTTTAAAAAATAACTTTGGTTTTATTAAAAAAAATCAAAATGAGCAATTTTAGTTTATTTAGCCTTTAATGAAGGCAGCATTCTCCTTATGAGATCATTATTTCAGCCAATAGACTTGTCTGTTTTCACCATGTAGTACAAAGCAGAAACATCTAGCACTATGATCATATCGCTGACACTCTTTTCAAACAGAGCTTTTTAGGGAAGGCTCATTAACCACACCCTGCCCAGGTCTGGTGTTCTCAGTGATTGATTTTAGTGAACGTTTTCCTAACTCAGACAATTCCTGCATTCAGTAAGATCCATTTGTCCTCGGGAAAGAAATTAATCTAAGGGCAAGCTGTGTCTTTTTTCCCCTCCTCTGGGAGCTGATTACCCAAATGTTCAAAGAAAATAAATACTACTTAGCTTTTAAACATTGTGGGAAGGATCTTGTTTTCTACTACCTGCGTGGGCAACGTAACTGATGCTGAGGTGGGCAAAGAGAGAGCTTATTCTAGAGGGACTGAGAGAGGAATAAAGGACCCAATATTTACCTGATCAGTGCCCAAAATAAAGCAGGTATGTTGGGAAAGCAGTGTGGTATAATGGATGGATCACTGGACTTGTTAGAAGACTCAGTGCTCAGCAGCAGACATGCAACGTGACCTTAGGCAAAACACTTCTCTTCTCTGTGCTTCTGCTTCCTGTCCCACCTTTAATGACTTGTCCTTTAGATTGTAAGCTCTTTGGGGCAGAGCTGACCCAGCACAATAAGACTTTACTTTTGGGGCCTCTAGTTGCCTCTACTATCATACAAACGCTAAGCATGTTAATGCCAAAGTACACTTTGGCTTATGTATTCCTGTTGAACTGATACAACATTGCATATAGAGCATGAGAGCTATAAGAGGTTTCAGAGCATTGTGTTTTATTGTAGTTGACCTTTGTTTCTTACATTGGAATTGAAAAAGGTTCACAAAAGAGCAACAGAAATGATTAGGGATATAAAATGGCTGACACATAAGAGAGAGATTAATAGGACTGGGACTGTTCATCTTGGAGAACAGATGATTATGAGGGGATATGGTAGAAGTATATAAAATAATGACCAGTGTGAAGAAAGGTTACCTCTAGACTGCAGCACTTTTCTGAGATACCAGAGGTATCCCAGAAAAGCAACGCCATGTCCAAGGAGCGCGTCCACTTTTTCTATAAAATTTTCAAAAAAGTGGATACGCTCTTTCACCATCCCTGTAAACCTCGTTTTATGAGGAATAAGGAATGTGTTGAAAGAGGACTTTTCCCCGAAATTTGGTGCCATGTAGACATGCCAAATTTCAGAAAAGCCTGTTTTGACAATAAAATGGAAAAAGATATGCAATTTGCATACCACAGATTGCGTTTCTGTTTCTAATTTACCTCTGCAGTGTAGACCTAGCCAAAGTGAAAAGAAGAATTATTTACTCCTTCCCATAACACAGGAACTAGGGGTCACTAAATGCAATTAATGAGCAGCAAGTTTAAAACAATCAAAAGGAAATATTTCTTTACATAACACACAGTCAATTTGTGGAACATATTGCCAGAAGATATTATGAAGGCAAAGATTTTAACAGGATTCAAAACAGAACAAGATAAATTCATGGAGAACGGGGCCCTCAGTGACTATTATCCAGGATGGGTAGCTTCTGTTTGTCAGAAGTTGGGAATTGGCAAAGGGAGGGATCACTTCATGGTTACCTGTTTTGTTCATTCCCTTTGGGGCACCTGGCACTGGGCACTGTCAGAAGACAGAATGCTGGGCTAGACGGACATTTGACCTGATCCACAATGGCCTTTCATATTGCTTATGGCACCTTTTCTTCTTCCTTTTCCTCCTGGGGAACTCAAATTTAGGCATCACATCTATACAGCTGATGCACAGTATTACCTCTCTGTTAATCCATTCCCATACCCCACCACCTCCCATACATTTTCCTGTCTGAATTCTGTGTGCTCCTGCTTCACCATAACTTTGGGCTCCTGGATACTCTGAAGTCCTTTCAGTGTAATTTTTCTCTCTTAATTCAGTGCAGCTGTGATAAAGACCTGAACTTAAGTCCAAGGCTAAAAACCTTGGGGTCTATTTTCCCTCGTTCTCCCCTCTGCTCTAGAGCTTATTGGGAACTCTTCTACTAAATAGTCTTTTGTCACAAAATGCTGATTTGTCGAAACTGAATCTTAGCAGAAACGTAACAGTTTGGGCTAAACTTTTGTTGGGAAGATTTCTCAGGCCCAGGATATATATGAGAGATGTGGAGAGACTGACTCCACAATAGTCCAGGGCATAGGGCCCTCACCTGGCATGTGGGAAACCTAAGTAGCGGGGGGAGACCAAAGCCTATTGGAGGCTCAGGAAGGAAGCTAGAGGAATAGTAGTAGGAGATAGCCAGATTATGGCTAGGGGGATCTGATTGTTAAGGGAGGGTAGAATAGATAGATGGGCAACTGCAGTCACAGACAGGAGTGGCCCGAGGAGAGTTGCAGCAGCTAGCGCCCCAGGCGGAACGTGCGATCGGTGCCCCTGCCTGCAGGGCCGTCAATGGACTGACATCATCATCGGGCACCCCGGGTGCCCCGTTGAAGGCGGCGCCCTAGGCGGCGGCCGAGTCCGTCTATAGTCACGGGCAGGGCCGTCCTTAGGATTTATGGTGCCCTAGGCGGGATTATTAAACTGGTGCCCCTATGCCTGACTTACTCTTCCACCCCCTACCCCCTTCCCTTCCCAGAGATCCCAGCAGCCAATCCCCTCCCTCAGACTGTTCTGCAGGCAGCGCATTCGGCTCTCTCTAGGACCCAGCCCTGCTGTTATATGCTCCACTGCTTCTCGTCATAGGCATGCGGAGCACATTTCATTAGGGTGTGCACCCAAAGAATTTTTTTAAAATGTATTCTTTGACCCCCCATTAGCCACACCCCTAACCCCCTGTTAACCACGCCCCTGGCCCCCATTAGCCATGCCTCTGGAGGCAACACTCTCAGGGCAAGATGGACACATGACCAAAAGTAAAAGGTGTCATGTGAGCCCTCTCTAAGGACTCTTCCTACCATCCTCCTACCTATAGGGATTAGTTTGGCCCCCATCAATCCCCCCCATGCAACTATCCTGCAATTGCATTACCCCAATGTGTGTGACATTAACTCAGGGGCGGAGAGGCTGGAGGAAGTGTTCCCTCTAAGAGTTTCCTCCCATGAGCAGAATGAATTTTGTGTTGTGCACCAGTACTGAGTTCATGTGGCTTGTTTGGATGTGCCACTGTGGCACCCAAGTTAATAAATATCTTATAAACCTCTACCCTTTCCCTCTGCTGCCCTGTCTCCTCCCCTTGCTCCATCAGCTCCCCTGGTATCTGCTGCCCCCCAACCCCTCACCCTCCTCTGCTGTCCTGACTCCTGCCCTTCTCACTGCCCTCAGCCTTCCTGAGACTTCCCCCTCCACCAGCCCTTCTCTCCCTGCCGTGCCCACTCCTCCAGTAGCCCCACTCTGATCATGTGAGCTACCCCTCCTCATCCCCTCTCTTAACACCTCCCTCTACGCACCTGCCCTGCCTCTCTCCTCTGGTGCTGGTCCCTCCACTGCGGGTGTCTGCCCTTCTGCTTCACCCCCAGAATCCCCTGGCACCTGCACCCTCCTGGTGCCTCCCCCTTCCCTCACTGCCCCTCCCCCTTTGCCCTCTTTTTCCCTGATGCCCACCCCCTCACCACCCTCTGCCCCCATGCCCTCACACATGCCTTGTTCCATCCCTGCCTTCCTCATGCCCACCCCTTCTTTCAAGCCTTCTCCCAGAACCTCTCCCTCCAGCCCCCAATGCTCTTACCCTCTCCTCTCCCAGCATCACCCTGTCCCCCTCCCACTGACACCTCCCCTCCTGCCCTTTTCCTCATTGTCTCCACTTGCCCCCCCCCCCACATTTGTCTCTCTCCTCCACCCTGTCCCTTGGTGCCTGCCTCTTTCTTTTCCTGACCTGCTCCCCCTCCCATCAGCACAAGCCCCTTCCTCTCCCACCCCTTCCCCCTATTTTTCCTGCACCCCTCTCCTCCCCTCCCTTTTGCCTTCCAGTTTGCAGGGCTGGAGTCTGCTGCGATCAGTCCCCAGAATACATTGCACTTCTGGCTAGACATGGGTGGGCACCTACAGAGCAGGGTGCAGAGACCCCCCCCCCCCAACAAGAGGGCGTCGCTAAGCAAAGTTCCCTCCACATGCTTGGGGCGGGGGGCGGCCCCGCATTGCCAGCAGGGCTCCTCCTTGCAGGCAGCCTGGCCTGTGGGGTGCCCTCCCGCCCCCTGGACGCTCGGGGGGGGGACGGAGAGCTGCACGCTGCCTGCGCTTGGGGTGGGTACAGAAACTCACAGTAGAGCAGCACAATGCAGTGCAGGAGCACAATCCTGCTCAGCCAGAAGGTGCTCGGGTGCAGTGGGAGGCAGGCAGGGGGTGCCTGCTCCCCCTCCTCATGGCTGGGCGCTTGCGGGGGCTTGGAGGCTCCCTCCATCCCCCTCCTCTTCCTCAGCATCTCCCCCTGCACAGCCATGGCTGGAGCATGCGCCAGCCGCCGCCTGGGTCCGCCTCCTTGGCCCGCGCAATGGGAGCCGTGCCCAGGGCCTCGCCTCTGCCCAGAGCGCACAGGGCGCGGCGCTGGAGGGGGGGCGCCAGGGGGTTGCGCCCCAGGCAGAGGCGAGATAGGCCTCAGGAAGGAGTAGAGAGAGGCCCAGCTGCTCGCTGTCCCCAGGCAGCTTTCGCAGCCCCGGCCCTGCCGCCGTCCCGCCTCTAGCCAGGATCTGCTCCCCCACGCCCCGCTCGGCGCGTCTCTTTCCTCTTCCTTCCCCGATCTGCGGCTGGCTGTTTTAAAAAATGGCGCCGCAATGTCACGCCGACGTGGCACCGCCCCCTCTGGCGCACCGTGCGTGACCCCGCCCCCAGCGCAGCCCCAGCTGCGCCCATCCGCTGCCACCCGGATTGACGGCGCATGCTCGCTCCTCTCGCGGCTGTGTCTGCTTTCCCTTCCCCGGCCCAGTACCTTCCCCAGCCGGGGTCAGCTTGCCGGCCTCCTCGCCAGATTCCCCAGCCCGCTGGGGTCTTCTGGCGGGGCCGTCCGTCCCGGCGGAGTGGTACCCCAGAAAAAGTGGTGCCCTACGCAACTGCGTACTCTGCGTATGCCTAAGGATGGCCCGGGTCACGGGCCGCCCCTGGTCAGAGAGATGGAACTCAAAACCACAATAACCACAATCTGAACCCTGGATACTCATTAATGGATCTCCAAGTCGCTGTTTTGTTTCAGACCAATTCCCCAGCCAAATACACAGAGAAGGATTGGAACTTAACTTCATTCACAAGTTTAATTCTTATGCTAATGGTCTGAACTGGGATAGAGAATGGCTCGCATAGTATCTTCCACCTTTCAATGACACAAACAAACAACCAAACAATGGAGGTTCTAATGGTTCTTAGCAGCCTCTTGTAACTGTTTGAACTATCTACTCACTGTCTCTCTTTTTTTCTTCCTCCTCTCCCCTTTTTCCTCCCCCGCCCCTTCCCTCATTTATTCTTGGATCTGGACTTATTATACTCCTGTCATCTGAAGAAGTGGCTTTGCCCACAAAAACTCATGATACCATCTACATGTTTTGTTAGTCTTTAAAGTGCTACTAACCTACTTGTTGTTTTTAAAGTTTTTCCTGTTACAGACTAACTCGGCTACCCCTCTGAAGCTTTTGAACCCTGAATGTCAGCAAGCATTTACCTTCCTAGGGTGCTTAAGAATAACCCCAAAGGACACTCATGCCCAAACAATGTTGCTAATTCACAGGTAGCATAGTGATAATTAGCAGAAAAGTACATGCTTTGAATTGGAAATATCTTCAGGAATAGCAAATGATCTTGGATTATTAAAATGTTTTCCTACCATTGCTTATATTCTGGCTGATTACAACAGATGAAAGCTGAGTCACTAATATCTGATAGCAAATATTAACTATTAACAGCCACAATTTTGAATGATCATAAAGCATTCCATCTGCTTTAGAATCCTTCTTAAAATGAAGAAAGGAATAAGACATTAGGATGCACAGCCTATTAACAGTTTTTAGCTTCATGTTGTCAGCCCTTAAAAAATGAACAGGCAGATTTATTGCCACAAACTGTTAAGTGCTAAAATGTGTTTCTGCATTTTATTGCTTTATAATTTGATAACTCCAGTGCCACTAAAAGACGTGAAATATATGAGGGGGGATATGATTGCACTCTTTAAATATATTAGAGGGATAAATACTAGGGAGGGAGAGGAATTATTTAAGTTTAATACTAATGTGGACACAAGAACAAATGGATATAAGCTGGCTAGTAGGAAGTTTAGACTTGAGATTAGACGAAGGTTTCTAACCATTAGAGGAGTGAGGTTCTGGAATGGCCTTCCAAGGGAAGTAGTGGGGGCAAAAGATCTACCTGGCTTCAAAATTAAACTAGATGGGTTTATGAAGGGGATGGTTTGACAAGATAACATGGTCTTGGTAACTAATTGACTAGTCATTATCAGTGGTAAATAGGTCAATGGAGGGATGATAGGGGTTACTATAAAGAACTTTCTGGGTGTCTGGCTGGGGAGTCTTGCCCACATGCTCAGGGTTTAGCTGATCGCCATATTTGGGGTCGGGAAGGAATTTTCCTCCAGGGTAGATTGGCAGAGGCCCTGGAGGTTTTTCGCCTTCCTCTGTAGCATGGGGTACAGATCACAGCTGGAGGATTCTCAGCATCTTGGGGTCTTCAAACTATTTGAGGGCTTCAATATCTGAGATATAGGGGTGAGGATTATTCTAGGAGTGGGTGGGTGAGATTATGCGGCCTGCATTGTGCGGGGGGTCAGACTAGATGATCATAATGGTCCCTTCTGACCTTAAAGTCTATGAGTCTATGAGTCTATATTTGCTACAATCATTTGCCCAACTCATGCTGTTACGTTTGTCAGTTGCAGTGTGAAGTGCAAATTCTTGACATTGATTCTAATGCTGTAAGAAACTTGGGATGATAGTATGGCATTCTATTTAAGGGTACATCTAAACTACATCCCTTTTTCGATAAAGTGATGTAAATTAGACGTATCAAAATTGTACATGAAGCCGGGATTTGAATTTCGCTGCGGCCGCGGCTTTTTTTCGAAAAGCGGCTTTTCGAAAAAACCCCGTGGTCAAGATGGTGATCTTTCGACATAAATGCCCCATTCTGAAAGATCCTGTAACCCTCAAATCTGTCGAAAGATCCCTGTTGGTGACCTTCTGCATCCATCCTATTCTCAGGATCTTTCTGTAACAACTCCTTTCGAATACCAATATCTTTCTTTTCAAATCTTTCGTTATCACACGTCTCACAGCCGTATAACATGCTGCTACATACACACGTTTTCAAGACGCTCAGCTTCGTTCCTAAGCTAATCACTTTACTTTTCCAGATCTTATCCATCGCCTTCAAACTCGCTCTTGCTTTTGCTATTCTAGTCACTATTTCCTTCTTACTGTCTAGATCATATGTCATGTTGCTCCCCAAATATGTGAACTTCTCTACATTCTCTAGTTCGATCCCATCTACACTGATCTTCCTTCAGCAATGCACAATTTGTCCTTTAAAACCCAAAGCTGATGATTCTGGTTCTTTTATTTATTTATTTATTTTTGTCCAAAATGCCCCAAATGTCATTGCTAATTTGACTTTCACTTTTCAGTACATCACAATACCAAAAGGATCCACCCAACATGGTTGTCTCTCAACTCTAATGTTTTCCCCTCTTTTTATTCATGAGCGCATCGCATGCAGCTGTTGATTTTAGGCTGTGAGTACATTTAACGGTAATGTGTTTGGGATGATTGTGACTCATACAAAAGTCATTTGAATGACTGGGTCTTTTCAACTACTGCAGATGAATCTTGAAAAGGGGAATGTCTTTTTTTTTTTTTAATCTTCATGGAATTCATTGGCTTACTAGCTTTGTTGAAAATTTAATCGTTCTTAATTGAGTCATTCTAAATGTTAACATACTTAATGGCTTTGTATTTGCATTCTGAATGTATTTGAAATGAATCTTCAGTCTTTTCTACTGAGAAACTGAAGAAAACACCAAAAGGTTCCAAAGAGAGATGATGTGTAATGGCATCTTGCTGTAGAATCCTAAGTGGAGACACGGCACTTGTAGTTTTACACTGAGCTAGTCATAAGATGAGGTCAGCTCTAATACTGCTCCCTCTCTCCACTGGTGGCTGATCTGGCTTTGTTTATGTCGTGGCAAGACTGCAGTGCCTTACCTCTGCTATGATTTTACAGCAGGATGGTGAATATGTGTGTTACTCTGAGGTGAAAATTCACCTTTTTGTCAATGAAGATGAAGTCAAAGCCTAAAAAGAGACTAGGAAATTCATAGGCCAGGGACAGACATGGATTTACTGACTGGAGCCAAATCAGTTGTTGTGGAGCTGTTAGAGTTGCACCAAGTGTGTGTGATTGGGGTTTATATTGTTTTTTGCTATGCTGCCTGCAAGGAATTTGGCCAAAGCCTTTACTGACTTGAGTTATTTTCATTGCTCAGAATCCTGTAAAAATCAGAAACTAAAGAGAGCATTTTTATTTTATTTTATTTTATTTTATTTTATTTGCTCACTCGAAGCCTCTTGTGAATTCTGTCTTCAGAGGACACAACTCTGGCCCTGCCACAACATGTAAAACTCTCAAACTCTACTCATGAGGCAAATGGCAGTTGCTATTAATGAATTTATATGTAGTGGTGGACATACTTCTTATTAAATAATTAGCTACAATACAAAGCATGTGAATGAAAACTGAACAAAATTACATATATGGACTGATCAGGTAACAAAGATCAAGTCAGAGTTGAAAGGGTATTGTGTAAAACACACAAAGGCAGTTAGGAATCACTCATAACTGAAATTAGATGAGGGGAAATTATTTGTTTTGTTGCTATCCTTACCGAATGGGGACAGTCCATTTGTGTTCTCTGAAAACTGGTGGAATCTTCCAAGTTCCTAAGCAGTCAGGACTTTCCAATGTCTGCCATGCCAATGTAATGGCTTTATTTTTATCTTTTTCTTATGTCCAGAACTGACAGCCAGTATTGCTTGTAAGTTTCCTACCTCAATCTCACCTAGCTAAGTTTGAGGTGTTGAAATGAAACTATTTCTTTGTAAGCTTTCAACTTATCTAATTACGTGCATAGTCCTCAGCTCAGCAAAGCACATTCTTAATTGTAAGCACATGCTTCAATCCTTTGCAGAAGAGGGATGGGATTACTCATATGTTCAAAGCTACACAGGTTATTTAGCATTGCTAAACTGGGGCTTGAGCGCCACAGGTAACTCCTTATATGGAACAGTGAGTCTCTCTTAGGATTAGACTGTAAGAAATCACTCATTGAGTGTTTCATATCTGAAGATATTGATTGAGAACTGCACCTGATCTGGCAGTGGGAGTGGAGGAAATCCTGCACCTCAGAGCAATCAGTTAGCATCCCTCAGGGCTGGATACTTAGCAAAATATCTATTGTAAAATATTTTAAGCTTGCTCTTTTAAGATAAGGTTGATCAATTAAATGAAGTCTGGTCCAGTTACCAGATATTGAATTAATGTATAATTTTGTATTTTACACTATGGATTTTAATGTTTTAGCAATGCAGAGTGAGTGACCCTTAGCAAACAAGAGCAGCTAACAGAGTTCTGTGCAGGAGTTCTCCAGATGAAAGAGGAGTGATTACGGGACCCTTGGAGCCCATGTGCTAAGGTTAGCAGTTGGAAGCAGTGAGCTTCTTAATGAGGCTTTTAAACCTAACCCTTTGATCCCAGTAGAAGTTAGTAACCACTTTCAGGCTCTCTGCACAGGTACTACAGTGGAGAATGCTTTGGAAGAAATCTCTGAGGGTAAGGATCAGAAGGAGACCTTATCAACCAGAAGGCATGGGATGTGTAGTCCTAGGCATGGGTGTTCCATGACCACCACTCCCAAGAGAAGAAGACGGGTAGTGTGGACGGGGACTCCCTCCTAAGAGAGAAGGAGTCATCCATCTGTTGTCCAGACCAGGAATGTCAAGAGGTGTGTTTCTTACCTGGAGCTAGAATTCAGGATGTGACCGAGAGTCTTCCAAGACTGATCAAACCTTCGGCTTGCTATCCCTTCCTACTTCTCCACATAGAAATTAATGATACTGCCAAGAATGACATCAAGGAGGTCACTGCAGATTATGTAGCACTGGGAAGAATGATCAAGGCATTTGAGGGGCAAGTTGTGTTCTTGTCCATCCTCCCTGTTGAAGGAAAAGGTTCAGGTAGGGATTGTCAAATTTTGGAGGTAGATGCGTGATTGTGCAGGTGGTGTTGGAGAGAGGGCTTTGGATTCTTCAACCATGGAATGCTATTCTGGGCACAAGGATTGCTAGGAAAAGATGGGGTCCACCTAACGAAGAGAGGGAAGAGCATCTTTGCGGGCAGGCTTGGAAACCTAGTGAGGAGGGCTTTAAACTAGGTTCATTGGGGGACTGTGACCTAAGCTCTGAGGTAAGTGGGGAAGCGGGATACCAGAAAGAAACACAAGGAGGAAGGTGCAACAGAGGAGGACCCCTGATAAGGTAGGGCAATCAGCTAGTTATGTAAGGTGTCTGTACAAGAATGCAAGAAGCCTGGGAAACAAGCAGGAATAATGAGAAGTCCTGGCACAGACAAAGAACTATTATTTGATTGGAATAATGGAGATTTGGTGGGATGACTCACATGACTGGAGCACTGTCGTGGAAGGGTATAAACTGTTCAGGAAGGACAGGCAGGGGAGAAAAGGAGGAGGAGTTGCACTGTATGTAAGAGAGCAGTATGATTGCTTAGAACTCTAATATATAGAGGGAGAAAAATCTGTTGAGTCTTTGGGTTAAGTTTAGAGGTGGGAGCAAAAGGGGTGATATCATAGTCGGTGTCTACTATAGACCACCAGATCAGGTGGATGAAGTAGATGAGGTTTTCTTCAGACAACTAACAGAAGCTTCCAGATCACAGGCCCTGGTTCTCATGGGGGACTTTAATCACCCTGACATAGGTTGGGAGACCAATACAGCAGTACACAGACAATCCAGGAAGTTTTTGGAGAATGTCGGGGATAACTTGGATTCTTCAACCATGGTAAAAGTGCTGAAGGAACCAACCAGGGGCCATGTGCAGCTTGACCTGCTACTCGCAAACAGGGAGGAACTAGTAGGGGAAGTAGAGGTGGGTGCCCATGAGATGGTTGAGTTCAGGATCCTGACCAAAGGAAGAAAGGAGAACAGCAAAATGCACACTCTGGATTTCAGAAAAGCAGACCTTAACTCCTTCAGGTAACTGATGGACAGAATCCCTTGGGATGCTAACATGAAGGGGAAAGAAATCCATAAGAGCTGGCAGTATTTTAAAGAAGCCTTATTGAAGGCACAGGAACAAACCATCCTGATGTGCAGTGTGAGGAATTGCCCCGGGGGCCCACCCCCTCCGGGGTGACCCAGTGTGAGCCAGTTCCCAAGTTTCTCTAGCCTTGCGGTGGGGAGAGGATCTGGACTGTGGTGCCAATGCCCTTTTACCTGTGATCCCTGACGCTGGGCGACTTCCCCTCTTAATAGGGTCCATCCCGAGGTTACGGGCGGCCCCCTGAACCAATTCCTTGGTCCTTCCTTCCGTATATTCTGTAGTCCTAGTCCCCTGGCCACCTTTGACCACCCTGGGTCCTCAGTTCGGCCTGATACACCCGGCATGCACAATATCTTGTCTTGTGGCTAACTAATCTGCCTGTCTGCACATGCTCTGTCTCTCGGCTCGATGGGGTAGGGGGAATCCGGGCCCTCCCAGTCCTCCGGGTCCCGGCTCAGGGCCCTTAAGGTAGGGACAACTGTCACTACCTGGCTGGCGGGGGCAGACCCCTAAACCCGTCAACCGCTCGGGGTTTCAGCAGTTGGCCGAAGGAGGACCCATGATTCGAATGCAGAGGGTAGGGTGATCAACTGGTCATCTAAGGTGTTTGTACACCAATGTGGGAAGCCTGGGTAACAAACAGGAAGAATTGGAGGCCCTGGCCCAGTCCAAAAACTACGATTTGATTGGGATAACAGAGACTTGGTGGGATGACTCGCATGACTGGAGCGCTGTCATGGAAGGGTATAAACTGTTCAGAAAGAACAGGCAGCGGAGAAAAGGAGGAGGAGTTGCACTGTATGTAAGAGAGCACTATAATTGCTCAGAACTTCAGTATGTAGAAGGAGAAAAGCCTTTTGAGAGTCTGTGGGTCAAGTTTAGAGGTGTAAGCAACAGGTTGTGGTTGGTGTCTGCTACTGGACGCTGAATCAGGTGGATGAGGTAGATGAGTCTTTCTTCGGACAACTGAGAGAAGTTTCCAGATAGCAGGCCCTGGTTCTCATGGGGGACTTTAATCACCCTGACATCCGTTGGCAGACCAATACAGCAGTACACAGACAATCCAGGAATGGAAAATGCTGGGGATAATTTCTTGGTACAAGTGCTGCAGGATCCGACCAGAGGCTGTGTGCAGCTTGACCTGCTGCTCACAAACAGGGAGGACTAATAGGGGAAGTAGAGGTGGGTGATAACCTGGGAAGCAGTGATCACAAGATGGTAGATTTCAGGATCCTGACCAAAGGAAGAATAGAGAGTAGTAAAATACACACCTTGAACTTCAGAAAAGCAGACTTCGACTCCCTCAGAGACCTGATGGGCAGAATCCTCTGGGATGCTAACATGAAGGGGAAAGGAGCCCAGGAGAGCTGGCAGTATTTTAAAGAAGCCTTATTGAAGGCACAGAAAGAAACCATTCCAATGCGTAGCAAGAGAAGCAGATATGGTAGGAGACCGGATTAGCTCACCAGGGAAATCCTTGGTGAACTTAAGCACAATAAGGGAGCTTACAAAAAGTGGAAACGTGGACAGATGACTAGGGAGGGGTATAAATGTATAGCTCGAGAATGCAGGGGAATTATCAGGAAGGCAAAAGCACAATTGGAATTACAACTTGCAAGGGATATGAAGGATAACAAGAAAGGTTTCTACAGGCATGTTAGCAAGAAGAAGGTGATCAGAGAGGGTGTGGGGCCCCTACTGGATGAGGGCAGTAACCTAATGACAGATGATTTGGGGAAGCTGAAGTACTTAATGCTTTCTTTGCCTCTGTCTTCATGGACAAGGTCAGTTCCCAGACTAACGCGCTAAGTGACGTAATATGGGATGAAGATGGACAGCCCTTGGTGGGGAAAGAACAGGTTAGGAACTATTTAGAAAAGCTAAACATACATAAATCCATGGGTCCGGACTTAATACATCCGAGGGTACTGAGGGAGTTGGTAAATGTCATTGCGGAGCTTTTGGCCATTATCTTTGAAAAGTCGTGGAGATTAGGAGAGATCCCGGATGATTGGAAAAAGGCAAATGTAGTGCCCATCTTTAAGAAAGGGAAGAAGGACGATGCAGGGAACTATAGGCCAGTCATTCTTACCTCAGTCCCTGGAAAAATCATGGAGGGGATCCTGAAGGAATCCATTTTGAAGCACTTGGAAGAGAGGAAGGTGATCAAGAATAGTCAGCATGGATTCATGAAGGGCAAGTCGTGCCTGACCAATCTGATTAGCTTCTATGATGAGGTAACTGGCTCTGTGGATATGGGGAAGTCAGTGGATGTGTTATACCTTGACTTTAGCAAGGCTTTTGATACGGTCTCCCTCATCATTCTTGCCAGCAAGTTAAGGGAATGTGGATTGGATAAACGGATGGTAAGATAGATAGAAAGCTGGATGGAAGGTTGGGCCCAGTGGGTAGTGATCAACGGCTCGATGTCAGGATGGCGGTTGGTTACTAGCAGAGTGCCCCAAGGATCAGTTCTGGGACCGGTTTTGTTCAACATCTTTATTAATGACCTGGATGACTTGTTTGAGGGGATGGATTGCACCCTCAGCAAGTTTGCAGATGACACTAAGCTAGGGGGATAGCTAGACACGCTGGCAAGGATAGAGTCCAGAGTGACTTAGATAAATTGGAGGATTGGGCCAGAAGAAATCTGATGAGGTTCAACAAGGACAAGTGTAGAGTCCTGCACTTGGGACGGAAGAATCCCAAGCATTGTTACAGGCTGGGGACCAACTGGCTAAATAGCAGTTCTGTAGAAAAGGACCTGAGGATTACAGTGGATGAGAAACTGGACATGAGTCAACAGTGTACCCTTGTAGCCAAGAAGGCTACTGGCATACTAGGTTGCATTAAGAGGAGCATTACCAGTAGATCCAGAGATGTGATTGTTCCTCTTTATTCGGCTCTGGTGAGGCCACATCTGGAGTATTGTGTCCAGTTTTGGGCCCCCAATTACAGGAAGGATGTGGATGAGTTGGAGAGGGTCCAGCGGAGGGCAGAATGATTAGGGAACTGGAGCATATGACCTAAGAGAAGAGGCTGAGGGAGTTGGGTCTATTTAGTCTGCAGAAGAGAAGAGTGAGGGGGATTTGATAGCAGCCTTCAACTTCCTGAAGGGAGGTTCCAAAGAGGATGGAGAAAGGCTGTTCACAGTAGTGATGGATGGCAGAACAAGGAACAATTGTCTCAAGTTGCTGTGGGAGAGGTTCAGGTTGGATATTAGGAAAAACTATTTCACTAGGAGGTTGGTGAAGCACTGGAATGGGTTACCTGGGGAAGTAGTGGAGTCTCCATCCCTAGAGGTGTTTAAGTCCTATCTTGACAAACCCCTGGCTGGGTTGATTTAATTGGGATTGGTCCTGCCTTAGGCAGGGACTGGACTTGATGGCCTTCTAAAGTCTCTTCCAGCTCTCTGGTTCTGTGATTTTTCCTATCCACACCCGGACTCACCGCTTGTGGTGCCTTCCCTGAGCTGTCTCTTCTCCGGCCCGTCACCCCTGGTACTGCTCTGGAGTCCTTCCAGCGTCTGGTTAGGTTGTCTCTGGGGGCCAGTGCTCAATCTCCCATTGCTCTCCCGGGCTCGGCTGCTTCCGGGCCACTCGCAACCTGCTCGGCTGTGGTAGGTGAGGGTGGGACGTTCCCCCCCTCTATCTGGTAAGCCAGTGTTTCTCCTGCTGGTGGCCCGGCTCCTCCTTCCTTCCCCCTGCTCTCCCCGCTGCTGGCATTTAAAATGCCCAGCACCTGGTTTGAGCTTCACCGCATTGGCGTGGGGGCGGGGGCGGCCGGCTGCGCCGCTCGGCTGCCGCTGCGACCCAGTGGCGGGGGCTTTTCGCCCTGTCACAGACACCTGCCTTTGAATTTCCCCCTTCAATTGATCTTTCCTCATACTCTTCACTTGCTACCTGTGGAAAAAAAATCCGCGTTACCGTGCGTCTTTCCTGGGCGGTGTGCCACACCAAACTGTATGGTTGTAAGAGAGGTACTATCGCATAATTTGTGCATTTGTCTCCTTCATGGTGTTCAACCACTTCAGTGGAGCATGGTCTGTAACTAAATGAAAATGTATTCCTAGCAAGTAGTAGTGTAGCACGTTGATCGCCCACTTTACGGCCAAGGCCTCTTTTTTGATCGTCGAGTATCTCTTTTCTCTGTCAAACAACTTCCTGCTTAAATATAGGATTGGGTGCTCTCCCTCTCCAGTCCCTTGAGCCAAGACGTCACCCAAGCCTACTTCCGATGTATCGGTCTGCAAAATAAACAGTTTGGTGAAATCAGGCTGTGAAAGAACAGGGGCTTGGGTCAGGCAGGTTTTCAAGCTCTAGAAGTCCCTCTCACACTCATCTCGGACTTTCTGTGGCTGTGAGTTCTCTGTTTAAATCTGTTAATGGCGCGGCTAGGGTTGCAAATCGAGGTACGAATCACTGGTAATACCCGGCCAGTCCCAAAAATTGATGTACTTGTTTCTTGGTGGCTGGAGCCCGATATTTCTGTAATGCCTGTATCTTATCTATCATTGGTTTGAGCTTCCCACGCCCCACGGTGTAGCCTAGGTAAGTGATCACCCCCTTTCCCAGATGGCACTTCCCAGGGTTAACGGTTAGGGAGGCTTTCCCAAGGGACCCCAAAACAGCTTGTAAGTGACTCAAGTGTTCAATCCATGACCCACTATATATAACTATCGTCTATAGACGCCGCAGCGTACTGAGAATGTCCCTGGAGTACCTGATCCATGAGTCGCTGAAAAGTAGCAGCGGCCCGGCCCCTTGTAGCCCAAAGGGCATTGTAATAAACTGGTACAAGCCAAAATGGGTCGAGAACGCTGTTTTTTCTTTTGAGGCAGGTGTTAACGGTATCTGCCAGTACCCCTTTGTCAAATCTAGGGTCGTGATGTACCGGGCCTGACCTAGTCGTTCAAATAACTTGTCGACCCGGGGCATAGGGTATGCGTCAAATCTCGAGATTGCATTTATTTTTCGAAAATCTATGCAGAACCATATGGCCCCTCCCGGCTTAGGGACTAAAACTATCAGACTCCTCCAGTCACTTTTAGACTCCTTTGACTCCCAGCTTGAGCATCGCCTGCAACTCCTTATGTACCGGCTCCCATATTTTTCTAGGCAGGGATCGTATTTGGTCCCTCACCTTTTTCCCACCTATGTTGCTATATGATGGCTGGTCCACATTGTCCGCCCAGGCTTATTGGATATTACATGGCGAAATTCTTGCAAAAGTTGTTCTACCTGTCCTCTTTGCAGGGGCTCTAGGTCTTCCCCCAGACTGACTCGTGGTCTCCCCCACCCAAGGTCCTAGCTCTGCCTTTGGAGGTCTGGCATAATAAACAAGGCCTCTCTTGGAACCCACTTCTTTAATATATTTATGTGGTAAATCTGTGTTTTTCGCCATTTCCCAGCTAAAAGAATCTCATAAACTACCTGGCCCACCCACCTGACTACTTCGAAAGGCCCTTGCCACTTAGCCAAGCGTTTCCACTTGCGGGCCGGTAATAACAACAGTACTCGGTCCCCCGGTGCAAAAACTCGGAGCTTGGCTTTTCGATCATAATACTTAGCCTGCCTTTCCTGGGCTTTTAGGAGATTCTCCCTTGCAAACCTTCCCAATTCCCTGAGCGTCTCGTGTAGGTTCAAAATATACTTCACGATGCCCGCCACCCATGATTCCTGTTCTTCCCAAGACTCTCATAACAGGGCCAATATGTCCCGGGGGCACCTGCCATACAACAACTCAAATGGGGCAAACCCCGTTGATGCATGGGGAACTTCTCTCACCGCAAACAACAAAGCGGCAACAATTTATCCCACTCCTTGGGATCTTCCGCTACGAACCACCTAAGCATTGCCTTAAGGGTCTGGTTGAATCGCTCCACCAGCCCGTCTGTTTGCAGATGATGCACGGACATTCTTAATGTCCTAATACTTAACAATCGGGCTCAATCTGCCATCAGTTTCGAGGAGACGTTTGTCCCCTGATCTGTCAAGATCTCCTGGGGGAGACCCACCCACGAGAAAATTTTTATCAATTCGGTTACTATAACTGGAGCGGTTGTGTTTGAAGGGGCACGGCCTCCGGATACCTAGTGGCATAATCGACTACCACCAATATGTATTGATGACCAGTCCGTGATTACTCTAAGGGACCCACTAGGTCTAACCCTATCCTTTCAAAGGGCACCCCTACCATGGGCAGGGCTACGAGGGGGGCCCAGGACTTAGTCCTTAGATCGGCCTTTTGACATTCCGGGCATGACTCACAGAAGTCTTTAACCTCTCGGTAGATCCCGGGCCAGAAAAACTGCTGGGTCACATGTTGTAACGTTTTCTCTCCGCCCTGGGGTTGGCATGGGCGATCTCCAAGACCCTCCTCCTATAACGTTTGGGAACGAGCAGTTGTTGGACCTCCCCCTGCTCCTCTAACCCCTTGTCTATCCAATACAGCCGGTCGGCACGTACCTCAAACCGGGGTCCCTAGGCATCGTGGGGGAATCCTCCAGGGATTCTCCCAACCTGGAAACTTGATCCCAGGCATGACTCAGTGTGGGGTCCTCCCTTTGTTCCTGGAGGAAGTCTTCATCGTCCCCCCAGTCTGCTGTTTCACCTGGGACGCCATCTGCTGACCTCTCACCAGTAAGACTCTCCTGAGCTCCTACCTTCTGCACAACCAGTCCCCGCCTGCCCCTCTGGGGTGTCTCCTGGGTCCACTCTCTTATGGTGGCCAGGAACCCTGGCCAACCTCGGCCCAAGAGGACTGGGTGCACTAGTTGGGGCACCAGGGCCACCCGGCAGAGCCCTTCCGTGCTCCCTACTGCTATTTTTATCCATGCTGTGGGGTACGTTTTGACATCCCCGTGGATGCACTGCATGTGTACAGGTTCCCAGATGATCCCCAGATGTTTTACTAAATTGGCCCTTACCAGTGTCTGGCCACTTCCAGAATTGACTAGGGCCAGTACTTTCTTCCCTTCTATGACCACCTGCACCATCACTTTCAGAAAATCTCGGGGTCGAGCCCAGGCCGCTAGAGTAATTGCTTGGCCATAGGTACAATCCATGAAGGGGCACTCCCAGTGGAAGTGCCCCTCCTGGCCTCACTCATAACACGCACTTGGCGAGGGAGTGCTTGTCTTTGGGGTGGACTCCCCCCCCCTTCTGGGGGGGGCGGTTCTCCATCAATCCCCCTTTGAGTGAGGGATTTTCCTGGAGTCTCCCTAGTTTCTGGGCCTCCCATTTTCCCCCTATGCCTGAGGCTCCCCTACCTGTGGGGCCCTGAGGCCTGGGCCCTTGGCCTTCCTTACTTCCTTTCATGGGGATCTCTCTATCCCCTCTTCCCTTTTCCTCTATCCCTTCTGCCACTAAATAGTCTTCCATTAGCATCACTGTCTCAGCGAGGGTGTCTGGACAGTGTCACTGCATTCATCGCTGTCCCTCCGTTGGGAGGATATTCACAAACTGTTCTAAGACTACTGTATTGGCCAACTGGGTCGCTGAGTGCCGTTCTGGCTCCAGCCACCACCACCCCCGCTCCCTGAAGCGTTAGGCCACAACCCTCGGTCATGTCCCCGGTGTATATTGTTCTTGGTGGAACCGTTGATGATAGGTCTCAGGGTAATGCCTGTCTGGTCCATGATGGCCTCCTTAACTTTGTGATAGTTCAAGGCATCTCTTGTATCCCGACTCCTATAGGCCAATTGGGTGGGTCCCGTCAGATACGGGACCAAGATAGTGGCCCACTGCTCCTTGGGCCCGCGTGAGGTGGTGGCCACCTGCTCAAAAGTTACCAAAAAAGCCTCTGGCTCATCGCTGGGTCCCATCTTCGTTAATCAGATGGGAGGCTGTGTCATGGTCTCTGGCCCACCCTCCCGTCCTGGGACGGTGTTAGGGCCCCCTCAAGCCATGGCCGATCATTGCTGAAACCATCTATCATGTTGTACCTGTTGCTGCTCCATGAGCTCATGCAGCAGCTGTCTCTGCTGTTCCTGGTTCTGAACAGCCAACTGTTGTATCATCTGAGCCTGTTGGTGCTGGTTCTCAGCCATCCATTCCAGTACTTTGGAGGTTTCCATTTCTGGGCTCTGTGTTGCCGCCGCCCTCTACTGTGGCGTCAGTCCCCTAAGAACAGGGGTGGGTCAAAGTACCCACATTCTCCACCATGTGTGGGGAATCACCCCGGGGGCCCACTCCCTCCGGGGTGACCTGGTGTGAGCCGGTTCCCACGTTTCTCTCTAGCCCTGGGGCAGGGAGGGGATTGGAACTGTGGGGCCAATGCCCTTTTACCCGCGATCCCTGTTCCTGGGTGACTTCCCCTCTTAATAGGATCCAGGGGGCCGAGGTTACGGGTGGCCCCCTGGACTGATTCCTTGGTCCTTCCTTCCATATATTCTGTAGTCCTAGTCCCCTGGCCACCTTTGGCCACCCCTGGGTCCTCAGTTCGGCCCAATACACCCGGCGTGCACAATATCTTGTCTTGTGGCTAACTAATCTGCCTGTCTGCACATGTTCTGTCTCTCTTGATGGGGTGGGGGATAGAGGGACCCAGGCCCTTCCACTACTCTGGGTCCCGCCCCAGGGCCCTTAAGGGACAACTGTCGCTACTTGGTTGGTGGGAGCAGACCCCGAAACCCGCCAACCACTCGGGTTTCGGCCAGCCCTGGGCCTCTTCCTACCCGCACCAGGACTCACCGCTTGTGGTGCCTTCCCAGAGCTGTCTCTTCTCTGGCCTGTCACCCCTGGTACTTCTTTGGAGTCCTTCCAGCATCTGGGCAGTTAGGCTGTCTCCAGGGGCCGGTGCTCGACCTCCCATTGCTCTCCCGGGCTCGGCCCCTTCCGGGCTGCTCGCAACCTGCTTGGCCCCGGTAGGTGAGGGTGGGATGTCCCACTCCCCCACATTGGGTAAGCTGGAATTTCTCCCGCTGGCGGCCTGGCTTCTTCTTCCTCCCCCCTGCTCTCCCCGCTGCTGGCATTTAAAATGCCCAGCACCCGGTTTAAGAATGCACCGCATCAGCGCAGGGATGGGGCCGGCCGGCTGCGCTGCTTGGCCGTAGCTCCGACCCAGTGGCAGGGGCTTTTCACCCCATCACATGCAGTAAGAAAAGCAAATATGGTAGGCGACTAGATTGGCTTACTGGGGAAATCCTTGGTGATCTTAAGCACAAAAATGAAGCTTGCAAGAAGTGGAAACTTGGACAGGTGACTAGGGAGGAGTATAAATATATTGCTCGAGAATGCAGGGGAGTAATCAGGAAGGCGAAAGCGCAATTGGAATTGCTGTTAGCAAGGGATGTGAAGGGCAACAAGAAAGGTTTCTACAGGCATGTTAGCAATAAGAAAGTGATCAGAGAGTGTGTGGGGCCCTTACTGGATGAAGGAGGTAACCTAGTGACAGATGATGTGGGAAAAGCTGAAGCACTCAATGCTTTCTTTGCATCTGTCTTCACAGACAAGGTCAGCTCCCAGACTACTGCACTAGGCAACACAGGTATTGGAAGGAGTTGGGCAGCCCTCGGTAGAGAAAGAACAGCTTAAGAAATATTTAGAAAAGTTAGACATACACAAACCCATGGGGCTGGATCTAATGAATCCAAAGGTGCTGAGGGAGTTGGATGATGTGATTGCAGAGCCTTTGGCCATTATCTTAGAAAACTCATGGCAATTGGGAGGTTCTGGACAACTGGAAAAAGGCAAATGTAGCGCCCATCTTTAAAAAGGGGAAGAAGGAAAATCCAGGGAACTACAGACCAGTCAGCCTTACCTCAGTCCCTGGAAAAATCATCCTCAAGGAATCCATTTTGAAGCATTTGGAAGAGAAGAAGGTGATCAGGAACAGTCAACATGGATTCACCAAGGGCAAGTCATGCCTGACCAACCTGATTGCCTTCTATGACAATGTAACTGGCTCTGTGGACATGGGGAAATCAGTAGATGTGATATATCTTGACTTTAGCAAAGCTTTTGATATGGTCTCCCAACACTATTCTAGCCAGCAAGTTAAGGAAGAATGAAGTATGAATTGGATAAATGGACTGCCAGGTGGAAAAAAAGCTGGCTAGATTGTTGGTCTCAATGGGTAGTGTTCAATGGCTCTATGTCTGGCTGGTGGTTGGTATCAAGCAGAGTGCCCCAAGGGTTGGTATTGGGCCCAGTTTTGTTCAACATCTTTATTAATGACCTTGATCAGGAGATGGATTGCACCCTCAGCAAGTTTGCGGATTTCACTAACCTAGGAGGAGAGGTAGATACATTGGAATGTAGGGATATGGGTGTCCAGAGTGACCTAGACAAATTGGAGAATTGGGCCAAAAGAAATTTGATGAGGTTCAACAAGGACAAGTTCAAGGTCCTGCACTTGGGATGGAAGAATCCCAAGCACTGCTACAGGCTGGGGACTGACTGGCTAAGCAGCAGCAGTTCAGCAGAAAAGGACCTGGGGATAACAGTGGATGAGAAGCTGGATAGGATTCAGCAGTGTGCCCTTGTAGCCAAGAAGGCTAATGGCATATTAGGATGCATTAGGAGGAGCATTGCCAGTAGATCTATAGAAGTGATTATTCCCCTTTATTTCGAACTAGTGAGACCACATCTGGAGTATTGTGTCCAATTCTGGGCCCCCCATTACAGAAAAGATTTGGATGCATTGGAGAAGATCCAGTGGCGGGTATAACTAGAGACATATTAATTAAACAAGAAGAGAGTTATTGAAGAGTTAAAGAGAATCATATATGTGACAGCTGATTTCAGCATCTGAAACAGTGGTGTTAAATCTGCCAGTAACAAGCCTACCAGTTGCATCCAAAAAATTAGAGTCCTCAGTCTATTGTTCAAAAGTCCCTTTCTGTTAGAAATAACAAGCCAGAAATATGTCAAACAGGAAAAAGGACAGGAGGTGATGTCATAGTCTCCAATTTATATCCCCAGTCCATCTGTATGGAAAAATCTGGAGTATTGCGTCTCACATCTGGAGTACTGCGTCCAATTCTGGGGCCTCCACTATAGAAAGGATGTGGACACATTGGTGAGGGTCCAGTGGAGGGCAACCAACATGTTTAGGGGGCTGAAGCACTTGACTTATGAGGAGAAGCTGAGGGATTTGGGCTTATTTAGTCTGCAGAAGAGAAGAGTGGGGGGGAGGAGGATTTGATAGCAGCCTTCAACTGCCTGAAGGGGGGATTCTAAAGAGGATGGAGAGAGGCTGTTCACAGTAGTGATGGAAGGCAGAATAAGGTGCAATGGTCTCAAGTTGCAGTGGGGCAGGTCTAGGTTGGATATTAGGAAAAACTATTTCACTAGGGAGGTGCTGGTAAGTCCCGGCTTGACAAAGCCCTGGCTGGGTTTATTTAGTTGGGATTGGCCCTGCTTTGGGCAGGGGGCTGGACTCGACTCTTGAGGTCTTTTCCAGCCCTAGGATTCTACAATTCTATGATTCTTGTAACTCTAGTTCAGTGAGGGGCAACCTAGGCCAGTGAGTGGGCCGCATGAGTGGTTGTCCTTCATCTCAGTGGGCCGCAAAATTCTTGTAACCAAGACAGTCTCCTGGGATAGGGTAGTTTTGCTAACTGCACTTGTGTGCCTAGAATTTGCAGGGTGTGCCAATTGAACCATAGCAGCACTCTGATTAGATGCAAAGGGATTTCATGGCTCTCACAAAGTTGTGTGCAATCAGCACACACCTCACTTCACATGCATGTCACTTTTTAGTGCATGTCACTTTTGTAATATCAGTAGAAAAAAACTACGTGGACGAAAATAAGCAGAATCTGCAACTCTTCGTAGGCAACAGTAACCAAAATGTCTCCTGAGCCACATATGTCTCCTGGCCCACTGAGATGTTTTACAATCACACTTTCCTCTTTAAAAAAAAAAAAAGTTTTTCTCTCTCTTCTCTTTCTTTTCTGAAAAAAACCATAGGGGGAAATGACTATGTAGATGAAACCGCAAAACTGACTATATGGGCCTATCTGGGCCTTGTTTAGAGGTATGAGTTGTAGCAATTATTGTCTAAAAAATCAAACTGTTCAGTCAGGAATTTGATTTGGTGATGTCCTTTTATTTCAGTTAAACTTAGTGGATATAGCAGACTTTAGGACAAAAGCATTAGTATTTGGCACAAATCAGCAAAACCTGGTATTGGCATCTGGAGATTTAATTTAGGTCACGTAATTGAAAATGGCCCATGTGTTATTTTGTAGAAACTGTAGAAGAAAAATTATGCCCCTAAATGACTGAGTCATCATTTAAATGGTGATCTGTTCATTAGCACCAGGAAATGAAATGGAAATCCGCTTTAATTTTCAAGACAATTTCATTTTGATTGTCCATAAAATTCTACAAAACAGTACAATAGTGCCCTTCTTTTTTTAAATGGCAGGAGATTTAATCAGGTCTTCTAGTACTTTAATAATTCTTCCTGTGATTAAATCTGCTAGTGAATATATTGAGCCAAATTCATCCCTGATGTCAGTGAAACTATCCCTGCGGTGAATCTGGCCTATTCTTGGAATGCTGATGGTCTTAAAAGTTTCAGAAAACTTCAGATGCCAAACATTTGTTCTATTATTATGGCACTGAATGAAGGGGCAATCTTACTGGTGAATAAAGCCAAATAACTTTTCATATGAGCTGCAATTTGGCCTGACCAGAAAGATTAATACCTCTGGCCTTATGGAAAGTGCCAACAGCTCTCTAATGACGAGTGCTTAGGACCTCTCTTGCATCTTCTCCAAGAGATCCAGAGCTGTCTATTGGGAAGTCTCCTCCTGCTGTGCCCTACCTTCTTCTCTTTGGCTTGCTCCTTTCCATTGCTAGGAAAAGCATAGAGAGGCAAGAACAGCACCTGCAGGGACCGAATAAAGACTTCCTGAGGTACAATCAGTACGTGGAGAAGGACGGGCAGCATGATGCTGAGCCAGTTAGGAAGAGAGTGGCCATCTTTTGGTGGCTGGGCGATTCAGTATGGAGAAGTGGTAGCTTGAGAAGTGAGGTAGGGTGTTAATTCAGAAGACAGAAAGGGGGGAGGGGGAGAGCAGGTGCATGGCATGATGGCAACTAGGAGAGAGGTGATAGCTGAAGTGTCTTTTGTTATAAAAGTTATGGTATTTATTTGTGCTCCAGGACAAGATGCTCTTTTCATTGGTCTCATTCACATACTGTATGAGTGCAGTTTATTCAACTGAGGTGCAGATTGGCTGATTATTTTGTGTGCCCTAATTTAGAGTCTTAAGGTGGGAACACACAAACCTAGCAGCTGCACTCCTTGGGTGGGGAATCTGTTCCCTGTTGACATTCAAATGCACTTGGTCCGTCACAGGGCTTAGAATTCATTAGAAGAGACATAGGTTTGCTGCTATATTTGTAAGTGTGCCTATAGAAATATGTTGGTGATGCTCTACTGTAGAAAGCACCCCAAGGTTCTCCAAAGGATGCACTGTAAATGCAACTTTTTCTTTTTGGGATGTGCAGTTGGTTGTGTGTGTGTATTTTGTTTTTCTTCTACTAGGCTGCAAAAAGTCGAAGGTCACAGGCTCAGATAATTCCCTCTGTTTATACCAGCAGGAGCTGCTGATCTATTTGCTATCACTACTGCAAGCCAGGAAGTGCAGCATCAACCCTAATTCCAGCCCCCCTGGCAGAGGGGAGCTGCATAGAGTCGTGGGGAAGTGCTACTTCTGTCCCATCACCTCCCTTTTCCTCTGTCCTGCAAAAGTCCCCTTTTCCCTCTCCACACCATGCATATGTTGCAGGGATTACGCTGTTTGGAGATGTTCTTTGAGGTAGTTGAATTACAGCAAGATGTCACATATCCACACCTTACCAGTACATAAACAGAAACCCTTGTCTCTAGAGAGGTGTGCGGATGCCTGTTTTACATGGTATGCTACAGAGCACTGACTCATGTAATGTGTTTTCATAATTATACAGCCTCATCTGCTAACGGTGCCTCTTGCTCTACCACTCTCCCACCATCTCCTCACTCTTTCGCATCATGAGTGAAATCCATCCAGATCCTGCAGTGAGTTCTGCGGTGGACAAGTCTGAGGCCTTAGGCCCCAATCCCAGGCTTACTCCCTGTGAGCTGGATCTGGCGGGGAGGCTTAGGGCTTTCTCCTACCCCTTTTCTGAGACATACGTACTCCTTCACAGACATATGTAGACTCAAAGCAAGTTAGCACTTTCTTGGCACATTTCAGTAATACAGGGTACATGTCTTCCTATACATGGGTCATCCAAAATGTTTCGGTGTCCTCTTCTTTATGCCTAACTTTTAGAATGCTATTGTTTTGCAGTTCTATCATCTCTTCTTCAAATATGGCCCTCTCAATACCAAGTCTCACTGCTGAAGTTGAGACTACCTTTACCTCAACTGAAAATGTATTTTCAGTAAATTCAACAACTGTCTTCTGGGATTTGACATCTAGAAAATGAGAAGAAAATTTGGTTTTCAGCTCCGAGATCTACTCCGTAAAAATATCAGGCAAAAAAGATGCATGTTCACTCAGCTGTGTCACTTGCAAGTTGAGGATGGGAAAGTGAGTTAAGTTTTTCTCATGAAGCTGATCTGTAGAAAGGGCCAGTTTTGTTTCAAATGCAGAAACATTGCACATCAGAGAAGGCAGGTTTTTTTCTTTGCCTTGAAGTTTAAGATTGAGTGCATTTAAGTGGCATGTCATATCAGTGAGAAAAGCCGGAATGTCTCTTTGTCTAAACACAACAGTAAATCTTGGTGATCCTTTGCCTCCAAAAACACTCGTACAGCAGGCAGTAGATCCAAAAAACACTTTGCCTCAACTCAACCATCTAACTTCTGCAAGCATTGCCAATCACCATACTGTGTTTCATACTCCTCAACTAAAGCTCAAAATTGTCTGTTTCAAGGCATTTACAACAATGAAGTTGATTTTTGTGACACTATCCATTGTGCTCTTGAGAAATCCTCTCTTCAGTTTGCTGCATAACTGTTCTTGGTGCAGAATGCAATGGTATGAAAAGAAATCTGGAAACTGTGGATTTTTCTTCAGCAAAGAAATTAGCCGCTTCTCTTTTCCAAACATGAAGGGAGCGCCATCAGTTGTTACTGAAGTAAGCTTCTTCAAATCAATGCATTTTCCTGGTCCTTCAAAAAATGCCATCAGTGCAGAATAAATGTCCTCTCCCCTAATTTGACCCGTCAAAAGTAGCAGAGTAAGCATTTCTTCAAGATACTTTTTGCCATTGAAAAAACACACTGAGATTATGAGCTGAGAGATGCCTCAACAATCAGTAGATTCGTCCATTGCCAGACTGAAATAGTGCTTTCAATGTCTTTTAGCAAATTAGAAAACAGATCACCTGAAATGCTTTCAATTCATCTTACTACAATTGAATCAGACACTTGCAGTTTTGATATTTGTTTAACTATATCCTCTTTGTTTTTAAATTCTGCAAAAAGTGATTTGCTACAGTCCAAGAAGCTCTGCTTCGTAAAAAGTCTTTAGATTTAGCTATGTGCCAAGCCATTTTGAAGGAGGCTTCTGTAATGGCATTTCTGTCTTTTAACTTGTGAACAGAATATATCTTGTTGAGTACGGAAACCTTCCGGTAAGGAATGTATCTTAGTTTTTCTTAAATTGCTGTCAGGTGGCTACAAGTCTTTGAACTCAGGGTGACAAGATTCATGGTGGTGTTGCAGGTTTGTTTTCTTTAATGCAACTATAGTCTTTTGACAAAGAAGACACATTGGTTTTCCATTTATCTCTGCAAAAGCAAATTCCATCTCCCAAACTGGGTTGAAAACCCTATGTTTATCCAACAAGCGTCTCTTCTTTGTTGCCATTTTTAATGCTTCCTATTAAAAAGAAAATTGTATACCAGTGTTTTGGGTGTTTAGCTTGAAGCTTCAGGTTAACATAAGAATGGCCATACTGGGTCAGACTAAAGGTCCATCTAGCCCAGTATCCTGTCTGCTGACAGTGACCAATACCAGATGTCCCAGAGGGAGGGAACACAACAGGTAATCATCAGCTGATCCCTCTCCTGTCATCCATCTGCAGACAAATAGTGCTAGGGACACCATTCCTACCCATCCTGGCTAATAGTCATTGATGGACCTAACCTCCGTTAATCTATCTAGCTCTTTTTTGAACCCCATTAAAGCCCTGGTCTTCACCATATCCACTGGCAAGGAGTTCCACAGGTTGACTGTGCGCTGAGTGAAGAAAAAACTTCCTTTTGTTTGTTTTAAACCTGCTGCCTATTAATTTCATTTTGTGACCCACTAGTTCTTATATTGTGGGAATAAGTAAATAACTTTTTCCACACCAGCGAGAAGCAAGTGGCGCAAGGTATGCTGGAGAGGGACCAGGGGGCGGATACCTCACCCTGCAACCCCACAAGCCCACGTAAACCCAAACCACACCTCGAGTCACATGTTAAGAAGCCCTGATCTAGATCATCCCTCATAGATATCCATGTAACCTGCTTTTAAATATGGAGATTCCACAACTTCCCTAGGCAATTTTTTCCAGTGTGTAACCTCCCTGACAGGCAGGAAGTTTTTCCTAATGTCCAATCTAAACCTCCCTTGCTACAATTTCAGTCCATTGTGTCCTGTCCTATCATTAGAGGTCAAGGAGAACAATTTTTCTACCTCCTCCTTGTAACACCCTTTTAGGTACCTGAAAGCTGCTATCATATCACATAAGAACATAAGAATGGCCATACCTGGTCAGACCAAAAGTCCATCTAGCCCAGTACCCTGTCTGCTGACAGTGGCCAATGCCAGGTGCCCCAGAGGGAGTGAACCGAACAGGTAATGATCAAGCATTCGCTCTCCTGCCATCCATCTCCACACTCTGACAAACAGAGGCTAGGGACACCATTCCTTACCCATCCTGGCTAATAGTCATTAATGGACTTAACCTCCATGAATTTATCTAGCTCTTTTTTTAAACCCTGTTATAGTCCTAGCCTTCACAACCTCCTCAGGCAAGGAGTTCCACAGGTTGACTGTGCACTGTGTGAAGAAAAACTTCCTTTTATTTGTTCTAAACCTGCTGCTCATTAATTTCATTTGCTGGCCCCTAATTCTTATATTATGGGAACAAGTAAATAACTTTTCCTTATTCACGTTTTCCACACCACTCATGATTTTATATACCTCTATCATATCCCCCCTTAGTCTCCTCTTTTCTAATCTAAAAAATTCTAGTCGCTTTAATCTCTCTTCATATGGGACCTGTTCCAAACCCTTAATCATTTTAGTTGCCCTTTTCTGAACTTTTTTTTAATGCCAGTATATCTTTTTTGAGATGAGGAGACCACATCTGTACGTAGTACTCAAGATGTGGGCGTACCATGGATTTATATAAGGGCTATAGGATATTCTCCATCTTATTCTCTATCCCTTTTTTTAATGATTCCTAATATCCTGTTTGCTTTTTTGACTGCCGCTGTACACTGCATGGACATCTTCAGAGAACTATCCACGATGACTCCAAGATGTCTTTCCTGATTAGTTGTAGCTAAATTAGCCCCCATCATATTATATGTATAGTTTGGGTTATTTTTTCCAATGTGTATTACTTTACATTTCTCCACATTAAATTTCATTTGCCATTTTGTTGCCCAATCACTTAGTTTTGTGAGATCTTTTTGAAGTTCTTCACAGTCTCCTCTCAGTCTTCTCTTTTCCAGACTAAAAAAACCCAGTTCTTTCAGTCTTCCCCTGTAGGTCATGTTTTCTAGTCCTTTAATCATTTTTGTTGCTATTCTCTGGACCCTCTCCAATTTCTCCACATCTTTCATAAAATGTGGTACCCAGAACTGGACACAATACACCAGGTAAGGCCTAATCAGTGTGGAGTAGAGCAGAAGAATGACTTTTCATGTCTTGCTCACAACACTCCTGTTAATGCATCTCAGAACAGGCTCGTACACAGGAATTTCTGAGAGTGGGGCGTGCTTTTCTCTAAATGTGGAACACAATTTTTTTAAATATAAAGGAGTTCCAAATAGTCATGCAATGAGTGTGCATAAGAGAGGTTAATGAAAAATAGGAGTGGAAACAGTGATTGGTAAAATGATATTGTTATAACATACTAAAAAAATATATAGTAATAAAGGTTTTATAGAAATGACCTTCTAGGATCATGGCAGGCAGCACGGTCACCGTGGCCCTCTACTCCCTCGGCCGCCTCTGCCCACTGCTGCTCTACCTGCTTGGTGAGGCCAGCGGTGAGTGTGGGCGGGGCTTCTGGCCAGTGGGGCTGGGCCTGGGCCACTCCTCGCAGGTGTGGGGTGCTGTTCCCCCAGACCTGCTGCTCTGCCACCAGACCAGAGGCGGATGAGAGTTTTGCGGGGCCCAGGGCAGCACAGTTTCGTGGGACCCCTCTCACCGGGCATCTCCTCTCTCACCTGTGTTGCGCCGCATTTCAGCACGCCGTGCATGTGCTCCTCCACCGTGCGGCGCATGGCGCCGGGGAATTTAAAGTGCAGTATCCCACCAGGCCAATCCGCCCCTGAGCGCGGGGCCTGGGGCAGCCGCCCTGCTCGCCCTGCCCTATATCCGCCGCTGCACCAGCCCCACCCTCCCATCCCTCTAACACAGTGGTTCTCAAACTTCTTGACCTGTGGCCCACCTGGCTCAATGCAAACCTTTCCACAGACCACCAGTTGCTAATGGAAACGCACCGTTAATTACATAATTACGCCCAAGCTATTTTGCTAGTGCTACAGCTAGGGAGAATGGTTTAATTTAATAAGAAAGAAAATAATAAATTATTAAACAGATTAAGCACTTTAACTTTCTCATGTTAGTTTATCAAACTTCATTTTAAATAAAATAAAATATTAATTTATGTCCAACACAAAAGGTTCTCATGCTTGCTTTATTTATTGCAGGGACGGGAAACCTTTTTTATGTCAAGGGCCACTGACCCACAGAAAAATCAGTTGGGGACCACACAAGTGAGAAGCAAAAAAACTCCCTGTATTCCACCCCAACCCTCACTGATGTGGACCCCAACTGAGACACTTCACTCCTCTGGAGCTCCAGCCCCACAGGTGGAGGGGCAGGGACAGTAAGGACTGAGGTTCAGGGCTTCCCATAGAATTATAGGGTTGGAAGAGACTTCTGGAAGTCATTGAGTCCAACACCCTGCCCAAAGCAGGACCAATCCCAGATTTACTCTTCTGGGGTTCCAGGGTTAGTGGATTTTGTAGACCTCCTGTAGGCTTTGCGGTTGGGAAAGTAGGAGTTTCTGTGTGTGGGACAGGGCTGCCAGCGAGTAGGATAGGGATGAGGTGCAGGATCTGGGCTGGGGGGGAGGCAGGATGCAGGAGGGGGTGAGGGTGCGAGGTCTGGGCAGGAGGTGTGGTGCAGGAGCCGGCTGGGAGTAGGTTGTCTGGCTGCGAGAGGGGGCAAGAGCAAGGGAAGGTGCAGTGTGTGGCCTGGGTGAGTGTGCAGGAGCAGGCTATGGGGGGGAAACTCTCTGGTCCTGGGGAAGGGTGCAGGAGCAGGCTGTGGGTGTGGGGTCTTGGTGTGGGGGCATGAGAGTGCAGGGGTCTGGACATGAGGAGGTGGGGGCAGTTACTTGCCTTTGCACCCGGCGCCGTTCACAGGTGCCGCCTCCCGCTACTCCCATTGGCCAGATTCTAGCCCACCCCTGCACCCACCCTTCTGGCCACACACTGCACCTTCCCTTGCTCTTGCCTCTGGCCAGAGATCCTACCCCCAGCCTGCTCCTGCATCCCACCTCCCACCCACACCTTGTATCCTCACCCCCTCCTGCACCCCAACTTCCGTCCAGCTGGGGGAGGGGGAGCAGAAGCGGGAGCGGGCCAGATCATGCAGCGAGACTCAGGGCTTTCCCACCAGTGGGAAGCTGATGCTGGCACTCCAACCTCATGGGAGGGAGAGGAAGGAGGGCGAGGCTGGAGTACCAGTACGGACTCCCCACTGTGGAAGAATGGAGCCTAAACTCAAGCTGTGGAGCTTCCTCACGCTTACTTCGGGGACCGTGGCGGATGCATTCGCACCTTTCACACATACCCTGTGCATGGGACTGCAGAATCATGTTTGTTTTTTTGCAACAGTGTCACATTGCTGACTCATATTTAGCTTGTAGTCCACTATGACCCCTAGATCCCTTTCTGCAGTACTCCTTCCTAGGCAGTCATTTCCCATTCTGTATGAGTGAAACTGACTGTTCCTTCCTAAGTGGAGCACTTTGCATTTGTCCTTATTGAACTTCATCCTGTTTACCTCGGATCATTTCTCCAGTTTGTCCAGATCATTCTGAATCATGACCTTATCCTCCAAAGCAGTTGTAACCCCTTCCCTTATCATCTGCCAACTTAATAAGCGTACTTTCTATGCCATCATCTAAATCATTGATGAAGATATTGAACAGAACCGGTCCCAAAACTGACTCCGGCGGAACCCCACTTATTATACCTTTCCAGCAGGATTGTGAACCGTTAATAACTACTCTCCGAGAACGGTTATCCAGCCAGTTATGCACCCACCTTACAGTAGCCCCATCTAGGTTGTATTTCCCTATTTTATTGATAAGAAGGTCATGTGAGACCTTACCAAATGCTTTACTGAAGTCTAGGTATACCACATCTAATGCTTCCCCCTCATCCACAAGACTTGTTATCTTATCAAAGAAAGCAATCAGATTAGTTGGACAAGATTTGTTCTTTACAAACCCATGCTGACTGTTACCTATTACCTTATCTTCCAGATGTTTGCGGTAGTTTCCTGGGTTAAACAAAAACAAAACAAAGATATTTGGCCTTTGAAAAACTTGTGCTTAGGTAGACACCAAAATTCAGTATTGTTGAATGGCTCCAGGGTAAAAAATATATTTTGCCCCAAATCTGACTTTTTTCCCCACGTTAAACCTGAAATTAGCAGAATATTAAATAGTTTTAGGCTTTGTGGTAAAAATTAGTTATTTAGCAAAGTGCCATTTTGTGTGTTTGATTCTGTGCCTGAGTCTGTGTCTTCAGAAATGTGTGAGAGGAAAGATACACATTGGTATCTGTGCCTGAGCTTTGTTCCTAAGATAATCTCAGTCCAGTGCTTCTATCTGATTGCCTTCCTGGTAGCCTGTTTTAAGGTGCACAGATGTTTCAACCACACTATCTCCGTTTCTTTTTTAAGTGGCTTCTCAGAGCAGCTGTTCTTTTGTTTGTGTCCTGGGTCATGCTGCTGGCACTTTCAAAAGATTTCATTGCTCCTTTCTTTGGAGTCAGGAAACATGTTATTCATGTAGCTTGAAAGTGTCCACAGACCTGAATTTGGCCATTTATGATGTAAACTTCAAACAAATATGTGAAAATATGCAGCAGCAGAAGTCCCATTAAATAAAGTCTGTGAGTACGATGTTTCATGTATGCTATTATTAATCATCTTGTCCATTATCAATAATATTAAGTTGTATACTTTCAGTCATGCAAATGGGCATTCTTATACGGGCTCTTTGTTGATCACTTGTTCTGAATTTTGATGTGGTTTGGCTCTTTGGTTTGAAAAGGTTGTCGACCTCTGTCATAAGAGGCCTCAACCCAGACTGCAGCATACTTGACTCCAGTCTCTCACCTTCTCACTAAAGAGGAACACAGCTTCCCTTCCCTCATCAGAAGAAGCTTACCCTGGATTTCCATTTTCTCTGCTACTGGTCCTACTCTTCAAACTCTCACAATTCAGGCAATGGGACAGTTCCTTCCTACCCTCTCTCTCAGCTAATGCCTCTCCATTGTAGGTTCCCAGCCTGAGGTTGAGACTGTGAACTGGCAGCAGGGTGAGGTCAGCCAGCCTCAAGTGTATGTGATAGAAAGATGGGAGACCTTCAGTGAGAGGAATCCCTTCTTCTACACACCTCCCAGTAGTGGCTTCCCTTAACCTTGGAAACAGGTAGCTTTCCATGATGTGAATGCAGGAATTCATGCACTAATTACATCATAGCTAATGTAATTCCTTTTGCATCAAATGAAATTATTAGGGTAATTATTGAATAAAACATGTTGGTTGAGTTTGTTTAATCAACCAATTAACCAAACATACCACGTTCCTCTGCGAATTGCTTTAGGTTTTATTAATCAGAATTTAAAGAGATATTTTAGAAAAAAACAAATTTTAGTATGAAATCTCCATGAATCAATCTAGCTCTTTTTTGAACTCTGTTAAAGGCCTAGTCTTCACCGCATTCATAGGTTGACTGTGCACTGAGTGAAGAAAAATTGTCTTTTGTTTGTTTTAAACCTACTGCTTATTAATTTCATTTGGTGATCCCTTCTTCTTATATTGTGAATAAGTAAATAACTTTTCCTTATTCACTTTTTCCACACCAGTCATGATTTTATAGACCTCTATCATATCCCCCCTTAGTCCCCTCTTTTCTAAGGTGAAAAGTCCATGTCTTTTTAATCTGTCTTCATGTGGGATCCGTTCCAAACCCCTAAACATTTTTGTCGCTCATTTCTGAACCTTTTCCAATGCCAATATATCTTTTTGAGATGAGGTGACTGCATCTGTACACAGTATTCAAAATGTGGGCATAACATGGTTTTATATAGAAGCAATAAGATATTTTCTGTCTTATTCTCTATCCCTTGTTTAATGATTCCTAACATTCTATTTGCTTATTTCACTGCCGCTGCATACTGAGTGGATGTTTTCAGAGAACTATCCACGATGACTCCCAAGTTCTCTCGAGTAGTTGTAGCCAAATTAGTTCCCATCATATTGTATGTATAGTTGGGGTTATTTTTTCCAATGTGCATTACCTTACATTTATCAATATTACATTTCATTTGCCATTTTGTTGCCCAATCACTTAGTTTGGTGAGATCTTTTTGAAGTCTGCTTTGGTATTAACTATCTCGAGCCATTTGCTATCATCTGCAAATTTGGCCAAGCTTATATTGCTCAAAAGTTATGAAGCTTTCACTGACAGTTCAGCCAAAAGTGATTCTAAAATTAGAAATGTGAACAATTACTTATTGAAATGTCAACTCGGTTTGAAATTCCTCCCCAGATCATGATAATTTGTAGCCAACACTTTTTCCTTTCACAGAAGCACACAAATTTCACACATTAACCACAAGTGTGCATTTAAAGATTCCAAACTGCTGGTTTATTTGGGAACTCCCAGTAGCAATAACCATAGGTAATCTGTAATCATAATCTTGATCAATTACAAGATCTAATGTTATCCTAATCATATGTTAAAAACAATCAGTCTTTTCCCCTACAATTCATATATTCATTAATTTCAGTTTTTTTCTTTAGCTGATGTTAATTTTGTGTGACATCACAAATGCTTTATCTGAGTAATCATTAGATTCTAATTGCTTTAGGCATGCTTTTTTCAGCTAATTTTTCATTGCATTCAGTGTCCTTTGAGAAGTCATGTTTTGCGGAACTAGTGTTATGAATCTTCCAGTCTCAGCGTCCACTCACCATTTACTGAAGTAAAATTAGTTGTAGCAATCTAGAATGAAACTTATTCATGAAATATATATTATACATTTAAGTTGTTTATTGGCTTGTAAACACTTTGAAAAGTATCCAGCATAGAACAACTATGAATCTTTATTATTTATCAAGTGGAACCATTATGCAGATAGAGCCTCCTGCTCACTTTGACAGTTCTCGACTGCTGGTTTCTTGAGACAGGTAGAAAGTTCAGTTCAATATAGATTTGCAGGGATGCTGGGAGGACTTTCACGAAGAACCTTGGTCAGTTTTGTTGCTGTATAGTTTGTATGAATATAATCTCTACATGCTGCGTGAATTTGGGATGAGTGCATTTTAAACAAATCCTGATCAAGCGATGATTCAACTCGGGAAACATGCCCAGCATTCAGATCAGTAATTCTGAAGTCTGAGAAGTTCACACTTACTTCAAATAGAAACTTTTGTCTTTTACAGTTTTGAAATGAAACCACAGAGAGGTGTATTTCACTGTAGTAGCCATACACAGACATCTTCTGTGGATTTATTTATTTTTATACTTGTTAGCTCATTAGAAATGGCCAAGTATTAGGTGATCTCTCCAACCTGTGCCTGACCTTCATGACTCTGTGTGAGTAATTGGCTGTAGAAATTCATGGGCTTTTATTGTTGTTTTATTGTTGCTGGTTTAAATTAGGTGACATGAACTGAATTGTTAATTGGCTGCCACGTCATTGGGGGCAATGTGTTTTATTTTTGTCAGAGAAAACATAACTGGAAGACAGAGAGCTGTTCTGTCCTTACAGTTGTGTGTGAATTGACATTTGCTGAAAACACTGGGTTTGTTTGCAGTCCAATCTGGCCAGTGCAGATGTTGAGGACTATAAAAGGTAAAACTTTTGCCAGGTGGAATCAGCAGAAGCAATGGCAAAGTTCAATATCTAAGGGTTCCTTTAAGAAAACAAAACTGGTGTCTTGAGCTCAGCCAGTAATCTGGGGAAACCTACCCCCACCCCAGACTCCTCCAAGAGGCAGCCCTTTAGACCTTAGTGCAGGCTGAGGAAGCTGCCACAGCTGCCCTAACTTGTGTTCTTTTATAGGCCACTGCTGGGCTGTGATTTACCCTGGCCACACCCCCTCTTGCTCATTTCCATCTCCTTTTTCTGTCCCAGCTCTGCTCTATCCCAACCTCCCCAAGTGCTCTGGGCTATTGAAGAGGGGAGGCACAGCTGGTACAAAACAGCTGTAGAGCAACTGTACATCAGGCCCAATGCTGCTGAAGAACTCCCCTGGATCATTCCAGCTTTAGCCTGCAAATTTAGGGCTGCTAGTTTGCTTGAACTTATTCCTGGAGGTTTCATCACATGACATAACCTTAGATTAGAATTCTCAGAGACTCAGGGACAGTGCCGGAGGGTTGGCAAACCCTCCTGCAATATGTTGTTTGAGCAGTAGCGTTCCATTTGAAAACAAGTAGTTTGTTTTGCCACTCAGTTCTTTGAAAGTGAGAATTTTGATTCTGAATTCTTCCTGTGGCTTTGAACATCTTATTATGGATTCATTTCATTATCCTTGTAGGAAAAAGGGAAGGCATGTAGCTAGCTATCCTCTACAGAAACATTATGGGTCGGTGTGCAATAAGCTATTATTATAGTCCAGATTGAAAGAATCCTCATCCTTTCTGTGTCAATTTAATAAAATGGTTAACTAATGATAAATTGAAGATCGTAAGATATCGAAGGTTTTTTAATAAGAAATTCATGTATGCAGCAATAATTTCGCTTGGCAAGATAATTGTAATATTGGAGCATAGTGTCTGCAATTAGCAATTGAAATTGCTGTTAAATTGCACATACTGTACTAATCAAAATGAAATATTGGGTTTTGTTTTCCAACAGACTTCAGAGACACAGGCTTCAGTTTACCCTTAGAGGCAGAAGGGTTGTGAATTCCTGCATCCTGAGCCAGCAGAGGTCACTGTTCCATAGGAAACAGGCAATGTTTGCTCCAGGAAAGCCCCACCAGTAGAAGCTGCCTAGGAGATACTGAATCCACAGCTAACCCTGGTGACTACCATGCCCCTTCCCTATTCAGTGCACCCAGGGTGACTAAATGTCCTGTTTCTAAAGGAGCAGTCCCATATTTAAGTCCTCTGGTAGATGTCCTGATTTTTTCTTAAAAACAGAGAAATTGTCCTGTATCTTCTGTCTCCCCACCCCCCATCAGTACTAGCGGGTCCTGCTGCTGGCCGGATTCTGGCTTGCCAGCCACCTGCCCACCAGTGGTGAATGGCAGGGTCCAGTGGCTGATGATGGAGGTGGATATGCAAGGCTGATGGTGGGGGTGAGGAAGCAGCACGCATGCCTGGCTGTTCCTTCAGTGCAGCCTTCACTATGTGCCAGCTCTGAGTCAGAAGGGCCCTGCCCCTTGGCTCCCATGCTGTTTCCTGCCAGCACTGGTCGAGTGCTGTGAGCTGTGGATCCAGTGACTGGTTACGTGTTGCTTCTGCTGCGTACCCAGCAGCCCTTCGTATACTTCCATTCTCTCAGTCCTCTCCCTGTTGTGTCCCTTAACCCTACTACACGAACCCTGCTGCTCATCCATATACTCCAGATAGGCTGCATCCTGCTCCCCACAGTGTGCAGAGAACACGCTGGTGGTTGGAATGCTCAGCTCACCAACAGCCTGGCTGGCCGGCTCCTTCCTTCCCCCCCGTCTCTGGGTGGGCCAACACCCCAGGAAAGCCCAAGAACCTTTGGCCTGGGGCACTGGCCAGGAGGAGCCGAGCCCTGCATAGGTGTATGGCTCTGGCATGGCTGGAGTGGGGGAGGGGGAGGGATTTCCAGCCTGTTCATGCCCTAAACCTGCAGGCTCCACAGCAGCCTCCAAGCAGGAGTACGCAGGAGCGCGCGCACGCACGCACGCACGCACACACACACACACACACACACACCCCCCCTGCTGTGAGGGGCTGCTCAATCCCTAGGCCCCAGCCGAGAGCTCCTGCACTCAAGTTCTCTGGTACATGGTTCAGCCTTAGGGTTTAATTGCTTCCTACCTGCACTGTAGCCAGGGGACAGAAGCTAGTTGGATTATGTTGGTAGCCAGCAGCAGTCTGGAGGTGTCAGCTGCCCTTCAGTTCTGTACAGGTGGGATGGGACAAGCTGCTTCCAGCCACAGGGAAGGGCAGGGAGAACAAACAAGCAGCAGCACAGCCTCACAGGTGATTAATCAACGCACCCAGCCCTGAGCCTCTGACTGGGCAGGGCTGATTAATTACCCATGAGACTATGCTGCCCCCATGGCTGAGAGGGAGCACTGCTCCTGACCCTTTCCTCCTGCACAGTGCAGGAAGCTGCTACTGGCCACATTCTGGCAGGAATCTGGGCAGGGTGAATGACCTTATGTTCCCGCTCCCTAGTATTGTCTCATAAAGACGTGGTATGAGGTACCAGGAGAGTCCAGTGTGTCTCATATTCAGCATAGGGAAATATGGTCACCTTAGTGTGGCCCATTTTGAGGATTATGTTTGGGGACCTCAGAAGGTCATCAAGTCCAGCCCCCTGCTCTAGGCAGGACCAATCCCAACTAGATCAACCCAGTCAGGGCTTTGTCAAGCCGAGACTTAAACATCTCTAGGGATGGAGACTCCACTACTTCCCTAGGTAACCCATTCCAGTGTTTCACCACTCTCCTAGTGAAATAGTTTTTCCTAATATTCAACCTGGACCTCTCCAGACCATTGATCCTTGTTCTGCCATCCGTCACGACTGAGAACAGCCTTTCTCCATCCTCTTCGGAACCTCCCTTCAGGAAGTTGAAGGCTGCTATCAAATCCCCCCTCACTCTTCGCTTCTGCAGACTAAACAGACCCAACTCCCTCAGCCTCTCCTCATAGGTCATATGCTCCAGCCCCCTAATCATTTTGGTTGCCCTGTGCTGGACCCTCTCCAATGTGTCCACATCCTTTTGTAGTGGGGGGCCCAGAACTGGACACAATACTCCAGATGTGGCCTCACCAGAGCCGAATAAAGGGGAATAATGACATCTCTGGATCTGCTGGCAATGCTCCTCTTAATGCAACCTAATATGCCATTAGCCTTCTTGGCTACAAGGGCACACCGTTGACTCATATCCAGCTTCTCATCCACTGTAACCCCCAGGTCCTTTTCTGCAGAACTACTACTTAGCTGGTTGGTCCCCAGCCTGTAACAATGCTTGGGATTCTTCCGTCCCAAGTGCAGGACTCTGCATTTGTCCTTGTTGAACCTCATCAGATTTCTTGTGGCCCAATCCTCCAATTTGTCTAAGTCACTCTGGACTCTATCCCTGTCCTACAGGGATAGAGTCCATCCACTGTTATCCCCAGGTCCTTTTCTGCTGAACTGCTGCTGCTTAGCCAGTCAGTCCCCAGCCTGTAGCAGTGCTTGGGATTCTTCCATCCCAAGTGCAGGACCCTGCACTTGTCCTTGTTGATCCTCATCAAATTTCTTTTGGCCTAATTCTCCAATTTGTCTAGGTCACTCCGGGCCATATCCCTACATTCCAATGTATCTACCTCTCCTCCTAGGTTAGTGAAATCCGCAAACTTGCTGAGGGTGCAATCCATCTCCTGATCAAGGTCATTAATAAAGATGTTGAACAAAACTGGGCCCAGTACCAACCCTTGGGGCACTCTGCTTGATACCAACCACCAGCCAGACATAGAGCCATTGAACACTACCCATTGAGACCAACAATCTAGCCAGCTTTTTTTCCACCTGGCAGTCCATTTATCCAATTCATACCACTTCCTGCTTCTCCACGTGGGAACTAACGATACGACCAAGAATGACCTTGAGCGGGTTACTGCGGATTATGTAGCGCTGGGAATAAGGACCCAAGAATTTGGAGCGCAAGTGGTGTTCTCGTCCATCCTACCTGTTGAAGGGAAAGGACTGGGCAGGGATCGTCGAATTGAGGAATTAAATGCGTGGTTGCGCAGGTGGTGTCGCAGAGAGAGCTTTGGTTTCTTCGACCATGGGACTCTGTTCTTTCCGGGCACAAGGATTGTTAGGAAGAGATGGGATCCACCTAATGAAGAGAGGAAGGAGCATCTTCGCGGGCAGGCTTGCAAACCTAGTGAGGAGGGCTTTAAACTAGGTTCGTTGGGGGATGGTCACCAACACCCAGAGGGGAGTGGGAAAGTCGGATACTGGGAAGGAATGCGAAGAGGAACGAGCAAGAAAGGAGGACCCCTGATTGGAATGGAGGAGATGGGGCGATCAACTGGTTATCTGAGGTGTTTGTACACTAATGCAAGAAGCCTGGGCAACAAACAGGAAGAACTGGAGGGCCTGGCCCAGTCCAAGAAATATGATTTAATTGGCATAACAGAGACTTGGTGGGATGACTCGCATGACTGGAGCGCTGTCATGGAAGGGTATAGACTGTTCAGGAAGAACAGGCAGGGGAGAAAAGGAGGAGGAGTTGCACTATACGTAAGAGAGCATTATGATTGCTCTGAACTCCAGTATATAGAGGGAGAAAAGCCTGTTGAGAGTCTATGGGTTAAGTTTAGAGGTGCAAACAACAGCAGTGATGTTGTGGTTGGTGTCTACTATAGGCCACCGAATCAGGTGGATGAGGTAGATGAGGCTTTCTTCGGACAACTGAGAGAGCTTCCAGATCGCAGGCCCTGGTTCTCGCAGGGGACTTTAATCACCCTGACATCTGTTGGGAAACCAATACGGCAGTACACAGGCAATCCAGGAAGTTTTTGGAGAATGTTGGGGATAACTTCTTGGTACAAGTGCTGAAGGATCCGACCAGGGGCCGTGCGCAGCTTGACCTTCTGCTCACAAACAGGGAGGAACTAATAGGGGAAGTAGAGGTGGGTGACAACCTGGGAAGCAGTCATCATGAGATGGTAGATTTCAGGATCCTGACCAAAGGAAGAAAAGAGAGTTGTAAAATACATACCTTGGACTTCAGAAAAGCAGATTTTGACTCCCTCAGAGACCTGATGGGCAGAATCCCCTGGGCTGCAAACATAAAGGGGAAAGGAGTCCAGGACAGCTGGCAGTATTTTAAAGAAGCCTTATTGAAGGCACAGAAAGAAACCATCCCGATGCGTAGCAAGAGAGGCAAACATGGTAGGAGACCGGATTGGCTCACCGGGGAAATCCTTGGTGAACTTAAGCACAAAAAGGAAACTTACAAAAAGTGGAAACTTGGACAAATGACCAGTGAGGGGTTTAAATGTATAGCTCAAGAATGCCGGGGGGTTATCAGGAAGGCAAAAGCGCAAATGGAATTGCGACTGGCTAAGGATGTGAAGGATAACAAGAAAGGTTTCTGCAGGCATGTTAACAAGAAGAAGGTGATCAGAGAGGGTGTGCGGCCCCTGCTGGATGAAGGAGGTAACCTAGTGACAGATGATGTGGGGAAAGCTGAAGTACTCAATGCTTTCTTTGCCTCTGTATTCACGGACAAGGTGGGCTCCCGGACTAATGTGCTAAGTGACGCAAGATGAGATGAAGATCGACGGCCCTTCGTGGGTAAAGAACAGGTTGGGAACTATTTAGAAAAGCTAAACGTACACAAATCCATGGGTCCAGACTTAATGCATCCGAGGGTACTGAGGGAGTTGGCAAATGTCATTGAGGAGCCTTTGGCCATTATCTTTGAAAAGTCATGGAGATTGGGAGAGATCCCGGATGATTGGAGAAAGGCAAATGTAGTGCCCATCTTCAAAAAAGGCAAGAAGGACGATCCAGGGAACTATAGGCCGGTCAGTCTTACCTCGGTTCCTGGAAAAATCATGGAAGGGATCCTTGAGGAATCCATTTTGAGGCACTTGGAGGAGAGGAAAGTGATTAGGAATAGTCAGCATGGATTCACAAAGGGCAAGTCATGCCTGACCAATCTGATTAGCTTCTATGATGAGGTAACTGGCTCTGTGGACATGGGAAAGTCAGTGGATGTGATATACCTTGACTTTAGCAAGGCTTTTGATATGGTCTCCCACAATATTCTTGCCAGCAAGTTAAGGGAATGTGGATTGGATAAATGGACGGTAAGATGGATAGAAAGCTGGCTAGAAGCCAGGCCCAGCGGGTAGTGATCAACGGCTCAATGTCAGGATGGCAGTCAGTTTCTAGCGGAGTGCCCCAAGGTTCGGTTCTAGGACCGGTTTTGTGCAATATCTTTATTGATGACCTGGATGAGGGGATGGATTGCACCCTCAGCAAGTTTGCAGATGACACTAAGCTAGGGGGAGAGGTAGATACGCTGGAGGGCAGGGATAGAGTCCAGAGTGACTTAGACAAATTGGAGGATTGGGCCACAAGAAATCTGATGAGGTTCAACAAGGACAAGTGCAGAGTCCTGCGCTTGGGACGGAAGAATCCTCAGCATTGTTACAGGCTGGGGACCAACCAGCTAAGTAGTAGTTCTGCAGAAAAGGACCTGGGGGTTACAGTGGATGAGAAGCTGGATATGAGTCAACGGTGTGCCCTTGTAGTCAAGAAGGCTAATGGCATATTAGGTTGCATTAAGAGGTGCATTGCCAGCAGATCCAGAGATGTCATTATTCCCCTTTATTCGGCTCTGGTGAGGCCACATCTGGAGTATTGTGTCCAGTTCTGGGCCCCCCACTACAAAAAGGATGTGGACGCATTGGAGAGGGTCCAGCGGAGGGCAACCAAAATGATTTGGGGGCTGGAGCATATGACCTATGAGGAGAGGCTGAGGGAGTTGGGTCTGTTTAGTCTGCAGAAGCGAAGAGTGAGGGGGGATTTGATAGCAGCCTTCAACTTCCTGAAGGGAGGTTCCAAAGAGGATGGAGAAAGGCTGTTCTCAGTCGTGACGGATGGCAGAACAAGGATCAATGGTCTTAAGTTGTGTTGGGAGAGGTCCAGGTTGGATATTAGGAAAAACTATTTCACTAGGAGAGTGGTGAAACACTGGAATGGGTTACCTAGGGAAGTAGTGGAGTCTCCATCCCTAGAGGTGTTTAAGTCTCGGCTTGACAAAGCCCTGACTAGGTTGATCTAGTTGGGATTGGTCCTGCCTAGAGCAGGGGGCTGGACTTGATGACCTCCTGAGGTCTCTTTCAGCTCTACGATTCTATGATTCTATAAGAATTTTGTGGTCAAAAGTCATCAAGGGCCCCAACAAAGTACACGTACCAACGGGATACTAACCTTACAGTTGCTGGGCACCGGTGAACCTAAAGATAGTGTTTTACCCTCTTATGTTATATTTGTCTCCTGTTTAATATAATTGTGTTTATTATAGTGTATGTGTTTGTGTTATTTTCTGGGAGTCTCCAACTATCTTGCAAATACGTGGGGATTACCCTGGGTTAGAATTTTCCTCCCAAGCTGCCCTGGTGACCCTGCCAGGAAGGAGTGAGGGGGGTGGAAGCACCGCCAAATAAATCCATCGGAAAAAATAAAGTTGAGTGGGTGGCGGGATCCAGAAGCACCCAGACCTATCCATCAAAACCTGTAAGCAGATTGGCCTTAAAAGAAGGTAACCAGGTGGAGAGGGGGCGCTACATGTTTTTGATTTGGGCCTTTCATTGCAAGGGTTTGTTTTTTCTAGGCCCATTATCTACTTGAGTCAGGGGTGTGTGTGTGTGTGGTGGTGGTGGGGGGACTTTGCTGCACTAACTAGGTAAACAGGACTCACGCTATGTCTAGACTGCGGTGTTTTTCTGGGAAAAAACTTTGCCACATCCAAGGAACGCATCTGCTTTTCTGAAAAAAAATTCGGAAAAGCAGACACGTTTTTTCAGCATCCCTGTAAACCTCGTTTTATGTGGAAGAAGGAATGCTCCAAAAAAGAGGTTTTTTTCCTGACATTTGGCCCAGTGTAGAAGGGCCAAATGTTGGAAAAGCCTCTTCCGAAAAAAGAATTGGAAAAAGATACACAAATTGCAGTTTGCAATTTGCATATTTTTTCTGATAGAACTGTGTAGTCTAGACACAGCCTCAGAGCCACCTTTTCTCTTCCTTTTAGCATTAAGTGCTGGTTAGGTCAGATATACCTCCAGAGTCCTCGCTATTTGCTTCCTGCTGTTTTCAATGAATACATGTCTTTTAATATTTACAAAGACAACCCTTGAAAGCGAAACTCTGCCTTAAAACACTATATTCCTATTTGCCATATTTTGTGGGGTACCTTCTGCTGTTTACATTTGGTTTGGAAATATTTTTGTATTTCTACCACCGGCAGAGAACTCAAATGATAGGTGTTGGTTCTCAATGCATGAAACAATGCAATTGGATATTGCTTAGCTATCCTATTTAAAATGATATATTTTGTTTGCTTCTCCTGTTGTGTTGTGCCTTGTGATTTTACAACATAATGTAGTGTAATGCAATATAAAGTAATTATCATAGGTGTAAATCCAACATGTAACATAGCCAAGGGGGAAATTAGATTTGTTTACCTACTATTAATTTCACTGGTGACAAAACCTCATTCTGACGGGGCAAAGATTTAGACTAGGAAATTGTTAACTTTCCTTCTTTAGGAAATGTGAAAAGAATGAGAAAAAATACTACTAATAAAAGGCCAAATACCAAAGTCATCCTTCGGTGTTTGTTCAATGCAAAGTCAGGCAGAACTTGCCATGATTCATAGGTTATAAGGCTGAAGGGATTGCTGTGATCCCTTATTCTTACGTCCTGCATATCACAGAGCATAGGACTTTTCTGAATTTCTGTTTAAACTAGAGCAGGGGCGGGGCCTCAGGCAGAAGGGGTGGGGCCAGGACACTTCCATGCTTCCCTGCCCTTAGACCCTGATTGGTCTGGGGTGGGATAGCATGTGAAGTCTTTGCTCCCACCCCACCTCCAGAGAGAAAGTATCCCTGGCAGTGGGAGGAAACTTTGCATACTCCCCCTGCCCCTAGGACAATCAGGCCTTGGGGGTGGGGAAAGCAACAAAGTCTCCTGCTACCCTGCCCCTGACCTGCAAGGAGTTTAGAAGCACTGCACCCTTTGCAAGGCAGGAGGAGACTTCGTGCTCCTCCCGCCCTGCCCATTCCTGCAAGGAGCGTGTGCTGCTTCTAAGTGCTGCGCGTTCCCTGCTAGATGGGATCAGGGCAGGAGGAGACTTCATGCGCTCCCCCTGACACCAAGCCCTGATTGTCCTGGGGGTGGGAGGAGAGCATGAAGTCTCTTGCTTCCTGCCCTCGGGCGCATGGTGCTTAGAGTCAACCACCAGGGTTGACTCTAAGCACTGCGTGCTCCCTGGTCCCTAATTGTCCTACAGGCGGGGAGTGGGGGGAGCGGCAGGGTCTCTGTGGGCCAGATCAACCTGCTTGGCAGGCTGGATCCAGTCTGTAGAGGCCCTTTTGCCCACACCTGAACTAGAGCATATCTTTCAGAAAAAATTTTGATTTTAAAATTCCCAGTGGTGAAGAATCCACCAGAGTCCTTGGTAAATTGTTCCAATGGTTTGTAATTAGAAAAAGGATTAAAATAAAATTCAGTTTAGACCAAAAAATCCAAATTTGTTTTGTTTCTGGTTGACCAAAAGCAATTTGTTTTTTTAAATGACTCCTCTAGCCACAAATTTTATTCAATCCAGTCTGAAACATGTTTTCATTTTGGGGGTGATTTTTACCCCATCTATCAAATCTGTCTAAATTAAACATTATTTTGAAATAAAAAGTTCAAACATTTCTCTTAGAAAATGTTGCAACAAAGCATTTTTACTTTTTTGAAAAAAGTTCTCTTGCATTTTCTGTCAAAATTATTTGCTGGATCAGCATGAATTTGTGACCATTTATACTCAACCAGAAACTTCATTGTTCAGCAAATAAACTGCTCTCTGAAAATTTTTGCATAGCTCTATTAATTACCTTCACTGTTAAACATTTTGGCTTTTTAAAAAAAATTTCTTCTTGCCATTGGCTCTTGCTAGACCTTTCTCTGCTAGATTGAAGAGCCCATTATCAAAGTTTTGTAGGTATTTAATCACATTTTAATGGAAGTGTGTGTCAGATAAGTACTAAATAAAACTGGTCCTTGGAGCACCTCCTCCTCCTCATAGTTCTTGGTTGTCTGACTAAAAATGTTGACTGTGTGTCATTCTTTATGGTGTTCTATTATGCTTGCTCTATGTGGTAAAGTTTGCAAACATGCGTATGTTAATATGGTTACATAAAGTTATATTGGGCCAAATCCCAAAGGCCTCACACACCTTTTAAATAGTGCTTATATTAAGACACTACAGATCCCAGTAGAGGTGTGACTGAGTCAAATTAAGACCTCAAGATTGGCCCATGAAAACATAAATAATGTATTGAGCTCCCATACCTATTAAAATGACACTTGAATATTGTGTAGATAGTGATGACTGAAGTAGGCAGAGTCATTCATTTATATTCCAGAGAGGGCCCTATACTGGATTAAATCTAGATTGAACATGTTCATTTGATTTCAGTGGTCTAGGGAGTAAGAACAGCCCTGCAAGTACCCAGAGAAGACTTAAAACCTTGCAGTCTTGTAGAAAGCTGGTGTCACTGGTATATATTCTAACCAAATTTGAAGTTTGCCAGAGTGAGCAGTACCTGGGCAGCTAAGCTGCCTCACAAGTGACCCCTTTGTGCAGTTTAAAAGAATAGCCAGAGCCTAATATTCAGGCTGTTATCTACAGATGCTGAGCCCCTGAAAGGCAGGACTGGATTGAGACATAAGCACTACTGTAGGTCTATGCCAAAGGTTCTGGCTTCTGAAATCATGTTATGGGGTCAGAATGTGAGCTTTCTTTTTAAAAAAGGCTACACTCTAACACTCATGGTTGTGAACAAGACCTTGGAAATGGGAGCTAAGTGTATCTAGTGTCTCCTGAGTCAATAGACAGGCTGAAGCAGTACCCTAAATTGATTTGAGAGCTATCCCATTCACTTTAATTGGTTGTTAATTCTGACAACCTTTTACCCTGAGGAGCATTGACAATTATGAGCCTACTGGGGATGCCCTCACAGCTGCCATCCCATCATGGCTCTACTAAGCTAGTGTTAGAAGGGGCCCCATTCTGAGGTGTATAAGAGGATCAAGTCCTTCCTCCTCTGGGACAGACTATACTCTCCCTGAAGAACAGAGGACTGGATAGTCTCTGCCTGCCCAGAATGATGGTGGTTCATGCCGTTACAGCATTACCACTCCTTGGAGGGCAGGGCCGCAGTTGTTGGAGTGTGGCCTTGGCCTGCACCTCTACTCCAAGGAGTGGCCTCTGTGTGGTGGTGTGCTTAGTCACAGATTGCCTTAATCCAGTCCTGCTAAATGAAGAGATTCCATCTCAGAGAAGTGAAGCGGGAGGGAAAAAAGGAAAGGGACAAGGGAAAGAAGACAGGGAGCAGGGAAATGAAAAACAGAGAAGCAGAAGAAATGGGAGGAGAAGAGGTGTATTAGAAGCAAGTACCTGTTGCTCAGCTAGGGTTCAGTCAATGCTTGGATACCTTCTTTGGCTGATTGCCCCCTAATTTATCTAATCTACTCTGATGGTTCCTTGACTCTCCTCTCATTGAGCTGATCTGGTGCATCAGTATGATCCATAATGTACCTCAGGCCACTTTTCCCAGTGATAATTACATACAGGTGGCTTAGGTAGGGCACAGGGGTGAGGTAAGAGATCTCTGATCTGCAACTCCGGCAGCTTGTAAGCCATCAGAATGCAGGCATTCGGGCTGACACTCACCCAAACTAATGCCTTGGATGAGTGGATTTTCAAGCACAGTGTCTGCATCTGACTCTGGTTCTAACTTTTTAAAAAGGAAATAAAAATACTAATTTTGAACACCTTAACAAATGTTGACTAAATAAACCATTGGCCACTGTAAGTAAACTGACTGTAGTCAGAAGTCATACCCCAGATTCTGTGTTTGTGGAGGGGGACTGCTCTAATTATCATCCTTGCCTAAGACCTTGCTGTTCCTTCTGCCTGAAGAATATAAGAACATAATACACAAAACCCTGCATTATTACAGTTGCATTTATAAATTGCTGACCCATTTTGTGTTTTGATGCACTGTTGTCACTCAGAGGTGGATAATGATGGCTCAACTGACTACTGTAGTAGTGCATTTAAAGCTGGGAACTCTGTCATTGATGATGTTTTAATGCAGGAGCAATAAACCATCAATGAAATTTTAAAATAGTTACTGTCAGACGATTTGTCTTAAAAATTTTCTTCCATTTTGTTTTTATATGTTTTTTGAAGCTGCTGAGTTGTTTGATGGACAAAGACAAATGTATAGAATGTTTCAGTAATTCCCTTCTACTTTTCAATACTCACCATCATAAATTATACAGCCAGCCTGAATATGTAGTGCTAGAGGTGATCCAGAAATGTTTCATTTTTTATGCTATGAGGTTTTACCAGCCTGATTTATTGAAGTGATCATATGCTTCTGTGGACATGACATTACCGTTGCCCTTGGACATACGACACACATATACTGTGAGTGGGCAGACATCAACACGAAATATTATTTAGCTGCTGCTTGGCAGTTTAGGAAAACACCTACTTTCCTTTTTTCTTTTGTTTGCAGCGCTTCTGTATGCAACCATTTTTGGAAACGTAACAACCATCTTCCAGCAAATGTATGCCAACACAAACCGGTACCATGAAATGCTGAACAGTGTCCGGGACTTCCTTAAACTCTACCAAGTGCCCAAAGGTCTGAGCGAGCGTGTGATGGACTATATCGTTTCCACTTGGTCAATGTCCAGGGGTATAGATACTGAAAAGGTAAGAGAAACCTGAAGGAGTCTCCATGTCACCTACTGAAACTTCTCCTAAGCTTGATAATTATTTAATCCTCAATGCTGATATTTTAGCTGTTGAATTATTTAGATGCCAAGATTACATCAAACAAACAAAATCTGCATTGATGGTAATTGGTTTTATATTCTCCTGTGGCTAGAATTTGTTCTGATCATGTCTGAGTATCTAAGAGGATGGGGCACAGGTACCCCCGGTGGAAAGGGCCAGACACAATTGCAGGCTCTACACAGTGGTGAGGCTCAGTGGAATGCATGCCCCCCCCAAAAGGGAGTGGAAAGGAAACCATGTCATACTGCTCAGGGAGCTGCCTCACCTGAGAGGAGCACATTGCAACTATATGGTCCTGTGCACAGAGTACACAGTCTGCGCCTGTCACACAAGCATGGGGGTATTAGTTAGCATGTACAGTGTATAGGTTATTAATATAGATTAGCTATTATTGTAATAGAAGACAGTTTGAGATCTACTTTTCACTAGGGGAATATTCTTATCTGAATCCTTGGATTTACAGGCACAACTCCCATTGTGTGTAGTGAGAGAATAAAGATCTTTTTGCCAAAACAGAAAACTTCTCTTCATTCCCTTCATATTAGGTGCCTACTTTTATGGTGGTAGATATTGTTTTCCATTTGTCAGCAGAGAAATGAGCCTGGCACGTGTTATTCCAGGACTGTTAATTCAGGAGATTACAACAGTGTTCCCATCTCCAGCCAAAACATGGTTGGTTAATTTATTGTTCAAAATAGTGGCTGATGCCATTTTAAAAGCAAACAAATGCATTGTTTTCTAGCATTTAACATGCTGTTAGAGATGGCCAAGCAGATGCAGCCTGGGGATGGGTTGTCTGGAGCTTCATGGGAAGATAGGACTGTCTGATTTCCTGAGGGGCTCTTGAGCATTGCTTCCTGCCATCTGGATCCCAGAGTGCAGAGAAGTGGTCTCCAGGAGGAATGATATTGCAATGCCGAACATTACTGACTAGCAGCCGCACTGACACACATACTGCTTCCTGCTCCTGGGAAGGAGGTCAGGGAACAACCTGGGTACACAGAACAGTAAGATGATTGCACAAGAAAACATAATTTTGCATGTAAAGTATTGAAGGTTCATCCTCGGCTTCCTCTGCTTAAAACAGAAATACTAGCTGTGTACTGCTAAGAGTGCCTTTGGAGATAGCAATGTACAAATGAAATCACATCTGACACATTTCTCCTTCTAGAGTTATTTCAATACACAAAGTCTCCAATTACAAGATGATCAATGAGCATATGATGTAGGTTTCAGTAACTGACATTTTGGAAGCTTAAGTGCCAATGTTTATGGTTCTAAAATCAACATTTTATAACAAGGACTAACTGTATACCACTGACTAATGGTTGTACCAATTCATAAATTCTCAAGTCTGAGCTCCATTGATTTTTTTGCATTCATACACAAATTCCACAATGCTGCATAATGAATAAAACATGGTATCACTTTCACATCCCTGCACAGCTGTCATTGTGGGTGTGTAATGTCATGCAGCCCACTATAGGTAAAACAAAATTTAAAGGTGAACTTATCCTCAGAATCAGTCTTTGTAACATGGTGCTTGACTGGTGCTCATTGTGAATAAGCCTGAGGATGAATAGCCAATTAAAAGCAAAGGCAAGCTTGCAGGATTTGCAAATGTCATGAGGGCTGGCCCACAACATTTTAGCACCTGAGGCGGGGAGCTCAAATGACGCCCCCATACCCCCTCGCTTGGGCCAAAATGTTGAAAGGTCTCAATTCTGCCTTCTTCCTGTTCTATTCCTCTCATGGCGCTCCATCATCTCTGTGCATCTAGAGCAGAGAGAATACATATGCACCAGCAGCAGACACAATTTTCTACACTCTGGGTCCTAGTGCCCCCCCGCCTCCTGCACAGTCTGGCACCTGAGGCAGCCGCCTCAGTTCGCCTCATGGTAAGGCCAGCCCTGAATGTCATTCTAATGAAGCTTAACAAAGAACCAGATCAAACACTAACTAAACCATGATGACCCACTTTGAGCTTCTTTGCGATAGTCATTCTGATGAAAGCTATTACAGCTCCAGGAACTCACAAGTATGTTAAACTCACTTTAGGTAAGCCGCTTGTTTCACTGGAAGTCTGAAGCCAATGCTCAATAATTTTCTGAAACAGGAGTGCAAAATGCAATAATCTCCTATTAGATAGGGAGCGAAAGCATTTTCGATGAGAGTTTCCTAAAATCATCATTATCTCTTTCTAACACTGAGATGGGGTAGGGCCAAAGTTATGAGCAGGTTCCATCCAATTCTATTTTGAGTTGCCATTGGACCTTGTAGGGGAGTTGCCTGGAGGAATTCATATACCATGTTTTACCACATTCTCTATGACCATCTATTGCCTCTGTCTAATGCATTATTTCCATACAGAACTTTTGTGGGCAGTCGGTATGGGGTCATTTTAGCATAATGGCAAAACCATTGTAGTTGTCATCTTTTTGATGATTGTACAGGTTGAACCTATCTAGTCCAGCACCCTCAGGACTTGACCGGTGCCAAACCAATTTGCTGGACCACGGGAGATCAATATAGTCGAGCACAGTGTTTCTCAAAGTGGTCCACGGATCCACTCTACTAGAAAACTGCTACTGGACTGCTCTGATTTGTTTACTTACTGGTTCTGCAGCCACAGAGCCTCGTGGCTCCCATTGGCCTCAGTTCACCATTTGCAGCCTAGGGGAGCCACGGGAAACAGCGGCCCGGTAGCAGCTTTCTCAGAGTGCGTCCGAGGACCACTTTGAGAAACACTGGTCTAGCAGCATTACCAATGCTTCCACTGCTTTTTGGGCTCTAAGAAGACATTTAGATTAGACCTATAGCACAGAACACTGAGAGCCTGGACTGGTGGCTGTAAACAAACTTCATGGGACTGTGGGAAACTTGGCCACACCCATGATACGTGGATATCCGGCTAACTAAAATCATACTGGATCATCAATGTTGCTGGACCAGAATAAAAAGGTTCAATGTGTAGTTAGTTACTCACTGTACTTTGTCTTCTGTGGATGTCATAATGACTTTAGTTTGTCTAACCTTTCCATGCTTGGATATGATGCAAGCAACTCATTTAGAATATTTTCAGCTTTTGCTCCAGATGTTTTATCAGTACCCATGTTTCACAACCATGAAGTAATGTGGGTTCAATGAGCATTATGCATAATTAGTTGTAGCTGTCATGATGAGTTCTAAACATTTTTATTCAGGCGTGCAAGCATTCTTCTGGCAGTAGCTATCCGCTTGTCAATGTCTTCTTCATAGTGGTTGTCATGTGTTGTGATGAAACATGAGTAGCAGAAACTCTCTACTTGTTTAATGGCTACACTGTTAATGATGAGTTTAACTCATTTCTTGATTTTTTTTTTATGTTGCCATTCATTTGGTCTTCTGTTCATTCAATCTTAATCCTTATTCTGTAGCTATTGTGTATAGGCTAGTTGCAGTTTCTTGGTAATATTCCTCCATAGACATTACCATTATATTATTTGCAAAGTCAAGATGATTGATCATTTGCCCTGATACTCTGTGGTCTCCACCAATGTCGTTAAAGGAATTGGACAAGACATTTTCTAGTATAGAGCCAAAAATATTGTACTGAATATGTATACCTGTTCATCTCCAGTTTTCACTTTGAACCACTTGGTCAACTCACAGCCATCAGTACTGCTGATTAGTATTGTATGCCTTCATAAAATCATAGTTAGAAAAATCAGAACTTTTTGTAATTGCCAGCATCTGGCAATATATATTTGACAATAAGATAATTCGAAGCATATGCACGTGGGCTAACCTCTTGCAAGTTTCTGCAAATAACGTGTATGTGCGAATGTAAACATTGCAAGTGTAAATTGGGTACCTGAGCAGCTACCTACCTCATTTGTGTATGTACAAGCCAGATGTTGTTCTCTCCCTGCTAATGTAGGAATGTAGAACCTGAACAGTTGCAGAACTACTGCGATTCTGCCGCTTAGTGTAGGTACATTGGAGAGATAATCAAAGAGGGTCCACATCGAAGCACCATGGAAATGTATTTCTCATCCTGGGACTGCATCTACTGTAGCATGGCTCCTTGGGGGTGGGACTGAGACAATTAAAGTTTTATTGGCTGTAGATGAGTTTTCTTCTGGTACACTGCACCCTTAGTTGTGGAATTCCATCATTCTACCTCTATAGAGGACCAGGAGCAAAGCCTGGTACAGTATCTAGACTTAGTGATAGAAGATTTCACCCTGCAGGTGTATTTTTGTACACAAATTAGAGAGTGTGTGCAGAGCTGCATGCATATAATTAACATGCCATATAGGTGTCTACCTTTGAAAATATGGGCCTTGGAACTTGGAACTTTTGTACTCTGTTTTACCCTTGCCCCTAATACGTATGAGCTTTTGTACTGAAACCACCCCCTTTCTTCCCTCAATGGAAGAATGTATGTGAGTAACTTTGTAGCTCGTGAAAGTTTGTTCCTTAACTGGATGAAGGTAGTTACTTTTGAGAAAAATGAGGCAAATACCATGTGTTCAATCAGACATAGTTCTCTCAGATAATGAGTCTTGATGTCCGGTACATCAGAGATTAACCCTGCAGGAAAGTTTGTGATCCCAAATTCCTATTTATGCTCTACAATTCCAGGGTATTCAGTAGAAATTTTAAATTTGTATGTGCACTGGCAAATCCATTGTTCTCCCTTCACTCAGTCTGTGGCATATCAACAATCTCTCAAGGTAGATGTGATATTGGACAGAACAGGATCACTAATGCTATAGCACAGCTATAAACAAAAAGATAGCAGTATGTTCAAACAAGTCTTGATAAACAGAAATCTAGCAGGTGGGTGCATTAGAAGAAATCTGGAGGTTAAAGATTCTCCACCATGGAAAACTGGGTGTAAGCCAATTTATCATACACACAGAGAAGTCAGTCTTGCCAGCAGGTGAGCTGTTCATACTTCTGTAGTTGTTAGCCACTATGGGTTAATGCATTTTCTGATTTATTTAGCTTAAAAGGAATCCATGACTCCTCTTACCCATACATTCTCCAAGTAGGTAATGCCCCGTGCATAGTTTGTATAGATTTTTTCATGGAATTTGCCTATTAAGAATAAAATTTCCATCAAATACAAGCCCTTGGCATTCCAGTTTTTTCTACACAAGCTTTGGGCCTCGCTGTACAGTTAATTTTACTGTTTTAAAAACTTGCAGCATTTATTCTAGTAATTCAGTATCCAACGGAGGCTGTTGCTGAGATTAAAGACTATTTTCTTTTTGGTATTGTAAAGTAGGCTAAATTAATGTTATGGAGTATTTTGGGTTGTGGTTTTTTTTTAAACTCAGAGTGGAAATGTATGAGAAGAATGTTGTAGTTCTTAAACTCTGTTATAGTTTCAAACAAATGAGATGACACAATGAAGGCAACCAGCTGATGTAATGCTCTAACAAGTACAGAAACTGATGATCTAATCTCCTTTTAGGTTTTACAGATCTGCCCTAAGGATATGCGAGCAGACATCTGTGTGCATCTAAACCGCAAAGTTTTCAAGGAGCACCCAGCGTTCAGACTGGCTAGTGATGGGTGCCTTCGAGCCCTGGCCATGGAATTTCAGACTGTGCATTGTGCCCCCGGGGATCTGATCTACCATGCTGGCGAGAGCGTGGACAGCCTTTGCTTTGTGGTTTCAGGGTCTTTGGAAGTGATCCAGGATGATGAAGTTGTTGCTATTTTAGGTACGTCTCATGCTTTATAGTGTGTGCATAGCTAATCTAATGCTAACCTTCTGCATTTCTATAGCACTTTCCATTAGAGTCTCAACATACTTTCAAATAATTTAATTTAGCCTCACAATATCCTGGAGAGGTATCTGTGTGTTACCATCCCCCTTTAACAGAGGTAGAGAAGAGATTGTGACTTGTTCGAGGGCACGTGGAAACTTGGTGCACTCAACCAGAAGAGCATCCTTTCTTCCTCATGCGAGTCTGTGTAACGGTGCATTCACATCACCTGTGATTGTTTTACAATATGCTCAGCACTGTCCTAACTCTGTCCCATTGAAGTCATTAGGAGTTTTAATCCCACCTTCACTGCAGGCAGAGTGAGGTCCGTGCTGAGTGCTTTTATCTCAGTAATAAAACGAATATTTTAAAACTAAAAATAATTCTTATGAGATGACTTAGGAGAAGGTTTACAAACAATGCTGTAACACTTAACCAGGTACGTGTTACAGCAAGCAAAGGCTAATGTTTATAATCCCTTTTCAAAACAATATTCTATCTCCTAAGGTCAAAATAATCTAAAAATGTAGAGGATTTGAACTAGGAATGGCACTCTAGGTTGGAGGCATACAAAGAGCTTGCCGTGATGTGAACAACACTCTGAAGGAAAGCTAGGAGAATAGATGGCTAATCCAGTAGACGTAGCTAAATCATGAGGTGGCTAGAGTATTGAGAACATGATTATGTCTGACCTTTTTGTGATAAGGTAGAACTTCGTGGTGGCTTAAACTCAGTATCTGTCACTCATACCAGTCTTAACAAACAAACAAAAACCTCACCAACCTTAAACCTTAATCTTTCAGAACAAATATGCCAAACTTTTCTATGAGAAATTTCTGCGGGCAAAATAAGGCTGTTCTCCTGGCCTCAGTTCACCACTGTGCCTGAGTATTAGTAGCGTGGTTAGCTTAGCAGTCTAGAGAACTTTGCCTGTAATGTTTTGCATGCATTTTTGCATTACAGTCTTCGCTAAGAGCCTCTTGGCTTTTAGCTCATGCAGTAGAGGCATCTCGTGTTAGCCCCTAAGGTTCCAGCTTCAGTCCCACCTGCCAACGACCAGGGTCCGTTGCCTTTACACTTGCACTGGGAAGAAATCTTGAGAGGTCATCAAATCCAGTCCCCAGCACTTAATGCAGGACCAAACACCTGCATAAATTGAAGAGTTATATTCCTTATGTATATTCTAAATATAAATATACATTCTAAACAGTAAAAGACCCATTCCTGTGAAAACTTATCCGCTTTTTTTATTTTACACATGCAATGTAGTGGGTTGGAAGTCAACGCAGAACAGTTTAAACATTGGGGCCTCCTACTTTTTACTATGGTTGAGTGACTTATGGAGTCAAGAGTGCTGCTAGAGCTGAATGAATAATACACAAAGTTTTCCCCAATCATTGAAACTGAAATCCAAATGTGCCTCAGTTATTGTTTGCTCCCCTTATGCAGTCACTTTCCATGAACATTCATGCCACGCATACAGTCAGTGATAGCATTCACTGAGGGGGGAGGACTTATTCTGAATTGCATGAGAAACATGATTGTTGATGTATTGTTCAGCCAGGAAGCAGACTTGATTTATATCACCAATCATAACTGAACTACATAGCTTGAATTGTATATGTTAGTGGTTCCCAATCTTTTTGATACTGGGGACCAGTAAACCCATTCACAAGCTTTTGGAGGACTGGTAACATTTATTTGCATATTTGAATATTCATTAAGCAAATGATGAATATGCAAATATATTGTTTCTGGTCCTCCCAAAGCCCCCAGTGCCAAATTTAGCAAAGCTTTGGATACGGTCTCCCACAGTATTCTTGCCAGTAAGTTAAGGAAGTATGGATTGAATAAATGGACTGTAAGATGGATAGAAAGCTGGCTAGACTGTCGGGCCCAGGGTTTCCCAAACTTTATATTGTTGGACCCCGGTTTTTTTCAGTACCTTTTTTTGCAGCCCAAAAATATAAACGCATATAAACTGGGTTGAGACAGGAGGTGCGGGCTCTGGGGTGTGAATGAGAGATTTAGGTGTAGGAAAGAGTGAGAGGTACAAGCTCTGGGAGGGAATTTGAATGCAGGAGGATGTGGAGAAGGGGATGCTGGCTCAAGGAGAGGGCTCCAGGCTGGGGAGTGTTGGGCTCAGGTGGAGGGTTGGGGTGCTGAGCAAGCCACAGGCTTGTGGATGTGAGGGTGTAAGAGTTTGGGGATGTGAGAGGCTCAGGACAGGGGGTTCCAGTGTATGATAGGCTCAGATTTGGAGTCGGGGTGGGGAGTACAGGAGTGTTATGATGTGGTGGCCAGATGACAACTTGGCCCCAATTGGGGGCTTGCTGGCCAGGCTTCATTTTTAAATAAAATATTGTCAAACACAAAAGGTTTCAGCATCATCTTTATTTATGAGAGGGGCGGGGAACCTGTTTTGTGTCAGGGGTCACTGGCCCACAGAAAAGTCAGTCGGGGCCACATAAGTGAGATACAAAAACACAACCCCTCCAAATCCCTCAAACCTCACTAATGTGGCCCCAACTGTACTTGTGGGTGCTGGGACAGGGTTCTGGGGCAGGGTGCCAATGGGTGCTGGGGCAGGGGACAGGGTGCCGGTGGGTGCTGGGGCAGAGTACTTGTGGGGGTCTGGGTGGGGGGAGAGGGGAGGGGACAGGGACCGATACCTGGGGATCCTGCAGCTGCACGCCAAGGTCCAGGAAGTGTGCGGGCTGCTCCCCCATCCCCCAAACAGCGGCACAGTACCTGAAATGCTGGTCCGTCGCATGCCTGATGCCTTCCTGTGCGGGGGGAGGGTAGTCCCGGACCGCGTCAGCTCCAACCACTGGGGCAGTGTGCACCTTGCTCCTCCGCTCCCCATGGCAGTGTGCACCTTGCTCCTCCGCTCCCCATGACAGTGCGCGCCGCCTGAGCAGCCGGAGCCAGCACAGTCCTGGATCCCTACCCCCTCCCCAGTGTGCGATGGACTGGTGTTTTAGGTACCGCGCTGGCTGTTGGGGCAGAGGGGAGAGCAGCCTGCGCACTTCCGGGACCTGGTGTGCAGCTGCAGAACTGCCCCCGACCCCGCAGGAAGCCTGCACTACCTCTGTGGCCCCTGGAGGTAGCATCAGCGCGGCCGCCACCTCCCCTCCTGGCCCCAATCCTGGCCGCTTTATCGGCCGGCTCCAGCTCCCGTTCTATGTTGGTACGCCCGGCCTTCTCCCTGGGTCCTAGCGCCCGCCGGATCTAGCCCTGCCGCCCAGAAGCATGCCCGGCAGAGACGCCGCGGGCAGCAGGCTCTCTCCCAAGAATCGTGCACGCAAATTTTTCTGAGGCCCGGTATTTTTTTTTCTGAGGATCGGTACTGGGCCGCAGACCACACTTTGGGAAATGCTGGTATATGTCAGGTATCAAACAGGAATCCATAGAATACATGAAATTTGTGAAAAACTATTTAGAATAATTTTAACTAATGAACACATTGGGGGAAATTAAAATCTCCTCACAGTTATTCCAGGAACAAAAGAAGGTAAATTAATAAAACAAGCTTTCAGTTAGGAATACATGCTGTGTCTTCCTTAGCAATAGAGAGCTAAGTCTCATTTCTAAATTATTCTGTGTGAATCTTGTACGGTATTATCTAAAATTAAGGCAATCCATTCTTCATCTTGAACGAATTTATAGCCAACATTTTCTAGTACTAATATTATTTACCCTTAAAGGACAGCATACCAAATGTGTGCTGCAGATCCCTGGTGTTTGGAATCCTCTGTGTACTCTTGCATAATATCACTGTAAATCAAATCTATCTACTGTCCAAATGGAAAGTGTGGTTTCAGTTCAAACTCATCTTCTCAGAATAAAGCGATTGACTTTGACTTCAGAATGAGTTGATGCAAAAACAGGCGTAAGAGAAAATTACATACAAGGCAGAAGAAAAGAATCAGACATTTTCTGTGGCTATCTAATTAATGCACATTCCTTGGTAATTAGAAGGGGAGGGAAAGGCAGATAAAGAGCATTAGTTTTAAGAATTTAATTTCTTTGCAACATTTGCTGTAAATTGTCAGACAGTCTAAGTATTTTACAGGATGCTCATTTTCGTTGCTGTTTGATTTCTGTATTTTAATTCTGTAGAAACTTTTGTGGCATTCATATAGCACAATAATTGTGTGACACTTCACAGAAATACAGGACAAAATTCCCTGGAATAAGGAGCTTACTGTAAACTCAGGTATTGCTGTTTTTGATCGATGGGGAAGCTAGGGAAAGGAGAGAGAATGCTGGGAAAGCTGCTGTTTTGTATAAGGGCTATTTTGTATTCTTAAGGGTTTTTACTGTTTTGTTTTGTTTTGTTTTTAAAGAGCAGCCATGAGACCAGGAGTATGTACATAAGGTAAGAATGGAAATTAGTCTTAGGGAAGCTACCTGTTGTTCTGTCTGGATTTGGGATTGTCCCGATGGGTTCCTGACAGGTCCTTTACTCTGTCAATGATGATAAATTTTCAGCTGCGTGAGTGTGTGCTCCCCTGTCTAATGCATTAACCCTGTGCACTTGAGTCAACACGATAGAATCCCAGAGAGCCACCAGAGACCACAAATCAGATAAGGATTGAAATCACCCAAACAGGTTTATTGCCAATCAGCATCATATATATAGTAGCCCAATGTCTGTGACTCTGTAACGGTGAAATGCTGGCTGTTCCCTCTGGGCAGCGCTGTTCCCTCCCTGGCTGTTCCCTCTGGGCGGCACCTTTGCCTGAGTCACGTCCTTCGCCTCCCGCCGTGGCGCTCTGCTGACTTCTGCGCCGCTCAGCCGGGCCGCCGCAGGGGAGCAAGCGGCGCAAGCGACCGTTTGGGCTCCACGCTCCCCATGCAGCACAGGGAGCTCGGTGCCCAAGCGGCCGTTTGGGCTCCGCAGTCCCCCAAGTGAGAGGCAGGAGGGGGAGGAGAAGAGAAAGAGAGAGACGGAGAGAGAGGCAGGAGGTGGAGGAGAGCTGAGAGAGAGAGAGAGAGGGGGGGGGGGAGGCAGTAGGAGGAGGAGAAAGAGAGACACACACACGGAGCGAGAGACCGGAGGCTCAGGAGAGAAGACCGACGTGGAGGAGAGACCTGAAAATCCCATCTTATGACGGGCTAATTGGCTAGTATACTAATAGTTGTCGGCGAACAGACTCGCTGCTGTGCCACTATACCTCATGCAAGCTGTGGCAATGTGCTAACACCCATTAAGTGCCATAGCACCCCCACCCTCCGCCCCATGGTCAGCCGGCAATCCCCTTTGGGATGCACTTTTATAGTCACCTACAAACAAATTACATCACTTCTGATGTACCAGGTTTCCAGTTGCTTATAACTTTGCTAAACTTTAACCATTTGGGCTGAGAGTTTGCCTCAGGCTGAATTTCTCTGGAATTGTTTTGGCAAAAATGGTTCAGCTTTTTATCAGAACAAGGTTAGAAACACTTACATTGTTTTGCCTATGTAACGCATTTACAAACTGAGGAGCTATGGAGTGGGGCGACTTGAAATTTGGCAGAAGGCTGGCTGAGGTGTCAGATGTGTCTTTCATTCTCTCCAGAAAAATTTGCCTAAATTTGGCTAAGATGCAAGTCTTTGAAGAAAACAGAGTTTGAACTGCCTTAGCAGAGACTTGTTAAGAGTTTGGCAGTTAAAATCTCTGAAGATTCCATCAGTACAGAGCATGCTCCAGGATGAGACTAAGCATGACTTTGCCTGCAATGTGTGTGAGGAAAAATAATAGGTGATTATGTAATTAAATACTGTGTCATAATGCATACTCACAAGGGGGGCAAATTACGGTGAAATACAACCTAGATTCTAGAATTTGCTAACTTTTGAGTGATGACTCTGCAACCTTAACAGTCTTTTAATGTAGTTTCTGTGTGTCATACAGTTTAAAGGCAGACAAGTGTACAATACAGTCATAGAATCCTAGGGCTGGCAGAGACCTCAGGAGATATCGAGTCCAGCCCCTTGCCCAAAGCAAGACCAACCCCAACTAAATCATCCCAGCCAAGGCTCTGTCAAGCCTGGACTTAAAAACCTCTGGGGATGGAGATTCCACCACCTCCCTAGGTAACCCATCCCAGTGCTTCACCACCCTCCTAAGGAAATAGTTTTTCCTAGTATCCAGCCGAGACCTCCCCCACTGCAATTTGAGACCATTGCTCCTTGTTCTGCCATCTGTCACTACTGCCACTCTCCATTCTCTTTGGAAAAGGCTGCCATCAAATCCTCCCTCTTCTGTAGACTAAATAAGCCCAGATCCCTCAGCCTCTCCTCGTAAGCCATGTGCTTCAGCCCCCTAATCATTTTTGTTGCCCTCACTTTTGCTTTCTCCAATGGGTCCACATCCTTTCTATAGTGGGAACCCCAGTCAAGCAGTAGGACTCGCTCTGATCTGGGGAAGTCACAAGTCATTGTATCTGGAATATTTTATGGAAAAGGTTGGTTTTGACAGAGGATTTGGAAGGAAGAGAAAAGGCTTGGTATATGTTTACAATTTCTTGTGCTCAAAGATGAGGTTGTGGATTGGCATATAGGGCCCAAGGGATCAACAAGACCCTGTGTATACCTGGGAGTTGATCAGGGATTGGAAGAAGGAGGTCTGCAGAGCTTTGGGGAATGGTGCCTGAGAAATTGGTCTGGTGGAGTCTTACTTTAACCTGAGATTGCTGGAGCGGGCAATGACCTGGACCAGTTGTTTGCTTTGACCAGTTTGAGTATAGCAAAATGCATGAGCTGTTGAATAAATTCTGTGGAATAATTAGAATAGTAGTGCCTGATACAGCAAACCTTTATTCATGTGGGTAAATTTGTTGTTATTCATAAATGTAGTCCTGTTGCTTTTTTGGTGGGCTTCTTGTCTGGGTGAAGACTGCAGGAGTGATAGTCTGTTACTGAAACTGAAACTCTTAATATCTCAAGTACTTTTTTATAAATTAGTTGAACAATGTTTTTTTGTTTTGTATTGTTTTTTATTTAGCACCCCTGAAATATTCCCAAGATAAAGCAGTGCTTTCTGTAAGAATTCAGGAATTTTCCAGCTACTTACAACAGATCATTTACTAAGCAGTGAAAGAACTGTGTAGCACTTTGGTAGTCCCTGGATATCTCTGTGTTTTCAGAGATTCTCTTGGCATTTAGATACACAGCTCCCATTGGCACAAAACAAATTCCATGGATCAGTGGAAATTGTTTGGCTAAATTCTGTGTGAGCCTTTGTTATTCACTAATTCTTGTTTACTAAACTGGCCACCATTTTTATTACTCCAAGAAGGCTATGGAAAATATTAGAAATGTACTGTCTTTGCTCAACCAAGCTGTATGCTAGTGATTTTAAGCAATTATTGGATGCAGAGGATAAACTAAATGTGCTTAAGGCCATAAGAATCCTTGATGCTAATGATGGCCAACATTTCCAAAATTGGATGCACACAATGAATAAAATGGGTTTAATTTTCAAAACATTCCAACATTCCAAGTCAAATAGCCTTGTGGATGACTTGAAAATCAGGCTTCTTTCAAGTGCTTAAATATGGAGTTAGGTGCTAACTTTCAGCACTCGCTTTTTGGAAAATTTGGACGGCATTTTCAAATGAGGGCACCCTACAAATCTGTGCGGGAAACTACTGACTGTTTGCTTATGCCAATGGGGGAACTGTATTAATAAATACCTGCTTGTCCATCCAACTAACCGATTCTGTGCAGAGTCCACATTTGTGTGGGTGCAAGTTAGGTGCTCAACTGATCATTTGCTCCTAAAAGTCACTGTCTTGGTTCTACTACATTTATCATATTCTCCCATTCCATGTTTGAGCTAAAATATATTACTCTTTGTGTGCATATTGTGTTTGTCTTAGCAAAAGGCACTACTGCCTAAGTTCTCTATCTGTAGTAGAGCAGTGGCCTTAAAATACTACAGCAATGGGATCCATACTGATTGAATCCCTACTGGGACTGATGGGTTAATGTGAACTGAGTACCTAAGCTGCAAGCATGGAAGCGTATAAGTCTCCAAATGGACTGTGTTTCTCCATAAAGGAATTGCCTTAGCTTTTAAAGAGGAGCTTATAATGTGTTTTTCTCTTGTTCACTATTGGCTATAGGTTTTAGTTCAATGGGCAGATCTGGTGCATTTTGCTTTATCCATGCATGCTGACCTACAAACAATCACTACTTGGGATATGAATTGTTTGCATTCTGTAAAAAGACCAGGAAATGATTATGCTTCACAGCAGAGTGGTTAATGTAACCTCAGATTCAGCTCGACAACATACATTTCCCTTTGTGTGTTTTCCTCTCATTCAGTTCCTGGCAGGTTTGTTCAAAATGTGCCATCTAAAGACACATTTTAGAACATTTGCATTTTTTGTGGAGCTGTAGGTTTTGGAATGTATTTGCTGACTCATGTAATTGGCAGGTGCTTGAGAAATAGTGTGAAATCTGATTGGAACACTGTACAGACATTACTGTTTAAATGCATTTAATTTGAGTAAACAAGAAAATAGAAGGACAGATAGTAATTTTTCCAAAATTATGCAGCCTGTGCCCTCTGATCTCTGAGGGTATGTCTACACTTGCAGCCTAATTCGAAATAGGGCTGCAAATGTAGGCATTTGAAATTGCAAATCAAGCCTGGGATTCCTCCTGCAATGAGGTTTAACAGGTATTTCGAAATAGGGCTTTATTTCCAACGCCCGTTTCACTGCCGCGTGTAGATGCGGGCAGTTATTCCGGGCTTGTCAATTTCAAAAAATGGCGCCCGGCCGGGAAGATGCAAATCAAGCGCGGGATATTTAAATCCCGGGTTTGATTTGCAATTTCAAATGCCTACATTTGCAGCCCTATTTCGAATTAGGCTGCAAGTGTAGACATACCCTGAGTGGGATTTACCCTAAGAAGTGCAATGATGTTCCCATTGCTTCCTTCCTCCAAGTTCAACTTGGACCATAGGGACCTCAGCAGGGAGAGACTACTAGAGGCCAGGTGTTGTGACTGCAGCACACACATTAAGTGGGAGCAAGAGGCCATTTTCTGAGTTGCTGGAGGACAGTGTGTACCTCTTTAAGAGATACAGAGGCAGGAAATAAGTTTCCAGCAGCCTTGGAGCAGCTCAGAGTGGTTGATGCTGATTCATGCTCCCCCTCACCACCCTCAGTGACCAGAAAAAAGGGAGGCTTTATAAGTAGATGCCAGACAGGAGAAGCCCTCTTCCTTTACCTAAGCTGGTCCCAGCCTCTCCTTGGACCATTATGAGACAGATCTGATTGCCTACGCCCCAGGAAAGAGAGAATTTGAGGGCTCTCAGCACTGCTGCAGCGTTTCCCAGGCGCGCTGGAGATCCTTACCCGGGGTTATTTTTAAAGATATTTTTATTTTTAAATCAAGCACGAGAGGCGTAATGGAATAACAATAATTGACATTGTAACTGACAGCAAAAATGCATTTGTCTCTAGATTGAGTCATGGTCTGGCCCGCCATAATATTGGGATTCAGGAGCTCCTGAGTTCTGATTCCGCCTCCAGTTCTGATATCCTTGATAATATTGAGCAAGCCCCTAAATACCCTACCTGGTTTTCCCACCTGTAAAATGGGATAACTGTATTTGGGTGTGGTGTATATCCTAGGATACACTGACCCATTACAGCAGGCTAAAGTCCCTGCACAGATGTTTTCAATTCATCCCAGAACCAAGGCATTCTGTGATTTACAGTCCAGAGCTACAAGTTTCCCAGCAAGGAATGGAGACTATTTGTAAGAGCTCCTTTTTTTCACTGGGCAAGAAGGGACCTGAAAGGAACAGGTGGTGAGTTGCATCTGGTCTGGGGGGATGTTGGAGGAACTATGCAAGGCTGTTTGGATGAAGAAGAAAAGCCATGGGAAGTAGATTTTTTTTTCCTATTTTGAAGTTGCTTGTGGCAGCAGGGTTCTGGAGAGAGCAGATCCCGGGAGCAAGCACAGAAAGTAGTCCTGAGCTATAAAGTAATTCTCAGAGAACAGGACAGGGCACATGTTGCTTTGTCTTGGGATATGAGGCCAGAGCTTCAAGCAGAAGATGGGAGAAAAATCTCCTCACCCCTTGAACTCAAAACACAGGAGGGAGGAGCTGAACTTTTGTCACCCATGTAATTTTGATTCAGCCAGAAGGCTAAGTGAATGCATTGAAGAGGGAAACGGAGTCAGTGGCTATCTATACATGAGAAGGAGGCAAACCACTGCTATAGCACTTCACACTTTGAAAATGGAAACATCACAATGTAGATAGATCTTCTTATGATGCTGATTACTGTTATTAAAACCAATGAAACTTAATGGAAAAAATAGTCAGAAGGATTCTGTATATAACCCAACAAGAGCGTAAGACATTCTACCTGCAGAGTATGTAAAGGGATATTGAGTGTGAATTTGTAATCTAGGCTTTACTGCTTTATTTACCAGTAGAAGATTTACCTGGTGTTTGAGTTAAGGACCTGAGCAAATAAGTTTAGTTTTTCTTCATTTAAATCATTGTTCGGGGATGGGCTGGAGAGTTCAATGTGCAGGCCGCCCCAGGGAGAGAGGACAACCCCAGCCCTTTCTCACTGCAGCAGCTGGGGGCCAGGTGAGAAGTGCCTGTCTATGGTCGCTGCAGCTGCAGTGGACACAGCCAGGGGAGGAGACAAACAGACAAAGTCTCTGAACTATATGGTAGATAGCTGTCTCTTTCTTCACCCTTGCCTCCTACTGACCCAATGGGGGTATAGCTGTCCCAGTCCCCATCTCTGGCCACTTGCTTGCCCCCCATTGTCATTCTCCAGTAGTACTGTCCCTCCTGCCAGATCTCTCCCTTTCCATTTTTATGAGAAACAGTCGAATTCCTTGTACATCCCGTTGTCCTGGCACCTTGCTTTAAATTATAAGAGGAAGTTGCATACCAAATTTGGTGTTCCTAGCTCTTAACATCTAGGAAGAGTTCTTGAACAAAGTGACTCACAAATTGACTGATGGACAGACAGACGCATATTTCTAAAATATATACTAAGAGGAAGATCACTGGGGGCAGGTTCTGTGCATGTAGGATGTACATTTATTTACTTTTATTTAAGATAACCCACCGGGCAGGAGAAAAGTGCTGTTTGCATGTCCTTAGAATACACATTTTTATTATTTACACAGCTCTAACCCTGAGGAAGAGACTGTTCTCTCTGAAAGTATCATGTGAGCTCAATGTGTCGCATTCTGTTTCAGAAGGTCATTAAATGGTCCATTTACTTTGGGTGGAGAAATTCCTGCTGATTTAATTTTATCTAATTGCAATCTTAAAGGGCACAAACAGAATTATTCTTAAAATGTTCCTTTGAAATTGCTTTAGTTTACTCATTTAGCCATAAACTGTTGTTCAGATGTGGGCACAGAAGGCTAGATTCTGATCTCAGAAGGACAGATTCCTCTCATGGCAGCCGGACATATGTGAATGCAAAGTGCATCCCTTTACACTCAGAGCAGTGGCTATCCCAGAGGAGTAATCTACCTTGGGGAAGTCTAAGTGGCAGTGCAGGATTTCTATCAAGGGAAGGCAGTTCTAAAATATATTGGGTGGCCTACCCACAGTGTTTCCCATTATGCATGTCACGTAGAAGTTGCATCTTCCAGCCTGTCTGGCTTCACTTGCTGGACAGCCCCACTCAGTTGTTGTACCATGTTGAGAGGTTCACCTTCTGGGTATGTCTACACTACAGCACTAATTCGAACTAACTTAATTCGAATTAGTTAATTCGAACTAGTGCATCTAGACCTAAAAACTAATTCGAATTAGCGTTTTGCTAATTCGAACTAGCATGTCCACATTGAGTGGACCCTGAACCGAAGTTAAGGCTGGCCGGAACCAGGACTTAGAGTGTGGAGCTGCTGCCTCAGGCTAGCTGAGGGCTGTGCTTAAAGGGACCCGAGTCCCCACCCCGGACAGACAGTTCTCAGGGTTCCCTGTTGCTTGTCTACCTCGATGAGGGACAGCAAAGCAGTCCTGTCTTGGAGTGCCCTGAGTGCCCACACTCGGCACATCACAGCACTCGGCCATCAGCCCGGCTGCACTTGACACCCCCGGATGGCAGCCTGCGGCAATCGGGGAGCTGTCAGGATCCAGGAGGCCCTGCAGGAGAGCTTCCACCCTGAGGAGCCCGCAGAGCCACGCCAGTCCTCCCCATCAGGGGCTCGTGCCCCTTTCCTCCCTCACCTCCTTCCACTTACACCTCCCCAGCCCCCCTTCCTGATGTAAAAAATAAAGGACACGTGTTCAAAAATAGAAACTCTCTTTATTTAACAAAACTGAGGGTGGGGGGATTAACCTCTGGGGAGACTGGGAAAAGGAGGTGGGAGAGGAGAAGAGAGAGAGGGTGGGAGAGGGGAGGTGGAAGGGGGAAGCCAGGGGAAGAAGGAGGAGGGGAAGTCTAAAACTATGGTACGCCATATCTTCAGTATTGTGTAGAGATGTGGTCTCCTCACCTCAAAAAAGATATTTTGGCCTTGGAAAGGGTTCAGAAAAGGGCAACTACAATGATTAGGGGTTTGGAACAGGTCCCATATGAAGAGAGGCTAAAGAGACTGGGACTTTTCAGCTTAGAAAAGAGGAGACTGAGGGGGGATATGATAGAGGTCTATAAAATCATGAGTGGTGTGGAGAGGGTGCATAAAGAAAAGTTCTTCATTAGTTCCCATAATATAAGGACTAGAGGACACCAAATGAAATGAATGGGTAGCAGGCTTCAAACTAATAAAAGAAAGTTCTTCTTCACAAAGCAAATAGTCAACCTGTGGAACTCCTTGCCACAGGAGGCTGTGAAGGCTAGAACTATAACAGAGTTTAAAGAGAAGTTAGATAAAGTCATGGAGGTTGAGTCCATGGAGTGCTATTAGCCAGGGGGTGGGAATGGTGTCCCTGGCCTCTGTTTGTGGAAGGCTGGAGATGGATGGCACGAGACAAATGGCTTGGTCATTGTCTTCGGTCCATCCCCTCCGGGGTACCTGGTGTTGGCCGCTGTCGGCAGACAGGCTACTGGGCTAGATGGACCTTTGGTCTGACCCAGTACGGCCGTTCTTATGTTCTAAGCTCAGGGTCGGGGGTCTCACTGGACCAACTTGATTTTCATGCAAACCTGCTCCTGGGTTTGCATGTGGCCTTTGGTGGCCAGGCTGGCAGCTATTCTGCCCTAGACGGCCTCATTCCTGTGCCTAGTGCGGAGGTCGTGGACGTTGGAGGTCTCCCCCCAAACCTCGATGAGGTCCACGATCTCCACACTAGACCAGGCGGGCGCCCGCCTCTTGCAGCCCCGGGCAGGCTCCTGGGAGCCGCCAGCCTGGTCCTGGGAAGAGGCAGAGGGCTGGGTGGCAGCGGATGGCTGGCTCATGCCGTGCCAGGTGCAGGGTCTGCTGGCTGGGTGCTGGCAGGCTTGCACCTGGCATGGGCACTGTAGCCAGACCGTGCCCCTTCAAAGGCTCCGGGGCCGGGAGGGGGGCAGAAGAGTTTCCCTGGCTTGGCCCAGAGTGGCCACTGGGGCAAGCTGGGAAGAGCTAGCCTCCAACTAGTTCGAATTAAGTGGCTACACAGCCCTTAATTCGAACTACTTAATTCGAACTAGGCATTAGTCCTCGTAGAATGAGGTTTACCTAGTTTGAATTAAGCACTCCGCTAGTTCAAATTAAGTTTGAACTAGCGGTTTGCATGTGTAGCGCCTATGAAAGTTAATTCGAACTAACAGCTGTTAGTTCGAATTAACTTTGTAGTGTAGACATACCCTCACTGATGGAGTGGGCTGTGCAGTTAGGTTGTGCTGCTCTGCCCTCTCACCAAGAGAGTTTCCATCACTGGAACATGGCATTCCATTTTCTACAGCTGAATCTAGAACTAAGTGCTTGCTCAACACTAGGCTGTCATACTGGTACAGCTACCTCATCTGGGAGTGTAAAGTGCTGGTATAAACTGTGGCTCTACTGGGAGGATTTGCCAATATAGCTATACTTGCAAACCTGTTCTAGTGCAGATAAGGCCTTTCTGTGATTTACACCAGCAAACATGAGAACAGAATTGGAGTTGCATTAAAATATACTGGGGAAAAAAGCTAGTAACCATCAAATTGAAGGATTTAAAACCTTTTAGGAAGCACATATAATTTTTCAAAAGCACTTACATGACGTAAGAGCTGGGTCCCCTTTTGCAAATGGGTGTAGGCTACTAATTTGTGTAAATCTCTAGTTTATTCTCCATCTGAATTTAAAATGTTTATTTCCTTTCACATTATAGGATTTTGAATGTAAACTATCCAGCTGCTGCCTGAGTACCAAGCAATCAATTGTGTGCCTTGGATTAAAGGGTTTTAGCAGGATTCCCTGAACCTCTTAAAGTAATTAATGTCACAGTGCTGCTATAAGATGGCACTTTATAACTTGAACAGTCATTTACTTTTGATAGCAGAATGATGAATTAAAACCCAGCTCCATCTATTATTACTAGTATTAATCTCCATTTCTTTACGTATGTTTCTTTAGAATTGCAGGCCGATTCCAATCCTCTCGGCTGCCTGATTGCCAACGCAGATGCAGGTTGCTCAGTGTAATCTATGGCTTCCATAACTGTGAACTTTACTGAAGGGAAAAATCTGATTGGTCTGATTTTACTAATCCTCTGTTTAGGGTGTGTCCAACACAAGAGTCTAATGTAAAAATTGATACACAACTTGGGGCGTATCCTGTGTCCCTTGTCTTAAAAAGAGCAGGAGCTGACACTATATATGTGGTGTGACAATGTCCCTTGTTAACTCCCCATGGGTTCTGCACTTCTTAACGGTTTCTTATGTGTCTCAGAGACTCATGGTGACGCCTTTGTTGCCTTGGGACTTCCCCAGAGGCAAGGGTCCCTGTTTACCGAATCATCCTCATCATGGGTAAGTCCTTAGCAGAGGAGGGAGTGGGGAAGACAAACCCCCTTTTCCTGGCCTTTGGTCTGTTACTGTCTTCCCAGCGGGGTAATCCTCCAAGAGAAGGGGTGGGGGGAGTCCAAGCCCACCCACTCCACTGGACTGCGGCCCAGGGGCCCTACAGGAGGGGCGGCTGGCAGGGCTTCTTGCCCCCACCCTTATACCACTACCTCTCCCCTGGGCCACTTCACCCACTGCTTCCTTCTTCCGCCTTTACCTTGGGGTTCGGGTCGGGTCGGGTCGGGTCGGGCGGGCCGGCCCTTTCCTTTCCTTTCCTGCCCTGCCCTGCCCTGCCCTGCTCTGCCCCTCTTAAAACTCTCCCCCCTGCTGCCTGAGAGGAAACCTTTTATAGGGACCTGGAGGCCTTAACTAGTAACAGGTGCTTAATTAACCCCTGTTGCAGGCTGACTCCTAATTAGGCCTCCATTGCCTGCCCTGATTGCCAGGCTGTGTTCAGGTGAGTCTAATTGGGAACCAAGAAGGCATTAACCCACCTCCCAATATTGCTGCCTCTATGAGATATTTGTGGTTCACAAGCTGTGGTTTGCCACCCATTTCTCCCTCCCCCCCCCCCCCCCCCCACTCACTCAACACCAGGGGGTTGGGCAACTTGGGACGCCAAACAGTGCATGCAGGTTAGCCCATCCACATTCCCGTGTTGGGTTCCGGCCCTGTGCTGCACCCTGAATTGAAAAGGTTGTAGGGATACCAACCACTGGGTGACCCTAGTGTTCTTTTCCTTATTTTGTTGCATCCATTGCAGTGGGGCATGGTCCATCACCAAGACAAAACATCGCCCAAGGAGGTAATATCCTAGTACCTCCCTGGCCCATTTTACTGCAAGGCACTCCCTCTCAACTACTGCATACTTGCACTCCCTTGGGAGCAGTTTCCTGCTAAGATACAACACTGGGTGTTCTTCTTTCCCAATTGTTTGTGATAGGACTGTCCCTAACCCCACGTCCGATGCGTCAGTTTGCAGGATAAACTCTTTAGAGAAGTCTGGGGATATCAATACCGGGTTTCAATAGAGAGCAGTCCTCAAATACGCTCTTGGCTGTCTTGGACCATTTAACTGAGTCAGGCCCCTGGGCTTTCACCAGATCTGTCGGGGGGGGCACATGTTGCAAAGTGGGGAATAAATTGTTGATAATAGCCCACTACTCTTAGAAAAGCTCGAATTTGTTTCTTTCATTTAGGCCAGGGCCACCATTGAATGGCCTCTAATTTATTTAACAGGGGTTTTACCACCCCTTTTTCTCCCACATATCCAAGGTATTTAGCCTCCATGAACCCCACGGCACACTTGGCTGGGTTTGCCGTGACGCCAGTCCACCTAAAGGAGTCCAAAACAGCCTCTACTCTCTTCAGGTGGGTCTCCCAATCCACGGTGTAGATGATGACGTCGTCAAGGTAGGCAGCAGCATAAGCGGCATGGGGCCGCAGCAGCTTGTCCATGAGGCACTGAAAAGTGGCTAGAGCCCCATAGAGACTGAACGGGAGGACTGTGTATTGAAACAGCCCCTCCGGGGTGGAGAATGCCGTCTTCTCCGTGGCGTCCTCAACCAATGGGATCTGCCAGTAGCCTTTTGTTAAATCTAGGGTGGTCAGTTATCGCGCTCGGCCCAGGCAGTCTACCAGCTCATTGATGCATGGTATGTGGTATGCATCGAACTGGGAGATCTCATTCAGCCGCCAGAAATCATTACAAAAACGTGTGGTGCCATCAGGTTTCGGCACCAGTACTATGGGACTGGACCACTGGCTATGGGATTCTTCGATGATGCCCATTTTTAGTATCTTGTGTACCTCCGCCCTTATCTCCTCTCTTTTAGCTGCTGGGACCCAGTAGGGTCTCATCGTCACTCGGGCTCCAGGATTGGTATTAATTTGGTGGGTGGCCTCCGACATTCAGTCGGGCTTCTCTGAAAACACGTCCCTGTTCCAGGCAATCATGTTAGAGACCTCTTTCCTTTGGGCTGGCGTTAACTCGGGGCCCACTTTCACCAGCACCGGGGGCTCGGCCTGGGGGTCAGGCTCCTTCCTCCAGGTAACCACACAGGCATCCCTCTCCTGCCAAGGCTTTAAGAGGTTGATATGGTAGATCTGCTCTTGCTTTCAATGCCCCGGTTGACATATCCTATAGTTTACTTCCCCAAACGGCTCGATGACTTTGTAGGGGCCCTGTCACTGGGCCAGCAGTTTACTTTCACTGGTGGGCACGAGTACCATGACATAGTCCCCAGGCTGGAATCATCGTATCTTAGCCTGGCGATTAGAACAGGCCCACTAGGCCTCTTGGGCCTCTTCTATGTGCCTCCTCACTATGGGGGTGATCTGTGCTATCCGGTCCCTCATCTGTGTCACATACCCCACTATATTTCTCCCTCCCTTTGTTTCTTCCTCCCAGCCTTCTTTGGCTATATCCAGGATGCCTCGGAGGTGACGCCCATACAGCAACTCAAAGTGGGAAAACCCAATGGATGACTGGGGCACCTCCCGGATGGTGAACATGAGATAAGGCAGCAGCATGTCCGACTCCTTTCCATCTCTGCTCACAACCTTCTTGATCATAGCCTTAAGGGTACAATTGAACCTCTCGACAAGGCCATCGGTCTGGGGGTGATAGACCGAGGCCCTCAAGGTCTGTACCCGGAGTAGTGTGTAGAGGTCCTTCATCAATTGGCACATGAATGGGGTGCCTTGGTCCATTAAAATCTCCTTTGGGAGGCCCACTTGGGCAAATATTTCCACCAACACCTTGGCTATGCTCTTGGAGGCTGTATTTCGAAGGGGAACAGCTTCGGGGTATCGCATGGCATAGTCAAGGACCACCAGTATGTACGTATGTCCTCGGGTTGTCTTTTCCAGTGGACCCACCAAGTCCATCGCAACCCATTCAAACAGGACTTCAATGATTGGCAGTGGCACTAGGGGGGGTCCTCAGATGAGGGCGAGGGCTATGTAGTTGACACTTTGGGCAGGAAGCGCAGCATCGGTGGACGTCCTCATGCACCCCTGGCCGATAGAAATGGTGTAGGATCTGGGCCTGGGTCTTTTCTACTCCGAGGTGTGCTCCAAACAGGTGACTATGGGACAGATCTAAAATGGCCCGTTGGTGTTTTTGGGGTGCCAAGAGCTGGTGGATTTCCTCTTCTTGGGTATTCACAAGGCGGTACAGGAGGTCCCTCTTAAGAATAAAATAGGGGCCAGGCACACAGGTCTTGCCTTCTACGGCTACCCCATCTACCTCAGCCACCTCCTTCCTGGCATTCTCATATCAGGGGCTGGCCAATTGGAGCCCTGGGGGGGGTTCCCTATGGCCCCTGCATTGACCCTATGGTGCTGGGACCAGCACTAGCCTCTGCCTCCCCCACAGTCTGTGGTCCCTCTCCTGCTACTAATTCAGGGTCCTCTCCATCCTGAAGGCCACCGCTTTCCCTTCGTGAGCCCCGGGGGCGTCTGTTTACGCAAGTGACCCTTTGAGCCTGCATCAGGACCTGCGTGCCTAATGCCTTGGCTGCCTGCCTCTGCCTCTTTGACTTTCTGCCCTCCCCCGGGCTAGGGAACAAATCTTGGGCTATCTCTGGGAATATTGGGATATGTTGCCCTTCAACATCTGTTTCCCTAGAGTCGGGGGGCTCCCTAGTTCCTGCTGTTCAGGGGGAAGCAGGCTTCCAAACTGTGGAAAATCCATTCCGATGAGCACCGGGTAGGGGAGGTGTGGGACCACCCCAGCTAGGACCTTGGTGCTGGGCCCTTGGATTTCCACCCTTACCCTTGCACTGGAGTAAAAGTTTACTGTCCCATGGATGCACGTAACCCCTGTGCGTTTTGCCGGTATCAGCTGATTGGGCTTCACTAGCTTCCCTGAAATTAGGGTGACGGCACTCCCTGAATCTACTAGCACCATGGTCTCTATCCCTTCTACTGGCCAGATGTAGTTGTGGGGGGCAACCGCCACTCCCACCAGGTTAAGCAGGACACATGGGTCGCCCCAGTACCTGGAATTGCACTGCATTGGTTCCTCTTGGTTGGGGCACTGGGATGCTATGTGGCCCAGCTCATCACACCCATAGCGCCGGTAGTTTTTCCCTCAGGCCCCAGGAGGAAAAGGACCTATTCTCAGGGGCTATTTTTCCTAGTTTATCCCCTTCAGCCTGTGTCCACTGTGAACCTTTACCCCCTTCCCCGCCCCCCCCGCCTCTTCCTCCCTTCTGGGGTTCCCCAGGCCCTTAGATGCTTGATCCCATGGGCTTGGGGTTGGCAGCCTCCTCCTGGGGCCAGACCTATCCTTCTGGGGGGGGGGA